>OZ043939.1:4535503-7145730 GCA_964056405.1 Acronicta alni
AAGAACTGTCATACATCTACACATTGACACTGGGAATTTAATTTCTCTGCTGCAAGGGAGCTGGTTTCCAGGTGACTTAACGATATTAAGAAACAATTATCAATCAACCTATTTTCTGTTGCGAAACCACTTCGCTTTATAAGTACACAGGATTTTAGACATAAAATGAACTATAATTTTCCATACCTTTTTAACCTATACTGTCCCACTGCTGGGCAAAGATCTCCTAATTCACATATCCTTATTTAAGGTTTTCTCCGGCCTGCGGCGACTGCCATCAGACCTCTGCACGATATCCTTAGGATAGACTGGATTTCAGGCTTTTTGGACTTCTGATGTCAGAAGTTTCTGACGTGAGTCAGAAGCCCAAAAAGCCTGAAAACCATCTGAAATCCATCACCTATTGAATAGTTAGTACCTAGTAAGTAGGTACTACTATCGATTCTTATAATAAGTGTTCTTTTGACAATCAGAACCGATAGCTTTACGTGCTCTCCGAGGCACGGAGGGGTCTCGATGTGTTAAGAATGGCCACCCATCCGTAGACTGACCGCGGCTAGCGCAGCTTAACCTTGCAGACCAGTCGATCAGCGCAGTTATTATTTAGCGACGAGCCCCTAATGTCTAGCAAAAAGGTTTTATATAAAGTTTAACTTATTTTATTTAACTTTAATTCCTAATATTATATTGGCATAATGAAAAGTTCATGTGTTAAAAATTTACTGACTTTGTTATAAAGGGAGCGCCTTTCACGAGGTTCGAGGTACAATGGACTAGACTAATAGTGATGTGACATTGTTGGCTGTTGAATATCGATACTTATCTTTTTGAGTAGGTATAAGTAGAAACATAATTTGCTGTACCAGAAAAAAGAAAGAAATTTTCTTTCTCTATGAATATGGGATTGGGTGAAAATGAAACAGTTTACTTCTATCGACTCTAGTTTTATTTGTTTTCGATATAAATCGTCTTTTTACTTTCTAATTACATCAAAATTACACCGCGTCCTACTTAGGCATCCCTCACCGTCTCCTTCTTTCTTCCCCTTCCACAATCAGATTCTGTCACTCGCTCTTTTAAATTCTATTCCACACAACTTCAATACATTCCGGTTTCTCATCCTATATAAATCTAAAGTATATTTTTAAAGAAACACCGACGTAAAATTTTACGAAAGTGTCTCTCAATTGAATTTGAATGACAGTATTTTACACGAAGCAACTGCCATCAGACCACAACTATCTGGACCATATCAACAACCTAAGGATAAACTTATCGATATCGATAATCCTCTTTTAATTCTCTCGGTGTCCACCACTATAGTAGTGCTAGTTCATTGTTCTTAATTACATTAGTCCCTCTGGACTATCCTGAAAATGAAAAGCTCAGAATTTAAATGGAATTATTGCGTTTTTATGGTTAACGTCCACACTTTTACTGTATTTCTTAAAGTAGAGCCTCAATTTTACTAACTGAGGTTAAGATTTTTTACGCAGTTTTTGTATTTTTTTGTGAATATTCAGACAGATAGCTTCAGGGGATTAATGTAGCTGTTATCTTAAAGATCTTGAAAAATTTAGATCCATTTTGGAGTTGCAATTTGTCATCTCTCCCTAAAATCTCTACCATGATATAATTGAAAATGTCATCTAATATTGCATTAAAATGACATATTCTTTTTGTTTTGTTCAGCCTCTATGCTATACTCTATACAATTTTTTCGATTAGGTCATCATCATATCCGCCACAGGAGGTCCACTGCTGAACAAAGGCCTCCCCATAGACTTCTACAAGAACCGGTTACAAGCCGTCTGCATCCAACGACCTCCAGCGACCTTTACCAGGTCGTCCGTCCATCTCGTTGGAGGCCGTCCCACGCTGCGCTTTCCGGTGCGTGGTACCCACTCGAGAACCTTTTTGCACCAGCGGCCATCAGTTCTACGAGCTATGTGCCGCTTAAGCCGCCCATTGCCACTTGAGCTTGCTAAGTCTTTCAACTATGTCGGCAACTTTCGTTCTTCTACGGATCTCCTCATTTCTGATTTGATCACGTAGAGAAATACCAAGCATAGCTCTCTCCATAGCTCGCTGAGTGACTTTGAGTTTCTTTATTCGATTAGGTAATATGAAAAAAAAATAGTACCTACTAACTGCATTTACCTCCAACTGCACTGCACGTATGTAATGTCAGGCACAACTAGTAAAATAATATCAAAACTACTATTTAATTATTAGCATTGCACTTATCTGTTTATTTAATCATAAATCGTGTTCAAAATACCTGAGCAATGCTATTTATAAAGGTAAAACATAAACGCAAGCGAATATTTCAAAGCACCTGTCAAAAACTTAACAGCAAAATTGCACTCTAAAGTCATTGCTCTTCGCTGTAAGTTTATGACTCACCCAAAAACGGTAAAGTCCGAGTTTTATGCCCGTGACGGACTATCCAGCAAGCCGTTTATAGTTAGACCCGTATATCTTCGAGTAATAAAACCTGCATACTATTTCTACAGGTAGTATTAGGGTTGTAACCCTTTGGATTTGTATAGCGATGGGAGCTACTTCGCATTTTTAAATTTTAACAAATAAGTACAGAGGCCAGCCTGCAGATCAAGTTACCACAATCTGTCAAATTTCTTTGATTGATTTTCAAGTTTACTATAAAACATCAATCGAGGATTGGCTTCCAGTCTAACCAGATTCGGCTCATTAACAGTATTTTACACGAATTGATAAGACCTCTTCAACTCCATTTCTGGAGAATCCTAATATCCTAAGGATAGACTGATTAATCAGGCTTTTTGGACTTCTGATTAGAAGTCCAAAAACTCCAAAAAGGATATTGGTATTGTCCAGAAATTGGGTTGACGGTATCGGTGTATCGGCGTTCGTAAGACAACCGGGACCAACGAAATGTGCTCTCTAAGGCATGAAGGGGTTTCGATGTGTTAATAATGGTTAACCATCCACAGACTGAGCACAGCAAGTTAGTGTAATAAATGTGCTTAATCTTGCAGATCCATTCATCAGTGTATTTATTACTTAAATAGGGAAAGATTGAAGGAATGGCCATTGAGTACGTAGTAGTATTATTCTGTTTATACATCTATAAAAGCCATAATGGGCGATTGTGTAAACGGAAGCTCCAATCAAATAAACGTTAACTTAACTATGCGCTAACCACTCATTATTTATGCCGTCGTTGTGTTAACTCCGCAATTTACAGCTCGTCTGACCTTTTAGAGAACACTTCGTTTTAAGTGCGAGGAGACCGCGTTCGGAGGTTGCGGATTCAAATCCGATAATTTTCTGTAAGTATAGTTATTTTAGCGAAGCAAAAATTCGACTGCGGGCAGGATTCGAACCTGCGACTTCTGGTTAGGTAAACAGACGCTATGATCATTAAGCCACCGCGAGGAATTTTCGGTAAAGTTTGAGTTGGTGCAAATATGACTTATTAAATTATTATTTTTTGTAAAATACTTAACAGTAAATAGCCTAGCGATATAACTATATTTCAAATTCTTTATTTGTAGTTCCACAATGCAAATTAGGTGGTAATCTTAAGTATAGGTATCATTATGGACCCTGTTTGGGCACAGCAAAAGCATTACAGTTCAATTTAATCTAAAATAGACTTACAGGGTACCACAATACAAGTATTATTAGTACACAGACCATTGGACTCTCAAATCAAATGTTACGAAAGTGAATCCAAGGCCTCTCTGATTTTTTCCTGTCAATATGAGAGGAGACCCGTGCCCAGCAGTGGTACAGTATGTGGGTTGATGATGTTATGTAAGGTGGGAAACAAGCATACGGCCCACCTGATAGTAAGCGGTTACCGTAGTCTATAGACGCTTGCAACACCAGAGGTATAAGGGTTAAAGTCCCCCCACTGCCAAAACAACGTTTCCTCGCAGAGCACTGGCAACCTTGCTCACCGTAAGGAACACAACAAAGCTCAAAGCAGTGTTATTTTACTTCGGTTTTCTGCAAGGCGAAGGTACTTCCCCAGCTCCAATTAGAGTGGAATTACTCCTACTATGGGAATAGTGGGAGAAATTCCACTCTTTTAACTTAGTACCTAGGTATTTTAATCGAAAACCGTTCCATTAACAGTTAATACTCCTAGCATTACCTACTCCTTTTCCGGTAATTAATAAATACTCATTTCAATACCGATAATTACGGTTTAATTTGAGTATTCATCAATTAATTTGTAACGTTAATTTGTTTGAGTTCACTACTGGTTATTATGATATAGCTTATACAATCGATATAATTATGTATATTAGGTACGTATTTGTAATTATAATCGTCGCAAAGGGCCGAAATCCTCATAGTTTATAAAAAAATAAAGGGTATTCAGTAAGTACTTACTTATTTCGTTTTAAAATGACGCAGCTAGTAGCGGGACCTATCAGAATATTAGCGCTGCACCCTGATTTCTTTGCTGCAGCATAGTGCTGAGATAGGGACCTATTCTGAAATCGCACAGGATAACATAGTTCCTCAGTTTAAGACTTGAATCTATTGTGTTGTATTTTATCTCGTGCCGTGACTGTCAGAATACATTTTCTTTCTTTCTTCTTCTTTCTAAGGTAAGAATATCCCTACTTATTAACATTTATATAATGCCTTATTGCCTTGATTTATCTATTTTCGTATAATCTAGGTATGTAATGTAGGTACGCCGTATTTTTTAGTATACCTTTACTACTATTACCTACTACTATATACTATTTATTTTCTAAATATAGTCCTACGACTATATGTATATGTGTGAGAAATCATAAGGAATTTTACACTAAACGTGAAGACATAAAATTACCATACACACTAAGACATAAAGATAGATTAAATTTACCTAACTCCCGACTTAAAATGCATTCTACTAGTCCCTTTGTAATGTCTATTAAAATATATAATAAACTACCACAAACAATAAAAAATGAACAAAAAGATAAAATATTTACAAAGAAATTAAAGAAATTACTAATAAAAAAATGTTACTATGATATCAGCGAATTCTTAAATGAAAAACTATAATAATATAATCTCCTTAGACAATAAGGAAATTTACATACTTCTACAATAAAATAATATATTACACACATATTATCTATTAATTTTCTTAAAAATGTTTGCATAGAGGTAATAACTATAATATAATAGCTATATAAATAAACTATAATATATGTATAAATGAAATAAAAATTATTTAGTAAATAAATGGAAATGTAGCAAACAACTACGTATATAGTAATAAATATAGTGCCTTCTTCCTCTCTCCTACGTTGCCGTGCCCGACAGGGTCCATGATTGATACCATAAACTGTATAACAACTGTTTAACATTGTGGAGTGCAATAAACGTATTGAGTATTGAGTATTGAGATGTTATGTTTTTTTTTATAAGACAGATTACTTTTGCAATTGATTTACAGGCAGTTGAGTAAAAGGTAGATAAATAGAAATATTAAATAGATAATAATTATTGTTCAATTAATTTTATGAATAACACTGTTGCATTTATTTTTTTATTTCAACTCCCATTTCATATTTTCAACCATAACTGACTAGTTCAACTATTTATAATTCAAACGAATTGATGCTAAATACGACGCTGGTTTGTAAGCCTAGCCTAATTACTGCAAATAATTGATCAATTACATTATGTCTGAGTACTAACAACCAGAGTTCGTACTCATTTATTATTTACAAGCCGTCTACTCTGAGCGCGTGGGGAACTTTTTTAATTTGCTCAGAGCTACATGCTGTGAAGTTTTCTGATTGGCTAGTGTGTAAAGATTGAAAATAGAATTGGTAGAAGGTTTTTTTAGCACTGAAATTAATGTAGGGTCAATGTTTTTCATCTTGCGTGTTTAACTCATAAGTTTTTGCTGTAATGGGTTAAGAAATTATAATAAAGAAGGTTATCTATCGCTTCGTGGTGGCCTATAGCCTAATCCCTCTCAATGTGAGAGGAAACCCGTGCCCAGCGGTGATACAGTATATGGGTTGATAATGATGAAATTAAATGAAATTATATTTCTGTAAATAAATGAAATGATATTTCTGTAAATAAATGAAATGATATTTCTGTAAATAAATGAAATGATGTTTCTGTAAATAAATGAAATGATATTTCTGTAAGTAAATAAAGTCATAATTCTGTCAATAAATGAAATGATATTTCTGTAAATAAATGAAATGATATTTTTGTAAATAAATATAATTTCATTTCATTTGATGATGATGATGATAATAGTCACTTGTAGCATTAAAAGTGACACTTTTAATGCACTTACACGAAACTTGCATTAGGAAGTTATAGATTTTCAGAAAAGTAACTAGCATACATAATATTTAATAGTTTTTATAGTTTCGCATCTTACCTCTCACCAATCTTAGGTGCATCTACCATGACCGTCTCTGCATCACCCTAACGTTGTCTGGTAGAAAATCCCTAAGGCATTAAGACCGCCTTTGTATATTTTTTTGTACAATAAGTATAAATAAATAAATACATATAAACCTTCCAGTCTAACCACATGTAGCTGAATATCTTCTTCTTCGTCGTTGATGGAACAAGTGGCTGAATATCTATATTTGACGTTACGCGACTGCCATTAGACGCCTACAACCCAATTTTTGGGAAATACTGATATCATAAAGATAGACTGGTTGTCAGGCTTTTTGGGCTTCTGAATACCACTAACGATTGTCTTAAGGGTTCGTATGATAACCAGTACCGACGGCTTTACGTGCTCTTTGAAGTAAGGAGAGGGTCTCAATGTGTTTAGAATAGTGGAATAGTCAGAAACTGAATATGGCGCAGCTAAGTCTTGTATAACGGTTGATCAGCGTAGGCATTTCTTAGTTACAAGCCAAGCATACATAACGAGGCTAAAATCAAATTATTTTCACCGCAGTACACCGAACAAAGCCGTAAATGAACTGTCACTCATTCGCGCCAACTTTAATGATATAATCGCTTTTCGTACGTAATTTTAATTCAGCGAAATTCGCGGGCGGAATTCAACGAACCGGCAATGGAGGTTCCTTAGGGTTGGCTGTTGTTTTTGTGAATATTAGATTTTGTAATGGATTTTGTGATGTGCTATATTATGGTGTTTTGTATGGGTATTTAGATAAGATTAGTTCCGGTGAATTACTTGGGACAGTATTGTTGATATTAGGGTACTGGGATTAAACTACGTTGTGTAGTTCGTTCGAAATTTCGATGTTTTCACGTGCGTAATGGAATCCCTCTGCAAAATACCCACTCATAGCCTTTTCATAACTATTTTGGGTTCTGCTTCCTGTCTAATCAGATGCGGGTGAATATCAGTATTTTACACAAAATGGCTGCTATCAAACCTCCGCAATCCATTTTCTGGATAATATCGATTTACTGGTTGTCAGGCTTTTTTGGTTTCATAGGTGTTCGTATGTCAACTAGGACCGACGTCTTTACGTGCTCTCGAAGACACGGTCACCCATCCACAGACTGACCGCGGCTAGCACAGCTTAACCTTGCAGATTAGTTTATCAGCATAGTTATAACTAAGCGTTATGTTACACTATGTTTCTTAGTATCGAAGATTGATTAATTCATAGTAGGTATGTATATTACCCAGGGATGTGCCTTAAGAGGCGTTGCACAGGGGGGTTCTGGGCTGGTCTATTAAGAGGACACAGTGCCCCCCTCCATGTGCTGATGGTGGCCACCGGGGTGGTTTTGTGGGTAAGAATCCCACACTCCCCGGTCTAACCCCCGTAGATCAGTAAGGTTTAAGTATGTAGGTATATCAACGATCCCGTGAAAAGCTATCTACCTAGCTATCTAGCTAGCTACCTAGTTAATTTTCATAGAACAGTGATTTTCCGACGTCACAAAACAAATGATTGTTCATTTGTTCAAGTAGTTTCGTAGCAGCCCTACATTCGCGAAATTAATTAATTATTGAATTATGAAAACAAATGAATTAATGAACGCATCCGCGCCGTGTGAAGCTACCTTTATTACAGCGGTTTCAGTTATGATGAATATTTTGTAGCTATTGTTAAATATAATTTGATTTTGTGGCAATCAAAATATTAGGGTAATAGTAGGAATTTCAATATACGTAGGTAGCTCGTGTGCCTACTGTTAGCAATATTGGGGAAATTCTGCATTAATTAATTTGGCTATGCTGAATTTTGTAGTGTTGAATGATTTGCGGCATAGCAAGGCTACATTAAACATAATAGTATTTAACTAATGAACTACCTCATTAGTCTAGTGGTCGTGCTAAGTTCCTGGGCTCGATTCCCGGGTCGAGCAAGGTGTTGTTGGGATTTTTTATGAAGAATTTTCAATATCGGTTCGGAGTTAACATATTAGTTTCTTATTGGTATCCACGACACAGGCTTGTTTAGTGTGGTCGTCGAAAACTCCTACTTTATGTAAATGATCCAACACTGTGTAGAACTTTATATACCAATCTGTAAGTACAGAGGCCTCAAGCTACCACAATCTGTCAAATTTCTTTAATACAAGATACTAAGGTTCATATTCAATTGGGAAAATTTGATAGTTTTGGATAGCTTGACCTGCTGACGTCTGTACTTATAGTTTTTCTTTGGTGAAATTAATAATTTGTATTTGCATTAGTATTGTTTTTTCCTGATAAATGGCAATAGGCTTGGCCCCTATTACATAGGATTAAACATACCAGCAATGTGGGTGTACAAGCGGTACAGCTCTGTCTCTCCCATTCATCATCAACCCATATACTGTCCCACTGCTGGACATGGGTTTCCTCTCTTATTGAGAGGGATTAGGCTATAGTCCACCACGCTGGCCTAGTGCGGGTTGGCAGACTTCACAAACCGTCGAGAAAAATCTCTAAGGTTTGCAGGTTTCCTCACGATGTTTTCCTTCATCGTTTAAGCGAGTGATAATTAATTATTAATACGCACATGAATTCGAAAAGTCAGAGGTGCGTGCCTTGGGTTCGAACTCGAGACCTTCGACTTGGCAGTCCAATGGTCATACCACTTGGCTATCACTGCTTAGCTGCTAAGACTGCTGTCTCTCCCGCCAGAGAATAATCCGTTTAGACCACCCAAACTGAAACGTTATAGTCAACAAGCTTAATGTACATTTTCGGTATCTTTAATATGATACGTCATCAGTACAAACACCTGATAAAGCTGCTGAGAAGGTATTATGCACACCTGGCTGATAAAGACTTTAAACAGACATTCATACTATGTACTAAATGCCCAATGTTCATCGGAAAGTTTGAAGTCCTATGTAATCTATACTATTATTATTTCCTTTGTTCATCTTTTTTCTTATAAATTATATTTCTAAATATTTAACAATAATATAAAAAGATAGGAAAAAATTTAAAAATATAAAAAATAGAGGCCCACCGGTATCGGGAACAGGGTCCAAGCTACCGGCGGTCAGGGCTCCAGAGAGACAACTAACAATACGAGCCGTGTCCAGCAGTACTGCTTTCTGGATCAAGCCCTTGACCCAGCCGCCTAACGAGAGCCTCCTAAGGTGTTGGTCGAGGCTCGTGGCTATTAAGCCATTGGCTGACACGACTATCGGTACAATGATCGCTGTGTCCACATCCCACATGTCGACAACCTCGCGAGTCAAGTCAAGATACTTGATTTGCTTATCTTTCTCGGCTTTCAAGAGGTTCCCGTCATACGGGACGGTAATGTCAACATATAATTATTATTACAAGCCTCTAGTATCCCACTGCAGGGCAAAGGCCTCCCCACTCTTCGTTGCGTTGCTACCAAGGACCAATCTTTCTTGAAGAGTCCAGCTCCACCCGCCATCACGTCTGGGCCTGCCGCGTTGGCGTCTACCATACTAATAATATAAAGAGGTAAAGTTTGCGAGTTTGTAAGGTTGTAGGGGGTATTCTCTGGATCTAGTATATTGTATGTCATATGTCACTTAGTACAGGGATAGGGAGGAAAGTACACTATAGTCGGAAGCAATGACTGTTATAACATCACCGACCACAACAAGGCCACGTAGTTCGATGACGATGGTCATGAGGTCACGGTTGTCTTTACAAAATACTAGGAAAGCTGTAAAACACTTCGACCGCTTTTTAATGAGAGCATCTTTGCTTAATGTGCTTGTGGGTGAAGCTAGTCCTTTTTCGATTTTGAAAATTATTTTTCCAATAGAAAGTCACATTATTCGTGAGTGTCGTAGGCTATATTTATGTATAATATGTGCAGGTTATTAGGTAGTGCCTGTGATGGTCGTGGCAAATTTCACAGATCCCAAGGCCATGACAATAGGGTAAGTGAAGGCAAGGACGGTTTTTAGTCGGTATGAGTCCAACACACTCTGCCGCCCCCCAGGTGGTCGATAGGATATGCCATGATGATAGGCCATGAGGATTTTCCGTACTATAAAAAAAAGCCGGGTCGGATCGCTAGTATTGAAAGAAAGAAAGAATGTTTATTCTGACAGTCATAAGACAAAATAACTAGATGAAAGATTTAAGAAGATATGTATAAAATACGTCATCTTGTATGACAACAGAATAGGAAAGAAAGAAGAAAGAAAAAGTATTTATTTTCGCCCAATACCACGCATGACAATTATTAATGGGCCAAAGGCCATTGTCTCAGTTTTGACACTGAGTTGGTAACTAAGTGCCAACATAAGAACAAAAAAAAACTAAACTATAAACATTACGAACAAATAGTAAATACGATAAATTTAATTAATTTAAGCCCTAGATTTAAATAAAAGAGAGGCTCCTATAAATATAGGCATCAGGAAACCTGCATGCATTATAGACTTTTTTCGACAGTGTGTGAAGTCTGCCAACCCGCACTAGGCCAGTGTGATGGACTTTAGCCATTTCCCTCTCAATTGAGAGGAGCCGTAATGGGACAGTTTAAGGGTTAATGATTTAAATCCCTATAAATATCGGGTTACTTAGGTATACATACAGTACAGTTCCTAACACATGAATATGATCCAATTTACTCACAGCTCTGAAATACGTAGTAATTGGATGTACCTAATTTATTCGGTGCTCCAACCATAACCGTATCGGTTCGGTAGTCAAAGCAAAATTGGGCTGGTAACACCACGCCTGCCTAACACTATTTGTAAACTAGTTCAAACTAAAGGGCTTGCGTGTTTGTTATTGTGTTGTTTTTGGATAGTGTTGTACAAAGATTTGAGGTGGGCTATATTTTAGCCTAACATACATACTATCACGCCTGTATTCCCAGAAGGGTTAGGCAGAGGTGTACTAATGTACACCCACATTTCGCTGGTATGTTTAGGTCCCATGTAATAGGGGGCGAGCCTATTGCTTAACAGCAATAGGCTCGCCCCGGTTAATACCGGGCACAAATCCAGACTCGGAGCTGATACTGAGAATTTCATAGAAAAACCCAATAACACTTTGCTCGACCTGGGGATCGAACTCAGGGCCTCTAGCGTAGCAGTCGCGCTTAAGACCACTAGACTAATGAGGCAGTCCATTAGCCATTAGCATAATTTCTACAGTAGGTACATCCCTTATGTGGTTGTTTTGTTTGCGTCATTTGTCTATTGATTCTCAAGGTTAAACTGCGTTGGCCGCGTTCAGTGTGTGGATATGTGATAGATAAAGGTTCACCGTGCCGCCCATGGGCTCTATAGGCTACGGTAATCGCTTACCTTCAGGTGGCCTTATAAAAATACCATAGCCTACCTTTTTTATTATAAAGATGAATCAATCGACATTTTGTCAAAATTTGATCAGTAGTTTTTGAGCAACGATCTAATATAAAAAATCATTTAAATTCATTATCCGTTCTATTCCGTAGTTGGGTAAAAGCGCATATAATTATTTGTGATATAAATAATGCGTCCCATCTTTGCAAGCAAAAGAGGTTAAGTTTTAGCATTATGCTGTACTGCATCACAAACATTCTTACAACACATTTAAACATAGTCACAAGACATATCCCAAAACGATTGTAACCAGTCTGATTGCTAACGGGGTTGTTCTAATCGATAGTAATTGAATCGGGCATTCAGGACGCGGTGGTCATGCATTTTGTATAAGCGAGGAACGATCACATGGGAAAGTACTCTAATTTTGTCCTTTTACTTAATTCTGTAGTATTAGTATTAGAATTGTTGAGGCAAGTAATGCTAGCTTAGGAGAGGCTTTTTAGGAGAAGTAGGGTATAGTGGGAGTAATTCCACTCAAATTCGAGCTGGCCGACTAGGGAAGTACCTCCACCCTGTAGAAAATCAGAAGTAAAATAACACCGCTTTGAGCTGTATTGTGTTCCTAATGGTGGGCAAGGTTGCCAGGGTTCCGCGAGGAAACGTTGTATTGGTAGTGAGGGGACTTTGAACCTTATATGCCAACCCAACTATTCCTCTTACGTTTTACAGGGTCGGTAATGGACAAGTGATATCCCTGGTGTTCCAAGCGTATAAAGGCTACGGTAACCGCTTACCATCAGGTGGACCGTATGCTTGTTTATCACCTTAGTGATATAAAAAAACTATAAAGAGGTCGCGAGTTCGAAATCATGGAATACACTTATGGGGTTCTAAAATTCATCATTATCGCCACTCATCAAAAAGCAGTGATAGCTTAGTGATATGACCATTGTACTGCCAATTCCAAGGTCTCGAGTTCGAATCAAAATCACACCTCTGACATTTCGAATTCATGTGCGTATTAATAATAAATTATCACTGGTTTAAACATCGTGAGGAAATCTGCATATTGATTGTTCACGACGCTGGGTGTAGTCTGCCAACCTGCACTAGGCCAGCGTGGTGCACTATAGCATAATCACAAGAGATCTGTGCCCAGCAGTGGGACAATATATGGGTTGATGATGCTGATCATTACCACATCTCTGTCCTTTCCATATGTTGCAGATTGTGATCTTGCTGGAGATTTGTTCTCCAATAAAAAACTTCCACTAATAAATAAAATAAAATCAATCAAAATAGTTTTATTTTCATATAAACCAAATACAGGCACTTATGAAATGTCGAGTCTAGGTGCACCGGTGTAATACACCGTTTATTGCACGTTTACAGTTGTAATTTTGAAACTATTAAAACGATTGACTGAAACAGGAGAGAGTCAGACGGCAACAATCAATGAATAAAATGATAAATTAGTATCAAATACTAAACACCACACTCTACAGACCACATTCTCGATCCGAAAAATAGACGCAAAAATAGAACTATACAGCCATAACACTTAAAGCACTTAAGCTTAGCTTTATGCGAACAAAAGAATCATATTCGGTTATGGGACAGCAAAAAGCTAACATTGACTACGTCAGAGGGATCCGGGGTCTGAATATTTTAGCTTTAGGTCGCCCTTTACACCTCATAAACGTCGCGTGGGCATCGCAAAAACTATCATAACTCACGCCGGGACCGGCTGTGATTTCACTCCCGCGTTTTTGTAGACCTATAAACAGATTAGACAGGGATTAACTGCTAGTAAAGATATTAGAATAATTAATTATCACTCGCTTAGACCAACATTAACATTATAACATCATGAGGAAACTTGATGCCTTAGATTTTTTATCGACGGTGTGTGAAGTCTGCCTACCAAAGGCAAGTAGGCCAACGTGGTGCACTATATACCCTAATCGCTCTCAATCTGAGAGGAGACCCGGTGAATGGCAATAAGCTCACCCCCTATTACATGGGACCTAAACCTACCGGCGCATTGTGGGTGTACAGTCGACAAAAGGGTTAAGTATACAGGCAGCTAATTAAACATCGTGTTTTTTTAAAGATTGTGTAATTATGTATCACGCAATATGTGTCAAAACGCAGGTATTGTAAGCTGCTATACATCAAACCCTTTGACTGGTAATTATTTAAATCACAATCTGTGTAAAGATGCAGATTTCGTTCGCTACCTGTATACCAAACTGTTTTGTTGACTGTACATGTATACCTTTGCTCTCGAGGAATACAGGCAAGCTAGTATGTGTAAATTAAGTCCGATCGTTTATTAATAGTAGTGAGAATAGAATAATGAAAAAGGATAGCTCCATAATAGTTTAAATCCAAACCTCGTACCTCTCGTACCTCTGAATAATTGAAATCATCTGCGTATTAATCATGAACTTATCACTCGCTTAAACGGTGAGGAAAACTGCATAGGATTTCCTCAACAATTATGAAGGGTATACGGGCCCAGTATTGGGACCATAATGTCATGATGATGAATATTGACAATCATGAGTATATTTTGACATACATACCTACACTCACGCTGATGACGATGATGATGGCAGTCGCTTCGTTTAAAATACTAATATTCAGCTGCATCTGGTTAGACTGGAAGCCGACCCCAACATACCTAGTTGGGAGAAGGCTCAGAGGAAGCTGTTTACATTATTGGTTAAAGAAAATGAATAGCCAGTTCTATTGTTCATAGGTCTGTTTTATCAAAACTGTTACAGTTGTTGAACAAAGGAGTGAAAAAAGTTAGGTATTCTTTTCGCTTGATTTGCTACTTTGACCTCTTGGCGACCCCACAGGGACATAAAATATTATCAGCATTATAATAGAAGTAGGAATTTTGAATGTGCCCTTAAAACAAAGGGAGATGCTTGTAATGTACATTTTCTATTCTTATTGTGGGTCGGTGGAAGAATATTAACAAGGCCTTAGGAAAATAAAAATGCAAGAGAGGTAGGGCATAGTGGGAGTTATTCCTCTCAAATTGGAGCTGCCAACTGGGGAAAATCGAAGTTAAATAACACTGCTTTGAGCTGTGTTGTGTTCCTTACGGTGAGCAAGGTTGCCAGTACTCGGCGAGGAAACGTTGTGTTGACAGTGGGGGGACTTTAACCCTTATACTGCCAACACAACTATTCCTTTTCGTTGTACATGGTCGGCATCGCGCAAGTGATTCCTCTGGTGTTGCAAGCGTCTATAGGCTACGGTAACCGCTGATCATCAGGTGGTCCATATGCTTGTTTGCCACCTTAGTGGTATAAAAATGACGTACTTAACTTTGGCGAGTCTTCACCGTTTAAGCGAGTGATAATTAATTATTAATACGCACATGAATCCGAAAAGTCAGAGGTGCGTGCCTTGGGTTCGAACTCGAGACCTTCGACTTGGCAGTCCAATGGTCATACCGCTAGGCTATCACTGTAGGTATGCTTCTGGATTTATGTATATTCCTCAATTGAAAATGAACCCTATCACTTTGTATTAAAGTTGAAAATTTATCAAAGAAATTTGACAGATTGGGTTAGCTTTATGTGCTGGCCTCTGTACATTAGATGAATGGTATTTGAAAAGTTACATTCATGTGTTACTTTAAATGTGTTATGAATACGTCATTTGTTTTTTTTTAATATCTACCTAGTCTTTGACCAAAGAGCCTCTGTATCATTAAAACTTAAAAAGGTTGAATTTCAGCCATGGGACATTAGTAACTATTAAACACGTATCTTATTAAAAACTACTTTTAACAAGCGTTAAGCCGGATTACATGAAAACATAATGACAGACTAAAATTTCGTACAAACTACACTGAAACATTCCGTAATTCGGTTATAACTACTCTATCCCAAAAAACTTTCAGCCGCTAACAGATGTTACTGTGAATTTTATTAGTTATATTTGTTAAATGTTACTATTTTGTATATTCAGCGATTTTCTAGTTTAATTTGTTTTAATATTGCTACTTATTTTAATATTATTGTTGTGACGTAGTGGGAACTATTTAGTGGAGATAAATTACACTAAGAACACAACATATACAAATTTATTGACACTAGGGTTACAATTTAAAATACGTTGAGGCAAGAGTAGGGTGAGTTAAGGCCAGGGTGGGATCGGCGAAGGCTTCGAGGCGAGGTCCGACCGGTAGAGGGTGGCACTTAGCTTCGGGCAGCTACAGCGGGAAGAAAGAGGCCCGCGCGTTGTCTGCAAATGTATTTATGGCGAAGCGCGGGGTGAGGCTTGAGGCGCGGAGAGGGGCGGGAAGCGCACTCCATGTCACAATGTGACAGTATATCTATAAACGCAGCGCAGCGTGGGACGGTGCCGCCCGATATACCGTCCTCGCCGGCGAGGCCCGTCGCGAAGACCCCATAACGGTAATCCTCCCCGTCCCTTGCTCGAGCCGGCCCGTGCCGAGCCAGTAGCTTTAAATTCGCCCCAAAATAATTTAAACCTAGATCCAGCCGTCCCTAGCTGCTCCCCCAGCAACGCCCTAAGCCGAGGTCCGAGTCCCGCAGGGGACGCCCTTAGCTGTGTTGCTTAGTTTATAAGTTGCCCTAGGCTGGAAGCATTTGGTGCCTCGCCATCTAGTCCGGTTAAGTTTTTAAAGCTCCTTCGAGCTAAAAACTATGTCCGACCTAAAAAAAAAAATAAAAGCGTGGGACGGCCTCCAACGAGATGGACGAACGACCTGGTAAAGGTCGCTGGGAGTCGTTGGATGCAGGCGGCTTTTATCCGGTCTTTGTGGAAGTCTATGGGGGAGGCCTTTGTTCAGCAGTGGCTCCTGTGGCTGATAAGATGATGATGAACTATCTATATATTACTTTAATCCCTACTAGTCCCTACTAATCACTTTCTTTAATATTATAAATGCGAAAGTAACTCCGTCTGTCTGTTGGTTACGATTTCACGCATAAACCGCTGAACCGATTTTGATGAGATTTGGTACAGAGATTGGTTACACAGGAAATAGGCCATAGGCATTGGCAGTCCAATGGTCATACTACTAGGCTAACACTGCAAAGACCCTCTATAACATTAACATTGCTTTTGTCCAAAAAGTCTTTTCGGATGCGAGGAAAACGGAAAACAGCGGGCAACAGCTTATCATAACATAAAAAACACTCGATGAATTAAAATCTCAGAAGTAATGGTCTTGCCATAAGAATAACTTTTGTTTAAAAAAGCCGTATAGGATGCGAGTAACACCACGGGCAATAGCTAGTATTAGTAAACCTACCTACCACCTACGTGGAAAATGGTAATATACTTGCTCGTTTTCCTTCGTCACATGAGGGTAGGTGTTGATTAAAATATATATTTTTCCCATAATAAAGTTAAAAGATTTTCCTGGAATCCTAAGCCCGAAAGGTGACTTTAATTTAGCAGCTTCTGAGAATAGCCCACACTCTGTTAGTAAGTATATTTTTAACCGATTTCAAAAACGAGGACCATGTCCCTGTGGGGCGCACCTCTGACTTTTGGAAATCACGTGTGATTTTTTTCCTGAACCATGATTAAAGGATTAGGCAAAGGTCTACTAATGTACACCCACAGTTAACAGGTATGTTTAGGTCCCATGTAACAGGCGGCGAGCCTATTGCCGTCAACCGGGCATACTTCGAGCGGCTTGTAGCGGTAGTATATATTCAACTTTTGTTGCAAATGTTGCTTGCGCGATTCAGGATTTCATAGTTCCATGTAGCCCAGTAGATGTCGCTACATGCTACTGAAAAATTTATAGAAAAACTTACTTATAACATTGCTCGGAAATCGAATGGAAACCCTAGGAATCGAAACCAGGACTTCTAGCGGCACAGTCATTTTTACAACAAAAATATTACTGAGGTAGTTGGAGAAGAAAGAGAAGAGAAGAAAGACTAATTACCATGAGTAAAATTTATATCTGTCCTTATTAATAATAGATAATAAATTATCGCTTAAACAGCAAAGCAAAACATCGTGAGGAAACCTGCATGCATGTATGCACCTTAGAAATGTTCTATAAATGAAGTCTGACAAACCGCATTATGCCAGCGTGGTGGACTATAGCCTAAGCTCTCTCATTTTGATAGGAGATCCGTGCCCAGCAGTGGTGTCCCACTGTATATGGGTTCCAGGACAGTAGACTTCTCTATTGATGCTTTGTTACTTGACGAGTTAAACAGTAAAGTAGAATATCGTGAGGTAGGTAACCTTTAAGCATGAAATATTTTGGTACCTTTTTGTATGGCGATTTTAGTTCTTCAGGCGACCTGTTAGAGGGGGTCCTATACAAAAAAATGTGAGAAACTAGGCTCTGTCACTCACTTAACTCCTTAGTTCTGGTAACTCTTGTTTCCTTTTTCTTTATATAAAAATAAAGTTCTCGTTCTATCCTCCAGCCTTGTCGTGGGAGATTTACATACATAGAATTAACGGATACCAAATACACCCAGATGAAAAACAAATACCATCACAAAGATTAAAGATTAAAGAGAACCCAGGCAACAACCGAAAGGCGAGGCTTTGTTGACTGAAGGGGTCCAGCAATGGCTGGATCACGACCTGTCATGGTCAAGCCAATTTCACGGATCCCATGGCCATGACTATAGGGCAGGTGAAGTCAAGTGCGGTTTTTAGTCGGTACGAGTCTGACATACCCAGGTAGCCGACGATCTGAGAGGATTTTACATAATATAAAAAAAAAGGATAGAATCGAATCCATGAGCATGGGGCAACAGCGAGGTGATCACCTTAACTGCTCACAGTTAAAAGGTTACTTAATTATCACTTAAACATTTCAAACTGGAGGAAACGTTGTGTTGGCAGTGGGGGCACTTTGACCCTTATACTGCCAACCCAACTATTCCTCTTTCGTTTTACAAGGTAGGCAACGCGCAAGGGATAACCCTCTGGTGTTACAAGCGTCTATAGGCTAACGTAACCGCTAAGCATCACGTAGGCCGTTTGCTTGTTTGCCACCTTAGTGGTATAAAAAAAAACTGCTTGACCGCTTGCATAGCGTTATCCGAGTTGCAAGCGAGGGTTAGGGAGGACAGTAGCTGTAGTTATACGTAAGTAAAGGTCGAACGTCTGCGTTCAAGTGACATTTTACCATGGTAGGGTGACGCATTCCCGAACGTTGCAGATAGTTTGATAAACTAGAAATTATCCAAAACTACCTGGTTTCTTTCGTGGTTAATTTTGTAGTTTGCAAAAACTGTTAGTTGCTTTTAGATTTTAGACAAGTGACAATTTTTTTAAGATTCTATTATAAAAGTGTGTGTATGGACAGACAGGTACTAAGTGTGTGTATATTGTGTGTTTGTGTGTGTTTGTGTGCATTGTGTGTTATTCAAGTTAAACACAATCTATTATAATGTAAATAGGTATATAAAACTATTAAATTTGTGCTTCCTTAAATTATACTATAATCACATTACATTTAAAAAGAAAAAAGTTGGCAGACTATAAATACATAGTTTTGTTCGTTTTGTCCCATCTATGACTCGTTATATTTAAATTGCCTTTGATTATCTGGCGGGCTAATGGCCAATTTTGATGAATCATGGTATGATTTACAGACACACGGCTACACGGCTTTTTTTGAATTTCCAGTTTATACTGGAAATTAAAAAAAAAGACGTGTAGCCGCTGACCTGGCATTGTATAGTATATATACATACATACATACACTCACGCCTTTTTCCCATAGGGGTAGGCAGAAACTAAAGAACGCCACTTGCTACGATTCTTGCATACTTCTTTCGCTTCGACCACATTCATACATCTTGTCATATATACACGCCGGTTGCGAGTACTACGCACCTGACCTTTTTGAAGAACCTCACCAATAAGGTCGGTATAAGTTTTTCTAGGGCGTCCCCTCTCGGCGGTTCCACTGACATTCGCCATATAAATCCTTTTTGTTAGTCGCCTTTCATCCATTCTCTCGACATGCCCAAACCATCTCAGCATATTCTTCTCAATTCTCGTCACTACATCGTCTTTTAAGCCGCAACGTTCTCTTATCACACTATTTCTCAATCTATCATTCCGAGTTACACCGCACATACTTCGCAGGGAACGCATTTCTACAGCATTTATTCTACTTTCATGTCTCTTCTGCCATACCCAAACTTTCACTTCCATACATAAGTGTAGGTACCAACACACCGTTGTGGATAGCCATCCGTGCCTTTTTTGACACCGACTGGTTAGCCACAACCGCATGTATCGCACCATTCACTTTATTTCCCTCATATTATATATTTCATTCATATTATTATGTATAGTATATAATAATAATAAATTCTTTATTTGACATAAAAATGTTGCATATACACATGAATTCCCTGGATCCTGAGCTAGTTATTAATTGTATTACAGGATCCAGTGCAATCCCCTTATGATTAGGTACATCTGTTATGTCAAGAAAGTTTTATATAGTAGTAACAATAAATGAGATAATAGTAGAAAGAAAAACAAAACATGTGTGTGTGTGCGTGAGTGTATGTGTGTGTGTGCGTGCGTGTGTGTGTGTGGCTATAGGCTTTCGGTATACTCAAAGATTAACTTATACTGGTCCTTTGTGAAGCTGTATGTTCGTGAATATTTTAGCCTTCCAGTAATAAAAATACCTTACCTAATAGTCTTTCACATTGACATTTTTCACAACACCCATTTTCAGTCTTAGCTACAACACACGACCCCTGCAACAACCCCTTTTTAATTCATAGCGGCTTTCCTACAAATGTGGGGGAGCTTCTATATTTAGACCGTTAGTATAATCCTTTGAAAGTAACATAATAATACATTGTACCATTTTCAGTTAATTTTGTAGCGGCGTGGGCTTTAAAATATTCAGTCTTTCAAGTCTTTAACTTGAAGGGGGGACTTTGATGATGAGGTAATTTAATTTCGAATAAAACTTCTTTGTATGTATCTCCTAGCTTTTTCCCAATTGTATTCGGGTCGGTTTCCAGTCTAACCAGATACGGCTGAATATCAGTATTTTACACGAAGCGACTGCCATCAGACCTTCGCAACCCAATTGTTTGGGTAATATCGATAGGTACCCTGAGAATAGACTGGTTGTTAGGCTTTTTGGGCTTCTGACTACCAATAACGATTTATCATAGGTGTTCGTATGACAACCGGGACCAACGGTCTGGGACCACGGAGGGTCTCGATGTGTTAAGAATGGTCACCCATCCACTGACTGACCGCGACTAGTGCAGCTTAACCTTGCAGATCGGTTGATCAGCTTAGTTATTCCTTAGCCACGAGCCCCTGGAATAAAACTTCTTTACTTGTCTGAATATCATCATCTGTTTACTTCTAGTCTTCTGGACATTCTGGTAAGGCTGGCTAAACAAAAATGGCTTCCAAAATTTGATTTTACTGCCAAACTTGAGGACTTCGGTTCAATTTCCAGGTCGAGACGTGTTGATGGGTATTTTCTATAAAATTCTCAGTAGCAGCTATACATTTTTGGTCAAGATCTGATCAAATGCAAGGACTTCAATAAAAAAAAAATTTGCGGCACCCATCAGGGCCCATAATTCTTTTTTTTTATTATATTTATCACCTGTATTGTAATGACGTTGTAATGCATTAAATAAATGATTATGAAATATAACTTTAACTCATTAATTTAAGGTGGTCTGTTTTTCTTTTGACGACATCTGTGGTCTAGTGGTTCGAGTGTCGGACTGCTGATCATGGGGTTGTGGGTTCGATTCCCACAGGACACAAATATTTATGTGGTTAAAACATAAGTGTTTGTGTTTGTCTGGGTGTTTCTATGTATTATAAGTATGTATTTACAAAAAAATATAATTATATAAGTATTATATCCATTGTCTAGTACCCATAGTACAAGCTCTGCTTAGTTTGGGACTAGATGGTGCTGTGTAAAATTGTCCAAGAATATTTATTTATTCTTTTTATAAAGTTTGGTTTTGAACGACGGAGCCCATAACAAGCCCTACAGGGTTTTGAATATAATATGCCTTTCTCGAAAACTGGTATAATACAAAGAATTTTCTAGAAATAACTAGGTACATCTTAGTCACCACGTCTGGAACCAACCAGAACATTCATATCTGTAAAAGTATTTACTCGTCGAAACCGCAACGTTAATGCATCAAACCATTGATTTTTTGCAGACCTGTCTAATAAAAGCTCATCTTCGCAGCAACAATGAACAGACACTGTCTCTTTCTAACCCTAAATCTCAGTATTGCTGTCTCGCTCGCTTACCCACCGCTGATCAAGCTTTTCTCGATTCGATACAGGTGCATCCGTAGTATATGTAAAGTTTTTAGATGCGAAATGTAATTTTCACGATTAACTTTATAATGTTGTTTCAAATTATTTGTAATGAATAATTATTTAATGTGGCATAAACAAAAGATAGACCGTACCGTTTTCCACTCTAAAAAAATTTTGTTTATAAATCAATGTCAGAAATCAGTATGTTAGATTATTATTTTTAATGTCCTACAGATATCAACTACCTATACATTTTTTATACTCTACTAAATAATCTATAAGCAGCACGTGCTTTTACGATGACAAGAGAGTAGTTTGATAATCTAAAGCCCGTTTCATTGTTTATACAGTTTTATCTAAAGGACTGAGCTACATAAGCTCTAAGTAAGATTATTTTTATTCCTGCAAGAGTCAAAACTTTTTACAGGTATGTTTAAACAAAGACGTTTATCTGCTAATCTCACATATACTATACTCTGCGGTTGACCTTGCGTAACTGTGAAGGATCAAGTTTTTATCACCAGTCCCTGCCAGTCAGCGATACCAGCGTCATGCCCGAGGGGCTTCGTTCTTCGTTTTATTTGTTAGGACCCCACTAGTTACATTCCTTTGACTATTTAAAGCGACAGTTTTACATCGCATATAAATTAATAAGACTTATTTAGCTGACGCTCTTTGCTTTACAACACGTCTGACTTGACGCGCAAAATGTAAAGGTATGTTTTGTTAGCGATAAATGGACTGATGCAGTGAGTAAGGAAATAATGGAGTGTTGATTTGAACATCCTCTGTGGTCTAGTAGCCGTAAACACGACTACTAGAAGAAACTAGAGTCCCAGTGTTATTGGGTTTCCTATGAAATTCTCAGTATTAGCTCCGAGTTCGGATTTATGCTCAGTTAATGACAATAGGCTCGCCTCCTATTACATGGGACTTAAACGTCAAACTGTGGGTATCTATTAGTACATCTCTACGTAAGGGTAATACAGGCATTTTATAGTAACTACAGAAGATCTTCATGTATAGAGTGATAATCAGCGTAGCGTATTTCAGACTTAAAAGTACTTAGTCTTGTTTGTAGCGACTCTCAGGACACTGCGGTAGTACGTGGGTTGCCGTCTCGTCATCTCCCAGCCAGGACTGCATAGAGATATCGCTGTGGCTTCTATATCATAGTACCGACTGTGTCCAGTACTGTTTTTGTCACTCTAAAGCACTTGTCGTCCAGTTCTTACAGATGTTTTATCGTTACTACAGTGTGACATGGACATCTCGGTTGGCATGGAGCGGTCGCGAGAAAATAATAGATTCATATCTATTACTTCATTTACTGTCTCATCTGCTAAAAACATGCTTTGCCATTTATTAAGTCCTCCTTATGTACCTTCAATCCAAAACCAATGGATTTATTGCTAGAAACTACATGAGTTAACATAGATTAAAAAAAAACAAGACAAACAGTCTTTTTCATGAGTTGGTTGTCTGATAGAATAGGATAATTTTATACCAATCTTGGCTTCAGGAAGTGATTCTGAATTTTTTTTTTTTTCATGTATCCTGCTTAGCGCAACAATCTCTGTTTAGAAATTTGATCAGTGATTCTGAATAAATATTATTTATATACTAGCTGACCCCGCAAACGTTGTTTTGCCATAAAAAAAAATTTAGGGGTATGAAAAGTAGATGTTGGCCTATTCTCAGACCTCCCCGATAATCACAAAAAATTTCATCAAAATCGGTCAAGCCGTTTCGGAGGAGTATGGCAACGAAAACTGTGACACGAGAATTTTATATATTAGATTATTGTAGTTACGAAGTCTATTTTAATCATAAAATATCTTCGTCGGAGATATTGTATTTATAATTTTAGAAATTGATGATTTGTCATGTTTGATCATGTTTCTTTTAAAAAGAGTTTCTATGGAGTTTCGTGCCCGTTCTTCTCCATAAGACCCACTTTTTGCAACCGTGCAACTAGTTTTGACTTTACAAAAGTCTATTTGAAATAAAATGTTTGAATTTGACTTTGACATTGTATAAAAGAGTGGTTGCAAGCCGCTAGAAAAGTAAATACATATTATATTAATTTATTTTGCTCAAAATCACGATCAACAAAATTCATGTCCGCTGCCAAAAGTTACATAAAGTTGAAACTTGTGAACAACAAAATTATAATTATAAAATGGTTCATGACAGATTAAGGTCAGATAGGTACCTTAAGGATCGTAACGAAATCACAACTTTTGCAAACAACTGTAAAGTTGTATTTGATCAAGGTTGGAAATAACACTGTTCATAATTGTTTCGAATAATTAATTCCAAATTTGTGAATTTTCTATTCTATGGAAGTACATTTTCACTGTCGGGTGCAGGCCAGCTTTGATGATAAGTACAGTAGGTTGGTACTATGCCTCCGAGCCTTTTTTTTATATCAGAGGGGGCAAACGGACGGGACACCTGATGGTAAGTGACTACCACCGCCCATGAACATCAGTGGCTGTCACCAATGTGTTGCCGGCCTTTTAAATGTGTGTATGCTCTTATCTTGAAGGCCCCCATGTCGTACTGGTTCGGGAATACTGCCGTAGGAAGGTCATTCCATAGCTTACACGTTGTCGGTAGGAAGTTTCGTGTAAACCAGACTGTGGCAGACAAATATATTATACATATAAAACATAGAATTAAAAAAGGGAACTCGGAAAAATTATGCAAAACGAACAAAAACAGCCCTGCTAATGGCAGGGAGTGGCGTGAGATTAAAAAAAAAAAAAAAAAAAAAGTAGTGAACAATTCCTCAGAGCACTTCCCATAATAAATTCGGTAGAAGATGCATAGAGACGCAATGTCTCTCCTTAAAGCCAGAGGATCTAATCTACCAGAAATACCAGTCTTTTTGGGCTTCTGACTACCACTAACGATTGTCATACGAAGTCACTTTACTTTCTCTTCGAGGTATAGTGGTAAATGCGACTGCTACGCTTGAGTTCCTGGGTTTTCCCATGTCAGACAGTGTCTGTCTATGAAATTCTCAGTAGCAGCTCGGAGCTTGCATTTGTGGCCGGTTAATGGCAATAGGCTAGCACCCTTTTATTCTTTTACTATTATTATTATGTATTACAAGTATATACATATTCACAAATAAAAAAATATAAGTATAATATCCATTGTCTAGTACCCATAGTACAAGCTCTGCTTATTTTGGGACTAGATTGTATTGTGTAAAATTGACCAAGAATATTTTTATTATTACGTGGGACTTATACATACTGGCGAATTGTGGGTGTACTTTAGTACACCTCTGCTTAACCCTTCGGGGAATAATACAGGCGTGATAGCATATATACCTATAATTATAAAATGTAAGCCCATACTTTGTGACCCGACATTTCAACATAATTATCAATTTTAACATTAACGTAGGCAAAGTAAACATAATTATTGATTTCTGACATTTACGCGAATATTATACATTGAAATAAAACTATTTTTTACGGATTTTATAGCGTTATATTAATATTATTAATCCCGACTTTTCGGACCCTTTACAGCGTCCATGGTCACGGCTACACTCTAGCACACAGTACACCCGTGACCATGGACGCTGTAAAGGGTAAATATAACGCGATAAAATCCGTAAAAAGTAGTTTTAATTCAAAGTAAACATGTTATTTCATATATTTTAATGAAATCCCGGGAATTCATTAACCGAGTTAGTAATCACGAAAGTATGAAGGTTTTTCCCAAAAAAGTTCTTTGAAGGAAAATGTACCTCTCCCCTTTTTTTCAACGCAGCGTGAAGTCTTAATGAAATTCAAAGTATTATTTTGTTGAGTTTTCCACATAATTAAGGAAGTTCAAAACATTAATATTAATTTTATATTCCGTTTTCGCTTACAACACCAAATTCAAAATCAGAACATTGTTTGTAGGATAGCAACACTTTAGAATGTTTTTAAATTAATACCGTTATGATGTCAGTTCCCACTTTATTACCGTTCTTGCAATTTTGCGACAATATAAGCATCCAGTAACATGTGAGTATTTTTATAAGAAGCTGGTTGCTTTGTTCTAATATCAAAGAAGAATAAATTTTAATAAAACTTAAAAGAAGAATAGAATTTAATATCTAGTCTGCAACGAGCAGGACAGAGCGAGAGACAGAATAATTATGGGTATCAAGCAGAGTAGACATTTTACAATCGGCTGTGTATCACTGACATGAACAACAAAAATCTAATTGAAAATTCTGCTCGTGTTTATGTCATAAGTACATAAAAGGATTTTTTTCTTGACCTAGTATTTCGGGATATTCATTGATTTGGCAAACAGTTACGTTGTTCTTTTGGTATACACAGAGAAATTGGATATATATTATAATACTTAATCAAAAAATATTCATTATAAACAAACAAAATAATTTAATAAAATCCGTAGAGACTGTATCAGCACATGTAATCAGAACTTTCGTGAAAATCCTATTTAAGTATACGGAAAACGAAAATTCACTCATAGTTTATATTACCATAAACTAATAACTATTTCTCGGTTCTCATTTTCATAATAAAATATAATTCCTACCTACCGTTAAAGAAATATTTTCGCCGAAGCTCATTAGCAAGCAGTTTGGCTTTTAAATAATAATATAATGCCTAAATAGTCGCAGACACGCCACTCCATAAACAAGTTTAATTATAATTTACTATGTTTACTAACGCTACCCAATATAAATAGTCCTGCAGAGGCGAGAGACAGAGATACAAATATGTATCGCTTCGACGAGTAAAAGAGACGGCATGTATGCACATGTCACAGAGTAATCTTATAAGTGTAGGCAAATATTTTAATTTTGACCGTACGCTCGGATAGCTATGCTATTCAGATTTTTTGGTTTATGTAAGGAGAATAATATTTAGAAACTGTTTTTGATTTTATTATGTTGTATGGCCCGTAAAGAATATTATCTTTATTAAGTAAATCAAAGAAAAAGATAGGTAAAACTAAAGTTAACTTATAAATGGTATATTCAATTAAAAATAACCTTAATATTTTCATATGAAGATACAAAAAGATCCAAGAATATTAAATAAGTCAAGTGCCCATAATACCTATGTTATTTTTATGTAAAACACATAGCGTCGTTGCTGTAAAGAGGCTGTATACTTATATGCTAAATACGTAGGTAAGTACTTTATTCTTGTGTGCCAGTCTAAAACTCAAATAAATGGCTACATATTCATTTTATAATGTCGTCATAATTTTACATTACACCCCTCATTTGGTTGTGAATCTAAACACCAAATTAATGTCACCTATAAGCGCCATTAGCCGCCATAGCTCTTTCCAAAACATTTAATTACCACGCGTCATTAAGCGATTAAAAAAATACCCTGAAAAATTGTCGCATCTGTTGTTCTAATAGATACTCTGTGGTCTAAGGGCGGGAAAACATTTTCATCCAGTGCCCTGCTAGGCTTCGCGCTTTGCGGACGTCGGAACGGTTTCTTAAACTTTCGAAAATCGAACGTCGCGTTTGACATTTCGTGTTTTTAAATAAAGAATACAATAAAAAATCATTGCAGCCATATTGATAAGCAAACAATACTTGTGAATTCGGTTTAAATATTGTTGATTGATTTTATTTGTGTGTTTCATTATTATAAATATGTGCGGACATTAGTGAAATTGGATTTCATGGTACAATATTAATGGTAAGTGCGTGTTTTATACGATAGTATTACAATAGTTTATTCGATCACAGCTCTAATACTAGGGTATTAAGATATTGGAATATTTTATCGAGGACTCGGTTAGTAACGTACCTAAATATTTTAATGTCTTTTCTTTTTTTATATCAATTTAATTGTTTTGTACCTACTATTACCTCATATTTTTTTATTTAAATTATTTAAACTTTATTTTATTAGTTTTCTTAGATGTAAACTGAAAAATTTTAAGTACGAGGTACTTAAGGTACCTAGTAATTTGTTTAGACGATTAGAGGCAACGTTTGAATAATTTATCTTTTTTAACGTTAGCTTTTTAGGAAATTTATTGTAGGTACCTACTTACGTGTGTTTTACTATTGTTAGGTATTTTAAATCTAAATTGGGTACGTACATTCATTTTTTTATTATCCTCAGCTTTTTCTCATAAATGTTGGAGTAGGCATTCCATGTAATGAGAAGCAGTTGACTATTAGTTGGATATAATTATAGGAAATCTGCCTTACAAACTGAGAAAACAAAATTACTAAGCAATACCGATATCGTAGTGATAAACTGAATTTTGAGATTTCAGATCTATCTAAATAGATAGGTACCTTCTATCCTTAACGATTATTATAGCTATTCGCCTGTAATGACGCTGTAACGTGCTCTCTGAGGCACGATAACCTAACATGAACCCATCTATAATACTGTCCGTGGCTAGTACAGGTTAACCTTGCAAATCAATCAATCTTAACCTTAAATTATCCTTTCAGTCGTTCAATGACAGACTATGGAAAATATTTAATTATACCTACCATGGGATATTGAATAATAATAAAGGGATAGCAACATTTAAAAATAAAAAAGATGAAATATTTTAAAATAGCTACAATTTCTTAGCATCAAGGAATGAATTTAAGGCTCAATATAGACAGTATTCCAAATTCTAATTAAAAAAAAAGGTACTTAAGCAAAAGCTATTATTTCCATTTACATTATTATTATTTTTCAACAAGTTTAGTTTAGTTCGTAAACTAGATAAGAGATGGCGCTAAGTGTACCATCTCTGAATAATTAAGTAGTGATACAATGCTTCATGCGACCTCATAAAGGTCGCGTCCTACCAACATAATGTATCAAAACAAAAGCTATGCCTATTGACTGTATTCATTACAAAATCTTGTTAAATCCTAATTCAATTACTTATTCAAATATTATCCATCATACCATTAAAGGCATACCTTTATTTATTTAGGTATAGGTAAGGTACGCAGCAATGATAGCCTTGTAATATGACCATTGGACTGCCAAGTCAAAGGTCTCGAGTTCGAGTCTAAGACACCTCTGACTTTTCGAATTCATGTGCGTATTATTAATTAATCATCACTCGCTTAAACGGTGAAGGAAACCTACATGCCTTAGAAATTTTTCTCGACGGTGTGTGAAGTCTGCCAACCCGCACAAGGCCAGCGTGGTGGACTAGCCTAATCATTCTCAATCTGAGAGGAGACCCGTGTCCAGCAGTGGAACAGTATAATATGGGTTGATGATGATGATGTTTCTTATGTATTATAAGTATGTATTTACAAAAAAAAAGGATATAAGTATTATATCCATTGTCTAGTACCCATAGTACAAGCTCTGCTTAGTTTGGGACTAGATGGTGTTGTGTAAAATGTCCCAAAAAAAAAAAAATATTTAGATATGCTATGTTTTTGTGCAATCAATTTCAATCACAGTGGTTAAATGGAGTTTAATGAATCAATAACATTAACACTTCGAAATTTAAAATGTTTAATACTAGATGGCGCTGGTATTTTGTAACTGCGACTTTTAGCATATTCTTTTAGCCAGCACATCCAGTTACCCTAATCTATCAAATTTCTTTGATAGATTTTCAACTTTAATACAAAATTATAAGGTTCACATTTAATTTGGTTGACAGTTTTGTATAGTTTTGTATCTACATTTTAAAGTTCAACAATGTAACAAAATAATGTGACTTCTCTCATTTATTTCTGGCATTCAGGTTTACACGTGTCAATGGTACTTATTAGGGAGCTCAACGTGACGCTGTTATAAGTGGTGTTATGATCCGACTTGTTGATAAGATGTTCGTATCAGGGCCGGATCTACCATAATGGCTTTTTGGGCTTCAGCCCAGGGCCCCGTGGATTCAAGGAGCCCCCAGCTAAGTCAAGTCAAAGTCAATATAAATCAAATATTTTACTGTCTCATTTTTTTCTATACTTTGAGTAATTAGGTGGGCCCCTAAGTAGTATTAGCCCAGGGCCCCCTAAACTCAAGGTACGGCCCTGGTTCGTATGACAAGTGTGATGACTAATTGGATATCTATTCCTCTGTGGTCTAGCGGTTCTAGTGCCAGACTGCTGATCATGGGGTCGTGGGTTCGATTCCCACAGGACATAAATATTTGTGTGGATAAAAACATGAGTATTTGTGTTTGGCTGGGTGTTTCTTATGTATTATAAGTAGGTATGTATTTACAAAAAAAAAAGTATATAAGTATTATATCCATTGTCTAGTACCCATAGTACAAGCTCTGCTTAGTTTGGGACTAGATGGTGCTGTGTAAAATGTCCCAAAAATATTATTATATTATTAATTAATATTATTAGTATTCTTACGAGCGGCACAATGGTGAAGCACAGGGTAGAACATTTTTCACTGCCAAAACATTATCATCTTTATGTGCGTTCACACAACAAATAAAGTTCTAGAGCAATACTGCGTGAGATTAATTGCTGTGTTAATTATTTTAGATCTTATTGCCATGTTTACAAAGACGATATTGCTCTGGCAGCCATTACGGCTGGTACACATGTGCATAGTTGACTTTTAAGACTATAAATCCAAGATTAAGTTACTAATAAGTAAAAATAACTAACGAATTACGTTATTTGTATTTCTCTACTAAATGGAATATCTCCCATACATCGCTATTCCTTGCATATTTTTTTAGGTATATGTATAGTATTATGACGCAACAATTAAACTCAATATCCTTTGGTAACTAATGGATAGTAAACATTTCTGTATTACTCCTAAAGACTTCAAAGTTTGAAATGAAATGATATTTATTTCTGTAAATAGATCTTTTAAAGACACTTTTACAAGTCAATATTTTACACTTTTTTTTTTTTTAAGCTAGATGGCTCCGGCATTTCCTAGCTGACGACCTCTGAGAAGAAACGCCGAAACAAACTCAGAGAATCATAGTCTCTTTTAAAGTCCAGACATAGAACAGTAACAAATATGTGTCTTACAATGTAGGGCAAAGTCTGAAATGGCCTTTTGAAGAAAGAGCCATAGCGGCTTTGAGTAGACCAGTCCCAACTGACGGCACGCATGCATCAGTCATTGTGTAGCTCAACCATAATTTAGGGAGCTCAACAACCCGTCGCACGACGATACCAGATCAGAGGCACATTTGCGTAGGTCACATAAAAAAAGGCTCAAAGCCACCAGACTGTTCAAAGCTGAGTATGTAAATTACTTAGGCTAACATTCTGAAACACTCTTAAATTACAAAATATTTAAACTATTACACAGCAACGATAGTACACGCTTTCATTTTCAAAATACATAGGTAACAAAAATGAAAAATAGTTTATGAAATAGCTCAGTAGCACGAAATAATAACAAACAACCCTTAATTTCACAGTATTATTAAAAAGCCTCGTTAGAAACCCAATTTCACATCTGTAACACAAAGTGACATGGATATAATGTCACATTTGCAGCGTCATCTATCCCCTAAACTAAAAAAAAACATCTTTAAAACCAGAGATATACATAATTTGTCACACATCGCAACATTTCGTCACACGTCGCCTTAAATCAACTTTCCCTTAACAAATAAATTAAAAAAAAGAACGAAATCGTTCAGTAGCGTAACACCTGTTGTCTGTTCTTCGTTCCCAGACAAAACCCGTTCTACAGATAAAAAATATACTCGAAAAAAAAGATGGCGGCATCTTAAGGGATCCAGCAACTGATTATTTTGTTTCTTATTTTATTGAATGCAGGTGCACGGTGCTTTTTTGAGTGTCATGGCGATTTTTATGGTAAAAGAATGGGACGACTTGGTGTAATTAAAACTAGTATGGTTTGGATTAACTTTGCCATATTGAGTGTAGATCTATAGATTAAAAAATAAACGTCGTCTGATAAACGCATATTGTGGGGTCTGGCTTAGATTTCTAGGCATTAATTCCTCTGACTTAATAGGAGTTAATTTAATTAGTGGATTTAACAAAGTTGACTTTAATCAACTCTTATGAACTGTCAAAAGACTTTCCATATTCCATTTTCCATTCCATATTTACGAAAAGTTGGACAGTTTACTGCGCAACGGGACTTTTTGTTAAGTCATACATAATATATTGCCATTAACCGGGCACAAATCCAAACTCCGAACTGCCACTGAGAATTAAAAAAACCCAATAACTCTGCTTCACCTGAGTATCGAACCCAAGTCATGCTTACAATCACTAGCTCATAAGGCAGTCTTGTTTAGTTATACATGAAAGATAAGTATTTGCTCTCCGAAATTGACAAGTTTTGCCCTAGGCAATCCGTTTCGGAGGATGTTATCACCCGCACATCAGATTAAATTTAACAATTTAATTTTCTACAATTTCTAGAGGATTAACTTGTTCAATAAAATTTATTAACAAACACAATTGAAGATATGACCATTGTCAAGTTTAGTCATAGGCCTCAATCCACCTCTGACTTTTCGAAATTAATAATTAACTTGATTCGCTTAAACGCTGAAGGAAACCTGCATGCCTAAGAGACTTTCTCGAAAGCGTGTGAATTCTGTCAACTCAGCCAGCATGTTGGACTATAACCTAATCGCTTTCATTCTGACAGGAGACCCGTGCCCAGTAGTGGAACAGTAAAATTGGTCGAAGATGATGGAAAAATAATTATTACGACGCCTCTGGAGGGTACTCTGTTAAAATATAGTGTCCAAATATATTAATTTCAAGCTTTTAAACGCTGAACAACGTTCGTTTTCTCCCAATTGATTACGTCTTTATTTTTATTTCTCATGTCGTATTCTGATTGACTTAGGCCATGATCACCGGCATGTTATAAACATAATGTTTAATAGGAACTAACCGGCCGTTTTTAAACATCCGTTTAGTTTTTGGTGAAGTTGGGCCTTAGCGGTTGAATAATTTAGGCGAAGCGGATAAGGTGGTCACCTTGCCACTATTGTTGCACTGGGTGTCGTGGGTTTGATTTCCATCAGAGACAAATCTTTGTGTGATCTAAGTTTGTTTCGAGTCTGTGTACTTTGTGTATGTTAATTATGTTTCAAAATATTTCGCGTGTGAACTTTAGACCCTAGTACGGAGCTGTACTTTTTAAAATAAAAAAAATATATTTAATAGATATCAATAACCAATAATAGGTACCACATAGGAAAAGACGTCAGTAGGTATATGTCAAAATGATATTCACATCGGAGTCATTCATTAACAATGTGTATGAATAAAAATCAATACAAAACTTAACTCCAAAAAGACCAACAATTCTGACATCCCGTATGTCTAACCCTGCAGCAGTCGCCCCTCATTGTCGATATAATTAGAACAGTTATTTTTACATCACCATGTGTGGACATTACCGGGAACTAATACCAGTTGTTTCTTATACCCGGTCGATGGTATTGATTGACTCTTGTAGCCACGTTCAAAAGGACAATACCGGGAATTTTACCGGTACTATTTTATCGATTGTTACGATTCCGGTTCTGAGTTTTAAATGTGTATCTATCTGTTGTTTATTAAACAAATAAGACATCTGCTTTATTGGTATGCTAGTTTACACGGCTGATTAATGAGTTTTGTCTAAAAGACAATTCTTAGATTTTTTTTGAAGTACCAATGTGTGATATTTCCCCAAGCAGGGTCTAAAATGGCAGAGGAATGCCAATTACGTCTTTTCTTATCTTTAGTACCTATCCCATGACCATGATAGGGTATGTACGAGTCCGAAATACCCTGTCGTCTTCGTGGACGATCTATGAGGATTTTCCTTATTGTAAAAAGGGCGTCCTAAGGTTGAGTTCGGGTGATTGTATCGGACCAACCTGTCATGGTCGTGGCGAATATACCTATAACAAATCCCATGGCCGTAACTACATGGCAAGTGCGGTTTTATTACAAAATATACTATAAAAAACGGGAGCCAAAGATCCTAAATGTTAGCATATTATTGTTTAGCGGCAGAGTATTTTACAATGCGGTAATAGACAGACGAATCTAGAAAAACTGATTGTCACTGGCAAAGTAGAAGAAAGAACGCAATGAGTCCGCAGTCCCACAAGATGGACAGACCAGATCTGTAGCTAGCTCACTCTCTATCACCGTTAACGATGCCGTCCAGGCAGCGGGTGACCGAAGCAGATGGCGTAAAATCATCCGCGATAAAGTCATTGCTAGGGAAGGTCACAACTCTCAGCATTGAGGAGGAAATACGTTTTCGTCGATTTTCCCCTGGACCCATGAACATGGGACGGTAATTTATATCACCAGCTACTTGTGGTTGTGCATCTGCTTAACCCATTTGGGTAAAGCAACCGTAAAGGTATATTACTCCCCTTAGCAATACAAGCTTTGGAATTCGCTAGAATTTAAAATCAAAGGACATCTTAATCGTATTAAGGCCTTAGTAATAACAGCTTACGACGAATAGCGTAATAATACGTTTGACAGCTTAGTGCTGCGGTTGTCCCTATACCTTTAATTATTAGATCACAGACGAAAGACAATTAAATAAATGGGACTCAATTAGCATACCGGCTCAATGACAGGTTTAGACTTGAGAACCCTTTAAAATGAAGGTGAACTTTTTGAATGTTATCTTTTTGTATATTTTTGGCATTTTCCATGCTAAGATTTTAAAGTTATTTAGAAAAGGAAAAATTGGACCGCGGGCAGGATTCGAACCTGCGTCTTCTGGTTAGGTACATAGCGTCATAGCGTCTGGTGTACCTAACCAGAAGACGCAGGTTCGAATCCTGCCCGCGGTCCAATTTTTCCTTTTCTAAATAACTTTAAAATCTTAGCATGGAAAATGCCAAAAATATACAAAAAGATAGTTACAAGGTAAGGTGGCATCGTTCGACATTTAACTAACTGTAAAGTAAGTTGTGTCGGTTGAAAAGCAAAAACTTGCATTTCAATAGGTGTTACTGACGTCACCATAAAGACGTAAATTCAGTATGGGAAGGAAAAATTCGACATGACGGGTAGGAGTCGCGGTGGCTTAGTGGTCATAGCGTCTGGTGTACCTAACCAGAAGACGCAGGTTCGAATCCTGCCCGCGGTCCAATTTTTCCTTTTCTAAATAACTTTTTGAATGTTGTTTTCAAAAAGAAAATATGATAGATTTTTATTTAATAAATTGCATGAGAACAAAAATGATAACCTTGCTGATCTAGTCGCATTCAGTTTGTGGAAGGGTGACCATTTTTAACACATCGAGACCCATCTGTGCCTCGGAGAGCACGTAAAGCGGTCAGTCCCGGTTGTCATACGAACACCTATGATAATTGTTAGTGGAAGTCAGAAGCCCAAAAAGCTTGACTGCCAGTCTATCCTCAGGGTATCGGTACTATCCAAATAAAATTAGGTCGTCGAAAGTCTGATGAAAATCGCTTTGTGTAAAATACTGATACTAGAAGCCGACCATTAGAGTCGGTAGTTGAGATGAGGCTCATAGAAAGAAGAATTGAATGAGAACAAATTGTCTTCAGTCACATGAAATGTAAAATTTTGTTTTAGGCCTGGTGACGTGTCTTATAAGTTTTGAAAAAACTTAGTCCAGGCTTACCTTAGTCTTCCAAAAATTCAAGGAATCTAATTATGTGCTCTGTAAACCGACTAATTTGTAATTAGAGAATAAATACATTTTATTCTATTCTAGTTACTTTTGCTTCCCAAAAAGACTATTACTATTTTTGAAGACATTACATAGACTACGAGTACCTATGACTTTTCTCACGGTGCATGCTATATCTTTGCCAAATTATCAAACTTTGTTCAGTGGTGTAGGCGTGAAAGAGTAACAGACAAACAGAGTTACACATCTAGTGAGAGTTTCAGATCCAAATATAAAAGGAAAAGTCTTGATTTTAAGTGTTTTTTTTTGTAACGGATATACTAAAAAAAAACTTAACCGATTTAAAAAAATATTTCACCTGTAGAAAGCTACATTATCAGTGAGTAATTACAGCAATTTATTATTAAAAAAAATTAGAGAGCCTACGATAATTTTAATATTTTGAATCATGGTATCAAAAATTCACGTAGTAGTCTTTAGTAGGTGTGTTCCAAATTTTCAATCACATCATACAGTATCTCTAACAATGTAATATCATTATTCTTTTTTTTTAAATAAACTTCAAACGTATTATTTCCTGCCACTATATTTTATAGCCACATTTTTTCTTAAACAATAAACAAAAACCAGTAGTCCAATCGAGTGGAACCACAAAAAAACGACGCGTAAAATATTCAAGCGCAGGAATCGAATCCCATCCGATGATTACCTGCGGCTTTTTTTCTATAACAGAAGTCATTATGGTGTCAGTATGATGGCTGTCCCGATTTCTTCGAAACCCATGGGTTTAGTATAAATATACGTTTGGAACAAAAAAGAACCTTGCTTCCCCACTTTTTATAGGGTTATGGTTTCCGATTTTTAAATTAACTGTTTCTATAATGTTGGTTGTAACAGAACATAAACATACCATGTCTGTATTTCATGAAGAGTTAGGCAGAGACGCAGTGATAGCCTAGTGATAATGACCATCGGACTGCCAAGTCAAAGGTCTCGAATTCGAATTCAAGGCCTGACTTTTGACTTCTGACTACTGTTTTTTTTATACTAATAAGGGGGCAAACAAGCATACGGCCCACCTGATGGTAAGCGGTTACCGTAGCTTATAGACGCTTGCAACATCCCATTGCCTAATCCCTCTCAATCTGAGAAGAGACCCGTGCCCAGCAGTGGGACAGTATATGGGTTGATGATAGGCAGAGGCATGCTTAATAAAGTACACCCTCACAGTTTACCGGTATGTTTAGGTCACATGTATTAAGAGGCGAATCTATTGCCATTACCCGTGCACAAATCAAAACTACAAGCTGCTACTGACAATTTCATAGAAAGACCCAATAAGACTTTGCTCGGCAATCTAACCCAGGACCTCAAGCGTAGCCGTAGCGTAGACCACTAACCTAATGAGCCAGTCCATCTTTTTACTTTTTTAAATCCAAAACCACCGATAGATGGCGTTGCCAGTTACAAAATTTAACATTCGATGCCCTCTTCCTTACCTAATTCTAATTTTATTCAATTTAAAGATGTCTGTTGGTTTACTAAACGATTTTCACGCATTGTTTTGAATACAAAATAAGGACATGGCTTGAAGAGTTATTTTATTTGTTTTCTTTTAAATAATGCCGAATAAAAAAAACAGTGATATGACACTGGACTGCAAAGTCAAAGGTCTAGAGTTCGAATAAATAAAAATAGCATGAAAAAAAATATCAGCATTTTACAAGTGACAGGTATCCGTTTCATGCAATGAAAAATTAAAAAAAAAACAATTAATGTTTATTAATTATTAATTATCACTCGCTTAAAAAGCCGTGATAGCCTAGTGGTATGACCATTGGACTGCCAAGTCAAAGGTATCGAGCTCGAACCCAAGGCACGCACCTCTGACTTTTCGAATTCATGTGCGTATTAATAATTAATTATCACTCGCTTAAACGGTGAAGGAAAACATCGTGAGGAAACCTGCATACCTTAGAGATTTTTCTCGACGGTATGTGAAGTCTGCCAACCCGCACTAGGCCAGCGTGGTGGACTATAGCCTAATCCCTCTCAATATGAGAGGAGACCCGTGCCCAGCAGTGGGACAGTATAGTATATGGGTTGATGATGACTCGCTTTAACGGTGAAGGATAACATCGTGAGGAAACCTGCATACCTTAGAGATTTTTCTCAACGGTATGTGAAGTCTGCCAACAAAGTGGTGGACTATAGCCTAATCCCTCTCATTCTGAGAGGAGATTCGTGCCCAGCAGAGGGATAGTATATGGGTCGATGATGAAAAAAAAAAAATGAGGACGAAAGAATGGTGGTGAAGAACCTACGGTTTTAGAATAAATGCAAGAATTTTTTAGCACTATTAAAAAAAAAAACAATAAAATTATTGTCATGAATCTAACCAACAACCAACCGAGACCATTTTACATAAATTATTATAATACTAAGTAGTATTTATACAAAAATCTAACTTTGGTACCTAAAAGGCTTCAAATAAGAAAAAAAATGTTATAATGAGCCAAAAATAAAGATTTAACCAACTTCTTGTGTACTTACTGTGTACCCATAAATCCAAATAAACACGCGGGTAGCTCAACAAAAACAAAGTTCTTGAAACTCATGAAAGTTGAGTGTTCAGGCTATTATCGTCGGGGGGCACGTATGCAAGTTTTCATGTTTGCTGGCCCCCGGCGACGCGGTCGTAAATTACCAATCTTTTAACTTTGACGCAACGAGTTTTTGCTCGTTCAACCACCCACTACTTGCACTACTACATTTTTAACATTGGAATTCTGATGCTCGTATTTGGTCGAGTCTAAGTGATCTGATAACCGTTGAGGGGTGCGTGGCTAAGTTATATCTACGCTGATCAATCGATTAGCAAGGTTAAGCTGCACTAGCTGCGGTTAGACAGTGGATGGAGAGCACGTAAAGTCATCGCTCTTATCTCTTGTCATACGGACACCTATGACAATATTTAGTGTTAGTCAGAAGCCCAAAAAGCCTGACAACTAGTCTATCCTCAGGATATCTGTATTACCCAGAAATTGGGTTGTCGGGCATTGGACGCTTCAGCCAACTTAACTATCGAGACCACTGCATGTGATGCTAAATTTCTCTTCCACATTCTACGTCTTTAGATGACGTCAGCGATATATTATATTGAAGACATATTACTATGTTCTTCAAAGATATAAATCTAAACATTGACATTTACTTATTTCCATAATTTAATTTAATTGTTTTATTTTAATTGATTTTCATGTTTGCATGCCTTATTAGGGTAGATTGTACAAGGATCAGTATTTTTTTGTTAACATCTTTATTTAATGTACCTACATTCTGTGCAAATAAACAAATATTCTATTCTAAAATCACACATTAAAATCCTTTGAAAATGTTTAGCGGTAATGCCACTTATAACAAAAAATAACTGTCTGATAGATTTACTCGAAGGCGTGTGAAGTCTGCCATCCCTCACTGAAGCCATCGTTTGACCTTAGCCTCAGAGAGGAGACCCGTGCCTCAGTGGGATAGTAAATGGTTACATGATGATGATTTGTTGTAAAGGTCGACAAGCCCACGCTCATTTATGGGCTCCGGCCGCTATGGGCCGCTACATTACAGCTATGGTTTCTAAATCGTCCGTTTACGAGACAATAAACGTCCTTCGAAGCCAGTAAACTAAACTTACATAGCGACATTATACGAAAGCTTTATCTCCAAGACACTTTAATTTTATTATAAACCCTTGTTTAAACTGACAATAACGAACGTTTAACTGCAGTTAAGTGTTAATTCATAATAAGATTACCGCACACGTTCAACGGTTATCAGTTTATATCACGGTATAGGAAAGTAGAGAAGTCCAACCTCGAAGTCGTAAAGAATGCACACAATGAAAGTTACTAATTTGTCTGAGAAAGTGGTAGGTCTTTAGAATTATATTTTTATTACTTGCCCGAGTTGGAATGCATGTTTCGTTTGTGGGTTGTACCGAGTGTTATAGGTTCGATTCCAATTTTAGAAAAATATTTGTGTGTATATTTACGGCCATTTGATTCGAGTCTGAGTGTAGGTACAGAGGCCATCACATTAAGGTACTTTTTTTTTGTTTACGGGGAAACCTTCAAAAGGCTACCGGTCTACGGGGGTTAGACCGGGGAGTGTGGGATTCTTACCCACTAAAACCACCCCGGTGGCCACCATCAGCACATGGAGGGGGGCACTGGGTCCTCTTAATAGACCACCCCAGAACCCCCCTGTGCACCGCCTATTAAGGCACATCCCTGGGGAGACCCGTACCTACCATAATCTGTCAAATTTCTTTGATTGATTTTCAACTTTAATTCAAAATTTTAAGGTTCATATTCAACTGTGAAAATTTGTCAGTTTTGGATAGCTTGACTTGCGTCTGTACTTCGTCTCCGTAAATTATCTATTTGTAAAGATTTTCAAATACAGGACTTCTCCGTAGCACGGGAACTGTCTTATTTAGAAAAAAAAAAAAAAAAACTCGAACAAACTCATTAAAATATAATCAAACTACTTTTGAGAGATTTTTTACGTGTCGGATCATTTACAGTTTCCATGGTTACAAGTGGTAGATTTGTGCCAGAAACCATTATATGAAGTCAAAGTTGAAATGATTTATTTCATAGTTATGTCAAGTGAAACTTTTCAACTTACCCGTACTGTGGCTTACACAGTTATCTTTGCAAGTAATTTAAAACGAGTTAAGTGTTTAGTTACAAACACCTGGCATGTTGCTGGGACGTCTAAATTTGATATTGTTTTGCTTGAGATATATATTCGTGCTTTATCTCTATGAGCCGTTGGAAGTTTTAGTCACAAGTTTTGTTATATATTTTGGTTACCGACTGTATATCTATGAATAAATATATTTTCTTTTTTTCACTACCTATTCAAGAAATATATACTTCAGACCTTAAGGATATATATAAGTGTATGAATAATTAATTATCCCTCGCTTAAACTGTGAAGGAAAACATCGTGAACCAAACATCGTCTACCAACCCACATTTGGTCAGCAAGGTGGACTATAGGCTAATCATTCCCATTCTGAGAGGAAACCAATGCCCAGCAGTGGGATCGTAAGTGAATTTACGATGATAATACATTATATAATATTTGAGACGTTATAATCTAGTATAAAATTGTAGTGTGATAGATAAAAAACACAACTACTTGTAGAAAGATAAATATATTTTCTAAGATTTAAATTCGGACCGAATATTCGAGAGGAGACCCGTGCCCAGCAGTGTGACAGTACCTATATGGATTAATGATGATAATGATGCACATATTCGTATGAAAAATACCTACTGTTATTTACTTTCCCATTCATTTGATATCAGACTGTGAAACTAAATTATATTAATAATACAACTGAAGTCACTTATCCTTGCATTATTCTCGTCTAATATTTAAGTAGTTGTTTAATTTTACTCAAAAATTTATAACTTTCTCACTTAAAAAGATAAACTACTTGAATAAGTGTTTACAAAGCTCTTTCATTTAAAATACTAGTTTAATCTTAGCTAATGCCGCTAAAGTTTTAGTTTGCTTAAGTCTTTGAGAAAATTTATTTGGGACGTAAATTGAGAGTTACCTATTTAGTATTTTCCAGGGTTTGTTTTGTACTGTTTATAGGGCTCCGAGTGGATTCAACATTTTTACAGTCACTGTTAAGGACTTGGTACAATTAATTAATAGATTATTTCAGATGATTCTATTCAAATTTTTGAAAAAAAAATTCAGCTACTTTTATAAAATTAATGTAATAACTGCGTCGTTAGTAATAATGGCCCTAAGCCTTTTGGGTCAAAGGGTAATTTAGCCATTGAAATGGGGTCCCAATATGAGAACGCAAGAGTGATACCACTGGTATTGCTGGCGTCTTTAAGCTATAGTTGCCGCTTACCATCAGGCAAATGTAAGCTTGTTTTTCTTATTAGTTCAGTAAGAAAATATTTTTTTTATACCACTAAGATGGCAAACAAGCATACGGGCTACACCCACCATCACCACCTGATGGTAAGCGGTTCCCGGAGCCTATAGACGCTTCCAACACCTAATATCGCTTGCGCGTTACCGCCTCTATAAAACGAAAGAGGAATAGTTGTGTTGGCAGTATAATAAATATAATAATAATAATAATAATAATAGCCTTTTTATTCCTGAACATAGGGTTACAAGAGGTCCCTAAGTTCGGTTTGCCTTCTGGCATAGGCCTCCTCCAGTTCCTTCCAATGGGTCCTATCCCTTGCCACTCTCAACCAGAGTGGTCCCGCTGTCTGTTTCAAGCCATCTTCCCATCTCCTGACTTGACGACCTCTACTTCTTTTGCCAACTCTTGGTTGCCAGAGGGTAACTTGTTTGCTCCATTTGTCGATGGGGTGGCGCAGCATGTGTCCAGTCCATCTCCATTTTTGGACATCTATCCGGGTAAGGATATCTGTGAGTTTCGTTCTTGTTCTTATGTCTATGTTCCTGACTCTGTCTTTGATTTTTAACCCTAGCATGCTTCTTTCCATGGCACGTTGACACTTTGCTAGCCTTTCCCTGTGATGAAGTGTTAACGACCAAGTTTCACAGCCGTAAGTAAGAGCTGGTAGAATACAGGTCTCAAATGTTTTCTTTTTTATGTGATTGCCTAAATCCTTACTTTTCATAATTTCTTTCAGTGACCAGTATTTTCTCCAACCTTGGGCTATTCGCCTGTTTATTTCCTGAGTCATTTCATTTGAAGGTGATATTATCTGTCCTAAGTAAATATATTCTTTGACATACTCGATCTTGTTGCCATCTACCATAATGTCTGCTTCCCTTGAATTTGTTATTAATTTTGTTTTACTGGCATTGATTTCCAGACCAACTTCCCTACTTTTACTTGCTAGGCTCTGCATCATTTGTTCTATTGCTGCTGGGTCCTCTTCAAGAAGCACCAAATCATCGGCAAATCTTAAATGGTTTAGGCGGGCTCCATTAATGTTCAGACCTAAGTGGTCCCAGTTCAATTGTCTAAAAATGTGCTCGAGTACGGTGTTAAATAACGTAGGAGAGAGAGGATCGCCTTGGCGTACACCCTTTTTGATTGGGAATGATTCTCCTGTTGTTTCAATTTTGATACTGGCCTTGCTGGACTTGTATATACTTTTAAGTATTTCTATGTAGTTGCTCTGGACCCCCTGTCGTTCAAGACTCCACCATATGTGTTGGTGCCTGAGACTGTCGAATGCCTTTGAGTAATCGATAAACGCCAAGTAGATTTGTTTATTGTATTCGTTATATTTCTGCAACAACTGTTTTATTGTATGAATATGATCTATTGTGCTGAAGCCTTTTCTGAATCCTGCCTGTTCTATGGGTTGGTTTTCGTTTAGTACTAGTGATATTCTTTCCAGGATCACTTTAGCGAATACTTTGTATATGTTTGATATTAAAGAAATTGGCCTATAGTTCCCAATCTCGTCTCTAGGGCCTTTTTTGTGCAGTAGAATTATGTGGCACTCTGTCCATTCTTCTGGAATTTGCCTTGTTTGTAAAATTTCGTTGAAAAGTTTTGCTAGCACAGGGCTGATTTCCTCTATGGTTCCCTTGAGCATTTCATTAGGTATCTTGTCCGGCCCTGGGGCCTTCTCAAGTTTTTGAGATTTTATTGCCTTGAATACCTCTGAGGCGAGGATTTCTGGTACCTCATCTACTTTGTTGTCTATTGCTTTGGTTTCTTCCTGAATTGGGGCTAGCCCTGAGTCGAATTTATCAGAGTACAGTAAGCGGTAATAGTCCGTAGCTAGTTTTTGTATTGAGAGACGATTCGTTAGGTAAGATTCGCGTTGCTTTAGTTTCGTTATCCATTCTTTGCCATGTTCGCTTAGTTGTTTCATAGCCTTTTTTGTTCCTCCTGTTCTTGTTATATTTTCTTCCAAAACTCTATTTCTTTTCTCCTTACGGTCTTTCCTCATATTTTCTTTGATTTTCTTGCTAAGGTTTGTAATTTTTTGCCGTCTTTCTTTATCCCCTTTATTTGATATTAGTGTTCTTCTTTCCTCTAGTAGTTCTAGTGTTTCTTTGCTTATATAGCTCTCTTTACTTCTAGGTTTGCTGACTAGCATCTCTTTCAATTTGTTTTGTAGTCTCCTGTATTTAGTCCCAGTTTCTACGTCAGAGGTAATAATTTCGGTGAGTGATTCTATTTTGCGGGGTTCAGTGGGATGATTGTGTTCTGATATTTGATGCAGCTTCTTATTGTTTAGGTTTTTCCTGGATCTTTTGGCTTGATTTAAGCTTAGGCAGCTTCTTACCATGCGGTGGTCTGTGTTAAAGTTGAGATTTTTAACTATGTTAGTATCTGTGAACGCGCTTGCTTTGTTGGTTATAATAAAGTCAATTTCAGTTTTGTATTTTGCACCTGGGGAGGACCACGTCCATTTGCTTTTAGGGTTTTTGTAAAAACAGGAGTTCATTAAAATAAGGTTATTTTCCATCATGAATTCTACTAGTTTCTGTCCATTTTGGCTTCTTTTTCCATGCCCGAACTTCCCTATTGTGGGTTCTTCTCCTATTTGCCTTTCTCCAACCTGTGCGTTGAAGTCGCCCATGATTATTATGTTGCTGCTGTAATGCAGTTTTATTGCTTCCGAGATACTCTCATAGAAATATTCTATGTCTGGTCTCTCCGCTTGTTCTGTTGGGGCGTAAATTTGAAAGATGGCCCAGTTTTTCTTGTACCCCGGGAATTTTAAATGTACTACCGCAATTCTGTCAGAAACTCCTTCAAATCCCGTAATGTTCTTCTTCCATTTAGATTTAATAAGGAAACCCACTCCTCTTTGTCCGGTGTGTTCACCTTTATGAAACATGATATAGCCGTTCTTCTCTGCTATCCCTTCTCCTGGTCTTCTCATCTCGCTGATGCCCATTATGTCCCATTTTAAGTTAGATATGGCTATTTCTAGTTCTTTTAGGCTCTCTTCTGTTCTTAGTGTCCTAGTATTCAGTGTGCTGACATATATATGTTCAGAGTTCTTTTTACCTTGTTTTATTTTTATTGTATTCTTCTTGTGCTTGTTTTTTGTAGATTGGTTTTCTTTTGAGTGTTTCGAATTATACTGTTTTGATTTGGATGGAGGGTGTTTGTCTTCTTCCCCCACGGTGACAAGCCGGCTTGGGGTGCTATTTATGAGTGTTGTGTTTGGTGATGTGGTTGTTGGGGTTGTTTGGATCCGGGTGTCGCAAATTAGTTTTTTGAGAGATTTGATAGTGAGGCTGATCTCCCGCGCTCTACATAGTTCAGTATATTTGGTCTGATTATTTCCTTTGATGCAGTTTTAGAGGAGGCGTTGTTCAAGTTGGTCGATGAGCTTTGGGTATTAGATGCGTTGGCTTTCTTTTGTGATGGTGTTTTCGGTGATCCTGAAAACTCTCTTTTCCTCTTTTCTCTGTTGCTTTCATATGTTTTCTTTATTATGAGTTTATCGTATTTTATGAACGCTATATTCCCCTTTTTCTTTTCCTCTTCAACTTGCAGCTGCAGTTGTTTGCGTTTTTCTATTATTTCTTTAGGGTAGTCCTCTTTAATATTTATACCTTCTTGTAGGTTAGCTCTGTTTCGCAGAATCATATGTTTTTTCCATGTAGTTGTGAGTGAGACTACAACAGGGCGGTTTTTATCGTGTTCTTTTTTACCGATTCTGTAGAGGTTATTAACTTCGAAGGCTTCAAAATGTACTCCCATTTCTATTATAATGTCTTTTATGTAGTCTACTAGCTCCGCTTCTGTTGTTGCTTTCCCTTCCTCGATGCCGAAAAAGACAAGGTTATTTTTGCGCTTTTCCTTATCAATGAGTTTAAGTTTAAACTCTAGCTCATTTATTTTATTTTTGAGTTGGGCATTTTCTTCAGTGATCGCTTTAAGCTTTTCATCTAGTGCTTCCATGACATTTTGTGTTACTGAAGTTGTTATAACTTTTGTTTGTTCGTCTAGCTTTTCGTTTAATTTTGCCAATAGTAATTCCATACTTTTATCCATTTTTTTATTTTTATGGCAACACTTGATTCGCTATAGCAACACTTGTTTTGTTGTGGCAACCCTAGTTTTATTGTGGGAACACTTGTTTTGCTGTGGCAACACTTGTTTTGTTGTTTGTTATGTTGGTACTGCAGTATCCACTCTATAGTCTATCGATTTGCCACTAATGACACTTGACAATATTTTGTAGGTTAGAATGTTTACATGTGAGGTTGATTTGTTCTCGCAGTTCTAACACTTTTCTGCAATTTTATCACTGATCACGTATCTTGTTCTTTGTTGCAGTCTGTAAAACGTATGACACACTTTGTTGGCACTATTTTACACTATTTATTTTTTATTTTTCGCGGAGCTCTGTGACGTGCGTATTCGCTGGTCGACAACCATAAAGTATCTCCTATAATAAATATAAATATATATAAAAAATCAGATCCCAGGACTCGAGTAAACACAATTACGATCCTAGGTACGAAGGAACGAAATAAATTGCTGAGCAATTTAAAGAGTCGCCATTAGACCATCAAACACCATTACCTTTCCCACACTGACCATTCGTATCCATTAAGAGTAAGCCATAGTGGACACATCACAGACAAGCGCAGAAAGTCTACTTCGTTTGATACTTGGAAAGTGGATACTTGTTGGATATGAGTATGACGTTGACGTTAATTGTTAAAAACGATGAGAATGACGCTGTCAAATTATTATGTAGATTACTAACCATATGTGTGAAGTCAAGTAAAAATGCAATTAACAAAATAGATAAAGTAAATTATCCCCGCACGGAACAAATCTTTGTATGAACCAACGTTTAAAAAAAAACTACCCAACCCCTCTTAAAAGGAGAGCCTCTCTTATGGTGTCTTAAACCTAATGCGATACTGTGACAATTAAACATATTATACCTATAATACACAGTCTTATTTATATATCACTACATAGTATAAAACAAAGTCGCTTTCTCTGTCCCTATATCCCTATGTATGCTTAAATCTTTAAAACTACGCAACGGATTTTGATGCGGTTTTTTTAATAGATAGAGTGATTGAAGAGGAAGATTTATATGTATAATACATGTATTTTATTAGTACATTGCACCCGTGCGAAGAGGGGGCGGGTCGCTAGTTTAAATATAATTGAACTATCCTTCTGATATACTTGAATTATTAGAATTACATACCTATACGTTATCAGTTTGCCTTCTGAATAACATTTGTGCAGTGGAATAGGTGATAGATACATAAAAGCCGGCGGAAGGTGGCAAGAGCCTAGGATGCCTAGATTACCTCAGACGAATTCTCAGCTAATTACAGAATGTATTGATAGACAGATGTTATGTAACTGATTGCCCATAAGCAGCCGTAGTTATGTCGTTCTTAGAGAATGATAACATGGATAGAATTTGCAACGAAGTCATTCGCCAAAGAACTAAAGTCACCGACATTGCGCAAACAATAAGCACGCTGAAGTGGAAGTGGGCTGGCCATATCTGCAGACACACAGCTTTAGCATTATTAATTAGCTGCCTGTATACCTAACTCTTTTTTTGACCGTACCTATGTAGGAATACTAAGTGGCTAAGTGGCTCCAAATCGTTCCTGTAATATAACACACGGGTGCTTCTCGCCTGTTCTCTTTTCTTGGTTTGTACTTGGCTCACGCTCCCGCGTGTCTAGTTGTTTATTAATAGGACGATACATAAATAAAATAAATATAAATAAATAAATATTCTTGGACAATTTTACACAGCACGATCTAGTCCCAAACTAAGCAAAGCTTGTACTATGGGTACTACAATGGATATCATACTGATATACTTTTGTAAATACATACTTATAATACATAAGAAACACCCAGACAAACACAAACACTTGTATTCATCAAATAAATATTTGTGTTCTGTGGGAATCGAACCCACGACCTCGTGATCAGCAGTCCGACATGCGAACCACTAGACCACAGACGTCATTGAAATAAAACTACTTTTTACGGATTTTATCGCATTATATTGATATTATTAATCCCGACGTTTCGGACCTTTTACAGCGTCCATGGTCAATCCGTAAAAAGTAGTTTTATTTCAATGTAATAATATTCGCGTAAATGTTAAAAATCAATATATACAATATACATGTTATTTTATATGCACATGCAGCAGTTTCTTGTAAACTTAGCCAGTTTTCAGACTAGTTTTCTATTTTTATCTAGGCAAGGCGGCGTATTTTACCCCATGCAGTGCGGCCGCTGTTCTGATTGTGACAAATGTTTCCTGGATTATATTTTACTAGCTTCTGTCCGCGATTTGGTCTGCGTAGAAAAGTTCCTTTTAATTAGCCTATATGTTATTCTGATGTATAAATAATAATACTGTAAAGTTTCATCAAAATCCGTTCAGTAGTTTTAGCGTGAAAGAGTAGCAAACATACACACTCACAAACTTTCGCCTTTATAATATTAGTGTGATATCTTAGGCTGAAGTAATAGCTTCTTTCTGTTACTATCTAGAAAATGCCAGTATTGAAGTGTTAGAATTGCGTGGTGATAAAAAATTCAAAATGAAAAAACAAAAAATCTATGTCTGCCTCATTAGTATTTATAGTGGTCGTAAAAGCGACTGCTACGTTTGTCCAAGGTTCGATTCACAGGTCGAGCAGTGTTATTGGGTTTTATTTTTATGAAATTCTCAGTAGCAGCTCAGAGTTTGGATTTGAGGACTCATTTTATGTATAAATGTTATGTTAAAAAAAAATACTTTAAATTGATATGAAGGAAAAATTCGACTGCGGGCAGGATTCGAACCTGCGTTTTCTGGTTAAATACACCAGACGTTATGATCACTAACCCACCGCGATTCCCACTCGCCAGGTCGAAAACCTTCACATTCTGAATTTACGTCTTAGCATGGAAAATTCAAAAAATACTAAAATTGAAGCGATTTCAATTCTGTCATTCGAAATACTTACTAGAAAAAATTTAATGGTTTAAGAGCACTCATTCAAAGGCTGATAATCTTATTATAAATTAATGACTAAAAAATTTTATCCATATCCACATAATTTCTATGATCCAAGTTGACAGCTAACCCTTTCGCGTTCGTTCCTTAAACCGCAGCGCTCGTGTGGTTAATAACTAACTGTAGCTAACCAGTTTACTAGAAGACGGATTGCTTTTACCGTGGTTACGATTATTGAGTTACCACTTATGTTTACTTAAAATGCACTGGGAATTTCAATTTTCATTGTTAAAATGTAAGTAAGGAAACTAGTATTAACTATTAATCGTGTTACATAATATATCGTCTTTATTTCCAAAAGGGTTAGGCAGTGGTGTACTGGTGTGTGATGAAGAAAATATGTATGTAAGGAATAAAACTTGTTTTAATAGGTACACGAAGCTTTCTATGTAAGGAAGTCATAAAAATGACCGTAAAAGTTGTAAGTGCATAACTACATAATACTCGTAGCAATTTTATCTAATGTCTGTTTACTGAGTACAAATCAAAGACTAGATGTATTGATGATTAACATAAAACTTCCTAGGATGAGTCAATGGTTTTCCGAGTACATAATTTACAATGTGGGAGGACGGTTTACATTGCAAAACTTCTTCAAAGTGCTGGGAAGTAAAGTGTGTTGTGTAAGTTAAAAAAAACCTACCACGCTTCGTGGAAGAATGTTATCTGTGTATGTAAGGATCTGCTTGATAAGCTACCTTCAGCTGCAAGGGCACCAAAGAGGAATTTTAAATACTTTTTTCTATTATTTAAGTGTTAATATGAGTGCCCAAAAAGTTATCATCGTCCATATGTATAGTGGCCACCAAAGCGTACGTTTAAGTACTCTTTTTTTTAATAATTGAGTACTCTATCTTAGATCTAATTAGTACTTTCGTCTGAACTTTCCTCTTAACATTATTTACCTTTTCGTCATCTCGACCACATGCAAGACCATGGTCATGCTAATAAAACTGTTATGGTAGAGTGCGAAAAGTTTGGAGAATAAAATAGGTACTTGGGATTTTCATATTCGCCGATTAATTTAGGTCCCAATTAAATAGGGGGAGAAACTATTGTCATTAATCAGGCACAAATATATCCAAACTTCAAACTGCTACTAAGAATTTTATAGAAAAACCCAATAACCCTTTGACCGCCACGGAGGTCTATAGACGTCAAATTAAAACTTGCTCACGACGCCAACGACGGCATGGCACGTCAAAAATATCACTTTTAATAGTTCCAAATAAATACATAAAAATAATTATGTTCAAATAGTGTTTTTTTTACCTATTTTTAGATATTAGAATTTGTCACTTGGCGTAGAGAACACAGATCTTCGTTATTGACGTGCCGTTCAAAGGTTAACACTTTGCTCGAAGGAAGCAAGCGAGCCTAGTGGTAAGCACGACTAATAATGAAATCGTTCTTACTACTAGGCTAAAATGAGGTAGTGGAATTTTCCTGCTGTCAAAAATGTCAGACATGATGGTAACCAGACCCATAATCATAATTATTTATAGCTTCCATGACATATAAAATATGGCTAAATGCTAGCAAGAATGAAAATTATCCGTAATGAGTTGGAACCTGCATAATACCGTGTTGGTGAACCGACACCACTAATTACATATACTCAAGAGGTGCTTGCAGACTTGATCGATCTTGTCGATCATTAACATGGTATATCGATCCAGTTAAGCTGGACAAACTGTATCTATATTAATACTAATTTCAACGGCTAAGATGATTAGTAACCGATACGGGACAGTGAAGAAACGAGGTGACAAAATAAGTCAAGCGATATTTGTTGGAGACATCTCTCTGTGCCTCGGTGAGAACGTAAAGCCCTGGGTCTTGGTTGTGTTGTGATAATCATTAGTGGTAGTTGGAAGCCCAAAAAGACTGACAACCAGTCAGGATATCAGTATGATAATAAAACTACTAGGTATTTTAATTAAGTATTTCGATATTCTTTTTTGAAATCTATACGGTCCCTTATATAATTGGATGTTGAGCTCTCATTGCAACCTATAGTCCACTTTAAATGTCAGAAATAAAAAGTCATAAGTGCTGAGTAAGTATAATAATTTTAATATTTTTCATTTTAAACGCGTAATTTAGGTATATAAGGACCAGGTATTTAAACTAAGTGCTTTATTAGTGTCATGTCGCTCGGTCGATTTGTCGACCGGTGCACTTATTAAAATTACTTTTGTGTCGCCTTTTTGAGTTCAGTTAAATATTAACCGTTATCGACTGTTATGAATACCAGGTCGAGTTGTGTTGTTGGGTTTTTCTATGAAATTCTCAGTAGACAATAGGGTATAGACTAAAACTGTGGGTGTACATTAGTACACCTCTGTCTAACCCTTCGGGGAATAAAGGCGTGACAGTATGTGCGGGGATCGAACATACAACCCGTGGTTTGAAGCCAATCGCTTAATCACTACGCCGTCAATATCCATGAAGCCAAACTAAATACTAAATCCACAATTACCAATCAATAACGTACAAAATAATAAACTTCACGCTTTCATAGTCCAAACTATTTTAATTACTTTTGGGTGCTTTAGACTCGCCAATTTGGATGCGAACCAATAAAAAATATTAACTGTGACCAATTATTCACAGCAACGCCCTTTCGCAATATAATTTCAACAAGTTAAAGTGGTATTATTCTAGTAGTTAGAAAGCTTGCCTATTGCGAACAGTCCGAGTTTAATTCCAGGGTAATTACCTCTGTCTTTAGAACAATTACAACTAGATTACCAGCGGTGGACAGTCAATATGCGACAGCGAGCTAGAGAGAGAGAGAGAGAGAAAAAAGAGAGAGAAAGAGAAAGAGAGAGAAAGAGAATGAGGGAGAGGGGGGAGGTTCTTATAGAACCGTCAGAACTTTTCTCAGACATGCAGTACGGTTTCCCGGATTTTACAGATGAAACTTCTACTTGCAATATTGGTTATCGAGGTAGAACTTACGCTTTTTTATTGTAGCAGGACGAAACGCTGTGCTATAATGGTAACCGCAACCAGCTCCAACAAAACCTCTCATGCTAAACTCACGTATGGTCATCTTGAGACCTCAGCTGTGTTTATTTGCCGAATACTTCTTTTTTATCCGAGTCTTTTGGTACCCCTGGTGTTGCAAGCGTCTATAGGCTACGCTACGGTAACCGCTTACAGTACGCCTGCTAATTTGCCACCTTAATAAAAAGACCTAAACAGCTTAGCAGAACGAGTCGCTTGTATATTATTACGTCGTCTATAAGTCGTGATTGTTTGTTATTTTTCAATTTCTTTCGTAATTTTTAAAAGCCGTTGAGATTCGACACGCAAATATTATGCTTTCGTTATGGAGTTCTTATAGCAAACGGCACGGGTTTTGTGTATCGGTGCGATTCTCATGTGGAATAGGGATAATTTGTCACAGACATACACGTATATACTATACAGTTTATGGGTAATGATAGGTAATCTTTGTATGTACAAAGGTATCAAGCTACCCCAATCTGTCAATTTTTTGATAGATTTTCTATTTTAATTCTAAATACTACAGTTCATGTTCAATTGGGAAAATTTTGACAGTTTTGGATAGCTTAACCTGCTGGCGTCTGTAAATTGATACAAAGATAAAATAAATTATATAACCTACCTTTGTAAGAGAGAATATTGGCTTAAAACACTTTGTAGTCTATCTTCAGGACCGATAATCAGTGACGAACAAAAATATACGACTATCTCGGAAGTTTAACTATATCAGATAAAAAAAAGCCAAAATCGGTTCAAGAGGATATCGTGTTACATCTAAGTACACGCCTGTATTCACCGAAGGGTTGAGTATTGGTGTACTAATGTATCCACATCCACAATAATGAACCCACAGTTCGCCGGTATGGTTAGGTCCCGTAATAGGGGGTGAGTTTATTGCAATTAACCGGTCACAATTCCAAACTACGAGTTGCTACTGAGTATGTTATAGAAAAACCCATTGACACTTCTCGACTAGTATCGTCGTAGACTCGTCTAGGAATTAAACTCACATTTAGCGTCTCAAAAAGTAAATTAGTTTCCAGTCAAGTATATTTTTTAAACAATTTCATGGATATAACTATTAAATTTAGAGACATGTGACTACTATGATCATGCTATGTATGCATGTCTTAATTGTACTTCAAACTCTGCTTACTCTTTTAATCATAAAACAATAGCTAAAGCCATAAAGTGCGCTCAGTAAGTAAATCAGGTGGTTATCGCCGCTCAAGTAGTAAACTGAACTGATGGAAACACGTTAACTTTAACTGTACTCTGCAATGCGCATTGTAGTTATTGTTTTAATTGTGTGGGTTCATTTGGAATTAACTGGCTTGCTTTCCGTTTAGCAATTTTAGCAAATAAGATTTGTAATTATCCTTTTAATACACTTCGAGCATAGAGATAATCTATCCTATATCCGCCTGTATACATCGAAGGGTGAGGCAGAGGTGTATTAAAGATTACTGGTGACTTTGACCCTTATACTGCCAACGCAACTGCTCTTTTGTTTTAATGGGTTGACAACGTGCAACTGATACCCCTAGTGTTACAAGCGTCTATAGGCTACGGTAACCGCTTACCATCAGGTGGGCCGTATGCTTCTTTACCGCCTTAGAGGTATAAAATAAATACCATCAAGTCACCGGTATGTTTTTGGTCAAATGTAAATGTAATAGAACGCGATTAACTGACATCCTGACTGATCAGTGGTATCCAAGTCCAGCCCTGCTGATCTGAGTCTCAATATTTTACTCAATATTTTTGTGGTCAAATCTTACACTTTTTGAACGGAAAGACAACGCAAATAAAAGAAAAGTTACGCACATGGATTTTGAAATGCCTGTGCCTAAGCTAGAACTTTATCGGCGAAGTTGCATTTACATGGCTCTATTAATATATAATTCCATAACGAAAGGTATTACAGACCTACCCTTTAAAAAGTTTTGTGCCGAATTAAGAAAGTGGTTGCTGTACGAAGGTTTTTATTCTCTTAATGAGTTCTTTCATAAAAATCCATGTAAATTTTATACATATGACCTTGCATCAAGGTATAGACACTAAATTACCGTTAAAATATGTTTAATTTGCTTTGTTTTGTGTTCACTAATTGATTGTTTCGGTTAGTAATTTTTATATTAGTATTTTGTATTTGCATGCCGCGAAACCGTGCCGGCGAAACTTGCTGAACTTAATGTTTTAAATAATATCCTTTTATTTACCATGTTTCTGGCAAATAAAGATTATTATTATTAATAATAGATCGTATAGTTATTACTTGACGTCAGATGTGAATGCAGTATAGGTAACTGGCCGTTGTAAGCACCACTAGCTTCCGTGCCTGTAAAAAGCAGCTAACTAATGATAGTTCTATCCTCCCAGGGTAAATACAAGTCCCGTACATCGTCGCCAAAGACATTTACGAAAGAACGAACGTTTCTACTCTATAATAAAATATATGGAGTTGACCTAAGTGTTGGATAAATCGGCAATTCCATACATTTTGCTACTGTTCATTAGCCCATTCGAACGCTGGAACCTGTCTATCTCCTGATATGAAAATAATAATATGGTTTAGATATACAGAAACATACTGCAATACCTGCCAAAGGGTATATATGTCTCACGGCCATGACATAATATAGAGCAAGGAGAGCAAGGGCGGTTTTTAGTTAGTATGGAGAATCCTCATGGATCCTCCGCCACCCAGGAAGGTGGTAGGGTATGTCAGACTCGTACGGACTAAAAACTGCACTTGCCTCCACCTGCCCTATTGTCATGGTCATGGGATCCGCGAAATTCGTCACGAAAGTCTGATATACCCTAGAAGACGACCCATGAGGGTTTATCGTACTTAAAAATAAACAAAAGGTTGAGTGAGGCGTACACACGCTTAGCTTATCATAGATTGTTTTACTAAGTAGGTTCTATGTTGCGTTGGATGATCGAATTCTTTTTCTATACTACTAAGGTGGCAAACAAGCATACGGCCCACCTGATGGTAAGCGGTTACCGTAGCCTATAGACGCTTGTAACACCAGGGCTGTCGCGCGTTGCTGACCTTGTAAAACGAAAGAGGAATAGTTGGGTTGCCAGTGGAAGGGTCAAAGTCCCTCCACCACTAACACAACGTTTCCTCGTGGAGCACTGGCAACCTTGCTCACCGTAAGAAACACAACACAGCTCAAAGCAGTGTTATTTCACTACGATTCAGATTTTTTATCGGTGCTGTACCTTCTACAGCTTTCTGTTGAGAGCTAGTTTCTGGACTTCCTTATACGTGACGACCGTCAGTTTCTCCTTGGTTTGTGTTAGTTCTGGTTCAGTCTATCCCTCCCTGTTCTTCCATCTTTCTTTCCTTCTATGACGTTTTTTTAAACCCGACACAAAATCAAACTCCGTGCTACTGCAGAGAATTTCTTAGCAGAAGTTTGCTGGAAAACTCAAGAACTCAAGACATCTCGCTTAGCTACTCTAGCAAGCACGAAACCATTGAGCTTGTGAAACTGAAACATTAACTTCGGTAAATTATTATGATAATGTAAATCGATCGATTTTAAAGCGGCTTCATTGAAACCACTTTTCGCATAAAATATAGTCAATTAAAAGTTTATAAAAGCCAATAAATAACCCGATAAAGCCGAGAAACTTACTCAATAAGGAAATAAGGCAATCGGAAAGTATTCTAGGCAGGTACACCACTATTCTTTAAATGGTCACGTAGAGAAAAGACATTTTCTAAGCTATTTCTAACCACGTAACAGACAAACATTATACCACAAGATGCAACCGAATAAAAAGTGGTCCCACCATCCGCTGAAAATATATGACCTCTATAACTCACTGTAATGTTGGTAGTTGGAGCTCAAGTAATATTGGTTATCTTCTAAGAACAACTAATACATGAAGAACTTTTGCGTTGTAGTTTTCATAGGAAATAGAAGGTCCGGTTATGTTGGACGGTTGCGTGTGGGGATTTTTTTCTTGGGGTCAATAAACTAGAGTGCGAGAGAGACGACCTTATCAATTATCGATAGATTGCGGCGCTACAAATGTACAGGTTGTTTGTTTTATGGAACTAGGTACATTAACTTTATATTGCTTAATTCAGTGATCTCCGCGAAATGAACTCCTGCATTTCTTGTGTTTTATATATCACCAATGAGATCCGGTTATTTTTTATGAATGTGCACTCGGCGGTTACAGACGAAATTAGTAATAGCCGTATAGCTCTTAGAGTGTATTATTTTAGTACCTATACTTCAGGGCCTATTAGTACTAGATTTATGTCAGGAAAATCGTGATGAATTAAAGCGAACTAAATAAAGATTTTATCATAGTTTTTTCTACTCAAAAGGCTAATAATAATAATAATCATTTAATCAGAGACAGATAATAAATCAGTCCATATTTTTTTAAAAAGGGAAAGGAAAGAAAAATACCAAAAAGAACACCCAAATCATCGAATTGGAGTTCAAATCGTAGGATAGCCAAAATACGAAATAAATTGCCCCCACATAACCCCCGTTTTCTATAAAAAATCACAACAGGTGCGCATTTTACGAAGCGAACAGTGTTATTCGTGCGAACACTACTTTTACGACGTATTGAATTGATTTTCTACACCATGTATAAGGGGACAAGATGTGTGTGTTGCAGTAAGCGGTTGAGTTGGTGGTTTTAATAAAGTTACTAGAGTTAATGTTCATGGAGTCTTGCCATAGTTTTTTATTCTTGTTAATTTCTTTGTAGGAAAACATTAAATGTCGATACTTAATTTTTATATTTCAATACTTATCGGTTTCGTTAAAGTATTCATATTTTGTAGTTGAAACACCAAAAGTAAAATACAAGTACACCATTAAAACTTTTATTCTGATTTTCACTTTAGTATTTTTTTTTATGATTTGGCAAAGACGCACTAGTATTTCTCCCAATTCTCCATGTAAAGTCTCCATATAATATGTACAATAAATATAAGTTACATGGAAAATTAGAACCATTTAAATACAGGGTGGAAGGGACATCGACGCGCAATGGCTTACCATGACTTCAGTACATGATTCTGGACCCCCCGGCGTTGGAATTTTTCGTCGGCTTTTTCTTAAATTTTACGTTTTTTTTTTGCAGTTTTTTCAACTTTAAACTGTATAAAATCATTATTTCTATCTAACCCAATAAGAATTTTATTTAAAAAGTCATTAATTCACTTTTTTCACTAAAAACAGCATTGTAAATTAAACTCAAAAGATCTTCTGGTCAGCTGTTTCCTTAAAGTTCACTTGCGAGTTGTAATATTTAAGAAAAAGCCGACGAAAAATTCCAACGCAGGGGGGTCCAGAATCATGTACTGCAGTCATGGTAAGCCGTTGCGCGTCGATGTCCCTTCCACCCTGTATATATGTAAATGGCAGAACTGTTTAGACCTTTCTTTTATGCCTAGCTGTATTATATATATTTGTAATCTTCGTAACATTCATAAATTGTTCTCTCATGTGAGTATCCAATTTATAATTAATATTGTATCGAAAATCATTGTACAAAACGATAATTTAAAGAGTAACCATTTAGTTTCTTGCTGGTTATTCTTCATAGGATACGACTAATTTGGAGCCGTGCACCTAGACTCGACATTTCATAAGGGCCTGTATATAGTTTATATGAAAATAAAATTTTGATTATGTAAGTTTTATAGTCTATATAGTTTGCGCTTGTTGGCTTCGCCTTATACCTCTCACGCCTACCGTTCTAATGCATCTATCGTGATTGTCTCTGCACCACCCAAACTTTGGGATAGAATATAGGCCACAGTAATTGAGGCTCCGTGCATTAGTAGCGGTTATAATATCTAGAACATAGCTGACCAACAATCAATTACTGTTAAATTAGCTTCCCATCAAACATGAAAGTGAAAATTTTAAGCTAATAAATATTTGACTTTGCAAATGCTACGTTAAAGGTATTTCAGGTTTTTCAAGCAAAGTGTTATTGAGTTTTTCTATAAAATTCTTAGTAGTAGCTCGGGGTTTGGATTTCTGCTCGGTTAATGGTAATAGGCTCGCCCCCTATTACATCGGACCGTAATATACCGGCAAAACTGTGGTACACGTCTGCCTAACCCTTCGATACAGGCGTGATAGTATGTTAATTTGAATAACATGCTGCTTCTTCACAACCTAGTACTATCTAAGATGTACCAGACGTTTCATTTTGACTGCGACATTCACATCAAGTATAGGTGAAGCGGTACACATCCGTGCGTAGCACCTGCCGCGCCGCGCCAATCGCAAACTACCTGTTTATTTTTCTATCTCTTTCTTAGTTTAAGACATACACATACTTTTGAATAGTTTAGAAAAATTCTGTTCGAGAATTTATAAATATTTTACTTAATATAACTTGGATGCGAAAAGCCGAGGACAGGGTGCAATGGCGCACATTGGGGGAGGCCTACTCCAGCAGTGGACTAATATTATAGGCTGATGATGATGATGATAATTTGCATACGGGTACTTTTAGATAAAGATATTACAAAATGTACATAAGTAAATAAAAGTAGGCAACACATAAGCACGATTGCTACACTAGAGGTCTTCGGTTTGATTCCCAGGTTGAGCAGTAATATTGGGTTTTTCTATGAAATTCTTAGTGGGATGTCGGAGTTTAGATATATTATGCCCGTATTATATTGTGCCCGGTTAAGGCAACAGGGTCACTAAATATGGGACCTAAACATACCGGCGAAGTGTGGGTCTGCTATTTTAGTGCATCTCTGTCTAACCCTTTGGGGAATACAGGCGTGGTGGTATGTTATGTTATATGTAACCATAACATGATCAACTGTAAATGAAACATATTCAAATTTTTAGAGATTTTGACATAATTATGTTAATGGCAACCAAGAGAAAAGGGAGACCAAAGAAAATATGGATGGACTGTATGAGAGACGATTTATGGCTACAAAGGAAGTGAATGATGAGAGTCTGATAGATGTGTGGTAGAAAAAGACATACTGTGCTGACCCGAAGTAGTTTGGGATACTGAAAACGTTTATTGCACTCCAGAATGTTAACATGCTATACAGTTTATGGTATCAATCATGGCCCCAGTCGGGCATGGCAACGTAGGATTAACTTAAGTAGATCTCTTCCGTCTTGTGTAAAATAGTGTATGCCCTTTTGGGTAGATTTTTGAGTTACATAAAGAATTAATTATAAGACCTATTGTATCACCAAAAATCACGCTAATAAATACTTGACTTTGACTTAGATAAGGGTAGGAAGAGGGTGATGATATGTGGGTAGCTAGTCAAGTGGATCATAAGAACCCAACAAGCGCTTTGGCTTGTGTTGACTATGAAATCATACATTCCTTCCCCGCATGTGAAGATGAAGTTTTTAATTCTCTTAACCATCCACCCACGGAAGCATCTTGCAGCTGTCTGGCATTATGACCCTCCAAAAACGTTGTAAAGAAGTGATATCTGACAATCCTCAGTAGTCCAGCGCGGTAGACAATGACTTTATCCAAATGGGCTCAAAAGAGCCTATGTTTTGCAGTGAAGTGGTAAATGCCTAACTTATTACTATGATTCATGCGCAGGATGCAAAACAAACAACTTGGTCGAACATGTTATTTAGTAGAATGATTTATGTGCTTTTGTAATACTCTGAGCTAATAGGCTATAACTTCTTGTTTTATGCTTAAAGTTTAGCGTACATTGCAGCACTGATATCGCTTTATAGGCTGAAATAAGTGAGTCTACAAAGTTCCTGTATACCAATCCTGTATTGTGGGATAAGCACTATAGAGCGAAAATGACTGCAATTCGTTTTACACACCTAAAAGTTTCAAAAGAGGAGAGATTGACGCAACCTTTCTAAAGGTTTTAGTGTGAAAACGTTCCTTAATGCTTTTCAAACTGAGATATCTCTAACAAAAGATATCAAAACAAACTCGGCAATCCAAGAATATTTAAACAATATAATTTCATTATCTGTTAAATTCGTTGCCACTTCCAAGAAATTGAAACATTCACGTTATCTCTGGATCGGTCTTAATATCGATACCATCGGCGTCCTTTTCTCTAAACAAACTCGATTACCCAAAAGGCTACCAAAAGTTATCGTAGTAATCAAATACTTGGATCCTTACGCTATTAATAAAATTGCTGTTCCCACCGGTGCTTCCATTTTGGTCTGAATAGAAGAACATAAATCGTGTGTGAATGCATCTTGCACCTGGCATACTGGAATGCGACCTCCGACGCGAAGCGTGGTCCAAGTTATGGTCCTTTTATGAGCGTTGAAATTGAACTTTAAAGGCGAAACGGTATGGGCAACAAAATGGTGTAAAAGATTTAACGTTAATATAAGACTCCGTTGGAAAAAATATATTAATTATTATTATCTTATTGCTAAATATTCTGCGGCTTAGCAATAGTATGGTAACATTATTGTGTTCTGATTTAAAGGGCAATGTTGTCAGATAAATTATTGGGCCTCAAGATGCCGAATACGACGTCATACCACCAGTGTACTGTTGGCGTCTAGGCTATGGCTGCCGCTTAACATCCGGCGGATGCTTGTTTGCACTCTAACAACAATAAAAATAAATAAAACATCGGATGACAAACCTTCGGGAATAGATTAGAATTGTAAATGTTGGACAACTATAATTCCCAAATCAGGAGAATGGATGTATTATTAAATAGAATAAATTAATAACAGCCTCAATGTAGGGTTCACAAATGCGGCTTAAAGCACTCAAAGCTCAGTAGCAGGTCAAAGTTTGTGTTCGTGCACAGTTTTAGGCTCAACTCTTTGTTACATGAGACCTAAAATATATTGGGAAACTATTGAGAAGATTAAGCATTTTTATTAATATGTAATTCTGTCTGTTTATTACTTATTTATTTTATGCGTCTATATTTCTACCTCTGTGAAAACCCTGGTATCATTATAGTACCTAATATTATTATTGTTTTATTTACCTACATATTAATTAAAATATGATTCTATTAAATTATACATACTGTCCACGGCCTCATCAGGGGTTCTATCAGAATATCAGCGCTGCAGCTTGATTTGTTTGCTGCAGCATAGTGCTGAGATAGGGATTATTACTATTCTGACATCGCACAGGATAACGTACTGCCTTAGTTTTAGACTTGAATCTATTGTTTTGTTGTTGGTATTTTGTTTTATGTTGTGACTGTCAGAATAAATTTTCTTTTTTTATTTCTTTGTATTGGTGTACATCAGAAAATCTCTGCTTTACCCTTCGGGGAATATAAGAATGATGGTTTGTATACATTTTAAGCGAATTGAATCGACAACCTTCACTAGTGGATTCACTAAAGAAAATGAGGCCTTATACTACGTATGTTTTAGATTCAAATCTCTTAAACGACGTCGGTAAATGGCGAGTTCTTTTAAATAAAATATTATTTTGCTAATGATGCCTGAACTAGCTTTGAAGATTGCTAAACAGTCCAACGAGGTTCAATTGATATTCCAATTACAAACTATATTAGAATTTATTATCCTTTCCTTTTGATTTATTCTTTCCTATTATATTTCTTCAAGAAGTACTACTAATTGTACTTTTTCTTCTTTAATAAAGAATTTATTGCCTTGTAAATGAATGGCGTTTATTTTTAGGTAAGGAATTCTTTATTAGCTACCTCGATACGTGTAGATCTATTATTATTGTTAAAAGTCATCTCAAATTTAGTTTTCGTATTCTGTTGTTTATTTTCCGAATAACAAATACATTTTAATTGTATTTAATAATGTATTTGGTAGTTATTCTAGAACTTATACGAGCTATTCTAATGATCCTAAGTACAACTGCAGTGTTACAGGTTTTTTTTAAATTCTTAGTAGGTAGCAGCTCGGAGTTTATTAGTTGGATTTACCTATTCCCTGTTAATAGGCTCACCCCTATTTCATGGGACTTAAACATACCGGCGAACTGTGAGAGTACATTAGTACACTTTTACCCAACCCTTCAGGGAACACAGGTGTCATGTTATGGTAAATATTAAGTTAAATATAATAAAGAGTAACTGCCATCACTCAATAGCACTTCCCTCGCTTCTTCCTGTAGGTATCTTCCACCTTAATAGGCGTTGCACAGGGGGGTTCTGGGGTTGTCTATTAAGAGGACACGGTGCCTCCCTCCATGTGCTGATGGTGGCCACCGGGGTGGTTTTAGTGGATAAGAATCCCACACTCCCCGGTCTAACCCCCGTAGACCTACCCCCTAGCCTCTTGAAGGTAAACAAAAAAATGGTATCTTCCTGCGAGCCTTTCTTCTATATATATCGGGGTCGGCTTCCAGTATAACCAGATGCGGCTGAATATCAGTTTTTTACACGAAGTGACTGCCATCGGACCTGCGCAACCAAATTTCTGGATAATATCGATATGCTGAGAATCAAATCCTGATAAACTGCTTATCAGGCTCTTTGGGGTTTCTGACGATTTTCATAGATGTTTGTTTGACAACCGGGATCAACGACTTCAGTTACGTGATCTCCGTTTTCGAGGGGTTTCGATGTGTTAAGAATGGTCACCCATCCACAGACTGACCGCGACTAGCACAGCTTAACCTGGCAGATCAGTTAATAAATCTAGTTGTTACTTAGCAACGCTACTTCCTGAATCTTGTACCATCATGACGATATCGATATGTAGTAAAGTTCTTCAAGCGTGGTCGTTGTATTTTCAAGAGGTTTACACAGCATCCACCTGTCTGCCTAATAACATAATATCGACATCACGATTTCATCTACCAATAATACTTATTGAGCTTGAGCTATATTTGCTCCCTGATTTACTGTTGTTATTGCTAGATTATATCAATCTTGCATTATTGAAGCATCCCTACTAATAATAGAAATGCAAAAGTAACTCTATATTTGTTGCGCTTTCACGCGTAAACCGATGAATAGAATTTGATGAAATTTGGTACAGAGATAGATTTGTAAGAGAGGTAGGGCATAATGGGAGTAATTCCACTCAAACTGGAGCTGCCCGATTGGGGAAGTACCTCCGCCTTTCAGAAAATCCAAGTAAAATAACATTGTTTTGAGCTGTTGTGTTTCTTACGGTGAGCAAGGTTGCCAGTGCTTCGCGAGGCAACGTTGTGTTGGTAGTGGGGGAACTTTGACCCTTATACTGCCAACCCAACTATTGCTCTCTCGTTTTACAGGATCGGCAAAGCGTAAGTGACACCCCTGGTGTTACGAACAAGCATCTATAGGCTACGGTAACCGCTTACCATCAGGTGGGCCGTAAGCTTGTTTGCCACCTTAGTGGTATAAAAAATTAAACCATGGAGAAGGACATAGGCTGTCTAAAAATGTCTTTTCAGATGCGAGTTAAACTGTGGGAAGCAGCTAGTATCTTATAACTCAACCCACACCAATAACTCTCAGGATTGTTACCTAGCAGTTTACTGCTCCAGACTTGTTAATGCAACTACGGGTTTAACATACTATTTGAACTACTTCATGTTTACTGTAGTGATTGCACCGATAAATGTTAATAAATTCTAACAGTGAGACGATAATTGGAGAGATGGACTGAAAAATAGTCAGGATCGCTATTAGTAACTTTTTTTATTGTGAGGATCTACATAACGCGTGCCAACAAAAGTGAAAGGTGGTTTATGAAATAGCTGTCAATCTCGTGTTTCCTCTCTCGCGCATTGTACTGTAATATTCACGGTACAAGAGAGATAGCACGAGATTGGATGTGCTTCTTTGCTTCGATTTGCTTGGCTGAGGAAGGGTGAGCGTTTCATTTACCAGCTTACTCAGGTATTCAACGGACATGGTTGCTTCGGAAAATACTTGAATAGGCAGTACATTGCCACTATTGTGGAGGTAACCAGGAGTCCGCATACCATACGCTATCTGAATACCCTGCATGGCAATCCGAGCTACATACATTTGGCAATACATTTGGCTGTGACAGGTCCCTACCTGTCACAGCCAAATGTAGTCTAAGCTATGTTGAAGAATCGCCATCATAGAGAGCCGTTGTCTCCACCGCCATGCTCCAAAAGGAGGCACCTGTGGAGTTGGTTAGAGGGCTAATCCCGCTCGGAGGCAAAGACGCCGAGACGCAATCGCCTTGGTGCCACAGCTAGGGCCGGTAGGCCAGTAGGCTCATGTAATAGGTGGCGACCTATTACATGGGACCTAAACATACCGGTGAACTGTGGGTGTACACCTCTGCCTAACCCTTCGAGGAATACAAGTGTGATGATTTATATAACGACCTCTGTGGTCTAGCGGTTCGAGTGCCTGCTGATCATGGGGTCGTGGGTTCGATTCCCACAGGACACAAATATTTGTAGGGATAAAACATGAGTATTTGTGTTTGTCTGGGTGTTTCTATGTATTATAAGTATGTATTTAAAAAAAAAGTATATAAGTATTACATCCATTGTCTAGTACCCATAGTACAAGCTCTGCTTAGTTTGGGACTAGATGGTGTTGTGAAAAATGTCCCAAAAATATTATAAAAAAAAAATATTATTATTATATTATAAGATATTAATTATTTTACTAACTGATTGCAATAAAATGTTAAAGGATAATAGAAATAATCTTTTTTTTCTTGAAAATAATAGGACATTATAATTTGCTAATCAAAACACATCACACATTTGTAATTTCCACCCTTCTAAAATACAAACAAAGTTCTCAAGGAAAGAAACAGTAATTCAATACAAATGTCTTGATAGCGACAGTATTGTCTTCACATTGGAGGAGGAAAATGGAATTTGTCATCATCTGTGTCAATTGCCTAAAGGAACTCCGACATATTGTGATGTAGCTACTGTTTTTGAGATGTTTTTATATGGAGCGGAGTTGTCTGTATAAAATTATTGTTTGTGTAAAAAAGTTAGGTAGTCCACTACTTAACAACTCTGTTAACTAAGTAACTTCAGGTACTTCTTTGAAGTAAGGAAGGCACTTCTTTGAAGTTAATTAACACCTCTTCTTCTTCAATTTAAGAGCTCAGCTCTTGTCGGTGGAGCAATCCCCACTGATCTCTACCTTCAGCTTTCCGTTTTACCTCTTGATACGACACGATCCCCACCCTTTCCTTCACTTGTTCCACAAAACTTCGTCTAGGTCTTCCCCTTCCTCGTTTCCCTTCAATTTTACCTTCTAGTATAATTTTAAAGTAGTCATCGTGTCGTATTAAGTGGCCAAACATCTTTCCTCTCCACCTAGAAAATTGAAAAAATAAAAAGAATTGAACACAATATAGTACACCACTAAAATCTATCTTACAATGCTACTTATAACATGAACCTTTTATATGATTATAAGCAAAGCCAGGCGGCTATTTTACTGTACTAACGAGATCATTATAAGGCCCTAACGTACCAGTTACAATTGTATTTGACCGCGCAAAATAATTTCTAGAGATAATCACTAATTCTGCCACTGATATAATTATTGCACACGAGTGAATAGCTTGGATAGCAGCCAACTCTCACAACGGAACAGAATAGGCCCTTTAGCCGTTCAAAAGATATTAATTTTCAATATAAAACCCATAAAGTTCAAATTTCATTGTGTTTTACACCAAAATTTGAACCAACCTAATTTCGACTTCATCTGGTGGATAATAAGATCAGATTTCTTTAATCCTGCTTGCGTTGCAATTGCGAATAAAAAAGGAATGGCCAGAAATTATGGGCTCCTAAAAATAAAAAAGTAATTTGCATCGAACTTAATGCAATTTACTTGAGCTTAATTTTGATGGAATTTTCGCAAGACTCAAAGTATGAGCAAGTAATAAAATGTTAAAATAGGAAAGTTGTCGGTGTTGGAAAAACTGCCTCACATATACAGGGTGTTACTAAACTACCCGTAAAGCCGAGAGGAGGTTAAATGGGGTCTTATAACGAGTCCATTCACAATACTTAAGAACCGTAGTAACGCTGTATAACATACCCCAAAAAAACAACAACCCAAAAAAAACAACAACATTTATGAATGAAAAATAGAAAAACTATTGAAGTAGACAATTATTAAGTAAAAAAAGTACGTAGGCCTTTCTGTTAAATAATCTGGTTCCTGACATGACAGCTGATAAAATTTTTGGCTTTGTTAATTAATTATATTTTTACGGGGTATTTTGTAACACGTTGTATAGCTACCATGATAATTACCATCATCAACCCGTATACTGTCCCACTGCTGGGCACGGGTCTCCTCTCAGATTGAGAGAGATTAGGCTATTAGTCCACCACGCTGGCCTGTGCTTTCTCTTTTACACGTCATATAAATCTGTAGCATTGCTGATATCCTCCTGGTATACAAATTTCATCATGCGAGTTTGAAATTACCTGTGTGTACCAGTTTCAGATCAACTCAGTCAGTTTAACATTTCACTCAATTCAACTATGTATTCAACTGTGTGTTTTGTGCCGTAATATTTTTTTCTTAATGTTGCCCCACACTACATTTTCTCCTGTATCGTGGATGCGTTTACAAACATAAACTTTCACATACACAAACAGATACAATTAATATATTTTTTTCCGTGTGAGGATCGAACCCACAACTCCTGGCACAGAAGCCGATTGCTCAGCCGTGTTGTCAATTGCAAGAGCAAGAAACTTTTCTCAGGAAATTATGTACCTGCCTATATTTCTAATTTTCTACTCCCAAATTTCTACAATTCAAATTGTATATAAAGCAATTAGGCTCACTTCAATTCTATTAAAGGCTCAAGGGTCATTGAATGCTGGAGGGTTATAAGCAAAATATAGGGTGTATTAATAATAATATTTTTTATAAATGCCTTTTCATATTTACATGGAATAACCGCTGCGGTTTGCGGTCTGCGTTATAATTCCAGGCACAATTTTAAATAATTTTATTTATAATCATTGGTGATGGTATTATACAAGGATTTACAATTAATTTTCATTTAATTATTTCGATAGTGAGTTTTGTTATTGAGTGGGCTTCTTTTTAAAAACAGCCTTATTAGCTTAGTAGTTATAGCCACTGAGTTCCTTAGTTCGATTCCAAGGTCGAGCAAAATATTATCAGGATTTTATATAAAATTTAGCTTCGGAGTTTGGATTTGTACCGCGTTAATGGTTCTCCCCCTATTAAATGGGACCCTCAACATAGTGGCATAATATAGTTGTACATTGGTATACCCCTCCCGTCTGGGAATATAGGCGTGATGGTATGTTTATGTACGCCAGCAGGTCAACCTATCCAATACTGTCAAATTTTACCAAGTGAATATGAACATTATTATTTTGTGTTAAAGTTGAAAATCAATCAAAGAAATTTGATAGTCTGGTAGCTTGATGTGCTGGCCTCTGTACGTATGTTTATTTTTACACTCATTCGTTGTAATTGTTATTTTTAATTTGAAAACCGTTTATGAAAAAGCAATAAACACCAAACAATTGATTATGTTTCGACACAGTCAATATTTTTTAAGAATTCCACTTCGTCCATCATATCTAACCAATATTAAGCTTTAAAATCATTAAATCATCGCACCGATTAACACCGTTCGTCTGAAGACAGCTTTATAGCAAGACGCGAGAAGTTAAAAGAAAAATAAAAAGCACTCGTTGACAGATGTAAGCTGAACTTGTATGCGTTATTTATGGATTTGTTTTAATGGTTTTTTCCTTGTAAGTGATTCTATATACGACAATGATATCCCGTCGTAAAGTATTTTGTATATATAGTAAATACGATAGGTAATACTGTGTAAAATTGGTAGGGGTACTCCGTGAATTCATGATAGAGAGGTAGGGCATAGTGGCAGTAATTCCACCCAAATTGGAGCTGCCCGACTGGGGAAGTACCTTCGCCTTGCAGAAAATTGAAGTGAAATAACACTGCTTTGAACTGTGTTGCGTTCCTTACGGTGTGCAAGGTTGCCAGTGCTCCGCGAGGAAACGTAGTGTTGGCTGTGGAGGGGACTTTAACCCTTATACTCCCAACCCAACTATTCCTCTTTCGTTTTACAGGGTCGGCAATGCGCAAATGTTACCGCTGGTGTTACAAACCGCTTACCATCAGGTGAGCCGTAAGCTTGTTTGCCACCTTAGCGATATAAAAAAAAAACTCTGCTGTCATCATCATCAGCCCGATGCTGTCTACTGCTGGACTTGGGCCTCTTCATGCATCTTCCATTCGTTTCTACTCTGGGCTCCTCTTGACTATTTCTTTCCGGCACAATCTAGCCGGGGATCCCGGCACTTCTGCGCCACAAATAAATGCTCTGGACAAAAAAAAAACTTAGCACTTAAATTACTCTCAAAACAGATTAAGTATTGTAGTAGTAAGATTTTAGATTCGCGGATGGATGCGAGCTGCCCAAGACCGGGATGGTTGGCGCTCTTTGGGAGAGGTCTACATTCAGCAGGACGGCAAAAGGCTAATACGATGATGATGGTGAAGATTTTAAACTGAAGACATTTATTGCCTCATTAACCTCGTGGTGGTAAGTTAGACTGTTACGCTTGAGGTGCCTAATATATGGGACCTAAACATACCGTCGAATTATGGGTACACAATAGTACGCCTCTGCCTAACCCTTCGGGTATATACAGAGTGTTTGGTAGAACGTTGAACATACGAAAATGGTGGTTAGTTGGGGTCATCTGCTACCCACTTGGCCCAAATTATTTGACCTTGGCCGCACCGTTTTTTTTTTACTTTTTTTAATTTCACAGAAAATTACCAGTTTTTTTTAACTTTAAATTCGAATTCTTTACTTGTGACGGGTAAAACAGGCAGGATGTTGTTTTGTATTAATGTCTAATTGTAGCAGACTCTCATAAAATTATTGTTTGGTACAGATTTTAATGGGAAAAAAAGTTATGAGTCTTTAAAGGTACAAAAAGATGTAAAAAAAAAACTATGCATAACTTTGACTTGCATTAAAAATAAACTGATAATTTTCTGTGAAATTAAAAAAAAGTAAAAAAAAAACGGTGCGGCCAAGGTTAAATAATTTGGGCCCAGTGGGCAGCAGATGACCCCAACTAACCACCATTTTCGTATGTTCATCGTTCTACCAAACTACCTGTATAGCACGGTTGTTTGTTATTTTTCATGATCAGCATATTTTTGTTACATAACGAAAAGAAAAAGAAAACTGCGACATAAATTTCTTGAAGAACTATCGGACTTTTCTATCACGTAGGCAGGAAATGGTTTACACACATTTTATGCTTTGCTAATATCCGCTACCTACGTCTTACCAGCCTATTCGTTTCACAATTAGACGAGAAGCAAACGTAGTCATTAATTCTAGAACGAGTAAGTCCAGTCTTCAAGGAAATTAATGCATAAATTGGAACGTTAGAAAGGCGATACCGAGATAACTGGTCCAGGAATAGCCTTGATCGGTGGATGTTGTCTTATTAAGTTTAAGTTACGATGAGGATCACATTTTAGCAGTAAACTATGTTAACTTAAGACGGGAACCACAGTTATTTTAGCTAAGGAAGAATCCAATCGCGGGCAGGATTCGAACCAGACGCTATGACTACTAAGCCACCGCGACTCTTACCCGCCAGGTCGAAATTTGCCTTCACATTCTGAATATACGTCTTTATGGTGTCGTCAGTAACACCTATTGAAAAGCAAGTTTTTGCTTCTCAACCGACATGACTTACTTAAACAGTTCGCTAAAATAACTTTAGCTTTGCTAAAATAACTTTAGCTTGGCTAAAGTAACTTTAGCTTTGCTAAAATAACTTTAGCTTGGCTAAAATAACTTTAGCTTGGCTAAAATAACTTTAGCTTGGCTGAAATAACTTTAAAATCTTAGCATGGATGCAAAAAAAATACAGAAAATGCTCAGTAGGTAAGTAAGTAAGGTGCATCATTCGACATTAACATTACACACACGCACCTCTGACATTTTGAAATCATGTGCTTATTAATATTAATTATCACTAGCTTATACGGTGAAGTAAAGCATCATGACTAAACTTAGAGATTTTTCTCGATGGTGTGTGAAGTCTGCCAATCCGTAATAGGCCAGCTTGGTGGACTATAACATAATCCCTCACAGTCTGAGAGGAGACACGTGCCCAGCAGTGAGACAGTATAATATGGGTTGATGATGATTATATAAGTATTATTATATCGATTGGCTGGTACCTACCCATAGTTTGTACTATGGTGGTGGTTTGTAGTATGGCTCTGCTTAGTTTGGGCTATCGTGCTGTGTATAATGCCTGAAATATTTATTATTATTATCTAATGTAAACTCCCAAAAATCTGAATACATCTGAACAGTATCGCATCAGAATATATTTTTACTCTCAAGGGACATGGTGGGGGGTAAAACATGAATAGAGATAGATTACTCCGAGTGAACTCTAGAATAACCTACTTCCTAGTTGCAGGATGAAAATTTATGCTGGAGGAATATTCAGAATTTAGAATCTAGTTTAATATTCGGTCTTGGAATTTTAGACTGGGGTGCTTCTGTTTATAACGTTTTTTTTTTAAGTCATTTTATTAAACATAATCGACGACGTCTGTGGTCTAGTGGTTCGCGTGTCGGAGTCCTAATTATCACGAGGGTTCGATTCCAACAAAACACAAATTTATCTGATGAACATAAGTGTTTGTGTTTTTCTAGGTAAAATAGGCGAGCAATAAGATGAAATTTTAGTAAATTCCTACGGCTTCCACGGCTAGTAAAACTATATTATGTATTTGACGACGTCTGTAGTTCGAGTGTCGGACCGCTGATCACGAGGTCGTGGGTTCAATCTCAAAGGACACAAATATATAATAATTATGTGAAGAACATAAAGTGTTTGTGTTTGGCTGGGTGTTTCTGTAATATAAGTATGTATTTACAAAAACAATTATTGTATCCATTGTCTAGTATCCTTAGTACACGCTGTACTTAATTTGGGACTAGATGGTGCTGTGTATACTGTCGCAATTATTATAAAAAGAAAACAAAATGTATCATACGCCTGAAGAGTCACTAATGAGTTCGGACGTCAAAATAAATTATTTTCAAGTTATCTCTCGAGGAGATCATAGCTATACCTATAACTATACCTATCTAGATTAGCTATTATATTGTTGTCAAAAGGGATCTTGACCTTTCTACGACGAAGTAAAAAGATAATGATGTGTTCCGGAAATACGACACAACACTGGCAATAAAATGTTTTTTGTTCGTTCCATTCTTTGTAGGTACAATAAATATTTGGATTGAGAAAAAAACAGGTTTATTCTGATTCTATTGTTGACTGTTGTTTGTTGAAAGATTTATAATACAATTAATAGTGTAGAATTCGTTCAAATGATATTAATTTAAATGATTAAAATGATAAACTGACTTATACGCTCTTATTTTTAAATTACCGAAAGATAATAAGGGATCATTGTACTCATCATAGGTATTGGTACTTTCCGAATTTTTGAAGATTGGTCCGATGGATTTAACAGAAAAATTAAAATTAATTAATTAATATATTGATTTCTGACATTTACGCAAACATTATACATTGAAATAAAACTACTTTTAACGGATTTTATCGAGTTATAGTCTACTCGTGACCATGGACGCTGTAAAGGGTCCGAAACGTCGGGATTAATAATAATCAATATAACGCAATAAAATCCGTAAAAAGTAGTTTTATTTCAATAAATTAATTAATCAATTTTATTTATATTATTTATTTATATATATTAGTCTTTTTTTCTCCATATCCAATTAAAGTCAAATTTATTTTTAATGGTTTTCAATTTACCGCCAAAACCCTCGGTTCGATGACGTCTACTGTGTGACTTCAACTTTGTGTAAGCCTAGCTGAGGTCTTGTATTGCCAATAACCGGGCACAAATCCAAACTAAGTTACTACTGAACATTCCATAGAAAAACTCAATAAAACATTTTACTCGACCTGGAAATCGAACCTTGACGTCTATCGTAGCAGTCGCGGTCACGACAACTCGACTATTAAAGTAGTCTATAATAAACTACAAAACACTAACAAATTAACAATACAGGAATATTCATAAACGTCCAAGGATATGTACAGATATGTATGGATTCGAACAAAAACTTATTTCAACTACAAACTACATTTATGAATATTCATTAAACTTTATTCATGAATATAACCCATGCAAATGTCGGCACCCGTATAATTTAATTGAGCACTTCCTACACCGGAGCTTAAATTAGCTAAAACTATTCAAAGAATCTGCGGACGGAGCGCGGCTAGTCGGATTATATCAAGAGCTTGCTAAGGCGGGGTGCTGACATACAGACAGATGAATTAACAGATATGAAAAAAAAAAAATGATTTCTTTTGGTGCTCTTCTTAAAATTGAAACAAAAAGCGAACGATTTATATCGTTCGTTTTTTGTTTAAATTTTAAGAGGTAATATGTATATATATTAATTATTTATGTACATAAATAATTAATATATATACATATTACCTCTTTTTCCGAGCCTTTTCCCAACGATATTGGGGTCGGCTTCCAGTGCCAGATAACCAGATGCGGCTGAATATCATTATTTTACAGGAACCCAATTTTTGGGTAACACCGATACCCTGACAATAGACTGGCTGTCAGGCTTTTTGAGCTTCTGACTACCACTAACTAAATATAGGTAGGTGTTGTTATTATGACCGAGATAAACGGCTTAACGTGCTCTCTCTGGTCACCCAAGCGCAAACTGACCGCGACTAGTGCAGCTTAACTTTGCAGATCGGTTGATTGACTTACTTATTATTTAGCCACGAGCCCTCCAAACATACAAAACTACAAAAAATACCAAATAAAAAAAAATGAGTATAGCATTTTATTTTTCATGACAGTGTTACTTGATGTGCCCTTCAAAAGTAGTATTAATTCTAGACGGTTGTATTTAACGTTTTTTTTTTCAATGTCTAGAAATATTAGTGTAGGACGACATTAAAAAAAAAATCTCTTTATAAAAAGTTTTATTCACATAGCAATAATTGTAACTACAGACGTTGCTTAATTTAAGAAGAGGCTGATATCCAACCGTCTGGAAAGGTCGTTAATTAAAAATCCCGAAATAGACTTCTTAGATCCAACTTGCTAAATATAGCTTAAAGATTAATAAATATAGACTTTGACTTACTTTATTGATTTCTGACATTTACGCGAATATTATACATTGAAATAAAACTACTTTTTACGGATTTTATCGCGTATATTGATATTATTAATCCCGACTTTCGGACCCTTTACAGCGTCCATGGTCACGGGTAGACTGAGGTGGTGGGCGTCTTGATGATATCATTACTAACAGCTACCCTACATTTTTTATTGTTACATGATCAATGACATTTATTACTAATTATTAATTAAAACTAGATGGAGTCGGCATTTCCTAGCTGACTTGACTTACTTTGATAGGTTGCTCGCAGATATTCACTACATATATTATTATGCGTCCCAGTGATATTCACGGTTGTTAGATTAAAATTATAACTCCTAGTTACGTCATACTTTACATCAAAGGAAAGGAAGTTTAAAGAACATTGAAATTCAACTCTGTCGTCTCAACTTCGTTCCCGTATCTAACACTATGCAAAACTTAATACAGTACAGCTTTTGTATTTTGCACGAATTATCTTTTTGAATGGATCTAGTTTGAGAGATATGCCGTTTCATCGAAATGGTAAAGACTCCGGCTTTTACCAGCCAAGCAGACTTCATAATTCTCTTTTGTCAAAGTAGTTGCTGAGTGATAATCATCTACCTGTATGAATTCCACTGGCTTAGTTTCCTTTACAACTTTCTGTTCTCGAAATTCTGTTTTATATGTTCTTGGGAGTTCAATGTTGTTGAGTATGTATTTTGAAGTTTATTTGGGAGATTATTTGGCTTAATTATAAATATTTTTTAACTGAGGAGGAACTGACTTCAAATGAGAGGAGGTTAGGTGACTAATAATTTTGGATTAAAGACTATATTTACACAAAATTTCCACTGCCTTATTGATCCAAAGACTGCAACCGCGGCTGTTGGGCACAATGTTAATAACATACTGTATGATCTTGAAGATGAATTAATGTGAGGAAGTGAAAGAGGTGTACCAGGATCGTTACTGGGGGAAATCTATAATCTTTGCCTACTCCAATGAGACAGTCTTTATGGTACATTATTTTTATTTCTAATAATAGAAACAGCAAAAAGTAACATTATTTTTATATTAACTACAAGTAGTACAACAGAAACATAATATATTACATTGGTAATATTAAAACCCACAACGCTGCTTGCATATTGAACATAGAAGTTTTAAAGGTGATGTACCTTTAACCTTTTGAGCGCCACGGACGTGTATAGACGTCAAATTAAAACTTGCCAACGACGGCATGGCACGTCAAAAATACCACTTTTTTAGTTCAAAATAAATACCTACTTATATAAAAATGTTGTTTTTTTTTTACCTATTATTAGTTAATAGAATTTGTCGCTTGGCGTAGAGAACACGGATTTCCGTTATTGACGTGGCGGTCAAAAGGTTAAATATTGACATCATAATGATGAAAAAACCAATAACAACCATTATAAAAAGCAAGATTGACACTATGAAAGGATAAATAGATTACCCAATAAGTACAATTAAATTTGTTAATTATCTAACTCATTTAAGTTTTCACGGTTCTGAATCTAACGATTTCAACATTTTGCTGAAATGTGTGGGCTTCGCTGCTTCTACTATCTTTTCAGACATTTATCGTAGTCATTTGCTAATGAAACTGCAGATGAAACACTGCCCATATCAGATTTTACATCCACTAAAACCTTATTAGTAGAATCGTTTTATAGAATCTGCAACGCATTTAAAGCGTAATGGGCATACTGCTTTATACTTGTACTGTAAAGCTTGTGTAAAAAGCTGTGATAGCCTAGTGGTATGACCATTGGACTGCCAAGTTGAAGGTCTCGAGTTCGAATCAAAGGCACGCACCTCTGACTTTTCAAAATCATATGTGTATTAATAATTAATTAACAATTGTTTAAACAGTGAAGGAAAACATCGTGAGGAAACCTGCATGCCTTAAAGATTATCTCAACGACGTGTGAAGTCTGCCAACCCGCACTAGGCCAGCGTGGTGCACTATTAGCCTAGTCCCTCTAATTCTGTGAGAGGAGACCGTGCCCAGCAGTGGGACAGTATATGGGTTGAAGATTATGATAGCTTTTGTAATGTATTAGATAAAAATTAGTACATATGTAGTACATGGGTAGTACATAGGTAGTACATAGGTAGTACATAGGTAGTACATAGGTAGTACATAGGTAGTACATAGGTAGTACATAGGTAGTACATAGGTAGTACATAGGTAGTACATAGGTAGTACATAGGTAGTACATAGGTAGTACATAGGTAGTACATAGGTAGTACATAGGTAGTACATAGGTAGTACATAGGTAGTACATAGGTAGTACATAGGTAGTACATAGGTAGTACATAGGTAGTACATAGGTAGTACATAGGTAGTACATAGGTAGTACATAGGTAGTACATAGGTAGTACATAGGTAGTACATAGGTAGTACATAGGTAGTACATAGGTAGTACATAGGTAGTACATAGGTAGTACATAGGTAGTACATAGGTAGTACATAGGTAGTACATAGGTAGCAGAAATATGCTATGATAAAGGGGTCTAATATACTATGTAAATACGTTCGGAAATACATAATTATATTCGCAGAAGCTCAGAATTATATGCTCATACTAGCTTGGTAATAACTTAAAATTGAAGTATTTTATCTCGTAAGCAAGAACGTAATTGAGTTTCGGAATTATAAAAGTTATGAAACTAAATAGTTACAAATAAGACCAATTTTGTCCCTTTTTTACCAGTTTAGATTGGCTTAAAGTAGAAAGAGATGGAAAATATGATTCTGTCGAACAAGTGTTACCTACTCTTAGTGGAGACCCTTACTACATGCCTACTTGTATGATTAGTTGAAAATGGCTATGAAACATTAATGAGCAAAACTTAATCAATAGAAATTGATTTTTATTAAAATAATGTTATAATTACACATTTTTAATTCTAAAATTTTATTCAACTTATAATCTTGTATCAATTTTTATATTTTCTAATGAAAACACAACCTCTGCACTTCGTATCCTGTTATAGTTGTAAAGTGAAAAATGGGCCAAACATTTCTATAATAAAATAAGATTTTTCAATACATTTAGAGTAGCAAAAAGACAATCGCTATCGAACTGAAGTGGATTAATATGGCTCAAAGCCAAACTCTTAGTCGACTTTTCCAATTACAATATTAAGAACATTATAATTTTATTATATTATTAGAAGTAGAAAAATATGGAAGGAGTCTTTTAGTTAAAATTTTTCTTTCGAAATAAGATTGCCAAGAAATCACAGGTAAATTAGCTCTATGTAGTTTGTATAATATTATTAAAATGACTGTGTATTTTTCTAGTTAGGCCAAATATATTTTATTTTCACAGCAGAATATTTTTATAAATTTATTACTGTACATTTTATGTGTATACGTGATCAAAATATGTTATTTACGATCGAGAAGCTGTCGAGTTGCAATCGACTTCCTTAACAAATGGTGAAGGCTATAGATATATCTGTTCTCCTTCCTTCCAAGGACTATAAACCGGTGCAGTAGAAATTGCCGTCTTTTGCAAAGCTCCAGAATGATTTATTCATAACATCCCCTTCTATAATACGGTATGGTTAAGACATGTTTATGCTGTCGTGTACTGAATAGAATTTTGAAAGCGTACCACTAACTTCTAGTTATTTATGTTTATGAACCAAAGTTTTAGCTATGCGGAAACTAATTTTCTTTCTATTATGAACATATTTTATATCATGTTTTAGTGTAACTATATGGAATTTATGATCCTTATTTTCATCGAAATTTTACGCTGTTGGATTTTCGTTTTTGTTTGTTTGTCAATATTTAGTGCGCAGTGAGAATTTAAATGAAAATGTTTGGGCTCAGTTTGATTGCATCTCTTTTAGTAGTGGTTGAAATTAAATGCGACCGAATTTTGTTTGATAGCACCGTGTTCATCTAAGCTGAGTTAACCCACGGAAATATATAACTAGCTCGATTTTAGGCAAATATGAAATATTCCATTTTACAATTTTTTTATTTCATTTACAGATCATTCAGAAATAATGGTGATTTAAAAAGCATAACAAAATAATAAGATTTATTCTCAATAAAACTTTAATTTTGAATCTGTTTTTTGTTACAGATGCGGAACAATAAATCGGATTCAAGCAGTATTACTGAAAATCTTATACAGCAAGAACAATTAACATATGGCTGCAATCAAATTAACCAATAAACCAAAATGGCAACTAATGAATCTAATAAATCAAAACATGTATTTAATTTTAAACAAAACTTAATGAATCTCAATGTTAATAACAGAACTGTAGATAATAAAGAATTCACTAATGTAATGAATAATGAAACCATCATTATGAATACCAATAATGAGGCTAAAAGTAGTTTAAGTGAAACCACTACTAATGTGAAGCATAGATCGCGCTTAACGAGTAGAAGTGCCAATGTATTATTCCTTTTGTTGAGGATACCGTTAAAGAGGAGTGTTATATTGCAGCAATGTGTGTTATTTTTGGTGTTGGTTAATTGTGTGAGTGCCTATAGGGAACAGAGATTTGCAATTGAACCACAGGATCAGGTGAGTGCTGACATTTTGAATTATTTATCGTACTGAGTGAAGCTAAATATAAACCATGAACAAATCTGCTCCCTTTCCAAATGTTAAATCTGTTTGCTAATTGGTTAATAAATATTAATTAAACAGCAAGTTAAGTGAGGTTAGACTATCCAGGTTGCATCAGCTATCATTTCTGTATTTGCTTGAGGAGGCTTCTATCACCTGTCAAGGAACAAAAACCAATTGTTATGACCTGACTATGGCTGACTTGGAGGGTCACCGTTCTTTTATGACTAAATTCCCGATTAATTACACTAAAAAAATACAAAAATGTAATACGGGCCGTATTTTTTTGTTTAGGTTTTAGTTTCTTTTTACGATCTAAGCTATCAGCTTTTTACTTGTTATTTTTATGGTTGTTCGACAAAGGTTGAAAGTTGATCTTTGATACAAAAAATTTGAATATAATGTCATTATTCAAATCATAAAATATGAATTGTATCTGAAGAATAAACATCTCAATGTTATTTCTATCTGAAACTACGTTGTATTAATATTACAATGATTCAGACGGTACACGACAACACGATTACCATAAAATATGGGAGAGATAAATTCTCGTATTTTGTGTAAATCCTATCTTCAATTTACTGCACACTGTTATTGTACAGTCACATAAATATTTACACTTAAATCCCAATACAGTCAGACGCCAATTAAAATCATATAAAATTCGCTCGACCAATATTCAAAACATACACTAAATATTGTTTTAACGGTTGTTGATTCAATAACCATTTATTTTTGGGTAATAACCGACGAATTTTCACCATCAAACATACAAATTAATTCAGTCCTCATTACAAAGCATTTCTGTTCACCAAATGAAAATGATCGTGCAAACAAAATGCGTCGTGAAACTAAATTATTTCATTAACGACAAATGTATTAATAGTAGCTTCATTGGAAATTCTATCGCATTTTAGTATGCTGTTGTTTTAATCGGATTTGTTTTACGAATCTATGTTCCTGTCTATTTTAGTTCAATGTGGAAACAGTGGTTTCGTTGTTCGTAAATGCAGAATGTATTATTTAAATATTTTGTATTTCGATAGGAAGGGCTTGTTTTTATATGTTAACCAACCTATAATCACTTCTAATTAGTCATGTGCACATAAATTTAGGGTCAGCAATAAATTAAAGGTTATGTTTGTTGTTTTATTTGAATAGACTCAAGTGAACCGTTAGATATCAAACGCTTTGAGCGCAAATCTTCAGTAAAATCTAAGTTCAAATGGTTTCAGCACACATTTTTTACCTTGATCTTTTGACAAATCAAGTATAAGTAGATAATTATTATTTTTGTTATGAATTATTAGTTAGTTAGTTCTGAACCAATACAATATGTAACAACTGTCGGTCGTTTCATCTGAGATATCGGAATTGATATTTAACCATGAATCAATAATTCTTTTATTTATATTATTTACCCTTATGAAATTCCTCCTCTCTGTAATAATGTAACGTATGTGCGGTGTAACTCGGAATGACAGATTGAGAAATAGTGTGATAAGAGAACGTTGCGGCTTAAAAGACGATGTAGTGACGAGAATTGAGAAGAATATGCTGAGATGGTTTGGGCATGTCGAGAGAATGGATGAAAGGCGACTAACAAAAAGGATTTATATGGCGAATGTCAGTGGAACCGCCGAGAGGGGACGCCCTAGAAAAACTTATACCGACCTTATTGCTGAGGTTCTTCGAAAACGTCAGGTGCGTAGTACTCGCAACCGGCGTGTATGTATGACAAGATGTATGAATGTGGTCGAAGCGAAAGAAGTATGCAAGAATCGTAGCAAGTGGCGTTCTTTAGTTTCTGCTTACCCCAATGGGAAAAAGGCGTGAGTGTATGTATGTATGTATGTAATAATAAGAACTCCTGTAATAAATTGAGTATTTTTTTTAAACAGTTTTTTTTATCTCTTGATTAAATCAACAACTCCGTTTCCTTTGTTTATTTAAAAAGGATTTGTCATGACCGCGGGAAGATTATTTTTAAGTCGCTACCAAATAAAAATTAAATGAATTTCTTTGTATGGTCAGCTTTCAGCTTGCGTTTATTATAGTATAATTAAAAACAATTTATAGCCGTCTCTTTGAGAAAGTGCTTGATATATCATAGAAATTGAGGTAAATGCAAAAAAAACTTATCAAATAAGTGACAAAATATTAAATAATAATTAGGTATATCGGTATTCATTTTTTTAACAGTACCTAAAGTAACTATCCCTGAACTAAATAGAAGTGACACAACACATTCGTAAATATTCCATAAACAGAATCAGTTACATCAGTAGGATATCTTTGTAATCTGGTAATATACAAAATATAAAAGATAATATTTAAGAGATATAGAAGATTTTTGACAATTATTGAAGATATGGTGTAGTGTGAACATGTCTTGCGTTACGATTATTAAAAGAAAGCTTAATTTATTTATGTAAATATAGAGATACCAATACCGTTTATGAAATAAGTTATAGAAAATAAGTTGTTTGTTTCACTATTGCATTGGGTCGTAACTGTAATAATAGTTGTAAGCCATGGTTATAAATAAATAAATATTATGGAATATGTATGTAAGGAAAGCACAAAATCACGAACAGCCAAATCTTAAAAAATAATGATTTGTTTACGTTATTTATCGAGTTTATTTACGTATCAAGGAGTAGATGCTCCTATTTCTAATAATGCTCTAATACTAAAAGAACCTATGAATAAAACAAGACATCTAATACAAAAATGTAAATCAACAATACATTTCAAATAGAAAAACATGTACAATGGAATTCTCTCACAAAGCTTAGGATCAACAAACTAACTGGACCAGAAAATAGGAACAGAATTAATTCGAAAAGGTTTGTCATCTATGAAAACATCCGTTTTGTCCCAAGGGGACGGAGGGTAGGAATTTTTAATATCACCAGATATTCAATACAAGCCTTTTTCTATGTCAACTGAGTACTTGCTTACGAAAGAATAATATTGGCCAACGTTGTTGCTTTAAGGATTCCACGGGGAATATTTGATTTACGGAACGGGACCCTAAATTAATGTTCTGAAATATGAAGTAATTTCTGGAATAACGAATTTTTCTTTGTCTGCCTTCTACATCGAATTGGTACGAACGTGTCGGCAAATGGAATTCGTTGCGTGGCCCGTGAAATAGGAGTGAGCATATTTGAAAACGTTAAATGGAAAACACAACATTTTGTCTTACAATATATTACCAGAGAATTTATTGTGAAATAAAGATATAAATATATTAATAGATGTTCGGTTCAGAAATAAATACAGGTTATTCTATTACTTTCCGGGGCAATGTAAAGGAAGATTAAGGTGAAACGGAAGTAGCATTTGTACTGATAAAAGCCTTTTATAAACGATATAATAATTCTTCAGGGTAACGTACAGGGGCTTTTTAAATAAGCTAAAGAATACATAGAGCTACCTGATGGAAGGCAATTTACTGTCACCATGACTGTAACTTGAAAATTTGTTGTTTGTAATTTATCGTTTATGTAAATTACCTGCTTTGGTATAGGTTCCTAGGTAAGATGGTGTTTGACAAGATTGGTCATCTTTTTTCGACGATAAACCGCAACATTTTTGGTCTCGGTTTTATTTTTCTAAAAACTATTCTTTGCCTAATTTGTTATAGTTTAAATCTTCTTTTTGTCCAGAGTGCGGTAGTGGGATCCAGGGTGACACTGCCATGTCGTGTGGAAAACAAGGCCGGCCAGTTGCAGTGGACGAAAGACGACTTCGGTCTAGGAACACACCGCCATCTTACTGGTTATGAACGATACAAGATGATTGGTAGCGACGAAGAAGGTAATATATTATTTATTTTAATTCTTCTCTATGTGAACAATTTTGTGTGATGTGTATGTAGTATTATTGTATTAACAGTGTTTCTATTTCTGTTTTATGTTGTACTTAAAAAAATCCGACCACAAACTACTGTAGGAATCAGTGCTCAAAATTGTAAACTAGCAAGAAGGAAAGCTGGTGTCCTGAAATAAAGCCTTGAAATAAGGTCTAGCTTAGGCACCAGTCTCCCACGATATGACATACATAACCCTGTAAAATATTAAAACCATTGTATTGAAGCGAGAAATAAACTATTTATTATTATTATACCATTGGTGTTGACGGTGTCTATAGGCTGCGGTTGCCACTAACCATCAGGTGGCCCTGTGCATATGTTTGTCATCTCATCACAATAAAAAAGTATTGATTGATTGAAGAGGAATTCTGCAATAAATGACTTAACTCCATTTTGCACTAAACGTGAAAAACCTCCTTCACGCGATGGTTATTCAAAAGATATTTCTAGGCGTAAATATTCGCAATAAACCTTTGATTCGGGCTCAAAGAACTAAACTTTACAGCAAGACGAGCATTCTCATGTACTCGACATTCTCAGCGAGACTTGCCGAGAATGTGCAATGCGCTTTAGTGAAGATATTCAAAGCTTAGTGCATCAATACCTTAAAGCTTACAAGAGATGCTGAAGCTTGATTCTGAAGAACGTCTATGGTTATTGTCGACGAAGCCAACAATTATATACCTGCAAGATGGTTTGATTGACCTCAGAATTCTATAGCGAATAGTAGACAATTTAACGATTACCTGATTTAAAATTTTGGTCATAACAATTTCCATAATCAAGTTAATAAATAGGTGGTTTATGAACTTTCTAGCTACCTTTACATTTCCAATGTGATTCTGCTCTGAAGTTTCTATTGTAAAAATTTAACTAAGAACGAAGGAGAATGTCCTGATTAAACTTGGATTTATTACATCATCAACCATATACTGAATTACTGACCCACCTGGGTCTCCTCTCAGAATGAAAAAGATTATATTAGGCTATAGTCTACCAGACTTCACACGCCGTTGAGAAAATATTTAAAAGAAAACATGTGCAGTTCTCTTTAATCTTGAAGACAATGGTTTTAAATTACAAGTACGCCTATGTACTTTCTAATACAAATGTTTATTTACAGGTGATTACTCATTGGATATCAGAGAAGTGACGTTGGATGATGACGCACTATACCAATGTCAAGTCAGCTCTGGACCAAAAGGTAAGCTCCAAACATCAGATCAATTGATCAGTGTAGTTATTACTTTGTCACAAGATGCATCAACCCATTTACTGTTCCACAGTTTGGTCCGGGTCAGAATGAGAAGGATTAGCCAATAGTGTAACCCCTCTAGGGCTTTAGGGCAGGTCCAACGACGGCTGGACCACAGCCTGCCATGGTCGTAAAGAATTTCACAGATCTCATGGGCATGACTATAGGGGAAGTGAGCGCAAGTGCGGTTTTAGTCGGCATGGGTCCAAAATACCCTGCTTCTGCTGCAATTGGAAGATGATCATTGGTATTTTCATCATTAGGATTTTCCGTAGATTACGTGTCCTGGATTCTATCCATTAGATTTTGACTTGACAGTCCAATAGTCTTATCACTAGGCTATCACTGCTTTTTGTTTTGTTCCAAACTTAAATACGGCTACAAGGACTACTTTGTTTCTCGTGGGATATAGCTGAACAAAGTACTTCGAATACTTTAATTACGAACTCATGGTTTATTACTTAAAGTCTAAATAAGGTTGATAGTACTACCAAATACTTTATAGCAGCCATCAAAGTCCATGTACAGTCTATTTCTGTGTGATTGGGCTGTAAAACCTACTAACCATGAGAAAGTACTTAACAAAGTTTTAATTATAATCTGAATGTTGGTTTGTAGAATCTGTTTCATGTAATTGCTTCAATTTGCTTTGAGTGGGCTGAAATAGAATATTAGAATTCCTTCTCTGCATTTTTTTTTTATTAAAATGAAGATTAGATAAATTTATTAAATAAACCATTTACGTAACCATAACATACTAATAAGCCTGTAGTCCCCGAAGGGTTAGGCAAAGTTGTATCAAAGTAAACCTATGATTCGCCGGTATGTTAAGTCCCATAGAGAGCGACCCTATTGCCACTAACCGGGCACAAATTCAAACTGCTACCGAGGATTTCATAGAAAAAAAAAAGCAATAACACTGCTCGCTGTTGTTTTTTCAAACTGATGGAATGGTAAAAGTAGTACTTCACAAATTTAATTTTTACTAGTTGGTATACATTACTTTATTTGTAGTATCATAAAAAAGCTGCTAAAATAAAAAAAAATCTTAAATTTCCATCCTAGCTTTAACAAAACTCAATTCTCCAAGCGAAACAAACCTCATAACGATTATTAGGTACGATAAAAACGTAACACTAGGAACAATTTAGCACCACACGATAGAATATACAGAGCTTATATCCGGATAGTGGGGGTTATTCCTTTGAGTCAACCGCCGGGCGGCTTTGTAGCATGACAACGGATGGATACAGCCCCAGGGGAGGCTGCGATGTTCGCCAAAATAGATGTGGTATTATTTCATGAGAATATTTTTTTGGTCCTTCTGCCCGCGGTCTTTTAGGAATGGAATTTAAGTGAGCGACCACGGCAATTTGTGCTTAAAAATGTGAAATATCACTCACTAAACTTTTGCGATATTATTTTAAGTATTCGTATATTCAACACGAGTGACTCAGAGGACTATTACCGTGTTTTGCGGGTATCTGTGTATTCTTTCTTTATTTATTCTAATAAATAGAAATCTAAAAATAAAAATAAAATATTTTTCATTCTATATAATGGGTATTATACAGATTTATATTATACATACATACCATCACGGCTGTACTCCCCGAAGGGTTAGGCAGAGCTGCGTCTAATTGTACACGCACAGTTTGCCGGTTACAGATTTAAATATAAACATTAAAAATATAATAGATATAATTTATTTATGTTCATCAATATTAACAATAAGGGTGAGTGAAAGATTTTAGTAAAAAATAGTTTAAATTAACTTAGAAGTATTAGCATACATAGTACTCCTACGTATAAAGTGGGCGTATTATGTTAGTAGCGTGGGTAGTTCTTGTTAGTCTCATTATAATAATATACATTACAATTCACAAAGGACCAAAATAAATTAAGATAATTACACCTAAACCTCAAGAGGTTAAGATAGCTATAGTTTGTATACCCACATTTTCCAAATTATGATGTTATTTAATTTCACTAGGGAAATCCCTATTGACTAATTTTCGTCAGCTCCCCCTAATTAAACTCCAAGCCTCCTATTGAAAAGGTTTACCTTATCCACCTCCTAGCCTTTCTTCCCAACTATATTAGATGCTTCCAGTGTACCTAACCAAATTGGCTGAATATCAGTACTTTACATGAAGGCAGTCGCTTCATGTAAAGTACTGATCAGACCTCCTGCAACCGCAAGGTAACCCAAATTCTGAGCAATGCTGATGTTTTGAGGATAGACTGGTTGTCAGGCCTTTTCGGGCTTGTACCACTAACAATAATAATAATAACATTATCATATTATGTGTTCGTATGAGGACCAGGACCAACGCACGAGTCTTATTAGGAATGGTTACCCATCCACAAACTCACCGCGGATAGTGCAGCTTAACCTTGCAGATCGGTTGATCAGCGTAGTTATTACTTAACCACGAGCCCCTCTGAAGACGTTTATCTGTTAGAAAAAAATGGTAGGTAACTGACATGAGAATTGAACTTCGAGCCACATTTTCAATGGTTTGCGTTCACGACACAAAATAATATACAAAATCAATATCACAAGAAGCCATATTAGGTACCGTAAGTAATCACAACATAACATACCATCGTGCCTGTATTCCCAGAAGGGTTAGGTAGAGGTGAACCAATGTACACCAACAATTTAGCGGTATGTAATGTAATATGGTCCCATCCCATGTAATAGGGGGCGGCAATAGCCTATTGCCATTAACTAGTCACTAATCCAAACTCCGAACAGCTACTGAGAATTTCATAGAAAAACAGTTCTCAGATCTGGGAATCGCATCCAGGACCTCTAGTGTAGCAGTCGCGCTTAGGACCTCTAGACTAACGAGGCATTTCTAATGAATCACAATAATGATTCCTGGACATAATGAGTACACAACGGGTGTACTTTCCAGTATAAGCTGACCTCGCCTTGTATAGGTTTTTGGTACACTAAGAGCTCAGCTTACATTGGAAATTGATAAACAGAAATTGCACATCGCGTAGTCATGTGTGCCTAAAACATACTAGCAAAATATCAGTACATTTACGTCTTCTGGGATACCAGCATGATGGCATGTTACAAAAAGTTTTTTTTTTTACCACAATCTAAGGTAGCAAACAAGCATACGGTCCACCTGATGATAAGCGGTTACCGAAGCCTATAGACGCTTGCAACATCAGGGATATCACTTGCGCGTTACCTACTCTCTAAAACGAAAGAGGAATAGTTGTGTTGATATTAGGTATAACGGTCAAAGTCCCTCCACTAACAACAACGTGTCCTCGTGGAGCATTGGTTACCTTGCTCACCCCAAGGAACACAACACATTTCAAAGTAATGCCATATCCACACCTTTGTAACTTCTTCTCTGCCATAAATGGCAATTCTCTTTATTTAGCCGGTTGCCGTATTGGGAGAGATAGACGCTGTTGATTGAAGAATGTGGCCCGTGTTTATGATCAGATTATACAATACGTGTGATACTGTTGAGTTATTGTTACTGAGCAATATAGAAGCTGTGAAGAATATTGAATGTCCAATCGGTATTAGGAGTGATGATTGGTTTCTTTAGATGGGTATAAAGCTTCTGTATATAATAATCCAAATTATAAATGCGAAAGTAACTCTGTTACGTTTTCACGCCTAAACAATTGAATAAATTTTGATGAGATTGATTGGACCTTAGTGAAAGACATAATTATGTAGGCTACGTCCTTATATTATTATAGGTGCAATTGAAGTCGTTGGTTGGTGGGCGTGGGTAGTAGTAGATTATAAAAGGGCTAGTATTTAACTGCCAATCAAAAAATGTCGTTTTGTATAACAAAACAATCCTAAGCAAAAATACTTATTGCACAGCAAAAATACTGATTGAGTGACAAAATTACTGATTGAGCGACAAAATTACTGATTGTGCAGCAAAATAGTAACCTCAAAATATTGTTATATACACTCAAAACATTCAGATTTGGTTCTGGCACTCGCCGGTCGCTGCCGCGGCAACGCTCGCTTCGCTCGCTCGGCTCGTGCGTTGTGTGTTCACAGTTCTAACCTAACCTAACCGATATCTGTATTTTGCAGTAATTTTGTCACTCAATCAGTATTTTTGATGCGTAGTTTATTATATTCCTTATAAAAGTGCTATATGCAATGCAGTGGAAGCGCATGTAAAGAAGCCAGCATATCAAGCTACCCCAATCTGTCAAATTTCTTTTATAGATTTTCAACTTTAATACAAGACAATAAGGTTCATGTTCAATTGGGAAAATTTAACAGTTTTCGATAGCTTGACCTACTGGCGTCTGTGCAGTGGGCAATTGAATCCAGAACCTGTAGCGTAGCAATTGCGCTAAGGGCCACTAGCCTAACGAGACTCTTTGGTTTCTCAAAGGCTAAATTTAAAATACTTTAAATAAAAACACTTTTTTTAAGAGCTCAGTAGCATTAAACATGATTACTTATCTTGTGAATATCAAGTGACAAAGGTACTTATAGTAATTTGTACTAAGTTGCGATTTAAACAAAGTTTACGTTGTGAAATAGAAAAATGAGCCGTCTGCCCTTTCGCTTTGAAGTTCAAGTGTCGTAAAATATCATTAATTTTCATAGTATTTATTCATACAACTTTGTTTTTTAGATTACTTTATTACACTTTTGTAGTTTCTTAGAAATGTTATTTGATTTAAAGTATCAGCCGTTCGCTTTAATATTATAAACTTATGTTTCTAATATTTTACTTAGGTTGTAATTGAGTTTGTTAGCGCGGGTCCAGACTATGTAACGAGTTATATAAATGTATATTATCTTAATAACTTTATTGTATAACATACGTAAACTTTTGGACGTGGCTAAGCTATAACTAAGCTGATCAAACGTCCTGCAAGGTTAAGCTACGCTAGCCGTGGTCGGCCTGTGGATGGATTCTTAACACATTGGGACCCCTTCGTGCTTCGGAGACCATGTAAAGCTGTTGGTCGCGGTTGTCATACGAACACCTATGGCAATCGTTAGTCAGAAACCCAAATAGTTTGACAACCAGTCTAGTGGAAATCGGTATTACCCAGAAATTAGGATGTACATTTATTTTTGTCTCTGAAAATTTTTTTTTTCGTATCTTTTTTTTTGAGCATGTATACTGTAAAAAAAATGTTTTTATTATCCATAAATGTTTATGATAGCTTTCATAAAATGTCAGCCTCCTCAAATACCATGGTTTACGACAGTTAAAATGAGCAGATCTCGAATGATTTTAATTCATAGATTGCGTGCTGGTCACTATCCATCTAATAAATTTGGTTTCTTGATGAAGAAAGTAGATTCTCCAAATTGTAACACGTGCGGAATAGTTGAAGATGTCTACCATCTACTTATGGAATGTATAATTAAGAAGAAGAGAGAATCACTGATGGTTGAAATCAAAGCAAATAAATATGATGTTGCTCCATATTTAAATATTTTGGCACAACCATCTCAGGAATCAGTAAATTTACTTTTAGATCTGGTTAACCATCGATATCTCGCATCTAATAAATTAAAAAAAAAACCATGGCTTTGTCCAGAAGACACCTATTATTGTTCAGTCATGGTCGTGGCGAATTTCATGGATCCCATGACCATGACCATGACTATAGGGCAGGTGAAGACAAGTGCGGTTTTTAGTACGAGTCCGGCATACCCTGCCACCTCCCTGGGTGGTGGATGATTCATAAGTATTTGCCGTACCTACTATAAAAAGGTCACATATCGTCACAAATCGTATCCCCAACGGTGTGATATCCTTAATTATTAAAGAACGTGATACACGTGAATAGAATAATTTATTATCTTTTTGTATTTTTTTGGCATTTTCGATGCTAAGATTTAAAAATTTCCTTTGCTTAATAACTTTAAAATCTTAGCATGGAAAATGCCAAAAAAATACAAAAAGATAGTAGGTAAGGTGGCATCGTTCGACATTGAACTAACTGTAAAGTAAGTCGTGTCGGTTGAGGAGCAAAAATACTTGCTTTTCAATAGGTGTCACTGACGTCACCATAAAGACGTAAATTCAGAAAGCGAAGGCAAAATTCGACATGGCGGATAGGAATCGCGGTGGCTTAGCGGTCATAGCGTCTGGTGTACCTAACCAGAAGACGCAGGTTCGACTCCAGCCCGCGGTTTTCCTTTGCTTAATAACCTTAATAACTAGAATAATTTATATTTTTGTATTTTTTGGCATTTTCCATGCTAAGATTTGAAAGTTATTTAACGAAGGAAAAATTCGACCGCGGGCAGGTTTCGATCATCTTCTGGTTAGGTACACCAGACGCTATGACCACTAAGCCACCGCGAGTCCCACACGCCATGACGAATTTTGCCTTCACATTCTGAATTTACGTCTTTATGGTGACGTCAGTAACACATATTGAAAAGCAAGTTTTTGCTTTTCAACCGACATGACTTACTTTACAGTTAGTTAAATGTCGAACGATGGCATCTTACCTACTATCTTTTTGTATTTTTTGGCATTATCCATGCTAAGATTTTAAAGTTATTTGAGATAATTAAAAACCCATGTCTTGTTAATATGTTAGATACGGTATTAGCTTGTAATTATGTTAGTAAGTAGTACTTATCTGTATTATATTATAAACACTGGATAAGGGTAGTGAATGGCGTTATAATATAATAATTTTTACCTATTATGCAGCAATGAAGCCAATTTTTTGCAGTAATCAACTTCTTGATCATAATATCGACAAACATAAATCAACCTTATTATCCTCATCAAAAAGCCTATAACTCAGAAATTCTCTACCAGAAAAATCTCCCATATTTGCGTAAAAACGCGACCCCTTTAAGATCACAAACTCATTTTGAATTTCCATTCGAAACTCGTCATTCTATTAGTCATTTCCCCATTTCATAGGGGCAAAGAAACCATAAAAAATCCCATACAATATTCCTATGAAGTCGTACGACTGTTGCCGAAATGACATGACAGAGTGGGGTGGTATGTGGGGAGGACGGGGCGGGTAAGAATCACGGAGTCCCATGGTTCGAACACCGTTGGGGTTTGTTCGTTATCATTTTGAATTATTCAGAAGGCACCGGAGATCATGCTACTGGATGTGGCTTTACAGAATAAATTTGTTTGAAACGACAAAATCTTATTATTTTATTTATACTATTTATTTATCACTACACACACTAGTATAGCTATAGTATCAGCCTAGTATGACCATTGCACTGCCAAGATGAAGGTCTCGACTTCGAATCCAAAATACGCACCTCTAAAAAAACACTTATCATCATGATCATCAACCCATATACTGTCCTACTGTTGGGCACGGGTCTCCTATCAGATTAAGAGGGATTAGGCTGTAGTCCACCACGCTGGCCTAATGCGGGTTGACAGACTTCACACACCGTCGAGAAAAATCTCTCAGGCATGCAGGTTTCCTCACGATGTTTTCCTTCACCGTTTAAGCGAGTGATGATTAATTATTAATACGCACATGAATTCGAAAAGTCAGAGGTGCGTGCCTTGAGACCTTGGACTTGGCAGTACAACGGTCACATCTACAGGCTATCACTGCTTATATCATTTATATTATAATTATATAATTTACAGTATTATATATCATTTATAACTATGAGAAAGAAAGAAGAAAGAAAGAAACATTTTATTGCCATAAAAACGACTAGTACTACTTACAAAATTCTTATTAAGATACGGCGTAACATGTGATCTACGAACTATGAATTTCTCTTTATCGATTCATTTGATTCCTACATCTGTGTCCAAAAGTCTACAATTCCCTCTCCCAGCGGATGTTTTTACCTCACTTTTGTAAATTACCTAGATAAGAAGTTGCTTCGAGTCGCTAACTTTATTTGAAACTTTAATCTTGTCTGGTGTCACGTCTCTAACATTAAAATATTAAATGCTGAATCAATTTTTGTCTTTGAACTTTGAACGACGATTGGACTGGTTAGAAGTTTGGTTTGCAGGGTGTATTGGAATTTATATCTTGTTGTGTCAGAAAAAAGGGCTAAAATGCGTTTTTGTCTAGTGAACTTTAGGAGATACTTTATAGGTTGTAGTGCTTAAAATCTCAGGGGTCTTGTGGAAAAGTTAAGCTGCGCCAGCCGCGGTCGGTCTATGGATGGGTGACCATTCTTAAGACACTGAGACACCTCCGTGCCTCGGAGAGCACCTGACGCCGTCGGTTCCGGCTGTCGTACCAATTCCTATGACAATCGTTAGTGGTAGTCAGAAGCGCAAAAAGCCTGACAAGCAGTCTATCTTCTCCTTCACAACCCAATTTCTGCGCAATACTGATATCCTATATCAGTATTGCGCAGAAATTGGGTTGTGGAGGTCTGATGGCAGTTGCGTGTAAAATACTGATATTCAGCCGCATCTGGTTAGACTGGAAGCCGATTTTAACTTAGCCATAAGCCATAAATACCAGTCAGTGGCCAACCGAAACTTGTTCTTAAAACCGAAACCCAATTTAGATTTTCGTCTTAGTTTCGGGTGAAACCGAATTTCAGTTCCTGACCAAAAATGGCCAATAATGACTTCTATTTTAGTAAGTTGCTGCAACCCTCGTTTCAGATAAGATTACTCTAGCGTGAAGTCATGTTATGGAGGGAGGACAAGCTCACTATTATCCCTTACATTGGATATAAACTTGCCAACACGCCTGTATTCCGCGAAGGGTGACGCAGAATATAGACCCATAGTTTGCCGGTTAGCGGCGAGCCTACTGCTATTAACCAGGCAAAGATCCAAACTCCGACCTGCTGAGATTTAATAGAAAAACCCAATAACACTTTGCTCGACCTGGAAATCAAACCGAAGCCTAGCAGATGCGCCTAGAACCACTAGACTAACGAGGCACATTGGATGATTATTAATTAACATCAATTAACAGCAATTACCATCCTAAACCACATATCGCAACAATTAAATAATTTTGATTGTACGTTGGCAGAACTTGAGAGGGTTACTTTAAATTACATATCATTATTTTAAATGTTTCTAATAACTACATGTATTTAGTGCATGCCTGTAAAAACATTGTACCTATGTTATAGATAAATTATAAATTCGGTTATTTTTATAATACAAACAATGTTGCGACTGTGGTCCTAAGCGCGACTGCTACGCTAGAGGTCCTGGGTTCGATCCCCAGGTCGAGCAAAGTGTTATTGGGTTTTTCTATGAAGTTCTCAGTAGCAGCTCGGAGTCTGGATTTGTGCCCGGTTAATAGCAATAGGCTCGCCCCTTATTACATGGGACCTAAAACATACCGGCGAAATGTGGGTGTACATTAGTACACCTCTACCTAACCCTTCGGGGAATACAGGCGAGATGGTATGTATGTATGTACAAAAAACGTTTTACATGATAAAAATTGTATGGAAGAATGAGTACTGCGAAGACTTGAAGTAAATTGGGATGAGGGATGGGGAAGATGACAAAATTATATTTCATGTTAAAAAAATGAGTTTTAACCTTTTGACCGCCACGGACGTGTATAGACGTCAAATGAAAACTTGCTCACGACGCCAATGACGGCATGGCACGTCAAAAACACCACTTTTTTTAGTCCAAAATAAATACCTATACAAATTTTTTTTGTTTCTTTTACCTATTACTAAATACCAGAATTTGTCGCTTGGCGTAGAGAACAGGGATTTTCGTTAGTGACGTGGCGGTCAAATGGTTAAAAAGCTCCTAGCCATTTCATATCTATGTAGGGGTCCGCTTCCAGTCTAACCAGATGTGGATTATAACAATAATCTTTTTGTCCTACAAGTCCTTGAACAAAGATCTTGCAATTAAAGCTTTACCCCGCTATACTCATAAAACACATTGTATCTAGACAAAAACAATACACCACCCCTACGACTCCACATGAAACAAATTATTCATATACCGCGCAAAAACCACAGCAGTTCCGCACAAAACAGTAGGACAATACCACAGCACAGTAACTTCACAGTGGTACAAGTTAATTGTGTCCAACTAGACGTTCGTCAAACACGGGCTGACAAAGAAAAAGCCACTTTTGCACGGTCAAAGGCAAACACACCCGCAAATTGTTCAACCGCAACGGCTTTGTTCGAGGTTAGAGTGCGATACAAGGTATAGGCGATAGCGGGAATTCATTCATATTTAATGAGATGAACAAAATGTCATACCCAAACTTCCAAAGGCCAGTATGCAACTGCAAGATCAAAGGTGTCCTGTCAAGTTTAGTAATCCATGTGTTTAATTGAGGGATGGGGTATAAAATTTGTTAGTCAATCGCGAAAATAGTTTCACTTTACATATAGTAAACTAAACCTCTTATTTCTTCCATATGTTTTGGAACTTCTTGATTTTTATTTATATTATCTCAAGGGAGCCCAAATTGTAGGACTAGGTCTTCGAGAAGAAAATGTTGTTTTATTATTTTTGTCTTAATCCTAACATAGATTTTTATGGCGTCTTTCAACCACATGCTCCTAATTCCCTTTCACACATATACTCTGTCTTAAGGCTGCCTATTTTCTGTTTTTAGCATAAATCGATTCGAAAAACGCTATTCGCTAATATCTTGTGCCAACTCCACATCAGAGCCGAATTTAAACAGGCGTCGTCGGTGAGTTAAGCGATGTAAAGTTGGACAATTTCACGGGACTGACACAACTATTGTGTTTGGCTATCCCTTTTGTCGTTAAAAAGGTACCTCTTGTGTGTAGTGCACTTTGCTTGATGATTCAAGATTGCATACTATTAATAGGTTGCTGTATTGGGTAATTGGCTAAATAATCTAGTAAACATTAATGTTTTTTTATTTCTGTAAGTAAATCTTTTAAAGACATTTTACAAGTCAATGTATTGAGTGTTATGAGGGGTTCGTTGTTTATAACTACGCTGATAACCTGTTCTGCAAGGTTAAGCTGCACTAGCCGTGGTCAGTCTGTGGATGGGAGACCATTCTTAACACCATCCTTACCTCAGAGAGCACGTAGCCAAGCCATTGGTCTCGATTGTCATACAAACATCTATGTCAGTCTTTAATACCTAGTACTTAGAACCCCAAATAGCCTGACACCCAGTCTATCCTCAGGATATCGGTATTACCCAGGAAATTGGGTTGCGGAGGCCTGATGGCAATCGCTTCGTGTAAGTAGCTTCTGGTTTCACTGGAAGTCGACCCCAACATAGTTGGGAATAGGCTCCGAGGATAATTTAGAAGTCAATGTATTAAATTTGTAATATTATATGGCGCCAACATTTCAACGAACGAGGCCTAAAAAGAGCTCTCTACCAAACACAGTAGGCGGTGGCTCAGCTCAGTCCCTGACATTGCTGATGTCCATGAGCAGCGGTTACCACATACCATCAGGTGGGCCACTTGCCCGTCCGCCACTGTAGGCAATAAAAAAAAAACAAACTCTGAGGATCATGGTTTCTTTCAAAGTATTTCTAGATATGTTTTGTAATGTAGGGCTTAAGGTTAATAATCTAATGGACTATAATTTGATAGACTTAAGGTTTATTTAGGTACAGTGGCCAGCACATCAAGCTACCACAATCTGTCAAATTTCTTTGATTGATTTTCAACTTTAACACAAAACAATAAGGTTAATATTCAATTGCGAATATTTGACAGTTTTGAATAGCTTGACCTGCTGGCGTTTCTACTTATTTAAGGTCTTGGGATCCGAACTGATCTTTATATCGAATCTCAGATTTCCCCACCACGCTCAGTTATACATAATTATAATCACTGATTCATTAAGAATGGTAGCGCCGCGAGCCGCAAGGGTCGGGAATTTATTCAGATCTGCAATAATATAATAAATGCTGAACTATATTTTTAGATTTTATGTGATAGGGATCAAGCTTATTTCCATTTACCGGTCACAAACCGAAACTTCCAAGCTGCTTCTATAAATGTTATAGAAAAAAAAACAATTACACTCTGCTCGATCTGAGAATAGAACTCGGTACCTCTAACTCAGCATTTTCACTTGCGATCATTAATTTAATGAGACAGCTATGTCATTAATTGTATAAATTAACATTTATTTCAACTTCGTCACGCCAATCATGCTTAATTAACTTCTGTCAAAATATTCAACCTATGGACTTGTTTTTAACAGTTGCGATTTTAAAGTTACTAATATATTTGAATGATGAACTTAACCTGTAATTTCAGCAAGCAGTGTCTATAATTTTCAGCCATGAAATAGTCACATAATAACCCTTGGCTAGAAAAATAAAGGCTTAAGGCTCCCAGTCCACTGCGACGGTCGGGGATTTTAAATAAGGGAGCCATAATTAGTAACATATTACACTTACTGTTGCGGGCACTGTCACTCGCATACCAAAAGGCTTTTTAGATAAAAAAAAACCCTTTGAGGAGCCGGCCTATGTCCTTCTTCAAAGTTTAATCTATCCCTATACCAAATTTAAACCAAATCGGTTCAGCGGTTTAGGCGTAAAAGCGTAGCAGACAGAGTTACTGCCAAAACAACGCTTGCTGACACAGCAAACGTTGTTTTGCCATATAATATGAATATAAAAAAATGAAGGTTAGTGGTAGAAGAGTGAAAATTTAGAGTTGTATGTATTTTTAATGCCACATCATTAAAAATTTATGAAAAAAATTGGGGTGGATCACCCTTATCACTTAGGGATATGAAAAAAAGTTTACGTCCTATTCTCAGACACCGAATAAACCTACCCAAAAAATCATAAAAATCGATCAAGCTGTTTCGGAGGAGAATAGATAGATAGATATAATCTTTATTGCACACCATTATAAGAAGTAACATTGGAATTAACTAAATTAAGGGTACAAATGGCGTTATCATTGGTAATAGCAATATCTACCAGACAACTTTTGGATTGATAGGAAAAAAAATGGGGGTGGGTGGAGTTTTGTTACAAACACTGTCACACGAGAATTTTACATATAATATATATTATATATTTAATCTAAATCTAAATATATAATAATATTTAATCTTCTATTAAATATTATTATAGTAGGGACTAATATTCGTCACGTAAAAATCCCATACTGTACCCTCCCGTCCAGTGGACGCCGGACCTTATTGTATTGCCCACTTAGCATGCCGCCCACAACACAGGAGTCAACTACAGAACAACTACGTGTCAAGTTACACGCTACAGTTGTTTACAAACCGAAAACTTTGCTTTTGTAGTCAGCGCATCAAGTTACCACAAACTGACAAATTTTGTTATTCGATTTTGAAATTAATTTTCAACATTTTAAGGTTTAAAATCATTTGGACAAATTTGACAGTTTTGTATATCCTGATGCAGTTTTGACTGTATATTAACAGCTCGATTAGCGACATGGCTGAGCTTGTCTTCTATGCCATGGGTCGGTGTTTCGGTTTTCGCACGAAAAAATATTTGCATATTTTTATTTTTTTTATTCTACTATGGTGGCAAACAATCATACGGCCCACCTGATGATACGGTATATCCTACAGCCAATTCTTCCGGGTCCTATGAATAAAAATATAGTGTGTTAATCACGATGAAGCCGTAGGTAAAAACTACGAATGTAAACATAATAATTATACCATCACGTCGGTATTCCCCGGAGGATTAGACAGAGGTGTACTAATGTACACCAGTATGTTTATGTCCCATTTAATGGGTGGCGAGCCTATCCCCATTAACCGGGTACAAATCCATACTATTATAAACGCTGATCTCGAAAAAAAAATTTTGAATAAAGTCTATATCACTGTTTAATCTTATATTCTTCTGTGTATCTTTGTAACTGTGAATACTGTATCCTCTACTTTAATACTACGCTAATGTTGTGCATGTCTGTAATTGATGTAAACACTAGTCTATATCTTTGTCTTTAAAATATCAATGTTTGTGTTTATATTGTTGAAGTGCCTTGAATAAATAAATATATATTTCATTCTCGAATTGTTAAGGAAGGTTCCGGGGTATTCAATATAACCCTACGATCTTTAGGAGCCTAGCCAAATGGAAAAAGTCAGGACGGATGAAATGGCGGCTTCAAACTTATCCCTACTATCCCTATTAATTCTTACTTCCCTTAAAAATGTACAGTAGCCAGCTGGTCTAGCTTTCCAAAACTGTCAAATCCCAATTGAACATGAACATTATTACTTTGGATGTCAATCTATCAGATAAATTTGATAGATTGGGATAGTAATGATGATGTGCTGGCCTTGGTACTTCTCTACTTTTATTAAAGATGCGAGAGTCACTCTGTCAGTCGGTCCTTAGGCGAGATAGAATAAATAGGCCTTGGAGAAGTACGTAGGCTACCTTTTGTCTGCGAGTGGAACCGCGGGCAACAGCTAGTTGACTAATAAAACAAAGTCGTCTTGCGCTTTTGTCTCCTAACTCCGCAACTTACTAGTCTAACGCGTTTAAATAACAATTATTTTAGCTTTATAACAACGGACGAGCTTTTAACATTTCGCTTAGATGTTAAATAAAGTTAGTTCGCGGCAATCTGTTGTCGTATAAAATAAAGGGGTAAAAGTTATTTGTTTCACAGTGAATACGAAATTGTTTGTGGGTAGTTCGCATATTTCAGTTTCCAGTTCTCTAGAATTAATAGCCTATAACATTATTTGGAAAATATTTCCTCGGGCGTATTCCGTAGGAGTAAATTTTGCAGGACACAGACCTCTGGTTTCCGTGAGCTGTGTGTGTGTGTATGTATATACATATATAGAAAACATGTCAAATAAAAAATTAACTGGTTAATTCATAAAAAATAACCACACGGAATTTTTCCTTCGAACTAACTGTAAAGTAAGCCGTGTATGTTGAGAAGCAAAAACTTGCTTTTCAATAGATGTTACTGACGTCAACATAAAGATGTAAATTCAGAATGTGAAAGCAAATTTCGACCTAGTGGGTGGGACTCGCGGTGGCTTAATGGCCATAGCGTCTGGTGTACCTAACCAGAAGACGCAGGTTCGAATCCTGCCCGCGGTCGAATTTTTCCTTCGCTAAAATAATTTTACGCGTAGTTATTACTTAGATAACTTAGTTAGAATATAATCTGAAGAAAAATCTGCCTTAAATTGACCTATCCCAACTGATGGTACTGACAAAAGCCGTTTCTTAAGTTACAAACTCACAACTACCCTACAATAAAGAATATTCCATTTTATTATATTTACGGCTACTTCCGTAGAAATATTCAAATTTGCTCCATATTTCTATTTTTATATTTCTACGGAAGTAGCCGTAAATATAATAAAATAGAATATTCTTTATTGTACACCATAAACAAATGCCAAGTAAATTTTTATAAATGATAGAATGGTACAGAGGCCAGCACATCAAGCTACCACAATCTGTCACATTTCTTTGATTGATTTTCAACTTTAGTGCAAAAACATAAGGTTCATATTCAATTGGGAAAATTTGACAGTTTTGGATAGCTTGACCTGCTGGCGTCTGTACAATGTGATCAGACAACGTTTCAAAATTTTAAATTTATTCTTTCAAAATAGTATATTTGAAATAAAACAACCGAAGGTATATTTGGTTTTGACTGCCCAGTTAGTCAAGTGGTCTTATGCGCGACTGCAACGCTAGAGGTTTAATGCCCAAGTCGAGTAGTGTTATTGGGATTTTCTATGAAATCCGAAATGTCGGAATTAATAATAAAAATAAAAATATTCTTGGACAATTTTACACAGCACCATCTAGTCCCAAACTAATCAGAGCTTGTACTATGGGTACTAGACAATGGATATAAATACTTATATACTTTCTTTTTTAAATAAATATTTATAATACATAAGAAACACCCAGACAAACACAAACACTAAAGATCATCACATAAATATTTGTGTTTTGTGGGAATTAAACCCACGACCTCGTGTCCTCCGACACGCGAACAACTAGACCATAGACGTCGTGAATAATATAAATAAAACGCGATAAAATCTGTAAAAAGTAGTTTTATTTCAATAATCTAATATTCACGTAAGTGTCAATCAGAAATAGAAATGAATAGAATAGAATAAACTTTATTGTACACCAAGATAAGAAGCAACATTTCTTTCTTTCTTTCTTAATTTTAAGGATTACATCCTTAAAATTAAGAAAGAAAGAAAGAAAAATATTTATTGACACAGTCTTGGACAATGCACACAGTAATATTAAAAACATGATGGAAGTATATATAAAATAAGGAAAAAAAAATGTGTGTCCCACGACTGCGTCAAATAGGCTCCAGTTCAGCTAAATGCCAGACCGCTGGTGAGTTGCCTGGCGCTGGTTTTCAACAAGGGTACAATGGCGGTCTTATCGCTAATAGCGATATCTACCAGGCAACCTGTGGATGGACGGGAACATTTGACAAATGAATATGCTTCAGAAATCAATATGCTTTCTAATATTGTCGACAGGTGAACCAGCCATCCGATCGAGATATGCTCGCCTCCTCGTTCTAGTACCTCCAGATCCTCCGAAGATATTGAAAGGGCCAGTTCTTCACGCAGTAGAAGACAGAGAAGTCAATTTGGAGTGCATTTCCGTTGGTGGAAAACCTGCAGCGGAGGTAAAATTATTTTATTGGACCTTCTTTTAATATACTCGTTACTTATAATACTTGAATGCAAAATATAGGCAGCTAATTCCAGAAATTTATAGTAATAGCTATGCCTATTGATAAATTATATTTTTTTCTGTAAGTAGATCTTTTAAAGACACTTTTACAAGTCAATATTTAATCATTATTTCATTCTGGTCCTTTGATTCCTGGGTCTAGTACTGTTGTTTGGTTTTTTTAAACTCTCATTAGCAGCTCAGAGTGTGGATTGATACTCGGTTCAGGGCAAAAGGCTCGCCCCCTATTACATGGGACTTCAATATATCAGCAATAATCACTTTTAAGCTTAAATCGTGTTTTTAGGGTTCCGTACCCAAAGGGTAAAAATGCGGAGTCTTAGTAATAGGGTCCCGCTATTACTAAGACTCCGCTGTCCCACCAGGCTATATGAACCGTGATAGCTAGACATTTGAAAATTTCACAAATGATGTATTTCTGTTGCCCCTATAACAACAAATAATAATAAAAACAGAATAAAATAAATATTTAAGGGGGGCTCCCATACAACAAACGTGTTTTTTTGCCGTTTTTTGCTCAAAATTATTAATAACGGCAACAGGTAGACGCTTGAAATATTCACTGAATATTTAGTTGTATATACATTCACTTTAGAAATAAATACATAATAAAATAAATATTTAAGGGGGGCTCTGGTTTCGCTGGTTTTATTGTGTTATCAGAAATTTTCATTGATATGTTGTTTCAGATAACATGGGTGGACAACGATGGCGGAGTGCTGACACACGGAGTGAATTACACAGTAGTACCAATGCCTGACGGCCGGAGATTTACTGCTAGGTAACTTGACTGACTGCAATGATACAAGTAGGGGAAAGTCGGCTATATACGTACATACCGTTGGTTTAATCGTACCACTGCAAGATTTTCTACCAAAAGACTTTATCTTTTTTCGAATGACAACACGTTTTGCACGCAACGTTCAACAGGTGGTGCCATTTTTGATCATGGTAGCTTAGTTGGCTAAAAAGCCCGGTGTACTTAACCAGAGAAACGCAGGTTCAGTTTGTTTTCCCTGTTTAATTACTTTTACAATTTCGAATGCTTTTTCTATCAGGTCTATTCTTCGGCTGCGTCCAAGAAGACATCATCACAACCAGACCCTCACGTGCCAGGCTCAGAACACCGCTGACCGAGCCTACAGAGCTGTTACTATCAAGCTACAGGTTAGTTGTTTTTTATCATGGTTACGCTTGCGCTTGACGACAGTCTCACCTGATGGCAAGTGTAGATGTGGTCTAGATGGACCGCGCTGACCCACAATATGCCTATTCACTTTGGCTTTGAAAAGACCCATGTTGTAGGTGACGGAAGTCGCCGAAAGAGAATCCCACAGCTTCGCCGTGCGTACAAGAAAATTTCTTGTAGGCACGGCGAGGCCGTGGGATTCTCTTTCGAAGCGAAATGCTTAATGCGGCAAGGTAGAATATCCACGACATAGCGGTGGAGACTGTAGTTAAACATAAGCATAAGGGCTCCAAGATAGCTGATAGAAGAATGCAAGACTTCTTTGCCTTATCCTATAAATCCCTACTCATATTGTAAATGTGAAAGTAACTGTCTGTGTCTGTGTGTCTGTTACCTACACTTTCACGCCTAAACCGCTGAACCGATTCGCATGAAATTTATTACAGAGACAGATTAGACCTTGGAAAAGGACATAGGCAACTTTTTGTCTCATAAAGGTCTTCGGGATGCGGTTGAAACCGGGCAACAGATAGATACATAATAAACTAAAGTTATTTAGCGAAGGAAAAATTCGACCGCGGGCAGTCTGGCGGGTGGGACTCGCGGTGGCTTAACGTCTGGTGTACCTAACCAGAAGACACAGGTTCGAATCCTGCCCGCCGGTCTAATTTTTCCTTCGCTAAATAACTTTAAAATCTTAGCATGGAAAATGCCAAAAAATACAAAAAGGTACCTAATAAAGTAGTTTCTTGAGGAGACAACTCTGTGGTCTATTTCGGTTATAGGTATTTATAATATTAAGACTAACGAACGAGATGTGACGAATTTTCATGAAAAATTCTTTTCAGATAATTTATAGGTCAAACAAAATTTGTATAAAGAACGAAATTTACTAAATATACACCGTATATTTACTCTAATTCGATCTAAATTTTACGATGGGACGAATTCTATTTAAATATTCATTCATACAAATCTAAACTCTCTTCCGTACCAATTTAATTATAAACTTAATTAGCTAATTGATACCAGGAACATTACATTTCAAATTCGTGTTATAAGGTGGCATTTCCTGTTACATTTGTGTCGATTACAGTATTTACTTATAAAGAAGGGGTTATAATCAAAGGATTTGTTTGTAATTCAATTACTTGATTCTAATAAAATAATGTTTATTGTGCGAATACATACGTACGTGTAGATTAGGACTCCCAACTATAATTAGACGAAGTAGAGTATCTGATAGCTCCAATTTGACTGGAATTACTCCCACTATCCTTGGCTTTGCTTTCACTTTTGAGAGAGCTGGGTTATCTGAGTGCTGGCTAAATCAGACTTTATATCTTAGAATGATCGGCTCACCAAGACACTGCATTGAGTATGAGCTGTTGTGAAACTTACCCATTTTCCTCACTCAGTTATTAGTAACTATCCGTAGCTTAAAGACGCTATCAACTCCAAGATTTTGCATTTCCTTTGCCACGCTTAGAGATGTTAGTGGTTAATACAAAAACGTTCATATGATATACCGTTACGCTTGTATTTCCCGAAAGTCAAGGACAGGTGCAAGCAGTGATAGCCTAGCGGTATGACCATTGGACTGCCAAGTCGAAGGTCTCGAGTTCGAACCCAAGGCACGCACCTCTGACTTTTCGAATTCATGTGCGTATTAATAACTAATTATCACTCGCATTATCACTCATCATAAACGGTGAAGGAAAACATCGTGAGGAAACCTGCATACCTTAGAGATTTTTCTCGACGGTTTGTGAAGTCTGCCAACCCGCACTAGGCCAGCGTGGTAGACTATAGCCTAATCCCTCTCAATATGATGATAATAGTGGGCGAGCCTATTGCTATTAACCGGGCACAAATCCAAACTCCGAGCTCTTACTAAGAATTTCATAGAAACACCCACTAACACTCAGCCTAAGAATCGAATCCAAGACCTATAGCGTAGCAGTCGGGCTTAGGATAACTAAACTAACGAGGTAGTAACAAAAATGCTCATTGTTATCTAATAGAATAGTTGATAATTATTACCTAGCGTTTGGAGTAAAAGAGCCTCCTTTTAATTACATTATTCCAGTGTTAGGAGTCATCGCTGTTCTATAAGTTTTTTTTCGTATAAATGAAATAATCATGAATAGTTCTCAAATGCCAAGTACTTTATTGGCTATGTAGCCAGTAAGATTACCTTCATAGAATGCATCTTTCAAATTGAAATACAATGTTATCATAGGTACTGCATAACGGCAGATTATTTGAGAAGCTCCTGGAACTGAGACCAACCACCGGTAAAAACAAGATAGAAACAAATACCTACCTTTGGGAGCTTGAAAAACTCCAAAGGAGTAAAGACCCCAATTTCCTCAAATCCGCATAACCAGTAAAACAAACATTTTCATTCCGTTTCCTGATAAATTATTCTTTTACTTCCAACATCTTGTTCCGAACCCACTTAGGCATGATTTACGGGCAGCCAATCTAACAGCTCATTTATTATCATGGCACCTAAGTATTTCTGATGTGTGTAGTGGTATGACTCCACTACCTTTAAACGATACGGTAGATAACGATAACCAAATATTTGGTAAACGTTCTAGAAAATAATTTGTTCTAGAATTATTTACGTTCAAAAGTAATGGTAAAATAAAGATGATAGTTTTAAAGAAACTTAAAATTCTATTATTTTCACTGATAAAACAATTTCACAAAAAAAATTGTCTATGCTTCGATATAGAACCTTGAATGTTTGAATGAAAATATTACAAAGAAGTGAATCTATTCAAAAGAAAGCAACACGCAAAACGCAATCAATTAATTGAATTAAAGCACACTAAGTTTGAACCAAATGAACGTGAAAATAACTTGCAGGTACATTATCACAGCTGGAGTTTATGCTAATGATCACTTTATATCCATAACTGAATGCTTCAGCTTCCTCAAAAATGAGATAATTTGATACGACGATTAAGCCCACATTTTGTTTAAGACTTTATGGTTTAACTTCCCTTGGGCCTTCCTATCTTGTTCGTATAATTTTGTATTAAAATGTATGTAGAAGGAAAAAGGAGCACGTTTGTTCCCATCTTTTTGCGTCGTACGTTGTGCCTTCGAGATGTTTTTTTCGAATTACCATAAGATAATAAATTGGTTAGGAAAATTCTTGATGTTGGAGAGATTTTTGCTCTTGAGTCATATAGATGTCGTCCTTATTTTTCTATAATATCTGATCATAATAGTTTTGATTTTGTAGTAGTAATACATTTAAGATGCTATAGGTACTCACCTAAGTGGTCAAGTCAATCATATTGATTAACCTGAGTCTTTACACACATGGCTTTGACTTTTTACTTGAATATTAGAAACTGAGGAAATCATTGTTGATGTACATAATTATCAAACCAGATTATAAAATGCAAACTTACTTGTTCTTTGAAACCTTTGTTTAACCTTATAATTATAAAGTTTGAGGAAGAGCGTTATTCAAACTTCGATTATATCTTTATTTTGTAGCAAAAATATCCACCGAAAGCAAGTAAAACAACCTTAATTTGAGTTTGTACACACATAAATTACTTCTTAAGCCAAGCTTCCAATAAACGGATATAAAGAAAGGAGAAACGAAATAAGGAAACAGACAGTTGGTAAAAAAATCCGTGCCGCAATTTTTGTACATCTTCCTTTTAGAAATTCGCCGATTCGGCTTACCAACATGACCAGTTTCATTTGGCCTATCGAAACTGTCTCGTTCGTTGATGTTATATTAAGTGGGGTAGACCTGATATTTTTGGACGTGGTTTTATACTGGAAAAGTGAAAATAAGGAGGGCTGTGTAAGGTTCTAATTTCGTGACGACGCGCTGTTACAGTGTCAGCAGATCTTGTATATCATGAGCCGAATGATTTTTTTCTTTGCGGTTCCCAGTCGTTTCGCCAGGTTTTAATGGGACAAATCCTTTAAATTCGTTGCCGGTGTTTGCAGGAATGTCAGTTTCAGTTGGACATTTTTCTTTGTTATTGGTTTGTATTAGAACTTAAATAACTAACATTGATAAAGTGAAATCATTTTATATTAAAATTTGTTAGATAGTTTTAATAATTATTACTCTTTCACATTTATATACCTTATAATTTATTATCATTGTATACTAATCAATACATTTTGTATACTATGTATTCACTCAGTAATGTTTGCTCTTTCTAGTAAGCTTTATAACTACTTCTGTCATGCTTATAATCTTAATCAAACATTATCCTCTACACTATCCAGTTTATACCTTATACCTATAATTAGCTCCTCTTCTGAAAAGATAATTCATTTTAGTTATTGGACTCTATTATATTACTGGTTAAAATAAACATTGAATCAATTATATAGATGATCTCCAACTTAGGGTAATGAATGGGTTTTGTAATACGCTCAAAGGAGTTTCAACTTATTTATTTGGAGCACCCAATCCAAGGAACAAACAAAATAAAATAATAAGATCTATTTCAATTGCAACATTTTTTTAAATCTCCAGTTTCCTTTATTCTCTAACATAACAGGGCACGTATAGAAATAGTAAAACATTAAATTCTTTCTCTCGACAGTAGCGAGACTTTCAAATGGTTTATTGTCACTTCAGGAAGGCTTTGTTAGTTTAATTCCCTGTAATGTACGGCTTCGTCTAGACTTAAAGGTTCATTGGTTACAAAATAAAGTATGTGTAGAGGATTAAGGGGTTTACGATTATAGCCTGTTGTACTAGCCAAGGTATGTAGAAGTCGATTAAGTTAAGTACTTTATTGGATACACTGGATAATTGATTGGAGTAAATCATACTATATTATTATACTTATTATAAGTCTGCTAACGTGTTAAGGTTTTTCAGTGAATTGTAAATCTAAATTATCTTTCTTTTGCTGGTTTTAAGCACTTGTTTCCTTTCTACTATTTTTTTTTTCTTTTTAAACCAGGCATCTGGCTTTTTATGAGCTTTAACGTTAATTACTTCATTAATATTAATTACATTTTGAAATGTGTGTACTTTCTATGTTTTATATGTTAAATATCAAAAACCTGTTTATAGTTGATAATTTTAAATTACAATAACTGATAAATTCACTATTTTGCTATGACTTCGAAAAACTGTAGGGCTTACAGTTACAGTATTTTACAAATGTGATATCTTACAAATGTACAGACGGCAGCAGATCAAGCAATCCAAAACTGTACAATTTTCCCAATTGAACCTTATTGCTTTGTATTAAATTTGAAAATCTATCAAAGAAATTTGACAAATTGGGGTAGACAATGACACTGCTCGACCTGTGAATAGAACCCAGGACCTCTGGTATAGCAGTTGCATTACAACGATTAGATTACAATGTAATCTATTCTCATTGCTTTCAAAACAAATAATGTAGTTTCACGTCCTTTGTTAACAATACAAATGTTTGTCTTTTAGCATTGTTTTGCTAACGCAAACAATTTTAGTATGAACAATAATATTTTAACTGGATTAATATCACATAGTTCAATACTGTAGGTACTGACGCCAGTGGGTCAAGTTATCCAAAACTGTCAAATTTTTCCAATTGGAGATGAACCTTATAATTTTGTATTAAAGTTGAAAATCTATCAAAGGAATGACGTACCACTTTTATTCCAAGATCAGAACTTTTTAACAATGTTATCTGTCAATATACTTTTAATGTCAATGTTGACGCATAATGTTTTGAGTAGTGAGAACTTGTAATGCGATTTAGCTTCAGTTGTTCCGTAACACTGCAAACGACACGCATTATAAGAAATAGTATTGGTTAGGTATTTGCAAGGTAATTTAGAGTCCAATGAATATTTCATCATTCGACCTTTTTTGTACCACTAAGGTGGCAATCAAGGACACAATCCACCTGATGTTAAGCGGTTGCCGTAGCCTCTAGACGCTTGCAACACCAGGGGTATCACTTGCGCTATGCCGGCTCTGTAAAACGTAAGAGGAATAGTTGGGTGGGCAGTATAAGGGTTAAAGTCGTCCCTCTGCCGACATAACGTTTCCTCGCGGAGCACTGGCAACCTTGCTCACCGCAAGGAACACAACTCAGCTCAAAGCAGTGTTATTTCACTTCAATTTTCTGCAAGGCGAAGGTACTTCCCCAGTCGGGCAGCTCCAATTTGAGTGGAATTACTTGCACAATGCCCTACCTCTAACGTAATTAGATTATTCACAGGATGACTTTATCCACTAGTGTGCAAAGATCTCTATTTCTTGGTATATTGCCAGTCTCATCCAACTGTGTTGAAAATAAACATTTCTGTTTTAAAAAAATACAATATTATCTAACTAGGTACTGTAAGTTCAATAACTCAGTTCCATTTAAAATTGGAGCCATCTTTTCAATTTACTTTCCTCTACCCATCCTCTCCAAATTATATATGGCGCCTAACATATGAACTTGGCGGGTTTCCAATGCCGTACGCCTTTAAAATGCCCCGTAAAACCCAGTCTTAAACAATCGCCTGTAAAATATTAGTAAGGCTACCCTGCTAGAGTAGGTTAACGGTTACTATAACATGACTGGTCAGCGGATATCTAAGCCATTAAAAATTAAATAACAGCAGGCTATTGGAAACCCTAGTTAAAACGACTATCATCATCATCATTCACAGCTTTTATAGATCCACTGGAGGGGGATAAGCCTACTCCCTTTTTGGCGGAAGAGGGAGGAGGGTTATCCCCTGCAGTTCATCCCTGTTTTGCGCCAGTCATATCCAGTTCTTTCCAGCACACTTCACCATATCATCGAACCACCTGGCCATCGGTATTGCTATACTTCGTGTACCTATTGGCGGCCGCCATTCCGCCATTCGTTAAAACGATTATGATGGATAATCTAGTTGGAATTGAGCTTCGTGGTGAATTAGCATAGATAGATAGCGAGGAAAATGATGATGATTTTTTTTAAATTTACGTTGTGATGTTGGGTGTCTTTTTACTTAATCTAGGCGTCGTATTCGCTTTAGTCATCATGTCATGTAGAGCCAGTTACCTACATATTAATAGAATTTACACATTTTGAAAATTAATCAGTCGGTTGTAATTATTTTCAAATACAATCTAAGGGTAAAATGAATTAATCATCGCTACAAAATAATCTTTTTTTTGCATTTTCCATGCTACGGTTATAAAGTTATTTTAGAGAAGGAAAAATTCGACTGCAGGCAGGATTTAAATTGCGTCTTCACACCAAACGCTATGATCTACTAAGCCACCGCGTGTCCCACCCGTTACAAGTAATTGCGAAAGTAACTATGTCTGTCTGTATGTTACACTTTCACGCCTAAACTGCTAAACCGATTTTGGTGAAATTTGGTACAGAGAAAGATTTGACCTTGGAGAGGGATACAGACTACCTTTTGTCTTAAAAAGCCCTTTCGGATGCGGTTGAAACCACAGGCAACAGCTAGTATATAAATAAAATAAACAGTTTCTTTTACTGCTTTGAAACAGCATCTTTTTATTGTAATCTTGTCAACTACATAAGTGCAATAGAAAATTCGATTCCAATTTTCCAAAGAATTCAAGCAATACCGGTGCATCCGACACAAATACCACTAAGACCTCTGCTTATTCCGCAAAAAGAACTCAAAAGATAAGAACAATCGGCAGCAAAAGATTAGTGACAACAGCTTACCCTCGGCGAAATAGAGAAAATACAAAGATCCTAGAAGTTACAGAAATTTGCAAAGAGAACAAACTTTACTTCAACATGCCCGAAATGTGCAAAGAAAATGTAACTTCTTCTTTTCGTGTCGATGGTAAATACATTATATAAATTACTTGAGCCCAGGGTGGCCACGTTAATTGCGGCATCAGTAACTTTCTTTAGGTCCTCAAAGCTGCAGCTACGGGAATTTTGGGCACTCCAGCAAGTGAAGTCTGGTACCTCACTCGCACTCGGTGACGGGGGAGATCTATATTTGCGGCCTACTTAAATGTAACCAAAATGTTCTTTTGGTACCATTAAGAAATACGACATGATAATCATGAAATTATAGGGACGGAATATAACAGAATATAAGAGTAATGTAATTTTATTGTTCAACTGTCTGATAAACAACGGTATGAACAAGTAAGTTTAAAAGCATGAATTTTTTTTACACAGAAGTTCCTTTTAGATGAACACTATGACATAGACAGGATTTCGGGAAATTCCTACAAGTTTCATTAAATAAGACCGTATTCAGCTAGTAAAAAATAAATTTAAATCCACTGCTTGTTAGATTTCCTTTAAATTATTGTTAGTAAGATACTTTTTGGGTTAGGGAATCAAAAATCACTTGTACGTAGTACTTGTAACCGAAACGTGTATAAGACAAGATATATGAACGTCGAAGAAACAAAAGAAGTATGCAAGAATCTTAGCAAGTAGCGGTCTCTGATTCCTGGATACCACTGTGGGAAAAAATCGTAAGTGTATGTATGTATGTGTGAATAAAATATTCACAGATGTACATGAAACAAGGCAAAGGCCTAGTAAGAAGCTCATACTTGAGAATTCAGACTGGTCCGACCACGAACTGGCTCGAGAACCTCACCATCAGGAAACTGAGAAATATCTTGTCTCTTAAAAATAAAAGAAAAAGCTACTCGATATAATCTGGTGATATGTCGCATCCCTTTTTTACCTGATCTGTGAGAAAAAGAGTACGACAAACGCAGCTATCGAAGTTCCCCTACTAGATGCTTCACTTGTATTTATTTTTCTTGCTCCTTTGTTACTCCGTATGTTTTGCTGTGCACTGGGAAAACAGTCTCTGATTCGGACACAACGAGAAATGGTCGGTGTTACGTTTCTTTTAAACTGTCTTTTTTTAAAGTATCGAGTGCAAAATTATTGAGTATTTTGGTGGGATCCGAGTTATATTGGAGAATTGAGTTTTCAGCATTTTTTTTTATTTGTTACTATTTTCTACAATTCAGTTGTAGCTGCTGTTCTTAGTTGACCATGTTAGTGCTTCCACGACTTTTTCGCGACGCTATAATATTCTTTCTTCGGATATCTGTTACATATCAGAGTAGACATACTGCGCCGAACCCAAGTAATTTGGGATAGGGGTAGGAATCATCCTACCATGATGATCAGATTATTTATTTATCTATTAACCCACAGGCACCAACACTTACACCAATAGCTTCAGTATACAAAATATCTAATAGCAGTAGGTAAAAATTAGTTATACATTTGCCAATAATTGGTCCACCAATATTCTCAAATATTTCCAGAGATTAAAACAACACACATCTTTAAACGTTTGTCTCCCATTGGTAGGCAGATATTATAGTTTTCTACTTGCTACGATCCTAGTACACCACATTTGCTTCAACTATATTCATTAACTGCCTCATGCATGATCGCTGGTTTAGGGTACTCTTCTCTTTTTCTATTTACGTTTCTATAGAAGTCCTGATAGATCATGTCTGCCAGGCCATTTTTACATTTCTGAACGTTCGCAATTTGATTGTGGTAAATTTCTTTAGTCATGAAAAGTAACTAATTAAATAGACCAACAGCATTTGTGATATGACAGTTGAACTCTCACAATAGTTCTTGATAAACTAATGTACTTACTTAACAGAGATATACTCGTACAACGTGTAACAAAATACCCCGTAAAAATATAATTAATTATCAAAGCCAAAAATGTTGTCAGCTGTCATATAAGGGAACCAGATTATTTAACAGAAAGGCTAACAATTGTCTACTTTAATAGTTTTTCTATTTTTCATTCATATGTTTTCCTTTTTTGGGGTACGTTATACAGCGTTACTATGGTTCTTAAATATTGTGAATGGACTCGTTATAACGGCTTTACGGGTAGTTTTGTAACACCTTGTATAGTACTCAATCCTTGAACGAAACCAAAATAAATTATTATTTTTTGTTACAGGTACAATATGCGCCCAAAGTTCGGATGTTCGTCAAGTCTGGAATATTGAAAGGAACTTTCCAAGAAGGAGACACCATTGTCATCGGTTAGTTTTGTGATACTATTTTTTGAATAACAAACTTACGGCTCAAATAATGGTAAGTGGTAACCGTAACCAGTCTAAAAAAATTGACATGAGTGAAATGTTCAATGCTTTTAAATGAAAAGATTTATTAGTTTAACAGGTTTTTCTTATCAACTAGTGATTGTAGCCTCCTTTTAAGCTAAAAGAGCCTGTGTTAAAAAAAAAATCAAAATTATGCAGACAAAAAAAAGAAATTAAATAAACAGGGTATGTATAATGAATGTATGTGTCAATGCCTGAGTATATGGCCATGTGTATGTATGGGTGTGTATAGTACTTGTATGAAATAGGTAGGAAATACAATATAGTAGGTGAGTGAGGGGGTGTGTTAGTGAGTGTGGGGGTGTGTGTATGTGTGTGTGCATGTTTTTGCATGTGTGAGACAGGGAAAGAATTGATTTGATTTGGTATATTAAACAACTCTTGATTAACGTTGCCATGTTAGGTCACGCAGGGGTATAATTTTTCCTCCGCTCAATAAGTAGTAATTTAAGTTGCGTTGTAAGAAATCTGGAATACTTTTGTTCAAACTACTCGTAGGTAGGTACAGCTGACCAGTTTTAGTATGCTAGTAAAAGAATGCACATACACTGTGTATTTCCCTGCTATAACCTAAACCAATTTTGATGAATTTTGGTACAGAGATAGATTAGACCTTGGAAAAGGACATAGACTACCTTTTGTCTCAAAAAGTCTTTTGGGATGCGAGTGAAACCGCGGGCAACAACTAGTAATAGTAGTAGTAAATAGTACATTTTTATCCATAGGTTGCCAAGCCAGTGCCAACCCAAACAACCTGACATACCGATGGTATGTCAACAATGAGCACATCCCCGGTGACATCACCAATGAATTGGTGAGTATGAGAACAAAATACATTATGCATATTGGCATAGATATATTGATTTATGGTGAGATTTTATACATTCGTACATGCATTGATATATGGTATTTGATTTATAGCAAGATAGATAGTAGTATAGGTAAGAGAGGTAGGCCATAGTGGGAGTAATTCTACTCAAATTGGAGCTGCCCGACTGGGAAGTAGGTACCTCCGAGTTACAGAAAAAAAAAGTGCAATAACACTGCTTTGAGCTGTGTTGTGTTCCAAAGGGTGAGACCAAACGAACGTAATTTTTTATACGCATAAAATCCGTAGCGCAATCTTTTTTCAATAGAAATTTCAACTCATTTTGCGTCACCGTGTGACACAAACAGGATTTTTGTATGAAACCGAATGCAGTGTAAATTGTGCGACTTATTTTACGCGACTCACAACTCAGCTCAGGTGAGCAAGGTTGCCAGTGCTCCGCGAAGAAACGTTGTGTTGGCGGTGGGGCGGCTTTGACCCATATACTGCCAGCCCAACTATTCCTCTTTCATTTTACAGGGTCGGCATCCCGCAAGTGATACACCTGGTGTTACAAGTGTCTATAGGCTACGGTAACCGCTTACCATCAGGTGTGCCGTATGCCTTTTGCCACCTTACTGGTATATAAAAAAATATATATATTGTATATTTTTGGCATTTTCCATGCTAAGATTTTAAAGTTATTTAGAAAAGGAAAAATACGACTGCGGGCAGGATTCGAACCTGCGTCTTCTGGTTAGGTACACCAGACGCTATGACCACTAAGCCACCGCGATACCTACCCGTCATGTCGAATTTTTCCTTCACATACTGAATTTACGTCTTTATGGTGACGTCAGTAACGCCGCCCGTGCCCGCGGTCGTATTTTTCCTTTTCTAAATAACTAATATATTGTATATATCATCTATCTCTCTATCTATCAATATATAAATATATATTGATATATAGATGTCATTTAAATTTAAACTAGACATCAGCTGATTGTAAGTTTTGTTAACGGCTAAGCCGCTAAGGCTTTCAGTTCAACCCACGTTAGGCAAAGTATAATTGATGTTATCTGTTGAAATTAGTACCTATATAAAGGTCTAAGGGAATTTCTCTAACACCCCTATTAATAAACTTAACCAGAACGTTTTTAGAATTAAATTTATCTAGGTCGCCGTTCTATTCCAACCGGGTTGAGTTCGAATTCCTTCAAAGACTATCCATTCGAGAATTCACGCTAGTCATTTAGCGATAATCGATTTTAGTGGCGTTTTTAATCAGGCAAATGGAGTATTTTTAATAGGTTAACCCACTTGGCATCCGTTTGTTGCTACTTGTCAATCGGTAGTGTTAATTCTATAATTGGATCTTTGAGTTTGTTTGTATCTAAAACATTTATTTTCCTAGGCCGGTTCGTCTCAATGCTGGGCAAAGGACTACCTTTCCTCTTTCCAGGCCACTATGTCCACTGTTTTAACGGCACAATCTCTCTCGTAAAAGTTGAGTTCGTCCAACTTTGGTTTTATAGCATTTATTGTATGAAAATCAAAATTGTTGATAATTTAAGTTTTAGAATATATTCTGAGTATTCTAACCCCTTAAATTCAAGAATGCTAATGATGATATGATTTCATCGTTCTATAAAGAGTTTAGATTTAGTTTATTTGTATCAATATACTCGTAATATAAGTACCTACTGTATACTGTACTCTCTTTACTCTTCTCCGGTCCGGGGAAGCAGAGGGCTGCGTGATGGTAACCGCAGACTATAGAATATGCCAGCAACACCAGTGGTATAAGTAGTATGCGTTCATTGAGAGAATTCAGTAATTTTACTGACTACTTTACCTTTCAAACTGAAACACAATACATTTTGCACATTTTGCGCGGGAGAATAATTGACAACGCGATGGTACCAACCCAGACAAATTCAATTGGAAAGTTCTACTATCTCGAACAACTTCAACTTTTGTTCAATACGAAATAAAAAATCTACTCGTAAATCCAGTGAGAGCCTAATTATATGACTATTGAAATGCCAAATCAAAGGTCTCGACTTAGAATTCAAGATACGCACCTCTGAGTTTTAGAATTCACGTGCCCATTAAAAAAAAATATCACTCACTTAAACAGTGCAGGAAAACATCGCGGGGAAACCTGCCTGCCTTAGGATTTTTTCTTAACGGTGTGTGTAGTCTGCCAACCCGCACTAGGCCAGCGTGGTGGCCTAATACTTCTCAATTAACTTCCTTAACTAATTTAATTCCTCTGGAACGAGCTCAGAGAGCTATCCTAAAAGTAGCCAACTTTCACCCGTTTTTCTTTCCCACTCATCTGCTATATAAATCATGCAACATGCTGACTGTTCGTCAACTTTTCATAGTGCATTTAATATTAAAACAACACACCATGCTTACTTATAATGCTGACGTGACTAAAAAGAGACGGAACGATATAGTTTGCACTTCAAGTTCAACATCAAAACATACTTTTATAACCAGATTCTTTACATTCCTAGGCCCATTTTTGTACAACAGGATAAATAAAGAACTAAATATTTATAATTTAAATTATTTTAGCTGTAAAAAATGTCTAAGTCAATATTTACAAAGCATCTCTTACGAACAAACAGAAGAGTTACTCGTAGTATGCAAATAAATAACATACTTAGCATTTTTCAATATATTATATATTAGTTCATAAACATTAGATACTTTATAGATAATTATAATTAAGTGTATTTAAGTTGTTAATTTATAATTTATGTTATCTATGCACTTCCTTGCCTGAAACACAGGTTCAACCTAGTTCAGGCATACATAAATGTAATTAGCCATAATTTTTAAATATTGTAAGACAGTGTTAAACAATTTATTATTTATTATTATTATTAATTTGAAACTCTTGCCCAGGAGTGTAACAGTATTATGATTTGATGATGATGACTCGTAAATGAAAATGGAAATCTTGAAATGCGTATATGAACCTTATAGAGAGTGAGTAACATATTCCAATTTCAGGAGGCCTCATTAAAAATCCAAAACAAAGTGACAGCCTTGTATCTCATATCTTCTCAAGTGTCGCTCCCCCCATTAATTCCGTACACTATATTAAATTTTACCAACCTTATTTACATGTCTCCTGTAGCAGGCGTACTCGGAAAATATAAGAGAGAATTTTCATATTTCTTCTTGGCACACCATATACCTGCAATATGCATTTTAGATCAGATGTTACATCCCAATGTGTCTTCAAATATTTTTGGCATATTAAATTTTCTGAGCCTGTCTGCAGTTTGTTTGTATACATTCGAATCGACGAATTGAACATCGTCAATTCGTCAATTCGAATGTTATTGCAATTTAACGTTTATTCTTGGTGAATTACTTTGTGTCGATTTGATTTTCGATTCGAGCAGTAGATATTTAGATTTGTTTTTCGATTTGAACACTATATTTTTGGATTTTTTTGTCGATTCGAACGCAAGAGTCACCCCAAGGAGGGTAGTTATTAAAAAATATTTGGCATATTAAATATCTTACAAGATTAAAATATTAAATGGTAATTGGTGTTGGTGTCTTCTGAAAGTCTTGCAAGGAGTCTTGTTTGAGCTAGATATTTTATTTTGGTCTACCTTATCTTATGCGCTTGTTAGTGTAATCTTAAACTCTAGATGAGGAAAGTTTCTTGTTTCCGGTAACAATAGCGTGTTACGGAAATGTTCTTTGTTTGTTTTATTCTGCATTATTTTAAGTATCTAATTTGGATTATACAAAAGTATTCACTTTTTAGTGTAAATCTTCTAAATCGATACGCACGCTTCACAATCCGTTGCCATTCTTGTCGCATCGCAGCCTTTCTAGTACCTACATACATGTAGTGGACCACCCAATGAAGCTTTAATCTTATGTGTCCAGCCCATTGGTGATCTGCCATGAGCTCTTGTGCCGTCAACTTTAGATACATTATAAATGCGAGAAATTCTTCGTAATCTGAGACGTGAATTACTTTTTTAACAACGTTGCCCCAAACTCGGTAGGATTAACTATAGTATATAGTTTCTCATTATCATCATCATCCAAGCCTCTTCCAAACTATGCATGTTGGGATCGGCTTCCAGTCTAACCAGATGCGGCTGAATATCAGTATTTTACACGAAGCGACTACCATCAGATCTCCCCAACCCAATTTTAGGGTCAAACGACATCCTGACGACGTTTTTTGGGCTTCTGACTACAACTAACGACTGTCATAGTTGTACTGGATTTGCTACTGTATCGATTCTAGTAACAAATTTTCACACACCAACCCAGACACGGTACATACACCAGCAGGTCAATCGATACAAAACTGTCAAATTTTCCCAATTGAATATGAACCTTATTTTAAAATTATTTAGCGAAGGAAAAATTCGACCGCGGGCAGGATTCGAGCCTGCGTCTTCTGGTTAGGTACACCAGACGCTATGACCGCTAATGAATTTTGCCTTCACATTGAGAATTTACGTCTTTATGGTGACGTCAGTAACACCTATTTAATTGAAAACATTGCTTTTCAACCGACACAACTTACTTTACAGTTAGTTCAATGTCGAACGATGCTACCTTACCTACTAACTATCTTATCTGGTGTACCTAACCAGAATTGATTTTTTCCTTCGCTAAATAACTTTAAAATCTTAGCATGGAAAATGCCAAAAAAATACAAAAAAGATGAACCTTATTGTTTTGTATTAAAGTTGAAAATCAATCAAAGAAATTTGATAGATTGTGGTAGCTTGATGTGCTGGCCTCTGTACAATTAAAAATTGCAGACCATACTAATATCAATCTTGGTGTTAGTGAATTTGTGTTTCCAAAACGCACGCGAGAAAATATTTCTAGGGCCCATATAAAAAACAAGCAATTATTTTACTCGTAAAACACTCGAAATTGCCTTGCCCTATTAGGGTGATTTATTCCTATATTGTTGACTTTATTTATTATAATTATTATAATAATATCGTCTGGCTAACGGCAAGTATTTGCACAGGCATAACCAAGTGGCCAGGATTATCCACCAGCAACTTGCTTTAAAATACGGCCTTGTGGATTATGAGGTACCGTATTACAGATATGCGCCCGACCCAGTTCTCGAGAATGACCATGTCACGTTGTACTTGGATCGATCTGTTATCACTGACAGGACTATTGTAGCTAATAAGCCTGATATAGTGGTAATAGATCGATCAGCGCGCCGCACATTGATTATCGATGTCACCATCCCGCATGACGAGAACCTCGTGAAGGCTGAGAAAAAGAAACAGTTAAAATATCTCGACTTAGCTCACGAGGTGGTCGCCATGTGGGATGTGGACTCGGCCATCATTGTGCCTATAGTCGTTACGGTCAATAGACTTATCGCCAAGAGCCTCGACCAACACCTCAGGAGGCTCGAGTTGGGTGGCTGGGTTAAGGGCCTGATTCAGAAGGCAGTACTCCTTGATACGGCGCGTATTGTGAGGAGGTTCCTGTCTCTGGGGCCCTAACCACCGGTAGCTTGGACCCTGTTCCCGATATCGGTGGTCTGACTATTTTATTATATTTTTAAATGTTTTTGTTTTCTTTTTTTTGTAAAAATATTTAAAAATATAATGTAAATAAGAAATTCAATAAATACGAGAATAATAATATATATGGAAGCTTATTATTTGCAATTTTTATGAAATAATTGTTCATTATCTTTAGTTGTTTAGCCTGTAAACATTCTTAAAAAATAATAAAATACAGATTATTCTTATGGAAAGAAAACAAAAACAAAATTGCCAAAACAGAAAACCGTAAAAGACAAATTCTTTTTCAACCCTATCATTATGAATTTTACCCTCAATTTAACTCCTTTGTTACAGATACTATCAAACATATCCCGTCGGTTCAACGAAGCGACCATCAAGTGTGAGGTTCACAATCCGGTCGGCAAAAGTGCTGACACCAAAACTCTGGAAGTGGCCTGTAAGTGCCGACTTGAGAATTATTATAATATCTTATAACTTAGGCTGCGGGTTGATGAGCTGACAGCTTTTGAGATTTCTAGGTGGAACAGCGAATTCTAATAAATTATCTGTCTAGGATGAAATGCTTTAGATTATAAAGGCTTGCACAAATTTTATTAATATGTAGTTAACCGTACTTTCGAAGGTCGTCTTATCGCAAATTTCCTGGGCATGTCAAAAAAGTTTTTAAAGTTTTTTTTTACCTGTACCATCCCGCTACTGACCACAGTTCTCCGTTTCGCTTTTTATCTTCATTCTCTTAGTATTTTTTTAACTATACCGGGGTTGCGTTCCAGTATAATCTGATGCTGCTGATGATATCAATACTAATAGTAGATTAGCATCAACTGCATTATGAGCAGTATATATCTTAAGATAAATTGTTGTCCAGCTTTTTTTGTCTAGCATAAAAATATAAGCACAGGTATTATTGAAGGTATTAGTAGTTCAAGATGCGGTGTTTTTTCTTTAGGTGACATATGCAACCGCTATTTTGAAAGCGGTTAGCCCACCACTACCAGCTTCAGCAATTTATTCAATGAATAGAAAAATAATATTAATTTATTGTTCTTTGTATTCTTCTCTTCATTTGAGTGTTAAGAATTTATCAAAAATATATTTCATCGCCCAAAATTCACAAAGGTCAATATTGAAAAATATGGGTCAGGTTATTGTTAACGTATTTGTTGGCTTTCATCTGTCCATGAAAGGTTGGATGACAATGAAATTTGGAATACAGGAAGCAGTCTGAAAGCCATGGCTACTCTTTATTCCGCGGTAGTATACCTGCGGGATATGGAATGAAATATGATTTTTTATGATTCCCTTTGTTATCCAATCACGTATTAATCATTCGTTTGTTTTTCTCCAAATTGGATTTGGAATGTATTATTTATCTTTTTGGGTCAGATTCAGAGAAGTATAATAAAAAGCTGGATTTATTGGTAAAGCAATAATAATAATGTTTGAGATCTTCGGAAAACTTGAAACTGAAAATTCAAATGCACTTCACCAGGTTTTTAAACAAATTGTTTACGATTCAAGCAGATCGTATGTGAAACGCTTTGCCTATTCACATTAGACGTGCTCAGTGCTCCGCTTAAGAAGCTGCTGAAAGATATTTTTCTCTAATACCCAAGAATGCTCAACTCCCTAATCGCTTGCACTGTCATCCACACATTTACTTGGCTTATTATAATTATGTATATATTTATTATTATACATTTATCTATCGCCTTGTGCGATAAGATACCTCATTATATTAAATAAATTTTTCTTTCTTTCTTTCTTTCTTTATTTCGCATATAAATCCTGGGCTGCTTCATAAGTCTTGTGTCGTAATCGTACCTACAAAAATCTGCTGGTCTCAAATCCGTCAGTGTTATTCAGGTTTTTTATTCATTGATTCTCAGTAGCATCTCAGTTTACATTTGTATTTACGCCTTACCACTTATTAATTTGAACCTACAACATACCGGTACTTGAAGTATATTATGTGGATTTTTTTAAATGTATACGATGACCTCGCCCTCTCGAACCCTTCTAACCCTTCGCGGAATTCAGGCGTTATAGTATCTTGACTCCAAAATTGGCTTACAAATAATTTACGTATTTACAAAACTGCAATAATAAATAAAATTTCACTAAAAACTTTACTATTAAATTTTAAAAGAGCCGAGTATTAGGATAAGCTTATAATAAAAGCCGATTATTATTATTTAATTACTACTCAAGTAACGGTCAATTTCACAAACAAAAGCGATTAACAAAATCAAATCTAGAGAATTACAAAAGCCACGTAGTCCGTCAATTCAAAACGGGTCGGGTAAAATGGTATTATTCAAGTTAGGAGAGTCCTTAACACAATACCGAATTATAGTCATTTGCCTACAATTATGAGGCTTTAAGGTAATTCTTGACGTCGAATGAAGTGGTTCGTATTGTGAAATGATTGGTCTATTATTTAATTTGCATAATACAGTCGTATTGTTTGGTCTTAGCTCGAATCGATGTTAATATTTAATTGGTGGTATTTAATACTTTAACTGTAAATCCCCTTTTTTCAATCAAAATATTCGAAATTAGCACCAAAAATACTGAATTGCACACTAAATTTGCTCATCAAATAAATCATCTATATAAAAGTTGCCTCAAAATATTGTTATATACACTCAAAACATTCAGATTTGGTTCTGGCACTCGCCTGCCGCTGCCGCGGCACCGCTCGCTTCGCTCGCTCGGCTCGTGCGTTGTGTGGTCACAGTTCTGACCTAACCTAACCGATATTTGTATTTGGTGCTCAATCAGTAATTTAGTTGCTCAATCAGTATTTTTGATACGCGGTTTATTATATTCCATATTTAATGTCGGATGTGCAAGGATTTTTAATTTTGAAAAAGAAGGTTGTAATTTTTTTCCATATAATTATTACGTCGAAGAAAATACCTACTGCGCTGCTCTCAATTAATTTAGGATAAGGGTAGCAGGATGGTTATACTTAAATTGAAGTAATTTTATAATTAAATGAATCATTAGGTACATAGCACGATTTAGTCACAAACTAAGCACAGTTTGTACTATCGGTACTAGACAATGGATACTTGTACCTACCTATATAATATCATCATCATCATCAACCCATATACTGTCCCACTGCTGGGCACGGGTCTCCTCTCATATTGAGAGGGATTAGGCTATAGTCCACCACGCTGGCCAAGTGCGGGTTGGCAGACTTCACAAACCGTCGAGAAAAATCTCTAAGGTATGCAGGTTTCCTCACGATGTTTTCCTTTACCGTTTAAGCGAGTGATAATTAATTATTAATACGCACATGAATTCGAAAAGTCAGAGGTGCGCGCCTTGGGTTCGAACTCGAGACCTTCGACTTGGCAGTCCAATGGTCATACCACTAGGCTATCACTGCTCCACCTATATAATATGTTTTTTGTAAATGTACAGTAATGGATCAACAATAGATCCAACGTAGGTAGCTTATCAACTAATTTGAATAGCTTAAAAAAACTGTTACGGTAGTCAAGATTTTTTTTCGAATATTAAATTAAAATATTGATTTCTGACAGTTACGCGAATATTATTTACATTGAAATAAAACTACTTTTTATTAAATTAAAAGTTAATAGTTGTTGGAAATTATGTAAGCTGCCTACACGTTACATTTTGATCCATTATTTACGAGAAACCTTGTTTGTATACTTTGTATATAAAAGTATTATATCCATTGTCAAGTAAGTACCCAGAGGACAAGCTCTGTTTTTGTTTTGGACTAGTTTTATTTATTATTATTATTTAAGTGTCACATCTTCTGGACGGACGCTTAGAGTATGATAGTTCATATTTACATAGTACCTAATTTTGCCCGTAACTACACTACTTGCTGTGTATACATTATTTACAAACACTTTCTAAAGTCCTGCTTTACTTTTCATTAATACGGAATTCCTGTACAACATTTTATGTCGTTAGACTTTTGAAAGAGAGATGCTTGAAGTAACCGTTCATCTCTCAATTTCTTCTTTAAAGTTTTATCCGTCACGTGTCTTAATAGAAAATGAATACATTCATATCATATAATAGATATATTTAACTGTCACTGATCTGGCGAATCGTGTGCTTACTGCATCGATATAGAAAAAGTGAGGAGAGGCGAGGTGTATTTTTTTTTTTTTTTATAATATCTCACGCCACTCCCTGCCATTAGCAGGGCTGTTTTTGTTCGTTTTGCATAATTTTTCCGAGTTCCCTTTTTTAATTCTATGTTTTATATAATATATTTTCAGTATTATTAATTTGCATTAATATTATTGCATTTATTTATTATTATTATTTTTATTGTCATATTAATTGTTATTATCATTGTTATATTATTGCATTTATTTATTATCATTATTATTGTCATATTAATTATTATTATCATTGTTATTTCATTATCATTATTTTGGTTATGCGTTATTGGGGACGATGCCACGTCCGCCACGAGCGAGATTGGGGCGTTATGTTCGCCTTGCTTTGCATGAGGCGAGGTGTATTGCCCCTCCGACGAAAAGGGAGGATCCTCCAACCAGGCGGGTGTTGTGCCTGGCGGGCCACGGCCCGACGGTTGATGTCGGGCGGTTGTATATATGCCACTTTCGTTGCGAATGTTTCTTGCGCGACTCAGGATTTTGTAGTTCTGTGTAGCGCGGTAGATGTCGCTACAAAAACAACCTCTACATCACTAGCTTTCTGATTAAAAATTGCGTAACAAGAAAATGGAATATTAACTATTACTATCTTCTCCTTAGTAAAGCAAAACCTGTTCAAGGCACTATTATGAGACTTCCTTCAATAGAGCATCCCCTTATGTGCAAAGAATAATGCTGTGCAAGATATTTTTATAGCCCACTCAGGCGCTGCTAATAAGAGTTTAACTTTTCCTAAGCTGCAGCGTTGCAGTGAAAACATGCAGTATGAATAAATGAAGGGTTAGGTTTCGGGTAATAGTTTCGAACATCAACAAAAAGCATGAGAATGGTCGTAAACCATTCTGACGACGTCTGTGGTCTAGTGGTTCGCGTGTCGGACTGCTGATCACGAGGTCGTGGGTTCGATTCCCACAAACCACAAATATTGATGTGATGAGCATAAGTGTTTGTCTGTCTGGGTGTTTCCTATGTATTATAAGTATGTATTTATATACAAAAAAAAGTATATAAGTATTATATCCATTGTCTAGTACCCATAGTACAAGCTCTGCTTAGTTTGGGACTAGATGGTGCTGTGTAAAATTGTCCAAGAATATTTATTTATTATTCTCCATTGCAGACATCAGCTAATTACAGCTTAAAGTCACACATTTTGTAATAAGAAAATGAATGTAGGATATGTGTTTTCTACTTTTTACCACCGTACCTCTCGCCATCAGCGTGGAGTTCATTCACATACCCTGGAACCACTTTGGTCTTATGAGACCCAAGTGGTTCTAGCCGACGAAAAATTCCAACGCAGGGGGGTCCAGAACCATGTACTGAAGTAATGGTAAGCCGTTGCACGTCGATGTCCCTTCCATCCTGTATACTAGCTTCTTCCCGCGACTTCGTCCGCGTGAAAAGTTACTTTTAATTATCGTTGCAATTTGGCTAATTAACTCAAAATAATTATAAATTATAGCTTATATGTTATTCTGATGTACAAATAATAATACTGTAAAGTTACATCAAAAAACGTTGGGTTACATCAAAAAAGGTGTCCGTGTATACTCAGGAAGCCAGTTGGGGGACCTGGTTGGTGTTTCCCCCGTACTATGATGGTATTGTCGCTTTAGAAAAGCATTACTTTAAGTAAAAGGTATTCTAAATGGCTTGCTGTTGTAGTACTGTGTCTGTTTGAAAGTCTGGCGATATTTATATATGTGCTATGTTCAGTAGTTTCAGCGTGAAAGAGTTACAAACATCCATCCATCCTCACAAACTTTCGCATTTATAATATTAATTAAGTAGGATTATCCAGTACTAAACTAAAAATTCCATACTTCGTCGTCAGAATATCCAACTTGGTAACAGCAGAATACATTTAATGAAAATCGAGTTAAAACATGGCGCTGTTTATTTTTACCCTGGCAACATTTTAATTAGCTGCGATGTATATTATTTTATAATACAAGAGGTTATTTACTTTGCATTCAATGTGTTGGTAACGTTTCCGGGGTTAAAATGAGTGTCTTTATGCATAGAGGTAACCGTTGGAACCTTTTTCGAAGCGGACGGGCGCTTCGAAAAAGGTTCCAACGGTTCGTGAATGTGCAAACTGTTCAAAATTATCTGAATTGTTGAAAATTAAAGTTTATCTCCATGATACAAGATATATTTCACAATACACGGTAGCTGTTATACTGACATTCAGAATTTTATCTCAAAGTTTTTTCAGTATTTTAAATAATTACGAACAGTTTTTTTTTTATAAGAGATGGGTTAGCGTTTGACCACAATCTCACCTGATGGTAAGTGACGATGTGGTCTAAGATATAGCACGCTTACCTAGGAGATACCTATTCACTCGTGCCTTGAAGACCCACAAATTGTACACGTCAGGAAATACAGACTCACGCAGCTGATTCCGTTCCCTCTCTGTACGGATAAGGAATGTCGAGGCAAAACGCTTAGTCTGTTTATCCATTTATCAATTATTAAATAAATAATGAATATAACAAAGTGTTATTGGGTTTGTCTGTTAAAGAATTCACAGTACTAGAACGATGTATGAATTTGATGCCCGTTTAAATAAGCTTGTGTTTAAACACCACCCAAAAAAGTTTAAACACCGCCCAAAAAAGTACCTATTTTACTACCAAAAAAATTCTAAACGGTTACCAAAATGGATAAATGGTCACCAAAATAATATCTTCTATATAAAAGTCACCTCAAAATATTGTTATATACACTCAAAACATTCAGATTTTGTGACTTCTACATTAGTGTAAACCTCTGCCTCACCCTTCGGGGAATACAGGCGTGATGGATGTTGTGTATAAGATATTATCCAAGATGATCGTGGTAGTACAAAAGAGGTTTTTAGAGTATTTAGCATACATTAGAATAATCTACCAATACTTGTATGTATCTTTTTGTATTTTTTGGCATTTTCCATGCTAATATTTTAAAGTTATTTAGCGAAGGAAAAGTTCAACCGCGGGCAGGATTCGAACCTGCGTCTTCTAGTTAGGTACACTAAACGCTATGACCGCTTAGCGGTCTTTACATCGTCTAACTTTAAAATGCTTGTATGGTTCTCTTATTCATTAAAAAGCTTAGTATCTTGAAATAAAACTACTTTTTACGGATTTTATCGCGTTATATTGATATTATTAATCCCGACGTTTCGGACCCTTTACAGCATCCATGGTCTACCCGTGCAGTCTACCCGTGACCATGGACGCTGTCAGTTTTATTTCAATGTCTAATACGCGCGTAAGTGTCAGAAAACAGTAAGCTTAAATCCTTTTTTTTCCAGATGGACCATCCATTAAAGTAACTCCTCAAGCCATCGAAGGTGAAACGGGTTCGTTGGCTACATTATCGTGCATTGTTGATGGCCATCCCCCACCGAAGATACAATGGTTAAGATATGAACATGAAAGATTTATTGTAAGTACTAGCGACCCGGCCTGGCTTTGAACGGGTGTAATGTATCAGCAGGTCAAGCTATCCAAAACTGTAATTTTACCCAATTGAATACCAACCTTATTGTTTTGTATTAAAGTTGAAAATCTATCAACTAAATTTGACAGATTACAAAATTTCCGGAAGAAATTATCTAAAACTGTATCAAATTCCGTTCAGTATATTTTGAGTTTCATTAAGACAGGCACACAGAAGCGGCGGGGGGACTTTGTTTTATAATAATATGAAGGATTAATATTTTGTCAACTAGACCATATTCCAAAATACTAAGCTAACCTCTACTTTGAAATTCTCTACTCTCTTTTCTCCTTTTTTTTTAAATATCTCTCTCTTTTCTTTCGTCTTTTCCTGCCTTTCATGTCATTAAAATGATATGGCACTAGATAGAATATCCAATTTAGCTGTATCTTATCAAATTAATGTTTTTAATGGGAGAATAAAAATACATTGTTTTACTTTTTTCACACAGAGGGTCGGCAAATCAGCAAATTTAACAGTCACTGTGACACCACACTCAGCTGGACAATATTGGTGCAAAGCCAGTACTGACAACAGGCAAGATGTTCAAGTTGCTGCCATGGTTTATATTAAAGGTAAGGACTATTACTTATATATAATTTTATGTTCTAGTATCGTCCTTTTAACTAACTATATTGGGGTCTGTAGCGACATCTACCACGCTACATGGTACTACGTACAAAATCCTGAATCGCGCAAGCAACATTCGCAACGCAAGTTGCATATACAACGTGTTACAAAATATCCTGTAATAAATATAATCAATTTATTATCAAAGCCAAAAAATTTTGTCAGCTGTCATGTTAGGGAACCAGATTATTTAACAGAAAGGCCTACGTACCTATTTTACCTAATAATTGTCTACTTAATAGTTTTTCTATTTTTCATTCGTAAAATATATTGTTGTTTTCCTTTTTTTGCGGTATGTCACACAGCGTTACTATGGTTCTTAAATATTGTGAATGGACTCGATATAAGGCCGCATTTAACCTCCTTTCGGCTTTACGGGTAGTTTTGTAACAACCGTATACAACCGGCCGACATCAACCGTCGGGCCGTTGCCGCTTTTTTATTTAAAAGATCTATATACTATTTTCTGCTCTTATTATCAACACAAGAGAATGTATTTACCAAATTATTACATGAAAAAGTAATGCAGGATATCCGAGAATAATAATTTAATGCCATTCAATATTTCTCTCTTCGCAAAACTACAAACATGCATGCCCAACTTCTTAGATATACATACGCTTTAAGATCTAAACTCTGCCAACTTCCAACGCGACCTGTAGCAACTGAGCAAGTGCTGCCTCGTTGGCGAGGTCATTTCAATTTGAACATCTTGCGAACTGGCCAACTTAGCGGTCCGTAACTTTGAAGTTCCAACTTTGTACCCATAAAATATAGTTATAGGTCGCTCTTAGCGTATTCAACTTTCGTTTCATGTAAATTGAATAGTACTCTAAAGACCTTATTTAAATTGTTGTTGACTTTATATCAATTATGTTTTCATGTAGATTTGGGTATGGATCTTATTCTTGGAAGCTCTGCGTCCTTATTTATAGAGTGAAAGTTTGGAAATGGTGCACTACTATAATAGATTATACGGAAATAGATGTGTCTAGATTTATAGACTGCTGGATATGATGAATATACACATACAGATTCTCAGTAAACGCCAAATTGCTTATTGGTAACCAGTTCGGTTTAGCAAATAAGCAGGCAGTTAAATATCAAGCTGATCGTGTTTTAAGAATTTGCTATTAATTCAGTTTACAAAAATTTACTAACTAACTGCATCGTTAGCGTAGTGATCCTAAGCGTGACTTCTGAGGTCCGGGGGACGTTTCATATGTCGATAAAAGTGTTATTTGGTTGTTCTATGAAATTATCAGTAGCAGCTTGGAATTAGGATTTGCGGTTAATGTCATTATTCTCGCCCCACGTACCAGTGAACTGAGAGGGTACTTTGGTACACCTCTGCTTAACCCTTCGGAGAATACAGGCGTGATGGTATGTTATAGTATGGTATGTTTAATGTAAGAATTCTTGTGACTGTTAATTTCTTACTACTTAATTGTTTTGTGACTTAAAGCAAAAGGTATCAAATTTTATTAGTACACCTACAGGTCTAAAATAAGTTACCGTTGAACATGACATTTCTATGAATTCTCTTTATAGCTTATTTTAAATATAGCACCTTTTATAAGCCGCTTTTGGAGCGAACCCTTGAAAAATATTTCGACAAAGTGTGAAGGAAAAATGACAAAAAATATTATGGGGCTTTTATTCCTAATATTTTTGTAGGACCGCCGAAGATAATATCAAATCAAACACAGTATGGTATCGAAGGGGACAGTGTGAGGATCGAGTGCGTTTCCTTTTCCGTCCCTAAGCCCGACTATATCGTTTGGACTTTTGGAGGAAGCGAGATCAATTACTATCATAACCAGGTAATCCATTCGTAATTTTTCTATTTTTAATATTAGTGTAGACTAGCTGTGTCCCGCCCTGATTTTTCCTTTTTGCTCGACTCATGTGGCATGAATAATGTTAAATCCCCTATAACTTTCCTCAAGAATAGGGTTATCCATTGCAAAAAGATTTTTTCAAATCCGACTCGCGGTTTCAGAGATAAGATTGTTCCAAGAAAAAAACTCTTCAGTTTTATTTTATTTGTACAGACGCCAACAGGTCAAGTATCTAAAACTGTCAAACTTTCCTAATCGAATATGCACCTTATTGCTTTTGATTAAAGTTGAAAATCAATCAAAGAAATTTGAAAGATTGGGGTAGCTTCATGTGCTGGCCTCTGTACTATAAATGTTATTATAATCGAATTGATAAATAGTAAAAAACTGTAATAACTAGTGCCAGTCTATATTGAAGATGTTGAAGTAAGTGAGTTAAAGTTGAAACAAAACTTATTGAGATATATGAGATATTATCTCATGTTTCCCAGTTTTTTAAACATAATATTTAACATATTTACCGATAATGTTTGTTGATACGTGCAATCTTAGGCTTTACTCGAAATATCATTTTGTTATAATGTATAAAGCGCCGGTTTTAGTAAAGTTAATGAAATTGACGCTATCCCGGAGATTATTCTACGTTAAACAAAGGAAAGTATTCAAATTTCGTAGAAGTTTTCAATGGAAGCTTTGGTAATATGAGACTCGTTAGTACTGAATATTATGTTCTGAGAATGTGTCAGCTTTGCCTATGTGGCTTTTCAAGCCGTTATTACATTAAATTCGGATAGTCATTATTACAGCACTGAAAATATTATAAAAGGCAGTTCAACATAGTTGCACATTTTATTAAAGCAATGAAAGAAGAAACAAACCTTTCTCTACATCGTTTATAGGGGGCTCCCTAAGAAAGTTAGGCCAAGATTTCTCAAACGAGGAATATAAAAAAGCAAAAAAATGCACGAACAACACTCGAGATAAAACAATTCTTTTGTTTTACCGCTAAAACGTATTCAGCAAACAGAAATTTAAAAATTCTGTTTCACCTAGAAATACAGAATGAATATGTTTCTGCTTTTATCTTCGCAAAACTTTTGTATAAAACTTTTAGTTAGCCAAGTTTTCCTGCCATCGTAATAGTTTGTGTCGTTACATTTGAAGTATTCTTTCAGGAGTTTGCGTTTTTGGAAGAAACTCTTACTGATCGGATGACGAAGTCTACTCTCATTGTACGTCGAAGTGAATCGAAGCATTTTGGCCTCTATAACTGTACTGTCGTTAATGTCTATGGAATCGATAGTATTGAAATTAACTTGGTTGCTGCGAGTGAGTACCTACTATAACATCATTATGTAAATTCCTTATTTAAGTCATCATCCTCGGAACCTTTTCCCAACTATGTATTTCACACGAAGCAGCTGCCATGAGACCTCCGGAACACAATTCATGCTTATATATTCATGGTTGTCATGCTTCTTCTACCGTCTGAGAGGCTTCTGACTACTACTTCCGATTATCATAGATGTTGATATAACAACCGGGACTGACGGCTTTACGTGCGTTACGAGGCACGGAGGAGTCTCGATATATTAAGAATTGTCACCCATCCACAGACCTACTGAAGCTAGCGAAACTTAACCCTGCATACAAGTAGTAGTTATAACTTATCCATGACCCCTCATGTAAATAAATTACATGACTTTTCCCAGAAGGACCATTTTTTATTATTCTTTTTTTTTCAGAAACGTACCCTTTAGTCTTCATTATAGCTGGAGGGTCATCAGCTGTGATCTTTATGTTGATAATCATGCTGATCATAATGCTGTGTCAGAAGAAGACCAAGAAGACAGATGTAAAGAAGCCAGATATAACAGACTTGGGGAAGACTTGTGTGGACCAATTCAAGGATTGCGATAGGAGTTCTAACATCAGTGATCTTAAGTTGGAACTGAGGCAGGTTGAAGGAAGCTGTGATATGGTAAGTACTGTGCCAATTAAAAAAATAAATAATTTCATTAGATATTGACTTCACTTAAGCTAGACTAGTCAAAAAAAAATAATAGACAACTATTTTTAATTACTGTGTAGACCCGTAATGACAAACATTGAAAATAATTATACCCAAATATTAAATTCTTAAAGAGATAATTAAAAAACAATCGCAAGGTAGACCACCAGCACACCAGATATTGTAAGGGCAGTGGGAAATCAGTGGGTGATACTTGCACGAGATCGGTAAAAGTAGCAGAATAGAGAAAAGGCGAAGGCCTTGTGGCGACATTGTCATGCTGACCCAGCTCCTTCAGAGCTCGCACGCCCACTCGCTCACACAATGTACTTCAGTTGTTATCCTTAGGGCACAGGGTAGGCACACGCGTGACTTATATTTGTACGTGTATTTTGTGGTAATTAAACTAGTTGTTCTAACCTTGGACTACAATTATTTAATTCCTTCTGACAATTGCATTAGAGACTAAACTACTGAATCTTACTCTATAGCAACCCTAATCAAAAGTACTTACAGTGTAATACCCTACAGTGGTGTAATAACTAACAGCCTTTTCTCTATTCTGCTATTTAGCTGAATGAAGACTCAGCAGTGTGTGTTACCGACTGAGATTATAGATTAAAGTCTCTCATAAAATCAACGTAACACTAAATGGAGATTTCGTTTTATTTATCTGATAAGCAATATTAGCATCAAATCCAACTAGTCAACATTGTCAAATCGAATCTGGAACTGTTTGATATAATAGGTGGCATTTGTATTAAAAACTCCAATTTCATTAACACAGGACAATTCAAACGCCGGCTCCGAAACGGATCTACATCCAACTTTGCATCTAACGTCCAACCTTGGGCTTCCCCTAGCTGGTCCTGTACCTCTTCCAGACTCAGGCTACGACAACGAGCTCATGAAACAGTACCAGAGGTACAGTGGGGATTTCAACCAGCCCATCAGTAACTTGAATTTTAAGGTACGTTAGATTTACTGCTGGATTGTTCTCGGGATGTGTGGAATTAGAAATTAAATATTAAGGCCCGGAGCGTTAGTATGTGCGGGAATTGTGTATTAGTCTTCAAGGGCTGTGTGTATTTTTTTTTTGTTGTAAATGACCTTTATCCTATAATGAAATTGAAGTTTACTGTGTTTTTTTACCTCAGATCCATCATTTTACATGAGATATAGTTATATATCACAATTTTTCTGATGATCTGACCCCTTTATTTTTATTTTTGAAGATAAATTATGTATACCAAATAATGCAATACATTTTAAAAATCTTACCTACAGCTTAATAAATAGAGATGATTTTTTTTTACAATAAATTAATTGCTTATACACGTAAAACAAAAGTTACATACCCAAACTAAACATTTGAACGGTCTTCCTAGAATATCTTTAAAAAACATTAAACGATTCCGTAACATGACCTCCGTTTTAAATTTTTAATCCCCTCGCACAAACAAACGGCTCCCGCAATTTCATTCGACCAAACCTACCCATTTCGCAAGTAAAACCGTATAAAATATTTCTTGGGAAGATATCATTTTATACGTGGGTAGAATTTCAGTTAGCGAGGCATAACAATGCTAAATTATGAGAAAATAATAGTATGAGAGACTTGTTACATGCTCAGCATTATGCTCCTTTTGAAGTTGTTTACTGTATTTACCTGAGAAGCTATCTTTAATACTAGATTAATCAAATGTCTAGACATGATCATCGTCAACGCACATACTGTCCCACTGCTGGGCACGGTTCTCCTCATGGTTCAGTGCGAGTTTGCAGACTTCACACACCGTCCAAGAAATCAGATATCATAACGCATTGCATACGTTGCGTACGTGGGATCACTCTGTTTCTACCTTCATGGTTACGTCACTAAGCTGTTACTGTTTTTTGTGTGTCTAGACATACTAAGCTTGAATTACAAAGAACTTTAATTTTATCTAAAGGATTATGTCAACTGTGAGCTTACACAAACATTAATAACGCAGACCTCTTATTTTTAAGTCTGTACGTCACGTAGGAGTCTTATACTGCAGTCTGAGTGTCAATCACCCCATTTTTTATTAAACTATAGAAATATTCTTGTCATAAAAATATTGTAGGTATCATAATTTTCAGTAGGATAACCTCTATCTCTTCGTTGGATCTCCTCTATATCTCTGGTAAAAGCAGTGAGAGCCTACTGATATAGCCATTGGTCTACCAAGACAAAGGTTTCGAATTTGAATCCAAGGCAACGTCTGACTTTTCGAATTCATGTGCGTAATAGTAATTAATAAATATCACTCGTTTAAACGGTGAAGGAAAACATCGTGAGGAAACCTGCATGCCTTAGAGGTTTTTCTCGACGGTGAGTGAAATCTGCCAATCCGCACTAGGCCAGCGTGTTGGACTCTAGCCTAATCCCTCTCATTCTGAGAGGAGACCCGTGCTCAGCAGTGGGACAGTACCTTTATGGGTTGATGATTGAAACTTCTGCTGCTGATTTCGTCTGGATCGGTACCACCGATATATATATATGCCAAATATTCTACCGCTAAGCAACAATGTGCTTACATTTTTGTGTCCAGTGTGGACAGTGGAATTACTGGGCAAATGAAGCTTAAAACTAAGATTACAATACGCACGATTTGATTACTGATGTCGCTGTAATTTATGAGTTGTGGTTACAGGAAAAAGGGTTTTATTGTGTTATGAAATAATAATTACCACGTTAGTCTAGTGGTCCTAACTGCAGCTGCTAGTCCTGGATTCAATTCCCAGGTCGAGGAGTGTTATAGGGTATTAAAGAATCACCTAATTCAGAGCTTAGTTCAGTAATTAAATAGATTCATTTTGTATTTTTTGGGCAAGTTCCATGCTAAGATTTTAGTTATTTTAGCGAAGGAAAAATTCGACCGCTGGAAGGATTCGAACCTGTTTCTTCTGGTTAGATACACCAGACGCTATGACCATCTACCGAGAGTCCCACCCGCCAGGTCGAAATTTGCCTTCACATTCTGAATCTTTATGGTGACGTCAATAACACCCATTGAAAAGCAAGTTTTTGCTTCTCAACCAACATGACTCATGGTCATAGCGTCTGGTATACCTAATCAGAAGACACAGGTTTGATTTAGTGTGAATAGGTTTTATTAACAATCTTCTTCATTCCCAGCACCACGGCCAAAGCAACGGGTATGTTCCGTACGTGGACTATTCTCGGGACTACGCTCCCCCAGTGCCCTCAGACTCCTTGTCTGGCTCTCTATCAAGGAGCACCGATGGGAGCACTTATCCCAGCCATTGTGGATCTTTGCATCGACAGCAGAGCTGCGGAAGGTTAGGAGGCATCGTTGGTCCAGATGGTAAGTTGCCGTAATGACATTAGTTTTATTGGAGCTTGAAGAATTAATGTATTTGGTACCATCATACCATCAAAATGACACATATTTAATTATTAATAAACAAACAATATCCTACATTATTAGTCATAACTTAAGCTACATCAGTGGTATATATAACTAGCTTATTATCTTCAAGTGAGTTTATAACGTCAATTGTATCACTTGCTAAAACATTTTTAACAGGTATAGCATCCAGGAAAGCGTTTAAGTTATCCATGAAAACTTCCATAAAACTGTTAACTATTGGTGTCCGAATCACTTTATCTATACTTTTCCAGTTTTCATTTACAAATTTGTGGACTGCATCAGCTGAAAAGATAAAAATAATATCTATTAATTTAGTTATTCTTTATGCACACAAATTATGTCCACTAGTCTAATGAGGCAGACTAAAGAGTCGAAATGGATCCTCGTCAACATTTTCATGCTCCATCTTCTGATAGATAAACTCACATTTAACTTTATCGCCATCAAACAGATTTCTAAATTCAAATTCCACGCGTCCTTTAGCTTCGACATCGACATCATGACTGTTGATATGAACGTGAGGCTTATTGTCTTCAGCTTCGTTCTTCTCAAATATGGCATTGAACATAAATACATAATCATCTGAAACAAAGACTTTGTTTATACTATTGAGGACGGTAACGCTTGTCGCACATATATTTGATTCTTCATAATTGATTATTCTCTTTTCCTTCCAATATCTAATAAATTTGACTAATCAACCGATCTGCAAGGTTAAGCTGCGCTAGCGGCGGTCAGTCTGTGGATGGGTGACCGTTCTTAACACATCGAGACAATTCCGTGCCTCGGAGAGTACGTATAGCTAGGTCTTGGTTGTCACCTATCACAATCGTTAGTGGTAGTCAGAAGTCCAAAAAACCTAACAACCAGTCTATCCTCAGGATATTGGTATTGAAATTGAGTCGCGGAAGTCTGATGGCAGTCGCTTCGTGTAAAATACTGATATTCAGCCGCATTTGGTTGGACTGGAAGTCAACCCCAATAGAGTAGGGATGAGGGTCGGAGGATGATGGTCTAATATTGTAATATCATCGGATTTTTAAATGAGCACAAATGTTAAACTTTAGAAATACCTCCAATCATATATCAAGTCTATTTACCTGAATTAGTCTAGCATCATATTCTATATCTAATCCTTATAATAAATCCTTATAATAAAATCATATTTACCACAAGAAATCCTACACGTGCCCTTCCCTTCGACAAACAAATCAGCCATGTATCCTTTCACTTCATACTCGGAACTTATAACAATGCGAGGGCACTCTAAATTAAACTGGAAACTTGATTCTTTTCGTTCGATTCTGCAATAAAATCATTTTTTGTAAAAATACTTGGTAAACAACAATTTGATTGCTCAGATTCAATGCAATTTGCTTTTAAGTATCATTTTGAATGGACTTGTTTTTATTACGTGAAAGACATTGGATGTAAGGAATCAGATTGACATTAAGCTACTGTTGCTTTTGTTGAATCTGTCTTCGGAAACATCATCATCTCTGTCTCTTTTTAACATATGGAAAACCTTTCTACCATCTGCTGCTTCAGCTGCACTTGAGATCTTGGGTTTGATTCCCAGGTCAAGCAAAATGTTATAGGGTTTCTTTAAATGAAATTCTCAGTAGCTCGGCGTTTGGGTTTTCTGCCCAGTTAATAGCAATAGGATCGCCTCTCACTATAATAATTATTTGCGGTTCTTAACGATATGAGTATTGGAGAAGACTTACTTCAATCTTGTAACAACACAGTCTTTCATTCCTGCCATTGAAGCATTCGACAGCTGATACTTGATGGTAGGTAGGTTGGCTTGAATGATATCTCTGTGTAATGGATCAGAGGCTTCAACTATGTTATCAATTCCATTTATAAAAGGGCCATAACTGTTATTAGCACTCTTGGTCGTACAATTTTCATCTCCAACATCGCAGACTTCGCCTGTGATAAAAAAAAAGTATTTTCAATTAAATACTGAAATATTCATAAACCATTAATTTATTTCTGACCCTTACGTGAACGTTAAATACTACTTTTTTTGGATTTTATCGCCTTATATTGATATTATTAATCCCGACGTTTCGGACCCTTTACAGCGTCCAGCGGGATCAATATACCGCGATAAAACTCGTAAAAAGTAGTTTTATTTCAATTCATATATTAAATTAATTACTAGTTATGCCCCGTGGTGATACCCACATCGATTGTAGCAATTCAGTGGGAATTGCCACAATTCTTTACTTAGCGAATGTTTACACTTTATACACGTACAAAAGGTAATGTTCTGTCGAATTGTTTTATATGATGCCAAAGGCTACTTTTTCACCATCGGCGTGGAATACATCCACATATTCTCTGGTCTCACACAGTGCAATTTCATAGGATTACCACGCACACTCAAGTTGTGAAATCAGCTTCCCGCCGAGGTATTTCCAAGAGATTGCAGAATAGGGTTCTTCAAAAAGGGAGAGAAATATTTTTACAGGGTCGGCAACGCACCGTAGACTTTATAGTTTTTGAGGTTTCGGGATTAATGACTGAATGAGTGATATTTCGATTTTAAATAATATACAGCGAGACAGATGATAAACACAAAATATTTTCCCTTGTCAATTTAGAGAAATGAATCAAGGATAGATAGGTACTCAGATTCCTCCAATTGTTTTTTTAATCTAGTAACGAAAGCCACGTGATTCCACGTGATTTTTTCCATCGACAACATGATTATTATATTAAATTGTTATCTTTCTTGGAATCTGAACAAGGTAAAAACTGGGCCAGGAGATATCGTTTATTGGTCGTAAGACTCAAATCCTGTCAATAAAATGGTATAGTTACCTACCTAAAATTATTAGGTAGACATAATTAGTTTTAATTTTGTAATTCAAAGACAAAGTACTATATTTTTGTATTTTTTGGCATTTACAATGCTAAAATTTTAAATTTATTTTAACGAAGGAAAAATATTTTTTAAATATCTCGAATAAATGATTTTACTTTATTCTAATAAAAATGGGTTAAGACTGTCATATGGCATTAAGTCCGCCTTGAGTATAATTTTTATACATAAATTCTAAATAAATAAATAAATAAAAGTGATGATACAACCAGCACTACTTACATAAAACGAAGTTAATCCAAAATACACTGAGAAAAAACCACAACACATTATTGAACATTTTAGTTTAAAAATACTTAACAAACAAGGCGAGTTAAGGTTATGACGCGAATTTATAGATTCTGCTTCATGTCAAGCAAGATCATTTTTAAAAGTCATGGCTCTCCTTGATTAAAATGAGAAACAAGGGTCAAAAGAAACAAGCAACTTTAAATTTGGTCCTTTGCTCCGCACAATTGAATACAGTGAGGGTACATAATATTACATAATACGTAATATAAGTACTTTAACTACGCTATTGTATTAGGTTAGGCTATAAGACCTGTGATAATAGTTGTGTGTGAAAAAAAAAAAAAAACCTGATTATGTAATATCAAAATGATGTTAAAATATATATTTTTATGGACAGGAATTCTTATTCCTCCGAGCCTTTTCCCAACTATGTTGGGGTCGGCTTCAAGTCTAACCAGATGCAGCTGAATATCAATATTTTACATGAAGCGTCTGCTATCAGACCTCCGCAACCTAATTGGTATTTGGCTGGGCATTACCGACATCCTGAAGTTAAGCTAGTTGTTAGATGTTTGGGCTTCTGACTACCATTAACGATTGTCATAGGTGTTCGTATGATAACCGGGACCGTTGGCTTTACGTGCTATTCGAGGCATTGAGGAGTCTTGATGTATTAAGAACGGTCACCCATCCACAGACCGATCGCAATTAGCGCAACTTAACCTTGCAGATCAGTTGATCAGCTTTATTATTAACTAGCTCCTCTCTTAAAGTAGAGAAGTTTATAGCTCTAATTTTCAAGCGGATTTAATGTGCCTTGGTCACAATTATGATAAAGTTTAAGTTTATGTTTTGTATTGCTACAAATGTAGCAAGGAACCCAAATTTATAGTGACGTAGTTGTTGAAAATATAATAGTACCGTGGCCTTATATAATGTTCCATTGTTATTATAAATACATGACACACAAATCTATTATGTAGGTAGAAGACAAACAAGGTGATAATGATTACATCTTGAGTGCATTAGTAAATTTAGTTTTCCTAATTATTGTTGGCTAATTGTTTCCCGCGGTTTCACCCACAGCCCAAAGGGCTTTTTGAGACAAAAGGTAGCCTATGTCCTTCTCCAAGGTCTAATCTATTTCTTTGCCAAATTTTATCAAAATTTGTTCAGCAGTGTAGGCGTGAAAGTGTAACAGATGGAAAGACAGAGTTACTTTCGCATTTCTAATATTAATATGAAGGGATTATTTAGTTATTAAAAAGCAGTGATAGCCTAGTGGTATGACCATTGGACTGCCAAGTCGAAGGTCTCGAGTTCGAACTCAACGCACTTCTGACTTTTCGAATTCATGTGCGTATTAATAAGTAATTATCACTCGCTTATACGGTGAAGGAAAACATCGTGAGGAAACCTGCATACCTTAGAGATTTTTGTCGACGGTTTGTGAAGTCTGCCAACCCGCACTAGGCCAGCGTGGTGGACTATAGCCTAATCCCTCTCAATATGAGAGGAGACCCGTGCCCAGCAGTGGGACAGTATTATGGGTTGATGATGATTATTTAGTGGAATAATAAGTTGATCGCTTGCTCAGGGTAGTTCAGCCACGAGCCTTTCTTAATCACGAGCCACTGCGACAATCGAAATCGAATCAAATCGATAATGGAAATTAACGATAACCTTCTTCCACAGTGATACCAATGTCAAGTCCTGGAGTTGTCCTAACTGGAGAAGATGTGAGATATGCTGCTACTTATGGTAATCCTTATTTGAGAGGCAGTGCCCCTGTAGGTAAGTCTATAAAAACATCAGGACTAAAAAGCGAAAAAAACTTAATGAAACATTTAATTCACAGGATAGAAATGTGTAACAATTCTCTTTTACAGATTTCCAATTTCGGTTTAAATAACAAGAACTATGTAAATACTAGCTTGCTATACCTGCTAGGTACCTACTGATCTGTTTCAAGTCGGTGCCAAGCCCAAATATAATAGGGTTGTATCGCTCGGCACGAGCCCCCTTCTTCTCACGAGTATTACGCCGTGCCGCCGTGCCGCCGTGCCGCCGTGCCACCATTGATTTTATAAAGAGGCCAACACATCAAGCTACCACAATCTGACAAATTTCTTTGATTGATTTTCAACTTTAAATCAAAACGATAAGGTTCATATTCAATTGGGAAAATTTGTCAGTTTTGGTAAGCTTGACTTGCTGGCGTCTGTACCTTTTAAATTGAAAAATAATAATAAAAATATATAGCTACCTAACTATATACTTTTAATACTTATCTGATCATAAAATTTGTCAACAGCGTACATGCCACAAATGAATACGAATCCAGTAGGCAAGCCAGCACCGCCACCATATTATTCAGTTAGGAATGCCAATCATCCATCAGGTAATTTCTAATTTTATTATAATAATTTTATTATAAGGTTTAGTCACTGACATCATCTTTCGATGGTTTATTTTATTTTATTCTCATGTTGATTTCTGACACTACGAGAGTAACATAAAAGTACCCTTTACGTATTTTATAATCAATCATGAATCTGTTTTATATAAAATTAATAATATTTTGGGACATTTTACACAACACCATCTAGTCCCAAACTAAGCAGAGCTTGTACTATGGGTGCTAGACAATGGATATAATACTTATATCCTTTTTTTTTGTAAATACATACTTAAAATACATAAGAAACACTCAGACAAACACAAATACTCATGTTTTATCCACACAAATATTTGTGTCCTGTGGGAATCGAACCCACGACCCCATGATCAGCAGTCGGACTCGAATCGCTAGACCACAGAGGTCGTCATTTAATTGAAATTAAACTTTTAATGTAGAAAATGTCATTAAACTTATAATTTTATTATTCATATCAAATTAAAGTCATTAAAAGCTTTATATCAATTTCAATAAAACCCACCATACCATAGTGAAAGTTAAAATGTTATCAATATTAACTGATTGATACCATAAACTGTATAACAGCTGTTTAACATTGTGGAGTGCAATAAACGTATTGAGTATTGAGTAAATGAAAGTATTTCTTTGTCAGTACCATCAGTGACGTCACCGTCATCATCTTCATCTTCGAGGCCCGTCACCAGTCCTTTGGCATCATCTTCGTCAACCAACAGTGGCGCGCAGCCTCAAGTAAGGCTAACTGTTACACTATTTAAAGGGAATCATCACCAACCCATAGACTGTACAAATGCTGGGCCAGTGCCCAGCACTTGTACTTCCCAGCTAAAATACTAGAAGACTAGCAGACACTGTGCTAGTCTTTTAGATGGCAAGAAGAAGCGGTGCAAACTCCCCATCAACATATTTCTGTCTTGTAATTCACTCGTATGTAGCGGTTAAATTATATAAAACAAAAGGTCATCAAAAGTCAGCCCAAATTTGTACCTGAGGTTCATGACAGCTGTCAAGTTGACAGTTTTTACTATGAAATCACTGTGAAACTGATAATAATGTGCCAAAATGGCGTGCGTTTGACATACCAAAACTGACACTGACAGCCGATAGCTATCAAGTTGACAGTTTTTACTATAAAAACACTATGAAACTGATTAAAGTGTATTAAAATAGGGTGATTTTTTTCAAATTTAAAGTTATTTTTTCTCATCCCCTAGTGAGCATAAAAAAAGTATGAGTTTTAACCAGCGTAATACAAGGTACTTCTCCAATAAGTGTACCCTCAGTACATCATTTGGACAGATTTTGGTGACATCCTTTTAATGTTGCTTAAAACTTGCTTGTACCTTTTCATTGCTATATGTCAGTCATACTCGAGCATCATTATAACAATAACAAGCTCCTCTTTAATTCCATTCAATATTTTGCGAAATGGCGCACACAATCAGTGATAAAAACTATGCAAGATTACTAGGACCTACATGGCGATTCAGGTAACTTGTGAAAATAATATTACATTACGGTACAAGTGTGTAATGTTAGTGAACGGTAATCATCAATACAAACGTGTATCATACGTCGTTTTTCAACAGAAAATAACTATAACTTAAACAGTGAAAACGAGTTGTGAAAAATTTTTCGCAATGGCGGAATAATTAATCAGTTTTCCTATGCGCGCGCATCTAACAATAGCGAATAATGGCGATCGGCAATAGATTAAAAGAATGAGTCTTTTTCTTTTTTTTTGGCTTTTCGCGGATAGCGTTTTCGCCACGTACAAAGTGGGGACTTCAAAGTTTTCTTTGTTACAGAGAAAACAAAATTTATTTTTGAGCGAGTTTTATTTATTAAAAACGTATAAGTTGAAATTATCTATTAAATGCGAAGTTGCATGAAATGAGCAAGCAATATTTGTGTATTGAACACGATCTTTTTTGTATCGAAACTTTTTTAAGAACAAAGTAACAATCAATAAAATAAAAAAAAAACCGCTATAACTCACTTGTCAAGTCACAGTTTGATAACAGGTGTCATTACGTGCCTAATTGCGGTGGAATTAGAGCCATTTTATGAGCAAGTGTGTTAAAAAAATAAATTTATGCAACCATAGCTACCAAGTCGACCAGTCACCACAAGCGAAGTGAAGTCTGCGAACTCGCATTAGGATGTTGGACTATAGAGTAATCCCTCGCGTTATGAGAGGAGATCCGTGCCCAGCAGTGGGACAGTATATAGGTTGATGATGATGAAATAAATCATTGAGCAATATAAATCATGATTGTACCTACTTTTATAAGATCGTGTCATCATCAGCCCGATGCTGTCCACTGCTGGACTAGGGCCTCTTTATGCATCATCCACTCGTTTCTGCTCTGGGCTACTCTTGCCCATTTCTTCCCCACCACCTTTACAATATCGTCGCACCATCTAGCTGGGGGTCGACTGATACTTCTGCGACCGGTCCTCGGTTGCCATTCGAGGATTTTGCGACTCCACCTTCCATCCATAAGAACGTGTAATTTATTATTATCAAGCTATTTCCTAGATTAATAATACTTACATATCACTCACGTAATGGCATAACCATTACGTGAGCGTTATGTAGGTTTCTAATTTAAGTAGTGAGCAGGCAGCTTTTATATTGGGCTTCTGGGTACAATAAGAATAGTTACTAAGCACTAAATAGTATCTAAATGAATATCCTCCTTATTTTCTTAACGACCGTTGAGGATTATTAAACACGAAGGACAAAGCTTCGGTTACGTTTACATTATATCATATTATGAATTGAATTGACTAAGTAACTAAAATGTTTAGAAAATTGACCTGCAATATCCAGTATTGCCAATTAAGTGACTTTGTCCCTAGAAATGTCGACGTTTTCGACGTCTTAACGACTATAAAAATGTTCATGTGAACAATGATGATAATATACCTAATTGTCATTAACATTACAAGAACAGTTTTTTTTAATATTTTGGGACATTTAAACAGCACCATCTAGTCCCAAACTAGGCAAAGCTTGTACTATGGGCACTAGACAATGGTTATAATACAATACTTTTTTTTTGTAAATACATACGTAGAAACACCCAGACAAACACAAACACTTATGATCATCATATAAATATGTGTGTCCTGTGGGAATACCACTCAAGAATTAATATGTAAATCTTACTTTACATAACGCAATATAACATAACATACAATTCTCAGAAGGATTAAACAGAGGTGTACTAACGTACACCTACATTTCGCAAGTATTTATGTAGGTCCCATGTAATAGGGGGCGATTTTTGCTGTGAACCGAGCACAAATCCAAATTCCGAGCTACTGTTGAGAATTTCATAGAAAAACCCGGCCTGGTAATCTAACCCAGGGCCTCAAGCATAGCAGTGGCGCTTATGACCACTAGCTTACACTTTTCACCGCCATGCCAATAACGAAAAGCTGTGTTCTCTACGCCAAGCGACAATTCTAATATCCAATAATAGGTTAAAAAAACACTTAAAACATATTTTTGTATACTTATTTTGAACAAAAAAAGTTGTATTTTTGACGTGCCATGCCGTCGTTGGTATCGTGAGCAAATTTTAATTTGACCCTTATAGACTAGGTTAATGAGACTCTTACCAAGACTAATACTAATAAAAATATGTTCCAAACAGGTGCCTAAATCATCTTCGCAATCTTCAGGAGCTTTGTATATTCTACCACCGTCCAGTCAAGGAAACTTGCAGTCCAGTCAGATAACTACCAAAGGTAAGGTACTGTAACTGCCGGCAATTATGCCAGTTAATCATTGCTTGTTCATATGGCGGTTAAGTGCCAATAGGCTTTAACTAACATAGACTAAAATGAGGTCATCAAAAGTCAGCCCAAATTTGTACCCAAGGTACATGACAGCTGTCAAGTTTACAGTTTTTACTATGAAACTGATAACTATTATGCCAAAATGGTGTGCGTTTGACATTCCAAAACTGACACTGACAGCAGATAGCTATCAAGTTGACAGTTTTTACTATGAAACTGATACTAATGTGTTAAAATGGCGTGCGTTTTTTCAAATTTAAAGTTATTTTCTCATCCCCTAGTGAGCATAAAAAAAAGTATGACTAGGATTTTAACCAGCGTAATACAGGGTATTTTTTCCAATAAGTGTGCCCTCGGTACATCATATGGGCAGATTTTGGTGACATCCACACATGTGACATTTACACAAAGTGAAAAAAAAAGTATACTTTCCTAAAAACTTAAATATTCTGCGGTCAAATATAGTTGCGTTGTACGTAGATATGAGTTGTTGTTAAAAATATAAATAAGTAGCTTCATAAAAACACGCGGAAATCGACCCTTAAAGTCATAAAAAAAAAACAATTTAACAAAAAAAATAAGATAGGAAGTAGTAACATTTCGCCGTGGATATGTTATTTTTGTTCATATACTGATTACTTCCGATTTTATTTTGTGTTTTTTCTGACTTTTATTAATATGCTTCTCTCGATTGCCCCCTGCGTTGTTTTTCTTTTGTTTATATCTCGACATATACCGTACAATATTTAAAGTGCAGGGCTAGAGGAGGCAAGTGTAGTTTTTTGTCGATACGAGTTCATATCCACATTAAATTACTCCATTGAGCAAAGGAAAATGTTGGAGTTAGGTTAAAAAAAAATGTTATCACACAAAAGATTAGAGCATTTGGTACCTACTATTAAACAAATTTAAAGCCAAACTTAGATTACGGTTATTAGACAAATGCTTCTACACACTAAAATATATTTTCACTTCTAAATTACATTTGTACCTTACTTATAATTGTGATTTAATAATACCTATTTGTAACGTAATATCTATTTGTAACTCTTAACAATACGCGTGCTTTCCAAAGGCGAATATTAAATGTTGAACTTAATATGTACAGACGCCAGCAGGTGAAGCTAACCAAAACTGTCAAATTTTCCCGATTCAATAGGAACCTTAATGTTTTGTATTAAAGTTGAAAATCAATCAAAGAAATTTGACAGATTGTGGTAGGCTGATGTCCTGGCCTCTGTAGCATATTCTGAGCGAATAAAAAAATATCTTATCTAGGTTCGTGATTACGTTGAATATAGTATACACATATCTAAATAAAAAGCATTAACTTTAGGCTTTTAAATTAATTTGGGAGGAAGAAGGATATTAAAAATGATCGTGTGGTAACCTCAACAAATTGATCGCTGATGCATTTTATTAATATTGCCTTCAATTTCAGGTAATGGGACCCATCTGACAGCTGGGACGCACGTTTGAATTAAATGACAAGTAGTTAGGTGAAATACATGAAATGTTTTAAATGTATAATCAGTTTTAAAATAAATATTTTAAAAAATGTAGTAAGTAATTATAGATAAAAGTCTCATAAGTGTCGAAGACACGAATGTATATTCATTGGTGATATCTATACTAATATAGCTGAAGATTTTGTTTGTTTTTCCCTGGAAATACCGTATTGGAAAAATTCTTCTTATATTTGATAGTCCAATTCCTGAATTTAAAGGCTGTTTAACATCAAGTTAAGACCTTAGAAGCCGAGTAAAAAAGAAAGTCACATAATTTTTTTCTGTTGCTTCTTACTATATAGGAAAGAAATTGTCATAAATTTTTTGAACTTATGAAACTGAGTAGGCCTACAGAATAATTTAAATTAGGTATATGATATATTTTATAGAAGTTATAGGGAAAACAATAAAAAAAACTACTGCCAACACAACAATTTGCTAAGTCAAATATTATCTAAAAGGAAAATCTCCCTTTTTGTAATAATACCTATTCCTTTTTTCCACTAAAAAGTTTCGTTGGCTTCATTAAATATAAATTTTGTTTGTATTAAATTATGTTTATATAAGTACATATTTAATGCAGTGCTATTGTTATAAACCTATTCTATTCATATTATTGTAGAAGAAAATCCCACGTTTGAGTTCACTGATGATTCCGTGTTTGCAGTTCGAAAACTAAGTATTTCTTACATTTTATTTTTATCATCGTATTTTTAATTATAAGAATTATTCTTTTTAAGCTTAATTTGTAAGCTGATATTTGCTATATTTATTTAGAATAATTACGCTATTGACCATTGTATAATTATTTGGAGAGTAATTAAGGGCGTCTCTGGTAAAATGAGTTTTTTATCAAATAATTTTATAATAATATGTTATGTTATGTTAAATAAAGAATAAAAACAAATGATTAATTCAAATAATTAATAATAGTTTTTATCTTGAAACTGAAAACTAATGAAAGCAACAGTAATTAAAATTAAAACATCATTTTAGTTAACGTTGGTTAAAAAAGAAAAAAGTTTAATCAAAAGAGATGTCTTTTAATATTTCTCACGGCTTTAATTACGTCAAGTTTGACAAACGAGCCTAAAAATTAAAAAGCTTTAAGTGCTCATGTCAAAGAAAACTAAGCTAAGCAACGTGGTATATATACACAGTAAGTTAAAAATAAGTTGTATTTTTAAATTTAGTTTTAAATTAGCATTTTAAATGTTACTATCAAATATAAATAATTTCCGCGCAGTGTTCGAAATAAATGTGTTTTTTTAAATCATTTTCTTCTTTTCGTGTCAATTACAATGCATCATTCATTATTTTTTTTAAATTTTTAAATATCAGAATGAGTAAATATAATTTCAATTTTTTGTTTAAATAAAATGATGTCAATTGTCGGAGCAATTTTTTTTGGGAGATCAATTTTAATGATTATAATAATAGAGATTAGGGGTTAATGTTCTCATTGGTAAATAGTTTTATTAATAATAATCATATCCTTAATTAGTATCTAGTTTATGTAAATAACTTCAGAAAACCTTCTGACTGAGACTGAAAATTAATTTTAGATTAGTGTTTGATTTTATTGTAAATACCTACTATCTAAGTGTAATAATTATTTTTGTCTCAAACATAATTATTGTAAAATAATTTTATTAATAATTAAAATAAATTTATTACGAGTTGCTTGCTTAACGAATCACTTGATATAATTTATTAGCGCTTACATGTAATTAAAAAATAAAACATTAATTTTAATTTTTTATGTTTAAATTTTTAGTAATGTTTACGAGTCATGTGTTTTATTGAGTTTCAACTATTTTGTATTTTTATCAATTTTGTATTATTTTTCTCAGTCACAGTAGATACTTACCTATTTACATTTTAAAAAAGATTTTCTCTTTTTATAAACGGTATTTTAGTAAATATTGATTTTTGTACATACTTGCGTTCTTAGACATTCAAATAAAACTAGGTTTTACGTATTTTATCCTCTACAGCATTTATGCTCAATCCATAAATCTATAAAATACCGTTTTATTTCAATGACAACTTTATAATTTTAAACTAACTAATTATGTAGTCCAAAGGTTTACGATAGATTTATTTACAGAAAATAATTATAATTTAACTACTTATTGATAATTAATTTAGAACTATTTGTACTGTTAATCAAATGTATTTGGAGTCGGTTACGCCATGCAAAACAAGATTAATAAAAGTTTTAAATAATAGAAATTGTTTTATTCATTTTTCTTTATTGTTTTACTCATTTTCCTACAAGCATAATTATTTAGCCAGTTTATGTAAACTATAGGAGAAGATTTCGAGTCTACGTATGTATGTAATGAACCACTAGTGGTTCTTACTTAAAAGGAGACCTATATCCACATATAGGCCTCCTTTTAAGTAAGGCCCCTGATTAGGTTATAATAATAACCATGTTCCATGACCCTAACCTAACGCTTGATGATAGATTTTACACATCTCCAAGAAATTAAAGTCTTCTGTCACTTGCAGGTTTCATCTGTATAATCATTGTAAAAGCAAGTGATGATAAATACTTTATTTTATTTTTATTTTATTGGAAAACAAACAGTAGTTTAATAAGAATATACATACAGTTCTTTAAACTTAGAGAATATACTACCTACATTTTCCACAGAGTAATCTGTGGAAAATTTTGGTAGTGTACCTATATTTTCCATTGAGTAAATTCAAATTACTACATCTGTTAGCAGACGTTTTGTCATCCTAATAAATATTTCATCATGTTGCGTATCTCAATAACCTTAATTTAAATGTTTTGAGTTTAATGATAATACAACTCCTTTTTTACACTGCACTTCAAAATAATTATGTTTCAAACGAATCAGTTTTTGAACGAAATGTGACAATCTGATTGGCTGAATAGCGCACGCACTAGCGCCATCTACAGACTGGAGTTAAAGTTACAACCCGCGCCCGCGCCGTGTGCGGACAGATCTGCGTGAATGTGCTCTAGCCGTTCTTTTTCCAATTTTGTGGTTTTATGAGTGGTTATTCACAAAAACTGCATGAAACTGTAGTGCATTGTGCGGACATAACATTTAGAGGATTTCACAGTGAACTCTATGTTAAAGTTGTGTCAATGTATGTAATGTATCAGAATACATGGCCGGCCTGTCATCGGAAAGTGCAGCGAAACGAAAGGAGAATCGCGGTAAGTTCATAACAGTACCTATATATGAATCCTAAAAGTCAAAGTCTATTGCCTAATTGCCTGGCAAACATTGATTTTATTCTCGAGCATAAAAAAATTGTTTACATATGGTACATTCCGCATAAAACCTCGATGCGTACCTACCCTCTATGTTGAAATATAATTCTTCACAATCTTCAAAGATAAACTATTCATCATTCTTCATTACCATGAGCATGCCTAAATTTAAATACTAATTAGCGCCGCTGCTTAAGTACTGTTCTTTGATCATTAATTAATCTTTATAAACTGCCTACAAAGTTCAACAACTTACGCGTTTTACAAATAAAAAATAAAATTCTTATAAGGTACCTGATAAAATATTATCAAAGACAATCTCAAGTCCGTGGCACACCCTTATCTATAAAGGGAACATCTAAGAGTTGAAAACAATAGCCGTCAAGGAGGCGACTACGAATGGGCACTTGTGCACTTTCTTTCTTAAAGTACTCTCCGGCCTTTTGTCACGAAGAGTAAAGATATCGAATACTGTTGAGAGTAAAATTGGTTATGTAGGTTAAATGATTTTGAAGTGTTAGAATAAATTATCAGTACCTACCTATGATATTTCCTCCTATGTTTCATGAGAGGCTCGTGACTAAATAACTTCGCTAATCAAACGAACTGTCTAGGTTAAGCTGCACCAACCGAGGTTAGTCTGTGGATGGGTGGCCGTTCTTAACACATCGAATCCCCTCCATGCCTCTGGGAGTACGTAAAGCCATCGGTGCCGTTCATCTTACGAACACCTATGACAATCCTATCCAAAGAGCCCAAGAAGCCTGACAATCAGTCTGCCCTCAGGATATCGGTGTTACTCAGAAATTGGGTTGCGGAGGTCTGATGGCAGTCGCTTCGTGTAAAATACTATTCAGCCGTTCAGCCGCATCTGGTTAAACTGTAAGCCGATACTAATATAGCTGGGAACAGGATCGGAGAAAGATGATTTGTCCTGTATTTGCAGTGAATAAAAATCCAGAATTTCTTATTCGGCCGGTCTCTTATGCAGTACTTTAGAACTTCAACTATATTACATGTATTTAAAATAATACACACTAACATTGAAATAAAACTACTTTTACGGATTTTATCGCGTTATAATATTGATTTTATTAATCCCGTCGTTTCGGACCGTAAAAAGTAGTTTTATTTCAATGTTTATTATTCGCATAAATGTCAGAAATCAATACACTTACAACATTTCATAGTAATACTTTTACTGAAACAGCAATACTGCCAACCCATCATCTTATATAAAAGAGCTAGCATGACCTAATTTATATAAGCATACGTCGGCTTACCCTGGAGCAATCTAGTCGATGTTTACGTTCAATCTAGACCTACGTGCTTCAGGCAATGGAACAGTTATGAAAATAAGATAAGCGCCTCTATGCGCCCTTTGTTTTGGCGAAGTTGGCTTCTTTCAGGACAATCATCTTTGATCGTCATAATGAATTTATTATTAAGGACGGGTAAATAAATGGCAGGTTTTCAAAGTGCTTTTAGTTTTAATAAAAAATAGTAAGCAGTTATTTTTTTTGTAGCTATTCACTATTAATGCTGATCAATTGTTTGCCACGGTTAGTCTAACCATTTCGTAGGGAATAAATAAGCAGATGTAGCCAGGCTAAATGGTCAAACTACTAAGTCTCCAAGTCGAAGGTCTCGAGTACGAAACGAGGACACGCACCTCTGACTTTTCGAAATCATATGCGTATTATAATTATCACTCGCTTAAACGGTGAAGGAAAACATGGCGAGGAAATCTGCATTCATAAGAGACTATCTCGACAGCATGTGAAGTCTGCCAACTGGCACTAGGCCAGCGTGGTGGACTATAGCCTAATCCCTCTCATTCTGAGAGAGGAGACCCAGTGCCCAGCTGTGAGACAGTATATGGGTTGATGATGAGGGAATAAAACGACCCGACACACAACGCCACCATCAGCAAGGACATTTTAGTGAGCAGAACAAGCTCACGTACTGCCCAGACCTCAAGTTAGGGGCAGGAGAATGATGATGAGAAATGGTAATAGGCACGCCTCATATTTATGTAACATGGGAGTTAGATAATTGTGGGTGTCTATTTCATCATCATTATCATTCTCAGCTTGTGTTATCCCACTGCTGGGTATAAGCCTCCTTTCTTTTATGCCAACCTTCTCTGTCCCTTGGCTCACTCATCCAGTTTGCTCTTATTACCTTGTTATGTGATCAGCTCACCAGGTCGCCGGACGTCCTACGCTTCGCTTGCCAATTCTAGGATACCACTCTGTAACGAGCTTACTCCACCTACCATCGTCTTTGATCGTCATAATGATTATAATATTAAGGTCTGCTTAACCTTTCGAAAATACAGGCGAAATGTTATGTTAATTTGATAAACAAATTCTGCCGAAAATGCCTCATTGGTCCAGGGTTCGTAAGTGCAATCTGCTAAGTTACAATCTCTGGTTCGATTCCCAGGCCGAGCAGTGTCCCTGTCGTCGGTCGTGGTGAATTTCGCGGATCCCATGGCCATGACAATAGGGTAAGTGAAGGTAAGTGTGGTTTTTAGTCGGTACGAGTCCGTCATACCCTGCCACCTCTCCGGGTGGCGGAGGATCCATGACGATTTTCCATACTTTAAAAAACATGGCCGAGCAGTGTCATTGGATTTTTCTATGAGATTCTCAGTAGCAGCGTTGAGTTTGGATTTGGGACCGATTAATGACAAAGAGCTCGCCCCTCATTATATGGGAGCTAAATATACCGGCGAAGTATGAATATCCAACAGTACCGCTCTGCCTTTTTTATAGTATAGTAGGTAGGGCAAAACTCTCATAGATCATCCACCACTTGCGGAGGCGGCATGGTATATCAGACTCGTATCGCCTAAAAATCGCATTTACCTTCACTTACCTTATAGTCATGGCCATGGGATCCGTGTAATTCGCCATGACCAAGATAGGAAGTCCAAAAGGCCTGACTTTTTTTTTTATTGCGATGAGGAAACCTTCAAATGGCTGCCAGCCTGCTGGGGGGCAGGCCGGGGTATGTGGGATTTTAACCCCCCGGTGGCCATCTTCAGCACAATATTTGGGGGCTGCGGTCTCTTGGTGGGCGCACTACTAATCTCGTATCAGTACACCTCTGCCTAAACCTTCGGAGAATACAGGCGTGAATATATATTATGTTTATGTTTCTTGCAGATCGTCAAATAAATCGCAAAATAACATAGTTTGAACATCAAAAGTTTACGGCTCGCACACAATGGGAGCTCGTAATCGGATCAACATTGTAAGACTTTAAGTGCCATATTTACAAATGCATCCTTTTACAAAACAACTGACAATACGAACCTCCTCCTTCGAGTCTTTTCCCAACTATGTTGGGGAAAGTCGCCTCGTGAGAAGCCAGTACTTGCCAAGCTGGTCTAAATTGGCATTCATTGAGATATGCCACCTTTTGGGCGGTAATTTCATGGAATAAGAGCAGAAATACACTTAGACCGAGGTTCATACAGGTGAAAACACTAATATGGATAGATTATCTACAGACGCCAGCAGATCAAGCAAACCAAACTGTCAAATTTTCCCAATTGAACATGAACCTTATTACGTTTGTATTAAAGTTTAAAATCTATCAAAGAAATTTGACAGATTGGGGTAACTGGCCTCTGTATGCTGTAAAGGGTTGGGGTCGGCTTCCAGTCTAAACAGATGCGGCTGAATATCGGTATTTACACGAAGTGACTGCATCAGACCACCTAAGTTCTGAGCAATACCGAAATCCTACGAATAGACTGATTGTCAGGATTTATGGGGCTTCTTACTACAATTACTGATTCTCATAGGTACTCGTGTGACAACTGGGATCGACGTTTTTTCCTGCTCTCCGAGGCAAGGGTTCTCGATATGCTATGATCACCCATCCATATAAATACACAATTAAATTAATATAAATATGCTTGGACAATTTTTCACAGCACCCAAACTAAGCAGAGCTTGTACTATGGATACTACACAATGGGTATAAATACTTACATACTTTTTTTTTGTAAATACATACTTATAATACATAAGAAACACCCAGACAAACACACACTTATGTTCATCACATACTTAAATATTTGCGTTCTGTGGGAATCGAACCCACGACCTCGTGCTCAGCAGTCCAACACGCAAATCGCTAGACCACAGACGTCGTATAAAAACAAGTATATAAGTATTAAATCCAGTGTCCACTCTTATTTACAGGCTCTGCTTAGTTTGGGACTAGATGGTGCTGTGTAAAATTGTCCAAAATGATTATCTATTATTTATTAAAACGGATATGACTTTTAAAAGTAGAAGTATCTAGATCAAACTCGAGTTCTATGAATTATCAGACTACTTACCTATTAATTCATATATTATATTGCAGTATTTGCATAAAAATCTTCAGAATTCAGAAACAACAACATACATGTATTTCCAAAATGCATTATCATAAATGCATCCTCTGCAAAATTAACAAGCAAAATTAACATTAAAATAATATAACTGCAATACTAACTGAAACATAGATTTAGGTTGTGAACTGTTCCGTTTTGCTTCCACATTCGCAACACTATCAACCGGAAGCGGATGCTAACAACACAATTCCGAATGCGGAAATGCTGTGTTTGCTACCACTTCCTGTCATTCGGATGTGCTTTGTAGTGGTACTGGTGTACGGCAAAAAATGTTTGAAAGTATGATTTATGGCGTTTGAAAGTTCGTTAATATTTATGGGTCGAGACTGGTGTTGGTTAAGTGGGTTAAAAGTAGATTTTATGGAGAAGCATAAACTGTTCGTTCAAGTGATTTACACAGTTATAATTATGTATTTGTCTCTGCTATTTTCGGTTTAAGTTGCTGAGCATATATGTAGGTGTAGCGACATCTACCGCGCTACATAGAACTACGAAGGCCTGAATCGCGCAAGCAACATTCGCAACGCAAAGTTGCATTTATACAACCGCCCGACATCAAAACCGTCGGGCCGTGGCCCGCCAGGCACAACACCCGCCTGGTTGGAGGATCCTCCCTTTTCGTCGGAGGGGCAACATACCTCGCCTCTCCACATAGGTATCCACCTACTTAACTTCTCCCTCTTCTGGGTCTTCCTCTTCCTTTATGGATATAAGGGAAGAGAGAGGAGGAGACCAAAGAAAAGATGGATGGATTCCATGTATTAATTAAGTAAGTTAAAGGTGCGTATTAATGATAAATTTTAAGAGAGGTAGGGCACTACTTCTCTTAAAATTCATCATGTAACGCACCTTTAACTTAGAGATTAGAGCTCGGAAAAGGACATCGACTACCTTTAGTCTCAAAATTCTTAAAGAAAGCGAGTTGAACTGCTAGTTCCATATAGACATTGAGCAATGGGTATCGAGTTAGAATACATTTGACTATTGATCCTGTGCAAACAGGCGAGTCAAACAGTGCAGGTTTGTGGGATCCATGTTTCTAGGTGTCCCAGTTTAAGACAAGTTGTTGTGTCAATACTGAAAGGGCTCGGGGCTAAGTATAAACTACGCTGATCAACGGATCTGCAAGGTTAAGCAGCGCTAGCCGCAGGCAGTCAGTGGATGGTTAACCATTCTGAACGCTTCGGCTACCAAGTTTTTTAAACGTTGCCCCACACTAGCATTTGCTCCTGTCTCGTGGGTGCGTTTACAAACACAAACTTTCACATGCACAAACACCCAGACCCGGAACAATTACATGTAGATCATACAAATATATTATTTGTTCCGTGTAGGGATCGAACCCACAATCTGTGGCGCAGAAGCCGATCGCTCAGCCGCTACACCAAACGTGTTTTGTTCTCATAATGTTTTGCTTTACCGTTTAAGCGAGTTATAATTAATTATTTATCAATACGCAAATTCAAACAGAGTTCTTTGAGGCGTAGGATTCGAACTTGAGTTCTATGACTTGGCAGTCCAATGGTCATCACTAGGCTATCACAGCTTTTATTTTAACTCAGTATTAGCATAATCCTATATTTATTTATGTATTATTTAATGATTAAACTTCTAACAAAAGCACAGCTAAATTAAGAAGGAAAATTCAGCTTCTCTACCGCTAAATAACCAAGCATGCCTTACCCTTTCATCCACAAATCCCCGTTATGCATATCTCAAAAATTCACAGCTATAATCATAATTTAAGCTTAGTACACACAAAGCGCGCTCCACAAGATTTCCATAAGACAAAAGCCCTTATATTTTAGACGGGGACACACGTAAATCACTAAAGCCATCATCGGCGTAAACAGAGACATTGTACAGAGCCAATCTCAGTAGCTGTTTGGCATTAATCAGACTATTGTGCCTGTGACAATGGACTGCGGAGTTGAGACTACGTCCGACTGAGAGCGGAGAGACACCGACGAATGTATAACTGAATTCACAAACGCTAATTTCAAAGTTTAAAATTATCTTCTGAACGCGACTTCGTCCGCGTGGAAAAGTTACTTTTAATTTTATTATCGTTGTAATTTGAAAAAATAAATTTTATAGATTATAGCCTATATGTTATTCTGATGTAGATAATAATACTGTAAAGTTTCATCAAAATTCGTTCAGTAGTTTAAGCGTGAAAGAGTAACAAATCCATCCATCCATCCATCCTCACAAACTTTCACATTTATAATATTAGGATAGGACTAGTAGGAAGGATAGTAGGATAGTTTTAAGAAAATAGTTGAATTAATTTTACCAACGCCTGTAGGAAAGGGTTACACAGAGGTCTACTAATATACACCCATAGTTCACCATGTTTCGGTACCATGTAATATTAAAAGTTTGTAGACAGTAAAATTACTGGACAAAGGCCCCAAAATGTCAACGCGCGAGTGACACCAATGGTGTTGGTGACGTTTCAACGCTGGGATTATCATAACAAAAGCCGGCCCGTATGCCTGTTTGTCATCTTATTACAATAAAAGAAATGGACCTAGAGCGTATGGGTCGCGGGTTGAATCCGTATGGAACAAAATAATGTTTGCATGGTCTACAAACAATTGTTTCGGGTATGAGTGCTAACCTAACTAAACTAACTCTTCGGGGAGTAATAGTATGTTTATGTACTTATCTTCAACATACAATAATATTACCACACGTTTGCTTAGCAGCAGCAAATGTGGCAATGCGCTGGTAACACAGATGAACTATGCACGGCTCGAATTCACGAAATTTGAACAAAATCGGGCCATCAAACAAAACAGCTGTCAATTTTTTACTGTTTTAAAAAACAGCCCCGCTTTCAATGCTACCGCAGCCCTACCCCCCTCTGCCTAGTATTACTATTTGATATACCGTCTTGATTACGACGAGACAATGTTTAATTAAAAAACTGAGCAGTACCACTGTGCACCACTTCGCGAAGTAGGTCGATTGGTTCATTACAATCGTACTGTGTGTGGCTTAAAGTATTGAAAAGTAACACCTGTGTGTTGCACAGGTGTTACTTTTCAATCGGATTATTCATGTGACGTAGTTTAAAAAAAAAATTATGTCTGTGATAGCATTATTACGCGAGTGTGCGGCAAAAATGAACAATGATCATGATATGAACGCTTTCCAAACAGACTGGCCTCAGAAAAACATGAACAGAGATCAGTTGAAGGATTGAGAATGGATCAGAATCAAAATGAATCTTTTAATCAGCATTAAAAATATGTTTGAGACATTTTACATAGTACAGAGGCCAGCACATCAAGGTACCACAATCTGTCAAATTTTTTTGATTGATTTTCAACTTTAATACCGAACGGTAAGGTTCATATTCAAGTGGGAAAATTTGACAGTTTTGGATAGCTTGACCTGCTGGCGTCTGTACCATCTAGTCTCAAACTAAGCATAACTATGGGTACGAGACAATGGATGGTAGTTATACTTAAATAGTTTTTGGTAAATATAATTATAGGTAGGTACTGTAGAGGTCGCTACCAGGAGTCAGCCAGAGACTGGCTGGTTTAAGAAGAAGTAATCATTTGAAATTATTGTAGAATGTTTAGTCAAAGTGATTAATGGTTGTCAGAGAGAATTCCCTTGACCTTTGAAGAATAAAGTCGCAGAGTACCTTTTAACCGAGAGTTTCTTTGAATAAGCCTCCTATAAAGTCCTAGTCCTAGTCCTCCTATAAAGCTAAATAAAAAAAATAAAAAAAATCTTACAATACATAAGAAACACCTAGCCGAACACAAACGCTTATGTTTATTGTGGGAAACGAACCCACGACTTCGTGATCAGTCCAATACTCGAACCATTAAACCACACACGTCGTCTAAAGAACAGTATCTGATGATAACAGTTAACTTTAGGGATATATGTGTGAGGGTATATTATGATTTAAGCTAATTTATTATTTATTCTTGTTTTGCAACACCTGAGCTTAAATAATTGATGAGCGTTGCACATGATACGCATTAACTTAATATATATACATACATATATTTCAACCTCAATTTGGGTCACAAACATTAATTAAATTGGCATATTCACACAGGAATAATATTAATGTACCTATAGATAAATAAATGAACGTGAGAAAACGTAAAACTATTGATTCCGGTTGTCATACGAACACCTATGACAATATCCGTGGTACTCAGAAGCCCAAAAAGCCTGAAAAGCAGTATATCCTCAGGTTATCTGTGTTGCCCTGAAATTGGGTTGCGGAGGTCTGAGGGCAGTGGCTCAGTGACCGTTTACCTGCATCTGGTTAAACAGGAAGCCATTTTTTTTTGCTTAGCGTGTGGAAAATCCTCGTGGACTTCCTGAACCCAGAGTGGGTGACCTACCGACTAAAAACCACATTGGGTTCCTTCTCGCACCTGCTGCGTGGGGGCTACGGGAACAGAGCATTCCATTGACCTCCTGTAGTCTGTATTCAAATAATCACGATGTTTGACGACATTTGATGTTTTTTTTTAATATATATGTCGTTGGTATCAAGCTATGTTTTGCGAACTATACTATTCTCCGTTCACAGCTTTGTAAAGTATTTTAAGCGTCACAAAAACGGCTAAAACACCCGCACAAAATGATTAAATCATAATTTCCGATTACGTATAGGAAGTGTAGAATAGGTACTATTGTTTTAAGATTACTTCCATAAAGTTGATACGATCAATAAGTGTGTAACATTTTTTTATTACACTAGCGACCTGTCCTGGCTTCATACGATGCAATACACGTAAACCTTCCGGAAATAATTATTTATATTTATTAATATAATTAATTATTTAATATTATTTTAATTCTATAATATTTTAAGTATACTATAATATATTAATTATTATTGTAAAGTGAGATCAACACAAAAATGCTGTGCTTTCCTTTAATTTAGATGCATGCAATTCTATCTAATTGTAAATGATATATGCCATGAATGTTTCTGTGTGTATTTAGTTGGTTTGCCATAATAAATAAAAAAAAAAAAAAATATGATAGTGAAAACCATATCAAAATCAGTTGCGTAGTTAAAAAAAATATTGTTTCTTTCTAAAGATCTCAAGAGTACAGAAGGACAGAGAGCGGAAAGCGACTTTGTTTTAAACTGTGTATATATAGAATGTATACATCTGGGTGCTTTCAAAGGATATTTTTTTTGTTTTACAACATTAAGATGGCAAATAAGCATAGGGTATCACCTGCGCGTTGTCAAACCTGTAAAATGAAAGAGGAATAGTTGGGTTGGCAGTATAAGGGTCAAAATCCCCTCACTGCCAACACAAAGTTTCCTCGCGGAGCACTGGCAATCTTGATCACCGTAAGGAACACAACACAGCTCAAAGCAGTGTTATTTCACTTCGATTTTCTGCAAGGTACTTCCTCAGTCGGGCAGTTCCAATTTGAATGGAATTACTCCCACCATGCCCACCTCTCTTAAAAGAATATCACTTAGCTGCTATTTACTCACTTCCAAGACCTTTGACAACACAATCAGAGCTACAGAAGAAAATGAAATTACACTTCAAGCAGAACCGGTGCAAGATTCCTTTTGTAAACTGACGCAGGACAATTTAGAGCCGGCACGGCATTGCTAACAAACTGAGGCAAGCGTTTGACGTCATACGGCGTGCTTGGGTTACGGCAAGGAAAATCTCAGCATGAGATTAACATAACATACCATCACGCCTGCATTCTTCGAAGGGATAGGCAGAGATGTACCAATACACGCAAAGTTCCCCAGAAGGTATGTTTTAGGTCCCATGTTATAGGCAAATCCAAACTCAAATGCTACTGAGAATTTCATAGAAAAACATTAACACCGCTCGATCTGCGACTACAAGATTAACGAAGTAAAGTTTTGCCTTGTTCCAATCTGTGAAATAATCTTACATCGCACTCACATCTGTCGTGTGTGTACTGTCATAACTCTCTTCCAATGTATTGAACTAACAAGAAATAGCAAACAATGCGTATCGTGGGTCTAATCCGGTTTTTATCCTAACTGTATCTCGTAATGTGGGAGAAAATACTTATCTTACATGACTGTGTATATTGGATAAAAAGTCAAATTTATCCACGAGAGACTAGATAGATTACATAAAGTAATAGTTTACTAGTTGAACTGGTTACATTGAAAACAAAATTCGATAGCGTTTATTACCAAAAGTAAAACGAATCTTGTTTTAGATAAACTTAAACGAAACCCAATTATTGTTTTTCCACTCCATTAATCTTTTATTCACCTCTGCAAAATTTATTCACACAAAATAATTAAGTAAGTAAGTACACTAAATTCAAATGGAACATTACGTTCGAAATTCGAATATCCAAAATGCAGATCGTTACGAATTCCACCAATCACAGTCTAGAACATCAAACCCCGATTCGATTTGTTTTTACGATTGAATTTACGAGTGTGCAGTACGTTAATTTACGATTTAAGTTTAGTTTATATCGATTAATGGACTTTATTCGAGTTGCTTCTGGATGGTTTTATCGCTCTACGATTGAGACGAAAGACGTTGTGATATAATAACGTTTAAAAAAAATGTGTTGTAGTCGGTCAGTTTGAGGGCAGTTATAGACTATATATAGATTAACTGATTGTTTTAAAAAGATGTAGGTCTACTCGATTGGCGTAGTGGTCGAGAAATCAGCTTTATCTTAGGTTCGATACCCACCCGTCATAGTCATGGCGAATTTATTTCGTGGATCCCATGGCCATGACTATAGGGTAAGTGAAGGCAAGTGCGGTTCTTAGTCGGTAAGAGTCCAAAATACCCTGCCATCTCCATTCAACCTTTTCTCAAATTCTAGAAAAGGTTTGATACCCACACGGAACACAATAAAATAATATTTTTATGGTTGTTTCGGAGCTGTGTGCATGTGAGTTTTGTGTTTGTAAATATAAATTTCAAATAAAAACATGTGCGATCGGGAAACCCCTTTCTTTATCTCTGAATGATATAGCTACGATATGGCTATGATACAGCTGATCTGAGTTGAGCTGAACTGCTCAGCTGAGCCCACATGATGTAAACAAGTATGGCGGCCATAGACAGATAGATAGAGTATTCTTTATTGTACACCATTACATATGACAAATCAGAATAAAAATATGCAAACGTTACAAGAATAGGTAGAATTGGCGGTCTTATCGCTAATCGCAATTTCTTACCAGACAACCATTGGATGGACAGGAATCTACGATAGAGACAGAGAGCCATAGCCATATGCCGTTGACGACAATATCCGAACGCTTTTTACGTAACGCTTTTTCGTTAATTGACGATTTCTACCAAGAAGTCCTTAAATTAAGTCCAAGCCGTTACAGGTTAAGGAATTTCGTCTAAAAAAGTTACATAAACTTCCTAAAAGTAAGTAAAATAATAATTTTGTTTTGCAAAAGGAGGTCATCAAACGTCCTTACAACTCAGCCCAAATTTGTACCTGAGGTACCTACGTGATAGCTGTCAAGTTGACGGTTTTTACTATGAAACTGATATTAATATGCCAAAATGGTGTGCGTTTGACATTCCAAAACTGACACTGACAGCAGATAGCTATCAAGTTGACAGTTTTTACTATAAAAACACTATGAAACTGATACTATAGTGTTAAAATGGCGTGCGTTTTTTCAAATTTAAAGATTTTTTTTCTCACCACCATAGTAAGCATAAAAAAAAGTGTGACTAGAGTTTAACCAGCGTAATACAGGGTATTTTTTCCAAAGTGTACCCTCGGTACATAATTTGGGCAGATTTTGGTGACATCCTTTCACAAATTTTTTGGATTGCCAATTCATAGGTGGTGTAATTTGAATCCAAAGTACACACCACTGATTTTTTGAAATATTGTGCATATTAATAATGATTTATCACTCGCTTAACTGGTGAAGGTAAACATCCTTAGGTAATTAATAATAATTATAAGTTTCATGTTAATATATGTGGCAAAAACAGAACACGGTAACATTACTAATAAATAGCTGCATTATTTGACAGGAGTGAGACATCGTCAACAAGTTCAAAAAAGAAATTCCTTCCTTAACTTCAAAATAAAGCTCGGCTTTTCCCTTTCCGCAAAAAAAACTTAACACGTTATTTGTGCCATGTGCTACCAAACAAAAAAATACAATATTTTTCAAGTCAACGATTCTTTTAATTCGGGGAAGTCCCCAAAGTTTTGCTCATAAAGCTTTCAAGGCATTTGATTAAGCCTCTCGGAGGGTTGGATAAACATGAAATGAGAAAACTTTTGTAAACAAGTACAAATTACTTGAGCGGTGGACAGTCATAGAAACAAAGGGCAACACTGAAGTTATAATTGACGCTTTTGAAATTTCATTTCGCTGTGATGAAAAAGTTAGTGTGGGTCTTTTCCAGCAGAGGCTCGCGACTCTGCGGACTAATGTCAATTTAATTTGTATAAAGAAATCAGTCGTTTATAAGCTAGCTAAGAATCCATTATCTCAGAATTGTTAAAGGGATTCATTTAGCCTCAAAATTTAAGATTTAGATTAATATCTAAATCTAAAAATATTATCGAAAGCCCTTAGTTTTTCAAAAGTACCTATTAACTTACTGGTTTTCAGCCTATAGTGTTTCGAAGTCAACTAAGTTCCTTTCATTAAAAGTTGTTCACGTATAATAACCACATGCATATTATGTGTATTCCATTAGCCTACAGGTTCTTGCCACTTATTTGTTGAGGTTGAGGAGCAAAAACTTGCTTTTCGTACGTCACCATAAAGACGTAAATTCAGAATGAAGGCGATATTCGACATGGTGGGTGGGACTCGCGGTGGCTTAGTGGTCATAGCATCTGGTGAACCGAACCAGAAGACGCAGATTCCAATTTTTCCTTTGCTTAATAACTTTAAAATCTTAGCATGGAAAATGCCAAAAAATACAAAAAAGATACTAATTTGTTCTTTAGTGGTAAGCCTAGCTTTTAACAAATTTCGTTTTAACAAACTTTATACAATACTCATTATTACCGTTTCTAAGACACTAAACATCTAGAAAATCTCGGTAACTATACTTGTGAATCCCGGAAATGTCTGTGATGTGAAATCCGGAACTCCGGGAAATCGGTGCAATACCGGGATTCTTGGTCGTCTGAAATTGCAGCACGGTTCAGCTGTAATAAACACAAACAACATTGATTTCACACTGCGTCGGGACCGGATTATATAGGAAGCAATTCTGTATTAAATGATGATAGGAACTTTAATTTGTTAGATAACTAAATAATTAGTGTACAGAGGCCAGTACATCAAGCTACCACAATCTCTCAAATTTCTTTGATTGATTTTCAACTTTAATACCTATGTGTAAGGTTCATATTCAATTAGGAAAATTCGACAGTTTTGAATAGGTTGACATGCTGGCGTCTGTACAGATTCAAGATATAAACTGCCTTATTGATATAGTGATCGCAAGCACGACTACTGTGTTTGAGATCCCGGGTTCGATTTTTTAGTCGAGTCTAGTGGTATTGAATTTTTCTATGGAATTATTAGTAGCAATTTTATGTTCGATTAATGGCGAAATGTACGCGCCCTAAATTACACAAGATTTATAAAATATAGTGTTGAACTGTAGGTGTAGTACACTTCTGCCTAACCTACCATAGAGGTGTGATGTTTTATGTTTAATTTCAAGAATAAAAAGATTAAATTGCGCCTTCAACGGTTGGGTCATGCCGGTATTGATGTACTCTTTTGGCATACTCAAATGGACTCAAACGGAACTTGACGCCCTGGATAGGCGGGTCCGTACACTACTGACGCATATCCAATGCACCACCTACGATCGTCGGTCATGAGATTGTATATCCCGCGGAAGTGTGGAGGCCGAGGCTTTTTAAATGCCAAAAACCTCCACAACCGCGAGATATGCAATCTCAGGGAATATTTTCTACACGCCGACGTGGGAATACATCGAGATGTAGTAGCAGTGGACAAGGGACTCGCCCCGCTCTCCTTGGCGAATGAGAACTGGCGCAAGCCTGTAGTGCTTGATGATACTAACGACCGCAGGAAGATATGGCAGAGTAAGGAGCTTCACGGACGCTTTTTCCGGGCCCTACATGGGCCCGATGTAGACCAAGCAGCGTCCGTAAACTGGCTGCGTTTCGGTGACCTCTTTGGGGAAACCGAAGGTTTTGTCTGTGCAATTATGGACGAAGTTATCATGACGAATAACTACCGGAGGATGGAAGGAAGGATGGCACGGTTGACATCTGTCGGGCATGTCACCGCCCGAGTGAATCGATCCGCCACATTATCTCTAGTTGTTCTCGTCTAGCTAACGAAGAGTACTTGCATAGGCAATGGTCGTGTCAGTCAATGGCTTAATAGCCACGAGCCTCGACCAACACCTTAGGAGGCTCTCGTTAGGCGGCTGGGTCAAGCAAGGTGGGCTTGATCCAGAAAGCAATACTGCTGGACACGACTCGTATTGTTAGGAGATTCCTCTTTCTGGAGCCCTGACCGCCGGTAGCTCGGACCCTGTTCCCGATACCGGTGGGCCTCTATTTTTTATATTTTTAAATGTTTTTGTCTTTAATTTATTTTATAAAAATATTTAAAAATATAATTTATAAGAAAAAAGTTAAATAAAGGAAATAATAATAACTTTTTATTATCAGGCTACTTTGGCCTATAGATACGTACCTTACAGACTAACATATATATTATGTAACATAAAATGTGTTAGTATATAAAGAAACAAGCCTATGTTAGTACAATAACACTTCACTTAGCACTAGTCTCTGTGCGTTCTAGTGGTACTTGTCCGCGGAAGCGACGGAACACCACTCCTTCCGGCCAACAGTCCTCTTTCATGACGAGATGCAAATAACTAGTTGGTATTCGCACTACAAACGCCTTGAAGTTAACGTTGCGGCGCGATTCTAGTAGTTGCACTCACGGCGATCCATTCAACCTTTGGCGTACATACTCCGCAACGCAGCACGTATGGTTGGCGTGGGCTCCGCAGGAGCCCTGCCGAAGCGATTCTTGTTGGTTCGTTGGTGGCGCTTCCTCCTTTGCACCATCACGAAACTTTCATTATCAGCCTGCTTTGACGCCTTTTCAGGCGCGGGCTTCGTAAGGGGAGCATCTAAACTGCTCACAACGACTCTAGCGAGGTCTTTGCCCTTTGCTGACTCTGTTGACACGGGCAGCGGTGCACGCACGGCGGTGCGGGGAGGAGCCGCAGGGGCGGGAGCGGGGTTGCGGGGAGCGCACGGTGCGCACTCTGCAGGCTCAGCGTTTGACGGTGGCGGCGACGACAAAACTGCTGACGCGAAACTTAGCACCGATGTATCGAGGCCCGCTCCGCGACGCGTGTTATACGTTCGATGCACTCGATGGTGACCGTTGAGTACGTTACGCAAATCAGCCACGGTGCTTTGGGATGCATCCAACTTCTTCTGCACGTCCACCAGGCTTGCCTTAAGAAAGACGATGTCTTTCAGAAGGCTCGTTACATCGACGTGGTCGAAAGTGACGGGAGGAAGCTTGTAGAGATCCTTCGCCACAAACGTCGGTACGTCGTCAGGGTCGGTCTCCTTTAGCAGCGTTATAATGTCCTGAACGCTTTTCTTGGTCCCGTCACGCCTTCGGGATACTATCTTGTCTTGTTCAACAGCGTGTACAAGAGCAGCTTGGAAGCAGCGATGTCGTCCACGCTGAAATTCGTGGAGCAGATCTGAACTGTGGACACCTCGTCCATCACATCCAGTTTTTGCTGCAGAAACGCTAGCAGCTCATTTGTCACAAGTTGTTGACTCATGGCGTTTGCAGAAATTACGAGCAACGGCTTGCGCCGCGCTACACGACTTATAATAATTATAAGTGCCAGCAACACGTCCGCATCTAAACGCGGCTAATGCGAGACTGATTTACCTAGGTACAGTCGACAAAAGAGTATGGTATACAAGCAGCTAGCGACATCTGTGTATTGTAAATATTATGTAATAATGTATTAGCTGGCTGCATATTATCCTTTAGCGGATAAATATTTTCGTTCACTAAAATAAATGTATACCTTGAAATAAAACTACTTTTTACGGATTTTATCGCGTATATTGATATTATTAATCCCGACGTTTCGGACCCTTTACAGCGTCCATGGTCACGGGTAGACTGAGGTGGTGGGCGTCTTGATGATATAATTACTGACAGCTACCCTACATTTTTAATTGTTACACGATCAATGACATTTATTACTAATTATTTATTAAAACTAGATGGAGCCGGCATTTCCTAGCTGACGACCTCTGAGAAGAAACGCCGAAATAAACTCAGAGAATCATGGTCTCTTTTAAAGTAAAAATATTCAATGATCATGTTTTAGTTGTTAATTATTGGCAATCCGATTCACGCAGAACGAGCTCACAGTATCCTTTGGTCTTGCAGTTGTAGGCCTGGATTTTAGTTTAATAGAATATATAACGGGATTCCAAGCAGGTGGTAAGACCCAGCCATCTTCTCTATTGAAATTTGGATGTTTTTTAATTTCAATAGCCTCACGAATCATCCTGGGTAGGTATCGACTTTCCTTCGCAAGTAATTGTGGTTTATCAAATCTGATATAATGCTGGGCCTTGTCAAGAGTATGTTCACAAACTGCTGACTTCTTGGAACGGCGGTGTTTGACATCGGCGATGTGTTCTTTTACGCGGGTCCCTATGCTTCTTTTAGTTTGGCCTATATATGAGAGACCGCAATCACAATCAAGCTTGTATACGCCCGCATCTTGTAGAGGTATATGACAGATGGTAAGAACTGACTGATCTTCTTCAGCGGCTTGAAGTATGTTTTAATTGAAGCACGCTTCAAGATGTAGCCAATTTTGTCGGTGACTCCTCTAACATATGGTAGTACGGCAGGTAAGCGCTCAACTGTGGCACGTTTCACACGGTTTCTGTGACAAGGGCGCGGTATTCGGAGCTTGTTGTCGTGCAGGACTTGCTTGACATGTTGAAGCTCAGCAGCCAGGTGTTGCTCATCACAGATCCCATGTGCTCTCTGAAACAAAGATTTACCAACGGTAGATAACTGTGTTGGGTGTTGGTGCGATTCACCGTTTAGGTATTTGTCTGTATAGGCCAGCCAGACTTGACCAGCTGGATCAAGATATCCAACACTGTTAAATTTTTGCAACTGAAAATGAACCTTACGACATTGTATTAAAGTTGAAAATCTATAAAGAACAAATATTAGCAGTATGGTAAATGCTTGAAAATAAAATTGATGTTGATATACATAGTGGTATACAGGATTTTTTAACACAGGGATTGGCAGAAGCTTCAGAATACCACATGCCATGATTCTTGCATACATTGTTAAGATTTCATAAAATTAACCGAAACTAAATGTTATACGTACAGTTTACAAAACAGGCTATACCTGTTTTGTAAACTGTAAAGATCACTGCAAGAATCATGGCATGTGGTATTCTGAAGCTTCTGCCAATCCCTGTGTTAAAAAATCCTGTATACCACTATGTATATCAACATCAATTTTATTTTCAAGCATTTACCATACTGCTAATATTTGTTCTTTATAGATTTTCAACTTTAATACAATGTCGTAAGGTTCATTTTCAGTTGCAAAAATTTAACAGTGTTGGATATCTTGATCCAGCTGGTCAAGTCTGGCTGGCCTGTGCACCCACCGTGTACCGGTATAGCGAGATCCCACGTAATAATGGAGAAACTTTTAACATTATCTGATCTCAAAGCCACACTCCGAGCTGCTAAGTACCTACTTCTTCTTCTTGTCGATGGTAAGAATTTTATATGCTGTTTGTCCAAAACTTTGCCACCTCCACATCGTCGTCAGTAGTTACGCAGAGGTCGCTTTGATTGCAAGATTTGGGGCCCAAAGACAGCTTAGCAGTTGAGGCAAAAAGTACTGAGAATTTAAAATAAAATAATATAACCCAACACAGCTTGACCTGGAAATCAAGCCAAGAACCACAAGTGCAGCAGCCGTGCTTACGGTCAGTAGGCTAATAAGACAGCAATTAATTATGTATAAATCCATTTCGCCAAATTCGTCCAAAGGTATTAAAAAAAAAACAGAAAATTGATGATGGTGAATCCCGCAAAATTCAGTGAATTCTGAATACCTGTGAATCACGACGCGGCTCGAAACTGCAGCGGTGTGCAGCTTTAGTAAATACAAACGACATTGATTACAACGTTCACACTACGATAGGGCCAGGTTATGCGAGATGCAGCAATTTCTTAAATTAACAATGCACTACATACACATACAATTATCGTGGTATTGTCGTGCGATGGGCTGTTGAGTTAAGTTAAATTATTATGGTAGAGCTACAATGACTGATGCATGCGTGACGTCGGTTGGGACTGGTTTACTCAAAGCCGCTATGGCTCTTTCTTCAAAAGGCCATTTCAGACTTTGTGCTGCATTGTCAGAAACACATTTGTTACTATTCTATTCTGGACTTTAAAAGAGACTATGATTCTCTGAGTTTGTTTCGGTGTTTCTTCTCAGAGGTCGTCAGTTAGGAAATGCCGGAATCAAAATTTTACATATTTTTACTTGTAAAACTGCCATCTAGGATCAAATAACAAATACAATAGAAAAACTATTGACGAGCGACCCTGTAGAAGGTCACAGTTTCTTTAATAAATTATCACTTTGAAATCCATTCATCAATCGAAACTAATATTATAAGTGTGACTGAAATTAGTCTTCATTTTTAATTATAAGAAAACGAAAATATATTTTTACTAAACGCACTATTTTATAAACATTTTGTTTACTACAATTTGTCTCAAAAAGTATTTTGTGATGCGAGTGCAACCGCGCTCAAATGCTAGTTTTAAAATGATAACTATTCTTGTTTTCCACATTGTCCAATTATAGATGGCGTCCGTAGGGTCACCTGTGCAAATTAACTAAATCTTTGTGTGTGTTTGGTTTTAGAATGAGTCGTATGCTATCAGACCACTATTAAGTAGGTACAGCTGCTTTGAATTTATAAAAACTAGTTGAATCGTTCCAAATACCGAGAATAACCAGCCAAAAACTCAGGGCAGACCATATAATAATAATATACGCGATAAAATCCGTAAAGAGTCGCTTTATTTCAATGTATAATATTCGTGTAAGCGTCAGAAATCAATATCCAAAGATAATCCTTTAAATACTACTGATTGAACTCAGGATCTATAGCGTAACAGTCACGTTTAGGATATCTAGGCTAATGAGGCAGTATATTTATCAGAACTAAGTTCTTATTATTATCATCCCATGCCTAATGAGCATAAAAAAAAAACAATCACAGTCAATAAAATTGTCCACTATCTCATAACGCCATCCCGCGCTGTCCAAACAGGCAGAGAGGCATCGCTCCAACAAATATTAATTGTATTTAAACCAAACGCAAATATTCGGAGCGGAAACGCATTACTTGGTGCTTGTAGCGATCGATTCTACCGTAAATGTAATTCACTTTATTACTATTGGTACTTTTAGCCAATAATTTTACCATTGGCCAGTATCACGTTCAGCCCAGCAGCTTATAAAAATTGGATTTTGATCTACACGTCACCTGTTCGGTAAATGGCAAACTTCGACGACGTCTGTGGTCTAGTGGTTTGAGTGTCAGTCTGCTGATCACGTCAGTTTGAGGTCGTGGGATCTATTTGATGAGCATAAGTGTTTGCGTTTGTCTGGGTGTTTCTTGTATGTATTATAATATGTATTTACAAAAAAAGTATTATATGCATTGTCTAGTATTCATAGTACAAGCTCTGCTTAGTTTGGGACTAGATGATGTATGAAATTTTGCCATTATGTCCAGGAATATGCCGGCGCCATCTAGTATTATTAATTGAATATTGACTTGTAAAAGTGTCTTTAAAAAATCTATTTACAAAAATAAATATTATTTATCATGAATCCTCATACAATCATGCCTGTATTCCTCGAAAGTTAAGCAAAGGTGTATGTGATATACACCCACAGTTTACTAGTAAGTTCTTGGATCCAATGATATGGAGGATAGGCTTACCCCCTTTTACATGATACTCAAAGACACACTAGTGATTTTTGGGGACTAATCTAAACTCCATCCTATCCTACTTCCTACTAATCACACTAATATTATAAAGGCGAAAGTTTGTGAGGATGGTTGTTTGTTACTCATTCACACTAAAACTTCTGAACGGATTTTAATGAAACTTTACAGTATTATTAATTATACATCAGAATAACATATAAGCTATAAAAATTATAACGATTTGAGGTAATTAGCCAAATTACAACGATAGTCAAAAGTAACTTCTCCACGCGGACGAACGCGGGCAGAAGCTAGATATTTTACATATAAAATTCTCAGTAACAGCTGCCAAAAATCCAATTGCATTGCTCGATCTAAGATTTGATACCGGGACCTTACACTCGGCCGCCAGACCAACATATTTTTTTGTTGTGCAGGTCTGGGTGTTTGTGTAGCCAAGATAGAGAAGAAATCTTATAAGCATTAAAACTGTTTTTCATAAGAAATCATATTTAGAACTAGCTAACCCGATAGACTGCCCTGTCCTAATTTCAATAAATCAAAAAAATATCCCACAGATTAAACCCTCTTTCAAATTCTTTCAAACTTTCAGTTTATTCGGAATTATCTAATTTTCCGGGAATCTTCTCTTTCTCTAACAACCTGTTTTGAACTATTAAAAAAAAACAAAATATTCCGTCCAGCCATTCTTTAATGATGCACGTACCATCGGACAGCATTTCATTTTTATATATAAAGATATTCAATAACGAAAAAAAGTAAGGAATTTAAAAAGTTAACAAAAATTAAAACTCGGAATCCCGGGAATCATAATAGGACATGAAAAACATAAAAACAACTCTCTAATATTCCAATTCTAAAACAAGCTTACTACTATAATTATATCGTCTGCACTTTCTTCATATCACTTTTAAATAAAAACTTTTTAAAATAAATAAACGAGGACAAAATTTGATATAAATAAATGATACAAAATGAAAATAATAAATACCGAATCCTTAAACAAATATAGCAGACATATTAAAAGGGTCCAATTTAGAACCAGTCCAATTTACACGGCGGTTCAATTAAGAGCTGCCAAACGCGCAAAAATAACGGAACTTTTCAAATATGATCCGTAGAAATACCTTCAAGGTTGTTATACTTGGACGTGGGGTATCCCGGTTTTATCTGACGGCCATTTTGTCCCACCTGATCGTAAAAAATAATTGAATGGCTCAGGAAATGCTTGGTAATGCCCGTTACCTCCTATGAAAGTTATAGTTAGGTCCAGAGATTGGGTCCACTGTTTCAATTACACCCGGCAGCTGATTCTTTTTTGAGATAGAATGCGTATCTTCGTTTGCATAAATATGGGTATAAGGCATTCAAGGTTGAATAATTTTCTTTTTTGGCTTTAGTAGTAGCTCATAGTCAGTTAGACTTAGCGTCGATAAAATCCTTTTTGCCAATTTATAAAATGGCGGTTTCAAATTAGGTAGAAGAAAGCCATTTCAGACTTTAAACTGCATTGTTACACTCACATATTGGTTCTCCTGGAGGTCAAGCCTGGGTAATGTGTTCGCGGACGAATAGAAGACACTTTTGTCAGTATGTCTGGAGTTTTCAATACTTGCTACTACTCTGTTTGGACTAAGAGACCATGATTCTCTGAGTTTGTTTCGGTGTTTATTCTAAGAGGTTGCTAGTAAGAAAATGGCGACATCTAGCTTAAAAAATCCTTAATATTGATTTATAAGAATAACTTTAAAACATATTTGATCTAAATGAATATACAGGAGAAAACCCTGGTATGGGCCAACGTTTTTCTTTAAAACGAAACAAAATATATCATTTAATCCAAACAGGTTAAAATTTGAAACCATGCAACCATGTTTTATCTAGAACAAAATATTTTTATTTCTAATTATGACGACTAACTGATAAAAAGAAAGAAAGCTGGCAGATAGGCTGAGGGCTTTGCCTACTGCATTAATAACAATAAAATATGGGTAGAGACAGGAGACTAAACACAATAATTACACACTCCTCTATAAATGAACAAGATAACAGCGTGAAGCAATTACAATCAAGAGTAAAAAGAGTTTTCAAATTAACACAAATCAGAGATTGCAAAAAGAAAAACGTCAAAAGTATAAAAAAACGTTAAAAGAACTTGGATTCTACAAGTTGGTAACTTCCTGATAATAACAGTTGAATTAACTTTTTTATCACTGAAACTCTAAGTTCAGATGGTATTTAAAGACCAACTTACAGGCTTGATATTACATGATTCAGTGTAGTGCAAGTTATGAAAGGTAGCGATAGTAGGTAACCTTTTTAAAAATAGATCATAAATCAACTCTGCTCGTAAAACTAATAATGTACGCACAAAGCGTTATACTAAAACTGTGTGGTTAATGCTTGCAACACTAAGCAGCGCTGATTTTCGGCGAAAAATTATTAATGATAAAATAAAAGAGTGACGGCTGACGTCTCCCGATGCACAATCAAAATAGGTACTTGCTTACTTACAATAACTACTTCTTCTTTTTGTCGTTGATGGGTTTGCGTTTGACCTCAGTCTCACCTGATGGTAAGCGACGACGAGGTCCAAGTTGGAACACGCTTACCCAAAAAATGCCTGTTCATCTCACCTTAAAGACACCAAGGTTATATGAATCCGAGAATACAGACGTAGGGAGAACATTCCACTCCTTTGCGGTGCGAACAAGAAAAGATTCAGCATACTGCTTCGTTCGTCGTGATAGAAATTCGCCCACATGTGAGTGAACGCTCTCCTGGCGTCTGATAGTCCAATGAAAGTGGATGGTAGAATAAGGTCATGGAGTTGTAGGGCAACTCTCCATAAAAAAAAACTGAAAAACAAGCGATCTTTCGCCGATGTTCCACACTGTGTAGTGCTCACTTCTAACACCATGAACACATGTACATGAATGATGTACACATCCTCACCTACTTTACACCACACATCATTTACCCACAACCACCTCATCACTAACTATAATATAGTTTTCATTCATATTATTGTAAAATTGTTTAATAGTGCCTATATTGATTTCTGACATTTACGCGAATATTATACATTGAAATAAAACTACTTTTTACGGATTTTATCGCGTATATTGATATAATTAATCCCTATGGATGGATTAATAATATCAATATACGCGATAAAATCCGTAAAAAGTAGTTTTATTTTAATAGTGCCTATCTTTGAGAGAGCCTTGACTTCCATCATACAAGTTTCACTTAGTTTGGAAGTCAAGAGTTGAACTAATTTGTGAATCAATTTAAAAATTGTGCAATAAACATTTATGATTTTTTATGAATCTAGCTAATATTTATGATCTTGGAAAGTTCTTCTTGATGTATTTCCAGAAGATATGAATAGACAGACGAGTCCCATGACAGTGACAGGGTTAGAGTAGGCTAGTGCGGTTTTTATTCGGTAGGAGACGTGATGACATAACGTACCAACTCCCGAGGTGGTGGATCATTCATGAGAATTTTCCGTACAATTAAAAACAAATACATTCCTTCAACCGAAGCGTCTTAAAGTTCGTTCCACACCAAAATAATATAGGTACGTAGTAGACACAAAACACGCAATAGGCCCCGCTAGTCCACAATTACCTCAGTTACAAGGAAAGTCACTCCACCAAATTTCCTCCAGCCGACATTCCCCTCAATTAGCCAGTTTTAATGGCAAATTATGGGCAAACATGGACCGGCTCCCGTCTTGTTTAGTTGACACATTTTTGTAGTGAAATTAGGGCAGGGATCCGACGGTCACTCCTAAGTGACCCTACACTATGTCCAGGATCATTGCATAGGAGCAGTGTTGTTATCGTCAAAATGAAAGTTGGCGTATCAGGTAATTAAAATTGACGTATTTATGAAATAAATAGATGAAATTGCCGTAGAAAACAACAATCATGATCCAAAGACCGTTTATTTTTTTAATTATTGTGCAGATATTGCCATAAAATACTGTTGCCGTTATATCCTAATATTTGCCTGAAATTCCTTATAATTTCCGTATTGTTATCGTACAATACTGCATTGAAGTGTTTATTTTTGTCTATTGCATTCAATTTTCAGATGCGATTATCGAGAACCAGAATAGAATATTTTTTATTTTACACCATATACAAAAGCCAAGTACATGTTTAAAAATGATTGAATGGTACAATGGGCGGTCTTATCGCTAAAAGCTATCTCTTACAGACAACCTTTGGATGGATTTAAGAGAAACGGAGAACCAGGAAGCTATTATAAATTTAAAGATTTGATTGTAAAATGTTAAAATGATCTATTAACTTTCAATGAAACGCTGACAGTCTAGTTATACGATGATAGGTCTCGATTTCCAATCCAAGGCACTTTATCCGAATTTTTACAATTAAATGGATATTACAGTAACATCACATAACTTCCACCACCTCTGTCTAACCCTTTGGGGAATACAACAGTGATGGTATGTTTTATACAGGGTGTAACAGGGGGAGGGGTGGATCATCGGCAGTTAAACGATAGGGGACTTCAATACCTATCGATATGACCCCGAGTAAGTATTGAATATCATATCGATATGTATTGAAGTCCCTCATCGTTTGACTGCCGATAATCCACCACCCCTGTTACACACTACATCCATTTCACCTGGATGAATGGGTGTCCACCACCGTTCGTTTCTCAAGAAACTTTTTACCGCGAACGACTGCTCTGTGGAATCAATTACCAGCGGAGGTATTTCCGATCCGGTACGACATGGCAACCTTCAAGAAGCGAGCCTATTCTTATCTCAAAGGCCGGCAACGCACTAGCAACCCCTCTGGTGTTGTGGGTGTCAATGGGCGGCGGTGATCACTTACCATCAGGTGAACCGCTTGCTCGTTGGCCTCCCTCTTCCATAAAAAAAAAACCCTGTATAAAACCATTCACTAATATTTATTTATTTGAACTTTGACATTTACCAAGCAATTAAATACAGAAAATTTAAATATTTCAAAACCAACAAATCACATTTCCAATTTCTTTTTAATAACAAACTTGGTCCAAGGAAATGTAAAGTAAACTTACAGTTTGCCAGTTTTTTTTTTCAATACTAAGTGGAAGCCGGGTCGCCGACGGTACCTAAGCCTTCTTCCAAGAAAATTAATGTTGGTATTGCGAATTTAAAAAATATTGCAGCTACGTACGAGCACAATCTGTGAAATTTGTTTGATTGATTTTCAACTTTAATACAAAACAATTGTCGCTCGTGATTTCACAATTCACATCAAATTTTTTGACAAAAAGTAGCCTATGGCCTTTTACAAGGATAACTTGTCTTTATACCAAATTTCTTCAAAATCAGTTTAGCGGTTTAGGCGTGGAAGCGTACCAGACGGACAGACAAACAAACTTAGTTAGTTTTTCTAGGGCGTCCCCTCCTGGCGGTTCCACTGACATTCGCCATATGACCTTTTTGTTAGTCGCTTTTTATCCATTCTCTCGACATGACCAAACCATCTCACTACACATCGTCTTTTAAACCGCAAAGTTGCCTTATCACACTATTTCTCAATCTCATTCATTCCGAATTACACTTCACATACCTCGCAAGGAACGCATTTCTACAGCATTTATTCTACTTTCATGTTCCTTCTGCCATACCCAACTTTCACTTCCATACAGTGTAGATATCAACACAGCGGTTTGTTACCTATTTCACCTAACCTTCATGATTGGATATTACGCAAGCCGAACTTATTTTTCAAATCTTTCCTTAAGATTGAGGCGTTCTAAGAAATATCTTCGGTTATTATTATCTGGGAATTACTTTGCTATAGAGCTTTATTTTGTATTGGAGATCAAACCGAAATGATTGTCTATCTTAGAGTAATATTATGGTTGGAAAGTCGTACCAATATTTTTTAAGACGCTAAGATTAATTTACTTGTAAATTTTTGTGTGGGTAGATAACGTAGAACGATTCGTATTTTAGCTAAGGGTTAGCTTATATACAAATTTATTCTTAATAAGTGTATAATATTTATTGTGAATAGGAGTAAAATATGTATTCTTAATGAGAGTAAATTTATATATCAACCTTTAACTAAAATAGGAAATAATAATCTAGTTTAAGCATCCCTACTCGGTGTCTAAACTAGATTATTAGGTAACTATCTGTTTCCCGGTTTCACCCGCATCCCAAAGGGTGTTTTAAGAGAAAATGTAGACTATGTCCTTCTCCAAGGTCTAATCTATCTCTATACCAAATTTTATCAAAATCATTCCAGCGGTTTAGGTGTGAAAGCGTAACAGATAGACAGAGTTACTTTCGCATTTATAATAATTAGGAGTAGGAATTCGGTTCCGTCAAAGTCATTGATGATTTTGGCACAATAACACATACATTATTATCAAATTGTGTACAGACGCCAGCAGGTCAAGTTATCTCAAACTGTTAATTTTCCCAATTGAATATGAACCGTATATAATTTTGTGTTAAAGTTGAATTTCAATTAAAGATATTTGACATATTGTGGTAGCTTGATGTGCGGGCCTCTGTACATTTCTGCCTAATCTTTCAGAGAATATAAGCGTTATAGTATGCATATACTTCAATCACTACCAAATAATGTAATAACGTTATCTGAGAGCCTTACATAAACAATATCTAAGAAAAAGAGACGTCGATATACCCAAATCTAATTTATCGAGTTGGGGACTCGAAAGTTTAACATCAAAAAGGCTTTAAAATAAAATACTTACAACAAATGAAATTTTCCTTTGGAAAAATAAATGATGAAAAGGGAAACGCGGATGAAGAATGTTTGAATCGTTATAACATATGTTTTTTTTTAAGGACGAGCTTGTTACGCTTAAGGGATTTAAAAGGAATATCATTAATGTTTCATTTCAATATTCATGTTGTTTTTTTTCGTTTGCACGACATTTAAATCTCAAAAAGGTACCGGAAAATACTTGCTAACATATCTTACTACTTATGTTACATTTAATCGTTTATTTCATTTGAAGCCTTAAAAGGCTTTTAGATGGTACTACGTACATGAATAAATAAAATATGGGTAAGATTAAAAGGTTAACATAATCATCTCCATCCTTTTTTTTTATAGTACGGAAAATCGTCAAGGATCTAGATCCATATATAGATCCATGACGATTTTCCGCAAAGGTGGCAGAGCATGTTACCTTGCTTGCCTTCACGTCATGGCCATGGGATCCGCGAAATTCGCCATGACCATGACAGGCTGTGGTCTAGCAGTTGCTGGACCCGGTCGATAAGCGAGGCCTTTCCTCGCATACTGTTTAGGCCCGCTTCGTTACGAGCGTGCCGCCTACTGGGGCCATTGCCTGGTCGGGCGGCAGAGGCAATTCAACCGCCCGCAGGCCACAGCTCATGGAGGCCGGAGGTCTCTGTGTGCCCTCCGGCACCCGGTGCGTCTACTATGGATCCGGAGAGAAGTGGACAATTCTCTCTCCCTTTCCTTTCCTTCTCGCCTCGTTTGCAAGCATGACTTGCTCGCAGTAAGAGGCGGCAGCTTCCCACGCACTCTCGCTCCCGACCATAGTCTGAATTACAGCCGGAAGCGAGACGCACATAATTTCCATCCTAGCCTTTTAAGATAAGGTGACGTTAAGGTCAGCTTCCAATCGAACCAGATGCGACTGTGTATCAGTATTTTACACGAGTTACCCTTGTAACGCCAGTGGTATCACTTGCACGTTGCCGACCCTGTAAAACGAAAGAGGAATAAATAGATGTGTTGGTAGTGTAAGGGTCGAAGTTGCCATTGCCAACCCTCAAGGAGCACTGGCAACCTTGCTCACCGTAACGAACACAATACAGCTCAAAGCACACTTCGATTTTCTGCAAGGCGGAGATACTTCTCCAGTCAGGCAGCTCCAATTTGAGTGGAATTACTCTCACTATGCCCTACCTCTCTTAAAAAATTCTGTATTAACAAATCCTGTATTCCCTGAAGGGTTAAGCAGAGGTGTACTTTATGTTCACCCATGCCAGTATGTTTAGGTCCCATGTAATAGGGGGCGAGCCTGAAATTAACTGGGCACAAATCTAAACTCCGAGCGGCTACTGAGAATTGCATAGCGTAGCAGCAGTGCTTAGAACTGCTAGATGAAGTAATTTCATCATTTACTTCCTCACAAAACTGGCAGTATTGCTCACAACCGCTCGCTCGGCGACGCAATTTCATCGTTAACTTCCTTACAAAACTGTCTTCTTCAATATTAAATTGAAGGTCTTTAATGTAAAATAATAACAATACCCAAAAATACAATAGATATCAGACTTTGTATCATTTAAATGAAGCGAAGACCGTATACCAATTAGGATCGCCAAAGAATAATTGTATTCAATACAGTTTATCCAACTGTACCCGAAAAGGCAATTATCATAACGATTTATAATACAGACGTCATTAAAAAGGTACGGAGTAGCTTGAAAATTTGTTTTTTAACCGTTTATCTTTTGCTAATGGTGTAAAATTAAAATATGTTACGGTAAAGATAAAGTCATTAAGGATGGAAGTCAGAGATCGAGTATTTTGTGTAAACTTCTCTGTTGTTTTGAGATTATTGCGTGATAGAAATATCTAAAAACCTTGAAGGAAATTTCGACTGCGGCCAGGATTGGAACTTGCGTCTTTTGGTTAGGTACACTAGACGCTATGACCACCGAAGCCACTGCGAGACCCACCTGCCAGGTCGAAATTTGCCTTTGTCTTTGCCTTGAGTTTACATCAGTAGCACATAGGGAAAAGCAAGTTTTGCTTCTCAATCCGTAGTCGAATTTTTCCTTCCTAAAAATTCGTTTAAAATCTTAGCATGGAAAATGCCAAAAAATACAAAAGATAAGAATTTACAGAGTCAGGATTAAATTAGGATTAACAAACAACAATAAATACACATTGATATGACAGAGATACAACGTTGTTCTTACAACTACTAGTGGTAAAGTGGGCGAATGATGTCCGTGCCTTCCTTTTTTACACTCGGCGAGACACTGACTTACATTAAAGTCTTAGACAAAATCATCAATCTAAATATCACCACAGTCAAATAAAGTTTTCTTTCTTTTTTTATAAGAGAGATTGTGGTCAAACGCTAACCTATAGCGTTTGACCACAATCTCACCTGATAGCAAGTGATGATGTGGTCTAAGATGTAGCTCGCTTACCTAGAAGATACCTATTCACTCGTGACTTGAAGACCCCCAAATTCTACACGTCAGGAAATACTGACTCAGGCAGCTGATTCGATTCCCTATAATCTTTCTATAATAAACTAAACAAATATGTGGTCGCGTCAATCTATTTATTAAAATAGAAAGAAAGATTTCTAATAATGATACAGTCGCTATAAAATGTAGAATCAAAAACTTGGTTTTACATTAGATCTAACAACTTTTTGCGGTATAAGAACTGTTTTGCGAGACTTGCCATATTTTTCCATATTATATTTTTAATAGGATTTTCTTCTGATTTAACTTCATACTTTTTCACTTGCTTACCCCTGCTTTAGAGACAACTAAAACACCAATGAATTTCGTAAAGCGGTAGGGTATCTTACGTTGGGAGGAGAGACGGAGAGTGCCCATTCTGTACGTAGGAAGTATGATTTAATTATTCTGTGACGTAAGTGCTAAATTAATTTAGTAATTCTAACATAGTTTATCGCCCCTGTTCATAACAATACAACCTGACAGAATAATGATTATGCTCATTAATATTTAATAACAGTGCATAATTCATGAGGCTTCTATGTATTTGTACTATAAAATTTATTGACCAAATACATAAAGGGGACGGTTATGTTAAATTATGTATAGGTAATAATGGCCAAGTAGTGTTAAATGAACGAACTGCCTAATTAGTCCTGTGGTTCTAGTCACAAGAGGTTGAACAAAGTGTTAATGAGATTTTTTTTCAGTTTTTTTTAGTAGAATTCGAAATTAGGCTTTGCAGCCGATTAATGGCAATAGGCTCGCCTATTACATGGAACCTAAACATACCGCCAAACTGTGGGTGTACATTTAATACCTACAATTCTGACTCTCGCAACCGGCGTGTATGTATGACAAGATGTATGAATGTGGTCGAAGCGAAAGAAGTATGCAAGAATCGTAGCAGGTGGCGTTCTTTAGTTTCTGCCTACCCCAGATGGGATAAAGGCGTGAGTGTATGTATGTAATTCTGACTCTGCCCTTCGAGGAATACAGGGATGGTGGTATATTTTTTATTACTGTCCGCTTCGATAATTTATTTATTTATTTATTCAAGGCACATCAACAATATAAACACAAATATTGATATTTTAAAGACAAAGATATAGACTAGTGTTTACATCAATTACAGACATGCACATAATGCATTGTAATTGATGTTGAATAAATAAATTTAGTGTTGATGAAGTGGCTGTAGGCTGGCCACATCTGCAGAAGAATCGACAACCGCTGGGATACACGTGTTCTCGAGTGGCAACCGAGACCCGGCAAACGTAGTGTAGGACGCCCTCCGGCAAGATGGAGTGATGATTTGCGAAAGGCTGCTGGTAGAAGCTGGATGCGAAAAGCCGAGGACAGGGTGAAATGGCACACATTAGGGGAGGCCTACATCTAGCAGTGGACTAGTATAGCAGGCTGATGATCATGATGGTGATGAAATAAGTTTACTCAGCTTGAACTATTATAGAGTAACACGTGCCACCTCAATAGAAAAAAAAATGCTTAAAAGCTTTTGCCTAGTACCTAATAAACCATACGGCGTAAGAATCAATTAAATGGGCGCCAAGAAAAATATTGGCCCAGGATCCACCAATTTACCGAATATCAAACGCCATGGATAATCGCTACTGATCAATTTAGCTCATCGCTCGTTTTTATGAAAACAATATCCCATTGACAAAGGAGGAAAAAACACTCAATTTATCGCTTTACTCTCAATTTACATAATCTTACCTTAAACCAGGGAGTGGGGGGTTTAAATTGATAAATTCCCCTCCCTAATAAGACGAAAAATTGTTTGTTCAATTGGCACCCCCTTTCCAAGTCCGTTTTTGAAATATGGGAACGCGGGGCATTGTTGAAATTTCAAAAGATTGAAAGTATGTACTTTCTTTTGTAATTCTTTTCTCTCGAGTGGGGAGCAGAGCGTAAAGTTGATTTATTTTGTTTGAAATTAGATATTAGATTTTGGAATTTGTGAATTTTTATTCGTATTTTAAATTTAATGAATTAAAGTCGAAAAGGTGTTTGCTTTAAGGGGTGTTTATAAATGGTTTGCAAAAATAATGTTATATGTTTGTTCTAATGGCACACGCTGTATAGTGCTGAACAACTTTTTAATAGGTACTTAGGGCCTACTGTGCCATAAAGCTGCACTGCACTCTATTACAAAAGGTTACGATATAAATTACGTTTCACCTTTGCAAGTGTTGCATCAAAGGTCAGTGTACTCTGGGTTTGAAGGCAGAAGCTGGCAATTTACAGGTACAGGTGTCAGCTTAAAAAATAAACTCTTCTTTGTCGTTATTTTTATAAGAACTAAAAACTTGTCAACTCTACTTCGTCGAAAATTAAAATATTAATCCTTCCATCTCTTTATATTATCATCAACTCATATACTGTCCCACTGCTGGGCACGTGTCTCGTCTCACAGAATGAGAGGGATTAGGCTATTGTCCACTACACTAGCCTAGTGCGGGTTGGCAGACTTCACATGCCGTCAAGAAAACCTCTAAGGCATGCAGGTTTCCTGACGATGTTTTCCTTCACCGTTTAAGCGTGTGATCATTTTATTACCTATTAATACGCACATGATTTCGAAAAGTCAGAGGTACATGCCCTGGATTTGAACTCCAGACCTTCGACTTGGCAGTCCAATGGTCATACCACTAGGCTATATTTTTATTAATTTGAATTAAATTTTTATACTTCAAGACAGGTAGATAGTAGGAGTAATTCCACTCAAATTGCCCGACTGGGGAAGTACCTCCACCTTGCAGAAAATCGAAGTGAAATAATACTGCTCTGAGCTGTGTCGTACTCCTTACGGTGACCAGGGTTGCCAGTGCTCCTTAAGGAAACGTTGTGTCGGCAGTGGGGGGAATTTGACCCTTACGCTGCCAACCCAACTATTGCTATTTCGTTTCACAGGGTCGGCAACACGTAAGTTATATTCCCCAGCCGGGCAACTCCAATTTGAGTGGAATTACTCCCACTATGCCCTACCTCTCTTCTTGCTATTGAGACTTGTTTATTTGGTAACGCGAGCCCGAACTTTGGTTTTCATCATGCATTCAGTGCCAGCCAACCTTCTGTACATCGTCAATCCACCTTCATTTTTCTATTTCTATCATGCTACAGCAAATTGACCACTCCATACGTTAATCAAAAGCTTGAAGAGTACTTATTACGTCATCTTTTGGCTCCCGAAAAGTCGAGGCATCACAAGCGAGAAAAAAAAAATTAAGAGCATAACGTCCCTTTCCGAACAGATTCTTCATGCACTCCCCCTTTGTCGAGGGTCCTCAAGCCTCCTAAAGTACCTACCCATTGTTCTATGGCATAATAGGAGACCATTTTGTGTAGGCCGTAACATTGGCAGTTTTTGCACCGTAATACTGTTTTTATGAGCTAGTTCCTTTATATTAACGTTATGCTCATGAATGATGTATGCTTTTATGGTGCTGTTCTGATTTTATGGGTCATGTACGGCGTACCGAAGTATTTTCGTGTTTTCTTTTATTGTATGTTGAATATTCTTTTGAGAGGTGCGAAAATAAATGTCGTTTAAGTGAAGAGTTGTAACAATTTACAGTAGATATGATTTTTGAGAACGCATTTTATAATTTGTTCAAGGTATGAGGAGCTCGTGGTTAAATAATAATTGACGACGTCTATGGTCTAGTGGCTCGAGTGTCAGACTGCTGACCACGAGGTCGTGTGTTCGATTCCCATAAGACACAAATATTTGTGTGATGAACGTAAATGTTTGTTTGTCTGGGTATTTGTTATACTTATATACCTACTTATTTTGTAAATACATACTTACTTACGAATTATATTAAGTATTATACATTTATACGACATAATATATCCATTGTCTAGTAGCCATAGTACAAGCACTGATTAGTTTGGGACTAGAACGTGTTGTGTGAAATGTCCCAAATATTTCTACGAAAAAAAAAACTACGCTGATCAACCGATCTGTAAGGTGAAGCTGCGCTAGTCACGGTCAGTCTGTGCATAGGTGACCATTCTTAAGATATCGAAAATCCTCTGTGCTTCATAGAGCACGTAAAGCCGTCGAGTCCTCCTGTATACCCCGAAACGGTAGAGGTGTACTAATAATACGCTCACAGTTCGACGGTATGTTTAGATCCCATGTAATGTCGAGCCTATTGTCATTATACATACACAAATCCAAACTGCAACTGAGAATTTAACAGAAAATGCCTATAACAATTTTCTCCTCAAACGTAGCTATAGTATACGAGCACTAGGCTAATGAGACGGATAAGTTGTTTTAAAGTTATTTAGCGAAGGAAATAATCGACTGCGGACAATATAAGAACCTGCGTCATCTGGTTAGGTACACCAGACGCTATGACGACTAAGCTACCGCGAGTCCCACCCGCCATGATGAATTTTGCCTTCAAATTCAGAATTTACGTCTAGGTGACATCAGTATTGAAAAGTAAGTTTTTATCTTTTTGGCATTTTCCATGCTAAGATTTTTAAAGTTATTTAGAAAAGGAAAAATTCGACCGCGGGCAGGATTCGAACCTGCGTCTTCTGGTTAGGTACACCAGACGCTATGACCACTAAGCCACCGCGATACCTACCCGTCATGTCGAATTTTTCCTTCACATACTGAATTTACGTCTTTATGGTGACGTCAGTAACACCTATTGAAATTCAAGTTTTTGCTTTTCAACCGACACAACTTACTTTACAGTTAGTTGTAGTTCAGTGTAGTTCAATGTCGAACGATGCCACCTTACCTTTCAACTATCTTTTTGGCATTTTCCATGCTAAGATTTTTAAAGTTTTTGCTTCTCCGCCGACATGACTTACTTTACACATTGCTTAAGTTATTTTAGTTGTAATCATTACGATAAACAAATTATATCAACACTCATACCTAATGGCTGTTACATTTATTAGCATTCTGTGTAACCGCACTAACAATTGTTATTGCATAGGTACTAGTTTGTGAGCAGTGATAGCCTAGTGACATGACCATTGGACTGCCAAGTCGAAGGTGTCGAGTTCAAACCCAAGGCACGCACCTCTGACTTTTCGAATTCATGTGCGTATTATTAATAATTAATTGTCACTCGCTTAAACGGTGAAGGAAAACATCGTGAGGAAACTTACATACCTTAGAGATTTTTCTCGACGGTTTGTGAAGTCTGCCAACCCGCACTAGGCCAGCGTGGTGGACTATAGCCTAATCCCACTCAATATGAGAGAAGACCCGTGCCCAGCTTTGGGACAGTATATGGGTTGATGATGACTAGTTTGTGAACTCTAACTCGCTTAAAAACCTACATTTTACATTTGCATCGCCATATTTAACGGACACAATCAACTTTACTTCGAATTTTCACAGTATCGCTTCTATAGTAGGCATCCAGCTCTCACACGTTGCACTGTGATTTATAACTGCTACGTTGTCACGGTACCCTGTTATTTTGTCACTGCGACGTTGGAACCGTTCTTTTTATTTTGTTATGCTCTACTCTTTGAGTTATTTTGAACTACAAACGCGAATGCATTATTCACGATTGTTAATTATTCTAAAGTAACTGTCTATTTGTATTTTTTGGAATTTTCCATACTTAGATAGAAGATTTTAAGTTATTTTAGCGAAGGAAAATTTCGACTTGCGTCTTCGTGTAAAATACTGATATTCAGCCGCATCTGGTTAGACTGAAAGCCGACCCCAACATAATTGGAAAAACGCAACGACTTTTCCTTCAGTTATTGGCAATTCACAGTAATTAATAAACACATTTTAAATTTTGAGAAATGTTAAGCAGCAAATTAATGATAACGAAGATAATTATTATTATGAACTAAATATAAAAGAAAAAAATCCAATTCTGATTTCCCGCAACCCCATCCAATCTTAACAAGTAAAGCCTTACCGTAGCTTCCATGTCGTTATTTTCAACTCATCCAATCTATGTGCGGTAATCAGACCGTATCGTCACACTGTTTATTACCAATTGTACGAATCGTCCGGATCCTTAGCGTTTCCGAATCGGAAATTTTCGGACTCCAAATTCCTCCATTACTTCTTTTCGGTTGGAACTGACACCATAACTGTATTACACCATTACTTAAATTGTTGTTACTGAAATGTAATACAGGGTGTCGATTTTTATGAACCAATAAAAATTGCACTCTGCAATATTATGGACAGAAAATTCGGTTTATTTTTGTAATTGCTTTACTTGACTTCCATTTTTGACAACGTCTGTGGTCTAATGGTTCGACTTCTGATTACGAGGTCGTGGGTTCGATTCCCACACGACATAAATATGTAATATTATGTATATATGTAATGAACATAATTAGTGTTTGCAAAAGTAGTAATAGTCTAGTGATATGACTATTGGACTGCCAAGTCAAAGGTCTCGGTTTCGAATCTAAGGCACGCACCTCTGAATTTTCGAATTCATGTGCGTATTGATAATTAATGATCACTTGCTTAAACGGTGAAGGTAAACATCGTGAGGAAACCTGCATGCCTTAGACATTTTTCTCGACGGTGTGTGAAGTCAGCCAACCCGCACTAGCCCAACGTGGTGGACTATAGCCTAATCTCTCTCAATCTGAGAGGAGACCCGTGCCCAGCAGTGGGACAGTATATGGGTTGATGATGATGATGATAAGTGTTTGTGTTTGTCTGGGTGTTTTGTATGTACTGTAATTATTAATATGTATTTACAAAAAAGTATATAAGTATATCCATTGTCTAGTAGGTACCCATAGTACAAGCTCTGCTAATAAGATATGCATGTATTTTGCTTTGTAATATGATATGACTTTTTTGTTCAATTATTTATAATCAAAATATATGCATCAAACTTTATAACCGTACATGCAGTAAAAGCTTTGCGATATGAACGATGTGGATTGACCTGGTTTCGAAGTCAGGACCTTTGACTTTTTAGTCACGTACGTAGGTACTAATTAGATACCTTATAATTAATTTATACTCGTTTAAACCGTGAAAGTATCGCAAGGAATCCTGGACGATTTTCTGGAGGGCAATTTTATTCTCCTTTAATACAGAGAATTTCGTAAAAAAAAACACTGAGCTCGATCTGGAAACCGAATCCTCAAGTTTAGAAGCCGCAATTTCAAGGCAAAGCGATATATTGTATTTTGAAAGACTAAACCTACCTTTTGCCTTAAAAAACCTTTATGATACTGAAGAAACCGCGGGTAATAATTAGTTAGTATTAATATTCTGTCTAATGTTGTATTTTTATACTCTATAGACTTAAGGTAACGATGGCAGTAACAATTTCTATGCTCACAATCACTTGGTACGTGAGTCGTAGTTATTTAATAACATTTTTCTGTTAAGAAGCATCGACGTATTAAGTTCTTCGTACTAGAGAACCCAGTTCTAATAAAGATTACGTGTGCCAAACATATTACCGCAAAATTATCTTCTCTAGAGTTTAATTTCGGGATTTTAGTAGGTTTTAAGTAAGTGTGATTATTTTGTAATCAGTGTAATTTTTTTAAATTCACGATAGGCCTACGCTTGACCACTAGTTCGCCTGATGTTAAACGATACTGCGATCTACGTTGGAACGCGCTTGCCTGTTAGAAACCGATTCACAGACACCAGAATTCAGATTTAAAGACACCCAGATTATAGTTATTGGGGAAGACCCACTCAGGAAGCTCATTTCACATTTCAGCGGTACCCATCATAAAAGGTTTTTATTCGGTCATTTTGATGCAATAAATAAATACAGGGTCCCATGGCTCCGACTATATACGGCAAAAGAAAGTTCGGTATTTTGTCTCTGATGATGGATGATCCAGGGTCCTACCATAAAAATTAATGTAATACTCAAGGTTAATAACATATTTTCTTGCATTTCTGAAATATTTTACGATAGGTACTCACCAACTGAATGAAGCATAAACTGTTTTGTCTTTTCTAGAGTATATTTAACCTCAATGTATGACAGCGACGTTTTTTTGTTGTGTAAGGGAAAGTTAATATTGTTGATATTATTCGTTCGCTCTACGATCCGTCTGAAAATGTAGATTTATGAACTCTCTCACACAGAAAATTAGGTGATACTAAAATATTGCCTTTGTATTGTTTCTTGTATATTTTAGAATATTTTGCCTGTTGCTAAGGTTTATTTTGCTGAGATAATAAAGAAGTAGCCAGTATTTTTTCTAAACAAAACGAGTTTCGTTTACAATGCCACCATACACATCTTTGTCGTGTTTATTTTTTATATGAATAATAAAGAAAAACAACGATGATGTCGCTACAAAATATGTAAAATTTAGATTTTATGTTTAACCAATAAAATACGAGAAAATTATAGATGACTTCAATTTTAACCTTAAAATGCAGCGTGCTACGAAAAAGCATGGAAGGTATCTAATGCGTAGCAGTACAATGTGCATTTACGTAGCAGATCCGCGAAGCATGGTTGCATCGCAGAGTGACGACGACACTGCGTACCAAAACTGGGGTAGTACTTTTTTGAAAAAGAAAACCGGTTTCGTAATATTGACTTCAATGTATTTGACTCTAGTTATGCCTGATATAAAGTACAAAAGGAAATATTTGTTTGGAGCCACTCTTTATGTGTGCGAACGACAATAAAGCATTTTATATCATTTGTAATTTCACAGCCAATGGTCAACCAAATGGATATAAAATCGTCTGGAGAGCAAATAAACAATCAAGTTATCTGCGAAAATACATAAAATAAAAAGACTATGATCATATTATGTGAAATGACCAACTTGAAGATTGCTTATTAAAAATACTAATAATGAGAGATTTTTATCTTATTTTTTTCACTCATATTGTTTGCGTTCTTAAAATTAGTGCCTATACGGATTGCTATTTAATTTTATTTCGTTATTTTATACCACTAACACTCGCGCATTGCCGACTCTGTAAAACGAAAGAGCAATAATTAAGTTGGCAGTATAAGGGTCAAAGTCCCTGTCAACACAACATTTCCTTGCGGAGCACTGGCCCCCTTGCTCAGCGTAAGGAACATAACACAGCTTAAATCAGTGTTATTTCACTTCTATCTATGTAAGTATGTCTTCATTGTCAAAAATTAAATGATAGGCCCCAGCAGATACTTCTTTTATTATACAAGTTAGCTCTGGTAACGTGACACCTCCGGCCTTGACATGCGCAACAACTCTTCTCAGCCGTAGAAGGGTTAAGTTCGCGTCACGGGAATCGTTACACTTTTTAACATTGCAAAAGTTTTTTTTTTGTCAAAGGAATTTGTACTTTTTGGGAATTTTAATGAGCTGGGTAGATTAAAAGAGGGTTTGTTAAGAAACTGTCACCAGTAGGTCTTCAAACCAACTTCAGAATTTTAATTTCTTGAATAATTTGTAGGGGTTGATGATAGAACGCAGAATATATTCAAACTTTTTTTTAATAATCTCAGAAAAAAAAACAATAGATTCATTTTTTCATTCATTTTTTTAATCCTGTTCACTTTTTCGCTTTGTCACAACTCTCGCATAATTTTGTATTTATTCCAATCAATTTGAATAAATTCATTCATATTACACATAACAAGGAAATATACAGTCATGCCATTTCACGTTACCAAAGGGCTGTCTTGCTTCTAGCAGTACGAAGTGTAAGCATTGCCATTCAACCTGGCAATGCTGCACAGGTCTTTTGGCCAGGTTACTCGAGGATGCTTTGACTTTAATCGTATTGTGTTGGGAGTTCATAAAAATGAAACGGAACGAATGTATATCCTGAAAACATCTTGATGAATTGATTTTTATTAGGTTATAAAAGGATAATGTGCAAAACTACGTGACCTGAATGGTTTTGTAACTACACTACCACAAACATTCATGAACAGCACTGGACTTTTCGTCTATCTTTTACGTATACTGCTTCACCACCATCTGTTAGACAGGCTTACTGCACACGATACAGAATGCTATGCGTGTGAAACTGTTCTTAATATCCTTTTAAAGAAGATCTGGTTTGTCTCCTTTTTTATTTTGTAGACTTGAATAAATTTAACTTTACCTTTTTAATAATTTTGCTGTTATCTATTTTTATTGATATACTCTTTATTGCACACGCAGACAGGACAATATTGAATTTCAAAACATACTATGGACGTTCTTAACCAAACCTCGGAGAGAAAGAAAGAAAGAAAAGATATTTATTTGGCCAAAAACATGTGAGACCTTACGAGTACACATAAATGAAAATAAAATCCATAAACATGCAACACTTAAAATAAAGTGTAAAATAAAAAAAATAAAAATAAAGAAATACTAAAAAGGTTATGCATGTGTCTCACGGCTGGGTCAAATGGGTCTCCAGATCAGCATAATGCCAAACACAATTAGTGCTTGACGCTGGTTTTTATCTGGAGCCCTAGAGTTTCACGGAGCACGTAACCCTGTCAGTCCCGGTTGTATATATGAACACCTATGACAATCGATAGTGGTAGTCAGAAGCTCAAAAAGCCTTACAACCTGTCTATCCTCAGGATATCAACATTATCTAGAAATTGGGTTGTGGAGATCTGATGGCAGTAGCTTCGTGGGAAAACTGATATTCAGCCACATCTGGTTAGACTGGAAGCTATTAAAGAGCAAAATAGTGAAGATAAAAATTCACTACTTCAACATTCAAAAGGTTTATATGAACATTTCCCAGCTATAACTGCATAACTTCAACAGATACGGAATGGTTTCTACGTGGGTTTGATAGTAATATCCGATCAAGTAGCTCTAGTTTCTGTGTAGACTGCAACTTGGAGGTGGACTGTGGGAGTGGCTTAGTCTGTTTACTCTGTGGGCGTAAGTAAGATGGATGCGCGTTTCCTACTTAGGAAAAATTTATGAGGTTGCATTTTTTAATACAAATATGAAGCAATTTTTAGCCTATTGATGTGACCATTGCACTGCCAAGTCAAAGGTCCCGAGTTCAAACTTTTCAAATTCATGTGCATATTAATAATTTAATTATGACTCGCTTAAACGGTGAAGGAAAACATCGTGAGGAAACCTGCATGCCTCAGTGATTTTTATCGACGGTGTGTGAAGTCTACCAACCTGCACTAGGCCAGCGTGGTGGACTATAGTCTAATCCTTCTCAATCTGAGAGGAGACCCGTGCCCAGCAGTGGGACAGTATATGGGTTGATGATGATGATGAAGCAATCTTGATGGTAATAATTATGCAACTATGCTGGTCAACAGATCTGAAAAGTTAAGCTGTGCTAGTCGCGGTCAGTCGTTGGATAGGTGACCACTCAGACCCCTCCGTGCTTCAGAGAGGACGCAAACCTTTCGGTCCACGTTGTCGACCCAGGATATAGGTATTGTCCAAAAATAGGATTGCGGAGGACTGATGGCAGTCGCTTCGTGTAAAATACTGATATTCAGCCGCATCTGGTTAGAGTGGAAGCCAACACCTACTTCTTTGGGAAAATGCTCAGAGGATGAAGAGTTTAGAACTGCAACATTATGCTGAGCTGGTGGCCTCTTCGGCTCATTGTCATGCACTTTTCATTTGTACTCCATAACTAATTTGAGTCGTTGAAATAAAACTGCACTACATAAGTAATAAGACATGGTCAGTCTACCCGTGACCATGGATGCTGTAAAGGGTCCGAAACGTCGGGATTAATAATATCAATATAACGCGATAAAATCCGTAAAAAGTAGTTATAGTTCAATGTATAATATTCGCATAATTTGAGTCGACTAAATATTTCTTTCTTTCCACATACTGTGGACGCTTTAAGTCTAGAATTACGACCGTTCCAAATTCAAAACTGGTATTAAATTAAACTACCCACTTAAAATGTTAAAAGATTTTAATTCTTTAAATTTCCATATTCTAAATTCAAAGCAAATGAACAAAAAATACAGGAAAAATCCATTTGATCAATTGCTTTGGGAAATTGCACTTTGCAAGTCTTACACCCACGATGGGTGCTCGACAAAAGATCGACGTGGGGTCGGATTTGTCAGCCCCATCGATTGATCGTTGCGGTAGACAAATCCGCAAAGAAGATTGAAGGTTCTTCGAAATCACTATCCGATTTTTTGCTGAAGATTTTGGGACCTTAAAAGGGTTGATACAGGTAATATATCGGATTTTAATTGTTTTTTTTTTGAGTTAATAATTATGAAAAAATATTACGTAACTGCCACACTAGCCTAGTTAGTGACCGTAAGAGCGATTGCGACACCATAGTATTCACCTTATAGTTCTCACTTCTATCGTTCTAGTGCATCTACCGTGATCGTCTGTGCACCACCTTAAAGGTTGTCTGGTAGAGAATACCTAAGGCATTAAGACCGCTTTTGTACATTAAGAATAAATAAATAAATACAGTTCCTTTGTGTGTGTTAGGTTTTTCTGTGAAAAAAGTAGCAGCTTGAAGTTTGAGTTGTGCCCGGTTAATGGCATGGGCCCCTATTACATGGGACCTATAATACTGACAAACCATGAGGGGAGAGGCCAGCACATCAAGCTACCACAATCTGTCAAATTTCTTAGATAGATGTTCAATTTTAATACAACATATTAAGGTTCATTTTCAATTGGGAAAATTTGACAGTTTTAGATAGTGTGACCTACTGGCGTCTGTACATTAGTTTACACCACTGCTTAATTTTTTGGAGAATGCTGGCATGATAACGTGTATGTTAATACGAGTATTTGAAATTGGTAGACATATTTAAATCTCTATAAAAAACGATATTGAAAAAGTTTTCCAGCATTTTAATTTATACCTCTAAGGTGTGAAACAAGCATACTGTCCACCTGATAGTAAGCGGTTACCGTAGTCTATATAGACGCTTGCAACATCAGGGGTATCACTTGCGCGTTGCCGAACCTGTAAAACGTAAGAGGAATAGTTGAGTTGGAAGTATAGGATATAAGTATACGGGTCAAACACACACCACTCTACTGACACAACGTTTACTCGCGGAGCACTGACAACCTTGTTCACCGTAAGGAACACAACACAGCTCAAAGCAGAATAAATATGTATCTATGGTTTTCCTAAAATATTCCTATTTTATAGGTAGCTGTTTGATCAAAACATTTACAGGGTATCAACAACCCAGTATTATAGGCATTAGAATATGTCCGCTTTTCAACGTTTTAAATAAATATTACAGTAAATTCAGCTTCCAAAATCACAGTGAGCAAACACAAATACAACAAATTGAAAGTCCCATCTAAAATACTCCAATGATACATTCAGGAAGCGTTCCATTCAACAGCAAATCGAATTTTAATTGATGTCGACAGACAAAAACACGAGCGATTCCCTAAAATCACTGATTTCGAACACAGTGGAACGCTTCTGCCTCATTGCCCACTGCTCCGACTCGGGATTCTATAGAAAAAATAATTGAATACCTCCTTAAAAGCTTTTATCGTCATATCTTTGAAAAATTGCACCTATTTTATCATTGGAAGCCGGCATAATTAATTGAAAGGGGAAGTTAAGGGTCCCCTAAAGGTGATGGATTATGATGTCATTTTGATTAAGCGTCCCATGGAAATGGCCTAGGTGAATGAATAGAAAGGGGGTGACCTAGATAGTGTAATGTGAAATGGCACAAACCTACTTTGATAACTATGCAAATTAGAAAATTGTAATTATTCTTTGGGTGTTTTATTAGAAGCTAGCAATTTTTTAATGGTTTTATGGCAAGTAAAACATGTGAAAATCTGATTAGTAAAGGTCGAATATTAATTCTGGTAGATTGATTTTTAGTTTTATTTGTTTATATACACTTTATTGTAACTAAATAATATACAGACAAATACATTATGTATTTGAAGACATACAATGGGCGGCCTTATCGCTATCTGCGATTTCTTTCACGCAAGTTTAATTTTATTCAGTTTTTATTTTTCAGGTAATTATTTTGTTGTGAAAAGCCAACAGCACTATGATTGTAGATCTTCCTCATCAAGTCTTTTTTATCGTACGGAAATTCCTTTTGGATCATCCACCATTTGGAGAGGTGAGAGGATACGTCAGACACCTACTGACTAAAAACTGACCTTCTCTAGACCTATACTGGAAAGCCCCCCAAATTGGACTACAGCCGTGGTAACGTAGCGACGGTCCCCATTGATTTGTAGCCTAACCTTTGGATTCCTCATCATGCCTATTCGACAGTGAAAAAAGTATAAAAGAATCCCAGTGACTTGATCAAATAATTATGTTACTAGATAGACAGAAGATTGAGTATTGGGTAATCTTATATTATATTCTACCTATAAAGTATATTTCAACGCATTTTATTTTGACAACTACCCCATTAACCTAGTGGTCGTAAGCGTGACTGATATGCTAGAGATTCTGAATTCGATTCCCCGATCGAGTAAAGTGTTATTGGGTTTTTCTATGAAATTCTCAGTTTGGATTTGTGTGTTTGTGTTTGTTTCAAATGGCAATGGACTCGTATCCTCCATACAGGCGTGATGGTGTTCTTTCTTATATTGTTGCATTTTAAGAGTGCGCGTAAATCACTTAAATTTGCGCCTTATGTTCATGTACTTACGTGTCACATGACTTGCGCTCGTGACTTACAACAATATTACATGTCAAGTTCATGATTGTGTAGGACACACAATGTTAACAGTGTTTCGGTTCGTCGTCACAGACATTAGCATGTTTGGTTAAGCAATTATGGGATTGTGCGTCGATAGGTTGTTTAGTCAATCAGCTTTGAGAACATCAGTGATACATTTGAGAACAATATAGATATTATGTCCTAGACAAAGAAACTAAAAAGTTAAATTTATATATAAAATGGGCTTTTAAGGCTTGCTAATGCACTAGCAACTGCTTAGGTGTTACAGGTGTCCTTAGGCTGCGATCTTGTCTGCTCGCTTATTGATATAAACATTTCAACTCTAGTGACTAATTCATGGATATAATGGACGTAAAATATTAATGGGTTTTAAGCCAGAGGTCAAAAGAGCTCCGCAAACCCACATGTGACCTTTACACCGACGAGACAGTTTTTTAGTAACAAATTATTTTACCTTCAATTTAAGGGACAATTTGTTTTACTGTTATAAATTCAATTTTGTTTCCACGCAATTGAAAATTCGCACCACAGTCCATGATCAATAAACAAGCAAATCGATCTATAAATTTTATCCAATTATCGCTTATCCTCCAAGACGTTGTTTCACTGAATTACTTTCAATCTCTTCGTAGATAATTAGAAGGCTACGTAAATCAATCCTGTTGGAGTGGCTGGATCTATTTCTAGGGACACACTGCTGGGTAGACTGCCGAATTTCGTTAATAGCTTGATATAGTCAGCTTTATAAGACAGATTTCAATATTAACCGGAACGCGATAATGTTTGTACAGTCTGGGACGTCAGTCCGTACTGCGTACACACATATGTGAGTGATTTCATTGCAAACATTTACCGGTCAAACAGTATAACTATAATGTGGTTTGTCACTAAGGCAAATGATCATTATATCGCACTCTTTCTGTCTAGATAATGATGAAAGAGTGCGATATACGAGATCGTGTAAGTGTTTGTGCAAAATGTTTGTTATAGAAAAAGGCCTTAAGTGCGACTTGTTTTGATGCGATAGATTTGTGAAACTGCTACTGGACTTATGACCCCGACCGTACACTCCTCGAAGGCAGAGGGTTTGTGGTTATGTATTTACTAAGCCAGTCACCGGATATGTAGTCTATCCCTTAAATGGTGAAGGTAAACATCTCGAGGGACCCTGCACGCCTTAAAGATTTTCTCGACGGCGGCGTGTGAAGTCCAGCAACGCGCATTAGGGCAGCGTGGTGGACCAAAGCCTAATTCCTCTCATTCTGAAGAGAACTATCCACAGCAGTAGGACATACATAGGTTGATGATAATGATGAATTGCTACTATTGACAAAAAACAAAAATGTTTACCAAGATTTTCTACTGTGTGTACGAGTCCAGCTTCATTAAGTTCGATGTAGAAAGGATTGCCAGTTCATTAATTATAAGGTTCTGCAGCATTTATCTACTTGAGTCATTTGTTATAGAGTTTTCACTTATAATTTTGATTGTAACTGCCTCATTAGATTAGTGGTCATGTAAGCGCAACTGCTATACTCCTGGGAGCAAAGAGAGGGACCTGTGAGGGTATAGGAGAGGTCCTGGATATTATCCCCAGGCTGAGGAAAATGCTATTGGGTTTTTCTATAACATCTTAACCTTGCCTGGTGGTAAGCGGTTACCGTAGCCTACCTAACCTAATCGTAACACCAGGGCTATCACTAGCGCGTTGCCGATCCTGTAAAAAGAAATAAGAATGGTTGGGTTGGCAGTATAAGGGTCAAAGTCCACCAACTACCAACACAATGTCACTCAACGTAACCTTGCTCACCGTAAGGAATACAACACAGCTCAAAGCAGTGTTATTTTACTTCGATTTTCTGCAAGGCAGAGGTACTTCCACAGCCGGGCAGCTCCAATTTAAGTGGAATTACTCCCACTATGCCCTACCTCTCTTAAAAGCTCTTTATTCGTGCTTGTATTTGTAATTTCATAGAAAACCCTAATAATAACATTTTAACACTAGGCTAACGAGGCAGCTTGTGAAAAAGAATCGCTTTAGTATGTACAACCAAAATACAAGAGAAAATCTGAGTGTGTGCAAAATTATAACTACTTTAGTGTATACGTCAAAGTACAGACACACAAATTACGTACAGCGCGCCCTCTGCCGGTTATCAGAATAAAACTCGTGGCACATAAAGAATGGATTATACATGTAACGCTACTTCACACACTCGAAATTTTACTTAAGCTTATTTAATGGTTGAAAATGTGACCTAGAGCTGCTGGAAGCGTTATTTTATTTGGTCCATTGGCTGGTATTTTATTTACTCCATAATTTTTTTTATCTATATTTCTACCGTGGGAGAGCCATGCTTCGGCACGAATGGGCCGGCTCGACCGGACTTGATACCACGGCCTCACAGAAAACCGGCGTGAAATAACGTTTTCGTTGTGTTTCGTCGAGTGAGTGAGGATACCGGAGGCCCAAACCCCTTAAAAGGGCGGCAACGCACCTGAAACTCCTCTGGTGTTGCGGGTGTCCATGGGCGGCTGTAATCGCTTACCATCAGGCGATACGTCTGCTCGTTTGCCCACACTATCACATAAAAAAAAAAAAAAAAAACGGAATATTATTTGGGGAAGGAACATATATTGTACTAGATGATAGATTATTGTATTAGACTAGATGGCTTGGCAGATGTTGTCCAGCAACCAATTGCGCCACCTACCGGGTCCATTTGTAAGTATAAAGTATTAAGAGACCTACACAAACGCACACAAAAAAAAACATCCACATCGGTGGTCGTTAAATATTTCAGAGAAATTTTATCTCAGGCATGGTTTGAACCTGCGTCCCTTCAGTTAAGTATACTGGACAATTTAGCCAAATGCTACGCTTGAAGTCCTGGGTTAGATTCCATAGCAGCTTTGGATTTCATGGCAATAGGCTCGCCTATCGCCCCTTATTACATGGAAACTGAACATACCAGCGAACTGAGGGTGCATAATTATCTCTGACCTCTGCCTAACCCTTCGGGGAATACAACCGTGATGATATATGTTAGGTGTGTAAATAAAACATTAAAATTATTGCCTCTTTAGTCTAGAGGTCCTAAGCGCGACTGCGGTAAGCGGTCGTGGGTCCCCAGGTCAAGCAAAGTGCTATTGGGTTTTTCTATGAAATCCTCAGTAGCGAGTCGGAATCTGGATTTGTGCCCGGTTGATGACAATAGGCTCGCCGATTGGATGGGACCTAAAACATACCGGTGAAATATGGGTGTACATTAGTACACAGAGGTGTGTTAGAATTAGGCAGAGGCCTAACCTTGCGGGGAATACAGGTGTGATGGTATGTTATGTTAAAATTATTAATTAAAAAACTTAAAAAATCTATTGGAATAAAACTACTTTTTACGGATTGTATCACGTTATATTTATATTATTAATCAAATTAATAACAAAGCTAATAAGTTAAAGAAAGTAATAGCCCAATCTAGTATCTGTATATCTGTTTCTAGCTTGATAACGTTGGCATGTCAGTTGTACAAGGTTGAAGTGAAACTTTTCTCTGCGAAAATCTACCTTAGGTGTTCTCAATTAATATGCGCAATGCTTAAAGAACCCATAGATGTCTGTTTCTAGAAATGATTATCACCATCACGCCTGTTTTTCCTGAAGGATTAGGTAGAGGTGTACTAATGTACACCCACACTTTGCCGGTATGTTTAGGTCCCACGTAATAGGTAGCGTAAATCTCTACTTTAATATTATAAAACCGATGTGTGTCTGTATTATGCTTTCATACCTAAACAGCTGAACTATTTTTGATGAAATTAGGTACAGAGATAGATTAGACCTTGGAGAAGGACATAGGCTACATTTTGTCCCAAAAAGTCCTTTGGTGACAGGTGTGAGAATCAAACTTGGGACGAGTGTCGCTTAATCCGGTCACTGGGCTCACCTTAATAGTACATAAGGAGTACATAAGGAGTACATAAGGAGTACATAAGGAGTACATAAGGAGTACATAAGGAGTACATAAGGAGTACATAAGGAGTACATAAGGAGTACATAAGGAGTACATAAGGAGTACATAAGGAGTACATAAGGAGTACATAAGGAGTACATAAGGAGTACATAAGGAGTACATAAGGAGTACATAAGGAGTACATAAGGAGTACATAAGGAGTACATAAGGAGTACATAAGGAGTACATAAGGAGTACATAAGGAGTACATAAGGAGTACATAAGGAGTACATAAGGAGTACATAAGGAGTACATAAGGAGTACATAAGGAGTACATAAGGAGTACATAAGGAGTACATAAGGAGTACATAAGGAGTACATAAGGAGTACATAAGGAGTACATAAGGTGTACATAAGGAGTTTATAAGCAGTACAAAAACATTACATAAGGAATACATAAAGAGTACATACATTATAGCTACATAAGGTACCTGGGAATCGTACCCAAGACCTTTAGCTTAGCAGTCGCGCTTAGGACCACTAAACCAAGAAGCAATCTACTTTATAAATTCACACATAAATCTATGAAAATATTTTCATAGATTAGAACAATTTTCCCAATTCACCTCTAATAAAGTCGCACGTAGCTATTAAGACGAGAATCGCTTGGGTTCAGATCTAATCGGCTCATCAAACAGAACGGCGCGGCTGATTCTGAGCTCGTGCGAAATAACGCTTTATAGCGCATAAGCTTGTCCATTACTACGTTTTATAGGGTTATGCACCGCGTGGAATATAATGCAAATTAATGCCCCGTGTGAGACTGTAGAGTAGGGTTGACGATGTTATAAAACCTCATTACTTTGCGGGCGCTGTTAAAAAAAATAAGAATGTAAAAATCTGAGCGACGCACACATTGTAAAATTAATTTTGAATTATGTTAAAACCTACTCAGAATATACCTGTGGGAAATATATATACCCTTCTTCCCCAGTCTAACCAGATGTGGCTGAACGTCAGTAATTTACACCAAGTAACTGCCATCAGACCTTCGCAACTCAATTTCTTGGTAATACAGATATCCTGAGGATAGACTGGTTATCAGGCTTATTTGAGCTTCTTTCACGTTGGTGTTCGTATGACAACCGGGACCGATGGTTTTATGTGCTCTTTAAGGCACTGAGAGTCGAACCCAGGACCTCTAGCATAGCCGTTGCGCTTACGACCACTAGGTTAATTTTATTATGCAGTTTTTAAATAGGATTTAAGTTCCCGTCAAACGGGGTAAATAGAGATGCAGGGGTAAATCAAGACACAACTTTGAAAGGGTTTTTCATCTTTTATGATTATAGTTTGTAACTAAAAGGGACTCTAATATTGTTACTAAATTCTTATAAATCATTAGAAGACCTTGTTGGCATGAAACTATAATAATTAAAGCTGAAAATTCCTTTAAAAAAATTGTCTCGATTCACCCCTGCATCCCTATTCACCCCGTTTGACTGTATTGCGTTTATAATACAATAAGATTATAATAAAAGAAACTTTGATTTTATCATCTAGATTTCTATATTTATTTACTTATTATGTTCACCAACAATTGTTACACACGATTTGTGGGCGATACAATAAGATCACACCTCGAAGATTTAAAAGTTTATTGTTCAAAATGTTCAGATTATACAATTTGTGTGTATCGAGACAAAAATGGCGGCGCGTAAAAGCCCGTGTCGTGCGTAGTGAAGCACGCAGCGAGCGATGTTGTTACGGTGCGTTCGTAATAATTTGTAAATATGAAGAAAGGCTGCGTTCAGGCGTAGACACGATTCACACAAATATAATACAAACTAAAAACAATATACAAACAAGCGTGCACAATTCGATCAGGTAAACACCACATTCAATTACAGTAACATAGCTTTTTTGTTAGAATTACTTAGTTACAGTTAAGTACAATATTATAATATTGATTTACATTTACAGTTTAGGCAAACAGAATTAAGTGAAAATTGATTGATGATGATAATGATTACGTAAATTACAATTATTATTATTTTGTTTATAAAATTGTTCTGTTCAGATGAAATTTGATTACATATTAAATTAATTAATTAATAAAGAAATTTGTTTTACCGTGGGAGAGCCATGCTTCGGCACGAATGGGCCGGCTCGACTGGACTTGATACCACGGCCTCACAGAAAACCGGCGTGAAATAACGTTTTCGTTGTGTTTCGTCGAGTGAGTGAGGATACCGGACGCCCTAACCCCTTAAAAGGGCGGCAACGCACCTGAAACTCCTCTGGTGTTGCGGGTGTCCATGGGCGGCGGTAATCGCTTACCATCAGGTGATCCGTCTGCTCGTTTGCCCACCCTATCACATAAAAAAAAAAAAAAAAAACTTATTATGGCACTGTGTTGAAATGTTTTATTTTATAATATATTTTAGTTTTCCTTTCGTGCATGGACTTGGTGCTTGAACTTTGTTAAGCTAGGGCCAAAGATATCTATTTGGTCGTCATATTTAAATATAAATTATCAACAGTGTATTGTACAGACGCCAGCACGTCAAGTTATCCAAAACTGTCAAATTATCCCAATTGAATGTGAACCTTAAGATTTTGTAAGTTAAAAATCAATCAAAGAAATTTGACAGATTGTGGTAGCTTGATGGGATGGCCGTTGTACAACCCTAAAAAAGTTTTTAACCAAAAAAAAATCTCTAAATAAAGAACAAAATATGTATTCGTTTTGTTTTTAAATAGCTAAGCATTGTATTTATTATACGAGTAGGTAAGTTATGTTATGTAGGATTTTCCGTACGAAAAAAAAGAAATGTTAAAAAGGTGAAGAAATTTGATTTTTGCGGCTCCACAAATTATCATCCAAATATTACAACAATATTGAACCAAACACAAACACAAGCAAATAAATCAGCAAAAACCTCATTAACCATACGTAAAACCCTACTTAATCAAGCATTAACCGAAACAAGTTCTCTAAACCATTCTGACAGCCCTGTGAGCCACGCAGTCTCGAGTTAACGGTAAGCTCTAAGGAGCCCGACTATGTCTTGCTACCCTTCTGTGCGATCCAATCAAGCTTAGGCTAGACTGCAAATACTTGCTTCAATTACATTCGTTAAGGACTTAGGTTTCATGGTTAAATTGGATTCAAGCTCTCTTCAGCTTAGATTAAGAGAGGTAGGACATAGTAGGAGTAATTCCACTCAAACTATAATGCCCAACTGGGGAAGTAGGGGAGAGTCGGCTATATTGTACAATGCCCGACTGGGGAAGTAGGGGAGAGTCGGCCATATTGTACCGTTAGTTTAATCGTACCACTGCAGTATTTTCTGCAAAATGACTTTATTTTTTTCAAATGACAACACTCTTGCATCCCTGCACCACCCATTGGACGCAATCCATTGGCTATTTTAAATAGGTATCTATATATTTTTTTATTTTAGTTCTTGCTAACCCTTCATCATCAACCTATATACTGTCCCACTGCAGGGCACGGGTCTCCTCTCATATCGAGAGGGATTAGGCTATAGTCCAAGCTGGCTTAGTGAGGGTTGGCAGACTTCACAAACCGTCGAGAAAAATCTCTAAGGTATGCAGGTTTCCTCACGATGTTTTCCTTCACCGTTTAAGCGAGTGATAATTAATTATTAATACGCACATGAATTCGAAAAGTCAGAGGTGCGTGCCTTGGGTTCGAACTCGAGACCTTCGACTTGGCAGTCCAATGGTCATACCACTAGGCTATCATTGCTAACCCTTAGCGGGGACAATATAGCCAGTTCTCCAATAGGTACCTCCGTCTTGCAGAAAATCAAATTGAAATAACATTGCTTTGAGCTGTGTTGTGTTCATTACCGTGAGCAAGTTTGTCTGTGCTACGCGAGGAAAAGTAATATCGGCAGTGGGCACTTTAACCCTTATACTGCCGACCCAACTATTCCTCTTTCATTTTACAGGGTCGCCAACGTGCAATTGATACCCTTGCTGTTGCAGGCTTCTAAAGGCTACGGTAACCTCTTACCATCAGATGGGCCGTATGCTTGTTTGCCACCTTAGTAGCATAAAAGCTAGATTTTACCATCACGCCTGTATTCCCCGAACGGATAGGCAGAGATGTACAAAATGAACATCCACATTTCGCCGGTCCCATGTAATAGGGGGCAATTATAGTGTCGGACACAAAATCGACCTCTAAGCTGCTACTAAGAATTTCACAGAAAAACCCAATAGCACTGTGCTCGACCTGGGAATCGAACCTAGGACCTTGTGGGACAACTAGGTTAAGAGGCAGATTCATCTATCTCTGTACCAAATTTCATCAAAGTCATCAGAGTTACTCATACACTCGCATTTATCATTATCCCTACTAATATTATAAATGCGAAAGTAACTCTGTCTGTCTGTTACGCTTTCACGTCTAAATCACTGAACTGATTTTAATGAAATTTGGTACAGAGATAGAGTTGACCTTGAGAAAGAACATAGGATAGTTTTTATCTCAGACTTTTAAAGAGTTCTCTTGGGAACGCGATATAACCGAACTCGACGCGGGCGAAGCCGCGGGCGGAAAACTAGTTTTTAAATATTAAGGATAATACCGAGGTACTTGTAGTGTTTGTGAATACATACATCACATTACTTATATGATTTTGTATTATTTATTTAGTCATAATGTATCATACACTAATACACAAAAATATATACTTAGAGTACATACAATTCACTATCTCGAGCGCCCGCGTCAGTAACACGAGATCCTACGGCGAGAGTGGACGTGTAAAATAAAAAGTGCGTGCCGAGACTGTGTTAAACTACACAAGGAACACAATCTATACACTACAGTAGTTATAGACTACTAATGATGGTCGTTTCGTGTAAAATACTGATATTCAGCCGCATCTGGTTGGACTGGAAGCCGACCTCAATATAGTTGGGAAAAGGCTCAGAAATCGATGATATTATATACCATATTCCAGTAATATGAAAGCTTTATATAATTATTCGTATGTTAGACGAATATAATCTAATTTTCCAGCCTAGTTTCAATAAAGGCGAATCAAATATCGCAACAATTATTCTCAAGGCATCTGTTGTTAGGCAATGTAATAGGCACTTGCCTAGCAAACAAGAATCCTACTCTAAATAATAATTCCACATAGTAACGAACAAAAGGCCGCTCCAAATTATTACAAACACTTTAATTAAATTCTGTGAAAAGTCAAAACGTTAAAGCAGTTTCAAAGAGATAGCGAAGGTATTTTAATGGGATAATTACGTTTAATTTAACTGTTAATTAATTGTTTTAAATACTCGTACATTCTAGCAAACTTACACTAAGTTTTTGTAGTATAATGACGTAATTGAAGGATTAATCGTCGTTTATCCTCCCAATATCTTGGAATGATGTTGAATGAATGATTGATTATGATTTTTCATCATCCTTATTCCCCAAAGGGTTCGGCAGATATGTCATCATCAACCCATATACTGTCCCACTGCTGGACACGGGTCTCCTCTCACAGAATGAGAGGGATTGGGCTATAGTTCACCACGCTGGCCTAGTGCGGGTTGGCAGTTGGCAGCTTGCAGAAAATCGAAGTAAAATAACACTGCTTCGAGCTGTGTTGTGTTTCTTACGGTGAGCAAGGCTCCACGCGGAAACGTTGTGTTGGCAGAGGACTTTGACCCTTATACTGCCAACCCAACTATTCCTCTTTCAATCCAGGGTCGGCAACGCTCAAGTGATACTCCTGGTGTTGCAAGCGTCTATAGGCTACGGTAACCGCTTACCGACCGCATACCCAGGTGGGCCGTATGCTTGTTTGCCAACTTAGTAGAATAAAAAAAAAAGACTTCAAACGCCGCCGTCGAGAACATTTCTAAGGCATGCAGGTTTCCTCACGATGTTTTCCTTCACCGTTTAAGCGAGTGACAATCAAATTAATTATTAATACGCACATGATTTCGAAAAGTCAGAGGTGCGTGCCTTGGATTAAAAATCGAGATCTTCGACTTGGCAGTCCAATGGTCATACCACTAGGCTATATACGCGACATAATATGGACATTTCAATAATTATCCAATAATTTGTAAACGTCCTAGAACACATCTGACATTACCCACAATCATGACAGGCTGCCGTTATAATAAAGGACTCCCATCCGGATCAGGAAAAGAGCCCCCAATCTCGTCCTATTTAGGTCCAAGTATGCTACAACTTTTATTTACATAATGATCTACTATCTCTTTTTTATCTTATTATTTATTTTTACGGCCCCGGATCCTTTAAGCCTTGCTCTTATGTTGCCATCTACTTAACTCAAATTACCCTTAAATAAACTTCCACAAACAAAAGATCTATGATATTTTCCCATCGAAGCATTGAATACGGTAACATTATCTAGTCTATCGTCTACAAAGTGAACAATACGTATTGTGAGGCGTCCGATACTAGTACTATTGTAGTACCAACAATAAGGTTGCGGACTGAAAATATTCTACGTAGTACGTGAATGTACACAACTTGGTCGATATAAATGTACACTACGGTGTCGCATCTCTAATTCTAGATTCTAGTAGGTACAGTCCACAGGTGTCAGATTTCTTCAAATAATTTTAACCTTCAAATGTTGATATGATATGATGTTGTGTTGTGTTGACTGTACATACCTAGTTGTAAGCAACAGTGTACAAAAATCAGAATGTTGAATTAATAAGAGTAAAGATATTATTTCTGGACGAATAGCCACTTTGAGAGACCACAAGTAGGAAAATATGAAAAGATAATATGGCGAAACCCTTTGCACAACTTACACTGATATGAACGAAAACAAAATATTGTGTTTGTAATAGTTCGACTAAGGTTTTTAGGGAAAAACATTGGAAAATTCGCATGAAATATTAGAAAATTTTGGAAAAACTGGTGGTTTTTTTCTATGGTATCATAGAGTGAGCCTTGGATTCGAACTCGAGACCTTTGATTTGGCAGTACAATGGATAACCATTGTACTGCCAAATCAAAGGTCTACTACTAACTACTAATCACTAGGCTATATTTTATTAATCATTAATTATCAATCGCTTAAACGGTCAAGGAAAACATCGTGAGGAAAACTGCATGCCTTAGAGATTTTTCTCGACGGTGCGTGAAGATTGCCAACAACCCGCACTAGGCTAGCGTGGTGGACTATAACCTAATCTCTCTCAATCTGAGAGGAAACCCATGCCCAGCAGTGGGACAGTATATGGGTTGATGATATTACCCACACGTTTTATTGTCAATGTATTTACAGAAACGCATCCTAAAATCTTGTCGTATCGAAATCCTATTTCAAAAGCCAAACTACTTGTAAAATCTACTGAAATACACTTTACTAGTATTTTAGTACAGTCGTATTCAAAACACGTTACATGTGGAGTAAACGTGACTTGTTCAAAACTACCAACTAGTGAGTAACAATGGTTGAAATATTTTTGGAAAAGTGTTGTAAATGCATGTACAGTTGCGGCTTGAATTTGTTGAAACATACCTCGTAATAAATTATGTCATCACGCCTGTATTCCCTGTAGGGCTAGGCAGAGGTGTACTAATGTATATCCGCAGTTCGCTCGTATGTTTGTGTGTGTATGCCTATGTAATAGGGGCGAGCCTATTGTCATAAACCGGGCACAATTCTGAGCTGCTACTGAGAATTTCCTACACTTATTTCCTACGTCTTTTTCCCATGGGCAAAAATTAAAGAACGCCGCTGGCTACGATTCTTGCATACTTCTTTCCCTTTAATGATAAATAATATTTATTTCCGCAAATAGATCTTTTAAAGACACTTTTACAAGTCAATGTTTTACATATTTTTTAAACTAGATGAATCCTGCATTTCCTAACGGACGACCTCTGAGAAGAAACACCTTAAAAAACTCAGAGAATCATAGTTTCTTTTAAAGTCCAGACATAGGATATTAGCAAACATATGAGTGTTACAATGCGAGCAATGTCTGAAATAGCCTTTTGAAGAAAGAGCCATAGCGGCTTTTAGTAGACCAATCCCAGCCGACGACACACTGTATCAGTCATTGTGTAGCTCTACCATAATTTAGGGAGCTCAACAATTCGTCGCACGACGATACCAGACGGGCGAAACATTTGCGTAGGCCACATAAAAAAAGCTCAAATCCATCACATTAAGACAATGTCCACATTTATATATCTTGTAATACCCACACGCCTGACTTTATTATTTAATTTAAATTATTATTATTTATAAAATGATAACACTTCACTCGTACCTCGAGCGTAGCAGTCGCGCTTAGAATTACTAGGCAGTACCCAAACTTTTTTTTAATCTAAAAGGATCATAAAAACATGTTTCCAACCCTCTACTGAAAACTGCACACTGAAAATAATTACAAAGAAAACTGTTTGACCTACATTCATATTGGAACTGTAATTTACATGTCAGCGAAATCTGAATGTATTTTTTTTTTGCTGACGACCTCAAACATTTCATATGGAATAACGATTTAGCGAGATATCGATTTCAAATCGGCCTCTTTTTAGCAATGCTGTTTTTTTTTTCTCTTAAAAAAATTGACATAATAGGATGTTTGCCGTATCGTAGGTTCGTTTACAAACACAAATTATTGTATAATCACAAATTAATGTATTATAAGCATGTATTTATAAAAAAAATAATAAAGTGATAGCTGTTGTACGGTATTCCACTCGCAACCCAAAGGATTTTTTGGCAAAAGGTAGCCTGTCTTTCTCAAAGGTTCCATCTATCTCTGTACTAAGTTTCATCAAAATTGATTATGCGGTTTAGACGTAAAAGCATAACAGCAGACTGCTTTGAGCTGTGTTGTGTTTCTAACGGTGAGAAAGGTTCCTAGTGCTCCATATTACAAGCGCGTATTGTCATCTTGAGACCTCAGTCCATTAATTTCACTGGCTACGTTGCCCTTCATAGGTACCGGAACACAATAATGTGTTGCCTAAGTTCGAATGTTTCTTTCGCTTAAATGTGTCATTGAAAATTTAAAGTTGTAGCAAGAAATGAACTAAATGTGAAGCCATACCTGATTTAAATCAATAACCCTTCCACAACCATCACTACGTAGACATATTGTACAGAATGAGTATGAAACATCACGTATCATGTATCATAGTTAGGTATAAAGTAAATGGACGATGCTTGTATGTTACTTGAAGTTGATAAGGGCCCCAAGCTTGCTATTTCAATATTAGTATCATGTTCATCATGTGGCTTTTGGCTAAATAACTAAGCTGAACCAATTTGCCACGGGCATTATGCGTGGGTGATGGGTAACACATCGATACACCGTGCCTCAGAGAGCACGTAAAGTCGGTACAGTCAGCAAAGAAAGTCACTGAACATGTAGCAATCTTCCATACGACTTTTAATATGAATTTACTGATCTGTGAAGGTTGGGCGAAATCATTGCATAGATGACCATTAAATATTTACCTTACCTTCATAATAAAAAAAAACGTGACAAGTTTTTGAGTTGTTTTGTTTTCTAAATTTAGCTGCATTCAGCGACTTTTGTTGCTGAGCGTACCGGTTGTCATACGAACATCTATGGAAATTACAACCAGTCTATCAGGATAACAGTATTACCCAGAAATTAGTTTGCGGAGGTTTGATGGCAGTTGTTTCCTGTAAAATACTGATATTCAGCCGCATCAGGGGGTTTACTCCCTAAGCACGAAGTCCGTAGTTTCGACCTTCGTTACGGGCGTTTCCTACTCCGTATCACCTGCGGACGGGTGATTCATTCGGGGCCCGAACTAAGAATGAATGACAACACAATTTGACAGTTGTCCATACTCTCGATGTGTTTTTACCCGTTCGAAAAATTTAATTTGACACTTGTTTTATCGGACTCCGAAGTTTCCGAGAACTTTCGAACTGCTCGTAACTTCGTTGACGGAGATAGGGAGTAGACGCTCTGGTTAGAAGCCAACCCCAACATAGTTGAAAAAGGCTCTAAGGAAGAAGCCCATACAAACCAAGGTGAGACAAGTCTACTCGTAATGCGTTGCATGAAGATGAAAACTTCCTATGGGAATCCTTACTTCAACTGAGCTCCCTAAATTATGGTCGAGCTACACATTGACTGATGCATGCGTGCCGTCGGCTGGGACTGGTCTACTCAAAGCCGCTATAGTTCTTTCTTCAAAAGGCCTTTTCAGACATTGCCCTGCATTATAACACTCACATGTTTGCTAATATTCTATGTCTGGACTATAAAAGAGACTATGATTCTCTGAGTTTGTTTCGGTGTTTCTTCTCAGTGGTCGTCAGTTGGGAAATGCCGGAGCCATCTATAATAAAAAATGTAATACATTGACTTGTAAAAGTGTCTTGGATCCTGTAAAACGAAAGAAAAGAAGGGTTGGCAGTATAAGGGTCAACCCCCCACTGCCAATACAACGTTTCCCCGTGGAGCACTTTTTGAAACTTGGTAGAAAAATCTATTTGCAGAAATAAATATCACTTATCATCATTTATCTTGTTCATCTCATTCACCAGGAACGTGATAACAAACAAGAATACCTCTCGGTAAGCCACACACTGAGCATAGCTGGTAGGTATATTACTTTACTCTAACACAAATACACTAATTCACCAACAAAACATAACCAGAATCTACTCATTCACACAAGTTCCTACATTCATAAACAAGTACCTATACACTGCACAACAAGACTCGGAAACAAACATCCGAATAATCGAGAAGTGGAATCGATTAGAACAATCGTTGTCTCAGCGAATCGGCGCTAACTTGTTATTTACGACTTGCAGTCGCGCGCTCGGCTCTATAATTCAGTACCGCGAGGATATTCGATTATCGAGAGATATGTTCCGAACAGTTTTGTATCGATTTATTTACATAATAGTTCTTGAGGTTTATTCGTGTGCATTGTTTTAGATCTGCATATAATGAAGAACTAGCGTATCTGTACTGTCTATTATCATAATAATAATACCTCAACTATATATTTTTTTTCTTAATATATTATTGTAATTAATTCTGAATGTTTGTCTTCGTATGTAAATGTTATGTATAGAGGCCAGCACATCAAGCTACCCCAATCTGTCAAATTTCTTTGATAGATTTTCAACTTTATCACAATAAAATAAGGTTCATTTTCAATTGGGAAAATTTGACAGTTTAGGATAGGTTGACCTGCCTGGCGTCTGTACACCTATCATTGGTATATACCTAAAAGAAAATACCTTATTTTATAGACGTTAAGCACTATGTATGTATTTGCTGTTGGTGTACTTTATGAATAAACAAATAAACATAAAATCAATCCCGTAGATTGCTCGCGAAGGCATTCGTTTGGTTTGTTTTTCTCTTTTGCAACGCAAGTGATCCTAGTATATGGAATCTTGCACATTTTTTTTTTTGCACCGAATCATCAAAGATGATGTGCTTATTAAAATTAATGTATCATTCGCTTAAACGGTGAAGGAAAACATCGAGAGGAAACTTCTCTGAGAGGCTTTCTCGACAGTGTGTGAAGACTGCCAACTCGCACTAAGCCAGCGTGGTGGACTATTATAGCCTAATTCCTCTCATCCTGAGAAGAAACCCGTGCCCAGCAGTGGGACCGTATGTGTTGATGTTGATGAGGGGTACCTCACGTGTAATGAAATCTTTATGTCCTAAATCAGACAGATATACCTAAGCACTAGATTTTAAAACCAGAGGCTAATTGACTCTAAAACATTTTTATGTTTCCTGCAACACAATTCTAGGTAATTTTGTGTTTGTGTTGCGATTTCCATTTTTATTTTGCACCGTTATGCACCTTTGGGAAATAAGACTGTTGTTGAACGTAAAAGTTTTTATGCACCATCTTTTGTCAATTCTTTCATGTTGGAGAGCTGGGTTTGAAATTAGAATATGGTTTTTTTTAATTGTAAAAAGAGTTTATGGTCGTGACTAATTTAAAAAATGTGGTGTATCTTTACAATATACTTGCGTAATATACGTAATACTCTTTTGGTATACAATTCTGTATCTATCTGTATTTTATTAAAGACTATATTATCCTATCTTTTATAAATATTATAAGCTAGCATAATATCACGCCTGTATTCCTCGAAGGGTTAGGCAGAAATGTACCTACTATAAAAGTACACCCAGAGATGTTTAGATCCCATGTAATAGAAGGCAAGCCTATTGCCATTAACCGGGCACAAATCCTCACTTCGAACTGCCGCGGAGAATTTCACTAATGAGACAGTTATATATTAGCTATTTAAAAAAACTTGTCGTCCTTTAGAAAATCAATAAATATACATATGTGATAATTATATAAATATGTATAAGATCGTGGAAGTATGAACACGAGGCTAAAATCAACATGAAATCGATTTAGTTCATAATTAAGGCCACATGAAACCCTTAATGGCTTCACAATACCGGCAAACTCAAAGCTATATCCATAGAAGTTAGGCAATTAGGCTTCTGATTTATTATCAGCGTGTAATATCAAGCAGTTGTGGCACCATTATAACTTTTTTTTAATATTCACACTTGAACATTAAGGTCGAGGTCACACATGTAAGACGTGTGCTATAAAGCAATGACATGCGATGTAAAGATATAAATTTATTTAACATAAAAACAGCTTGATATGACAGATGTCAAAAAAACGTCAAATTCATTTCATTCAATAATTTCTCAGTGATTTGTCGAAGTATTTTTCTATATTGTGATTCCATCCTTCTGCCATAGGGTTCAAGTCTTGTCGTGTCTGTTGAGGAGCAAAAACTTGCTTTTCAATAGGTGTTACTGACGTCACCATAAAGACACAATCAGAATGTGAAGGCAAAATTCGACATGGCGGGTAGGACTCGCGGTGTACCTACCTAACGAGAAGACGCAGGTTCGAATCCTGCCCGCGGTCGAATTTTTCCTTTGCTTAATAACTAATAAAACGATAAAGATAATAAAAATATTGAAGAAGGGATCGTGGCTAAGTAGTAAATACACTGATCAACCAATGAGTCTCATTGAAATCTCTCTGTGCCTAACCAACCACATAAGTGCTTTGTTAGGCACATTATGGCAATCGTTAGTCAGAAGCCAAAATCTGAAAACTAGCCTATTCTCGGTATATCGATATTACCCAGATGGGTTGCGGAGGTCCGACGGCAATTGATTCGTGTAAAATAATAGAAGCTCACCTCAATATAGTTGGGAAAAAATTAGGAAAAAGAAGATGCAAAAAATATTGGATTATTGATTTCTGACATTTACGCATTTATTATACATCGAAATAAAACTACTTTTTACGGATTTTATCGCGTTATATTGTTATTATTAATTCCGACGTTTCGGACCCTTTACAGCGTCCATGGTCACGGATCACGGTGACTATAGACGCTGTAAAGGTATAACACGATAAAATCCGTAAAATGTAGTTTTGTTTCAATACTAGCTTCTGCCTGCGACTTCGTCCGCGTAGAAAAGCGTTATAAATTATAGCCTATATGTTATTCTGATGTATAAATAATAATACTGTAAAGTTACATCAAAATCCGTTCAGTAGTTTTAGCGTGAAAGGGTAACAAACATACACACTCACAAACTTTCGCCTTTATAATATTAGTGTGATTGGATTAATTAAATCGTATCGCTTAGCGATGTATAGCTTCTTAAGCGCTACTAGGACGTCGATTTATCCTTTAAGATGGGGGTATCATATTTTACCGGGTTTCTCATACGAAGCTAATGAAAGCGTTTGCAGTGCGCGGTGATTTTTCATCGTCCACGTCAATAGATACCTTTCGAGTGTATGTTACACCGAAGCGAGCGGATATTTCTTTTAAATATTTTGTAACATGTTGAATCCACGTTTGAAAAATCTTAAGCGAGTCAATGCATTGCGTGTGAGTGTGTTGATACCTCTATTTTTGCAAATAAAGATTGGCTTTGAGTTTGCGTTAAGGATTTTTGTAGGCTCAATTATAATTATGGTCTTACAAGTAATTGTAATAATTCTTATGTAATTACCTAAGTATTCATTTTCTGTCAATGTATGCACGATATTGGAGAAAGTTTAGAAGGAATTAAAAAGTAAACGTAACGCCTCGGTATAAATAGTGGGTGATATACCCCAATAGCACTACTCCAGCTGGGAATAGAACCGAGGACATGCAGCCACAGTATCTAAATGTATTTTTCCGTTGAAGCTTATATAAGTAGGTACATTAGCAAGAGTTACATAAGACTATGAAGCTAAAATGAAACAAGTATTTTATTAGGTATGTTTCATCATATATGGCATAAACGTAAGCTAACAATTTTTAAAGATACAACTTTTAGCGAAAGGAATTGTCTATCTCAGGCAGGATTCGAAGCTGTGTCCCTCTGGTTAAGTGACACCGGACGCTTCAGCAAACTAAGCTACTGAAACTACTGCCTGTGATCTGAAATACATCACATTCTACTTCTTTCACTTTCTAGATCTTTCTAGGTGACGTTATTTAGAAAAGGAAAAATTCGACCGCGGGCAGGTTATTTTAAAGTTATTTAATAACTTTAAAATCTTAGCATGGAAAATGCCAAAAATATACAAAAAGATAGAAGGTAAGGTGGCATCGTTCGACATTGAACTAACTGTAAAGTAAGTTGTGTCGGTTGAAAAGCAAAAACTTGCATTTCAATAGGTGTTACTGACGTCACCATAAAGACGTAAATTCAGTATGTGAAGGAAAAATTCGACATGACGGGTAGGTATCGCGGTGGCTTAGTGGTCATAGCGTCTGGTGTACCTAACCAGAAGACGCAGGTTCGAATCCTGCCCGAGGTCGAATTTGTCCTTTTCTAAATAACTTCAAAATCTTAGCATGGAAAATGCCAAAAATATACAAAAAGACTTTCTAGGTGACGTTAGTGACATTAATTACAGAAGAAATATTACAATGACAATCTTTTTTTTTTCTGTTTATTATTAGGGGTTAATTTATTGGTAGGAAGATACACATTAAACTGCATTTTTCTCATTAACTATTTATAACGAACATTGTAAACCAAGATTAACATTGTTTTTTTTTTTTTTAATAATTATTATTTAAGAGGCTTTTATCCACAACGGCAAATCAGCCTCATCATGCGTCATATTAAATTTCACCAGACAGAGATGTGAGTCATCGATATGATATGATGAAAATAGTGTCTATGGAGTTTCTTGCCGGTTCTTCAAGACCCACTTTTTGGAACCGTGCAACTGGTTTTGACTTTTCAAAAGTGCTATTTTATTGGTTTAATTTAAATAAAACATTTGACTTTAACTTTATTTTATTCAAGCAACAACTTATTTTTTCTTTAGTTAACATTATAACAAATATTTTTTATTTAATTATAATTATGTGGTATGTAAACATAATTCACCCATTTTAACTACAGATTCATGATAAATTAGTAAGTAGGCTTTCCAACACGCCTGTTGCATCGCTCCAAGAATTTAAAGATTAGTGAACTTGTTGCGAAGTTAAGAATGTCTTCTGGTATCGCAAAAATGTATGGCGTGTATGTACTGAAATTAACGTTTACAATCTTTGAAAATTTTCAGTTACAAGACGCTGAAAATATCATATTTTTTCTTTCATATTTTGAAGTAAAAAGGACAGGATGTAACATGTTTTTATTATTATATTATTTTAGTCTTATTCGGAATACTCACAGATATGTAGTACAATAATTATAACACTCGTTAAATATAAGGTTGAATGGCTATTAACAATTTTTCACATGTTAAAATGGCTTTCAACCATTAAATTAAAAACATTCAATTAAAAATTTAAAAGAGGTCGATAAACTAATAGAATTTTAGAAATTAGAGTAAACTATGTAAAGAAACTTTTAATCAACAGATGCCATTAAATATATTATATCCAAATCATGTTCATGAAATCATACTTGTGACACAGTTCCACATGTAGAGTCCGTCTCATGAAAGAAGTCCCGCAAACGCGGCGCCACTATCTTACGATGGAATAAGCATTGCTATGCTACTGTATTGTTTTAGACTCCAAAAATTCAATATTTAATACCTGTAGGACGACTCTGATTTTATTGTTTCAGTAATTTATTGAAATTGATATACTGCAGTAATTAGTTCCACTAATTTCAGTGGGGACTCCTTTCGTGAGACGGACTTTAGTTGTAAGTAATAGAAATCGTTACTGGTTTAAAAAGAGTGGACTTTAGTTGTAAGTAATAGAAATCGTTACTGGTCAATTAAAAAAAAAAAATCTATGTAGCGCTCAAGATGTGGTACGGTGTGAGCGAAGGACAATTTGTTACCTTAATATCAAAAGAATTTTTACTCAAGTCATCACTTAAAATGATGATGTAAATAGGATGAAAATGTTGAACGAGTCGGAAAAAACGTGCTTCGATTTTTTCTAATACCTGAATCAACAAGAGATTGATGTTGTTAATATTAAAGCTGAATTGATTCTGATGAATTGAATTAGGCTATGAAATATCTATGTGCTTATCTTATTATTTAAAATCAACAAAAATAAATGCCAAAAGAGGAAAATTGTCCTCATTTTAATTAAATTTAGTTTATAATTTTTAGTCTGGTAATCGCTAAGGTGGGTGCTGAGTTTTGGGTTTGATTACCAGGTTATATAAAGTGTTATATAATGTTATTTAGTTTTTTTTTAATAAGAAACCCTAAGATATCAATTTTAGTGAAATAAAATTCGATCTGAGGCAGGATTCGAGCCTGTATCTCCGGGAGGGTCCGACAATGGACGTCCGCGGTGGGATCGCGGATCATGCGACAGCGATTCCGCTTCAGAATCACTACCACTATGGGTGGCAGTGGTTGTGGTTTTAGTCAGTATGCTGGCCACCTGGCTGAAGAGCCCGAAATAACTGTCCTACATCCCCGTGTGGGGTGGAATGCATAATGCGGATTTCCCCACCCTAAAAAAACGATCCGAACTTGTGTTCTGGTTCTAAAATCTGCGGGTGATAAAAACTTCTTAACACATATTACCCGATGCCAGCAACTTTAGAACTGCCTTAGTTTTATACACCCTTATTTTTTAATTACCATAAAAAATTCAAGGGTCGTTGTATACATCATCATGAACACTTTTAACTATGGGACTAACTCTGAAATCGCTTTTCAATACATTTTGTCGAATTGAGTGAATTCTATATGTATGGAACACTTGATTTTTTTCACGATTTCAGGGTTGTTTCTTTTATTTTGTTTACGGAATGAAACCTTCAAAAGTCTACCGGTCTACGGGGGTTAGACCGGGGAGTGTGAGATTCATGGAGAGGGTGTCCTGTGTCCTCTTAATAGATCACCCCAGAACTCCCCTGTAAAACGCCTGTTGCCCTAACAGGCGTTTTTCAATCATCATCAACATCTTTGAATCTCTCTGAGCACGGAAGCACGTGTTTAAGGTTGGTCCTATCATAAAATTTGTGAGGAGTACAGTAGCCAGCATACCAAGCTCTACCACAATCTCTCAAATTTCTTTGATTGATTTTCGACTTTAACACAAAACTATAAGGTTCATATTCAATTGCGAAAATTTGCCAGTTTTGGATAGCTTGACCTGCTGGCGTCTGTACATTAATATTTCTATGAAAATCCCAGTAGGAGTTTGCAGTTTGAATCAGTGCCCCGATTAGTGGTTCGCTCCCTATTACATGGGACCTAAACATACCGTATTGTGGGTTTTCTTAAGCACACCTCTGCCTAAGCCTTTGGAGAATACAGACGTGATGGTATGGTGTTAATAGGGGAAGAGCCTATCACTATTGATGGAGCAAAAACCCAAACTTCGAGCTGCTACTAACAGTTTTCGAAAAACCCAATAACATTCTTCGATTTAGGAATTCAATGCAGGACTAAAATCCCAGCGTTTAGGCAAAGATTGTTTTACAAATAAAAAAACTTTTCGATTCATAAAATAATATAAATATATTACTATAAAACTGTAAACACATGTTTGGAAGTCAATCCCAATTAGATTTCCTCTTTTCCAAATATTCTTTTCCATCCTTATCCACGATGACGTAATATCCCATTGACTTGTACTTCGCCTTCATATATGTTGTATAACCTAACGTCATACCAAATGCGGCTACTGACATACTTATAAGCAGAATATTAGATTTACCAAACAAGTCCACATTAAAAAGTTTAAATACTCCCGTAGATTTCGAAGATCTATGCCCATCTTCAGGTTTTTCACTGGACCTAGGTTGCCTTTTTTCAGGTCCTTCCACCATTTCAAAAGTTGCAGAATATTTTTCAGATTTCCACAACGGTTTTTCATAAAATCTCATTTGTTTATCCAACTTTGAATTGGCCTATATTCTGAAGTGGAGTAACTGGAATAATCGATGTTTTGTAAATGTACAGTTCAAACTTTAATTTTATCGTCAGAAAGAAGAAAACATAACAGTACCCCAATAATAAATTTAAAATGCACAATGTTTAACATCCTAAATTGTTTGACATCCTATGTCTACCAGACAAATACTGTCAAAGATGATAGTACGTACCTATCTAAAAAGGTTCATCGTTTATAAGAGACCTGAGAGAGAAGAGAGTGAAAGTTCTTTTGTGTGAATGGGCTTTGTTTTGGAATAAAACATAGGTAGGTAAGTTAGAATTTTATTGCAGATAATCCTTGTTGTATAATTGTTCTTTTCTTCATAGTAGGTATAGAGGCTAGCACATCAAGCTTCCCCAATCTGTCAAATTTTTTTGATAAATTTTCGACTTTAATACAAAATGATAAGGTTAATATTAAATTGGAAAAATTTTACAGTTTTGGATAGCTTGACCTCCTGGAGTTTGTATAAAGAAGGGCTTCCGTCTTTGTCGCTCGTTTTTATCGGTTTTTATAGACGACATTTTCTACATGTGGTACAGATTAAGAAAAACTGCATACTTAAGAGATTATATACTATTGGGTGAGTTGAGAGTATTATTCAGTACTCGTTTTCCGCCCGCGGCTTCGCCCGCGTCGAGTTCGGTTATATCGCGTTTCCAAGAAAACTCTTCAAAAGTCCGAGATAAAAACTATCCTATGTTCTTTCTCAAGGTCAACTCTATCTCTGTACCAAATTTAATTAAAATCAGTTCAGTGATTTAGACGTGAAAGCGTAACAGACAGACAGACAGAGTTACTTTCGCATTTATAATATTAAGTAGGGATTAGGAAGAACTATTGATTGATTTGACGACATATTCTGTGGTCTAGTGGTTCAAGTGTCGGTCAGCAGATCATGAGCTCGTGGGTTCGATTTCCACAGGACACATATTTATGTCATCATCAACCCATATACTGTCCCACTGCTGGGCACGGGTCTCCTCTCATATTGAGAGGGATTAGACTATAGTCCACCACGCTGGCCTAGTGCGGGTTGGCAGACTTCACAAACCGTCGAGAAAAATCTCTAAGGTTTGCAGGTTTCCTTCACCGTTTAAGCCAGTGATAATTAATTATTAATACGCACGTGAATTTGAAATGTCAGAGGTGCGTGCCTTGGGTTCGAACTCGAGACCTTCGACTTGGCAGTCCAATGGTCATACCGCTAGGCTATCACTGCTGCATCATAAGGCGCATTTCCCCACCCGAAAAAAAAAGCTGCTTACCTATAGGTATTTTAAGGCGAGTTGACACGGCCAGGTGGCCAGCATACCGATAACCACCACCACTTCCACCTTCCGCATAGTGGTGGGACCACAGGAATCGCTCTCGCATGATCCGCGATTCCACCACGGACGTCCAGTGTCGGACCCTTCTCGAGGGCCAAGTGCAATGGGTGACCGACGGGCATAAGCAGTCTGCCTGAACTAGGTAAATCCTGTGTTTCAGGCTATCAACGATAATTGAATAAAGGGTATAATAATAATAATAATATTTTGGGACATTTTACACAACACCATCTAGTCCCAAACTAAGCAGAGCTTGTACTATGGGTACTAGACAATGGATATAATACTTATATACTTTTTTTTTTGTAAATACATACTTATAATACATAAGAAACACCCAGACAAAGAAAAATACTCATGTTTTATCCACACAAATATTTGTGTCCTGTGGGAATCGAACCCAGTAGTCTTGCCCGAAAAGTAGCACTCGTCGAGCAAGTCTACTTGTTCTGCCAAAAATAGGAACTAACTATGGAAAAAAGAGTATAAAATATTTAAGTCATTAAATATTTGAATGTTATAGACGACCATATTGCTTGAAATGTTATTATTTTTAAGTTAAAATAAGTTCTCATGTAAGTGGCTAGTATGTCTTTTTTTGAGAATAAATTATTTAAACCTAACCCACGACCTTATGATCAGCAGTCCGGTACTCGAACCACTTGGTAGAATAATATTATAAGCTTCCATATGACCATTCTGATGTAATTGAAATTGTATATTAGAGCCCGGTGTCACCCTAAACACGCCCTAGTCATACGTCCCAACGTAAAATACCATATTTATCTTCATACGTACTTAAATTTGATGTTACAAAAAACGTTCTTAACATTATGAAAATTCTTACTTAAGTTTTAGGTCAGATAAAACATTCTAGACATTAGCTACCTTAGCGTTTAATAAATAAGATAAGTAAATGTCTGTGTATGGTAATTTATTAACATATATCACTCAGTTAAATTTTAAACTGAGCCCTAGGGACGTACAGATACTTCATCATCACTGTATTACTGTGATGTAGATCTAGGAATAATCTAGAATAATATTGAAGGAGACTAGTGTCTAAGTTACAGACTCGGCCTAGTTTAGATACTAGCAATAACATTGTTATACACTGAAAACAATATTTTTGTTAAACATATTCAATGTTGTAAACATTGTTTGCAATAAAAAATATCATAATGAAATAAAACTACTTTTTACGGATTTTATCGTATTTTATCGCGTTATATTGATATTATTAATCCCGACGTTTCGGACCCTTTACAGCGTCCATGATGTTACAGCGTGACCATGGACGCTGTAAAGGGTCCGAAACGTCGGGATTATCAATATAACGCGATAAAATCTGTAAAAGGTAGTTTTATTTCAAATTCGCGTAAATGTAAGATATCAAAATTATCTTAGTTTTAGTGGTCGTACTTTACCATACTGTTGGCTAATTTTCGTAAATGTAACAAAGCATAATGTATGGTGTTATTTGTGTAGTACCTTGGGAAATAATAAATATTTATTATTATTATTAAAAACAGTGATAGCTTAGTGATATGATTGGACTGCCAAGTCGAAGGTCTCGAGTTCGAATCCAAGGCACGCACCTTTGACTTTTCGAAATCATGTGTGTATTTATATTTAATTATTGCTTGCTTAAACAGTGATAAAAAACATCGTGAGGAAACCTGCACTCCTTAGAGATTTTCTCGACGGCGTGTGAAATCTGCCACTAAGCCAGCGTGGTGGACTATAGCCTAATTAATCCCTCTCAATCTGAGAGGAGACGCGTGCCCAGCAGTGAGCTGGAGTTGATGATGATGATTAAAAACAAAATTATGATTTTCATTTCTATATTGCAAAATTGTGCGACTTGCTCAAAGATAGGCAACAGACTCAGAATAGAGAAGAGGCCTTCACTCAGCAGTGGGTGTTACCAGCTATATAGACAGAGATAATGCTCTTAAAACTAAAAATAAATAACTCAAAAGTCAATATCAATTCGTAACTCTACGCACTTGACGTTTGACAAATGACCTTTAGAAATAGGATAAGGACATCGGTTGACCTTTGCGCTTCGGGGACACGAGCCGAAGTCTAGCCCAATGAAATATTCAGCAGAATTGTATCGTATGAATCCAACTGTCTTTGACATACAATATCAATTATTACATGTCTTTAATCTTTAACAAACTTGTTTTAAAATGTCGTGAAATTTTTGTTTTATTTTCACACAACATGATAATGTCTGATAGTTGAAATAAAACTACTTTTTACGAATTTTATTGCGATATATTGATATTATTAATCCCGACGTTTCGGACCCTTTACAGCGTCCATGGTCACGGGTACACTGAGGTGGGCGTCTTGATGATACAATTATTGACTAGCTAATCATCAACCATATACGTCCTACTGCTGGACACGGGTGTCCTCTCAGGTTTAGACGAATTAGGCTAAAGTCCACCACGCTGGCCTAGTTCGGGTTGGCAGACTTCACACACCGTCGAGAAAAATATCTAAGGCATGTAGGTTTCCTCACGATGTTGTCCTTCACCGTTTTAAGCGAGTGATAGGTAATTAATTATTAATTCACACATAGATTCGAAAAGTCAGAGGTGCGTGCCTTGGATTCGAACTCAAAACTTCGCATGTCTTATCACTACGCTATCTCCAAATACAAATTTCGATCAGAGCTTTGCATTAAATTTCGCAGTGGTCCAAAATGTAACAGGTGCACTCCGGACCGCCATTTTGGAGCATTGCAAATAAACAGACTAAATTATCGTCTACGAAGCCGATTTGAGAGTCAATTAACTAAGTATTGAGAACGTATAATTTTGCGCTGTGCAAGGAGCAAGTTGGTAATTTATGGTAGGAGTGGTCGTTGTCTGGTGATATTAAGTTATGGAAAAATATTTTTTATGACCTGAATGCATTTGGAGGATCGTGGATAAGTAACTTCGCGGAATCCATCTGCAAGTTAAGCTGAACTAGCCGCGGTCAGTCTAGGGATGGGTGACTATTCTTATACCTCATCGAGATCTCTCCGTGCCTGGAAGAGCACGTAAAGCCATTGTTCGCGGTGTGCCATACAAAAACCTATGATAATCATTAGTGGTAATGAAGAACTAGTCTATCTTTAGGATATTGGTATTTCCCATGCATCATCATCATTGGAGCTGATTTCCTATCTACTCAGTATTTTACTGGAACGACTACCATCAGAACTTTGCACCCAATGTCTGGTACCGATATTCTATAGATAAACTGGTTGTCAAGCTTTTTGCACTTCTGACTACCACAAACGATTTCATCATTTAGTGTTCATGTGAAAACTGGGACCTACGGCTTTATGTTGTCTAAAAGACTTGAATATATCTCAATGTTTTAAGAATAATAATAAAAATAACGCGTCAAAATGTGAACGCCTTCTTTGAAGTTCATTTTAATCACGACTGTGTATACAGTACCTGTATTCTTTGTATACAGTACCTTTTTCTTTTTCTTTTTTATGTGATAGGGTGGGCAAACGAGCAGACGGATCACCTGATGGTAAGCGATTACCGCCGCCCATGGACACACGAACACCAGAGGATTTTCAGGTGCGTTGCCGCCCTTTTAAGGGGTTTGGGCGTCCGGTATCCTCACTCACTCGATGAAACACAGCGAAAACGTTATTTCACGCCGGTTTTCTGTGAGGCCGTGGTATTAAGTCCGGTCGAGCCGGCCCATTCGTGCCGAAGCATGGCTCTCCCACGGTAAATGTACCTGTATTCTTTGTATACAGTACCTGAGTGTGTACTTTGTATACAGTACCTCTGACTTGATTAGGCTAAAATATCTTGCGAAGCCAGGTGGTAGAACATTATAGTAGGTCGTTAGCTTTAAGAGCTGCTTAATATGTTGGTATGTCTACTTGAGACAAAACTTGATATGTTAGGTACTGAAATTACAAATGAGAACATTTCAACTGCTTTTGAAGGTATGTACAATTGTTGACAAAAGTATTACGAAAATTTGTTTGAAAATGCTATGGATCTTACTGAGCATATTTTTTTATTTAGAAAGATGAGCTGCATCTACTGTCTATACTTTTTGCATTATTGTCTGCTATATAATTATGTTGATCCGATAATTATTATATTCATTAGTGGACCTGGTGATCAAAGTACATAGCTATTTTTTTTAAATAATACCTAATTTTTTTACGTGTAAATTTTCATAAAATTGGTTAATAATATAGCATAAAAAAACAGAAGTCAAGTGTCTCATACAACATTATAGGTCTGTTAAATTATCCCGAAAAATTTACAAAAACTGGCAATACATCCTTTTCTTAGTTCTAAAAAAAACTCAAATGGGATCCAGAACCGTGCCTTAAAAGTTCGTAACACTTTTGTGCTCAATACTACTATAACAATAGGGTTGTCAAACACTAAAGTTTCATCCGATTAAAGTATGGAGAGGCCCTCACGTCCCTACTTTAATCTACATAATTGCATCACGTACTGGTATAAATTTTATCTACGTGCTATGTTTTCTTAAATAAACAATAATAAATAACTAGATAATAAGTTTTGCTGAAATTGTCGGTGTGTTGCGTTGAGATGATATTTTGTTGAAATAAATAAGTAAAACTTTCCATGGGAACTTGCACCCAATATTATGATAATATTAAATAAAAACAACTTAAACGCAACTTATTTTATTTGTTTGTATCCAGTATACATATTATAATGATAACAACAGGTTAAAATAGTTATAACCAAATAAATAATTTTATGATATTGTTTAATACGTTTTTTTCGAGTCGGGTAAGAACAACGCCAACGTCATTTCTGTCTTTGGACTGTGCTTAGAGTATTATTTCATAAAGAGTTAGAGTGTGATTGAATTTAAAAATGTATTATACTATAGTGATATGGGACTAGATCTGAATAAAATCTTAAAAAAAAAGAGCTGATTTCTTAGAAAAAAGTTCAGGTTTCTCGACAAAATTTACGATGTAGCTGTTTTTTTCTGCACTTCATGGTTAATCCCATACAAAAAAATGTTGAACATGAGGAGTAGAAGTATATCCTTTCGGCTGTAAGACGAAAAAAAAACACGGTGTATAATAAGCAACGACTATCGTATTCATTTAAGTCTTGAAGTTGTCTTGTCCTTTAAACCATGAAACATGGAAAATAAAAACGTGACTACCTACCAGGAAAAAGCGAGTACAATCGATAGCAAAATCCCTGTTCATTGAATGGGATGGTAAAATCCTATGTAAAAAATAAGCCAGTCAAATAGCAGTATCTGTATATAATCGTGGATTCCTAAATCCAGCCAATAAAATTAGTCCGTTCTTCTATTTGAAGTAGAGAGGGAACAGTGTCGATAAAATGGTTTATTAATTATTTTGATATGATTCTAGAATTTCTAGACAGGTTTACACTTTTATATTTACTGTTCTATTATAATTTGATTTCAATTAAGTAATTTGATTTGGCGTATCCGATAGTTTCTAAAACTCGATAATTATTTTCAATAGTGCAAGCACCTCATCAATACATGATTGTATGTATAACATTGTTTAAATTTAAACATTGATATGATAAGAAAAGATACTGATATTTATCTCCTTGTAATACCTACCTATAATTGGAAAAATATATTTGTTTGAAATCATTTAGTGTCCAGGCACTCTCTCTATAGAAGATACCAAACATTAAATTTGGTAACAAAACATTACACTGCTTAAAAAAGTTTATCGATATCGATAGTTTTAACACCTCCAATCCTCCTTATTTCTTTATCGGAGCGCAGCCAATCGGCGCAGTGTCCCCGTGACGTATTACACTACATTCTTCTAGCTCAAGCCCCTGATACCTATTTATTTTGGATACCCAAATCCAAGTGGCTTTTCGGCCCCATGCGGTTATTGTAATTTCGGTTGAATGCATATCTTGGGGACGCATTGCTTTGAGGGGATGGATAGGGGCAATTTTCTTTAGATTTATCTTGCTTTCTTTGTAAATTACATTGAGCTTTCGGTTGATAAGTAAATTGGACCAGTACGCTAAATAACTTTATTTATGTTAATGAGAAAATAACGTTTTATCGGTAGAAAATTTTAATTAAAAATACAGGTATAGATAGTATCTGATAAACAGAAAAAACTCTAAACACCATAATATACCACTTTTTTACTAGAAGGGGGAAAGACTATGGGACGATTTGTGCATACCTACATCGAAAAAACAATGCTACCTTTAATTTGATCTATGAAATATTTTTGTTATTTATCCTTTTTGTCAACGAAAGTACCTATCTACCTTATATTAATTAGGTGTTGAAAAATTGGTACTAAGCCTTGGCTGGTCTCATAAATAAGAGTCTAATAAATAAGAAATTAAAACATTTCATAAATTACGTAAAGAACTTTTTAAAAAGAATAATTGCTAGAATATTATATTTTAAAGTTTTCTTTGAGAGACACTGTAAGAAAATTTTCTGTACAATCACCTACAAAATCCCCAACCGTACCGTGAGTTATTAATTTATGCCAAAAATTAAATTTTACGACGTACAGACGAGCGGACAAAGGATTAATAGGGTTTTTGGACGCAAACCTTGGGTTGCGCCTAAGGGACTATAAAAAACCGCAAGTTGTAGCCAAAGGAGGCCAGGGAAGCCTGTAGTGGGGGGACTGAATATTTTACGTCCGTCTAACATCAGAGAAAATTTATAGTTGCAGAAAATGTTTTACTTTTAATATGTTATGAAGGAGACTTAAAAAATGGAGGCTCGCAAGTTTCATGAAGGGACGTGAATAAAATGGTAGAATATAAAAAATGGCGGTCACTGAGGTAAGAGAACAAATACAACGCAACATACCATACCATCACGTCTGTATTCCCTTAAGGGTTAGGTAGAGGTACACCTCTACCTAACCCTTTTGTACTTTGTACTTACTTTTTGTACTTTTGTACTTTGTACTTATACACCCACTTACGCCCCCAGTTCGCCGGTATGTATACATCCCATGTAATAGGGGGCGAGCCTATTGCCAATAACCGGGTACAAATTAAAATTCCAGGCTGTTACTGAGAATTTCACAGCACTGCCGCTTAGGACCACTATGCTAATGAAATAGTAAACTGTAAAAAACAGGGTTCAACAAAGAAATTTTACACAATTGGTTTAAACCTAAATTAATTATCACTCGCTTAAACGGTGAAGGAAAACATCGTGAGGAAACCTGCATTCCTTAGAGATTTTTCTCGACGGTTTGTGGAGTCTGCCAACCCGCACTAGGCCAGCGTGGTGGACTATAGCCTAATCCCTCTCAAAATGGGAGGAGACCCGTGCCCAGCAGTGGGACAATATATGGGTTGATGATGATGATGATACTTTCTTAAATTCAAGACATTTATGATGAAGTTAATCGAATCTCTAATTTCAATTCAGTATAAATTATTTTACACCTCTCGAAGTTACCTGACTAAAATATCCTTTCATCCATTTTGATGCCTACAAACTCCAGCAGTTATTAATGACCATCGGTCCAGTTGGATCACTTCAATCCAGATCAATAAGGCCACCCAAATCTTCGAGGATCGTGGATATCCAGTGCCTCCTGGCCACCGATTGATGGAGCTCAGTAGTCACCAAACATTCTCACTGAAAATATCGATGCTATTTATAAGAACAACGGCTTAAGTTAAGAGCGGTTGGGTTGAAAAGAGTTTTTATTATTGCTATAACAACAAACATAATTATGTATAGTATGTAAAATATTTATATATTATGTATAGTTATGATAATTTATATTTATTTAAGTATAATTTAATGCTCTCACTTTTATTCGTCTTTACAAACCTACATATTATATTTTGTTTTGGTTATTGATACAAACATTTTTATTTTAATATTTTTTATTTCTTTTTAAACAAATGTGTTGCACCTACTAACTTCTATCTTTGCATCACCCTAAGGTCGACTGGCAGAAAATGCCTTAGGCATTAAGTCCGCCTTTGTACTATATTTTTTTGTGCGTAAAGTATTAAATAATAATAATTATTATTATTATGGGCCGTCGGATGGTTAGAAGCAAATGCAACCTATATACACCAGCGATTTGTCATCTCTATTTTCTCATCATTTGTTATCTTGATCCTCATTTTGCCAGTAATTTGAAACTGGAACGCAATAATATTACCACATTTTTGCGTAGGGGCACAATATAAAGCAGAGCGGTGGGACGCCTACTTAGAGGAATTTAGCAGCACAGTTCTAACAGCTCTACTTTTATAGATTACCCAAAAAGGTGAGGGGCTCGTGGCTAATTTATAACTACGCAGATCAACCGATCTGCAAGGTTAAGCTACACTAGCCGCGGTCGTGTTGTGCATGGGTGACTGTTCTTATCACTTCGAGATCCTCTGTGCTTCGGAAAATACTTAAAGCCTTCTATCCCAGTTGCCATACGAACACCTATCAATGGCAATAGTTAGTGGTAGTAAGAAGCCCAAAAAGCCTGACAACCAGTCTTTCTTCAGGATATCGGTATTGCCCAATAATTGGGTTGTCCAGGTCTGATGGCAGATATAAATTACCCAAAAAACACACAGATTTGGTTAGTTTTGGGAATATATTATAGCAATAAAACTCTTCAAAAGTTTTAAGTTTTCGTGGGAAAACTTTTTCTCCGCACGCTGGGAAGAAATGCGTGTTGTAATAGTGAACAAAACTCAGCACCCAGCAGCCATCCAGCATGTGATAGCCATCCATTGAGACTGACCTCGACAAACGCAACATAACCTTGCTGTTCAGTTGATCAGTTAATATCTGGCCATTAAGGCCCCTCAAAATATTTTCTAACCCCGCTACTGCTGGTAACTTGAACCCCAGAAAAAAGTCTCTACGAAAGGGTTCAGTAATCTTGGGCGTGTGTGTTTTATTTGATCGCGTGTCACCCAGCTTATGGCTTATGTTTTACAAATATCGGCGTTAGCTACGAGGGTTACAGAGAGTCTTGTTATAGATGTGGTTACATAGGATGGAGGTTTTGAAAAATTGTGATATAGAAGGCTTGCTGGCAGAGGTTTTCTGTGTATCGTTTTGTATTTGCTCTAAATCAAAGTACACATTAACGGGTGTATCGTGTAATGTATCTGCTACAGTATCAACCAACCGCAGTAACAGGTGTAGCTTGTAACTGTTACGGTATCATTCTACATCACATTACTACGCCTAAAGCACAGGCTCCAACGGACTAATTTGATACTGTATTGTATACATTACATGCTACGACATTTAGAGTGTTCCCTGCATAAAGCTTTAAAGAGGAATTCAACTAGGTAATATAGAGAAGCTCTGCTTTTAATGTGGAAGGCACTGTTTATTCTGCTGAGTTTGTCTGGGTTAGTATATTATATTGTATTTCGGTTTGAAGAGTATTGTTGTCAGTTGAATTACTGGCAATATGAAACGTAGCAACTGAAATCTGAAGGTGGCAACGCATTAGATACTACTCAAAGCTGCGGCTGTCGATTACCACCGGGCGGTTTATAAACTTGTTTGTCATTTTATCACAATGACAAGACGTAGATAAACACTGACATATTGTCTAATCTATGATATTTAAATACTTCAACCATGGCACATTTCGGGGAATTCTGTCATACATTTTTTTCGTTTCCTTTGAAGGGTACAATGAAGTGTTTTGTCTTTGTCATCTGATAACACATTGATGCCAAATTAGGAAGATTGTTAACGCATTGACTTACTTTTTTTAACGACTCTGCGTTTATATACTTCACACACTCCATGTGGTTATAACCATATACTTTGCCTTGTTTAATAACAAAATAAAAACAGAACCGCACCCTGATTAGCCTAGAGTTTATCTCTAGGTAAGAACATAGGTATACTTCTATAGCTCTTAGCCTCTAATATTTTAAGCCTGTTAGAACCTCAGTATAAGTCCACTTAATATTAATTGTAGCCACAAATTTCATACTACGAGTAGCTCCTAAAGTAAGTCTTTCAAGTCCAATATTGACCAAAATTCCCAAGTCCAGACGGTCTGCAGCAAGATATATGGCCAATAAGATTGGTGTTGTTCAGTTCGAGCTATACACCTGCAAAGGCATTATTTATAATGATAAACATAGTGTTTGTGTTTGTCTGGGTGTTTCTTATGTATAACTAGCTTTTGTCCGCGACTTCATCTCCATGGAAACACAGTTCAAAGCAGTGTTATTTGACTGAGATTTTCTGCAAGGCGTAGGTACTTCGCCAGTGGGGCAGCTCCGAAGTTACTTTTAATTATCTTTGTAATTTGGCTAAATAACTCAAAATCGTTATAAATTATAGCTTCTATGTTATTCTGATATGTAAATAATAATACTGGAAATTTTCATCAAGATACGTTCCTACTGAACGGATTTAGCGTGACAAACATCCATCCATCCATCCATCCTCACAAACTTTCACATTTATAATATTAGTAGGATAAAATATGACATAGAAAACGAGAAAGGGGAAGACCTAGACGAAATTTTTTGGAACAAGTGAAGGAAAGGGTGAGGATCGAGTCGTATTAAGAGATGAAACGGAAAGCTGAAGATAGGGAACAGTCTATTGTTGATTTCTGTGTGATTTCTGTGATTATGTCCCTATCGCAGTATAATTTAGCAATTTCGTTATTTTATTAATATGATTTTATTATTTATTTGTTTATATAAGTACAGTCGACAAAAAGATTAGGTATACAAGCAGTGAACAACATAGAGATAAGAGAGGTAGGGCATAGTGGGAGTAATTCCACTCAAATTAGAGCTGCCCGACTGGGGAAGTACCTCTGCCTTGCAGAAAATCGAAGTAAAATAACACTGCTTTGAGCTGTGTTGTGTTCCTTATGATGAGCAAGATTGTCAGTGCTCCGCGAGGAAACGTTGTTGGCAGTGGGGGGACTTTGACCCTTATACTGCCAACCCAACCATTCCTTTTTCGTTTTACAAGGTCGGTAACGCGCAAGTGATACCTCTGGTGTTACAAGCGTCTATAGGCTACGGTAACCGCTTACCATAAGGGGGGGTATATGCTTGTTTTCCACATTAGTGGTAAAAAAAGAAAAACATAGACTGCATTCTGACAAAGATGGCTAACAAGCAAGACAACCCACAAATACATAAATGTATACATTTCCATAAAAAAATCCCCCCTTGCAACGAAATTTTATTTCTCAATTTCCACCTACTAAAAAGTAAAGCAAGTTTTTCATACGTATATCGTAATGAAGGTAAAACAAAGGCGTAGCAATCACGACTAGTAAGAGGAAAGTATCGCCTAATTGGTCACGCGTACCCTCTCGAAGCGAGGGCTGTTATAGAGGGTAGGATTTCATATTAGTATGGTACTTTTATGATATTTCGAATTTTTTCTTTGAGTTATCTTAGAGGGGCTCGTGGCTAAGTAATAATTACGCTGATCAGCCGATCTGAAAATCTGATATTTAAATGATAAATGATATTTATTTCTGTAAATAGATCTTTTAAGGACACTTTTACAAGTCAATATTTTACATTCTTTTTTAATAAGCTAGATGGCTCCGGCATTTCCTAACTGACGACCTCTGAGAAGAAACGCCGAAACAAACTCAAAGAATCATAGTCTCTTTTAAAGTTTAGACATAGAAAAGTAAAAGTATGTGTCTTACAATGTAGGGCAAAGTCTGAAATGGCCTTTTGAAGAAAGAGCCATGGCAGCTTTGAGTAGACCAGTCCCAACCGACGGCATCTATTTTATCTGTCGCTGGGTAGGTGAACATGTTGTTAACACATCGAGAGTCCCTCGTGCCATGGAAGGCAAGTGGTAGTTCCGGTTTTCATACGAACCCTGACAGACATTTTGATGTTGAGGTCTGACAGCTTTTGCTTTGGGTAAAATACTGATTCAGCTGCTTTCGGTTAGCCTGGAAGCCGATCCCAATATAGTTGCATAAACAAATATAAATATTCTTGGACAATTTTGCACAGCACCATCTGCAACTAAGCAAAGCTTGTACTATGGGTACTAGACAATAGATATAAATGCTTATAATACTTATTTTTTTGTAAATATAAGTAGGCTATTGTTTTTTGATAAATCAAGAAATTATGTAAGTGTTATTAGGTTTTTTTGCTAAGTCAAAGGTCTAGATTTGAAGGCATTACTTGTAAACATGTCTTTAAAAGATCTTTTAACAGAAATAAATATCATTTTTCCATTATTCCCAAAATTGGGTATAATTTTTCCATGACGTCATTGTCTTCAAGTACATAAAAGCTTTCATTAAGGGAATCATATCCTCCACCTTTAATATTGTCCTGTACATCTGAAGTAGGTGAGTCAATAGAAAATCACCCAAAGTCACGTTTTGATTTGTCATGGGGGAGCAAGAGTCCTTTGCTGCTACTTATAGCCCCAATAATTTGAAGGATTTGGATGCGGTGCAAGGTTGTAAGCGAAGCGGGGCTTCATTAGCGATATATAGACTTTGACCTTGGTATCACTTGCACCTCAAACGTATTTTTAACAAAATGTCCAATCTCTACAACAATTCATCAAAATTGGTTCAGTGGTTTAGTCGTGAAAACGTAATGAACAGACAAAAAGACGGAGTTATTTTCGCATAATATCAGTGTAGGCTTTAGATGAGGATATTTACTAGATTAATTATAATCTAACCCCTCTCATGTTGAGACCACACTAGTTTACTGCAGGTTACTTCACAGGCCATAGAGAAATCTCTCAGGTCTGATTTCCTTACGATGTTTTGCTTCACCTTTTAATTCGTTGAAGAAAGGAAACCCTCCAGAGGCTTTAACGTTGTGTATGCCAATTGTTCTATGATGGGTTAATCTAGTTGTTTGTTACCGGCCTTCACTCAGTAGTGGATTTTCTCACTGCTGGGTGAAGGCCTCTTCTCTACCCCGCCACTGTTGCCGATATTGAGCGAGTCGCACCACCTGATTCCCCACTGCCCTCACAATATCATCCGACGATCTGGCTGGTGGTCGGCCCTGCGTTTTATAGCCCTTGGCCACCATTTGGTTACTGTTTTGGTCCACCTAAGATCCTCCCGTCTTGCTCAGTACCCTGCCCATCTCCACTTAAGTCTCGCGATCCGTACCTACATCTGGTAATGCTCGGAGAATATTCAAAATCCGCGGTAGGTATACCTAGTGATATTTATTTGCACCACACAAGTCAAAGATCGTTGTTGTGTCGGGGATTCCGTTTGCGAGCTACCGTGGCTTTACCACTGATTAGTAGACCCTGCGGATTCCCTACAAGCCCCTTTTATATGTTTTCTATAGGAAAATTTTGATTGGCTCCCATCCAAGGTTTATTGTTAAAGCAGGTTTTATTAAACTAAAGTTATTTCCTTGAAATTTGTTTCTATTTTTCTGCCATCAAACCCAAAGATCTATTCGTAATGATGATAATAACTAGAAGGCATTTCCTAACTGACGACATCTGAGAAGAAAAACCGAAACAAAATCAGAGAATTATGGTCTCTTTTAAAGTCCAGACATAATAGTATTTCAAAATTGTGATATTATTATGTCATGTGTAGTCACTGTCATGTGAGTGTCACAATGTAGAGCAATGTCTAAAATGGCCTTTTGAAGAAAAAAGACCACAGCGGCTTTGAGTAGGCCAATCCCAGCCGACGGCACGCATGCATCAGTCATTGTGTAGCTCAACCATATTAGAGGGTACAATCGTATATATATATCCAAATAAATACTATCCAAACTTATATTATACTAGCTGTAGGCGACGCGTGAACATTTATGTTGTACTTACCTGTTCTTGTTTTGAATAAATCTAAGCCGCGGGAGACGCACGCGGGCGGTAAGAAGCGGGAAGGGGGCGCGCACGCAGCAACGCCCCGATTTGCAAAAATCATTTTTTTTGTAGCCTTTGCCTATGATTGCGTACGGACGTATTTTCTCGATGCGTCTCCCCACCCTTCACTTTTACGTAACTCTGGAGTTTCACTACCTATCCACATCCCCTACACTAGCGATTATTATACTGCAAATTAGCTTCTACCTAGTAACATGCATATTATACAAAAATATAGCCTATGACACTCACAAATAATGTGGCTTTCTATTGGTAAAAGAATTTTCAAAATCGGTTCAGTTGATCCAAAGATTACCTCCTACAACCTCACAAATTTTACCTCTTTATAGTGTTAGTACCAATTTCAGTGAGTTTTGGTATACAGATAACTTGCACCTTGGAGAAAGATGTAGGATATGTTTTGTCCCAAAAAAGTCCTCTGAGATGCATGTAAAACTAGGGCAGCAATCATTAAAAAGTTTTATAAGAAAATTCATTATAAAAGCTAATAATTGTATGGTTTAAAGATCTTAAATTTCTGAAGACCTAAAAAAAAGAATAAAACATTTTTCTCTCCTTTCAATATTCAATTTATTTGACGGTTAGCTAGTATTTTTGGGTTTATGTCTAGCTTTTAAGGCGACAGGGCTTCGACAAGGTAGGGACCTTGTCGAAGCCCTGTCGCCTTAAAAGCTAGACATAAACCCAAAAATACTAGCTCCCTTTACTGAAACTTAACTCTTAAACAACTTAAGTTAAGGGGAGGGTCATAACAACGGCTCAAACTATTAACCTTGCGAACTTAGTCGTATGTGCGAAGTAAATCTTACATAGCAAGTCCAAAGAAAGTTGGTAGAAAACAAACTGTGAACAACGGCATTAAATTTCAATCACAACACAATATGGCGACCTACTTCCGGATACCGACTTTATCCTTTAAGGTAGCGATGGATGTGCGATTAGTCGCAGCGGAGAATGTGCGATTAGTCGCAGCGTTTATCGTATGAATTAAAAACATTGTTGTCGGAAATATTATGTCAAGGATGTGTAAATACATCAAAGTACCTTTAAATTATTATCCTAATATTATCTTAATATTAATAATTATTATCTCAATATTGCAAGGAACTTCATTGTAAAATTTATTACATTTCATGTCAATATTATCGATTTTGAGTAAGAAACAAACTATCTTTTTGTATTTTTTGACATTTTCCATGCTAAGACTTTAAAATTATTTAGCAAAGGAAAACCGACCGCGGGCAGGATTTGAACCTGCATCTTCCAGTTAGGTACAGCAGACGCTATGACCACTAAGCCACCGCGACTCACATCCGCTATGTCGAATTTTGCCTTCACATTCCCTACGCCCGTGTGGTGACGTCAGTAATACCTATTGAAAAGCAAGTTTTTGCTTCTCAACCGACATGACTTACTTTACAGTTAGTTCTATGCATCATTTCCTAACTGATGCTTTATGAAAAGATACCAATTATAATTTAACTAGTTAAAAAGTGAGTTCAAAACTCCTGCCTACATTCTTTCAAGAGTAAATTAAACATCCTTTCAACATTAAAAAAAAATATAAATACGTAACTGTTCCGTTATATAACAATATTTTCACTGCTATAAAAGAACTGTTCCGATTTTTTGCGTCACAGTGAACAGGCAGCCTGGCCTTACGTTCCGTTCGCTAGAATAGGTAATAAAGTTGGATATTAGTTTTAGAGTGGCGTTCAAAAGTGTCGAGTTAGTTGGGAACATGTTATTGTGAGGCTGACGGGGAGAGACATTCTCTTAATAGAACTATTACATCGATGTAGTGTTGGGTAGTTTCGATATATTTTGGAGTATTGTATACCCAATTAAACAGCGATTTATTAGTCATTTTAGAACTGATACGGGACTCAGGTACATCATTGACATTAACTGTCTCGTTAGTCTAAAGATTCTAAACGTACCGTAGATGTCCTGGCTTCGATTTCGAGGTGTAGCAGTGTTTATTTTTGTTTTATTTTATTTGGGAAACAAATACATTACAAGAAAGAAATACATATAAAGTAAATCATACACAATCCAAAACGTGTTATTGGGTTTTTATATGAAATTTTCAGTAGCAGGGCGGAGTTTGTACTTTTTTTTTTTTTTTTTATGTGATAGGGTGGGCAAACGAGCAGACGGATCGCCTGATGGTAAGCGATTACCGCCGCCCATGGACACCCGCAACACCAGTGGAGTTTCAAGTGCGTTGCCGCCCTTTTAAGGGGTTTGGGCCTCCGATATCCTCACTCACTCGACGAAACACAACGAAAACGTTATTTCACGCCGGTTTTCTGTGAGGCCGTGGTATGAAATCCGGTCGAGCCGGCCCATTCGTGCCGAAGCATGGCTCTCCCACGGTAGTACTTATTTGTGCCCGGTTAATGGCAATAGGCTTTACAGACGTGATGGTATATACGTTAATCATTCACATTATACAAAAAAATACAATTATCATCCGTATACTCCTAGCATTTTCCGAACGAGATTGGGGTCGGCTTCCAGTCTAACCAGAGTTGGCTATCAGATTGTACACGAAGCGACTGCCATCAGACATCCGCAACCTAATTTCTGGACAATACTGATATCCTGAGGATAGACTGGTTTTCAGGCTTTTTGGGCTTCTGACTATCACCACTAATATGTTTAAAAAACATGTTTAGCATGTGTTAATGTCAAATATAATTAAAAAATAATCGATTGTCATAGGTGTTCGTATGACAACAGAATTTTTGAAATCGGTCAGTTTTCGAGTTTATTCAAACACAAAAACATGGTGATACTCTAGGTGTTGAAAGACTTGGGAGAGAGAATTGTCGAACTCTCTCCCTATACGTAGTAGACTCACCAGGCGCCGGAGGGCGCAGACAGGCCTTCGGCCTCCATGAGCTGTGGCCTGCGGAGACTGAATTGGGAATTCCGCTGCCCGATCAGATAATGGCTCCAGTTGGTGGTACGCGTGCTCATCACACGCGTGCCTTCAGATAGGATACACGACAAGGCCTTGCTAAACGATGAGGTCCTGCTATGGGTGCAATTTTTTTGGTAACATAATATAATATAAAGAAACACCTATAAAAAATAAGAATAAATACCTATTTACAGTCTAATAAATTCATTTAATCGATCATATCCTGAGCGTTTAGTTTAATACATAACAATAGCCCGAATGCCCGGGGCCATTAAATACCAATACACATTATTAACCCCAATACCCTTATGTTAGTTAACCCTTTGACTACTTAATTGAGGTTACATAAAGTAGGTATAATATAATTATTATTCATAGACAAGGGAAAATGAATTTAAAAAAAGAACTTTATGTTACATAGTTGACCCCCCCCTCGCGTTGTCACCCGCCTTTTTTCCTCGTCTCCTATTGGTCGTAGCGTGATGTTATATAAACTTCCACGATAAATGGACTATGAAACACAACAATAACTTTTTAATTCGAACCAGTAGTTCCTGAAATAAGAGCGATCAACCAAACGAAGTCTTCAGCTTATTAGTACCTATAGATATGTAGTACTTATAATTTGGTGTTTAGTAACCGCTTCACTATTTCTACTTTAGAAATGACGTCACCATAAAGACGTAAATTCACAATGTGAAGGCAAAATTCGACATGACGGGTAGGCATCGCGGCTTAGTGGTCATGGTGTACCTAACCGGAAGAATTGGTCTGTCTTGGTTTGAATTGGTCGTCACAAAATTGACGCTTTATGCTAGTATCTACCATCTTTTGATGGAAACACCGTAAACTAGAAGTAAAGTTGTCTATCTACATATAGATGAAATTATGCCTACGTGTATCAATAGTAGGCATAAAGTTGAGACGTGCCTCGATAGCAAATATTTTCTTAAGGAGGTAAAGGAGATGGTTTGTTTAAATCAAAGAAAATACAAAGTATTTTGGTGATTTTCTTTTTCTTGACGTCATATACGGTTGTTAAGCTTATTTAAGGGCAACTTATGACGAGTGGTAGCACGTAACTTTATATCATAAGTTACGAAACATTTTGTAGCAAACCTATTAAGACCATTTTCGATAATTCGCTGACCTAGCCCAAATGCTTGCTAAACTTAAATGAAGCTGGACTGGGACGGACATGTAAACGAAAAATTGGACATCACAGGCAGTGATCCCGGTAGCTGTAGTTGGCTAGAGAGTTTGGTGTGTCGTCAGGTACAAATCCTGTTTCAGGTGGAATTTTTCATTCGCTGCTTATATATGCGAAAGTAACCATATCTGTCTGTACGTTATGTGTCCACGCCTAAACCGCTGATCCAATTTTGATGTGAGACGTGTCATATGTGCTTGCGATGCTCAGTCAGGGAAGAAGAATGTTGCTAAAATGTTGTATTATAATTACACAGGCACACAGGCAGCACATCAAGCTACCCCAGTCTGTTAAAAGATTTTTGGTAGATTTTCAACTTTAATAAAAAATCATAAGGTTGATTTCCAATTGAGAAATTAGACAGTTTTGGAGCTTCACTTGCTTGCGACTGTACATAAAAAATATTGGAACCTATCTTTAGCAAATGCTTGCAAACTATCAAAAACAATCAAATCTTCAGGTTTTAAAAATCGATTCAATGACTTTTTTTTCGCTATAGATTGTCGCTCCACTCTAATGTGTAGGTATCCGTCTGGTATGTTATACGAACGAACTATTTCTAAATAAAATGAGTAGGCACTATGCTAAATTAAATCAAATTCCCTCGCGTCGCATTTTATGGCCCTTTTAAGATAAAAATATAGACTTGTTTGTAGAAAAATAAAATTATTTTCGTATTTTTTAAGACTCGCTATGACAATATTTTAGCAAAATTAATTTCTTAGACATGGTATTATTGAGATGAAAGACTTTTGATATTAGCTTTTTTATGCTCTCTTTACGTAACTGTAGGGAAAAATTTAATTTTACCCTCTATGTTCGGGAATTTGGTTATTTATAAACTTTCTAACTGTGCCCGGTATGACTATGAGCAACGATGCCTTATTTTTTAAATTACGTTCGAAACAACTATTCACTGTTTCTTTTTCAAAAGGTAACGTGTCATTTTTTAGGATCCAATCTGTCTACTATATTACTGTCACTAACGTTGCCATAAAGACGTAAAGGCAAATTTCAGATTCAAATTCAGAATGTGAAGCTAAATTTCGACTTGGCGGGTGGGACTCGCGGTGATTTAGTGGTCCTAGCGTCTGGTTTATCTAACTAGAAGACGCAGGTTCGAATCCTGCCCGCAGTCGAATTTTTCCTACGCTAAAATAGTTTTAAAATCCATCTAATTGCTAAATTTTATTACAATCTTTTCAGCGATCTGCTTCGTTAGTCTAGTGCTCCTAAACGCGTCTGCTACGCTTAAGGTCCTAGATTCAATTCAAAGGATAAATCTTTGTCTGTATGTTTATGGATTAATTCTTAACCCGATCAACAAATTTCGATGAGTTTTTTTTTAATAGTTTTAATAGGAATCGAATTCAGTTATATTTAATGACATCAATTTATTCATAATATACTAACTGCGACAAAAATCACTTTTATGGTTATTATAATAAATAGGTAACGTCACTTTCAAATTCTACACAGCTGGCACATTAAAATTCAATTTCTAGCCACAAATCAACGTAAAATCTAGATATTATCACGCTTTAATTATCGATTAAGTTTACCGAATGCGAATCACGTAGTGAACGCGAATAATCGAGTAACCCGATTGATTATATCGATAAACGTGCAAACTATTACCGTTTTGTGTGGTTTATCTGAAATTATGGTGTACCTCTGGTTTTATGGATCGTATTAATATTTTATACTAGCTTTTGGCCACGGCTCCGCTTGATATTTATGTTAAACTTTAGTATGAGTGAAATACCTACCTAACGTATTGATTCCTGACAGTTATGCGAATATGTCATTGAAATTAAACTACTTTCTACGGGTTTTATCGCGTTATTGATATTATTAATTTGTGTGTGTGCTGTAAAGGGCCCAAAACGTAATAAAATACTAAGCTCTGCGCAAGAGGGATGGCGGCATTCGTCCCATTGCTGTAGGGTGCACTTCACTTACGTACGTACGTGGCGTACGGCAGCCAAAATTTGTTGTGCCTATTACAGCGAGGTACTGCAACACAAATTCTAGCCCCTACAGCTAGGATTTGGCTCTAAAGGGGGCTGTGAGGCTGCCGTACACGCGCTATCAACTTTTTTAAAACATAAAAATGATGAGGTCATCCTTAAGGTTGACATAAAGAATGCCTTCAATTCCGTTAACAGGGACGTTTTTTTTACTGAAGTAAAAAAAGAAACACCCAAAATTTACAGTTTCCTTTGGCAATGTTATAGGCATCCATCAAAATTATTATACCAGGACAATCTTTTGGAATCAGTCGTCGGTTGTCAACAAGGTGACCCTCTGGGGCCAGTCATTTTTAGCTTGGCAATTAATCCTATTATCAAGGAACTAAATTCGAAATACTTAGATGACGGAACCCTGGGAGGTGATGCAGACACAGTTCTGGAAGATTTAAATTTTTTAAAGCAGAAATTTCTTTCTATCGGTCTGTGGTATATCGATTGACGACGTCTGTGGTCTAGTGGTTCGAGTGTCGGACTGCTAATCATGGGGTCGTGGGTTCGATTCCCACAGGACACAAATATTTGTGTGGTTAAATCATGAGTGTTTGTGTTTGTCTGGGTATTTCTATGTATTATAAGTATTTATTTACAAAAAAAAAAGTATATAAGTATTATATCCATTGTCTAGTACCCATAGTACAAGCTCTGCTTAGTTTGGGACTAGATGGTGCTGTGTGAAATTGTCCAAGAATATTTATTTATTTATTATTTATTATCGGTCTTGATCTAAATCCCTCTAAATGCGAAATATATACTTATAGACTTTAGAAAAGTTCAACGCAATCGCTCCTGATAAAAAAATTGTAGAAAAAAATTGTCTTCACCTTCTAGGGTCCCCAATCTTCGACGAATCTTGTCCGACTTTCATCGAGGAAAAAATACAAAATTTTAATGAAATTTCGGAAAGACTTTTCAAAATTAATACCTATTCGACTTTTACTATTATTCGTTTCTGTTGTTTTGGACCAAAATTTATTTATTTTCTTCGTTGTTCACATTTGTGGATGCACCCACATCTTTTGGACAGAGTAGACCAAATTATAAGAAACTTTCTTTCTTCTATTTTAAATGTGGCCTTGGATGACCGAGCCTGGCTACAAGCCACGCTCCCCATTCGTTTGGGTGGCCTCGGCATCCGGAAAATCTCAAGTATCAGTTTACCCGCTTTCATATCATCTGTTCACGGTACTGAGAAGTTAGTAAGAGATATATTAGCGCTATCTCTGGTTGACTTTCAGGTACCGTGTTTGTCTGATGCTATGAACATTTGGAAAATGGCTTGTCCCAGTACTTCTTTGCCCGTGATCCCATCTTCCCAGAGGCTGTGGTACGGGCCGCTCTGCAGTTTGACGCTGAAAGAACTTCTGAATACGTCAGTCAATTCTGCCGAGCGCGCTCGTCTGATTGCCGTGGGTGAGTGGGAATCGGGTCTCTGGGTTCAGGCACTTCCGTCATCCATGACACAACTTTTCGGCTCGCTACATGCCTACGTCTGGGTGCTCCTTGTGTTGCTCCGCATCGCTGTCATTGTGGCGAGGCAGTCGATAGCCTCGGACATCATGGCCTGTCGTGCTGCAGGAGTGCAGGCCGCATAGCGCGACATGCCAGCATCAACGACATTCTTCGTCGTGATCTTGCCACCGCCGGCGTACCAGCTGTTTTAGAACCTAACGGCTTGGTACGAGACGATGGGAAGAGACCAGATGGTATGTCGCTTTTGCCCTGGAAAATGGGTAGGCAGAAAATGTGGCCTTGGATGACCGAGCCTGGCTACAAGCCACGCTCCCCATTCGTTTGGGTGGCCTCGGCATCCGGAAAATCTCAAGTATCAGTTTACCCGCTTTCATATCATCAGTTCACGGTACTGAGAAGTTAGTAAGAGATATATTAGCGCTATCTCTGGTTGACTTTCAGGTACCGTGTTTGTCTGATGCTATGAACATTTGGAAAATGGCTTGTCCCAGTACTTCTTTGCCCGTGATCCCATCTTCCCAGAGGCTGTGGTACGGGCCGCTCTGCAGTTTGACGCTGAAAGAACTTCTGAATACGTCAGTCAATTCTGCCGAGCGCGCTCGTCTGATTGCCGTGGGTGAGTGGGAATCGGGTCTCTGGGTTCAGGCACTTCCGTCATCCATGACACAACTTTTCGGCTCGCTACATGCCTACGTCTGGGTGCTCCTTGTGTTGCTCCGCATCGCTGTCATTGTGGCGAGGCAGTCGATAGCCTCGGACATCATGGCCTGTCGTGCTGCAGGAGTGCAGGCCGCATAGCGCGACATGCCAGCATCAACGACATTCTTCGTCGTGCTCTTGCCACCGCCGGCGTACCAGCTGTTTTAGAACCTAACGGCTTGGTACGAGACGATGGGAAGAGACCAGATGGTATGTCGCTTTTGCCCTGGAAAATGGGTAGGCCTCTGGTGTGGGATGCAACTTGTGTTGAGACCCTTGCTCCATCCCATCTTCCAAGCTCAGCTGGCTGGGCTGGCGCTGCTGCTGCTGCAGCAGAGACTCTCAAACGGCGCAAATATAGTAACCTATCTGGTAACCATATTTTTGAGCCGTTTGGGGTCGAAACGCTCGGGTCGTGGGTTCCGAGTGCCCGTTTCCTTTTCAAGGAAATATCAAGGAGACTGGTCGACTCTTCGCGTGACCAGAGGGCTGGCTTGTTTCTAGCGGAACGCATAAGCATTGCCACTCAACATGGCAATGCAGCCAGTCTTCTGGGCACGTTTCCGGACGACAGCGATACCGAGGAATACTTTGACGCCTACTGAACTAGCGTTTATGTACTTTTATTTATTTCTATTTTACTTTTTGTTTTGGTATAGGTAAGTATGTATAATTTATAAACATGTAATTATTATTTGGTAAGTCTATTGTAAATATACTAATAAATTCGTTTTTGCAAATAAATAATTTTAAGACACTTTTAAAAGTCAATAGACACAACAACATGTCAATGTAGGTTTTATAAATTGAAATCAAATAAGAATTTAGAAAGCGTCGCGCAAAAAAATACTACCAAAAGTCATCTTCCGATGACGATGGCGATGTCCAAGTTCGTATAAACTTTAACCTAAACACATCTCAAAAGAGACAGACATAATACGTTCGTAATGTTGCCTAACAGTTGTGTAAAATCAAAGCATCCAATAAAAAACTAAAGGAAAACTATTTCCACATGATGCCAACCAAGCAACAGGAAGGAGGGAAACGACTACGTCCTGTTCCTCTCATCCCGCAACTCCTCAGGAATTCCTTCGCTTTTTCCCGGTTAGACGTAATTTGCACGAGAAAAATGTATTTATGCAGTCCAATGTCACACTGAAGGGTTGATTACATTCATATAAAATATGTAGGGTTACTCTCTCTACGCGACCAAGCAGAAAATGGTAATACACATTATGATTTTATTATACGTATGCTATTATATAGGGGTTCATGGCTAATTAATAAATAAGCTGATCAACCGATCTTGCAAGGTTAAGCTGCGCTAGTCGCGGTCAGTCTATAGATGGGTGACCATTCCAATACTCGATACTCAATAATTTTATTGCATCCCATAATGTATACAAAAGCTGGTGGGTAAAATTAAAGAGAAACAATTATGGACCCTGTCGGGCACAGCAAGTCAGTTTTTTTAGAGGAGAGGATGAAGAGCGCTTTTTAAAATTATATTGAAATAAAGGAAGATCTGGTATTTAGATATTTTAGTAGGTAAATAAGTGTAGATTTATATTCATTTTATTTATTAATATTCATATATTTATTTGTTATTAATAGTTATATTCTAGATTATGTATTAATTGTTATTATTTATTTTATATATATATTTATATATTTGCTGTAATTTTAATCAAATAGATTGTAAGTAATTAAATTCATCACATATCGAGACTCCTCCATGCCTCGGAGAGTCCGTTAAGCCGTCGGTCCCGGTTTTCATACCAATGACAGGTAGACAGAAGCCTAAAAAGCTCGACAACCAATCTCAGTACTCAATACTCAATACATTTATTGCACTCTACAAGTTAAATAGATATTCTTAGAATATCAGTATTTACCAGAAATTAGGTACGTTACGAAGAAGCAGTGATGGCTTAGTGGTATGACTATGAACACTGGACTGACAAGTCGAAGGTCTCGAGTTCGAATCCAAGGCACGCACCTATGACTTTTCGAATTCATGTGCGTATTAATAATTAATTATCACTCGCTTAAACGGTGAAGGAAAACATCGGGAGGAAACCTGCATACCTTAGAGATTTTTCTCGACGGTTTGTTAAGTCTGCCAACCCGCACTAGGCCAGCGTGGTGGACTGTAGCCTAATCCCTTTCTATATGAGAGGAGACCCGTGCCCAGCAGTGGGGCAGTATATGGGTTGATGATGTGTTACGAAGGTGTTATGGCAATCATTTTGTGTATGGGCAAAAATGTTATCGAGTCGACCACGCTCTGCAAGCGTATGGACCTAACAATAAGATTACTGGAAGTCGTTTGTATCTGATTGTACCGCAACTGTCACTACATATTGCCACAGGTATGACAACCATGATCAGAGACGGCGAATTCTGACGTGTTATTCGAGACAGGTTTTCCAAGGTCACCCATCAAAAGACAGACTGTGGCAAGCGTAGCTCCATAACCGTAATTACGACTAACTCACATGCCCTTCCAATATAATTAGAGTAAGTTCTGTTAGTCAACACGTGTAATTACTAATTAACATTCTCAAAATAACTACAAACACTAATAATATCATACAATACCCAGTATTAACGTACAAAAGCATTTGTAAGCCAACTAAATATCTACTGAACAGTTTTAGCCCACAAATTAGTGCCGCACTACTCTCGCTGGGAAGGCTTAAGTGGGTTTAAAGTTCAAATTTATTGATAAAAGGCTTTGCGAGCCTGAAATGTGGCAACCTATAGCGATAAAATCGTTCTTCTGTTTGTGCTGGCTTTAAAATTGTATGTATTAATTAGTATTTGCAGATAATAGGGATGATAGTACTTATTCGCTCCTTAATAACTAAAACACTACCTAAATGTCATCATCTCGGTTATAAAATAACTAATACTTTTTTCTTAATGGTGACAATGGTGACAAACAAGCATACGCCGACTGGTGGTGAGTGGCAGCCGCTGCCTATAGACGCCATCGACACGAAATACTTTTTTTTACTAAAATAATACTTGAAAAATACTTTTTTTACTAAAATAATACTTGAAAAATACTTATTTTACTTGAAAAATCCTTTTTTTTTATATTAAAAAACAATTTTTTTATATTTATAAAATACTATTAACGGATTCAATAAAATAGATCCATGTACTGATTAGAATCCGTACATGGATTTATTTGATCAAATCCGTTTAGCTCTTGCCTGATGGGAAGTACAAACAAGGTCTCATATGGAGCACGCAATTCAAATATTATCTTAGTCTCTCACTCTAAACACACCCGACGTGTTACTTAAACTACTTGGCGCCAGTCTATGATGTTAAATTGGTAGCTATCCTGGTGGATCGCTAGATCTTAAAGCCTCCACCAAGGGTGGATTCGGAGGCTGAATTTTGTTTGGTTCTTCCCAGCGTGTGCAGAAGAGATTTTGTATTTTTTCCACTTTGGACTATAGCCTGTATGTGACCATGTCCCACTGCTGGGCACAGGGCTCCTCTCAGACAGAGACCCGTGTTCCGTTCGATTTCCTGTCCCAAAGAAACAACCACATAAAATTAATTCCAAGCACATCCGAGTTCAAAGTCTAGTCTTAATCGAAATTATTACCGTAATAGCACTATTAATGGTTTATAGTTAACACGGGAATAAATCCAACGTGATTTAAACACCAACACGGCATCAGAATATAGGTAACATACCTTCGTAGCGAAGGTACGTTCTATTCTAGAACATTCTATCTATATTTCGTGTCGTTAGTTCTATTCTATCATAGAACAGCATTCTAGCAATCCAGCGTATTTCTGTCCCACTGGTGGGCTAAGATTATAGAATAGAATATTTATTTATTTTCTAACCACAAATAGTCGATTTACAAAGTATACCTGTCTATACAAGGTGTTAAAAAATAAACTCTAAGAATTTCATGCAGTTGCTAGGCATAGAAAAACAAACATACTTAATTATTATTATTACAAAAGAAAAAAAAAATATTAGAGATTTTATTTATCACAAAAAAAAAATGTAATTATTATTTATTTGCGCACTGTTCGTGGGGCTTTCCTCGATTTTCAGTGACCTGCGCATTGCTTGGATTATCAGCTTACAATAACAAACGGATCGCCAGCGGCTTAAATGCGATGGAAGACACGACCAAAACACTCCTATACCTACCCGTGTTATTCATCTGGCCAGCTGTATGTATCTGCGCATTGTGATCGTGTCGTCAAGTCAAAGTTCGGCTTCGCAAATCTCATCAGAGCCCATCATAATGACCAGCTTGTAATCTGTCTGTGGAGGCTTGTCATCAGCAATTTGAATAATTGTGTGAGTTAAATAGAAATCAATTTATTGATTTCTGACATTTACGCGAATATTATACATTGAAATAAAACTACTTTTTACGGATTTTATCGCGTATATTGATATTATTAATCCCGACGTTTCAGACCGTTTACAGCGTCCATGGTCACGAGTAGACTGAGGTGGTGGGCGTCTAAAACTAGATGGAGCCGGCATTTCCTAGCTGACGATCTCTGAGAAGAAACGCCGAAACAAACTCAGAGAATCATGGTCAGCTAGGAAATGCCGGCTCCATCTAGTTTTAATTAATAATTAGTAATAAATGTCATTGATCATGTAACAATAAAAAATGTAGGATAGCTGTCAGTAATGATATCATCAAGACGCCCACCACCTCAGTCTACCCGTGACCATGGACGCTGTAAAGGGTCCGAATCGTCGGGATTAATAATATCAATATACGCGATAAAATCCGTAAAAAGTAGATTTATTTCAATAGAAATCAATTGTTATTATATAATAATATAATAAATAAATAAATATTCTTGGACAATTTTACACAACACCATCTAGTCCCAAACTAAGCAGAGCTTGTGCTATGGGTACTAGACAATGGATATAATACTTATATACTTCTTTTTTTTTGTAATTCATACTTATAATACATAGGAAACACCCAGGCAAACACAAACACTTATGTTCATCACATAAATATTTGTGGTTTGTGGGAATCGAACCTACGACCTCGTGATCAGCAGTCCGACACGCGAACCACTAGACGTCGTATTAGTCTGTAAGCCTTACTAATAATAAATAAATAACCGAACTTTTAGGAGTTGCCATCACCGGATACGGTGTGGAGGACATGATGATGATGTTTAAGTGCGAAGTACAATACTCCCTATAATCATTTTGTCATCATTGAGACATTGGTGAAAAGTCATTTGTTTGCAAATGTTGTACAGTCAGCAACGAAAGTCGCTGAACACAGCAAAATTTTTTTATTGTCACAGCTCCAGAACTTGGCAACAGGTCTTTTCTACTAAGGTAACCTAAATATTTAATGGTCATCTATGCAATTATTTCGCATAACCTTCGTAGGTCAGTAACTTCATACTTGTTAAAAATCATATTGAAGATTGCAACATGTTCAGCAACTTTCGTTGCTGACTGTACCTACAAAAGATGATCTTAACAGTATTATAGTGCAGACACATTTTTTTAAGAGTTTTGGCATGCACATATTTAGTATTACATATTATTATTTTAGTATTGCATATTATTGAATATTTCCTTTTCCTTCGCTAAATAACTTTAAAATCTTAGCATGGAAAATGCCAAAAAAAAAAATATAAAAAGACATAATTATTATACATTATATTAGTTAAAATTTTAAATGTTTACAATTCATTTTTTTTATGGGATAGGGGGCAATCAAGCGGACGGATCGCCTGATAGTAAGTGATAAAATTCATTCCTGAAATGACGTCAATACTGCTTCAAATAACAAGCGCTGAAGCTATAAATTGTATAAAAAAAATTATCTGGTACATTTTTTACAATATTGTGCGGTAGCAACAATAAATTTAATTGGTCAAAATAAATGTTCTTTTAGTTTCGATGTTGTTTTAGCTACGAAAATACTAAAAACGTTTTTCATGTGAATTGTGGTTTCGAAATAATTTGGCTTAAATGCACACGTGAATTGTAATTTCGGGATTTTTTGGATCCAAAATGGAGTGTCACTATTATTAATTAAATACCTTACTAACTAACATATATACAGTAAATACAAATGTGTTAGTAAATAAAGCTTACACCTATGTTAGTAACACTTCACTTTGCACTAATTGTCTTTGTGCTGTCCTGTGGTACTTGTCCGCGGAAGCGACGGAACACCACACCCTGCAGCCAAAAGTCTTCTTCCATGACGAGAGGTAGAAAGCAATTCGGTACTCGCACCACGAACGCCTTAAAGTTGACGTTGCGGCGCGACTCCAGCAGCACCACTCTCGGCATGTACCTCGTTTTTTGGCGCACATACTCTGCGATGTCATCCGCCTTTGTGGTGTAATGCAGGCGGGAAATGTACACCGGAGTGTTCGGCTTCGCGGCACGCAGATTCGCGTTGGGCTCCGTAGGAGCTTTGCCGCAGCAGTTCTTATTATTTTGTGGACGGCGCTTCCTCCTCTGCACCGTCACAAAACCATCATCGTCATCAGCTCTATTCGTTGTCTTTTTTGACATAGGCTCGATATTTGGAGCTGCAGGGGCGCTCGCTGTTATGCTAGCGAAATCTCTACACGGTTTTTATTATGTATTATTAAACTGAAATGTAGATACAACGTCAACCCATATACTGTCCCACTGCTGGGCACGAGTCTCCTCTCAGATTGCAGGGATTAGGCCCAAATCCACCATGCTGGTCTTGTGGAGGTTGGTAGACTTCACACACCGTCGAGAAAACTCTAATGCGTTTCCTCACGATGTTTTATTTCACCTATTTTTAATTTTATTAATACGCGGACTGACGGCTTTACTTGTTCTCTGCGGCGTGGAGGAGTCTCAATGTATTAAGAACGGTCACCCATCCACAGAATAACCGTAGTTAGCGCAGCTTAACCTTGCAGATCGGTTAATTAGAGTAGTTACCACGAGCCACGAGCCCCTCTTCTTATGTATACTCATGTTTGTGCAAATAAAATATCTTGCAACAGCGATAATTAACCCTTTCCTCATTTACATGCTTATTAAAAATACACATGATGAAATATTCGGCGGCGCCAGCAGGTGTGATCTGAAAGAGTTGTTGGCACAGTGTGGAGCTGACATCACAGTGATAAGGGTCGACAATCCTGGATCCAGTTAATTTATATGTTTACTGGATTCATGATTTGTATGAAGTTATTGTGGGCAATGATGTTATTGTTGGGGGTTGGAATTGTGTGTTGAGATGAAAATATAAGGTTTTTTTTTGTAAAACACATCATACTACACAATAATTTAAAAATAATATTTTTATTTTGTGATGTAATGTAAAAATCTATGAAGATAACCACGGTCTGAATGCAATTTTTGGTAATTAAAAATTGACTTAGTTAAAGACCTCAAAATAATTATATTTTGGAAATGTAGTCATAGTCATAGACTACATTTCCAAAATATAATTATTTTGAGGTCTTTAACTAAGTCAATTCAAATAGAATGTCTGCTTAAATGACAATAATGTGTAATTTCTGACACCTACGCGTTTATAAATCATTTTAATAAAACTATCTTTTAAGGATTTCACGAATTCCATGACGGTGACATAAAGGGCTAGAAATGGCAAGTGCGGTATTTAGTCGGTAGGAGTCCGATATACCTGTTACCTCCCCTGGTGGTGAATGATCCATGACGATTATCAAATTAAATTAAAAATGCATTTATTTTCTCATCACAAATGGTGGTATCTATATACCACCAACACCTACCTACATACCTGTGTACAGGCATATCAAGTATTTAAACAAACATTTTGTGAGAGACTGGTGCCCGAGATAGGTATTGCAATACCTGTGTTACGGGTCACCAGGCTCCCGAAGACTTACATTATTTCTTAGATCATGTTGGTGTGGTGAAATACAAAAAAATAATTAAATATTATTGGATATACATTCTGTGTGTATGTGTGTGTTTGTGTGTGTATGTTTGTGTGTGTGTGTGTGTGTGTGTATATCAAACGCGCCGAGTGTACCTGTCGATTAGTTTATATAATGTAACTTGTAGAAGCTCTAGACACTTTAAAAACAACAAAAATATTGAACATACTTAGACAACAACTTACTCAAAATATGTATAACCCTTTAAGGATTAATTTCAGGGCGGTAACGCACCCAATTTCCTTTCTGTCATGGCCGCTTCATTAAGTGAATAATTTATTATTCGTTCAGGTAATATAGACCCACATTGTTTACAGGTTAAGTATTTGGGACGTGATTTCTTTTTGAAAATGTTAATAGTCTTAATTGGGGTGTTAACGATTTAACTGAAGTGTCTTGGTTGTTAGGCTCAGAGTTTTGCCATTTGCCAACCGTAATATCATCACCATCATCAACTCATATTGTCGGGCACGGATTTCCTCTCTGGAAGAGAGGGATTATGCATTAGTCCACCGCGCTGGCCTAGTGTGGGTCGGCAGACAAAGCGTTGAGAAAAATCTCTAAGGCCTGCAGGTTTTTTCACGACGTTTTCCTTCACGTTTAAGCGAGTGATAATAATTATTTATTAGTGAATTCATGCATGTATTCGAAAAGCCTTGGATTCGTACTTGAGACCTTTCCCTTGGCAGTCAAATAGTCATATTATTAGGCCTGCACACCACCGGACCACTGGACCAACCGTATTCCGTTTCAATATTATTGCAGTGGATATAGATATAGTCGTTGGATGCAGACGGCTTGTAACTGGTCCTTGTGGAAGTCTATGGGGGAGGCCTTTGTTCAGCAGTGGACCTCCTGTGGCTGATATGATGTTGATGATGATTATTGCGGTGCAACTGTGTAGCTGGAAGTATTGTTATGTACAAAGTGTGTGTACTCTTAATATAGGAACGAAGTTCCTTATCGCGCGTTGTGAAAGGGGGCTAGACGGAAAAAATTCTTACGAAAAAGTTGTAACGACACTTTTTTCGAAATTCAAATATTGTTGACAAGCATTCAAATATTATTGAGTGAATGACAATATTTGAATTTCGCGCGTTGTGAATTGTTGAGTGTATACAGGTTTTTTTATTTTTAATTATTAAATTTTAATGAAAGGAACTTCGTTCCAACCGGGTGTCCCTTGACACCTCTCAAGTTTTTTTTCTTCAATTGTGTCGACATTATTTTTTTCGCTAATAGTAGTAGACCAAAGTTCTAGAGTTGATACTACGCACCAGAAAACGCAGCGTAGGACGGCCTCCAACTAAATTGACAGACGACCTGGTAAAGATAGGCTGGGAGTCGTTGGATGCAAGCGGCTTATAACCAGTCCATGTGGAAGTCTATAGGGGGCCATTCTTCAGCAGTGACCTCTTTTCTCTTAGATGATGATGAAATAAAGGATCTACAAATTGTAATAATCATAATAACTATACTATTCCTGCCTTGTCTAGTGTTAGTGAGCGACTGCTACGCTAAAGGTCCTGGATACGATTTCCGAATTCAATGTAGTTGGATTTTTCTGTGAAATTCCCAATACGCGTACTACGAAGATATTTAAGTGAAGGAAAAATTCGACCAAGGGCAGGATTCGAACCTGAGTCTTCTGGTTAGATACACCAGACGCAATGACCACTTCTAAGCCACCGCGACTCCTACCCACTAGGTCGAAATATGCCTTAGCTTCTTAGCATGGAAAATACAAAAAGATACCTTTTACGGATTTTATCACGTAAGTGTCAGATATCAATATGTTTTCCAGCAGCATCTGGGAGTTTGGATTTGTTCCCGATTAATGGCAATAGGCTGGCCCCTTATGACATGGGAATAACATAATTATCGAACTGTGGGTGCCCGATAGAATTAGATAGGATTAGAATGAATGTAAGCGAAAAGGACGACCAATGAAAAGTTTGATTGTGTGGGAGATGATATGGCTACAAAAGAAGTGAATTATGAGACTGTGGCTGATAGAGATAGAAAAGAAAAAACAACACTGCACCTATCCTAAGAAACTTAGTATAAGAATAGTAGGAGGATGATGATGATGATCATTCAAATTATAACTAAGGAACCGATGGAAACGAAAACTTCAGAGCGAAAAATGAAATGACCTTAAAAAGACCAAAAAGGGTCTAAAAATAACTAATGTTGAGTTACACACAGACAATAAACGAAGATCATAGTTTGGCGCCAACTTAAAAATAGTTTTTAAGACTAAAAATAATTATCTTATTTTTCGCTTTTCAATTTTCGTTTACGTCGGTTCCTCACAAAAAGTTTCTTAAAACGGACAGTCGAATTGATAACCTTCTCCGTTTTTCGTCAGTTGAAAACGAACTGTATTGCACACAATAGGTACTCCATTTTACCCATAAAGTATAAAGTCATCTTTCACACTAACGACCTTAATTAATAAATCTCCTAACAAAGTCGTTTTTTCTAAAATTCTAGCTAGTCTAGGTAACCTATTTAAACTAATGACCTGGATTATAACAACTGAAAAACTATCCCGATCCGCGCCCAAGTGGAACGAAGTAGAATCAGTTGCGATAGCCAGACGGGTGGCATACACTCTAATTTGCCAATCGAGGGAAAAATTCACGAGGATGTTTCATGCTGGCGAGAGCCAAGAAAAAAAAGTTTAATGGAAAAGCTAGCTACCCGTCCCGGCTGATATTTATGATAGTAGTAGGGATTAGTGGGTAAATAGGGATGGCGGGGCAACACATCTTGACTCGGGGTCCTCAGTCGCCCATTGCACTTGGTCCTCGGGGAGGGTCCTACACTGGATGTCCGCGGTGGGATCGCGGATCATGCGAGAGCGATTCCCGTGATCCCACTACTATGCGATGGTTTTAGTCGGTATACTGGCCATGGGGCCAGAAAGCCTTACCTCATCCCCGAGCGGGTATAAAGCGCATTTCCCAACACGAAAAAAAAACAAACAAAAAAAAAAGATAAAGGGAAGTACAGATAACCTCTCTAAAAAGCAGTGATAGCCTAGGGATATTACCTTTGGACTGTTAAGACAAAGGTCTCGAATTCGAATCCAAGGCAGGCATCGCGGACTTTTCGAAGTCATGTGCGTAGTAATATTAATAATCACTTAAACGATAAAAGAAAACATCGTGAGGAAACCTGCACGCCTTAGAGATTTTATTGATTTTGGGTGAAGTCTGGCAAGCCAACCCGTATTTAGCCAGCGTGGTGGATTATGACCTAATCCCTTTCATTTTTTAATTTTTAGAGGAGCCCCTTGCCCAAGAAGTAGCACAGTGTAGGTGTTGCTGATGATATTGATGATTGATGATGTAGTAAATGGATGGAATTATAAAATAAAACTGCAGTTTCCTGGGGATAAATAATTTGATAATTATATTTAAGGTTAATTTGTGAACAACTTTGTGGGCAAAAATGTATAATGTGGCTGGTCTTTATTTGCATAGCCCTATCCCACAAGTATATCACACCACTCTAATTCGTTCCTCATCACAAAATTGACGAAATCACGGAAATTAAACTCGTCACAAGCAAATATTACGGAGAGCATTTGTTCGTTGCTACATCTCGCATAATACCATCCTAAACGTGCTTGAAATACTTACAGCGTTAGTAGAGCGATTCCGCTTTAACTTTTGACTCTACCTGTCGAATCGTAATGAAGCCTAATATCTACTTTCCAGTTGGATCAGTCGTCGAGTTTCAAATATAATACGGTAAGTTTTTATATTGATCCGGCCGGAGTTTGGATCCACTTACTTTGTATAACGTTAACATAGAAAAGAAGAATATAAAATAAAAACAGTATAATTGAATGAAATTTAACCTGCTGTTCAGGGTCGAGATGTATTGCCCCTCCAACTAAAGGGAGGATCTTCCGACCAGGTGGGTGTTTTGCCTGGCGGGCCACGGCTTGACGATTGATGTTGGGCGTTTGTATGTAATAATATATCGACGGCCCCTACGTACATAAAGACATGTCAAAAGTGGCAATTTTTTTTTATTGCATTTATGGCTTTAGATTGTCCATATACACATACCTATATAAGATTTTTTCTTTAATATTATGTATTTTACTTAAAATACAAGTCGTATAAGAGAATAACTATAATAATTACAACAAATAAGTGTCGTAGATGTGGATATCTATAGTTATCCTTTTGTACGGTGTTTAAAAATACGCGCCACTCGGTGCGAGTTCGGTCTTGTCTGACATAACTTCATTCACGGGAACTCCCCAATAAGTCGTGTCGATTCTTGTTCGCGTAGTGAAATAATTAGCGTTTTGATACAATATCAGATTAAGTGGTGTGTTTTTTAGTTTAGTAACATTTAATATAAATTCTATTCTAGATACTGTTTTCTTCTTTCCTGCGTATAAAAAGCTATCTTATAGTTGTCTGACATGCTTTTGTTTTAATATCACCGTAGAAACAGTCATCTATCATTTTTTCCAGGAAAACATAAAATAAATAAATATGTATTTATACTATTATAAAGTTCCTAAATCTAATTAGACATTATAGAAATAAAATATTTATAATTGCACATAGATTTTTTTCTAAAGCGGTTTGAATACAAATTACGCTCTCCTGTAAACCTTGATTTTTGACATGTCTTTTTGTACGTAGGGGCCGTCGATATGTAATTTTCATTGTGAATGTTGACAGCGAGATTCAGGATTTGCTTGTCTTAAGTCAATGTAGCACAATAGATGTCGTTACACTGCGAATAGAACCTTAGACCTCATGTTAAGCAGATGCTCTTGCGACCAACAAGGTAGCCAGCATAAATCTTTTTTTTTTCACATTTTTTTATAGTGCCAAGATGATAATAATCATAGCTGTTACGGTAGTCTATTAGACGCTTGCAGCATCAGGGGTATCCACTTGCGTGTAAAAGGGCAAATTCCCCCTAACTGCCTACACAATGTTTCCTCGCGGAGCACTAGTAACCTTGCTCACCATTAGGAACAGAACACAGCTCAAAGCTCTCAGTATATTTATTTCGATTTTCTGCAAGGCGGAGGTACTTGCCTAGTCGGGCAGCACCAATTTGAGTGGAATTACTCCCGCTATAACCACTCTCATATCTAATATATAAAATTCTCGTGTCACAGTGTTGCCATACTCCTCAGAAACGGGTTGACCGATTTTTATATGTAGTAATCTAATTTTCATACATTACATCCCTTAATGATAAGGGTGGTTCCACCCTAAACATTTTTTATTTATAATTTGGATATTTTTTTATTTTTATGATTAAAATATACATAGTACAACTCTAATAAAATTTTGACCCTATAAAATTTACCCTTCTACCACTAACCCCCATTTTTTTAAAAGCGATATTATATGGTAAAACAACGTTTGCTGGGGCAGCTAGTAATATTATATTGTTATCAACTAAAGCCTTATTGACACAAGAGCGTTGACCAGTTTATTAAACCTCTTTGTGTAAGGTTCATAAAAGCGTATTCTTTTAAAATCGTATATCATCGCTGTCAATACCTTCATTGTTGGTAGAATATCGCTATCATGAGAATAGCATAGATTTACACTCCCATACTACCTAATAAAGTATCAGAGGGGCTCGTGGCTAAGTAATAACTAAGCTGATCAACCGATCTGCAAGGTTAAGCTACGCTAGTTGCGGTCAGTCTGTGGATGGGTGACCATTCTTAACACATCGAGCCCTTCCGTGCCTCGGAGAGCACGTAGAGCCGTCGGATCCGGTTGATACGAACACCTATTATATTCGTTAGTGGTAGTCAGAAGCCCAAAAAGCCTGACAACCAGTTAGTACCCAAAATTCGGAGGTCTGATAGCAGTCGCTTCGTGTAAAATACTGATATTCAGCCGCATCTGGTTAGACTGGAAGCCGACCTCAACATAGTTGAGAAAAGGCTCTGAGAAAGAAAGAAGACTACCTAAAGTATCAATGTGAAAGTTAATTTGTATTTCGATTACTGAACATTTTAATCACTGAACCGCTGAAAAGAAAACATAATGGAATATAACATACCTTCTTACCTGTATTTGCCGTAGGGTCAAGCAGAAGCGTACGTAGGTACCGTCAACAAAAGAGTTAAGTATACAGGCAGCTAATTAATAATCTGTGTTTTGATAAAGATAGTGTAATAATGTATCACACAATATGTGTCAAAACGTAGGTATTGTAAGCAGCTACAGACTAACCCTTTGGCGCGTAATTATTTATGTCGAAATCTGTATAAAAATGCATATTTCGTTTGCTATCTGTATACTTAACTCTATTGTTGACTGTACTAATGAACACCTTTAGTTCACCGGGATATTTAAGTCTTAATTTAATAAAAGGCAAGCTTACTTCCATACATCATCAACCCATAATACTGTCCCTTTGCTGGACACGGGTCTCCTCTCAGATTGAGAGGGATAAAGCTATAAATCGACCACGCCGGCCCAGTGCGGGTTGGGAGACTTCACACACCGTCGAGAAAAATCTCCAAGGCATGCAGGTTTCTTCAATGTTTTCCTTCACCGTTTAAGCTAGTGATAATTAATTTTATTAATACCTACTCACGTGACTTTGAAAAGTCAGAGGTGCATGCCTTGGATTCAAACTCGAGAACTTTCTAAACAACTTTCCCAGTTTTTGGCAATAGCTTCGCCCCCTATTACATGGGACCCAAACGACTAAGTGGGTGTACATTAGTACACCTCTTCCTAACCCTTCGGGGAATACAGGCGTGAATATTTCAGTGTTTGCAAAATAACGGATCTGGCTATAATTAATGTTGAATATTCAACATTGCATGAGTAAGGAAGTAATTGAAATTTATGGTTCGGATAAGAACCAGCTTGTTTTAATATTAGGGTTGGTTAGAATATGGATTATTTTTAATATAGTATACATGAACTAGCGGCCTACCACGGCTTGCTGCTTTTTTTTTTTAAGTTCAAAAAATCCTTCCTTAGTGAATGCTTATTTTTTTATTTACCAGTACAAACAAGCATACGGTCCACCTGATGGTAAGTGATTACGGTAGCCTATAGACGCTTGCAACACCAGGAGTATCAACGGGCGTCACCGACCCTGTAAACGCGCCCTGTAAATAAATAGTACAGATTTACTGATTGACGGTAATAAAAAACCGTCTTTAAACTTCTTAATGTAACTAATTTGACATATTATTACAGATAGAATAATGAATGAAATATATTTTTTAAAATTTCAGTATTTTTTTATGTAGCCTCTTATGTGTCTCACTGTAGGGCAAAGACCTCCCTTTGCTAAAATTATATTATAGATAAATCATTTAATCATTTTTATCAAAAAATTAGGTGTTTTTTTTTAAATAACGGTGAATTCGTACATTTTTAGACATGTCATGGTAACCAAATAGCAAACTATGACACCAAAGAACTCTTCTTTGACAAAAATGTTGCATAAAATTTCCTTCCCGATTATGCCTATGAGGGGTTTCTTTCACGGCACCACAATGTGATGGAAAGTGACTTTCAAATAAGAGCTCTCAAACGCCACTCTACTGCCTTTGTCTCGTCATGCATTGTTCAGACGACAAAGTCGGGTTTTTTTAACACAATAGAATTTTTTTAACACATTTTTTATACCGATCGCGGTGTAAAAGGAAATGCATTATTATATTGTTTTAAACATCATAGGCGTAGCATAAAGGTATTAAATGAAATAAGATTTCTTTTGTAAAGTTTTTTCACTGAAAATTGTAATGAAAAAGAAGAAAGAAAATATATTTATTTGTAAAGGACACCTGAATATAGTAGGTAACGAAGATAATAATAACTACCTACTTATTAACTAAATTGTGGTACCCACCTAAGTTACAAATCGGTTATGTTCAATACTGAGTCACAGCACAGAATTTTAGAAAAAAAAATAAGTAAGTACTATATAAATAATGATAGTGTATCCGTCATTATCATCGAAGGAGATTAATTGGCCTGATACTAGACACAAGCAATACCTACGCCTTTATCATAATCGTAAGATAAGCACAAAGAGACCGCCACAACACAATACATTTTTTCAGCAAAATTCAGGAAAAACTTTCAGTTGTAGTAGGCGTTAATAAACTGAACTATTTTCAGTTTCACAGCCACGAACAAAAAATATTTTCAAAACCCACCATTCCATTTTTAACATTCCCCGAAAAAAAAAACATATAAATCGAAGGCCGAATACTCCAAAACGAGAGCCGAATATTTTCAAGAGTATTTTTACTCCTTTTGTTGTGTCAGGTGCGGTTGTATCAACGTTTGAGCGTCGCCCACCCACCGTGGACATTCCGTGTCACTGGGCTCCTGTGACGTCACCCGGTGATGTTCCACGTTTGGCCAATCAAATCGGTCGGTTCGCCAATGAAGTGCATTTTATTCAGATGCTGTTGCGTCTTTGGGTGAGTGATGTATGTAGATTTTAGTGATTGCAAAGTTTAATATGATTTATGAGTTTGGTTTTAATTTGCAAAATGAAATGAATGAATTGTGGTTGAAGATAAATTTACTATCTCATTAGCCAAGTGAGTAAGCTCGATTTCTACGCTTGAAGTCCAGCAGTGTTATTGGGTGTTTCTATAAAATTCTCAGTAGCAGCTCGGAGTTTGAATTTGGTCCCGCTAAACATATATAGCCGGCGAACTGTGGCTGTATATAAAGTACATCACTGTTTAACCCTTCGGGGAATACAGGCGTGACAGTATGTTATGTTGTTTTTTTATTATGCTATGCTTTTTTCAGTAAATAAACTGAAACTCTATAAAATTATTTCCTGTGTATGATTTAAAAATATTTTTCATACTTACAAATTTGAGTCGCGCGTCCGTTTAAAAGCAGAACAGATAATACTATAAGCTATAGTAAAGAAAAAATATTGAAATTAAACTTTTTACTTATTTTATCTTAAAAATTCAATGTTGTAGTTTTAGATAATATTATTAGATTTACGGCCGGTTTCAATAAACAATCTTTACCTGTTTTTTCCTACTAGAGATAGGAATTTGACATAAGCTTCATACAAATTGTGTCAAAATTCAATCTGTAATCGGGAAAACCAGATATGGATCGGTTGTTGAAACCGGCCGTTAGACTTATAAGATTCGATACCGTAATGTATTCAGAATGAAAAGTAATTTAATGACATTTCTTAACATTGTCATAGTTATAGATTATTCAGATCCTTTAACACGATTACCTTCTTATCACAAGCTCTCCAAGATTATTCCTTAATTAGCAGTATTTTCCTATTAACTTCCTAGTATTTTCCCGGCTTCACAAAGCATTTCAAAGACATGTCCGCTCCAGTCGAGACAGGATAATTAGCTCTGGTTAAGGTCAAAATACAAGAGGGTATTGCATTTTCTTTAGTAATAATTCAAGCAAAGAGAGCTCTGAAGTTTGTAAAACAGTTTTTTTTAGTGACATTGTTATAACTATGCTCAACCGATCTGTAAGGTTAAGCTACGCTAACCGCGGTCAGTCTGTAGATGGGTGACCATTCATAGCATATCGAGTCTCCTCCGTGCCTCGGTGAGCACGTAAAACCGTCGGTCTGCGGATAGCTTAACCTTGCAGATTGGTTAGTTATTACTTAGCCACGAGCCATAGATGAAATTTAAGTACAGATAGCACATCAAACTACCACAGTCTGTCAAAGGATGTCACCAAAATTTGCCCAAATGATGTACACTTATTGGAAAAATTACCCTGTAATACGCTGGTTAAAACTTTAGTCATACTTTTTTTTATGCTCACTAAAGGATGAGAAAAAATTACTTTAAATTTGAAAAAACGCACGCCATTTTAACACACTAGTATCAGTTTCATAGTGTCTTTATAGTAAAAACTGTCAACTTGATAGCTATCTGCTGTCAGTGTCAGTTTTGGAATGTCAAACGCATGCCATTTTGGCACATTATTATTAGTTTCATAGTTAAAACGGTCAACTTGTCAGTTGTCATGTATCTCCGGTACAAATTTGGGCTGAGTTGTATGGACTTTTGATGACCTCCTTTCTTTGATTGATTTTCAACTTTAATTCAAAACAATAAGGTGCATATTCAATTGGGAAAATTTGACAGGTTTGGTTAGCTTGCCCTGCGTCTGTACTTACTTACGCCAAAAAAGGTAATGACTTATTTAATGTTTTTTTTTTAATTGTTTTTGAAATAATAAAGAAAAACGTGATATCCCCCGCAGAACACACGCAACGCATCCGACCTAGATGAAGCAAATTTTGGTACATCCGCTACCAACTTACCGCCGCACCCGCAAGCGGCGCCAACATGTCAAAACAAATACTAAGAAGCGAGCGGCCGCCATTAAAACAAGCGCCCGAAAAACAATTTACAACTGTGAACTAACAGTGAAATACCGTGTGTAGACTAGAGTAAATTGACACTGCAGTTTACGCAAAACTATTGAACTGTAAATTCTGTGACAGTGTGATTATTAAAAACTAATCGGAGCAGAGACAGCAGAGAGCAGAGCAGACCAGTCGCCGGCGGTGAGTACCTACCTCCGTTCTTTCTCCGTTCCGTTTGCACGTATTTACGAGTAAAACCTCCAACCCATATAATCGATTCCAGGGTATATAGCATCATTAAACCATTTTTAAAACCATTCCCATCAGTTATGATATGACGACTCATACCGAATGAGATTCATTCTCAATCCGTGTTACAAAATTATTTTTAATTCATAATTTAAAAAATAATTGTTTGCATTTAGGTAAAGTTTTATTGTAGTACACTGGAACTTATTATTACGAGAACTAAAAGCTAATTGTTTCTCTAATTTTTATAATTGAATACGTGAAGCGACAACTTTATAAGTACTTTCTCTCAGAAAATCATTATCGGAGTATTAATTGCTGTAAAAAAGCTGGGTGACCCATTTTTTTACTGATAATCAGGCAGCATCAGCATCTGGTTCAACTGGCAGGCGACCCTGACATAGTTGGGAAAAACCTAGGACGATGATGACTTTTACTCAATCTTGAAATCAAATACAAGATCAATACAACAAAAATCAATCAACACAACACATCTAATCACAAGAGAAGAAGCCTTTTTAAAAAAACTATAGAGGTTACACGGGTTGCAAGTCGGGTAAACCCAAATATACCTCGCGGTGTATGAATGAAGTTAACGTATAATTACAAAACTATGGGTGAAGTAGTGTGTACGTACACCGTCTCGTCTCGTTAACATCGCACGGGTGGAACTGCGAAAACTGTAGAGATGAAAGCTTCTATTTTTATTTTCGAAAGTCATTTGGTTACCGTAGTGTACTTATTTTTTGAGTTTTTTTCATTGAAATGTAGCAAGTACATACATACATACATTCACGCCTTTTTCCCATGGGGGTAGGCAGAAACTAAAGATCGCCACTTGCTACGATTCTTGCATACTTCTAGCGAGTATGAACCGAAATTATATGTTGTTTATGATTTGCTTTCTATAATATTTTTGCCGATATTTGTATAGTTAGATTTTAACAAGTAGTCAGACATTACTACTGATTAAGCTTCAGCATTTAATTGACATAAAAATGTGTAAAATGTGTAAAAGTGAAGAAGTTTAGAACCTAACGGCTTGGTGCGAGACGATAGGAAGAGACCAGATGGTATGTCGCTTTTGCCCTGTAAGATGGGTAGGCCTCTGGTGTGGGATGCAACTTGTGTTGACACCCTTGCTCCATCCCATCTTCCAAGCTCAGCTGGCTGCGCTGGCGCTGCTGCTGCTGCAGCAGAGACTCTCAAATGGCGCAAATATAGTAACCTATCTGGTAACTATATTTTTGAGCCGTTTGGGGTCGAAACGCTCGGGTCGTGGGGTCCGAGTGCCCGTCTCCTTTTCAAGGAAATATCAAGGAGACTGGTCGACTCTTCGCGTGATCAGAGGGCTGGCTTGTTTCTAGCGGAACGCATAAGCATTGCCATTCAACGTGGCAATGCAGCCAGTCTTCTGGGCACGTTGCCGGCCCGGTTGACAGCGATGCCGAGGAATACTTTGACGCCTACTAGCGTTTATACTTTTATTTATTTCTATTTTTTTTTTTGGTATAGGTAAGTATGTATATTTTGTAAATATGTAATTATTATTTTGTAAATCTATTGTAAATAAAAAAGTGAAGACTTATGATTTTATTTGAATTATGATTGTTTTTACTCTAGGCGCGGATTGATTTTTGACGTGTTGGTATCTGTTCCATTTTGATATTTTTTATGAGTTAAAAGGTTAATAAAGTGCAAACACTTTAAATGATTATCATTTAAAGTGTTAAATGCTGCAGCAGCAAGATTAAATCATTTCAAAGTTTAATAGATGTACTCATCAATGCGCTTAAACAGCTCCACATCTTTCTCTAACCAAGAAAACATTAACATTCACCAAATCCTAGTTCACGTCGCCTATTGCAATCGTTTGCATATGTTTAGCTAATTGTTTCTCTGTGCGCGCAAACTCACGTTGAGTTCGTGAGGTAACCAAGTAGGTTTGACAATTCGCGTCAGGGATTTGAGTCAGGTTGGAAATGGTTACTGTGTTAGTTTACTGTATTTCGAATGATATAAGTGTTAGTATTATGATATTAGTAAGAATCTTGTTTTTATATAGTTTTTTTAGCGAAATTTATTTGAATATCCAGGTAAAGATACACATCATTTATCATTGTGGTCACCTAAGCCCTCTTAACCTGAGCGGAGACCCGGCAATGTTAAAATGATAATTCGGATTGTGATTCAAAAGAAAGAAAGAAATAAATTTATTTCGCTACTGTTCGCGTACACACAATTTTACAGGAGAGACAACAAACAAAATATATAAGAAAAACCTGTAATAAAAATATACATAATCCTATTTAGACATAATGGTGTGTGCCTCGCGGCTGCGCCAAATAGGTCTAGTTCAGCATTATGTCATGCCACTAGTGCTTGACGCTGATTTTCAACTAAACCTTTACGAGATTCTCTAATCGACAGAAGCTACTTTTTTTCTTAATTATATAGGGAACAAATCTGGATCTAAAATAAACTAGGTACCTACCTAATCTTCGATAGAATGCAGTACTATGTCCAAACAGTTGAGATGTTTAGTTAATTGGCGTCAATATCACTCACTAAATGGATTCCGTGCTACACAAACTACCTACCACTGACTTGAGCGAGGTAAATGTGTTTCGACATTACGTATCCTTGCGTCGAGGTTTAGTTTGAAATGGTAATAGTATTAACTGATGGATTTGTATCCTGACAAATCCATTCTGACCTTGAAGTCCAGAAATTCAATAATTAGAAGAGTCAAGCGCACATTTCACTTTCTTGTTTTTATTATTTGCTTTTTTATGGTTTTCATAGCTCTACTATTCCACTGCTGGGCACGGGTTTTCTCTCAGAATGATCAGCATCAGGGATTAGTCCACCACGCTAGCCTAGTGCGGGTTGGCAGACTTCACAAACCGACAAGAAAAGTCTCTAATACATGCACGTTTCCTCACGATGCGTGAGGAAGCGTGTGATAATTAATTATTAATACGCACGTTTCGAAAAATCAGAGAAGTGTGCCTTGAATTTGATCTCGTGACTCAAGACTTTGACTTAGTTATCCAATTGTCTTATCACTAGGCTGCCACTAACGTTCACGTTAATAGAGGTACCTCAATACAAACACAGTTTAGGTATTTCTAAATGAGTGACTCCTTTTGCCTAAACGGTCAAGTCAGCTTAAATTGCTAACTTGAATATTCAAGAACAAAGTACTTTAGACGAAGCCACTTTATATTTTTCTTTTAATCCTCAAATCTTTATGAGAACAGCTCATAAAGCGATGATATCTTCCTCAAGCAAAAAGTTACAGACACGAAGATGGTTACTAAACTCGAAATTATTCTTTATTCTTTGTTTTACGGAAGTAAAGTCGTTAAGAGCGTTAATTTTTCTAACAAGGTGTGTTTATTATGACAAATGTCTCGGTTTGCATTTTAAATGGCCGCTGTTGAATTAGTCAATTTTATTTTTAGCATTTTCGAAGAGTAACTGCATTACATAATTTGTGTAGTTTTTTAATTTGTTTATTTTATGCTTCAAAATTGTTATTGTCATGTGTTGTTTATTAAATGATCTAATATTGATATTATCCTGACAATAACACCTTTATTTATTAGAAAGATTTTTTTTATCTACGTCTACGTGTCGCTTTAATATTGCACATATCAACTGTCTTTATCTGCATTCTTCAAATACTTTGATAACGTTTCTTCTCTGAGGTTGACAGTTAAGAAGTTCCGATGCCATCTTGTACTAAAAACGTAAGACACTGTCTTGCAAAGTATCTTTAAATGATTTAATTACAGAAATAATACCTACTGTTTGACTGTGTTTGTCTGACTACTACCAGTCTGATTGCGCTGTAGTCTATCAATTTGTAGTTCCATATTCAATATCCGAACCTATCCTCTACTGAGAAAATGTCTCTCTTGACGCTATTTCCGGTTCTCACTTAATCTGGTCCACGCTTTACGAATTAATTTCCCGATGTCATTGACCTATCTCGTCAGATTGGACATACTGTTTAGAAAATGGCCGTGTTTTCCTAGTCTTCGTTATCCATTTGAAATGTTCAGTGCTAGCTGATAATTTCATACTATTCTGTAACTTAATAGTTAAGCCGAAAGCAAAATATGATTATTGCGTGGTACTTAGCTTACGAATAAATACAAAAATAATTACTAAATACATCCTTTATTTCATCACTTTTATATCCTCGAAGGATTAGGCAGAGGTGTACTGGTTCACTCATATTTCTACAGTTTGATGAATATCACGTTGACAGCTTGAGAACTCATATGCTCAGTAATTAACTACTCAAAGCCGCTATGGCTCTTTCTTCAAAAGGCCATTTTAAGAATTTGCCCTGCATTGTTTAGAAAATAACATTCACAAGTTTGCTAATATGTCCGGACTTTAAAAGAGTTTTTGGGTTTGTGTCGGTGTTTCTTCTCAAGTTAAGAAATGCCGGATTCATCTAGCTTAAAGAAAAATTTAAAACATTGATTTTTAAAAGTAGCACAAAAGATCTATTTGCAGTAAAAAATATAATTTATCATTTTATTTTACTGGTTACATCGCCCCTATAATAATGTTATCAACTTATTGCTCATCGGTAGAACATTTGGCAAACAAGCATAATGGCCCACTTGGTGGTGGTAAGTGGTTACCGTAACCTAATAGACGCTTGCAACACCAGAGGTATCTCTTGAGCGTTGCCGACCCTGTAAAAACCTTTTCACACCCTTCTTGAAGAACCCCATGCATTTCTTTCGGGAAAACTTGGGCCGGGAGCTGATATATAATAATATATTAATAACAAATTTATTCATTAAATTTATTCATTTATTCAAATTTATTCAAAAGTATCTCGACTTGGCACACGAGGTTGTCGACATGTGGGAGGTGAATTCAGCAATCATTGTACCAATCGTTGTGTCAGCCAATGGCCTAATAGCCAAGAGCCTCGACCAATATCTAAGGAGGCTCTCGTTGGATGGCTGGATCAAGGGCTTGATACAGAAAGCAATACTCTTGGACACGGCCCGTATCGTTAGGAGGTTTCTTTCTCTGGGCCCTGACCACCGGCAGCTTGGACCCTGCTCCCGATGCCGGTGGGTTTCTATTTTTTATATTTTCAAATGTTTTTTTTATATGTTGCTTACGATGAAATATTTAAAAATAAAAAAAATATGTATAAGTATAAATAAAGGCAATTTATTCAAATAACTTTTGACTTAAGATAACTTAACTAGACAAAACAAAGTATAAATTAGGTATAATACAATTCATATGCCTGAACTAGGTAATCCTGTGTTTCAGGCGAGTAGGGCTAACAAAGTCTAAAATAATCACAACAAATTATAAATGAGAGATATTAACAAAAATAACTTGTTACATGTATACATAAAAACTAATTAGAATAAATGATGTTTACTTTAACACAACTAATAATTTCTCTGTATCTTCGTAGGACATACTTTGAAGGGCTTCCTGGAGTATTATATTATATACAACGTGTTACAAGATACCCCGTGAAAAATATAATTAATTATCAAAGCCAAAAATTTTGTCAGCTGTCATGTCAAGGAACCAGATTATTTAACAGAAAGGCCTACGTACCTATTTTACCTAATAATAGTCTACTTTAATCGTTTTTCTAATTTTAATTCATAAATGTTGTTGTTTTCATTTGTTTGGGGTATGTTATACAGCGTTACTACGGTTCTTAAATATTGTGAATGGACTCGTTATAAGGCCCCATTTAACCTCCTCTCGGTTTTACGGATAGTTTTGTAACATCCTGTAAACCCTTGTAGACCCTACCCATTCATTTATAGATGTAGGCTTCTAATTCAGCACTTTGTATCGATTGGTAGAAACGCGACTATAGTTAAAGCGTTGTGTAATAAGATTCGGTGATAGGCAAGCACAAGTAGGCAGAGGACTTAATGCGCCTCCATTCATCGCTAACCTCTATCTGGATAACTGGCAATTTGAAATTTAAATCGGTCGTTTAGTTAAGCTGTTGTAAAGATGATCCAGAAGTACAATCCTTACTAATATGCAAAGGTTTCCTTTTTTATATAGTACGGAAAATCCTTATGGATCCTTCGCATCCTCCGTCACCCCCTTATGTCGGATTCGTACCAACTAAAAACCGCACTTTCCTTAACTTGCCTTCATGGTCATGTCAGGCAGACAGAAATCACAGACAATAAAGCCGCTCATTGTAAGTCTTCAAATACAAAATCGTAGTGTCAGTATATTACTCAATTACTTGGTGTACGATAAAGTATTTAAAAATATAAATAAATTAAATAAAAAATAATATTATTATGATCATAAATGCTAAGTTTTTCTGTCCGTCTGTTACGCTTTCACGGGTAAGCCTCTGAACCGATTTAGATGAAATTTGGTACATACATAGATTCAACCTTACAGAAGGACATAGGCTACCTTTTTTTTTTTTAAATCCTTTGTGATATCCTTGTAAAATAATTATTCTAATTATAAGGTGTTAATGAAAATATACTATTCCGGAGACCTTGCAGAATATTTCAAAACCAGTGATCATTCCAAACGAAACTTCTGATATTCCTCCCGCTTGCTGTTAAATCGTCGACCGGAATCGTTCGCAATGATTTCTAGGGAAAAATCATGAGACGTAGCATTTTCGACTCTAGTTTCGCAGGAATATGGTTTTATTTTGAAATAATTACGAGGGCTATTGTAGATAGTATGACAGATGATTCTACACGGGTAGGCCTTTTGGTATCAATGTAGATTTGCATCATTGTTTTATTCCTGTTCAGCTTTTCAGGCGTTATGCTGATTTACAAATAAAATCATGACTACATTACCACTTGACTGTCCCATTATGCCATTGGTCGTAAGTGCAGCTGCTACGCTTGAGGTTTTGGATTCAATTCCAAGGTTGAGAAAAGTGTTACTGTTTTTCGATGAAATTTTCTTTAGTAGCACGAAACTTTGATTTGTGCTCGGATACTGACAATAAGCTCGCCCCCCGTACGGGCCAATGGCCGTACATTTGCCGCGGTCAGCATTTTACGTCCGCTGCGACGGTTTTGGTAATCATTCTATTAGTTAGTTCACTTTCAGCAAGCGTATCGTGTATTCACCAATCATTATCAAACATATCATTTTTTAACATTTAATCAAGTTTCTTATAATTATTATTGTGAATAAAAAATATAGTGTGCAATCAAATTATCTATTATTTATCAATCAATCAATGTACGCTACCCGTATACATCCTATTGCATGGGACCTAAATATAACGGCGAACTGTGGGTGTAGATTACTGCGCTTTTGTACAGCTCTGCCTTACCCTTCGAGGAATATAGGCGTGTTAGTATTGTTAACTGTTTAAATTAGAATCGGGACAGATAAAATAACATGGACCCCGTAATATTTCTCTTCGTTAACAAATTTACAACCACCTTCCAATTCTCAGCCAGTATTTCATTTTCAAATCAGAAGGATACTGTATCCTGTTAGTGATCCCTTAAACAATTAAATTTAACTGCCATAACAATAACGGTTGGTATAATTTTAGGGTAAAATGGGAAACTAGAGTTAACAAATTTTGTCATCCTTAGATTACAAAATATTCAGTTTCAAATAAAGCAGTAATAGTGATCAGACTGCCAACTAAATTTTCGAAATCATGTGGTTATTAAACATTATTAGCTTAAACGATGAAGAAGAAGTCTTCACCATCATGCCGCTGAGAAAATCTTTCAGGTATACCCTGAGACTATACTATAATGCGCAAACGCTGTGCATTACTGGTGCGCAGGGTGCGGGATAGTTCTAACAGCATACTGTCCATGATAACAGACCGATTGGACTGTGTTCATGAATCACTGCTGCGCCATCTCCATGAGAGATGGTGCAGCGGTGATTTTCGTAAGGACATGTGCATGTACATACTATACATGGGCATGTTGTTATCTTGAATAATCTTTTGTAGATTCTACTAACATAGAATAAATTTTGTATTCTACTAACAACAAATAAATTTGAGTTACTTGATTAAATAAATTCTATATATATATACCTCATTCTGTGAGAGGAGACCCGTGCCCAGCAGTGGGACAGTATATGGGTTGATGATGATACCCTGAGAGAAACAAATCTGCAAGAAACAGCTAGCATACTTACTATAATATTTCGAGTTACAGTTTGAAAGCGTAATACATATTGAAACTTCTTCAATCATTCTAAATCGATCTGTCTATTAATAGATTGCAGTAAGCAATAGCCTAATCAATGTCAAATCTTAAAATCCAAGTTAATTATCATGATTTTGGTATAATAAATGTAAATTGGAGAAACTAACTTGACTGCCTCATTGATCTAGTAGTCTCAAGTACTACTGTTATGCTCGAGATTTTAGATTCGATATTCAGGTCGAGCAGTATTATTGGATTTTCTATAAAATTCCATTTGTGCTGATTTGAGTTGGTTAAATGGCAATGTCCGATTTTTGGTTTTGTGCCCAGTTAATGGCAATTAGATCGCCCCTACTACATGGGACCTAAACATACCGGCGAACTGTAGGTATACAGCTGTATACTTCTGCCTAACCCTTCGGGGAATACAAGCGTTATAGTTTATTAGAGACGTTAGGAAACGTAGAAAAGTTAAACGAAACGTAGAAATGTTTAGTTTTTTCATTAATTTAAATAAAAGTTATAATTGGTTGCTACCTCAAAAACCAACCACAAAATAATGTAGAAAGCTAAAATCAATTTTCCTTTCTCGCTAAGTGAAGCAAAAAATAGGTTTCATTCGCCATCATTCATTTCCACCTAGCCTTAACAGCAGAAATAGGTCCAATAAATTACAAGCTGAAATAAAAATTACACTATAACAATTAGCGCTACTGAGTACAAGTATATTAATCCACTTAAGTCGGCCATATTTCATTAAGAACGATGTTGGTATACGCCTAGCGCAAACCACTTGAATGAATGCTAGGCATTTATTACTAAAGCAAAAACGTGTCAAGATCAAGAACTATGTCGTTGGTGAAAATGGAAATAATCTAGAAAGAAATAAGAGGAACTATATTTTGGAATAGTTTGTGTTTTGTTTGTGTCATAGCTGCTTAATATTCTTTTTATTTCAAAATGTAGTTTCGCTCTTTTTCTGGCAGGTTCTCTTTTTTCCGCTATTATTTTCCCACTGTAGGCAAAGGCTTATGTGGGTGAGTAGAGGGAGTATTCACTTTACTCACCTCGGTTTATAAGCCTTCTGCAGCCAGTCCTTTCACTACAGGTCTACCTCGTGCTCCGTGCCTCGGAGAGCACGTATAGCCGTCTTTTTAGGCTTCGTTAATTAAGTACTGTATGTATAACTTTTTCATAAATTAACAATCAGAAACGTGTTAGTGGGGAGTTGCACCGCTTCTTCTTCTAAAACATTTAACAGGCAGTGAACAGACGGCGTCTAGGGCCAAAATATTTAAAATTTAAAAATGTTTTTCAAAAACAACCACCTGTCTATTTTGAATTTAAAGCAATTTTGACTTTGACTTCGACTTTAAGAAAGAAAGAAAAGAAAGAAAAAGTATTTATTTAAGTGTAATAAACTTCAAATTTCATCTTCGGGTGATTTTAACTTGCTCACGTTTGACGTGGTTTGTTTGTTTGTGGATTCGATCGGTACAATTTATAGTCGTTGTGCCGCGAGCTCTTATACCTCCATATATTGAAGAAGAAGGTCTACGGAAGCATTCCCGCGTCCTGAAGAAAGAATTTGAATTTGGGATTTTCTAACTGAATATAAGCGCCGCTTGATATAATAATATTATGATTTATATCAACCCTAAAAACAAAATCTAATGTAACCCCTCAGGGGCAACAGCGACAGCAAAAAAATGAAAATCACATAACAGAATGTTAATTCTTTGAATACTATGTGTTTCTAACCAATCCACAAAACCCACGTGTTTCATAACAATCCCTTTCACCCAATTGACTTTTCCAAAAAAATAACAAAGCTAATACCTTTTCCAACCCCAAATAGGCGCTCCAATTAAATCACCCCAGTGTAATAACAAGAAGAATCAATGTTTCCACAAGCCCGACCTAAGCAGCTTTTAATAAAACGTAGCGAAAAACTGTAACATTCATATTTGAATGGAGACTTCCCCCCATTTTGTGCGAAATCGATTAATTTTTATTCTTTTGTTTCTGGGCTCCATAACAGCGCATTAACGTCGGCCTTCTGAATAAGAAAGCCTTCGTTTCCAACGGTTATGAAAGAAAGTGCGCTGTTGAATTTTATTCGTTGGAACGAAAGAGAATTTGGGGCTATTTGTGTAATTAGCTGACAGAATTCAGTGTCAGTAAGATGTATTTTTTTGGTAGGATTTTGTTGTTTTTGGTGGTAAGGTTTGTGGAAAAGTGTCTTAGGAAACCTTTCAGATATTGAATACTTATTTTTTGCGCAATCTGAATCGCTTTTTTTAAATTTGTCGGTATGAGTACGACATACCCTGCCACCTACCCGGGTGGCGCAGGCTCCATGAGGATTTTCCGTACTATAAAAAAAAGTAATATAATAAACCACGTATCAAAAATACTGATTGAGCGACAAAATTACTGATTGAGCAGCAAAATACAGATATCGGTTAGGTTAGGTTAGAACTGTGACCACATCACGAACCAAATCTGCATGTTTTGAGTGTATATAACAATATTTTGAGATTTTGAGGTGACTATTTTGCTGCTCAATCAGTAATTTTGTCGCTAAATCAGTAATTTTGTCGCTCAATCAGTATTTTTTCTGTGCATGTTTTGTATACAAAATGTCATTTTTTGATTGGCAGTTAAATACTAGCCTAAAAAAAATGCTATCAATAAATATTTTTCTTTCTTTCTTTTCTTTCTTTTCTTTCTTTTCTTTCTTTTCTTTCTTTTCTTTCTTTTCTTTCTTTTCTTTCTTTTCTTTCTTTTCTTTCTTTTCTTTCTTTTCTTTCTTTTCTTTCTTTTCTTTCTTTTCTTTCTTTTCTTTCTTTTCTTTCTTTTCTTTCTTTTCTTTCTTTTCTTTCTTTTCTTTCTTTTCTTTCTTTTCTTTCTTTTCTTTCTTTTCTTTCTTTTCTTTCTTTTCTTTCTTTTCTTTCTTTTCTTTCTTTTCTTTCTTTTCTTTCTTTTCTTTCTTTATCACTGCTTCATTCATCATCATCAGCCTATATTCGTCCACTCCTTGACTTATTTTACTAAACGCCACGGAACCCCATCTTCAACTCTTTTCATCCAGTCGCTGATAGCTGCCAAAACCTTTAAAAAATTACCAATTACACATCATCACGGTAAATACAGATTTTTATGAAATAATCATCATCAACCCATATACTGTCCCACTGCTGGGCACGGGTCTCCTTTCATATTGCGAGGGATTAGGCTATAGTCCACCACGCTGGCCTATCGCGGGTTGGCAGACTTCACAAACCGTCGAGAAAATCTCTAAGGCATGCAGGTTTCCTCACGATGTTTTCCTTCACCGTTTAAGCGAGTGATAATTAATTATTAATACGCACATGAATTCGAAAAGTCAGAGGTGCGTGCCTTGGGTTCGAACTCGAGACCTTCGACTTGGCAGTCCAATGGTCATACCACTAGGCTGTCACTGCTATATGGTATGAAATAATAACGGGATATTATTAGGCTTTGGCTTGATTCACAGCAACAAGCAATTATAGAGTAACAACTACACTGTTTTTGATGAAATCGCAAAAAAAAACTGTTCGTCTTGTTTGTCAATTTGTCATTGATATAACACTTATACGCACGAAGAGTTGTGCTTCATCTTTTATCATGCCAACGTCCAGGGAGTGGAATTCTCCACCAGCAGCTGGGTTCCCCGATTTGTATTTAGGACACTTCAAGACGAGAGTGAATAGGCATTATTTGAGTTTGCGTGCTAGATCCTCGGCAGCATTGTGACTTACCATCAGGTGAGGTACTGCCAAACACTCCAATGAAAAAAACTATCTTGTATTGTAGTGTAGGTTCTTCTTGTATAGGTTTCACATACTGGTGTACCTACTAATGTATACGGTTCGCTGTAAGGTTTAGATCCCATATAATAAGGGGCAAGCCTATTGCCATTAAATAAATAAAATAAAAAAGCCTTATATTTCCAGTTTTACAATTAACAAAGAAAACAAAAAAACAATTTATATTTGAACCTATAAACTTCATAAAATATAGTAGTAGTATATGATTATCTGTGTAGTTTATTTACATTTTAAGTGTGTAGGTACTAAATTATTATTTTACTGGAACCCCCCTCAGGTAAAGGCCTCCTCCAAAGCTTTCCATTTATCTCGGTCCTGGGCTATTTGTTGCCATTGTGGTCCAGCAATTTTTTTAATGTCATCTTCCCATCTGGTGAATGGTCTTCCTCTATAGCGTTTTCCCGCTGGGCCTTTCCATAATGTAACTGTTTTTGTCCATCTACGATCTTTAAGACGTGCTATATGACCGGCCCATTTCCACTTCAACTTTTGACTATGGCTGAGGGCATCTATTGCTTTTGTTTCAGATCTTATTCTAGTGTGTTTTATCTTCTGTATTTTATTAATATTTAACATGCTGCGCTCCATTCCCCGTTGACAAGTATTTATTTTCATTTTTATTTTGTTCGTAAACTTCCATGTTTGACACGCGTACGTTAGGCAAGGAATGAGACAAGAGTCCATGACTCTTGTCTTTAACTTGATAGGCATTTCACTTTTAAATATCTCCTTATAACTCCAATATTTATTCCAAGTATGTTTGACTCTTCTCTCCACTTCCAGTTCATTGCTATCTCTGTTGAATCCAATTTATTTTCCCAAATATACATAATTGTCTACATAATCTAATGGGTCGTTTCCAATTGTTATTTTAGCTTTTGTGGAGTTGGTCATGACTTTGGTCTTTGTGATATTCATTTCCAAACCCACTTGTCTACTTGCTTTGTGTAAAGTGTCTAACATGTATTGTAGTTGTAGGCTCGATTCCGATAGCAAAACCAAGTCGTCTGCAAATCTTAAGTGGTTTAGGAATTTACCATGGATATACAATCCTCTGTTTTTCCAGTCTAATTTGCTTATGATGGATTCTAATATAGCTATAAACATTTTTGGGGATAAGGGATCACCCTGTCTGACTCCTCTACTGACTGGAAATTTTGGGCCTATGGTTTTTAGTTTGACTCTACTTGAGCTATTTCTGTATAGATGTTTGAGTATTGTTATATATTTTTTCTCTACATTTTGGGCCTCTAGGGCGTCCCATATACTGTCGTGTGAGATCGTGTCGAACGCTTTTTGGTAATCAATGAATGTGATGTAGAGCGGTCTCTGTTGTTCTTGGTATTTTTCAATTATCAGCTCTAATGTTTGGATGTGATCTATAGTAGAAAAATTCTTTCTAAATCCCGCTTGTTCAACAGGTTGATTTTTGTCTAGTGTTGTATTTATTCTTTGATTTATTATTGTAGAGAACACTTTATATATACTTGGCAAAAGGCTTATCGGTCGGTAGTTGGTGATGTCTTTTGGGTCTCCTTTCTTGTATAGCAGGATGATGTTGGATTCAGACCATTGAGACGGTGTGACCTCCGTTTAAAATATCAAGTTAAATAATTTTGTCAGTGGAATAGCGAGTATGAAGCAGGCGGTTTTTAATGCGTCGTTAGTAATATTATCTGATCCTGGGCTTTTGTCTGGTTTTAGTCTTTTTATTGTTTCAATAGTTTCTGTGCAATCTATTGGTTCTATGTGGGATTGCGGCGTTTCGAGTCCGATATATTCACTTTCAATATGATTAGTGTCTAGGTCTGATGTACTATCTAGGTTTGATATGCTGTATAGATTTTTGTAGAATTTTGTTGCGATGTCTATTATATCTTTTCTATTGCCATTAACCAGGCACAAATCTAACACAACAATCTATAAGTTTTCTCCACTTCCATTAAGAACTTAAACAATCTATTTTCTAGAAAATCATATTAACTCATTTACCCCATGTCACTGCGAGTTAACTAGTGTTTAATAACTTGGTAACTTTAGCATCAAGTAGCTAGAGTTAATACCTAACTTATAACGCTTTGCGAACTATATAAACTTATGGCGCTTTGGACGTCTTTGGATGCACACAATTTGCATCCGCCTTGACTGGTTACTTTGTCAGAAGGAAATATAAATTCGCTCTTTCTTTGTACTACACTATTTATACTATATTTAACACTAGTTTTCCGCCCGCGGCTTCGCCCGCGTCGAGTTCGGTTATATCGCGTTTCCAAGAGAACTCTTCAAAAGTCCGAGATAAAAACTATCATATGTTCTTTCTCAAGGTCAACTCTATCTCTGTACCAAATTTCATTAAAATCAGTTCAGTGATTTAGACGTGAAAGCGCAACAGACAGACAGAGTTACTTTCGCATTTATAATATTATATATATATAGTAGGGATTTTAGCTTAGAAGCTTGTGTATAGCAGTACCTTTTAATTCCTCTGTCTGTATTATCCTCCTCGTCATCCTCATAGCCTTTCCTCAACTATATTGGGGTCAGTTTCCAATCAAACCAGATGCGGCTGAATATCAGTATTTTACACGAAGCGACTGCCATCAGACTTCCACAACCCGATTTCTTGGTAATACAGATATCCTAGTGCCGATATCCTGAGGATAGTATAGTTGTCAGGCTTCTTGGGCTTCTGACTACCACTAACGATGGTAGGTGTTCGTATGACAACCGGGACCAACGGCTTTACGTGCTTTCCGGGGCTGAAGGAGTCTCAATGTGTTAAGAATGTATTTTGTATATTTTTGGCATTTTCCATGCTAAGATTTTAAAGTTATTTAGAAAAGGAAAAATTCGACCGCGGGCAGGATTCGAACCTGCGTCTTCTGGTTAGGTACACCAGACGCTATGACCACTAAGCCACCGCGATACCTACCCGTCATGTCGAATTTTTCCTTCACATACTGAATTTACGTCTATATGGTGACGTCAGTAACACCTATTGAAATGCAAGTTTTTGCTTTTCAACCGACACAACTTACTTTACAGTTAGTTCAATGTCGAACGATGCCACCTTACCTTCTAACTATCTTTTTTGTATATTTTGTTAAGAATGGTCACCATCTCAATGGTTATGCAACTAGTTTTGATTTCTTACTTACTATAGTGTCACATAATTTGTCAGTGAAAATGTTTGTATGACATCTTAAGCCTTACAATTTTGATATTAGTATTTTATGTATGACAATTTTAATTACTAGTCTTGACATAGCGATTTATTTAAATTTTAATTATGGACAATATTAATAATATTGTCCATAATTAAAATATTAATAAATTTAAATAAATAAATTTGTACGCCTCTTCAAAACAGGCTTAACATAATGGACCGAAATTTATGTTTATTACCTTGCATGCTGTTGCATGTGTTGATGTATATCCATGTTTAACAAATAAAGTTATCTTATCTTTCTCAAAAGTGCTATTTTAATGGTCTATTTATTTATTTATTTATTTATTTATCAAAGGAAGACCAACAGCATATAACAATTAGCGTAAACATAATAAATTATTATAGACATCAGAAAGCCAATAAGATAAGCCAATAAGGTCTTCACTAATAAGAAATGGTTTACATAAAAAACTCTAATTGAAATAAAATATTTGACGTTGACTTTGACATCCACAGACTGACCGCGACTTACGCAGCTTAACCTTGCAGATCGGTTGATCAGCTTAGTTATTACTTACCACGAGCCCCTCTTCCTAACTCTTCCTAACCTAACCACTAGAACGTCAACGCCGCGAACTGTCAAACCACAGATACGTCACGATGTAAGTGTAAAATCTCGATCACTCCAACTTCAAACTGACGTATAAAAACTGATTAAAAAGAAATGAATTGCTTGTACATTTAAGCGCCATCTAAGGTTACTTCCGCGTCTTAAATACCAGAGATATTGCAAAAAGGTGCTTTAATGCAACCGTGTAAGTGGATTTTCATCCCTCTAAACGACCATAGTAGACACTATAGTGTACCCAGACGTAAGATGACAAAAACTTTTTGGACACTTCAGTGTCTCATGACGTTCCCTAGACGTGGAGGTGTTTCTGTGAACCATCTTGTTGTACAGAAGCCAGTACATGCCACTCCGTCCGACCATACCCCAATCCGTCAAATTTCTTTGATAGATTTTCAACTTTAATACAAAATAATAAGATTCATGTTCAATAAGGAAAAATTTACAGTTTTGGATAGCTTGGCCTGCTGGCGTGTGTACAAGTCAGATAACCGAAATCGCGGCAGATCGCCTTAATAGCGTTCCAAACAACAAAAATTACAAATTTTTAACATCTTACATAATCTACTGGAAAATTTGCTTCTCGCATTTCAGTCTCAATAGGATGGTAAACAAATTTCGAATTCATAGAAACTGCGCATATGTTTTTTGTTACGCAAAACTTGGCCCGTTTTAGGAAAATGATTTCAGGGAATTGATATAATATCAACCGGAATTATTCTGTTATATTATTGTAAAAATATTTTCATACGTTGAAACACTGCTTTTGTTGAGAACTCTCTGGTATAAAATAATGTGTTATGAATTTCCTGTAATGACGCAGAAAACTAAAAAACGTATAACATTACATACCATAATATTAAGCAGAGGTCTACCAATGTACACCCACAGTATTGTTAGGTCCCATGTTATATGGGGCGTGCCATTTATACAGGAAATAAATCCAAAGTCCGAGCTGCTGCAGAGAATTTCATAGAAAAACCCACTATGTTCAACTTGGGAATTGAAACCCTGACCTCCATCGCAGGTGGTCGCCTCTATCGTACCGGATCACTAGGGTAATCAAGCAAAAAAATGCTAAAGTTAAAAAAGTTTTTGTATTATTTTATGCTACATATTAGGTGTACACTAAACTTTTTTTAACTTTGGTACTTTTTAGCACAAGAAAAGCACAAGTAAGTACTTGTGCTGTGCATTAAGGATGTACATTAGGTCCAAAAAGGTTTTCCAACTTTCCAAAACATACAAGAAAACAGAAATCCTGATAAAACACAATTCGCTTATCGCTCAATATGAAACAAACGCCCGAGGAGTCCCGAAATCATCTAGAACCGCATTGCTATTTATCATGCGACATCTGGCAAAAACCAGTTCACACCGGTTTCGGGCGGTTACGGGAGGTGTTATACGGCAAAATGGCGGATATTTCTCCAGTTCAAACTAGTAAGAGCCGGTTTGGGAGGTTCCACCGTTTGTTTTTATTGGCCTGTAAGTACTTGTAAGTGATTTTTGATGGGTGGTGGGAGCGAATACGTGAGAATTTTTCTAATGACCGGTCAGAATTCTGTAGATTGATTACGGTTTTATTGATTTTAGATACTATGCATAACAGCCTATGTATTTTATTCTCATTCCCAGGCAGAGGTGTAATAATGTACATACGCCAGCTGGTCAAGCTATCCGAAACTGTAAAATTTTCCCAATCGAATATGAATCTTTTCATTTTGCATTAAAGTTAAAAATCTATCAAAGAAATTTGACAGATTGGGGTAGCTTGATGTGCTGACCTCAATTTTTTTTTAATATATTCTCGGACAATTTTACACAGCACCATCTAGTCCCAAACTAAGCAGAGCTTGTACTATAGGTACTAGTACCTATGAAATATCATATTGTCTAGACAATGGATATAATTACTTATATACCTTTTTTTTGTAAATACATACTTATAATACCTAAGAAACATCCAGACAAATACAAACACTAGTGTTCATCACAAAAATATTTTTGTTCTGTGGGAATCGAACCCACGACCTCGTGATCAGCAGTCCGACACGCGAACCACTAGACCACAGACGTTGTCAAATACAGTAGTGCTACAAAAATGGCCGCTTTTGTGAGGGATTACGAGCGGCCGAAACGGCAAAATGAAGCTTGTTTTTTTTTATATTTTTTTTATATATTATTAGCGTGAAGCCACATGTTTGACAGATACCCACCGTAGCGACGTTATAAAAGCTGTGCGCGCCACAAAAAAAAAAAAAAGATAACGTTCACTTCGTCTCGGGAGCTCGCAGCGTTAACATCGTAGATATTTGTGCTTGAGAGTATTTTTGCTAGTTTTATTGCTTTTTATAGTTAAAATTAGTTATCACTTTTAATATTACTTTAAAATTAATTAATTGTTAAATACATAATAAATTTAATTATTTGTGATTCATCTTTTTTTAAAATAAATTTGGAGTTGCCGCTAAAAATATATTATAAGGCACACCAACAACTTACTTACAAAATATTTTTGGATAGGTGATACATAGTTAAGTTCTGTGCAAATAATTCACTTAAGGGGGCGTGCACGGCTTTCCAATAATTAAAAATTAGTTAAAATTTACAAAAGTTAAGATAAGCTCAATAAAACCGAATTGATTTGTCGTATACCTATACCAGTTAATGTTTCCTTCATCTTTAGCTAAGATTTCCTGAATAATTGAAATTTGTATTTCAATAAAGCCCGGGACGGATTTGTATTTGTATTAATTATTCATTTATTCTTCCTAACATCCGATCCACTGAGGATATTTTGTGTAACAAGGAACATTATTTTATATCTTCATCTGGTCGGTTTGGCTCTTCATTTTACCCTCAGATATTCGCTGAAACAAACTGGAATATAATATTATAATTATTATGTATAAATAGTATAAAACAAAGTCACTTTCTGCTGTCTGTCCGTCTGTACGCTGAGATCTTTTGATGAAAATTATTTTGATGATATGATGAAACTCGAATACTGATAAACGGATTTTGATACGGTTTTCACTATCACTTCGATATTAGAACCTTTCAGAAACTTTATAATATACATGCATGTTAAAATTACACCAGTGTGAAGCCAGGGCAGGTATCTAATATATTAGGTGTACACTATATCTTTTATAATATTTCTCTGATATATCTACTTTTTGGAATCGTGCAACTAGTTTTGACTTCTCAAAAGTACTATTTTAACTAATTGAAAAAAAAAATTTGACGTTGACTTAGATCTATATTATTTTATAAACGCGAAAACCAAGTTTTTAAGGTGTTAGACTGTGAGCATGCTGTAGAGTTTCGAAAGGACCAATATTTATTTATTTATTAATTTTATCTTTATGCACTATGTATGTACAAAGGCGGTCTTAATGCCATTAGGCATTTTCTGCCAGACAACCTTAGGGTGATGCAGAGAGAATAAGATCACAGTAGATGCACTATTTACATTATGAGATTTTTGCTGACTAAATTTAATATAATATATAATATAGGTTATAAATACACAATTACAAAAAAAAAACTACATGCTATGTAATATATCTAATAAATACTTAAAAATACATATACTTATGTATACATACAAATATATATAAAAAAAAATATCCAGATAGGTCAACGTCGAGATGATGAAACAGCCAACGAACTATCCTGGAGGTAATATTCGTTGCCCGACATTTTAAACAATAATGTTAGCATAACACTATTGTGTTCCGGTTTAATGGGCAATGTAGTTGTTTTCTTTATTTTGTAATGTTTTATTTAATTGTTTAATTTAATTCTTCATTTGATTTTTATTGCTGTCAGATAATATATTCTTTAATCTCTAGATATAAATCACTTGGCTAACTAATTATGAGTGTTATGTACGCCGTAATTGTCATGTGCATCAGATAAAATACTACTCATATGTTTGTTTTATGATTATTTTAATGTATGTGATGTGGCTGTACTTAATAAATAAATAAATGTAGCCAGTCAAATTACTGGGGTTCAACTAAGGTCTCAAGATGACAACGGGCGAGTGATACAACTGGTGCTGCTAGCGTCTATAGGCAGTGGCTGCCGATTACCATCAGACGGCCCGTATGTTAGTTTTTTTTTTATGGTAGAGTAGAGAATAGAGAAATATCACTCGTGGGAAAACACCGTGAGGAAACCTGCATACCTTAGAGATTTTCGCGACGGTTTGTGAAGTCTGCCAACCCGCACTAGGCCAGCGTGGTGGACTATAGCCTTATCCCTCTCAACATGAGAGGAGAACCGTGCCCAGTGCTGGGTACGGTTCTCTTCAACCCATATACTGTCTCATTAGACAGTATATGGGTTGATGATGGTAGTATCACTCCAACCGTAGTCAGTCTATTGTGATCGTTGAGTTAGAGTTCACCACTAAATCCTGCGGCTATTATAAACTGCAGGATTTGCTTAGGGGTGAGCTCTTTTTTCCTCCGGGCTTAAGATATATTTTCCTAGATGTGTACTGCGTTTGTGTATTAGAGATCCGCATTCCCCCAAGAGGAGGAGTGGCGTTTCAGAAGCTGCTGAAACGCCACTCCTCCCCACAACGTAAGCTTGCCCTACATTGTAAGACACATATGTTACTATACATTGTCTGGACTTTAAAAGAGACTATGATTCTCTGAGTTTGTTTCGGCGTTTCTTCTCAGAGGTCGGAAATACCGGAGCCATCTAGCTTAAAAAAATATGTAAAATATTGCCTTGTAAAAGTGTCTTTAAAAGATCTATTTACAGTAATAAATATCATTCATCATTTATCATTAAAAAAAAAAACGCCGGCAGGTTCGCGTGTCACTCAGCTTTAAATTGAACACGTCAAGTAGCCTTACTATTATATAGTTTATGTCACGTTATGATTATATTTTTATATAGCTCAGTATACCATCATAATCTCAAAATCGATATCCATAACAAAAATTATTCGAGAAAATTCGAAATATTATGTACAGTTTGCTTGTGAATCCGTTCATTCGTTCCTAGCCATATGTATGTAAAACACTCGCTCATAACCAGGAACCTTCAAATCGTTCGTTCAGTGCTACATACAAATATTCTGATTTTATTGCATTAGTTCAGATTTGTGTTCGTGTGTGGCTTTAAAGTAAGCGATTTTGATAAGCGACCATTTCATTTTTCTAAATAATTTAACTAAAACATTTACATAATCTCTCTCTCGCTCTCTCGCTCTCTCTCTCTCTTTATTCTATTATTTCAAGAAGGCGTATGAAGTTTGCTAACCCGCACTAGACCAGCGTAGTGGACGTGTCTTATCCGTCCCAATCTGTGAAGAAACCCGTGCCCAGCAGAGGGGCAGTATATAGGTTGATAACGAAACTCTTTCTTTTTAATAGTACGAAGTAGGAGGAGCAATGAGGTATTAAATGTAGAGAAATCAAAAATTAAAATTAAAAACAGTTTTATTTTAATAAGTCGTTTTCTATGGAGAAGAGAAAGAGGGGTGGAGAGTAGCTGTTCTGTATCGTTGAATTTTGAATTTGAATTGCATTAATTATTCTGTAGGTAGATGTAGGATCCCAAGGGATGTGCCCTAACAGGACTGTCAGAGGTGACTTCTAGGGTGCTCTATTAAACGGATACAGTGCCCACTTCTATATGCCGATGGTGGCCACCGGGGTGATTTTAGTGGATAAGGTTTCTATACTCCCCGATATAATTACCGAAGTTTTCCCCCCGAAAAAAAAGGTAGATGTAATGTCCGCAGGGTAAATAAAACACGCTTTGCTGAATCACTAGTAGGTGTATTGTTTTGTCATAGGCCTTAATATCGTTAGCAATGTTTTTGAGGACAACGCAGTTCGAGGAAGCTCTGGCGAGATTACCTGGGTGCATTTTTTGCATGACTAAAGGTCTCTATTATGCCATGAAAAATATAAACAGGTAGATGTTTAAAGTTATGGGTAGAACTTTGACCCAATGCGGGACTCGCAAAAATAAATAAACAGCCCGCTCTCGCTACCGCTACATTATTACAACCCGCTGTCTTTATGACCCTACTATTAGACATAATAAAACAAATAGTCACGTTCTCAGGAAGGGATCAGAACAGTCGACTGTCGTGGTAATGACGCTCCATACAAAATGACGTTACGTGCGTTACCTACTATGATTTATTTACTATGCGAACGATGAGTTTCGACGGCTATTTATTATGCCAACTACATTGGAATAATTTAGTAATCTCTAAATTAAAACGTGAAGAGAAAACATTGATCCCTTCTTTAACTAAGACTAACATATCTACTGCCCGCTTAGAGGAGTGAGATTTGGCATAACTATAGTTTCTATCGAGAAGGAGTGCAGTAGGTAATTTTGTGCAAATTTATACACAATTTGTTCATAAACTATGACATTAACTGTTATCGTTTATGCTGTCAGTGACAAACACACTAATATATTAATTGGTCTTTCGAATAGACTGACAAAAGGGCCTTTGTATCATTCAAACTGAAAAGGTCGAATTTCGACACCTTAACTGTGATATAATGTGTGAAGATTGCAATTTTAGCTCTATAATATAGCAATTTAGAATATGTATAGTGGAAATGTTAACGTATAATGAGCACCACATAAATACCGCACAGAAGATAGCACATACCCACGTGTTATTTCTTCAGCAAATCCCATCTCCTGTAAGTTTAATATGAAGTTGTTAATTAAGTCATCGTCCTCATCCTTCAAACTTATTTTCCCAATTAAATATGTCGCGGATTGATTCAGTTGAATGCTTCTTTTGCACGAAGCGACTGCCATCAGACCTCCCCCAACATTAAGGTGCTCTCAGAAGTACGGAGAGTCACGTTGCGCTAAGAACGGCCACCTGCCTATAGACTGACCGCGGCAAGCGCAGCTTAACTTACGGATCGATTGATAAGCGTAGTTATTACTTAGCCACAAGCCCCTCTGGGTAACAATACATTGTAATGTTAAATCCAACGACGCAACATTTATTTAAAAGTAACGGTATGATTTACGCGAAATAAACGCACCTGACGTCGAAAACGACACGTACAGCTAGTGATGTTCATTGTGTTGAATGTTCGCGGGGTTTCTGGGGTCAAATCGTGTTGGGGTCATTCTTCAAATTGACGAATCTTATTTTGAAAATGCCTCCTCAATCTAGTAGTTGGGAGCGTGACTGTTATTTATTTGTTTATTAGGTTAACCAATGATTGTTTCCACAGTACATTTTAACTTATTTACATGTGTAACAACCACTTACTGGCTAACACAGCACAATCAACGGGCAGAATACAAAAATATAATTAATTAGCTATTGTTTATAATATTATGCGTTATGCTAGAGGTCCTGTTCAATTCCCAGGTGGAATGTTCTTGGATTTTCAATTAAATTATTAGTAGTAGCTCGGATTCTGGATGTGTCCGGTTAATGGCAATAGAATTGTTGTCTCCTTTTACATGGTACCTAAACATACCGGCGAACTTTGGGTGAAGATTAGTATACCTCTGCCTAACCCTTCGGGAAATACAGGCGTGATGGTATGTTATGTTCATTTTGGGGATATGCTAGATGATACAAGCATCTTAGGTCATTATTACGTACATGTTTGACGATCGTCCTTGTTTAGAAAATAGTTCCTACTATAATAACTAAATACTAAACTTGGTCTTACTGCTTCAGTGGTCTAGTGTAGGTACAGGAGCGCCCAAAGACAGATTCAGGGGAGACCCGTTTACATTCTCCCCGGGGATGTTGTGCCTTAATAGGCACAGGGGTTCTGGGTTGGTCTATTTGGCCACCGGGGTGGTTTTAGTGGGTAAGAATGCCACACTCCCCGGTGTAACCCCCGTAGATCCGCAGCCTTTTGTATGTTTCCCCCCATAAACAAAAACAAAAGGTACAGGAGCGCAGCTGCTGAGCGGTAAGGTCATGCGTTTGATTCCCAATTGTGCAATTGTATTTGTTTTTTCTTACAGGATTCTCAATAGCAACACGAAATTAGAATATGTGCCCGGTTTAGGGTAGCCTCATATTTATATAACTTAAAAAATACCTACTGTCTATCTGTGGGTGGTGACGACGTAATTAATACACTGCCTAGCTCGAAAAACAGACGTAATGATGAAAATTGTATTTTAAGAATTATACATTCTTCTCATTGTGTTAATACCTAATCTTCTTTTTTGGGCCAAGTGTTTATTTTGAGTAGAACAATTGCTTCTGTTCTCTATCCTCTGCTTTCTATTTGAGCTCTTGGGACTCGGTTCCCACTTTTTCCTTTAATTTTTCTATAAAACTTTGTCTAAGTATGTTCTTGTTATGCTTTTTCATTTGATGCGTAAGCAGTAGTTAAAAAAAATAGAGTACCCAAAATAGGGCAGGTTGACCTATAAAGTAGTATTTCAAAATTCTAGACCATTTACTGACGGTACTGATATCTACAAAACTTTTATTTTTCACTCCAACGTCACCATGCAAATCCCGGCATTGTAATTTCAGTCCCGGCCATGCACAACACTACATACGCTGAAATACACGGTTCGAGTCTGTCGCAAAGCAGTGACCGTTAAATTAACCCTTTAACGCTCGCGTCAGAATGACCCCCGGATAGGGCTGGCGATATCCGGAATGACATTCAGTAATGACTTTAGGGTTTCAATGTAATTAGGAAGGTTGGTGATTATTTTAAATTAATATTTTTCGCAAACTTTCACGTGTTATTTGAATATGGCTTTTATTTTGTTTTTGGGATTCACGTATTTGCATCGTAAACACATACTCAAATATTGATTTCTGACATTCACGTGAATATTATACATTGTAATAAAAGCACAGCGTCCATGGCCACGGGTAGATGTAAAGGGTCCGAAACGTCGAGATTAATAATATCAATACAACGCGATATAATCCGTAAAAAGTAGTTTTATTTCAACACACTCAAATGTTTCTATTGGGTATTTAAATATTTGTGTGACCAGGCAGTTCTTGCAGGTCTAGGTATTCATCATGATCTTATAAGCCAAACGACGTCCACTGCTGAACAAAAGCATCCCCTCACGCTTTGGAAAAAAAAAACAATACAAAACACTCTTAGACAGAAATACTTACAACGTTGTGTAAAAATTTCAAACTAATACATAGACTACTTTTAGAGATTTGCAGACGCAAACTTACGGAAGCTGAGTTTTTGTATTACAGGGTGTCGATATTTCCAGCTATACACGACCGAAACCCAACCAAGCTTCGCTGTGACTGTATACAGGTGTCCCAGAAAACGGGACACCTACCTGAGTTAAAATGGATGAAAGGGCATAATACTAATATTTTATTACAAAAAGTTTTTTTAAACCTATCCAGTTTATATCTATTAAAAGTTTTCAGCAAAAATCACCATAACTTCGTATAAAAGCAGGTGGAATCTGTAAAGTAAAAGATTAAGATAGAACATATTTTTTAATCCAAACGGACCCTATGTTGATAGCCTATCCCTTAACAATGTTTAAAAATCATTCAGTTCATGAACTGAGCTGTGCACACTATGCTTTTCTAACATAACGAAAATCAATTCATCAAGAGGGAAAACAGGCCTGAAAATACAGTGTGAGTTTTCATAATGTGCACTACGGATATAGCACATACGGGAGTCTATGCTTACTTTTATCGACAAAAAACATAACTATTAGATTTTTTTTAATCCTAATTTTATTGACCCCGTGTAAACAAAACGGTACCTACGGTTAAACTAAATGATCTATTATAACAAAACAAACTCAAAATTATTACTAATAACTAGACGTCTCAATTGGGGAATAAACTGTGCTTATTTGAAAATTACGATGGCTTTCTTAGCGAAAAATAAATTTTAAGTATTGTGTAGCGACATGTACCGCGCTACATGGAATTACATGGCTACATGGAGTACATTTCTTAGCACATATGATTTGATGAATGTAATACGAATTCTGTACATCTCTTGTTGGAAGTCCTTAATAATAAATAAATAAAAATAAATAAATAAATTATGAACAAATCCTGAATCACGCAACCAACATTTGCAACGCAAGTTGCATATACACAACCGCCTGATAGCAACCGTCGGCCGTGACCCACCAGGCATAACCCCGCCTGTGTGGAGGATCCTCCCTTTAGTTGGAGGGGCAATACACCTCGCGTCTCCACACTGGTCGCCCCGACGTGATCCCAGTTCTCCACAATTGTTTTTGTCGATAAAATTAAGCATAATTTCCCTTGTTTTAATATGTGCACATTATGACACTGTATGTATGTGTGTCCCGGTTTCATGAACAGCCTGTATAAAGATTATACGCCGACTTTCAGTAGTTATTCGTGCCAAAAATTACCCAACACGGAAATTACAGAAACTTTTCGATATTACCCTTGCTATCCTAAGTCAGTACACGTGTAACTTATTAAATTTATCCTTATATTATCTACCCTCATTCTTGTATGATTTATAGAGCAAGAGGTGACGACACTGTAAAATTTCTAGGTACAGAAGCCAGCACATCAAGTTTCCCCGAATCTGTCAAAGGATGTCACCAAAATCTGCCCAAATGATGTACCGAGGGTACACTTATTAGAAAAAATACCCTGTTTTAAGCTGGTTAAAACACTAGTCATACTTTTTTTTATGCTCTATTTAAAGTTATTTTTTCTCATACCCTAGGATGAGAAAAAATAACTTTAAATTTGAAAAAAACGCACGCCATTTTAACACATTAGTATCAGTTTTATAGTGTTTTTATACTAAAAAGTGTCAACTTGATAGCTATTTGCTGTCAGTATCAGTTTTGGAATGTCAAACGCACACCATTTTGACGCAATAACATCAGTTTCATAGTGATTTCATAGTAAAAACTGTCAACTTGACAGCTGTCATGTACCTCGAGGTACAAATTTAGGCTGAGTTATATGGACTTTTGATGACCTCCTTTCTTTGATTGATTTTCAGCTTTAATACAAAACGATAATGCTCATATTCAATTGAGAAAGTTTGATAGTTTTGGATAGCTTGAACTGCTGGCGTCTGTACATATTTCTTAGCTATGTTCAGACAGATAGAAAGGCAAAATGTTCATACCTACCTTGGCTTACAATATTACTACATTAGCAAGAGCCTCCCTCCTCTATTCCCGACCTAAAAAAACCGATAAGGCCTAGGCAAGGGTGTGCCGATGAGCTCCACTGGGCTTATTACTTTTAAAAAGACAAGCCCCACCCTTAGGGGGGCTCCATGATCCACGAAGATGCCAAATAAGCTGATCATTTGCGAAAAGATTTAAAGTGAATCCCACAACTATCATCCCGCCAACCCTGCACTGCAATTACAGTGTGGCCACGATGTCCGCTCAAATAAATACGTGAATTCAACGCACAAAAAGACCCCGGTTGCGTTTAATTAGATTTTTTTTTTGTGTTTTTATTTTGAAATTTGGCGAAGTGCCGCCCGAAGCGCCATTACTGATGTTTACGTAAAAAGGTGACGCGCTCGTATTATGACGACGGGTTAAGTTTTTACGACTGTTTGGGGGTTATGATGTTTCAACATAAAAGTCGCTTGAGCGCCATCTGACATTTTAAAGTAGGATATAGTTCAAAATCTTTGTACGCGCTAGAAACACAGATTTACAAAGTTAAGGTGCTCTCTACTTCCGTTGCGCCGTGTCATGGGTTCGATTCCCTGCCGAGACAAATATTTGTGTGATCCACGAAATTTGTTGCGGATCTACTTTGTGTCCGTTAGTTATATTTTTGTAAAGTCCCCCTAGACATGGTTCGTACATTATTGTGGAAACTTCCTTTAAAAAAATCATAGGGCAGAATAAAAAAAATATATTCTTGGATATTTTTAAACAGCAACGTTTAGTCCCAAAATAAGCAGAGCTTGTACTATGGGCAATGGATATAATACTGATATACTTTTTTTGTAAATACACACTTATAATACTAAGAAACACCTACACAAACACTTATGTTCAACATATTACAAATATTTGTGTCCTATGGGAATTGGGTACATATAAATCAATTTACGATATTAAATTAAACCACAGCAAATAAAAACAACTCCCCATACAAGATATCACTAACATAACCAGAGAGCTGTGGGTGTAATTTAGTACACCTGTGCCTTTCGGTTTGGGGAATAAAGCCGTGATAATATGCACTAACATAATACCTACTTATGAATTCAAAAAAATCTCCTCACTTTCAAAAATCCTGTAGGTTTAAGTACTTACCTATATTTTTCAATGAATTATTCCAATGACGTCACTATAAGCTGTTTAAAAAATCTCAGGCACCAATCTAAAACAATCCCATAAATTCACATACCTACAAATCAAGGAAACGATGACAAAAGCCAAAGAAAAAAACCGTAGCAATTGTTATCAACAATTGTGAGAGACAGTCACGCATCGCTTCTTATAACTTGACATCTGTCAGCTTCCCACTGCAAATCGCTTCCTCTTTTTCATGGTATAATAGCTATAGCTTACGTATTTAAGACAGGTAGGGTATTCTGGGAGTAATTCCACTCCAACTGGGGAAGTACCTGCAGAAAATCAAAGTAAATTAACACAACTTTGAGCTGATTGTGTTCCTAATGGTGAGCAAGGTTGCCAGTACTCCGCAAGGAAACGTTGTGTTGGCAGTGGGGGACTTTGACCCTTATACTAACCCAACTATTCCTCTTGCGTTTTACAGGTGTTGCAAGCGTCTATAGGTTACGGCAACCGTAAGCGGCCCACCGTATGGTTGTTTGCTACCTTCATCATCAACCCATATACTGTCCCACTGCTGGGCACGGATCTCCTCTCATATTGAGAGGGATTAGGCTATAGTCCACCACGCTGGCCTAGTGCGGGTTGGCACACTTCATAAACCGTCGAGAAAAATCTCTAAGGTATGCAGGTTTCCTCACGATGTGTTCCTTCACCGTTTAAGCGAGTGATCATTAATTATTATAAAACGCACATGAATTCGAAAAGTCAGAGGTGCGTGCCTTGGGTCCGAACTCAAGAACTTAGACTTGGCAGTCCAATGGTCATACCGCTAGGCTATCACCGCTTACTTGTTTGCTACCTTAGTGGTTTAAAATAAAGTAGAGGTAAGAGAACCATCTTTGTGTATAATAAAAAGGTGTCCTTCAAAATTCCGTAAGGCCATAAACTATTAAATTATAAATAATGCGGATTGGCAGACTTCACACGCCGTCGAGAAAATCTTTAAGGCATACAGGTTTCCTCACGATGTTTTCCTTCACCGTTTAAGCGAGTCATAATGAATTATTATTAGGCACATGATTTCTGATTGTACCCTAGGCTGGGTTCGAACTCGAGGCCTTCTTTGACTTGGCAGTCAAATGGTCATACCACTAGGCTATTACTGCTTCAGATACTTAAGACGTACCTGGCGTAAGCTTATTATTGTACCATGCATTTGTCGTCACGACTGTCTTAGTAAGAATATTACGTTGTTAGATGTGTTAGCCTAAGTAGACCGTTCGCCTGCCCTTTACCGTTATCTGAGTTCAAAGGACAGATCTCTGATATTATAAATGAAGTGCAAATTACAAAAAATCACCAATCATAGGAATAATTAACTCTGCTGCTGAGTTATTAAACATGCGCTATTTTAGATTTTAAATTAGACCTTTCTTTTATGCCTAGCTGTATTTTATATATTTGTATTCTTCGCATTCCTAAATTGTTCTCTCATGTAAGTATCTAATTTATAAAAACTATTGCATCGAACATCATTGTACAGCAAGCAGTTTCTTGCTTGCTTCTTGCTTGACTAATTTGGAACCGTGCACCTAGACTCGAAATTTCATTAGTGCCTGTGTAATGGTTTTTATGAAAATAAAACTATTTTGATTTTGATTGTGTTCTAAGTTTGAAGGGTAATTTAACCAGTGAAGTAACTAAGACCTAACAACTGATGTCCCAAGATGAAAACACGCAAATGATACCACTGGTGTTGCTGGCCTCTATAGACGGTGGTTGCCGCCTATCATCATGAAGATTTGATAATGTTCATGATGATAGGCGGCAACCGATGATAAATGAACCGAAATCATAGGCGGTATGATGATTCATATCAGCCATGGATTTTATCACGTCATATTGATATTATGAATCCCGAAGCGGACCGAACCACCACTAACTGTATTATGTATTTGTATTTGTACTAACTAACTGGCCAACCCATGGTTGAATATAGTCAAACATTTAAGCCATCTAGTATAAAAAAAATATGTAAAATATTGACTTGTAAAAGTATATTTAAAAGATCTATTTACAGAAATAAATATCACTTATCATTTATGTATGTCTGAAAACAGACACGTGTCCAGCACTGAGACAGCCAGTTTTTAAAAAAGCCAAACCAAAACAACACAATCTTAATCCCTGCAAACAAATGACACTGCCTAAATAAAATGCCTTATTGTCTCTTAGAATAATAGCGTGATATTCAATGTCAATTAGTTAGACAGATAACAGTGTTAGCAGGCCCATAAAAATCATGCCATGACGTGTCACCGGGACAGTTTTGTCGCATATTTCAACACAACTAATTATTTCGCTATCCATTGAAAAGTTAAAACGCCTGTTGATAAGCGCATAGCAAAGAAACGCAGCGGTGTAACAAGTAGCGCTGAAATAAAACTAAGATATTTCAAAAGGAATGTCAACACAATAGGCAGTCGGGAACGCGATGTGGTCACGCAAAGTCGGTTTTTTAAGGGATTAGCACCCTTAACTTTCAAAATATAAACAGCAGATTCCTGTAAAAGATTTTGCACTAAACGTCTTTTCGGAAATTTGTCTGGTAGGTACCTATCCAATGACATCCAACTGTTATAATGACAAATCACAGTGAAAACAACACGAACTGAAATCCTAAAAATAATTATCATTGAATTCAGCACGTAACTTTATAAGTACCCACGCCTGCATTTCCAAAGGTGTATAGCGGTGTACTCCAGTAGTTGGTACGCGTGTTTGCCACCTTCTATTAGGATGCGAGGCAAGGTCTCACTAAAGAATTGAAGGGGTTCAGCGCCTGCTAGACCACAGCCTGTCATGACCTATAGCCTTGACTAAAGGGGTAAGTGAAGGCAAATGCTGTTTTTAGTCAGTGTGTGTTTGACATACCTTATAGGGTATTGCTTGCTCAGGTGCCAAATAACACTTGACGATTTTCCGTACTAAAAAAAGGTTGAGGTATACTGATGTAGACCCATAGACCGCCCGTATGTTTTAGGTTCGATCTTATTGCCTTAGTCAAGCAACTCCAAACTGGAACCGACTGAGCATTTAGCAGTCGAGCTTGCGACCGAAAAGCCAACGAGGCAGTCCCTAATTATTAAAATAATATTCTCCTTCATGTAAGTAAGACTATATTAAGATTAAACTGAGTAGATATTACATTCAACACACTGAACAGGTCATGAATTTTATTGCTTGCTTGAGTAGGTATAAACCTCGATGCCAAAACAAAATTGTGTGCACGGGCTGACAAATATCTAGCCATTAATAATTAATGTAATTCTTACTTAATTAATTTTAATACCTTTACTTGTACATCATCATCAACCCTTATACTGTCCCACTGCTGGGCAGGGGTCTCCTCTCACAGAATGAGAGGGATTAGGCTATAGTCCGCCACGCTGGCCTAGTGCGGGTTAGCAGACTTCTCACACCGTCAAAAAAATCTTTAAAGCATGCAGGTTTCCTCACAATGTTTTCCTTCACCGTTTAAGCGAGTGATAATTAATTTTTATTACTCACATGAATTCGAAAACTTTGGATTTGAACATGAGACCGTTGACTTGATAGTCCAATGGTTCAATGGTCCAAGGCTACTGCTTTAGCATTCACTAACATCTCAAGTAATCAAAACAGCAGCTTCTCAAACCATCTCCATGTTTTACAATCAAAGTACATACCTCCTTTTATACCTACCCGACAAGCGTCGCTCTGACGTGTCTCACCATTTTAATATGCTAATGTGCTCCTTTGAAGTGGCACTGTGCCGTCCGTGGCTCCCTTCCTGTCTCTTTGACTAGTAAAGGTGACGATAAAACCAAAGGAATTAAGGCATGTTACTTGGAAAGAAGCGTGCCTAATTAATGTCGTACGTCTTGTTTACAAAACATAACATACCATCATATAATATAATAATAATAATATTTTTGGGACATTTTACACAACACCATCAAGTCCCAAACTAAGCAGGGCTTGTACTATGGGTACTAGACAATGGATATAATACTTATATACTTTTTTTTGTAAATACATACTTATAATACATAAGAAACACCCAGACAAACACAAATACTCATGTTTTATCCACACAAATATTTGTGTCCTGTGGGAATCGAACCCACGACCCCATGATCAGCAGTCCGGCACTCGAACCGCTAGACCACAGAGGTCATCGTCATGCCTGTATTCCCCTTAGGTTGAGGCAGAGGTGTATCAAATTTACACCCACAGTTCCCCGGTATGTTTAGGTCCCAATTTATAGTGGGCGAGTCTATTGCCATTAACCGGGCACAAATACAAATTCCAAGCTACTACTGAGAAAACCCTCAATAACACTTTCTTGGGATTCGATCCCAAGACCTCTAGCGTAGCGGTCGTGCTTAGCATGGCTAGGCTAATAATGAGGCAGTTTTTGTGTTATGTTTCTGCAATAGAAAAAACCGTCGGTCCCAGTTTTCTTGCGAACAGCTACTCCTCTGCCTATCCCTTTGCGAATATAGGCGTGACAGTATGTTAAGTTTATGATGTACCAATAAAGTGGCAATAAATGTACAAAACTGTATGGAAAGCATACAATTCGGTAGTAAAATATAAATACCAGTAGTAAATAATGTACTCAATAAAATTGGAGCTTTTTTCGAAAGCCCATAATAATATATATTTTGAAATAAAACTACTTTTTACGGATTTTATCGCGTATATTGATATTATTAATACCGACGTTTTAGCGTTATTAGCGTTACAGCGTCCATGGTCACGGGTAGACTGATCTACCCGTGACCATGGACGCTGTAAAGGGTCCGAAACGTCGGGATTAATAATACCAATATACGCGATAAAATCCGTAAAAAGTAGTTTTATTTCAATGTATAATATTCGCGTAAATGTCAGAAATCAATATATATTTTTCCAATATCGCATATTTATGACTATTGATAAAGCTTTATATAAAACAGTTAACATTTCAATATGTATAAAGAAAATAAATTTATTTAAATGTCTGTTTTTTTTTCAGTAACAGGAAATATAAATGTAGGTTTTAAAATCTAAATATTCAAATCTCGATTACAATTATGTATTTTGCAGGAGGTATTCCATGAAGCACACCCAAACGAAGCACACCCAGACGAAGCACACCTAAAGTATTCCACTTAGCACACCCGTAGGTGGGCTTCAAATAAAAAAATATAATAATTAATTTCCTATTCCACGAAGCCCACCTACGAATATCACTCGCATAGTGCGGAGACTAAGAAATAAAAATGTCGATAGAAGAAAATATTTATTATTTAAAAGACTTACTTAAATATCTAACATCTTTCAGTTTCATTATAATAATGTGATACAATACTTGTAATTTTCATATATAAATCCCATAGATAAGATAAGATACGTTTCCGGAACTTGTTAACATGCTTAGTTCTCATTACACTATCGCGACGTCACGGGCTGAGTGTATGCAATTGTGCGCCGATCTTGTTCTTGTTATTTTTTCTGTATTTCGTGCAATTTATTCAAACAAAATAATGGAGCCAATGGCAGGTCCAAGTAGTAGAAATTTTAACCCATCTATTAATTAAGTTCTTGGCCGGAAGGGGACACAAGTGTTAGTGTATAATAACAAACAATTTATAGTAAACACAAGATTTATAAAAAGGGTAATGCCTTGTGGCGGTGTATTAAAAAAGGGTGTAATGGCTAACTCAAATTAAGTAGCATGGAAGAAGTTGTTAAAATAAAGTAACATAAATGTGCCTCAAACGTTTTGGAGACCCAAATTAAGGAAGCAATGCATAAACTCGAGCAGCAAGTAGTTTCCACAATGGAGCCCATTCCTACAATCTACAAGCAAAAAGTTAATGATACATTGGACCGAGGATTAAATTTAATCAGTGATATGCCACAATTTAAAAATGTTAAGTCCGGCCTCTGCAATAAGAGAAACAAATCTCTCGGTGTAAATAGATTGTTTGCGAAGTCACCAATAGATGTACAAGTAAGTAGAGTTAATATTTCCTTAGAATATTATCAAAATATTGAGACATGGAATCTTTGTATTTATTTTTAATTTGAACGTTATTGTAATAAAATAAAACTCTTGTAAGAGTTTGCTAACATTTTAGCAAAAAAATTCGTGCATGCCATTTTCAATAATATTTGATTTCACTTTGAAAAGACTTTTGTTTTGTTAATGTCCAGTTTTTCAGTGGCAGATATTGAACGATTTATGGAGTAACTATCTAACATGGCTGCTTATATTTAAGTCATTTGTTTTACCTTACTTTCTTCAATATGTGCACATCCTATGTATATATTTGTGACAATAAACAATTATTATTTTGATTTATTTTAGTACAAATGATTTGAGAGAAGTATTTATTTGATATCCAGGTACCTCAACCGTTTCAAGATTTTGTACTTGCTGACTATAACGACGGAAAAACGAGAATACTTTTATTTTCTACACAGAAGAGTAGACAGGATCTTGAAAGCTGCAATCATATATACTGCGACGGAACTTTTAAAGCGCGCCTAAACCATTTCTTCAAATTTACAGCATCCACGGTGAGGTTGAAAATATCGTTAAACCTTTAGCCTATGCTTTATTACATAACAAAAAAATCGACCTATAAAATATTATTTCAATTATTAAAAACAACAATACCCAAAATGCAGGTCAATGTTTCACAAGCGATTTTGAGGAAGCTGCCGTCAGGAGTTTTACAGCAGTATTTCCTAACGCACATGCTAAGATGTAAGATTACAAAAATGACAAATATTGTGTCACATTATTATAATGAAATGAATGATTTTAGAAATTTGAGTTAGTCTTTTAAATAATAAATATTTTCTTCTATCGACATTTTTATTTCTTAGTCTCCGCACTATGCGAATGATATGCGTAGGTGTGCTTCGTGGAATAGAAAATTAATTGTTTTAATTTTTTATTTGAAGCCCACCTACGGGTGTGCTAAGTGGAATACTTTAGGTGTGCTTCGTCCGGGTGGGCTTCGTTTGGGTGTGCTTCGTGGAATACCTCTTTTGCAGACAGATAAGACAAAGACTGTCTCATTAACCTAGTAGTCCTAAGAGCAACTATGCTAGAGGTCCTGCGTTCGATTCCTAGATTGTACAGTGTTATTGGGATTTTTTATGAAATTCTTAGTAGCAGCTTAGAGTTTTGACTAGCGCCGCTCCTTATTACACAAGACCTAAATATACTGGCGTACTGTGGGTGTACATTGGTACACCTCTGCCTAACCCTTCGTGAAATACAGTCTCAATACGCACATGAATTTGAAAAGTCAGAGGTGCGTGCCTTGGGTTCGAACTCGAGACCTTCGACTTCGACGAGCGGTATGACCATTGGACTGCCATCCAATGGTCATACCGCTAAGCTATCGTTATGTTATAGTAACACAAAAAACAATAACTTTCCATTTTCTATTAGCTCTCAGACTAATGGAAAATTGGTACACTATTTAGGGTTCCTCACTAAATAAGGAATTTATGTGGGTAGTCCCCATTTATAAACAACGACTCTCAAACGTAAATAGCGTTTGTATGAGTCACTTTTGCTTTTGATTCTGGTATAGCATAACAAATTTGTACTAAATGGTTCCGTAGGATGTTGATAAATATGCGTTATTTGTTTTAAATATTTAGTAAAGTTTATGAAATATAGCTAATCCACGGTCTTACTCGTATTTTAATGATTTTTTTTTTGAGACAAAGGGTGGCCATATCCTTAGGTAGCAATCGTATCTGCTTGTAAAATCAAATCAGCATCAACCTATCCCACTGCTGGGCATGTCTCCTCTCAGATTGAGAGGGATTAGGCCATAGCCTACCACGCTCGCAGACTTCACACACCGTCGATTTCCTTCACTGTTTAAGCGAGTGATAATTAATTAATTAATACCCACATGAATTCTAAAAGTGAGAAGCTTGCTTTGGGTTCGAATTCCAGACCTTTAACTTGGCAGTCCAATTGTCACTGCTTCAAATTAATTAAACTAAAATAAAATTAACAATAAATTTAAAAAAACTTTGAGTTCAACGTTAAATTATTACCTGATCATCTCAAAGGTGCTGTGAGCAGAGCCTCGAAAGGCCATTTGCAGACATTGTTCTACATTGTGACACACATATTTGATACTAAAATACTATGTCTGGGCTTTAAAAGAGACCATGGTGCAAAGTTTGTTTCAGTGTTTCTTCTCAAAAAGTCATCAATTAGCAAATGCTGATGCCATCGAGTTGATGCCATCAAATTCACATAAATCAATAATTATTATCATTACTACTCGTACATGAATTTTTATTAAAAAAACCATATCTGCAGGTTTTTTTTCATCATAAAAAATTCATACATAAATACAAATTGCATATTAAATGGAATTAGTCAAATCCAAAACAAAAAAGTTGCCACAATAAATAATTAATTATTTAATTCCACTTTATGCCATTCACTCTATCACTGTAACCCGAAATGAAACAATAGCCCCGTCTATATCCATATAAGGGTTTATACTGCTACTAAACGCATTCAATATTTCAAATTTGGAAACTGTGTTGTTGCGCAATCGCCGGCGAATGTGGCGCCGCGCCGATGGCAATGTCGTCGATAAGATTTCGCGTTCGATTTGTGTAGATATGCCGTTATTATTAATAATAATTTATGGTGCATTGCAGTGTAAGCAGTGCATTGTGGGACTGTATGACGCAGATCTGTCTATTTAGCCCTTATTTATCGTCATCACATAAGTACCATCACGTCGAGTATTCTCCGAAGCTGAACTAATGTAGGTACATCCACAATTCGCGATATATGTTCAGGCCCCATGTAATAGGGGGCGAGCTATTAATTGCCACTATTGGGGCACAAATCCAAATTCGAAGCCGGTACTGCGAATATAAAAAACCGAATAACGCTATGCTCGAGTTTCTTTTTTTTTCACAACTGAGGTGCCAAACAAGCATACGGCCCACCTGAAGATAAGCGGTTACTGTAGCCTATAGACGACTGCAACACCAGGGGTATCACTTGCACTTTGCCGAACTTGTAAAACGTTAGGTTGGCAGTATAAGGGTCAAAGTCCCCACTACGAGTACCAAAACAACACAGGAACAGAGCACAGGTGAAAGCAGTGTTATTTCACTTCGATTATCTGCTAGGTGGAGGTAGGTAATTCCCTAGTCGGGCAGCTCCAATTTGAGTAGAATTACTCCCACTATGCCCTACCTCTCTTAAAACGACTTGAGAATAGAACATCAAGCGTAGCAGTCGCGCTTGCGACCACTAGGCTAATGAGTTAATTATTTTGTGAATTATATCAATACGTTTCAAGTTCACGCAATCGGAGAGCTACTGTATTGTTAATACTCATAATAAGGAAATATAATCATAATTATCATAACAAGAATATTCGTAGAACAACAGTAGTCGTATCCACACAAATTCAACTATAACAAACAAACAAACTGACAGAGCCTTGTGAGATTTGCGTAGGAGTATATATTCAGGTCGGCGCGTAGAACTACAACTATGTTACGTAACTGACACAAAAACAACTGAACATCAAGCTAAAGTTGTAATTTTTTAACACAATAATTGCTTAAAAATGTTGGTGAAAAAAGAATTCTTTCACAGGCAGGTTTTTAACCTAGTAAGGTATGAATGAAAGTAGTTAGGCGAAATACTCGTGTGGTCTTAGTCGGTAGCTCACCCCGTATGGGTGTAGTCCGACACGCCCGTGCCCTTCCCCGGGTGGCGGAGGTCTATGAGGATTTCCAAAAAAAACCCTATCACTCTCGGAGTCCATGTTTGACACATGCGTACCTTCTAATAGGATGTGAGGGAAAGCCGCTTCTCTGGTAGGAGTTCAACGATTGTTGGACACAGCCTATCATTATCGTGGCGAATGTTAAGAATCCCATTTTCCGGACGCTCTACAGCCAACGGAAGGCAAGTGCGGTTTTTTAGCTTGAAGGAGTCTAATATGGCAATAACTCCATCCAGAAAGTAGTCAATCCATATGGATTTCCTCAATACAAAGATTCCAATCTGCATCCTCCGTACCAAGGTTGATTTTTTTTTTACGTCGTTGTGTGAATCCAACCTGTACTAGGCCAACGTACGGGATTAAACCCTTCTTTCAGACCCTTCATTAAGACTCGTACCCAGCAGAGAGACAATAATTTGTGGGTTGATTATGACTTGATTGTAAATCTTTTTGTTAGTTTTCTGGGTTATTTTAACTTGACTGTCATTTTTGTCTCTTTTTTATTTTTCTTTCGGTTTGTCCAATTGCTGGACCAAGGCTTTCTTTCCCTCTTCCCTTCTCTCTTTAAAGATGACTGACGCAGAAAAAGGAATCAAAATGTTGAAAATATAATTATTTCGATTTAATGTTAGGCACATTTTTGGGTTCAATACAATTTTCTTGTTATTATAGCTACATGAGAATGCCATATTACAGTCTCTGAAACTATATCTAAACTGTAATTTGACCATTTCATATTTAGTATTCAGGTATTCAGTATAAAAGTACCAACATTAACTTCATCGATAATATTATAACAATTTATCTTGCCTCCCAATAATCGTGGTCTAACATTAATTACAAATTTCTTACCCGAGAAGTATTTTATCATTTAACCTTTCTCGATTTGGACAAAAACTTCTACGTGGAGTTCCCTTATCGATTCCAGTCACAGACTAACACAGCTTTATACAAAGATATCGAAGTACTGGATGTAAATATTAATATTATGTAACTAATTTTTATTGGTGAGGACAGGGGCGTTGTATTAGAAATGGATGTTTAAGTGTATGAAAAGATCATGAAAAAATGTGGCAAGTGGCGTTCTGTATTTTCTGCCTTTCTCTTTAATAAGAATACGTGAACCAAAGATGTGAGAATAATCTTGCACGAGGAACATTTTGAATTAGAAATGGTCACTGGGATTTTCCCTTGTATCGGACAAAAATTTTCCAAACACAAATTCTCACATACATTAATAGCCATCCAGAACAAATAATATTATTGAAGAATTTATTAACACTGCTCAAGTGACCTTAAGCGTAGCAGTCGATCTTACGTCCAAAAGACTAATGAGACAATAATAAAAACAAATCTATCTGGCGTAGAATATATTTATTGCCGAAATCAACATTCTTTCTTTATGTAACTTTCTGTAACGATGTCGTATCCAGAATCTCTATAGCTTCGTTCCTGAATTTCCCAAACCCCCAAACTGGGAACTTTTCTACAGAAGTCCAATTAATTATATCGGGTAATGAGCGGGGCTCCACCAACTCGCTACGTGACTTTGGTCAATGCGTCACTCTTTTCAGCCATGCTCCTTCTTTGCAAAACGTGTTTCTTCTATTCGAAATAGTAGAAGGAGTCCTATGTTTTTCTTTTTGGTATAAAAGTAGATTAAAAACTTAAAGTTTTCGGGTCAGTCTTCTACAAAACACTTTATTATTATCCTCTTTTTTTAAGGTACAGTATATTCTCATGGATCGTTTGCCATCTGAGGAGGTGTCAGGGTATTTCAGACTCCCCTTCCCTTACAGGACTTCCCTTCCTTTGCCCGGCAATGGGAACTACGAAAACCATGTCACAGTCATGGGATTCGTGACGTTCCCCACGACAGTGCACTAAGAAATGAAGCAGTTTAACATTTAAACCTTAATAAGCCAATTACTAATAGAAATTATTCTATTTTTTATGATTGATTAGGCCGAGTCAATGTTACTGTTGTTTTTTATGAAATTCTCAATGACAGCTTGGACTTTAGATTTGTGCCTGGTTAATGGTAATAGGCTCAACCCCCATTACATGGGAACAAAACATTCTGGCGAAGTGTATGCATTATTAGTACATAATAAATATGTACGTAATTTCTATGTTGCCTTTATTCTATCTCATCACCGTCAGAGCATTTTGCCAGCTATACTAGGGTCGGCTTAGAGTCTAGCCAGATGGGGAAGATGTTACACAAAGCGACTGCTATCAGACCTCCGAGCTCCGCAACCCATTTTTTTTGGACAATAGCGATATTCTGAGGATAGACTGGTTGTCAGGCTTTTTGGGCTTCTGACTACTTCTAACGGTTGTCATAGCTGTTCGTATGAAAACCGGGACCAACGGCTTTACGTGCTCTCTAAAGCACGATGTCATAATGGTCACCCATCCACAGACTGACCGTGACTGGCGCAGCTTAATCTTGGAGATCGGATAAGTTAGCCACGAGCCCCTCTTGCCTTTATTTTGCTCGTATTTTCTGTAATACTAAATAATATGTAGTATTAGATAACTCACAATATTGTACCAGGACATCAGGAACATCGAAGAGTAAATAAAACAGAACACTGCACATGGTTTTCCATGGACATTTTTTAATTTAACTTTGCGCGCGCCGGCAAAATTGCAGCACGTAAAGATTGGTAGCCAACAAGGAATTGTATTCTTGGTATTTCGAACAGAATGTTTCATATTCGATAGTGGAAGATTTTAATATCCCGTATTGGTATTTTGTGTTTGAGACTTTTTGAATTGATGTAATACCTTTTGGTTTAAAGAAAATACATACATACATACCATCACGCCTGTGTTCCCCGAAGGGTTAAATTAATGTACACCCATTTCGCCGGTATGTTTTTAGGTCCCATGTAATGGGAGGCGAGCCTATTTCCGTGAACCGCGCACAAATCCAGACTCCGAGCTGCTACTGAGAATTTCATAGAAAAACCCAATAACACTTTGCTCGACCTGGGGATTGAACCCAGGACCTCTAGCGTAGCAGTCGCGCTTAGGACCACTAGAATAATGAGGCAGTAAAAGAAAATATACGCTGTTTACCTTTTTGGATGCTTTATTAAGGAGGTAATCTTAAGGGCTCAAGTTCAAATCCCTTTTGGCCCTGGCAAGGACCTGTGGCTTCTCGAAATTATGTGTCTAATAATCATCTTAGGGAAACCTGCATGCCTAAGAGATTTTCTGGATGGCGTGTGAAGTTTGCCAACCCGCATTAGCCCAACTTAGCGGACTATATCCTAACCTTTCTCATTTTGAGAAGAGACCTGTGCCCACAAGTCGGCTGTAAATGAATAGATGGTGGTAAGCTGAAATATCTCAGGAAATCCGACTCAGACCGATAGTACCGAGTAAAAAATGCACATACCTTCTCTTGCCATTTGATCAGGATCAAAAAAAGGTGGAGAAACCCCGAGGACACCCGAGAAGCGGGAATGAGAAATAAATAGTTCCGAGTTCTCGTGAAAGGTCTCAACAACACTTCTTGTCGTGAGTCTGTATGAGTTCTGTATGAGAGGGGCTCGAGGCTAAGTAGCGCTAAATGGCGGTTAATCTGTGGTGGTGGTGACCATTCTTAACACGTTGAGTCCCATTCCTGAGAGCACGTAACGCCATCGGTCCCGGTTGCCATACGAACACCTATAATATATATTTAATTTAGTAGTCAGATGCTCAAAAAGCGCAAAAACCAGTCTATCTTCAAGACATCGGTATTATCCAGAAATTGGTTGCAAAGGTCTGACGGTAGTCGCTTCGTCAAAAATACTGATATTCAGCCGCATTTGGTGAAATTAGCTATTCTTCATTTTACTAGGTTAATATTTCTTGTTCTACATGAAACTGTGCGTTTCTACATACATAAAGTAGGTGCTATTGTTACAAAAGGCACTTGATATTTAAAAAAAGAAAGTATTTCATTTCACATTTAGTAGTAAGAATGGACGTAACTGCTATATTTTTATTTACGAAGCTTGGTTAACAGTAAGCTCAATCAACGGTGCTTTTACTTTATGGTTTAGTCCACTTGTGTCTAGTATAATATTCCCTGCACATTTTTATCTTTGTCTTCTCTGACGTTGTATGCAAGTGACAGAAATTTTAAGATAAAAAAGGATGTGTAGCGCGGTTCATCATCATCATCATCGTCATCATCATCATCATCATCATCAGCCTATATTCGTCGATACAGAACGTAGGAAGCGCGGTTGTCGTTTACAATCTAACTCACTCTTTTTAACATCATTCTTCACAGCTTTTACCTATCCATCATTATAAGTATTATATCCACTATATAGAATCCTTAGTACAAGCTCTGGTCAGTTTGGGACTAGATCGTGCTGTGTTTAAGTGTCCTAAGATATTATTATTATTATCATCTCCTGGCCTCTTCCAAAATATGTTGGGGTTGGTTTCCAGTCGAAGTTCATCCGACTGTATATCAGTATTTCACACGACTGCCATCGGAGGCCCACAATCAAAGTTCTCGGCAACACCGATATCGGAAGATATATGACCATTGGTGTTTGTTATGACTACTTTATCGATAACTTTACGCTCTCCGAGGCACGGAGGAGTCTTGATGTGTTCGGAAGGATCACCATCCACACACTAACAATGTCACCTATGTTTGACAAATAAAAGACTCTGAATCTGATTCTGCCTAATAGCAGCGTAACCTTGCAGGTTAATTGGTCAGCATAGTTGTTTAAGCCTTAACCACGAGCCCTTCCTCTTATCATCATCAACTAATATGCTGTCCCACAGCTGGGCACGGGTCGTTTCCCAGATTGAGAGGGACTGAGGGACTGTTGGCTATAGTCCAACACGTTGACCTAGTGTGGGTTGGCAGACTTCACACACAGTAGAGAAATCTCTAAAACATGTAGGTTTCCTCATGATTCCTTCATCGTTTAAGTGAGTGATAAAGATCTCGAAGTCAGTGGTTCGTGCCTTGAATTCGAACTCGAGACCTTTGGCTTGGCAGTCCTATGATCATATCACTAGGTTGTTTTTAAACACAGTTTGCCTACCGCAAATATACCTTAAATTTCCCCTAACTGTAAAGTTGTCTACCGCTGTTTTTTTTTTCTGATTCATCACCAAGTTGTACAACGGTGTTAAGCGGATCAAATCAGTTATAATACCCATAAATATTACCAAGAACAATGCAAGGTCAGCAGTAAGTAGATCATATGTGTATTCAAACTCTTCATTGTTTCTTGTGTCAATACCCAGGAGTTAAAAGGCAAACCTTTTGATTATATGGAGAAGGCAAAGTATACATACATTATTTGTATGTACTTTGCTTCTCTGTATGAATATGAAGTTATTATGTTTAAATTATAGAAAATTATATGCCACATGCGTGCCTTCGATTATCATCATCATCATCATCATCAGCATCATCAGCCCGATGCTGTCCACTGCTGGACTAGGGCCTCTTCATGCATCTTCCACTCGTTGCTGCTCTGGGCTACTCTTGCCCATTTCTTCCCCACCACCTTTACAATATCGTCGCACCATCTAGCTAGGGGTCAACCGACACTCCTACGACCGGTCCTCTATTACCATTTGAGGATCTTGCGACTCCTTGGCTTCGATTAAGATGCGGCTAAATCCAGTTACTGTTGCACCACAGCCTGTCATGTTCGTGGCGAATTTCACGAATTCCATGGCTATGACTATAGGGCAAGTGAAGGTACTCGTAAGAGCGGTTTTTAATCGACTCTGCTCTCTGCTGACTCTTACCCTGCCATCTCCCTAGGTGGAAGACGAACCATGTAACTCATGATGAAAACAATATTTCTGGTAAGTATTTTTTTGCTGAACTTAGGTAATTAAATTAGTGATAGATATACAAAGAGTTTCTTCATTTTCTACCTTATTGCCAAAAAAAATAACAAAACTATAATATTGACTTTATCAACCACCTTTACCAAAATCTCTTTCTACTTTGCTAAAACGGTACAAAATTTCATTTCCATATACCGCATCCAAAACAATCGCTTTTGTTTTACGAACAGCTTAAAAAACCTTGTATAGCTTCCATGCTCTGCTTGTTTTCGTGGGAGAAACGAAAAGTGTACGGGTCAGGTAAATGCCATTATACACTGCATGCAGTTAGGGATGTCAAGAAACACTTATTTTTAAATTATATGTCTGTGATTTTTGCACCTTAATGGAAATTTGTAAGGTATCGTGGATGCTTTTACATAATATATAGACATTCCTGTTCCGCTCAGGAACAAACCCACAACCCATAGCGTGAATGGAACCAGAGCCCTTGACCACTGCGCTAATGTATTTGTAGTTTAAATTATTTTTTTAATGACTTACCTTATTTAAAAATAATGTATTATTTATATAAAAATAATGGTTAATCCAGGACAGTTTCTATAATATTAAAGTTATTTTTTTTGCCCGATTTTGTGCCCACTAAGATACAGGCTCCTCCTTTTATTTTCCGTGACTTAGTCAATATATTTCAATAATTTTATAATATTTCAATAATTTAAGTAATTGTAATCACGGTAATTAAAATAATTGTAATTCAAATATTCCCTATGAAGTGTAATTATTCAAATAGTTCTAAATTATAATTTGATGTAAACTAACTGTAATTTTGCATGCCCACAGTGAGGGTGAAATATGTCCTGTGCTAAAACTAAATTTAAAATCTTGTGTACCCACCATATTTCAGGTAAATAAATGTATTGATTTGATTTGTTACAATGTTTTATAAATATTTTAAGTGTCAGAAATCAATAAACGAATCAAAAAATGGCCCCCGGGTACTGTGGACACGCATCTCCTCTCCCCATAACAACAATAATTTCATATCAATGATTGATTGCAACTGAATTGAGCTAAAATCTACAAACACAGTGTTCAAGAAACCAATGTAATCCCATTAGACTAACAGGGTTCATCACGATTTCACCTTCAGCGTAAAATCAATAACCCTTTCACGGTTTTGAATGTTTATAGCGTGCCAACCCTGAACGTAATACAGTTAGCGACACGGAATGCATCGCGTGCTCGCTTCACGTTAGTCGCATCGGTGTAATTGAGGACGCCACTGTTATCGCTTAGGGTCGAACTTCAAAACTCGCGATAATAAATTGGTTGGATCATTAATGAGCTCTTTTTATTAGTGAGTTATCAATCCATTAGGCGCGCTATATAAAATTAATTGTGAACTTGTAATGCTAATTTCGGACACGGTTTTAGGAACCTGTATGAATGGAATAGTTATGTATGTTCAGATGAAATGTACCGCACTTATAAGTTTGTGTGTGTGTGTTTTTCCGCCCGATATACCGTGCTCGCCGGCGAGGCCCGTCGCGAAGACCCCTTAACGGTAATCCTCCCTGTCCCTTGCTCGAGCCGGCCCGTGCCGAGCCAGTAGCTTTAAATTCGCCCCAAAATAATTTAAACCCAGATCCAGCCGTCCCTAGCTGCCCCCCCAGCAACGCCCTAAGCCGAGGTCCGAGTCCCGCAGGGGACACCCTTAGCTGTGTTGCTTAGCTTATGAGTTGCCCCTGGCTGGAGGCATTTGGTGCCTCGCCACCTAGTCCGGTTAAGTTTTTAAAGCTCCCTCGAGCTAAAAACTATGTCCGTCAAAAAAAAAAAAGTGTGTGTTTTTTTTAATATACATGCATAAAGTTAGACACTGCTGTTTCTGAATATTAACTAACTAATTAACCTGGAGTTTAACCTTTTGACCGCCACGTCAATAACGAAAATCCGTGTTTTCTACGCCAAGCGACAAATTCTAGTAACTAATAATAGGTAAAAAAAACAAAAGATTTTTGTATAGATATTTCTTTTGAACTAAAAAAAAAAGTGTTATTTTTGACGTGCCATGCCGTCGTTGGCATCGTGAACAAGTTTTAATTTGACGTCTATACACGTCCATGGCGGTCGAAAGGTTAAACATATCGGCAAACTGTGGGTGTACTATAATACACCTTTGCCTAACCCTTCGAAGAATATATTCGTGAAATTAATAATATGCGTTTCAAATCTTGCATTCAACATTTCTGTTCATCTATGGTCACAAATTTCTAGAAGCACCAAGTCGTAACATGTTTCAGAAATTTAGTACAACCGGAACACTAACACAATAAATAAATAATTAAACGGATTCTCAGCACATTGAGAAGCTTCCGTGCCTCGGAGAGCACGTTAAACTGTACCTAACAAATGCCTATCACAATTGTTACTGGAAGTTTGATGAAGTCTGAAAATCTTGATAACCAGTTTATTCCAGTATTGACCGGAAATATGTGTCTGACAACCCCATACTTAGGGAAAGGCTAAGATGATGTTGATCATATTTTATTAGCGATCATATTATAGGCCCTCTGCCACTACCCTCTGCCAAGACAGCAGGGTATTACAGACTCGTACGGACAGAAAACTGCACTTGCCTTCTCTAGCCTGAGTCGCGGCCATGATTATGATATTCGCCACGACCATGAAAGGCTGTGGTCCAGCAGTTGGAACCTTGCTCGGCCCCTTTAAGGGGCGAGTTCTTGTCAAAGTCAAAATCAAAATAATTTATTCAAGATAGACTACCTAGGTAGTACTTTTTGAGTCATTTTTACATTTAGTACATAAGCAGTACATAAGCAGTACATAAGCAGTACTTAAGCAGTACATAAGCAGTACATAAGCAGTACATAAGCAGTACATAAGCAGTACTTAAGCAGTACATAAGCAGTACATAAGCAGTACATAAGCAGTACATAAGCAGTACATAAGCAGTACATAAGCAGTACATAAGCAGTACATAAGCAGTACATAAGCAGTACATAAGCAGTACATAAGCAGTACATAAGCAGTACATAAGCAGTACATAAGCAGTACATAAGCAGTACATAAGCAGTACATAAGCAGTACATAAGCAGTACATAAGCAGTACATAAGCAGTACATAAGCAGTACATAAGCAGTACATAAGCAGTACATAAGCAGTACATAAGCAGTACATAAGCAGTACATAAGCAGTACATAAGCAGTACATAAGCAGTACATAAGCAGTACATAAGCAGTACATAAGCAGTACATAAGCAGTACATAAGCAGTACATAAGCAGTACATAAGCAGTACATAAGCAGTACATAAGCAGTACATAAGCAGTACATAAGCAGTACATAAGCAGTACATAAGCAGTACATAAGCAGTACATAAGCAGTACATAAGCAGTACATAAGCAGTACATAAGCAGTACATAAGCAGTACATAAGCAGTACATAAGCAGTACAGGCGCAAGCATGTCAAACTATCCAAAACTGTAAAATTCCTAATTGAATATGAACCTTAAGTCTTTGTATTAAAGTTGAAAATATATAAAAAAAATTGGCAAATTGTGGTAGCTTGATGTGCTGGCCCTCTGTACATTATTAGTACAGACATCATTAAGACAGCCCCCAAAATGCCCGCCCTTCAGGGCCTTTGTCTCGCATGCTGCGTATATGTATATTGTGCTTAGCGAGGAAACGTTGTGTTGGCAGTGGGGGGACTTTTACCCTTATACTGCCAACCCAACTATTCCTCTTTCGTTTTACAGGGTCGGCAAAGCGCAAGTGATACCCTTGGTGTTGCAAGCGTCTATAGGCTACGGTAACCATCAGGTGGGTCATATGCTTGTTTGCCAGCTTAGAGGTAGGTAAAAAATGCGCACCGCCTACTGGTAGTTCTAACCCTAAGGGAAAAACAAATTCCTCAACGAACAATAGTGATAGTTAAATTTAAATCCATCAAGCGTAATCATAGACTGGAAGTAGATGAAAGTAATTTTAACACTACAGTAATTATTACAAAATGGTGAAAGTCTTTATTTCCCACTGTTATTATTTTGACTACTTATTCTTAAAAAAAAGCGTTGACTTAAAGTTAGTTGAGCACAAAAAAGCGAAGCGATGGTTCGCTATACATATGTACGTTGTATTCGATTGAAATAAAATCTTTTAACATGACTGTATTCTCCATCCCCAAGGGGTTAGGCAAAGGTGTACTAAATGTACATCCATTTATAATTGCTGATATATTTAAGTCCTATATAATAAGGACCGAGCCTATTGCCATTAACCGGGCACAAATCCAAACTCCGAGCTACTACTGAGAATTTCATACGAAAACCCAACAACACTTTTCTCGACCTGGGAATCACCACACCTCGGCCGTTGCTTAACCTTTCCGACAATACAGAGGTGATGTTAAGTTATATTATTCAAATTTTTTTTTTTTAAGAAATATTTTTATGTAATTATTTTTTTGTATTTTTTTTGCATGTTCCATGCTAAGAATATCAATTTATTTTAGCGAAGGAACCATTTGACTGCGAGCAGGATACGTGAAGGCAAATTTCGAGCTGGCGGGTGGACTCACGGTAGCTCAGTTAGTCATAGGGTCTGGTGTATTAAACTATAAGACGCAGGTTCGAATCTTACCCCAGTCGTCAATTTTTCCTTCACTGAAATGACTTAATTTAAATAATTATTAATTATTCATCGTTAATTGGACGAAGCAACAAGCTTTAAACATAAATATCTCTTATTCGTCTGTGGTTTCTGTGCATACTGTCATTCTAGCTAATATAAAAAGCTATAATTGTATATTATCACTTATTCTATACACGAATCTTACATTTAGCCCGAAGCTAGGCACGAGTTTGTTTTAAAACACGAACCTATAACTCAATTCATATGTTTTGTCTCAACGCGTTTTAAATTACATTATTATTTATCAAATGAAGCAAATTAGTATTTGATTACATGGTGGCGAAAATTTCGCTGCTTTTAACACTACTAGATCACATTTTTCGCTTACATTTGTGAAAATTTAATCGTATTATAATAATCCCTGTTGCGAAAGTTACTTCGTCTATATTCAATTAAACTTACAATATTCTTAAAATTAATAATATTGTACTGAAACTTTATATATGTTGTACCGGTTTCTATTTATTTATAACATCTAATTTTATATAATAGGACAACAACTTTGTATACCATGTACAAACTACTTATTGAATAAACTTATTATATTATATAGTGTAAATAATTATAAAATACAAAAAATCAGCGCCGTTACAGGGTTTCATAAATTGATACTAAACTTTTTGTAAAAACCTATATAAATCAATAAAGTTTTGAATTTTATTATTTATTTTTAATTGCAACACTGTAACAGCTGCCTTGACATTTCCCGCAGCACGGCACGTGACATTTCTATTCATGTATAACTCAATTGACATGTGTCGTGTTGTAACCCGTTGTTTTACAATTATACCCACGATAATGTGTGTGTCGTGACGATAACAGTTAAAGGGTTAGATTGAAGTTGAAGCAATGTGTAAGAAAAAAGTTTTCATAGTCGAAGAAAAAGGAATTTTAATTTCAATTTGACTTTAATTTATTATACACACACATTATGCTAGTGTTCTATGAGGCTTGGCCAGGGACGCAATATCTTTTGTTCATGCGGAAATTGCTTCTGGATCGTCTGCCACTTGAGAAATTTCAGGGTATGTCAGACTCATACCTATTACTGCACATGCTTTCACTTGCCCTATAGTCATGGTCCCACTGCTGGGCATGGGTATCCTCTCACAGAATTAGGTTGTAGTCCACCACGCTGGCCTAGTGCGGGTTAGCAGACTTCACACGCCGTCGAGAAAATCTATAAGGCATACAGGTTTCCTCACGATGTTTTCCTTTTTTGTTTAAGTGAGTGATAATTAATTATTAATACGCACATGATTTCGAAAAGTCCTTGCGTACCCTGAATCCGACCTGTGAACCTTCGACTTGGCAGTCCAATGGTCATACCACTAGGCTATCGTTGCTCAGGCATGGCCATGGGATCCGTAAATTTCGCCACAAGGTACGGTCGGAAAAAGAGTTAGGTATACAGGCAGCTAATTAAAACTTTTGTAAGCTGCTACACATCAAACTCTTTGACGGGTAATTATTTAAATCACAATCTGTGTATAGATGCAGATTTCGTTCGCTACCTGTATACCAATCTCTTTTGTTGACTGTACTAATGTAATTTGCCAGTATTTTAAGTATCATTTAACAGTTCCATTTCACAGGGTTCATGGATATTTTTTTAAAATTCTCAGTTGCACCTCGGAGTTTGGATTAATACCAGGTTAATAGCAATGGGCTCGTTACATACCACCGCATATGGGACTGAGTTTCATTGTTAAATTATGTATGTATCGTAGAATTTTTCTGTAAGATAAGAAATCTTATAAATAAAAATGAATCTCTATTTCCTTTGGTCATCGTATCACGCGTGAACGGATGGAACAATTTTCGCTAATTCTTTTTTGTTGTGTTAATTATTGTCAGGAGAAGATTCTTTAATTATGAAAGAAAAAATTTAAAGCATTTTGCAGGAAATTAAAAAACTTAAGAGAGGTAAGGCATAGTGGGAGTAATTCCACTCAAATCGGAGCTGCCCAACTGAGGACGTACCTCCGCCTTGCAGAAAATAACATTGCTTTGAGCTGTGTTGTGTTTCTTACGGTGAGCAAGGTTGCCAGTGCTCCACGAGGAAACGTTGTGTTGGCAGTGGGGGGACTTTGACCCTTATACTGCCAACCCAACTATCCCTCTTTCAATCCAGGGCGGCAACGCGTAGTGATACTCCTGGTATTGCAAGCGTCTATAGGCTACGGTAACCGTTTACAATCAGGTAGGCCGTATGCTTATTTGCCAACTTAGTAGAATAAAAAAAAAAGCTTAGCAACTAGATACTTTCAGGTAAATTCTACGCAGACGAAGTTGCGGGCAGAAGCTAGTTCTCAATAGAAATTCAACTACTGACATTAAAAAATAAAAATTACAATTCAAATAAATGAATTACTTTTAACAGAATTACTCTCTACATCACAAAATGTCATACGTAAAAGTCCGACACTATTATTTCCGTAACATTTTGATCGTGAGTAAAACCAATAAACTGTAGCAGTCTAAAACTGGAACTAGAAAGTTGTACTTAACACTCCAATTCGTCGGTTTGCCAACGAAAGTCACCGTCGCTTACACCGAAGTGTAAGCGACGGTGGTTATCGGTGTTCGGGTATGGGGTATCGGTGGTTATCGGCGGAGATTATCCAAAACTTAAAAAAACTCAAATGACATGTTTTTTATATCGTTGGTATTTTTATTACTAGGACTTTCTCTTGTATCGTGTCCGGGTTTATATATTTACATAAATATTAAATTAACAAATCTAAAATAAAGAAGAAGAAAACAGAATCGGACTCCCGACATATCACACAATCGATCGCGCAGCTACCGTGATAATTAACTCTTCAGATCTTTATAACCATCATAAAAAAAGAGTTCTTTGAAATAAAACTACTTTTTACGGATTTGCTCGCGTTATATTGATAGTATCAATCCCGACGTTTCAGACCCTTTACAGTGTCTGAAACGATAAAATCCATAATCCGTTTTATTTCAATGTATATTCGCGTAAATGTCAGAAATAAATATAAAAGAGTTCTTATTAAAAAATGAGACTTTTTGGTCTACTTCTACTCATGATACGGTTCCCAAATTCAGAAGGTAGGTAGAAATTACTATGAACATTCTCAGTTCCCGCTCTGAGTTTAATTTTGTGCCTGCTTAATTTTATTTTTCATTTTTCTGAAGAATAATACTATACTTCCAAATGGGAACTATTCCTATAAATAAATAGTCGATGTCTTACAACTGATTCTAAAGGAACGCTACAAATTAAGAGAATTCAAATTTATTTTTCCAAAAAATATAAATATAAATGTTCTCGGAAAATTTTACACAGCACCATCTAGTCCCAAATTCAGCAGAGCTTGTACTATGGATACTAGACAATGGATATAATACTTATATACTTTTTTTTGTAAATTTATACAAAAAATACATAAGAAACACCCAGACAAATACAAACACTTATGTTCATCACATAAATATTTGTGATTTATGGGAATCAAATCCACAACCTCGTGATCAGCAGTCCGACACGCGAACCTCTAGACCACAGACGTCGTCGGAATAAAATAATAAAATAAATTTCTTTTGCTGTACAAGAAATACCGATCAAAAGTATCGTATAACTTCATGTTGCACTACTATGTAACACACAAAAACAGGGTAACGAAACTGACAAAACTTTAAATACCGGTGGTAAAGACTTTATTTGCAGCGCTCGGCAATATGGCGTCGCTGTAACTTGTAACAAATTACGTCGTAAACAACAGTGTATTTAATTAGCACACCTGCCTAGTTTATTGTCTAGATTAAGGTTCTGGATTTATGAAAATGAAGAGCTAACTTGATTCTAGAAAATAAAGGACTACAGAAATCCTTTATCTGATTCGATAAGGGCACGTAGCTAAGTAATCACTACGCTGATCAACCAATCAGCAAGGTTAAGCTGTGCTAGCCGCGGCCAGTCTGTGGATGGGTGACCATTCTTAACAATTAGAGACACGACCGTGCTTCGGAGAGTGTTTATAAAGCCGTCAGTTCTGGTTGTCTTACGAACATCTATCGCAGTCTTTAGGATATTGGTATTACCCAGATATTGTGTTACAGAAGAAAGGTAAGGCACACCGATATCCTGAGGACAAACAGGTTGACAGAATTTTTTTAGGCTTCTGACTACCACTAACGATTGTCATAGGTGTTAGTATGACAACCAGAACTGCCAGCTTCACGTGCTCTCCGAGGCACGAAGTGGTCTCGATGTGGAAATAATGGTCACCCATCTATAACCTGACCGCGGCTAGCGCTGCTTAACCTTGCAGATCTTTTAATCAGTGTAGTTATTACTTAGCCTTGGGCCCCTCAAAATATTGTAACACTTATTTGTATTAATTATTTACATACTATGCAATTAAATAAATCTATCTACGTATCTAAAAAAATCTTATTCCACTATCTAATACGTAATTTAGGTATCTTGAATTATTAATGATTTTAACTTTGGTTAAATTTGATTATCTAATCTTCTCTTCAACCGCCATTTTCTGACTTGAAGAAGTAATGACATCAATAACAGAAAATATATTTCGTTGAAAAAGTAATTTTCCCAAAAAGTGCATTCCACTGCAATAGTAGACACATTTTTCTTAATACTAGCTTATTCGCGGCTTATGGCCTTCATAAAGTAGATACTTAGCTAAGATTGCTCATTAGCAAGTGCATAACCAGTTACTTTATGTAAAACTACTCTTATGGAGCGATTTTCTCACGGATACATTAGTCTCCATCCTCTGAGAAAGTAAGTGAACCAAGAACTTTGTAGTGGTATTTTTCTTGGTAAAGAAACATGGTTATTGTACGCCGTAGCTTCATTTAAAAACAGCTCTTTTTTAAAAAAGGTGAAGGCTGTCAATTCTTAATTTTTGTGGGTGTGTGTTACCTCAAATCGTCGAGAGTTCAAGTGAATTAAAAATCGTCCACCTCTCTCCCTATCCGTAGAAGATGCATCAACCGCTGAAAGGCGCTAAAAGACCTCTTGATTCTAGTTCTCTCAGTAAGCAAGAGGCCTACAGAGGCAGTTGACTTAGGAAATCTGCCTGACCAGAATGGTCCTAGTAGGTGGAGATGGATGCGAGACACGGCTTCGTCTCTTACGGCGTCCAGTGATTGTGCTGGTTTTTCGAGGTTTCGGTGAATATCATGACGAGTGACAAGTGGATTCGTGCCCGGTTAATGGCAATAAGGTCACCCCCTATTACAGGCGACCTACACATACTGGTGAACTATGGATATACATTTAGTACATTTCTGCCTTACCTTTTGGCGAATGCAGGCTAGATGGTATGTTATGTTCATGTTGTTATGATGGCACATGTCCTCTCTAAACGTTGAGGGACGTAAGGCACGTGCAGTTTTTAGTTAATAAAATCCTACACTTATACACTGACGACTAACAGGCGAAAGATGTATGAGAATTTCCTAGACTATAAAAATGATGAATGAATTCCTCTTTGTTTCGGTGTTCCTTCTCAGAGGTCATCAGTAAAATTAGGAAACGCTGGAGCGACTTAAAAGAAATTCAAAAATTAACTTGTAAAAGTGTTTTTAAAAGACCTTTCAGAAATAAAATATCATTTAGACATTTGATTATGATCCTCAAATATTGCAGAAAAAAAACGGTTCCGCGTCTAGTTGTAGTTTTTGTCAGTTAATTATATTTTTGTAAAATCCCATGCGACAGAGTATCTATTGCCATTTTTTATTATATAATACGGAAAATCCTCATGGATTATCCGCCACCTGGGGAGGCGGCAGAGTATATCGGACTCATATCGACTAAAAACCTTACCTGCCTTCAGTTGCCTATAGTCATGACTTTGCAAAAACTTGTAAAATTGAAACAATACGTACTGGAAGAAGTCACTGACTCCTGAAACACAGGTATCTTAACCTAGCTCTGGAGTCAGGGTTTCAACATTATTTTGTAACAGTTTTTGTCAATAAATTATTATTATTATGACTATGGGATCCGTGAGATTCGCCACGACAGAGTACCTATTCCCTACTGCAAGCAATCATTTTAGAAATATAATTCTACCTAGTTGAGGCTCAACTTAAAAAACCGGCCAAGGCACTGAGGGTTCCGTACAAACCTGTAGGTATACTTTTTATTGCGTTGACATAGAAGTTTGATTTTGTCACAGCTGGGTGTTTGATATGAATTTCAATTTAGTACCTCTACGCGTTCATGAGGAAAGGGGTAGTAACTGTAAAATTATTAAAAATCTTTTTATTATATGATGTAACTAAAAATTTACGGTTTTCGCAATTTTTCCTTTATCTGTGCTATAAGACGTTGCTTCGTACCAAATTTCAAGATTCTGATTCACGGGAAGAGTACCCTGTAGGTTTTGATTCCCTTGCGAGTTTCGAAAATTTGCGGAATCTTGTGACAGAAATGGCTGTATCTTTTGATTTCATAGCCTTAGAAGTTTGATTTTTTCACAACTCCAAGGGACAGTAGATCTGGGTATTTGATACAAATTTTAGCTTGATACCTTCACGTGTTCCTGAGAAAAAGGGTCCTGACAGACGGACGTACGGACAACAAAGTGATCCTATAAGGGTTCCGTTTTTTCCTGTTGAGGTACGGAACCTTAAAAACGCTCAATTTGTTTTTCAATAATAAATCACGGCCAACAGTTTAAGATAAAAATACATAGGTATACATTTGAATAATCGTTTCCAAGATAAGAATAAAAGGAAGCTGTATTTTAATAAATATCATTCGCTACCGGTGGGCGTGCGTCGATACAAATGTAAGGCTTAGTGACATGGTGATATTAATGATTATATACAGTGTGGTATGAACAAAGGAGCCGTATTTTGTCTTTGACAGTCGCAAATCTGGGTTTGACTTAAGTTTATATGTAGATATGCTGTGTCGTGCGGTGTTTATAACCCCTCATTTTTAAGTATTTATTTATTTTATTTATATATTGAGGTTTTCCCACAGCTTATGCATACAACGCTTATTTTTACATAGATACATAGTGGCTTTCGTCTTATACACAAAACAACTACGGGCCTACCAACATTCCTACGTTATGATTAGTTCGATAATTACAATTTAATTACTAAGATTAAATTAAGAGACTATTGAGATTCAACATAGTTGTGGAAATTGAATATAATAGAAAAAAATGTAGCAAGTTAGCAACATGTAGTTACAATAATAAAAATTAACATGAGATTGAAATAGGTAAGCCGTTAACAATTTGAATAGTTAGAAAAAAAAAATACTTTCATAATTATACATATATGTAGTGGTTAGTTGTAGAAATTCAAATGGCGTTAATAAGGCCTAAATGAAATATTGTATTTCAGTAAAATATACTAATTTAAGGTCCTTTAAAATAGCCGTGATAGCTTAATGGTATGACCATTGGACTGCCAAGTCGAAGGTCTCGAGTTCGAACCCAAGGCACGCACCTCTGACTTTTCGAATTCATGTGCGTATTAATAATTAATTATCACTCGCTTAAACGGTGAAGGAAAACATCGTGAGGAAACCTGCTTACCTTAGAGATTTTTCTCGACGGTTTGTGAAGTCTGCCAACCCGCACTAGGCCAGCGTGGTGAACTATAGCCTAATCCCTCACAATATGAGAGGAGATCCGTGCCCAGCAGTGAGACAGTATATGGGTTGATGATATAAGGTCCTTTAAGAAAAAAATACCTACTCATATTAAAACTATAAAGAACCGCATTACCAAAACAATATTCTAAGTAATAATGTGGTAATCCTATCCTACTTATAATATTATAAATTTGAAAGATGGATGGATGTTTGTTACTCTTTCACGCTAAAACTACTGAACGGATTTAGATGAAACTTTACAGTATTATTATTAATACATAAGAATATCATATAGGCTATAATTTATAACGATTTTGACTTAATTTGCCAAATTACAACGATAATTAAAAGTAACTTTTCCACGCGGACGAAGTCGCGGGCAGAAACTAGTATTATTTATTATATTCCCGTTTGAAGGATATCGTAGCCAGTGAAATACTGTTTGATGCTCATTAATATTTTCGCATACCGATTGGTAAAATGTGGCCGAATTCTATTCATGTGTAACTTCATTTTGTAGCCTATTTGCAAAATAAATCTTTCTTTCTTTCTATATAATAATCTACAGCTGCATTACTCTGCAATGGTCCTGGTAACATAACGTAGTCTGGTACATACAATGCTACTTCTGAAAAAAAGCTTAAGCTATTAATTATTACTCAATTGCAACCATCTCCTTGTTCGCTAATAAAATCTACATTCCCATGTCAATCTAAAACATATGAACAACTTATTCATTCAACAAACTTTTTAATAGACGTTCAATCAATATTCCGGTAGTACATCGATGGACAGATCTTGGGCGTATGGCGTCCATCATTCGTTTACACAGTGGTGACTAATGGCCGCGTCGTGACGGACGATAGCATCGGTGTTTGTACAACTTTTATCGATACTTTGTATCTTTAGAACTTCACAGTGTTAAGAAATCGACGGCGCTTTTTTGTTGAGAAATAAGTTGCCATACAGTTGTCGGTTCCACAATCAGATTTTGTGTTTTTTTTAATAATATTATTTACTTCTTGCTTGCGGTTTCACTCGTGGCTCGAAAGGATCTATTTCCTATTTATTTAAGACAAAAAAGAAAACCTAAATCCTTCCTCGATATCGATACCTCTGGGCTCAAAGGTCGTAAAGGACAATTTTGCTTTACTACCAAAATGCGAATTTCGTAAAACGGAATATACAGATCGATAGAGAATTAAAAACTGAGTAAAACAGTATCAAAAAGTCATTTTCGCCCAAATGTCCTTTACGACCTTTGAGCCCAGAGGTATCGATATGTAATGTATCTTCTTAGCGAATTTTATCTAAATATGATCAGCGATTTAAGAATGAAAACTTTTGCTGTTATATTATAAGTATAAATATGAGGACTTCGTTGTTAGATAGTAACTAACTTGTCTAAGATAAAGCACATGAGGGTCTGGTGCGTTCATTAGAAATCTCGTAGATCCCTCCTCAGTGTTCTTAAGATGGCCATGTATTTTTAATCGGTAGTCCGACATAACCCTCCACCTTGAGAAGTGTTATTGGGTATGAAATTATCTCAGTAGCAGCTTGGAGGTCGGATTTATGCCCGGTTAATAGTAATAGACTCGCCCCTTATTATATGGGACCTAAATATACCGGTGAACTATGGATGTACTAGTCGCGGTCAGTCTATGGATGGGTGTTCATTCTTAATACACCGAGAACCCCCCGTGCCTCGGAGAGCACGTAAAGACGTCGGCCCGGTTGTCATACGAACACCTGTGACTATCTTTAATGGCAGTCAGAAGCCCAAAAAGCCTGACAACCAGTCTATCCCCAGGATATCGGTATTACCCAGAAATTGGGTTCCGGAGGTCTGATGGCAATCGGTTCTATAAAATACTGATATATTATTTAATCTGGTGAGATTGGAACCTGACACCAATTGTTGGAAAAAGGCTTGGAGGAAGAAAAAGTAAGTAGATGATGGACGCTCTAATAGTTTACAATAAAATCTAGATTACCAACTAACATTATCAACTGTCAAATCATCTATTAATGTAAAGCAAGTTTAAATACTACTAAGGCTCGAAATTATGAAGATTATACAAATAATTGATCTTGACGACGTCTGTGGTTGTGCCGGACTGCTGATCATGGGGTCGTGGGTTCGATTCCCACAGGACACAAATATTTGTATGTGTAAAACATAAGTATTTGTGTTTATCTGGGTGTATCTTATGTAATAAAAGTATGTATTTACAAAAAAAAGTATATAAGTATTATATCCATTGTCTAGTACCCATAGTACAAGCTCTGCTTAGTTTGGGAATGGATGGTGCTGTGTCAAATTGTCCCAAAAAATATTTATATTTAAATATAATTTCAAGCTGTAGCTATAGCTCCCATTCACAGAACATCTATTACAAAAAAAAACAACATGCGCGCTCGATGTCTAAAGTCTCGAAACTTGGGACGAAGTTTCAAGTGTCGTATGTGCCGCGATGACCGCAAATGAGGGTATAATAGAAAATAAAAATAATTTGTCAAACTAGTTCGACGAGTCAGCTACCCGACCGCGGGACTGAGAGCCAAGAAACGGTTGGATGAGCATAGTTTGAGCACACTCCGAAAAATCAAGTCTTCGTTTCTTTATGTCTATCTGTTGCCCGCTAAAGAGCCGCCCGCTTTTTGAGACAAAAGGCAGCCTATCTCCTTCTACAAGGTCTAATCTATCTCTGTGCCAAAGGCGAACGGCAGATTTCGTACCGCATACTTTTTTTGTTGTTCTGTTATAGAATTTGTACCACATATTAAGGCAACTAAGCCATTTATTTTCATGTAATTATATTATTTTTAGTACTTCGGATTAATTAATAATATCAATAGAAACATTTTAATAAAAAAACGTAACAAAATCGCAAACTAAACGCAGTTATGTTTTTAGAAGTTGCTATAAGTAAAATAACACAAATATTGAAATGATAATTAATTATTCAGAAATAGAAATAATGATCGTGAATCGGGAATAAGATCGTGGAGATCTGATGCACATTCTCCGAAATGTATCCGACAAAAACCGATAAGCTAACAACATTTTCCGGCGATATTCCAGACTTCATCATTATCAACCTGTGCACTACAAAGTCCACTACAGCAGTGGACTACAAAGTCCACTGCTGGAAATAGGTATCTCATAATGCACCCCACTGAGTAGGTACGATCCTCCATCTCAATCTACCTACTTAAATCGTAAGTAAAACACTACAAAGATAACAACAAGCAATTTAGAACATTTACTTGTATCACAAAAGCAATGTTTATGTACCTATTAACAATCTAAATTGGTACACTAGTACATAACCTTAAAAAATTAAACTGGTTATAACTTTTACGTCCCAAGTTCTGAAAATCTAAGAATTCAAAAAGGGCTCGTCTATCATATTCACTACCAATTAAAACAAATAATATCCCAAAACACGAAATTTTATTACCGGTACGAAATTCCCATACAAACCTGCCATTCTCTTTTCAACAAAATCGGTAGAGTGGTTTAAGCGTGAAAGTGTAACAGACAGAAGCAACAACAAAAACAACACAGCTCAATGCTTTGAGCTGTGTTGTTTGTTGTGAGTATAATATATTACATGTTTGCAACCTTAGTAGTATCAAAAAAATATTTACTGGTTACAAAGTGAGTTCAAACCTCCTGCCAACATTTTTTCAAAAGTAAATTAAACATCCTTTCATACATACATACATACATATACTCACGCCTTTTTCCCATAGGGGTAGGCAGAAACTAAAGAACGCCACTTGCTACGATTCTTGCATACTTCTTTCGCTTCGACCACACATTCTTTCAATATTAAAAAAAAAACAAGTACCTATACTGTTCCATTATAAGAACTACATTATTTCACTGCTAAAAAAACTGTTCTGATTTTCGTGTTACAAGCGTCTATAGGCTATGGTAACCGCTTATCATCAGGTGGACCGTATGCTTGTTTGCCACCTTAGTGGTATTAAAAAAGACTTACTTTCGCATTTATAATATTAAGTAAGGAAGTTAGAATTAGTGCCCCGCCCCGACTTCGCACGCATTCAATGGACTAATAACATGCTTGTATTATAAATATAAACTTTCTGAAAGAAATTATCTATAAGATAATGAAAACCGTATCAAAATCGGTTACGTGGTTAAGAAGAAGTAAGCGGAGGGCGAGTTTGTTTTATACTTTTTAGTGATAATTATATTTTTTAGATAGAAAAAAGCAGTTCTAGCCTATTGGTAAGACTATTGACAAACTAAACTTTTACTACAGAAATTGGGACAAAATAGCGTTAAGCCGTGGTGAATGGAAGTAGATTACGGAGCCTTTGCCCCTACAATGATACGGAGCACACACACACACACACACACACACACACACACACACACACACCCGCACGCAACTCGGGATCAGTGCAGTCTGACATCACAGTAACCACTAGAGCGCACAGACGCGTAAGTGTATGTGTCTTACATAGCGTAATACCGCATCCATACATTAGTGTGTGTATGTAAATAGATGCTATCTTAGCACACAGTCCGTTAACGCGTATTAGACACTTGATCGATCTAGTGTGGCGCCCAATACAACTTGTATATCGAGCATACACGCTTAAGGGGAACATATTCATATATTTTTGATGACACATTTGGCGTAGCGGCTGAGCGATCGGCTTCTGCGCCACTGGTTGTGGGTTCTATCCCCACGCGGAACTAATATTTGTATGACCTACAGGTAGTTTTTCAGAATCATGTACTGAAGTCATGGTAAGCAGTTGCGCGTCGATGTCCCTTCCACCCTGTATATATATATATATATATATATATAGTTATACACCTTTCAGAAAAGCACCTTGTTACCAAGACCGGTTAAGTTATTATATTTCTTCCGAACTAATACTATGTCCAACATCACCACCACCATAATAATTATACTGTCCTACTACTGGGGACGGGTCTCCTCTCACATAAGGAGAGGGCATTATTCTTTTGTGTCCGACATAAAAAAAAAATTTGGGTCTCATACAATTTAACCGGGCACATTTTCACAAACAAAATGGGAATCGACACTAAGACTTGTGCAATTGCACTTACAACCACTAGGATAATGATAATGGTCTCATTATCATTGAAGAACTGTCTAGTTCAAAAGAAAAATTAAAGAAAAAACACTGTGTAAGTAATATAGCCAATACAAAGACTTCCCCTTAACACAGAATTTGAGAAAATGGTCATTTAATCCGCTTAAAAAAGCATAAAGGAGAAACAATCTAACGGTAGATTGATGTCATTGATAAAAGTCGCGTTCAGACATAATTCTCAAGAAGTGACCCGTTTAGTCACACTACAATAAGTTTACGTACAACGTCGACGATTATACTAAATTACGACCGATTTAAAGACTCATTTACACGTCTTTAGTTTTTAGTAGAGAGAGAGTTTAGTGGCGGTGAGTAAAATAAATATCTATTCCTGTATAAAATTACCTTTCAACAGTTTAAGTAAATTTTAAATTTGAATGCGAAAAAATTGGTAATAAAATGATATTTACACTTTTACAAGTCAATGTTTTAATTTGCTCCGGCATTTCCTAACTGACGACCTCTGAGAGGAAACACCGAAATAAACTCAGAGAATCATAGTCTCTCTTAAAGTTCAGGCATAGGATATTAGCAAATATGTGAGGGTTACAATTCAGGGCAATGTCTGCAATGACCTTTTGAAGAAAGAACCATAGCGGCTTTGAGTAGACCAGTCCCAGTTGATGGCACGCATGCATCAGTCATTGTGTATCTCAACCATAATTTAGGGAGTTCAACAATCCGTTGCATGACGATACCAGATCAGCGGAAAATTTGCGTAGGCCACATAAAAAAAGGTTCAAAGTCACTAGACTGTTCAAAGCTATGTATAATATTTAGCCTACAAAGTAGGTAGAAAAGTCTGTGGTGTTTGAACATTGTTTCTGAAGATACCACGAAATTCTCAGTCACTCAGTATATTAATAATAGTAAATTTGTTATGCGCTCTTTTGGACCCTCTAATTAACTTAAACAGATTATAAGCCGTATACGTATTGGAATATTTAATCTGTGTCAGTAGTTTTAATCCTAATAGTCTAATTCATGTTGATTGGTGCTTAGCATATTTCAAATATTGTTTAATATTGTAAAATAATATCAATGGTAACTGCTTCAATAGACATAAAAGGGGCTATTGCTCGATTCCCAGTGTTATTGCGTTGTAACACTAGGATTTTCTTGTGTTATGTGGGTACGTTTACAAACATAAACTATCATAATATACACAAACACCCAGACCCGGAACAACTACATGTAGATCATATAAATACTTGTTCCGTGTGTCCACAACCCGTGGTGCAGAAGACGATGACTCAGCCGCAATGCCAAGACTAAATTGCGAAAAATGGCCGTGCCAGCGAGAAGGATATACAATATAAGCGAACTCTGGGTGTATGTACATCTTCAGTAGGTACTCTAACTAACCTCAGGGATCATCATCAACCCACTGGTGGGCTCCTCTCAGATTGAGAGATTATGCTATAGTCCACCCACAGGCCTAGTGCGGGTTGGCAGACTTAACACGCCCTTCGAGAAAAATCTCTAAGACATGCAGGTTTCTTCACGATGTTTTCCTTCACCATTTAAGCGAGTGATAATTAGTTATTACCATGAATTCGAAGATTCACATGAAAGTCAGAAGTCCTCCAAGTGAAGTTCTCCAAATGCACGCAGCATTGGAGAACTTGAGACCTTTGACTTGGCAGTCCAATGGTTATATCACTAGGATATCACTGCTTAATCAAAATATGTAACCGTAGGTGTACAGGCATGATATTATGTAACTTTGATTTCTAATATAAACAATAAAATAGGAGCCGAAAATCCAAGCCGACTTAACCCCAACGCAGCCGGAGGCAAAACCTATTTTGATATACAATACATAAGTAATGTGTCTTTCGTCACAAAGCTAGGTAAAAAGCAAAGAACGTACGAACATAAAGAATATAAAAACAGCTTATATCTGAAACGCTTGGTTATTGAAAAAATAAAGCCTTTTTGAAAGGTAATGTTTTTGTAAGATTTTAATGCTTAATGAGTTCAATCATTAGATTGACTTTTAACTTGCGGATTGGTCGATTACCGTAGCCCACAATTTTCGCTCTGTAACTCTTATTATCGGCTACGTCTTACGGTATTGAGGTGGCCTTATATTACTAGCAAAGAAAATTTCAAAAGAAGATTTCCGGAAGCCTGAGAGCCAGTTTATCCTTAGAATATTGATTATAAATTGGGTTGCCGAGGTCTCATGTGATCCTGTCATGGTAATTTTATTTTTTATTCTACTAAGGCGGCAAACAAGCATACGGCACAAGGATAAGCGGTTACCGTAGCCTATAGACGCTTGCAACACCAGGAGTATCACTTGCGCGTTGCCGACCCTGTATTGAAAGAGGAATAGTTGGGTTGGCAGAATAAGAGTCAAAGTACCCCAACACAACACAACGTTTCTTCGTGGAGCATTGGCAACCTTGCTCACCGTAAGAAACACAATACAGCTCAAAGCAGTGTTATATTACTTAGATTTTCTGCTAGGCGAAGGTACTTCCCCAGTCGGGCAGCTCCAATTTGAGTAGAATTACTCCCACTATGCCCAACCTCTCAACCAAGTGCGATTTTAGTCCGTATGAGTCCAATATACCCTGCCGCCTTCTCAGGTGACGGATGTTTCATGAGGATTTTTCGTAGGTATGTACCATAAAAAAAGTCTCATTGTGTGATCTTTTTGTTACAAAATTCTTAGTAACAATCCGAAGTTTGAATTTGTGAATAGCTGTAGTCTCGTCATATATGTTATCAAAGACAATTTTAGTAATAAATAATAATATCAGCAATATGTAAGTGTTCAACTGTAGAAATCTGCTTATACAGAGTGTTACAAAACTACCCGTAAAGCCGAGAGGAGGTTAAATAAATTATAACGAGTCCATTCACAATATTTAAGAACCGTAGTAACGCTGTATAACATATCCCAAAAAAACGAAAACAACAACTTCTATGAATGAAAAATAGAATAACTATTAAAGCAAACCACTATTAGGTAAAATAGGTACGTAGGCCTTTCTGTTAAACAATCTGGTTCCCTAACATGACAAATGACAACATTTTTGGCTTTGATAATTAATTATATTTTTACGGGGTATTTTGTAACACGTTGTTTAAGGTGTTAAAAAAATTACTCTAAGAAATTTAAGCAGTTGTTTAGAATGATATTTGAAAAATAATCACATAGGAAAAAATTATGAACAGTTATCCTTTCCAAAGATATACAATAATATTTTTACGCACAAATTGTTAAATATGTGTACCTACTGTACGACGCACATAGGCCGCTGGCGACTCGCTTGTTGTTGTAAACTGATAATCCGAGAACTGCGCAGGCCGCCGAGACTCCAGCGCAAGCCTTTGTACATACTGATATAAAAAATAATTGCAAGTACTTTTTACAGTGAAAAATAAAATGGCTCATAATTTTTTTTTTTTTTTTGCAATATTATGTTTGTTTTTCGATGCTGAGCCAGTGCACAAAATTCTAGATAGAGTTAATTTTTTAACACCTTATATAAGATAAATGTCACAATAATAATTATGTGTTATGTTTCTGAAATTGAAGCTCCTGGAAAGAAACACCGCAAAAAACATTCCATATTTTTTTCGTACCGTAATAAAAAAACAGCAATGAAACAGAATTCCAAAAGTGTTCATTCCCAAAATAATATTTCCACGAAGGCAAACCTGTGAACTCCAAATTTCACATTCACGTCTTAAAATATGATTCAAGTTACAAAGAACAATAATTAAAATAGCATTTCGAGAACATGCCGCCGGCTATATAATTAATTACAGTGTAACATACAAATCGTTTGGTATCGTGTTGGTTTCCGAAATAGATGTGCGTTAAATACTATTCCAAGTTAACATTATAATTGGTTTATATAAATATTTTTTCCATTTCATTGATGGACTTGGCTGTGACACTGCCGGTTAACTTTTGATGCCTTGCATAGCCACTAGATTCTACCGTTTGTAAATGGGAGAACTGTTTAGAACTTTCTTTTATGCCTAGCTGTATTTTATATAATTGTAATCTTCGAAACATTCCTAAATTGTTCTCTCATGTAAGTATCCAATCCAATTTATAATCCATCATTGTACAATACAAAACGATATTTTAAAAGAGTAACCATGGAGTTTCTTGCCGGTTCTTCTCCATAGGAAACGACTACTTTGGAACCGTGCTCCTAGACTCGACATTTCATAAGTGCCTGTATATGGTTTATATGAAAATAAAACTATTTTGATTTTGATTAATACGCATAATTTTGAAAAATCAGAGGTTGCATGCATTGGCGCTTGGATAATACCTATAGCCCCCTTATTAGAACTACTTTTTTACAAATTACTCAATATGTATTGCTGTTGGTATACCAATAAATAAATAAATTGCTCTCATCAAAATATTCAGAGCCTGGGTCAATCAAATCAGCCTATTGAAGTCCACTGCTGGACATAAGCATCTCCCAAATCGCGCCACAACACACAGTTCTCCACCTTCCGCATCCAGTCTGACCCAGCCGCCATCTTGAGATCGTTGCTCCATCTGGCTGGAGGGCGTCCCACACTACGTTTGCCGATTCGCGGTCTCCACTCAAGGACTCTTCTCTATTGGCCATCGGTCCGACAGACATGGCTGGCCCACTGCCACTTTAGTTTGCCGCCTGGTTGATTGAGTCTATCTGGCCAGGCCCAGCGACGTTTAGGGTATGGATCGAACAGGCTTATGGGCGTCTCACCCTGTGAGTCCTCCACTCTAGTACACGCTAGTCTGTTCATCGATTCTGACTGCGACAGGTGTTTTATTTTGATTCTACACCCTCAGATCACCCATGTTTAGGTCAAATATAATTGAAGGTCAGTCTATTGTCAATTCATCATCATTATCAACCCATATACTGGCCCACTGCTGGACACGGGTTTCATTTCAGAATGAGAATGATTTAGCTATACCTAGTGAACCATGCTGGCCTAATGCGGGTTGGCAGACTTCACATGCCATCAAGAAAATCTCTTAGGCATGCAGGTATTACTGCAAGCGTAGCATTAAAAAAAAAAACTTATTAATATATGTGATAGGCTATTTGCAAATACCAAAAATATTCAAATAAATAATCTTACTTATCCCATTCTACAAAGAACTGGACGATACGAAAACAAACTTATTTCCAACAAGAAAAAACTATCCCAGCGCTCGACTGGCACCGTGCCAATTTCTGGCAATATTGCCAGCAAGAGAGCGGCCTTATCCACTGTTTAAGGTAAATGGCAGCTTCGTGTCACGTCTAAACTGAGCATTTATGCTGAAAAGGCAGACTTTAATATTTATTTGGCTTTACGCTTGCTTAAGTTTTTGTGGTCGGCAGGATAGAGTTTTTGAGAAAAATAATGATATTTACGTTTGTAAATACATAGATCTTTTAATGACACTTTTACAATTTAATGATTTCAATATTTTTTGCTAAATGACGCCGGCATTTCCTCAGATAGGAAATGCCGACTTCTGAGAACAAACATTGAAACAAACTCAGAGAATCACGGTTTCTTTTAATGTTCAGAAATAATAGTATCAAATATGTGAGTCACAATGCAGGGTAATGTCTAAAATGGCCGGCTTTGAGTAGACCAGTACCGGCGGCTTTGAGTAGACCAACCCCACCCGACAGTACGCATGCATCAGTCATTGATGCTCGACCATATTAGAGGGAGCTCGACAACCCGTTGCACAACGATACCAGATCGGCAGAACATTTGCGTAAGCTTCAAAAAATATCTCAAACCCACCTTATAGTTAAAAACTGTACATGTTTGTAATTTCATAGAAAAACCCAATAACACTTTGCTCGACCTGGGGATCGAACCCACGACCTCTAGCGCAGCAGTCGCGCTGAGGACCACTAGACTAATGAGGCAGTCAGGTCGGTCTTTATATTAAGAATCAGTTGTAAAATTTATTTATCGGATTTGTAGGTAATTTTGCAACGAACTACCTCACTGGTTTAGTGGTCGTAACCGTGACTGCTACGTTAGAGGTCCTGGGTTCAAGCAGTGTTATTGGATTTAAATTTGTGCCCCCTATACATACAAACTATACATACCGGGGAATAGTCGCTGCAGGTACATTAGTGTACACCTCTACCCAATTGTTCGGGGAACACAGCCATGATGGTATATTGTGTTATGTTAAAAATATACATATGTTCCTTTTAAACATACTGGCGATACTAAATAATGAATAAATAAATTAATGACTGCCTCATTAGTCTAGAGGTCCTAAGCGCGACTGCTACGCTAGAGGTCCTGGGTTCGATCCCCAGGTCGAGCAAAGTGTTATTGGGTTTTTCTATGAAATTCTCAGTAGCAGCTCGGAGTCTGGATTTGTGCCCGGTTAATGGCAATAGGCTCGCCCCCTATTACATGGGACCTAAACATACCGGCGAAATGTGGGTGTACATTAGTACACCTCTGCCTAACCCTTCGGGGAATACAGGCGTGATGGTATGTATGTATGTAAATAAATAAATATTCCTGGCCATTTCAACAACACCATTTCTAGTCCCAAACTAAGCAGAGCTTGTACTATTGGTACTAGACAATGGATATAATACTTAATTATAATTTTTTTTTGTAAAAACATAATTTAATGGCATAACAAACACCCAGACAAACATAAACACTTAATGTTCATCACATAAATATTTGTGCCTGTGGGAATCGAACTCACGACCTCGTAATCAGCAGTCCGATACGCCTACCACTAGACCACAGACATCGTCGTATGTGTATATTATATTAATATACAGTTAGTAGATATGTACCTTACCTCTATGCATCTACCGTGACCATCTTTGAACCTACATTAGACCAGCGTGGTGGACTAGCCTATGGCTACGGATCTACTTAGGCTATGGTCCCATAGGCTACAGCCCACCACGCTGGCCTTATGCGGACGATGCGGTTTAGCAAACATCACACGCCGTCGAAAAAGTTTTCCGACATGCAGGTTTCTTCACGATGTTTTCGTTCACCGTTAAAGCGAGTGATAGTGATAGTTTGACCTCTGTGGTCTAGCGGTTCGAGTGCCGGACTGCTGATCATGGGGTCGTGGGTTCGATTCCCACAGGACACAAATATTTGTGTGGATAAAACATGAGTATTTGTGTTTGTCTGGGTGTTTCATATGTATTATAAGTACCTATCTATTTACAAAAAAAAGTATATAAGTATTATATCCATTGTCTAGTACCCATAGTACAAGCTCTGCTTAGTTTGGGACTAGATGGTGTTGTGTAAAATGTCCCAAAAATATTATATTATTATTATATATTATATTAAAATTAATAGGTACATAGGTACATAATTTTGAAAAGTCAGAGGTGCGTACCTTGGGTTTAAACTTGAGAACTACGACTTGGCGATCCAATGGTCATGTTACTAGGCAGTCACTACTGCTACACATAATAAAGTATAAATAAATAAATAAATTAAATCCAAGTCAGCAGCATATTCAAAAACCTACCCTATTTTTTTGCGCTAAGCCACAGTTTTGAATAGCTGCACTCATCAGACTTTATTAGTTATTACTATGAATTAGTCATTATTAAAAACGTCAAAATTATCACTTACACCGACATTATTGGGTATTACAGAGTGGTTAAGTTTAAGCTAATGATAAATTCTGTTCACACACGAGCGTAACGAATTAAGGCTGCGAACTTAGTGAGTGATAATATGGTTCTCAGTTTTATAGATGAGAAAGAAACATAAAAAATATGACTACTAAGAAGACTTAAATTTTTTTAACATACTCCTATCACGCTTAGAGAATACAAGCGAAGGCTTGAAGGGTTAGGCAAAAGCGTACTTATAAACACCGACAGTTTACCGGCATTTTTCAGTCCTATGTAATACGGGCGACTCGATTGCCATTTAACCACAAATCTAAACTCCAAGCTGCTACTGAGAATTTCATAAAAAAACCAACCAACCAACTTGGCTCGACCTGGGAATCGAACCCAGGACCTCTAGCGTAGCAGTCGCGCTTAGGACCACTAGACTAATGAGGCATTCAACGTACTAAGAAGACTTATATTTTTTTAACATACTATACTATCACGCCTATATTAATAGAGAATACAACCGAAGGCTGAAGGGATAGGCAAAAGTGTAGTTATAAACACCGGCAGTTCACTGACATGTTTAGGTCCCATGTAGTTGGGGCGAGCCTATTACCATTAACTGGACACAAATTCAAACTCCGATCTGCTACTGAGAATTTCATAGAAAAACCAAATATCACTTGGCTCGACCTGGAAATAGAACCAATTTACACAGTCGCATTTACGTCTAGATTTTTTTGTTTGAAAAATAATACAATGTTAGATAGGTTATTTGATAGAGTATACCTTAGTAGTAATATACTTTAGATACGTATAGAAAAAAAAAACACCGATCTAATATCGTCGTTCAACGACTTGTTGAGTTCTTTATAATATGGTCGAGGAACACGATGACTGATTCATGCGTGCATTCGGCTGGGACTGGTCTACTTAAACCAGCTGTGGCTCTTTCTTCATAAGACAATTACATATTGACACTAACATAATTATTTAATACTATTATTATGTCTGAACTTTAAAAGGGACCATGATTCTGTCAGTTTGTTTTGGCGTTTCATCTAGAAATTCCGAGGCTACTTATCGCTTCCGCTTATCAACAAGAGCTTACCCAAAAGTGATAATTTATGGAACACTTAAAATATATTAACGTTAATGCACAGTTTAAGTGGAGTAAGCGTAATTGTGTACAAGCATTATCTCTATGCGTTTAACATCCATTCTCACGAGCCAACCCTGATTTCCAGAGTGTGAAATATGTATTAACTACTCTCATAATATTGTAATTATTTCCATATTCGAGTGCTTCATTAGTCATAGTCGCTACTGCTCCGAAACTCGATCAGGATCGAGTCCTGGTTTCGAATTCCGGGTCGATCAAAGTATTGTTGGTGCTTCCACCAAAGCTTATCAACCGCTCGTGGGGCTCGTAGCTAACTTCGCCTAAACTGATCTGCAGGGTTAAGCTACACTAGCCGCGGTTAGTCTGTGGATGACTAACCGTTCTTAACACATTGAGACTCCTCTGTGTGGAGAGCACGTAAAGCCGTCGGCGTCGTAGAAACATCTATGAGAATCGTTAGTGGTAGACAGAAGTCCAAAAGGCCTGAAGAGAATATAGTAGAATATATTTATTGCGCAACTGTGTACAGTATGTGTTAACATTTATACAATAAGTATCAACAGTATATCCATGTCGGATGTGCAATAAGTATTACTTACTAACTATAATAGGTTCAACAAAACTCATGCTTTACATTTTTAACGTACCTATATGTATGTAGGGGATCGAGACGAAAAATCTCTTTTATGAATGAAATCTTTATTCTTCAAAATCTTCAAATAAATAATATAACATCTTTCACATCTTTCTCCTTGCACACTCTAATCGCCATCTTTTTTTTTCTCCCTGTCTCTTTCACACAATTATCATCTTCACTCACTCATCTTGCGTTCCGTTCCACTGATTTTACACTCTTTAAAATTCCTACATATATCACCAGAACAATGTTTAGATCTATTGTAGGTATACTGAAATAAAATCTATTAGATATGTAAGATTATATTACGGATATCCGTATTGCCCAAAAATTGAATTGCGGAGTATAAATACTGATATTTAATCGCCTTGCAGAAAGTCGGAGTGAAATAACACTGCTTTGAACTGTGTTGTGTTTCTTACGGTGAGCAAGGCTAACAATGCTCCACGAGGAAACGTTGTGTTGGCAGTGGGGACTTTGAAACTTATACTGCCAACCCAACTATTCCTCTTTCGTTTTACAGGGTCGGCAACGCGCAAGTGATACCCCTAGTGTCGCATGAGACTTAGGATACGGTAACCGCTTACCATCAGATAGGTCGTATACTTGTTTGCCACCTTAGTAGTATAAAATATATATATATTATATATTGTGTCAGTGTCCCCTCAGTCGCAATCATTGTACAAGCTCTGCTTAGTTTGGGACTAGATGGTGTTGTGTAAAATGTCCCAAAATATTATTATTATTATTATATTGTCTGCCTCATTAGTCTAGTGGTCCTAAGCGCGACTGCTAAGCTAGAGGTCCTGGGTTCGATCCCCAGGTCGAGCAAAGTGTTATTGGGTTTTTCTATGAAATTATCAGTAGCAGCTCGGAGTCTGCATTTGTGCCCGGTTAATGACAGTAGGCTCACCCCCTATTACATGGGACCTAAACATACCGGTGAAATGTGGGTGTACATTAGTACACCTCTGCCTAACCCTTCAGGGAATACAGGCGTATGTGATATATATATTGTTCGACTGTAAATCTACACCGATACAGTTGGGAAAAGTCTGGATATGGAGCTTTCCATCAAGCAAGACAAGGGTCAAACGCATTCTAGTCACCAACAAACAAAAGCATTCATTTCCCTAATTTTACCAACAAAATGGTCTAACAATCCACAACCGAAACAATTAAAACAATTTAACATTTCCAGTGTTCCGTTCACTGCAGACTTTCTGAAACATGCTGAAATATAATTAACAAAATTAATTTGGTTTGTTGGACGTACTGACTTTCAACTGAAAATGGATGGAAGGAACATAGTTAAAATATGACGAGGAAAGATCTGTTAAATTCAACAGGTACGGTGAGTTAGGGAAATAGTGGTAGTATTACGTATATATCAGTGATAGACTAGTGATATTATTATGCCCATTGCACTGTGTGGCACGGTCCACGCTCCCCGCTCCCCGCTCCCTCTCCGCGCCTCAAGCCTCACCCCGCGCGTCGCACATAAATACGGTCGCAGACGGCGCGCGGGCCTCAAAACCGATTTATGCGCAAAGCCACGGGCGCCCCGTGGTATGTGCGCAATAGGGACCTCCACTTAGACTTAAAACTGCCCACCATCAAGCAGTTCATGAAACGCGCCTCGAAGCGCTATTTCGATCTGGCCCCCCTTCACCCTAATCCCCTTGTGGTCAGTAGCGTAGACTACAAACCCTCTCAGATAAGTAGAGTGCGCCGCCCAAGGCACGCACTCACTTACCCTGACGACCAAATCACCTTAGCGCAGGAGTCAAGCAGAGTGACTAGCACTCTCAAAACACACGCACCAAAACGCCGCCCGATATACCGTCCTCGCCGGCGAGGTCCGTCGCGAAGACCCCTTAACGGTCATCCTCCCCGTCCCTTGCTCGAGCCGGCCCGTGCCGAGCCAGTAGCTTTAAATTTGCCCCTAGGGGACGCCCTTAGCTGTGTTGCTTAGTTTATAAGTTGCCCCTGGCTGGAGGCATTTGGTGCCTCGCCACCTAGTCCGGTTAAGTTTTTAAAGCTCCCTCGAGCTAAAAACTATGTCCGACATAAAAAAAAAAAAATAAAAGCGCGGGCCTCTTTCTTCCTGCTGCAGCTGCTCGAAGCTAAGTACCACCCGTCGGACCTCGCCTCGAAGCCTTCACCGAACCCGGCCTGAGCTTAACTCACCCTATTCTTGCCTTAATGCATTTTAAATCGTAACCCTAGTGTCAATAAATTTGTTTAATAATTTGTGTAATTTTATTTATCTCCACTAAATAGTCCCCACTACGTGACATCTGGCGCCCAACGTGGGGCCAAAAAGTCTTGAGTTGAAATCCAATCACCTCTGACTTTTCGAAGACGTTCAGATTCTTAAGCTAAGTATATGACTCGCAAACTACATAATTATATTATATTTTACTATCTGCAGCCTGCAGCCTGTATACCAGAGGGTTTTTTGAGAAAAAAGGTATAATAAGGCCTATGTCGTTCTCCAAAGTCTAATCTATCTCTATACCAAATTTCATTAAAATCGGTTCAGTGGTTTAGGTGTGACAGCGTAACAGACAGACAGAGTTAGTTACTTTCACATTTAAAATCTAAGTAGGGATTACAATAGCAATAGTAACAGTCATCAACGTGATACGTAATAGAAACGTTCACAGAATCTTGATGTCCATTTTAATTTCGTCACAGTGTAACGTTCACAAAGATGGAAGAGAAAAAAATGGCGTCCAGAATATAAAGTTGTCAAAGCTTTTTATGAAGGGTTAGATGTAAAAACAAGATATTTTATTTCCTTTTGTAGCGATCTTGATTAATGTAGAACAAAAATATACTTTTAATTGAAATGTTTTTTTCTTGTTTTTGTTTAAAAAAAGTTGTTGATCGTTTCCTTGCGAGGAATGTGGCATCCATAAAGATTTTCGCATGGAAGATTAATTTAGCTATACGTATATAATTTACGTAGTTAGCTATATTGGCTTAAGGTCGGTATGGTTCACTTTGATCCTCATTTAGTTAAGCTTTTATTGCACATTTTTTTTAAATTTCAAGGTGGCAAACATAAGGGTCAAAGTCCCCCCCACTGACACAACGCTTCCTCGCGAAGCACTGGCAACTTTGCTCAACGTAAGAAATACAACATAGCTCAAAGCAATTTCACTTCAATTTTCGGGAAGGTGGAGATACTTCCCCAAACGGACATCTTCAGTTTGAGTGGAATGACTCCCACTATACCCTACCTCTCTTATATCTCTTAGATCACATCGTTTGTGTGAAAAGGATAATTTTTCATAACCCTTAAGCACATAATCTTTCAGTCTTAAATTAGTATTAATTCAAGCCCCAAAAACCAATACACTATAAGTAAAACTCCAAAAAAGCCTATCTTCATATAAGTTGTTGGGTTGGGGCTCAAAAAACAGTGAAAAAAAAAACTTACGGAATAAGAAAATATCATTGTTATTCGTTATTCAACTTCACACGAGGCTCTCTGCCTCCCCCAAAAGCCGCAGCGACGTGTTACGAATACTAAATAATAATTATTTACTTGCTTCTGAGGTAACCTTCGAGTAGGGTCACCATGAGAGGGCAAGGGATACTGAGACAGTATTATAAAACTAGGAAACATGTTATTAAAAAGTAAATTATTAAATAGTGTCAGATAATATTTACAATCAAATATTTTGATTAGATTTTATCGCGTATATACGCGATAAAATCCGTAAAAAGTAGTTTTATTTCAATGTATAATATTCGCGTAAATGGTAGAAATCAATATTTACAATCAAGTTTAGTTTATGTTATAAAGTATTATGGATATAATAATAATATCACTATTACCTACTGACAATGCTAGCAAGATTAATAATAAATGTGAAATTGGCTGCCTCATGTGACTTGCGTAGTGGCCATAAGCGCGACTGTTCCCGTAGAGATTAGATTCCTAGGTCGAGCAAAGTGTGATTGAGTTTTCCTAAAATTCTCAGTAGCAGCTCAGAGTTTAGATTTGTGCCCGGTAGCCTGCAATCAAACTTTTGGTTGCGAGTATCCTTTGCTGTGAGTATCCATATATCATCAATAATCTACTCCCGGATATTTCAGAATAATATCTACAATGCTGGCTTAGTCTGAGTTGGCAGACTTCACACACCAACAAGAAAAGGCTTGCAAGTAAATGCATAGGATTATGTCTTGTCTTGTCCTAAAAAACTCTTAATCACGGTCACCATACTTTAGGTGGGGGATGAATGTGTTCGCGTACGTATTCGGAATGTTACTAAGTTTTCTTTTTTTTTTCTGAAAAAGATTTCAGGAGGGCTGTTTATTGACCCCCTGTAAGGTCGCGAGAGACTCCATTATCTGTGTAATTTTATGAAGTTCTTCTAATATGGGGTGTTTTTGGGGCAAATGGGGTACATGGAAAAAAAATATCATTTTTTTTGAGAATTATTTGAGCCTACATCATCATGCTCTTGCCCTTATCCCAAATTACTAACTTGGGATCGGGGCAGTATGTTTTTTCTTCCATACATCTCTATCTTCGAGAGGCGACTTCCATAATATAGTTAGTATGTAAGTTTTTATATTACTTAAATGTTGTTATTATATGGTAGAATAAAGGCTTTTTTATTTTATTTTATTTACATCTCTATCAATCAATATACCTATATCTATTCAATTACTATATACTTACTGTTATTGAAAACTGGTTTGCATCCGTGACACATCACATCATTCTAAAGGTCCAGTTGAAAACCAGCGTCAGGCAGCGCACCAGCGGTCTTATCATTTAGCTGAACTGGGGTCTATTTGACGCAGTCGTGGGACACACATTTTATCCTTATTTTATTTGTTATTTCGTCATGTTTCTAATATAATATTACTGTGTGCCTTGTCCAAGACTGTGTCAAAATTATTCTTCGAGGCTTTTCTCATATTGGTTTCGGCATCCAGTATAATCAGATGCGGTAAAATACAATATTTTACACGAAGCGACTACCATAAGACCACCACAACCCAATTTCTGTGTAATACCGATATCCTGAGGATAGACTTGTTGTCAGGCTTTTCGGGCTTCTGACTACCACTAACGATTGTCATAGGTCTTTATAATTATGCTCAACTGGGACTGATAGCTTTACATGCTCTCCAAGGCACGAAGGGATCTCGATGAGTCAATAATATTCACAAAATAACCCTTTTTAAGTACAAACAAAAAAAAACGTTCAGACAAAAATTACACAATTTTAATACAGATATCTCCAAAGTTGTTATGAAATCTCTCAAGTTATTTCCACGCTCTCAAACGTCATAATTTTCAATATAGTCTCCAAAATAAAGCAACAAAACATGCTTAGCTTAAATTATCTCTGTGTTACATCAAGCCATGTCATTTATTCCTGACAGGCTAGGATTACCTGCGAAGTGAGTTTTATGGTCTCTGACAGCGGTGAAAGTAATGTATGAAGTTTCTTTTGAAATGTGAAAGAGCATTATTTTTGTACATTAGAGTATTATTAGTTCATGCCTGTAGGGTAAGGGTAGAATGTACAACGTCTATGCACGCTGTGATGTCAACATTTCCATGGTTACGGGTAGTCTACAGTAAACATGGATGCTGTCAAATATTCGCTTAAGTGTCAGAAATCAATACAATTATTATATCCATTGTCTAGTACCCATAGTAAATAAATAAAATAAATAAATCTTTATTATCACATACAGTTGTGCTTACATCATTTAGTTGTACAGACGCAGCACATCAAGCTACCACAATCTGTCAAATTTCTTTGATTGACTTTCAACTTTAATGCAAAAACATAAGGTTCATTTTCAATTGCGAAAATTTGACAGTTTTGTATAACTTGACCTGCTGGCGTCTGTGCTTACGAATAATTACACTAGAAAAGTTAGTTAGGCTCTGGTACCCATGGTAAGATTGAACTTGTGTTATAGGTACCAGTTCCACTCCCTAAAATAACATAAACGGTAGTTGTAGTGAACAAATGATTAAGAGTTTATTACTGCCAATATAATTATGTGTATGTGTATGTGTATGTGTATGTGTATGTGTATGTGTATGTGTATGTGTATGTGTATGTGTATGTGTATGTGTATGTGTATGTGTATGTATATGTGTATGTGTATGTGTAGGTGTGTGTGTGTGTGTGTGTGTGTGTGTGTGTGTGTGTGTGTGTGTGTGAGTGAGTGTGTGTGTGTGTTGTGTGTTTTCAGTTTGGTCATAATTCAGGTTTAATATTACAAGCTCTGCTTAGTTTGGGACTAGATGATGTCGCAAATACTTATTAATTTATATGTTTACGCTTGCAATTGAATCTATTATGACGACATCTGTGATCTAGTGGTACGCGTAAGAAAGAAAGAAAGAAATAAATTATTTGTACGTATTTATTAATTCCCACAGGACACAAATATTTCTGTGATGAACATGAGTGTTTGTGTTTGTCTGGGTATCTTATGTATTATAAGTATGTATTTACAAAAAAAGTATACCTATAAGTATTAAATCCATTGGCTAGTACCCATAGTACCTGCTTAGTTTGGGACTAGATGGTGCTGTGTAAAATTTTAAAAATAATAATATATAAATAAGTATACAGTTACAAATCTGTGTCAATTCCATCCAACTATAACCTGTGATCTTTACGTTATGGTACTTGGGCCTTATGCTTGGAATACACGGCCACATTGCGTAACCTTTTGTGGATCCTAGGCGTGGCGGTTACTAGATCTGAAATATCAACAACATAGGTTCTACGCAGTTAGCATAAATTAAGCAAAGAGGTCACTCAAAGGGCTTGGAAGCGGCTAGCAACCTTTCACTGTTTGCACTAGTACGAACTTTAGTCTGGATTAATGATATTAATAATTATGCTTATTGCATTAACTGCAACAGTACCGGATCAAATAAAGGAGTTTACTTACTTACCCCTAAGAAAATCCTGCAGTTTATAGTAGCTGCAGGGTTTAGCGGTGAACTCTAACTCAACGAGTGGCGATCACAATAGACCAGCTACGGTCGTAGTGATACTATAGCCGAGTAGAATTAGCAAACGCTGGAGTAAATAAGTTCTCGAGTGGAGACCGCGTCTAGGTAAGCGTAGTGTAGGACGTCCCCCGGCCAGGTGGAGTGACGACTTGCGGAAGGTAGCTGGCAGCGACTGGATAAGGAAAGCCGAAGATCGGGCTCTGTGGCGTTCACCAGGAGAGGCCTTCGTCCAGCAGTGGACAAATATTGGCTGATGATGATTAGCGATGAAATCCGTAAAAATTTGTTTCATTAAAAAAACTAGCGACCCGCCCCCGCTTCGCACGGGTGCAATGTACTAATAAAATACACGTATTATACATATAAACCTTCCTCTTCAATCACTCTATCTATTAAAAAAACCGCATCCAAATCCGTTGCGTAGTTTTAAAGATTAAAGCATACATATGGATATAGGGACAGAGAAAGCGACTTTGTTTTATACTATGTAGTGATAGGTTTATTTTTTCTATTGTAAATCACACAAACAATTCACATGAATACTGTTTGTCTGAGAAGTGAATATGAAGTACATGGTCAGTACATAAATCATATAGTATCTGTGTTTGGGCGGCGCTCGCTGATTGCTAGTACCATGCCCGGGTTTGGTAGGCCTTCCGTTCTTCGTTCAACTGGGCTAAAATTGTATGGAATGCAACTTTTAATACAGGTAGAGCATAGTGGGAGTAATTCCACTCAAATTGTAGTTGCCCGACTGGGGAAGTACCTCCGCCTTGCAGAAAATAAAAGTAAAATAACATTGCTTTGAGCTGTGCTGTGTTTCTTACGGTGAGCAAGGTTGCCTGTGCTCCACGAGGAAACGTTGTGTTGGCAGTGGGAGACTTTGACCCTTACACTGCCAACCCAACTACTCTTCTTTCAATACAGGGTCGGCAACGCGCAAATGATATTCCTGGTCTACGGTAACCGCTTACCATCAGGTGGGCCGTATGCTTGTTTGGTACTAAGGTGGCTTGGTAGAATAAAAAAAAAACTCATGACTGATTTAGTAGCCTAACAGTCATAAGCGCGACTGCTACGGTCCTGGTTCCTGAGTAACGTGTGATTGGGTTTTTCTTTAAAAAGTTCTCAGTAACAGCTCGAAGTTTTGATTTGTGTCCGAGTAATGGAAAGTCGCCCCTTGTCATGGGACCTAAACATACCTGCAAACTGTAGCACATTATTACACCTCTGCCTAACCCTTCGGGGAATACAGGCGTATGTATGTTCTTAAAGCTAAGATAGTGTTTATAAAGTTATTTGCATTCTGAATTTACGCCTTTAAGTGACAACTATTGAAAAGCAACTTTGTTTTTCAACCGAGAGGCGAACTTCAACCTGGCGGGTGGGACTCGCAGTGGCTTAGTGATCATAACGTCCGCTGTATTTAATCAGAAGACGCAGGTTCGAATCCTGCCCGCAGTTGGATTTTTTATTCGCTAAAATAACTTTATAATCTTACCATCACGCCTGTATTCACCGAAGGGTTAGGCAGAGGTGTACTAACGCACACCCACATGCCTATTGCCATTAACCGGGCACAAATCCAGACTCCGAGCTGCTGCTGAGAATTTCATAGAAAAATCCAATAACACTTTTCTCGAGGGATCGAACCCAAGGCCTCTAGCGTAGCAGTCGCTCTTAGGATCACTAATGAGGCAGTCCAGCTTTAAAAACATTTTCTGAATAACAAAAGCCTACTCCATATCAAGTTAGCTCTAACCACAGGTTCTGTGTGTCAGGTATAAGCAAAAAACAAGTTAAGTGGCGGCACAAATGAAAGGGACGGGTCGGGTTTGCGTCGTATTATGTTCATTACTAGTTGCCTAACCTTGACTTTTACCGTATCAATTTCTACTAGAGGTTTATAATAAGCTCTGTTCTGCTCAAGCTGCTGAGTTTTCCTGGTACCACCGTCCCAGTAGGCGGCACGCTTGTGACGAAGCGTCTTTTAAAATCGGTATGCGAGGAAAGGCCTCGCTATTCGACAAAGTCCAGCAACTAGACCACAGCCTTAGGATTTATATTATATAATCTACATAATGTAGTTTCCCACTGCTGGGCAAAGGCCTCCCCTTTCTTCTTCCAAACCTCTCTATCCTGCGCAACATCCAGCCATGCTTGCCCTGCAAACACATCGAGATCGTCGCACCACCTACGTCGTCGTCGTTGCCCAGCAGTGGGAAACTACATAGGCTAAGAAAAAAAAAGACTTCATAAATATAGCCTATGATACTCACAAATAATGTGGCTTTCTATTAGTAAATAATTTTCAATATCAGTTTAGTAGAACCTCACAAAATATACTTATAATATTAGTTTAGAAGAGTTTGTTTGGTTCAACAAGCAAATCTCAGTTACTACTAGTTTGAATTGAAAAATTCTTCTTGTGTTGGATAGTTCATTTATCTAGGAAGGTTATAAGCTATATAACATCACGCTACGACTAATAGGAACCGAGCAAAAATTAAAAAAAGGCGGGTGACACCGCGACTCAGCTAGTTTTAATATCACTAACACTACATAGTATAAAACAAAGTCGCTTTATCTGTCCCTATATCTCTATGTATGCTTAAATCTTTAAAACTACGCAACGGATTTTGATGCGGTTTATTCGATAGAGTGATTCAAGAGGAAGGTTTATATGTATAATACATGTATGTTATTAGTAGGTATATTGAACCCGTGCGAAGCGGGGGCGGGTCGCTAGCAAACTATGATTCGCACAAAGTGCCTCATTAGCTTAGTGGTTGTAAACGTCGAGAAGAGCACCTATTACTGTTTTTTGATTAGGTATACCTGTTTGCTGAAATTCTTAGTAGCTGCTCAGAGTTTGGATTTGTGACCGGTTATTGGCAATAACTCGCCTACCAATAGGCAGATTTACTAATGTATACCCAGAGTTCGCCGGTATATTTGCATCCCATGTTTTGGTAATACTAATAGGTATCCTGAGGATAGACTGGCTTGGTTGTCAGGCTTTTTTGGCGTCTTTGGACTACCACTAATGATTATCATAGGTTCGCATGACAACCGGGACTGGCGAATTCGATCGGGACGACGTCCCAAAAAGCTATACAAGGACAAAACCAAAAAATATTACTGTGAATTGTAGAATACAGTTAAATCTTTTGTATTTAAAACAATCCAGATTAATATATGAATACAGTTTCACAATAAGCAAACTTAATTAATAATAAATTAACACTCATTAATTTACACTCATGGCAACACGAGACTAATTAAAATTGAAACCAACAAATTTTAATAAGCGCTATTATGACAATAAAACGCTATTAAAAGCTTATTACTATTAATTTATTATTAAAAAAATGGCTACTATCGCCTTTGATTTTGTACAGCGAATTTAATATAACATACCATCACAACTATATTCCCCAAACGGTTAGGCAGACGTGTACCAATGTACACCCACAGTTCACTTCCTGCTTGTTTAGGTCCCAGTAATAGGGAGGCTATTGCTATTAACTGGACACGAAGTAGAATTAGCTGGAGTTTGGAACTCCAGAAAAACAATTGATAAAAACTCCAAAAAGCAGTAATAGCCTAGGCTATTCCAGTCTAACCAGGTGGGGCTGGGTCTCAATGTGTTAAGTACGGTCACCCATCCAAAGACTGACTGCTGCTAGTGCCGCTTAACCTTGCAGAACGGTTGGTCAGTATAGTAATTGTTTAGCCACCAGCCACAAGGCCTAGTCCTTAGCCATACATATTGTAATTGAGGGGCTATTATAATATTATGTATGCCTAAGGATTAGGGCAGATAATTCGATATCAAAGAGCTGTATTACTAATAATGCCGCAGTAATGAGTAGGAAATTCTAATCCACACGAAGAAGAAGTCTTTAAAATAATTGAAAAAATATAAATACTTGTGGTTTCGGTAGATTAGTTGGCAAATGAGGCAATGAATCCCGCCGAGTTTTTATTTTGCCAAATTTTATAAAAAAAAATACTAATAAACATAGAATTATTACAGGAAAATCAACAAGGTCAGCATTGAGAAAATCTAATTTCAATGGAAGTTACCTACGAAACTCAAAGTACCTACCAGTAAAACCTTACAAAAGTCCAATTTAAGTTTTCTTTTAGACCCTCAAATTTCAGGCCGTTTGGGCCAGGGAGGCACTCGCATCGATTCAAGTGGGGCAAAACTTTTTACGAGTGTAAAGTCATTTGGAAATTAGTTTTGGCGTCTTTGGTATTCGAATTTGTTTATTCTTACCATATAACGCCAAACAAGAAAGTTAAAGTTTTCTGAGTGTGTTCTGTTAGTGTTCCAATAAGAGAAAGTATATATTAGAAATTAAAGCAACATTATTAAATGTGATGACTGGTTTAATAAAACTAATGGATGAAACTTGTGAATATTTTTAGTTTGCCTGAAGAAAGCTTTAGTTGTTAATATAAACATAACATAACATAACATACCATCACGCCTGTATTCCAGAAGGGTTAGGCAGAGGTGTACTGATGTACACCCACATTTCGCCGGTATTTTTAGGTCCCATGTAATAGGGAGCGAGCCTATTGCCATTAATCGGGCACAAATCCAGACTCCGAGCTGCTACTGAGAATTTCATAGAAAAACTCAATAACACTGCTCGACCTGGGGATCGAACCCAGGACCTCTAGCTCAGCAGTCGCGCTTAGGACCACTAGACTAATGAGGCAGTCGGCAGGCAATATAAACAGAAGGTTATAATCTTAATCAGATGATTAAGATTAGTCAGTCGCAGGTAATAATCTAATATGAGAAGAAGGATACCTAAATATTTAAATATTTAAAACAGGCAAATTATTATTCCAAAGTTGCCCCCATTTTGCACCTGACCCCGTCCTAAATAGGTCCCTGTCTTAAAAAGACGTTGATCCTGTAACATCACCGGAATATCCTAATGGCGTTTACACAGCGTGGTTATTTGAAAAGTTTTCGAAAAAGGAATTTGTGTTTTTTTAAACGTTCCACTTCTGAGTTAAAATACCGTGACGGTAGTTTAAAAACGAACGGTATCTTTTTTGTATTTAAGAGAAAAGATGAAAATTAACAAAAAGTTGTGTCAGTTGTAAATATTTTAGGCTTTACCTGATTTTACTGACAACACCCACAATTCACCGATATGTTTAAAGTCCCAAGTTTCCGTTTCCACATATAAACTCCAAGTTGATTCTTTTAAGAGTTTTTCTATTAAGAGTTTCATAGAAAACCCTAATAACATTGTTCGACCTGGGAATCAATCCTACGACTAATAATTTTACTACACCCTCTATTACATGGAACTTAACCACACCGGCAAACTGTGGATGTGCCTTTTATTTATACCTCTGCCTAACCCTGTGGGGAATATAGGCGTGATGGTATTCTAGGACATAAGACCAGAAGTGTTTTTTTTTTAAGATATTTTTTAGAGTTCCGTACACAGAGGGTAAAAACGGGACCCTATTACTAAGATTCCACTGTCCGTCTATTTGTCACCAGGCTGTATCTCATGAACCGTGATAGCTAGACAGTTGAAATTTTCACAAATGATGTATTTCTGTTGCCCCTATAACAAAAAATACTAAAAACAGAATAAAATAAATATTTAAGGGGACCCAAATATATAAAAAACCTGATTTTTTTGCCGTTTTTGGCTCTATATTCAAAACTATCTGAAAAGTGGGTAGATAACTGAAAATCACAACCAAAAGTGGGTGGTGCTACCTCAAAAACAAGTTGTTTTGCTAAATCTTGGTACGAAACCCTTCGTGTGCGACTCCTACTCGCACACGGCCCGTTTTTAATACTACCGAACTAACAATAATGACGTAATAATGAATCACAAAATCGAACTGTAATCGGGCAGAGTAATCCACAGACACACAGACAGACAGTGAAGCATCGTATCATAATATATAACATATATAATCATCTTCTACAGTATATTACCGCAACAAAAAATATCATTAATGTGAAAGTAACTGTATGTCTGTCTATGCTTTCACGCCTAAATTACTGCACCGATGTTGATGAAATTTGGTACATAGATGTGGGATATAGGCAAGAAATTTAAGACATAATCTCAAGAATGTAGAGGTACCTGACCGTTAGCATATTACATTCAGCATATAGCTGCACTGTGGGATATCTTAATGGTCGAAAGAAAATGACTTTCAGGACAGCTCTTTGAGCGCGTTCGAGTCGAATAAAATGGGTTTCCGTGGCTCCTCCCCAGACTGGGACACAGTAGGCCAAAATCGATTGACACAAAGCAAGATAAACTGTTTTTAACGTATCTTTAGCAGCAAAATATAGCTTGAACTATGCACCATTGTTATATCTGGTACCACCTTTATTCTGTGCAAATAAATCTTTCTTTCTTTCTTCCACTCTCTTTCCTTCACTTAACGTTCCGTTCCCACACAGATAGATTAGATATTGGAGAAGAACATAGACTACTCTTTATCTCAAAAAAGCCTTTGTGATGCTGGTGAAACTGTGAGAAACAGTGTACAATAAATTTAATAAACTAGTATGATCATCATCATCACCATCAACCCATATACTGTCCCACTGCTGGGCACGGGTCTCCTCTCATATTGAGAGGGATTAGGCTATAGTCCACCACGCTGGCCTAGTGCGGGTTGGCAGACTTCACAAACCGTCGAGAAAAATCTCTAAGGTACGCAGGTTTCCTCACGATGTTTTCCTTCACCGGTTAAGCCGGATAATTAATTATTAATACACACATGAATTCGAAAAGTCAGAGGTATGTGCCTTGGATTCGAACTCGAGACCTTTGACTTGGCAGTCCAATGGTCATACCGCTAGGCTATCACTGCTTACTTAATAAACTAGTATAGCCACCGGTATTGCTTCTTCTTTCTATCTTACCTAATCATTTCAGTCGTGGCTTACACCTAATTGCTTTGAATCACCAATTACATGGTCGAAGCACTAGCCCATTAAAATTTGTTAAAACATCGCTTTTCTCTATTACGCGGTTGAGTAAGCCGATGTTGCTTCATTAACCACGACGAAATTTGTTTAAACTGTTCAAAGTTCAAAGGTTTGACTACCTTAGAATACTGCAGAAGTAACTTAATCTTCTTTTTAATCGTGTGTGTTCAAAAGAGAGGCATTTAACAATGCTTAGCAAACGATATTGTTTAAGATTATTTTTTGGGTTTGAGTTCGGAAGGCTAATTATTCTCATAATCAAAAATGATTTTAACAATAAACATACAATCATAGCTATAGTTCGCCGGTCTCACATAACAGGCGCTCGCATATTGCTATTAACCGGGTGAAAATCCAAATCCCGAGCTGCTTACATAGAAAACCCAAATAACACTGCCCGATCTGAGAATCGAACTCAGTACCTACATCCAGAGTAGCAATCACGCTTAGGACCACTAGAAGAACGAAGCAGTATTAGTAACAATTTGTGATCCATGTTTTCTTTGATTACTCTCTTTCTCTGTATCCAACTACTTCAACATTTAGCACCTTCTCTATGTTCTTTACTACATAATATCACATCAATGGTAAACAAAAACCCACTCTATTGTTACAGATGTCAAGGTCATATTCCAATACATGAACCGTTGGACATTCAGTCCTTTTGAAAACTCATCGTACAATAAGGCATTTCATCATCATCATCAAATCAGCCATAGGAGGTTCACGACTAAACAACGCCTCCCCTATAGAGTTCCACAAGGACCGGTTATATGCTGCTTACATCCAAGGTCTTCCTGCGACTTTACCAGGTCATTTATCCATCTCGTTGGAGGCCGTCCTATGCTGAGCGTTCCGGTGCGTGGTCTTCACTCGAGAACCTTTTTGCCGCATCAGCCATAAGTTCTACGAGCTATGTCACTTCAACTTGCTAATCCTTGCAGCTATTCCGGCAACTTTGGTTCTTCTATAGACTTTCTACTGATTTCTGATTCGTTCACGTAGAGAAACACCAAGCATAGCTCTCTCCTTAGCTCGCTGAGTAATCTTGAGCTTTTTTGAGGCTCGCTGATTGATCTTGAGGCCCATAGTGAGCGACCACGTCTATATATATATGTAGTATAAAAAAAATATCATAATCCATTTGCAATTTACACCAGTGCACATGCCATTAAAAATGCATATGTATTTATTACAAACGCATCAGATTTATAAAGAATTCCAGTTTAATGACAGTCTGGTATGATACACAAACATTACAGGATAAAAAAGTCGATGAGCACTTAGGCTTGCTACATACATTACAGCATTTTACTGATTTCCCTACTATGTTGGGGTTGGCTAAAAGTCTAACGAGATTTCTTTAAATATCAGTTTTGTGTACCTGTACCCACGTAACCCAATTTCTGCGCAAAACTGATATCCTAACACTAACATGGCTGTCAGTTTTTTAGGTGACTAACAATATTCATAGTTAATCGAATCAGCGAAAGCTAAAATGGCCTTAGATGAGAAAAACTGGGGCTTGACTAGGTCCTTTCTAAACCATACTTATCACCATCATCATCATTTACAGCTTACTGTTACGTATAAGCCTCTTTTTTTTCATGCCACCCATCTCTGTCCCTTGCCTTACCCTTCTGCTTTAATAGTTCTCTTAATAAACCTTCAAGCAAGGTCCAAAATTACAAAAACAATGGACGCCATCCAAGCCATAACAACGGCAGCTGAAACCCACATATCAATTGCTCCAAACTGCAGCCATTTCCAAACCGTCTAACAATAAAATCTCTCCTACCATTCAATTAAAATGTAACATTACATTCACGCGTTGGCCTAATGCCTACAAATTTTGTCCATTGCTCCGTAACTAATTACTTTGATAGAGCTTTTGAGTGCCAGAGGAGTGATGGATGTAATTATTTAGATTTGGAACGCGTCGGCTTGAACGTGTGTGGTCTTTTGAATTATTGCGTGAATTACCATTACCATTTCAAGCACGCCTAGGGATGATCAATATCCTTCTGCGAATTCTGTGGAAATTATATGTTCCTTTCACTTTAACTTTAGAATTCTGTCATTACCACATCGTCTCTAACCTTGGCCAAATCAGGGATCGTCCTTTGGGATGGTTAAAATACTTTAAAAGAAAAAGACTCAGGGTCTTTTTGGCCAGAGCATTGTAATCAGGACTTAATTACATGTTGACCAAGTATGGTCGCAGCTGATTATATTGTTTTAATATTTCTAAAGTTGCCTGTAGTTTGCTAGTGCTTCATGTTTCCATTATGATATTTCATTATCATAGGCAATTATTTTTTCTAGATCTACATAGCAATATATTTTTATTGGCTTGACTGTCTTACTGTCGTAACTCATTGGTGTTTGTGTATGTCGTCAGTGTTATTGTCCATGATTATCAGTTTCTTTTGCTACTATTTCATCACTATACTATTGTACTGTATTGGTCAGTCTTAGTTTTTTTAAATAATAATATTATTATGTCTTACACGTCATCACTATCGATACATAATATAAATTAAAGTCTAAGGTAAAGTCTAAGGTCATAAACTACTGTATCGATTTTCATACGGTTTTCACTAATAGAAAGAGGAATTACCTAGGAAGGTAGGCTGAGAATAAGTATATGCTATAATTTACGGTTTATTCGTGCGAAGCCAGCGCTTGTCACTAGATTGCTATATAAAAAATATGAATCATTTTGACAGTTTAATATTATTTGAGCTCGTGTAGCCAGCCTTAACGATCGCTATTTTCAATTCCAAATGTCTGTGAAGCTTGCTGTATTTTTTACTGGATCCTAAATTTTAAACGAATTTCATGCCAACTTAGAAATTTTAAAGTAAAGTAACACATAATCAATGGATAACTTGTCTTTCACCTTTTTTCCCCGTTTTTTTTTTTTAATAATATTTTTGGGACATTTTACAGAACACCATATAGTACCAAACTGAGCAGAGCTTGTACTATGGATATATTACTTATATACTTTTTTTTGTAAATACATACTTATAATACATAAGAAACACCCAGACAAACACAAATACTCATGTTTTATCCACACAAATATTTGTCCTGTGGGAATCGAACCCACGACCCCATGATCAGCAGTCCGGCACTCGAACCGCTAGACCACAGAGGTCGAGTTTGTTTAATGCCTTTCCATAAAAAACTTAGTCACGTTTAAAATCTATCATTCACATTATCATTTTAATAGTGGGAGTATTTCCACACAAATTGGAGCAGCCTTGCAGCCGCTTTGCAGAAAACCGAAGTGATATAGCACTGCTTTGAGCTGTTTTGTGTTTCTTACGGTGAGCAGTCACTTTCGTTTTACTGGGTCGACAACGCGCAAGTGATACCGCTGGTATTGCAAGCGTCTATAGGCTACAGTAACCGCGTACCATAAGGTGGGCCTTATGCTTGTATGTCAACTTTTATATCAATAAAAAAGGACTAGTGTACTCAAAGCCGCTATGGGTCTTTCTTCAAAAAGCTAGTTGAGATTTAGCCCTACATTAAAAAACCCACATATATCTGATAATACTGCTGCTGTTTGGACTTTTAAAGAGACCATGATTCTTTAATTTTGTTTCGGAATTTGTTCTTAGAGGTCATCAGCTAGAAAACACGGGCCCATCTTGTATAAAAAAATTACTTTAAAAGGTCCATTTATAGAAACAAATATCATTTTATGGATTTCACGTTTTTTTATATTATTAATCCCGACGTTATGGAAGCTGTAATGGGTCCGAAAATGCTATAAAATCCGTAAAAAGTAGTTTTTTCAATGTCTAATATTCGCGTGTGAGAAATAATTTCATTCGTTTTGCATAACCCATCAACAGCCGCGAATCGAAGATTATTTACAGATTAAAACATAAAGAAAATATTCAATATGCTGCCAGTGAAATATCGACTAACAAGCTCCAATTATTTGTTATTTATAATAAATAACAATACACCATTGTTAGCTCTGGACAGACGGACAGTGTTGAAGGCAAAAAAATCTTAAAACAATACACTACCCTGTCATCAAGTATTATTACCTCAGGTATTAATTAAATTCAGAACGGGAGCCCACATAACGGCTGGAATAATAATGTTGGACTGTAAATTTTCATTTTTTTATAGTGTCATATTAAGATTGAATTCCAAACCAGCATATTGTCAGATAGCATACCATCACGCCTGTATTCTCCAAAGGGTTACGCAGAGGTGTACTAATTGTATACCCACAGTTTGCAAGTATGTTTAGGTCCCATGTAATAGGAGGCGAGCCTATTCCCCCTATTGCTCTTCGAGCTGCTACTGATATTTCAAAGAAAAACCCCATAACACCTTGCTGGACCTGGGAATCGAACCCAGGACCTCCAGCATACCAGTCACGCTTAGGACCTCTACGCTAATAAGTTCATCTGTCATATTATATTATAATCAGCCACATAATAGGTTAAGAAACTGCCACGTAGGTAGGTCTAGAGTTTGGTAATTACATCTTGTCGGAAGCATTGCATGATGTCCTAATTTCGATATAGCTCCTATTAGGCAATTCTTTTTGTGTTATAAACGTAAATACACAAACGCATTTTTGCCACAAGGGTAGGCTTCAACTATCTACTGGCGGCTAAGACTCCAAAGAGGAAGAGGAACCTCCTCACAATGCGAGCCGTGTCGAGGAGTACCGTTTTCTGTATCAAGCTATTAATCTAGCCATCTTACGAGAGCCTCTTCAGATTCGATCAAGGCTCTCTATTATTATTATAATTAAGACCTTATATTAAGACAAGAAATTTCCTACAACCACGTAATTTTTTACACTTTTAATACCTATTTTATAAAAGTTATTCACAAGAAACAATACCATTGAAATATGATCTAAATGATTTATTGAACAGTAGACTACTATATTTGGAACACCTTTTGTATTAAAAAAAAAGAACATTCTTGCATTTCTTAATCAGGTACCGATCGGCTATACAAGATATTTATTCTACTTGCTGTCATATTAGGACACTAATAAGGTTGCATTTCGAACCGAAGATGTTTATAAAGCCGCAAAACTATTTCGGTACCCATGTCAGTTTTTTTTTTTTGGTTGGCTAATCAACTTCCTTTTTCGTGATCGTCAGATCAGTCTCATTAAAGATTAGATTAATGATATAAAATAGCTATTGTTACCTGAATTCCTATGAGTATTGCTCCTAACATCGATTGTGTTAAATACTCCTTTGTGAGACAAAGATAATGGAAGTTTTTTATTGTCCATGGTATTAAATGTTATTGAATAGCTTTATACAGGGTTTTAATTGATACGGTCAGTATGATTCAAAATGGTAGCAGATGTAAGTTGTCTGAACGCAGCCTTTCTTCATATTTACAAATTATTACGAACGCACCGTAAAAACATCGCTCGCTGCGTGCTTCACGGCGGAGGAACTGCATTAACTTCGCTACGCACGACACGGAGCTTGTACGCACCGCCATTTTGTCTCCACACAAAAATTGTATTATCTGAATTACCTACTGAACATTTGAACAATTTTTTTTTTATCTATCAAAACATCGAGGTGTGATCTTATTGTATCGCCCCCATAAGTACCTAATTATAAATCGTAGACGGAGGAGCATATTCGTCAATTATTTTATTACTGCTTCCGCCCGCGACTTCGTCTGCGTGGAATTTACCTCAAAGTATCGAGTTCTTAAGTTTTTAAAATTTTATAATTTCCTGCACAATGTTTTTAATTTTTTTCTTTTATGTGAACCTTCTCCAGACAATAATTAACACAACAAAAAATTAATTAGCGAAATTGTTTCATCCGTTAACGCGTGATGCGATGACCAAGGGAAATAGAGATTCATTTTTATACATATTTATTTATGAGATAGATTAAGGTACAGTCAGCAACGAAAGCAGCTGATCACGATGCAATTTTTAAAACGCTTTTAACTTTTTTATAAACGAAAAGTTACTGACCCGAGAAGGTAGTACGAGTTCTTTGTCTATAAGATAATTACAAGCTTTAACTTTATTAGAATTTAATGAAAAATTTTGCTGCAGCGCTGTTTTCAAAATTTGATTTTGTTTAGCGACTTTCGTTGGTGACCGTACGCTTGTCGGGGTCAGTCTATGGATTCATAACATATCGATACCAAAGTTGAACACATACAGGCTGAAAATATATATAATCTGTATCTATTTTTTATACTACTAAAGTGGCAAACAAGCATACGGCCCACCTGATGGTAAGTGGTTACCGTAGCCTATAGACGCTTGGAACACCAGGGGTATCACTAGCACGTTGCCGACCCTGTAAAACGAAAGAGGAATAGTTTGGTTTACATTTCCTGCGCAGTACTGGCAACCTTGCTCACTGTACGGAACACTGCACAGCTCATAGCAGTGTTATTTCACTTCGATTTTCTGCAAGGCGGAGGTATTTCCCCAGTCGGGCAGCTCCAATTTGAGTGGAATTACTCCCACTATACATTACCTCTCTTAAAAATTTAAAAATGTAAGCGATACTATGCTTTTAAGTATGATGAAACACTTAATTGATGTTTTAATGATCTCCTATTGTTTAGATCATTATTAAAGAACCAAAAATGGGTATGATTTATGGTTTTTATGCCACGGATCGATGTCAGGGTAAGCATCGTTTATTATTGTACTGAGAATAAGATTTCTATGTTCTGTATTTTATAGTCCATTAAATTGTAATTATTTTTCTTATTAAATTCTTATTCTATTATTAATTGACTCATTTGTCTAGTGGTCGTAAGTGCGACTGCTAAACTGGAGGTGCTGGGTAACATTCCCAGGTTGAGCAAAGTGTTATTGGGTTTTATTATGAAATTCTCAAGAGTAGTTCGGAGTTTGGATTTGTGCCCGGTTATAGATATACTGTGGGTCTGCCTTAGTTCACCTCTGACCAGCTTTCCAGGGAATATAGGCGTAATGATATATTGTGTTATTTACCTTTCAGGTACAGATACACATGGTCATAACTAGCACGAAAGCATACTATTAATGACCAATTGCTACTCAGCGATATGTGTTTGAAAGCAGTGATAGCCTAGTGGTATGACCATTGGACTGCCAAGTCGAAGGTCTCGAGTTCGAACCCAAGGCACGCACCTCTGACTTTTCGAATTCATGTGTGTATTAATAATTAATGATCACTTGCTTAAACGGTGAAGGAAAACATCGTGAGGAAACCTGCATACCTTAGAGATTTTTCTCGACGGTTTGTGAAGTCTGCCAACCCGCACTAGGCCAGCGTGGTGGACTACAGCCTAATCCCTCTCAATATGAGAGGAGACCCGTGCCCAGCAGTGGGACAGTATATGGGTTGATGATGATGATGATATGTGTTTCAAAGTGTGGCTAGTAATTAGCATGCTTATTATGAGCATGCTCATGTAGCATGCTACCTGCTGCGCGGCTGAAGGGGGCGTGTTTTGAGCGCGTCTGGACAGGTTTGTTTATTACATGCTATTATCGACCTAGCAGCAAATGTGTGTGCACGTACGACTTCGCGCCAAAATGTCTCGCTGGGAAGACGAAAAAGAGAAAGGGACTATTAAATGGCATGTGTGTTGATAGCAATGCTTTGAGCTTGCTTATTCAATGGCATGCTTAAAATGAGCATACTTTTTTTTTTCATGTATACAGCTGAAGAGCATGCTAGTTTTACGCGTGCTAGTAAGCATACTGTTTTAGTAGCATGTCTGTCTGTACCATTATGCATAATAATTCCAGTTTCGTAGAGTAACCTTTCAAGGTCAGTTGTTCAACAACAAAGGCCAAAACGCAAATGTAAACGTTACCTAAAATATAACTTTGTAAGGCATTACTTACAGAGTCACATGTTCAACATAAATGAGTTTTCTCAAAGTTTTACAACGTGACTAAGTATTGCGTGTAAACCAGTAAAAACGTTGAGATACTTTGAACATACATAAAACATAACATATCATTACACCTGTATTCCCTTAAGGGTTAGGCAGAGGTGTACAGTAATGCAGACCAACAGTTCGTTGGTATGTTTAGGTGCTATGTAATAGGCGAGCCCATGGCCATAAACGAGCTACTAGAATCGCACAGCAACGTCAACTTTAAGGCGTTCGTAGTGCGAGTACCAAATTGTTTTCTGCACCTCGTCATGGAAGAGGACTTCTGGCCCCAGGACGTGGTGTTCCGTCGCTTCCGCGGACAAGTGCCACTAGAACGCACAGGGACTAGTGCTCAGTGAAGTGTTTTACTAACATAGGCTTAAGTTTCTGTATACACAACGTGTTAAAAAATACCCCGGAAAAATATAAATAATTATCAAAGCCAAAAATTTTGTCAACTATCATGTCAGGGAACCAGATTATTCAACAGAAAGGCCTACGCACCTATTTTACTTAATAATTGTCTACTTTAATAGTTTTTCTATTTTTAATTTTTTTTTGTACCTTAGGTAACTTTAAAAAGATTTTGAATATGGCTGTAGGCCAAAGTAACAATAATTTATAGAGTCAGCATTACATTAAGATTAATACACGTAACACTAAACAATAATAATGTTCTTGGACAATTTTACACAGCACCATCTAGTCCCAAACTAAGCAGAGCTTGTACTAGAAATACTGGACAATGGATATAATACTTATATACCTACTTTTTTTTGTAAATACACCCCGACAAATACAATCATTTTTGTTCATCACATAAATACACAGCGATCTGACCGAGATCCGAAGTTACTATCACAACGAGAAGCGGCAAAGGCGAGTTACGTCCGTGCCTTCCTTGTATCACTCGGCGAGACGCTGACATTATAAAATAGGCGATAGCCTTATGAAAAATCATCAATCTCCAGTATATAAAAAAAACAATGATAAGATGTATAAAGATAATTCAGAAAACAAGAACAATATACTGACGAGTTTTGTTTTTGCTTCGGAGCCCTAAATTATTTTTTTCATTCATAGAAATACGCCAGAACTATTCTTGAAAAGCATCAGGAACTGTAAAACTATGGTGCATGCGAAGAGAACTCACATTTATTTTTGATCTGCTGGACAATGATCTGCTAAGTTCATTCACACTCAATAAATTAGGCAAGTTAAAAAATTCTTAAGAATTAAACGTTACACAAGAAAGCCAAAGAAAATCAATGTTAGACAAAGCCTTGTAATAGGGTGACAATGCAAGGGCGTGCACGCGACAGGAAGAGTATCATTTAGGAAATTACCATCCGTCCCGCGAACAGCCTACCGACTGATGAGGGACGGGGTTTTAGGCATACTTTTATCCAGTGGGAATTACTAGCTAAGAAGTGTTATAGTCTAATGGGGGGACTCGTAGCTAAGTAATACTTTATAGGTATATACATACACACTTATACATAAAATACTAGCTGCCCCCGCGGTGCTACGCCTTTTTTCTTTTACTATACATAACCTTTCCCGATAAATGGACTATCCAACACGAAAATATTTTTTCATTTCGTTCCTGAGATCAGCGCGTTCAACCAAACAAACTCTTTAGAAAGCAAAATATTTATTGATACAGTCTTAGACAACGCACAAAATAATATTAAAAACATGATGGAAGAAGAAATAAAATAAGGATAAAAATTGTGTGCTTACGATTTGCATCAAATACAGTTCAGCTAAGTGCCAGACCGCTGGTAAGCTTTATAATTTTAGTATCTAATACATTTTTAGGTCATTTTATATAACACCAGTGCAGTGATAAAAAGCAATCATAGCCTAGAGGTATGACCATTGGAATGCCAAGTCAAAGGTCTCATATTCCATATACCTCTGACTTTTCGAATTTATGTTTTTTTATTATTTATATATTTATTGAAGATAATTACATATAAATGAAACAGGATTCTCCTGCTAAACTGCACAGCAGTTTGTCGGCAGTGTTCTCGTGGCCACAATTATCTTCTTAACCTAAGATCTTAAGCTAAAGATAGTTATCAAAGATAGATCAAAAATAAAAATTATATTATGCTTATAACTATAATATATATAATAGTACGTGACACCATTTAATGCATTCTCAGTTATTATGCACTTGCGTTAATTATGGGCACATAAACAGATAGTGTTTTTTTTTTAAAAAAAATTGTGTAGTCTTTGATCCTACAGCCATAACTATTTCTTCTGGCAGTTCATTGGGAAGAGTTGGAGTTAACCATGGGCTGGTTTGTTGTCCATAGTAATTATTAATTTTGTGCGTATTGATAATTAATTAATTCTTGCTTAAACGGTGAAGGAAAACATTGTCAGGAAACCTGCATGCCTTAGAGATATTCTCGACGGCGTGTGAAGTCTACCAACCTGCGCTGAGGAGGAGACCCGTGCCCAGCAGTGGGGCAGTTGACGATAACACAACACCATATAGCACCAAACTAAACTAAGCTTGTATTATGCGTATTATACAATGATGATTTGATCATGGATATTTATATACTTTTGTAAATACATACTCTGAATACATGAGAAACACCCAGACAAACAACATAAATATTTCCTGGCCTCGACCCCCGACCACTTGAACCACTAGAGCACAGACATCATCATACTATAAGTAGGCTACTATACCTTTAAAGTTTGGATGATTAATCGAATTTAAAGTATTAAAGCTAAGTCTATGGATAGAATAACCATTACTCACACATCAGGACCCCTCGATGCCTCAAAGAACACGTAAAGCCGTCAATCGCAGCTGTCATACGAACACCTATGACAACCATTAGTGGTAGACAAGCTAGAAAAATGAACGAGGTAGCAACGCAAGTTGAGGCATAGCTAAATATCAATCCTCTGGAAGTGGGTGTTAGTGCCAACGACACAATTTTGCGCAATTGTATCAAATTGTGTTTAATTTTTTTTTGTTCGACTAAAGAATTATTAATATTAATTCTGATACAATATCTGCAAGCCTAATATCTGCTAAATTTACGATACAGATATACCTAATTTATTTAATCTGCAATAGCAATTTGCGTGTCATGAAATATCATGTAAATTAGCTCAATATGTTGCCATTGTGTAAATTAACTTAGCACAAATTGGACGTGATTTGAGCTCAACATTTAGTGATGTATGTGTGGATTCTGTTTAATATACAACACAATTAGTTTGCTAATGGGTTGATGGGCTTTTTGACCAACTTAGTAAAGGTAGAAGTTCTTATTGCGATCGAATTCTTTGACAATGTCGCCTTACCTTTGATATCTATAAAAATTCTAGCGCTGACTAACTGACAGACAATACACGGCATGAAATGTTTGGGAAGTTCCTACGGGACTGGAAAATAACGAGATCATCGTAGATAACGTCGGGGGTACATTGGTGGACAAAACTGGCCGACCTGATATTGGATAGAAAAATATATTGGTTGTGTGGGTAAGAAAATCTCTTTTAACCACATAACCGCACACAAAACCAAAATGGGGGTCATATGAAGGAGAACCGGAAAGAATCTTCATAGACACCCCTTTGAAAAAAAGCATGATTACAGCTGTAATATTTTTAGTTTGTTCTGAATAATTCATGATGCATATATCCTATCCTATCCTACTAATATTATAAATATGAAAGTTTGTCAGGCTGGGTGGATAGATGTATGTTACTCTTTCACACTAAAACCACTGAATGGATTTTAATGAAACTTTACAGTATTATCATTTATACATCATAATAACATACAGGCTGTAATTTATAACGATTTTGAATTAATTAGACAAATGACAACGATAATTAAAAGTAACTTTTCCACGCGAACGAAATCGCGGGCAGAAGCTAGTTTATATATACCGCAAAGTGTAGCAAGCAACACCGTGTGTGTAATTTAAAGGTTAAAAGTTCACATCAACATAAGATGTACCTAGTTGAGTCATCACAGGCTACTACGAATAAGGTCTTACTGGGCTTTTACGAGTAATAATTGCGTGGACTAATAAGACACTGGTTTGTTTTAGTACTGTGGACTTAAATGTATTTGACCCTAGTCTTGTGTTATGGAAACCATAAACTGGCAAACTGGACCTTGCAATTCAAGTAAATACTAATTCCGGTTGCTCTTACATATACAAGATAGGGCACAAATCAGAGCCGTCTCTAGCACCCGTGTGCAATAATTACTCTAGCGCCCTTTAGTAAGCGCGTGGTCAATATTAAGAGGATTCCGGCGACCGGGACCGCAATTAACTCGAACCGCGGTCTCAGTCACCAGATCGATTTATTTTAATATTTTTCTTCCGGCGACTAGGACCACCAATAAATTAATACTAAAATCAAAAAGTACAGTCAAACAAAAGTTATAATTAAAGAAAAAAATCCGATAGAAAAACACCCTTTGATTACCGTGCTTGTCATTTAAAAATTACATACGAAAACTATAAAACTAGATGGAAGATTATTTCTACAAACCTATAACAATAAAACAAAAAATGTGTCATAAGTGATTTAGAAAAGGAAAAATTGGACCGCGGGCAGGATTCGAACCTGCGTCTTCTGGTTAGGTACACCAGACGCTATGACCACTAAGCCACCGCGATACCTACCCGTCATGTCGAATTTTTCCATCACATACTGAATTTACGTCTTTATAGTGACGTCAGTAACACCTATTGAAATGCAAGTTTTTGCTCCAAGGTCCAATTTTTCCTTTTCTAAATAACTTTAAAACCTTAGCATGGAAAATGCAAAAATATACAAAAAGATGTGTCATAAGGTCAAAAGAAAAGCGCTCAAACCGCGGGGCAGGTCGTGGCGAGCTGATGGTGAGTGGAAACACTGCAGTCCTTATAGCCCCAGAGAGTCGGTCATGACAATAAGGATCCGCAAAATTCACCACGACCATTATCATTACAGGACCCCGTCGATTAGCGAGGCCTTTTCTCGCATACTGATTAAAGGCACGTACAAGCGTGCCGTCTACTGGGACCATTGTCTGGTCGGGCGGTGGAATCTCCACCTAAACATATTTGCAAACTGTGGATGCACTAATTTGTACACCTCTGCTTAACTCCTCGAGAAATGTAGGCGTGATGGTATAATATCTTTGTTTTTAGTAACATTAATTAATGCAAGTTTTGAATTCGAAACTCGTAAGTTAAGATTGAACTTCGAATCTAATTCAATTATATACAAATCTATAATAATTATCCTAGTATTCAAATGTTAGCTAACGACGCACATCCAGCGCACATTTGCGATTAGCCGCTCCTACTGTAATTGAGTCTAGTGTTGTGAGTAATTTGGTATTGGAATATCGATAATTAGTAATTTTCGAGTATATTCATGATTATTAATTATAGTGTATTATTCTATCAGTGATATCATGAGCAGTGAGATCCTAGTGGTGTGACCATTGGACTGCCAAGTCGAAGGTCTCGAGTTCGAATCCAAGGCACACCTCTGACTTTTCGAAATCATGTGCATATTAATAATTAATTATCACTGACTTAAACGGTGAAGGAAAACATCGTGACGAAACCTGCTTGCCTTAGAGATAATCTCGACGGCGTGTGAAGTCTGCCAACCCGCACTAGGCCAGCGTGGTGGACTATATAGCCTAATCCCTCTCATTCTGTGAGAGGAGACCCATGCCTAGCAGTGGGACAGAATATGGGTTGATGAAAAAAAAAAACGATCTGCTGCTGCTGCTGTGCAAGCTGTAGATGAGTGACCATTATTAACACAAAGTACCTGCCTCTGTGCCTCGGAGAGTACGTAAAGCTGTCCATCCCAGTTTTCCAAATGCTGCCCAGGCCATCTGAATCCTCCTCTTGGCCTCCTTCTCAAAGTTGTTTTTACCTAACTGCAAAATCTGCCCAAGGTAAGTGTACTCTGAAACAACTTCAAGAAGATGACCATTCACAGCAAGTTACCCCAATCTGTCAAATTTATTTAATTGATTTTCAACTTTCATAAAAACGTAATAAGGTTCATGTTCAATTGGGAAAATTTTACAGTTTCGGATAGTTTGACCAGCTGGCATACATCAAAGCAAATAAAAGATAAAACTTAATCCAAACATTTCCTACAATATTTTTACCCTTTCTTGTAATTGACAATTGGGAAAATTTGACAGTTTTGGATAGCTTGACCTGCTGGCGTCTGTACCTGGTATGTTGGATTGCATGTTTACTTGAATAATGACGTTGTTTACATGTTTACTTGACGACCTCTGTGGTCTAGCGGTTCAAGTGCCGGACTGCTGATCATGGGGTCGTGGGTTCGATTCCCACAGGACACAAATATTTGTGTGGTTATTTATTTATTTATTTATTTATTTATTTAAATCATCACAAAATCCACAGCTCTTAAAAATAACATAAGTATAAATAGAACAGTAATTCTTACAGCCAATTACGGATTTACAATCTACTTTCCATACTTTTGTTGCAAATAGAAAAGACAAGAAACAGAAATTATTTAAGGGGGAGAAAAGCATAATATTATAGGTGAATGCAGGTATGTAGTGTGTATAATATTGTGTGCGTGAGTGTGTGCGTGTGCGTGTACATCTGCGTGTATTTGTGTTGATGATGAATGCTTATGTGTAAGATACTAGCGTAACCTTATTTCGCAACTAAGATTATTATATGATGTAGACAAGTCTATTGATCATCATTAACAGCGTTAAGAAGTAATCTCCTGAATGTGCTTATTTTGGTGTTAAATATATCTAAGCCAGAGAATTTCTTGTTATAACATCGTATTACTCTACTGATGACTGAGTTTTGAGCATAATTTGTGTCACTATGTGGTACATCGAAGAGTTGAGTGTGCCTGGTTCGACGTGATGGGGCTCTCAACCTAAGAACTGAGTTATTTAGGTAAATACAATCAGTTACGCCATTACAGATCTTGTGTAGAAATACCATGTCTAGTATTATCCGCCTTTTTTCCAATGGCAGTATATTGTGATGTTTACATGATATAAGGTAATCATCAGAGCCAAATCCAGTGCGATAATTTAGATGTTTTATAAATTTAGACTGTATTGATTCTATTTGCTGTATGTATGTTATGTAATTAGGATTCCAAATATTACTACAGTATTCTAAAATACTGCGTATTAACGCATAATAAACAGATTTAAGACAAGCGACGTCTGTAAATGGTTGACATGTACGAATAATGAAACCGAGATTTTTATATGCCTTGTTAACGACATAAGAGACATGCTCGGAAAACAGCAGCTTTGAATCAAGATACACACCTAGATCCCTGACTACTTCACTGCGGTTTATGTTAAAATTATTAAAAACATAGTTGTAGTGAATGGGTTTCCGTTTGCGCGTAAAAGTGATAGCTAGACATTTGTTAACGTTTAAATTAATTCTGTTATTTTCGTAGTAAGTTGATAGTCTATTTAAATCACTCTGAAGTTTCTCACAGTCATGCCCATTTTTAATTGTCATATAGATCTTGGTGTCGTCTGCATACATCAATGTTATAACATGAGTATTTGTGTTTGTCTGGGTGTTTCTTATGTATTATAAGTATGTATTTACAAAAAAAAAAGTATATACGTATTATATCCAGTGTATAGTACTCATAGTACAAGCTCTGCTTAGTTTGGGACTAGATGGTGCTGTGTAAAATGGCCCAAAAAAATTATTATGTGTCCTTCAAAAGACAGGCCACTTTAATTTACATTCACATTGCGCAAAAGATACCTACCTATTTTACGTTTTATTATCGACAACGTCATCCCATCTCTAGTCCCAACCGCAGGTGTGGCGCTTACATTACATTGCTATCATACGAACTAGGAATGTCGATATTCTTTCCGACTCGATACATATCGACCAGTAGCAACTCTATCGGTTCACTGTATCGAACATAGAATGCATTGCACAAATTTTTGTGGTCGCCACTATACTCTCTGTTAATATTTGATGGAGAAATTATTTCGTGTTGCGGTGTTAGATAGATTTTCACAGAGATAATATTAAATTAATTCGATGTTTGGATTCGGGGATTGAACAATGAAATATTTCAGCATTATTTGCGCTTTGCGTTCTATAGAATTTTAGCTGTTTCATTTTTATATTATACCTTGCCCCCATTACGATTATCTCCTGTATCGTGACTTCCCTTTTTTTTTATCTAACTGATGTGATCCTGAGCAAAGCTTTCCACCATCTCCTTCCACTAATCTCTGTTCAGTGCTATCTGAGGGTAGTCTGCCCGGAAAGTGTCCAAATCGTCCCGCCAGCGTTTTCTGGGCCTACCTCGGCGTCGACGGCCGTCTGTAGGAAACCATTGGGTTACAATGTCAATCCATCTCTCCGGGTGCATCCAGGATACATACCCGCCCAATCCCACTTCAATCCAGCGGTCTTTCTACCTACATCAGCGATGTCAGTTTTTGAGCACAGATCGGTGTTACAGACACGGTCTGTTCTTTTAACTCTGAGTACTTAAACTGCGCTTTTTGGCAGACCTTGAATTTGGACTTCTTAGACTCTGTTAGGGTGCGCTTACAAATATAAATCTCACAATCGAAACTGTAACAACTATCTGATGTCATCATTATCTTCTACATTTATAGGAATTTACTTATGATCGACATTGTATTGATTATAATGACTTTCAGCCGCCATCCAATCAGTATCAATAATTATCGGTATGCTATACAAATATTTGGTCCATGCGACTTTAACTTAATATCAATTAAATTTAATATAATGATAATTTTTTGTCGCTTCTGACAACTTCAGATCATCATGTTCAACCCAAATACTGTCCCACTGCTGGGTGCGGATCACCTCACAGATTGACGGGTATTAGTGCGGGTTGGCAAAATTCACATACCGTCGAGAAAAATCTCTAAGGCATGCAGGGTGCCTTAATATGCACATGATTTCGTAAAGTCGGAGGTGCACATCGTGGATTCGAACTTGACCTTTGACTTGGCCGTCCAGTCTGCTTTTTGAAATCAGATCACCATCTTTGTTAATATAAAGATAAGATAAGATAAAGATAATTTTATTTGGTAAAACATGAGTATACACACATAGGCATAAGATGTTGCATAATTTTTAAGGTCGTCATGTTTAGCCTTTGCGGCGTACAAAATATTCATATATTAGGTATTATTGTTTTAACAAATTAAATAATGTTAACAGAATTATATCACTATTAATTAATTAACACATTATATTATTAATTTTATTACATCAAATTACATTATCTTATATCTAGCCATAACCTCCAAGAATGTTCCAGAAACATCACGATATATTAAAAATTAATTCGAACAATAGAACCAATATACGATGGTAAAGATCGAGTAGGTTGACTACCAATTACGCTGATTATACTCACGGAGGTAACCCAAGAGCGATTGTCTTAAATTCCACCTAATGAACCCATTTATTCGGTAAACGGTGCGTGTGTTGGTTACACACGGTCGTGGACAAGAATACCTTGTTTGAAGTTTATTCTTTGCAACAATATTCAGTTTCACTTTTGAACAAAGAACTATTTCTGATAGACTTCCACAAGGTCCGATTATGTATGCCGTCGCGTGCTCAACAAGGATATTATTCATTTTATTTTTATTAATGCAAACGAGCAGATTACTCTCTGGGTGGGGAGAGTAAATAACTACATATACCTGCAAAATTAAAGGAGTTTCTAGTACGTTACCAGCTCTTATGAACTCATGTGGATAGCCAATTGTCGAAACCGTAGCAACCGCTTAAAAACCGGGGAACAGCTGGCACATTTCAGCACTTATTGGGCTCATGCATGTGCGCGTGAAAACATGCATGACCCCTACAAGTGTTGAAGCCCGAATGTGATCGTGAGTCCAGACTATAGGGAAAAGTTTCCCTTGCCATATTGATACTGAACTTGCATTCGCAACTAAAACTTAAGGTTAACTTCAAATTACAATGAGTAATTTCCGCACTATAAAAACCCCTCAATATTTAATCGAATATTTTTCCCATCCCTAAGCTTTCCATTTTCTCTCTCTGTATGTCACCCAATAGCAAGTTGTCGTGGAAATCACAGTTAACAATTGACGCAAAGCTTTATTTTCATTTCAACACTCATTCTTCAAGGCCCGACTCGGTCCTCCAGTTTTATTAGTGCGAATGTTCTTTTGGAAAAAATTGCCGAACACTGATTGGTTGACGAAAGACCGGGTGAGTTTGATTGTTTTACTAAGTGTTGGCGCTATGCGACCTATTTTGTGAATGGTGTTACTTGGACGAAAAGGAATATTTGAGTGATATTTTGACGAGTTGCGATTGGCACCTGCACTACGAATCGCGAATTTCAGTCTCCCTTGCAATAATTTTTTGTAGAAATATGTAAAGGTACAGTAGAGTACAATGTAAAGGTATAGTAACAGTACTATAAAGATGTTTGATTGGTCTTTGGACGTTGCAGTTGGTATCTGCGCCACAAATCGTGGATTTGAGCCCCCCTGGGAACAAAATTAAAATTTAAAAAAGGACTATTTATAAGATGGTTCGAAGATTCTATTTGTAAATGCACCCACGATGCAGAAAAATAATCTAAAGTGAAGTAGACTTCCTATAAAATATCGTATAGCATGTTTTTTTAAATTGTAAGTCTGCCAAGTCTAACTAATAAATAAGGTTAATAATAAAGAGCTCCGATGCAAAACTTCATCCTTCTGCATTCACCTTTAAACTATGTATTACCTACTGTAAGTCAGTATTAAAAAAATATTATGTTACTTATTATAATTGGAAGTAAGTATTTTCTTTTTATTTATCATACAATACACGCCTTGCGATCACTATTTGTGATACCGAAAATATAAATAATAATATTAAAAATATTATCAAGCTTGCATTCCCCAAAGACTAAGACAAAATTATAAAAAGTTTACACCCACAGACCGCCGGTATCTTTAGGTCCCATGTAACAAGGATATTTCCGTTAACACTGCTCGACCTGGGAAATGAACTCAGGCAGACCCGCTTATAACCACTACGCTTATGAGGTAGTTAATTTATTAATCGAAGGTGTTATTATACTCTTACTTAATTATTATTTTTTGACACATTGGCTTTTGGTCCAAGTGTCGTGCGTCGTTATTAGTGCAAAAATAAATACTTTTTCTTTCTTTCTTCTTTGTTTCTACTCTAAAGTTGAAGTACCTAGATACTTTATTCTAAAAAAATATTAAAATTGACGCCTTTGACGACACACTTGGCGCAGCGGCTGAGCAATCGGCATCTGCGACACGGTTTGTGGCTTCGATCCTCGCACGGAACAAATATTTGTTATTGTGTTTTTGTAAGCTCTACAAGTAGTTGTTCCGGGTCTGGGTGTTTGTGTGTTTGTAAACACACCCACGATACAGGAAAACATCTAATGTGGGGCAAAAAGAAAAAGTAAAAATTTTAGAATTAAAACCACTTAAATAATTTAACAGATAAGCGAGTAACATATGGCTATAGAAGTCGGCTACTTCTGACCACACCGCTCTCCACAAACACTGCAGGTTATTAATTTTGAAACACCGAACGCTAGAATCAAAGCAATTATTAATAATAAGAGTCTTATCTAAGTGTCGGTATGTAGAGTGGTTGCTTTATTATTTCCGTTCACTCTGCACCGGACGAGCTAGCGTTATAATATTTAGGGATCCGTAGGTTTAATTAATAATAATAATAATATTTATTAACTCCAAGAACAGAGAACAACTTATATGTAACTTCTCCAAAGATTAAGGTACGATGAGGCTGTCATACCTTTGTAAGGTAAAAACCTCTAAATAAAAAAGATTAAAAAAAAAAAAACTTCTCCATCTCAAGGTCTCCACGAGACAGACTGGATCTAGTGTGGAGACCACTAGTCAACAATTAACTTCACTAGGCTAAAGAAAAAAGAACTAGACTAAGGAAATATAAAAGAACAATGTTTACTGGCAATAAATAATTATTACCTATTATGATTAGAAATCAGAACTCTTTGACATGAATAACCAATGATTATTTTTACAATATGTGGTCATATTGTAGCTAAGTATTGCTCATAAAATCTTATTATTTTCCGTCTCCTTTTCTCCGAGCCAATAGAACTCTTACAACCGTGATGGATTGCACCCCATTGTACTAAGAGTGTAACAATAAAAGTTACATTATGATCTTGCCGGAAAGTATTGGAGGCATTAACGTTTTATCGCGGCAATATAAAACTTTGTTCAGATTTTCAATAGCAGACAGTCTTTATAAAATAACTAAGTGTGACTTAGAAAAAAAAAAGGAGTTTAAAAATTCCCCTAGATATGGATGGTAATTAAAATTCCTATAATCATACGAGTACGTGTATAAAAATTCTATAAACGGCTATCTCTGACTTATTTTTAATAAAAATGCCAAAACCAAGACAATTGACGACCTCTGTGGTCTAGCGGACTGCTGATCATGGGGTCGTGGATTCGATACAAATATTTGTGTGGATAAAACATGAGTATTTGTGTTTGTCTGGGTGTTTATTATATATTATAAGTATGTATTTACTAAAAAAAAGTATATAAGTATTATATCCATTGTCAAGCACCCATAGTACAAGCTCTGCTTAGTTTGGGACTAGATGTTATTGTGTAAAATGTCTCAAAAATATAAACTGTCCCTGGCTTCATCAGCAGGCCCCAAAAGGAATATAAGCACTGCAGCTTGATTGGCTTGCTGCAGCACAGTGCTGAAATAGAGACCTATTCTAACATCGATAACCGACTTTAATCGATTCTTTTGTTGTTTGGTATTTCGTCGTTGTGATTTTCGAATAAATTTTCTTTCTTTCTTTCTCAAAACTACCTGTTGCCTGCAGTTTCACCTGCATCCCAGAGGGTTTTTTTAAGACAAAAAGTAGCCTACATCCTTCTCCAATCTCTGTTGCAATATCGGTTCAGTGGTTTAGGCGTGAAAAGGTAACAGACAGAATTACTTTCACATGATCGTATATTATTAGTAGGAATTAGTAAAGCAGTAGAGATTGTTTACGGAACCAAGTAAATCATACCGTTTCACGCTTGCCACATTTCTGATGTATTAATATCGATTTATTTCATCGTATGTTAGTAGATTTTTCTGCATTTATTATTAATCTAATTAACTGTACAAGTATAACAGACTCTACGTCATGTCGTAGTAATGAATGTGTACCGGTTTATCTGAGACTAAAATGCAAACACTTTGTGTCGTACGCTATCAATTATTACACATTCTTTCTCCGAGCCTTTTCCCAACAATTTTGGAGTTGGCTTCCAGTCAATATCAGTATTTTACACGAAGCGACTGTTATCCAGGCCTCCGCAACCCAATTCCTGGGTAATACCGATATTTTGAGTAGGTACAGGCATCTGACTACAAATATAATAAAATAAATATAAATAAATAATAAATATTTTTGGGACATTTTTACACAACACCACCTAGTCCCAAACTAAGCAGAATTTGTGCGATGGGTACTAGACAATGGATATAATACTTAGATACTTTTTTTTTGTATATATATACTTATAATACATAAAGAAATAAAAATTAAAAATAAAGAAATAAACATTGTCATAGGTGTTTGTATGATAGTAGACGGGACCGACATATATGATCGACATAAGGAGTAAGGTTGTCCGTAAGAGGTCGCTTTTAGCGATAAGACCGCCTATAAGATACCATTCTATCATTTATAAAAATGTACAATAAAGAATATTCTATTCTATTATTATTTTGTATATAATTAATAGTATTGAGTACATAAGGGGTACATAAGGAGTACATAAGGAGTACATAAGGAGTACATAAGGAGTACATAAGGAGTACATAAGGAGTACATAAGGAGTACATAAGGAGTACATAAGGAGTACATAAGGAGTACATAAGGAGTACATAAGGAGTACATAAGGAGTACATAAGGAGTACATAAGGAGTACATAAGGAGTACATAAGGAGTACATAAGGAGTACATAAGGAGTACATAAGGAGTACATAAAGAGTACATAAGGAGTACATAAGGAGTACATAAGGAGTACATAGGGAGTACATAGGGAGTACATAGGGAGTACATAGGGAGTACATAGGGAGTACATAAGGAGTACATAATACCAACGTACTTCCACAGTTTGCTGGTATATTTTAGTCCCATATAACAGGGGATGAGACTATTGCCATTAAATGGGTAATGTCACAAATCCAACTGCGAGCTGGAACTGAGATTTTATAAAAAAAGCGGCTCCACCTAGGAATCGAACCCAGGACCTCTAACGTAGCAATCGCGTCAAGAAGCACTAGACTAATTAGGCAAGTAGGTTATTTCTTTATTATAAATAATATATAAATAAGTAAAAATAATATAGAAGAAGCAAAACTTATTGTAAATTGTTTACACTGCATGCCAGCAAATTGGTCCACAATTTAGAATAAACCACAGTAATTACATTGCACCGGGAAAAGAAAAGAAAAAATATATATTAAACTCCCCGAAAAACTCCTAATTACTGCTCGAAACACGTACCAGGACAAATGTACACCATAATTTTTACAAGTAACGATTGCGATTTGACATTTATTGTGGGCATTAAGGCGAACGATACCCGCCACAAATACGGCCATTTTGTACACGAGGTGAATTCATAAAATGGCGGATTATGAATGTGTTGACATAAGGTCGGCTTATTTTTTTTTTTTTCTAATTAAAAGCATAAGGTGCATCAGAAGAGTCGACGTTTGGCGATATGAATACATTACAGGGTGTTACAAAACTACCCGTAAAGCCGAAAGGAGGTTAAATGGGGCCTTATAACAAGTACATTCACAATATTTAAGAACCGCTGTAACGCTGTATAATCTGGGTCCCTGACATGATAGCTGACAAAATTTTTGGCTTTGATGATTAATTATATTTATTACGGGGTAACACGTTGTATAAACGATTGCACCGAGTACTCTCGGTCGTGGCGAATCTCAGGAATCCCGTGACCGCACTTGCTTTCTCTAGCCCTATATGTCGTATAGGGCCAGAGAAGGCAAATGCGGTTTTTAGTCGGTAGGAGTCCGATATACCCTGCCAACTCCCCAGGTGGTGGATGATCCGTAAGAGAGAAGAAAAAATGAGAAGCTACATAATTCATTTCTGAAACCAAGACATGAAAGCGCTGTTAAGCGTGATGGTTCGATTCCTGGGTCAATTAAAGTGTTAAGAGTGTTTCTGATTACTAACTCTCAGTAGTAGCTTGCGTTTTACACCTCTGCTTAACCCTACAGATTCGGTCGTGATAGTATAGTAAGGTAAGGACTAAACCCGATACATGAAATAGTTTCGCAATACTCGTATATTAAATCCTTTCTAAGTGAAGGGATAAATTCTTAAAGGCCTCGCCTACTGGCCGGGTTATTTGGCACGTCTGCTTTGACATTGCGAATGCGTTACTAAACTAACCTGTTTATAGTGCGGGACAAAATTATTCGGCCCCGTAGGTATTTTCTTTTATCAAGATTTTTCTTTTGGATTCTTTTATTGAATCAAAATATACAATATATTATATAATTACTAGCTGACCCCGCAAACGTTGTTTTGCCATAAAAAAAATATTGGGGTGCGTCACCCTTATCATTTAGGGGTATGATAAATAGATGTTGGCCGATTCTCAGACCTCCTCGATATGCACACAAAATTTCATGCAAATCGATCCAGCCGTTTCGGAGGAGTACGGTAACTAACATTGTGACATGGAAATTTTATATATTAGATAGATTACTCAATGTAAGTAGTTCGAAACTGTACACAAAGTATTCATCGCATTATACCGATTTTTTTCTCAATCATAATTCGGTTTGACCAATCAATAACTAATACTCTTTTGCAATTACCTATGTTTATATAATGTAATCTCTTGTCTTAGAATAAAATATAAGCATTACAAATTCTTACAATTGCAGTACCTATATTCACGAGAACAAAACATTTTAAGATCTAGTTTTTGCCAATAAAAGTAATGACATTTTATTAATTACCATTTGCAAATTACTCAGTAATAACTGTTAGTACACTTTAACAAATGTAAGGTAGTGGGATAGCATCTAGAGTACTCGCGATCGTGAGATTTCTTTCAAACACAATCGCAATGAGGCCACTGTTTATCTTCATGACCTTATTAAAGTTACGATGTGAGCAGAATTCCTAGCGGTATCGTACAAAGCGTGGAGGTAGTACTTATTTACATAATTGTTATGTAGAACTGTAATTTTTTAAAATTAGATACTAGCAAGGTAACCCAATAAATAAATATTTCACATTAATTACTTTCTAATTTTACAATTAAAGTGTATAAAAGTGATTAAGTATGCAAAAACAAAAATAAGTAGCATGCAAATATTAAACGGTTATGTTTTTACTGTCCTGCAGTGTACAACAGCGTTATAGCTGATATTATCGGCTGGTACCCAGATATGCACTGCAGGACATTCAAACAGATTCGGTTTTAAAGATAATTATTACGTACTTCGCACAGGTGCATTGATGTGGGCACGTATTGAAATAATGTTTCAAGTTATCTACTTAGTACAGTGGCAAAGGTCAGTTCACACACAGACGCGACGCGACGAGACGATACTGGAAGAGGTAGAGGCGCAGCGCTACGTGGTGCAAAATATTCTGAATTCTCACAATGAAATATGTATCTTTTCGCACCGTCGCGTTGCGTCTCGGTGTGACGCTAAGTGTATTTGAAATACTTAACAGAATAAAAACCACTCTGGTATTTATTATAATCAGCTCATCCCAGCTCTTTCTCAACTAATGATGTGATTGCCACATTAGTCTAGTAGTCGTAAGCATAGCTGCTACGTTTAAGATCATAGGTTCGATTTCCAGGTCGGGTAAACTGTTACTGGGATTTTCTAGAAAAATCTTAAAGCAGCTCGGAGTTGCAATTTACCCCCGATTAATGGATAGGTGGCTTACCTAACTGTGAACTGTAGGTGTACATAAGTACACCTCTGCCCTTTGGGGAAAACAGGCGTAATATTTTTATATTATGTTGTGGTTGGCTGCCAGACTACTACGAAGCAATTATTTTTTATACTACTAAGGTGGCAAACAAGCATACGGCCCACCTGATTACAAGCGGTTACCGTAGCCTATAGACGCTTGCAACACCAGGGGTATAACTTGCACATTGCCGACCCTATAAAACGAAAGAGGAATAGTTGGGTTGCCATTATAAGGGTCAAAGTCCCCCCACTGCCAACACAACGTTTCCTCGCGGAGCACTGGCAAACTTGCTCACCATAAGAAACACAACACAGCTTAAAGCAGTGTTATTTCACTTCGATTTTCTGCAAGGCGGAGGTACTTCCCCAGTCGAGCAGCTCTAATTTGAGTGGAATTACTCCCACTATGCCCTACCTCTCTTACTACTACCAACTACCATCAGACCTCCGTAACCCAGTTTCTACGCAATTAAATACTGAACGGAGTTGAATGAATTTAGGCACTATGTTAGTCTATGCCTTGCATTAGAGCAGAGGTTACTTTTTTTGGCGTAGGAAGCTTATTTTCCTTTCTATAATAACAACAATTTTGTTCAGAACTTTGTTATTAAATGGCATGTCCTTGAACTTACCAATACATACAAAGCGGCAGTCTCTAAAGAATATAAGTACCTAGGTAATTTTTATGGCCTAAAGTGTACAATACAATCGATTTGTATCGAGATATGCGCTGTGGAACATTCAAATACTCGTAGATTCTGCTTCACGATAAATATAATACAACTTCACATAGATATTTCGAATTATATTGACTATCGTAGGTATTCGTATTCTACGTCTAAGTAGCCAGAAATTTTACTAAAGGATTCCTGCAATACAGAAAACTAGTAAGAAAATACTGGAAATTTAATATAATATTGTGTTAAAAAAATCTGGATGCAGGACATTAATATTTTTCTTTATCTTTAATTTAGGAAATACCTATTTATCTTTAGTTTAGAAAATTAAATCTACCAAATCTTATCATATAATAATCAATAGATAGTATTGGAACATTTTAAGGGTACCAAACAATGTATATAATACTTATTTTTGTATATAATACATGGTGATAGTATAAAAGAAATACGTAGACAAACACAAACACTTAACCATTACTTAATACACAAATAACCACTAACGTTGTCAGTCTACTTACTCAACAAATCTAGACGAAAGCATAGACTGCAAACTTCAAATTTAATATGGAGGGTTTATTGTGTAAATATCCTCTAAAAAAGGAATTGCGAAAATTCGCACGTAACGGCAAATACGAGATCAATACGGATAGCCCCGCAGGTGTGCCCTGCAGTGTTCAATATTTTTACAGCTGTTGATTATGTTTCTTACCCTTTTGATTCTATGTAGGGGTGAATAGGGACACTTTGAAAAGGATTTTCAGGTTTAATTATTAGATTGTTTCCAACAAGGAATCTAAAATTGTTATTAAATTATAATAAAGTATTACGAGTCCTTGTTGGCATTAAATTATAACATACCTTTCAAAGTTTTGTCCCCGTTCACCCCTTCTTCCCTACTCACCCCGTTTGAAAAAGATTCGGTGTGGCGTGGTTTCGTGTATGATCTAGAGGTTCCGGGTCTGGGTGTTTGTGTATGTGAACATTTGTGTTTGTAAATACACCCACAAAACAAGAGAGAATACTAGTGTGGGGGACAAAGTTTCAATAAAAAAAATACAATATTATTGCAGATAACAGTTATTTCTATTTTAAGTTGTGAACAAGTCGGTTATACACATTGATAGATTAAATTAAAATTGGATTTCCTTCGCTAGAGCTCTGACTAGACAGAATTATATTACTATAGAAGTTCCTAACAATTCAATTTGTCATTTAATTTTGATCTGCCTCCCTATAAATCATGTTATTTTTAGCACTTCCACGCAAATATTTCCCGGAAAGTAGGTAAGGTGAAAATAAAAAAAAACATTCTACGAAGTTTGTAGGCTAGTGGTTCTAGTGTCGGACTTCTGATCACTAGGTAGTGCGATCGATTCCCACAAGACACATATAGGCATTTATGTAATGAACATAAGTGTTTGGGTTTTTTTGGGTGTTTCTTATGTATCAGTATATATACAAATACAAAAAGAAAGTATAAGATACTACGTATTGTATCCATTGTCTAGTACTCAAAGAACAAGTTCTGCTTAGTATGGGACTAGATGGTACTGTGTAATATGTCCCAAATATTTATTTATTTATTTGATTCCGTTTTTATATACATATTACTGCTTCCACTTTAAGTCTTCAGCATCCACTTTTAGTCTTCGGCATCCACTTTTAGTCTTTGGCGTCCACTTTAAGTCTTCGGCATCCACTTTAAGTCTTTGGCTTTTACTTTAAGTCAAGCCTGTTTCGTGGAGATAGGACTTTTTTAAGTAACTATTGAACACTTGCCATTCAAATAAATAGGTACACATACATTCAACTAATTGCATTGTAAGTAAACCACAGTATTACTCACAAGCACAATAAATTAACGGTTCACAGTGTGTCAATGTGTGGGTGGGGCGTTAGTTCTCATGTTCTCATCAAGTCAAGTCAAGTCAAGTGAAGGTACTCTGAGTACTATTTAATATAATATATATGTGGTGCATTTAAAATGTCGATACGATAAATTTCGATAAATTGTACAGGTTGTTACAAAACTACCCGTAACGCCGAGAGGAGGTTAAATGAAGCCTTATAAAGAGTCCATTCACAATATTTAAGAACCGTAGTAACGCTGTATAACATACCCCAAAAAAGGGAAAACAACAACCTTTATGAATGAAAAATAGAAAAACTATTAAAGTAGACAATTATTAGGTAAAATAGGTACGTAGGCCTTTCTGTTAAATAATTTGGTTCCCTGACACGACAGCTGATATTTTTTTTTGCTTTGATAATTAATTATATTTTTTACGGAGTATTCTGTGACACGTTGTATATAAACGGCATGTAAAAAGTAATGATAGCCTAGTGATAATAATATGACCATTGGACTACCAAGTCAAAGGTTGCATGAAAACCGAACCCCAGGCACACACCTCTGACTTGTGTGTATTAACAATTAATTATTATCACTTGCTTCAACTGTAGAAGAAAACATCGTGAGGACACTTGTTTGCTTTAGAGATTTTTCTCGACGGTGTGTGAAGTCTGCCAACCCGCACTAGGACAGCGTGGTGAACTATAGCCTAATCCCTCTCAATCTGAGAGGAAACTCTTGCCCAGCACCATGGCGCCTTTCCAGCCACTCTTACATTGCAGGTCTTACTGCCACTATCGTGGCATGCCCTATTACCCCAAAAGATTAGGTAGAGTTGCTACTGAGAATTTACCAATAGAAAACCCAATGACTTTTTGCTTGACCTGAGAATCGAACCCACACTAAGCAAAGAACAATATCCCGAGCTTTAGCTTAACTTCAGCTATGCTTGTGATAGCTCAGCTACAAACCAAGAACTATATAAAATATTTTTAATTTCATACTTAATTATATTTTTATTACAACAACTATTCCGACACAAAGTTTTGCCGAGTCGTAGAACATAAAAGTAATATTTTTTATCAAGAAATGCCATTAAGACATTTATATAGAATAAAAAAACTACCATGTGAATAATAAGTCATTTTCACAGCTACAATTATAGCATTTATAGAACTAAAGTGGGTATGGGTGGGTATCATCATCACCCTATTTACAGTCCCACTGCTGGGCACGGGTTTCCCCTCTCATCCAGAGAGGGGATTTTGGGAAATTTTCTCTGGCATGTAGGTCAAATACATTATATTGACTTTGACTTTTAATGTAAAAATAATGGTCAAAAAGTACTTACTGCCTAGTACTAGTACCTGTACTGGTACCTAGTACTTTTTGACCATAATTTTTACATTAAAGACAGCCCCCAAAATGCCCGTCCTTCACCGCTTGCAAGTATGTATTTTAGTTGGTTTCCTCACAATACACAATTCGTCTACCATTTCGTATGTTATAACATACCCGGACCCATGTAATAATGCGAGCCTATTGCGTAACTAGGTACAGAAACACAAACTCCGAGCTGCTACTGAGAATTTCATCAAAAAAACCAATAACACTTTGCTTGATCTGGACATTTAACCTTGGACCTAACACTTAGAAGCCGTATTTGCTTTCACGAGACTAATGAGGCTGTAACATTAATCTTCAATTATTATAATTAGAAGTTCATTTAAAGCATAATCGGTGAAGATTTCATACAATTCCATTCCATCTGGTTTCTATTTTGAACTAAGACTATTAGTGTATTTGCCAAATAGCAAGTCGATGTAAGCAATTTTGTCTCCGAGTTTCTTCTAATCAAATTTAACCAGACATACTAGAAAATTTCGTAGTGCTACATCATTTCCTGTGAAATCAGTTTCTACTTTGACATAAGTACTCACCAATCTTCAGAAGTGGTGATCTGACACCAATAAACTTTATATGGGACCAACTTGTAAGTATATTTAATCAGATAAAAAATCCACATCGGTTCACGATCGGTGAAGATATTACGTAACATACACTTATAAAAAACATCCAGTCCAATTGAGCACTTCCTCCTTTTTTAAATTCAGTTAAAAATATGTCTTCAAATTGACTAAAAGAACCAACAATGAATTCTTAAACGAAACTTAATCAATCAATCGATAGATTCGCAAAAACAAACCTGACACGGCGTGACCAAGCTACGGTATATTTTTATCTCCAACAAAAACTGGAATTCCATCGAGTACTCATACAAGTACTGAGATAAACGCAATGTAGGAAAGAGATAGATATAATAATATAAACAGGAGTGAAAGAGAAGAAAAAAGTCGCGTGTCTGGAACAGGATAACTCTAGGTTCATCAGTTTTTATGACAGAACTTGGTTTGCACACCTGATGAGTAGCTATGGTTTGACGGGAGAAGTTTCCTTACGGTTATTTTCGATTATTAGGTACAGAGTTTTAAAGCAACAGGTGTTTGTGTCGTAATTTCAAGACCCATGTTATTTAAACTGCCCAAAGCAAAAATACAGTACTTAATTTGTAGGGAAATATATAAAATTATCAGCAGTAATGTGTAAATATGTAAAATCACAATCGTCAGAAGAGCAGTGATAGCCTAGCAGTATGACCATTGGACTGCCAAGTCAAGTTTGAATCTAAGGCACGCACCTCTGATTTTAAGAATTTATGTGCGTATAAATAATTAATTAGGTATCACTCGCTTAAACGGTGAGGAAAACATCGTGAGGAAATCGCGGGTGAAGTCTACCAACCCGCACTAGGCCAGCGGGGTGGACTATAGCTTAATCCCTCTCAATCTAAGTGGAGACCCGTGCCCAGCAGTGGGTCAGTATGTACGGGTTGATGATGATGATCATATTCAACCTAGCATTTTCCCAAAAGTCAGCCTATAGACTCCAGCAACATTAGTGGTATCAATCGTGTGGTGTCATCTTCAGACCTCAGTTATCAAGTCTTATTTGCCCAGTGATTTTAAGAGAGGTAGGGTATAGTGGGAGTAATTCCACTCAATATGGAGCTGCCCGACTGGGGAACTACCTGCACCTTGCAGAAAATCGAAGTGAAATAACACTGCTTTGAGCTGTGTTCTGTTCCTTATGATGAGCAAGGTTGCCAGTGCTCCGCGAGGAAACGTGTTGGCAGTGGGGGTACTTTCACCCTTATACTGCCAACCCAATTATTCTTCTTTCGTTTTACAGGTTCGGCAACGCGCAAGTGATACCCCTAGTGTTACAAGCGTCTATAGGCTACGGTAACCGCTTACCATCAGGTGGGCCGTATGCTTGTTTGCCACCTTAGTGGTATAAAAAAAGTGATTTCACTGGCTACATTACCCTTCAAACTGGATCACAATAAAGTTAGAACATAACTGTTTAGCGGCAGCTTATTTGGTGATGTGTGCCAATCCAGGCGAACTAAACAACAGAGTTCTACCACTCCAAAAAAGTCTATCATCTAAAAAGGTTACACATCTTTTCGAACTTCACAGTCCTGATACATCTTATTGTATCGACGGATCGCGTAATTTCCGTCGTAGTCCGCTACATTTGGTGCGTGATCGTCAAAGCGGAAATCGGCTCATGAATTTCCTGATACGAATTTTTCGCTAGATTTGTCCCTAGCCTAATCATTTTGAGAGGAAACAATTGAAAGGAAAAGTGGCTTTTACCGTGGACGCTGGTAATCATTGTCAATACCGATTATAGGCAGGATACGCCATTGCCTACCTTAATGAACAAGTTTAACAGTAGGATATCACTATTGCTTAGAAACTGGATTGCGGGAGACTGATGAAAATTGCTTCATGTATTTATATTCAAATGCATCGTGTTAGACGGCGAAGCAACCAAAACATAGTTGGGAATAGCTAGGATGATTATAATGTAGCAAAAAGTTTCGATCGCCACTTTCGTCAAAGCTAGGAGAAGCAAAATTGGTCTTCAAAACAGTTTGCTAAGTTGATAAAACTCCTATTAAGCTTTTTTATAAACATATTAATATAATATAATAATCAACTTTAACCAGGTATTTTTAGTGAGTAATAGAAGCTAGCGTTTCTAGCAAATTTATATGACTGCTAGAGGATACCCCATACATAAAATTCAGTCAGCGTCTCTATAATATCTCTGCTTCGGTTCTCGAGGTAAAAGAAATTTTGTATGGAAGCCGAGGGACTTGCTCCCTTTTAATATTACTCTTTCCTAAACAACCGACTCCACAATAAAAATCTTGATCACAAAAGTCGCAACAATTTTTAATTAAATTACTTAAAAATCAACACAAGCAATAACTCAATAACATTTTTCTAATTCCAAAATAATTACAAAACAAAACAGCAATGGAAAAATGAAAATTGGTTCCGCCAAAATTTTTCCTTGAGAACAGATGGGGAGGAAATAGCCAAACAATGTGGAGGAGTAAATGAATGAATTTGGACATAAAAGAATAAAGAATATAAAACATTTTTTATACCTCTGGGGTGTAAGAGCACAGAGTCAGCGGAAGTTGCAAAAACTTTTTGGTTTTAAAAATTGAGTCAATATGTCTCTTGTAACCTGATCAGAGAGCTAAAATTATAACAGAAAAACCTGGATTCAATTCTAATTTAGAACTCGGAGAAGATCATTAGCATCCTAATGTGAATCACAATTAATCGGTCATTTTAATATCTGCGAAAAGTAACATTACTAAATTGAAAACTTGCCATTTATGATATCACTAGAAAATAAAATTTGAAACGACAGTCTAAGAAGTTTGCTACACTGCACTAGTCATGGTGCATGGTTTACTATAGCTAATAAAATTCCTCAATCTAGAGAAGGCAAAGGTTCAAGGTTGTAAGTAATAAATAAGCTTCCTTTGAAGCTGCTAAATCCACAAACTACAAAAACTTGTTGATGCACAACTACGATAAATGTCAACAAAAAAAAAGAAAAACAAACGTACATTTGGTGCACCCATCTCTCTTCTGGAACTAGTTCGCGAAACGTATCGTAACAATAATAGTTTCAGTACACAAACCAATTGGATTGAAAATATTGTGTCTGACCAACTGTTCCTATATTTTATTCAGCGCTCGAACCCGACCCCTCCATCGGAATATCAAGCCGATTGTAGTCTAAAAAAAGTAAAAAGAAAACAATTCCGACTTATATCTGCATCCAGTATTTTTTTTTTCAAAGAAATTAACAAGTATCCTAGTTGTTCATATTAACTTCTCATTTCTACACGAAATGATGTAGAGTAATAAATTTCATAGAGTCCAAAAGAAAAATTGGCAGTAAGATCAAATGAACGAACTGAATTAGTTTACGCTGTGGTCAGTGTAAAGGAAAAATTTCTCATTCGGAACGCGCACGTTGATAGTACGGTGGTTCTACCTCGTTTTTGAGGCTCTGCAGTGATGCGAGACAGAGATGGATGTATACGACCACGCTTCCAAAGAGCGGGACAGAGGTATTATTGCACCGGTAGTGAGGAGTGAAAGAGATCAATAATGAGACGCACGAGGAGTTGAAAAGGGATTTCAGATTAAGGTCGTTGTCGAGTCAAAGAGCATGTTAGTAGGAAAATTTGTAGATTCGTATTTAGGTAAAGTAACATAAGGCTTTTAGCTGTGACTCAGTGAGGAAAATCCAAACTTTTTACTGTTTGTCTGGATATCATTCATTATGGTTTTTGTAAACACTACATACAGTAACCTATTCTGTAATATTAGATTTTTAATAGGCTGTTCTAGTATTCTATTTGCTAGTATAATTATGAAACATTTTTAAGAGGTTTGAGAATTTCCTACACCTTTAATGTTATTCTTCCAAGAAGAATCTCATTATCATGGTCGACATCATGCTTTAATTCTACTTTATTAAAACTTTAGTTCACTTTAAAACGTTTTCACATCTACAAAATTATAATAATATAGATTACTCATATACATACTAACTTCAAAACAGCAGAGTGGTAACTTTTAGGCTACAGCGCTCCATTTAGCTTTCACGTGGCATAGGCAGAAAGTCTCCGTCTTATCTTCACTACAGCCTACTCTATGGTACCAAGCCTGGCCGGGCGAGCGCAGCTTTACATACACCCTCAGTCACTAGCTGAGCGTCGCGGGTGTCAGTGTGTCTCGTTGGCCCCAACACGCATCGTTACGCGGCATTTTGAAAAACGAACATTTTCGAAAAAATATTCTTAAAAAGTAAAAAGAAAACGATCGTGTTTTTCTGTGAGTGCCAGTGTGATAAAACAATTAATTTACATTTAGTGGTGGATGATTATTTTCGTGGATTTGTAGTGTTGTGCCGTTTTCAGATGTTGGATTTTTAATGTGAAAGATTACAGGATTAAGTAATGAACGTTTTGTATCGTGATTACGAAGCTGAAGGTTAGTGGATTATTATTTTTCGGTAAAATTTCGTTTTTGCGCGTGAATCTCGCGTGTTTGTGCTTTTAGGGTGACTGGTTTATTTTGTAACGAAATAACGTGTTGATGATACGGTGTTTTTTTGGCGACAATCTCATAAAAGAGCGCGTTTTCATGGAAATGGTGGTGTCATATTTTTAGGTTATTTTTTTCTGTTGCGGTTGTTTCAGGTGGTTATATTTTATCTAGTATGCTGTAGTCAAAAATAAATTGCCTTTATCATTTACAATATCAGATAATCTTTATGTGTTCTAGCACCATTTAAATACGACCCCGTTTATGTAGTTTTTTCTCTACTCATGCTTCCAGGAGAAAAAAAAAACTGGTATACGGAATACTGCCAGTTTTGATACCTATTATGCCAATAGTAGCCTCAAAAACAATATACCTATAATGATTTTGATTACTGATTTGAAAGCTAACGATGATTCTATAGATAAATCAGAAGAAAAGCCAGGTGTAAGCAAATTATTAAGCTTAGTATTAAGCTTATTGCCATCAGGGTTAAAGAATGAAATACAGACGAAATTAATCATAATAATAATTAATGAAAAACTAAGCTTGGTAGGTAACTTGTTTAAAGTTTTGAACCTAAAAGCTTTTAAGCCCATTTTACATTAATGTTAAACATTAGTAACATTGTACAAACATATTCTTGTGATGTTCAACATAAAATTATAACGTTCAGGACTCATTAACATAATCATAACAGAATTGTGTCAAAACATTCGTGTTGGCGTAAGGAAATTATTTTTTGTGTACACGTGTCGATTTTTGGACGAATTTGATTAACTAGCTTGGGTCAGGGATGGTAGGCATTTATTTATTTATTAATTTATACTAAATGTATAAAAGTGTACAAAGACGGTCTTAATGCCTCAGGCATTCTCTACCAGACAACCTTTAGGTGGTGCAGAGACGATCATGGTAGATGTGAGAGGTATAACGCGAATATTATTGCCTAAACTATAAAAGTAGGTAGTAAAGGCATTAAAGTCAACTTAAGAAAACATTTTCTTAAGTCAATCATCATCATCACTACATAGTGATGATGATGATTTTTAATAACTAGCGACCTGCTGCAGCTTCCCACGGCCAGAAAAATATTTTATTAGAAAATATTTTATTATAAATTTTCTTTTATATCTAACAATCGCTTCTTGCCTCAATATATGATCATCATCATCAACCCATATACTGTCCCACTGCTGGACACGGGTCTCCTCTTATATTGAGAGGGATTAGGCAATAGTCCACCACGCTGGCCTAGTGCGGGTTGGAAGACTTCACAAACCGTCGAGAAAAATCTCTAAGGTATGCAGGTTTCCTCACGATGTTTTCTTTCACCGTTTAAGCGAGTGATATCCCTCCCCTCACCCTGTCACTTAATTTAGGGCAGTGTCACAAATGATGACGTCAGATGGAAAATTTCGTGCCATGTGAAATAGTCGGATTTTTAAAATTACTGATTATATCATTTCTGGTCAAACCTCCTCTCAGTACCTCAACCTTTTCTCAGTTCACTTATTCATCAACTGTGTCAAGCGAAGTACTGTTTTAGAATAGAATATAGTAGAATTCTTCTTCTTCCTCATTGCTGAGGATCTTAACCACATTTTCTACTATGTTGTTACCATGCCAAGCAGTAGTTGCACATGCATTACTGTGTCCAACTGTGTACACTTCACACTTGCAAACAGACACGCTACACAACTTCTCTGATTGAGATCCGTGCAGTACAATGGCTCCAGCTGAAAACCAACGTCAAGCATATAATTTTGCTTGACATTTAGCTGATCTGGAGACCTATTTGGTCCAGGTGTGAGACACATGCAAAATAGTATTACTTAGTATTTTTTTATTTTTGTTTAGTCCTTTTGTAATTTTTTATTTATTTTTTCGTATTGTTATTGTTTATTTATTTGTGTCTCTGTGCTGGTCAAATAAAAGATTTTTCTTACTTTCTTTCTTCGGTCGAAAGACAATGTTTCCAGCAAGATTACAAGGCAATAGAGACTTAACATCTTATATCTCAGGGTGTCCAGCGCAGTGTAGTGCCGCACAGGACTTTAATGTTTTCAAACTCCTGGGTGGCACTGCAATTGTTATGGGCAGGTGTTAACACTTAGCACTAGTCCCGGTTGTCATCATCCTTAGAATAAAAATTGGGTTGAAGAGTTCTGAAGGCACTTAGAAGTCTTCATTAACATCATCATCAGCCTGTATATTAGTCCACTGCTGGACTAAGGCCTCCCCTTATGTGTGCCATTTCATCCAGTCCTCCGTTTTTTGCATCCAGCTTCTACCAGCAGCCTTTCGCAAATCATCACTCCATCTTGCCGGACGTTGTCCTACACTACGTTTGCCGGTTTACTTGGTAGTCGCTTGGTCTAAAATATTCTAATATTCAGCTGCATCTGGTTTCAGTGAAAACCAACCTCAGCATAGTTGGTAAAAGGCGATGATCGAGCCAAAACAAAATCGACAAAAATTAGAATTACAAGAACAAACCTAAATGGTGACTTTTTCCTCGATTCCAATCTAGCTTTTTCACGTGGGCAGAAATTATAGCCTTTTATACTGCTAATTTATGGGTAATGTTTTTTGTAGGCGAATATTAAAAGGTAACAATGAAGCGGCTATATTGTTCCAGAATTCAATGGGTTTCGAAATTCTGCCATCAATTATTTGGGTTAAAATACTAATTGTCACGATTTTCTATAAAACCGTGAATGGGAAGGAAAGCTTCCGATGACAAAGATTATTGTTTTATGAGTTTATCTGATGATCAGCTGTTTTGTGTCAACGACTAATTGAAAATCGTAATGTAATAAAAACACAACTTAGGCTTAGGCAGATGTGTGCTAATGTTCACCCACAGTTCGCCGGTAATATGACCTACGCAAATATCTTGCTGATCTGGTATCCTAGTACGACAGGTCGTTTAGCTCCCTCAATAATGGTTGAGCTACTCGATGACTGATGTCTACGTGCCGTCAGTTAGGACTAGTCAAGTCGAAGCTGTTATGGCTTTATCTTCAAAAGGCCAAATTTTGCTGTAACATTCATATAAATACCTGATAACATTGGTATTTTCTAGACATTAAAAGGGATCATGATTCTCTGAGTTTGTTGAAGACCGTTATCTAGGAAATACCGGCGCCAATAAGTATTTAAAAAAAAAAATTACTTGTTAACTAATTGTCTCTAAGATGTCAATTCATGTACAGAAATAAATGTCATTTATCATTAAAGGATGCTGATTTTCATCCCACAGCTTCCTGGTTAGTTTTTCGTGCGCCACCTTGAATTAGCCTTGGCGGTATTATTTCTGTTATCCGAACTGTATTTTGTTATATTTCTATATGAATCACTAGTTTACAATTTCTGCTACCTACTTTATCTTTTAAAATCTTAAAATAATTTTGCTACCATTGTCCCTTTAGACGGCTTGGTGCGTTAGACACACCTTCAAGCTCTTTGTGGACTTTTCCTTAGAAATGCAGGTTTCATCACATTTCCTTTCTCCTTCGAGATTGTGTAGACTAAACACAATAGAAAATCCCAGTTCGTAGATCCCAGAATAGGAACTTAAACGAAAATCTTTTATTTTAAACAATACTCAAATACACTTTTAACTCTGTTTGGGATCTGATTCCAGATTCAAAAATACTATTATCAAGCCAGTAACGTTAGTGAACCAAAACTGCTGTTGCATGCTGCGTTCCCGTCAAGGATTCTCAAACCTGACTTAAAATAAAAATAAACAACGTTTGGACACACCTGTTGGTCAATTATCCCGGGGTACAAAAACTTGCTCCCACTTTTAATAGAAGGGGAGCAACTAAGGTTTTAATGGGTGTCACTCAATTTGGTTATCACTTTAGAGACTTTTTGATGAGTTTCGTGCGTCTTAGATAAAGTTAGGCTGAACGAAAATTTATTACAGAAAATAATGATGACAAGAAAATTATTGCTTGAGGTCGAGCTGCGTTCTTGAGTTTTTCTATGAAATTCTCAGTAGCAGCTAGAAGTTTGGATTTGTGCCCGATTAATGGTAATAGGCATACCTCCTATTACGTACATGGCATTTAAACATACCGGAATTGTTCATGTAGATTAGTACACATGTGCCTTACCCTTCGGGGAATACAGCGTGATGGTATGCATGCTATTTAAATAGAGAATGAATTATTATTAGTGATAATCTCAATCTAAAAAGTGATAATAGGCCGAGTTACAAAGGTTACTCCACCGTGCAATTGCCGGATCCCTTCGTAAGTTGTTTTTTAACGATCAAGATCAGTTTGCAGTATCAGTTTTTTTTTTGTTATATCTTTGTTAAAATCGTTCGCCCGTTCGTGTGAGTGTTAAGTTTGTAGTTCTTTTGCGAACTTTTGCATAAAAGAAAAGTTTGTCAGTTTTTATAATTGGAAGAAAGTATTCTGGCAATTCTTTTTTTGTTTTTTTGCTGTGATTGATGTTTGAGGTGGTTTGAATGTTATGTTTTCGACGTTGTAATAATAAATAGCGTGTTGACTAATTATGACCTATTTAAAAATAAAAATTTTGATGGTTATTATGATGAGAAAGCCGTCGGTCCCAGTTGTCATAAAAACACCTATGACAATCGTTAGTGGTAGTCCAAAAAGCCTGACAACCAGTCTATCCTCAGGGTCAAGGTCTGATGGCAGTCGCTTCGTGTAAAATACTGGTATTCAGCCGCATATATAGTTGGGATGCTTAGAAAACCACCTGGGGAGGTGCCAGGAAACTCCTACCCACTAAAAACCGCATTTGCCTTGATTGATTGATTTGTAGTATGTTAGTGTAATTTTCAATTCAACATTTGATAACTCTCTTAATCATATTGCAGCTTTAAAATCATTTTAATAGGCAATATAAATCGTTTTTATCATAAATCATTTCAACACATAATCGACGTAATGTATTATGGTATTTTACCATCTATTGTGTGATGTAGACCATAACAATTTTACTCACTTATAGGGCTATAGCCTTATCAGAAATGAGTCTTTATATCGTTTATAGAACCTGAGACATAGCTTATCGGTCACGTAAGACCACTTTAGCAGAAAAGCTTTGATCAAAGGAATTTAGTATATATTTTCAAAGAGGTAAAGTTGTAAATCACTAAGCAAGAATTCGAGATTTAATTAGCGAACGATTTGGAACTTTCTTGTGGTAAGTTTAAGTTGTAAATCAAATTGTAGAGCTTCGTCTCCGCTTTGTTTTGCAAGTTCTCATGGAAAGTTGATATTTCGTTTTTGTTAGAAAGGTATTTTGTTAATTTGCATTTCTACGGAATTGGTCAAGTATTCGCATGTGCGACTAATGTAAGTAATGGTTTGAAGTGGTAATTTTGTCTGTTATGGTAAGTTCTATTAGTAGTCCGAAATTTGGGTATTTTTGCTTATTTAATAGCAATAAGATCTCATCACTATCAAATTTTGATATTACAATATCTCTACTTTTCCCATTTTTTACCTTTTACTTACTAATTTTTTACTTATTACTTACCATTTTTTACTTATTTCTTACGCAGTTAGAGAATATCTACAGGCGTATTTCTTCTATTTTTTTCTTATTACCAAAATGAAAATTATTTTGCTAAAGTGCTGTTAGGGTAGAAAATTGTTTGTGTGTTATTTCACTAAAGAAGATGTGGCTTGCATTAAACCCACACAAATGAAATATTTGCTAGTGGGCGACAAAGTAATCTACCCACTTCTTTTGGCGGTCTTATTTTGACTTGTTACATTTCTATCGCTTCCGCTCTTATTTAAATAAATTGAGTTACACTTAAATTCTTGGCTGTTAAGTCTTGTGCACTCTCGTCATCAGATGAATTTCTCTCTCTCACTCTCTGTCACTAGTGGTCATAAGCATGACTACTATGCTAGTGTCCCGTTTTCGATTCCCATGACGAGGAAACTGTAATTAATGTTTTTTTATGCAATTCTCAGTAACAACTCGGAGTTTGGATTTGTGCCCGGTTAATGTGGAAAGGTGTATTGCCCCGGTCACCAGTGTAGAGAGGCGAGGTGTGTTGCCCCTCCAACTAAAGGGAGGATCCTCCAACCAGGTGGGTGTTTTACCTGGCGGGCCACGGCACGACGGTTGATGTCGGGCGGTTTTTTATATGCAACTTGTGTTGCAAATATTGCTTGCGCGATTCAGGATTTCGTAGTTCCATGTAGCGTGGTAGATGTCGCTACAAGCAAATTGCTGGTTTAGATTTGTACATCTCTGCCTAACCCTTCGGTGACGCAAGCCGTGAGGGTATGTAGAATTCCGTACAATACTCATACCATTTGGTATTCGTGTTTCGTTTGGTTACGAGAGGCATGAGTCCGTTACACATCGCGCGATGGTCTGGTCCGCCCACGTTACCCCATAACTTTGGGGTCACATTAAAAAAAAGTTTGTGGTCTTGCAAAAGTCGTTTCTTTTTTTGTTTGTTATACAATTTGGGATCCGTGAGATTTAAATCTGATTTGGGTAAGCGTACATCTATAATTACTTTGTGACGTATATAGATGGTAATTTTATCATGGTGTTGAAATGGATGCTCAGTGTTGTCTTTTTTAAAGTTGCTTTACTTAGAATTTTGATCTGATATACAATTTTTTGTATCGTATAATGCCGTTTGTTACTTGGCTTTAGGAAGCCACTTTTTAATAATGGTTGAATGCGGTTTTACTTATTTTTCAATTAGTTTTTTCTTAGTGTATGTTTATTGCTCGTACTTTTCGCCAGTTCTTTCAAAGGCTTGGTCCTATATTCTTCTTGATCGTCTAGATCAGGTAGCAAGAACTACCTAAAGTGGTTTTCTATAAAACCTGTCGTATGTAGGTTAATTTTGAATGCATTTACTATAACCACATTTATGTCCCATAATGCGAAATTACTCCACTTTCTAGCACCTACTTGTACACTTTCTACGAATCTTGTTATTGGGTATTCAATAGTTAATACCGTATAAGGTTGTAGTAATTAGGTTGACAGTAACCACATTGGTCGGTTACAAATTGGTTTGATTAGGCTATTATTTTATATTATATTAAGTTAATTAGACTGGTAGTTTATTTTTATGCATTTTTCCAGTGAAAGCTGAGAATTTATTTAATTTCGTCTCCTACTTCTTTCCCCCAACCTTTTTTTTTATACCACTAAGGTGGTAATCAAGCCAACGGCCCACCTGATGGTAAGCGGTTACCATAGCCTATAGACGCTTGCAACACCAGAGGTATCACTTGCGTGTTGCCGACCCTGTACAAATCTTTTCACACCCTTCTTGAAGAATCCCATGCTAATAGTGTCTCGGGAAAACCTGGATCTAGACTTAATCTTTTGTTTTAAAATAAAGACAGGTCTCGCACTAGGGCAGAAATCCTGGGTCATGAGATACTATATAAACATGTAATTAACAGACTGTGTACAACCAGAATTGAAATAAAATTATCTGTGCATCACAAAGGTTTTATCTCGGGTGGGAACCGAATCCACGTCACGCGGCGCAACGGTAATGGCGAGGTATATTGGGCTTGATTTCCATTCTATCCAAATGCGGATGAATATCTTTATTTTACACGAATCGACTGCCATTAGATTTCTGCAACCCAAATTAAAACCCAACCCAAATATCTTATATATATAGAATTCATAAAATTAAGGGTAAACTGGTTCACAGAGTTTTTTGGCTGTCGACTGTCTTAGGAGTTTGTATGAGAACCGGAATCGACAGTTTTATCATAGAATTATCTATATAGATCATCATCATCAACAACCCATATATTGTCCCACTGCTGGGTACGGGTCTCTTCTCACAAAATGAGAGGGATTAGGCTATAGTCCACCACGCTGGTTTGTGCGGGTTGGCGGACTACAAACACCGTCGAGAAATTCTCTCAGGCAGGTTCCTCACGATGTTTTCCTTCACCGTTTAAGCGAGTGATAATTAATTATTAATACGCACATGATTTCGAAAACTCAGAGGTGCGTTGGATTCGAACTTAACACCTTCGACTTGGCAGTCCAATAGTCATACCAGTAGGCTATCACTGCTTCATCATCAATCTATATAGGTAAAAATTAAACTATCAATTACGGAACACATCACACAACTTCAATTCACTCTTGACCGGCAAAATATTGCTGATTTTTTTTTTTTGCATTTTATTGTCCATGACTAAGCTTATGCAAATCTCAGGGTTGCGATTTACGATTAAATCCCAATCCCATACGATAATAGTGTTCTTTTAACGTATTATTATGACTTTGGGATATTAGTTTAGTAATATATTGTTTATAATGAAAAGATAAAAAGAGTATAAAACGAATAGACAGATGGATAATATAATTTATTTATTGCTATTAAATCAATTTCGCCCACGATTTTGTGCGATTGATATTGTAAAATGCAGATTTCGGATGTTTCTACAACAATTTGTTTTATATGAAATCATTAGGTTCACAACACGTTCACCTGCAATGTTGAAAGAAGGTTTTAATACATTCTTTGAGTTCGTTAATTCGTAACTCCGTGCTAATTATGTATTTTAAATGGCTGATGTGGCGCCATGAGAACGCGCTAGTGATATTACTGGTGTTGCTAGCATCATCAGGCAACACGTATGCTTGTTTTTCATCTTATAATAACAAAAAAAACTACTTCTCAATTCTCAACATAATATATCGATAATATTTGGGAAGGAGTTAAATCAGCATGGACAGAATACCTTTCGTCTCAATAAAGAAAATTATTAATAAGGTTTTTCTCTTAGAATCCAAGTAAAACCGCGAGAAACAGTTTTAATATATAGGTATATAAATTTAACATGCTACACCAAGCAATTTGCCAGACAAAACTCAAGTCATTTCATATTTAGAAACTTCAGTTTTTGCCATCATTATAATTATGTTCCGCAACATAGACCCCAATGTCTGTCAAAGCTTTTGTCACACGATATTTTTAAGTAACGGTGCAACTAAAAAATTAGAAGACCACGTAACGAGGTCTATTTATAATAAAAGGTACCTACATAATTACTTTTTGCACGTAAAAATTCTTTGAACATAATAGATTTTACACTTTCTGCAAATGAATGCGACCACTCGACTGGGTAAATGAGTTTTTTCGCTGTCATTACAGAATATGGACGTGCGATCTAGCTTTTTTCGCGCCCGTAGTTTTTTTCAACTGTATTTAAAGCCTAATAAAGCCATGAAGCAGAAGTGTACTGCTATATAGAGCTGTAATGTTTCGGTCCCTTGAAACAGCTTATCGACTACCGGGCATGAATCTGACGGTACGTATGAAAATTTGTTTTTATAAGCACATCCATGACAAAACAACGTCTTATACCTTATCACCTTGCCTATCAAAACAAACCTAAGCATCATCGGATAAAAAACCTAAAACCTTTTACTAAAAACTTTCGAATAAAAAGTATTTAATTTGAATTGATTGACCCATCCTGTTTCAAATATTCCACTAAAAAGATGGTCCTTTTTATCAACAATTTTGTTAAATCTTTTATGAATGAAATAACAACAAATCTCAATGTTGACATCTCAAATCTGTCCATGAATGATTCAGTCACATTTTATTGTTGAAATATGTTAATTTTATTACATACGGACAGATGCAAAAGTGAAGAGTAAAGTTGAGATTTACTTACGTTCATTTCACTTTGTAATTTTTTGGTCTTTTAGCCATTGCGGACCGAAGGTTTCTATGTCCTTTTCTAACTATAAACTTCGATTATAGAATACAGGGCTTAGACTCTCATCAATTTATTTTTCGTTTGATTTTATTATTGTAATCCTGATAGTTCAATAACCACATTTCAACGTAGTACAGTATAATTAGGAGAGTTGATTTATATTAATTATTGTTTAGTTAGCTGAGATGTTTAATTTTATATGACACCCAAAGCTTATATTTATAGTTAATTATATTCTACATTATAGCTACGTTTTGGGTATAATGAATTTATTATTGACATATGTAATAAGCTTAACATTTCTTTTTTGTTTTTAAACATGATAAGCGTTAGTCCTTTGGATAATTTATCAAATTAGCGGTATCGTCATATCATCGTCAGACGATGATGATGAAACATTACCTACTCAATTTTTAGGCATCGTTCCAGATTGTTGCTTGATTAGCGACGGATTAAAATTGAAACGAACGAAGCCCAATGCTGTCAGAAAATCAGAAGCAAAGTTACAAAATTCAATGTCTCCAACCCGTTAGGTATAAAAACTTAATATCCGTTTTTCAAAGGGTACCGAGAACCTTGCATTTTTTATGATAGCACTTCAGATAGTTTTAAGGGAACCTTGGACGTTAACTGCCCGTATAAATGATTTACCGTATACCATTTCAGGAAATATACAACCCATATAAATACATATATACATAAAAAAATATAAAAACGTAATTTACGAGGTCTTTTTGCGGTACAAAAAAGAATAGAAAGCCTCCACGTATTGTTACAGGGCAATAAAGTCGAAAACCGCGTAAAATTTCATTTTATTGGCTTTTAAATTTAAAATTGTTTTAACGGTTTTGGAAGCCGGAAATGTAAGATTTGGAACATAATTTCCGAGAATTGTTTTACTGACATAAGACATTTGTATTTAATATAAAAAATGATTTATTTTATATTTATAAATTATGTAAATAAGATTGCCTTTTTAAAATACCGGTATATAATAAGAATTAAACCCATGTATAAAACATGTGTGGGGTGTATTATAGGAGTCGAATTATCGTTCAGACCTTGGAAGATCCCTATTTGTTGTACATGCCACCTAGGGAAGCTATTTGCTACTATTCTATTCTACTATTCACAACTATTCTAGTTTAAAAACTGTTTTATTTCACTTCAATTTTCGACAAAGCGGAGGTACTTCCCTTTGGTAAGCGGTTACCGATGCTTGCAACACCAGAGGTATTACTTGCGCGTTGCATTCCCTAAAAATGGGTAGGTTCTGTTATTTGTAAATTATTATGGTGTTACTCATGCCGACAAGATTGAAGCTGCTGGTCTAGGAATTCTTAGAAGCTACTTTTGCGAGCAATGAAGAAGTTCTTTTATATATTTTTTCTTTTTGAAATATTTTCCTTTAGACCACTACAACCCAGGTAAGCACAGGGTATTATTAAGCACAAATTACTGGTCAGTGGAAATTACAGGCTTTTAAAATAACAGGGATATTAACACCATTTTTATGACACGCACATAATTTATGTGAAACTGCAAACAATTTATAATATTTTGTCGATAAATATAAAGAATAGTGTTATGAAATATTTGTTGGAGTTTGTAAAAATAAAATACTTTTTCAACTAAATTCTCAGGAACAGATCGGAATAAGATTTATGTTCGGTTATTAGCGATAGCCTTAACGTTTATTACATGGGACCTGCAAACTGTAGAAAACATTGTTTTTATTTACTCAGGTAAGTTATATTAGAACTTATACTATACATACTTTTCCATTAAATTTATCAAAAACACAGTGTTTTAATAAAAAAAGTTGTTCGATTGATTAAAACTATATTTGTTTCAATTTAAAATAGGTATATTGATTGTCAAATTTAATTAAAACAAGTATATGCAACAAGTCGTACCGAAAGACCAAACAAATTTATAATCAAATTAGAAAACCGATACCAGTGGTTGCTGGGATACTGGCGGGGCGAGATGGCGGCCACAAACTGGCTGCTGCGACCGGTCACACATCCGCTCAATACACCTGTCGCGAACGGCGCCTGTACAACAAACAGGCTTTAGAAAGAAGGCTAACTTCGAACAAGTTTTGTGAACTAATTTAATGTTTATGTCGTAGAAGTAATTAGCAGACCGCCCCGATTTCGCACGGGAAAAAAATACAGCACATATTACTTGCTGATTTTATACATACTTACTCTAATAGGTGACAGAATTTTTTAAATTGGTAAATTTTCATCCATCGCATTTCAAGTAAACAAAAACAAATAATTTCAATTTATATTTAATATTAGTTTAGATGTTTAGTGTGTCTGTGTTGTTTTTCTTGCTTTATTTGTTAAAGGATATTTTATGATTAGGAGTACATACTACTGGTACTGAGAATGTCGTATTAAAACTCAACAACGCTGCCAACCAGGTAGTCAAACCAGAACTTTCAGCGTAGCAGTCGCACTTGCAACCACTAGGCTAATGAGGCAGTTTTACATTATTATTTTACACAATTTTAACATAATTTTCTGACCTTCATGAGAATTATTATTTTATCTTCTTTAGGTATGTCGGTATCGGTAATGACTAGCTTTTGTTCCGTTAATTTAATCAAACAACCCCATTAGAATATTGCTAAAATCACCTGGCAAGCCAACTAGTGATGTTTGAATTGAATAAATTATGTTAACACAATCAAAAATATTTCGTACAGTGCGTTTCTTCAGCATTATAACTTATGTTTATCGGCTTTCGTGGCTTACTAACATGGAAGATCAGCTATCAAATAATCGAATCAGGCAACAAACACCGCGTATTGCTCACACGCGATCATAACCAATTTAATGTTTTTTTTTTTGTACACAGCACACAAATACTCATACAGAATGTAGTTGTATCTTAAGAAGCTACGATAATATTAGGGCATAAATAATGTTTAAAAGAGTTGTATTTAAGCAACAATTGGCTTATCCGCTATTATTTGGAACTTAAATAGTTGTTTAGAATCAGTGGTAGTCTAGTAATAAGGCCATTGTATATTATTATATTTAATTCATTCAATATATAATGGCACGCACTTCAGATTATTTAAGCCCTTAAGCATTATAATAATAAATTATTTACTCAATTATACAGTGAAGCAAAATATTGTGAAGAAATCTTGCATATCTGAAATGTTATCTCAACTGCAAGGCTCGTGATGTCCGTCAGCTCGCACAACGGTAGTGCCTAAGCACCAAGGCTTTATCCCTTCCGTTTTGGGAGGAGTTCTATGCCCAGCAGTGGGATACTAAACTTAAATAAGTACATACCTTTTACCCACACGGTTAGGCAAAAATTAAAGAACGCCACCTGTTAATATTCTTGCATAGGTACCTACTTCTTCTGCTTCATACAGTAACTTATCCAATAAAGTGAGTTGACAATCATCATCAAACGGTCTTTTTTCACCATGTACCAATCATTCATAATTTCTTTTAATTGTTAATATGACTTTTTCCAATGGATTAAAAGTTACCCTGATATAATTATAAGTTAAATGGAATTTTGATGATGAAATCTTGAAGAACCTTTTTAATGTTATGGCACTTTTGAGTATTTAGCTTCTTTCTTCTTTTTATATATGGGTTCGATTATCATACGAATCAAGCTATTTACATGACCTACTGGTATTTGTTCCGTGTCTGCATGTATTTTTGTGTGTAAATTTGTGTTTGTAAACGCATGATACAGAAGAAAATTCTAGCACAGCGCGACGTTTTATTACGAAAAAATAATGATTTCTTCGTTTTGGTCTGTACCTTATACCTGTAAAAATTAGAAGGTGAACCTTCTAATTTTTCCGTATGGTGGCCGGTTACAAGTACGTTTATTTTGTATAGTTACATACTTGTGACGCCTCGTTGCTTTGCTACTACTGACGTGGCTTTATATCCACTTGCATAGACTTCATCTGAGGTTAATAAGATTGCCGTATAGCTTTACCTTATGGACCAAGCTGCATGACAAGTTATTTTAAGTCTAAAATGCACAGAATTCTATAATATAACATAATCACGCCTGTATTTCTTGAAGGCTTAAGCAGAGATGTACTAATGTACTGTGTATTGTGTACTATGTATGCCAGGTCCTATGTAGTAGGTGACAAGCCTATTACCTTTAACCGAATCCATACTCCGAGCTGCTACGGAAAATTTCATAGAAAAACCTATTAACCCTTTGCTCGACCTGGGAATCAAACCCAGGACCTCTAGCATAGCAGTGGTCTGAAATACCACTAAATCAATGAAGCAGTTACCGAATTCTACCTAACTATACTCTCGAGGTTACCTAGCTATATAAATTGTTTTTATTTTCATAATGTAATTGTAATAGAATAACAAACTTAACAAATTCTAGTGTTTCTGGATAAATTTTGGTCCTTTTGTCTTAACATAATTTTCTTAGAATGTTATGGATCTTAATGTAATATAGTTTTTAAGTGTATGTTTCAGCTTATTTCAAATATATCTTGTATATTTTGTGAATCAAATAGATAATGGAAATATTTTATTTTATGTTTAAAAAATTGAAAGAACTCAACCTTTTTTTGTTTTCTTATATCATGTAACATTCAAAATAACAATAAAGATATGTAGATGTCAAGATTCAATATTTATTTTGACATAAAATAAAAAATATCACCGCACATTATAACATCTCATATTTTAAATTCAAACTAAGAATATAAAATATTGCTATTTTTCAACAATAGCATAAAAATAAATATTCTCAACGTTTGAGCCAACGCATCCAAAGATAAAAAATGCAAGAAAAAGAAAAATACATAAAAACAAAAAACCAGTTGAGTCCCCGCAAGTACTTTACGCGTGGCGACATTATTCTGACAAAGAACGTCGTATACACAATTTTCCTTTCACCCCAAATTGGCACTTACTTCCAAGGAATAAAATCCAAAACGGCTTTTAGGGATTAGAAGCGTTCGCGTGGCCGTCGACCATAGATCCATTTTCATGAACATCACAACTGCTACAATTCCTGTGATCTAAACAGAGCTTTAATACATTACGATAAGGTCGTGTGTCTATTGAAATGTTCACTCGTAGTTTATAGCCTGCAATGTTTGCGACTTCTCAACCCGTCATTTAGCTACCAGTTTTGTTCGAAGTGCGTTAAAACTTACGACTAGGCGCAGTACAGAAGGACCATAAAGCGGGCTTGGAGTTATGCGTACGGTTTACACCATCTACGCATTGCGCACCAAAGCAATCTGTTAGCTAAAACATTATGCCAAAGCATTATTTTAGCTTATTACTATAATACATTACAATATAACCTCTATAAGTGTTAAAGTAATGTGATTAAAGGTGGCTTTTGAAGTTTTGAAGAAGTAAAGATATAAATTTTAGCAAAACAAAAATTCTGTCTTAGACAGAGAGCGAACCTGTGAATTTTTATTTTACATTCTACATCTTAAGGTGTTTTAAATTATCTTTAAAAAACATTAGCATGCGTTGATGCCAAATAAAATAAATTAAATACTTTGAAACATGTGTTTCATATAATTTCATTGGTAATTTTCTTCACACATTATTCCGCTGGCTTTCGTCTACTCAATTTTGAGAAGAAACCTTTTATACATGATAGTACTTGTTAAAAAGATTAATTTTAAGTACATTTATATTCCAAATATACTTTATATCTTAAGTAAATTCTGTTATTATCGCTAAATTTAGTACTACAGTTTTTTACCCAAGCCAATCCTCGAGATATTCTCTGTTTCTCTTATACTCATGTCATTAGCATCTCGACATATTGAGTGATGGTAAAGAATAAATAATCACATCAATAATATCAACAGCTAACTACGTCGTTATTCGTATTTAAAAGGACCAATACCTTACACCGTTATTTGTTATTACAACCGGTTTTGATCTTTTGTCCACCGAAATGTTTTTACAATGTGTATGTGATGTGACTATCTTGTAGTGAGATTCAAATCTATGAATATGTATAATACTTATTATGCTGAAGAAGATAAATTATTTATAAATAACGAAGGACCACAAGATTTATAGGAAATGAAAGGACCAATGTAAGAAAAAAAAAAGTTAAACAGAAATAATAAAATGCCGTATGATTTTAATATCGAAGTCGATTAAACGAGTCTTTATTTAGTACATAAATGTTGATGATTACGTACGAGTATGTAGTAAGATTTTTATTAAATCACTACATTTAATTTAACCGGAAATTGTGTATTATCTATCAAAAGATCATCTTGAAGATCAAGAATATTGGTACAATTAAATCTTACTATTATCTTAACGCAGGTTCAAATCAATTACTTACTCTTTCAATTTCGATTAAAAATCTTTAAAATGCTCCTGATTTAACTGCAGTTTAAGTGATACTTAACTAAAATGTACTACTTTCGTAATCTCATCGTGTGTGGTCTGCAGTACCGATCGTCTTACAGATAAAGTTTAAATTAAGAGACCTTTTAAGTTACTGCAGTTTATAAAGTAACTTTTATTGTTTATGACCCACTTTGTAATAACTTATATGGATTAAGTTTACTCTTTTATTTTGGAGTTTAACTCCGTAAATATGTGTCGAACGAGAATGTTTGAATGTAATTTAAGTTAAAATTAAAGTTGTTTTATCGAATTTATCACGGCATAATGTACTAATTAAGCCCGTAGTTTTGAATCATTTACAAGATTAATGAATTCACAAGTTTGTTTTATTTACAAATCTCATTATATTAGCGAAAATGCATTAAACATATTATGTTAGTACATGCATACCGGTAGACAACGTTAATTACATGTCATTCATTTTTTTATAGCTAATTATGATTCAATACAATAATAATTATTAAAACTATTCCTAAATACAGTTTTGATTCATTCTTAGTATAATTTAAGGATTATTAGGTACCTAGATACTACGTGGAAGTTTTGTTACAAAAAACATCATCCTGCTCCAGAAATCCGGTAAAACTGCATCAACTCTTCATTAAAACAACATAGTGAAATTAGGTAGATAAGAAAATTGGCTATAAGTTTAGCATAAACCGGAATAATGCTTAAATATAGATAAGCAAATCCAAATGACACATTATTGCGTAGGAGTACCAACCCGCCTTGTTTTTTAGACTTAATTGATCTGCATCTCTTTAACCATAAAATGGTTGTTTTGAGATTATATTCCACAAAACTACTGTTTAAATTTTAATTAAATCAACTGTCGAAAAGCAAAGAAATGTTATTTAAGCCCGTCTTCACTACATAGTATAAAACAAAGTCGCTTTCCGCTGTCTGTCTGTCCTTATGTATGCTTAGATCTTTAAAACTTCGCTACGGATTTTGATGCATTTTTTTTAATAGATATAATGATTCAAGAGGTAGGTCTATATGTATAATACATGTATGTTATTAGTATATTGCGCAGCATTAGGTGCGAAGCGGGGGCGGATCGCTAGTAACTTTATAAGAGCGTCGTTAGTCTAGTTAACGTAAGCGACTGCTACGGTTTTTCTATGAAATTCTTAGTTTGGATTTATGCCCGGTTAAGGGTTATAGGCTCTCCCTCCCTATTATACGACACCTAATACATACCGGCGAACTGTTCCACCTCTGCCTAACTCTTCAGGAAATACAGACCTGATGGTAGGTATGTTATGTCAAATTTATATCTGGTCCTTTGGTTCGAAAAAAAAAAACAATATGAAATAAAAAAAAACATATTACACAAAAACCAACGGCTATCGATCTCAGTACGTTTTTTTTACTCTGCCAACTTGAAAGTGCAAAAATCAGAAATTAAACACACGCAACACAATGGTTTATTTGCTAAACAGGTTTGTGATTCGTCACTTTATTGAAAAAGATGCCAGCAAGATTTCAAATCAGACAATGAGTTCCGTATACAGTTTAAAATACTAAATGTAAATAATTTGTCCAGGACGTCATTTTCAAAGTTTAAAAATTTTCTACTGAACTGTTGATGACATGAAAACTGAAAACAATGCTACCTACTATTTCTTATGACTTTGAAGTAATCCTTACTAATATTAGGCGAAAATAACTCTGTCTCTCAGTCTGTCTATTAAGTAAGCTTTCACGCCTAAACCGCTGAACCGATTTTGATGAAATTTGTTTTAGAGATAGATTAGACCTTGGCGAAGAACATAAGCTACTTTTTGTCTCAAAAATGTCTTTGTGATGCGCACGAGCGTGATACCGTGTAAAATACTACGATGACTTTAACACACTAAACCATTTTTTTTGTATAGCCGTTATAATAATGATATTTTTATGGAACCCTAAAACAAATAAGAAAAGTTATAGCCAGTCAAACAGGTGTCAAGTGTGAATAAAATGACTAAAAATAAATAATACTCGCGCATACCACGGCGACTTATCGATTACAACGATTGGCGTTTCTTAGAATTCTTGCAGTTTTTTTTTTTTGGCAAAAATAACGATTTATCGGTTATGCAAAGGAAGTTTAAATGTATGTTGTTAAATATTTTGAAATGAATATTGTAGATTTCATTGGTGATGTATGTTTCGAAAGTAAAAATATAATCTGTATATTAATAAGTGAAGAGAAACCGTTGTAACCCTTTTGATGCATCTCGACTTTATCCATTATTTTAACAAGAAATAATAACCCATGACAAAATTATCTCATGGAGCACATAATAAACCCAACATGGTTGCCACAAAGCTTACACTGGCCAAAATTAAATATATTATTAATTAGCATTATAGATAATTATTTTACTGCGATACAGACAGTCATATAATTTTATAGACAAATTACAAACGCCAGCAGGTCAAGCTATCCAAAACTGTCAAAATTTCCCAATTAAATATGAACCTTATTTTAATGTATTAAAGTTGAAAATCTATCAAAGAAATTTGACAGATTGGGGTAGCTTGATGTGCTGGCCTCTGTACTACAAACATACCATCACGCCTGTATTCCTAAAGGGTGCGGCAGAGGTATACAGCTATTTACCGGTATTTTTAGGTCACATATATTATAATACGGGTTATTAACTGGAAACAAAATCAAACTCCGAGATGCTGCTGAGAATTTCATAGAAAAACCTAATAATACTTTACTTAAACTGCGTATGCGTAGTGCTCAAGCGTAGCAGTCGTCAAGTTAAAAAATAATATTTGTCAAAGGAAAACGAGAAACCTACACGGAACGTAGCGAGTTTTAATAAAGGTTCTACATTAATTGCATTTTCGGAGAGTAAATACTATGAAATAATGTAAAATTATGATTTGTTTTTTCCTTGTTAGCACACACGACGACAAAAGTTAATTAACTGTAGTAAACAAGCATCGTACCTAGCAAAAACTGTTTTCAACGCAAAATAATTTTAATTAATGACAAGGGAAATATTCGTACAAAAGGACCAACATAACTTGGCATTTCATCGAGGCGCGGCGCACAAAGTCACATAACAAATGATATTCCAAATTCAGTACGTTTACATTTAGTTCCACATTCAACCACCGGCCAAGATATATTAGACACCATATAACAGCTTAAACAAATACACGTGTATGTAAATTTCATACATTAACATAATAATTGGTAATATGTTGAAAAGAAAATTTATCAACGATTTGGGAATTCAATGTCAGACGTGTATAAAGCGTCTTTCTTTTGTAGTTTTTGGATATGAAAAACGTTATTTATATGTGTGTTGCGATAGACTAATACAGCCATTTATTTATTTATTTATTTATTTAATACTTTATGCACAAACATAGTACAAAGGCGGACTTAATGCCTGAGGCATTTTCTACCAGTCGACCTTAGGGTGATGCAGAGACAGAAATTGGTAGGTGCACTAGCGGTGTTGTTATATAAACAAAGAAAAAACAATATTTATTATTGTACAACTAAATATATGCAATTTATAAATATATTACATACATCACATAACTATATATCCATATGCATACATAAATAAAAACACATACATAATATAATACAATACAATATATATATATGTATATATATATATATATTAACATTTATACAAGGAGAGGTTAATGTTAAGAATCTGCCAAAGAACAGAGGAGATGTTTCCGAAGTTTACTTTTAAAAGAGTAGCGACTGGTAGCCATCCTGATCTCCCGAGGTAGCGCATTCCACAGGATTATGGATTATTTATCTTTTAGACATTATAATATAGCCGTCAGTAATTAGCCTTTTGTTGGCCGTGTGAAAAATCCTCACCCAGCCTTTTTTTATAGTACGGAAAGTACTCATGGATCGTCCGCCACCCAGGGAGGGGATATATGTCGGACTCGTACCAACTAAAAACCGCACCCACCTCCACTAACCCTGTAGTCATGGCCATGGATCCGTGAAACCCAGCGTAGGGAAAAACTATGGGATGAGTCCAAATGGGGTGAATCGGGAAAAAACTTGAAAAAGATTTTCAGTGTTAATTATTATAGTTTGATACCAACAAGGTCTTCTAATGGTTTATCATAATTTAGGAACAATATTAGCGTCCCTTTTTCCCACAAACTAAACTGAAAATCACTTTTCCTAAAAGTGATTTTTTGTCCTGATTCACCCCATTTGACTTACTTACTAAAGCCTCCTTGAGCCTCTTTTACTGTTCGTGACCGTAAAATTTTGCGAAATAGTCCAGAGAGGCTTTTTTCTAATCGGACGTGTATCCTGTGATGTCTATCATTAGGAATTATTATAGTAACAACCCTTATAAAATATTACTTTCCATTAAAATAAGAAAGAATTTCAGTATTGATATTTCATATAAAAAATTTCATAATATTGTCGGCAAATGGTTAAAAAATAGATATGCTTCGGTATTTTCCCATCAAGTCTAGCCACTGGGGAGCTTAGGCTATTAAGTGGAAGCGAGAGGCTAGATAATGTATATTTTATTTAGCCTCCCGCTAGCCTTAGTCTATGCGGTTGTGGGTGTTTTCTCAGTTGTATTGTATTGCATTTTAATTATTGCATACACGATAGTGTATAGGCAGATCATATTTGTATTTTTTTTGTATTTCTGGTACCTATTGTTCACTGTTTTAACCTTTTGACCGCCAAGTAAATAAAGAAAATCTGTGTTCTCTACGCCAAGCACTATAAAAAAGTGGTATTTTTGACGTGTCATGCCGTTGTTGGCATCTTGAGCAATTTTTAATTTGACGTCTATGGACGTCCGTGGCGGTCAAAGGGTTAAATACAGTTGTATTTAATAACAAATTACAGACACAATGCAAAAATCTATAATCTGATGTTCTTATCTGTTTTTGGGTGCCGGAACCCTTGTCTGTACGGTTTCCGAGCGCGACTGCTACGCTTGACTGAAATAAACGATTTGAATTTGAATTTGACATTCAAATTAAAATCGTTTATTTGCTTACTAAGTGTTCAAAATTTACAGGTCTTATTACATTAGTAGTGGTGCTTAAAACTTAGCAGCCTTTTACAGGCGTTGCAAATTTGAGGGATAGCATAATATTTGAACTTTAAATACGTACATAACTGAATATATCATAATATACTTATATCTATTTTAATTAATGATATAATATTAAAAAAAAAGTTATTTAATTATTTTCAATTAAAATAATTTACTTGCCACACAATGTCAAGTTAAGTTAAAGCCTTTTAGCGAGTTTAGAAATAGAATTGTGTTCAACTAACATAACAGTGATAGCCTAGTGATATGATCATTGGACTGCCAAGTCAACCGTCTCGAGTTCGAATCCAAGGCACAGTGCAGTATAAGTTGCCCCATGTTATTTTTAACGACATATATATCGATCTAATTGAAACAATTTACAACCATAGTACCTACCGCAAATATTAAACTAAATTTATCAGAACCATCGTTTATAACAGAACAAGAGGTAAAACAGGGCGAACGACTTTCACCGCAATTATTCACTAAAATACTTCACGTGCCCGGGATGGTTGGCGCTCTTTGAGGAAGGCCTACGTTTAGCAGTGGACGGCAACAGGCTGATATGATGAGGAATACTTGAAGATATGTTCAGATCACTAGCAACATCTTGGCCAAAAAAGAGCATTGACGTCGGTGGGAAAAGACTCACAAACCTTTGCTTCGTCGACAAAATTGTTCTGTTTGTGCCTACTATATCAGGGGTCGAAACTATGCTGCGTGAACTCAATACGGCAAGCCTTAAAGTTAGTATTTCCATGAATAGGTCCAAAACCCAAGTCGTGACTAATGGTCGCAAACAAATTATCGAAGTAGATGGGCAAGTAATACATTATGTCGATGAATACAACTATTTAGGCCAGCAAAGAAAACAGACAAAGCAAAGAAATCGATCGACGCGTCGGGAATGCCTGAAAGTTCTACTGATCCATGAAGGATTTAATAAAAGGCAGCCTCCCGCTTTCCTAGGTCAGTCCGGCGAGTTGGAGATCGGCCGCGAGCTCGTCTTCCTTCAACTTGGCCCTGGATGGCTAGTTTTTCCATGAAACCCTCGTTTTTGACTTTTCCGGACTAAAATAGGCTAGGGTAGGCTTTTTATAGGAAGACTTTGGCCTGCAGTGGGACTTATAAGAGGCTGCATAAAAAAAAACGTAGGGCCTACTAAACATCATTTTACCAATTCCACGGTTAACAATTCCACGGAAACTTTATAACCAATACAAGTATTTAATTCGGTTCAGCTAACGCGATTTTAATGTCAAAACTTTTGTGGCGTTTGTATTATACCAAAACACGATAGGCTATATTCGTAAGTAAACTAGGTGTGTATTTTAAAGTTACAAAATATTGATCGAGGAGATACGATCCGTCTCGGTTTGATTTTATAAATTGACTGTACGTTTGGCTTAGTAGGCGTTGAGGGGCTCGTGGCTAAGTAATTACCGAGCTGATTAACTAATCTGCAAGGTTAAGCTACGTTAGCTACGGTTAGTCTATGGATGGATGACCTTCTTAGCACATCAAGACACCTTGGACCCTACCTTGGAGAGCATGTAAAGTCGTCGGTTCTGGTTGGGTTGGGTCGGTTGGGTTCTCCCGTAGTCCCGGCATTAAAGTGGTGACGCGAAACGCCGAGGTTGGTTTTAGTCGGTAGATCGCTCTTTTCAGAGCGGAGTCCGACACACCCCACCGCTCTCCCCGGAGGTCTGATGGCAGTCACTTCGTGTAAAATACTGATATTCAGTCGCATCTGGTTAGTCTAGAAGCCGATCCCAATATAGTTGGAAAAAGGCTTGGAGAAAGAAAGAAGTTTGGCGTAGTACAGTCAAACGGGGTGAATAGGAACACAGGGGTGAATATAAATAACACTTTGTAATGTATTTTCAGCCTTAATTATTATAGCTTGATGCCAACAAGGTCATCTAATGGTTCATTATATTTTAGGAACAATGCAGTCAAACGGGGTGAATAGGAACACAGGGGTGAATCGAAATAACACTTTGTAATGTATTTTCAGCCTTAATTATTATAGTTTGATGCCAACAAGGTCATCTAATGGTTCATTATAATTTAGAAACAATATTAGAATCCCTTTTTCCAACAAACTATAATAATTAAAGCTGAAAATCCCTTTCAAAGTTTTGTTTCGATTGACCCCTACTACTATTCACCCCGTTTGACGGTAGTGGTTAAACCTAACGTGGGTTCGATTCTCGATACAAATCTATGTGTCTTCTACAAATATTTGTGTCCGATCTGAATGTACAGACGCCAGCAGATCAACCTATCCAAAGCTGTCAAATTTTCCCAATTAAATATGAAATGTGTAGGTATCTAAAATGGATAATTATCAAACACCAATTATACCTTAACCTTTTAACCACGTCAATAACGAAAATCCGTGTTCTCTACGCCAAGCGACAAATTCTAGTATTTAATAATAGGTAAAAAAAAAAACAAAAAAAAAATGTGTAGGTAGGTACCTACGTATTTTAAACTAAAAAAAAGTGGTATTTTCGACGTGCCATACCGTCGTTGGCGTCGCGAGCAAATTTTTATTTGACGTCTATACACGTCCGTGGCGGTCAAAAGATTAGTAAGTACAATTGAGAGGTGTTTTTCTCCCTTAATTAGGTGTTTTTTATTCGGGCTATATTTACATACAAATTTTCATATACACGAACAGCCATACCTGGAAAAACTATAAATATAAAAATATGTGTTCCATGCAGAAAATCAAATCTATGACCCGTGGCTCAAAAGCTGTCAAAATCCGGTTTAACGGCAATATTTCTAAAGAAATATTACTCCAATATAATCTATTCCTAGAACGTATAAACAAAATAACTATTAATTATAACGCAAAAGGAAGTTAGTGCTAAAACCCATGCATCTCATTATATAAACTCGTAAATATTTGGTATTTCCTGTAAAAAAATAATGGCATAAAACCCTGGTAAGCGCGTGTCGAAACACGCGTGTTGGGTTCCTTAGTAACATTAGTATTATACAAACATTAATTTACTTTTGAGTTGAAAGTTTCTGTCAGAAAATTTGCTAATCTGCAGACAGAATTATGACACTTCGCAATTCTTAATCAGTAACAGCTCGGAGTTTGGCTTTGTGCTCGGTTAGTGGCAATAGGCTCGCCCCCTATTACATGGGACCTAAAAAATACCGACGAACTGTGGTTTTACATTGGTACGCCTCTGCCAAAATCTTCATGGAATACAGGCGTAATAGTATGGTATGTTATGTATACAAAATATTATGATCTATAACTCTATGACCATGTTATGAAGCCGCTATTGTAAAGCAAGTCTAGGTGTAATATGACCATGGCCTGCCTTAGGTCTCGACTAAAAGTCCAAGGTACGCACGTCTGACTTCGAAATCAATAAATTTTTACTCGATTATTTTGACACCACGGGTTGTGAAGGCTGCTAGCCTGCACTAGGCCAGTGTGGTGAACTATAGCTTAATCCCTCTCAATCTGAGAAAACACCCGCCACTCTGAGGTCTCCTCTCGGCACTGTCTCAGTTGGACAGTATATGGGTTGATAATGAAACCATAGCATTATGGACCCCTAAAAATAATAAAGAACCCGTCCACTTAGGTGTAAACCCTGTTCAACTACATTTCAGATGAAAGTGTTAGACAATTTAATGGTACACTTCCAATTATCAAAAGGTTTAAATATTTCTCTTAATTAATTGAGCAATTTTAATTGGGAAGTATCTCTATGGGAACGTAGAAGTAGGTTTATCAACTGCTCATCCTGTGTTTGGTGTGTAATGAAGGAAATTATGTTTCGTCATAGATTAGTAACCAGTTCTTTAGTCATTCAGCTGCAGCAATTCACTTAATACACCGTATTGAATAATATCCCTGGAGTTTTAATTACTTATCTATGATGTGATGGTATGTTGTATCTATGAAACCATGAAATTTTGAGGTTCCCAAAAAAAAACGTGAATTTATCGTACAGAACTAGGGCTGATAAATCTGGCATGCAAAGCTTTTGCCAACCCTATGTCAAAAAGTTATTCGCAAAAGGTAGGCAATCCAGAAAACAAATATATCATACAGCGTATTTAATTCATTCGTATCATTTTTTACGCCCAAAAAACACGAGACGAACTTCCAACTGTCAATTGATACGCCTGACATTTCCTGACACCGGAATAACCAACTTTATTTGCCGTCCCACAAAGCTTTTCACAGCCCTAACACAACCGCATAAAGATCGAAATTGAGTAACAATACATTTCTGAATTGATGAATAACTTTGGAAATAAATCGAAATTGAATATTTTGCTGTCAAAAAGTTTTGGTGTTATTTTTTTAATAATGAGTCGAGGGAAAGCTTTAAGCCAAGCGCGACGAAATTGAATATTAAACCTCTTTATATATTTATAGAACATGACTTACCAACGGTGCATCAGTGGCGTTAAAGCAATATTTGTCTGGCAGTGACTTTTGCTATCAATCTGCCTAATCTTCGAGACTAAAAAATGGTAGATAAATGGTAATAATATTAACAGGTCCTTTTAGAGGTTTATGAGATAGACCATTGTTACAGTAGTGGACCTCTTGATGACGATGATGATTTATGGTAATATATACATAAATATGGTAATTTAAATAGCCAATTGCATCAGTGTCCTAATCAGGTTCTTTAATTTAAGACAAATGCGAAGCTGATCCTTCTTGAAGGAATCAAGCTTGTCCTTCAATTATCGTCCAGTTCTGACAATTTAAAATCTGTAAAAAATGTAGATTTTAAAAATAGACTTCCGTAGTTTTTTTTTTTTAATGCGTGTGAACGGAGATACTCATGTTAACAAATAAATGCATATCAGATTGTATGCTCAGTGGCTATGAAATAAAAATATATGCAACTAAAATAAAATGCTTTTAACTACGTACAGAATATTTATGGGATATGAATTTAATTAATAATTTAATAAAATATTAAATGTATTGAATATATTGAAGTATTAAAATATATTATAGTTACTTTGCTGATCGTAATACTTTTTTATATTAAAAAAAAAAATTTTTTTTATTTGCACGGGATTTCCTAAAAAAGCTCATTCATTTATAAAGGATAATAATTAATTATCACTCGCTTAAACAGTGACGTAAAACTTCGTGAGAAAACCTGCATGCCTGAGAGACTTTTCTAGACTGTTTGTGAAGTCTGCCAACCCGCACTAGGCGTGGTGGACTATAAATAAATACCCTCTCATTCTGTGAGAGGAGCCCCCTCCTCAGCAGTGGGACAGTATATGGGTTGATGTAATGAGATTTTTAGCAGTAGTTATTAGCAAATTTTGCTATTTTTTACCTGTGAGAGAAGAGAGAGGAGAAGAGAAAAGGCTTTAAGACAAAAGGATTTGATTTACTGAAATATATGAAATATAAATCAAGGTCTGAAAGCCCTTTCAGTTACCCAAAATCAATACCAATGAGTAGTAACTATAGTGGTTAACTAACAATTGTCTTTAAATATAAATGGGATTATCAAATCAGTAATTTAACATAGGTACTGTAATTACTACTACCTACATTACAGTTACTTAATTATTCACTTGAGAAAGACCACATCAATTGCTACTAAATATTCCAATCAATTATTATAAGTAAGGCCTGCTACACACTATAAGAGATACATTATAAGAGAGGTAGAGCATACCGAGAGTAATTTCACTCAAATTGGAGCTGCCCGAATGGCGAAGTACCTCTGCCTTGCAGAAAATCGAAGTGTAATAATACTGCTTTGAGCTGTGTTGTGTTCCTTACAGTGAGCAAGGTTGCCAGTGCTCCGAAGAAACGTGAGGAAATGTCGTGTCGGAAGTTGGGGGACTTTGACCCTTATACTGCCAACCCAAGTATTCCTCTTTCATTTTACAAGGTCGGCGAGCGCAAGTGATAGCCCTGGTGTTGCAAGCCATTCCCTTAGTTACTCGGTACCAAGAACATATTTATCCCACTTCTGACAAAGACTTTTGGCTCAATGCTCTTCTGAATGTCAACCCGCAGTGCGACTTGTTTGCGGATGGATGGCAGGACATATTGTTGAAGTGTTTGAGTTTTTCTGAACGAGATGTGTAATAGTGATTCATTTCATTATATTTTCTAATGTTTGTTTGTACTGTTTTAATAAAGAAAAATAAATTAGACTTAGACTGCCTAGAAATATAAAAATGTATTAGTCTAGTGGACCTAAGCGCGACTGCTACGCTCCTGGGTTCGATCCCCAGGTCGAGCAAAGTGTTATTGGGTTTTTCTATGAAATTCTCAGTAGCAGCTCGGAGTCTGGATTTGTGCTCGGTTAATGGCAATAGGCTCGCCCCCTATTACATGGGACCTAAACATACCGGCGAAATGTGGGTGTACATCAGTACACCTCTGCCTAACCCTTCTGGGAATACAGGCGTGATGGTAGGTATGTTATGTTATGTTAAATAAATTAAGCAATTAATTTAATATTTGTGTACTGCTACCTCCTTGGTGTAAACTACACATTGTGACATAGTCCGCCGCGCTTGCCGCTCCTTCTCCGCGCCTCAAGCCTCACCCCGCGCGTCGCTATAAATAGATCTGCAGATGAAGCGCGGGCCTCCTTCTTCCCGCTGCAGCTGCCCAAGTTAAGTGCCGCCCTCTACCGGCCGGACCTCGCCTCGAAGCCTTCGCCGAACCCACCCTGAGCTTAACTCACCCTACTCTTTCCTTAATGTATTTTAAATTTTAACCCTAGTGTTAATAAATTTGTATATTTTGTGTTCCGAGTTTTTTTTTTTTTGTCGGACATAGTTCGAGGGAGCTTTAAAAACTTAACCGGACTAGGTGGCGAGGCACCAAATGCCTCCAGCCAGGGGCAACTTATAAACTAAGCAACACAGCTAAGGGCGTCCCCTGTGGGACTCGGACCTCGGCTTAGGGCGTTGCTGGGGGGGCAGCTAGGGACGGCTGGATCTGGGTTTAAATTATTTAGGGGCGAATTTAAAGCTACTGGCTCGGCACGGGCCGGCTCGAGCAAGGGACGGGGAGGATTACCGTTAAGGGGTCTTCGCGACGGGCCTCGCCTGCGAGGACGGTATATCGGCCGGCTTGTATTCCGAGTGTAATTTATCTCCACTAAATAGTTCCCGTACAACCACAACGTAACCGAAAAAAAAAAAACTTCGGCATTCAAAAGTTCTCATCACATTTTGATTGACATGTTACAGTGTTGTGACGTCAGGTGCCCGCCACTGTGACCGTTCCAATCAATATGCTAATGTAATGAACGATTTGATTGCGATTGAAAATGTTAAAACGTTTTTGTATGTGTTCTTTGAGTGAAGAAGATCTCGTGGCTAATACTAACTTTCAATTAGTTGATCAACCAGTCTGAAAGGTAGCTGCGGTTAGTCTGTGGATGAGTGACCATTCTTAACACTTTGAAACCTCTCAGTGCCTCGGGGAGCACGTAAAGCTATCGTTCTTGGTTATAATACATTGTTATTGGTAGTCAGAAGTCAAAGTCAAAGTCAAATATTTTATTTCAATTAGACCATTAAAATAGCACTTTTGAAAAGTCAAACTAGTTGTACGGTTCCAAAAAGTGGGTCTTATGGAGAAGAACCGGCAAGAAACTCCATAGACACTCTTTTCAATAAAAAAAGACATGATTACAGTGTTCAGTATTACAGTCTAAATCTGAATAGTTCATGAGAACAATGCAGTTTGATGTGTACAATTAAATTAATCTAGCATAGTAAACAGAAAAAAAAAAGAGGTTGCCATTGACAGTAAGAGCTGACCAGCCCCGACAGACGGCACTCGTTCACGAGTATGACGTGCGTATCGGCGTCGTTCGACTCAACCATGTTGTAGGGAATAAAACGACCCGACACACAACGCCACCATCAGCAGGACATTTTAGTGAGCATGACAAGCTCAGACCGCTAGGCAACTGAAGCCCAAAAGGTCTCAACCAGTCTATCCTCAGAGTATCAGATAATGATGATTGACTTGTGGAGGTCTGATAGCAGTTGTTTTCTGTAAAATACTGATTATTCAGTCGCATTAACCAAATACAGCTATATAGTACGCCTCAATATGATCTAATAATGAGATCTCATTCTTTTTTACTCCACGAAAATATCACAAATTTTCTATGAATTCAATTTCTGTCTATAGAATTATTCGGCTTTTCAACAAGTATTTCTTTGACCCATTTCTGTTATACAATATCTAATAACTGTTATAACTTACGCAGAATGATAAACAGCTACAACTCTCTTAATTAAAATTCTATATTGATTTATAGCAGTCAACAAGTTCTTACTACCGGTGGCGTTGATGTATTATTTATGTTCAAAGCGTTCAAACTAACTAGTTTCTCTTCTCCAATTAAATGAAATAGTTTTTGAATGTGAGGTTATTACTACGTAGATTTATGCCGATTTGTCAAATATGAAAGAGCATTTATGTTGATCAATTCATTCGCAGCATGATGACTGCTTGTAATACGTCTTATTCAGGGTGGTCTGTCTGACGTCTACGCAGCTATTGACGACGCTGTGGAAATGGCAAAGTTCTGGATGAATAGCATTTAAAATTCGTACCATTGACACGAAGTAGAAGGACCACAAGCTGCACAATCATTATCCAAAGCCAGCTTCATTTTATAGAGCATGTTATTTTAGCAAAATGCCCTGTAAGAGCTCCGATGACAGCTTGGGCTTTGTCCGTTCTATTATTGAGTATGAATTTGGAGATGCATGTGGTGCTGCTGCTGAAAAATTATCGTGAGTGCTCTAGCCCTAAGCTATTGCACCACTCCTTTGTGTTTTATATCGGCATAGTCCTGTAAGGCCTTTTTGATGGTGCATGCTTGGGTTCCATACTCACCCAAGTCAAATAATTTTGTGATCCACAGATATAATAATGTCCAAAAAATACTTATTTATTTAATATTTCGAGCTTGGGTCATTGGGACGGTAGACCCAGTCCCCCATGAGACAAAGTATACTTTGTCTTGGTTTAGTTATGTTTGTGAACTCCCCTGCGACACAAGGCATCTTCCATTATGAGCACTATTGTGTAGATACAGCACCGATAAATCTATCTTATAAATCCATCCTTTTTAATTTCCATTTATCAACAATTTAAAAACATCGTTCTCTTTCAAGTGAAAATTAAGAAACTTTAAAGCAGAGCGAAGTAAATATATTCATAACAAGCTGGGCTATGAATAAAACTTAACAAGAAAACAACCCTTAAAGTAACTTATAGGTGCCTACAGGTTGTAATATACTATGTTCACTTTTCATCCCGTTTCCCCTTTTTGTGGGATAAATTACAAAGTTACAAGAAGTCTTCGATCTTCATTCTAGTCCCTTTTCAACTATGTTATGTTCGATTTACAATCTAAGACTAATCATTGAACCCTTATCCATGAAATGAATATAAATTCTTATTTTAAAATAAGATGGCTGCCATTTGCGGGGTGTTGGGTTAGGAGTATATATAAAAGAACATTTGTCGATAAAATTGAGCATTTAATATGCCCTTAAAGTATCGGGAACCGTTTCCCAAACACACTGTATAGCACTGAATAATTAATTCTCAGCAAAAAATATGTTTTAGTATAATACAACATTTTTTACCGCTATAATAATAAATTAACAGACAGAAATGATTGTTGCTAGGGAGTTACTGCGCCGTTTCTTCTTCTCAGCTAAAATACTAGGAGGTCATGAAGGCCGGGCATTGTGGAGGCAACGGATACCCGAAGCCGGAAGACTACAGGTTCCTTCCTCTTAGTGGGTTAGCCGCCTTCATGAACCACGTCTTTGAAGAGTAAGGAATGCGCCATAGTGAAGCAAACACAACAGATCACGTTTGGTCAAAGTGTTGCTGGTTATGCCAGTCCCCACAGTTAAGAACGGCCACTATTTTGTCTCCTGGGTCGAAAACGTAAATATGAAGTTTAAAAAGACCTATAGCGCCCAAATAATAACAAAACATAGACTCTGTGCTTGGTTTTTGAAGGGAGGGTCTACTACCTTAAAAACAACGTGAGCATCAACAAACTTGACCCTATCTAATGAGATTTTCCCTTGCGTCCTCTTGACTTTCAACACGTTGAATGTTCAGTAATAAAGTAAACATTGCATAGTTGAATCGAGTGGAACTAATCGACTAAATCGATTGTTTAGTCGATTAGAAAGGGGCCGTGAAGTGAAGGGTGACTTTTCGAGATTTTGTGTTTAATTGATTTTACTTTGTTTTAATCTTTTTGGTTTCGTTATTGTCTAGGTTTCTTGTCTGGGACTTTATTTTCTTTAACCATGAAACCGTGGACATCTCAAGATCAGAATATATCCATATTTCCTGTCAGTTTGATCGAAATATCGAATATGTAATGGAATTCGGCGTTAAGTCATCATTTTCAACGCATTTACTGTCCCACTGCTGGGCACGGGTCTCTCCTCATAATGACGGGAATGGCCTAATGTGGGCTGGCAGACTTCACATAGTGTCGAGTAAATTTCTCAGGCATAAAAATTTCGTCACGATATTTTCCTTTACCGTTTAAGCGAATATTAATTATATTCACATGGACTTGGATTTAAACTGGAGACCTTTGACTTGACAGTTCAATAGTCACAATATATCACTAGGCTACAACTGTTTTTTTATGTATAAGTAGGTACAGAGGTCACCTTTTCAGTCAACCCGTGACCATGGATGCTGTAAAAACGATGACCAAAAGGGTCGGGATTAATAATCCTACCTCCTACATAATAATATCATAACTGTGAAAGTTAATGAGGATGGATAGATGGATGTTTGTCACTCTTTCACGCCAAAACCACTGAACGGATTTTGATGAAACTATTACAGTATTATAATTTATATATTATAATAACATATAGGCTATAATTTAAAACGATTTTGAGTTAATTAGCTAAATTACAATAATATATTTAAAAGTAATTTTTCCACACGGACGAAGTCGCGCGGGTAGGAGCTAGTATCAACATAACGTGATAAAATCCGTAAAAAGTAGTTTTATTTAAAAAATACAAAGGTTATAAAATTCGTATTCACACGCTGCCAAGCTTCATATTTGCTTTTCACCAAGATTTATTTTGTGCACAGACTTATGGCAGGCGAAGGCAACAGGTGCTGACGTCATTAGCTATACTGTGCTAATTACATACATGGCTTGGAGCTATGTTATTCTTTAATGTCTGGAAATGACTGAACATGGATGTGTCTTTTAAAGGGTTAAGTAGAATTTTTGTGAACCTATTTAGTAGTAGTACTTAAAATACTCAACTTTTATGTTTATCTCTTGGAACTAAAGTCTCGTGTATGAATAAATTATAGGCAAAGTGCCTACAAATTTCTTTAGATGTTAAGACTGCTCAATTGCTTACTGCCTCATTAGTCTAGGATTTTCCATACTATATATAGGTATATTATAATATAAAAAAGGTCGTAAGAGGTTTTTTTGTGCTACTAAGGTGGCAAACAAGCATACGGCCCGCCTGATGGTAAACGGTACCGTAGCCTATAGACGCTTGAAGCACCAGGGGTATCACTTGCGCGTTGCCGATCCTGTAAAACGAAAGAGGAATAGTTGGGTTGGCAGTATAACAGTCAAAGTGCAGTGGGGGGCCACTGCCAACACAACGTTTCCTCATAGAGCACTGGCAACTTTGATTCTTAGGATGAGCTAAGTGTTATTCATCATCAACCCATATACTGTCCCACTGCTGGGCACGGGTCTCCTCTCATATTGAGAGGGATTAGGCTATAGTCCACCACGCTAGCCTAGTGCGGGTTGGCAGACTTCACAAACCGTCGAGAAAATCTCTAAGGTATGCAGGTTTCCTCACGATGTTTTCCTTCACCGTTTAAGCGAGTGATAATTAATTATTAATACGCACATGAATTTTAAAAGTCAGAGGTACGTGCCTTTGTTTCGAACTCGAGACCTTCGACTTGTCAATCCAATGGTCATACCACTAGGCTATCACTGCTATTGAGTGATAGTGAGTAAGTGTTATTGAGTATTTCTATAAAATTCTCAGTATTACCTCTTTAAGATGTATGCCCAGATAATGGCAAATATACTCTAAGACTCTAGACTATTTGTAAACTGGGCATAATCTGAAGAAACTTCTGGTATTTAAAAATTACATAACTGGCACTACATCGGAATCATCTATTGAGCGCTATTAACCTTTTAACCGCCACGGACGTGTATAGACGTCAAATTAAAACTTGCTCACGACGCCAACGACGGTATGGCACGTCAAATATACCACTTTTTTTTAGTTCAAAATAAATACCTATTCAATTTTTTTCCCCTATTATTAGATACTAGAATTTGTCACTTGGCGTTGAGAATACGGATTTTTGTTATTGACGTGGCGGTCAAAAGCTTAAAGATAATTCCATTGCCAGGTTGAGCAGTGTTATTGAGTTTTTTTTAAGTAATTCTCAGTACCAGTAGCTTCGAGTTGGAGTTGTACCCGGTTAATGGATATCGGCTCGACCAATATACTCTGGCGAACTGTGGGTGTACATTAGCACACCTCTGCGCTAACCTTCAGGGAATACAGGCATGGTGGTATGTCAAAAATTTCCTTCAGATCTTGTAAAAAATATAATACAGTACCTACTCTCACCCACCGGTTGAACCAAAAATATAATATTTACACGCAATCTGAATCGGCAACCTTTTTAAAAAAAAGAAGGAACCAATAAAATCGAATACGTATCTGTTACCAGTTTCTTTTTTCTCTTCGGCCAGCCACGTCATTAAGTTGCCCACTTTATGCACAGTTCACCGCTAAGATACTGATATATCATCACGAAAATTGTACACTCCATTTTCGGCCTTATCTTCTTAACACTACTTATCTTATTGGTTTGTATATTTTATGCCGATGCCAGTCAGTTGTTTTTGGATTGTACGATTAAACGGATGCTCTGGACATCCGTTCTCAGAAGGATTGGAGAGGTAAAAAAGAAAAAAAAAAGTGACAGTGATTACAGTCGTATAGTTTGAAGAGCTTGTTGGCAGAATATAATAACTTTTAATCAATTTTATACAAACGTAGGTTCGAAGTGTTGGAAAAGATTCTTATTATTCGTTTATCAAGTCATCAAGTTGACTTTCCGGCTTTTTTAAATAAAGTGATTGGCATAAAACAAAGAATACATAGGTATGTACTTGTAATTATCCTAAACTGTATAGTGAGATTAATATATAATTAAAATTTTAATTATATTTTCGTATTTTTTTGGTTTTTTGCATGCTAAGATTTTAAAGTTATTTAAGGAAAAATTCCACGTCACCATAAAGACGTAAATTCTGAATGTGAAGGCAAAATTCGTCATGGTGGGTGGGACTCGCGGTGGCTTAGTGGTCATAGCGTCTGGTGTACCTAAAAAGAAGACGCAGGTTTGAATCCTGCCCGCGGTCGAATTTTTCAGTAAGTCAGTTTGTTAGTGGTGGTCCGAAAATATTTACAACCTATGTATCTTTATGATATTATCTGTATTACCTTGGATGGGACCGTAATCTAAGGTAACGGGCTGATTAGACTGGAAACCGACCCATACATTATTGGGAAAAGGCTTTGATGATAATGAAATAAAGGCCAACTGGTAGAGAATGCTATATTATATAACATTAAGTTTGCTTTAACATAACATAATTTATAATAAGCAGTGATCGCCTAGTGGTATGACCATTGGACTGCCAAGTCGAAGGTCTCGTGTTTGAACCCAAGGCACGCACCTCTGACTTTTCGAATTCATGTGCGTATTAATAATATAATTAATTATCACTCGCTTAAACGGTGAAGGAAATCATCGTGAGGAAACCTATGCAGGTTTCCTCACGATGATTTCCTTCACCGTTGAGAAAAAGCTCTAAGGTATGCACCTTAGAGCTTTTTCTCAACGGTTTGTGAAGTCTATCAACCCGCACTAGGCCAGCGTGTTGGACTATAGCCTAATCCCTCTCAATATGAGAGGAGATCCGTGTCCAGTGGCGGGATAGTATATGGGTTGATGATGATGTGCATAACAGTATAAATAAATATACCTATAACAAAATATCGTCCCTGTATACTCTGAAGAATTAGCTAGAGGTGTACCAATGCACAACCACAGTTCGCCGGTATATTTAGGTCCCATAGGGGTGAGCCTATTGACAGTAACCGGGCACAAATCCAAACTCCGAGCTGCTACTGAGAGTTTCATAGAAAATTCCAATAACATTGCTCGAGCTGGGAATCGAATCCAAGCCCTCTATCGTATCAGTCGCACTTAGGACCACTAGACAAACACAACCTATAACAATACGTTTGATTCAGATACCATTAAAATAAATTAAGTTTTTTTTTTGCTCGCCAGGCTTTCTAACCGTGTGTCACGCAGCCTCACGTTTAACCCTTCAAAAACATTGTTACGGTAATAAGATGATTGTTTTAACAATAGTGTTTAGTTTTAATAGCTCGCTCAAAACCCGCGTCCATATAGCTCAAAACACAAATAAGAATTGAAACCGACTTCGAAATAATTGGTATAATAATCCATACTTATTAAAAAAAATGCTTTGTTTTTTTTTGGTCATTGAAATTATCGTTCATGGGGAAAAAAATATTGGTACCAGTTTTGATATTTTTGGTGAATGAGAAAACATTTAATTTTGATTTTAGTTTGTTTTTTTTTTTTAACATAAGGTTGAATATAATTTACATTCTCGTAAAATAAAAAGATTTGTTTTGTCTCTCTGCTACGCTTGAATTCCAGGGTTCGATACCCAGTCAAAGGATTTTGTTATGAAATTTCCTTTAAACGAGGCCTAAAAAGAGTTTGTCTCAGCTCTGTTCCCGACGTGTCCATGGGCGACGGGTACTACCTACCATCAGGTGGACCGCTTCCTCGCCCCCCACTGTAGGCAATAAAAAAAAATTCGCAGTAGCCGCTCGGAGATAAGATTTGTGCCCGGTTAATGACAGGTTAATGACAGGAGCTTGTGGCTAAGTAATAAATAAGCAGATCAACCGATCTGCAAGGTTAAGCTGTGCTAGTCCCGGTCAGTTTGTGGATGGGTGACCATTCTTAACACATCGAGACCCCTCCGTGCCTCGGAGAGCACGTAAATCCGTCGGTCCATGTTGTCATACGAACACCTATGACAATCGTTAGTGGTATTCAAAAGCCCAAAAAGCCTGACAACCAGTCTATCCTCAGGGTATCGGTATTGGGTTGCGGAGATCTGATGGTAGTCGCTTCGTGTAAAATACTGATATTCAGTCGCATCTGGTTAGACTGGAAGCCGACTCCAAATTAGTTGGGAAAAGGCTCAGAGAAAAAAAAATATAATCCCCTATTACATGGGACCTAAACATTGCAGCGAACTGTGGGTGTACTTAGTACACCTCTGCCTAACCCTTCGGGGAATACAGGCGTGATGGTATGTTTCACTCATATTGTGAGAATTTGTAACATGAAATTAATAATGTGTCATAATTTTCTGTGTAATTAGTGACTCACAGTCGTGTTAGGAGCCATTCTCGGAAGTTATAATTAGCAGAAAATGTGTTGACTTTTTAAAATGTCAAACACATTTATTTATTTCTTTGAATAACTGACATATCCCGCTGATGCGTGCTTTTGAATGTACATAATATATGTGGGATATAGGCAAGAAATTAAAGACATACACTATCAACTTTAACCTTTTTGTTTTATTTTCACTTCTTCACAAGATCACATTACTTACACCGACCATCGCTATTTTTCTTTCTTCCTTATGTCAATTGAATTTGACATTTCCTAGCATTCCCTCTCACTCACACATCTTCGCTCTCTTTCCTTCACTTAACGTTCCGTTCCCACATATATGTATTTATAATGAGACACGTATATTCCTCGAGATGGTTACAGTATACTCAAATTTTGTCCATGGTATTAATACCATGGACAAAATGTCAAATGTCAAATGTGACAAACTCGAATTTTAAGTTACACTCTCAAGACCCTGTTTTTAGGGTAGGTAAGTGCAGTTTTTAATCATTGTGAAGCCGGCTGCCTGATTAAAGTGTTTGTATGATAACCGGGACCGACGGCTTTACGTGCTACCCGATGCATGGAAGCGCCTCGATGTATTATGATATACCCATCCATCGCGACTATCGCAACTTAACCTTGCAGATCAGTCGATCAGTGTAGTTATTACTAAACCGCGAGCCCCTAGGAATCTAGAATTGTTATAAATTTTAAATGTATACCTAGTAATTCCTTAAAAACACGGATTACATACCCTCGTACGGCTCAACGACTTAATTTAATGACAAAAATAAGTTGACACTCCATCCCAAGACAGTTTTTTAATCATTAAGTTACGGCCCCGCGACCTAAAATTATGACATGATATTTAATACATATGACATATTTTTTTTATGTTTTTGGTTTATAGTATAATCACGCTAATTTAAATCTGCTATAAAAAAAAATTTTTGGTACCTTATGTCAAAATGTTTTTGCATGAAATAGCGAAAGAGTTTAAAATAATTTAGTGAAAATCATTTAAACGCTTTTTTACTAAAACAAAACTCTGGTCAGCAACTACTTGCACCCATTTTTTGTACATTGGGTCATAACTCGTAATGTATATCGACTTGAATTTAGGTAAGGCCTTACGAGGATACATTTCCGGTAACTTGTACAATGTATACATTGGACTCATCTGTAAAAACTGTATAATAAAATTAATGACATGATGTGTCAACCCTTCACCTACCAGTCCAAGTTAATTATGACCCATTCTCCAATACTTATTTCTTACCATAATTATATTTATTTACCAGTTCCATTTACAGCACAATATTCCAGTTTTATTCATAACGAGAACCTCAAAGGTCGTGCTAACAATGATCCATATAGTTCAAACAACAATAGTATACCACCCGATACTATGTAATTAGTATCTTTTTTTTTCTAATGATACGTTTGGAAGCCTGCTTTGATGAACAGGCGAACAGTAATGACTGTTGTTAATGGTGTATAGAAAATATTTATTCTGTCGGTATGTATTTGGGTGCTGTTGTGTTAAAGGCCCAGTATTTTAGGGTTAAGTAAATTGGATATTAAAAATTGTTTGATCGTTGCTTTTTAAGGTTATTACGCTGTTACCAATCAAAGTGTTTAAGCCTGTTAAGAAATAATGAGATTAATAAAAGAAATAAATATTTTATTTGTCACACATCTTGGTTCGGGTTCACTAAACTGTATCGTTATGGGTTCAGTAGAATCAATTGGATATTGATTACTTTTCTGTTACGGATAATATGGCATATTGTCCAATTGTCCAATGAAACGTTACATTTACAACAATTTCAATGAATGTATTTTCTTTTTTCCATTACTTTGATAAATGGTGACTGTCTACTTTTAAAAGCCTATTTCGTGTAAGTAAATGTAAATTACACATAAACAGTTTTTATTTTTCGTAACCATTATTTATTCTGGCATTGTCCATTTTTTATTTTATGCCCACACAACCGAAACGCACGTACAAAATAAATCTTGAAATACATCAATCAAACAAAAGCTGTGAAAGTTTCTTTTTTTTTTAACAAACGGATCTCCAAAAACTTGATCATGTCGAAACTTGTATCCATCGGTACACAGAATGCACTCCATTTCCGGACAGCCAATAGCGACGCAGTATTTAAATATAGAACCATTTCTAAATTCGAACCTGGAATGGTGTCTTCCCTAGTGCTATCTGTTTAGCCATTATAAGGTTCAGTTTACAAAAACATTTTCATTTTAATGTTTAGATTTAGGCGTTCATGAATTAACTAAATGTGCCCATTGAATTTGCTGAACTCAAAATTAACTGAAGCTTTCAGCCGCTTAAGCCACTTGCAGTTAGTGTCATAATATATTTTTCTGTTCACTTTGCTTAACTTGCGTTCCAAGTCATTTAACACATTGATTTAAATTTTGGAAACGCGTTTAATGTGTTGTCTAAAGTTCCATTTGAGTAAAACTATTTTAATTGAAATTGATTTTATGTCCATTAACGTATTCTGTTCAAGGAAACTTGAACTACCACAAGCTGATCCGGCATTTAAATTTTAGTTATTTTAATTGAGAGTTTTACGTTCAAATATTTTCTACAAGTAATATTTCTTAGTTTTCTATTAAAATTTTAATTATTTTTAATGAAATTGTTAGAAAAGGCACTGATGTAGTTAGTTTTTATCAATATAAACTAAAACTGTATTATTTATATTGCAATAAAATAAAATTTTGCTTGTACACTGAGTGAATTCACAAGGATAACATTATATGTAATTAGTTTTAAAAAATAAATTGTTAAGATAGCTTCACTATTGCATTGGGTTGTACCTGTAATAATAGTTGTAAGTATTGATTATATAAATAAATAAATAAAAATATATACACAACATGAAATTAATTTTACCAACTTATTACATACTGAATTGGAATCTATTTAATTTACTTTGGTTTTTTATAAACCATTATTTTTTTAAACATTGCCCATCCAATATTTCTTTCTGTAATCACTACCAACTGTAGAAACACCGGTACACAATCTCTTCTTATTTATATCCCGTATGCATTAAGTCCTATTTTTATCACAAGAACAACAGACGCAATTAATTAATTATTCAACCGGAGATCATTGGATTGTGGCACCCTCCATGACTCAGTTTTGGCCCAGACTGGGCTTACGAGGGGGTAAGTTAAAAATACCCACGGTAGTCTAAAATCCAAATGCCGGGACAGTCGCGTGGCATGGGTTGAATGGTCATACCGTGAATAACCGTCTGCAGTGGCGGGGTTAAGTTTGTAGTTAAAGAAAAAAATATTTAAATTAGTGAAATAGTGTTTATAAAAGTTTGTGTAGGTAAGTTTATTAAGTGTGACGGGTATTTTTCTTTTCTTGCATAAATTTTAAAGGTACATTTATATTTCTTTAAATCTTTTATTTACAACTAATTAAAAATATTAAATAATTATTATTATAGTAATTATGAAACATTATTAAAATAATTATAGTTCATAATTCTTAATTATATTTTTGTAGCTTGTATAGTGCACAGCTGATCAAAACTAACTTTCTATTTTTGGTTCGAATTGTCTCTCATCTATGTAATTTCATCTATGATACTAATTAGCTTAATATAAGCATTAAACACTATTTCATATTAAAAACAAAAATGTAAATTTAATGACCATAAAACATCTTCATTTATCCACAAAAAAATGGTGTTATATTTCAAATTATTCCTAATTAAATACTAATTATTGTATTTTATGTCTTATAAACACAACGATTCTAATAAACTTTTTAATAACATACTTAAAAATCACTAAAACTATATGAAACACGTGGTCTTGTGGGATTCAAAGCTATCATAATATGATAGAAATTAGTCTTAATCCACTATCTTTACAATCCACTTCAAATTGCTTATCGGCTATAAATTTAAATAGCCCCGATAGTGGTTGAAATAACCTTCCTTATTTTATAGATACTGCTGATTCGGTTACTAATTAGCTAGAGGTATCAGTGACGTTAGGTTTTATTGGTACGATAGAAATTTTGGTTGATAACTAATAAGTTTACAGTCTAATGATTCGTAGATATGAAAATGTATTGAGATAGTTGAATTATCGATGTTCAGTCCCATTGGATCGTAATTGAATGGGACATGAACTTGGCGATAACCAAACTCGAAAAGTAGAAAAATAACTAGGTATACTTGTAGGTACAGCTCATGACTGTCCCACTGTTGGGCATTTGAACACCTGGGATACTCCTTTATAAAAAGATGAGAAAGGTTTAAAAGAGGTAAGGCATAGTGGGAGTAATTCCACTCAAATTAGCAGAAAATTGAGGTAAAATAACATTGCTTTGAGCTGTATTGTGTTCCTAACGGTGAGAAAGGTTGCCAGCTCCGCGAGGAAACTTTGTGTTGGCAGTGGGGGGGCTTTGACCCTTATTGCCAACTTATTCTTTCACGCAAAAACTGCTTAACGGATTTTGATGAAACTTTATGTTAATATTATTTATACATCAGAATAAGTACCTACGCTAAAAATTATAACGATTTTGAGTTACTTTGTCATTTGAAAAATTATAATTTTAATTTAACAATTATTAGTTTATAACGATAATTAAAAGTAAATTTTCCACGCGGCCAGAAACTAGATCCCTATAAAATCTCTCTCTCTCTCTCATACATTCTCTATAGTACAAACATTCCCTAAAATCATAAACAGACGTATTATAAAACTTTTACTCTTCCCTTTATTAACATCCATCGATTCTCATGTCCAGATCTCATTATCATCATCGATGCTACTTTTTACTTAGGTTAATATTAAAAAATTGTTTTCTAAAAAGTCCATGAGAACACGATGTAAGGTATTCATGGACAAAACTCACACAGTAGAAGAACTCATTCAAACTAATAAAATATAAATTTTAATTAATTTATCTTTAATAATTATCTTCAATTAACATGGAATTACAACATAACAAGAAATTAATTGAATTACTTTTTCAGCAACAAATATTGGTAGTTATACATTTACGATGATTGAAAACACATATTATGTTGATTTATAACTATTTTATTAAATCAGTTTCATTTAACTATTGAATGTTTCACTATTAGTACGAAATAGTCGAGTTTGAAATCTGTTTTTAAATATATTCATAAACATCTGGCTCTAAAGTAACTGATAGATACAGCTTAAATGGTTTAAATAACAGTTAATGCTCTGACAGCTTACTTAAAAGAAGTTGTCAATAACTCTAAAACCACCTGATTGACGGATATCGTGCGGTTTTAATACGGATTGATCTACAAGTGTGAAGTTTAGTAGATACAGAAATTCTTTTTAATTATAACAGAGACTAGTATAGTCGCGGGCTTAAAGCAAATAGACAAACACGTTGGCTAAAAAGCTAGTATCTTTCAACATTTGAAGTCATTAATCTGATCTAAATATGCAAAAAAAAAAATACAGTAATCATGATTTCTTTAGATATTTCTATTCTCAAATTGCATACTGTTATTCAAGCACCTGTAACAACTTTTGCGCATACCGACAGCTTTACTATGGGAATCAGAGCAAAACGACATAATTATTCAGAAAATTATACATTTTTCTAGCTTAGACTAGTTATTAAGTCTAACGCAGATTAGGTCTAGTCTAGAATGTAATAGCTTTAGACCTGTTTCTCGTCTAATGCTGGAATGACAATTATATAGAGGCTTAATCTAGTTTAATTTTGTAAGTTGTTCTTGCAGAGTAGGTAATAGTGTATTGAACTAAACTACTAAACAATATTTGAATTTCGAAAAAAGTGTCAACGTGTGAACGTGACAACTTTTCGTAAGAATTTTTTCCGTCTAGCCCTCTTTCACAACGCGCGATAAGGAACTTCGTTCCAAAAGGTTTGGGTTCAGCTGTATAACTATAGCAATAATTGTGAGCAAGTCCTTGATTGATGGAAAAACATGCCTAGAAAACCTTATTATTTAACCTATTTGTTTCTGCCGATGTGTTGACCCTCTGCGGCAATTTTTTGATTTATTTTCAAATAGGGTTGTGTAATTGTTTTGATAGTTTTTATACCTATAGAAAAATGCTGTACGTTATACATTTAAAAACCATTTATCAAACAGAAAATACCCGGTAGTAATCAAGTCACTGTTCACAAAATATATATGCCTAATATGATTATAGGAGACCATTAAAAAAAATAAAGCTTGTACAATAACTTTTTTGTAAAGAAGGCAATCCTTGTCACCTAGAATTTGAAACGCTTAAAAAATGTAACAATTTATATTTACAGTTTCAACGTCTACCAAATCGTTTGAAGTGTATTTCTTATTAAATCATTTATTAAATTAGAAGTCCTTTTTGAAGTGTTATTAATAGTGCATGACAATCGAAATTTAAATGTATTTCGGTGTTGTTCACTCGGAACGCGGAAGGGTTATTTTTATTTAAAGCTTTTTATGACAGATATTGCCACATTTTTTTATTATATTATGTTAGTTTGTAGTAGGGGGAAAGTGCAGTGTAGAAAAAAGTAGGAATTGTAATGCAGTGTGCTCATCATCATCCTCTTCATCAACATTCTCAGCTTGTGTTATCACCCTGTTGGGTATAATAATAATAATAAAATCAGTAAATACACTGAGCTAAAAGAAGACGTTGCAAGAATTTGGAGACAAGAAAGAGTATATATAGTTCCCATAGTGCTTTCTACCACAGGTATCATTCCCAATCATCTCATCCATAGCCTTAAACTAATGGACCTCAAGGAAACCGTATACATTATCCTACAAAAAGCCGCCATTTTGAACACCTGCAGAATTGTCAGAAAGTTCATGCAACTTGATGAAAATTACAGATGAGACTTTTCTAGAAAATAAAAATAGTGAGTTTGCGAAAGTGCGACCAAGCCTAGAACAATTCTTGCTTTAGTCAAGAAAGTACGTAGAAACTTTGTTTTCTTAATAATTTATTATTTTTAGACTTCTCTTTTGAAATAAACTAGTATGCAAACGAGTTTTGAAGTTGTTTTGTTAAAGAATTTACTTTACAGGGTTATTTAAAACAAATGAACAACATTATAGATAGCAGAAGTACTAAAATTATTTCTTGGAACAGCAAATACTAAGTATCGATGGAAAAGATTGAAAAAATATTAATCTAAAAGAAAGTTTCCAGCTAATATACAGCATTTTATATTGAAGGTAATATTCTCAATATAATAGATTTACGAAGTACGTAAAAGGACACTGTAGTATAAAAATACCTACTAGCTTCTGCCCGCGACTTTGTGAAGTTACTTTTAACTATCGTAATTTGAAAATCGTTTTAAATTATAGCCTATATGTTATTTCGATGTCTCAGTAATAATACTGTAAAGTTTCATCAAAATCCGTTCAGTGGTAAACCACTCAATCACGCTAAAGCGTGAAAGAGTCCACCATTCATCCATCCATCCTCACAGACTTTCACATTTATAATATTAGTAGGATAGGATTGGATTAGTAGGATTGCACTACAATATCAGAGCCTGTCCTACCGAAAGGCTCTTTCCTTTTTCCACACCTCAAAGAAATCTTACTTCTGAACAAAAAAAAGAAAGGCAATAAGGAACTAAAGCAACATTATTTTTTATATCTACAATTGAACTTAACTAAACTGAAATAAAATATAATCTTAGAGTACCTAATAAACAATTCGCAAAATAATAGAAAATAGGTACTTAGTAATTTATCTTTGGAATGAAATTAACACGAGTTTTGTAGAATACACTCTTAATTACACAATCCGGATAGGTCTTGTAGACTCGATCAAGATAAAGAGCTATACAATTCTACGGAGAGCAATTGAAATATACCAAACATTCGTTCAGAAAAGTGTTCTAAAAAAATACACGCTATTTTTGCTGTATCAATTGGTAGCTCCGTGAACTAGGTCAAAATGTGCAATGGTGCAAGAATTTAAAAGACGTTCAATAATTTTAAAAACAAAATGAAATCGCATTTTATATTTTCAACAGAAATACTACTTTAAACTTTAACAATAAAATTGTTTGCAGTGAAATAAGTATTATGTTGGTGCAATTATTAAGAAAATAACAAAACATCTAGGTATTTCTCAGGCCTTCTCAAGAATTTATTGGCTTCAAATTTTCTGTAATGACATCAATCTATATTGAAAGTATTATTAACCACTATAATAATACTTTCAATAGATTCATGTCATTATAGAACAATAATTATTAAGAACAGTTTTAGAAGATAAAATTATGAACTATTTTTATGAATATTTTAGTCACTAGCTGCTCTATTCCCTTGTCATTGCCACTTAAAAACATAAATTAAACGTACTGTCAAAACTTAAGTGACTGGATAAATGACAAGCATTTTTATCCCTATTTTGGGATTACGCGTTACCAAAATATTTTTAATAAAATTAAACCACTTATTTCTGTTTGTTTCAGATACGACACAACATCGGCTGCTTTTAAAACCCGAAAAATAATAAATCATAGATTAAAAAGCGTCTAAAAATAAAACGATGGCATTCGCTCCAAAACTGTGTGTTTCAAAAATAGACCGTTCGCATAGGGGAAGCTGAGCTTCCGTTAAAATGTGAATGCCTAAAATTAAAACCCGGATATCCTTGTTATGTTGGAAGACGGATAATTATATTCTGTGTAGTGCTGTGGTTATAATGATGTTAAAACTTAGTTTTAGAGTAAGACTCACGAGTAGGGGAGTTTCACCATTGTTTCTGTTGCTGCGGACTCAAAATGCGATAGTGATTGGGTTTTGTACAGTGTTATTTGGTGTTTTTGGTATGTGCGGTGGTTATCAAGAGCAGAAGTTTGCTATGGAGCCACAGGACCAGGTAATCACAAATTTATTATTCCTTTAGTAACCAGAAAAGCAAAAGATGAACATAAAGTAATTACAGACATAATGCAAAAAATATTGTATTTGAATGCTTCACGTGATTTCCTGAAATAATAGACAAGACAAAACAATGTTAGTTTTGATAAGCAGTAGTTTAATTACGTCACTTTATCTTTTCTGGGTGCAGTGCAGTCAAAATAAATGTGAATATTGATTTCGGGTTCAATTACTATCAGAATTAATCTAAGCAGACTGATAAAGTCTTATCAAACCATACATTTTATAATATACAAATTAATTCAAAAGGTTTCAACTCATGATTAAAATCTTAACAATTTAATTGTAGAAGAATTAAACCAGCTCACTGAACTATCGTTTGTATTATCATTATCCACAATAATGTGGATAGTAAATGAATATAAATTCATTTACTGTTAGACATATAAGGTCTTATCTCCTTAGCTTAATAGCTCAATATCCTTGACCTCAACTAACTGATAAAAGCCAAGATTGAGACCACACCGGTAGCGACACGGATGCAGTGGAAACAGTAAATGAGACGAAAATTACCGTCGCCACTCTGAAATGGACACATGTCATTAGTCTCTCCCCAACGATAGTAAAAAGGAAGAGAATTTCAAACGTTTCTAGGTGTAATTTCTTTGAAACAGATAAATTGACTGTGGCTTTCTAAAAATACCCAGTTATTTTAGTAAAATTTACCGAATTGGTTATAATTAATGGGTAAATAGTCAAATGGATAAGTCCGACAATCTAGATAATGTGCTCTAAGTACAGTATTATTTGCTGTGACACATTCAACTGCTAATTGATATTTGTTACTAATAATGTCAAAAGGAATACTTTTACTATACTTTTTACTTCCTCTTATTCTGGAATAATCATATCATTCCGTGAATAATCTAAGTGCTTCACTAAAATATTTCTCAATTACACGAAATTACTGCTAAAGCCGAACAAAGTAGACGTAGATAGAAAAAAGAAAGCTCCAAAGTTTTATTTGAAGAAAAATCCCTAAAGACTAATCCTTAATCCAAAATAACTTGAACCTATAATATATCTTGGCTAACATTGCTTAGACTTAGCAATCTAGTTAATTGTTGCACTACATAAAACATTTATTAGGTAAGTTTACAAGAAAGGGCCGAAGGCGAGCCTTTGAGGTGGCTTTCAGTTTGGTTGAATCTATTTATCTCAAATAAGTTAAGCATATTTGTTTTAGAATTTAGGTGCGTAATCTTGTTAAGTATATCCGATTAAGTGTTAGCTAAATTGTATAGTGAAAAGTTTGTTTGATCTAAATAAATATTTTAGATATCAAACAAGAATATTTCCAAGTAACAATACTATTTTATACTGGAACTACTAGAAGTATTCCAACACTGTGATATGATTAGACTTCATACCTAAATGTCACAGTACGCATTATGCCAGTTAAAAAAGCAGCATAACTTGTGTTATGTCACATCCTATCAAAAAATTGTTTGCAGTGGTTACCTAGATGATATTATAGTTTTTCATTCCAATATATTTTGTTACTTTTACAGTCGTTTATCGCTTGGCTACGAAATTCATTCAACAATTTCCTTTAAACCTTTATCAACAGACAGCAGTAGTTGGATCTCGAGTGACGTTACCTTGCCGGGTGGAGAACAAAGCGGGTCAGCTACAATGGACGAAGGACGACTTTGGGCTCGGCCTTCACCGAGAACTGAGTGGCTACGACCGATATAAGATGATTGGAAGCGACGAAGAAGGTAATTTTGTGTTTCTAATTTACTACCTATCTTTTTTTATATATTTTTAACTATTCCCTATGAAATAAGTATGTCCGTCATTAATTTCATATGTTTAATTGTAGATATTAAGATCAAAAGAATTCCACTTTTTTCCCGTAGTAGATTCAGAAATTAAAGACTGCCACTTGCTTCGATTCTCTTCATAACTTTTGCTTAATAAAATAATAAAAAATATATTTTCTTGATGTTGACTATTTGGGTTAAACTTGAAAACTCGTAGCAAGACTGTAATCGATCTTTCTAAAATAGTAATTTATGCATGAGGTCCATAAAAAGTTCATAAAAGAAGAATTCCTTTTAAGCTATAAAGTGTCGCCAAGATCGACTGTTGTGAACAAAAGCCATTAACGCTACCACAAACTACTAGTAGCCACAATAGTTTGTGGCTTTCAGCATTGCAACTCGTTAACCCAGTACTGATACTCTATGGGAAAAACATTTACTGAATCTTGGGGATATAATTCACAAGATACCGTAGGTACTGAGTATTTTTAACTGATAAAATCATGAAAATTACTCTCCATTGGGTTCCAAACGTAATAATATGGTACAGGTTGGAAGATTAAATTAGTTTTCTGTCATTTACGCGAATATTATACATTGAAATAAAACTACTTTTTACGGATTTTATCGCGTTATATTGATATTATTAATCCCGACGCTTCGGCCCCTTTACAGCGGCCATGGTCACGGGTAGACTCGCTGTAAAGGGTCCGAAACGTAGGGATTAATAATATCAATGTGTTGCGATAAAAACCGTAAAATTAGGTTTTACTTACATACTCATCATTGTCATCATCAACCCATATACTGTCCTACTGCTGAGCACAGGTCTCCTCTCAGATTGAGAGGGTTTGCGCTATAGTCCACCACTTAACTAAAGAAAAATTTGATCTCAGAATTGTAATAATTTCTTCAATAGATGTCGCTGACTACACCTAAAACACGTAGGATGTGGAAGCAAAATTCGACATCATAGGCAGTGGACTCGCTAGCTTAGTTAACTAAAACGACCGGTATATTAACCGGAGGGTCGCCTGAAATCGATATTTTTTTTTCCTGAAATTTATATCTTTGAAAATGTTTAGCATGTTACTACTTAATACAAAGTATAATAAAAACTAACTTTATTTACATACATAGACATTCTCGTCTTTTTTCACACAGGTAAGCAGAAACCACAGAACCTCAGTTGCTACTTCAATAATACTTCAATCGGATTTCAATAATAATGGAATAAATCTAAATTCTAAAGGATAATCAATCTCCATCCACAGTAAAAGCTAAACATTAAGCGATTCAATTCCTAGTGAATTATCTCCAGCTTTCAAGCCAATCGAAGAACCATTTGAATGGAGCCATTTGGCTGGCTCAGATTCTAAAGCAGCTGACAGAACTTAGATATTATAATGCTGACTTTGAATTTGGCTCGAATTGACTAGCTATTCTATTAGTAGGTTAGATAAGGAGTATGCTAGAATTTTAAATTGATCTTAGTTGCCGTCAGTGTGATTTTTTTAATCCTTACTTTAAGATATCTTTCGATATTTTAGGTTCAATATACTATTATTATAGATATTATATTTTTATTTTGATAGAATGACAAATAAGTCTATAAACGGCAGGATCACCAGGTATCACTACCGCGTTATTAAGTTTTAAAAGTTTCATCTTAAGACCTCAGTTGTTGTCTCATCATCGTCACTGCTGGGCACGCGTCCCCTCTCATATTGAGAGGGATTAGGTTATGGTCTAGTATATAGATAGTTAGTAGTAGTAGTATTGTCTCTTATACCCAGCAATCACTTGCTACATTGCCTTTAAAACCGGAATATAATAATGTTAGCACATGAGTGCTTAGCGGCGGAATATTTGGTAATACAGTGGTACCACCGCAGAAAAACATATATTTTGGAACGAATATTTATTGTCAACCAACACCTTACTGTACCCATATTCGCAAAATAAATGATTTGATTTGATGTATTATACATACAGTCCTGCCAGAAAGAATTATTTGAATGATAACGAAAACAGTATCAAAATCCGTTGCGTAATTTATAAAATTGTTGCGCTCTGAGGGACAGACAGCGGGAAGCAATTTTGTTTTAACTATTATAGTATAGAAGAAGAGACACGTGGTAACATTTAACTATTATTTCTAGTCTCTTCAACCAAACTAATTTAATTATAATTTTACGTATATCGTCAATATTATGTGGACTAAGATCTTTTGTTTTGCGTTTAATTATTTATACTTCAGCATTTCCCTATAAATTTCATAATATACCTGAACTAAAGATTTTATCACTCATAATATTTTAGTCATAAAAAATTTAAGAATAAATCCCGCGACTGCCATAAAGTAAAAACATAAACATCAAAGGCCCTTTATCCAAATTTTTAATTAAAGCTTAATCTAATTACTAAGTTAGCACTACCATGTTAATGGGGGGTCTGTTTTTCATAAACGTACTTTACATACACAATTTTACTTTATTCTCTCTCTTAATGTAATTAATGTGGATATTATCTTCAAGGAAACCTTTTTTGCTTTCGTAAACATGTCTTGCGAGGAGCGGTAATAACTCATACTTATTAAGGTTCCGCGGATTAACATAAAACTGACCCTCTACATGTTAATGTTGCGTCTTGTTATTTGTCGTCCCATTACGAGTATGTAACATTAGAGGAATACATTTATTATGAAAAAATATCTTTATAATAATATCGACCATAAGCGCAATATGTGTTTCGATCCACGCATGGAACAAATCTCCTTATGACCTACAATGTAGTTGTTCTGGGTCTGGGTGTTTGTGTTTTAAAAAAATTGTATTTATACACAGTATCCTTTTTTTTTTGTACTGAAAATCCTCATGGATCCTCTGCCACCCGGGGAGGTGGCAGGGTATGTCGGACTCATACCGACTAAAAACCGCACTTGCCTTCACCTGCCATATTGTCATGGCCATGGGATCTGTGACATTCGCCATGACCATGACAGGATACACAGTATCCTGGCTAATAGCTAAGTAAAAACTACGTTGATTAACGGATCTACAAGGTTATGCTGCACTAGCCGCGGTCAGCCTGTGGATAGGTGACCATTCTTAACACATCGAGACCCTTTCGTACCTCGAACAGCTTTTAAAGCCTTCATACAAATACCTATGACGATCGTTAGTGGTAGTCAGAAGCCCAAAGTGCCTGACAACCAGTCTATCCTCAGGATAGACTCGTTTCGTCCAAACATAGTTGGGAAAATGCTTGGAGGAAAAGAGAAAATTCTAGTGTAGTAATTTCCTCTTTATTGACCAAGTATGAGTATAAAACAGTACTTACACCTCTGCCTACTCTGCGGGGTTATAGATGTGATGGTATATAATGTAATTATGCTTTAGGAATAATCCATAAATGTGTGTCGTGAAGTGAATAGTTATCTAGTTATCATAGAGAAATTTAAATACCCTTTGTGTCACCTTGATTAATTATTTGACCGTTTTATCCTTTAGACAACATTTGGAAAATATATTATTAAATATAAACTTAATAAATAATGTTTAGGCTTAAGCTGCCGATATCACTGTACTTTTTGTAAGTAATAATTCAATAGATAAAATGGCGGATGTTAGTGAAAACACGCAAAGGGCGTGCCCTATTAAGGAAAAGGACCATATACCAATCTTTTTAAAGTGATCTTCAAAAAGCTCACTTTTTTTTTGTGTGTGACAATATCATAATTAATAACAAAAGAATCATAGCACGTGTTGTTATGTCTTATAATAAAAGCCTCTCTCACTCACTACACTACTCGTTGATTTACTGTAAATGCTACGGATCATAAGAATATTTGCTATTAATTTCATCTTTCTGCCTACAGGTGACTATTCCTTGGACATCAGGGATGTGACATTGGATGACGATGCAAAATACCAGTGCCAAGTCAGTTCTGGGATAAAAGGTAAGAAAAAGAAAGTTGTACATTTACTGTATATTTATTTATAAACTGTGTTTTAATCACAACTGATAATAATATGACGTTCCATTTATGGAAAAGGAAATATTAAAATAAACGAGTAGTGTTTAGACAACAAAGAATTACTTATCAATAAATTGGATACACAAGAACGTCGTTCAATAAATTTACATTACCTCTCATTAAATTCAACTCTGAACCATGTTCTCGTAAACTCAAGTTGATTAAAAGAAGCGCTACTTATAGCAACCAATATTACACTTACAAACAAGAAAAACCAACAATCATTACACCAGATAATGATGCCCAAAATAAATCGAGTTTCCAATAATATCCCTAATTTTGGATAAAGTTATCTTCTCCCACGGCTCTCTGTGTAATTTGAAATAATAAATCAATGCTCGACACACAAAATTACGATACAGTAAAGTACAAACAGACGCTTGTTAGGAGCCGCATGCAAGGGAAAAATGAATTTGCGGGACAAGATTTAAGTGATGGGCGGAAAAAAAAAAAAACATAATTCCTCTTAAATCTTTGTTTTTTATTTAATTATATCGAGTAACGAATGTTAGTTAATTTTAGTTTAAAGCGAGTAAGGCCTGGCTGAGATAAGGTTTACAAGCATATAAATACGCAGCTCGTTCTACTCCATAGCCAGAAAACGTCTGCGAATGTTTATTCAAAATTCGATTACATGAACTGTACTTTAAGGAGGATCACATTTTCCCATACATTACCATTATAATTACATTACCATACACAAAATATATATATTATGAGAATATGGTTTCTCGTTTATAGCTTTATAAAGCCATTAGTTGTCTCAATGAAATAAAGAAAGCTATGAAATCAATTTCTTGGAATTGTACTTTGTACGAGTACTTTGCCGGTTGGAATACAGCCAAACCCGTAATTGGAAAAGAGCGCGAGGATAAGTGAGTCTAGTGTTTGACTTAAAGATAAATAGGCAATTTTGCAATGTAAGTTTCCAAATTAACTGCTTCTATAATAGAAACGGGTCCAATATAATCCACACTGACTGTCTAACAGAAAGGCTATGAACTTTGAAGACATGGTATTAATATTAGGGTATCTCATCAAATTAAAGAAGAAGGCAACGAATAATTCTATTTAGTTCCACTGAGAAGTAGTGCATAAAAGTTTTTACACGATGAAATAATAAAGAAATAAAAAAATATTTTAATTTTTCTTCGCATCTCATGTTTTACTCACTTTCTAAAGCCAAGTAAACAGAATTGAGATAAAATTCTTGTATAACATATTTTATTCTACCAACGCCATCCAATATTTCGTATGTAATTTATAGGGGCATGATATAATATTTATCTTTATCGCCATTAGGATGAATTTATTACGACTAAATGAGATGCTACACTTATCTTCTTATGGATTGGAGTTATCGATTTTGATTGCAAGCGCGGCTTTATAGTATGAGATCAACTGCTATCATTTGTAAGTAGATATGGCATAAGAGCTATTTAAACATTCAAAATTGATAATAAGCTGTCAGTAAGATTTAAAAATTACTTTATTATCGGAGCTGGATGTGGAATTATCTTTATCGATTTAATTCTCACAATCTGTCTGGATTGCTATATTTCTCTATTATAATTTAAAACTTATGAAGAGCCTCACCTCGTCTTCGATATATTCAACAAAATAATAAATATTTTCTTAATAATCATTGAAATAAAACTACTTTTTTACGGATTTTATTTATATTAATAATCCCAACGTTTACGGAACGGGAGTATTATAGTATTAATAATATATCAATACAACGCGATAAAATAAGTAAAAAATGTAGTTTTTTTAATGTCTAATATTCGCGTGTCAGAAATCAATTTCCTAGTATTCTTCAAGTTTTGTTGAAATATTATTATTTTATGATGATGTAAAATCTGGCCAAAAACATTAGAATAATTTTGACTATATTTATAAATGGTAGCCACGACACAGGTCATGCCTAATGTGGTACCTCGAAAATTCCTAAAGTTTCAATGATCCATCACTGTGTAGAACTTTATGTACCTACGTGTTAGTTTCTCATGATTAGAATTTGTAAATAAAAATGTTCTTCATAAACAGAGCACTGGTGAATGTTCGTTAAACATGGTTTGAAATGTTAAGTTTACGGTATCCCAAGTTTCAGCATATTCCCATAGGGTGGCACATTCATTGAGATGTGCCACCCTATGGGCGGTAATTTCATGGGATGAGGGCAGCAATGCACTTAGACCGAGGTGGAAAACACTGAAGGATTACGCTGTAAAGGGTAATTAAAGTGGAAAATTGTGGAAACACTATATAATTTTACCAATAAACATGTGCTTATTTTAATTATTAATGATAATTAAAATAAACACATTGATTGTAATGAATTTACCGTAATTCTTCATTATTAATACTTTCAACATTAATTCGTAAACAATTAGCCAAAAAAAAGTTAACGACTCTTACGTAAACAATCGCTTAGCGTTTATACTTTGCACCAAAGATAATTCTTTCGAGCCAAGTAACTATTGTTTTCGTACTTGAGCTGGAGCCCGCGAAATTGTGTTTGCTTTTAATAAATTGAAAATCTTGACTCGTATTTTATTCTTGCCCTGTTTTCAGGCCTTCGTCTCTCGATTTTTCTCCCCATTTTATGTAATACCTATATTTTAGGGGTTTGTAATCCGGGTTGATGGATTTTGAAAGTTTGCTCCGTGAAGAAAAAGTCTGATTGTTTTTTTCTCAGCTGGGTAACATCAATTACGTGGAACAAGACAAGTAAATATTAGGGTTTACTATAATAACGAAGGTGGTATTTTTCAAAGGATCCGAGCAAGTTTCTGTAAAAAATGTTTATGTGTAACAAATTACTAAGGATATAGGTATCTAGTAATGATTTTCTAAAATAATAATTAAGAATACGATCAGCACATTAGGCGAAATGTTATTCAACAGAGTCATGTTTGTTGTATAGAGATCTATCTTAAACAGCATTAACGATAATAAAGTCTGTCAACACCATTGCTCTGTATTATGGTATTGCATAATACCAAAATTCTAGTCAAGCTAGTTTAGCAGTACCGTCAAACGGGGTGAATAGGAATGCAGGGGTGAATCGATACAAAACTTTGAAAGGGATTTTTAGCTTTGATTATTATAGTTTGCTGGAAAAAGAGACTATAATATTGTTTCTAAATTAAAATAAACCATTAGAAGAACTTGTTGGCATGAAACTATAATAATTAAAGCTGAAAATCTCTTTCAAAGTTTGTCTCGATTCACCCCTGCATTCCTATTCACCCCGTTTGACTGTATTCTGTCAAGAATCTGTCCAATTGTTATTTGTGAACGACGGGAAATCTGTCACTACCTGAACCGTATTGACATATTAGTTCCATGCCCGCTTACCAAGTGCCAGTCAAGATTAGACGCACCGTATTTCGCTTTGTTTGCTATTGACGTTTGTGAAGTGTCATTGGCGTCGCATCTATATGTAGTCCATAATTTTCACTGATACCTAAGCTCTGTTTTTTCCACTTCATCTTCAGTTATGATTTTAAAATGGAAAGGAGAATTTGCTTAGACTATTCTTTTTTTTTAATTATTTTCAATTGAAATTTTTGTGGGGCCAAGTTAATGAGCCATTATCCTCGTTTTTTTTGGTTTTATTATTTACTTTTGAGCGGAATAGTAGAATCAGTTTTCCTGGTCTTTAGTCTAGAATTCTAGATTCAATCAAGAGACGGGATTTTACTTTTCAGTGTTATGGCCTTTCAAATAGGCCTCTTTTATTCTAGAACCCTAGAAAGCAAAAATCATGTATTATGAGAATTACTTATTATGTAAACAATATTGAAATTTGAAATGCTATTATATCTAAGTTTACTTATTTTACAAAATACAAAAATAAATTGTCATGCCTCAGCGTTAAAGTAGTCCTCCACCTTGCTGTCATCTAGTAACATGTTTATATTATTCTTGACTTTCCAATTTAACGTTACCAGTGTACCTACATAAATACATAAAAATCTCAAAACCAATTCTATTCATTCCGGTGGTTATTTTTACATTTTCTATTATTTAATGCAAATTTCGGTTTTGTGGTGAACCGTAATTAGTATTTAATTCATCCACAACCCTTTCATTTCGCTTCCATTTTTGTTTTGTAATTTTTCATAACGCCTGATTTGCATTTCTTGCGGGAGAAGTCTTTTATTCCGTAGATTGGGAAAAAATACTTATAAAATAATATTGAATGTAATCTGGTGCTGAAGAAGCTCAATTACTTATAATTATGTCAATAAATTATAAGGGGAAGGTAGTTTCTATTTTTTAATGTTTAAGATTTAGATGTATATCAATTATTATTTCTACCTATTATAGTAGTTGCAACTATAGTTAGTGTAGTTATAGATATATGTCAAACAAAATCTACTTAAAAGAATGAAAGAAACATTTAATTACCTTACAGCAACCATACATACAAGAGCCAAGTACATTACTTAATAGTCGTACTATTTCAATATACCAAGGAATAGCAAGAACAAATTTTCTATTTCGACTCAATAATGAACCCCAATAAGATTACCTTAGTAATAAACAATCCATTTCCACTTATCCAAACAGTTTAAATTTTAATTGCTCATTTCCTCAATGATAACATCTCATAACGTCTTATCATCTTCAATACAACTATAATCTTCAACCCTACCGTTAAAGCCATCTAAATTAATTTCCTTAGCATCATCTTAAGATATAAATACGAATTTATAATAAGCTTCCTCTGAAATGTCGAGTACTTCGATCCTTTCAGCTTCAAGTGGCGAGACTCTATTCAAATGCAAACGAAAAGGTCTATTAATATTATTATTAGGTAATATTAATTTACATTGCCCTTTGTAAGGTTTGTAACCTTTGATAAATTTCTCTTTCCCTTTGAAATGTCTCTGTTAGTATTCTTATCTCATCTTAGGCGGCTCTTATGGGCTATTCAGCTTTTGTTTCAAGATTTAGATTCTGTATTTCTTTAGTAATCTTATACATTCGTTATCCACAATCCCTCTGGATTTACTTACTGAGCGTTTTAATTAGGCTTAAGAGTTGCTTACATTAGTTTTCTAAAACGAATGTAAGCAACTCTTACTGGATAGAACCTTTATTTTCTAATATTACCAAAAGTGAGTAATTAACATAATCATGTACTGAGAGTCTGACTAAAATAAAATATTTCTTAGGTTAGTACTGAATAAGAATTTTGTATCAAAAGAAAATTAACAAAACCAAATTATCTAAATGGTTTAATTAAAAGTAATAAATACTCAAGAACTTGGATCTCTAGACCGTTTATTAGAAAGATAACTAGTTTCAGTATCTATTTACCTTTCATTTAATATTATCTAACTAGAATTTGATGCCATAATAAACGCGAGCTGTTGGAATTATTTCGTGTTTAGCAGAAATGTTTCCGTTGGTAACAAATCCTGTATCTCAATAATAAGCTCCGTGTTTAGAGAACTTGGTTTCAGATTAAAATAAATTAAACCGCGAACAATGCTTGGAACATTTTGTGCTGTTGCTATCTGTTAAGCCTTGAGGCGTACAGTTGTTTCTGTTTGAGCTTACGTAAATTATATTTTTTATGTGTGAAATTCTCCTAAATGCATTTTTGGAATTCTGTGAAATTATGAGATCAATAATAGTAATTGTAGAAAAAAACCTATTGCAAGTGCAGTATTTTAGTTCTTACAAGTATGTAGGTACCACATACGTGTACCAAACCTCACAGATCTTTATGGGTTCTAATCAACTATATGAAAATCGGTAGCGTTTTGATGTGGTCTTTATGATATTGTTTATATTTTATGCAAAGACCAAACAGTTCTGATTTTAAGAACTAAAAGAAATGTTAATGTGTTATAAACAAGAACTCGGCAAATCTTTATCACGCTTGTTGAACTTATACACCAACTTTACTTCAATAACATAGATACAAAACCAATATAATAATTTCACTCAACAAAAAGAAACAAGGAAAAGATAAAACAAAATAGAGAAACGATACGCCATATTTTTCTCCCTAAGGAACGGTCCTAGCGAAACCTCAAATTAATTCCATCGCCACAAAACTTCGCAAAAAAAAGGAGATTTACATGAAACTAACTACAGTAACTTTTATCTGTGCAAGTACAATGGACAACAGTCTTGCGGCTAAATTGTACAACTTTGCACTATTTAACTTGGGAAACTTTGGTCAGAGTTGAGAAGAAAACTATCTCAAGGCGAAACGAAGCATTGTCTCCGGAACCCGTTGTTGTATAAAATTGTGATCCGGTGGTTCCTGGCCACGAATATACAAATTCCCTTTTTTATATTTGTCCATTGGAATCATACACAGACATTGCTGTTGTTCGGATCAGATTTTTGGATCGCGCTCATCTACGAAACTTTTGTGGCGCATTTAATGAGATCAAAGATATTTATTTGAGTAGTCTATTAGTAGTTAGCAGGAATTCTGAGGTTGGATAAAAATTCTAGCTTCAAATACATAATTATATCTTCTCTTAATACTATTGATTCAAAGAATGATATTATTTCTAATCCTTCAGGGAACGTAAGACATGATATTAACGTTAATCCACTGCGTCCAAATTATACGTTGAACTTATTAATTTTCAAATAAAATAATTCATAATATAGATGTACATTTTAGAGAAAGAAAAAAATCAATCTCAGGTAGGGTTTGAACTAGCGTTCCTTCGGTTAAATCCACCACACTTTAACCAACTAAGCTACCGAGACCACTGCCTGTGATGTCAAATTTCTCTTCCTCATTCTTAGTCATATAGGGACTTCAGCGACATCTATAGAAGTCATTTACTATGTTCTTCAAAAATTTATAGATCGTCAACAGAATGTATCCGTATCCTATTTAAATCTCCACAAAATTAATAACCTATAATTCTTTACTGCTTCACAGTTACCATGAAACAAAATAGCTATGGGCTTTTTTTTGATATGCAACAATTTAAAAGCTCTGATATTTTTCCAGTATAAATTTCAGTCGAGACCCAGAGTTTAAAAACGCTGGTATAAAAAATGTGGGCAAGTTGTAATCTATTTTCAAATTGTTGACAGGTGAGCCAGCAATTCGATCCCGGTACGCACGGCTCACCGTGTTGGTGCCCCCGGAGCCACCTCGCATCATTGAAGGCAACTTCTTCTCCACGATAGAAGACAGAAACATCAAACTGGAGTGCGTGTCTGTCGGTGGGAAACCACCAGCTGAGGTAATAACTGATTGATTTTGTGTTTGGTTCAGTGTGTTTTGTTCCTTAAAGAGTGCTGGCCACAGTTCGCTGTTGTTTAGATCCCACATATAAGTACACATCGAAACTTCGAGCTGCTACCCTACCAACATTCTCCGTAGAAGCAGCACGGAGTTATAAGCTCGCCCTCTAATATGTGGGACCTAAATGTACCGGCAAACTGTGGGTGTACTTGGTACACCTCTGCCTAACTTCGGGATATACAGGAATGATGGTATGTTATGTTGTGTATATTAAAAAATCTTCGCACTTCAAAAGCTTTTAGTATGATTTTAGTTCTTGCCATTGATTAGTAAAGAAATTAATTGGTGTCATTATGAATGTTTTCGCGGCAATATTTTCTCAGTTGTCACCCGAATTTGTGAGCGCCTGATAATGTTAATTAATCAATGTCGCTCCTTAAATGGAATTTTACAGGCTTGCCGCCATAATACCTCGACCTATTCATATTTTTCTCATTTTTCTTAATATTTCACGTAGGTACTTTAGCAGCCATCTATTTTTTTCTATCAAAAAGCTTTTAAATTGTTATTGTAATGGAATCTTTTAGTTACCGAAATTGTACCTACCTAATTTATGGTTACAGCTGACTTTTAGAAATGTTTCAAGAGCCATTTATGTAATTTCTAGGCTATTAACAAGTAAGCAATGTCTAAAATGTCGATAGTGATTTTCATTTTCTTAAATAGCTCAAGAAAATGTTACGCCTTATATTTTTTTTTCACAGCTTTAACCTTTATAAATATTCCTAGCTATGCCGCAGTGTTGTTATCTAGTCATCATCAACCCATATACTGGCCCACTGTACTGTCTGCGGGGCATCTTTTCTCAGATTGAGAGGGATTAGACTATAGTCCATCAACCTTTTTTCTTTTTTTTCTTTCGGGTGGGGACATGTGCCTTATGCATTCAATTCCATGCTCCCTTCCGCATAGTGATGACATTACGGGAATCGCTCTCGCATGATCACCAATCCCACCACGGACGTCCAGTGCCGGACCCTCCCCGAGAGCCAAGTGCAACGGGTGACTGACGTAATAGTCTACCACCCTGGCCTAGTGCGAAATGTAATATGAAAATGTACATTATGATTATAAGAACAATCTTATAGAAATGCAGGGTTGTGTAAAAAATTAAAAAAAACCATCGACTGCGTTTCAAGTCTTGCAAACAAAAACACACGGAATCTGATTTCTTATACATATAATTATAAAGATGTATAATAAAGATTTATGACTTAGGTAAATAAATCAAATTACAAGGCTCCTAAATATATCAATATTTTAACTTCGTAACTCAAAACATCGCAAGAAGTACTGACCTATTTACTACCTAGTGAAAAATACGGGGCGCACGTGTACCGGGAGTACGGACGAAGTATGAAGTATGATCTCGAACGTCGGAACGTAAGGAATGAAACACAATTTGTGAAGGAAAATGTACAGTTTGTAATAAAATACAAGAATTTTCTTTTATACGATCATGATTTGGACTACATCACGATCTTCCAAACCTTTTATTTTTTAATATTTGGGACATTTTTACACAACACATCTAGTCCCAAACTAAGCAGAGCTTGTGCTATGGGTACCAGATAATGGATATAATACTTATATACTTTTTTATGTAAATACATAGATACTTATAATATATAAGAAACACACAGACAAACACAAACACTAAATTGAAATAAAACTACTTTTTACGGATTTTATCGCGTTATATTGATATTATTAATCCCGACGTTTCGGACCCTTTACAGCGTCCATGGTCAAGGGTAGACTGTAAAGGGTTCGAAACGTCGGGATTAATAATATCAATATAACGCGATAAAATTCGTAAAAAGTAGTTTTATTTCAAAGTATAATATTCGCGTAAATGTCAGAAAATAATACAAACACGAATGTTCATCACATAAAAAAATTTGTTTCGTGGAAATCGAACCCACGATGATGATCAGCAGTCTGACACTTCAACCACTAGACCACAGACGTCGTCGTCTACGGTCGTCCTTTTCTCAACTATGTTGGGGCCGGCTTCCAATCTTACCAGATGCGGCTGAATATCAATAATTTACACGAAGCGACTGGCGTCAAACTACCTCAGCCCCATAAAATTCCTGGGATATGTGAGGTTAGACTGGTTGTCAGGCTTTTTGAGCTTCTGACTACCACTAACGATTGTCATAAATGTTTGCATGACAACTTGGACCGATGGCTTTATGTGCTCACCGAGGTACGGGGACGTCTCGGTGTGTTAAAATTGGTCACCCATCAACAGACTGACCGCGGCAAGCTCAGCTTAACCTTGCAGATCGGTTGATCAATTAAAACTTTAAACACAATAAACGTAACAAAAGATACAGCCAAAATACCTTGCCACAACGTATGATAACGATAGTGTGACATTAAAAGACTGCTACAAAGCTTTTTGACCATTTGAGGCATTTGACCTTGTCACTAACATTTTTAAGGCTTTGCTTAGTATATAGTAGTCCAAATCAAGGCCTTCTATTTGATATTTATTATAGAGACATACTCATATACTTATAATAGTCTTGTAGTTTACTTGGGGATAGCTACGCTGTTCAACCAACCAGCAAAGTTTAAGCTGTGTTAGCCGCGGTGATTCTGTGGATGGATGGGTAATCACTCTTAACTCATCACCTCACGCTTTTTTGCCAGAAACTACCGAAAATAATTGCTATATTTTAGCCAGCGAAATTGCTGGACAAGATCAATATGAGAACGCGCGAATGATAGCACTGGTCTTGTCTGTTTGTCATCTTATTTCAATTAAAAAAAAACTTATGATAACAACAGACTGCCTGATTGGTTTAGTGGACGCGAGCTGCTGAATATGAGGTATCGAGCTTAATTCTCAGTGTTATTTGATTTATCTATTAAATTTTCAAAAAAAAAAAAAAGAATTTCTGCCCATTTAACGGCCATAGGCTTGCTCATGGTTACATAGGACCTAAAAAATATAGGCAAACTGTGGGTATACACTATTACAGATCTGCTTACCCTTCAGGAGTACGGACGTGATGGTATATTACGATGACAATACCCAATACTTATTAGTTTTCTCTCAATCCTTATTCGTAATTGAATTAGCTTTCCATGTTAGCTCACTCCTATTATCAATATTAGCAAAATTAATATCGATACAATTGTGTAGTATGTAGCCACAAATGCGAATAGTGCAATGCAAATTGAACCTAACGTTACATAAGTGGCATTAGGCTCGATGGAAATTAATAGTGGTTTCGGTTTCACAGTTGAATAGAATCGTGCTTGTACAGTCATGAGCAAAATAATGTATCATCATCAACCTTTATACTGTCCCACTGCTGGGCCCGGGTCCCCTCTCATATTGAGAGGGATTAGGCTATAATCCTCCACGCTGGCCTAATTGCGGGTTGGCTGACTTCGCACACCGTCGAGAAAAATCTCTAAGGCATGCAGGTTTCCTCACGATGTTTTCCTTCACCGTTTAAGCGAGTGATAATTAATTATTAATACGTACATGAATTCGAAAAGTCAGAGGTGCGTGCCTTGGGTTCGAACTCGAGTCATACCACTAGGCTATTACTGCTGTAGAAATTGCTGAAGATATTATTAAAGAGAATTCAGGATAGTGACCAAATTGTTTTAATGACTTCTGGCTGTAACCGAGGAATGACCCTAGTGTACCCTACTTTGCGAAATTCTATTTATAAAAATTACCTACCTTGGCTGTGTTCTTTATGGCTTTGTCCTTTGCCTTCCTAATAAACTTTCAAATACGTTCCTGATGTAAAAAGTAAAAGGTTTAATAAACCGCAAAACAATTCCCGAGAATAATTTCACTCTCATTCCAAACGTAACCAAGAAATTAGGCACGTGGAACAAAAATCCAAAATTGTTACATTCTACATAAACAAATCCGCTGGGACTCTGTCTGTCCAATTTATTTAGCTGTGTCAATTTGTTTGTCCCGGTATTAAGCAAGAGAATATTCCATTTAAGCTCTTCAAGTGGAGTGAATAGGTATGCCGCCCTAGGGAGCTTCGCACAATTAGGAGTTAAATTGAAAATGATGTTGCGTCCGTATTGTGGGCCCTTGGAGGTTGCAGCGTTTTGATTGCACAAATATTTCATAATCAAGGATTAGGATTGGCCAGAGTAATATCTCTGATGAGATTGGGATTTGGGGGAAGCTGAAGTTATATGCTTCAGAAATGTTAATCTTCTTGCGTAATGATTGCATGTCAAGGAATCTTGTGTTTGGGTTATTTTATGCTCGGTGTTTCTTTATGGAGATAATATAATCTTTGTAAATCAAATTACAATTCAGATTCAACACACAATTTTCTTCTAGCAATATTTTCTTTGTGCGGGGACATTCTCAATGATATATTTTACATTTATACAGTTCTCATTTTCACACTGCTGTGTCCTGAATTTGTATTGACTGTAATTTTTCTTTGTTTTAGATAACGTGGGTAGACAGTAACGCAGGTGTTTTGACGCAAGGAGTCACATATAGTGTCGAACCGATGCCGGATGGTCAAAGGTTCACAGCTAGGTAAGTCGTTTTAGATCTCAACTGTTTCTATCTAGTTGATAAAGAAATTCGTATTATTAAATTATAATTACAACAGTTTTGTTACTGACCTTTAGAATTGTTTTAAGACAATCATATCAAAAGTTATATATTGAGTAGATATTATATTCATTTATCATCTCTTGATTTTCTAAATAGTTATAATGAACTACTTCGTGTAAAGGAGCACAAATTATTGAATTAAATTCGTTACCCTTTACATGTTAACCTAATCTACAGTTACTAACTTTTTGTTTTATTTTTACTAGGTCAATTATAAAAATGACTCCAAAGCAAGAACATCATAATCAAACCTTTACGTGTCAAGCACAAAATACTGCAGACAGAGCCTATAGAGCTGCAAGCATACAGATTGAGGTGAGTACATGCAACAGTTTTGAAATGTACTTATGAGAAATATTTCATCAAGGTCAAGAGCCACCCTGGTGAGTGATATTTAGAGATGCGAGAATTTTAATCTATACAATTATAAATTATGTAAAGTCACAAATTATATTTCTTTTCATTATAACAGAAGAATATAATACCTAACCCTTTTAGCAATTGAGAAAATAATGTTAACTCTAATTAAATGTGATTAATAGTTTCCAAACGATACCTAATATTAATTTAATTTACTCAGTAGAGACTAAAAAGTGGACTGAGTTATTAAATGTGTACACACGCAACCAAAAAACTATTCAACGCATAAAAAGTAAAAGACGAAACCAAGAGACACAAAAAAATATTGACAAAAGAGACTGGACACCGACTCGGATGGGTAATACGTGTCGCCATTTGCAACCCAGAGAGATTTAGCACTGACAAAGCCAAGCGCAGTAAATATTGATACACTAGCAGAATACACAATGAAGATAGGAATATGAAAATTGTTTCTGAAATGCTCCCGTATTTTTACAGCTTATGTATTTATGACACTGGAATTAGGGGACGATGTTAGCTAAATAGAATTTGCATTGCAAATTTTTGACCTGCGAATGAAAGTGATGTAGCTGATTAATTAACTGGAGTGCTGCTAGAATTTAGATTAGGGGTCTTAAAATTGCAGATGATGAATTGCCAATGTTGTGAGTGACTACCTTTCTTATTAATGCTGATGAACCAATAGCTTTCAAGTCTTTCTACGTCTGTCACGGCATATTTCATGAAACCTACTAGCGTGACTGTAGGACAAGGACAAGTAAGTGCGGAACGATTCTGAAATACCCTACCGCATCGCCAAGTAGCAGACAATCCATAAAGATTGTCTACGCTCCAAAAAACAAGTCTAGTCTTGTGGACCTTAGCTCGACTGCTACCCGGGTTAGTGAAGATAGGCTTGCCCTCTATTACAGGGGACCTAAACAACCGGCAACTGTGGTTTTACATTGGGACACCTCTGTCTAATCCTTCAGGAAAATACTGGCGTGATGTATATAATGTTGAATTTTTGAGAGCTTTTGTAAAAAAGGAGTCCGATGTAGGACAGCTACAACAAAACTTATGTCTAGTTAGTTTAACTCTACTATGGACCAGTTTGCAACATATGAGTCCCAGGGGATAAGTACGTGAGGCTTTCGCATTTCAAGTCCTGAATTTAGTACATCTCGACTATCCTCTTCAAACCATCGATCCATCTGGCCAAGATTCTCTTAATCTTTAGAATCACTGGAGTCTTTAAAATTTATAATCTTTACTGCATTATTCTTTACCAATGTTATTCTTTAATACACTTTTGGTCTACATTTTTTTTCCAAAACTGAGAAGTAAAATGTATCGACTCATCCTATGTAGATTCTTCCCTTTCCTAATTAGGAAAATAAGAAGCGGACCTACATCGGATCTCTGCTTAGTAGTACTGTGATCTCTTTATTTATTCCAGTCTTGTTTCACATTTCCAGAACCCGCGTTTCTTTTACAAAGAGCTAAGAAAATTTTCCAAATAAACAAAAAAGGTTATTTTTTTCTTTGTAATACCTAAGAATACTTGCTTTGTGACTCAAGTATCTGGTGATGATACAACATTAATAAAGTAGGTATTCAATGTTTCGTTATATATAAAGTTGAGGAAAATATTATGATAATAATTATTTTGTTTGTTGTAGATTCCTAATTTTATTTTGAATTAAAAGACGTAAGGTCTTTTGTGGAATAAACTTTCTTCGCAACATTCGTTGCTTTATTTAGGACACGAGTGTACTCTTAAATCTAAAAGCCTTCTTGTACAATCATTATTTTTCTTTTCTCTACTATCAACCACGATCATAATTTTGGTTACTAAACCTCATTTATTAGCGATTTGTTTAGCTATAAGACCACCAATTGTACTCTTGTAATGTTTGCATATTTTTTATTCTGACTTGTCTTTTGGTGTACAACAAATAATATCTATCTTATTTACTGCTTCAAACATAGCATTTATATAAATTGTATTTCGCTACAATAAATAGTATCCTCCAAACTTTCCCTAGCTCCTTGCAAAGCAATCGCCATCCCCTCAGTATGGGTTCTCATAAAATATTGAGATAAAATTCCAGTTGTACGTAGCTATTTGCTATCTTCAACCTCTAGTAAACTTTTAGGCCTTGTATTTGTTTTTTCTTATGAAATATTGCTATTTTCTAAGAAATTGTTCGTCAATATTGTTAGATCGATTCTAGGGGCCATCGAGAATGATTGTATAGACCGACGTAATAAAGACAGTTTTTGATGCAAACCTTTTTTCAGATTTCGGTCGATCTAACATCATGATTACACTAAGTCCAAATAATAAATGGTCTGTCAATACCTCGCATATTTATTTAATGATTTTAAGGATAGATGTGGTGATATCGATGGTTTAATTTTTGGTGAAAACCATGGTTATTTTTTTATATTTTCATAATCATCGTCCACTGCTAGACAAAGGCCCCTAGTGAACTCCACAGCGCTCGATCTTCGGCTTTCCTCATGCCAGCTGCCTTCCGCAAGCCGTCACTCCACCTTACCGACGGGCGTCCTACACAACGCTAGTATGAGTAGAGACGCGGTCTCTATTCGAGAACTCGACGGCTCTAGCGTTTGTCAGTTCTCCGTGAGATGTGAGCGGCCCATGGCCACTTGAGCTTGTTAGTTCTTCAAATTCGAATTCTAATTTATTTATTGGTGTGATTTTTGGTACATTTTACATGAGAACTTAATAATAAATAATTAGTTAGATCATCAAAAATCTACCTTGGTGTACACTCTTTCACATAATTAGACATTAGATATTATAAGCAAAATATTAACAATTGAGAATACTAAATAGATACAGGAAATAAAGATAATAATACAAAATAAAATAAATATCAATGTCAAATAACTCACAATTTATCGTCAAGGAATTTGTCAATAGTATAAAAACATTTTTCCAATAATAGATGTCTTAATTTGTTATTAAATTGAATAATATTTAAGTCCTTAATTCCATTTGGTAATTATTTGAGCTATGTTCACAACTTTGGTTCTTTACAACTTCTTTTTATATTATAGTATTTGGTAATTCTATCAAATATAATATTACTTATTTTTAAACTGTAAGGCCAAAAAGATCACAGTCCCATTTCGTATACAGATAGTTATGCAAGTTTAGGACGCTTAATTGACAAATCATTTACTTACTGACTTTGATAGATAATTGTCGCGTTGAAATTTGATTTTACCCCTATTCGCTAAAGTCAAATTTCAACGAAACAATCTACTACTCATTGTCTTGATCTAGACGAGCGATGACTTTTTGTAGTTGTTTATAGTTTGATACTGTTTTGTCAACTCCATCACTTGAAATCGACTAGTTATATACCTTATAACAATGTTCCATACCCCAACTATCTGTTGAATAACTGTCCAACAATTTTTATACCTCAAATACACACTTCTCACAATAAGGAAGTACATTAGATCCTATAAAATTCCATGTATTGATGTCTACAATATAAACACATGTATGTATACATTGATCAATATTACGTAAGTACTTAGGTTACCGATGTAAAAATTATTGTCGTCCCCGAGTCGGTAGGAAATTACTATTCCGGTCGCGTATACATAGAAACTGGATGTGGCATTAATATTAATATTATGTTTCTCCCTTTAATATCAGGGTTTCGTTTATTGTTTTACTTAGATATTGAAGGCTGGATGTGGTTGTTTGCTTTGGTTTGAAAGGTTATGTATTGTTTAAATTACACTATTGGAAATGGAAACCAGTGTGTAATGTGGGGAATTTATTAATAACTATTGAGTTACTGGTGTTCAAATATTAACGTTTTTAAACACATATCTCAATAGTTTTGCATAAAATTTTCTTTTTACTTTTAATTTACGTATTTAATTCTAAGTTATGTACCTACCTTTCATGTTAATGTTCATTTTCTCAATATAGAAGCAACCACGAAGCAAAGTCTACATGAAATTTACTAACATAGCTAGCGATAAGTTAAATAATATAAAACTATCTCGAAAAGTATACATTTGAACTACGCTCACAAATAACCTAAATGCACACTAGTGACCACATTCATTCTCACTACATCCACGCCGTTGTTATGACGAGAAAAGCCGGTATGTTTATCATATATTTTTTCGTTGGTCATAAAATAAAACCCCTTTTTACGGGCAACCCAATTACTTTTTACGATCTGATGTGCTATGATATTGCTATGATACCAAGATACTTGCCATTTGTACACGTAATACTGTTGTGATCGTTTTTCTTTTTTAATGGTAGCAAATATAATTTTTCATAGCGTCTCCTTTTTTGGGATTGAAACTTGGTTGTATTTATGGATTCTTTATGGGTTCCGATAAATTTTAGAGGCAGTGCCTATTGTGGGCTGTCAATAATTTAGGAAATGAAACCGTTTTTATTATAGGAGATTAAAGTTGACATAGTTGGACTGTGTAGAGTGGAATCAAATTTACTTTACGTAAGTCTAATAATTAAAGGGTACAAAAACATTTAAAGGGTACAAAAACATTTAAAGGGTACAAGAAAGGCATTGTAAGATAAAGCCATGAATGGAATACTAGGAAAACGCAACCAGCAAACAAATTTCGAGCTTGCTAATAAAGAAACGCAAAATAACAACAGATAATTTGCAGTTATTAAAAAATCACGAAATACCTTGCCTAGCCTCTATTCAGAATAAATATTTGTGCCTTTATGTACTATATTTTTTCTTATTCTGCACTCATTAATAACACAGGCAGGTACTGTTTTTAGTTCTTTCTTGTTGCAATGAATCATTTTTATTGTCTCTAGTTTATTTTAAAAGCGGCAATAAGGTTCTTTTCATTTTGTTTTCGGAACAATATTAAGTTTTCTCTATTGAATTTATGAGTTTCTAGTTTTAATTTTTTTCGTATTCCATTATACATCTAAATTTGTCGGGTTTGTACCACGTTCATTGCAGACTGTAAGCGTATGATCAGTCTTATAGTTAGTTTATCCGTTATAACTTGGTTTCATAATACACACAATATATACAACATGTGGGTAAAAAAAAATTACTTTCTCTTTTATATTAACGATAAACATGTAATTAGTTAAGTTAATTTATTTCATATTATACTTACTTGAATATCTTGTGTTTCTCTTTATACCCATTTAGTTACAAAAGTCCATTTACTATTTTAATTAATTCTTTCAGGTAAGTTTTGTCGTTAAAAGCTTTTTAATGACATAAAATTAAATGTTTTGAAAATCTTCGCATTGTTAATAGCTATCATTATTTATAAATTCTTCATTGTTAGTTTTGAAATGTTTCGGTAAAAGAATTTAAACGATTAAGTTATGAAAATTTATTTTATTATTTTCTTTTGTTATTGTAATGGCATATCAGAATAATTTAAAATTTAAATAGGGCCTATTTTTCTAGTGTCAATTAATTACAACTAGACAGTGACAGGGATTATCAAGAGTCGATAATCGAATTTTAGATCTAATATTTTGATACAATGTAATAAATCTTTAGAAAGTACTGAAGGTCAAAAATTACTGCTGGACTAATGGAATAATAATAATGGAATTATTCGATAAAAAGGATAATAATTGAAAACACGTTTTTTCATTTGAAATTTTTATACCAGAAAATAAATTATCAACTAAATCAGATCAGACAAAGGTTATTGAAATGATACGACTTTTGTGCCATTAATGATTCACGCCTATTCAAAATTTCAAACATGGATTCTATCGAAGAGTTTATTAACAAGAATCATTATCTGTACACAAGTCATACTCCGGTATTCATAATAATTGAAAACACGTTTTTTCATTTGAAATTTTTATACCAGAAAATAAATTATCAACTAAATCAGATCAGACAAAGGTTATTGAAATGATACGACTTTTGTGCCATTAATGATTCACGCCTATTCAAAATTTCAAACATGGATTCTATCGAAGAGTTTATTAACAAGAATCATTATCTGTACACAAGTCATACTCCGGTATTTCCAAGGATAAAGAAGCCACAGAGTACATTAGTGATTATATTTTGAAGATTCATAAAACTTTTTGTTATCAGGTGAAATACGCTCCGAAAGTGAAAATGTACATCAGATCCGGCGCTAATGGCAAAATTCCTGAGGGAGATGATGTCGTTATAGGTAAGAGTTAAAAAAATCAATACTAATTTACCTTCTCTCTTTTATAGTTTCTTGTTCATCAACCTTTATAACCGCCTCAAATAGCCGTAAATTCGTTTGAGGTTTTGGCTTCGATTTGTGGATCAACCAGTGTAAGTTATTATTTTATTTATGAAATTCTCAGTAGCAACACGGGGTTTTAATTTGTGCCTGGTTAATGCCAATAGACTCGCTCCTCACATGGGACCTAAACATTCCTACTTAATTAGGGTCTAAAAAGAAATTGGTACACTTCTGCCCAATACTTCGGGGAGAAAAGATGTGTTGAATCAATTGATCTTTGATGTAATAATTATGGTTCTATATTTTCAATAGCCTGCAAAGCCGACGCGAACCCATCCAATCTGACATACAAGTGGTACTTGAACGAAAAACTCATCGAAGGGAATACTACTGAATTGGTACGTAAAATTCATATTTCATCATTGATTTTATTTGTAGTTAAGAAATAAAAGTTTTCATAGATTCATATCTATGAAATATTTTAATGCTCTGCATTTTAATATGACGACGTCTGTGGTCTAGTGGTTCGAGTGTCGGACTCCTGATCATGGAGTCGTGGGTTCGATTCCCACAGAACACAAATATTTGTGTGGTTAAAACATAAGTGTTTGTGTTTGTCTGGGTGTTTCTATGTATTGTATGTATTTACAAAAAAAAAGTATATAAGTATTATATCCATTGTCTAGTACCCATAGTTTGGGACTAGACGGTGCTGTGTAAAATTGTCCAAGAATATTTATTTATTTATATTACTATAAGGTTTGGTATGAATATCAGCGGTCTATAGTATAAAATATAGGTGAGTCAAAGGTTACAAGGTACATTAAAACTATTGTCCTTCAAATAATCTTACAGTAGAAACAATGCCAGCATTGTTATCGTTACCATTGATTCTTGACCTTTGTCAAGTTCACTTAGAAAGTCTATTTAAATATGTAGGTGTTTTAATCAGACTTTTATGGGTGTTGTATGAATTTGTGTTTGTAAACGCACCCATTAGTGCTAAAACCCTAGTATGAACAAAATTTTATTTAAATAACTAATTTAATTGTAATCTTGCGGGAATGTAACATTTTATATTTCTATATAATTCTATTCAACAGAAAATATACAATATAACAAGAAAATACCACGATGCAACGATAAAGTGTGTTGTCTACAATGACGTCGGGAACAGCGAAGAAATAGAAACGCTCGAAATTACTTGTAAGTTAAAATACATTATAAAATACGTACTTATTTTTACTTTCGAATCCAAGGCACACACTTTTCGTATTTATGTACGTATTAATAACTAATTATCACGGAAGGAAAACATTGTGAGGAAACCTGCATGCCTTAGAGATTTTTCTCGGCGGTGTGTGAAATCTGCCAATCCACACTAGGCCAGCGTGTTGGACTAAGCATAATCTCTCTCAATCGGAGAGAAGACCCGTGCCCCGCAGTGGGACGGTCTTTAGGTTGATGATGATGATGATGACAATTATTTTGTAAAAAATAGTTTCTTTACTTCGACACTTATCGATGGTCATGAAGATAGTTAAAATATTATTGAACAATCAGTTTTTATATTTGTGTTCTTCCACTAAACTCTTGGCATTATACAACCAAAACTAAATCAAATTAGACCTAAACATTGTCTCTCGTTGATGGGTGCAGCCCTATAATAATATTTACGAGTACGTCCTCCGTCAAATTTATTTAAGTGGTAGTATTTGCTGTACCTACCGTTACGTTAGATATCTGTTTCATTCATCATTTCACATTGCAAGCTCCAGTTTTTCAGATTACTTTAAAGATATTATGAACATTTTTCTAATCAGTTTATCTTTTCTAGATGCACCAACCTTTAGAAGTTTACCGAAAGATGTAGAAGCAGAAGTGGGCACCACCGTTACCTTAAGTTGTGATGTCGACGGCTATCCTCCACCAGAGATAAGATGGTTACATCACGAAGAAGACCAGATGATAGTAAGTCATTGAGTTATAAATTAGAATGAAAATATTTGCCTGGGTGTTCACTAGCTATTAAGTATTAAGTTTAAATTTTACAATCAGCCCGTATTTTGCCCCATATACTTGAAATACCAGGAGCAACCAACTCATAGAATGCTGTATAGTAGATCAACAAAAGTATGCACCGTTCGTCTCTCATATGCTCAAAGAGGCTAAAGTCCAGTGTTTGCTAAACTAGAGTTAGTTTATTTGTGATCAGTCAGAATAAGATAACAGCCTTAATTTAATCTACAAGAGCATTATTTTTTATAACTTTAGCTTTATTTTCAGCCTAATCATTATTACAGTTTAAGATTCTCCATTTACGGCCAAGAGCCGGCCTTGTCCGATGTCTAGCTGCAGACAGATCTATTTCAGGCTTTTCTTCCAACTCATTCCTTTAATATTTCTGGCGTCTTTTTCGTTCGATTTACTATTTATATTTAGTCTTCCTTTATTGAATATTACAAAATAATGATTACGTGTTTCTGAGCATAGAACAAAATAAATAATACGTACTTAAGTAATGTTTATTGCTTAGTAGTGATTCAAAAATCATTAGGTGACGCAATTTTTACGTTAGCTGTATAGCTAGGAATGACAGGATTTGATTCCTTACAAACATTTTAGATTAGGTAAATAAGTACCAGTGTCGAAAAAGCCTGAGCGTTGACCCGCTTCAATGCGTTAACCGAAATTTAAACAAAACATTTATTATTTCAATGAATAAAACCTAAAAACCACAATCCAACAAAAGAATTCCCAATTAGTAGCGAAACAAATAGCCAAATATAACCGACGCAATGAACACTGTACGGGTATATTCGTCATGAATAATTATGTAACACATACAAAAATTCGTGTGAAATCGATGACCAACGCGGTGCCTCTGTGGACAAATTTCGTACTTAAGTTTCACAGTTAGCTGGTCGAATATTGTAAATGAGCTATGGGAAAATTGACTACATTTTGTTTTTAAAACAAATCACCATACAAGCTGTAACCAGTGATAAAGAAATAATAAGAGTGATACTCCAGTTATTTTTGGCCAGGGACTGTCAATTCAAGTTTTAATTTAAGACACCAACCAATCCGGTGTATCTACAGTTGTCTTTTTAATTATAATTATGAGTAGTTTGCTATAATACTCTTAAGGTATAAAACAAAAACAGCGTTAGTAATTACATATTTAAGCAGCTGAAAACAGGTTTTCTTGAAGCAACACGAAACCAAACAATTATTAAAAACTCTGCTTATCTTTTTTAACAATGCCAGTTCTGCCAACTCCCTGAAGGTCCATTGTATTTATCTATGTTATAAGTTTCTATACACAAGTGAATCAGTTATAATAATTGGTTTTGTTTCAACAATATAATTTGATAATATTTCCAACTGTTCTATATCTTCAATATTAGTTAGAATGGTACATACAACTATCAATATCAATTTCTAATTGTTTGCTTCTACCAAAAGTTATTTCATTTGTAGTATTTGCTTTGTGTCTACGAATATCAGAATCGTTTTAGACGAAAGATTCTTCGTAAAAAACTGTTATTTCGCAATACGGCTACTAAATATGGTCCTTTTCTTTCTTCTTTTCTTTTAGTGTCTGATTTTGGTCGTAAAAGTGATTGTTACGCTAGAAATCCTCGATTAAATTCCTAGGTAGAGCAAAGTGTTATTGGGTTTTTCTGTGAAATACTCGGCTGCAACTCAGAGTTTGGATTTGTGCCGCTTAATGACAATAGGCTCACCTTCTATTACATGAGACCTAAACATTACAACGAGTTGTACATTACTGTGCCCATCTGCCTTACCCTTTGGGGAATACAGAATACACGCGTGATGATAATTATATTATGTTGCCCGATTTCAAATAATTTAATATTAATGTTGTTGGTTGGTTAACCCCAAAAATAATAACTGTAACGATAGTTAAAGAAACCCTGTTAACGTTTAGTATTAAGATTATCCAATAATTTTTTTAAGCATTTTAGTTTAGCAATACCTTTTTTATAAACCACAACGTCTATAAAATGTTTTACTATTGTTATTTTAAAAATAATTCGTTCACAACATCCAGCTATATTCTGAGACTGACCTCATTACTTATAATACATAACATAGTTTGTGGGCGTCGAGACGGCAGCCTTATTACAAACTTATCATCTTGAACAGTATAGTTCTAACAAGGTACAAGATAGCCCTGTTTGTTAAATCTTTCGTCTGGTTTTGAATTCAAATGGGTTTTAATATTTGTATTGTTTTGTATTAAGCGCATAGCTTGTGGATTGTAATATTATTATGACCTAATTTCGGGCTATTTGAACTTTTTAAAATTGTAACTAACTATTTTGATGGATATATATATTATCTGCTAAGTTATTCATCAATATGCATATGCCTATTGCCTGCATCATGCAAGGCAACCAGGACTTCTTTCTTCTACTCATCTGGTTTTTTAGTATAATATTAAGTTTTTTTATATACGATTAATAATAAGACATTAAAATCAATTAATGTCGTAATCTTCTTTTTTAATATATTTATATGGTTTTAGTTTTTTTTGGGCATAGCATACATGTTTTGGATTCCAATTCTAGGTGAGCAAAGTGGTAATAGGTTTTTCTATGAATTTCTCAATAGCAGCTAGGAGTTTGGATTTCTGCTCAGTTAACAGCAATAGGTTCGCCTCCTCTTCTATGGGACTTAAACATACCAGCAAATAGTGTATTTACAGTACTACAACTCTTTCCCCTTCGGGTAATACAGGTGTGGTGTGTTGTACTATGTTAAGTTTTTTTGAATTTCAAATGTTTCAGATATCTATTTATTGTGATATTTTTTTTATATTGTTCAAAGTATTGACCAAATGACTTTGTTCACAGCGGGTTGGCAGAACGGCAAATCTAACGCTAACATTGGATACACACACTTCTGGCCGCTACCTTTGTAAAGCTAGCGTCGATGGATACAATGAGATAGAGGCTGAAGCTTCAGTTTTTATAAAAGGTACCTAAATATTGAATACAAAAAGTTACGTTCGTTAAGTTAGTATCAAGTCCGCCATTTTACAGTAGGTTTGTTCATTAGTTGTTTATTATTCTTTTATTTCATTTAATACTAACATTAGGCTAAGTTATAATGTAAAGTGTAAGTTGTAATGTATGGATTTGTATCCGAAATAAATAATTTGAATTTGAATGGGAAGCTTTATCCTGTACAACCTGAAAGGTTTTGCCGGACAATGGACACTTAATGGTTAAGATAAATTTACAGAATTAATTTTGCCTCTCGGTACAAAATTTTGACCAATAACTTAGTATGTATGAGGAATCTAGTCAAGTAAATGCCCTAGAAACAACGTTTTACCCGACTAAAAAAATATTTATACAGCAACTTTGACGACACGTTTGGCGCAGTAGCGTGAGCGATCAGCTTCTGCGATACGGGTTGTGGGTTCGGTCCCCGCACGGAACACATATTTTATTGACTTATATACGGGTAGTTTCTCCGAGTTTGGATGTTCTGTATGTGAAACTTTGTGATTGTAGACGCACCCGCGATAAAGGAGAAAATCCAAGTGTGAGGCAACATTTTTTTTAAAGAAAAAAAAAGAACAAACTGCCTTAGATTCGTGAACTCCAAAGAGTGGGGAATACTGATATCAGTAGACAACACGTTTTTAAACTTTTGATTAGGTACCTAGCAGTAATTACTAATGACATACGGCATACGGACTGTATCATATTTTCTGATGCATCCAAGCAACACATATGCCCGATAACATTATACAAATTTACTAATGAACTGCTAAAAGTTTTTTACAAAGCTATTAAAGCTTATATCAGCAGTCGGAGTCTGGATTTATGCCTGTTTAATGGCAATAGGCTAGGTTAGGTAAGGCTTTTTTATTTTTTTTATTTATTAAGGGCAATAGTCTCGCCTCCTATTACATGGGACCTAAACATACCGGCGAAATGTGGGTGTACATTAGTACACCTCTGCCTAACCCTTTGGGGAATATAGGCGTGATGGTGTGTTATGTTAAAGTTTATGTAGGTCTCGGTGATTTGCGGTAAAGTACTAACTACACTGATCAACCGATCTACAAGGTTAAGTTGCGCTAGCCGCGGTCAGTCTATGGATGGGTGACCATTCATAACGCACGTAAAGCCTTCGGTTCCAATTATTACTCGAACATCTATGACATTCGTCAAAATGCCTTACAACCAGATCATCCTCAGGATATTCTCAGAAACTTGGTTGGGGTTCTGATGGCAGTTGCTTTGTGTAGCGTATTTTACATTAATGAACCGCATCTGGTTAGATTGGAAGTAGACTCCAACATAATTGGGATAAAGCTAGGAGATTGAAGATTCGCGTAGGTCTCTGCACTGCGGCTGAAGGTTTACGGGGGTGTTGTTGGCGGCGTGGCCACATTTATTTCCCGCCACAAAGAAAAGAAAGAAAGAAAGATAGATAGAAAGAAAGAAAGATATTTTATTTGACCAGCGCAGATACACAAATAACCAAATAATAAGGGGTTAGGCAGAGGTGTACTAATGTACACCCACATTTCGCCGGTATGTTTAGGTCCCATGTAATAGGAGGCTAGACTATTGCCATTAAGATATTTTATTTGACCAGCGCAGATACACAAATAACCAAATAATAATGATACGAAAAAAATAAAAATAAAGAGGGCCAGCGGATTCAGGGTCATCAGTCGCCCATTGCACTTGGCCCTCCGGGAGGGTCCATCAATAGACGTCCGCGGTGGGATCACGGATTATGCGAGAGCGATTCCCGTAGTCACACCACTATGCGAAAGCTGGTATGCTTTTAGTCAGTATGATGGTCACCTGGCCGCAGAGCCCGACATAACCGTCCCGCACCCCCGAGCGATAACAGTAACGAGTATTTCCCCACGCGAAAAACAAAAACTCGAAAAATTTATTCGTATTGTGATAAACTATCCATAGATTGTCGCAGATCGACAATTTTGCAAAATTGTCTTCAATTGATTCATGAATATGTTATGGCTTTCACTCGTATACACAGTTACGACTAACATGGACAATAGTTACTACTAATAAATACGAGGAATATCCATTTGCCCGTACTACGTAATCCGAAGTGATTTGCAAGAAATTCAATGGTATACTGAGTATCGGCGAAACTTAAGGAATCGGAATGAAATTCATACGAAAACTATTATTCTATACCCTGACCTATATTATATTCCACGTACAATATGAACTTGGTTCTAAAAACAAGAATTTCCAATAAAACATGCTAAGCCTACTTAATTTTCTGACAAATGCTATACCATTTAATTGGCTGTTTCTATAGAAAGGTCGTTTCTTAGTAGACAGCTACCATTTTCTTTCATAAAAAATAAATTAATTCCACCCCTACGCTGCTACGCTGAATAGCTCACACGCTTGTAATGAAAGTCCCTACTACGTTCACTCATTCTAATTAATTATTTTATTATAGAAAGGTATAATTTGAGATCAAAGACTTTTGATATATTAAAAGATACTTGTACTAAGTAATTGGAATAGGTCAATTGATTTAATGAATGACTTCTTTTTCTGTAAAGAAAAATTGAGTTTTTGGATAAGTAGTAATTATTTCTGCTACAATTTGTATCATTCAATTAAATATTTATAATAATTTTATAATGATGCTTTGAATTTGTTTGATCATAGTCTTGACTGATAGCAAGTTCTAACAGGGTCGAGATATAAAATTACTAGCTCATCCTGAAAGCTCTGACTTTTCCTTTTTCTCGGCACCTAAGAGTCGTAGCGTGATGTGAAATACCCTATAACCTTGAAACAAAATATTTTTTTACGGATTTCATCGCGTTATATTGATTTCGGCCCCTTTACAGCGTCCATGGTCACGGGTAGACTGAGGTGGTGGACGTCTTGATGATATAATTACTGACAGCTACCCCACATTTTTATTGTTACATGATCAATGATATTTATTATTAAATTTTAATTAATACTAGATGGAGCCGCCATTTCCTAGCTGACGACTTCTGAGAAGAAACGCCGAAACAAACTCAGAGAACCATGGACACTGTAAAGGGTCCGAAACGTCGGGATTAATAATATCATTATAACGCGATAAAATCCGTAAAAAAGTAGTTTTATTTCAATTTATAATATTCGCGTAAATGTCAGAAATCAATACCCTATACTATAATATATATATATAGTATATCATCATGCGTACCGCTGAAATGTGGAATGAGCTTCCTGAGTGAGTCTTTCCCAATAACTATAATCTGTGTGTCTTTAAATCTCGAGTGAATCGGTTTCTTCTGGGCAAGCGCGCTCCACCGTAGATCGCAGTGTCGCTTAACATCAGGCGAACTAGTGGTCAAGCGTAGGCCTATCGTGAATAAAGAAAAAAAAAATAACCTTCTTCAAGAATAGGGCTATCACATGCAACCAGGTCTTTTCAGATATTAGCGCGTTCTAACAAATAATCAAAAGTTTTCAGCTGTTTTCAGTGGGACTAATAAAATCATCATCATACTTCTGCCCCTATCCTAACTTACATCTCTATTAGTTGGCGAATAGAGTCAGCACTTTCCTTCCATACATCTCCATCAACCGTTTCTCCGTCACTTACGTACTTCCTTCCATACACTAATATATCTTGTACTAAAGAACTGGTACTAATACAATAGAAAGTAAAAAAAAACTAAGGTCTCCCCCGAGATATTGGCGTCGGTTTCCAGTCTAACCAGATGCGGCTGAATATCAGCATTTTACACAAAGCGACTGCCATCAGACCTCTGCAGCTCTGCACCCAACTTTTTGGACTTCTGATTGCCACTAACTTACGTTTGTCATAGGTGTTTGTATAACCGGGCCAGATGGCTTTACGTGCTCTCCAAGAAACGGAGAGGTCTTGATGTGTTAGAAATGATCACCCATCCACAAAGTGACCACGGCTAGTGCCACTTAATTTTGCAGATTGATTGCTTAGCGTAGTTATAGCTTAGCCACCAGCCACCAGCTTAAGTGTATATAAAATTCGCAGTGTCACAATAAAACTTCTAGTAGCTGATTCGATTACCATGCATAACTAAGAACTATTCTGAAATAATATATTTTAGAGAATAGATAGATAGATAGAGTATTCTTTATTGTACACCAATAGGACAAGTCAGAATAAAAATATGCAAACGTTACAAGAATATTCATCATTTAGTATGAGCTACGATGACATTGATGCAAGCAAACGAAGACTTCAAGCTTGGAATACTTTCCTTTAGCATCAGAAATAAGTCCAGTTTCATAAACGTCAGAAATGTCCACCTTTGTGTCATTTTTCGATCACAATTCAGTGATTTGACATTGACATTTACAGAAGTGAGAGTCGATTGGAATTAAATATTTAAAAGCACCAGAATTACCCTTCAGAGGACACGAAAATGAAAATTAATTTAGACATATTATATCCCACAAAATTCAATTTTGATCACGAGATATAATTATTGAAGAAATTGTAGAACTTCCAATTTAATGTCCCAAAAATTAGCTAATTGCTTTACATATAAACACCCACGCTAAGTACATTAGTTACCTTAATTCTAAATAGAATATTAAATTGTTCCATAGCCTCGTTTCTACTCCATTTGATACTAGTCTTTTAGTCCAATAAAAGACTAGTATCAAATAAGTTATTAAAAACCGTTAAATTATTAACGGTAAAGTATTAAGGAACAATTTCCCGGAATTACTGAATTTTGATATTATAATTTTATTTCTCCGATTAGATAATAAAATTGGGTAAAAGTGGCAATTGAGTATTGTTGGCTTTATTTGGTAAGTACTAAAATCTAAATTTTACGGAAAACATTTTTGTGTGCAAACGTAACAAAACAAACATTGCGCAATATTACACTGGTTCGTAACATAAGTCATTGTAGTTTTATTTATATATAATGAATTCTGTTGAGGATGTTAACGGTGACATTTAATACGCGATAAAAAAGAAGAATTCAGAAATTTAATATTAAATAACACACTTAAGTACCTAACTTGCAACAATAACACAAACAACCTACTCCTAGCATGTAACATTCAACCATCAAGTATTATAAAATTAATTTCAAAATTCGTTAATAGACTTTTTAAATCGTTATTTTCGAACTCGCTGATTAATGAATATAATTCGGCGTTCTTATTAACAAAAAAAAAAATGCAATTATATTAGACACTTTTACAGCATACGAGTAGGTACTTTTATTTATTGAACTAAGTGTAGTTGATTTGTAGAAGTATTTTTAAAGATATACTCGTTTCGAGATCGCGTACTCTTAGTAGGGGTTCCACAACGTAAATGGGGTGGATGTGAATGTAGCTACCTCAGAAAAGGTGAATAAGAAGTTCCTACTCGTTCGTCGTTTCCACAACGCTGGTTTTACTCTTTGTCTATCATTACAGACACAGTGTCATGCATGTATATGAGAATATTGTGTAACACAATGTTACGGAAGAGCTCAGTTAGAAAATTACTTCTATACGAGTACGATAATTTCTATTCAAAGCTTACATGTATTTAAGAAAAGTCTTGTGTGAGTGTAGCAAAACTAAAGTTCAAAAGGGAGAAGAATTTACAAATCAACAGAGATATTTTTTTTATTGGTAATCTAAACCTACCCACCTCGTATTTTTCTCACCTTCAAGCTATCTGCGGCCAGTACTTCCCGGACGCCATGTCGTTCTAGTCGTGCTAGGACATAAATTAGGCTATAAATGAGCGAGCTGTTATCGTATCCTGTAAGCAATAAAATAATAGCTGGTAGAGATAATAATATAAAGATGCATTACTTATGCTAAGCCAAAAAATAATACGTTAACACTAGCATTGAGAACTATGTTATGTCCAGTTCAGTCTTCATTCGAAGCTTAGTGTGGTTTATAATATACATAATACATGTATAGTGAACTCAATATTTATATTCTTCTGGTCTTCTACTTTTCTGGCCTATGGTTGAACATTCTGGCTTCGATTACCTATTTATAACACAACATTTTAAACCAATGCTTTCCGATAAATTATGATTTTCCAAACTATATGGTTTCCATAAAATACTCCCAATTTCAAATACGCTTCATATTTAAGCACTAAATAGTATCTTAGAGGTAGGACGTTGAATCTCTTTTGTGTTGCATAACCCTAGCATTTTAGCAGCTTCATTGTCAATTTTGTTATAGTGAGGATTAAAACTGAGCCTGGTATCTAATGTTATTACTAAGCCGCGTATCTCGGTTAAAACAGATTATAGAGAGACAGCCTTACCTTAACCTCACACCAACATCGATCCAATTATCACTCAGCTGTAAGCTCCGCACCAAGTTCTTATAAAGTCGTTTCATAATACGTAAATAAGTAGCGTCCATTAGTCTAATGACGGCAGTTCAAAATAAAGTGCTCTTAATAATATACCTGAAACCAATACAACTACCGTACAATTCACGAAACTACAATACGAAGCGAACAAAAGGGCACACAAATTTTCAGTCATATAACGAGGGCCTTACCTGGAATAATTTGTAATTTTAATCACAGGTCGAAGTGGGGCAACCTAACTAGGTTAGCAACAAAGGGCTGATTTGTGTTGACCCTGAAACTCTCACTACTCCTATTCTATTTAAACTATGCATAATTGGGTTATGTACTATTTGATAGTTTACGTAAATAGAGAAACAGACACGCGGTTATGTTCGGTTTGTCATCGGCGACCGGTCAATCCTTACTAATAATTTTCCAGACTCGGAGGGTGCGTAATAGCATCAGTTCTAGTTGTTATACGAATACCTGTGGCAGTCATTACGGGTAACCGAAAACAGTACCCTCCTTTTGGGGCAGTCGAGTAAAAATCTGGACACCGATCCTAATGCCGCAAAGTGTAAAATAATGATTGATATTCAGTCAGTTGATAAAAACTTATAAAAAAGATGTAGGTACTACGGCGATCTAAGGTAATTGGGATAAAACAGGACCAATGATGCTGATAATGAAACAATAAGTATTTTGTTATAAAAACATACCGTACACCCCTGTGGTCTCCGAAGGGTAGGCAGAGGTGTACAGTAATGTACACCGACAGTTCACATGTATGTTTAGGTTTTAAGTAATAAGGGGCGAGGCTACTCCGAGCTGCTGAAAATTTCATAGAAAACCCCAAAAAAACTTTGCTCAACCTGAAACCACTGGAACCTAGGACCTGCAGTATAGCACTGTTAAGTAAGAAACCAACAAGGCTAGAATTATCGCCCAATAAAGTTGTGGGTATAATGATTCTGCTGATGCCAAGACTATTAGCACAGTCATACCAATAACACGCAGTGATACAAACTTTATAAGAGATTCAATAAAATCTATTAAAATATTGCGATTTAAATCTAGAGCAACTAAGTTGAGTACTAGAGTACTAGAGTTTTAGTACCGTCTGATCATTAAAACTAAACATTATGACCACATGCATCGTTAATGCATAATACGTCGTTATATGATTTCAATTTGTAATTAATGGTTTTACTTCTAATGACACTATATTTTGTAGCAATAATGATTGCCTTGGTTTAATAAAAATAAACGATTATGGCATTACTTATAAACAATGACTTACCGTTGATTAGCTATTAGAGCCTTGTCTTCCTCGGTTAAGAGAGATCAACTAGGTCCTTACCTAGTTGATCTCTCATTCTCTCTACGTAAGGACCTACTGGATCGCTCTTTCTCTCTCTATAATAAGTAATTCTAAATTTAATCTCATTACGCTTTAAGACACTTTAAGTATTTAACACTAATCGCAATTCAAATCTGATATATTTGAGTCGCGTAGGTAAGTAAACAACATCAACTGTAGGTAGTCAATAAACAAATTTTCACAGTTCTGTGAAGTATTAAGAGAAACTTCACAAGATAGAGATTATTTTGAGAAAAAAGAGATTTGGAATCAGAAATACGAGATTGATATCATAAAATCGTCGGTAAATGAATCTACGATATTTAAAATACAACGAAAGAAAGTTGGATTGAAGAAAACGATTGTTATTAACATATAGCTCCTTTTCAGGTCCACCAAAGATAATTTCAAATCAAACTCAGTTCGGATCACAAGGAGACACAGTGAATATAGAATGTGCGGCGTTTGCGGTACCAAGGATTGACAATATTGTGTGGACGTTTGATGGAAAGGAAATCGATGCTATACATGATCAGGTATTGAATGAAGATTCGGATTTAATTGAAAATAAATAAATCATTATTAAAGCCAACTTTACACTCCGATGTTATATCCAATTAATAAATCGTTAATTGATTTTACAATGTCCATTTTTCAACATAAAGATTTCAATATAACATAACTGTTTCTAAACAATATATTAAAAATTCTACGGGGTACCTAAGTTAATAGCTAAATAATTGGAGTATTTGACCACTGGAAATTTTCACAATAATGATGCATTGAAGTTCATTAGTGTTATGAAAATTTCATGTCATTAGTATCGTTATAATTGCACTACACAACACACACATTAACGATGAAAGGTATCTCTCAATTTTATTAACAAATGAACTATCACAAATTATAATACCTATACTAATTAATCTGTTTCAATTTATTTGCAGTCTTATTTTAATATACATTAAGTGGATAATGAAAGCTCTTCTTAAGCTTAGGAGAACTGTCTTAAAATGTTTTTTATTAATCTTCAAATTCGATCTTTGCTATCTTGCATTTAACTCCTTACTAGGTTGTTCCGCGAGGGGTATATTACGGGGGTTGTCTTAAGGAAAGTCATCTCAGCAAGCGTCTTATGTGCTCGTTTTCTTCCTTTGTTCGATGTTTCATATAACTACTCGTATAAATAAATCTTTCTTATAGTTATTTTTTTTCCTAATTCTTCTCAAATAACTATAACTTCAATTTCGTTATGGACATAATTATCCAGGTTAAAATCTTTATAAGCTCGCGTATACAAGATATTGTGGATATACATAATTATATATTAAACGAAGTATTCGTTTTCCTATATTACTTAAATAAAAACTAATAAATTATAAATTTCTACCACTAAACTTATAAATTTATTGACCTACCTGTTAAATATTGTCACAGAAAATTTGCTTGCATTTATTATACAAAATTTCCCTAACCTTCTAAATGAAGTCATTGTCAATTAACCAACCATCTCCCACCAGGATTACGCATTTCTCGAGGAGCTCCAAGTAGGAGGCGTAGTGAACTCGACGCTAATAATTCGAGAGAGCCAATCAAAACACTTTGGCGTCTACAAATGCAATGTCTCCAATGATTATGGCAGTGATACCATGGAAATTGTCTTGAGACCGAACAGTAAGTGTCGATTATTATGTTTAAATAAATAAGGAACGTGAATATTGTTGTTTTGTGTCTGAATATGTTAAATAAAGATATTAACTTAATCTAGTATTGTCAGTGATTCACATTTTTTTCGTTAAACAGTCAGGATTTCACATTGTTGGTCTATAGGAACATTCAGAGCGACTCAAATGTTTCCTTAAGCCAAATTTAAATACAAATTTATCGTAAACTTATTCTGCTGCACTATGATAAACTTATGCTTTCTTAAATCAAATTTGACATCTGAAAGCGTAAGTTTAGGTTAAAGATTTACTTTTTCAACAATTTTTCGAGAAATTTCTAAGTTGTAAGTAGGGTTATGATTAATTATGTATATTAGATAATATACTATGAAATTATTTTATCTTGTCAGTGCTACATTATGAGTAAGCTTTGTAATCTCATCGATTACAGTGTTACGGTTACTGTGTTTGCGGTTATTTTTAAGTAGTATCTCTCTACTCGCATGATCTTTGGTTTAAGATGTCAAACCAGACCTTTTTTGGGAACGTCCTCAATTTGATTGTGGTATATTTTCGGAGTTGCTCTTCTAATTCTTTCATCCATACTTAAGGTTTCAACTTAAAGTTCAGTTAAAGTCTTAGAAAGAGATGCTAAAGTATCATTCTAATACCATAAACACTGGCAACGATGAGAAAAAAATCTTATTTGTATTTGGTCTTAAAAGATGATGAGGGTCGTCATTATACTCATTGTTTTTTATTAAGTATTTTACGACAGCTTCTTTACGAGTTTCGAGTTTACGACTGTTCGTTGCTAGGAAATTGAAAAAAGAGGATATTATTCTATATAACGGTCTTTAATTATTTTAATGTTTCAGAACAATGCAATTAGATTTCAAAATTAATTTCATAGTTTTTTCGTGAAGTGTAATTTTAGATAGACTCGATAAATAGATTAAAGATTGGAGGCATCACACATTTTTTTATCTGAATTTCAATCTCATATTAAGATTATTCCAATCTTAATGTAACAATTTAAGGTAGTAGATTACATAAAATAGATTTAACTTTACTGTTATGTTAGTGGGTTAAAGATAACAGTGATAAACCCTGTTTTTAAATGTATTGATACTTTTGTTTTTTTAATTTGAGATAACAACAGACATGTCAGTGGATTAGTCTCTAATAAAGATAAGACTAACATAAACAAGAAAGATGCAGTGCCACTTTGGTAACTTAAAGAAACATTAAAAGATTTTTATTATATACTAGTTTTCCGCCCGTGGCTTCGCCTGCGTCGAGTTCGGTTATATCGCGTTTCCAAGAGAACTCTTCAAAAGTCCGAGATAAAAACTATCCTATGTTCTTTCTCAAGGTCAACTCTATCTCTGTACCAAATTTCATTAAAATCAGTTCAGTGATTTAGACGTGAAAGCGTAACAGACAGACAGACAGAGTTACTTTCGCATTTATAATATTAGTAGGGATTTTTTACATTTAGTTTTTAAATAATCTGAAGTGTATTGACACTAAATTCAAGACATCCCAGGCTATACCAAAAAATATTATTAATATTTGTGTTGCAATATCTTCCCATCAATCGGACATTCGTTAAAAGCTCCCACCCCACCCGTCGAAAGGACATCACTATTATTCTCCCGGCTGACAGAACCGCTATTACAGTTTCAACAGCCGTGCATTATCGTAAATGTATCGCCATTTTGACTTTATAACCCTCACATAACTATAGCCTATCCATCTTCGGTCTATTTACAAAATTCTGTTGTATTTTTTTCGAAAATATACTCACTTGATCGGTTTTAGGCTCTTGTACTATGATCAATTTTGATGAAAGGTCTGACTATAACGTTTTTTCGTCTAGAAACTCTAAATCCAGCTTTGTAGATCATTTAATTTTAGGCAATAAGGTCCCAAAAATGAATCTGAATTTATCAAAATAAGTAGAGTTCCATTTGGTCACATTTATGTATACCTAACATAATTATTATTATTTCTATTTTTTAGAAACGTTTCCATTACTCTTAATTCTATTTGGAGTGACATCTGGCACAATAATGGTGGCAGCAGTAATAATGCTAGTGATACTATGTCAAAGAAAGCAAAGAAAAAATAAACAGACGCAGGTAGCTGAGAAACCAGACGTAACGGTTACAGCTGAAGAGTTGTATAAAGAGAATGACAGGAATTCTAACATAAGTGATCTGAAGCTTGAATTGAGGCAAGCGAATGGGAGTTGTGAGATTGTGAGTATGAACTTATTTGCTGTTTCTTTTGTAAATTAGAAGGAAATGAAATTAATTGAAATTAAATAAATAGTTACTAACAACGTAGATGATGATAGTTGTATATTAATTTTTATAAGTACAAATAATGAAATTGTAATAATTAAAACAATTACATTAAACAAGGTTATCTAAAATTAGGCAGCATTAAACCGATTCAGGCAAGAGCCGAAAACATTTTGTTTGAACGACCAATTAAAACAATTTCATCATCATCATCATCATCAACCCATATACTGTCCCACTGCTAGGCACGGGTCTCCTCTCATATTGAGAGGGATTAGGCTGATTAGGCTAAAACAATTTGAGGCTTCTAAATTTAGGATTTTAATGAGCGCATTTAGAAGTTCTAATACAACAAATTCACAAATTGACAGAAAAGACTAGAGATTGAAAATCAGAAAATATATCATACCATATTGCTAGTATAAATTTATCTTACTTATTAATCTTCCTATACCACAATAGGACCAAGCTAAAGCAACGATATAGATATAATTAATCCTTATATAATATCAATATACCTTTTTTCTAGGATTACTCAAACACAGGATCAGACAGCACATTATGTTCGAACGCTAAACTTGGCAGTGGTATACCGCTCGCCGGTACAGTACCTCTATCATCTATAAACCAGACGAACACATATCAACCATATAGATATAGTAATGACTACACAGATCCCGCATACGCTGATTGTTATAAGGTAATGGAATTTGTAATGCGTCTATCAATATTCTATTCCATATCTCGTAAGCTCTTGGAAATTACAAGTACATTTTACTTGGGTTTTTCTGCTAGCATTTCTATACTGGAAATGATTACAAGTATAATATTATTCTTGTTTTACTTAAGTCTTTTGAAAATGTTTATGCTAATAGATGCATTTAGTGCGAGAGAGATTATTTAGTCTTTGATTGAATTGTAAATAAAACACAACTATCGAAAAATAACATTAATAATGAGCCAGCCACGGTCAGTCTTTGCACGTGTGACCATTCTTAACACATCGAGACAACTACGTGCCTCGGAGAGCACGTAGAGCCGTCAGTCCCGGTTTATCATGCGAGCACCTATGATAATACTTAGTGGTAACCGGAAGCCAAAAAAGACTGACAACCAGTTCATCCATAAGATATCGGTTTTGCCCAAAAATTAGATAGCACCAGTCTGATGGTAGTAATTTCGTATAGAATACTGATATTCAGTCGCATCTGGTTATAGTGGTGGCCGACCTCAACATAGCTGGGAAAAGGCTCGAAAGATGATGATGATGGCTTATTCTCTGTGGTGGGTTAATAACAATTGTGAATGACGATGATGATTTATATGAATTTTTAATCGTTCACTTGGATATTACTTAAGTTTCTTTTAAACCAACTGATAATATTAAAGGCTTAATCACTTACGATCAAAATTGCCTCAATTTTTCCTATTATTTTTAGGTAAATGGCTTTAGTAATGGCTACCAGACTTATGTACATTACGGACACGACTACACTCCAGGGTCTTTGAGAGTCCAGTCACCAACAATGAGCAGTGACAAACTTACGCCTAATAGGTAAGATTTTTATCTCATCATAAATTTGTATGCTGCATGCTGGTCCTTTGGTTCGAATAATTATAAGTTTAAGTACTTTATTTGTTATGCCAATGTTAGAGCAATTATAAGATTATGAAATGAAAAGGATATTAAGGATCTTTGCCAGAAAACCCATCATACCCATACAAACCATCCAAAAACTTACACCAAAACCCCCAAAAAATATAGCTTGGATAATCATAGAACTGTATATTTCCATTCCATTCTCATAGCATCGATGTCGACGAAAAATTCACATAAACAATGTGCCAAAATATATGTATAACTAAATTTGTTTGGTCCTTGGTGAGTCATATCTTTAGCAACAATATGTTACCTTCTGATCCATGAACGTTATTCTTGAAAATTAACAGGTCTGTCAATGGCAGTCTACCACGTAGTGTAGATACACCATCAACAGTTCAGTTCAACCCTGGCAGTGGATCACAGAACAACTCGTTGCAGCGCAAACAGAAGAGACACGATAGCAGCAATGCACTCAACAACTTAGGACTTCCTACTGCTGATGGTAAGTTCAAAGAAGTATAAGAATTTCAATAAAGAGGAAGGAGCTGAGAATGTTTTATGAGCGATATGACTGTGAGTCAATGAGTAGAAGCTACTATATAGAACTTAAATTAAAAGGTTGTTGAACATTTAAAAGCAGTGATAGCCTGGCTGGCTATGGTACTTTCTTCAAAAGGCTAAGAAATTCAAGACTTTTAAAAGTGTCTCTAAAAGATCTATTTACAGAAATTAATATCATTTATCACCATAACTATACATTTCTGTAAATAAACCCTTTAAACTTGCTCAAAATAGCCCGTTAACACATTTTCCTTTGAGATGAAGCCGTAAACTACGCAAAGCTATTTCAAAGCTAACGATTCTTTTACATACTCCGTGTATCGTTCTAAAGTAATACTAAAGGCTTTAAAAAGAAAAATCTTTTGTGAATTTCCTTCATACCATATTCAATAAAATTCAGCTTCAATGTTTCGTTATAAAAGAATTTCGCTTAGGAAATCGAAGGTTGTATTCGGAATAGGGAAATGGGAATATGTATTTGTTTTAGTAATGCAATTTGGAAATTCAATGGTGCAAAGATTGAACCCTCAAATGGTATTTCCATATATCTTTTTTAGAAAATATCAGTGAATGTTTTTCTGATTTTACAACTGGATATAATGTTTTGTATTAAGTCCAATGTTCTTTTTTTATTTAAAATTGGCTTTTACTTATTAGGTACTAAAATTGACATTTAATTTTAAAGCAAGCAAAACCCCAGGGCAAAATACAACAATAAAAAAGACTTAACAAGAAAATGGTGATGAAATACAAACCACAGTATAGGGATACTGAATAGCAGTCGCTTTGTTTAAAGACTGATATTTAGCCGCATCTGGTTAGACTGGAAGCCGATCCCAACGTAGTTGAGAAAAGGCTCGGAAGAAGAAGTATAGGGATGCTCAAACAAGTAGTCCAAAATAAGTCGATAAGTAGATCTTCCTCAAGGAGCAATATTGGATGAAAGGGGGGGATAAACTGTACATCCTGTTCCTGCTCCATTTTCTACAATTCTACTTGAAATAAGTAATAATAATAATAATGTTTATTTAAAACAAGCAGTGATTTAACATGGAAAAATTAAGTACATGATATACATGATAACCGTTACAAAAGATATAATAGTAACAAATTTTAGCTGGTACCTGTACATAAATCTAGATTAAGCATGTAACCCTGCCTCCTAAACTAGGTAGTCCTGTATCTTAGGAGACAGTATTCAGTCGTACATAGTTGGTCATGTAGGTAGTAAAGATTTCAGTTAAGATTCCTATTGCAAGTTATTAAACCTTCCTTTCTTTCCAGTTAACCGGGTACCAAATGGCGGTATAATCCATGGCGTTGACGTGCGGTATGCAGCTACTTACGGCAACCCGCACCTACGGACGGGCGGCGGGTTAGGTTTTGCTAACACAGTTAACACCGCAAAACCTGCGTCTACGCCCGCACCACCGCCTTATTCTTCAGTTAGAAGTTCTGTCATATTACCTTCAGGTGAGTAACTATGATGTGCAAAAGAATTTTTATCATCCATACTTGCCTACTTAATATATGCGAAAGTAACTCTGACTGCTACGTTTTCATGCCTAAACATCTGAACTGATTTTGATGAAATTCGGTACAGATTAATTAGGCCTTTGAGAAGGACATATTATGCTACCTTTTCTTTAAAAAAGCCTTTTGGTATGCAGTTAAAACCGCGGGCAACAGCTAATCTGACATTAGAGAGTCTGTGTTATCTGTATTACAAAAAACAAAAAGGACAAAAGTCTCGTGTGACTCCAAAATCATTTTGTAAAAAAGTCTTCAATAGATGTGTGGAAAAATGCAGGTACAGTTGTGATTCAGTTTTGTAATAACTGTACCTAAATATAAAATTTAAAAAATGTGGTAAGAAGAACAAGAACTTAGAAGAAGAACTGGCTTTATAAACAAACTACACATATCTCTAAAAAATCTATTTCCAAACAGGTAACTCATCCCACTCAATAACATCACCCACCAGCCTGGCATCACCACAGTGTGCAACCAGTCCCATCACCACCTCAACCATGTCTACTGACAGTAATCAGCCAGCGGTATGTATTAACTAATTGGAATAATAATTATTATTATCTAGCACCCCTTTTTTATACCACTAAGGTGGCAAATATAAGCATACGGCTCAACTGACGGTAAGCGGTTACCGTAGCCTATAGACGCTTGCAGCACGTATCAATAGGGCTAGTATCAATAGGGCGTTGCCGACCCTGTAAGAATCTTTTCACACCCTTCTCGAAGAACCCCATGCTATAAGCTCTCGGGAAAATCTTAGCAGGGAGCTGATTCCACAACCTAAGCGTGCGTGGGAGAAAATGCCTCTGAAATCGCACGGTATGAGACTGATATATAATAGAATGACAAAGTCGAATACCTAACGTCGAGATGACGTCAAACAAAGATCGAAGATGTAGTTACACGGATCGCGACTTATGTGGAGATGGGCAGGGTACTTGGCAAGATGGGAAGATCCTAGGTGTACCAAACCAGTAACCGAATGGTGGCCAAGGGATATAAAACGATCGCAGGTCGGTGCGATCAGTGGTCACAGACCACTGATGGTCGAGGATGGGAGATGGTGAGGGTAGTCAAGTGAGAAATCAGTGGGTACAACTTTCACAAGATTGGCAACACTGGCAGAATAAAGAAGCGGTCTTCACTCAGCAGTGGGTGTTACTGGCTGAATAGATAGGTGACTTAAATGATTGTGTGAAGTAAAAGCCTGCGCCTGGGATCTGTGAAATTCACAGATCCCATGGCCCTGACTACAGGGCAGGTGAAGGCAAGTGCGGTTTTTAGTCGGTACGAGGGCCACATACCCAGGTTAACAGGCTATTGATCCATGATGATTTTCCGTACTATAAAAAAGGCACTCAAATATCGGTTTAAAGATCTTTATTTCTCAATAAGACAATTGTCACTTATATGAGAACAATAACTATAAAAAACAATTTTATCAATACCCGGTGAGGGTAGTTATAAATATCTAGTTAAGAATTCCAAATCTTAGTCAACGTGCGACATCGCTTCGTATTATGACAGATGGTCCAAGTTATAAGCTGTTGTCAGAGAAAAAAGGATTATTAATTATATATGTACATAATTTCTTTTTAAAAGTACTAAGCGAAGTAGTTTCTTTGACATCTTTTGGGAGTCTATTATATAGTTGTGCTCCTGCATATACTAAAGTATTTTGACCGTAGTTACTTCTGATACCAAGTAACACAAGGTGGTGAGCGCGTCTTGATGAGTATTTTTGTGTTTTGCCTTTTGTTGTGAAAGTTATTTGTGTGTGAATGAGTTCGTGAGTTATTTTATATATAAGTATACATGAATTGTAGGTGTATAGTTGTCGAATATTCATTAATTTTGTGTCTCTGTATAAAGTTTTGGTTGGTGTTAAATAGTCATAATTGAATAGGATTTTGATTATTTTATTTTGTAGTATTTGAATAGGTTTTATGTTACTTTTACTAGCACTCCCCCATAGTTCAATAAGATAAAGCAAATGAGGTTTAACAAGGGAGTTATATATTAATAAGCGGGCCTTCCTTGGAATGCACCTAACCATATTGTGTAGTGAGCCTACTAGGGAAGATAGTTTGTTTACTATATTACGTGTGTGTGCGTTCCATGTTAAATGGTTGTCGAGTGTTAGACCAAGGTATTTTTCCTGGTTGGTTCTTTGTAAAACCTGTCCGTTAATAATTAAATCCTGGTGGTCGGGTATTTTTTTGTTTTTAGCACTAAAAATGATATATGCAGTTTTGGAAGTGTTGATTGTAAGGAGATTGTATTGGAACCATTTTTGTAAAATATTTAGATCTTCTTGGGCATGTTGAATTAATTCACTGATATTATGTCCAAAGTAGAATAAGGACGTATCATCAGCATAGAGAGTCAGCTGACCCTGTAGGCCAGCTTGGTGGATGTTGTTAACATAAATAAGGAAAAGCAGGGGTCCAAGCACCGATCCTTGTGGTACACCACATGTCAATGATTTAGGAGCACTTTGATGGTTTCCAAGCTATACAACTTGATATCTCTCGGATAAGTATGAATTAAACATATTGTACGCTATTCCAGTGACGCCAATACCTTTCAGCTTTCTTAGTAAAAGAGAATGACTTACCGTATCAAATGCCTTTCTCAAATCAATGAAAACACCAAGAGCTACTTGCTTTTTATCAACTTTTGTTTTGATTGTAGTTACTAAGTCTATGGTTGCACTAAGTGTATTAGATTTAGGACGGAAACCGTATTGATTTTTGTACAGGTAGTTTATATCGGTTAAGTAGTTATTTAATCTTCTGTATATTATTTTCTCTAGTATTTTGGATAGTACTGGCAACACTGAAACAGGGCGGTAATTCCCAGGATCTGTTTTGACTCCTGCTTTGTATACCGGAGTTACTTTTGCAATTTTAAGACTCTCTGGGAAATGTCCTTCGACTAGCAATCTATTTAGGCACTCGGTAAGATTTATTATTATTTTGTCTTTTATACATTTAAGGGTTTTAGTACTGATGCAGTCGATACCTGCACTAGTATTGGGATCCAGGTCATCTATAATATTGGATACCTCTTTAACAGTGCATATGGGAAATAGGGAAAATTCACGATGTGTAGTGTTTGTGTTGACTCTAGGCAATGTGTATATGTTATTGTTGTGATATTCAGGTGGAATTTTACTGGCCAAAAGGTTCCCGATATTGGCAAAAAAGTGGTTAAAAATTTCACAGATGCTTGAGGGATTTGTAACCTCTAATCCATTTTCGGTTTTTAGCTTTAGAGGAGCACAGCTATTTACAATTTTGTTGTTCGAGAGACGATTAATGATTTTCCACATGTTTTTGGGTTTATTTGTGCACCTTATGAACTCTTCATAAAAATAATTGTCCTTTGTATTCCTTATTGTCTGAGTTAGATTGTCTCGTTTAGCTATATAGTTTAACTTCAATCTTTCATTGTTAGGGTCTTGCTTCAGTTTGCTCCACAACAGATTTTTTTTATTTATTTCTGTGATTATTTGTCTATTTATCCACTCTTTTTGGGGCTGATTAATTACTTTGTATTTAGTGGTTTTATTTTCGACAATCTTTCTTTTAATGTATTCTTCTAAGTAAGTAAAATTATGCATTTCATTATCAAATTTAGATGATTCTACACTTTTGTACAACATATCGAAATTAATAGCCTCGTACTGAACCCTTTGCTTTTCTGGTGGCGATACTCTCTTTAATTCAAAATATATGTTTTTATGGTCTGATATAGAGGACTCAATTATTGCCAAATGAAAGTTGTTTTCCTTTAAGTTAGTTGCAACATGGTCTATGAACGTTCTAGTTGTTGCTGTTTCCCGCGTACAGTATATTGGGTCTATTTTGTTTATTATTTTGTATCCAGATTCAGTGAGCATGCTATTATAACGTTTAGTTTTGCTATCCGAGGATATTAAATCAATGTTAGTATCGCCAAAGACAATAGACCTTTTATTTTGCAGCAATTGTGACTCATAGTTGGCGAGAAACTCAATAAAATTCGTATGTCCCGGTTTATATATAACCCCAACATTAAGTGCATACCTATGCAGATGTATCCATAAGTAGTTGTTTCCACCGGCGATGGATGTTCATGCTTTAAATTGTTGTGTATAAATATGGATACACCACCACCGATGACATTGGGCCTGATATTATAATAATGTGAATAATTTTGAAGTTGAAGTTGTTGCGCTTGTTGTTCTGATCTTATCCACGTTTCGGTTAACAATACACAGTGTATACATTTTTTGAAAGAATGGAGTATGCACCTCAGCTCATCAAGTTTTCCTGGTTTGCAAATACTTCTGATGTTAGCGTAAAAAAAGTTTAGGCTTGATTTGCTAGTAATTAAATTGTCAACATTTTCAAGTATTTGATAGGTTATATCTGCAGAGCTTTTGTTACTTGTATATTTGGGGTTGGTTAGTTTTTTGTCTCTTTGTTTATTACGATTTCCGGTATATAAATATACCTAATTTTACGTAACAATCATCTTGCTTGGTGGATTTTTATGTGATATGTTCTATATTCAAATGATTTTCCAGTGGTCGCCATTTTTGGCGGTAATTATATTTTTTCTTTTTTTTATGGAATACATGACAATTATCTCTCTGCCAGTTTTAGTGACTGAGAGTTAGCATGTTAGTCAACCAAGATGATATTATACTTTATTTGTATGCCTATGTGAAAGGAAGCAGTGATAGCCTAGTGGCATGACCATTGGACTGCCAAGTCGAAGGTCTCGAGTTCGAACCCAAGGCACGCACCTCTGACTTTTCATGTGCGTATTAATAATTAATTATCACTTACACTAATTTATCTATCACACTTTGCTTAAACGGTGAAGGGAAACATCGTGAGGAAACCTGCATGCATTAGAGAATTTTCTCGACGGTTTGTGAAGTCTGTCAACCCGCACTAGGCCAGCGTGGTGGACTATAGCCTAATCCCTCTTAATATGAGAGGGGACCCGTGCCCAGCAGTGGGACTGTACATGGGTTGATGATGATGTATGCCTATGTGACTTTGAAGAACGAACATTTTTCAAAGGCTTCAGATTTTACATAGGAACACGATACCAAATGGGTATGCTATCGGTTAAGTCATTGTCATTCTGTAAAAAAAAACGAACTAACTTTAGATGTTGCCCACAGGCTGGCGTGGCCACATCGTCAGCGACGCCACAGTCGCCGAGTGCGCACTATATTTTAGCGCCATCAAATAGGACAATTGGTAACGCAACTGTTACCAAAAAAGGTAAGAACCAATAATACCGTTTTAAATAGTAACACACTGTTATAAAAAATTTAACCGACTTCAAAAACTCTTTTTTTTGAAGTCGGTTAAAATAGTGTCCTCAGTTTGACCCGTAAGTTTGTATGTATGTATGTTTGTCCGCGATTATCTCGCGTTTGGCTGAACCGATTTTGATGTAGTTTTCAGAAAAGTATTTGTTACGTTCCGGAGAAGGTTCTGGTATAGAACAAATGGATACTCCGTAACTTCGTCCGCATGGATGCGTTATAGTTCAACTCGATCGATTTTTTTTACACAATGCTTGAAGTCGGCTTTCTTTACCTAAAAGTTATTTATATACTGCATCTTTAATACCACTTTATTAGGCTAATTGCTTCATTATTCTAGTGGTCCTAAGCGTGACTGCTGCTCTCGTGGTCCTACCTTAGATTCCCAGGTCGACCAAATTTGGTTTTTCACCCCCTATTAAATGGGACATACTACATATTGACGAACTTGGGTGTAGATTGGCACACCTCTGCTTACCCCTTTGGGGAATACAGGCGTGATAGTATGTTTTGTTTATGTATAGATTCTTGCATCTTTATCGACATTGTCTTACACACGCGCTGGTTGCAAGAACTTCGGCTTCCCGCTTCCGTTAGCATTCGCCCTAAAAAGCCGCTTTAGTCGCTTTTTATTTATGCTCTCATCTTTCATCATCAAATCAAATCGTTTATTCGTGATACATGGGTTACATACAGGTGTTCATTAAATAATTATGTAGTTTATACCATGATCAGCTACTCGGACACACAAATTATTAATTAATATATTGACAATATAATTATAAAATATGAATTATATTGATTTCAAACACTTACGCGAATATTATACTTTGAAATAAAACTACTTTTTACGGATTTTATCGTTTTATATTGATATTATTAATCCCGACGTTTCGGACCCTTTACAGCGTCCATGGTCACTGAATGAATTATATTATTACTATTTGTCATGCAGAACAGACACAAGACAATCAAAATCAATAAATTGTCGTCAAACGTTTAAAAGTTCTAGTCGACAAAAATAATAATAGTTGTCTATAAGAATCAGAATTATTTATTTGTAAAACAATTAGAATTTAAGAACAATTAGAATAAGAAGTTGCAACAATTTATTTTTAAAGACATTATTATTGCTACATTATTTTATCTTATATCTGTTCATTTAAAATAGCTACCAGTCATTCCAGTCAATATCTAATCATAGTCCTTAGATACCCATACGTATATGGGCAACTTCAATTATTGAAAGATCTTCGCTATTCCACTATTACAATTCGGGAGCGCAGGAAATCGAACACGGTATATATCATGCAACGTCAGCCGAGTAAATAATTCACACTATGTTGAAAACGGACTACTAAATCATGCATAGTATGAAGACCACCCGACTGTTATGTATTTTAGAGCAAGCATGTTGTAGATAGAAATTCTGTAATAGGCTTTATTTGGATAGACTAATCTATCCAAATAAAGTTACTAATAAGTCTAAGAAGAGTTTTCAGTTTTAAGAGAGGTAGGGCATAGTGGAAGTAACTGATTCCACTCAAATTGGAGTTTTTTTTTCTTAATTTAATTCTGCAAGGCAGAGGCCTTGCAGAAAATCGAAATGAAATAACACAGCATTGAGCTCTGTTGTGTTCCTTACGGTGAGCAAGATTGCCGGTGCTCCGCGAGGAAACGTTGTGTTGGTTGTGGGCCCTTATACTGCCAACCCAACTATTTCTCTTTCGTTCAACGCGCAATTGATACCTCTGGTGTTTCAAGCGTCTATAGGCTACGGTAACCGCTTACCATAAGGTGGGCCGTATACTTGTTTGCCGCCTTACTGGAATACTAATAATAATAAAAAAAAGATTCAACACTACGTGTACAAAAAATAACATGATTTAAAAACATACATTGATATCACGCATATACTCTTCGAAGGGTTAGGCAGAGGTGTACTAATTGTACAACGAAAGTTCGCGATACATTGCGTTCGGACATTTTAGGTCCCATATATATAATAGGGGGCGAGCCTATTACCGTAAACTGGGCACAAATCCAAACTTCCAGCTGCTGAGATTTCGACTGCTACGACTTCTAGCATAGCATACGCTCGAAACCCAATAACACTTTTTACTTTACGGCTTACCTGGGAATCGAACCCAGGGCCTCCAGCGCAGCATTGGGCTCATGAGACAGCTATTTAAATTAATATTTTTCAATTATTTAAGGCAATGAAAACTGATTCGTGTTATCCTCTTTTTCAGGTAATGGTCACCAAACTCCTTTAGCGACACACGTATAAGTTAAGTTTAAACATTTTTCTATCAAGACTTTGGATGAATTTACTACGATATGACTCCTATATCAGTGTAATATAGTGTTATTTTTATTTAATTTTAATTAAAACGTGTTTTCCTTGGGTCATTTCTACGGTCAAATTAAAGAAATGTAATCAATTAGACTTTTGTAAATGATCACCGATTTCTATCAAACATTTTGTGTCTTTAATATAAATGTATACTAAAATTAAAATTAACTGGACAGTAAAATGTTTGAATAAAAACTGTGAACCTCTATTGTCCTTGAAGTCGTATAGATTTAGTGTTCAAAATTTAGGTTATAGATCGTAAAATAATTACCACAAAACTGTTATTGTCAACTGTGTTAGGTCAATATTGATTGCTTTAACCTTTCGTCGTGTTAAGTGAACTTATTGCGTGTTACCTTATAGGTCTTTTATGTAACCGGAAAAATTAAAATGCTGAGTTGGCACCGTTTGGTTTGTGCCTCTGTAAATAATCACTTTTTTTTTTTCATAATCATAATCTTAAACGGTTACTGGTTTTCAGTATACTCCACCTATTTTTATAATCTTCTGTTTTAATTTATGAGCTTTTTCTTCTTATTTATGTTGAATGTATTGTCATTATTCTTGATGCTTTGCCTTCTATTTGACCTCTTAATACGACTCGATTTCCACTTTAGGCTTCACTTTTTGTAAAACGATTGTAAATTGTAAATTAAGGGTTATCCCTTTGCAAGTTATGATCTATTAAAACGAAACGGTGTCACTAAAAGCATTAAAACCTTTAGTCAATTCTTTGAAAGTTGTTAAAAAATTGAAATTTTCGTCAATTTCGTATAACCCGACTGAGACTGGTCTAATTGTATTTAAAAATGGGTATAATATAAAATATTTAATTAAATATATTCCAAAGCCATGATGGACTTTAATGAAAGAATTGTTAAATTAAACTTTACGTTCTTTTTTGACATTGCACACAAAAAATGTTAGAATCTTTAAAATATGAAGTATTTGAAAGATTTGGTCGTATACCTATTAGGTATCGCCACTGGTCAAACTACCCAAAATGGTCAAATTTTCCCAATTAAACATGAACCTTATTTCTTTGCAATAAAGTTGAAAATCTATCAAAGAAATTTGACAGATTGGGGTAGCTTCATGTGCTGGCCTCTGTACAATGTTGCTGTATCAACCCCTTCACGAAAGGAAGTAAAGAAAAATAAACAATACAGTTCGATTTGAAAACATGATAATCGTCACTTTTATAATAATAATTATGTTAATAAAGTGGAGCTAATTAAAAAACATTTAAAGATTATTTTTTAAATTGAGAAATAATTGTTTCAAAAAAGTAAATTTTTTATGTGTCAATTTGATAATCAATACCTACAATTAATGAAACACATTTCTTAATAATTTATAATTATTAAAAAAACTAATAGATTCTTAATAAATATAGATGGTTTCATAGCCCCACTTTACAGAAGGTAGGTACCCATTTTATTTATTTATAAGATAAAATAAAGTCAATTTTAACATACCTAATTATTTTGTATTATAATACAATTATTAATATTGATACAAACGTAGAGTATTAGGTGCATATATTTTACCCATCGTTTTTATGATTTTTATTAAATTTTTATAAATAAAAATATTATTCTATAATGTAAAAAATATAAGTATTATCATTCTATACTTTCTGTTACAATATTTTCTAGAAAAGAACATATCAGAAATAAATAAATAAACTCAGTTGTTTTCTTGAATTTTGTCAATAGGACATGTATATTTCATACTTATATAATAAGCTTTAATTTCTCTAAAATGTGCCATTATCACGATATCTCAAACATATCCACATACTTAATATTTGAAATTAAACTTAAAATGCACTCTTCATCCATTGTTATCTACCTACACTGTTAAGATAATTTAGTTTTTTTTTTCTAAATTACTGGGTATATTTTTTTAAAGGTAATATCAAAAAATATGATTTATTTTTATCTTACCATTGATATTTTTGGCTAAATATGTCCAATAATAAAATAGAAAATAAAATTTATAAAATCAATCGATTTATAATTTTTAAACAATATCAATTTATAAAAATTAAATACATAGTTATAAAATATTTACGGCTTATCACAATATGCTCAATACTCTATAGGAAGGGTTAATAATTCATTTAAAATTTTCAATTCAAGACTGATTAGACTAACCTACACCACACGCAAATTATTTTCTAGGTACTCATTGATTTTATTCGCATTTTTATATTTACCTTTTCACAGTAATTTTAATTATCTTTTAAAATTATTGTTTTTTTTTATTAAACGATGATGTCAACATGCGATCTCCAATTTCTCCGGTGGTATATTAGAAAAAGGTAAATATAATAATTAAAAAAATACTTAATCAAAAATACAAAATGACCTTATTTGAGTCAATGAAATTGCTTCAATAACAAAATGGCCTAGAGTTAACTTCATAATATTTATTGAAATAAATAATCGCCTTAGAAATCATCTCATCCGTCTTGTAGTGTTAAATTTGTATCTTATTCTATACTTTTTGTATTTTTTCAAAAAAGAACATTGTTCCTTAAAAACCTGCTAAAATGAATTTTTAATAGTTAATACGATGTTCTTTAAAAAAAAATTTGTGTACAACATAGAAAAAATAATAATTTTGTGTTGTAAGAATACAAAAAGTATCGAGTGTTTCACCAGCTAAATGTAAAACTGCTTACACACTCGCGATTTTAACTTTCGGAACACGCAAAAACGTCTGTGTGTAGGGTGGTTTATGTCGATTATTCCTCTTGTAATAAAAACTATTATTATGCTAGATAAATAATTATTTTTTCTGTGATACATAGATTAAAGTGTTTTTTGTAAATATTAATCGCTATATAACTATGTGAGTGAAATTGTTAAGAAAAATGTACTACTTAAAAATGTAAGGCTTTTGACTTTGTGAACTAATTTAGCCGATAGAGGAAAGAAGAGTTATGTTTTCATGATGTGATGAAAAAAAAGTAGATAGAAAAGCGTAAAGATCGAGTTATGAAGAAGTTACAACTTGTAAATTAGTGAAATTGTACAAACTACTTTTCTAAATAAAACGAAACTTTGGCCTATGTAACGTGTGCTTTCTTTTAAACCCGGGGGAATCTAATTTACTTCTCCGATGTCAAAGTAGAAAACTCTTTGTGAATACCGGGGGAACACTTTGAGTGATCTCATTCAGCATTTCCTATGACGAGACGATTTATTTCGTTATTTTTTCGCCGAAACCCGAAGTTTTCGAGTGAGTGCTTTTCAATTTTCGTTAGTTCGAAAAATCTTGCTGCATGTATTTTTTTTTTCAATAAAAAGGGATGTATATGAGTTTACGGTATCAGTGACATTCATATTTTGGAATGTTCGGCTAGTTTAATTACGCAGAGCAGTGGAGAACAAACTGATGTACAGTCGACAAAAGAGTTAAGTATACCGATAGCAAATAAAATATGCATTTTTATACAGATTTCAACATAAATAATTACGCGCGAAAGGGTTAGGCATGTAGCTGCGTAATACATTAATACACTATCTTTGTCAAAACACAGATTATTAATTTGCTGCCTGTATACCTAACTCTTTTGTTGACCGTACACCCACAGTTTGACTTACTACAAATATAATTTATGTATTGAAATATGATAAATTACATCTTAGTTTTACTTCGTTAAGTTTAAGTAGTCCTGCAGGTTTCAGGGAAGCCCATTTACCTACACTATTCAATTTCTGGGAACGAGTCTCAGCTCTGAATGATACGGGTGAGGCTATAGTCCACCACGCTGGCCTAGAGCAGGTTGGTAGACTTCACACGTCGTCGCGATATCAGCTCTCAGGCTTGCAGATTTTCTCACGATGTTTTTTTTCACCGATTAACCCGACAGACAACAAATTAACAAATTTAAACACAATGCAAAATCTAGTTCTTGGGCCCCGAAAGTTACGCGAACTTTTGAATTAAGCACGCAATCATTAATAATTATTGATATGCATACCTGAAAAATAAAAATCAAAAGTAAAAAATGGCACGTGGCCTATATTAAAATAGTTTAGGCGACACATAATGCTAGAATTCTTGGTAAAACCATATTCTTTTATTCTATTTTTTATGGAAGTACAAGTAGGTAAGCAAGCAGGTCACCTGATGGTAAGTGATCACCGTCGCCCAGTGACACTCACAACACCAGAGGGGTTGCAAGTACGTTGCCGGCCTTTTACAAAATATTGGGCTCGCTTCTTGAGGCCAGCAGGTCAAGCTATCCGGAACTGTCAAATTTTCCCAATTGAACATGAACTTTATTACTTTCCTCGAAAGTCGAAAATCTATCAAAGTAATTTGACAGATTGGGGTAGCTCAATGTGCTGGCCTCTGTACAAAGGAGGTATACCACATGTTACTAATAACATTTTGCGTTACTACAGCCGCTGTATTTTGGAGAAAAAAAAAAGAAATTGCAGTCTCCCAGACTTCGTAAGTATAGTAGACACACGAACACACTTTGTAGATATTATGAGGAAATTCATATTGTAGATGGACGTCGACGTAAAATGTTTATCGCCTCTGTCAGTGTGGGGCCCCAAAAAAGGCGATCGAGTACAAGCCCCTTGTTTTTTGAAACGTGCTTTTAGCTCGCCTAACACAAATCACTATCACAAAGCACAATTTTAGTGTCTCTGTCTCCAGTCATAGTTTTGACACAAGATAAGCGTCGTCAAAATTATTTCATGATGAGGTAGGAAAACGAATTCATGGTGATGAATAAACTTTGTATAGCTTATTTTATTCTTAAAGTAATAACTGGAATAATCTTGAACCCTTTTCATGAACATAATTATTAGTGTGTAGCTCACGCCTACACTATAGTATCAATATTCATGTCATTAATATTATTGGTAGTCATATGGAATACCTATTTATCAAAATGGGAGGGATCAAAGTGTAATTGGGATTTTCTATGAAATTTTCAGTAGCGAGTGTGTACTTTAGAATACTTGTGCTTTACTTTTCGGAGAACACAGGCGTGGTATGTGGTAATTTCTCACATTTTTAAATAATTTGTGAAGAAAATTCACTTTACTCTGAAAAGCTGACTTTATGGCCTCAACTCTAAAGGATTAAGACAGACGTGGGATATAAAGGTTATAGTGCACGCACGTCATACATTTCTGTAGACATAGGTATAGCAATATACTCGTTGTTTTTCTTTCATCATTCCTAATGGTATAAAGTTACGGTGCTATAAGTAGTACCTACCTATGTTTTTTCTTGGATTAGTTGCTGGAGGACGCTATTGTCATTTTTCGGTGATCTAAGATATTTTGTGTCCCAAAATAAAAACCTAAATGTTATGTTACATTATAATCAAGAAAGTAAAAATGAAAAAATCATATTAAAAAAATAATTAAATTTACTTAATGTACAGACGCCAGCATATCAAGCTACCATAATCTGTAAAATTTCTTTTATTAATTTTCAACTTAAACACAAATCAATAAGGTTCATATTATTATTCAGTTGGGAAATTTTGACAGTTTTGGATAGCTTGACCAGCTGACATCTCTATAAAAAAAAAGTAAAATAAAAAAGAACCATACATTTTCACGTTGCGTCAAGGTATTCGTCCACATCGCTGTCATCTGGTAACGTTCTCAGAAGACTGGCCGCATTGTTACGTTGAATAGCAATGCTAATTCTTTGACCCAAGAATTAACCAGCTCTCTAGTCACGCGAAACGTCGACAAGTTTCTTTGAATTTTCTTTAAAATCTTATGTTGGTCGAACTCAACATATTAATAAATTGGTGACGATACATATGGCGAGATACACTACTAATTCCCAATAGTCGAAGCAGAGGTAGACTTGAGACACACTGAGAGTTGCCAGAGTAAATATTAAATCTCTCTAGTTTATAGTCCTCAATTACATATGAAACTTTTTCTTATTTAGAAAGAAAGTATACTTACCTAATCCTTCTGCTTCTTCTGTCGATGCAAGAAATTCGTATTGTACTCGACTAATTAATAAGTAATCTGTTTTCTTTTTTAATGAAATCTTGGTGTTGCTTTACTTGGTCACACCATCTTTTGAAGTTACGTCCTCTGGGTTTGAATAATAATAATACAAACATTATACACCAACATGCACCAGGCCAATCAGAATCAGGTAGAAGGTAAGTAGCAATACTGACTCTTAGTATAAGTACGCAGGAGGATCATTTATGTAACCATTTAATATTCACAATTTAATAACCCGCACTTGCGCTGAGGTATGTGTGTGTTAGTTTAGTTCAATACATGTAACAAACAATAAATACTTGTGAACCGGACATGGATTGTTTTCAGATCACCCTAATAGCCTACCCAACGCTATAATCTTTACATTAATTGAAAAAGAAAAATAAGAGTAATATTCCCTAAAGCTTTTGTCTGTTTTATGCCACCACGAATAACAACCTCGATAATTATGAAACTTTTCATAATAATAACCTATTGAAACAACTGTATGTATGTTTGAACTAAAAAATATACGTTGATATCAACTACAAGTAAGTACTTTCTAAAACGACATAAATCCCTTATTTTCATATGAGTTTTAAACACATAGAATAACCAGTTAAAACGCTTTAACACTCGACATTTAAAAACGCGGTTAAAACATAAAAAGCTACGATTTACGGAGCGGTCAAAGGTGAAGTTATTTTTAACCTAGTTTGGGTAACGTTAAATGCATTTACTGAAGCACTCACTGAACTTATATTCAAATTTAAATGACGCAGATCTGGTACCAACTTGTTATATTAAAATTGTGTCAGGCACCATATCATCGTATCATCATGCCTGTATTCCTCAAAGGGTTAAGCAGAGGTGTTCATCATCAATCCATATACTGTCCCACTGCTGGGCACGGGTCTCCTCTCATATTGAGAGGGATTAGGCTATAGTCCACCACGCTGGCCTAGTGCGGGTTGGCAGACTTCACAAACCGTCGACAAAAATCTCTAAGGTATGCAGGTTTCCTCACGATGTTTTCCTTCACCGTTTAAGCGAGTATTAGTACTTAAAGTATTACTTACTTACTTTTAAGTATAATATAAATGCAGTTAAATAGTACTCATAGTTGAAAACCTTGAGCTAAATAATTCACTCCCTCACTTATCAAACGTTAAGGTCGAAAATCCTCCGGTACAAAAATAATTTAATCGATTATTTTTCCAATAAAACTAATTGCGTCCTTATCTTAATCGACTTAGTCAGTTTGTTTTAGTAACTCGATAGCTATCGATTCGAAGAATTGTTACATTGTTTACACTGTTTAATGAAGTGTATATCATCGACATATTAATTTCATTTGCAAAATGAGTTCCACTTTTATTTCTTAGTATTGCTAAGCATATCCATAATCCAGTTGTAATAGTACAAGTTTAATCCAATTTGAAATTGAAGGCTAATTTAATGACGTTGTATTTCTATAACACTTACATAACATACCATCACGACTGTATTCCCCGAAGGGTTAGGCAGAGGTGTACCAATGTACACCACAAATTTCCGGGATGTTCAGTTCCCATGTAATAAGAGGCGAGCCTATTGCCATTAACCGGGCACAAATCCAAACACCGAGCTGCTACTGAGAATTTCATAGAAAAAAACCAATAACACTTTGCTCGACGTAGGAATCGAACCCAGGACCACTAGATTAACAAGGCAGTTACAATTTTAAGTCATTTACACTCAACGAAGCGATAAAAACCTAACACAGTCAACATACCTTTATCCATTATCGGAAACAGACCGTTCTTACGATTTTCTTTCACTTCCAAATGTTGGGGGAGTCAAAGGAAGCCTACATACGACCTCCTTAAGCCACCTATCAGGCCATTTGAAAGGCTCCACTCTCATCCATTGTTTCCCAAACTACCGTAGACAGTTCCCCAATATCCTCACGGTGGCATTTTGCATAATATTAGGGTCTCCAGATTGTTTAGCCTTGGTCGTTCTCGTTTTCCTAGAATAGGTACCTTTTGGGACATGAATTTATATGGGGCCTAGACCTTTTTTCTTGACGATTTAAGTGTAGTGTTTTCCAGGAACGGTATTGTTGTTATTTAGTTTTGGAAGGGTTCCGTTGAAATTATGCAGTGTGCTTTTTTACTGAAGATTTAATCGAAGCGTGAGGTTAATGTGCTCGCGAATTCAAATTCTAGGATGTTTTTCGGAGAGTTCAAAATGATATGGAAATTTATGAGAACTGAATTGCAGTAATAAAATTCCAAAATACAAAGGTATTGTCACTTACTAAGCAGTGATAGCCTAGTTGATTGGACTGCCAAGTCGAAGGTCTCGAGTTCGAACCCAAGGCACGCACCTCTGACTTTTCGAATTCATCTGCGTATTAAAATTAATTATCACTCGCTTAAACGGTGAAGGAAAACATCGTGAGGAAACCTACATACCTTAGAGATTTTTCTCAACGGTTTGTGAAGTCTGCCAACCCGCACTAGGCCAGCGTGGTGGACTATAGCCTAATCCCTCTCAATATGAGAGGAGACCCGTGCCCAGCAGTGGGACAGTATATGGGTTGATGATGATGTCACTTACTACAGCTTTTTCCACTATTGGATCTTATGAACAGTAGTCTATTATCCTCAATGATGACGTAATTTTATTCAGGCTAGCTTAATACTCTCAGCAACTTTTTTGCTCCAGTGGACTTTATTTCTACAAAGTATTTGCCCTGCCACCAAACCTTGCTAATTCTTTCAGCTAAGTTAGCAATTCTGGTTCTTCTACGAATCTTCTCTTTCTTCAAACGTGTAAAAAATGCCAAGTATTAAATACTAACTAAGCTAGCTTTCCATACGTCCCTGAGTGACCTTAATCTTTCTTCATATTATAAATAAGACCCATAGTGAGTTATCAGGTTGCTTCGTCATCATCATGATCATCATATCAGCCACAAGAGGGCCATAGAGTGCTGAGCAAAGGCCTAGACTTCCCGAAGGAGCTTTTTATATGCCACCTGCATCCAACGACTGTGCCGTATGTCGAAATATCTGATTCTGATTCTTGTTTTCAAAGTCAAATTTATTTCAATGAGACCATTAAAATAGCACTTTTAGAAAGTCAAAACTGGTTGCACGGTTCCAAAAAGTAGGTTTCACGGAGAAGAACCGGCAAAAATCTCCATAAACATTATTAGAGTGTTATTCTTGGTTTACAATTATTATGATCTGAAAATATAAATAATAATTAAACACAAAAATATTGCTATTGAGAGGAATAGCTGACGAGCAGTGACAGACGGCAGCCGTTCACGAGCATGACATGTGTACGGGAAACGACTCGACACAACGCCTGATATTGAAACTTAAAACAAAAATAACCTGTTATGTTATGAGAAATTTGCAGCAAACCAGTAAAGATTATTGCCGTAGGTACATCAGCTAAAATATGAGATAACAAAAAAAGGCATAGATATTGTGGTTTGTTTCGACTTTTATCTCCCGATGTACTGGGTTGGGATCGTAAACTTCTTTTTATGCGCAAATGTGTCTGATCATAAAGATGCTACGTGATATTTTTGACAAAAGTTCCCCAGAGAACTTTTTGTTAGAATTAAATGTTTGTTATGAATAATGTAATCGTGATACGGACTTTTTTAATAATTTACACTTCCTTTCCTTTTTTATAAACTGTTTTATTTATTGATGAAATCAATTTTTGTTTATGCCTCTAAGGTGGCAAATAAGCTTAGGGCCCACCTGATGGTAAGTGGTTACCTTAGCATATAAACGCTTGCAACACCAGAGGTATCACTTGCGCATTGACAATCCTGTAAAATTATTTCACACCCTTCTTGACGAACCCCATACTATATATTTGTCTTTGTATGTTTCCTTAACTAGGTGTTGACCGCTGTTTCACTCGCATTCTAAAGCTTTTTGAGACAAAAGGTAGCCTAAATCCTTCTCCTACGTATAACCTATCTCTGTACCAAAATTCATCAAAATCGGTTCAGTGGTTTAGGCGCGAAAGCGTAACAGACAGAGTTACTTTCGCATTAAATTTATAATATTACTAAAAAAACAGAAATTGGTCCATAAAAACATTTTAGTGTACTTATTTTCTAAAACCTAATTTAAATTCTACGGGATTCGTGGATTTTTATTGATAATGTCTGTCCTTGAATAGAAAGGCATTCGTGAAAATACTTTTGTTTGAAATGTGTTCAAAAGTTTGGCTTGTGGAGTAAGGAATTTAAAGTGGTATTGACTTATACAACTCATCCTCGTAATTTCCGAAGAGAGTTTAAAGGTGGATGGGTTGAATAATCACTCTACTTTTTTTAATAAGTAAAAGGTGGAAATAGAAGCTCATGGACACATTATATGGATTGAAAAAATAGTCGGTTGAGCTCTCGTTTGTGAAAGAATAGCAGAAGATCGATACTTGAAGGCCAAACTCGGTTATGCTAACCGATTTATCGGTCGTCTTAGTGTCTGAAGAAGTTCAGGGAATATGAATATTTCTCGACATATCGTTAAGCCGTCAGACCCAATGCAAAAGAAGGTCTTACAGACTTACATTGCTGAATTAACTACAGTATTAGAAATAACACATTATTCGGCTTCCAGGTACCTTAGACGTTTTATTTGAAAAAAAACATTTTTTCAGTAGTGAAAAGTCAATGTTAATCTAAAAAGGTTTACAAGAAGAACGTAAATTACGCCGGATAAACTCAAAGTCTGAAAAGCAACAAAATATCTTCTTTAATTACCACTATGAAAGGCGTCGGCAATAAAAATAAAAAAGGTCGAAGGATAATGAAACGTCTTTATCTCAAAGATAAGGGAAAACGAAACAGTTGAAATAAGAGTTCCAGAGACAAAAACTCTTAATGAAGAAGGGGGACAAAGTAATTTAAATTCGTTACTTCTACGCCATCTGCTAAATGCACTTCATTAAAACGTGCTAACTGTACCGAAGCCAAACGTTGACTGACACAGAACTAATTCGAATTTCAAATTACCGCCGCTCTTTTTCAAATTTCGAATGCAATTCTTGAGTGACAAAAAATGACGGTTGGCAAAATGAGAACGGTTATTACAAAAGTTTTGTATTTGCATTTTGGCTGTTGTTTTTTAAACGTAAGCTAGACAAATTATGGTGTAGTGTGGCAGTGTTATGTCAATCAAGCTTAACTTTTTTAATATATTTAATTTGATTGATTTATTTTTAATTCCCTAATTATTTCTAACAGATTTAAACTACGAATTAATTTACTAAAACGTAAAATATTAAGTACACTGCGTATGAAAACAATACTCATCGATTGTATCTGTATACTTAGGCTTAAAATTGAATAGCTTATATTAGAAATTAACAATTTTCTTAAGCTTCTAATTTTTTATAATAGATTGATTTTAGAGAGCATTATTTAGTTTCCTTGATGATATTATCACTCAGAGATATCCCTAAATCAGTTTTTCTTTTTTTATACCACTAAGGGGGCAAACAATCATTTGACCCACCTGATGGTACCGTAGCCTATACACGCTTGCAACTCCATCACTTGCGACCCTGTAAAACAAAAGAGGAGTATAGAAAAGGAAAAATTCGACCGCGGGCAGGATTCGAACCTGCGTCTTCTGGTTAGGTACACCAGACACTATGACCACTAAGCCACCGCGGTACCTACCCGTCATGTCGAATTTTTCCTTCACATACTGAATTTACGTCTTTATGGTGACGTCAGTAACACCTATTGAAATGCAAGTTTTTGCTTTTCAATCGACACAACTTACTTTACAGGTAGTTAAATGTCGAACGATGCCACCTTACCTTATAACTATCTTTTTGTATATTTTTTGCATTTTCCATGCTAAGATTTTAAAGTTATTTAGAAAAGGAAAAATTCGACCGCGGGCAGGATTCGAACCTGCGTCTTCTGGTTAGGTACACCAGACACTATGACCACTAAGCCACCGCGATACCTACCCGTCATACGACGGTAGGGCCAAAAATATACAAAAAAAAAGAGGAGTACTTGAGATGGCAGTATAAGGGTCAACGTCCCCCCACTGCCGACACAACGTTTCCTCGCGCAGTTTCTTCTATAAAATATTTTTTTATTTTAAAAAGCAGCAAAATAATTACGCTGTACTGCTGAAGCTTCAAAGAATTCTAGACGACCTCTGTGGTCTAGCGGTTCGAATGCCGGACTGCTGATCATGGGGTCGTGGGTTCGATTCCCACAGGACACAAATATTTGTGTGGATAAAACATGAGTATTTGTGTTTGTCTGGGTGTTTCTTATGTATTATAAGTATGTATTTACAAAAAAAAAAGTATATAAGTATTATATCCATTGTCTAGTACCCATAGTACAAGCTCTGCTTAGTTTGGGACTAGATGGTGTTGTGTAAAAATGTCCTAAAAATATTATTATTATTATCTCCTTTATTTGTCTATAAACTTACTAATTACATTTTTAAATATTTTTATAAAATAAAAAAAAGACAAAAACATTTAAAAATATAAAAAATAGAGGCCCACTGGTATCGGGAGCAGGGTCCAAGCTACCGGTGGTTAGGGCCCCAGAGACAGGAACCTCCTCACAATACGTGCCGTATCAAGGAGTACTGCCTTCTGAATCAGGCCCTTAACCCAGCCACCCAGCTCGAGCCTCCTGAGGTGTTGGTCGAGGCTCTTGGCGATAAGTCCATTGACCGTAACGACTATCGGCACAATGATGGCCGAGTCCACATCCCACATGGCGACCACCTCGTGAGCTAAGTTGAGATATTTTAACTGTTTCTCTTTCTCAGCCTTCACGAGGTTCTCGTCATGCGGGATGGTGACATCGATAATCATTGTGCGGCGCGCTGATCGATCTATTACCACTATATCAGGCTTATTGGCTACAATAGTCCTGTCAGTGATAACAGATCGATCCCAGTACAACGTGACATGGTCATTCTCGAGAACTGGGTCGGGCGCATACCTGTAATACGGTACCTCAGAATCCACAAGGCCGTATTTTAAAGCAAGTTGCTGGTGGATAATCCTGGCCACTTGGTTATGCCTGTGCAAATACTCGCCGTTAGCCAGACGAGAACACCCAGAAGTAATATGCCTGATAGACTCACCGGGACAATGGCATGCCCGACATATGTCGATCGTCCCGTCTTTCATGATATACTTCCGGTAGTTGTTCGTCAGTATAACTTCATCCATAATTGCACAGACAAAACCTTCGGTTTCCCCAAAGAGGTCACCGAAACGCAGCCAGGCTACGGACGCTACTTGGTCTACATCGGGCCCATGTAGGGCCCGGAAAAAGCGTCCGTAAAGCTCTTTGCTCTGCCATTCTTCCTTGCGGTCGTTGGTACTAAGCACCACGGGTTTGCGCCAGTTCTCTTTAGCCAAAGATAGCGGGGTGAGTCCATTATCCACTGCGACCACATCTCGGTGCATACCCACGTCAGCCTTGAGAAAATATTCTCTGAGACTGCACACCTCGCGGTTGTGGAGGGTCTTAGCATTCAAAAAACCTCGACCCCCGCATTTCCGCGGGATGTACAGCCTCATGACAGACGAACGTGGGTGATGCATCCGGTTTGCGGTCAACAGCGACCGGACTCTCCTATCTAAGGCGTCCAACTCCGTCTGGGTCCACTTGAGTATGCCAAAGGAGTACATCAGGACCGGCATGACCCAACCGTTAAAGGCGCGCACCTTGTTGCCGCCTGACAGAGAACTATTAAGTACCTTTTTCAGGCGGCCGAAGAAGCGCTCCTGTAACGCTTGTTTCATGTCAGTCCCGTTAATGCCTAACCCTTCTGACATACCCAGGTATTTGTAGGTATCAGTTGCGGAGAGTGATCTCAGGTTTATAGAATCTGAGAGTTGTAGTCCCTCAGATTCCACAACCCCGCCCCGCCTTACATGCATGACCGCACATTTATCTACACCAAATTCCATCCTGATGGAATTACTAAAAGTTTCAGTTGCCTTTAGTAACTCCATCAGTTGCAATTTGGTGGAGGCAAACAGTTTTAAATCATCCATATAAAGCAGGTGGGATATTACCTGACTCCCTCTCCGCAACGGATAGCCCAGCCCTGTACCCTCCAGCAGGGTGCTGAGGGGGTTCAGGGCTAAACAAAACCACAGTGGACTCAGACTGTCGCCCTGGAATATTCCCCGCTTAATCTCAATAGGTTCGTCGTTCCCCTGAATTTGCCTACATCCTGGATAGCGAAGGACAGTTCTCCACTGCCCCATACATGACACCAGGAAGGTGCGTAAAGTTGTATCTATTTTATACAACTCCAGCACCTTCATGAGCCATGTATGCGGCACCGAGTCGTAGGCCTTCTTATAATCTATCCAACATGTCGACAGATTCTTTCGGGATCTACGGACCTGTTGGCTTATGGCCATGTCGATGAGGAGAAGCTCCTTGGTGCCGCGGGACCCATTCCTACATCCATTTTGAGAGGCTGCCATAATAGAATTTTCTTCTATGTGACAGTTGATTTTTGCTCTCAAAACGGATGTAAGAAGTTTATAGACCGTCGGTAAACATGTGATCGGTCTATAATTTTTTGGTTCCGCGGCATCACCTGACTTATGGAGCAGGTGGGTGATTCCCGTTGTAAGGAACTGTGGTAGCGACCCAGACTCTAAGGCCGACTGGAATTGCGATGCCAAGCACGCGTGTGAGCTTTGTAGCCATTTAAGCCAGAAATTGTGCAGTCCGTCCGGCCCCGGTGATTTCCAGTTCGGTACCGAGCGGGCTGCACTGGTTACATCTGAGGCAGTTATTACAACTGCCTCCATCTCTGGTATGGCGTCACACACGCGCTCAACATCGCGCATCCATTCAGCCTCAGTGTGGCAGACGGGCACCGACCAGATGTTGCGCCAGAATGTACTAGTGGCATCATCATCCGGGCGGTGTCCGTCAACTCCAGCACCTTCATGAGGGCACACACCAACGCCCAATTCCTTCTATGCATAGGCAAGCGAGGTAGAAGAGGCCTAAGTTCAGGGGGGGCAGTTCTAAAGTCCCGAATCGCATCCTCCAGTGCGCTCCTCAATCGGTCGTTGCACTGGCTACTTACCGTCACAACCTCATCGCCCCCCTCCCCACCGTTGACATTTGACCGCGGTTGTATTATGTCGCATGCTAGCGGATTTACCGCGGTCTGTGACGGGACAGAGACAGGGACGATACGGTTGTTCAGTACCTCTGAGCGTAGCCTATCAAGTGCGGCATCATCCAATCTGTGATTCCGTTGGATAACCCGCACCTGATCCGACAGTCGTTGGGCCGAGACGCTGATGGCCGGTTCAAGTTCCTGGAACAGAGACAGCATCCTATCGCGGTACGCAGTGAGGTTAGTTCCCCCCTCTGTAGCCCGTGTATTATTATTATTATTATATTATAGATAGTTGTGTTTCGGAAGCGTGCCAACACTGGCAGCATTGCTACATTGAATGGCAATGTTCTACGTTTAAAATGTTTTTGATAAAATGAATGTCTCTATCTCAACGTTTGGCTTCCTTTTTTTTGTTAAAATAAATAAATAAATTTCAGTTTTTTCAAGTTTTGGCTATCATGACCTTTATTAAATGTTAATAGTTTGTCGTAATTAAAAGATTACATTCATTCTAGAACACTGTTAAAGAAGTTTCTGCTTGCGATGTCCAATTTCTCTTCGATAATACTGTCTAGTGACGTCAGCAAATAGCTGTATAAAGTATTCCGTAGCTAAAGAAGCCACTGGCTTACCGAAGAAAACAGGTGCGAGCCCTACGCGTGGTAGATTTTTTCTTTTACAAAATATATAAAGTTACTAACGTTAATAAATCTTTATATACATTGACATTAAAGCACCAATTTTTTTACGTAAAAATACAAAAAGAAAGTTCTGAAAGTAAATCAGATTTGTGCCGAAAAATCTTAGTTACACATACCTTGGCTTTGAAGTCACAAGATCCCTCTAAGCAAATTTGTACGACTTGCGATCTTTACAAACTCAGTTTGATTTAATTTTTTTTTGTTCCAGTCCAAAAGTAACCCCATTTCGCGTTCATCTCTCAGTCAGTTTCAGTAATTTAACTCGGTAACAAAATGGAACTTGAATCTTTGATGTTTTAATCAGATACCTGAAGTAATAATGTCGAATTAATCATTTGAATCTCTCGGTGTCTTATGAAGTTTATACGACAAATTTCAAAACAAATATTTTCCTTTTCAAATGATATTAAATATAAATTCTATTTAATTTGATATCGTAAGCCATATTAAATAGAATATATTTCATACAACATAACTCACGCTTCGTGTAAAATACTGATATTGAGCCGCATCTGGTTAGACTGAAAGCCGAGGGTCGGCTTTCAGTCTAACCAGATGCGGCTAGTAGTATTATATAGTTATAGTAGTATATAGTTGGAAAAGTGCTCGGCGGACGATGATTTAATTAAACGACATTCTTGTTAATTATTGGTAATCCAATTCATGGAGATAGAGCTCATCGTATCTTTTGGCCTTGCAGTTGTAGGTCTGGACTTTGATTTAATAGAATCTATAACAGGATTCCATCATTCATCATTCTTAAAACATCGAATCCCCTCCATGCCATGCTTGTTGTCATACAAACACCTATGACAATCGTTAGTGGTAGTAAACACAAACAATTATTTCCAATATCGGTCGTCATCATCATATCAGCCATAGGAGGTCCACTGCTGAACAAAAGCCTCCCCCATAGACTTCCACAAAGACCAGTTATAAGCCGCCTGCATCCAACGACTCCCAGGGACCTTTACCGGTTGTCCGTCCATATCGTTGAAGGCCGTCCAACACTGCGTTATCCGGTGCGTGGTCTCCACTCATATCGGTAATGCCTAGAAATTCTGTTGCGTAAGTCTGAAGAAGCGACTGACGCTTATTTTCTTTTTATGAGATAGGGGGTAAACGAGCAGACGGATCGCCTGATGGTAAGCGATTTCCGCCGCCCATGGACACCCGCAACACCAGAGGAGTCACAAGCGCGTTGCCGGCCTTTAAAAGTACGCTCTTTTCTTGAAGGTTTGAAGGTCATATTGGTCCGGAAATACTGCAGGCGACAGTTCATTCCACAGTTTGTTTATGTAAAATACTGATATTCAGCCGTATCTGGTTAGACTAGAATGCTTTTTATTTTTTATAGTACATAAATCCATGAAGATTCTCCATCTTCATGGATCCGCCATCTGAGGAGGTGGAATAGTATGTCGGACTCATACCGACTAAAACCCGTACTTACCTTCACTTGCCCTATAGTCATGGCCATGGGATCCGCGAAATTCGCCACGGCCAAGACAGTAGACTAGAAGCACGGTAATATTATCCTACAGTATTTTGACTCGGCCGTATTTTAGAAATAAATGCCTACAGCCGCGCGGTACGTAAACATGCGTTAGGGATGCCCGCCTCCAGAATTTTAATTACATTTGCCTACTTTGTGTTTCTATTTAAGTAGTTTTGTGATTGTAAATATACTTTTTTTAATATAAACAAATAAAATACTTTGTGAATTGAATAGGAAGTGTTCAATAAAAATGCGTGTTGTAAAAAACAACACGCATTGGTAGACTTAATTAAAAAACCATATTTATGTTTGAATAACACATCGGTCTTATAAATTTGCGACCGAAAAATATTTGCGCCTCGACTGAGACGTACGAAATGCTTTATTATTAAATTTTGAAGTATAAATATGTACTTGAACGTATTTTTAGTGAAAAAATCGCGCGGTTATTGTTAAAAAAGCAACACGCCGTCCGTTCGTCACTGCGGCACAGTTGCGACTGTCTGCATGCCGAGCGCATGCCGAGATCGAGGCGCGTAGGTATAGCTCACGCTTCGTCCGTTTGTATGAAGATGGAATACTGTACAGATAATATTACCGTGTTAGAAGCCTAGTAACATAAATTGATTTCTAACACTTACGGTGCGAATGTTATACATTGAAATAAAACTAAGTACTTTTTACGTATTTTATCGCGTTATATTGATATTATTAATCCCATGGTCCAGTCTACCCGTGACCAAAGACGCTTTAAAAGTAGTTTTATTTCAACCTAGTAACATAGTTGAGAAAAGGCTTAGAGAATGCCGAGGGTTACCTTGTTTATTTTCCTTTGTAAATAATCTTACAAATGTAGTTTCAAAAGTTCAGAAGTGTAATAAAATTAATATGCAATCTAAGTTTCTCTTATATCTACTTACTTTCCTTACTGCTATTGTTATTTAAGTAATATTTATCTATCTATCTATCAGCCACGGACAAAGGCCTCCCCTAATGATCGCCACAAGAATCGGTGTTGCGCAGACCACATCCACCGACTCCCTGCGACTCTCACGAGGTCGTCCGTCCACCTAGTTGGGGGCCGTCCTACGCTGTGCTTTCTTAAGCGTGGTCGCCACTCTAGGACTTTATTTCCCCAGCGGCCATCCGTTCTTCTAGCCACATGGCCCGCCCATTTCCACTTCAACTGTGCAACGTGCAATGGAGAGGCCAACCAAAGTAACCGACATAGTTCGCAGGATTGCACGGTTGAAGTAATGTTTAATGTTTATCATTGTTTAATGTTTGTCAATTATTCTACCTGTGCCGTTTATGATTTATGTAAAAAATCAGATCTGTATTGTTAGCCTATTTATCGGTCGTTAGTCATCGGTGCTCTCTTATACATTTCGTGAAAAGCTGTTAAGTAATTTAGAATTACAAATACTTATTTTTTTTTATGTCAGAGCTATCTCGTTTGTCTAGTGGTCCTAAGTTATTAGCTTTTGTTATTCATCATCAACCAATATACTGTCCCACTGCTGGGCACGGGTCTCCTCTCATATTGAGAGGGATTAGGCTATAGTCCACCACGCTGGCCTAGTGCGGGTTGGCAGACTTTACAAACCGTCGAGAAAAATCTCTAAGGTGTGCAGGTTTCCTCACGATGTTTTCCTTCACCGTTTAAGCGAGTGATAATTAATTATTAATACGCACATGAATTTGAAAAGTCAGAAGTGCGTGCCTTGGATTCGAACTTGAGACCTGCGACTTGGCAGTCCAATGGTCTTACCAACAGGCTATCACCGCTTTTGTTATTATAATTCTAAAATACCAAGGTATTCTAATTCTTTAAGCAAACTCTGTTCTTTTGAATGACTCAACGGTTTTAAGTAAACATTTAAAAACAAATAAAGCTTTTGCATAATCTGTTTACCTTTATTTTCAGGTGAAAACTTTTCACCAAAAAAAGTCGTGTTTAAAATAAACACCATATGTTACCGGACGGAAAACCGGAAGGGACGCCGATGACGTCATAAAAATGGCAGGGGAAATACTATCAGGCCGGTTTACGGTTATGAGACGTAAAACGACTCTGATAGCTCATGTAAGTACTTGTGTTAAAATTTGGTTATCTTGTCTTTAGGTGTTAGTTGACGAATGAGGTTTATTTAATACTAGCTGTCCCCCGCATCCAAAAAGGCTTTTCGGGACAAAAGGTTAAGCCTTAATCCTTTTTCAAGGTCTATACTATCTCTGTACCCAAATTTCAGCAAAATCGGTTCAGCGGTTTCAGCGTGAAAGCGTAAAAGACAGGCAGACAGAAGGATTATGCGCACAATGCCACATTCTCAAATTGACATAATGGAATTTCGCAAAAGAATTCCTTTCACATTTTTAATATTAATAGGGTTTTCAATTTTATTTTTACCTTTCAAGTTGTCATGGTCTAGTTGTTCTAGGTGCGGCTGCTGAGTGCTGAAGTCCTAAAGTTCTATTTCCTCGTTAAACAAAGTATTATTAGATTTTCTATGAAATTTTCAATACTTAGCAGCTCGGGGTTTAGATTTGTGCCCGGCTAATGGCAATAGGCTTGGGAATATTAAATTAACACATCCTATTTTCTTCAAAGAATACAGGAGTCTTTGTGCAATTGAGCTGTATATACAGCGGTGTTACTCGCAATAATGAATTACTTTTTGCCAACCCCTGAGAGGTCAGTCTTTAGCCCTTTTTTGAGTATGGAAAATCCTCATGGATCCTCTGCCACCTGGGAAGGGGCCATGTCAAGCTACGTTATCATGACGCGGCCACGGGATACGTGATTTTTATCAGGACAGTAACAGGCTGTGGTCCAGTCCACACTGGAGACAGGATAAGGGGCGCATGGAACTAACATGCCACTTACTGGGTCTATTGACTGGTTGGGCGTTGGACCAGTCAGCTGCCCCGACTTTTGCCTTGCTCACCCTTTAGATTATCAGAATATTTAAAACAGGACTTAAATTGAGACAGAATCGAACCCATTATATAAACTACTAGCGATTCGCCAGGCTCCGCACGGGTGCTATAGACTAATAAATATAGCTTATGACGCTCTCAAATAATGTGGCTTTCTATTGGTAAAATAAGTTTCGAAATCGGTTCAGTTAATCCAGGGACTACCTCCTACAACCTCACAAACTTTACCTCTTCATAATATAGTATAGATTGTATAGTATTCGCAATCTAAACAAGATAATTCTACAGCTCTTATTACGAGTACTTGAAATGCAACACTAGCTCACTCGAAATTGTTATTCTATATACTCGATCCTTTCACTTGAATGGTAATTCAACCTCTTGAATATCACAAATCAACCAATTAGAATCCCAGCAAACTAAATACATTCAAACCGGATTAAATAAACAAATATTTCAGCACCCTACATTATGCTAAAAACAATTCTTCTTTTAATATGTAAATTCGGTGAAAGCATCGTGGCTTCGTATAAATTGAATTTTCTTGCTTTCCATTCAATGACCTTAAAGATGGGTCCCAATTCTTAGTAGGCCAAATCGAATGGAAAAATCCAAGTTGGATAAGAAAGGGTCTTGGTTAAGGGCAGTTACGCTGCGGCCAGTCAACCAAAGGTCACTTATAACAGGTTTTAAAAAAGGTTACGGACTTCCTTTGTAAGGGAATGCGGGGTTTGAAGCTAGGTATCTGCCCAGTCATTACGACGACCCCAATGGGATACTCGGTCGGTATTGCGTGAAGCATTTGAAGCAGGTATAACTGGCAAACGAGTGGGGACTTCTAACTAATATTGTGTTGGGGTCTACTACGACTCCTGATGCTAATTTCTGTGTGAAAGACGGTTTCAGTTTACAAGCAAGGTAAAAGTATTATGTTGTATTTAAACTCCAATTGCTGACTCAGTAGCCAAGTAGTAGTAAGCACAACTGCTACGCTAGAGGTTCTGGGTTCGATTTCCAGGTCGAGCAGTATTATTGGGTTTTTCTATGGAATTCTCAGTAGCAGCATGAAGTTTGGATTTATGCCCGTTTAATGGCAATGTGAGTCGAAGGTCTTGAGTTCGAATACTAAGCACGCACCTCTAACTTTTCGCAATTATGTCCATATTAACAATCAGTTAATTATCACTTGCTTAAACGGTGAAGGAAAACATCGTGAGGAAACCTTAGAGACGGTGTATGAAGTCTGCCAATTCAATAACAACTTGTTAATCACAATTTAATTTGTTAATGGCCAGAGTTGTACCGATGTAAACCGGTTCGCTGGTATGTTTAGGCCCCATGTAATAGAGGGTGGCCTTATTGCCATTCATAATCAACCCATATATTGTCCCCCTACTGGGCACGGATCTCCTCTCACAGAATGTGAGGGGTTAGGCTTTAGTCCACCACGTTGGCCTAGTCCCGCACTAGTCTAACGTGGTGGAGTATGGCTTAATCCCTTTCAATCTCGGAGGAGACCTGGTGCCCAGCAGTAGGATACTGCTGCATTCGCTTAGTGTAAATGATATATTATAATGACGTGATAATTATTTTAATAAACAAAATTTGACAGCTGTAATGAATTTCATGGAAGACCGAAATGGTCAGGTAGATGGATGATATAAAGTATGTTGAAAAGACCTTGATAACATAGGCGCTAAACAGGGATGTATAGCAAAAAAGCCTTATAGCCTTGCAGTGTGTCAATAAAATGATCATGATGATGAATTAGTATAAAAACAAACACACACACGGCATAAAACATCACAAACATTAGATAAGCAATTTACAAAGTCAACACAAAAACTGTAACTTTGTTCCCAACGTCAAGTAACAACACCAAACGTTGTAAGCATGGTAGAATAAAAACAGGTAATCTGTTCTCATGACAGTCGGGTCACGTGACAAAGTGACGTCATTGACAGTCTGACGTTTAATATGTTGTCACTGTTTATGTAAATAAATTACCTGAGGAAAATGCATTTTTTCACTTGTTTGCTCCTATAATGAAGCAAATTGTATAAAGTTTATTTTTTCTGCAGCAAATTATCTTACACAAGCGAACCGCCCCGGCGTCGTTTCACATAACACTAAAATTAAAATGTATAAAAACCCCGACACGATTTGAAATTTATCATAGTGTAGTATTTTACTAGTCAAGCCCCTTTCATTTGATAACCATATTGGAGTTGTAAAAAAAATATGTCATCCGCCATTTTGTGCCGGCGGCCATCTTAGACCGATTTTCATCAAACATACCTAAAAACACTCCCGGCTAATTCACCTTTCAAACAAAACAAAATCAAAATCATTTCATCCGTTCGGGAGCGACGATGCCATAGACAGAGACACACACACACACAGAGATAGATAGACACATGTCAAACTTATAACACCCCGATGTTTTTGCATCGGGGGTTAATAAATGAAGCAACAGGTAACAGAATTTTCAAAATCGGTTCAGTAGATCCAGAGATTACCCGTACAACCTCACAAACTTTACCTCATTATGATATTCGTATAGATTTATTATATTCTTCATTATATTGTAGATGTCAAGCAACGCCAACAATGGTAGAGACTGTACCAACATTGGAAGAGAATGATGTAAGATTAAAACTCATGGTTGTAAGTATACAAAATCTTGACAAACTCTTAACAAGCAAGGAATCGATAATATCGAATTGAAATCCAAATTGTAGGGATCGAACATTTCCTATTATACAACTAGTGCGGAACTCTTAAGTGGCTGAAGTATTCGGTAGGTTAACTGATTTGAGTTAGATCGTTATCGATGTCCAGAGCGTGAGGATTCGGAGTGACGTCAATGGTTAATTGAAGTGGTACGTTGGATCCTAATATTGAGACTGATGTTTTAGTTGGCTGATTTAAAATTGCAGTGGCATGCAATGTTGGTTTCATATCGGTTTTCTTAAGTTGAATGACCTTAAAATTTACTTGAATTATTGATTAATGATTTTGAATAAAATAAGTCTAGTGATGTTTGATACTTAGCGTATATTTCTTTAAGTTTAAATAACCGCTATTCCCCGAATAAATGAAAACATGGGAACAGAATATTGTATGAAATTAACTGCCAAGTTATTTAAAGGGAACTTACTCTGTATTGGTGAAAAGAGGTCATCAAAAGTCCATACAACTCAGCCCAAATTTGTACCTGAGGTACATGACAGCTGTCAAGTTGACAGTTTTTACTATGAAATCACTATGAAACTGATACTAGTGTGTTAAAATGGCATGCGTTTTTTTTAAGTTTAAAGTTATTTCTTCTCATCCCCTAGTGAGCCTAAAAAAAGTATGACTAGAGTTTTAACCAGCGTAATACATGGTATTTTTTCCAATAAGTGTACCCTCGGTACATCATTCATTCATTCATCACTAAAGTCAAAGTTAAATGTTTGATTTCAATCATTAGACCATTAAACTTTTTGACACAAAAGGTAGCCTATGTCCTTCTGCAAGGTCTTATCTATCTCTGTACAAAATTTTGACAAAATCGGTTCAGCGGCTTAGCCGTGAACGCGTAACAGACAGAGTTACTTTCGCAGTAGTGAAGTAGGGATAGAAGTCCAAAATAATATTCAATCATTATTTTTCTCATCTTTTATAGACAAAACATATCAACATTATTATTTTCATCTAAACGGCTTTGACAACTTTCTGGAAACTTCTTACTTCCATTATTGTAAGTACTTTATAAGTCTAACAATATACTTTAACTTGTTATACTTTTGAGAATATAATATCTTTACTTAGGGGAACATTTTTTAATGTAAGTAAGACTTTTTATAACACGGTTTGATAGACGCATTTTCTGAGTGATTGGATTTTATTAAATGTAGCGACTTCAACCTCTAAATGGAGCAAACATTTGTTTATCTGGATGTTTTTTAATATGGTGGGCATTATTTCATCATCAACTAATATACTGTCCCACTGCTGGGCACGGGTCTCCTCTCATATTAAGAGGGATTAGGCTATAGTCCACCACGCTGGCCTAGTGCGGGTTGGCAGACTTCACAAACCGTCGAGAAAATCTCTAAGGTATGCAGGTTTCCTCACGATGTTTTCCTTCGCCGTTTAAACGAGTGATAATTAATTATTAATTCACACAGTCATGAATTCGAAAAGACAGAGGTGCGTGCCTTGGGTTCGATCTCGAGACCTTCGACTTGGCAGTCCAATGGTCATTATTTACTCCGATCTTGTTGGTGGGATTCTTCAATAAGGTCAGGTGCGTAGTACTTGCAACCGGCGTGTATGTAGGTATGACACGATAAATAAATGTGGGCGAAGCGAAACTACGATTCTTGCATACTTCGTCATTCTTTAGTTTCTGCCGGGTAGGCATGGGAAAATGGCGTGTGAGTATGAATGAATGAATCAAATATTGGGACTGTAAAATATGGGTTTGTTTACCTTGTGTAAAACTAAAATCACCTGAGTGACTTCGTATATTTTATATACCATACTATTAGCCCGTATGCCCCTAAGGGTTAGGCAGAGGAGCACTGTTGTACACACCCACAGTTTGCCAGTATGTTTAGCTATTGCCATTAACCGGGCATATATCCAAACTCCGCGGCGCTACTGAGAATTTCATAGAAAAACCGTATAATACAGCTCGACCTGGGAATCCAAGCCCTCCGGTCAGTCTGTGGATGGGTGACCATTGATAACAACATCGAAACCCCTCTGTGCCTCAGAAAGCACGTAAAGCCGTCGGCGTCGGTTAACGTACGAACACCTATGACAATTGTTAGTGGTAGTTAGAAGCCCAAAAAACCTGACAACCTGTCTATCCTTAGGATATCGGTATTACCCAGAAATTGGGTTGAGGAGGTCTGATGGCAGTCGCTTCGTGTAAAATAGTGATATTCAGCCCTAACTAGTTAGAATGGAAGCGGAGCCCAATATAGATGGAAAAAGGTTCGGAATGATAATGTATTGTAATAAAACAATATTATTATCCCATTTATAGGAAAAATATATCCTCAACATTTGAGTTGGTATTACAGAAATCAATAGACAAACGAAAGCCTGTATACACCCCTAGACATTATTATATCCTACAACAAATATAAGGGCCACATAGGGTTGTCAGTACCTTTAAAAATTAAACAATAAATAGGGTATCCGAACTTTATTCAATACAGTCTTCAATAATTAAAAAAAAAAGTTTTCTGTATTCCCGAAAAGGTACGCAGAGATGTAAGTGCTATAGTATACCTATCATACTTGTACATCTCAAGTTCGGTATGTAGGTATTTAGTTCAACGTAATAAGTGATCAGTCAATTGGAATTTCATAGAGAACCTGTATAGTTATAACTGTTCAACCTGGGATTCATACTCAATAACTCAAGCATAGTAGCTTTTTTTGTTTTTAAAAATGTGCTTGCTCTTGACTTCAATCTTACCTCCAACGGTGGAGTGGGCACACCGAGAAGATCACTCTAATTTTGAACAGATTCAGGTTGTACGGTCGACAAAAGAGTTAAGTATAATACAGGCAGCTAATTAAACATCGTGTTTTTTTAAAGGTTGTGTGATACACGCAATATGTCAAAACGCAGGTATTGTAAGCTGCTACACATCAAATCCTTTGACGGGTAATTATTTAAATCACAATCTGTGTAAAGATGCAGATTTCGTTTGCTACATGTACACCAACCTCTTTTGTTGACTGTACGTACTGGGAAATACAGATGCAGGAAAGGAGTTCCACTCCTTTGCTGTGTGCAATAAAACAGATAATAATATACATAATTATAGAACTGTGTGCGAACATGTTTAATATCAACTAGGAAGGGATGATATCCTGCGTTGCGTTTGGAGCTCCGATGGTAGAAGAGGGAAGGCGGAATGAGCTCATGGAGCTGTTTTGCACACTCTCCGAAGTACAATCTGTAAAACTTGACCCCAACAGTATCTAATACTGTTAGTGAATATCATAAAGAAAAAATATTATACTTAGTACGTACTCTGTTGCCAACCCTATTAACCCGAAAAATCCCCGGATTGTTTCTAAAGGGATATAGACGATATTAACACATCAAAGGGCTATCACGCGATCTGTCATGGCGTGACGTAACACATGGTGGAAATACACTTGTGCGTGTTATTTTTTTTTTCTATTTCTAAGGACTTTGTGTGTAGTGGAGTGGAAGATGGTAGATTAAGTTGGTTTTGCGTTTGAAAATCCTTTGTAAAATGCTATCTAGCTGGAAATTATTTGATGACGACTGTGGTCTAGTAGCTCGAGTGTCGGTCTGCTTATCAAGATTCGAATCTCATAAGACAAAAACATAACAAAATATATTTGTGTGATTAACAAAAATGGTTTGTGTTTATCCGGGTATTTTAAGTATCATAATTAATTATCTATTGTATATTACTCATAGTAAAGTTCTGCATAGTCTTAGGCTAGATAGTGCTGTGTACAATGTCCTAATATTATTAACAAAAAAAAACTAAAATATAATAACATTTTACTGATAAGGCACATATAGTATAGGTAATCCCTGTTAATGATTCTGGCAATATTTTAACGAACTTTAAAAATACAGATTCAGCAAATGACTGTACTTTTTTGTGTATAAGCTACATCATTTGTAACCCTACTGTCCCACTGCAGGACATGGGTCTCCTCTTGGTCTTAAACATAAATGGTGAAGGAAAACATCGTGAGAAATCCTGTAGAGATTATCTAGACGATGTGTAAAGTCGGCCAACCCGCACTAGGCCAGCGTGTTGGACTATAATACCTCTCATTATGTGAGAGGAGACCCGTAACCAGCTGTAGGACAGTATATGGATTGATGACGATAACATGAATACCTATTACTTGGCAGTTCAATGGCTATTTTTTAAACGTTGACCTACGCTTATATAACTCATTCTATGGCATATCGTCACGATTGTATCAGTTATTAGATTTTTAGCAGTTGATTAAATGTTTCGTACCATTTTTGTTTGTTGCTCAGAATTCCTGATAAGGTTTCATTTGGAAACTCCTTCATAACAATTTTTCTTGTTGTTTATACAACTCTTTGTTACGTTATAAGTTTCGATAAGGATTCTTGTTTTCTTTATTTGCTATAAATTATATTTAGCAGTTGATCTGCGATGACGTCAATGTTGAAAAGTAATAACAGTTTAATAGGAATCCGTACAAAGAGAAGAAAAGAGTTATGAAGCGTTTTGTTACACATTCTTTTTTATACCATTAAGTTGGTAAACAAGTATGCGGCCCATTCGATAGTAAGCGGATACCGTAGCCTATAGACGCTTGCAACACCAGTTGCATCATTGGCGCGTTACCGATCCTGTTAAACGAAAGAGTAACAGTTGGGTTCGTAGTACAAGAGTCAAACAAGCTGTAGCCCGTGATTTAGCCCGCATCCAAAGAGACAAAAGGTAGCCTATATCCTTATCGAGGTCTAATCTATCTCTGCACTAAATTTCATCAAAATCGGTCCAGCTGCTTAGGCGTAAAAGCGTAACAGACAGAGTTAGTTACTTTCGCATTTATAATATAAATAAATAGGGATTTCTACAATGGCACAGTATAATTATGAATTCATATAAATTTGGGAAATATAGCATTATAACCACAAAATAAGCGACAAAGATCCCCATAGCTCCCTCCAAAAATCGTTAAGAATGAACTGGAAACCCAATCAAGGAATTATGAAGCAGCAGGAAACCACTCGCCTACCATGAATTACAGCCGATGATTAATTAATTAGACCGCGAGCGGTAGCTATACCATGCCGCGGCTGCGCTCACCGCCTCAACCGTTTTTCATACGGGTCCAACGTTAATATTTCAGATAGAAAAGGTCGTGGACTTGGAAGTGAGAATCGTATGTAGGTGGCAACTTTATAGAATAAGAACTGCTTTTCTAAGAGAAAATAGTTTTTATTTTCTTCCAAAAAGGATGACAATTAAATGTGCAATGAATAAAAAAATCAATCAGTGATAGCCTAGTGTTATGGCCATTGGACTGCTAAGTCAAATGTCTCGAGTTCGAATCCAAGGCACGCACCTCTGACTTTTCGAAATCATGTGCGTATTAATAATTAATTATCACTCTCTGAAACGGCGAAGGAAAACATCGTGAGGAAACCTGCATACCTTAGAGATTTTTCTCGACGGTTTGTGAAGTCTGCCAACCCGCACTAGGCCAGCGTGGTGGACTATAGCCTAATCCCTCTCATTCTGAGAGCAGACCCGTGCCCAGCAGTGGGACAGTATATTGGTTCATGTTGATGATGAAGAGAATATAGGAGCAGTTTTTATAAAACGATCCTCCACATCTCGGATATATCGTACCTCCATTCTGTTTCCAACATCATAGCGCAAAAGGAAGGTTGAATAAACATAATGTTTGGAGCCCGAGCGTACAAATATGAAATGTAACCCTTTCACTGCTTCAAGTTGAAATAGTGCGGGTAGTTGTTATACAACTGACAGCCTGATGAGTGTAGGAGTAATATAATATAGAATTCAAAATGGATTATGTAGCCTAAGTCTGCTCATTCTGGGGAAAACCTTCCTCAGGAGTGGGACAGTAAATCGGTGAAAGTAATGAAAATATGAAGAGAATATTTTACAACCCTGGAATCCCTATAACAGGGTAAAGAGATCTCCTTATCTCTAAAGTTGACTTATCTAATACGATTTGGATTTTATCAGTTTCTTATACTTAGTCATGATCCTTATTTTGAGTCGGCCTGACAAGCTGTTTTTTTTTTATACCAGCTCAAAGCAGTGTTATTTCACTTTAATTTTCGGCAAGGTGGAGGTACTTCTCCCGTCGGGCAGCTCCAATTTGAGTGGAATTAGACGTTAACGAATTAACGTTGTTTTATACTATATTGTATAGATTTACGTTCTCTCTTCGTTCGTACTTGCACCGAGTCATGCCAAAACCATTACATTCCAATATCGTACAGCTTTACTTTCCTTGGGTTTATGAGGCTTTACAATCGAAACACCCTTATCCCTTTTACTTATTCAAATGGGTTGGGAAACGGAATTTATGGCATGTCTTCGGTCGTTTCGGGTTCAATTCTCGGCTTTAAATAATTATTTGCAATTATTCGGTCTTACTCTAGTTCAATTTCATAAAGTGGAAGCTTTAGGCTCTTTCCCTAAGGTTTCCATTTAAAGGATTGATGATTATATTGTATATACAGACGCCAGCAGGTCAAGCTATCCAAACCTGTAAAATTTTCCCAATTGAAAATGAACCTTATTAATTTTTAATAAAGTTGAAAGTCTTTTAAAGAAATTTGACAGATTGCGGTAGCTTGATGCGCTGGCCTTTGTACTAGATACAAATGCTGCACGGCCTTATAAAATATCGAAGAAACGAACCGTGATCATTGATGCTCATACTATGCACTCAAAATGAAATACTTTGAAGGTATGTAAACTTATATGACAATAACAATGGCAATAAAAAGCAGTGATAGCCTTGTGATATGACCTTGAACTGCCAAATTCAATTCGAGTTCTAATCCAAGACACGCACCTCTGACTTTTTGAATTCATGTGCGTATTAATAATTGATTATCACTTGCTTAAACGGTACAGGAAAAGACAGTACGGAAACCTGCATGTCTGAGAGATTTTTCTCGACGGTGTGTGAATTCTCCAACCCGCACTAGGCCAGAGTGGTGGACTATGCTACAGCTTAATCCCTCTCAATCTGAGAGGAGACCCATGCCTAGCAGTGGGACAGTAGTCGATGAAGAAGCTGATATGGTATGGAAGAATGATGATGAGATGAGAGCTAATAGAAACATAGTATGGCAAAAAAGACTTATAGCATTAACCTCAAGTAAACTGGGATGAAAGGGGTATAATGATGAAGGGGTCCAACGATGGCTGGACCGAAGCCTGTCATGGTTGTGGCAAATTTCATGGATCCATGGATTGTTGTGATTATAGGGCAAGTTAAAGCAAGTGCAGTTTTTAGTCGGTACTAGTCCAAAATACCCTGCCTCCTCCCCAAGTGACGAATGATCTATGAGGAATCCCTTACTGTAAAAGAGATACAGATGGAATATTTGGATGGAAATGATAATGATGATGACGATAAATTGAAGACGTGCTTCCAAGTCCTTTGCAATAAATTAGTTCACCTGTCCATAATAATATTAATCTTTCTCATACTTCTCAATAGTCAAGTGATCATAAAACCTATTGCTACGTAAGAAGTTCTAGGTTCGATGACCAAGTAGAGCAATGTGTAATTGGATTTTTTATTAAATTCTCAGTAGCAGCTCGAAGTATGGAATTATCCACATTAGTAAGGGAGGACACTAGTACTCCCCTGTCTAAACCTTAAAGAGATATAAGCGTGATGGTATGGTCATTTCCATAAAATCAATGATGAGAGTATCATTACCGCAGAATATAATGGACAAAATGAAACGTACCATAACGAATTTTGAATATAAAAAAGCCCAAATGAATGCTTAAACATGAACGTACAATATCGACTAAAAACCCCAGCAATTTTATATTCAATTCAATATTGGAACTAAAAAAGAATCATTTACACTTAATGCCACGCAAAACTGAACACAATATAAAAAGAGCTAGCCGAAATTCAGGTGCCAAACGAACTGTTTTTACTGTATCAAACCACCAATATAAATTAGACTCCCCTGCCCCGCAAACGTTTTCTTAACTTGAATTCTGAGAAGAATTTTGATTAGATTAAAGGGTCAAGTTATTTTGGCCGCATGTGTCTTGCATCGTTCCAAGGGTTATCGAGTATCGTAGGTATTCGATTCTCGAATCGTATTCGATAGTGCTGCGGTTAAACTACTTGTAAGTTTGTTTTTTTTTTCGCTTCTGTAAAGTGATTCTTTTTTTATACAGCCAGGGGAAATAGTTTTTTAATTGAAATGTTTTCTTCTTTCATTTTAAAATTATTAAGGTTTTTGTTAACAAAAGCAGTGATAGCCCAGTGGTATGACCATTGGACTGCCAAGTCGAAGGTCTCGAGTTCGAACCCAAGGCACGCACCTCTGACTTTTCGAATTCATGTGCGTATTAATAATTAATTATCACTCGCTTAAACGGTGAAGAAAAAACATCGTGAGGAAACCTGCATACCTTAGAGATTTTTCTCTACGGTTTGTGAAGTCTGCCAACCTGCACTAGGCCAGCGTGGTGGACTATTGCCTAATCCCTCTCAATATGAGAGGAGACCCGTGCCCAGCAGTGGGACAGTATATGGGTTGATGATGAAGGTTTTTGTTGGTCAATATTACTTCATACGTGTTGTGTGAAATAAAAACTTACTATGTTTGTTACTACATCTTGGATTTATAAGGTAAATGCCAGAGGAAGCGTCTACTATATACTATCCTACTGTTGGGCACGGGTTTTCTCACAGAATGAGAGAGAGGGATTAAGCTATAGTCCAGATGATATGTTATATTATGTAAATAGCTGGTTAGGTTAAAACTGTAACAGAAGTGCCAGAACGTACCAGAACCAAATTTGTTATTTTTATTTTTTTAAAAAACGTTTCCCACGCTAGGATTTTCTCCGGTATTGTGGGTGTGTTTACAAACATAGATTATCACATACACAAACACCCAGACCTGGAACAGCTACCTGTAGCTAACTGTAGGTCATACAAATATTTGTTCCGTGCGGGGATCGAACCCACAACCCGTGTCTCAAAAGCCGAATGCTCAGCTGCGGCGCCAAACATATTGTCGATCTCATTGTAGTCATAGTGCATTGTAGGTACAGACGTCAGCAAGTCAAGCTAACCAAAACTGTAAAATTGATTGACTGTGATTGAATATGAATCTTATTGTTTTATGTTAAAGTTGAAAATAAATCAAAGAAATTTGACAGAATGATGGCTGGCTTTTTAAACTTTGACCGACATTTATTTACATCTGAAAATTGGTTGTGTTTGGTTATAAATTTTGCCGGTAACAAATTCATTGAAAAATAATTCCCCTGTCTCTTTTTCTGTCAATATAGGAGTACCCAAGTTAATTTTTCTCTTATAGCTCTACGGAATAGCCCCCAAGAACAATCAACAGTATTATTATAAGCGATTATATTAATACAATCGTGGTGAACTCATCAAGTTGGTCGATATATCGTTTAATTGCGTCCTACGACACCCGCGGGAAGTGTTGTGGGGAGTGGTATTTGCACCCGGAAACCACAACGTGAGCTCGACTGAGTACTACATGAATCTATGTGTATGTTATTAGAACGTATACATACACGTTAAGGTTAGTGTTACAGTAAAAGCCACGCTATAGAAGACAAATTTTCATAAGTTAAATACAGTCTACATGAGTTCCAGTAATTTTATCATTCTCCTAGTCATTTCCCAATCAGGTCGGTTTCCAGTCTAACCATATCCGACTGAATATCATTAGTAGTTTACATGTAGCTCAACTCATTTTTTTATACAACTAAGTTGGTAAACAAGCATATTTCCCACCTGATGGGAAGCGATTACCGTAGCTTAAAGCCGCTTGCAAAATCAGGGGCATCACTAGTGTGTTGCCAACCCTGTAAAATGAACAGTTGCATTGGCAGTATAAGGGTCAAAGTCCACCCACTATCAACATATAACATTTCCTAGCAACTTTGCTCACCGTTAAGAACACAGCACAGGTCAAATCAGTGTTATTTCAGTTCGATTTTCTGCAAGGCGCAGGTACTTTCCCAGGCGGGCAGCTCCAATTTTCTGGACAATACTCGAAGGATAGACGGTTTGTCAGACTTTCTGGGTTTCAGACTACCACTACCAATTGTCATAAGTATTCGTATGAAAATTAGGATCGACGGTTTTTGTGCTCGTCGAGGCAAGAAGGGGTCACGGTATTTTTTTTTTTTTTTTATAAGAGATAGGTTAGCGTTTGACCACAATCTCACCTGATGGTAAGTGACGACGTGGTCTAAGATGTAGCACGCTTACCTAGAAGATACCTATTCACTCGTGACTTGAAGACCCCCAAATTGTACACGTCAGGAAATACAGACTCAGGCAGCTGATTCCATTCCCTTGCTGTATATTTAAAATGGTCACCTATACCCAGATTCTTGACCTTGAAAATCGCTTGATCAGTAATTGGAAGACCAATTAAAGTAATAAACATAACAAAAACAGTATAACGGTATTTTGAATTAGCTGATATAGCGTCCAGGGCTTAAAAACTGACCTCAATCAGTCTTATTAGAAACGCTAATTGTCAATATTTTTTTTACATTTTGTATCAAAGCTTTCAACACAAATAAATCCACTTAGCCTATAAAAGAATTAAGCTAACTGGGCACCATCGATGTTAAATTTTAGAATATTTTTTTACGTACTCAGTTTTAGTCTAACAGGGCAGAACAAAATAAATAAAAAAAATAGCATTTCCAATTCCTCGTATTATGATGGTTGTGGAATGCACTGTAACAACCGCCACGAGTGATGAATTTTGAACTTATCATCACGCCTGCATTCCCCGAAGGGTTAGGCAGAGGTGTTGGTACTAATTTACATCCACAGTTCGATGGTACGTATAGTTCCCACGTAATACGGGGCGAACCTATTGACATGTACTCAACTATAAACTCCGAGCTGCTACTGAAAATTTCATAGAGAAACCCAATAATACTTTGGTCGATCTGGGAATTGAAACCAGGACTCTAGTGTTGAAGTCGTATTTGCCAGCACAAGACTAATGAGGCAGTCTGTCTTTAAAAACTTAAATATAAAAAGTTTTTTAATTAACACTTCGGCTGCGACCAATCAACTATTATGCCAACCAACTTGATAAAGGATATGTTATAAGTTTTGAAGCTACGAATAGTACGTCAAAACAAATGCATATCCATTCTTGTATTCCAAAATCAAATCCGATACTGTTCCATGAAAAAGCTCCTTAAAATTCACTCAATTCGACAGACATTCGATACAGTCTCGATACCTACATATCCCTTTAACCCCCTAACGTCAGTGTATAATTGATTTTGTTCAAAGCCCCAAACTCGGAGGGGATAATCGACTATTTTCCGCTTACTAACTCGATCCCGGATAGTTTGTTTGCTTTTATCGAAATTGTTTTTGAAATCTGAATATTTTAGTTGTATTGGGAAGAGAGTAATGGACAACTTTGAAGGCTGATTTAAGGTTATTATGATAAGGAATACCTCATTAGTTTTATGGTTGCAAGCTATAAGCTAGCAATAAAATTGACCACAGAGACAAAGTTTTAAAAGAGGTAGGGCATAGTGGGAGTATTTCCACTCAAATTGGAGCTGCCCGACTGGGGAGGTACCTCCACCTTGCAGGAAATCGAAGTGAAATAACACTGCTTTGACCTGTGTTGTGTTCCTTACGGTGAGCAAGGTTGACAATGAAACAAGGAAACGTTGTGTTTGCAGTGGGAGACTCTGACTCTTTTTTTCATTTTACAGGGTCTGCGACGCGCAAGTAATACACCTGGAGTTACAAGCGTCTATAGGCTGAAATTAAAAAAAACTTATCAACTAGTTTTAGGTAAAGTCTGCGCACCCGAAGTCACTTTTAGTACTTTATTTTTTATCGATTTATTAAATTATGTGTTAATTAATTATTACAATCTTGGACTTACACATAAGGAGTTCATAACCAGTACATAATGAGTAGGTACTTAAGTAGTACATAAAGAGTACATAAGCAGTACATAAGCAGTACATAAGGAGTACATAAGGAGTACATAAGGAGTTCGTGAGGAGTACATAAGGAGTACATAATCAGTACATGAGGAGTTTACAAAGAGTACATAAGGAGAACATAAGGAGTACATAAGGAGTACATAAGGAGTACATAAGGAGTACATAAGGAGTTCATAAGGAGTACATAAGGAGTACATAAGGAGTACATAAGGAGTACATAAGGAGTACGTAAGGAGTACATAAGGAGTACATAAGGAGTACATAAGGAGTACATAAGGAGTACATAAGGAGTACATAAGCAGTGCATAAGGAGTACATGAGGAGTACATAAAGAGTACATAACGAGTACATAAGAAGTACATAAGGAGTACATAAGGAGTACATAAGGAGTACATAAGGAGTACATAAGGAGTTCATGAGGAGTACATAAGGAGTACATAATCAGTACATGAGGAGTTTACAAGGAGTACATAAGGAGTACATAAGGAGTACATACGGAGTACATAAGGAGAACATAAGGAGTACATAAGGAGTACATGAGGAGTACATAAGCAGTTCATGAAGATTACATAAGGGGTAAATAAGGAGTACATAAGGAGTACATAAGGAGTACATGAGGAGTACATAAAGAGTACATTAGGAGTACATAAGGAGTACATAATCAGTACATGAGGAGTTTACAAAGAGTACATAAGGAGAACATAAGGAATACATATGGAGTACATGAGGAGTACTTAAGCAGTTCATGAAGAGTACATAAGGGGTAAATAAGGAGTACATAAGGGGTAAATAAGGAGTACATAAGGAGTACATAAGGAGTACATAAGGAGTACATAAGGAGTACATAAGGAGTACATAAGGAGTACATAAGGAGTACATAAGGAGTACATAAGGAGTACATAAGGAGTACATAAGGAGTACATAAGGAGTACATAAGGAGTACATAAGGAGTACATAAGGAGTACATAAGGAGTACATAAGGAGTACATAAGGAGTACATAAGGAGTACATAAGGAGTACATAAGGAGTACATAAGGAGTACATAAGGAGTACATAAGGAGTACATAAGGAGTACATAAGGAGTACATAAGGAGTACATAAGGAGTACATAAGGAGTACATAAGGAGTACATAAGGAGTACATAAGGAGTACATAAGGAGTACATAAGGAGTACATAAGGAGTACATAAGGAGTACATAAGGAGTACATAAGGAGTACATAAGGAGTACATAAGGAGTACATAAGGAGTACATAAGGAGTACATAAGGAGTACATAAGGAGTACATAAGTACTTACACTACCCAATTACGGGTACAAACATTTTCCAAGATAGGCAAATTATAAAAATGCGGGTCTTGTTACAGTTGAATTAAATTATTTTTGTCTAGCTGAGAGCAGTATTCAAACTCTATGCAAATTATTAAAATGGCGAGGCATAATACGCACGTGCGAGAGAGAGCCATCGTATGTCGGCAAACACTTCGGCATGCGATGAGCGAAATCCTCAGTAGCAACTCGGAGAGATTCGTGACCGGTTAATGGCAATAGCCTCACCCCTATTACATGGGACCTAAACATACCAGCCGCGAATGGGTATCCATTATAATTATATATCTGTACCGATATTTTGTATAAAACAAGTTGAGATTGGGTGTTGTAATAAGTGGACTGAATTTAGATATAATATTATAATAATAATAATCCCCCATGACGAGAACCTCGTGAAGGCTGAGAAAGTGAAACAGTTAAAATATCTCGACTTAGCACACGAGGTTGTCGCCATGTGGGATGTGGACTCGGCCACCATTGTGCCGATAGTCGTTACGGTTAATGGACTTATCGCCAAGAGCGACTAACACCTCAGAAGGCTCTAGTTGGGTGGCTGGGTTAAGGGCCTGATTCAGAAGGCAGTACTCCTTGATACGGCGCGTATTGTGAGGAGGTTCTTGTCTCTGGGGCCCTAACCACCGGTAGCTTGGACCCTGCTACCGACACCGGTAGACTACTATTTTTATATTTTTTAATGTTTTTATTTTACCTTCTGTTTTTTATAAAAATATTTAAAAATGTAAATAATATTATGGTTTAAGGTGAAATAAATGCCTTTTTATTTCCATGCTCTTTACAGTGGATATAGTAAACTGACGTGTTTTATATATTTGGTAGTGTGCCTAGGGCAAGGCTCCTCTCCGGTTATAAGCCTCCTCCAACTTTTTCCATTCCTTTCAATTTGTTGCTTTCATCATCCAGTCCCGCCGGCTATATTTTTGATTTAATCAACCCAGCGTTCTTAGGTCTTCCTTTGCTCCTTTTTCCACTTGGGCCATTCCATTTAGTGACCCGTTTAGTCCAACTCCTGGACACGGGCGATGTGGCCCGCCCATCTTCATTTAAGCTATTTGGCGTGATGTTCTGCGTCTATTATTTTCGTTTTGTTTCAAATATCTGCGCTCCTAATTTTATCTATGAGCTTAATTCCTAATATACTTATTTCTATAGTATGCTTACACGAGCGTATTTTCTTTTTTGTTTTCTCTTGGAAAATCCAAGTTTGTACTCCATATGACAGACTCGGTAACTGACAGGCGTCTATAACCTTCTTTTTTAGGTTTAATGAAAGTTTTGCTTTTAAAATGTCTTAGAAGCCCCAGTATTTCTTCAAAGTTATGTTGATACGGTGTTCTATTTCATCTTTATGTCACGATTTCTTGAATGAGATTTGTTTCCCGAGATACACATAGTTGTCCACATACTCTATCGGTGTTAAGTTTACTATTATAGCGTTTTGTTTACTATTTGTAGAAACTAGTTTTTGATGTGTTCAGTTGTAAACCAATATAGATAGATATAATATAGGCTTGGTTTATTTTCCTCCACAATTATAAAATAACTTCTTCGATAACAAGCAGAAGATTGGAATTAACTACGAAATGTGTTGACCGTCCGTCGTGTTGTCTGTCAGCGCGAGCCGAGGTTATAATACTTACGTCATTAAGTATCTGATTAAATATCTGAGAAATCATTACAATTTCGTAAACATCAGGTATACTGTTATATCAAATCCCAAACACGCAATTACTAAATCCAGGAAGCCAATGATATAATAAAGAATTCGTATAAATGCACAATTCTCACTACTTTTTTGTGGCAACGATATTTTAGTTCACTTCTGCCACACTTTAATGACACTATCTTAATTCAATTGTAGATATCTCCGAGGTAATAACTCTGTTGTGGTGGCCGGTGCATGGACGGACGAAAGTTTCGAAGTGTTCATTTTCTTTAATGTTTGTTAATTTTGGTTTGTTGAGAAATGTATTGCAACGTTAGTGCCATTAAGTCTATATAGGGGGGTCGGATATATTGTAGCGTTAGTTTACTCGTACCACTGCATTATTTTCTACCAAAAAGACTTAATTTCTTTCGAATGACAACACTTTTTGCACGACCACGCCACACATTGAACGCAATCCATTGGCTAAATTATTTTAAATAAATATATATATTTTTTTATTTAAGTGCTTGCTAACCCTGGGGGGACAATATAGCCAACTCTCCAATATAAATATTTTTTTTATTTAACTATGTTAGTATTTTTTTCTATAGTCATTCCTTCATACGCTAACCCTCTTATGGTATTTATCGTATATACCGAGTGTGGCTAATCTTACATCTTCTTTTATTCCTCTTAATATTATAAATGCAAAAGTAACTACATATGTCTCTTTCGCAGATGAAATTGTCCCTCAATATTATTATTAAATGTAAAAATGTATGTGTGTATAAATATTACAAGGTTTGTCGTAATTATTAGCTAGTAGATAACAATGATTCAGATATTTATAATAGCATCCGCTGCCAAACTAGGTTAGGACCTCCGACCTATATTTCAACAAACGGCCCCACTCCCCATAGTGTCAGAATTTAAACTAGCTTATACTATTTTACAAAAATCAAGATAGAAAATAGAAAATAAATGTGAGAGTGCCTCTCTTTGTGTATTGGTGTAGTGTACGTGTGTGTGTGTGTGAGAGGGTGTGTATGGTGTGTATCTGACTTATGAACACTAATTCAAATTAAAAAATGACTTTATCCAGCTTCTTGATGTATACTAATTATGTATTTTATTTTATTGTATTATGTATTTTATTTAATTGCCTTGTATTTAATTTATTGAAAATGTATGTATGTTTATATTACCGTGAAATATTGTGCTGAAGATGGCCACTGGGGGTGTTTTACTGCCCTCGACAGGCTGGCAGCCTTTTGAAGACTTCCTCCTTGCAACAAAAAAAAATTGAAAAGTAAGATCACTTGCTGTCTTCAAAATAAGGAACAAAATAAATCATCGTAACTTTCCATCATCCGTGCAAACAAATAAAAAAACCGCATCGCAACCGCATCAAATAGGTAATAACGTAATGTAATTACGTTCGGTACCGGTACGCACCCGCGTGTACCGGGTACACGCTTTTATCTACAAATATTATTTGATGGTATGTATTACACTTCCGGCGAACTTTACTCTTGACTATAATACAGATGATTGTAAAATTGCTAACTTTAAAATTGTTAGCTTTGTTTTAACCGACTTCAAGAAGAAGGTTCTCAATTCAATTTTATATTCTTTTGTGTTTATGCGGGGCTCGTCGCTAAGTAATAAGTAATAATAATATAATATTTTTGGGACATTTTACACAACACCATCTAGTCCCAAACTAAGCAGAGCTTGTACTATGGGTACTAGACAATGGATATAATACATAATATACTTTTTTTTTGTAAATACATACTTATAATACATAAGAAACACCCAGACAAACACAAATACTCATGTTTTATCCACACAAATATTTGTGTCCTGTGGGAATCGAACCCATGATCAGCAGTCCGGCACTCGAACCGCTAGACCACAGAGGTCATACCAAGTACACTGATTAAGCGATTTGCAAGGAGAACAAGCATTTGCGCCGCCTGATGGTAAGCGGCAACGGCAGTCTATAACCGCCAGCAGTACCAATGGTTTCACTCGCACATTGTCATCTTCATACTTCAGTTGTTAAGGAGACTTAACAACTGAAGTACTGGGTATATGAGAATATACCCAGTTTTTCCACAGGCTACATTGCCCATTGAACCGGAATACATGAATGCAGCACTTAGGGCTAGAATATTTGGCAAATATTTATGTATTGTATTTTGTATTATTATTCATTAATTAACATTATAATATAGCCCATGATTAAGTACTGACTGTAAAAATTCATTATTTCACTTTATGATGACATTGAATTATTGCTGCATTGCTGCAAGCATCGTGAATATCCTCCATGTCGCCTATTCCTCGGGCGCTGGCCGCTATTCACGCTCTCCTGAACTCAAACACCAATATTGATATGTTTGCGAATGAATGGAAGATGATACTGTCAGAATGTTTGAATTTTTGTGAGAAGAATGCATGACTGTGTTAAGTAACATTATGTTTAAATAGTGTAATTGGCTTCGGCCGTTCTATTTACATAATAATAAATAAATAAATATGAGTTGAAAAAATACATATAAACACACACACATCACACACACACAAACGCACACATATAATGTTAAGAAGCATGTAGATCTTTTAATCAATTACCATCTGACCCTTTCTACTCTAGAACCTAATATTAAAAAAACGTATAGCCGATAAGTTCTTTGTAGACCCTAACAATGTCAACATAGATCTACTTATCTGGTTATGCTGATTGTTACACAAGCTCCATAATCTATGCACTTAACCTAACTTGCTTTCATTTTTTGTAATCTGCTATCTGTGAAGATGTGTGTATCGCGTCTCACCAGCATTTTCTGGGCCTTCCTCGGCGTTGACGGTAACCTTCACGTAACCATTTGATTACTCACAAGATGAGGATCGCTCTTTCCTTGTTCAGTGTCCTCCACTGTTCTAATAAACATCAACATTTCGTCATCTTTATAAATCAGTCAGGCCCACTAACTGGCACGCAGCCAGGGGTTGCAAACTTTTAACATCAGTTAATCTAACACTGGAGACTGCTGGCGGGAATTCAAGTTGTTCTTTTTTTTTTCCAAATTTTGGCACTGGCCCGAAATAAAACCAAATACGTTAATTGCTGTGACCTGAATTGGTACCTCTTTGTATTCGTGGCGTTAATTAAAAAACCAAAAGGAATGAAGGATTAGCCGAGGTGTGGTTTTAAATTAAACTGACATTAACCCTTAATTGGAGCACCTTTGCTTTACCGGAATTTCATGGTTATAAAAGATATAAATATTATCCTTGAATCGTTTCGTGAACGACGTCCTTGGTGACTTCTTGTACCGTAGCTATCAGTAGATGACAGATATTGAAATAAACAGTTACAAGTATGTCGTAGACAGACGTATGTGCATGAAACATTAGCTAACTACATAACTGGCTGACTGAAAATGCAAAAATTTTTATACATAACTAGATATTTTTTTAACATAATAGTTTTTTTTTATACCAGACAAGCATACAGCCCATCTGATGGTAAGCGGTTACCGTAGCCTGTAGACGCTTGTACCACCAGGGGTATCACTTGCGCGTTGTCCCTATAAAATGAAAGAGGAATCACCGCAAGGAACACAACAAAGCTCAAAGCAGTGTTATTTCACTTCGATTTTCTGCAAGGCGAAGGTACTTCCCCAGTCGGGCAGCTTCAATTTGAGTGGGATTAATCTAACTAACCTATACCTCTCTTAAAACATTAATCCTTTTTGGTAAATTTCGCGACACTGTTGGTCAAATAATTTGGTTACACTGTTTTACATTGTAGCAAATATAATTATGCTATACTGTTTTACACTGTAACAAAATTAATGTCAGTCTACAAGTTCTCTTTGGCTTCACTTTCCGCTATCGTCTAACCAATTATGCAAAACTGAAATCATCTTTTTACATCGTCCAACAACCGCGATAAAAACTTGCTGCACCTTAATTATTGAGTAAATCAAATAATTTATCCCCGACTCGGAGCTATTTAAAAATAGAAAAGAAAAAGGCGGAGGAACTTTTTTACAGTGTTTATTAAGAATTTAACACAAATCGCGGTCAAATGGCCGTAGCTCCTGGATCCCTAGAGAAATCATTGGACATCGCGGTACAGATAAAATGTAGGTACAGATTGTAAAAAAGATTCACCTAGTTATTTGGTTGGAATTTTAATAATTGATGCGTTGGCGACAGGTTGGATTGAGTTAAATATTCAAGTCTTAAAGTATGTAAAAGAGTAAAATTACGGTAAGTGTTTTTGGGTGGCAAGTTGGCAACGATAACACAGAAGATTTTTTAAGTAAAACTGAAAAAAAAGGGGGTTTTTTATTCAACAAATAGTAATCATTTGATGGATACAGGTGACATATATTAAAACAGGTCCTTGTGGATCTCTGGTAATCTGAAATGGTTGGCAGACTTCACACACCGTCGAAAGAAATCTCTAAGACATGTAGGTTTCCTCGCGATGTTTTCTTTCACCGTTTAATCGAGTGATCATTATTATTCATTATTAACACGCACATGAATTCGAAAAGTCTAAGATCATTTGGATACGAACTCGAGACCTTTGAATTGGCAGTCCAATGGTCATATATTGTGATGTTGATAATCGATTATTGATAATGGATTGAAACAGGTAAAATTATCTTAATTATCTCAAAGGTATGCATATCTCACTCAAATTATCAATAATCATGAATTAATGAAGCTAAATATTTATTAACCTTTGCTTCCTGTCATCTCAATGCTGTGATAGCGATGTTGATAATCGATTAATCGATTATCAACATCACTAGTTATATCACTAGGCTATTACTATCTATCATCTATCAATCTATCATCAACCCATATACTGTCCCACTGCTAGGCACGGATCTCCTCTCACAGATTGAGAGGGATTAGGCTATAGTCCACCCCGCTGGTCTAATGCCGGTTGGCAGACTTCACACGCCGTTGAGTAAATCTCTAAGGCATGCAGGTTTCCTCACGATGTTTTCCTTCACCGTTTAAGCGAATGATAATTAATTATTAACACGCACGTGAATTCGAATCAGTCTCAGTCCAATGATCATATCACTGGTCTATCACTGCTAGCTATAGTAGAAAGTATTAACTTAAAAAAATACAAAAGTAGGTCCTACACCTTTGATCCTCCATAAGAGAAATTTCTTATTCACTTACTGTACTCTAGAATAAAATATAATCCGGGATCAAGGGTGTCTGTGACACTTTACATTACATTTTCTTTTAATTCAAAAATGGTAAGACGGAGACTAGCGCACGTCCCGAGAGATGTAGATGCAAATACCGTCGAGAATACGGAGTAGTGAGCAAATGGAATTATTAAGTTGAAAATTGTATATGGCATGTAATAGTTTATAAAGGTGCAGAAATAGCTTTTGTATCTTAAAATTGGAACAAAAGAAGTACCTATATTACTTGTGTGGTGTGTCTTAAAAAGGTATTTATTTGTAATGAATATCTAATGTTATCTTAAAAAATAATAAAATTGTTTTTAATAACATTATGTATCATAACCTCATAAATAAATAAAAAAAGTAAGTATATACTTCAAGAAAAGCTATCCTCACTCGTATTTTTTTTTAAACACTAAACCAAATTATTGATTGTATATCCGCCATTGAATAGTATCAGGATGGAAATATAAAAATAAACAGATGGCACAATAAAATATTCGGTAAAAACTAAAATTCCTATGAAATACACAAATTGTAAAATCAGAACAAAGGAAAATCCACTAATCGAAAGGACATAATTATTAGTACGGTCAACAAAAGAGTTAAGTATACAGGCAGCTCAAACCAATTGACAGGTAATTATTTAAATCACAATATGTGTAAAAATGCAGTATTCGTTCGCTACCTGTACCTATATCAAACTCTTTTGTTGACTGTACTATCAGGGATGAGTATAATTTTATTATTAGACGCACTTAACATTCCACTTACTACTTATTTCATGTTCTTGACACTGTCGGTCCAGAAATTTTATATTACTATGTAAATCCTGTGACATAATATTTTTAGTAGCATCTAAAAAATGTAAACAATATTTTCTAGTCTAAGGTAAAGGAAAAGGTAGCTTAGATAATTATCTAATTATCTAAGCTACCTTTTCCTTTACCTCATAAATTAATTAACACTTCAAAAGAAGATTCTTGTGAAGTGTTAATTAATTTATGAGGTCATGATGAAAAAAAGCAGTGATAGCCCAGTGGTATGACCATTGCACTGCCAAGTCAATGGTCTCGAGTTCGAAACCAAGGCATCTCTGACTTTTCGAAATCATGTGCGTATTAATAAATAATTATCACTCGCTTAAACAGTGAAGGAAAACGTCGTGAGGAAAACTGCATGCCTTAGAGATTTTCTAGACGGCATGTGAAGTCTGGCAACCCGCAATAGGCCAGCGTGGTGCCTCCTACTAATAGCCTGAACCCTCTCACTCTGTAAGGAGGAGACCCGTGCCCAGCAGTGGGATAGTATATGGGTTGATGATTATTATGAAGTCATGTTTTTTTTTTAAGGTAACATCCGTAGTATGTTTGTACCACGTTTGAAAATGAATGCAAGTTCAAACAGGACACTAATAATTATTATTTATAAATTCTCATGGCTATTAACTGCCTCGCTGGCCTGCTAAATGTGACTACGCTAGAGTTCCTAGGTTTAATTCCCAGGTCGACCAAAGTATTGAAGTTTTCTATGAAATTTTTAGTAGCAACTCCTGAACATATCGGTGAACTACTTAGGTACTAGAAATTAGTTTGTCTCTACCTATCCCTTTGGGGAGTAAGGTGTGAGGGTAGGTACGCTTAGGTAGGCTTGTCAATCAACGTGTGTGTGTGAAATTGCATGTGTGTATATATCATCATCAACCAATATTATTATTGTCCAACTGCTGGGCACTAGTCTATGAAATAACAACCACAAATTTATCTGTTTTTTTTTTTCATGGTAAGATTTTAGGACCCACCAAGTTGAAATTTGGCTTCACATTCGCAGTGAAGGCATGTTTCAACTTGGTGGGTAAGAGTCGCAGTGGCTTAGTGGTCATAGCGTCTGGTGGTTCCGACCAGAAGACGCAGGTTCGAATCCTGCCCGCAGTTGAAATTTTCCTTCGCTGAAAACACAGGTATTTTCCTATATATATAGTCTTCATTAATTTGATTTACATCGCACGCACGCTTATAGTCTTCAAAAGATCCGATACAGGTGTAATAATGTACACCTACAACATCAAACTCCGAGATACTAGTGTGTCTAACAGCTATCTTGGAATTGAACTCCTAATCTCATACTTTGCAGCCATTATTACATCGTTAAGGATCTTGGAAAAGTTTTCTTTAATAAAAGAATTAACTGCAAGTAGGTATCTACGTACTAGCTTCTAATTAAGATTCTTCCCTTTTATACTAACGTTGTATAACTTAACACTTCACAAACATTATAAGCAGAGTGGTTTAAAAAATAATGAGTTCAACGGTAAGCCATAACCCTGTCTCGCTCACTTGGCACATGTCTGTGTGATAAAATTCAAATTTCTAGCGCTGAGAAACCCATGTGGGCAGTTAACGGGTTGACTTGCAATAGTTCTGTTACTACGGTGAGTATGGTCCAGGTGAGAAGAAATATCGATAATAAATCTGATGGAATGGTTATTGGTACTGATATGCACTGCGGTAGCAACGGTTGCCTGCCAGGGGAATGCAACTGCCAATATTTCCCTGCCGGTCTTATACTGAGGTAGTAAACGGTTCGAAACGATTTCTAGTCTAATCAGTATTCTACATGAAGCCACTACACCATCAGACCTCCGCGCCCAATATCTAGTGTATTTTAAGAATTAATTAATTTATTTAAAAAAATATATACATTATGTCTCAGCGATATGATAAAAACAGAGATTTGGTCAATTCCCTAAGTGATTTAACCAAATCACAGAGGATATTAAAATAACTATACGATTTTATCATTTCCCAAAACAAATCTAGCCAGCATCAAACCTGCTAGAACTACTAAGTTTAACCGTTGGTTATCAGGCTTTTTAAAAAAAACCTAACAACCTAAAATTAGGTTAAAACCTACCTACTTACACAAACTCGTGCAATTTTTTTTTTATTTCTCGGAATCAGTACTGGTATTTGTTCAAGTCACTAGATTTATTTAGGGAAATGATGGACTCGTGTCGTTATTTTAACATCCTCCGTGATTTGATCAAATAACTTAAGGAATTGACCAAATCTTTATTTTCATCATTTGTCGCTGCGACACACAAATATATCCATGGTCCAGTACAAGCTCTGCTTAGTTTGCTATGTAAAATGTCCCAAGTATTTATTTATTCATTTATTAAATTACAATCGCTGCGCTTATGAACTTGTACCATATTACACTGAAGACTTTGCTGTAACTACATGCATAGAGAATTGTTAACATAATAATATGTATAACATATATACAATATAGAGTGCGAGTTAATAGGCAATGTGTAGGAATTGCCATATTAAATAATAGGTATTTTCAAAATAAATCATCATCATACAGAGGTACTGTTGACCCACTGGACTCATATACTGGGTTAGTAAGTTTCTTTGTGCAAATTGATATTTGTATTTTGCGTTTCACAGTTAATTTCAATTTTTTTTATACCGCTAAGATGGCAAACGAGCATACGGCCCACCTGATGGTAAGCGGTTTCCGTAGCCTACAGACGCTTGTAACACCAGGAGTATCACTTGTGCGTTGCCGACCCTGTAAAACGAAAGAGGAATAGTTGGGTTAGCAGTGTAAGGGTCAACATCCCCCCACTACTGCCAAAACGTTTCCTCGCGTACCTAGGCCACCTTGCTCACCGTGAGGAACACAACATAGCTCAAAGCAATGTTAGATACACCCGAAAGGTTAGAAACAAGTATACTTATTGTACACACAGCTCATTAATTTAATTAGTTCCTATGCAATAGGGGTCAACCGCGGGAAACTAATTCAAACTGCTAAATGCTACTGAAAAATCCAAAGAAAAGAAAAAGAATTAAGAGAGAAAAAGAAATTCTACCCAGATTGGAGCTGCCCAACTTGGGAAGTACCTCCGCTTTGCAGAAAATCGAAGTTAAATATCATTGCTTTGAGCTGTGTTGTGTTCAATAAGTCACCGCAAGGTTTCCAGTGCTCCGCAAAGAAATGTTTTGGCATTAGTGAGGGGACTTTAACCCTTATACTGCCTACCCAACTACTACCAACTCCTCTTTCGTTTTACTGAGGCGGCAACGCGCAATTAGTGATATCCCTGGTGTTGCAAAGTCTGTAGGCTACGGAAACCGCTTACCATCAGGTAAGCCGTATGCTTGTTTGTTACCTATAAATATATATATATATTTTTAGTTCCTATGCAATAGGGGGTGAACCGCAGGGCACTAATTCAAACTTCTAGATACTTCTGAAAAATCTATAACAAAAAAATATTTTCAAAATCAATCCCAGGACTGCATCGCTTGCAATGAAAAATCAATGATTCAGTTTGAAAATAGAATACAAGAATATTATAAATAAGTAGTAGGTTTTATCTCAGTTCGTTACACAACACGTCTAAGGTGATCCAGGGTCACAAAGAACTCGTTCACTTTTCCGGGACTGTCGCTTTGCAAATGTCTCTAAAGCTCACGGAGTTACGTGTTTCAAATGGATATGCTATAATATTGTTACGAGCTTGGGTTCCGATTAAATAAAATAACACAAATTTAACCGATTAACAATGAAAACTTTAATTAAATACACGAAAACAGAAAACAAATCACCAGTATGTCAGTATACTAGTACCGTACACAATTCACTATCATACTGTGCCGCACAGTCACTGCTGGGCACAGCACCCGTGCCCAGCAGTGGGACAGTAGGTATATGGGTTGATGATGGAACTTTACATAAATAAGTAAAAAAAAAATGCCTAATGTATTCCCTATAACTTAACTATTTTTTAATTAAAAAAAAGAAATGCCTAGGTTTAGGCTGAACCGGACTCGTAAAATAAATGCCTCATCCAACTGTACGTTCTCCGGACGTTCTCATCCGTGCATTGCCTTTAGCTTTGTGCATTATTGTTTCAAAGGAAAATCTTCCGTTTTCTTTGTACATCGCCTTATTTAACCCTGCCTCTCAGTCGCTTTTATTTTCAAATGAATTTCTGATGAGCTCCGTGGATTGAGCGTGTGAGTCGATTTTAAGAAGTCAACATTCATTTTATAATATAATTCTTGTAGTCTTCTTTCGGTAGAGTGAATACATATTGGTATAATCTTAAGATTATTCTTGGAGTATTATTTTAGATTTTTCTTCTTCTTTCTAACCTTTTCCAATTATGTTGGGGTCAGCTTCCAGTCTACAAGCAAACAGCATCCAATTCCTGGGCAATACCGATATCCTGAGGCTGTCCTCAGGATATCGGTATTGCCCACAAATTGGTCCAAGTCACCACAAAACCCGGACAACCAGTATAGAGTGGTTGTCAGGTTTTTTGGGTTTCTAACTACTGGCTACTACTACTAACTATTGTCATAGACGTCCGCATGGTAACCGAGACGGCTTTACATGCTCTCCGAGGCACGGAAGGGTCGCGATATGTTAAGAATAGTCCACACACCACACATCCACAGACCAGATAATATTTTAGATTATTCTGATCAAATTAAATTGATTATGGTCGAAGATTATGGTTTAAGAGAGGTAGGGCATAGTGGGAGTAATTCCACTCAAATTGGAGCTGCCTGACTGGGGAAGTACCTCCGCCTTGCAGAAAATTGAAGTAAAATAACACTGCTTTGAGTTGAGTTGTGTTTCTTACTGTGCGCAAGGTTGCCAGTGCTCCACGAGGAAACGTTGTGTTGGCAGTGGGGGGACTTTGAGCCTTATACTGCTAAACCAACTATTCCTGAGGTTGAGTTCTTTTATTTTACTACACTTACACCGAATTTAATTTATAACTGGTTTTGAACGGAGTATAATTTGATCGACTCCAATACTACATCACACGTGTATCAGATAAAGCTGGTCAATATATTTTTTTTTTTAATAAAACGTTTCCACGAACTAGGATTTGGTCTTGTATCGTGGGTGCGTTTACAAACACAAGTTTTCACACACACAAACATCCATTTCTGTGGTGTACATGATTCCTATTGGTCGGGAACGACAGGTGTAGCTCGGACACCTCATGAATCTGTTTTTAGATTATACAGTTTTTGTTCGAATTTTTGTTTTATTCAGTTTATCTATTCATAAAGCTGAGCTGGTCCTGGGTTCGATTCCCATTCGAATAAATTATAATTGGGTTATTCTATAAAATTCTCAGTAGCAGCGGAGTTTGGATTTGTGACCGATTAATGGCAATAGGCTCGTTCCCTATTACATAGGACCTAAATATCCGAACTGTGGGTGTACAACAATTTACTGTGGTACACCTCTGCCTAACTGTTATGTTATTGTTAGATATGTAAGGTGAGGGGACAACCATCAAACGCGCTAGCTAATGACACACTAGTTTATTGCAATAAAACAGGTTATACACCGGGACGCGCCGCGGTATGCACACATACATAACAGTTATGTTATCATGTAAGTATATCCATATATATCCATGTATATATCCATTCTTATGAATTGATAGATAGATAGATATCCATAAGACTGGATAGAAATATGGCTCATTGTGTAGCCGTCTGTCCGAATCATATTGTGATTCATAAAAGTGGGGATATTTTATTTTCTTGATGACTCTAAATGACGAATTACCTGATAAAATTATATTAGTATCTAGTCTTTTCTCAGTTTGTGTTGGAGTTGGCTTCCAGTCTAACCAGATGCGGCTGAGTATCAGTATTTTACAAGAAGCGACTGCCTTCGCAACCCAAATACTGGGCAATACCAATATTCGAATGATAAAATAATTATGATAAATTACATCCCATCAAAAACATTCTGTTAAAAACTAGCCAAGTCTCGATGGAGCTGCTTGTTTATCTCTAAAAAGTAATTGAATCTGGCTAGACAAAGTCGTGCCAAGTCTAAGGTTCCTTACTTCGATTTGTTTATTATTTATAGTTAATGTTGCTTGACTTTGCCGTAGAGATAAACAAGCAGCTCCATCGAGACTTGGCTAGTTTTTTACAGAATGTTTTTGATGGGATTTCACTTGTTTTTGTAGAAACGTGGGCTTATTATATGTCGATATCTCTAATAGTTTGGTTGGGCTCTTGTGTTTTCTAATCAGGGTCACCAGGTACTCCAGATCTTCGATTTTACTAGTTTTTATAGTTTTCCCTTTATGTGGCCATTAAACCCTAACTCTGTACGAAATTTCAGCTCTCTGAGTTTATGGGAAGTACTAGTTCTATTTTGATGTTCATGAGTGAGTGAGTGAGCGAGTGTCATAAATGCGAAGCTTTGCTTTCGCTTATCTTCGGAACTAAATGACCTACAGACTTGAAATTTTGGATTTTAGGTATGTAATTACAGCTTACTTGATGACAAAAATTTCTGCTTTCTGGTCTTATCCAGAGGTTCTCAAATAGGGGCCTGAAAATGCGGCGAAATGGTTCCAGTAAAGGATGGTACGGCAGTGTTTGCTTCGCGCTCGTCTTGGCGGGGGCACTACCGTGCCCCCAGAAAAATGCGTATTAATAAGTAATTATTACTCGCTTAAACGGTGAAGGAAATCATCGTGGGGAAACATGTATACCTTAGAGATTTTTCTCGACGGTTTGTGAAGTCTGCCAACCCGCACTAGGCCAGCGTGGTGGACTATAGCCTAATCGCTCTCAATATGAAAGGAGACCCGTGCCAGCAGTGGTACAGTGTATGGGTTGATGATGATGATGATTACATAAATTATTATTAGATCATAATTATTTACGATTCTTTTAGTTTTAGTATAAAATAAAAAAACTAACAAATAAAAATAATAATTTCATCAGTTTGGTCAGATCAACTTGTATATTCCTACGTAAGTAGTTGTAGGTACCTTATCAAGTTATATTATTATACCAGTACAATACAGGAATAATGTTGCCACGCAAACTGGGTTTATTGATCAGTTTATGTCTAACATTGTCCACCTGTAAGACAGGATGCTATTGATAGTTTCCCAGAATTATGAGAAAACCTTTAATTAGTCTTTCTGATGTAAACTGATGTACGGTTGACAAAAGAGGTAAGTATACAGGCAGCTAATTAAATATCTGTGCTTTTTATAATAACATATCACGCAATATGTGTCAAAACGCAGGTATTGTAATCTGCTACACATCAAACCCTTTGACGGGTAATTATTTAAATCACAATCTATGTAAAGAGGCAGATTTCGTTCGCTACCTGTATACCAATCTCTTTTTTTGACCGTACCATTAAGCCTGTATTCCCGGAAATGTCGCAAAGATAGTTCGAATCCAAGGTTGGCCTTTTTGAAATCAAGTGCGTGTTAGTAGTTAGTTGACACGCTTTTTTTATACCACTAAGGTGGCAAACAAGCATACGGCCCACCTGATGGTAAGCGGTTACCATAGCCTATAAACGCTTGCAACACACACTTTGCGCATTGCTGACCCTATAAAACGAAAGAGGAATACTTGGGTTGTCAGTATGAGGATCAAAGTCCCCTGCCAATACAACGATTCCTCACGGAGCACTAGCATTCTTGTTTGGCATCTAGCCTATAGACGCTTGTAACACAAGGTCATTTGCTCGTTACCGACCCTGTAAAATTAAAGAGAAGTAGTTGGGTTGGCAGGACCTATAAGGGTCAAAGTCCCCCCCACTGCCAACACAACGTTTCCTCGCGAAACACCTTGCTCACCGTAAGGAACGCAACACAGCTCAATGCAGTGTTATTTCACTTCGATTTGCAAGGCAAAGGTATTTCCTGAGTTGGGCAGCTCCAATTTGAGTAGAATTACTACCACTTTGCCCGGTGCTCTATTAAACGGTGAAGGAAAACATCCTGATAGATTTTCTCAACAGTGCGCGTGTGGAGTCACCCGACCCACACTATGTCAGCGTGGTATTTCCAAGCTCCTCATTTTGAGAGTAAACACGTGTCATGCAATGTTTATGATAATGGAACTGTGTACACCACTTATACCTACCTCCTGCGTACTACGTGCGTGATGGCATGTAAAAAATAAATGATGAATAATATATTTTTATCCTTCATTTTCTACAGATAATATTTCACTCGGAGACATAAAAGTCGGCTTATAAACCGGTATACAATGGAGTAATCGTAAAAATATTAACGTAATAAATTCATAATGGTGCAATAAAACATTTCATTTATAGACTTTGGTTCCGTATGTTACAAAATATCATTGGTCTTTCAAGTATTTATGACTAACAATCTGCACAATTCAATTGATCATGAAGTTACGGTTACGTTTTAGATGGGTGACCTTTTTTTCACTAGTAACTAGTAATGTACATCCACATTTCGCCGGTATGTTTAGGTCCCATGTAATAGGGGGCGCGCCTATTGCCATTAACCGGGCACAAATCCAGACTCCGAGCTGCTACTGAGAATTTCATAGAAAAACCCAATAACAGTTTCCTCGATTTGGGGATCGAACCCAGGACCTCTAGCGTAGCAGTCGCGCTTAGGACCACTAGACATATAATATAATATTCTTCTTGGACAATTTTACACAGCACCATCTAGTCCCAAACTAAGCAGGGCTTGTACTATGGGTACTAGATAATGGATATAATACTAATATACTTTTTTTTTGTAAATACATACTTATAATACTAATGAGGCAGTCGTTCGTTATTAAAATAAGACGATAAACAAGCAGCATACGGGCTACCTGATGGTAAGCGCAACCACAGTCTATAAAGTCCAGCTACACCAGTGGTCTCACTTACGCGCTGTATATATAAATTTATGTATATCTTGAGATCTTCTTTGTTAAGTGTCATATGGCCCTGTAATTTCAGTGCCTACAATAACCTCAGAGCAATATTAGCAAAGCAAAAACTTGCTTTTCAATAGGTGTTACTGACGTCACCATAAAGACGTAAATTCAATATGTGAAGGAAAAATTCGACATGACGGGTAGGCATCGCGGTGGTTTAGTGGTCATAGCGTCTGGTGTACCTAACCAGAAGACGCAGGTTCGAATCCTGCCCGCGGTCGAATTTTTCCTTTTCTGAATAACTTTAAAATCTTAGCATGGAAAATGCCAAAACTATACAAAAAGATAGTTAGAAGGTAGGGTGGCATCGTTCGACATTGAACTGTAAAGTAAGTCGTGTCGGTTAAAAAGCAAAAACTTGCTTTTCAATAGGTGTTACAGACGTCACCATAAAGACATAAATTCAATATGTCAAGGAAAAATTCGACATGACGGGTAGGTATCGCGGTGGCTTAGTGGTCATAGCGTCTGGTGTACCTAACCAGAAGACGCAGGTTCGAATCCTGCCCGCGGTCGAATTTTTCCTTTTCTTAATAACTTTAAAATCTTAGCATGGAAAATGCCAAAAATATACAAAAAGATAACATTAGCATGTTATAAACAAACTATGACATGACAACCGTGAGTGGTAACCAGAAGCCCAAAAACCTGGGTTGTGCAGGTGTGATGGCAGTCTCTTCGTGTAAAATACTGGTATTCAGACGCAGCTGTTTAAATTGGTAGCCGATCATCACATAGTAGGAAGTTAGGAAGATGATGATTTCACGATTTTCCGTACAAAGTATGTACTTTTAGTCATCAACACATACTGTCCCACTGCTGGACACGGGTCTCCTCTCATATTGAGAGGGATTATTTTATAACAGTTTACATCAGTGACGTCTAACGGCCGTTTTCAATATCAAATCCGTCGGTAGATTAGCTTACTAGAGATAGGATTTTGATATTACTTGTATGGACGTTATGTCAAAATCCTATCCATAGTAAGGAAATCTACTGATAGATTCGTTATTGAAACTGGCCATTAGCCAATATCGTCATCATCATCATCAACCCCTATACTGTCCCACTGCTGGGCACGGGTCTCCTCTCATATTGAAAGGGATTAGGCTGTAGTCCACCACGCTGGTCTAGTGCGGGTTGGCAGACTTCACAAACCGTCGAGAAATATCTCTAAGGGATGCAAGTTTCCTCACGATGTTTTCCTTCACCGTTTAAGCGAGTGATAATTAATTATTAATACGCACATGAATTCGAAAAGTCAGACGTGCGTGCCTTGGGTTTGAACTCGAGACCTTCGACTTGGCAGTCCAATGGTCATACCACTAGGCTATCACTGCTACGTACTTTTATCTTTACTTAATTCAAATAAGTAGGTACTTATTTGAATTCTACGTCTCAAAGGACCAATTTCAAACACTCGGCGATAAACATTTGAATAATTATTTTACAATCAATAAAAACATTTCTCATTCAATTAAGGCCACCTCATAAGATTAATTTAATTAAAGTTAATCAGATGCAGTTCACCAGAGAACATTAAGAACTGGTCGTGATTAGGGAAACAACACATCGGGTGTTTGTCACGCTATTCTTGAGAAGCATATACACTTGTTTGTTGTAAGTAGCGTCTCATAACCTGTCTTATTGGTCGACCGCTGAGCTTGGAGTTACGAAATTGATTTACACCTGGTTATTGGGTTTTCTGGTAGAGAAAGACTGGTGTTTGTATTTGTATCCGGTTAATAGGCTCGCCTCCTATTACATAGGACCTAAAAACAAGAAATAACTGTTTGTGTACAGCAGTATCTTTCGAGAAAACAGTCGTGATAATTATATTACAATTATATTACAATTATATGAAAATGAATTGTAATATATATATATATGTATTTGGATGCCTAAAATTTGCCTAATGCTTAACGGAATACTGTCATGATGATAATATGATGTTATTATAATAAAGAAAGCTTTCAAGAGCCTTTTTAAAACTACTCGAGATAAAATTTATTTCAGCTCCAAATTGTCTAAGAATTAAATTCACAAAGACTTTCATCTTTCCTTTGTAAATGTTCAAATTATCAGGGACGTGTACACTTGAATAACGAAATGTAATCAGATTTAAAAAGTCATAAAACTTTCAACTATCTTTTAGACAGAGATAATGAACCTTTTTGGACACTTCACGTCTACAAAAAGTTCTTAAGCATTCGTTCGTGTTTTCTCAGTAGTGAAACAGCATAAAGTTTTAATGACAAAAGTGTATATTTTTAATGTTTATTTACAAAGCGTTTTTATTTTAATTAAAAGTAGCTATATTGGCTTTTCGAATTCATGTGCGTATTAATAATCAATTACCACTCGTTCATCAAGGAAAACATCGTGAGGAAACCTGCACACCTTAGAGATTTTTCTCGACAGTTTGTGAAGTCTGCCAACCCGCACTAGGCCAGCTTGGTGGACTATAGCCTAATCCCTCTCAATATGAGAGGAGACCCGTGCCCAGCAGTGGGACAGTATATGGGTTGATGATGATGACGATGATATTGGCTAATGGCCAGTTTCAATAACGAATCTACCAGTAGATTTCCTTACTATGGATAGGATTTTGACATAACGTCCATACTAGTAATGTCAAAATCCCATCTCCAGTAAGCTAATCTACCGACGGATTTGATATTGAAAACGGCCGTTAGACGTCACTGACGTAAACTATTATAAAATGTCAATCAGGGGAACTCTATCTGTAGTTATACCATGACAACTGCGATAGAATGACAAACTGTACAACTACACAATCAAATTTCTTATATATTCTGTTGTGCTACGTACAATAAAACAGCCAAAATTCTTAACATTTATAAATATACTGCCGAAAAGTCTTATTTAATAAAGTACGTCATAGACCTGTCTTGACAATAAGATCGAGTCGTATGTGAGATTCCACAAGAGAGGACCTAAAATTGATCCCTGCGGAACTCCACGTTTGTACTTTAAATTAAATTTTCAAATAAAATGACAATTTCTTTTTAAATAGATTTTGATTAAAGAACCGTTATAACATTTTATCTTAAAAAGGACCATTTACACCTCTGTGGCACAACTCATACAAAATACTTTGTCACACTTTCATCTACAGACACATTATTATTATTATCTAGTGAACACTCTCCTTAACAGTACACCCACAAAGTCTTAATTCAACGCATACAAAATGATAATAAAATATCTCTGTGATGGTGATGAATTAACATTTAATACACGCCGTAAACATCGAACGGTGATACAAAGACGTCATGGTGATACCACGGTGATAAAAATGGTGATTAACGGGGTCGCGGCGCGTCTTTATTTACTTATCTTGTATTGACGAGCTTTTTTGTACGGTAGGAGTGTTTTGGTTCCCGGTAGATAGTGTTAAGTATTACATTAAATAAATAAATATTATTGAACAATTTTACACAGCACCATCTAGTCCCAAACTAAGCAGAGATTCTACTATGGGTACTAGGCAATGGATAGTATACTTACTTATATACTTTTTTTTTGTAAATACATACTTATAATACATAAGAAACACTCAGACAAACACTTATACGATTATTTATCACATAAATATTTGTGTCCTGTGGGAATTGAAGCTGCGACCTCGTAACGTCGTCAAAAGGGACTCTCGGTAGCTTAGTGGTCGTAGCGTCTGGTGTATCTAACCAGAAGACCAGGTTTGAATCCTGCCCGCACTAATTTTTTTTCCGTTGTGTCATATTAAATTACGTTATTTCATAAAAATACCGACCCTCTCGAGGGTTGAACTAATTGTTTTCCTATAATATCTGCTAATTGGTCCTTTATGAGTTAAGGAGAAACACTCACATTAAAGTACTTTAAGAGAAGTATATTCTTCTTAATTCAAGGGAATTCATTCTTTTTTTACAAAACATTCTATTATAAACTTTAAATATCTGTTTGTTCTTAATCAAACCAACCAGTCATACGGTAATGCCAACTCCTTGTAGCGATATCCATAAGAAGTACAATTCAAGTAATTTCTCAGTACAATCTCAAAGTTTTATTAAACTAAAAATCACTATTCCCTTAGCGCACAAAATTTAGCTTCATGGCACTCAAAACAAAAAACTAACCAAACAATAAGAACCGATATAAGAGACAAACTCTTTAATATTATTTACCGTCGTACTTTTGTGCCCAAACTTGGCACTTACCCGAAATTTGGGTCGTAATGCGCTTCGTACACACTAGAACAATTATTACTACTTGAGTTTTTTTCATTTTATTGTAATAAGATGAGACAAGCATAAGGGCCATCTGATGGTAAGCGATAACCACAGACTATAGACGACAGCAACAACATTGGTATCACTGTAGAGTCTCATATTAACCCAGTAATAAAATTTCGCTGGCTAAATTGCCCTTCAAACCGGAACATATTTTATTTTATTTTTTTATTTATTCGTTTATTTCAGGCATCCATGGCCCATAGATAAATACCTTACAAACTAACATGTATACATTAAATACAAATGTTAATGTTAACACACTACTTCGTAACCTTTTTACCGCCACGGACGTGTATAGACGTCAAATGAAAACATGCTCAAGACGTTAACGACGGCATGGCACGTCAATAATACCACTTTTTTTTAAATTCAATATACATACCTATACAAAAATTTGTTGTTTTTTTTTTTACCTAGTATTAAAATATACTAGAATTTGTCGCTTGGCGTAGAGAACACGGATTTTCGTTATTGACGTAGCGGTCAAAAGGTTAAATGCAAGATATTTGGCATCTCAGTAGTGCACCCAGACGAACTCATTCACTCACTATCCTTAGTTTAGGCACCAGTCTCCCACAAATGAAATTTGTTTTGTTTTTAAGTTTCTGGTAATTGTACCTAACTATTAACAGTTTTACTTGTGGAAGATAATAAAGAATTTATTATATTATTATTATATTATCCTACAAAACATTTATAGAAATTTACATTTTAATTTCATTTTAGCATTTAACTGCCTGAACTACATTTAAGCACTAAACTACATTGAATTAGAATTTAATTACATTTTAGCATTTTAATTAATAATAAAGTGTGCAAACGCATGTATTGTATGAACACTCCTTTACGACAGTGTTTTGGTAAACTTGTGTGTAAGTTGACACTTTGTTATGGTGCTTTCAATACAGGCCGGATTTCTATTATGTTTTTGTTAGCAAGTTCTTAAGAGTTTGCGAATAGTTGTAGGTTGGTTTTGAAACAACAAATTTTCAAAAAATGAAATACAAAGAACTTGCTTGAAAGGTAAAACTCTTTAAGTTGTCAAGAAATGATGATAACATCATAATCGTCGTCATCATATCAGCCACAGAAGGTCCACTGCTGAACAAAGGCCTCCCCCATAGACATCCACAAAAAACGGTTATAAACCACCTGCATCCAGCGACTTCCAGCGAACTTTACCAGGTCGTCCGTCCATCGTTGGAGGCCGTCCCACGCTGCGCTTTCCGGTGCGTGGTCTCCTCTCGAGAACCTTTTTGCTCCAGTTGCCATCAGTGCTACGAGCTATGTGTCCCGTCCATTGCCACTTAAGATTGCTAAGTTTTTCAACTACGTCGGCAACTTTTGTTCTTCTACGGATCTCCTCATTTCTGATATGATTGCGTAGAGAAATACCAAGCATAGCTCTTTCTATAGCTCGCTGAGTGTCGTTGAGCTTCCTAACGAGACCCATAGAGCGACCTCGTTACCAGTGATGACATACGTCTCTGTGCCGTATGTCATCACTGGTAACACACACTGGTTAAAGACCTCTGTCTGATGATGATGATGACAGTATGCTTTTGTTATGTATACATCATGAGTAACTTACCAAAAATGTTGTGAATAAAAAAAAATATGTTGAAGTGTTCACTATTTACAACTATTTGTAATATGTCCCAACTTATAATACGGTATCAAAATGAATACTTAAAATACTTTTAAGTGACTAATTGGTGGTGGAATGCTGTGAACGGAAAGGATGGTTCTACACTAAATAAAGCGAGGCGAAGCGTTTTGAAACTACACACCTTGTACAACATTATCCCTAATCTCTTTCTGCCCTAATATTAAATTATTTGTTTTGTTTGACAGACTTAAATAAATAATAATTTGGATAGATGAAATAGCAAATTGAGGAATACCATAAAAAAATAAGCTAGTGATCGCAACTGCTACGCTGGAAACCCTGGGTTTGATTTCCAGGTTTGGATTGTTATTGAGTTTTTGTCTATGAAATTCTCAGTAACAGCTCAAAGTTTGTATTTGTGCCCGGTTAATGGTAATAGGCTCACCTGCATTACTTATTATAACACCTAATACCGATACGGATGAACTGTGGATGTACATTACTAAGTACTTGTCTGCCTAATCCTTCAGATAATACAGATTTTACGACTTTACGTGCTTTCCGAGGCACAGAAGGATCTCGGTGTATTAAGAATGGTCACTCATCCACAGCCTGGCCGCGGCTAGTGGACCCTGCAGATCGATTGATTAGCGTAGTTATTACTTAGCCACGAGCCCCCTTTTACAAACTTTTAATTAACCTGCAATGTATGTATATTTCTTCATTATCCTCTTAATTGGCTCCACACTTTTAATCTAGAGATTAAATAAATTAAAATAGGGAGCAAGTTTTAAAGCTTATATTCCGTAGAGTAAGCAATAATTAATTGAGTGTTAGACATTGCGGCGACGGCTTGGCACTCGCTTGCCGTTGGCACACCTACCGCCTTTCAAAACAGGACAACGTTAGTTTTAATTAAACTTAACAGAATTTTATTTCCAGTTTTGTGGGTGGGATTTAAGTTTAAAACATACCATCATGCCTGTATTTCCCGAAGGGCTAGGCACAGGCGAATATCTACCCAGTTTGCGAGTACAGAAGGTCTTATGTAATAAGGAATGAAGCTATCAACAAATCCAAACTCAAAGCTGCTACTGAGAATTTCATAGAAAAACTCATTAATACTTTACTCGACCTAGTAATAAAACATTATGAATACTCTGCGAAGAACTATGACTGCGCTGCAACCTATTACTCGAGCACTGCACAAATCAAGTTTTTGGTTATATCTCTAAATTGCCTACCAAAATGGATATCCCTAAAAACCAAGCCAGAATATTCGTTATACAATTTTCTGTACACAATTTAAGCCAACAGAAAAAGGATGAAACTTGATATGTACAGATGCCAGTACATCAAGCTACCACAATCTGTCAAATTTCTTTGATTGATTTTCAAGTTTAGCACAAAGCAATAAGGTTCATATTCGATTGGGAAAATTTGACAGTTTTGAATAGCTTGACCTGCTTGGCGTCTGTACTCATACGAACCTCACATGTATTGTTTATATTTTCAACATCGCTTCGCTCTATAGATGGAAAGGTATCTTTATAAAATGAATCATAGTATAAGAGCCTAGTTTTTCCAAAATATGTTTTACTGATAAACTTTAATGTAAACAAAAATGCTTAGTCAAACATCTTTAGAAATATAAATAACTATTAAAAACAAAGTTTTTGACAAAGGCTTTTAGACAGAAAAAAAGTAAAAGCATTATTATGTACAGTCGACAAAAGACTTAGATGTAAAGGCAGCTAACCGCGATGATGTCTAATGTCTATGTTTTGACAAAGATTGAGTAATGTCTTTCATGATATTATGTCAAAATGTAAGTGTTGTTAGCTACCTACATACCGAACCCTTTGGTTTTGTGTTATTTTTAAAACGACTTATTCGCTTATAACGTACTAAAATATAAAGAAAAACACTATTACGCGGTGAATTCATCACTTAAACAAGTACACAGTACAGGCACAAAATTTGCAACGGAGCTGTAATTATTGTGGTTTTTTTAATTCGATGTCTTGTTAGTTAGAAATACTATATGAGGTAATCATTATAAAGCAATCTATGTCAAGACGCAACTTCCGTTCGCTGCCTATCTAACTCTCTTGTCGACTGTACATAAAACCTTATGGATAATTATTGAAAAGCGATCCATTTTAATTTACTTGCTCATAATTTATTAATTCTGCGTCATCAATATGAATCAGTCGAGTGCAGTCGAATTCCGAATGGTTGAAATTATACGGTAACTGCTGATCTGAAACTTTGTGTTTAATGTTGTAATAATTAAATCATTATTATGTCGACACGTACGGCGGAGTGTCTGAGCGATCGGTTCATGAACTATAGGTTGGGAATTCGTTTCCCGCACGAATCAAATATACATACCATCACGCCTGTATTCCCCGAAGAGTTAGGCAGAGGTGTACTAATGTACACCCACATTTCGCCGGTATGTTTTAGGTCCCATGTAATAGGGGGCGAGCCTATTGCCATTAACCGGGCACAAATCCAGACTCCGAGCTGCTACTGAGAATTTCACAGAAAAACCCAATAACACTTTGCTCGACCCGGGGATCGAACCCAGGACCTCTAGCGTAGCAGTCGCGCTTAGGACCACTAGACTAATGAGGCAAATATATTCAAAGTTAAATGTTTTATTGACGACGTCTGTGGTATCGTGGTACGTGTGTCAGACTGCTGATCACCAGGTCGTGGGTTCGATTCACACAACACACAGATGTCTGTGTGTTGTGTGAATCGAACATCACATTCATAAAGACGTAAATTCTGAATGTGAAGGCAAAATTCGTCATAGCGGGTGGGACTCGCGGTGGCTCAGCGGTCATAGTGTCTGGTGTACCTAACCAGAAGACGCAGGTTAGAATCCTGCCCGCGGTCGAATTTTTCCTTCGCTAAATAACTTTAAAAAGTATATAAGTTGTATCCATTGTCTAGTACCCATAGTACAAGCTCTGCTTAGTTTGGGATTAGCTCGTGGTGTGTAAAATGTCCCAAATTTTTATTAATTATTAATTTATTTATATTCTATCATTGTGAGAGGAGACCCGTGTCCAGCAGTGGGACAGCATATGGGTTGATGATGATGATTATACCATTCACTTAAAAATTCTGGTTTAAGACATTTATTTCCCAAAAGAATACATAGGTATATTCATTTAGCTGAGAAACACAAGATTTACTTATTATAGGTAAATACGTGCATACATGCGGAGCTACAGAATTACTATTATCAGTAGGTAGGTATATTTAAAATTACACTTGGTTTATGTGGGTAAGTTTAGAATAATATCATCAAAACATTCAAAACATTGCAAACTTGTGAACTAAAGTAAAGAGCGCTAATGGCAACAGTTTCATTACGTGTCGAAAATCAAAACACCAATCGCTATCACAAACTTTAGTTTATTTAGTATTTATAAGGAAGAAAATGTATTAATGTGGAGATGCGTATAAACTTACTATGTGTAAATGAATTAGATTAATTTATATCTACTTAAATTAATTGTTAAGTTAAAAAAAATAATTATGTAATTAAATATTATTATAGTTAAAAATTTATTTAATTAATAACTTTATACTATTTTTAATTATTTATTAATGAGATATTTTCATTTTGATTATTATTATAATTTTATCAGGGTATATAATGCCATTTGAATGTTAATTCGACGATTAGTTCATAATTATTATATTTTTATTAATATGTTTTTTGTGACTTCATAGGTTAGTTATATGGTTATTATTATGTATTAATGTTGTTTTATAATGTGTTTTATTATGTTGAAATAAAGGCCCAATCGTGTTGCTCTGAAATTATAGAAACAAAATTTAAAGCTATTATTCCACAATTTACATAATTCATTTATTTTAATAAATTTTCCGTCTTGACAGTTAATGTCAGTCAAACACGGCAAAGACAAATTGAACGAAGTAGGACGATCTTCGTTTACATATATATATTTTTATATTTATAATTTTCTAATTATATAGTATTGTGGATATAAGGTATGTTTTAAAATATATTTAGATTGCTGTTTTCAAGATATGATATTTCAGTTTCTTTTTGAATAGAGATAAAGATTGAATTTCTTTTACATCATTTGGAAGTCTATTGTATAGTTGAGCACCTTCGTACTTTATGTCCTTACTTCCGTAATTAGTGCGTGGTGCTTGTAAGCATATATTATTAGCGTTCCTCAGGAGTCGTCGTCGAATTTGTGCCTTTTTTGTGAATTTTATCTGTGTATGTATATACTTTTTCAAGATTTTTCGTATTAGTAGACACGTATTGTATTTATACATTTGTGTTAATGTCATAAGGCCGGTTTTTTTATACACTATGTTTGTCGGCTGCATGCAGCTGGATGCTGGATGCAGTGATAGCCTAGTGGTATAACCATTGGACTGCCAAGTCGAAGGTCTCGAGTTCGAACCCAAGGCACGCACCTCTGACTTTTCGAATTCATGTGCGTATTAATAATTAATTATCACTCGCTTAAACGGTGAAGGAAAACATCGTGAGGAAACCTGCATACCTTAGAGAATTTTCTCGACGGTTTGTGAAGTCTGCCAACCCGCACTAGGCCAGCGTGGTGGACTATAGCCTAATCCCTCTCAATATGAGAGGAGACCCGTGCCCAGCAGTGGGACAGTATATGGGTTGATGATGATGATGCTTGTCGGTGTTCGATAGTTAAAGTTGAATAACAGTGTTACTATTTTATTTTGGGATAATTGTAATGTTTTATGATTTGTTTTTGCAGCCGAGCCCCAGAGCTTAATTAGATAACAAAGGTGTGATTTGATCAGGGAGTTATATATGGTATAGCAGACAGATCTTGGAAAACAACGTCAAAGTCTACTCCTCAGGGCAGATAGCTTAGATACCATTTTCTCTATGTGGGGTTTCCAGGTTATTTGGCTGTCCAGGATAAGACCCAGATATTTTTCAGATTCTACCCTCAACAGTGGTTCATTATTGATGTGCAGCTTTGGACAGTCCGATATTTTCTTATTCTTGGCACTGAAAATGTATGTATGGCATGTAATTTGTTTTAAATGCATTAATGGTTAATAGGTTGTACTGGAACCATGTAGCTAGGATATTTAGGTCGCTCTGAGCTTTAAATTAGCAATAGTATCTAATACAAATCAAATAGTATTTTTTTTTTAATAATTTAAAGGTCAATGAACACTTAATCGCTCACAAAAATAAATAGCCACGAATTTGTTACAGTTTACGCTTTGCGCTGGGATTGTGGGCTCCCAATAAAGATAGTGCTTTCTTTTTCTTACTAACAATTATCGTATAGCGTTCTCTCACTTTCTCGGCACGCTTAGTGATACAGAATATACGAAGGTTAAGATAAAAAATATATTTAGATTTATTTTGTAGTATTTATTAAAAACTTAACTCGGTGTGTAAGGGTATATTTTCGCAAATATTGTGTTTAATATTCTATTGCTTCTGTTACAATTATAATATAATATATACTAGGTATCTCTTTTGCATTTTCCATGCTAAGATTTTAAACTTATCTTAGCGAAGGAAAAATCGAATATAATCTAGGTATACTATTACAAAGCTGTAAAAAAGCTGTGTCTGTACATTGAAGATATTAAAAAAAAACCAAGTAAGTTAGACTAGCTATATACCTAAGGGTCCCGAACCCAAAAATGATATATTTTTTTAAATCATGTTTCTATTATTGATAAAATTAAAATTTAGTTATCAGTGGTAATTACCAATAAGTAATTTAATTAGTAGGCGACAAGAATGCACTATATATACCATATTAACGACTCTTCCAGGTTTCGTACGGGAATGTTTAAATTATAGTTTATAAGTTTCCTAGATAATTCCTGTTTCTAATTTTGAAAACCGTATGAATATCCGTACAGTATTTTCTAAGATAAGGTCGAACAAACACAAACTCAGCGCGTTCATTAATAATAATTACAATATGCATACCACTATCAAGTGATGATAATGATTTTCTCTGTTTTTTATGTACAGACGCCATCGTTTGTAATAATAAAAAAATAAAAATAAATAAATATTTGGGACATTTTCACACATCATGATCTAGTCCCAAACTAAGCAGAGCTTGTACTATGGGTACTAGACAATGGATATAATACATATATACTTTTTTTTTGTAAATATATACTTATAACTGAAACACCCAGACAAACACAAATACTTATGTTTTACCCACATAAATATTTGTGTCCTGTGGGAATAGAACCCACGACCCCTTGATCAGCAGTCCGGTACTCGAACCACTAGACCACAGACGTCGTTTTTATTTTATTTTTTATTTATTTATTTATTTTATTTTTACTTTAATTAAAACGGCCGGTGGCCAATTACATTAATTAAAGACATAGCATTCATACACTGCACTCACACTGTCGTTGATAAGATGAATAAGATTCATGAATCTTATTATAATGTATTAAAGTTGAAAATCTGTTAAAGAAATTTGACTGATTCGGGTAGCACGGTAATATGCTAGTCTCTGTACCTACAATTTGAAATGCTTTTCCTGAAAACATTGATATTTAAAACATTACTAAAACACTACACCAATAAAGTGTAAAATAGGAAGCAAGGAGTTGATAACTCTCCCTGCATCTGTATTCCCGGACTCATACCAAACTTGATGTCTTTAAGGTGAGAGTGAACAGGCATTCTCTGGGGACGTGTGTTCCTCTTTCAAACTAATCTTACTATCAGCTGAGACTGAGGCCACACGCAAGCTCGTCTTCCATTTTAAAAAAAATATTTTTGAAGAAAAAAACTAAGCATCTGATATTCTTGCATTTACTATACAGTTTAATTACCAATGTGCGAACTAAGAAAGCTAAACTATAATCAGAAAATTATCTCTGCGTCCCTCCCTAACCGCTTTTTTTTATACTTTTTGTCTACATTTTTGTATACTACACGCTCCGCTTAGCACGCAGTTGACAATTGTCTATTCAAAATCTTCTAAGGATGACCCTTTGTATTTTTGTGACAAGTTCCGTGTGATTTTGTGTGTATTTAATCTGTGAGCATTTAATGTAGTTTTCGTAGATTTGAGCATGAAACAGAACTATCACAGGCATACAATTATAACGATTAGTTATTTAATTTAAATAGAAATCACACATGGTAACCAATAGGTATTTACATTTGACAATATAAATGTAGTATTTTTTCTATATCATTATCTTCTTTAAAAAACAAGTAAACTTTTAGATAGACTGGGAGGTTGAGATATTTACTTATTACAATAAGGAAGATTGTCAGTAATTAGTAGAGCAAGGACTATCTGTGAAACGGACGAGATTCGGATTTTTGTATAATTATTATTGTTTTGTGGGATAAGGTTCAATATTGATTGAGGGCTTCGTAGTAAAATTACACACGTCTTGACCGAATGATGGATTTATTAGCACTAGTTCTTAATGAGCGAGACAAACATTTATATTGAATCAAACATACCGCCCACCAAAAGGGATTTAATACCTTTTACAATTTTGATTATGAATTTATAAACTAAACACTACTTAAATAGATAAGTCAACGAGACGATGCAAAATCATGCGACTAAGAAATAATAAATATTCTATACAGATTAATTAGGTACACTTAATCTAGGTCTATAACATTTATAACATAAATTAAATTTGACTACAACATTACTTTTAAGACCAAAAATAATTGAGAGTCATCAACATCTGTTATTGTATAATGGTATTTTATTTAAGTATATTATGAGCAGTTAATTATTACTTAAATTATCAACTGGTAGTGGACAAAGTTTAGAGATTGATCTTTTTACAATATTTGTACCGCTTCTTACACTATAAACTCGGGTAATGCCATCGGGTCCAGGATGTTTGTCCACAATGCGTCCTAATAGCCACTTGCCCGGTGGCAAGTTTTCCATTCTTATAAGCACAATCTGGCCTTTATCAAATTCTTCTAGCCTTTTTAGCCATTTTGGTCTTTGTTGGAGCCTGGAGAGATACTCACCTTGCCAGCGTTGCCAAAAATTTGAGAGTACTCTTTGGCAGTGTTGCCAACGCGATAAGCTTGACAGACATGTATCTTTCAGGCTTGGTGATGGTATAGTAACCGGAGCTTCTCCTATAAGAAAATGACCAGGTGTGAGTACGTTCAAATTGTTCAAGTCTGAGTCATCCACAGGGCAGAGAGGACGTGAGTTGAGACATGCTTCCACTTGACATAATACTGTGGTCATTTCTTCAAATGTCAAGTTCGTATTCATAATCCGTCTAAGATGGTATTTCATCGACTTTACGCCGGCTTCCCATAGGCCCCCAAAGTTAGGGCTATATACAGGGATGAAATGCCACTGGGTGCCGTCAGAAGCCAGTAGATTAGACATATGATCTCCAAATTCAAGATTTGCTTCCTTGAATGCCTCTATAAGTGCCTTGTTGGCTCCAACGAAGTTTCTTCCCTGATCACTCCATAGGTGACTACATCTCCCACGACGTGCTACAAAACGTCGAAAGGCTCCTATAAAGGCTTCTGATGTCAGGTCTCCGACGAGTTCTAGATGAATAGCCTTTGTCGACATACAAATAAAAATGGAGATATAAGATTTGTTGGTTTTTGCACCTCTACCTCTTGACATCAAAACGTCATATGGACCAGCAAAGTCTACGCCACTGTGAAGAAATGGCCGGGCTGGAGTCACCCGCACCTCTGGTAATTCACCCATTAATTGTGTGCGAAACCTGGCATTTAACTTGGCGCAAACAAAGCATTTGTGTATGTATGCTTTTACTACACCCTTGGCTTTCAGAATCCAATATCTCGATCTCAGATAATTTAACATTAATTGTACTCCGCCGTGCAGTGTTCGCTTATGTGCATCAGCAATGAGTAATAAGGTGAGTCTATTCTTACTATCTAATATCATGGGGTGTATTTGATCGTGTTCTAAATTAGCGTTTCTTAGCCTTCCGCCCACCCTGAGTATCATTTTAGCATCTAAATATGGATTAAGAGCCTTAAGACTACTTTTAGTTTTTACTTTGTTCTTTCCTAATAGATCTCTAATTTCTTCGTTGAATATTATATCTTGTGTGATTTTTATGCAGGTTTGTAACGAGTCTTCGAGTTCATCAGTAGTAATAGCTGAATTTGCCGGAGTACTTGTTTTTCTTAGATTTAAAAATCTCTTCATATAAGTGATAGTCCTCAACAATTCTGTCAGGTTCTCAAACCTTTCAAATTTATTATATATCGATACCACTTCATCTTTATCTACTATCAGGTAAGTATTTATAGATTTTATTTTCTCTAGGTTTGTATTTTCATCAATTAATGTTTCCATTTTTATGTTTTTCTGTTTCAGGTGTTCCGGACCGTTCCACCATAGTAAGTATTTTCTTAATTCAGGAGCTAGCATTCCTCTCGATGCGACGTCTGCTGGATTGTGTTGCGACTGTATGTGATACCATTTGTTTCCGATATTGTCGAGTATTGTGACCACTCGGTTTCTCACAAAGGTCTGCCACCTATTAGGATCTCCGTGGAGCCATGACAGAACTATCGTGGAGTCTGTCCAACAGAATATTTGGCTATTTGGGATGCGGGTGGCATAACTGATCTGTTTTAATAACTTCGACAGGAGTACTGCACCACACAATTCCAGTCGAGGAAGTGATAATGCCTTTATAGGTGCTACCTTTGTCCTGGCAGCAATAATGCCTGTCTGATAGTCTCCGTTGGATCCCCGGACTCTCAGGTAAGCTACAGCTCCATACGCCTTCGTGGATGCGTCGCAATAACCATGCACAGTGACATCTCTCATGGTTTCCTGGGTAGTACACAGCCATCTATTTAACTTTATATGTTTTATTTCCTCAAAACTATTTCTTATGTTTAACCATTCTTTTTTAGTTTCAGGTGCAACCTCATCGTCCCAGTGAACTCCTTGAAGCCATAACTTTTGGATCAATATCTTTGCCGGTATTAGTGCTGGCGCTAACCAACCAAGAGGATCAAAAAGGCGTTGAACCTCAGCTAATATTTTTCTTTTAGTGATAACTTCGGGCGAGGGTGGCAGCTTTAGATTATATTTCAGCATATCTTCTCCCATGTTCCAGGATAAGCCCAGTGTCTTTATTAAGCCATCTAATTTAATCTCAATATTTACGTGAGCGCTGAGCTCAGCTGGATGAAATTCTTTGAGAAAGTCTGCGTTGTTCGATGCCCATTTTTGTAAGATGAAACCTCCTCTTCTAAGAATTGCCTTCACGTTCTTAGCTACATCGATTGCTTCCTTAACCGTGTCTTGGCCAGACATTAAGTCATCCATGTAGAAATCTTGTGTAATAGTCTCTACAGCCACAGTTTGACTCACACCTTCATCGTTTGCTATTTGATGCAGAGTTTTAACCGCAAGGTACGGTGCACTTGCTGTGCCAAAGGTGACACGTAAAAGACGGTATTCCTTGACAGGTTCGCTAGAGTTTTGACGCCAGACAATTCTTTGGTAATCCGTATCCTCCTTTGAAACAAGAATCTGTCTATACATTCTTTGTATGTCGGCTATAAATGCTACCCTTTTCAGTCGCCATCTCATGACAAGTGATCTCATATCCTCCTGAAGTTGCGGGCCGACCAGAAGTTCATCATTGAGTGATATGTTGTTCGTACCTTTGTGAGAGGCGTCAAATACTGGTCTTACCTTTGTTGTCTCACTTTCCTCCTTTATCACTGCATGGTGTGGTAAGTATACGGCTGGTTTATCTATATCATCTCCTGAAACTTCCTCCATATGATTCATTTCGCAGTATTCATTCATTGCCTTTGTATACTCTTTCCTCAATTCCTCATTCTTTACGAAACGTCTTTCTAATTGATGTAATCTCCTCAAAGCTCCTTCTTTCGTATTACCAAATGCTGACTGTGGGTTTTCAGTTTTAAACGGCAGTTTCACTACATAACGTCCTTCTTCATTTCGTGTATAAGTGTCTTTGTATAATTTCTCGCAGGTTGCTTCTTCTTTCGTGAGGGTTGGCTTGGTATCAGTTTCAACTTCCCACATAGCCTTTAACATGTCGTCAAGGTCAAACTTGTGATGCATTACCAGTATTTGTTCTTCTGAAGATTGTGCTTGTACCTTTCCAAATAAGATCCAGCCCAAACTTGTATTTTGAGCACATGGTGAGCCGGGTGGACCTTTAAGTATCTCAGCCTTTAAAATTTGAGCACAAACTTCAACACCTAACAGCATGTCTACTCGCCCTGGTGAATGAAAGCTTGGATCTGCCAGGGTGAGTCCTTGTAAGTGCGGCCAGGTTTGTAGTGTACTAGCAATTGTCTTGGTTGGTAAGTGTGATGTTAATCGAGTGGGCATTACATATGCATTAATAATAAGCTTGAAATCATGGTCATATCTTGAATAAAGCTCGACTTGTACCACGTGATTTACTGTAGTCTGTGTTGTCCCAACACCAGTGATTGTACCCTTTATTGGAGATCTTTTGATCTTCAATAGCTGTGCTGCTCGCTCGCTTATGAAATTTGCTTGTGAGCCTTGGTCTACCAAGGCGCGCAATATTGTGCTATGCCCCTTAACATCTTTCACTCGAATCAAAGCTGTGGCGAGCAAAGCTGTTGACTTCTCTGACACAAAGTGCGATGATACTGAAATCTGAGGCATATCGTCGTTTTCTGTGTTCTGTTGACCTTCTTCGATTTGACTGTGATGTGTCTTCAGATTGTCTGATTGACCGCCGCTGGGTTGGTGAAGCAAGGTATGATGGCGTCGGTTACATCTTCTGCATGACATTCGATTACGACATCTCGTAGCCGAATGTCCTGACATCAGACAATTAAAGCATAAACTATTTTTCTTAATAAATTCACTTCGTTCATTCGGTTGTAGCTTACAAAATTCCTTGCAGTGACACAAGGTGTGATCAGCGTTACACATACTGCATGACTTCGTCGGTGCTGTAAATATTTTGTCCTCCGATGATGTGGCATGGAATGACTTCGCCTTAACTGACGTCTGCTCTTTTTTAAATGTAGGGTTAACCATCTCGAGTGTGCGGTACTTTGTTTCCAGGAATAACTTCAAGTCATCCCAGGTAGGTAACTTATCAGGGTTTTCTTTGTAAGAATCCTCTTCCCAGGCGGTGTGTGTGTCAACATCTAGTTTCTGTACTACTAGGTATATTATTAGTTGATCCCAGGTTTCGATAGGTACTTCCTGATTTTTTAGATTATTCAAACACTGAGAGGTTGTGTCCAACAAATGTTTGATTTGAACAGCTGATGGTGCAGTAATTTTCTTTTGATTAAATAGCTTCTGCAGCAGAGAATTAACTATCAGTCGTTTATTTCCATAGCGTTGAGCAAGTATGTTCCAAGCCTGTTCATAATTAATATCGGTCACGTTAACATGTTTCAGCAGTTCTTTGGGTTCACCGACAAGGCTCAACTTAAGGTAATGTAACTTCTGAACATTACATAAAGACGTGTTAGTATGTACCAGCGACGTAAACATATCCCGGAACGTAGGCCAGTCATCGTAACACCCGGTGAAGGTAGGTAGCTCGATACGAGGTAATTTAACCCGCGGTTCTTGTGCTAGCATCGCACTGTTTGTAGATTTTGACGGTGTCGATTCCAACATGTCCTTCAAATCACCTTGTAAACTTGTGTATAAGTCTTCTACCAAGAAGTAATCTTCGTTAGCAAAGTACGTAACTTCATTTCGTCTACATTTAGGTGTACACTTCACCAAGTCTTGATGTGTTGCATTAAAAGTTCGCCAATATCCTTCTAAACACTGCAACTTTGTTTCTATATAACCTTTTGTCAACCTTTGTTTCGGACATTTCTTTAAATTACTTTGCGTTTTTTGTAGTAATAAATAAGTATCTTCTAACGAATTAACCAATTGTTGCTGTTCACTAGTTAATGTAACACTCATTGTGCTTGAAAACAGTTGTAAACACTAATTTATTCAGTATAATTCAGTTTCACAGTCTTAGGTAGGTTTTGTTGTTATAACGCAGTAATTAATAACTTGCAAAACATGTGCACAAAAAAACTGCAGCTGGAGTCGGCTCAGGAATGCGGCCTATTGTTCTCGGCTCGCTGTACGATTTTTTCATATATTTCTTCTAAGTTTTTTCAATCCGGCTCGTTTGGACCATATGTTTTGTGGGATAAGGTTCAATATTGATTGAGGGCTTCGTAGTAAAATTACACACGTCTTGACCGAATGATGGATTTATTAGCACTAGTTCTTAATGAGCGAGACAAACATTTATATTGAATCAAACAATTATCAATTCTAACAAAATCGTTAAGTAATAGATCAAGCAAATATACTTACTAAGGAACCCTGATATTATTTGAAATAAAACAAAACACGACGATCCGGATGCAACGGTCTTTGAACATGAACCGAACCTTAATCAGAAATGTCAACGGTAAGTAGATGTACTCAAAGGAGGCTTTGACCTTGAGAATGATATTTTTTTATACCTCTAAGGTAGCAAACAAGCATACGGCCCACCGTACCGTAGCCGCTGACGCTTGCAACACCAGGGGTCCAGGGGTGTCACTTGCGCGTTGCCGACCCTGTAAAACGAAAGAGGAATAGCTAGGTTAGCAGTCAAAAACCCCCCACTGCTAACACAACGTTTCCTCTTGGAGCATTGGCAACCTTGCTCACCGTTAGGAACACAACACAGCATTTTTAACAGAATAATAATTATTTTTCTTATTGTAATAATATGAAAAACAAGCATAAGGGCGACCTGATGGTAAGCAGGAGCTGCAGCCTATAGACTTTAGAAACACCAGTAAAATCACTAGCGCGTTGTAATTTTGAGATCTCAGTAGTTGTCCCAGTAATTTACTGGGCACATGAGACAATGTACCCAGTAATTTCACTAGCTACATTATCATCATCATCATCGACCCTATGTACTGTTGGGACAAAACCACAGTTGGGCACGGGTCTCTTCTCTGAATGAGAGGCATTAGGCTATAGTCCACCACGCTGGCTTAGTGCGGGTTGGCAAACACATCGCTGAGAAAAATCTCTAAGGCATGCAGGTTTCCTCACGATGTTTTCCTTCACCCCGTTCAAGCGAGTAATCATTAATTATTAATACGCATATATCACCGAAAAGTCAAAGGTGCGTGCTTTGGATTCGAACTCAAGACCTTTGACTTGGCAATCCAATAGTCATACCAATAGGCTATCATAGCTTATAATAATTATAATTATGTATAATTCGGTTCACATTATTTTAAATCCAACTCAATTATTTTTAGTATATATATCCTATTCAAAGAAATCGTGGTCTCTTTGCCTTAAAAATTAACCGGGAAGAGCTTTTGCGAAAAATAAACAGATTAAACAAAGGATTTGAGGAAACGAATTGTCTTGTGCAATCCTTAAATGTCTTTTAAGCTTTAAGTACTTTGGTTTTAAGAAATTAAATTAGAAAAACTAATTAAGAGGAGCAAGGTGTCATTCTGACAGTAGATGGGGAGTTTTTTTAGGAATGAAAATGGAGAGCTTCTGCGTTATCTACATAAATAAAAATCAACTTGAAAACGGCCTGATTTTTTTCTTTTTTTTCTTTAAAAATAACGTTCTCAAGAGCTCCACAGAAGGAGAGCGTACTCCCTTTTAAAGACTGGCAACGCGCTTGTGACTCCTCTGGTGTTGCGGGTGTTCATGGGCGGCGGTAATAACTTAGCATCAGGCGAGCCGTCGTCGTCTCGATTGCAAATAAAAAAAAGGGTTTCACATACACAAACACCTAGACTCGGAACAAATACCAGTAGTTATTAAGCAAAGGAAAAATTCGACCGCGGGCAGGATTCGAACCTGCGTCTTCTGGTTAGGTACACCAGACGCTATGACCGCTTAGCCACCGCCATTCCTACCCGCCATGTCGAATTTTGCCTTCGCTTTCTGAATTTACGTCTTTATGGTGACGTCAGTGACACCTATTGAAAAGCAAGTATTTTGCTCCTCAACCGACACGACTTACTTTACAGTTAGTTAATAACTTAAAATCTTAGCATGGAAAATGCCAAAAAAATACAAAAAGATAAATACCAGTAGGTCATACATATATATTTTTTTTAAAACAAGTTAAAAAAATACAAAAACAAATATACATTACTAACTCTTGCCCGTGGTTTAACTCGTGTCTCAAAACACTTTTTGAGATAAAAGGCAGCCTAAGCCCTTAAGGTCCAATCTATTTCTATATCAAATTTAAAGTGTGACATAAGCAAACGTAACAAACAAATAGACAGATATACAGTATTCAAGTATTTATTGCATTCATGTGTTACTTAGATGTTACATTTATGAATAGGTTAAACCCAGTAAGGGTATAGCAATATAATGTAATAAACTATAAAAAAAACTTAAATTAACTTAATATAAACATTAACAGGTTGGTTACACAATATAATTATTTAATGTTATATTATGGTAATTTATTTTCTAAATATTCTGAAATGGAATAAAAGCAATTTTGTATTAAATACGATTTCAGTTTTTTATTAAATAAAATAAGTTTGGATTCTTGTTTAATATGTTGTGGAAGTTTGTTGTAAATTTTTACTGACATATAGTATGGGCTAGTATTTAAAATGTTTTTTCGGGATTGTGGGAGATATAATCTGTTTCTATGGCGCGTATTTAAATTATGAGTATCTTTGACTTTTGGAAAAATGTTGAGGTTTTTAAATACAAGTAAGCAATATGTTCCGAATAATATGTTCAGAAAACCACAAACGTATTTATCTCATTCACACCCACATTCATTTATTAAAGCAGATGAAGCACATTGCTAAGTTAATCTCGACCCATCTGATTAAATATTCTATTCAATTTGTCCAAAAGTCCAGCTCGAGCTAACAGCCTTTAGAGACTGAAAAAGCCTCGCGAAAATTAAAGCGAATGAATGTAGCTTGACTCCGTGGGATGTGGTTCTGTATGTATAATGTTTGTGTTAATTTTATGACAATGTTGAACGCCTGTATTTCTTAGTTTAACCAGAGATGTACCAAAATGTGTGAAGAAACAAACATTTGCTTTCATTAGACACTTCATTTTATAACTTTTTTTTATACCATTAAGGTGGCAAACAAGCATACGGCCCACCTGATGGAAAGCGGTTACCGTAGCTTACGTTACCTAGTTGATTAAGGGGTAACTTATTGTGAACTGGACATTCTGCGACAGCTGGACATTTTTTTTGTATACTACTAAGGTGGCAAACAAGCATACCTACCACCCGTCTGACGGTAAGCGGTTACCGTAGTATAGACGCTTGCAACACCAGGGGTATCACCTTGCGCGTTGCCAACCCTGTAAATTTAAAGAGGAATAGTCGGGTTGGCAGTAAAGGGTCAAAGTCCTCCCACTGCCATCACAAAGGTCAATCGCGGAGTACTGGCAACCTTGCTCACCGTAAGAAACACAACACAGCTCAAAGCAGTGTCATTTAACTTCGATTTTCTTCAAGGCGGAGGTACTTCTCCAGCCGGGTAGCTTTAATTTGCGTGAATTAATTATTAATATCTATACTATTATAATTATTCTCACTATGCCCTACCTGTCTTGTTGTTTAATTTATTCAAAATAATAAACTTATTGAAAAATAATTAATTATAATCTGTATGCAAATACAACACATGTCTGTGTCCATCTGTGTTTATGTTTTGCGTTTGTAGCAGCCATCTTGAGCCGTCCCTTGTTCTGAGACAACGTACACAACAATAAAGGTTAATAATTTTTTTCCACTACTATTGCATGGCATGTCTAAAATAGGGACTGAAAGAATACTTAAGTTACCTCCTATTATTAAAAGAATGTAGATTGAAAAGCTTGATGAAACGGCGTCTATTTTAAAAGAATTAGACGACCATTTTTGGTCCTGACAGAACTCTAAAAAAGGCGGAAAAAGTTTGTCTGTCCGTCCGAGCTAATTACATCCGTTGCGACAGCTGAAAACTCATTCTGAATAATTAATTTTAAGAGAGTTTTATATTTTGGGGAGTTTTTGAGTTGCAGACGTGGATTTTGTTGTGTTTTGGTATAGGTAGGAGTCATCAATAACCTATAAACTGTCCCATTGCTGGGCACGGGTCTCCTCTCAGAATGAGAGAGATTAGGTTATAGTCCACCACGCCGGCCTAGTGCGGGTTGGCAGACTTCACACGCCGTCGAGAAAATATCTAAGGCATACAGGCTTCCTCACGATGTTTTCCTTCACCGTTTAAGCGAGTAATTAATTAATTATTAATACGCACATGATTTCATGGGTTCGAACTTGAGACCTTCGACTTGGCAGTCCAATGGTCATACCACTAGGCTATCAATGCTTCACTGGCTACATTGCCTTTTAAACCGGAATGCAATATGCAATGTTATCAGATTATTGCTTGATAGCAGAGTCATTTGACAATGCGGTGACGACCCATTTGGTGGAGTAGCTGAGGTGATCGGTTTCTGCGCCACGGGTTGCTAGTTCGATCCTTGCACGGAACAAATATCTGTATGACCTGCAAGTTATTGTATTGGGTTTGGGTGTATCTCAAAATTAGTGTTTGTAAATTTTCCCGCGATATAGGAAATTATATTCTTACAGTGGAGCAATCCTAATAATATTTAGCTCGACAGGCACTTATGAAATGTCGACTCTGGGTGCACGGTTCCAAATTAGTCATTGCCTACGGAGAAGAACCGGCAAGAAACTCCATGGTTACTCTTTTAAAATATCGTTTTGTATTGTAAAATGATGGATTATAAATTGGATTGGATACTTACGAGTACATGAGATAACAATTTAGGAACCAACAACTTACACCAATAAGGCACTATTCTGGTTTCCTCAGATGCTCTATTTTATATAATATCAGAAATAATAAGGTTAAGAAGGGCTGACTCACACAATAAAGGCGAAGTTTCATTCCAGTACACGGCTCCAATTAGGGCGTAACATACAAACGATCGCCAGTTAGTAGCAAAGGGAATTATTAAAGATAGCAAAGATTTACAAGACGCTGGAAGTGAAATTAATACTCAATACATTTATTGCACTCCACAAGTTAAATAGATGATAACAATAATATAAGAAGAAACATGTGTGGGCCTTGTCAGGCACGGCAAATGTAGAAGAGAGGAGGAACTTGTGTTTATGACTATATAATATATACTAGCTGACCCCGCAAACGTTGTTTTGCCGTAAAAAAAAAATTTAGGGGTATGAAAAATAGATGTTGGCCTATTCTCAGACCTCCCCGATAAGCACAAAAAATTTCATCAAAATCGGTCAAGCCGTTTCGGAGGAGTATGGCAACGAAAACTGTGACACGAGAATTTTATATATTAGATACTTTGTAGTATTTATAAGTTTGTATTATTTTTGCTATTTACATTACTACAGTTATTTCGTATTATTTAATAAAATTTGAATTTTAGAAACTATATTAGGATTAATAAGATTAATATTATATTATTGTATTTTAGTTATTAATTATTTGGGTAAGTGAGATTAGAAATTCTTTATTAATCCAAAAAGAACATACATTGTTCACTTATAGGACAATACACGTCATATGTTGAGTTTAGTCTGGTAACTTACGTGATTTTACATTGTATGTATTAATTTAAATTATAAACACGACTGGGCTTGGTCTACACTATGCTATTATTTAAGTAAGCCATTTTATATTGTTAGTGACATAATGTCTTAGTTTCGTTTTAAATATATTAAAAGAAGATGTGTTCCTGATATCCGCGGGTAGATTATTATAAAGTAGGTAGTATTAGGTTCTCTAAGATTAATAATGAATGGAGCTTTATCGCTTAACTTTCGTTTATTTTTATAATTAGGTAAAGCCTTAAGGCACAAGTTCTTCCCCACAGATACTATCTGCCGGTAATACTGGATGCATTATTACGATAATTATATATTTTTTTAGTACATTTTTCCAGTATTGGGATGCGGTCACGAAGTTTATTTATTTATTTTATTTATTAGGATTTCCAACAAAAAATACACATTACATACAATTAATAAATTTAATTCAGATACAATCATAATTATTACCTCGTATTCCTTCATTTACAGGAAATGACAGCATGAATAGGAGTACAATAAAATCATGGTCAAATTGCAATACAAATAGCGTTTGCTTAATTTTTTTTACAATAAAAAAAATAGATTGAAATTAAAATAAAATTTTGTTTAAAATTAAAAATTGTTTTAGATTAAACTCAAATCGTAAAATTAACACACTACTGCGATAATAACGATGCAATGGAAGTGCCACCTGACTGGAGAGCCCGGAATAACCGTCCCGGATCATAAGGAGCATTTCGCTACCCGAAAAAAAAAGTGTAGGTATGTCGGACTTGTACCGAATAAAATTCACACTTGCCCTATAGTTATAGCCGTGAGATCCGTAATATTCACCACGATCATGACCGAGACTACCTTACGATTATCCATTATGACGACCTCTGTGGTCTAGCGGTTCGAGTGCCGGACTGCTGATCATGGGGTCGTGGGTTCGATTCCCACAGGACGCAAATATTTGTGTGGATAAAACATGAGTATTTGTGTTTGTCTAGGTGTTTCCTATGTATTATAAGTATGTATTTACAAAAAAAAAGTATACTATATGTATTATATCCATTGTCTAGTACCCATAGTACAAGCTCTGCTTAGTTTGGGACTAGATGGTGTTGTGTAAAATGTCCCAAAAATATTATATATTATTATTATTATTACACGGTAGACTATTCTAGATTATTCTATTATTATTAGCTTTAACTTTCACAAAGACACAAGTCATCAGGTTCTATTACGACGCAATGAACCATTTCTAGTTCAATATTATTCATTCATTACCCAAAAAAATACGAATCTCTGCCTATTATTTCAACCCTACTGCTGCCGGAAGGCATGTCCCCAACCCTTTCCATGCGATATACATTACCAATTTATTAATAGTCCCGTACCAAATATAATTGCACGACCGGGCCCATGATTATTTCAATTATACGGTTGAATTTTAATTATTGATTGATTAATGAAGTGATTGTTTTTAATAATTAAATACTGTGGTTTTGAGTTGTTTTGTGGTATTTAAGTAATTGGGTTGTGTTTAATAGTAATAATTATACTTAATATTTTGATGGCATGGAATTCCCAGTTCATGTCAGATAGGAGTCAGCTATCGTATGTTTGTGTATATTATGAATATTTGTGTTTGTAAATGCTTCCAAGCATACTAAAAGCTGAAGTTTGTTTGTTTTTTTTTTTCGTTTGACCGCGCTAATGTCTGAAACTACCCGGATTTGAAAAAATATTTTTGCAATTAATAGGCCAATTCTTGAAGATTGTTTTTTAACACCACCCTACAACCCTAAAGACCCGACAAATTAAGCGGCGGGGGACAGGTAGTAGGAGATAATTCGAGAATGGGCACGAAATTGCTACCGCTTTGATAGTTATAGTTTAAAAAAATCGTTCCTTTTATTTAATGTACCTTAATACTTTTGAGATTGATTAGACAAATACATTGCACTCCAAAGGGTACGCATTTGACCAACTAGATATGCGTTTGTATTTGATACATTCCTAGTTACTATACATAACTTAGTTTTTGTGTAATTAATAATAAACGCAGACAGAGAAGAACCTAGGGCACATTATTACCTTTATTCTCCGAAAGAAGGGTTGAACCATGGCAACATACTTTTACCGGTACACAGTTTGCTGAAACGTTTTCGATCATAATTGGGGGGAATATTTTACCCAAAACACAATATAATTAAAATAATACAAAATACCTTGATAGAAAATATTTTTTAATATAATAATATGATCTGAAAGCGGGTTAACCAATTTTAAAAAGCGTTGATCATCACAATTTTACCAGCTCTATAACGAAAGCAATAATTAAATTGTAATGTAAATAATAAGTAATATTTTTTTTTATTTTTTTTTTTATTTATTTATTTAGGTTGACCAACAGTTGTTTACACTATAACATTTCTGATTTAGTGACTAGGGTAACATTTACAAGTGCAACAATTAATAATAGGTCAACACCACATGCACAGAAAGCGGCTTTACATAACATATTTATAAATTATTGAAATTAGAACTTTAAATACATGACTTATTCATGTATTTAAAGTTCTAATTTCAATAATTTTTAATTTTTAATTTAACACTATATTATAGAAAAATTAACATCTGATTAAATTTATTTAGAATTATCAGATTAAATTTTAAATTTTAATTGATTACGTAGATTACATTAGATTTATATTAATTATAATGAAATAGATTTATCCGTTTACGCAATAGGCTCACAATTTTTAATTCTCATTTTGTATTAAACGTCAACCTGAATTGATTGAAATTTGACTTGCAAGATTTCACCTAAACAAACACACATAATAAATAAATAAATAATAAATATTTTTGGGGACATTTTACACAACACCATCTAGTCCCAAACTAAGCAGAGCTTGTACTATGGGTACGACAATAGATATAATACTTATACACTTTTTTTGTTGTTGTAAATATGTACTTATAATACATAAGGAACACCCAGACAAACAAAAACACTCATGTTTTACCCACACAAATATTTGTGTCCTGTTGGAATCGAACTCACGTCCCCATGATCAGCAGTCCGGTATTCGAACCACTAGACCACAGACGTCGTCAATAATAATATTAGACATACGAATATTATAAGTTAAATCAAAGCTTGTAGTAAAAATTGTCGCTTCTAGCAACACTCAACAATCATCAACTACCCAATTATTGCCCAGACGGCTACTGGTGGGCACAGATCTAAGATGAGTGAGGTTTGGCTATATTATACTGGCCTAATAAGGGTGGGCAAACTTTAGACGCCGTCAACAAAATCATTCAGACACACAGGTTTCCTTATTCCGTATTTATTTTTCAAAGTTTAAGCGATTAATCAGCGTATTGCCGTCCACTGCTGAACGTAGGCCTCCCCAAAAGAACGCCAACCATCCCGATTTTGCGCAGCTCGCATCCGCTGCCAGCCACCTTCTTCAAATCGTCGGTTCATCGTGTCATAAGGTGTTCCACACTACGCTTTCCCAAACGAGCTGTCGTGTTTTTTTTATTTAAACATAATGTTTTTGCAGTCCTTGGCAATTAAGGTTGTCAGCACTTTCTATCGGGCTCGTTGAGAATAATTTTATTATGACCCAATGGTCGGGACTATGGGACTCTTCCCACAGTCTCCCTTGTTCTATTTTATTCTAGTCGGGCTATAGAGCAAGGAAAGGCAAATGCAGTATTTAGTCGGTACGTGTCCGACATATCAAACCACATACACGTCTGGCAGATAAACAATAGACTGTCACCATTTCACTCTTAAGAATAATACACTCGCTTTTTTTGGTATTTTCTTATAAGACAAAAAAACGTTCAATATCAGAATTGGTATACCCTTTCCGAATAGCCTAGTATATAATAGAGTAGACAAGTAATATTGAGGAAATAATCATCATCTGCCATATTGTTACAATGTCTCAGCGTTCGTCGGCGGCGTGTCGATCCAAAAATAATTGGCGTTGAGATAAAATGTTGGTGACAGTATGTTCAGGAAAAAGAAATATTTTGGTAAAGTATTATAAGAATAATTTTGTGTATTGAGCCTTTTCATATTGATGGAGCTAAGCAGGTACAGAGGCCAGAACATTAAGCTACCCCAATCTGTCAAATTTCATTCGTAGCTTTTCAACTTTAATACAAAGTTATAAGGTACATGTTCAATTGGGAAAATTTTACAGTTTTGGATAGCTTGACCTGCTGGCTACTGTACGAATCATTAGAACTGCAAAATTATATGCGTATTCATCGTGACTCTGTGATATCTTTTGAAATGATGAAATGAAATAATATGTTAATTCTGTAAGCTATTTAGAATCCATTAAGAAACGGAGACCTTCCAGAGGCTCATTATAATAAATTGTCCTTTAGCAAGAAATTAGGCACTTTCACCTATAAGTTAAAGAATGAATTTATAGTTTTTTTAAAGAAAGAACAACACAAAAATATTACAAACAGGATAAAACGAGAGATTCAAGTTTATGTCATTTTGGTAAATATTATTAAATTACATAATATAACAGGTCTAATAAAAAAAAATTAATTGATAATTGTCTAGAGAAATGGGGATGGCTGGCATAATCTGTCACTCAACTTTCGCATTGATATGCATGGAAAAAGAGGAAGAACGACCTGAACTTCTACGATCAATCTTCAAATTTCATCAAAGTTTATCTGCACAATAAATGCAACCAGAAAATACCTAATAATTGTTTATAACAAAATTGTTTATTAAAAACAAAAGTAAATGTGTTACGCAGGCATAGTCGTAGTATATCCCTTGTTAAGCAGTGACCTCGATCGCGCTTGACAACATTGCGCGTACCTAGAAGCTGATGCAGCACAACGTGCCGAAGACGACACTATTGACGCCACATGCAGGAATTTCGCAAGCATTATTACTTGGTCAATCGTCGACTAAATTAGTACTTAATTTAAACATAAGTTTTAATATTGTAATTCTGTAGTTTTAATTAAAGTCTTTTAAATAAATTGATTTTTTTTGCATCTTCTGCTGCGACCATACTTAATTGGCGCAGTCGGTAGGATCGTCAAAGTAGGGATCTAATATCGACCCGTCGCGACGATCCAGAACTTACGAGTGGTACCAGCAGGAGTGAATCCAGACATCGATTCGGCAAAGAAAATTATGTTGTAAGTACTTTGAATCTTTCAAGTCCTTACTGTCCTAGTTCCTAGCCTAATACCTATCTACCCTAATTCCTAACCTTATTATATCTATTTTGTGGATTTCATTTTATTGATTTGTGTGTGTTATTTCTTTTTAGCATTAGGTATAGTTTTCGTTTCCAAAATTTTCCATCCAAGGAAAGACCGGAACCCTAGTTTAAGTGGTAGGCTTAGTTTAATTGACGAGTTAAGGGACTTGGACGACAACATGACTCAGAATAGTGTAGATATCATTTATAAGTCACTCAGAGTGCTACCTGAATTTGACGGTAATCCTCATGTGTTAACTCGCTTTATCAATCTTTGCGATCAGTTAGTACTTACGCATTTCAAGACAGGGCCGGGCAACGAATTATCTAACTTAGCTCTCATAAACGGCATCTTAAACAAGGTCACAGGTTCCGCGGCTAGGCTAATTAATGCAAATGGCATCCCAGAAAACTGGCAAGGTATACGTTCCGCACTAGTTAATAATTTTGCTGACCATCGGGACGAGACCGCTCTTTATAATGACTTATCCTTACAGTCTCAGGGGTCTTCTACCCCACAGGAATTTTACGAACGTTGTCAAAATTTATTCAGTACAGTTATGACTTATGTTACGCTCCATGAAACGGTGTCGACCACCATTGAGGCAAAGCGAGACCTTTATAAAAAACTTACCTTACAGTGTTATTTGCGAGGGCTTAAAGACCCATTAGGTTCTCGAATTCGATGCATGCGTCCCGAGACTATGGAAAAAGCACTCGAGTACGTTCAGGATGAGCTCAACACACTTTACATGCAACAACGCACCGAAAGCGGGTCTAGTAAAAAAGACTTTCATCAAACATTCAACTCTAGTTTTAAATTGCCTTTAAATAATTTTTCTCAGAGATTTCCTATGTTAAATATGCCTGGTCCCTCTAAACAGTCAATTTATAATAATCATGGTCCCTTCGGAGCGCAGCCTATGTATTCTCAACCTCATCAAGGTGGTTGGAGACATAACGCACCCCAAACACAGTCACCACGTGGCCCTACGCGGACTCAGCAGATGTTCCGTGCGCCGCCTCCTAATTATAACGTACAAAGTAATGTCTTTAGGCTACCGAACCGACCGCAAGCTCAACCGTCTCATAATTTTAACAATACACCACGTCCTATGAGTGGCGTAAGCCACTTTGTTCCGAAACCTTTACCTTTAACTGGACATGACTGGCGTAGGAACGGTAACCCGCCACCTAGTAACTATTTTAAATCGCGCGAAGTTAATATGAATGAATTTAATTATAACTATGATTGTGAACCGTACTATGACTATGATACATATTCAGATTATTACCAAGACTATGAGGTATATGACCCGTACACAGAGTGTTACAATAATTACGATCAGTATTCTTTTCCCGAAACACCAATAGTAGAAGAATTAGATTCTAACGTTACTCCCTCTACAGATGAAAATTTTCCCAAAGTTCCGAAATCAGAAAAGCCAAAATAGATTTAAACTTTAATATTCAACGACAGCTTGGGTACATAAAGACGCACGATCCACCTTTAAGATTTCTCATAGACACGGGCGCTAATCAATCGTTTATATCACCCCAGGCCGTACAGAAATACTTTCCGAATGTACCTCTTAATTACGATCCCTTTGAAGTTACAAATGCACACGCCGTATGTAAAAATGACTATTCTATAACACTGCCCTGTTTTCCTGAGTTTGGTGAAAAGGGTAACATTACTCTATTCATTTTAGATTTTCATAACTACTTCGACGGACTAATTGGGTTTGATTTATTAGACGCATGGGATTCTAATATTAACTTTAAAGAAAAAAAGATTATAACTAGAAACGCGGTAATTCCCATAGACATGTACGATTCGCGTAACGCTAACCTTTATGAAGAGATTATACCAGCTCATTCCTCTAAATTAGTTAGATTACCTATTAATTCACGTGACGGAGATGTATTTGTACCAACCCAGATCATTTGCAAATGCTTAGTATCAGATTGTTTCACTAGAGTAAAGGATGGCCGAGGCTGGGTAGAGCTTTCTAACACTTCATCTAACGACGTAATATTTTCTATGGACCGTCCAATATCAGCTGAAATATTTAATGTTGAATGCCAGCAAGCTGAAAATTTATCGCACCGCACCCAAGAAGTTTTATCGCGCCTTCGTACTGACCATTTGAACCCAGAAGAGTTAGTTAATTTAAGAAATTTATGCGCACGTTATGCCGATGTTTTCTACTTGGAAGGTGAATCACTCACTTTCACTAATAAAATTAAACATAAGATTAACACGACCGATGAAATTCCAGTACATACCAAAAGTTATAGATATCCATATGTCCATAAACAGGAGGTTAGAGATCAAATTAATAAAATGCTCGAGCAGAATATTATTAGACCTTCGGATTCTGCATGGAGCTCACCTATTTGGGTCGTTCCCAAAAAGGCTGATGCTTCCGGTAAAACCAAATGGCGCCTTGTAATAGATTTTCGTAAAGTTAATGAAAAAACAATAGATGACAAATATCCAATCCCCAATATTTCGGACATATTAGATAAATTAGGAAAATGTCAATACTTCAGCACCCTCGATTTAGCCAGCGGTTTCTATCAAGTTGAATTAGACCCCTCAGATATTCACAAAACAGCATTTAATGTCGAAAACGGCCATTACGAGTTTTTAAGGATGCCAATGGGCTTGAAAAATTCACCAGCAACGTTTCAACGCGTAATGGATAATATTCTTAGAGATCTCCAGGATATTTGTCTTGTCTACCTGGATGACGTAATTATCTTCAGTACGTCTCTTCAAGAGCATATAATAAATTTAGAAAAAGTTTTAAAAAGATTGAGGGAATCGAACTTCAAAATTCAGATGGACAAGTCTGAGTTCCTGAAGCTAGAGACTGAATTTTTAGGCCATGTTGTATGCAAGGACGGCGTCAAACCTAACCCTAATAAAATAACTGTTATAAATAACTACCCTATCCCTAAAACAGCCACCGAAATAAAACGTTTTCTAGGATTACTCGGTTACTATCGAAAATTTATCCCGGACTTTGCACGCATCACTAAACCTCTAACTCAATGCCTGAAAAAAGGATCTAAAATTATTTGTGATCAAAATTATATTAATTGTTTCGAACATTGTAAGACGCTTTTAACAAATGACCCCATTCTGCAATACCCGGATTTCACAAAAGAATTTTTACTAACCACAGATGCCTCTAACGTTGCAATAGGCGCTGTATTATCTCAGGGAACAGTCGGCTCTGATAAACCAATTGCGTACGCATCTAGGACATTAAATTCAAGCGAACTAAATTACAGCACTATAGAAAAAGAGCTTCTAGCTATTGTCTGGGCAACAAAATACTTTAGGCCATATTTATTCGGACGCAAATTTAAAATTATAACAGACCATAAACCTTTGCAATGGGTGATGAGCCTGAAAGAGCCCAATTCGCGACTTACAAGATGGCGTTTAAAATTAAGCGAATACGATTTTACTGTCTTATACAAACAAGGTAAATGTAACACCAATGCCGACGCTTTGTCGCGTATTGAGATTAATAATGACGAACTTTCCTCTATAATTGTAAATCCATCTGAAAAAGATCCTTCTATTAATGATTCTAGGACAGTCACGGCACCGGAAGCCGCGGGCGGGTCTGGAACGCTCACAGTACATACCGATAACGAGAATCCCATCTTGGAAGTCCCGATAACAGACGAACCCTTGAATAAATTCACTAAACAATTAGTCTTAACCATTGTAGGCGATATAAAAGGTAGACCAATAGTAACCAAACCTTTTGAAACCCATACGCGTACCTCAGTTCAATTGTCAGAATCCAACCTAGAAAAAGACGTCATTGATACCATAAAAGAATACGTTCATCCTAAAATTAAAACAGGCCTCCTAATCACCCCGCCTTTAGCCATGTATACCATAATCCCTATAATACAAAGAACCTTTAAAAATTCGGCAATGAATCTTATGCTAACTAAAACGGAACTAGAAAACGTTCGCGAATATTTAAGGCAGCAAGAAATAATTAATAAGTATCATGACGGAAAAACGAATCATAGAGGCATTAATGAATGCTACTTAGCCCTTTCCCATAAGTACTATTGGCCGAAAATGCGTGAGCACATTACCAAATTTATCAACGAATGCGTGGTTTGCGGTCAAGCTAAGTATGACCGAAATCCTATAAAACAACAATTTCATTTAGTACCTTCCGCTACTAAACCTTTCGAGTTAATTCACCTAGATTTACTAACCATTCAAAGCGAAAAGTTTTTAACGATTGTTGACGCGTTTTCTAAGTATGCTCAAGCCTACTATTTAAGAGACGGGACAGCAGTAAGCGTAGTGCAGGCGTTGCTTAAATTTTGTACTCACCATGGAATTCCATATACTATAGTGACAGATAATGGCCCAGAATTCACCAACCAATTAATTACGGAATTTATTAAACTACATAAGATACAACATCGTAAGATAGCGCCGCATACTCCGAATGAAAACGGTATTGTGGAGAGATTTCATTCAACAATTTTAGAGCATTTACGCATTTTAAAAGTTAGTCAAAAGAACGAATCTGTGTTAAACCTTATGTCTTACGCCCTTTTGGCCTACAACAATACAATCCATAGTTTTACTAGGTGCAAACCAATTGATATCATAACAGGACACTTCGATCCACGTGACCCATTCGATGTAGATTTATCTAAACACTTATTACAACAGTACATGACCGAACATAAAGTTAGGATGAGTACAGCCTACAACCTAATTCATGAATGTAGCACAGTCAATCGTAGAGATATAATAGATAACTTAAATAAGTCCCGAGAGGCTGAAAATCAGTACTCTCCCGAACAACAAATATTTGTCAAGAACCCACTTGCCTCACGACAAAAATTAGCATCTCGGTACACCCACGATACGGTTATGGCTGATCTCCCAATTCATATTTACACAAAAAAGAAACGTGGTCCCATTGCTAAATCGAGATTAAAAAGAGTACCTAAAAGTGCCCAATTGTTGCAGGACTCTCCTAGTACTTCATCTACTCCTGAGGTCAGGCCTAACGCAGGAGATAAAACTTGAAAATCTTGACGATGGTCCCGGTGTATTACCTTTCAAGTTAGGTCCCTGTAATATTATTTCGCATTATCACTCCTTTTTGCATTATATCAATCTTCAAGATCTACAATCTAAAATAAACTCTGTCCATAGTCAGATAAATGAATTAAGCATAGATTTGAATAATGAAACATTTTCGTTGTATGAACCCCATACTAACTATTTGAAACATAAACTTCAAACTGTACTTGAACAATTACAATCATTCGAAACAGGTCGTATCAAGAGAGGTCTCGTAGACGGTCTCGGATCCGTAGTCAAAAGTATAACTGGAAACCTTGACTATACAGACGCAATACATTTCAATAATATCTTAAAATCCCTTCAGGATAATGATAACAGATTAGTTACAGAGTTTAACAATCATGTTAGTTTAACTAAAGATTGGATATCACAGCATTCGGAAATAATAGACAATATCGTAAGTAATCAACGTAAATTAGCAGTAATGATTAAAAACGTAATTCAGGATTCAAATTATAGAAAACATAATATAATTAGTTACGCACACTTAGCACAAATGATTTTAATAATTAGCGATAATGTAGACATTTTATCTCAGGAGATAACGAAGTTGCAAAACGTTTTAGCGTTTATAAGAACTTCCACAGCACATCATGATGTTATAAGTTTAAATTCCACTAGGTCTATAATAAATAAGTTACGTAGTTTGTATGGTAGAGATAAGGTAATAGATTTAGACATTCGCGAATACTATGACGTTATTCAATTAGGGTCGTACTATGTAGGAAATGAAATAGTTGTAGTGTATAAATTTCCAATAATCATACCTCAAAATTATGATCTTTATAAAATATCTATTATACCCAATAGGCATAGCGAAATCCTAACCCCACACTTCCGATTCCTTGCTATCCATTCGAAAGATTTCAAGTATATAGAGGCTGAATGCCCGAAGTCCAGTAAAGGGTATCTATGCGAAGAGATACACAACGTACATAGCCGAACGTCACCGGACTGCATCCAAACGCTTATCACTACACAACAGAGGATTCCTGAATGTCACCCAGTAACTGTATCACTGCATAAACCAGCCTTTGAGAAACTCGATGATCGTCATTACACCATCAGTTTCCCAGTACCTACGAAGATACGTCTATCATGCGGACAAGATCTCTACAAGATGATAAAAGGAAGTTATCTCGCCATAATCCCCTACAATTGTTACCTAGAAACGGTGGAGTTTACGATTTCAAATACAAACGATCGTCTGAAAGGTCAAGCCCTGAAGATAATAGATGTACCAAAGGAAAAATCACCCAGTCAGATGTTAACACCAAATTTCAAGCTTAACTCTATTAATCTAGACCATCTTCACGAAGCGAATACAAAGATATCGTTGCAGCAGCCGCAGCAGACATACTATACATCAAACTCAGACACTATTTATCACACCACTATACCGATGTACGTACTTCTATTCGGTACATGTGCACTTATTAGCGCGATGGCTTACCGACGTTATCGTCTCAAGAAAAGTAATCTGAAGAAAGAGCAACCTGAGGATAATCAAATAGAACTTCAACGCACCTATGCTATCCCGAATACAAGAAGAATTGATCCAGAGCATCCTCCAGCGCAATTTACGACCAAGGTCTTCAATAGTCGCTGTTCTACGGGGGGAGGTGTTACGCAGGCATAGTCGTAGTATATCCCTTGTTAAGCAGTGACCTCGATCGCGCTTGACAACATTGCGCGTACCTAGAAGCTGATGCAGCACAACGTGCCGAAGACGACACTATTGACGCCACATGCAGGAATTTCGCAAGCATTATTACTTGGTCAATCGTCGACTAAATTAGTACTTAATTTAAACATAAGTTTTAATATTGTAATTCTGTAGTTTTAATTAAAGTCTTTTAAATAAATTGATTTTTTTTGCATCTTCTGCTGCGACCATACTTAATTAATGTTCAGAAAAACACAAACAACAATATTATGTGTACAAAAGAGTAAAGTATACAGATAGCAAACGAAATATGCATTTTTATACAGGTTTCGACATAAATAATTACGGGCCAAAGGGTTAGGTATTTAGCTGCGTACAATACCTACGTTTTGACCCATATTGCGTGATACATTATTACACTATCTTTATCTAAACACAGATTATTAATTAGCTGCCTGTATACCTAACTAAGGATGGCCGTTAAGAAGATGGATGAAAGAAGATTTTATGCTACGGAAATGAGAATGATGAGGTGGATGTGTGGAGTTACCAGAATGGACAAAATAAGGAACGAGTATATTAGAGGAAGTTTGAAAGTGGCGCCAGTGATAGAAAAATTGAAAGGGAACCGTTTGGTATGGTATGGGCATGTGATGAGGAGAGATGAAACGCATGTTACTAAAAAAGTGATGAATATGTGGAGGGATGGAGGGGTAGAGGAAGACCAAAGAAAAGGTGGATGGAGTGTGTTAAAGCGGACATGATAGAAAAGAGAGTGACTGATGATGTGACGGCCGACAGAGATGAATGGAAGAAAAGGACATACTGCGCCGACCACAAGTAAATTGGGACAAGGGCAGGAAGATAATAATAATTTATTTTTATAATAATAATAAATTTATTTTATAAAGGCAAACTTAAACTAATGACAAAAATTATAAGTATAGGCTAATTAAGCATGGTAGCATCTGTAGCCGAACTAGGACGAGCCTGTATCTCAGCATACAGCGCCAAACCTTCTAATACATAGAATGACTTCACTTAAGTATAAATCAACTCACTCAAGTATAAAACAAAAAAAGAGATGATAGATTTTCGATAGAGAGATATTGATAGATGATGATACCTAACTCTTTTGTTGACTGTACTTCACGGTGGCAAATAATAAATTTCATCCATTATTGCTCCCCTCAAATTGTAATAGATCATGACAAGGATTTTATGAATCGTAAATGAATGAAGGAGCCATTGTCATACAAAATGAATGACCGATCCACTCACTTAGAAGTATATTCATAAACGAGATGAGCAGATAGGATATTGGAACAATGATAATATTATTATTTTACTACGTCTGCGACCCTTGTCAAGGTTATGTCTGTCGTATGGTGAATGTATAGACGACAGCAGGTCAAGCTATCCAAAACTGTCAAATTTTCCCAATTGAAAATGGACCTTATAATTTTGTTTTAAAGTTGAAAAGCTAACAAAGAAATTAGCCAGATTGGGGTAACTTGATGTTCTGGCTTGTGTACAAGAAAAAATGTTAAGAAGGTATACTATCTTTTTATTTTTTTTTCCTGCTCTTTTAATCATTCATACCATCGCGCCTGTATTAGTGAAAAGTTAGACAGAGGTGTACTTAATCGACCTAATCATACACCCACACTTCGCCGGTATGTTTAGGTCCCGTATAATAAGAAATTAACAGTCAATGATTGGAGTTGGATTTTAACTTTATGGTTAAGAAGTTACTTTCTAACTAGCTGTTGTTCACGGTTTTACTTGCATCCCAAAGGATTTTTTTGAGATAAGCGGCAGACTATGTCTTTCTCCAAGGTCTAATCTATATCTGTACCAAATTTAACCAAAAGGTTCAGCGGTTTAGGCGTGAAGGCGAAACTTACAAACAGAGTTACTTTCGCATTTAATTTAAGAAGGGAAGTAACAATTACCCCTGTATTCCCAAAAGACAAGTCATATTAATCATACACCCACAATTGTAGTATGTTTAGTTCGCCGGTCTTTATGGGAGGCCATTGTTCAACAGTAGATCTCCGGATGGCTGATATGATGGTGATAACGATGATGATTCCATCTTGAATTTACTCCTTCATTCTCCTCTTACTCTCAGCCCCATTAACCCATAAGTCTCCATCAGCCGTCATTTTATATCTTAGTTCCTTCCGTATATAAATTCTTTCACACAATTCACCAATTTCTTTAGTCTCCCCCTTTTGTAATATTCATCTACATTTATCCTATCTACAACAGTACTTACAACCATCAGTTTCTATATACCTACACCAATCTACTCCGTTGCACCCTCGGGCAATATTTCAACAAATAAACATATTCGTAGGGGTGGCGTGTCGAGGGGAGAGTATGTTAAATAATTAGTTTGTCTGTTAGTGTTGGTAAAGAAACTTATGTACCTTTGAATGTGTTGGAGTTCATGGTCATGGATTTACAAAGTAATAGTAAGTTAGTGAGTTATACCTCGAAGAGCCGTCTGTCCCGGTTATTATACAAACACAAGACAATTGTTAGTATAGTCAGAAGCTCAAAAAGCTATACAACCAGTTTCCTCAGGATATCGGTATTTCATATCGCTTCGTGTAAAATACTGATATTCAGCCGCATTTCATCTTCATCGGACTACCAGACGCTGGGGAGGGCTTTCACCCACATGTGGTCGAAATCCCTTTTCAGCGCACGAAGCGACATGCTTCATCTTTTCTCATTCGCACCGCAAAAGAGTGGAATGCTCTCCCTGCGTCTGTGTTCCCAGACTCATACAACCATGATGTTTTCAAGATAAGAGTGAATCTTCTGGGTAAGCGTGTTCCACCTTCGACCTCGTCATCGCTTACCATCATCATACGTAAGCCCATGAACCATAAAAAAAAAGAAAAATAAAAGAAAAGATGGTTAGACTGGAAGCTGACCCCAACATAGTCAGGACAAGACTCGGAGGTTGAGGCTCGGGTAATTTTGCGGAATTGTTTTAGTGTACGGTTAGATCAATGTACCGCTAGTTGTATTTTTATAAAATAACTCTTTTCATTCTCCAAGCCTTTTTACCAACTATGTTGGGGTCGGCTTCCAGTCTAACCAGATGCGGCTGAATATCATTATTTTACACAAACCGATTACCATCAGACCTCCGCAACCCAATTTTTGGGTAATACCGATACCCTGAGGATAGACTGGTTGTCAGGCTTTTTAGGTTTCTGACTACCACTTATGATTATCATAGATGTGCGTATGACAACCGAGAGCGACGGCTTCACGTACTCTCCAAGGCACGGAGGGGTCTCAATGCGTTAAGAATGGTCACCCATCCACAAACTGACCGCGACTAGCGCAGCTTAACCTTGCAGATCGGTTGATGATCTTAATTATTACTTAGCCACGAGCCCCTCTCCTACCCCTCTTTTTTATAAGATAACATACAAGCATAATGTGGACCGCCTTATGGTATTATGCGGTATAGTATGGACGAAACTTCCTGCTACAAGCAACGTGATACCAACATGGGAAAAATAATAGGATTATGGAACATAATGAACTGATTTTCCTCAAAGGAAAAGTTGCGAGAAATAAATGTACGGGTGTGGACGCATTGAATGCCATTGGTGATTCTGAAAATATTTCCCGGCCTTTCTCGCAGTAACGTTTCTCATTTTTAATTTTTACCCGACAATAGCTCAGCAAAAAGGAGCGTTATGATTTTGACCGGTATGAATGTATGTTCATCTGTTCCCTCATACCTACTTATCATAATAATTTGACAAATGAAGTATCATTGGAAGCGAGGTGATCGTCAGCGAGTTATGTAACGTCATATTAGGTATAATTGAATATGGCGCGCTCTAGAGGACAACAAAAAGGTATTAATAATTATGCCATGTTGGTTATCAATAGGAAAACGCTAAATATAAAATAATTTATAATTTGGTATATTATGTTATTATTTTTCTTGTAAACGCTTACAGACCGAGGAATATTTATTGAAAACAAATAATTCGCTATAGGTTCTCTCTCTGTAACATGGGACCTAAACATACCAGCAAACTGTGGGTGCACATTATTTTTTTTATACCACTAAGGTGGCAAAATAGCATACCTAATGGCCCACCCGATGGTAAGCGGTTACCGTAGCCTTAAGACGCTTGCAACAGCAGGGGTATCACTAGCGCGTTGCCGACCCTGTAAAATGAAAGAGGAATAGTTCGGTTCGGTTAGTATAAGGATCAAAGTCCTCCCACTTCCAACAAACGTTTCCTCGCGGAGCACTGGCAACCTTGCTCACCGTAACGAACACAACACAGCTCAAAGCAGAGTTATTTCACTTCGATTTAGTACACTTCTGCTTAACTTTTCGGGGTATTCAAGTGTTGTGTTATGTTATTTTATGTAAAGATGGTCTCGTCGGAAGGCTCCCACGAGTATTTTTCAGTCTTCACATTTCTCGTAGCGAGGACAAGCAATATAGATCACATTATAGAAAATGAAGGTACAAAAACACAAGAAAATATACCAAAGAAACTCTTAGAAAAACATTGAATAAGTTCTGTGCCAATTCTCAATAATGATTTCTATATTTTTAATTTCAACATCAACAGAAGAAATAAATATCTGAACAGAAAGAAACCTTAGAAAAACTTTTCCAGAACAAACATTGATTTGTCTTCACTACGGATTTCTGATTTCTTGGTAATAAAGCCAATGTTCGTAATAACTTGAAAAAAAATATTGGAAGAAAATAATATTCTGTAGAATTTTTCTAATTAGGGATTACGTAAGTCTGTCCAAAACAAAGGCGCAATATCTTTTTATTATATAAGGCCTAAAGCTAAAAGCTTTAAAAGCTTTTAAAAAAGCTGTGTGCTTAGGCACACAGAGTGGCCTATGCCCAGCAGTGGGAAGAACTAGGCTGAAAAAAAAATGGGCAAAAGAAAATCAAGCCTAAATGTTTATGTACGCCAATTCTTCGTGAAAGATCGGGCAGAGAATAAAGAAAGAAAGAAAAAAAGAAATGATATTTATATTCGCCCCTTTAACGACGCACAACAAACAAGGTATTTTTTTAATAATAAATGACTAGCGTAGCAGTCGAGCTTAAGCTCACTAGATCCATGAGGCAGTTACCGTTATAAGTACTAATAATGAAAGTAATTAATATCATACTATATACAAATACTAAAAGTTTGCATCACAGCAAAAACTATATAAATCATCAACTCCACCCCATCTCTGTTAAAAAAATATTGCAAGACGGACTTGTTGACAGGCCGCCAACCTTCGGCACATCATTTATCAACGTCTGGCAGAAGAGCGGGGTATTATTAGCAACGACAAATGGTTGGCGATCGCTTATCTATTGATTTGAACATCTATTGGGTTGGATGTGTTAATATTGTGTCGGTTTTTTAGGGTTCCGTCAGATTCAGAGAATGCTCTAATACATTTTGGATGTTTGGTGCTTGTAAAAAGTAAAATTACCAATTGCAATCTCATTACTTAGCGTGTTTTTTTTGATGCAATTTTCAGAATATACCAGTTTCAGTCTCGTATTGGTGCCTGTCTGCGTTTCTAATATTTTTACTTCAATTACATGTAATTTATTAAATTATTAACGATACAAGAGAATCAGAATCAATAGATATTTGTAAAAAAATTACAATGTTACAAAAAGATCTCCTATACGGCCTCTTCTGTGCCAAGAATTATTATTATTATGTATTGTAAACTCGACAAAAGAATTAGAAATACAGGCAGCTTACGACATCTGTGTTTTGACAAATATTTTGTAATTGTATCTCACTTTGTATGTCAAAACACAGGTGTTACTGGCTGTTTTACACACAAAACCCTTTAACACATTCTATTATTATTATATACATACATACTTTCACTCCTATATTTCCCGAAAAGTAAGGTAGAGGTATACTAACGTATTCCCACAGTTTACCGGTATGTTTTTGTCCCATGGGGACGAGCCTATTGCCATTTAACCGGGTCCAAATCCAATCGTCGAGCCGCTAATGTGAATTTTATAAAACTTTACTGGACCTGGGAATAGAACTGCAAGCCCTAACGTAACCGTACCGAATCTCTTGTCGGATAATTACGGTGCTACCTGCATACCTTACTCTCTCGTCGAGTGTACTTCTTGACGCAGGAATTTCACAAAAGCAATAAGTAATGTCAAATTTTGTGCCTTTTTATTTGGATCGGATTTTATTTCTATTCATAATATGAAAACAGGCATTTTTTCTATACGGATCCCTAGCAAATATCCAGTAACGTACATAATTACGTGACCATTTTATTATGTTCACGAACCAAATACCACGATAACATATTGTGGCCAGACGATATCATTTTTATGGAAATTCCCTCCGTCGTATTATATTTTACGAAATACAGAAAATATTGTGCGAATAACACAAAGAAAAGGACCTGCTGTTGAATTTACTCCGGGCTTCTTATCAAATACGAGAAAAATCATTTCTTTTCGTTAGTGAAGTAATATTATGTTTTTAATTTACTTTTCACTTTTGGTTTAGTTGTTTGCTACTGTTGCTAGATATTATATCAATAACCATAATTGTATACATACGCCTGTATTCCCGGAAGGTTTAGGTAGAGGTATACCAATGTACACCAATAATAGTTTGCTGGTATGTTTAAGTCCCAAGTAATAGGGGGCGAGCCTCTTGCCATCAATCAGGCACAAATCTAAACACCAATCTGCTACTGAGAAAATAATCAATAATTCAATCAAAATTTGTAAATACGTCCTTATAATGTTTACTAAACACTAGTGTTTGTGTTTGTCTAGGCAAACGCAAACATTTCTGTTCATCACATAAATATTTGTGTCCTATGGGAACAAACCCACGATCTCGTGATCAGCAGTGCGACACTCAAACGAATAGGCCACAGACGTCTGTATTATATGATAATGCGCTACACAGTGTTGGTCAAAGCGCTGAAAGTTTTGTGGTTTTGGGTATCAGACTGAAATGTAGCGTTGGGATATCGCGGGTCTGAATTTAATCAGCGAAACACAATGGTGTTTCCGCGCAGGGAGCATTAACACGTCCACGGAATATGGGCCGCCCCTATAGGCTAGTAACAAAGAACATTCGCGAGGACAGCAGTAAACTAGAATATGTAGGTGCTACCTTTATTTTCCTTTTGAGTGTATTTTTTAATACACAATTAATCCCTCTCATTCTGAGAGGAGACCCGTGCCTACCAGCGAGACAAAATATGGGTTGATGATATTGCTTTATCACGATGATGATGAACTTATCGGTCTAGTTGTTGCAATTGCGACTACTGATCAAGAAGTCCTCGGTTCGGTCGAGCAGTGTTAATAGATTTTTATATGAAATTCTTCAAAGCAGATTTTGGGTCGCATCCTATTATAAATGGGCTATAAAACATAACCGCAAAAATTCTCGGTTACGAGTTTTGGAACTGATCTTAAAGTTATACTGGCCAACTTTGTTCAATCTGGGATTCGAAACCGTAAAATAGTCTACCGCGCTGACCTTATGCGGGTTGGTAGACTTCACACGCCGCCCGTCGAGAAAATTTCGTAAGGCATGCAGGTTTCCCAACGATATTTTCCTTCGTCGTTTAATAAATAATTAATTTTAAATTTCAAAATAGCTTTAAAATCTTAGCATGTAAAATGCCAAAAAATACAAAAAGATAGTTTAATAGGTAAGGTGGCATCGTTCGACATCGAACTAACTGTAAACTAAGTCATGTCGGTTGAGAAGCAAAAAAGTTGCTTTGCATTCAGAATGTGAAGTCAAAATTCGATATGGCGTGTAGGAGTCGCGGTGGCTTAGTGGTCATAGCGTCTGGTGTACCTAACCAGAAGACGCAGGGAATCGTGCCCCTGGTCGAATTTTTCCTTCGCTAAAATAGTTTTAAAATCTTACCAAGGCAAATGCCAAAAAATATAAAAAGATAAATAATTAATTATATATTAATACGCATAAATATCATTATGAGGTAATACACTGCTATTTGGTTCTCCTTTACACCCCCCACCCCTCATTTGCATGGTCTGAGCGGGCGATCAGAGCGCTCCTGCGGTTTGTTAATCTTTTAATGGAATTAACCCACACCCGCCGATGTCACTAACAAAATAGCGGTGCGAGAGAACTAAAGTACTGGACGTGTCCTAACTTGTTTTATTCTCAATGGACTTGCGTGTGACCCGTTCTTCCCCATTGGAAAGCAATAGGGTGGTTGACAATGTACGCTTCAAGATTCTGTTCAATCGAGTTTTCTGTACTGATAGATTGTAAATATCTGGAAACATATAATCGGGCAATGAATTCCACACTTTGGCGGTACACATAATATTATAGTTGTCAATGTAGCTTACAAGGTAGCTTAGTTTCTTTTTTTTTTTTTTTTTATGGGATAGGTGGCAATCGAGCAGACGGATCGCCTGATGGTAAGCGATTTCCGCCGCCCATGGACACCCGCAACACCAGAGGAGTCACAAGCGCGTTGCCGGCCTTTAAAAGGGAGCACGCTCTTTTCTTGAAGGTTTGAAGGTCATATTGGTCCGGAAATACTGCAGGCAACAGCACAGTTTAGTTGTGCGAGGCAGAAAGTTTCTAGAGAAACGCACAGTAGTGGACTGCCAACCATCTAGATGATGTGGATGGAACTGCTGTCGCGTGGAACGATGGCGGAAAGTAGCAGCAGGGATCAACCCGAACAATTCCTCGGAGCATTCCCCATAGTACATGCGATAGAAGATGCATAGCGAGGCCACATCTCTACGCAGCGCCAAGGGGTCTAGCCGGTTTGAAATATCTATAGTAATATCTATATATATCATAGTTTCTTCTAGTTTACTATCTATTTAACTGAATAATACATGGGTCACGATGATTTTCAACATTAAAATTTATTAATTACGATTCTCCTTATTAAAATATACACATATTCACAAACTACAGGCACACATAAACATCCATTAACACACATACCTTTTTAATCTTACCCCAACTTACCACAACTATTATTACATAATTATCTTGATAATATACGATACGGTTCATCGGATAATCAATTAAATGTATTTCTTAGGTATCTGACTAATAAAAAAATCTAGTATGAACTAGTTTTAACTAGTAATGACTATCTCGGATGAAAACGGTTCTGGCGAAATTAAATTGATGCTATTTCCCAAGTACGCTCGATTATATACGTAAACCACGTCTCACTATCAATGTATCGCTGCCGCTTCCATCTATTTTAGTTCTTGACGTTCACCTAGTAGATTGTTTCGTTCCTTGCATAATTACTTAGCTTTTGTTACTTAATTGCAAAGAGAGAAGTAGGGTTTTTAGCACAATGAGATGAACGGTTAGATGGCTGATTAAATATTTTTTTTTACAGAGACATTAATATTGGTAACAGACCAACAATCAAGTTTCAACTAGAGGTCGGACAATAACAAACGTTTGTTTTCTATAAATCTATTCTATTTCAAACTTTCATATGCTTAGAAAAATATGTTTGAAATTGAGTTTTTTATACCACTAAGGTGGTAAGCGGTTACCATAACCTATATACGCTTCTTGCCCGATGCTGACCCTGTAAATCTAACGAGGAATATTTGGGTTGGCAGTATAAGGGTCAAAGTTCCCTCATTGCGTTTTCGTTGCAAAATTGTGGAATAGGTTTTTTTCGATAACTATTAAAAAAAAAGTTATTTATAATCAAGCTCATAAAAGAACTTATTTTATCGTTTATAAAATACTAGCTTTTGACCGCGGTTTTACCTGAATTCAAATGGCTTTTTAAGACAAAATGACTATATCTATGTCCTATTTCAAGGTCTAGCCTATCTCTATACTAAATTTCATCAGGCATTAGTTTAGGCAGAGGAGTACCAAAGTACAGAGGCCAGCACATCAAGCTACCCCAATCTGTCATTTTTTTTTATAGATTTTCAACTTTAATACAAAACAATAAGGTTCTTATTCGTTTTGGATAGCTTGACCTGCTGTGCTGGCGTCTGTACATTAATAGTTAGCTCCAGTATGTTTAAGTCCCATGTAATACGGGCCTTTTTTATGGAAAAGGCCCGTATTTCATGAGACCCGGAAAAGGGAGGCAAGCGGGTCACCTCATGGTAACTGACCACCGCCGCCCATTGACAACCACAACACCAGAGGGGTTCCAAGTGCGTTGCCGGCCTTTGAGATAAGAATAGGCTCGCTTCTTGAAGGTTGCCATGTTGTACCGGATCGGAAATACCTCCGCTGGTAATTGATTCCACAGAGCAGTCGTTCGCGGTAAAAAGTTTCTTGAGAAACGCACGGTGGTGGACACCCATTCATCGAGGTGAGATGGATGAAAGGAGGTCATCAAAAGCCCATACAACTCGGCCCAAATTTGTACCTGACGTACATGACAGCTGTCAAGTTGACAGTTTTTACTATGAAATCACTATGAAAGTGTTAATAATGTACCAAAATGGAGCATAAAAAAAAGTATGACTAGAGTTTTAACCAGTGTAATACAGGGTATTTTTTCCAATAAGGGTACCCTCAGTACATCATTTGGGCAGATTTTGGTGACATCCTTTCGATCTCCGGCGAGTGGATCTGCCTATTGCCAATAACCAGTTACAAATCCAAACACCGACCTGCTACTGAGAACTGCATAGAAAACCCAAATAACAGTACTCCACTCCAATGTCCATCTTAAGTATGTCTGGAAGAAATATGTTTTTTATTGCATTAAGTATTTAAAAAGTCGTATTTATCATTTTGGTCATTAAAGTATATATAAATAAATACTGCACGACCTGGAAATCGAAACGCAGACTTGAAATCCTAAAGTGAAGCAGTAAATTACACGTCAAAGGCTCCTAATATCGGTTTTAACCTCATTCAAAGCCCGAATATATTTGGCAAGTTAAAGTCACTACCAGAAAATTACAAGAGCCAAGAGTTGCTAGACAAACTTTAAGTCAGTGTATGCAGGTAAGTTAGCAACTAGTCAGACCTTCGAGCTAATCTTCAACGTTAACTAAACAAGCTATTCACGTTGTTTTAGAACTATCAATGGTGTTAGGAGTAGTCCTTCATGCTCGGAGCCTTTTCCCAACACTATGATGAGGTCGGTTTCCAGTCTAACCGACTAACAGTTGAAATTTTAACAAAAAAAACATTGATCATATTGATTTCTGACATTCACGCGAATATTATACATTGAAATAAAACTACTTTTAAGGATTTAATCGCGTTATATTGATATTATTAATCCCGACGTTTCGGACCCTTTACAGCGTCCATGGTCATAATATCAATCACCGTTCATAATATTATCAATATAACGAGATAAAATCCGTAAAAAGTAGTTTTAATTCAAAACATTAATCAATCAATAGTGTCAAAGGTCTCGAGTTAAAATATTTTCAAATTAAAATTCGAATTCATGTGCGTTGCAGAGTTTATTAAAACATAAAAATTACCTATGAAATATACAAAATCTTGCTTGTTAACTAAAATACCTTTCATCAACTATAAAATGAAGACTAATATGGTATCCCTTTCCCGTAAAGGAAGTGGTACGGTTCAATCAATTCATCTACTAATTTTATTTCTCGTTCATTCCGACCGCATTGAACGAAGACGTCTCGATATAAAGTACAGACGGCAAAAGTAATAAGTAAACACACAAATCCAGCAACGCATCTCTAAGTAACGGTTCTCTACGATTAACTTGTAACCAATATTAAAGGTAAATTAATATGCAAAGTGTACTATTTATTTTATTTTTTATTTTATTTAACAGGTACAGAAACAGACCACAGATTAAGTATTACATACTAGCATTATTTTAACATACAATTTATAAACCTGAAGTCCAATTATGACTGTACATAACATTCAAACAGTTAAACAACTTTTATGAGGAGTAAAAAAAACGTGTTAGGAAAGTTAAGTTTTGAAAAAAAAAGTTAAATTGTGTTAAAATATTGATAAAATTTTAGCTTAAGTAGAGCATTCTTAAAAATATTACGACTTTCATAGAAAATATCAACATTGGAACAGATAACATTATATTGTTTGCACATTCTTAATAGAGCATTGTTTTGGGACACATTGTTGTTGCACGATGGTACACTACATACCTATCTCATCCAATATTTAGAGCTAAATGTCTGAACTACAACTCTTCTACTAAATTATTTAACGTTCTTGAAAACGTTTATGCCGATATCTTAAATGTTATACAGAATTCATTATTTCTGATAGAACGAAAAATAATATTTCAAAAGATAGGATTCAGAAGGCTTTGCCAGTTGCTACATGTCAAAATATATTAACATTCTGCCGTATCCGAGTACAGAGAATAACATTCACTAAAAGCGGGCTTGCACACAGAATTATTTTCCCGATTGTACATAATATTGGTCTGCCTAGCGATGTTACATTACTTAGATTAGTTTTTAGGTAAGCATTCAGGCTGCACGGTATAAGCAAATTATATTTTGTGGTATTTTGTACCGGATACCTGAACTGATAGACTGGTAACACAGCACAGTTTAATTTCGGGATATATGGGCGTATTTTTGTACATTATTTTTGTACAAAGCGGGAGCGCATACAAAATCTTGCTTCAGTTTTATACTAGTTGTAGTCAGATAGATAGAATACTCATGATGTCATAATATAGGAAAGCATGACGAACAATCAAAATATATTATTTTTATACACACTTATTTTTCAATTACCGAAAAGAAATTAAGGGGTCATTGCACTCATAATAATGAACATCTTTTACTGTGGGACAAACCCCGAAATCATGAAAAACAAATAGCTGTTCTATCCATTTATTACTCAACTTACCAAAATGTACGGAAAAACTGTAAGAATAAATACATTTTTGTAAGAAAATTTATCTCGCGACAATCACTAAAAACTTACTACACGTCTGTTCTTGAATGTCTCATTATTATAACAAAATGCGGTTACTGACCCTTAATTATTTATCGTACAAAGTAGCATCTATCCCAAAAGGCCATTACTAATTATAAAATTATATTAAAAGTATATTTGAAAGCTTCCAACACAGTTGAAACATTAAAAAATTCTCTCAATTTGCAGCCTACTCTGTAATTGCAGAGGCGTTTCATATGACAGAGAAGTACAGAAGATTTATTTTATAAATCTTACTTATTTACATAAATTCTATGCTTTAGAGAAATATCAAGCATAACATATCAAGCCTTTTTATATGCAAGCACATTTTAGATAAATAAATATAATTTAAAAATCAATTTACACTTATTACAAATACAAAGAATGCTTAGAGAGAGTACAACGCAAGTTCCTTAAAACAATGCAGTATCGTTGCTGCCGTGACATAAATATAAGCACCAATTCCCTTAATAAAAACATTAACCTACCAGATTTGGAATCTAGACGCCTTTTCCTTGAAACCATGTTCTTGTACGACTTGTGCAATAACAGATTCGACTGTCCTGAAATAACTAATAAGTTGTGTTATATTGTTCCGAGAACTGTCATTAGACGAGAGGTTCGCGCGCGTCCCCTATTTGCTGTTCTATCTAGTCACACTAACGCTGGTAATCGTGCACCTCTTCGTCGTATTGTCAATAATTACAATAAACTTTTTATAGACTTAGATATTTTTTCATTGTCGCATAGTAAATTTAGGTGTTTATTGTTACAAAAAGTAACTTCAACATAAAGGCAAAAAGGTATATTTGTAAATGTATAAATTTTGTAGTAAGCACATAATAGTTCTATTAGTTTTAAATTTGATTTAGTTATAAATAATATCTGACTCGCTTTTTTTCCGTTCGCTATTTAAATATGTACTTACTTAAAATGTGGATAACGTTGTGGGCTACACAATCACATATTATTTAATGTTAAGACCATAGAGTAAGAAAATTGTGTAACTGTTTGTTTTCCCGAATAAAAAAAAATAAAAAAAAATAAAATAAATAAAAAATTTATTATGCAAAGGAAAAATGCGACCGCGGGCAGTATTCGAACCTGCGTCTTCTGGTTAGATACACCAGACACTATGACCACTTAACCCTCGCAAGGTTTTCCTTTTCTTAATAAATTTAAAATCTTAGAATGGAAAATCCCAAAAAAAAAAACAAAAAGATAGTTAAAAATAAATATTTAAAAAAATTACAACTTTTGTACTTTAAACATTCTTTTTTTGAGAATTCTTATTGAGAGTATTCTGTCACGTGTGTAATTTCGGAGACAGTTTCCTTCACTATAAAAGAACCAAGCTTTAATCAAGCTTTTTATGAGCCTTCTGTTCCTTTTTATGCATGCCTATGTCAACCCACACCGGTCATGCAAACCGAATGAATTAATTCTCCGCGCCGGACCACTGAAGGGTTGAAAGTCTGTCAACGTAACAAATTCCTCTTAATTAGACCGTCTCATGGTCCCTTTAACTTTTTCATTCGGCTTTAAAAAATATACAGACGTATTTAAAAAATATACCGGAAATGTCGTGAATGTAATGTTTACAAGGTAACAACATACTTGTGAGTAGTGATGTTGATAATCGATTATTGATAATGGATCGAAACAGCTGAAATTATCTTAATTATCTCAAAGGTATACAATATCTCACTGAATTATTCAATATTCATGAATGAATGAAGCTAAAGATTTATTAACCTTTGCTTCCTGTCATCTCAATGCTGTGATAGTGATGTTGATAATCGATTATCAATAATCGATTATTGCACTGCACTGCTTGTGAGATTGACATGGACCTCCGCAACCCAATTTTGGGACAATACCGATAAAAATGGAACCTAGTAACAGTCGGATTGCCAATAATTAACAACTAAAACATGATCATTGAATATTGTTACTTTAAAAGAGACCATGATTCTCTGAGTTTGCTTCGGCGTTTCTTCTCAGAGGTCGTCAGCTAGGAAATGCCGGCTCCATCTAGTTTTAATTAATAATTAGTAATAAATGTCATTGATCATGTAACAATTAAAAATGTAGGGTAGCTGTCAGTAATTATATCATCAAGACGCCCACCATCTCAGTCTACCCGTGACCATGGACGCTGTAAAGGGTCCGAAACGTCGGGATTAATAATATCAATATACGCGATAAAATCCGTAAAAAGTAGTTTTATTTCAATGTATAATATTCGCGTAAATGTCAGAAATCAATAACCTAGTAACAACTCATAAAGTTTCATTGTCAAGCAGTACATCGCTTGAGACTCGTGGCTCGGGAGGGCTCATGGGTAATTTATAACCACACTGATCAACCGATCTGCAAGGTTAAGCTGCGCTAGCCACGGTCAATATGTGGATGGATGACTATTCTTAACACATCGAGATCCCTCCGTGCCTCAGAGTAAAACCGTCGGTCCCGGTTGTCATACGAACACCTATGAACATCGTTAGTAGTAGTCAGAAGCCCAATAAGCCTGACAACCAGTCTATCCTCAGGATACCGATATTTCCCAGAAATTGGGTTGCTTCGTATAAAACGCTGATATTTAGCCGCATCTGGTCAAATTGGAAGCCGACCCCGACATAGTTGGGGTCAATCCTTTTCCCCAGAGGCTGATAATAATAATTATGATATCCAGCAGTACACCTCTGTCTATTCGTACAAAGAATACAGGCGTGATGTTATTTACCAATAATTCTAATCACTACCTAAATAAGTCGCTGACCCGGAAAATATAGACATCTTCTCATTAAGCTTGACGAGAGATTAACATAACATTTCCCCTTAATTGACAGGGGGGAATTCCGAGTTTTTCCTCCAACATCAAAAAGATGTCCGCCCTTTAATTAACCCACCGTATAGATTGACGTTTAATTTTTTATAGCTGATTGGATTTTGACAATTAAGAATGATGATCGTAGTTACTTACCCTTAAATTAGTGTCAAAAGTTCTGATAATGGGGGGTGTATAGAAGTGACAATGGAATCATCCATCAAGGAATAATTAACAGACAAGAGCTCGTGGTTAAGTGATCATTACGCTGATCAACCGATCTCCAAGGTTAAGCTGCGCTTGCCGCGGTTACTCTGTGGATGAGTGAACATTGTTAACACATCGAGAGCCTTCCATTCCTCGGACAGCTCGTAAAGTCATCCATCCCTGTTGTCATGCGAACACCTAAGACCATCGTTAGTGGTAATTAGAAATCCAGAAAGCCTGACAACCTGTCTTTCCTCAGGATATCGGTATTGCCCAGAAATTGATTTGCGCAGGTCTGATTGCAGTCGCTTCGTGTAAAATACTGATATTCAGCGATACACAAGAAGCCCCAAATATAGTTGGAAAAGGCTCGGAGAATATTATACATAACTAGCTTACCCGGCATACGTTGTTTTGCCATAAAAAAAAAAATTAGGGGTATGAAAAATAGATGTTGGCCTATTCTCAGACCTCCCCGATAAGCACAAAAAAATTCATCAAAATCGGTCAAGCCGTTTCGGAGGAGTATGGCAACGAAAACTGTGACACGAGAATTTTATATATTAGATATACTAGTCTATATCTCCCTTGCTTCTAACTTATCATTATTTGTGTTTATATTATTGATGTGCGTTAAATAGAAGAAGAAAGAAAGAAAACAGAAGAAAGAAGAAACAGATAAAATATTTAGTTTCGTCCATAACGACGTACGACAGTTATCGGGCCAAAGGCCAATGTGACAGTCAAGACACTACAAAAGCAAAAACATACAAAACCAAAAGAAAGTCGAATAAAAAAATATGCATCTGACAACACTGGCAAGTGGCAACCAACATAATAAAAAAAGTATACATAAACGATAATAAAGCTTTTAACGATTAAATTAGGTAGTGCTACTAAAACTTAACTTAATAGCTTACTAGCTTTGGCCCGCGACTTCATCGGCGTGGAAAACTTACATCTAATTATCGTTGTAATGTCTAATTAGCTCAAAATCGTTATAAATTATAGCCTCTAATTGTGTTATTCCGATGTATAAATAATAATTCTGTAAAGTTTCATCAAATTCCGTTCAGTAGTTTTTGCGTGAAAGAGTAACAAACATTCATCCATCCATCCTCACAAACTTTCACATATTTTATAATATTAGTAGGATGTTTAAATAAAAGAGAGGGATGTGCATCGCATCACCGAAAAAGGGTCAAAACTCAAATGAATACATAAATAAATAATTTATAATAATTATGCAAGATAAGAAATCTTAAGCACAAATAGTAAAAGGCTTCAATAACTAATTAAATACCTAACTATGTATTTATTAAGTATAAATTGTACGGAGACTCACGATCCCGCAGTCAAACTGATAACACAGTTTTGTGGGGCAACGTTTAATTGTAAGCACTTTTTGTAAAATAAAATAAATAAATAAAAAAATACTTATCTACATACATACATACATACACTCATGCCTTTTTCCCATAGGGGTAGGCAGAAACTAAAGAACGCCACTTGCTACGATTCTTGCATACTTCTTTCGCTTCGACCACATTCATACATCTTGTCATACATACACGCCGGTTGCGAGTACTACGCACCTGACCTTTTTGAAGAACCTCACCAATAAGGTCGGTATAAGTTTTTCTAGGGCGTCCCCTCTCGGCGGTTCCACTGACATTCGCCATATAAATCCTTTTTGTTAGTCGCCTTTCATCCATTCTCTCGACATGCCCAAACCATCTCAGCATATTCTTCTCAATTCTCGTCACTACATCGTCTTTTAAGCCGCAACGTTCTCTTATCACACCCAAATACTTATCTCACCCTGAAAATCGCATCCTCGCGACTTGCGACCGCTACGCAGATCCTGCACATTACTCCAAAATTGATCATCGTATCTGCATACCATACACAGCAATGGAAGTCGATGGGCCGTCCCTAAACTTTGCCAAGCAAATGGAGACAATTAATGGAACGTCAGTCACAACAAATATACTTGGCATCTAATAAATTCAAGTTGCGTAGTCTCATGTTATAGCTGTCAGCCTTCTGACAGTCGTCTTCATGTCACTCGTGTAATGCTCAGAGAATCTCTGGCCAGCTCGTTCTTTGTTAATATGATTTATGCCTTTGACCCTGGTCTTGACGGGTGGAAAGCTAAAAGAGAATCTGATGGAGCACAATATTTAAGCAAATATTCTTTCTAGCTCTTGTCGATGAGACCAAGAGAGCACGTTTAGCCGTCGATTCCGGTTGTTATGCAATCTTTGATGATTGTTAGAAGTAATTAGAATCCCAAAAACCTTGATAGCCAGTTTATCTTTAATATATCTATAACTATTGCATTGGGTTGCGAAGGTCTGACGGCAGTCGGATTGTTTGTCTTGGATTCTATTAAAAAGACTATATCAACTCAAACAGCTGGGTAAGAGGTCATGGGTAAGCAAACGGTTATTGAGTTTTTCTATGAAATCCTCAGTAGCAGGTCAGAGTATGGATTTGTGCCCGGTTACTGGCAATAGGCTCGCCCTATTACATGGAACCAGTTAACTGTGGGTGCACAGCAATACACTTCCTACATCTTCTTCTTCTCTTCCACTTGCCTATCTTTTCGGAGTAGTAACTAAGCTGGTCAACTGATTTGCAAGGTTAAGCTGCGATAGGCGCGTTCAGTCTGTGGATGGATGACCATAACAACATCGAGACTCCTTCGTGCTACGGAGAGCACGTAAAGCCTTCGGTCCCGGTTGTCATACGAACACTAATGACAAGCGTTAGTGGTAGTTAGAAGCCCAAAAAGCTTGACAACCAGTCTAAATCTCTAGCTAAAGAACTCTGATGGCAGTCGTTTCGTGTAAAATACTGTTATTCAGCCACATCTGGTTAGACTGGAAGCCGACCCCACCATAGTTAGGAAAAAGGATCACAGGATAGTATAATTGGACGAAAAATAAACTAGCCTATCTGAGATCACCATAAAATACCCCACCATTTAAAACGACGCTATCTTTTTTAATTCTAGCAGAGTACGAAATCACGGCCATAAACTGTACCTCAATATTTTTACAGGTGAAAATTAAGCCATGGTGTTTTATCTCAACAGAAAATAACAACTGAATCTATTATGCAATAAGAGCCATTTTTGCTTAAATAACCGACTGAGAGCAATCCGCATATCGTGTATAGAGGATAAGGTGTACCAAGCCAAATTCGACTTTATAATTCTGGTGGGAAAGTTGAATGTTTTGTGTGATGTGTTGAATCATTGTTGGGAACAGATAACAAAGGATAAATTTGCATAGAAATAAACAAGGGTTGATTTCTAACGATTTATAGCATAGCCTGAAATAGGTTTTGTTTTGGTCCAACAAATATCCGTCTTGCTTGTATCAATTTCAATCTTAAGTGACAGTTTGTGTTTGAAGTGTCAGGCTGATCAATAGTTTAGATTTAAAAAAAGAAGACGGAATGAGGTAAAATTAAAAATAAGATTTTAATACTTTCAGATCGAAAAACTTATAAATTGTATAAACACTAATTATGAAGCTCCGATTTGTGTGATAGTAACAAACATATTTGTTCGTGCGGAGCCGCGGTGGCTTAGTGAAAGAAAGAAAGAAAGAAACATATTTATTTCATCCCCACAGACAACAAATAAACACAGTAAACTACGTAAAAATAAACTAAATAAAATATATATATATATCTAAAACTATTAAAAAGTTGTTTCGTGAGGACAAAAAAGGCAACTCAGCATTTGCCACTTCATCTTGCTAAATGATGCGGCGCTGGTATTCTGCTAGGACCTCGAGCGACTTCACAGACATCAGCCAGCTGCAAAAAGCTGCAGGCCGAGACTTGATTTAGGTAAATTATTTACCTATCTATCATCCTTCTTTCCAATCATTCATCACTCACTATCATTCAAACAATAAAAACGTAAAACAAGAGAAAAACTAAAACTAATGGTTATAGAGTCTGATGTACCTAACCAGAAGACCGGTCGAATCCTGCCTGCGGTCGATTTTTTCCTTCGCTAAATTAGCTTTAAAATCTTAGCATGGAAAATGCCCGTGGCTTAATGGCCCGCGGTTTCCTTGGATTCCAAAGGGCTTTTTGACACAAAAGGTAACCTATGTACTTATTTATTTATCAGATACATTAATTATTTAAAATACTTAAATTATACATCACATAAACCAAAATAGTTTTAGGTGACATAATCATTCGGCACGTTCTTTAACCTTCAAATACAATACTCAGTTATAAATATTAACGTGGTAGAAACTTCTTCCATTTAAATCAAATGTGATATGAAGTGGTTTTTTAAAATGTTAGTTTTAGATATGGTGTCTCTAACATCGGTAGGTAAAGAATTAATTATTCGCGGAATCAAGTAAGCGGTAGTCCGCTCGCCGTAGCAGTTAGTCGCTCGGGAGGTGACGACTTCTCCAAGGCTCATTAGCTTCTTATATCTGCAGCTCAGAATCGGAGGAATACGATGAGCTGCTATGAGCAAAGCTAACATACTCTTTTTTACATCCCAACACAAAATAACTACTTTTCTCCAGATTATCCCTAATTTTTACTAAATTTACTAATGCGAAAGTAACTCTATTAATCTGTCTGATATGCTTTCAGGGCTAAACCGGAACAGATTTTGATGCAATTTGATACAGAGATTGATGAAACCTTGTAGAAGAACACAGGTTTTCGTCTCAAAAAATACTTTACGATGTGAGTGAGCTGCAAGCAACAGCTATTTAGACATAATAAATTCACAAATATGAAAGTAACTTCTCAAGCATAAAATCAAAGTGACTCCAATCATTGACTGTTCATTTCCTGGATACACGGTAAGATACTCATTAACTCTTATTATCTTGTGACATCTTGATCGCGGTCACTCAGAGTTATGGTAATATCCTCATCCGTGATTATCGATCTTATCTTATGAGATGTCATATTCAACATAACAACGCCTGTGCACCCCGGGTAAGCAGAGTTGTACACACATCGGTATGTTTCTAGGTGGCCTTGTCACGGTTGTGGCAAATGTCATGAATCCCATGACAATTTTTTTTTTATATTCCACTAAGGTGGCAAACAAGCATACAGCCCACCTGATAGTAAGCGGTTACCGTAGCCTATAGACGCTTGAACACCAGGGCTATCACTTGCGTGTTACCGACCCTTTCAAACGAAAGAGGAATAGTTGGTTTGGCAGTATAAGGATCAGAGCCACTGACAACACAACGTTTCCTCGCGGAGCATTGGGAACCTTGCTCACCATTAGAAAATTTAACACAGGTCGAAGCTTTGTTATTTTTTTTCGATTTTCTGCAAATTGGTGGTACTTCCCAAGTCATACAGCTCCAATTTGAGTGGAAATAAATACTCCCAATATCCCTATCTCTCTTATTCTACAGCTGAGTTCATCATAGTCAGTAGGTACCATTAAAATTAAGCTATCGTTAGGCAGGAGTTTGATATAATTATTATGTTCCGGCTAGAAGGGTAATGTATCCAGCTACCTAACGTCTATTTGTTTGCTACCTTAGTGGTACAGAAAAAAAAACTCACATACTTCAAGCCCATAATGACATTTTTGACAATTTTACGCGTCGCTTATTATTTCCGATGATTATCTATCGATGATTCTGATAAGTAATTATAATTAGTGTCTCGGAGTAATTGACGCTTGAAACAGGATGCGCTACTGGTTTTGAGGTTTTTTTTTTAATAATTCTCTCAAGTTAATCACTACATACAAATAATAAAGTCCCGCCGAATAATATTTCTACATAGTATGTAGAAATATTTTGTGATAAATAATTATTATACCAACGATGTTCAGTTTAAAAAAATATTTTAAAACCACTCACACTGATTAAATTATATAAAAAATATACCTATAGCTTATTGTTGTTGGTTTATGATAATATAACAAAAAAGAGCCTAAAGGTATTCATGAAAAGACAAATTTTTCACAGCTCCTTTCAATAGGTAAATGGTCCGTTTTGTAGACAATGCAAAAAAAAAACCAAACGCTATATTACAAAATCTTTACAGAAGGATTACTTTACACATCATCGGCTTCCAGTTTTAGTATTTTACTTAAAGCGACTGCCATCAGACTTCAGCAACCCAGTTTCTGAGCAATACCGATATCCTGAGGATAGACTGGTTCTCAGGCTGTTTGGGCTCCTGACTACCACTAACGATAGTGAAAAACGCTCAGAAGGGATTCAGGAAAATAGGCAACAACAGTTAACAATTAGTTTTATTGGTTCCCCTTTACAAGATTATTATCCAATAAATTTATTCACCGTGCTTCACACTCCAACGTTCGCATTCGAAAATTGGCGGGCTGTCACTCAGTATGTTTGACACTGACCGTCGCCTTTCATATCTGTCAGTGTCAAACATAATGAGTTCTCATCATTTTTCTTAAGAATTAAAAAAAAAAACGAAAATGAAACTAAACAGTATTATTATTTAAACATTAGAATAACATACAGTATGTATCAAAAACCCTGTCCGATCCTTAAGGGTCGTATAAGGTGTCGTATTACGTACACAAACACGTAAACGATAATTAGATACGAGATATTTTTTTTTCCCCGATTAATTTAAATGTAATTTAAAAAAAAACTAAACCTTTTACATGTCAACACTCAATTCACGAAATAAAGTTTATTCAATTCGATCTACACTAGTGTCAAAGAAACCGCCCGAGCAATTTGCCGCTTTTTGATCCTTTGTCATGTGCCGCCAGCCCGCTCTGTCGCGTGCCGCCAAACAAATTTAATGCGAATGAATCTTACCTACTGGGCCTACACGTAGATATTAGCTGATATCGATTAGGCATAGTTATGTTTACCTAATAATTGACGTTCTTTTGTGTTTTTCATAAGTATCAGCTGTTACGTATTAGTCATAGGGATGATTACCACCTACCGGGCCTACGCGTGGGTGCTGATATCGTACAGGAATAGTGTTGCTTACCTAATAGGTACCTAAATAATTATTGACGTTGTTTTTCAAGAAACAATGAACTAAATGTATTGCTTTGTTAAAATTATTTTGTAAAACATGAACTAGATATCTACAAAATTCTGCGATCGTGTTCCTTAAGTGAACTTCCGATAGGTACTTACTGATATTCCACGTCGTGTTTTCGTGGTCTTTCGGCATTAGGGTAATGAGTCTTGTACTCATTCATGGACACTGCTTGACACGTGTTCGTACACGTGTACACGTGAACTTCAACTTCATGGAGACGTTGGATACACGCTCCGACGGCACTGGCATACCTTGCCTAGCAAAACGCACCCCATACTATCACTCACCCGTAGTCTTTTCGAACATCTGCATAATTGCAGCATAAGCACATTGGAACACGACATTGACAACAGATTGGAATACGACATTACTCACGATACGATGGGTAATCGAGGTGATAAGAGATTCACGGACGTCCGATCGGAAGCGAACTCTACGCGAGACTGACATGACAAGGACAACAATTGGCTTACACGTGCCGCTCTGTAGGTAGTTAGGTACAGTCTGTCGGCGACGACAAAGCGCGCACGGAGCGGCGCCGCTTGGCGGCATCCTTTGAGATAAAAATGAAAAATAAATTGGTAAATATTAAAAGATTTCGCCGCTGGGTGGAGTATTGTCAACTTATGAAATTTTTCCATATTTAGTGGAGAATTGTGTAAGTTTATTAGAAGAAAAAAAATCGATACTTTCTGGTTTCTTTAATATCGTATTTTTATTTATGTTTATTAGTAAGTATATAAGAAAAGGAATACGCCTCTTTCGGATCGGACAGGGTTTTTGATACATCCTGTATAAGCTATAATATTGATTTCTGACATTTACGCGAATATACATTGAAATAAAACTACTTTTTACGGATTTTATCGCGTATATTGATATTATTAATCCCTAATTAATAATATCAATACACGCGATAAAATCCATAAAAAGTAGTTTTATTTCAATAAAGGCTATAATTTATAACGATTGTAAGTTAATTAGCCAAATTACAATGATAATTAAAAGTAACTTTTCCACGCGGACAAAGTCGCAGGCAGAAGCTAGTAATTTCATAAAAGAACTCAACACACACTTTTTTCGACCTAGGAATTGACTCCAGGACCGCTAAAGTAGAAGTCCCGCTTACAACTACTAAAGTTATGACTTATGAGGTAGATGCTTTATTTAAAGGCAAGGTCAGTCTGAAACAAAAATCAGGAGCAATTCTTAGAAATATGGACCTTCTGTTTTTCTTGTGTCGTGATTTTCCTATTGTTATTTTTCAGTCAATTTACTTAAAGCAATTTATTTTTTTACAAAATCATTTTCGCTTGATTTTGTTTGTGTAACGTTTTTTAATGCATTTTTTAATGGTACATAAATTTAGACCTTAATTTAGTGTGTCAAAGATGAATAGAGAGTGCAATTACCGTTTTGCGCACAATTTAAGGTAATTATGGTAATGGGAATCATTAAAAGCAAGAATGGAGAAGCTCAAGATCGGGCGCACGAGTAGAGGACGATTATAGGGTGATGACGATGATAAAAGCAGTAGGGAAAAAGCTAGAATTACTTAGAGTCGGCAACATGCAAGTAATACCCCTAGTGTTGAAAACGTCTATAGGCTACAATAACCGCTAACCATCGGGTGGACCGTATGCTTATTTGCCACTTAATAAAAAATCAGGATTACCCAGAAATTGGGCTATGGAAGTCTAATAATTTTCTATTTACAGATGTAAAGGTATACGTCCTCGCTCTGTACTTGAGGTCTGCCTTTTTGTCTTACAATAAATAATTGCACAACACGGCATTTTAATGCAGAGCTCTGTTTTCTGAAATAGTCCGAAGTACACTAAACGCAGTGAACTAATAAATCGGTCGAGTTATGATTGTCGCATCATAATTGTGGAGCGCCGGCTACGCCCACATTACCATTTCAACCTTATTTATCTATTCCGTGACTGACATCGAATGTGTAAAGTCGCTTCTATGTCAAGTGCACGAACTCTTCACCAGAGGGCGCGGAAACTCAACTGTCATTCAGACCACGTGACCCGTAATTTGGCGAACGGAAATGTTATCAAACTACGCTTCCGGTTACGATTGTTCATATTGGAAGACCCTATATTGCACACTTATTTATTTACTGGCTTTACTAAATAAATATATACAAAACAATTATTTACACAGTATATTTTAAGCATAGCATAACAGAACGTACCTTCAAGCATGTGTTCCCCGATCGTTAGGCAGAGTAGTATTAATGTATACCCACAGTTTGCCGTTATGTTTAGCTCGATCATAATATAGCTTTTTTGACTTCATTTTATTTTATACTAGGGTGGATTTTTAGACACAGGTAAAAGTGACTATTACTGTGACCAGGAAGCCAGGAAGGGAAGATTTCAGCACTCAGGTTTTATCTAATATCTAATTAATTTGATCAAACTTTATTTTCTTTTTAAGTATAATCTCGCTGCCACAGTTAGTTTTTAGATTACAGTTCTGCATCGTGATTACGTTGCGGAGGTCTGCTGGTAGTCGTTTTGTGTAAAATACTGGTATTCAGTCGTATTTGGCTAAACTGACAACCGACCACACACAGAAAGGGAAAAGCCTACTAGGATAATGTTCATTTTAAATAATAAAATTTGTTTATTTTAGGCACGCTAAGGATCCATATCACACACATAAAATGAATAACAATTAAAAAACAGTGATTATCTCATACCTACTACATACATGACATGATAATTATATTGAATTATATTGTCTCTAAAAAAATCTATTTTTTTTCTCCCAAAAAATCTACAAAGAAGTACCCTAATCCGAACACAGATATCGTGTGATCTGCATTCATTTCACGTAGAGAACAGTCAGCAAAAATGTTGGCCCTGCGGTGTTCAGGGCAAAGTAATGTATGTATGAATTTCACTGCTAAAACCATGTGGATATCTCCACAAAGAAAATGATGGTAATGAAATGCTGAGTACACCTGTTTTCCTCTTTTGGGAAATAAGGAAAAAAACGGCAGATGTTCGATCTTTTTCACAAGTTTAACGTTTTCGCCGATATACATATTTCCTGTTAATATGAACTGTTATTCTTAAGTGTCGATTTTACTGTTGAATGGTTCCTAATTAGGGACGCTAATATAGAAGCTAAACTAGACTTTTAATTGGTGTATGTGAAGAAGCCATATGAGTAAATAGAATGAGAGGGATTAGGCTATTATATAGTTTAGTTGAGAAAATCTCTAAGGCATGCAGATTTCCTCACGATCTTTTCCTTCACCGTTGTGTTTAAATTATTAATACGCACATGATTTTGAAAAGTCAGAGGTGCGTGCATAGGATTCGCACTCGAGGCCGTTGACTTGGGAGTCCAATGGTTATACTGCCGTGGTATAACTAAAATGCCGTTATCCAACATCTGGTCGATTTTCAACTTTTGATGCTATATTAATGAGAAAAAAAAGATCTATCGGTCTGTATTTGCGAATTTTCAAAAAATCCATATGGATTTTTTGTGATAAAAATGTAGTTTAATGAACCTTAGCGGCTTTATGGACTCACAAAGTTACTTAATGTTATTTTTGCTTATTTCACACATGACAAATATTTACTTAACGGCATTTTTAAAATTATGATTTCCAAAACTATTCAAGATATTGAAAATTCGCAAACACAGACCGATAGATCTTTTTTTTCTCATTAATATAGCATCAAAAGTTGAAAATCGACCAGATGTTGGATAACGGCATTTTAGTTATACCACGGCAGTATAATACTAGGCTCCCACTGAAATTCCAAATTCAATCAATATTGCACAATATTACTGTAGGTGTTGGGGAGATTAAACAAAACAACGCCTTCCAATTATCAAAAACAAAGGACCATCTAACAGCTTCAGCTTAAGTCCAGATTGACAGAGACCCAAACAATCGACTGGGGACGTAATCTTGACAATAAATTACTTTATCTTGAACATTTTCCAAGTAGCCCGGATCTGGCTGAACTAAAGGCTTTTATAAATAATGTGACAATCACTAGGTTTCGAAAGTAATGCTATTTTCAGAGATAGGAGAGCTTAGAGCTTCGAGCTTAGTGCTGAGAATTAGGTCAAGTGAAATAGTTACGAGTATTATTATTTTCTGGAGATATTGGGATCACGTTGGGTTCAATAATATGGAGGGACGAGGTGTGTTGTTGTTCCCTTTCAAACAAAGGGAGAATCCTCCGACTAGGCAGGTGTTTTGGCTGGCGGGCCATGGTTAATGTCGAGCGCTTGTATCTATATAATTTGCGTTGCGAAAGTTGATAGCGCGATTTGTTCTTCGTAGTTCGATGAAATGCGATAGATGTCGGTACAATTTATTAAAACATTATTTATTTAGGTACTTTTTATCATTTCTTTCACTCATGTAGGCTATTCTGCAACTCAGATATCAACTGGCTGTGTTACAAATGAGTCTACTTACTATATGCACAAGTAATTTAAATTTATAGAAAACTGTTGCCCGCAGTTTCACCAGCATTTTGAGACAAAAGACCTATGTCCTTCTCCAAGGTCTAATCTATCTCTGCACCAAATTTCATCAAAAGCGATTCAGTGGTTTAGGAGTAAAACCATAACAGACAGACTAAGTTACTTTCGCATTTATATATTGAAATAAAATAAAACATTGCGAAAAATAATGAGTATCGTGTTTTCTTAATCTTTATTCATATCTCTGACACTAAATACTTAAATGATCTAAAGACAGATTTAAATATACTTCGGTTATTTTTTTTGTTTAAGAAAAATCGTTGCCCCACTCTAGAATCTTCTCCTATACCGTGAGTGTGTTTATTCTTGAATCCTTTCCTTCAATGATTACACACAATTGAATTAACACAACGTTTAAAACAAAGCACGCTTTCAATCAGGATTACAATTACAAAGTAATAGATCCACCACGTCCAATCATTGTCGATTTTTATGCATACAACGACATTTACATTTAAATTGGGCAACTCGATATTTGAAAACGAATTGTTCGTGTTTGTACCAAAATATTTGTTATTTACATGTAGAGAATGTTTTTTTGTCAGTTTGTTAAATGTCACAGATGAGAAATGTGAAAATTTAATATTATTTTGGAATAGTCTGTTCTATGATCATAACTATTTATCAAAATTATCAAATGTGGTATGATGTGTGATATCCAATCAGTATTTTATGCGAAACTACTGCCATCAGACCTCTGCAACTCAATTTGACAGATATTCTAAGTTTCAGCCGACCGAAACTATCAGAATTTTAGGTTTCTGACTACCACGATTGTTACTGGTATTCGTAAAACAACCGGGACTACAAACTTAACGAGCGATATTATTGTAATGGTCACATATCCAGAGCAAATGCAGCTTAACCTCGCAGATCGATTGATCAGCGGATTCATCACGCTTGTAGGTATTCCCCCAAGGGCTAGACACAGTTGTACCAATGTACATACACAGTTCGCCGGAATGTTTAGGTTCTACATGGAACCTAAGCATTCCGGCGAAAAATAAAGAGTGGCTAATGGCCAACTTGGAGTTTGGACTTGAGCCCGGCTAATGGCATTAGGCTCGCCCCCTATTACATCTACATGGGACCTAAACATTCCGGCAAACTGTGAGCCTACTTTATTACACCTCTGCCTAACCCTTCGGGGAATACATTATGTAAAATCTAGTACCTAAAACAATTTGCAAATAAATAATCCGTTTCAGTTTTTTTTGCTAGCCATTAATGTCCCACTGCTGACCAAAGTCCTCCCCCAGGTCCTTCTAGGTACTCTTTTCCTGCGCCGCCGCGAATCAGTCCTCGCAGTACGTATCCAAGTCATCCCGCCACCGTTTTCTGGGCCGGCCTCGACGACGTCTACCATTTTCAGGCGTCCATTGTGTGGAAACTCTTGTGTAAATTTTTATACAGGTGCAATATTACAGTCATCTACAAAACAAAATTGTACCGAACTCACGCTTGACTGTTCCAAGAACCTCCCCATGGAAAGTGATAAAAGAGGTCTCTTTAAGATCAATTATACATTTGGGAGTGATACGTCAGCCAAAACTTTTCGGTGATAAAGAAAAATAAGTTTTACGGCTCTTTTGTTCGCTTTAAAAAATCCCACGGGGAATTTAAGTTCAGATTGTACACGTATTATCGGAATTTGTTTCATTGTGACAAAAATATCATTATATAATTCATAATATAGTATCATTGTTGATATTGTCTATGGATTTTGATTTATCGAGTGACGCCTTTACGTGCTCTCCGAGGCACAAAGAGGCCTCAATGTGTTAAGAATGATCACCAGTCCTCTAACTGACCGTGGCAGGTGTAGCTTAACCTTGCATATCGGTTGATCAGCGTAGTTATAACCTTGAACATAATTTTTGGCTTATATGCGTTTTTCTTAGATCTTCTTGGAACCCTAAAAAAATTTTTAAACCCATATTGAATCTATCGTATTGTCCACTGAAGCTATGTAACAGCAATACCTATAAATCAATTTCTCCAACTCACCCCTAAGTCGTCCAAGACACTACTATGACATATGATTCTGAACTCCAATGAAAAATCTACTTTACCTTCTTCAAGATAAGGTTCTAAATATTTTGACAGAATAATTCGATGGTTTTCAAAAAAAAAAGGTGCCTTAATGGTCACAGCACTCCTGATAAGGCATAAAATAGTGCCTGAGGTTGTAATTTAAGTGATATTGACAGGATATATTGCCCTGGGGGACGATTCTCTAATACTATTTTATCTGAAATGCTTTATGCGGCTGGGTGACGTTCCTTTTTATGCCTTAGTACTGATTCGGACGCCGATAAGTCTTAACTGATGGAAAAATACGATGCAGAAGCTGTTTTCATCTTCCTTTCAGTATTTTCTCTAGTATGTTGGGTTCGGCTTCAAGTCTAACCAGATGCGGCTGAATATCAGTATTTCACACGAAGCGACTGCCCTTGACGACTTGCGGAAGGCAGCTGGCAGTGACTGGATGAGGAAAGCTGAAGATCGGGCTTTGTGGCGTTCATTGGGAGAGGCCTACGTCCAGCAGTGGACGAATATGGGCTGACGATGATGATGATGACTGCCATTGGACCTCCTCAATCCAATTTCTGGGTAATACCGATATCCTGAGGATAGCCAGCCTTTTTGGGTTTCTGACTACCACTAAGGATTGTCATAGGTGTTCATATGACGATTGGGACCGACGGTGTTAAGTACTCTCTCTATGATATGTTAAGAATGGTCACTCATCCATAGACTGACCGCGACTAGCTCAGCTTAACCTTGCAGATTACTTAGTCAGCTACGTTATTAGTTAGCCAACTAACAGTTATGTTTTCAATTTTTCACCCACAGCTGCCAAACTCTTCCAGGAACACAGCTGTGATGGTATGTTATGTCATTTACTGCTGGTGTTCCTTAGCAAAAATGAAATGGCCTCCTTTGGTTCAGGAGGACGCTACTGAGCGGGATTGGGAAAGTGCCGACCCGAGGGATGGAGAAGAAGGCTCTAGGGAGCCAACTTCTTGGCACCTAACATGGCGAAGCCCCGCTTGCACCATTTAAGGCAGGCGGGCCTTTATTATTTATTTATTTATTTACAATCTAACACTATCATGACAGGTCTACACCCAATGCGATAATGTGATTATCCTCTATAACTTATCTACTTAATAATTCGAGAGTCACCCTCACGAATTCCGCCAACGAACAATGAAAAACCTTTGAGCTCGCGGGCCTTCAGAGAGGAGACTATGTATACTCATCAAGTTGCAACCGCAGAAAAGACGGTAGCACAGTATTCTGGGATGGTCTATTAAGAGGACACAGTGCCCCCTCCATGTGCTGATGATGGCTACCGGGTGGTTTTAGTAAGAATCCCACACTCCCCGGTCTAACCCCCGTCGACCGGTAGCCTTTTGAAGGTTTCCTCCCGTAAACAAAAAAAAATATATTCCTTAGATGAAATGCATAGCATATTGTTAGTATTCCCTTTCCAAGATTCGCGTGTCAGTTTCGAGTGTAGTCGTTCAAGCTTATACATAGTATCATAGCAGATGTAGGTATGTTGGTATGTACATACTGTTTTCGCGTCAGTGAGTTCCATCCCTTGAGGCTTTACTGCTCAATTTACTGTACTAGCATATTTGAATGTGTACTGTGTGGAGCTGCTGTGTTTTTTTATGTGGGTATTTTTAACCCTATTTAAGCCGTATTTTATACGGTCTTGTCGTTAATGGCGATATATACCCGACAATCTGAACACAAACATAGGTATATTATGTGGAACACACAAAGATTTGTCTCGGGTGGGAATTGAACCCATGACACCGTGACGTGACCACCTTAACCGCTACGCAAACGTGCAGTCAACACAAATGTAACCTCCAAAAGTCTGTCTTAAACGGTAAAGCACAGAGTCCCGTAACCGGGCCTTGTCCAAACTTAATCCCGGTAAATCGTGGCCATATTCGGGTGGTGTCCAGTTAAGCATGCGCCACAGGTGGCCTTGTCCCTTACTTTTGAATGTCCGTGATTTTTGGCGTATCATTTTTCGGGGTTGAGGTTTGGAGTTGTCGAATTTGACGGCACTTTTGTTGAAGAATGTGACTTATCGGCTTCTACGTCACGGGTCAAGGTCACGGCACGGAATAAATATCAATAAATGATAGCGTTTCCTATTAACAAAGTGTTATTACACAATTTCAGAATATTTTGACGATAATAGACGGATCTACAAACTGAAAACAAAGAATATAAAATTACCTACATCAATACTATAACATAAAAATAAATATGATATTAATAATATAAATAGGCAATAATAATTATTATAATAATTATAATAGTACTACTAGTCCATGCTGACGTGGGGATGCATCGAAATGTCGTCGCAGTGGATAAAGGACTTACCCCGCTTACCTTAGCTAAAGAGAACTGGCGCAAACCTCAAGTACTAAGCACTAATGATCGCATGGTGGTATGGCAGAGTAAGGAACTCCACGGGCGCTTTTTTCGGGCCTTACATGGGCCTGATGTTGATCTGTTAGCGTCCGTGGCCTGGTTACGCTTCGGTGACCTCTTCGGGGAGACCGAAGGATTTGTTTGTGCAATTATGGATGAAGTTATGATGACGAATAACTATCGGAAGTATATCGTGAAGGACAGCACAGTTGACATTTGTCGGGCATGCCACTGTCCTGGTGAATCTATCCGTCACATTATCTCTGGTTGTTCTCGTCTTGCTAACACAGAGTACTTGCACCGACACAATCTAGTGGCCAGGATTATCCATCAACAACTTGCCCTGAAATACAGCCTTGTGGACTCAGAGGTAGCGTACTACAGGTATGTGCCCGACCCAGTTCTCGAAAATGGCCATGTCACCTTATACTGGGATCGATCTATTATCACTGACAGGACTATTATGGCCAATAAGCCTGATGTAGTGGTGATAGATCGATCAGAACGTCGCGCAATGATTATTGATATCACCATCCCGCATGACGAGAATCTCGTGAAAGCTGAGAAAGATAAACAAAGTAAATATCTTGATTTGGCGCGCGAGGTTGTCGACATGTGGGATGTGGATTCAGCAGTCATTGTGCCGATAGTCGTTTCAGCCAATGGACTAATAGCCAAGAGCCTCGACTTACATCTGAGGAGGCTTTCGTTAGGCGGCTGGGTCAAGGGTCTGATGCAGAAGGCGGTACTCCTGGACACGGCGCGCATCGTCAGGAGGTTCCTCTCGCTGGGGCCCTGACCACCGGTAGCTTGGATACTGTTCCCGATACCGGTGGGCTACTATTTTTTATATTTTTAAATGTTTTACAATCTTTTTATACTATTTGTTAAATATTTAAAAATATCAATAATATGTATATATAGATGAATAAAGAGAATTATAATAAAATAACTTATAATGTAATACATTTTATCTAATAATAAATACAAAACTAAAATATTACAATAACTTGACTATAAATATTATATTATTATAAATACATAAACAATCATTATAATCATATAATTCATCAACAACCAGTTATTCAAATTGCTGCTAAACCCTCTTCCTCTCTCCTATTTTTGTTATGCCTAAAAGGGTCCATAATGAACAAATTTAAGTATGTAGGGTTGCTAGTGTTGAAATTAAAGCCCCGTTGTTGTTACTAAACTTTTATTGTTCTGGTAACTTAACACTACACTTACAATATATATTTTTGTGTTGGCAACCCTAAGTGAGGGGCTAATATAGTAATTATTCCTGAAGACTGCTAGGCTATCGAACAGGAACTGGGTTGTTATATCAGACCTCCCTAGCTGACTAATTCCTGAAGACTGCTAGGCTATCGAACAGGAACTAGGCTTACTTCGGATCAGAACTGGCTGCGTGGCTACCGCGCTCTGAACCTCTAGCTAGTGAATTACAATTTGTTGTGGCGTGTCGCTGCTTATAAAGCCGCCGGTTTACACTTGTGTGCAATCTGTAGTTGTGATCCAAACACTTGTGGGGTGGCGCTTGCGCAGATTGTTACTCTTGATGATCATAAATGGCGTTAGTCGTTTGTTACAAGTATAGTCCACCTGTAAAAAACATTATGGAATGCAATAAAATATTTGTATATTTATATACATTGAAAATTGAATAAATATTTGTATGTCCTAGAGTAGTTGTGCAGGGCTTAGGGATATCATCAGCATTATCATAATCCCATATTCGCCTACTGCTGGACGTAGGCCTCTCCTACTGAACTCCACTGAGCCCAATCTTCAACTCTTTATATCTAATCGCTGCCTGCCTTCCCCACGTCGTCACCCAATTTGGCTGGTGGGCAAAATTGTGTAAAAGTGGGCCTTAAGGAAAAGTGTACTAAATGTATAGGTACACAAAGCAAAATTAATTAGTTTACATGTAACTAGCGACAATAGCGGATGGTACAGGCAACTGGTGTAGTTATTCATTGTGTGCGTATTTACGTACAGTGCGTATTATGCACACGCTCAAGAGAGCATTGATAAACCTACACTTCGCAGCTATTTTTAGGTCCCTTATAATAGTAGGATCCCTACACTAACGCAAGTCAATAACGGCAAAAAAAATATGGCTCACAATCTTCATATTATCTTATAGTCTTGTTACAAAATTCAATTTAAATCCATGACGTCACATTTCAAAATTAATCTTACTTTTAAAAGGATACCTTTCATGCGAGAAACCCTCACCACGACAACTTGTAGTTGACATAACTCAAAGCTATTTTCACTGGAAAAGTTTTCAGTTTGGCCGGCACTCAACTCACTCAATTAACTCGAGTTTGTACGGTTGAAGCGATTTATGTTTCCAACTCGTTTTGGATCGCGGGTTTTGAACTGCTAGTGTTGGGCACTGCGCGAGGTGAGTTTTTTTTAAACGTTGCCCCACCCTAGTATTTCGTCCTGTATCGTGGGTGCGTTTAAAAACACAAATTTTCACATACACAAACACCCAGACCAGAAACAACTACCTGTAGGTCATACAAATATTTGTTCCGTGTGGGGATCGAACCCACAACCCGTGGCGCAGAAGCCGATCGCTCTGCCGATGCGCCAAACGTGTCGTCATAATCATGGCTATACAAACACAAATTATCACACACGTATACATACACACAATTTTCATGCCCAAGGATTAGGCATGGTGTAGTACATTAGTGCACCTGTATGTTACTTTTCATTATAAACCCATATACTGTCTCACTGCTGGACACGAGTCCCCTCGTAGATTGAAAGGGATTATCCACCACGCTGGCCTAGTGCGGGCTGGCAAACTTCACACACCGTCGAGAAAAATCTAACACTTGCATAGGTGTTTTACTTTTAAGAACTGTAAATAATACATAATAAATAAATGTATCTCCTTTCTTTCTTAAATCCCAAACCCGCTACATTCTTATCACTTAAGATGAACTCATGCCATCTCACTTATTTGTGAAAGTAATGTATTTTGTAGGATAGCATCAAAAGATTATACCTACTCGTGCATGACATTTTGTGTAGCATTGTGTCATTTTCTTAATAAATAATACGTCTAGTCGTATAGTCTGCTCACATTGGGACTTTCTCCTGTATCCTCATGCTTCGAGACTATGCCCAACTGTTTAGGCCGGCTGGAAGTAAGACTAACCTAACCAGATGCGGCTTAATATCAGTATTTTACACAAAGCCACTGCGATTAGAAACAAACTTAATTTCTGATTAATGCCGATACTCTGAGGATAGATTTTTTTTTTTTTTTTTAGGTCGGACATAGTTTTTAGCTCGAGGGAGCTTTAAAAACTTAACCGGACTAGGTGGCGAGGCACCAAATGCCTCCAGCCAGGGGCAACTTATAAACTAAGCAACACAGCTAAGGGCGTCCCCTGCGGGACTCGAACCTCGGCTTAGGGCGTTGCTGGGGGGGCAGCTAGGGACGGCTGGATCTGGGTTTAAATTAATTATTTAGGGGCGAATTTAAAGCTACTGGCTCGGCACGGGCCGGCTCGAGCAAGGGACGGGGAGGATTACCGTTAAGGGGTCTTCGCGACGGGCCTCGCCGGCGAGGACGGTATATCGGGCGGCGTTTTTGTGCGTGTGTTTTGAGAGTGCTAGTCACTCTGTTTGACTCCTGCGCTAGGGTGATTTGGTCGTCAGGGTAAGTGAGTGCGTGCCTTGGGCGGCGCACTCTACTTATCTGAGAGGGTTTGTAGTCTACGCTACTGACTACAAGGGGATTAGGGTGAAGGGGGGCCAAATCGAAATAGCGCTTAGAGGCGCGTTTCATAAACTGCTTGATGGTAGGCAGTTTTAGGTCTAAGTGAAGGTCCCTATTGCGCACGTACCAAGGGGCGCCCGTGGCTTTGCGCATGAATCGGTTTTGGAGGGTCTGCATCCTATGGATAGCGGGACTTTCTATGTGAGCGAATACGACACTCGCATAGGTCATGATGGGGCGAATACACATCACGTAAATTCTCACCTTGTATTTAAGGGAGAGTTTACTGCGTGCATTGAGCATGCCATGTAGACGTCCTAGAGCAAAAGCGGCGCGCGAACGCACCGTTTTTATGTGCTCTCGGAACGTAAGTCGGTAATCTAGAACCACGCCCAGGTATTTGGCTTTCTTTTCCCAAGGGATCTGTTGGCCGAAGAGGGAGATGGGTTGGGCTTGAGCGGAGAGGTCGGAACTCTTGTGAAAGAGAACCGCCGCGCTCTTGGAGGGATTCACCTCTATTCTCCATTTCCTGAACCAATTCCCTAGGGCATTGACTGAGGATTGGAGAATTTTGGTGATGTTTGTTAGGCTGATGCCGGAATAATATATAGCCGTGTCGTCAGCGAATAGAGCCAACTGCGACTTGGATCTTTTTGGAATATCGCTGGTGTACAGCGTGAAAAGGAGAGGGGAGAGCACGGAGCCCTGAGGGACTCCGGCTCGGATAGGATGGGGGGACGAGAGTGTGCCGCCCTCTATACGATAGCGAAAGGTGCGATTCGACAGAAAATCTCGAATGATGAGCACGAGACGGTCTGGCACGTTGAATGAATATAGCTTGTAAATCAAGCCATTGTGCCAGACCTTGTCGAAGGCTTTCGCCACGTCGAAGAAAAGCATGCCAGTCGTCATACCGCGCTGGAATCCAGCGCTGATATGTTCGACTATGCGATGCACTTGGTGGATACAGGAGTGTTTGGTTCGAAAACCAAACTGCTCGTCGGGAATGAGATTATGGGATTCGGCAAAGTTCTTTAATCGGGCATAGATAAGCCGCTCATAGATCTTCCCAAGGACTTTGAGGAGACTTATGGGGCGATAACTGGAGGGCTCAGACCTGGGTTTACCGGGTTTAGGGATACCGATGACGGTAGCTTCGTTCCACACTTGTGGGAAGATGTTATTATTTAATGCCGCATTGAAGATGGCGGTCATCAGAATGATCAGGGAGGCGGGGAAGAGCTTAACCACCTTGTTGGTGATGCCGTCTGAGCCGGGGGCTTTCCTGGGTCGTAGGTTCTGTACGATCGACCGGACTTCGTCCGCAGTGACGGGGGGGACGGGATCGTCTGGGTCGGGGGCGGGGGAGGGAGTGGAACTTACGGGGGCCGTAGGGTTTTCGGGGGACAGCGAGAGGGCGACTCTACGTTCGACTTCGGCGTTCACCTCATTGAGGTGGGCCTTGTCTACTGGTAGAGTGCTAGGCGAGCATTGTGCCTCTAGACTGTCGGCTAGGCATTCGGCTTTTTCGTCATCGTCAAAGGCGGGCCTTTGATTAGGACGGTTCAGAGGGGGCATTGTAGACTCTTGATCGGACTTGAGCTTCCGGGTCAGCTGCCAGAAGGCCTGATGGGTGGGCTCCAGGTCCTTCAACCAATTGTCCCAGCGGGCCTCGCGCAACTCATTTATGCGTTTCTTTACAGCACGCTGTAAATTGCGCATGTGAGCGCGGTTCGGCTCGCAAGGAATCTGAGGATAGACTGGTTGTGAAGCATTTTGAGCACCTGACTAACGATTGTCATAGATGTTCGTACGATAACCGGGACCGACTTTACGTGCTCTCCAAGGCACGGAGAGGTCTCAATGTATTAAGACTGGTCCATTCCAAGACAGTTATATTCTACTAATTCCTAGTTTTGTTATAGTATAGCAGTTCTTAAAGGGAACCTCTCTATATACCAATTACAAACGTGAATTTATTCTTAGTCAACAAATCGTAAATCCATCTTCTAAACAGTCAGACAGTGATAGAGAAACAGTAATGAGCCTTATTGGTGCGAAATCACGAGCGAACGACGCCCGTGACAAATTCACTGCGAGAGTCCGCGCCGACTCAACTGATTTACGTTGATGACATCATTAGGTTATGCGATGGCACGGATGAGGTGTAGGTCAACATCATCCTGTGAGCCCTTTTCCCAATAGTTGGATCGGCTTCCAGTCTAACCAGATACGGCTAGATATCAGTGTACACTCTAGAGAGGTAGGGCTAGTGGGAGCAGTTCCACTCAAATTGGAGCTTCCCGACTGGGGAAATACCTCCGCCTTGCAGAAAATAGAAGTAAAATAACACTGCTTTGAGCTGTGTTGTGTTTCTTAAGGTGAGCATGGTTGCCAGTGCTCCACGAGGAAACGTTTTGTAGGCAGTTAGGGGACTTTGACCCTTATACTGCCAAATCAACTATTCCTCTTTCGTTTGACAGGGTCGGCCACGCGCAATTGATACCCCTGGTATTACAAGTGCCTATAGGCTACGGTAACCGCTTACCATCAGGTGGGCCGTATGCTTGTTTGCCACCTTAGTAGTATAAAAAAAAAATACACGAAGCGATTTCAATCAGACTTACGCAACATAATTTCTGGGCTATATCGATATCCTGGTTGTCAGGCTTTTTGAGCTTTTAAATACCACTACCGATTGCCACATATGTTCGCATGGCCACCGGGATCGACAGCTTAACGTACTCTTTGGGGCAAGGCAGGATGTGTAGATCAACAATAAAAAAACGAATCACTTACTGACTGAAAGACAATTACAGCTTAAGCCTAGCTTAAAATTTTGCGCAGGAGATGTTTTCTATTGATATAACGGAGGTGAGCACTAAGACAGGATTATAGGAAAATGTCACGGGATTGGGAAAAACAAGATTAATGTTTTTTTTATCAATTAGTAGCTTTTCAAAGAAAAATTAAAGACATATTATTAGTTAATAAAGTGCAGTGTGATAGCTAATCCTGCCACAGTACCAAAAATCACTACTAATATTATGTCTACTTAATATTATAAATGCAAAAGTAACTCTGTTTGTTACGCTTTTACGCCTAATTTTGACGACATTTGGTACAGAAATAAATTAAACTTCGGAGAAGGACATAGGCTACCTTTTGTCTCAAAAAGGCTTTTGAGAAGCGAGTAAAGCCGCGGGGAAAAGCTGGTATTATATATATTATCTTATCACCAATCCGCATTATATAGGTATTACCTATATTCAATCAGTCACAGAATTAATAGTACCGTATATTAATATTTATATGGCTTCTGGATTGAACTAATTGAAATAAATATGGAATTCATTAAAATAATTCATCAGAAAAAATTTGCAACGGGAGAATTTACCTCTACAATTTCAGATTTCAATCTGGGAAATTTATTATGAATATACAGCCATATTTTCATAACAGATTTTTCTGATTACAACCGATCTTATATCCAATTTCCGTATTGTATAACGCGTAATTTTGATTACACGATATTCATTATTGTTGCGTAACTTAATAAGAGATTAGCTGGTACCCACAGCTTCGTTTGCATTGCAAGTTATTATGTTATGTACATAGGCCAGTACATCAAGCCACCACAATCTGTGAAATTCCTTTTATTGATATTGATTTCTGACATTTACGCAAAAATTATAAGTACATTGAGATAAAACTACTTTTTACGGCGCCCTTTAAAGCGTCCATGGTCACGGGTAGACTGTCTGCCTGTGACCATGGACGCTGTAAAGGGTCCGAAACGTCGGGATTAATAATATCAATATAACGCGATAAAATCCGTAAAAAGTAGTTTTATTCCTTTGATTTATTTTAAACTTAAATAAAAAATAATAAGGTTCATATTCAATTGGGAAAATTTGTCAGTATTGGCAGTTTTTTTTTTTGCCTCATTGACTAATGAGGCAAAAAAAAAAAAAAGTAGCAGTCACGCTAGAGGTCCTGGGTTCGATCCCCAGGTCGAGCAAAGTGTTATTGAGTTTTTCTATGAAATTCTCAGTAGCAGCTCGGAGTCTGGATTTGTGCCCGGTTAATGGCAATAGGCTCGCCCCCTATTACATGGGACCTAAACATACCGGCGAAATGTGGATGTACATTAGTACACCTCTGCCTAACCCTTCTGGAAATACAGGCGTGATGGTATGTATGTATGTTGTCAGTTTTGGAGAGCTTGACCTGCTGGTGTCTATACCTGTAATAATGTACCTTTGAAATGGTGAACAAATTTTTGAAATACTGCTTACACACCACTGCTCCAGTGGTGTGTGATCAGGAGATGACCTTCTACATAAAATCATGAAAATTCACATTCTCTCTTTATAATCATCCTCCGCCTTTTTCCAACTATGCTGGTGTCCGGCTTCCAGTCAGAATTCGATAATCCCTTTTCGATTTCAAACTAATAAAGTAACGTAGCGTATGCTAAGTATATCTTGCCCTTTATCGTTTTGCGTGGCATTCGGCGAAATGCTAAGATAGACAAAGCTTCGAATATGTTGTGATTTCTTTCTCAAGGAAATTTTCCTAAAGGAAACGGAAAATTGAAATGTGTTTAGCTTTAGATATTTTTTCAATAGATTTCCAAGATAAAGACATAGGTGTTTTGAGAAATTTCTTTTATTCTTACTGTGCTTGGAATTGTATTTTTTGTTCTTGGAACTTAGTTGATTATCTTGATAGTACTTGTTTTATATTGTTTCTATTCTGCCTTTGTTCCAGACCTATTAGGATTCGATTCGATTCGATTTCGAACTTTCTCTAAACGTTTCCTAACCAGCCATATACAAGGATAGTTGATAATGTAGTTGGTGTACGACATCATTATCAATCTCATCTCTCATAAAATCATCTAATAATATAATTTGTACAATCTGTCATGTCTATTATGATAACCTTCACTCCTTGCAGGGTAGATTCTCTTGATTCAGAGCCGTCGAGGTCATTTATCATTTTTAAGATAGCACAATGTCTTGGGACTAGGTATATAATCTTCGATTTATATTATTTGTCCAGCCACAGGAAACCTCTGGACAATACCGATGTCCCAAGGATAGACAGTGATGACCTACGGAACTGAGACATAGTCGTTCACAATGTGACTTATAAGGAGTGGAGAGGAGCTATGCTCGGAGTTTCTCTGCGTGATAGAGTCAGAAATGAGAATATCCTCAGAAGAACCAAAGTAACCGACATAGCTCGTAGGATTGCACGGTTTAAGTGACAATGGGTGGGCCATGTGGCTAGAAGATCGGATGGCCGCTGGGAAAATACAGTCCTGGAGTGGCGACCACGCATAGGAAAGCTCAGCGTAGGACGGATCTACTAGGTGGACGAACTAGGTGGACGGATCACCTCGTGAGGGTCCCGGGGAGTCAGTGGATGCGGTCTGCGCCGAAGACCGATTTTTGTGATGATCTTTAGGAGAGGTCTATGTTCAGCAGTGGAGATCCGTGGCTTATAGATGGATAGATAGAAGGATAGACCAGTTGTCAGGATTTTAGGGCTTTTTTTTATGGGCTAGGGGGCAAACAAGCAGACGGGTCGCCTGATGTTAAGCGATTACCGCCGCCTATGGACACCCGCGACACCAGAGGAATCACAAGCGCGTTGCCGGTCTGTAAAAGGTAGTACGCCGTTTGCTTGTCGGTTTCGGCTTCTGACTATCAATAACGATTGTCCGGTCCAACCAGGACCAATAGCTTAACGTACTCTCCGTGGCACGAATGGGTCTCGATATGCTCAAAATGGTTACCCATCCACAGACTGACCGCAACATGCACCACTTAACTTTTCAGATCAGTTGATCAGCGTAGTTATTACATAGTCCCATAAGAATACAACCATGGAGTAACTTTATTATTTCTGCAAACTTCCTGTTGGCCCAATATACTTCGCAAACGAAATCAGATTAAACCATAATATTTTTAATATCAACTGCGTCGTTAAAAATGCAATTTTCACGCAGCGAAGCTATAGTGAGGTACAGTAATAAATTTGCCATCGGAGTATAAATATTATTTTTAGTATCGTTTGTAAAAGCTTTATAATAGATTAATCTGCAATGCAATATGATTTAAAAGGCAGAAACGTGAAGAGAATTATTCTGGAAATATTGATTTTAGTTTGATAATAATTTATTTATGAAAGTGGCTTTGAGTAGACCAGTCCCGGCGACACGCATGCATCAGTCTTTGCGTAGTTTTGTTTAGCAGTGGACCTCTTGTGGCTGATATGATGACGATGATATGAAGAAATATTATTAGGTATGTCGCACTGTATGATAATGATGACGCTAACGACGGGATCGATGGTTTTACGTGTACACGGATCAATCAAATCCGAGGCACGGAGGGGTCTCGGTGGTGTTAAGAATATAGTAACTACATCCATAGACTGATCGGGACAAGCGCAGCTTGACCTTACAGATCGGTTGATCCGCTCAGTTACCACTTAGCCACGAGCCCCTTAAATGGGATGCATTAATTTGTTTAAGTTGTTTTTTTTTATACCACTAAGGCGGCTAACAAGCATACGGCCCACCGGATGGTAAGCGGTTACCGTAGCCTATAGACGCTTGTCAAAACAGGGTTATCACTTGCACGTTGCCGACCTTGTGAAATGAAAGTGGAATAGTTGGGTTGGCAGTATAAGGGTGAAAGTCCCTGCCTACACAACGTTTCCTCGCGGAACACTGGCAACCTTGCTCACCGTAAGGAATACAACACAGCTCAAAGCAGTGTTATTTCACTTCGATTTTCTGCGGAGGTATTTCCCCAGTCGGGAAGCTCCAATGTGAGTGGATTTTTTTTTTTGTATGTCTGCAACGTGGAGCTACAATAGCCTTAGCTATTAACTTGGGATTCGTCGACCTGGAACAACTTACCTGTAGACAAACCCTCGTATGGGTCGTGGGTTCGTCTACAGGCTAGTTGTTCCGCCATACACACATATCAAGCCACTGCACCATTCACACTGTCTTGAAAATGCACTTCTTTATAGTAATAGTTTGCCGGTCCGTTAACTCATACCGCAATTACCGCTTCCTTCACTGAAAGCCTCACAAGGTAATAAACGTTAAATAAAAATGTTTTTACTATCATCTCACCGGAAAAGCAATAACATTAAAATAGGATACCTACCTAATAAACACTTTTCAAACTTCTGTGTAGTCAATAGTTTTTCTAGAAGTTTCATAATTTTAAGGTTTGAGACATATTTATTTTCTCATAAGAATTTTACAATACACTTACATGAGAACTTAATTTAATTTTACAAATGTATTGTTTTGGAGTACAAATAAATTAACATAAAGTTAAATAAAATTAACGAAATGTTAGCAAATTATAGGGTAGTATATTTATGAACTACCCTACATTTTACTCACTTTCTGTTGCCAAGTTATCAACCTAGTAACACAATGAAGCAAAAAATTTTGACTTACAGACAATGTACATGGAACGAGCGCAACTGGACTTATTATGTAAGTACTTACTGACTTACATACCATTACTTCTCTATCCCGAAGGTTAGGCAGACATGGCTAGTAGTACAGCCCTACACCTGGTATTTAAATCCAGAATATTATATTGATTACACTTACGCGAATAATATACCTACATTGAAATAAAACTACTTTTTACGGATTTTATCGCGTTATATTGATACCATTAATCTCGACGTTTCGGATCCTTTACAGCGCCCATGGTCGCATGAGACTAAGGTGGTGAGTGTCTTGATGTTATAATTACTAACAGCACTACCCTATATTTTTGTTAATAATTATTAGAAATACGATTCACGAAGAACGAGCTCACCGCTCCTTTGGTCCTGCAGTTATCTCAATATTACCAAAACTTTGAATGATATGATTGTTTTTGTACACGCTTAATATTCACAAAAAAAAATGGCTGCCACAAAGCAAGGAAGTGGATTGGGCCCAAATAGGTGTATAATGTATTTGTGTATTAAAATAGTTGTTATATAAGTGTTTAGAATATACCTAGCTAGTCCATGTCCGGACACACTGTATTACAGGATTCCAAGCAGGTGGTAAGACCCAGCCATCTTCTCTATTGAAATTTGGATGTTTTTTAATTTCAATAGCCTCGCAAATCATTCTACGTAGGTCTCGACCTTCTTTCGCGAGGATGTGTGGCTTATCAAATTTGATATAATTCTGGTCCTTGTCAAATGTATGTTCACAAACTGCTGATTTCTTGGAACGGCGGTATTTGACATCCGCGATATGTTCTTTTACGCGGATCCCTATGCTTCTTTTAGTTTGGCCTATACATATATGAGAGACCCCAATCACAATCAAGCTTGTATACACCCTCATCTTGTAGAGATATGTGACACTTGACAGATGATAAGAACTGACTGTTCGTCTTCAGCGGCTAGAAGTATGTTATAATTGAAGCACGCTTCAAGATGTAGCTAAACTTGTCGGTGACTCCTCCAATATATGGTAGTAAGGCAGGTCTAGAATATTGTTGATGACTTTATAATATTTTGTGCCAGCTTTGATGTGTAAAGGTTTAACAAGGTCTATCCAGCAAAAACGTTTTAGACAGAAACTAATATTACCTTACCCAAAAACCTCATAGCAAGACCAAACGCCTAAAGATACCCATCAATTTAACCCGAAAGCGTCTCGCACTATAATAATATATATAGCTTTTACGAAAGTCCATTTTGTACCCCCGAGACGAATATCTCTAAAAACATAAAGGGTTGGACCTTGTGTGGTGTCGCTGGGGACAACCCTAACATGTCAAACAAGCCATATTTTCATAGAAATAGTAGGGTTATGTATTAGTTTCTGGGTTATACCGTTTTTGGGTAGAATATTGCTTAGTTGGCTGTCAAAGTTTAACGTTGATGTGGTAATAAAATAATAATAATTATATTGTGTTAATAGAATTAACAAGTACCTACGTACTAATAATGTTATTTTTTATCCCTTTATGAGCAGGAAAACCTTCAAAATATAGGTTGAACGCAACCTTAAAAATGTATATAACATAATGTTAGGAGATGGATGATTTTTATAAGACTACCGTCAATTTTATAATGTCAGTGTCTCGCGCACTATATAAAAGAAAGGCACAGACGTCACTCGCGCACTTTGCCGCTTGTCGTTGTGAGAGTAACATCGAATCTCTCTCCGATCATTGTGTATTTATTGTTGTGAGTGTAATCTTAATGTAATCCTGACTGTAAATTGTAACTCTGGCCTACAGCCATATTAAATCCTTTTGAAAGGTTACTCAATCTCTTCATTTCTAAGAATAATGTACACCATGACTCTTTATACGGTTAGGCTACCAATGTTCACCAGTATATTTAGGTCAATAAATGTGTTATAGAGAAACCCAATGCCATGGATCGACCTAGGACTGGGAGGGCAATAATACCCAAAATTACTGAGCTTAAGACACTTAACAACTGAGGTTGCAAGATGACAACACGCGAGTTATACTGTTGCTGGTGTCTACAGGCAGCGGTTGCTGCTTACCATCACGCCATCCGTATTTTGACCCGTTTGCCATCTTATCGGATCTATGACTGTATATTTATGGATAAAAACCAATACTAAGTTAGACAATAGCCTTATTAGCTATTAAAGTCAAACGCCTACTAAGGATCAATATCAGATACATTGTACATTTCACACTGTAAGTCAATTATGGGAAATGGTATTGTAGTTAGTGAAACAGATTAGGTGGTCGATAACAATAAGCTAGAGCAATATGTCAGTACCTAATGATGTACTAGAGATCATTGACCCCGTTATTACGCAGTGTATATTAATTAAATCAATTCAAGTAAGGACTTGAGCTTAGATTCACAAACGAATGTAAGCTTAAGGTTATGCTTTCTTAAATAAAATTAAAGTTCAATATTAATTTTACATAATAATGGAAGCGTTAGTTTTTTTTTTAATGCCTCATAAGCCTAGTGGTCGTAAGCGTGACTGCTACGCTATGTGTCCTGGACTCGATTCCTCGGTCGAGCAGTGTTCTTGGGTTTTTCAGAGCAGGACGGTTTCCTGAGATGGATAGACGACCTGATAAAGGTCGCTGTGCGTCGTTGCATACAGGCGGCATATAACCGATCCTTGTCTATTGGGGAAGCCTTTGTTCAGCAGTGGACTTTCTATGGCTGATATGACGAAACACCTAGATCCGGAACAATTACACGTTGGTTATACAAATTCCATCAACAATCAAGTCGCATCTCGAATTTACTTTCAACTTAATTGTACTTGTTCATGTGCGAGTATTTACCTTGGCTTCTAGAAATGTTCTAAGAATTTTTATCCCTAAGGGGGTTACACGAAATCCTAAAGTTTTATGAGAAAAAAAGCATTGGCTAGCCAATGTAGTGACAACGTAGAAAGATAAAGTTGAAGTTAGGCGAATAGATTAGGATATATATAATTCGCCTAACAATTATAGGCTAATTGTTCGTCAAAATATTGACATAAAAACTTTTTAATAATAGATATTTTTTGGCTCCATTTTATTTTCACTCAGTTTCCAGAATCACCTTTTAGGTTCTAGTAATCATGCATAGTTTTTTTATCATTGCTTGTGTGCGCCATTTCAGCGATGTAATTGAATTAAAGAGATTTGCTGCTACTTTAATGACGTTTGAGAATTAACTTCGATTCCAAAACATAATGAGTGTGCACTGGCTGACATATAGCAATGAAGATTTTTTTTTAATCTAAGCAAAATAAAGATTTTATTTTATATACAATTTTACATAAGATAAATTAACAGACAGAAACGTGTTGCTGGGGAGTTTCTTGCGCCGTTTCTTCTTACCACCCAAAATACAAGGAAGCCATGAAGGGCATGCGTTTTGGGGGCTGTCTTAATGACGTTCAAAAAGTACTAAAAAAAGTAAAAAAAAAAAGTAGTACTACTATCTTTTTGTATTTTTTTTGGAATTTTCCATGCTAAGATTTTTTTAAAGTTATTATGTAAAGGAAAAATTCGATCCTGCCCGCGGTCGAATTTTTCCTTTGCATAATAATTACCACCTGGTGGTTTATCTTAAAGAAATTATTTTGACTTTGACATCGTGTTGCAGAGGTCTGATGGCTATCGCTTCATGTAAAATATTGATATTCAGTTACATCTAGTCAAACTGGCAGTCGATGTTAACCAGCTGTACTGTTTAGAGAAGGGCTAAAACGATAGTGATGAAGCCACGACAAGACATTTTCCATGAACTGGGCAAAAATAAAATTCCGACTTAAAATTTTATAGAAATACCCTGCACTACACTATCGGCAACCGCGCTTACGTCACTAGACTAATGAAGTAGTTGCCTAAATAGATATATAGGTACTAATAGGTAATTTGATTTTCTTTCTTCTTTCAGAGAAGATGACAAATTCTGCTCATACTGCTACTATATGAGACTTAACAAGGTCTCAAGATGTCAACGCGCTAGTGATACCACTGGTGTTGGCCATCAGGCGGCCTGTATGATTTTGTATCAACGTATCACCATAAAATAAATAAAAATGAAGCAGTGATAGCCGCGTAATATAACCATTGGACTGCCAAGTCAAAGATCTCGAGTTCGGATCCAATCCACACACACAACACACACACGCGCTAATGCACACGACACGTACATGCACACGACACGCACATGCACACGACACGCACAATACACGTATCCAATTTCTTATTTCTTTTGTTTTGTAACTACTTAGTTTGGTCTTTTACCAAAGGTTCCTAAACTGTATTGCATTACATCAAGGAATATAAGGAGAGGAGAGGCTGGTAATCTGTGTAACAGGGTTCCCTAGTTCTGATACCAGTCTTCCACCAATGAATAATAATACTCAGCATATATAGCATCACTAACGTTTAACAAAGTTACCTTTGTGGAAAACACAAATAAATAAATAAATCATTATTATAGTCTGCCAAACCGCACTAGGCCAGCGTGGTGGACTATAGCCTAATCCCTCTCATTCTGTGAGAGGAGACACGTGCCCAGCAGTGGGACAGCATATGGATTGATGATGAACAAAAGAAATGATGGTACTATACGTAAAAGAAAAACGCCGTCCTTCTCTGCCTCACACCACACATCTCCCGAGGCGCCACGTTTGTCAATGTCGTCATATCTCTGTGTTATGATTTGAACAATCCTCAGATGGTGACTTATCTTGCATCTCTTGTTTTGAACCTAATGCGTTTTTGCTTATGTACTGAATATAAAATACGGTGAGCGTGTTCTCTGAAACTCCAACGCAGATTTCAAACTTTTCATCGGATAGTTGTTCTTTTATGATTCTGAGGTTTTTTTATATACTACTAAGGTGGCAAACAGGCATACGGCCCACCTGTTGGTAAGCGGTTATAGTAGCCTATAGACGCTTGCAACACCAGGGGTGTCACTTGCGAGTTACCGACCCTATAAAACGAAAGAGGAATAGTTAGGTTGGCAGTATAAAAGTCAATACAACGTTTCCTCGTGGAGCACTGGCAACCTTGCTCACCGTAAGAAACACTACACATTTCAAAGCAGTGTTATTTCACATTCGATTTTCTGCAAAGCGGAGGTACTTCCCCAGTCGGGCAGCTCCAATTTGAGTGGAATTTCTCCCACTATGCCCTACTTCTCTTAAAAGGAGCTCTTGGCAAAGTAATTACTCCACTGATCAACTGATCTGCAAGATTAAGTTGGGCTTGTCGTGATCAGTTTGTGTATGGATTATTTTTAACACATTTAGATCCCTCAGTGCTTCGGAGAGCACGTAAACCCATGTGTACTGGTTGTCATACTTTACGGACTTATGACAATCATTAGTGGCTACTGAGCCATGAAATCCTCATTCTCATTGTAAGTACAGACGCCAGCACGTCAACCTATCCAAAACTGTCAAATTTTCCCAATTGAATATGAACCTTATAATTTTGTATTAAAGTTGAAAATCAATCAAATAAATTTTACAGAATGTGGTAGCTTGATGTGCTGGCCTCTGTACTAAGTATGACGCTAAATCACTGTGAATAGAAATTCACTGCATAAGTATACTCCATTTGGTTAGGTACGTAAGTAAAGGTAAACAATAAAAATGGCGGCGTTCAGGGCTGTTAAACCTTTTGGTACTTGGTTTGGTTCTTTTGGCTTATTGTTCTACCAATGGTATCTTATGAATTGGGAGTGAAATGAATATACCTTTACTAACAATCCTTAGGCCACGTTTCCTCGACATATTTAAATATATATATAATTGTACATTTCTCCGATGACGAAAGAACGTTTAAACATTTTTGCTTTGGTGATTGAAATGTAAGCAAGGAGCTGCTAGCACGGCTAGTACACGATTCGGGATCACTCTTTTTTAACAGTTAAAATAAATAACAACACAACTAACAATCAATAAAAACAGCGAACAAACAGAACTTGGGTTGGGAGTGTGTGTGGGGGTGCATTTGTCGATGAGAGTGAGCGTGTGGTATGCCCTTGAGGTATCGGTGGCCGTTCTCCAAACACATTGTATAGTTTATTAGTTTAAAGAGTAGTTCTTTGTAAATGGGAGAACTATTTAGAACTTTCTTTTATGCTTAGCTGTATTTTATTTAATTGTAATCATCGCAACATTCCTAAATTGTCCTCTCACGTAAGTATCCAATTTATAATCATTATTGTATCGAACATCATTGTAAACAACGATAATTTAAAAGAGTAACCATGGAGATTCTTGCCGGTTCTTCTCCATAGGAAACGACTAATTTGGAATCGTGCACCTAGACTCGACATTTCACTCGGATTTTGAACAATAGGTAACTGGCGTCTGCTTACCCGACTAAGTGTAATATCGGTTAAATATTTTGCTGCACTTCCTCGCAGTACTACTAGGTACTCAATTTTTTCGAGTTAACAAAAGTCTGCTACGTAGAAAAATGTTTTGAATACCTGCCTTTTTAGGTTCTTTTTAGTAGGCACATTGCAATACTTTATGACATAATTATAATTTTTTATTTAATTAATTGTTCGCAAGCTTAAGAATTAATGATTACCGTTTAATATTAAACAAAGTAGTTGAATATTCTAGTATATAAAAGGAAAACATAATTTTAAGTTATCAAATAATTTATTTTGGTTACGTTTTCTTTATATTATTTATATTTATTTATACGAAATGAAAAATAGACTTTAAAAGAACATTTTTTATGATTTGTTTACCTTTAGTTAAGTACCTAACCAAATGGAGTATAGCAGGGTGTAAAAATTTACAGGTGAAATCACTATGCGAATGTTCTAGTGTATTTTTTGTCTGCTATTTTAACAAAATATTATAACAGAATGGGTAGCGGACAAAAAAATACCATTAAACAACATTGCCTCTTCATAGCAAGCAAGTCGGACATAATGAATTATTTAAAACCTTTCACAAAAGAATTATGAATAAATTTACTCTCATAATGTCCAATCGAGCGAGTTTGCCATGCCATTCAATACGAGCGAATGAGCGATAATTCTTACGCTTTCCCCGCATTATTCGATAAATCGTTGGACGTTTGTTTGCTGAAATCGCTCGGAAAATCTATCGGCCGATAAAACTGAGTGCGGTCGAATACCGTACTATTGTATGAAGAGGTAGGACATGTGATTTATAGCGAGCTTGGGTGATTTTAAAGTGAATTTCTGATCAAATTTAAAGTCCAGTAATTGATTTTTTATCAAATCATGGAGACAATTTATGGAATTAAATATACCATATGCTTACAATGCTCGAAAGTCCATAATGGCAAAGGTTGCTGTTAACCAGGCACGAATCTGAACTCCGGCCTTCTACTGAAAATGTCATGTAAAAATCCAATTAAACTTTGCTCGACCTGGAAATTAAACCCAGGCCCTCATGCTCAGAAACGAAAAAATCTGTTAATATATAAAAATCTCGTGTCACCGTTTTTGTTGTCGAACTCCTCCGAAACGGCTTGACCGATTTTTATGATTTTTTTGTGTATATGTGACCTACCAAAGGTCTGAGGTTTAGGTCGTAGGCAATTTTTTATACCCCAAGGTGATAAGGGTGGCTGCTTCCAGAATTTTTCTTATGACAAAACATTGTTTTCTGGTTCAGCTAGTACAATAATAATATTTTGAATAAATATTTCTGTTATTTCTTTTATTTAAGATACTTTTTTATAGTACGGAAAAGCCTCAGGGATCATGCCACTTGAGGAGGTGGCAGGGTATGTCGAACTCGTACCGACTAAAAATCGCAATTAAATAAATACTAAAATAATAATAATGTAATTTTATATTTTTAAATGTTTTTGTCTTTAATTTATTTTATAAAAATATTAAAAAATATAATTTATAAGAAAATAGATTAATAAAGGAAATAATAATAATATTTTTGGGATATTTTACACAACACCATCTAGTCCCAAACTAAGCAGAGCTTGTACTATGGGTACTAGACAATGGATATAACACTTATATACTTTTTTTTTTTTGTAAATACATACATACATACATACTTGCTTTCACTTGCCCTAAGTCATGACTGCCGCTAACCTAACTATTCGTCGTTTCGTTTTAAAGGGTCGGCAACGCGTAATACTCTTGGTGTTGCAAGCGTCTATAAGCTACGGTAACCGCTTACCATCAGGTGGGCCGTATGCTTGTTTGCCAACTTAGTGGTATAAAATATGGCCATGATATCTGTGAGTATTCGCCACACAATTTACATACATATGCCTTTCATACATGTCGAGAGAATGGATGAAAGGCGACTAACAAAAAGGATTTATATGGCGAATGTCAGTGGAACCGCCGAGAGGGGACGCCCTAGAAAAACTTATACCGACCTTATTGGTGAGGTTCTTCAAAAAGGTCAGGTGCGTAGTACTCGCAACCGGCGTGTATGTATGACAAGATGTATGAATGTGGTCGAAGCGAAAGAAGTATGCAAGAATCGTAGCAAGTGGCGTTCTTTAGTTTCTGCCTACCCCTATGGGAAAAAGGCGTGAGAGTATGTATGTATGTATGTAATTTAGAATACCTAACATACCTAGTTAATTAATCTAGACTTAATTTGTCCACTCTACAAAGTAACTTTATCTTGAAATAGTTTTCAAACTAGGTCAAAGGTAACAACACAATAAATTTTTAAATGGCTCACAGGTGGTCTTAAAAACATTAAATAAATGGCGACTTCTTAACTAACTTAACCTTGCGACTATGTCCACCTAATATATAAGCACCAGTTGGTGAACGGAATATGATAATCTTAATCTTAGCAGTGGGGGCTGGCATGGCCAGCACCACTTCGACCAAATGTAATCTGTTGTGTTGTCCCCAGCATAGTATATTCCTTACTCATACACTAACTCTTCAAAGACGTGGTTCACGAAGGCGGCTAGTCCACTAAGAGAAAGGAACCAGGGGGTCTACTCTCTAAGCACGAAGTCCGTAGTTTCGACCTTCGTTACGGGCCCGAACTAAAAATGACTGACAACACAATTTGACTCTCGATGTGTGTTTACCCGTTCGAAAAATTGAATTTGACACTTGTTTTACCGTACTCCGAAGTTTCGGTGAACTTTCGAACGGCTCGTAACTTCGTTGACGGAGATAGGGAGTAGACCCTCTGTAGTCTTCTGGCTTCGGGTATCCGTTGCCGAGATGCTCATCCTTTTCGTCGCTAGGACGTCACAATCACACAAGATGTGCTGCATTGTTTCCCTGAATTCACCACAAGCTCTACAATCATTATTCAAAGCTAGCTTCATTTTATGGAGCATGTCATTTGTTACAAAATGCCCTGTAAGGGCTCCGATGACAGCTGGAACAATCTAATGACGAACGGAACATACTATCACGCCTGTATTCCCCGAAGGGATAGGCAGAGTGCAATAGTGCAACTCGCTCATTAGCCTAAATCGAAGCGCAACTACTGCGCTAATTTTTGTTTCCCAAGTCAAGCAAAGTGTTATTCATCATCAACCCATACACTGTCCCACTGCTGGGCACGGGTCTCCTCTCAGAATGAGAGGGATTAGGCTATAGTCCACCACGCTGGCCTAGTCCGGGTTGGCAGACTTCACAAACCGTCGAGAAAAATCTCTAAGGTATGCAGGTTTCCTCACGATGTTTTCCTTCACCGTTTAAGCGAGTGATAATTAATTATTAATACGCACATGAATTCGAAAAGTCAGAGGTGCGTGCCTTGGGTTCGAACTCGAGACCTTCGACTTGGCAGTCCAATGGTCATACCACTAGGCTATCACTACATCCCACTAGGCTATCACTCCAACTAAAGTGTTATTGGGCTTACTATATTCAGTACCAATTCTCAGTTACAGCTCGGAGTTGTGAATTGTACCCGGTTAATGGCAATAAGCTCGCCTCTTTTACATGGGACCTAAACAAACTTCAGACTATTATGTATTTGTACTTTAGTATATCTCTGCCTAATTTTCGATATTACAGGCGTGATGGTTTGTGTTATTCCGATGTTAAAATTACTAACTACCCTACATACACAACACTTTTTTTTATCCATCCGTTTCTCCCAGAACGACCAGTAATTTTATATAAAAAACAGAAACTTCAAAATTGGTTTACAAACAATGGATTGCGCAGGGAAACAAAAAAATATTTTTATCGATGAATGAAAAACCTCTCGCATAACAGACAAACAAACTCACTTTCGCATTTTAATATAGTAGGTAAACAATTAGGAATGTCCATTCTGTTAATAATGCTACCATAAAATTAAATGAGAAATTTAATCAATGTTGATAAGATAACAAGATAGCCGGTTTTGTACAAGTTGAAATCCAATATTGCGATTTTAAAAAAATATAGGTAGGTATTTATTTCATTAGCCTTGTGGCAAGCATGAATGCTACGCCTGAGATTCTAGATTCAATACCTGGAGTTAGATTAGACTAGATGGTTGGCAGTCCACTACTGTGCATTTCTCTAGAAACTTTCTGCTTCGCACAACAAAACTATGGAATGAACTGTTGCCTGCAGTATTTCCGGACCTTCAATAAAAGAGCGTACTCCCTTTTAAGGGCCGGCAACGCGCTTGTGACTCCTCTGGTGTTGCGGGTGTCCATGGGCGGCTGTAATCGCTTACCATTAGGCGATCCATCTGCCCGTTTGCCCCCTATCCCATAAAAAAAAATTATTTGTGCCCAGTTAATGGCATTAGGCTTGTCTAACATGGGAGCTAAACATACCGGCGAACTTTGGAAGGCGAAGGGTTAGGTAGAGGTGTATTAAATGTATACATTTAATACACCTCTACCTAACCCTTCGGGAAATTCAAGCGGATATATTTTTTTGGAACACATTAATGGGTATTGAAGAAGCGGACAGTGGTGATAGCCTAGTGGTATGACCAAGACCATGGACCGTCAAGTCAAGACTTGTTCTCAAGACTTGACAAATTCAATTTATTTGAAAGATAATAAAATTTATCGATGAATATTTTAATACTACCTATTTTTGATTGGCCCAGCCCTATGACAATTATATTTGCTAAGAAATCGTCAACTCATAATAAAATAGAAGTTTAATTGACATAATTCGTGACATTTTGCGTCGAAGAACGCAAATATTTTGTGCCTTATAAAGGAATTCAACCGCTGTTATCCAAGGTATTTTATCGAGCCGTTTATTTATTCTAAATGTATTATTGTGGGCAGTTATTTAACTGTAGAGTATTTTATTTCAATTTAAATAAATGTTATTCATTTTATTTGACAACATCTGTGGTCTAGTGGTTCGTCTGTTGGACTGTTGATCACGAGGTCGTGTGTTCGATTCCCACAGGATACAAATATTATTTATGTTTGTATTTATAAAAAAAAATTATATACATAAGTATTATATCTATTGTCTAGTACCCATAGTACAAGCTCTGCTTAGTTTGGGACTAGATGGTGCTGAAAGTTGTCCAAGAATATTTTGAATATTATTAAGTCCACGATTAGTTCCTTTGAAATTCTCCTTCCAATTGTGTCCAGTAAATGGCAATAGAATCGTCCCCTAGTTATCCCCGAACAGGTTAAAGAATACAGGCGTGATTGTTTGTTGGTATGTATAGTAATTTATTAAATGTACAATTATTCAGCCAATCTATCTGTGAGTCGTGGACAAGTTACTATACATACTGTACGACCAATTTGCAAAGTTCAGCTAAGTTTTTGAGGTTGGTCTGTGGATGGGGGACAATTTTTAAAACTGCCTCTTTTCAGTAGAAATCGGACTACACCAATATTTTTTTTAATCCACTAAGGTGGCAAACATATACGTCCCACCTGATGGTAAGTGGTTACCGTAGCCTATAGACGCTTGTAACACAAGTTCACTTGCTCGTTACCGACCGACCCTGTAAACCGAAAGAGGAGTAGTTGAGTTGGCAGTAATTGTCAAAGTCCCCCCCATTTCCAACACAACGTTTCCTCGCGGAACACCTTGCTCACCGTAAGGAACACAACACAGCTCAAAGCAGCGTTATTTCACTTCGAATTTCTGCAAGGTGGACGTATTCCCCAGTCGGCCAGCTCCAATTTGAGTGGAATTACTCCCACTAAGCCCTACCTCTCTTCATTTCTATGCATTTTGATTCAAACCTAGGTACCTTTTTTTGGATTGCCTTGCATTTTACTTTATGGAAAAAATACTTTTTTGTACTTCCACATTGTGTAGAAACAAAAGTATTAAGTTACTCTGAATCTCAACCAGTCCTTATTTTTTAACAAAAAACAAAATGGATGCCACACACCATCCGATATTATAAAACAAACTTTTTTGTCTCATTTTTAATTTAATCGAACGAAAGGTGTAAAATTATTAAAGGAAACATAAAATCCTCGATATCGATTCAATCTTTAAGGTGCTAACAGTTTATTTTATGTCAAACTCGTAACCATGTAATCGATTTAAGTCGAAACCATTTATCATCGATTAATCTGATTTATATCGTGTTTCTTTAGTATCGGATAACGAATATCGATTAAAATTAATCGGTTTAGAAATATTGAGGGATTGGTTTTGATATTTATCTATAAGTATTCAATATTATGTTAATATTTTAGTAATGATATGTTTCGATGTCATATCATTTTGATTAAGTAATTTAAAGATTGGATATCATAATAAATCTTGTATTTCTCATTGTAAGGTATAAATAAATAAATGCTATTGATCTCATAAAGAGCTGTGGTCATAAGCGCTCCTGCTATACGTGAAGTTTTGAGTTCGATTCTCAGGTCAAGCAGTTAAGTATTGATTTTTCTATGAAATTTTCGGTTTTGGGTTCGATTCCTAGGTTAAGCAGTTAAGTATTGATGAAATTCTCAGTGTCAGTTCGAAGTTCAGATTTGGGCTCAAATTCAAACTCTGGGCTGCAACTGAGAATTTCCTATAAAATATCAATACCACTATTCACCTGGGAATCGAACTCAGGATCTTAAGCGTAGCCCGTCGCACTTACTACCACTTGGCCAGTGGTCGGCCGTCTGCTTGTTTGCCACCTTAGTGGTATATAAAAAAAATAGGTAGGTAAGTACATATTAATTGAAAATGTGGCTACTAAATTCTTTGTTACCTAGATTTGTTTATAAGTCCCCGCCCTATAAAAATTTGATATACAGTGAAAAACCTGGAACAGAAAACTACGACTCTGAGCTTCCGAAAAATCGAGTTCGATCCGAGAATCGATAGTTCTCCATTGAGAAATCGATATTTTACCAGTATCTGACTCTTTCTCTAAAAAGTTTGCCGACCTCTGCATAGGCTAATGAGGAAGTACTTACCTTTAAATAAACAGTTTCTAAAATAAATATTTCCAATTAAGGCGAAGCAATTCAATAATCGTCTTTTGTATTAAACAATGTACCTTAATAAACTGAGAAGCAGTTATTTGCTCAGAGAGTATTTTGTTTTCATTAAGATTAGCTTGTTAACAAAGCTGTTGTCCCGAGTTATCTCGTTCTAACCTTTTAAATGAATATTTATATCCATTCATTACCGGCGCCCATGTACGGTAATTGGTGTTTATATTATGAAGGTGCCTCAATTGGTTGTGACTGAAAGAACTGAAGGCTGCTGACCGTTAGCTTTCCAGATTGAGATTGGGTTCAATGTCCTGATTGAGCAGTACCTACCTACTACCGCTTTGCTCTGCACTAAATAAATAAATAATAAATAAATAAATAAAAACATTTATTTGCATAAATAAGGTACAAAAAGTTCTTATTAATATAATTGGTTGGTATCTCTTATTCTGCCTTTAATTTCGGCGTGCAAATTTAACATAATTTATTAGTTTATTCACTTACAATAAAATAAAATAAAATCATGCAGTCTGAACATAACATTAATTTAAATTAAAACAATTACGAATATTAGGATTACAATGTCAGGGGTTACAATTTATAGTCTAAAAACTCGAGTATACTAGGCCTTGCTTATGCTGCAAAATAAATCTGGGATGGTACCGAAGCATTATGTACCAAAAATTTTGCCGCCAAGCAATAATATGCTATCAATATTGTGTTCTGGTTGAAAAGCAATATATCATGTGAGATTACTGGGTATAATGATGAGGCTTTACAACTTAGGTCTGAAGATAACGCTCTAGAGATGCTGTTGCTAGTGTTTATAGGCTACTATTGCCGTTTACTGTCAAGCGGCCTGATCTACTTACAATAAAAATGTATTGGTAATAGTGAAATCCATATCCATTTTTAAAGCTATTTCAAAGAAACTTGTCGACACTTCGCTCGACCAGAGGGCTGGTGTTTTCTTGGGTCAAATTAGCATTGCCGTTCACATGGGAACGTTAGATACTAGAATCTGGTATTCTGGAGAAATCTCTCCTGGAGAAGACTCTGTCTCTTAGACCTGAAAATGTTCGTATGATTGTTCTTTTTTTTGTACGGACGCCAGCAGGTCAAGCTATCCAAAACTGTCAAATTGTCGCAATTGAAAATGAACTTTATAGTTTTGAGTTAAAGTTGAAAATCAATCAAAGAAATTTGACAGATTGTGGTAGCTTGATGTGCTGGCCTCTGTACATTATGTATAGATTTTTTTAATCAGCTTCTCTGTAATTTTTTTTTAGAAATTGATTAAAATATAATGTAACAGTTCATATTCATTTTTAAAACTTTATATGATTATTAGCTTATTTTCTTTCTTTTTAAATTTGTACTCGCTAAAATTTTCTCCCGTATCGTGGGTGCAATTACAAAAAAAACGTTTTCTTATAAACAAATATATAAATAAATATATATAAATATTCTCGGACAATTTTACACAGCACCATCTTGTCCCAAACTAAGCAGAGCTTGTACTATGGGTACTAGATAATGGATATAATACTTATTATACTTTTTTTTTTGTAAATACATACTTATAATACATAGAAACACCCAGACAAACACAAACACTTATGTTTTAACCACACAAATATTTGTGTCCTGTGGGAATCGAACCCACTACCCCATGATCAGCAGTCCGACATTCGAACCACTAGACCACAGACGTCGTCTAAAATACCTGCAGGCCATACAAATATATATTTCTTATATTGAATCCAGCCCCCCTGACTTGGAAGCCGATAGCTCAGTTACAATGCCTAACATCAAAGCTTCAAGCTTGCTTTACAAGATCTGTACTTAAAATATCTTAGTAGCTATTCCGCTATGACACTTTGGTACCAAATTCGACCTTTCCCGCATAGAAAGCTGAAATATTCTTTCAGTGAACACTCAAGTTCCATTTCCTAGACTTGGCGATGGCTAGATCTAAGCTTAAACCTTTTCAGGCAACTTGACCTACTTGGTCGGGTTTGGCCTAAGTTAGGAGCAAGATCTGAGAACAGATCTCCTGGGACTAAAAGCGAAGAGTGTTCAATTTTGAAGAAAATCGTATTTGTTTTGCGTTTTAGTATTTGAAACTTTTAGTTTTAGTAAAAAGTTGTTTTTGTCAGTGATAGGTATTATAATAATCTTTATGCTAAGTGCTCTCGTTGACTATTTTGTGTTATTTTTATTTACATTATTTTTTGAGTTATTTGTGATACATTTTTGTAATGTTAGTGACTGTTTTTGGCTTTAATTTTGAGAATAATTCATTCATAATAAACAGCTTCGTTCAACTAATAATCGTCTTCTTCAATGTCCTTTTCACCACTCTGACTTTCTTCATTCTACCTTCTTTGTCCAATCTATATTATTGTGGAATGCCCTGCCTCTTGAATTCAGATTGCTCAACAGTCGGCACTTCTTTAAAACCAAAGTTCGCAATTACTTGTTTGAAAAAACATTGGCGGATTCATCTCGACACTGATTTTTGCCTTATATATATTGTATATATGTATTGTATGTTATATATGTAGTATATTATGTATGTATTGTTTTTTTTTATTATTATTATTATATATTAATGTAATTATTTTAAGTCAGTATATTGTATAATTATAGCTTTTGGGCAATCAGTCATTGCCTCTTATCTCTCGCTTATATTTTATTTATGCATCTACCGTGTTCGTCTCCGCATCACCCAAAGGTTGTTTGGTAGAAAATGCCTAATGGCATTAAGATCGCCTTTGTACGCCTTTTTTGTACAGAAAGTATAAATAAATAAATATTGTTAAACTTACACATACAATCACGCCTGTGTTACCCAAAGGGTTAGGCAGAGATACACTTGTATACACGCACAATTTTCTGGTGTGTTTATGTCCCATGTAGGTAATAAAGGCCAGCCTATTGCCGTTAACCGGGTAGAAGAAGATTAGACCTTCATCAAAATTGGTAAAGCAGTTTAGGCGTAACAAACAGATACACAAAGTTGCTTTCGCACTTATTATATTAAATAAATTAATATTCTCGGCCAATTTTACACAGCACCATCTAGACACAAAACTAAGCAGAGCTTGTACTATGAGTACTAGACAATGAATATAATACTTGTAAACTTTTTTCTTGTAAATGCCATATTATTATTTATTCACAATAGACTTACCAAATAATAATTACATATTTACAAAATATACATACCTATACCAAAACAAAAAATAAAAGTATAAACGCTAGTAGGCGTCAAAGTATTCGTTGGCATCGCTGTCGTCCAGCAACGTGCCCAGAAGACTGGCTGCATTGCCACGTTGAATGGCAATGCTTATGCGTTCCGCTAGAAACAAGCCTGCCCTCTGATTACGTGAAGAGTCGACCAGTCTCCTTGATATTTCGTTGAAAAGAAGACGGGCACTCGGACCCCACGACCCGAACGTTTCGACCCCAAACGTCTTAAAAATATAGTCATATTTTTGTAAATCATGTATTTAATACATAACAAATACTAAAACAAACAGAAACACTTATGTTTATCACTTAAATATTTTGTTCTGTGGGAACTGTACCCTCGACCTACGAATGTACGTCCGACACACGAATCACTGGACCAAAGACGTAGTTTACAAGCTTCAAATTCTTGTGACTTACACCATATATTGAGCACTTTGAAAGTTCTCAATGTTGACTCCAACTTCACTTTTAGTATCGATTTATTGTTTATGTTATTTTTCTTTAAAACATTAATTAGGTGTCAATTAACGAGTACAGTGCGTGGCATATGAGTGTAATCTTAGAGAGTGGTTTTAAAAGTAAACAAATGTATGATTCGATCAATAATTACATTATATTTAAAAATATTCTTGGACATAATATAGGTATAGTCAACAAAAGAGATTGGTATACAGGTAGCGAACGAAATCTGCATATTTACGCAGATTGTGATTAAAATAATTACCCGTCAAAGGGTTTGATGTGTAGCAGCTTACAATACCTGCGTTTTGAAGCAGTCATATTGCGTGATACATAATTACACAATCTTAAACAAAACACTGTTGTTTAATATATGTATACTTAACTCTTTTGTCGACCGTACATACATTATACATATAATTTGTACAATCTGATTTAGTAATATTGATGTTGCCGTGGTTATAGTGTAGTGTAGTTGGATAAGATTTCCAGGACTAGCTAATTTTTAGCTCAGAAATAATTTACGCCAAAGCTCAATGCCTCTTTGCCTAGTGGTCACAAGCTCGACTAATGAGTATGTGGTTCCCGATTTAATTGCCAGATCGAGCAAATTGTTTTTAACTTTTTTCTATTATGAAATTCTCAGTAGTGGGTCGGAGAGGAGAGGTTTAGGGTTGTGCCCGGTTAATGGCAATAAGATTGCCCTCCTTTTTTATGAAACTAAAATATTAACCTTTTGACCGCCACGGACGTCTATAGACGTCAAATTAAAACTTGCTCACGACGCCAAACGACGGCATGGCACGTCAAAAATACCACTTTACTATAGTGCTTGGCGTAGAGAACACAGATATTCATTATTGACGTGGCAGTCAAAAGGTAAATGGCAAATTGTAGTTTTACATTAGTGTTCACCTCACCTAACGCTTTGGGCGTGACTATGCAAAAAAACTAAGTTGAAAACATACTTCAATTGACTTTACAAGTTTTCCATTAAAAGTTAACTTTCGTACTGACTATTAGTAAATTGGAAACGGAGTAACACGTCCATTCGACTAATGGTAGAGCTATATGAACGAGTAAGTAATATATTATGCAATAAGCTAGAAGTGAGAGCAGAAAACGTAGCAAGCACCGACGGATTGAGCTAAAATTATGGGGCTACCCACATAATTATATTCTATACCATCACGCCTGTATTCCCTTAAAGGTAAGGCAGACGGTGTACAGGTTGAGAGTTGCTCAAAGAGCAATGGAGCGTTCTATGCTCAGCATAAGGCTGACAGAGTCCCTTTCTCCAACAAACTATATAATAAAGTTTTCTCGCGATTCACCCCCTCGCGAATCTTTATTAACCCTGTTTAACTGTACGTACGCTATCTGCATACCTACATAACTCTTTTGTTGACAATACCTACAATAAAAAAAAACACACCCCACCTAAATAATTTATCTCAAAATCACTTTTAGTATATAAGAGTGCCTGCTCACCCCTTTAACGGTCTTAAATCAAGGTGCAGCTAATGAGTGGCGGAGGGAAGGATGAATGGGTTCAAATTGCAGAGGGAACCGGATCGACTTCGATTAATTGAGGTGAACTTCTGCAAACTTAAGGTGGGTGTTTATCAGCGAAGTTGAGAGAACATTATGGATAAAATTGATTGCAAAAGGCTACCTACTTGTATAATATCTAGTATCTCTTACGCTCTTTCAATGCTGGTATCAAATAATTAAATAATTCGATACCATTGTACTATCAAATTTCGATACGCTGTATGTTGTTGCGTTCCGTTCTACATTTAAAAAAAAATTGACTTACTGTTAAATTCTACATTTTTTTTAAAAATTGTGTAGGTCCCATACAACTGTCGATATTCGTGGATGAGGCCGGGCGAATAGACGTTGGCGAGATGATTCCGACGGATTTATACCAACGTTGTATGAAGCCCAAGATAGAAAAAAAAGCAAAGTTAGCCTTTGCCTAGCAGTGCGACACAAAAGAGACTACATAAAAAAAGATAACACAAAAACCAGCAGCGCAAATTGAGAAATGATTCCATTTTCTACGAGACAGTAGCCTAAGCTAGACATAATGAATAACTCTAAAATTAAAGTTCTATTTATATTTTTAGCTAAGAAATATAAAAGCCAACCCGCTCGTCTGCTCCAGTCCTAAGCCACATTAAAAGTAAACTGGAAGTCCGGAACGCCTTGTCACTGGTTATCTTTTTCTAACAATGTCCGTGGAAAATCTTAGTTCTTCGCATGACAGCTTTTGTGGCAAGTTCTCGTGAAATAAATGGCTCCAGCAATTTTATTATTGTTGGGAAATTATTTCGTAGAACTGACATCTAAAGTAAAGGACCTTTCGGAAGATCATTATTATATACGAAGGTGTATTGGGAGTGATGAAAAATTTATTATTTCTTTATTGTAGGTACAGTCGACAAAAGAAGATTTGTTCCACATTCGCCCCACGGTATACTGGCAGCTATCGACATCTGTGTTTTGACAAAGATTTGTTAATAATGTATTAGGTATGCAATGTGTGTCAAAACGCAGGTGTTGCTAGCTGCTTAAATACCAAACCCTTTGGTGGATAATCCATACTAATAATATTTTAAATGGTAAAGTAACTAACTGTCTGTTTAAATTTTTGTTTGCTACCCTTTCGCTCCTAAATCGCTGAACAGAGTTTCAATATAATTTGGCAAAGAGGAAATTAATATCATGAGGAAGAATATAAGCTGCCTTTTGTCTCAAAAAGTTCTTTGGGATACGATTGAAACTACGGGCAATAGCTATTTATTAAAATGCAATATATATTATGTCAGTGTAGTTTTAGAAAATATGAGAGTGTCATTCGCTGTATGTATTCCTAACTCTTTTGTCGAGTGTACCTATTGTTCAGCATTGTCTGTGACTTTGAAGCCACAAGATAATAATAATATGGAGATAATCTGGAGAACTTTTTATTATACTAATTTTTATTTTATTTTATTTATTTATTTAATCTGGAGAACTAATATTTGATTCATACCGTCAATCAAACCTGCGTTTTGTTCAACGCGCTCTTAAGCGCTCAGAAATTAGTCTGAGTAATTAATGTACTTACAAAAACAAAAATCTGGTCTTATAGGCAAGTATATATTGACATAGAGAATATAAACAAAACATAATTATGGTGTGATGATGTAAGCTTTCTTCATTCATTATTATTCATCAAACTGCATTAGAACTTAGTAGTCGTAAGCATTAATGCTACGCTAGAGGTCGCGGCTTCGATGCAATGTGTTATTGTGTTCTCTATAAAATTCTCAGCAGCAGCTCGGTGTTTGGCTTTGTGCCCGGTTAATGGCAATAAGCTCGCCCCTTATTACATGAGACTAAACATATTCTGTTTATTATACTGGATTAATTTAATAGTACACATCAAACTTCATTTTTCTCATGAACTATTCAGATTTAGATTGTAGCTAAACCAAGATGAACACTGTAAAAATTTTTGATTTTTTTTTAAATAGTGTCAATGGAGTTTCTTCTCCATAAGACCCACTTTTTGGAACCATGAAATAAAATGTATAAGTTTGTTTGACATACCGGCAAACCGTGAGCGTACATTAGTACACCTCTGCTTTACCCTTAGAGGTACACAGACATTATAATTCATCATTCTCCAAGCCATTTTTCCAACTATATTGGAATCGGTTTCTAGTCTAACCAGATGCCGTCGAATACCAGTATGTTATTAGACCTCTAAAACTCAATTTTCTAGGCCGTTCCTAAATATAGTTTAATTTTGATTCGTTTATCAATTCTCACGTTACTTTTTTAAGAGAGGTAGGGCATAGTTGGAGTAGTTCCACTCAAATTGGAGCAGCCCGACTGGGGAAGTACAGGGGCTAGCACATCAAGCTACCACAATATGTCAAATTTCTTTGAAATATTTTGAACTTTAACACAAAGACGTAAGGTTCATTTTCAATTGGAAAAAATTTGGATAGTGTAGTGAAACACACGTAGGTTGGTTTAATACTGATTTATTTAGGAACACCCTCAGTTACAATATTATAAAATTATTTAGACATACCTACATAACAACAACCAATATATACTACATCTCCTCCTTTCTAAGAAAACAAACAAAATAAAATAAAGTATCTCTTGTAACATTGTTTTTTTTTTTTTTTTTTACACCTTGAACATCCTTAACTTATTCAAGTACTAAGCACTGAAATTATAGGAGAAAAACATACTTGTAATGTAATGTAATTAATATAAGTATCTTTACAGTACATAAGAAAGCACATAACGTATACAATCTTACATAAGATTACCATACACAGATTGTTTACCTGTTTATTTAGGATATCTATGTTAGTCATGACCGAAAAATAAATCTTTCAGCATTCGTGCTGTTCTTTCCCCAGACCTCGTAAAAGAAACCGTCGGTGGTGACGGTGACGGCATATACAGATCACTAGTGCTACCAGCTGGGCTGTCGAAACTGTCACCGATCTCTGATAGTACCGAATGCGTGTCACTAGCTAGCTCTGTCGGCGACGGAGTCATGGCCTCCGAACTGGCCTGTGGAAAAGGTACAGTTTTATGTCTTCGCCTACGAACTCTTCGTGACATAACCACATTTGGTGTCTTGCTGTTATCAGGAGTGACTGTGGATTGTCTAGGATGCCGCCCTGTCATCGGCACTATAGGCTCTGGCGTACGCGCAACCAACTGACTACGTGTACGACGAAAACGAGCGCCGCGTTCATCTTCCACAATATAAGAACGAGGTTGCGAGGCACGTGCTACTATTGTGACCGGTTTTCTAACGCCGTTACTGATTAAAGTTGCCTTATCACCTGATGACAGCTGTTCAAGGGACTTCGCCGACCTATCGTAATGTGATTTAATTTTATCTCTTATAGACATCAATGCTTTATAATTCCGCTCATTGTCTACTGTCTCACTTAACAATTTAGCACTAGTGGGCAATTTTGTGTTTAAACGTCTACCCATTAAAACTTGTGCAGGCGAATCTAAGCCGTTTCTTGGCGTAGCCCTAAAATTTAACAAAGACAAGCAAAAATCCTGCCCTGAGTCTACACATTTTTTCAAAAGATTTTTAACCGTCTGAACAGTCCTTTCACTTTTACCATTTGACTGTGGATAGTGCGGAGATGATGTCTCATGCCGCACTTCCCAATCTCGCATAAATTTTCTGAATTCTTGCGAATTATAAACCGGCCCGTTGTCAGTTATTAATTCTGCCGGTATGCCGTGACGCGCGAATTGCTCTTTCATAAAATTTACTACGTTTTTAGAGTTAATATTCGTTAGCTGTCCGACTTCTACATAGTTAGAAAAATAATCCACCAAAATAATGTAACTTTTATTTTTATATTCAAAAATATCAGAAGCTAGCTTATACCAAGGCAGTGCGGGTACAGTGTGCTGCTGCAATGGTTGGCGACGTGGTGCAGGCGTGTGCAGCGCGCATGCCGTGCAGCGCCGCACAGTGCGCTCCACGTCCGCGCATAATCCTGGCCAAAACATCACGTCGCGCGCACGACGCTTACACCTCTCAATACCTAAATGCCCTTCGTGAACCCGCGACAACATCTCATCTCGTAAAGCACGCGGAATGAACACACGCTCACCTTTAAAAACCATTCCGTCTACATAATGCAATTCCTCGCGATATGGCCAGAAAACCTTAACATTTTCATTCACGTCACGCCTATTCCTAGGCCAACCGTTTGTTATATACTTTACCAGCCACCTGCAGTCGCTATCCATCTCCGTTTCTTTTTTAATTGCCTCCATTTTTATTTCACTATACGGCATATTTGCAATCATAAAACACGTTTGCACTTCAACTTCAGTAGAAACCCTATCATGCATCATTTCACTCAAAGGAGCACGAGATAAAGCGTCCGCGATATACATATATTTTCCTGGAGTGTATACCACCTTAAAGTCATATCCCTGCACTCTCATCATCATTCTTTGCAAACGAGCTGGAACTGAAACTAATGGTTTGCTAAATAAAGCTTCCAGTGGCTTATGATCCGTTTTTATGGTGACGTCTGACCTACCGTAAATGTACTGTCTAAACCGCTCGACACCAAATACAATAGCCAGCATCTCCTTTTCAATATGTGCATATCTAGTCTGAGTGTCGGTGAGTGTGAGCGAAGCGAACTCCACCGGGCGACCCTCTTGCAACAACACGGCACCCAATGCCACGCTGGACGCATCCACCGACACCACTACCGGTACACTCTCACTGTACAATGCCAGAACTGGTGCACTGCTTAATTTCTTTTTTAGCTTGTCAACAGCGTCAGAATGTTGTGGTTCCCACAACCATACAACTTCCTTCTTTAACAAAGCTCTTAAAACATTCACACTCTCAGAATAGTTTTGTATAAATTTGGACAAATAATTAACCATACCTAAAAATCGCTCTAAGGCCTTTCTATCCGTCGGATAAGGCATCTCCATTATAGCTTTAATTTTTGAATCATCCGCCCTCATGCCGTTCGCATCGAACTTATGGCCCAGGTAAGTAATTTCCGGTACACCAAATTTACATTTCTCGCGATTAAACTTTATGCCTACATCCTTAGCACGTTGTAAAAGACAGTGTAATCTCTGATCGTGCTCTTCTGTGGTACGTCCCCATACGACAATATCGTCAATGAAAGACTCAACACCATCTAAGTCCTCTAAATGTTGTCTGAGTTTCGCATGAAAAACTTCAGGCGCACAATTTATCCCATACGGTAAGCGTAAAAACTGATACCGACCGAACGGCGTACTGAATGTGCAAAGGTCGGCGCTGACGTCATCAATCTGCACCATCCAGAAACCACAGCGCGCGTCTAGCACACTGAACACTGTGGCACCGCGGAGACGCGCTGCTAACTCTGTCACTGTCGGTAACGTGTATTGTGCGCGCCGCACCGCACGGTTTAGAGGTCGAGGGTCTAAACAAACACGGATACTGCCATCCTTTTTCGCGACTAAAACAATTGCATTTACCCAATCGGTTGGGTGCACGACCTTCCTTACAACACCTAACCCTTCCATCCTACGTAACTCATCCATCAATTTATCTTTAAGCCCTAAGGGAATTTTTCTCGTAGGACAAACCACAGGCTGTATGTTTTTATCTACTACAATACTATATTTACCAGGTAATTTACCAAGTCCTTCAAATAATTCTGAGTATTTATCAATATTTAAGGCATTTACCTGATTAATTAACCCTAAGGTAATGCAGCCCTTCAAACCGAGTATATTCTGGCAGTTTAGATCAGTGACAACAAATGATAACACATACCGTATTTTATTAAATACAAAAGATAATTTATCGGTGCCTAAGACTGGCAACCGATTTCCGGTAAAGGAATGTACACGCTTTGTGAACGGCTTAAGATTGGTAATTGATAGACCTAAGTTTACATAGTCCGTTTTAGAAATAACATTTATCATAGATCCTGTATCTATTTTTAGCATGATATTTTTTCCTTGACATTCAACAATCTCAATCCATTCAATAGAATATGACTTACATAGTTTTTGGTCTCCTTTAATTGTATTGACATAGAACATGTCCTTACTGCTATCATCACTATCACTGCTCGCAACATCTGTTACACTCAAATTTAACACCGTAATTACTTGTTTTTGATCACACACTCGCGAAAAATGACCCTTTTTGTCACACACATAACACCAAACACTACGCGCCGGACACCGCTCACCACCAAAACACCGGCTGCTGCCACACTGCTGACAGGCGCTCCGCTGCGCGCTCCGTTGCGCGCGCGCCGGCGGCTTGGGCCTCGGCCCGCGGGCACCGCCGCCGCTGCCGCTGCCGCCGCCGCCTCGCCGTCCTCTCGTGCGCCGGCTACCTCGCGCACCACTGCAGTCCTGCATTGAATTTATTTGCAGCGTTTCTGATGTACCGTCAATGTATTTACTTTCCTCTTTAGACATCTCGGCCGCCTGACAAATTTGTATCGCCTTCGATAAAGTTAAATCATCAGTGCGAAGAAGTCTATCTCTCACTGTGTTGTTGATGATACCGCACACAATTCTATCGCGCAACAAGCTTTCTTGCAATTCACTGAACTCACATTGCTGACTCAGTACCCTCAATGCGGTAACATATTGGTCTACGTTTTCACCATCTTCTTGGTTTCGAGTGAAAAATTTAAATCGTCTTACAGTAATATTTGGCTTCGCACCGAAATACTTGTCGAACTTCTGCAAGACACACTTAATATCATCCTCACTTTCACCGTCTCCAAACGTGAAAGTTGTATACGCCTCGTAGCCCGCCGATCCAATGAGATTAACCAACAAACTGGCCTGAACTTCTTTAGGCTCCTTGCTCACTCCAGAGGCTTTAAGAAACACTTCAAACTGCTTCCGCCATTTGCGCCACGCCTCAGACCGCACGGCTGGCCCACCATCAAGTGCTAATTCCGCTGGAGGACGCGCGTGTTCCATAATTACCAATAGATTATATGCACTACGGCACTTTTAACGTAATAATTTATAGGCTCGAGTACGTTTTAACGCGTAATAACAATTAAAACGACGCACCGCTGTCACCATGTAGTGAAACACACGTAGGTTGGTTTAATACTGATTTATTTAGGAACACCCTCAGTTACAATATTATAAAATTATTTAGACATACCTACATAACAACAACCAATATATACTACAGATAGCTTGACCAGCTGGCGTCTGTACCTCCGCCTTGCAGAAAATCGAAGTAAAATAACATTGTCTTGAGCTGTGTTGTGTTTCTTACGGTGAGCAAGGTTGCCAGTACTCCACGAGGAAACGTTGTGTTGGCAGTGGAGAGACTTTGACCATTATACTGCCAACCCAACTATTCCTCTTTCAGTACAGGATCGGCAACGCGCAAGTGATGATACTCCTGGTGTTGCAAGCGTATATATGCTACGGTAACCGCTTACCATCAGGTGGGCCGTATGCTTGTTTGCCACCTTAGTAGAATAAAACAAAAACGTTACTTTTTTGACCCTGATTCGATTTTATAAAGCAACTGAGCTGATAAATAAATACATCTATTCAGATAACCAAAGGTCTAAGCACAAAGAATACATGTAAAGAATAAATCCATAAGAAAATATCGCAGATACGAGAAGCTAAAGCAAATACTTCGGCAATAGTGACATTCGCGAAAATGTCGCCGGAGTTGCCTCGGAGGGTAGGACAATGATAATACTGAGAGGCCCCTAAGGAATTGTGTCTACATGAATGTGGTGTATTTCTATCAATGTATACGATTTTAACCCAAAACATTGTCAAAGAAAATTCGTAAGAGTGAAATTACAGTGCTGTATTAGGTACGATTTGATCGATTGTAAAGGTGGATTTTAGTGGATTTTGTATATAGGTATTTCAATGTGTTATTGGTTTTTACCCGACTGCCGAAGGAGGAGGGTTATGTGTTTGACGTGTATGTATGTATGTATGTCCGTTCCTATGTCCGCTCGTAACTATTCAACGGTGCAACCGATTTAGATAAATGATACCTCATTAGATTTGTCTTGATGGCACGAGTGTCACTGGGTACATGAAATTAAAAAAAAACAATATGGCGGATTTTATGCGCTTTAATGCGTGGGCTGAAAAATATGTTTTGAGCATTCCGTATCTTTCGTTTGCGAAATCTTGCACAAGTAAATAACACACCTTAGTTTTAAATTAAGCGTCTGCAGATTTTTCGTAGTTTTGCACTAAAAATCCGGAAACAAGTTACGTAATTAAAATAACTAAAAAACCCGACTGCATAAAAACACTTAAAAAAAAACTAAAAAGACTAAAACAAGTCTAGTAGTCCAGACCCTATGTAAAGTAATATTGAATAACTACACCATTTAAATGTTTTCATGATCGATAAATACATCAAATAATAAATTATAACGTAGAATAAAGTCAATCTTGCAGTCGGGACCTATTACTGGGAATTTTAGAGACGGTCACGATTTTGAATGGGTCCCGACGGCAAGATTGACTTTATTCTACGTTATAATTTATTATTTGATGTATTTATCGATCATGAAAACATTTAAATGGTGTAGTTATTCAATATTACTTTACATAGGGTCTGGACTACTAGACTTGTTTTAGTCTTTTTTTAAGTGTTTTTATGCAGTCGGGTTTTTTAGTTATTTTAATTACGTAATTATTTTTAAAATCTTTTTAGGTTATTAAAATGTTGTTAGGGAAATAAGAAACCTTGTGCTAAATTTAATATTTCCAGACCCTCAAGCTTTGATTTATCTGTCAGTCAGTCCGTATTAGTATTAGGTAAAGTAGGATAATTTAAAATTAATAAAATGAACGAAATAGATAAATATTCGTATAAAATCTTGTGTTAAAGATAAATCGGATGAAACCCTAAGTTCAAAATAATGATCCAAAACAATATTTATAACAATATTTTATGACAGTCTCTGTACTCTGCCTACTTGAAATGCAAAATATTATCTCATATCATAGTCATCGGACAAAATAGTGGTGTGTGTAGGCGCGTGCGCACAGCTCTTAGAAGTCTTTGGAAAAATCATTTCAATCAAACACACATATTTATTATTCGTAAGTATAAATCAATAAACCCGTCATTGAAAGCTGCTCAAAGCACCCATTTCTAAACAGGGAATGTGAGCACGTTACAAAACTTACTATGAACGTGTATGATGTGTCAATCTATGACACACTATCTGCCAGTTCATACATTTTCAGGAATGTCAAATAATGTCACTAGTTTGGGGAGTACAGTCGCATACTCAAACATAAAAGGAATGTTGGTATCGTTTGAATGCAGCGTCAATACTGCGATTGCACATAAAGGGTCTACTTATTGACGCATGACGACAAACGTATAGGCGTCTGTCAACGTCACACGTCTCTCTGTTCGTAGCAATTCATATTGTCTTCAAAATAGCACGTGATGCGATTTTTTGTCGACAAGTTGACTCTATTAGTCTTATTTTAGGGTAGTTAGAGTTTTGGTGAAAGCAGTGTGAAATTACAAGTAGGTTCGGGCCAAAGAGTTTTCTAACCACGACTTAGGTCTTAGGTCGATTATCGTGTAAAAAGTCTATTTAAAGACCTGAAAAAAATTAAAGCCGGGTGGTAGAAATCAATACTTTCGTCTCGGTTATTCTGTGAAATTAATCAATGTGGTTTCCAATATTTACTTCATTGAAAACCTCAATTACACTACTCGACCTGGAAATCGAAATTAACACTCAGTAGCCGAATTTATAACCAGAACACCATTGAGGCAGCTGTTTACAAATACATTAGGTAGGATAATGGCTGAACTTGAAAAAATACTAGATTTAATGTAACAATATTTTTTACGAACAAAGTTCTCAATTAATCTATAGTTCTCTGTGCTACATTCCCTATTTTCTTTCCCCATTTAAAGGACAAAAGCCGAACGATAACAAGCGACATATTTCCTCCATCCTACACTTGAACAACCCGATGCTTTCGTTACAAGAAAGGACCAATTTTTTGTCCAAATCCGACACGTTCTCCTACATTGTGTGATAGTGCAAAGATCTGTCCATTTGTCAAAATCGACAGCTTGCTACGTCTTGGAGCGCTTGAGGATATTTTTGCTGTTTTTCGCAGTTTTTTAGATGTCGATTTTATTTGAAGGAATTTAGCTGGTGAAACGTAACCGATTATTACTGGCTAGGGATTAGTGACTTCTGTAGATGTGAACAGATTTCTGTATGATAAAAAAAAACAACTCACTGATTCGAGGAATGGTAATTGACTCCCTAAATTCTATCTGATTACAACAGATTTTAGGTACAGAGGCATTATTTCGAAATAGTAGGTGTATTGCACTGCTATGAGGATAGAACGCCTCATTAGCCTAGTGGTTGCATGCGACTGCTACACTTGAGTTCCTGGGTTCAATGAGCATTTCTTAGTATATCTCAATAGGAGCAAAAACTTGCTTCCCAATAGGGTTAGTTATTGGGATTTACTAAGAAATTCTTAAGAGCAGCTCGAAATTTGGATTTGTGCCCGGTTAGTAGCAATCGGCTCGCCCCCTATTACATGGGACCTAATCAGAACGGCGAACTCCGGGTGTACATTAGTACACCTCTGCCGAAGGCGAGAAAAGGAAAAAAAATACAAGAAAGATAATTATAATAGGTATTAGGAACCACACGCACCTAAACCTCATCTAAACGGCTGACTAACCAGGGGACTCACTGAAGTTAATTTCACTATAACAGGTTTTCGTTGTAGAAAATCGAAGTGAAATTACACTGCTCTGCTTCTCTGCTGTGTTGGCAACCTTGCTCAGCATAGGTACACCTACGGTGAGCAAGGTTGCCAGTGCTCCGCGAGGAAACGTTGTGTTGGCAGTGGAAGGACTTTGACCCTTATACTGCCAACGCAACTATTCCTCTTTCTTTTTACATGGTCGGCAACTCGCAAGTGATACCCAACAAGCGTCTATAAGCTACGGTAATCGCTTAGCATCAGGTGGCTTGTATGCTTGTTTGCCACCTGATGGTAAGCTTTTTATAAATAAAAAATTATAAAAAATAGGGTTCAACCTGATTCTATTTTAAACGACTCGAATAAAAATCTTAGAAACAAATTTTCGTAGGCTGAAAATCATGATTACTTAGGTAAGTACCTTAAACTTTTACCCTCAATAAATTCAAAACAATCTTCTGGCTCCCGTTCTTATTAACTTCTCAAGTACCCGAAATAAATTAAATTCACACAGGCATTCACAAGTTGACACTATAAATCATTACTTGGGTAAACTTTGCAACTATTTAATAAATTACCCCGAAGTGGGGTAACTTCGACACAGACAGGAACACGTCTTGGGGAAACAATTAGTCAATATTACAAGTTTATACTTGACCCCTCATTTGCATGGGGTGAATGTATACGGGGATTTGTTTTATGAGCGTTTGCGAAATACAAAAATGAAGACAAACTCAAAACTAAACTAAACTGACATTCTTTTTGTATTTTTTTGGCATTTTCCATGCTAAGATTTTTAAACTATTTTAGCGAAGGGCTTAAGTAACGACTCTTATTTTAGTGACGTCACCATAAAGACGTAAATTTTAATGTGAAGGCAAAATTCGACATGGCTGGTTGGAGTCGGCTTAGTGGTCATAGCGTCTGGTGTACCAGACGCAGGTTCGAATACTGCCCGCGGTCGATTTTTTCCTTCTCTAAAGTAGTTTAATTGTTGTTTTTAGTTATAAATAACCGAACGGTCACGTCCTAAATATTAACCGTCCTGTATATTTCCATTCATACCAACCCTTTAGTCCATCACATTAAATATCGATCCGTCACGGGCGGCATACACTTAATTATTCTATCAGGTAAAACTGGCTCAATGAGCCATTGTGTAAATTCCCGTTTTTTTTAAGTAATTATATTTGCCTTTGGTTTTTCGTGGCATGACCACGATCTTCAGCATTTTTTTCCCGCAGTCAAACTGGTAACACAGTTTTGTGGGGCAATGTTTAATTGTAAGCACTTTTTGTAAAATAAAAATAAATAAATAAATAGCATTCTACCTAACCTCTAACCAGAGGCCAGCTCATCAAGCTACCCCATAGTCTGTCAAATTTCTTTGATAGATTTTCAACTTTAACACAATAATAAGGTGTACTTTCAATTGTGAAAATTTTACAGTTTTGGAAAGCTTGACCTACTGGTGTCTGTACCCATATTTTTAAAATGAAATAAATGACTATTAACTATTGATTTGGTAAAAAGCCCCTCTAAAAAACGTTATAAGACTAAGCATATATTTAAGACTGCAAATTATGTCAATCCTCGGAACCGACAAGATCCATATAAACTAGTGTTAAATGATTTGCCTAGACTGTCTAAATACAATAGTAACTGCTTGGCAATGTGTGTGTGCATTTATAATAAAATACCAAGGCATTTCAAAGCGTTAAATAAAAAAATATTTACATTAAAATAAAGCTACTTTTTACGGATTTTATCGCGTATATTGATATTATTAATCCCGACGTTTCGGACCCTTTACAGCGTCCATGGTCACGGGTAGACTGAGGTGGTGGGCGTCTTGATGATATAATTACTGACAGCTACCCTACATTTTTTATTGTTACATGATCAATGACATTTATTACTAATTATTAATTAAAACTAGATGGAGCCGGCATTTCCTAGCTGACGACCTCTGAGAAGAAACGCCGAAACAAACTCAGAGAATCATGGTCTCTTTTAAAGTAAAAAATATTCAATGATCATGTTTTAGTTGTTAATTATTGGCAATCCGATTCACGCAGGACGAGCTCACAGTATCCTTTGGTCTTGCAGTTGTAGGCCTGGATTTTGGTTTAATAGAATCTATAACAGGATTCCAAGCAGGTGGTAAAAAGTAAAAAAATCCGTAAAAAGTAGTTTTATTTCAATGTATAATATTCGCGTAAATGTCAGAAATCAATAAATTATTTACAATTAAATTTCATAAGTGGTTACTCGAGTCTAGTTTTTATAGTTTAAAAGAATTTATAGATAAAAAATGTTGATTGAAAATGATGATTGTTGTTGCTTAACTTATCTTTAAAATTTTGAATGCTATGTTTTATCCTAGCTAAACATGCTTGTGCCTCAATTTGTATTTAACACCCTTGTATACCATGTTTTACGCAAATAAATTAAAAATATTATTATTATTATAAAATTATGAAGCATAGAACTACAACGATAATAAGTATACATAATGTATGGATATATTCTACTTGTGGACTGCCAAGTCAAAGGTTCGAGTTCGAATCTCTCGAAACCTCTGACATTTCGAAATCATGTGAGTATTTATAATTAATTATCAAACGCTTAAATGGTGAAAGAAAACATATTGATGAAACCTGCCTGCCTTAGAGATTTTCTCGAGGCCGTGTGAGGTCTGCTAACTTAGGCTAGCGTGGTGGTCTATAGCCTAATTTCTCTTATTCTTCCGTGCCCACAGTATATGGGTTGATGGTTTCTCACTAAATATAAAGGTATATCTAATCTATTAAATCTATTAATCAAATGACAACGTCTGTGGTCTAGTGGTCCGCGTGTCGGACTGCTGATCACGATTTCACGGTTCGATTCCCATAGAACACAAATATTTATGTAATGAACATTAAGTGTTTGTGTTTGTCTATGTGTTTGTTATATAATTTAAGTATGTATTTACAAAAAAAAAAAGTATTTATGTATTATATCCATTGTCTAGTACCCATAGTACAAGCTCTGCTTAGTTTGGGACTAGATGGTGTTGTGTGAAGTTGTCCAGGAATATTTATATTTAAATCTAGGTCTAATAATCTAGGTATCTAATTTATTAAAAGTATAAAATTGCATACTGCTGTATACTGAAATGGCAAATGTGTGAAACTATTGCATTTCAACATGTATATATAATGACGCCAATTGTACACCACATTTATGGGAATAAATAATAATAATAATTTTTGTTTTTTAATTTCATCATCACCAACCCATATGTGGGACGGTCTCCTCTCACATTGAGAGGGATTAGGCTATAGTCCACCACGCTGGCCTAGTGCGGGTTGGCAGACTTCACAAACCGTCGAGAAAAATCTCTAAGGTATGCGGGTTTCCTCACGATGTTTTCCTTCACCGTTTAAGCGAGTGATAATTAATTATTAATACGCACATGAATTCGAAAAGTCAGAGGTGCGTGCCTTGAGTTCGAACTCGAGACTTTCGACTTGGCAGTCCAATGGTCATACCGCTAGGCTATCACTGCTTTTTTTTTTAATTTAATTTTTAAAAATATTTAAAAATGTAAAATATAAGAAACAAGAATAATAAAGGACATAATTATTATTTAAAAATTAATGTATTCTTTAGCCCTGGTACTGAATATTCACTTCCATACCTACATTAGTGTCGGCGACAATTCTCCCCCAATACCAAACAACCAGACAGAAATTTAAAAAATGCTATCTTAGTGTTTTACTGCTTATTTTTTAAAATGCAGGAATAACAAAATAATATTCGCAGTTATTTGTCTAAGGCTGGTAAATTGTGCAACGGCAAACTCTTGGAGGTAACGTTCGCATGTTTGTGTCGACTTCAAACTTCCTTATTTGACGTTTTCTTTAATTACTTTATAATTACTATTGTTCTGTTTATGTGTTCCACTTTTTCTACAAAGGACGTAGTTTAAAATTTGTTTGGTTTTAAAATTAACATTACGCTTGCGTTCGATAAAGGAGTAGGCAGACCAGTAGGCCTAGTCAAGAAAATCATTCAAAATCTATGATCGTTGACGCTATAGAAAACTATTATAATGTATGGCAAATACATATTATGATCTCCAACGCTAAGTATGAAGAAACAAAACGATAAATGGTAGACAATTTTTCTGTACTGATATAAGTAACTATGCATTATTATAAGCTGACTTGTTAGTCTAAAAGTTCTACGCTAGAGGTATTGGGTTCGATTCCCAGGTCGCGCAAAGCGATATTGAATTTTTCTATGAAATTCTCAGTAGAAATTTGGAGTTTGGATTTGTGCCCGGTTAATGGCAATAGGCTCGCCTTCTTTGGGACCTTAACATACCGGCGAAGTATACAGCAGGACACCTCTGCCTTACCCTTCGGGAAATACAGGCGTGATAGTCTATAAACATAAAATAATTTTGCTATGGTGTGCGAACCAAGGATTTTATTTACTATCCTAAGTCAGCAAACACGAAAACATTCGGGCAAAGATTTTGCCTCACCCAGACAAGGCAAAAAATAATATTTTAGTGCTAACATTATAATATTTTGCTCCCACAAAAAGCCAGTGGGAGCAACTTTCTTAAAGTTCTCTATAGTATGTGGTACTTTGCTACATTATTTCGTCTACGTAAACTTAACTATTAGAAGAACTCAACTTCGAAGAATCGAATTGAATGAAAAAAAGCATCGAATCGTCACTCGCCATCGGTCATTAAAGTTGGAGTTATTAAAATAAGCAAAAATAAATACTAAACCAGTGTGGTGGATTATTGTGATGAAACCAACAACCTCCTCATCCCTACTAATATTATCCCTACTAATATTATAAATGCGAAAGTAACTCTGTCTGTCTGTTACGCTTTCACGTCTAAATTACTGAACTGATTTTAATGAAATTTGGTACAGAGATAGAGTTGACCTTGAGAAAGAACATAGGATAGTTTTTATCTCGGACTTTTGAAGAGTTCTCTTGGAAACGCGATATAACCGAACTCGACGCGGGCGAAGCCGCGGGCGGAAAATTCTTTATAGATGATTAAAATTATTCTGCCTTAGGCAATAATATGCTCACATTGTTGTGTTCCGGCCGGGTTCGGAAGGGTAATGTAGGCAATGAAATGACTTGGCAAATGAGGCTTAACAACTAAAGTCTCAATATGACAAAAAGAATCGAAAACTCGCCACACGCCATTAAAATTTGAGTTACTAAAATAAGAAAAAATAGAACCAGCGTGGTGGATTATTTTGATGAAACCAACCCAACCTTCTCATTCTGAATGAATGTTTAAACGAATAATAAAACCAAATAAAAACGTTGTTTGGTTGGTTTCATCATAATAATCCACCATGCTGGTTTAGTACTTATTTTTGCTTATTTTAATGTCCGACGGCGAGTGTCGATTCGATTCTTTTTTCATTCATTTCGAAATATTATGCCGCTAAGCAATAATATACCTACCAACATTATTGTTTCGGTCTGAAGGCAATGGAATTACTTGACAAATGAGGCTTAACAACTGAGGTCTCAAAATGATAACGCGCAAGTGATACCACTGGTGTTGCGGGAGTCTATAGACTGCGTTTGTCGTCTTAATCGTAGTACAGAGGCCAGCAAATCAAGCTACCCCAATCTGTCAACTTTATTTGATAGATATTCAACTTTAATAAATTGCAATAAGATTCATATTCAGTTGGGAAAATTTGAGAGTTTTTTGGATAGCTTGACCTGCTGGCGTCTGTACAATCCCTACTAATCCTTACTTTAATATAATAAATGCGAAAGTAACTATGTCTGTTACGCTTTCACGCCTAAACCGCTGAACCGATTTTAATGAAATTTGGTTCAGAGATAGATTATACCTTGGGTTAACGAATCAAAATCAATTTTATGTTCTATTTATAACTAATTAAATATTAAATTCATTTGTAGTAGGTACCTAATAGTTTTTATTTTTTTTCTTTTTGTAATGGTTAGATAAGCTTGTACTATAAAACATCTGACGGTTTTATAAATAACAAATACTCGATATCTCAGTGCCTACTTATATCTAGTGATGGTTAATATAGCATATAGCATAATAAAGTAGCATGCTTAATAAATATAGCATAAAGCAAATGATATCGCGGTCCGCACCTTATGTTATAAAGCTATTTTTCTTTATATCGCAAAACACTCTCTCTCTCTCTATCAAGCAACTGGCCATCGGGCGCGGCCCCTCAGTTTTGCCGTAACATAACAAGTAGGCATATAAATTAAGCATGCTATAATATAGCACATAAAATCGCATGCTTACAAAATTAAGCATATAGCATTAAGCATGTCATTGATTTATCGCAACTTTGAACACCACTAATTATATCACAGACCCTAGCATTTTGACGTATAAAATATAGATTGCAAAAACCGCGTTGGATTTCTATTAAATAGATTATACAACTAAATCCAAGAGATAACAACAACAGGTAAATCATCTGGTCGTTCTGCTTTTTTTATAGTACGAAGTTGGAACATAGGATACTTTTTGTCCCAAAAGTTCTTTTGGGATGCAAGTGAAACTGCGGGAAATAGTTAATTTAGAAATACGTCTTTCCTTCTTACTACTACAAACGGTTGAAGATCCACAATAAATAAAAGAAAGATCAAAGGCACAATATTTATATCGACTAATGAGCTCCTAAAACTTTCCAATCTGTCTTGTTTATGTAACAAACAATCAAAAAGTTAGTTGAAAGTCTTTGTGCGAAAGTATTTTTGAACAAACCACTTCACTGCCCCAATTTGATTTAGAATTTTGAAGTAGGCACCATTCCATTATTTCGACTGGAATCGAGTTTGGAATTTTTGTCAAGTTTTCAAACTACTTATCTACTGTAGTTGTTTTTTGTCACATAATTGCGTGTTTTTGCTATAATATTTATAACAAAGCTATGCATTAAAGTACTTCATGATGGCATCATGCCTGTATTCCACAAATGGTTAGCAAATGTGTATTCTCAAGGGAAAGGTGGAGGGATGATTGCCATTAACCGGCCACAACACTGCGAGTTTCCATTTAATTCAACCTGAAAAAAGGACTTAGGACCTCACGTGTAACAGTCGGCTGTTAAATTGTAAAACAATCGAGGGGCTCGTGGCTAAGTAATAACTAAACTGATCAACCGATCTGCAAGGTTAAGCTGCGCTAGTCGCGTCCATTCTGTGGATAGGTGTTGACAAAACATTGGCGGATTCATCTCGACACTGATTTTTCCTTGTATATATTGTATATATGTATTGTATGATAAATGTGTATGTATATTATGCATGTATTTTTTTTTTTTTATATATTAATGTAATTATTTTAAGTCAGTATATTGTATATTTATAGCTATTTGGGCAATCAGTCATTGCCTCTTATCTGTCGCTCATATTTTATTTGTGCATCTACCGTGTTTGTCTCTGCATCACCCAAAGTTTGTGTGGTAGAAAATGCCTAATGGCATTAAGACCGCCTTTTTTGTACAGAAAGTATAAATAAATAAATAGGTGACCATTCTTTACCTCTTCGTGCCTCGGAGAGCACGTAAAGCTGTAGGTCCCGGTTGTCATACGAACACCTATGACAATCGTTAATGGTAGTCAGAAGCCCAAAATGCCTGACAACCAGTCTATCCTCAAGGTATTACCCAAAAATTGTGTTACGGAGGTCTGATGTCAGTCGCTTCATGTAAAATATTGATATTCAACCGCAACTGGTTAGACTGGAAGCCGACCCCAATATAATTGGGAAAAGGCTCGGAGAAAGGAGAAGTTAAATTGTAAAAAAAAATACCTGTCGTGATCACGGCAAATGTGTTAACGAGTCCCATAGCCTCGACCATACGGCAATGGCAGTGTGGATTAGTCGGCAATAGTCCAACATAAAGTGGTCCTGGTGGCATAAGGTTCGTATAAAATACAGATATTCAGCCACATTGGATAGACTGGAAATCGACGCCAACATTCGATTCGATTCAACATAGCTATACTCTATTTAATAGCATTATTAGACAAATAACGATGAAAAAACGACAGTTATATAAATATAAATTATTGAATTTTATATAATTTATTTATTTGTAAATTATGTAGTATTGTATTCGTGAAATAATGTAGCTTATTAATAACTATTATGGAAATAACGCTGGCGTTATAACCGTTATTTGTCTAACGTTATAATGAATGAAGTGTAGGAGGATGAGAATGACGTATGGTTGTTCTGCGAAATAAAGACCCGTGTGTTACAAATTCGCTTGTTCCAAGCGGTATAAAACTTAAACTTACCGCCTTAATATGGCTTAACTTTGACAGCAACTGCGCAAGAGTTGAAGCCCGGTCCAAATTTATGTTTTTAAGTACGTTTTCCTGCTATAAATGATTTATATTTATTGATATTGTTGGTGAGAATGTTATCTTGGTATATATTTACATAGGTGCTTAATGACGACACGTTTGGCGCAGGCTGGGTGGACGGCTTCTATTTATATATCCTACATATCCTGGTCGTGTATGTAAATATTTGTGTTTATAAACGTACCCACAATATAGTAGAAATCTTAGTGTGGGGCAAAGTTTTAAATAAAGAAATAAAAAACCTTGTCAGTCTAGTACCTACTTACGAGACTGATCTAGAAACAAACAAGTTATCCTTATGAGATCAATTAGCCTGAAGTGTAGTAATGTACAGCCACAGTTCACCGGTATGTATTAGGTCCCATGTAATAGGGAGTGAGCCTAGCTATTAAACTGGGTACACATCTAAACATTGAGCTGCTACTGAGAATTTCATAGAAAAACCCATAAACACTGCTTGACCTTGTAATCGAACCCACCTCTAGTGTAGCAGTTGCACTTACAACTACTATACCAATGAGACATTTATTTCTCGAAAGTCAGAAATTTGTTTAATTATTTGCCCATAATCTTAGTTCAGAACGATTCGTAGATCATCAGATCGAAAGTAAATAGGTAAAGCTTCAACTAATAAATAAGTTATAATTGATTTCGTCGAAAAACTTTCTAAGATGTAAACATCCAACTGAATTCGGAAATCATTAGGAAAGTTTATAAATAGAAGTGGCGAGTAATGATCGGCCAAAATAGGGTCTTTTGACCAAATTTTAATAATGTCGGTGTTTTTTGAACATTTCCTATATTCATTTATATGTAAATTTTCTCGATTCCTGACGATGCACGTCTTGTCCAACAGTACCGCTTTCTGCATCAAACCCCTGACCCAGCCGCCTAACGAAAATCTCCTCAGATGTAAGTTAAAGCTCTTGACTATTAAACCATTGGCTAAAACGACTATCGGTACAATGACGTCGACGAATATAGTCTAATCCCTCTCAATATTAGAGGAGACCCGTGCCCAGCAGTGTTTAAGGGTTGAAGATGATGATGATATCAGGTTAATTAGCCATAATACTCCTGTCAATGACAATAGATCGATCCCATTATAAGGTGAAGAGGTATAAGGTAATTGGTAGACTTCACACACCGTCGAGAAATCTCTAAGGCATGCAGGTTTCCTCACAATGTTTTCCTGTACCGTTTAAGCGAGTGATAATTAGATATTAATATGCACATGAATTCGAAAAGTCAGAGATGCGTACCTTGGATTCGAGACCTTTGATTTCGCAGTCCAATGTTCATATCATTAGGCTATTACTGTTATACGTCATATGTTATACAATATGGATACAAAAAACAATAAAAAAATAAAGCTTAAAATTGTACAATCCGCGCCGTCAACTAAAATCCCTTTTGGATCTTGCAAAGGCAATTTGTTCCTTAATCTATTACAATAAGATAGCCCACAATACGTTCGTAGTGTCTGTGACATGGGTACTGACGGTGCGATAGGATCTAATAGGAAATGATTTATATCTCCAAAAGATCCTAATACTGCAGTTATTTTAGTTCCATTCACGGAATTCTGCATTTGCTGAGGAATTTTGGGCAAAATTCCAAACATACCAAAGCATACTCTCACTCCGAATTTAAAAGAGACTATGATTCTCTGAGTTTGTTTCGGCGTTTTGCCTAAGGCAGAGGTGTACTAATTTACATCCACAGTTCGCCGGTATGTTTAGGTCTTATGTAATAGGGGGCCAGCCTATTGCCACAAATCCAAACTCCAAGCTGATGCTGGGAATTTTATAGAAAATCAGTTTTCTCAAACTGGCAATCGAACCCTCTAGTAAAGCAGTTGCGCTTAAAACCACTAGACCAATGAGGAAAAATCAAAGCAAATCCAACAACAAATTCCGATTTCTCGAAATTTTGATTTGGCAGATATCATTAGGGACATCTTAGCCGTTTAGCCGGCTTCAAAAAGCGAGTACCTTCTTAAGCTACCTTTCACGCCACTGTTTTTATCCTGGGCTCAGAGTAGGCTACTTTTAGCAGTTTACATGAGATTTACAACACCTTGAATCAGAACGTAGTCACGGACGCATACTGTGGTAGATCTAAACGAGCTCTGGACTGCAAGTTGTGCAAATTGGATGGCACAAAACGAATGCGAGGCCATTTTATGTATCAACCAGTAAGGGCGCGTTTCCACTATGTCGTGTCTATAGATTATCGTGTCGTTTAAAGCGTGAGTCGTGGCTTGTGTATTTGAATAGAGATGTTCACTTAAAGGTCGACATGATTAACTACAGTCCGCGGCTTTTTTTGCAGTGACGATTTTTTTGCAGATTGTCAAGTCAATGGCAACAGCTAGATACGACAGTTGTTTTTTTTTTGACGACTCGGTTACAATAGATCCATATAATGGGAACAGCTAGAGTCGTCCAACGTTTCAGACGTCTGTAACCCAATTTCTGTGTAATACCGATATCCTGAGGATAGACTGGTTGTCAGGCTATTTGGGTTTTTGGTTAACTACCACCAATGATTGTCATAAGGTATTCCTATGACAACCGGGACCGACGCAATGGGAATCAAGCGTGAATTTAATAATATGTGTAATATTAAAATGTATTATGGGGAGTGCTCTGAGGAATTCGGATTCGGTTCGAGCTAATACCAGCTACTGAGTTTCACCATCGCACCACACGCCATAAAAATAAATTCCATCGTCCCCACCTCGATGGTTGGCAATCCACCACAGTCCGGTTTACACGAAACTACCTACCTATCTTCCTGCGGCAGTATTCCCGAACCAGTAGGAGATGGGGGCCTTCAAGAAAAGAGTATACACACATTTCAAAGGCCGGCAACGTATTGGTGACAGTCACTGATGTCCATGGGCGACGGTAGTCACTTACCATTAGGTGGTCGTTTGCCCCCTCTGACATAAAAAAATAGCAATATTTTTTCAAAAGAAACCCAATCATAGAACATATCCTTCGATAATAGCAAAGATATGAAATACCTTGTTAATACGCGATGAAGGCGTATTTACGTCACAACCCTTGTCCATCCCTTGGTTTTGTTTGCATCAATACTGACCTTTTTTCCTTTTGGTTTCGGATAGACGAACCTTTGCTCATAAGGATTTCTTATGACACTACTTACAACCTAGGACAATCGATAGTGGTAGTCAGAAGCTTGTAAAGTTTGACAATCAGTTTTTTTTTTATTCACGATAGGCCTACGCTTGACCACTAGTTCGCCTGATATTAAGCGACACTGCGATCTACGGTGGAGCGCGCTTGCCTAGAAGAAACCGATTCACTCGAGATTTAAAGACACACAGATTATAGTTATTGGGGAAGACCCACTCAGGAATTTCATTCCACATTTCATGAATCGATGTCCATCATGAATCGATGACGCTTTTTCGTGCTTCTGGTCGTCTGATAGTAGAAAGGGCAAGGGGATATAAGATCGTGGAGATCTGATGCACACTCTCCGAAATGCATCCGATAAAAAACTGACAATCAGTTAGTTTTTAGAAATAGGGTTGCAAAGGTCTGATGGTAGTTGCTTTATATAAAATACTAATATTCAGCCACACCTGGTTAGACTAGAAGCCAATCTCAAAATAAGTGTGGCGGAAAAAGGCTAAGGGTGCCTTCCCACTGTGTCGTGACGATTGGTAGAGATTAACCTACAGCCGTTGGAAGACTGAAAGCTGACCATAACATATTTTCCGATAGACACCGATAGGATAAACTGATTTTCAAACTTTACAGTGTGGGGTTTGTGGTTGATGCTGATGGTAGTTACTAAATGAGGGTCACATTTCAATATAAATATTCTTTACTGGCCAGTTACAGATATTATAAATACATATTGGACTTTACTATGAACAACCTGACTGAATGGGTGCGGGGAGACGACTGCTGCGCCGTGCTATTAAAGTAATGCACCTGTAAACAAATCGAATGCATCAGCAATGTCCCTACAACAGCCTTCTGACTGCCGCTATCGATTGTCATAGGTACTCGTATAATTACTGACATAGGAGGGTTCTACCAGTGGACGAATACGATTATTCTGATGTCATCATCATTGGATACATTACATATACCTTTTTATAGTACGGAAAATCCTCATGGATCATCCTACCAGGGGATGCGGCAAAAGTTATGTCTGACTTGTAATAAAAACCGCCTTGCCTTTTCTTGCCCTATATTCATTGCATTGTGATTTGTGAAATTCGCCACGACCATGATAGGCTGAGCAGACTGGCCCTTCAAACGGCAAGGCCTTGCGTCGCATCCCAATTGAAGGCACACATATAGGAAATACGCGTTCTGGTATCAAATACATAGCAAAAAATATGATCATTCATATTTCGTCGAATAACACATTTCTAAGCTCTGATCTTATTTTATGAACCCTTGAATTTGTTGAATAGGTTTTCATCTGCTTTAGCAACAAAGCAAAATGTACAGCCGAATAATAAATTGTGTACTTATACATTTTCTTTCAAAAGTATTCATAATTAAACACTAACAAAGCTTTCATCCCGATCGGAGAGCCCAAAAGATCCATTAGCTATTAGATTAATCCCAAACCAAATGAGGCGCAATATTAAAAACTCTTTATAAAATAACAAAATAAAGCCTTCTTTTCAAAACCTCACAAAGTTCAGGGTGGAAATAAAAAAACTTGGTTTACTGTTAATTTTTTGTTCGCACTTCATTTACAGGAGGATGTTTTTAAAGAAATTCCCCATTGCGTTCGCTGCGCTAGTACAAACCCTTGTCAGCTTAATGAGCCACCCTATTGTACTTTGGCAGAATTCGACGAAATACTATTTTTATTTAGAACTTGGTTTATTCCTGGGTCGAGGATATTGACTTTGTTTCTATAGTTTCTCAGTCCATTTGGGTGCCTCGCTATATTTAGTAAAAAATACTTAAGTAAGGAATAAAAAGTTTTTGATATTGGTAGAGTATTAATTTACCGAATTCCCCAATATTTATATTGGCAGTATCTTTGCTTATGGGCAGAAAAACTGCCCATGGTGACCATACATGCTGTAAATTATCAGTAAAAGGTAATTTTATTGAGCTCATCTGACGATAGTAAAGTTGAAATTAATACTCCAATTAGAGACCACTCAATCGCAAACGCAATCCTTTCTTAGCTGCTGTCTACATACAGGCCTGATAGTTTCTGAGTGAGTGTATTTCGTATTAATTTTTATGTGAAAAGAACGACCATCTTCACCTTATTTGGAGCACGAATTCTCGTGGATTGTCTGCCATCTGGGGAGGTAGCAGGGTATATCGGACTCGTTATAACTCTAAACCCGCACTTGCCTTTTCTTGTCTTATAGTCATGGTCATATGGGGTTCACAACATTCGCCACGGGCACGACAGGGCGAGCCCTTACCTTGCGTCCTTCTTCAAGTCTACCGGGGCCATGGTTTGATCGAGTGGCAGTCCAAAGACAGCCGCACGCAAGCCACAGGTCAGGCAGGCAGAGGCATCATCTTTGTCCCTCACTGCATCACCCAAATTTGCCTGCTTAAGCATTAAGTTAACCCTTGTACACATATACCTTAATTATAAATAAATAAATACGAAATAAAAATGAGTATAAAGTAAAATATATATTTTTCTACATGATAATATTGCAAGTACTTTACATATAAAGAGACGACGCCTTCAGTTCGCTCCAACGGCAACCGGCCGAGGCGCGACGGTTCTGCAAAATTCAATACATAACATCACCGGTATGCATGGTCCCATATATTAGGTGGAGGGCCTATTGCCACTAACCGCAACTCTAACTAATAACTATAAATTTGAGTGCTACTAAGTTAGCCAGGGAATCGACCCAGGAATACTTGGCTTGGCTAATAAAGCAGAAAAGAAAAATATTGAAATAAAATTACTTTTTACGGATTTCATCGCATTGTATTGATATTTTTAATCCCGACGGTTTGAACCCTTTACAGCGTCCATTGTCAATCTACCCATAACCATGGATCTCTTTCATTTTATTTTATTTCTTCTTTAATTTTATTTAACTGTCTAATATTCGCTTAAGTGTCGGAAATCAAAACAAAATTAGTTATTCTGTAGTTTAAGTTACCTGCAAAATGGCGAATTATAAGTTATCTTGTCCAATCTCCATGTCGGAAATTTCTTCGGTCGAATTACTTTCACTTTGTTTACGGTTCTTGGACTGAAACAATAGTTGCGATAAGAAGTAGATTCAAATTTAAACAAACACAGATAAATTACTGAGAAATTATAATGAGACCCAACCAATAAAAGGACCTCGTGCTATTGTAACGAAGAAATATTCTCATTTTGGTATAAAAGTTCAAGCAAATTTAACATTTTCAAAGGAAATTGACATCATTGTAGTTAGAAAGAAGTAGTATAAACGTGAATCATTTGAATGTGAGCTTATAACACTTTGCATGATTATTCGTTAATTACATCGACCATTAAGGTGAACGTACAGTATAGGCTTGTCTCCAGTTTCGGTTAGAAAAACCACATTAGGTCTATGTTACTAAATTCATTCATTCATCCAATCAATTCATAATATAATACAAAATAAATTTTTCACAGTGTTTTATCATGAATCATATTATTATCATGATTTATATATAGAAAGCAATTTTTAAGTCCTGTTGATAAGTTTGGAGAAGTCTTATCACATTTGCAGAGGTTGGCAGAGTTTCGGTCCAGGACAATATTTACTGAAGAGTTCTGGTCAGTAAAGTTGCCCTGGCCAACAGGTGGTCTTCCTGACTATGAACAATGGAAGCTTGACTCGACGACAGTAGCTTCATTTTGGCAAAAATCAGTTTCTACTGTCACAAACATTTCTGTTGTTATGGTTACCAGATTGTGGTTTTGGCTTCTGATTACCTACATAATTTTATTGCCTTTTGTCAAGCAGAAAATAGTGCTTACCTTACTTCGAAAACAGGAATGGCATAAACATGAACTCCTTGCTCATACTTGGTGCCGGCGCCTTCTTCTTTGTCATTTTAAAAGATTTTATACTTTTAAATGCCTTGTTAATTTTTTTTAAATGCAATGATGGCATACTTCTTTTTTTTATCGACTTAATGGCTTTGAGGGTATTGTTTAATTTAGGTAGATGCAAGGCAGGTATGCTTATGTTGAAATTCGTCTGGATTCTTGTTTGGAATGGTAAAACACTGGGAAGGGACTTCCACGATAATCTGGGAGTAAAAAAAACATGGTTGTATTAGCTGCTTATCATTCCAAACAAGACATAACGAAGGCACAGAGGAGGCGCTATGGAATACTCATTAAATGGATTGCTCAATTGCACAAAATGAATTCGCACGATTCTCCCAATTAAAAAATTTGGTGGTAATATAAACGTCACTAACCATTACCCAGAACAGACAGTTGTTGAAAAATATATAGAACAGGAGAGTAAAGATGACACGACAACTTCTTTAGAACAATTTTAGAAGTCATAATTTAAGGAAAGCGATGCATGAGGCAGATTCACGCAAAACGGGGAATGATGAATGGCGTAAATGGGATGAGGCGTAAATGGAATGCAGTGGATCAATAAAAGCTGTTAATGATGATGTAGGGGAATGCATAGATTAAGTTTTATAGAACAAATTATGTAAGAAGTGAGAATCAAGTCGTATCAAGAGGTTAAACCAAAGGCCGAGCATAATAACAGCGGTGATTGCTCTACCAACAATAGCTAAGCTGTAATTCAAGAAAAAAAATATATAAAGGGTACCTAGACGGAGTCTATTTGGGAACCATGAGGCTACCTGCAATTCTGTAATTACAATGACTATAATGTGATAATATTACAAATTCAATTGTTTCAGTACCAAATTGACAAATAATAAAAAATGTTGATGATATTACAATAATTATAATAGAATAGAATAGAATAGAATAGATTTATTTACCATACAGTTTCGTTACAGTACACCAGTAATAAAGAGTAAACATAGTGGTAATAAACGTAAGGCAAGTTATTTTACTTGCTAGAGGATACAATATCAAAACTTATTATATTTATTTATAGTGATGTTACACTTACACCATTTAAAAAGTTAAATTCAATTATATATGCAAGTTTACTCACTTGACAAAATAAATGTTCAGTGACGGTATACCGAAAATAAAGTTTTTACCTCCCGTGCTAGTCAAGACTGTGTTACGGCAAGGTAAGATACTCACTGTAGTATTACCAATCTTAGCATAATAGACAGAAGACATAATTTTTACTGACACATATTCTTGCAGTTCATAATGGATGCTAATGACTTAACATAAACAAGTAGTATACTCAAAATAAACAGACAAAGCACTTGTGTTTACAAATTACATTTATGTTACTAATAATTTATATTATTTCTATGATAGATATAGGTATATTATGATACAGTATTATAAATAAATATAAATCGACTTACTTATTTATTTATATTAATTATAAAGGGACAAAATATGTTTGTATAATATATATATTTATAAGGGGATGGATGGGGGAAAATAAATAAATAAAATACATATTTTGTCTACTTTATATACATAGAATACATTTCATGCGCATATTTTAATAAATTCTTCAGTCCGTTCATAATCTAAGTTACACAAAAACTCATTCAGTGCCCTTCTACAAACAAATCTCGGCATATCTTTTATGGGTTTAATTTTGCTTATACGGTTGTACAGTAATGGAGCCAAGAAGTAGGAGAAACATTGTGCAAAAGTGGTTTTACATGCTGGGACTTCATATACCTCATGTAACCTTCTGACTGATTTGTTAGTAGGTCTTTCAAGTATATGTTGTCTAAGAACTATGTTTTGAATGAAGAGTTGTCGAATGTTCAGGACTTCGAACTCTGTGTACAGCGTAGTCGATGGATATCTAAATTTTTTGAAATTTATAACCTTTAAGATACATCGGTGCGCCCTTTCTATTTTTATAAGAGTGCTTTTCCTAGCACCACCCCAAGCAGAGATGCCATACGTTACAATCGATTTACAGAGTGTAAAGTAAACAGTTTTATTAGTTGCTTTATCTTTTAAATTTCTAATTTTTTTGAAAATTGGTATAAGTTTACGTATTCGAGATTTTAGATTGTTGATATGTTGCTTCCAATTTAAATTTTTATCGATTTCAATGCCAAGATATTTAATGCAATTTGTTGCAGATAAGTAGGAACATTTACAATTACCAGTATTGGAACAATTTGAAGAATGAGCTTTTAAAGTAAAATCGGAACATGGTTGTAAATTATCTTTTATACTAAATGTTATATAGTTTGTTTTTACAAGATTTACACTAAGCAAATTGTAATCAAGCCATTTAATTATTTTTCGGATTCCCTTCTCTGCTGTCGATTTGACATCGCTCCACGTTTTATGCTGGAATACGATTACAGTATCGTCAGCTAAAGTTATAACTTTATATCTACTAATACCTACTAATTTGACACGAATTTTAAAAGAAAGGAAAGTAAGAACATTTTTATACTGCCACGGACAATGCACACAATAAAATTAAAACCTGATCAATTTAAAAAATAAAATATTTTGTGCCACGGCTACGTCAACAGCTAGCTTAGTTCAGCTTAATGCTAGACTACTGGTGAGTTTTGGGGCTGGGTTTTGTGTTATGTTTAGGTTTTCAACTAAACTCTTACGACCTGACGTGCTCGCATGCGTACGTTTCTGTGCGTGTGTGTGTATGTTTTACCGTATTTGATCGACTAATATCAACGCCTCTTTTGTGCCTGGCTTAATAAAAGTGCTTAGTCCTACAATTTATGCTAACCTACCTACTACTAGATACTAGTTTGTAATACAGCTTACTTTCTATCCGAGAACTTCAAACTAAATGCAATCTTTTGGGATATTTCAATGTAATTTTCAAAGATATAAATTTTAGTAAACGAAACATTTTGATCTCAAGCAGGGTTCAACCCTGCGTCCCTCTAGTTCAATACGCCAGACGCTTTAGCCAACAAAGCTGTCGAAACCACTGGCTGTGATGTGGAATGTATCTTCCACATTATCAGTCTTTTAGGTGACATCAGCGACATCTATTGAAGAAATGTCACTGTTGTTTAACCGACATGACTTACTTAACAATTAGTTCAATGTCGCACGATATTCATATCCTGCCTCAGATTGAATGTTTCTTTCGCTAAAATTGTATATATCTTTGAAAATCTTCAGTATACGTCAATGCCAAATATAATAAAAAATGGCTTTAAATGTAATGATTGTGAATACTTAAATATTTTTTTGGCTAGATTTACATACCTGTTGAAGTAACTCTTCTGGACTTTAGGAGGCTTATACCGTCGATCAGGGCCGAAAGAGCCAAATTTTTTCTTCCTGAAATCAAAAATAGAAACCTATAGTCTGGAAGGTTCTAGTAACAACATCTAGCTAGAAGTTTAGTGACTGAAAGACGCTACTCTACAACTGCCTCATTAGGGGTCGTAAGTGACTTGTACGTTTGAGGTTGTGGGTTCGATATCCTGTTCGCACAGTGTTATTGGATTTTTCGGTCGAATCACTAGAATCAATCAAAGGGCAAGGCTCACTTCCTACTTGAAGGTACGCGTGTAGTAAACTCACTTCCTACTTCGGCCATTATCCGGATGTACAGACTCCCCAGGGCAGCCGCACGCTGGCCACAATGCTCCAACAACTTAGCAAATATTGGCCTATCGCTCTAAAGGTGCATCCACACCGCAGTTACTTTTTGTGGAGCAACGTTTCTAAGTGTAAGTGAGCAACATCCGATAGCAAAAAGTTATTTGTTGTTAATATAATGTTGCTGTGAAAGTTTAAGAATGTTACCTAATGTTATCGTGTTGCACTCTGTTGCTCCACAAAAAATAACTGCGGTGTGGATGCACCATTACGACCAATCCTGCTACTAATATATTATCACATATTGTTTGTGAAAGTACATTTGCTGACGGGATGTGTCCGGTTCCATGCCGAGAGAGAAATATTAGTAAATGACCTTCAATTATCTAAAAATAATATAGGATTAATTCACGAAATTTTGTCTGATGTGTCTGATGCTGCTAAACATTTATTTAGATTTGTAAGTCTTCGCTTTATGTAGTATTTAATTTTGTAAATATTATGTTGTTATAAGGTACGATGGGACTGTCATGTATTGTATATAAAAGTCCCTAATTTAAATAAAGAAAACAAAAGCAATCTTTACATTATCTTTTTGTATTATTTTTTTTACATACGCTATGCTAAGATTTTCAAGTTATTTTAGCGAAGGAAGAATTCGACCATCGCTAAAATAACTTAAGAATAAATAAATAAATGATAAATAAATATTTTGAGACATATTGACTCAGCACCATCTAGTCCCAAACCAAACAGAGCTTGTACTATGGGTACTAGACAATATTTCCCACAGGATACAAATATTTGTGTGGGAATCGAACCCACCGCTGATCATGGGGTCCCCATGATCAGCAGTTCGACACTCGAACCACTGGACCACAGATCTCATCAGAATGTTTTAATTTTTTTTAAAGCTTCGACATTTCCTAACTGACGACGTCCGAGAATAGAATGTATTTATTGCGCAACTGTGTACAGTATGTGTTAACATTTATACAATAAATAACAACAGTATATCCGTATCGGATGCGCAATATTACTTACTAGCTATAATAGGTTCAACAAAACTCATGCTTTACATTTTTAACGAGAAGACAACGGAACAAACACTGAGAATCAAAGTCTCTTTACTAGATCAACACTACACTCAATCTCTACACTTAAACAACATTGAAGTATCTCACTTCTGTGGATAATGTATGGTGACTCCTTTTGGAGTCACTTTCTGTTTGCAAGGACCATCGTTGCCGCATGGACAGCCTTTCACAGCACGATATTGTGGTAAGGCCACAACTCTGAAAAGGAAACATGATTAGAATAAGGGTATACATTTTAAAGAACTGACTGCCTCATTAGTCTAGTGGTTCTAAACGCGACTGCTACGCTAGAGGTCCTGGGTTCGAACCCCAGGTCGAGCAAAGTGTTATTGGGTATTTCTATGAAATTCTCAGTAGCAGCTCGGAGTCTGGATTTGTGCCCGGTTAATGGCAATAGGCTCGCCCCCTATTACATGGGACCTTAAACATACCGGCGAAATTTTCTTTCTTTAAAATACATACCATCACGCCTGTATTCCCCGAAGGGTTAGGCAAAGGTGTACTAATGTGGGTGTACATTAGTACACCTCTGCCTAACCCTTCGGGGAATACAGAGGTGTACTAATGTGGGTGTACATTAGTACACCTCTGCCTAACCCTTCGGGGAATACAGAGGTGTACTAATGTGGGTGTACATTAGTACACCTCCACCTAACCCTTCGGGGAATATAGGCGTGATGGTATGTATTTTAAAGAAAGAAAATTTGGATCTCAGGTAAGTACACTGGACACCAACTATGCTACCAAGACGAGCCTGTGGTATCGAATTTCTCTTCCTTCCGTCTTATAGGGACGTCAGCGACATCTATCGAAAATGATTACAATATCGAAAATCAACAAAAAATAAAAAGTATTTAGATGCTGTTTGTGACTTACTCTTTCTTTTTAAAAACTTTCCATTTTGGTTTTTCAGTTATAACGTAACGTAAATTGGATAAACTGAAAAAGAAAAACATCATTTATAAGATAAATATTGAATTTGCCGTTACTGGCCACATTTGTTTTACAATAACAGGGATTGGGCCAAAATCCAGATTTTATTTATTAAAAGGAATTTTCTTGCCGGTTCTTCTCCATAGGAGACGACTATTTTGGAACCGTGCACCTAGACTCGACATTGCTTATGTGCCTGTATATGGTTTATATGAAAACTAAACTATTTTGATTTTGAAAGGAATTATTATTATATTTATAAAAGGAACACCAACAATGTATATACAAAACACAAGATTAAAAAACATTTCTGGCTGCATGCATTTTATAATATTTATTGTATTCAAAATCTACACCCTATTACTTACCTTCATCATTTAATCGTTTAGAGACAATTTTTACTAGTAAATTTATATAGATATATAACTTTAAATTTGGCGCCAGTGTTTCCTGATAACCACTGAGAAAAACGCCGAAAGCAACTTAGAGAATCATGGTGTCTATCTGTCAAGTCTAAACAGTAGCAGTATTATCCAGAACCGATGTTATAAAAAGGTATCCATAAAATCTTTCACTAAATAGAAATCTACAGTATTTCTGACAGGCACAGACAACAGGCAGTTCATCATCATAAACCCACTGTCCCACTGCTGGGCACAGATCTCACACAGAATGAGAGGGATTAGGCTACAGTCCACCACGCTGGCCTAGTGAGAGTTGTTAGACTTCAAACGCCCGCGCCATCGAGATAATCTCTAAGGCATGCAGGTTTCCTCACGATGTTTTTCTTCACCGTTTAACCGAATGATAATTAATCATTAATACCACATTTGATTTCGAAAAGTCAGAGGTGTGCGCTTTGGATGCAAACGAGACCCGCGACTTTTCAATGGTCATACCACTAGGCTATCCCTGCACTTTTATAGACAGTTACTTGTTAAAAAAGGCACAAACAGTACTTGATCCTAAGAACTAATTATTAAGATTTGACTTTAACCAACCGATTTCTTCCTTGAATTGGTTTTGTCCAAAAACATAAAAATGTTGTCATGTTCATACCTGGAATTACTTGTAGCTTCATCAATCTTTCTTCTGGTCATAAAGTCTTTACTATTAATCATTCCCATCTTCAAATGTCTTCTTTTCTTTCCCAGTTTTGTTTTCTTGGCACTTATTGCTATGAAACAAGTAACCAGATTTATCAATATTTATTCTAGAAATTTCTATGATTGTGTTTGTTTTTATTTAGATTCATTTTGGTTCAATATTCAATTATTATTTATTTCATAGTTTTGTGGTTAGGTATCATGTTGGAGTTGACATCTTGTCAGTGACAGAATTTCTTTTCTAAATCTTTTTGGATGTAAGATTTTTGACAGTGGCTCAGAAAAAAGTATTGTACCTTTAACAATAATGTCTTCAAGACTGGCTCAAGTTAGTAGCATAATATTCTATCAACCTACCTATATCCAAAACAGGGAAATTCAGTAAAAAACATTTATTTATTCAAATTTATAGACATAAATAGAGAGAAAGCCAAATCTAGTTACAATTTATTTGATATTGATTTCTGCCATTATTATCCGTCTGTGTGTGAATGAGATAATAGGTTCACATGTTATTGCCTCAAGCCTGCAAGCAAGTTATGCTTGCAAAAAAGATGGCGGATAGGGAGAGAGAATAAAATTGTCCACGTCTCTCCCAAACCATAGTTGACGCATCGGGCGCCAGAGAGCGCAGACCGATCTCTGGCCTCCATAAGTTGTGGCCTGCGGGCAGCTGAATTGGGTATTCCGCCGCTCAACAATATAATTGCTCCAGTAAGTGGCAAGTGTATTCGCTACATGCATGCTTTCAATTAGGATGCGAGGCAAGACCTCGCCTATTGAAAGGGACTGCTGGACAACAACCTGTCATGGTCGTCGCAAATTTTACGGATCCCATGGCCTTGACTATAGAGGAAGTGGAGGCAAGTGCAGTTTTTAGTCGGTACTTGTCCAAGATGGTCCGGTTTGAAGGTTGATGTGGACTACGTACGTAAAATTACTAGGCAAATTAGGCTTAACAACTGATGTGACAATCAAGATGACAATGTGCAAGTGACCACTGGCGTCGCTGTAGGCTGGGATTACTCCTTACTATTAGGCGGCCCGTATTCTTATTTATGATCATAGTGCAATACAAAATAATTAAAAGTTCTTATTATTGGAAAATATTGTGTTGACAGTGAGGGGGTTTGTTGACCCTTACACTACAACTATTCTTGTTTCATTTTACAGGGTCGGCAACGTGCGTGATACCTCTGGTGTTGCAAGCGTCTATAGGCTACGGTAACCGCTTACTATCAGGTGGGCCGTATGCTTGTTTGCCACCTTAGTTGTATAAAAAAAACTTATTAAAGGATTTTTCTTATAACCTTTGGCCTGTATGCCAATTGGTGAATTCTGTATATCCCAATCTGCGTCTCGAATAAAGCTCAGAAGTATTACGAATATATTACCCTTAAAGCACAGAGCTCTATTCATACTAACTTCTATGTTTGTTCACTCAAAATGTTCACCCACATTGAACTGTAAAGAACAACCCGCCCTGGGCAAACAGGCATAACTTTGGATGGAAACTTTTGACAAAGCGTTGGAGGCTGACTGGGTTGTAATGTTATAATTCTACTCTGTATTTTCTAGTTACAAAATATATTTTTGATAGAATATTTTACATCCATACTTGCAGGTTACACGGTGTTTTTCTCACTTTCCTTCACCGTTTAAGCAAGTCATAATTAGTAACTTCTTTATTTCTTCTCTGATTCTTTGAAATCATGTATGTAGGTACTAATAGTTAATAATTAATGATCAGAGAAGGAATAAAGAAGAAAGCAGTAATGAATTTTATGTTTATTTGGCCAAAACAAAGGAACACGTTTGTTTTGTTTTGTAATTATTTGATTACATTTACAGCAGGTAGCACAGTTATACAAAGTGAGTAGTGGGTCCATATAGTTTTCCGGCCCGACCAAATGGGTATCCAGATTCAGCAATTGTCAGGTCTAGAAGTGTAATTGGGTTTATCTTTCTTTTGTTTTATACCAAGAGTATCACTTGCGCGTTGCCCAAAGAGGAATAGTTGCGTTGGCAGTATAAGGGTCAAACTCTCCCCCACTGCCAACACTACATTTCCTCGCGGAGCACTGGCAATCACGCTCACCGTAAGGATCACAACACAGCTCATAGCAGTGTTATTTTACTTCGATTTTCTGCAAGGCGGAAATACTGCCCCAGTCGGGCAGCTCAGCGGAATCACAGTGCCTTACCTACCTTTAGTTGCCTGGTTAATGACAATAGCCTCACCCCCTATTACATAAGACTTAATCTTACGGCGAACTGTGTGTGTAATTTAGAACACTTCTGCCTAACCCGTTGGGGAATACAGGCTTGAGGTACTGACAACAGAGTATCGAATTTTTCCCACCATTTCTGGGTATACACTTTATGTATAATGTTACATATTATAGAAAAATATTATATCACACAATACGCTCGTTACAATATATATTTATATGTTTTTTTACGGCCATATTTCCGTACATCGAACCTTCTTCTATTAGTCGCGCACCTTTAAGCGGATATCCTTATTTCTTTACGTACAAAACGCTTTTCCCCGTACAAGGAGGGTATTCGTATTTTTATAAATTGTATGAAGTTGGAAGTAAGTATTACTTTTGTTGATATATATATATTTTTTGTATTGTTGGTGAGTGAAGGATATTGAATTTTTCCGATGTTTGGCCTTTTTAAGGAGAACCTTTTTGCAATTATATTGTTTGTCACGATTCGTGATGATATGAGGGGCTCGTCGCTAACGAAGCTTCACGCCTTTATTTCCCGGAGGGTTAGGCAGAGGTACACAGTTGTTCATCCACTAGACTACGAGTATGTAATAAGAGGCAAGCTTATTGCCATTAACCGGACACAAACTCCGAGTTGCTACTGAGAATTTTATAGAAAAACCTAATAAAACTTTGCTCGACCTAGGAATCGAACCCAGAGCTTGTAGCAATCGTGCTGACCAATATAACGAGGTAGTTACGATTGTTATAGGCGGATGACAACCGAGAGGAGGAGGTGTCTCGGTGTGCCAAAAATGGTCACCCATCCACAGACTGACCGCGACTAGCTCAGCTTAACCTTGCAGATAGGTTGATCAGTTTAGTTATTACCTAGCCACGAGCCCCTCTAATACTATGATCAATAAAGGTTTCAATAAATTTTACTGACAGTTTAATGACTTAAAGCCATAAAAAATTATCTTACCTCATAATTCTAAAACGCCAATACACTCAAGACAATCTACGTAACAGGAAAGGCGCCTATTGATACGTCTGTGTTGGCACTTGTCACCTTATGAGTATGATCGATTGGTGCCTATAAGCCACCTGGGGCTTATGGTCTAATTTGTCAGAAACAGCGGATTTGTAATAAAATCGGTTTGCCATCTTAGACGACCTATGTGGTCTAGCGGTTCGAGTGCCGGACTGCTAATCATGGGGTCGTGGGTTCGATTCCCACAGGATACAAATATTTGTATGGATAAAACATGAGTATTTGTGTTAGTCTGGGTATTTCTTATATTCGTATTATAAGTACATACTTATAATACGAATAACCGTTTCCGTCTCCATTTTGTAAATACATATTTACAACAAAAAAAGTATGTTAGTGTTATATCCATTGTCTAGTACCCATAGTACAAGCTCTGCTTAGTTTGGGACTAGATGGTGTTGTGTAAAATGTCCCAAAAATATTATATTATTATTATTAGTAGAATAAAAAAATAAAATAAAGTGTATTGATATTTATTCATTTATTTATTTTATTAAGGATCTCTGACAAAGGATATACTCAAAAAGATATTAGTAATAAGTACATACATTATAAGGCCAGTGTACTCCTTCAATTATGAGAGACCACAGGATGCAAAAATTATACAAAGCAATTCGTATGTTACTAGCAGATAAAAATAAAATTAAAAGTAATGTATTAGTTACCTAATTAGAATTTACTATGATTAATGGCAATAGACAAATATTATCTAAGAAACTAAAATATTATTCACAGTTTGAAGATTTTAATCTTTCGCTTCTTTTTTTTTAATAACTCGTGGGTCACAGCTAGTCTGCTCGTGGGTCACGCTGTAAAGGGTCTGAAATGTCAGGATTAATAAATTATCAATATAACACGATAAAATCCGTAAATAATAAGTTTTATTTCAAAGTAAAATATTCGCTTATGTGTCAAAAATCAATTTTTTTTCTGTGAGTATATTTAGAGCCATTTTAAAAGTCAATTATTTAGTTTTTTTAGCTAGATGACGCCGGCATTTCCTAACTTAACAAACTCGGAGATTCGTAGTCTTGGGTAGGTATTAATCTTGGTACGGCAGCAGGTCAAGCTATCCAAAACTGTCAAATTATCCCAATTGAAGATGAACAATAAACTTTTTTATTAAAGTTGAAAATCGACGAAAAAGAAATGTGACAGGTTGGGGTAGCTTGATGTGCCTGATGCCTTGATGGCCTCTGTACATATCGCGATAAAATCCATAAAAAAGAGTTTTATTTATTTCATTTAATTTCTTCTAGAGTGACTGTCGCCAGCGCCTATAACTTGCAACCTTCGCCTACTTATTGTTGGCCTACCGATACAGAAATAGATTTTTCAATATTATGCTTTTGTTTACATGAGGGAAAATTAAACATTGTAACTGGTGGAAACTACATTTTATAAAAATTATTATACCTCAATCTACCTACTTACTACTGTTACGGGGATAAATTAATCAACACCAATTTAAAAACAAAAACTTTAATTACGTACACGAATATACAAATCACCAATATGTCACTATACTAACTAGTACACTTCACAATTCACTATCGCACTAGTCGCTTCGTAGTTCGCTTCGATCTTGTCTTTACCATGTCCACAATTGAACTGCCACGCCGGCTTTTTTTTTTTTTTGACGGACATAGTTTTTAGCTCGAGGGAGCTTTAAAAACTTAACCGGACTAGGTGGCGAGGCACCAAATGCCTCCAGCCAGGGGCAACTTATAAACTAAGCAACACAGCTAAGTGTGTCCCCTGCGGGACTCGGACCTCGGCTTAGGGCGTTGCTGGGGGGGCAGCTAGGCACAGCTGGATCTGGGTTTAAATTATTTAGGGGCGAATTTAAAGCTACTGGCTCGGCACGGGCCGGCTCGAGCAAGGGACGGGGAGGATTACCGTTAAGGGGTCTTCGCGACGGGCCTCGCCGGCGAGGACGGTATATCGGGCGGCGTTTTTGTGCGTGTGTTTTGAGAGTGCTAGTCACTCTGTTTGACTCCTGCGCTAGGGTGATTTGGTCGTCAGGGTAAGTGAGTGCGTGCCTTGGGCGGCGCACTCTACTTATCTGAGAGGGTTTGTAGTCTACGCTACTGACCACAAGGGGATTAGGGTGAAGGGGGGCCAAATCGAAATAGCGCTTAGAGGCGCGTTTCATAAACTGCTTGATGGTAGGCAGTTTTAGGTCTAAGTGAAGGTTCCAGAATCGAACAATCCCGAAAACGCTATAATATTTACGTAGGTACTCGTTTGTCTATTGCTTAGCGGGCGTTGACCTCAAACTATTGTGTCGCGTAAGTAAGCCGTATCCTTGGTGTATAGATACCTACTTATGGGAGTGTCCACGCTCTTTCGGGAAATTTCTTGTGTCATCTCAGTCGTTCTATCATGTATCCAGCGGATAAAATAACTTGTCATCATACCATCACACTTGTCATCCCCAAAGGGTTACGCAGAGGTGTACTAATCTATACCCATACTTTACCAGTATGTAATATAATGACAATATTATATAATAGCAGGTGAGCCTATTGCCATTAACTATTAAGAGAGAATTTCACTCAAATGGGAGCTACTGAGGAAGTACCTGCGTCTAGCAGAAAATCGAAGTGAAACATATGCTTTGAGATGTGTTGTGTTCCTTACTGTGAGAAAGGTTGCCAGTGCTCCACAGGGAAACGTTGTGCTGGTAGTGGGGTGACTTTGACTCTTATACTGGCAACCCAACTATTCTTCTTCCGTTTTACAGGGTCGGCAACGCGCAAGTGATACCGCTAGTGTTGGTCGTCTATAGGCTACGGTAACCACTTACCATCTGGTGGGCCGTATGCTTGTATGCAACCTTAGAAAAAAATATACAAACTCTGAGCAGCTATTGAGAACTTCATAGCAAAACCCTATACCACTGCTCGACCTAGGGAGCAGAACTAGGATCTGTTTGCATGCACTAGTCACACGCTTAGATCCACTAGACTAAAAAGAATTTACACATGTATAAAAACAATAGACATTCCATGTTAACTTTTTTTAACTACTCGATACATACTCGTGACGTAGCTACTAAAGCCTTTTTCAACAAAGTGGCCTTTGGTACCGCTTTGTGCTGTGCTATTGTCTAGAGCCCTCAACGAGACTACAAAGAAAATTTTATTTTTAAAACGCTTATAGCCTGGAATTTATAGAGCTGCTAGATAGGCTGGGATGTTTTGTGGTTTTAATAAATAAAAATATTTATATAAGCAGTCTTAGGTGCCTTTTTTTTAGTACGGAAAATACTCACCACTCGGTGATACAAGATCATTTATTTTTCAAACATATAGGTGTAGACTTGTAGAGTATACACACACGTTACGCATGCAAGTTGGCGGGGACGATGTAAGATCTGCGTGACACCTGGCGGGTGTCTGTGATAGATTTTCAACTTTAACACAATTCAATAAGGCTAATTTTCAATTGGGAAAATTTGGCAGTTTTGGATAGCTTGACCTGCTGGCTTCTGTACCCAACCAGAAGACGCAGGTTCGATTTTTCCTTCGCTAAAATAACTTTACATCTGACGTAATTATTAAAGTCATATCCAGTCTCTTCTATTTCCAATGTCCTTGTCGGTTCCGGTTTGAGAGTAAACTAAGCGCAGGTTACTTCAACGGCGATGGCATTTCGGAATGGTCTTGTCAGTTTGTAATATAGTGCATCAGGGCAAAGAGTGCTTATACAAAACTCGTTTCGGTTTATGGGCGTGTTCACGTTCACGATTTTCTGCGAAGTTATTATTGTTTTACAAATGACCCTGTTTATAAAAGTAAAATACTACCCACTGCTTCATTAGCCTAGTGAACCTGGACGCTAGAGGTTCTAGATTTTATTCCCAGATCGAGAAGTGTTGATGGATTTTGTATAAAATTTCTGTCAACTCTTACTAAAAGTGGTGCGACATCAGAGAGATAATTTTCTACGCTAAGCCGTATTTTTAAATGTAAGTAGCATTGGTATTAACAGAGAAATAGTTATTTTAATGATAATATTCTAAAGAACAACAATTAGTTCTCTAATAACAATCATGTCACTCGATATCTATGAGTATAGGTAAATCTGACTGTAACAATTTTGCGCAACTATCTCTTATGGGCCACCTTGGGAATAATCCATCACTTATTGCTAGATACAGATCGATTGCCTAAACCATACGTTTTGAGTTATTTAGCGAAGGTAAATTCAGAATTTACGTCTTTATGGTGACGTCAATTCTGAATGTTTTATTGTATTCTGAATGCGAAGGCAAAATTCGTCATGAAGAGTGGGACCCGCGGTGGCTTAGTGGTCATAGCGTCTGGTGTACCTATCCAGAAGATGCAGGTTCGAATCCTGCCCGAAGTCGAATTTTTCCTTCGCTAAATAACTTTTTTTTTATTTATTTATTTAAGAAATACATACAGCTACCATTACAGGAGATTCCCAAACCGATAGTGTAGAAATAATAATTATATTAAAATTCAAAGATTAAAAAATAAACAAATAACATTACTTACATAATAATAACACACCATACTAATACGTGAAAATTCAAATAACATTACAAATACATTCAATTAACATTGCATAATACATTTAATTCAACAATACAATAATTACCTACGTGAAACGCTTTTCATAAGTAACATAATATATTATATAATGTTATTCTTGCGAAATCGCTCAGTGAACATGAAAACACATCTACTTTCTCTGCCACCAAATTAAGCGTGTGCATTGTCCGAGTGAGAGGGGTGTTGTCTAACAATTTAGTTCGACCACCCGGGATCGCGAACAAGCTCGGCCGTCGTCGCCGATGCACGTACCGATCTGGCACCCGCAAGCTTATCCACTGCAATATACCCGGATTATTAATTTTGCCTCGGAACACTAAGAATGTAAGATGCCAATGCTAGATCCCTCCTTGTTTCCAACTTGTTATATCCTACCATGCCTAAAACAAACAAAGTTTGATACATCAAGGGGTACAGGGGATATACACCATAATGTCGGAGATATATGTATCTCGTAAACTTATTTTGTATGCGCTCCAACATAAGGCTATATTTAGCCTCATGTGGAGCCCATATTCCAGCATTACACTCCAGGTGAGTCCTTTATTAAATTTAAAATCTTAGCATGGAAAATGCCAAAAAACCATACGTCTCGTTTATTTATTAGACTGAAAATTACTTGAAGTCAGCGCAGTATGTATTTTTCTTCCATACATCTCTTTTAAGCAATGATAGCCTAATGATGTCACCATTGGTCAAAGTTCTCGAGTTCGAAAGCAAGACACCTACCTCTGACTTTTCGAATTCATATGTGCGTCTTAATAAATTAATAATGATCACTCGCTTAAACGGTGAAGGAATATATCGTGTGGAAACCGGCATGCATTAGAGATTTTTCTCGACGGTGTGTGAAATCTGCCAACCCGCACATGTGCTACCACGCTGTGCCTAGACTAATTCAAATTCAAATCTTTATTACTTTCATATGTATAATAAGATTATGTTATAATAAATATCAATATGAAACTCTGTAAGGGCGCTGCAAAAACAAAAAAATATAATTCTATGTCATTATGTATTCGATAACAATCAATTATTAATAACAAAGTATTTATTCTTATAAAATTTTCTGTCTCTAGGTACTTAACTAAGTATTTATACAATTATTATGTCACTATTATTATAAGGGTGGTATTTAATACTTTAACTGTAAATCCCCTTTTTTCAGTCAAAATATTCGAAATTAGCACCAAAAATACTGAATTGCACACTAAATTTTCTCATCAGAGTGTTATTATAATACACTTTCTTGGTTTTCAGATTCGGTATCATTCTGATTTGGTTCTGTTCGATGTGTGGTCACGATTCTAACCTAACCTAACCGATATCTGTATTTTGCTGCTTAATCAGTAATTTTGTCGCTCAATCAGTATTTTTGATGCGCGTTTTATTATATTCCTTATTATAATTATTTATTAATTTATAATACAATAGCCTAGGCCCTCTCATTCTGTGAGAGGATAACCGTGCCCAGCAGTGGGACTGTATATGGGTTGATGATAATGATGATGATCATTTGACCATAGCCTAACCTTTCAGGGTATACAGACGTGAAGGTATGATGATCATTATTATTACATGTAAGACCTCATCTCAATGCAATCAGTTGAGACAACTACATTAGTTTCTGCATATCCAGCACTGAATTAGTTATTTGGTTTAATGACGTAATCCGCAATCATGTTATGTAATATTGATAGCAGCTAGTGATGTACAGATGCCTGCTGGTCATGCTATCCTAAACTGATAAATTTGTAATTGAGAATGAACCTTATTTTATTATAATAATAATAATAATAACTAACTAACCACCGATAGCTTGGACCCTGCTCCCGATACCAGTGGGCCTCTATTTTTTATATTTTTAAATGTTTTTGTCTTTTTTTTATTTTATAAAAATATTTAAAAATGTAATTAGTAAGTTTATAGACAAATAAAGGAGATAATAATAATATAAACTTTATTTCAAGCACAAAGACTCATAGGGTTAGTAACAAATTCGTTTGCTTAAAACTAAGTGTTAGTATACAGGTAGTTAGGTTAGTATTTAGGTAAATGTAACTGACAGTAGTGAACTATATATGGACAATCCACTCTGTCAGCTATCATATTCAGAACTCTGTTGGGGCTGGCCATAAGTGATGCTGCACGTTTGCGCATTGTAGTGTAGAAACAGTCTACATGCGCCGCCGCAAACATACCTGACGCACTACAACGCGTTTACAACTACATTATGTTAGTTGAAAATCTATCAAAGAAATTTGATAGATTGGGTAGCTTGATGTGCTGACCTCTGTACAGTAAACAAAAATGTTAGGTAAACAGATAGCCGACGAAATCTGCATATTTACAAAGATTTCGATGTAACAACTACCACTTAATACTGCTTACCATACCTACGTTTTGACACTTATTACGTGATTCAATACATTTTTCGTCCGAGCCTTTCCCCAACTATGTTGGGGTCGACCTGCATTCTTACTAGATAATAATAATATAATATTTTTGGGACATTTTACACAACACCATCTAGTCCCAAACTAAGCAGAGCTTGTACAATGGGTACTAGACAATGGATATAATACTTTTTTTTTGTAAATACATACTTATAATACATAAGAAACACCCAGACAAACACAAATACTCATGTTTTATCCACACAAATATTTCGACGGCCCCTACGTACATAAAGACATGTCAAAAGTGGCAAATTTTTTTTATTGCATTTATGGCTTTAGATTGTCCATATACACATACCTATATAAGATTTTATCTTTAATATTATGTATTTTACTTAAAATACAAGTCGTATAAGAGAATAACTATCATAATTACAACAAATAAGTGTCGTAGATGCGGATATCTATAGTTATCCTTTTATACGGTGTTTAAAAATGCGCGCCACTCGGTGCGAGTTCGGTCTTGTCTGACATAACTTCATTCACGGGAACTCCCCAATAAGTCGTGTCGATTCTTGTTCGCGTAGTGAAATAATTAGCGTTTTGATACAATATCAGATTAAGTGGTGTGTTTTTTAGTTTAGTAACATTTAATATAAATTCTATTCTAGATACTGTTTTCTTCTTTCCTGCGCATAAAAAGCTATCTTATAGTTGTCTGACATGCTTTTGTTTTAATATCACCGTAGAAACAGTCATCTGTCATTTTTTCCAGGAAAACATAAAATAAATAAATATGTATTTATACTATTATAAAGTTCCTAAATCTAATTAGACATTATAGAAATAAAATATTTATAATTGCACATAGATTTTTTTCTAAAGCGGTTTGAATACAAATTACACTCTCCTGTAAACCTTGATTTTTGACATGTCTTTTTGTACGTAGGGGCCGTCGATTTGTGTCCTGTGGGAATCGACCTGGTGATCATCAGTCCGGCACTCGAACCGCTAGACCACAGAGGTCGTCAGATGCGGCTGAACATCAGTATTTTATACGAAACGACTGCCATCCAATCTCCACAACCCAATTTGGCAAACTGGGCAATACTGATATCCTGAAGATAGACTGGTTTTCAACCTTCTGACTACCACTAACGATTGTCATATGTGTTCATATGACAACCAGGAAAGTTTTACGTGCTCTTCGAGGCAGATCGATGTGTTCAGAATGGTCAACCACAGACTGACCGCGACTAGCGTAGCTTAACTAGCCACGAACCCCTCTATGTGAATAACCTATTACCAAAATCAAATTACTCACCCAGACATCTAATAAGAATAATGGATGTTCCCATTCCATCTTACTCGCTATACATTTAAAACGTGGCGTGATAAATGTGAATCCATCAAAACTTTTTGAGTTGTCAATTGCGTACATTTGTTCCTCTCTCCCCCCTTCTTAAAACTTTGTTACATTGTATGGGTGGCTGTGGATTACTAGGCATTTGTCATGTAAAGAAAATTGTTTTCTGGTTTATGGCGCTCGGGTTGCCGCCAAATTCAATTTTTATCAAGCGGCACTAAATGAAGAGCGATCGAAAATCGACGATTTCAACTTTCCTGCAAATCAACCGAACCGCTTGCAAACGAGTTGAATGTAATTTCGATGGACGTGGATGATCCAGAGAAGTCAGATGTATAGATTCTTTTAGTATTGCTCTCAAAAGCAGACGTAACATAGACCCTTCTGTCGAAAATTTCTTAGGTTATCATAATCATCATCAACCCATTTACTGTCCCACTTCTGAGCATGGGTCTCTATAGTCCACCACGCTGGCCTAGTGCGTTGGCAGATTTCACACACCGTCGAGAAAAATTTCTAAGGCATGCAGGTTTCCTCACGATATTGTCCTTCACCGCTTAAGCGAGTGATAATTAATTATTAAGGTCAAATTAAATCAAATAATTTAATTTAATTGCAAACGTGGGTATAATAAACAGATATTGTCAGAGTTAAAGTTTTCCATAATTATTTTGCTGTAAATGAGCATACAAATTTTACAGTAAGAAAAGTATATTCATGTAAAATTTGTAGGAGATAATAAGGTACTTCTAATATAATCTATTATTCTGAATTAAATACACAAATATTATGTTATCATCGAGCGTCGTCGTTTCAATCAATTGTTATTAACAGGGTGTGTATACAGTTTACTATAGATAATAAAACTACTGTTCTACCTACAATTATTTAGTTCACCTAATTGCGAATTTTGTGATGGTAAAACAGAGGATGTGCAACACGTCTTATTGGAGTGTGGTAGGAATGAACCCGAAAGATGTAGATTATTAAGGAAATTAAAATTAAATAAACTAAATGTAGGCATATTCACCAACATATTGGCTCAACCTTCGTCACAGGAGGCAAAAATGATTTAAACTTTAGTTAATAATAACAATAGTGGTACTTAGTATAATTTCTTTAATATTATTAGAGACATAATGATTACTTTGTATTAGTCATAGATTAAGTTATGATGGAACTGGCATGAACTGCGTTCAAAAGTTCCTAAATAAAATAAATGGTAAAACAAAAAAAAAATACAATTTTTTAGTTTGTAGTGACGTCAGTATATTTCATCTGACAACACTGGATCTTTGAGACTGTTTCAGCAATTCTTGTCAGAAATAGTCACATGAAAACGTCCGCTAGTAAACAAGTCTTGTCAGTGTTTAAATAAATAATCTTGTCACGTAAAAGAGCATAACTCCAAAGATAATAATTTCGCTATTTCTCAATAGATAAAATGGTATCCTATTTTCTTTAAAATAAGCAAATAAATGTTGTTTAACACTCAGTTGGCGACACTTTACGGACTTTCCAATTTAATTCACAGCTGAAACGTACAAACTTTAAATTTGAAAGAACTTTTAAATAACTACATCAAGAACTTTAAGTCTGAAAGGACTTCGAAGTTTTGGAAGCCCAAAAACAAATGCTACGCTAAATTCTAGTTAGTCAAATAAAGTTAGAAGCTTTTTAGCAAAATTGTGTCTTTGGATAGAATCTTATTTCAGCCAAATATTATGATTAGGGTTATTATATTTCATTGAGTTTAGACTGAGTCTGTTTCGGGATTTCTTTTCTATATTTTGAGTTTAGACTGAGTCTGTTTCGGGATTTTTTTTCAAAGGTAAGAGGTACATTACAGACTTGTAGGAGTAATTTTAACTGAATGCCTCAGACAGTACGGTCGGGGTCATAAGTCCAGTAGCAGTTTCACAAATAAATCGCATCAAAAGACATATAAGATATAGAAAAAGGTCGTAAGTGCGACTGCACTTACGACCTTTTTCTATATCAAACAAATATTTCGCACATATACACGATCTCGTATATCACTCACGCACTCTTTCATAATTGTCAAGACAGACAGAATGCTATATAATGATCATTTGCCTTAGTGAAAAACCACACACTACCTTCTCGTAGTTATACCATTTGACCGGTAAATGTTTGCATTGAAATCACTCACGCATGTGCGTATACGCGCAGTACCGTGCAAGCGAATATGATCGTTGACGTGCTACTGGACATATGGCCCCAGACTGTACCTAAAGCTGTGGATCACGGTTGTCATACCGTTGGCGGTAGTCAAAAAGCTTGAAAATCTATCCACAGGATATGGTTATTGCCAAGAAATTGGGTTGCGAAGGTTTGATGGTAGTCACTTCACGTAAAATACTGATATTTAGCCGCATCTGTTTAGACTGGAAGTAGGCCCTGTAGTACTTGGGAATAGGTTAGGAATATGATGAAAAGTATGAAGAAATGAATTTCTAACTTTCCAAGGTTCAAGTAGTACCTAGGAAATATATCTAAAACAATAATCATAGTGTTGAAAATATTAAGCGTATACATTAAGTGCATAACGAAATATTGATCTAACACTGCCATCTTAGCCCGCACTACATTCAAGCACTCTTCAAAAATGTGACAATATTTCCTGCTGAATACCGAGTGACGTCACAGAATTCATTCATCCAGCTTACGCGTCGATTCACAATTTTTTGCGCTGGCAACTCAAATTCGAATACACGGCGTGTCTACTAAAGAGTTCTGTACATTGATCTAGGAAGTAAATGGATGTGTTTTCTTTTCTGTCCACTGTTGGACGTAGGCGTTTTTTTGAAGATTTCTGTGGTTTAGTGGTTCTAGTGTCGAACTGTTCGATCGTGGGTTCGTATCCCACGGGACACAAAAATATTTATGTGATCAACATAAGTGTTTGTGTTTGTCTAGATCCTTCTATATAGCCTATCTCTTTCTTCAATGTCTAATCTATCTCTATACCAAATTTCATCAAAATCGGTTCTGCGGCTTAAGCGTGAAAACGTAACAGACAGATTTCCTGACGCATTTATGTTATTAGTAGGGAAAAATCCCACTTTTCTGAGTTTGTATCAGTAGAAATAGTCCTAATCATCTTCTCCTTATTTCTTGTTTTTGTGTGGTGAGTACACCAACAATCGGTCGTCAGGTTTGACTGACGCGGCGGCTCGTTGCACCGTGCCCTTTGTAACTTTTTCATTTCAGCGTCAGGACAGCGTCAACGTAAGTTTTTGAACACGGTTGGAAATTCACCGTCAATTTGTGTATGATGTTGCTTTGAAATGTTCCGCCTGACGTTTTAAGATGAATATATTTTGTGCGTGTTTATTTTGCGTAGAAATACAGATTCCGTTTGCATTTTAAGTGTCGTGCTGGGGATTTGAAAGGGGAACATATATATTTATAGTCCCTGTGTTTGTTTTGTTGCCATACATTATTTTTATGCTCTATGAAGATTTTAAATACAGGTTCTGTTTTCAAGGAAATACTGACTTTTAGGGTTCCATAGTCAACAAGGAATCCTTATTGTAGTTTCGCCATGTCCGCCACTTAGGCCAATGACTCTTTCTATTAGAAAGCTGTAATTTGGCATGCGTATACATATTATTATTAATGACGCCGATAAATTACCTAAGTAAAAGCTAATGTACAGAGGTCAGCACAACAAGCTACACCTGTCAAATTTTTTTGATTGATTTCCAACTTTAATACAAAACAATAATTTGATAGTTTTGGATAGCTTGAACTGCTGGCGTCTGTACATAAGCTGTGATAAAAAATTGCCAGAAATTAAAATAGTGAGTATACGAATATTCTAAATTCAAAAATAATTTTCTCCAAACAAACAAACATAACGAAAGCAATCGCTCATAATAAATGTGGGTGATATGTATACAAATCAACGAAAGTAAATAATATCATGCTTAACAATATTTGTTTAACTCCACGCTCAGATGAAACGCAAATAAACACGCGAGGGCGACTGAGTGTAATTCGGATTCAAGAATATGTGTTTTTTCTGTAAAATCAATGTGTTTTACTTAAATTCAAGCGTGAGATTAGATTTGGTGTTTCCACGTTTACGATTACTGTTCATTCCCCACTCACCGTTTTCATCCCCGTAGACCAGTCGCAATGGATAAATGGATGAATGGAGCAATGGCAATCACCCCCTATTAAATGGACCATAAGTATACCGGCAAACAGTGGGTGTACAATTAGTACACCTCTGCCTATATCTGGGGAATACAGGCGTGATGGAACAGACGCCAGCAGTTCAAGCTAACTGTCAAATTTTCCCAATTGAATATGAACCTTATTGTTTTGTACTAAAGTTGAAAATGGGTCAAAGAAATTTGACAAATTGTGGTAGCTTTATGTACTGGCCTTTAGGTACAGACCTATGTTATAATACGAAATGCATATTGATACGCAGGACAGAATCATATTAAGGTGACATTAAAAATTTTACTTATTTAAAGAAAGTAGTTTTACGTAACACGAAGTGTTCAAAACTAAATCTACCCTTCATACTTATATGTACATTTAAATAAACTACATAAATTCTCACAGAGCACAAAGTTAATGTGTGCTACAAACTATTCCACTGTACCCCATTCGTCTTCTGATTAAATTTCCCTTTGGATCAGGCGAAGCTTAATTTTCGAGGCAACTGGGCATAATATGTATATAAACTGACTGGTTTAGCTAATTTTGCGTATCTTTAACGTAAAGAGAAACATTTTTGTAATTTTTTATTTTTTGGCGTCTTGATTTACTGCAATAAAGACATTATTGTAGTAAAATTAAGACACCTTCATGGGACATTCAGCAGTAAGTTGGTTGTTGCTAACGCGCTCAGTTTGTGACGATAACATTGTGGAGAGGCGAGGTGTGTTGCCGCTTCGTCTAAAGGGATGATCCTCAGACCTTGCCTTGGGTGTTTTGCCTGACGGGCCAGTTACCTGTATTTTATCAATCATAAAAATGAAATACATTTCAATGTAATGCTCTAACAAATGCTCTAGTCTATACCCACCTCAATAACATTTATTTATATTTATGTTTATTTTACGCTTTAATCATCGCGCTTTGTTGTGGGGCCAGAATATTTGGGTGTTGTTTGATGCGTTCGTTATATTACTTAATATGGCGAACGATTTTCTGCTAAAAAAAACTAATTTTAAAGGATTTGAACCTGCAACCTCCAGTTTGCTACCGAATTCACCGACTATTTTAAAGCGCAGCGGTTGCTACCACAAGGCATATGAGGCAGATCCTTAGAGAAAAAAAAACTTTATACAAACACTTTGCTCGTCCAGGGACTCGAACCCAACACGTAAGTATCGACCATGACCCTTGTACTAAGACCATTGAAGCAGATTACAAGTTAAATTTCATTAAAATCGCTGTATTCTGTAGCTTAGAGATTATACAGCCATCATTTTGCGTTAATCCACTTAAAATACTCATAATCATATTCTCGCTTTGTTCCTTTGATTTTCCAACGTTAATATTCGTTCCGCTTGAATTTCTCTAAATTAACAAATTAGGTATTATTTAATTTAATATTTTGATAAAACTGCCTCAGTAGTCTAATAGCTGTAAAAGCGAATGCTACAAAAGTCCTGGGTTGTATTCTCAGGACATCTCTTCTCTTAGACTCTTGTTGTTAATGAAAAAGCATGTTTATGAAATTCTCAATATCAGCTCGGAGTAAGGATGTGTGCCCGGATAATGGTAATAGGCTCGCACTCTGAGACCTAAACATAGCGGCCAAATATGAGTGTAAACTAGTCTTTGTTGCGCTTTTTAATACTGTTTCATTAATTCTTTGAAGATGCCCACTAATATTATAGAATGGGAAAGTAACTCTGTCTCACTGTTACGCTTTCACGTCTAAACCTCTGAACCGATTTTGATGAAATTTGGTACAGATATAGATTAGACCTTAACACGTTCACTGTCCACTGAGCCACATATGGTTCAGGAAACGTGCGCTTAAAGAGCACTAATACGCTCCTGAGCCATATGTGCGTTTTTTTTTAATTATATTATTACTAGGGCTACCCTATGACTTAAAAAAAACAAATTATAAAAAAAATCGCAAATGGACTTGTAGGTCAATTTTGCATTTTTGTATTGGGACAGGGAACGTTTTAAATAATCAACCTAAATGAAAACTCCGTACACAAACTAAAATTACATCGTCTACGTAAACAAAAATGTTCATAAAATGAAAACTACTGGGCCAAACTATGACGACGTCTGTGGTCTAGTGGTTCGAGTGTCGGACTGCTGATCATGGGGGTTCGATTCCCACAGGACACAAACATTTGTGCGGTTAAAATATAGGTGTTTGTGTTTGTCTGGGTGTTTCTATGTATAATAAGTATGTATTTACAAAAAAAAGGTATATAAGTATTATATCCATTGTTTAGTACCCATAGTACCTACAAGCTCTGCGTAGTTTGGGACTAAATGGTGCTGTGTAAAATTGTCCAAGAATATTTTTTTATTTATTTATTAAACTATTTTACATTTTTATGGGACCAAATGGCAACTATTCCGCATCAAACTATAAGGAGAATCACGTAAATCGGATCATAAACCTCAGCGTAATCGGTGTTTGTACACAAAAATATAGCAATCGAATTGAGAACCTCCTCCTTTCTGAAGTCGATTAAAAAGAACATAAGAGCTACTTTTGGCCTTAAAACCCCCTTTGGCATGCAGTAGTGACAGCTATAAACATTGGTTTTCTAAGTTCAAGGTCTCCATTCCGAATCCAAGAAGACGCCACAGTAAAGTTACTTACTAAGACGATGTAGGTACATCAACACCACATGATTTTGGAGACGCATCCCAGTTACTCGCACTACTTCCGACAAAAACAAGCCTAAACACACAGAATAATTTATTTTGCGCACAAAAGAGAAACAAAATAAACAATATTACCAAAAGATTCCGCTCGAAAGACCCTGTACTGTAGGGAAAAAAATAAAATATGCAAAAAAATCAAAGGGTAAGTTTGTTTCTAAACACCGTCCTTGGTACGAAAGGGATCCAACGTGTTTAAGTGCCACTGTGGCTTCGCAAAATATGAATTCTATTATATATTTTGTTTACCGACATTTCACATTTTCAATTGGCATACGTATACGAATAATAAAGAGGTTGAAACACTTTGGTACAAATAATGGGAGAAGCCTTTTTACTTATAACTTTTTTATACCCAAGTTTCACGTGACTTGGGGGCATATAACGAACATCAAACGTCGAAGCTTATAGCACAAGCAGCCCACCCTGGCTTCGCATACATGAAATGAACATACCCTCAGTTAATCCCCTTATTTTTAACAGAGGGGGCAAACGAACATGCTGGTCACCTGATGGTAAGTAACTATCTCTGCCCATGGACATCAGTGACACCGTAGCTCCGTAGACAATGCATTACCGGACTTTTAAATATACATCGTGATTTTTGGCGTCTTACAGCCAAAAAGAAACCATTATTTCAATATTTTCGACTGCCTCATTAGTCTAGTGGTCCTAGGCGCGACTGCTATGCTAGAGGTCCTGGGTTCGATCCCTAGGTCGAGCAAAGTGTTATTGGGTTTTTCTATGAAATTCTCAGTAGCAGCTCGGAGTCTGGATTTGTGCCCGGTTAATGGCAATAGGCTCGCCCCCTATTACATGGGACCTAAACATACCGGCGAAATGTGGGTGTACATTAGTACACCTCTGCCTAACCCTTAGGGGAATACAGGCGTGATCGTATGTTATGTTATTTCAATATTATTTCTACTAGATATGGGACCAAGTCTGAAATCTTGAAAAAAAAAGAGATATTATGTTTCTTAAAAAAAAGGATGTAAGATGTAGCTGTTTTCTTTTGCACTTCATGGTTGCTCCCATATAAGAAAATTTTAATCATGATGAGTAGAAGTATATCCTTTCGGCTGTAAGACAACAAAACAAACACGGTGTATATTCTCTTTTCTTGAAGGCCCCCATGTCGTACTGGTTCGGGAATACTGACCCAATACTTGATGAGTTTACTAATAAGCAATCCAGGATTTCGTCTCCTACCTCCAAGCTCCATTATTAAAATAACTCAGCGATACCAGCCTACAAGGGTGTTTCAGATGTTAGTGCACAGATGTTTGAAAGTAAAATAACACCCATTATGCGTCGAAGATGCCTACCGCAGCTAACAAAAACAAGGGATTACAGATCTCCATAAATTGTCACCTTTCAAACAAAAAATCGCATCAAAATCGGTCCATTCAGGAGCTACAATACTACAGACAGACACATATACGTCAAACTTAAAACACCCCTCTTACTGCGTTGAGGGTTAATAAAAAATACAAGTGATTATTTATGTTCATGGTGTCCAGTAAATAGTGCGACAAACTATAAACAGTGATACCTTACCTCAATACCTGCCGATTATACCGAACACAATATACTTATATCTAATATATAAAATTCTCGTGTCACAGTTTTCGTTGCCCTACTCCTCCGAAACGGCTTGACCGATTTTGATGAAATTTTTTGTGCTTATCGGGGAGGTCTGAGAATAGGCCAACATCTTTTTCTTTTTTTTTTTTTTATGGCAAAACTACGTTTGCGGGGGCAGCTAGTTTATTATAAGATTTCAAATATCGGTCTTAGACTATTTAAGTTGTTGTAGTTGTACTTATGTATGTTTCATACCTTGACACGAAACGCTAAGTACGGAAGACTCTACTAAAACACTCCTATACCTACACGTATAATAATTCATCTGGTCAGCTATATTGCACGCCTTGTGATCGTGTCTTCAAGTCGAAGTTCGGCTTTGCAAGTCACATCAGAGCCAGCTGAATATTTAGGAGTCGGAGAATTAATGTGGAGGACATGATAATGTCTCATTATATCCTAACAACTGTAGGGTCGCACAACAGAGGACACAGTGCCCCCCTCCATGTGCTGATGGTGGCCACGGGGGCAGTTTTAGAAGGTAAGAATCCCGCTCTCCCCGGTAGACCGGTAGCCTTTCGAAGGTTTCACCCTGTAAACAAAAAAAAAGGTATGCACGGCTACATAGCAAACAAAGCTGACCTCTAATTGTACGCAAAACGTATATGAAGCGAGGCTAACTAATACTGGAAATGTATAGCTTGATATCCAGTTGTAAGTAATAATAATTTCAATTTTCACATAATGGACATACCTTGAAATTGCTCCGTGGATTCGTAATTAGACAGTATATCGTGGTAATGAGGACGAAGCACATAATAATTTGAACCTAACCATTTACCATGGTTAAATCGCTTAACAGTTCGTTAACGGTACTTTGAAGGATAATAATTAAACATGCGGTGAGGTTTTTGGTTGCAAAAAGGGTTTAAGTGTTTATTGCAGAGACAGTGATGATGGGAGCAAGGCACTGGCTTAATGGCTGTCGAGAATTGGCAACAGAAGTGACGGATATCCAGCTTATAGATGAGTTGACGATATTATTCTAGTATAGTAAACAAAAGAGTTAAGTATACAGACAGCAAACGAAATATAAATTTTTATACAAATTTCGACATAAATAATTACGCGCCAAAGGGTTAGGTATGTAGATGCTTACAATACCTACGTTTTGAGACATATTGCATTGCACATCTTTATCAAAACACAGATTATTAATTAGCTGCCTGTATAACTCTTTTGTTGACCGTACCAGGATGTTGGTTGTATATGGATGAAATTAACACAAGTCCTCCAACTTCTGATAACGATGTCATAAATTATAGATTATATGTATACATTATTAGATAGCTTCAGTAATTTTAGTTTAATCAGAATACTTACCACCTGTTAAATAATAGCATGCAGAAGTTAATTAAGTATTATATTGTACCACAATTTTTATTTTACTAAGGTGGCAAACAAGCATAAGCCCCACCTGATGGTAAGTGGATACCGTACCCTATAGACGCTTGCAACACCAGGAATATCACTTGCGCGTTGCCGACCCTGTATTGAAAGAGGAATAGTTGGGTTGGCAGTATAAGGGTCAAAGTCCCCCCACTGCCAACACAACGTTTCCTCGTGCATTGCACGAGCACTGGCAACCTTGCTCACCGTTAGAAACACAACACAGCTCAAAGCAGTGTTATTAAACACTGCTTTGAGCCCCACACCACAATTTATTAGCAAATATTAGACATGATTTGATTTAATTATCGTCATATCCGCCAAAGTAAGTCTACTGTGAACAAAGGATTTTCACAAGAACTGGTTTTGAGGCGCCTACATCCAAACGGAAAATGCAACGTAAGACGGCCTCCAACGAGTTATACAATATGTAATACTTCATCTATGTTGGGATCGGCTTCCAGTCTCACCAGATGCCGCTGAATATCAGTATTTTACACGAAGCGACTGCCATCAGACCTCCGTAACCCAATTTCTGAGTAATACCGATATTCTGGGAATAGATTGGGTGCAGGCTTTATGGGATTCTGACTACCACTAACGACAGTCATAGGTGTTCGTATGACAACCGGGACCGACGACTTTACGAGCTCTCCGAGGCACGGAGGTCTCGATGTGTTAAAAATAGTCACCCATCCACAGCGTGACCGCGACTAGCGCAGCTTAACCTTGCAGATCGGTTGAACAGCTTAGTTGTTACTTAGCTACGATCCCCTCCGATATGTTATACTGAAGAATAAAAATACTACTTTCCGTTGTTTTTTAATAAGCAACTGACCTCATAGGCGACTTGCATAAATTCTACATTAAGACGCCCAATTTTTACTCGCAACCTCATAACGGAGCCAAAATATGTCTCATAAAAAATAAGATAAAACAGTTTTATATTCCTAAAAGCGATGCAATCCTACCCAACGTTAGCTTCAGTACACACTAATTTTCTCTTAAATTCCGACTCAATAAAGATGTGCAGAACATGGCCTTAAGGCTATTATGGTGCTTTTTACATTAGAGACTTGGCTAATTGCCAAGTTCTAGTTGGAATTATAACTCTTTGGACCAGAAAGTTTCTTGAGCTATATCTCACTGACTGTGGCTGCTGGCTACTGGGACTAGTTAGCCACTCTAGACAAACTCCAGCATGTACCTATTTAAATTCCAAATTAATCCCCAAAACAAAAAGGCCAGGACACTGGATTCTGTCTCGCGAATATTAAATGCTGAAAGAAAACTACTTTTTAGGTTATCGATGCCGTAAAGGATCCGACTGTGGGGTATTAAATGAAATGAAGCGAAAGGTCAGGATATACGTTACAAATATAAATACTTACTTAAGACTTTTTGTGACAAACGGTAGCCTATGTTCGTCTACAATGTCTAATCTATATTTGTACCAAATTTTATCAAAATTGGTTAAGCAGTTTAGGCTGTTGAAAGTTACTTTCGCATTTACAATATTAGTAGGGATAGGGATTAATGTTTTGTCATTCGAAATGTTCGTAGTTTTTTTTTTCATTTATTTTATGCATACGTACACTCACGCCTTTTTCCCATGGGGGTTGGCAGTAACTAAAGAACGCCACTCGCTACGATTCTTGCATACTTCTTTCGCTTCGTCCACATTCATATATCTTGTCATACACGTACGCCGGTTACAAGTACTACGCACCTGATCTTTTTGAAGAACCTTTCTACCACCGACCTTATTGTTGGGGCAATAAGGTCGGTGTTTGTCTTTCTCAGGCGTCCCCTAGAAAAATTTCACTTACTCTTACATACTTCGTTAATTTATTTTATTAAAACTATAATTTAAAAAACACTCATTTAAGTATATTGGGGTTTATCTTTAGAATCTCGAAAGTATACTCTATTACATAATGTAGATTTAAGTTTTCAATGTATATTTGGTCATTCGTCATCATCAACCCAGTTTACAATCCCAATGCCGGGCACTGGTCTCCTCAGAATAAGAAAGGTTAAGCTTTTCGGTTTCGATTCGGTAAATTATTTTGTTGTTAACCGATTTTGATCAATCTTTTTATTAGATAACGTCTATTCCTTAGTCCAATATTTGTTTGAAATGAAATGAAATGATATTTATTTTCAGTAAATTGATAATTTAAAGACACTTTTACAAGTCAATGTTTTGATTTTGCTAGAAGGAACTGGCATTTCCTAACTGACGACCTCTGAGATGAAAGACCGAAACCAACTCAGAGAATCATGGTATTTTTTAAAGTCCAGACATAATTATATCAAATATGTGAGTGTCACAATGTTGGGGATGTCTGAAATGGCCTTTTGAAAAAAAGAGCCACAACGGCGTTGAGTAGGTCAATCTCAGTGGACGGCACGCATGACCATATTAGAGGGAGCTCAACAACCCGTTGCACGACGATACCAGATCGGCGGAACATTTGCGTAAGCCTCATAAGAAGGAAAGTCGGAGGAAGGTTAGAACCCGGATTCGCTTTTCTATATACTTAGTTACTTTATAATATTTGAATGCAGCATTTATCGGGACCTGTTTTAAGACCTATCCACATTTTCTGCATGGTTGACAAAGCCCTGTTATCCGTGGGGCTATGGAGAATATACCATAAATTGCGTCGGCTGCAGGTTCGACGCATTTATCATTGTTTTATTGTTTTCATATAAAATTGAGTTCGGTTTTTTTTTCGTTCATTTGCAACCGCCGAAGTCCATTCGCATTGTACCCGTCTGTTGTTTCTGCTTTCATTAATTTTAATTGTTTTTTTGTTTGATATCGTACCTTTTTGTTTTGCTGATTTTTTTAGGAATATGTCAGTCAGAAGCAGAACGGTGTGATAGATTTATTATTGTATTGTTTTTTTTTCGGGCTTGATAAAAATGTGTATGAGAAAGAAAAATCTTAGAGAATTTGTTTTCAGAGACGACAGCAGTGTATGAAGGTATGAAGGCTACTGCACGCGCTCTAGAGTGTGGTTTCTTATAGCCTGACTCCTCCTATACATATTCAAATAAACAGATGTTAATGAAATAAATAACTTCATTTAAAGCATTGAAATAAAACTACTTTTTACGGAATTTATCGCTTTATATTTATTTTTTATTTATTTATTTAAACTTTATGACATATAAATGTACATTGGCGGACTTAATGCCTTAGGCATTCTCTACCTATATTGATATTATTAATCCCAACGTTTCGGACCCTTTACAGCGTCCATGGTCACGAGGATACAGAGGTGGTGGGCGTCTTAATGATATAATTACTGACAGCTACCCTACATTTTTGTTATTAAATGATATTTATTTCTGCCAATAGATATTTTAAAGGCTCTTTTACAAGACAATATTTAATTAATACTAGATAGCTCATTATATTCATTAAACATGGTACAGCTCTGCCTAATTTTGGAACTATACGGTGCTGTGCAAGAAGTCCCAAACCTTTTATACATTTTTTGCTATGCCAATCATACCTTTATTAAAATAAAACTCAAAACACACTTTAAAATCTAAATTTTAGAACAATATCTTCCAGATATTGTGAGACATTAATTTGCAAAGCATGATTCCTCCTCAACAAATTCATTCTAGCCAAGGCGCCTGGGTAGCTAGCTAATTTCCTTTGTGTGTTTAGGTTAAAGATTACTCCTGGCTGAAAACCTTAGATATAGACATTTGATCCATGCGGGACGACTGCCATACGCAATGATGATGTAAATGTGTGTAAATGATTAAATATATTTATTTCAGTAAATTAAAGACATTTGTAATAATCAATTGGTAAATGGCTCGCCCCTATTATTATTTTTATAATAGTAAGGTGGCAAAAAAGCATACGGCCCACCCGAAAGGTAGGCGGTTACTGTAATCTATAGACGCTTGCAACACCAGGGGTATCACTTTCCCGTTGCCGATCCTGTAAAATGAAAGATAAATAAGTTAAATGGGGCCTTATTACGAGTCCAGTTTTCACAATATTTAAGAACCGTAGTAACGCTGTATAACATACCCCAAAAAATGAAAATGAATGAAAAATAGAAAAACTATTAAAGTAGACAATTATTAGGTAAAATAGGTACGTAGATCTGTCTGTTAAATAATCTGGTTCCCTGACATGACAGCTTACTAGGGTTGACAAAATTTTTGGCTTTGATAATCTAATATATAAAATTCTCGTGTCACAGTTTTCGTTGCCATACTCCTCCGAAACGGCTTGACGGATTTTGATGAAATTTTTTGTGCTTATCGGGGAGGTCTGAGAATAGGCCAACATCTATTTTTCATACCCCAAAATTTTTTTTTTATGGCAAAACAACGTTTGCTCGTTAATTATAATTTTTACGGGGTATTTTGTAACACGTTGTAAAATGGTCATCTATGCAATGGTTTCGCACAACCTTCAAAGGTCAGTGACTTCATAGGTACTTATTAAAAATCGTATTGAAGACTGCTACATGTTCAGCGACTTTCGTTGCTGACTGTATATGTGAGCTAAATACTTTTTTTAACCGCTTTAAGCGGGCGACACACCCGCGGCAACGTGACGGTGTGACCGCAACGCAGTTTTGTTAAAACCGACATATTCATGATCGGAAGCCCATCGACATGGGTTCGGCGGAGGCGGTAAAATGCTGCTTGTTTTAGAAGATTATTTTTATTATATTTTAATATATTGAATTGACCGTAACTTTTACTTTTTACGAATATTTATTTTACAGGGGGTATGGAGTCTGTAGGGTCCGAAACGCCGCACCGGGATTAACAATATCAATACAGCGTGATAAAAACTAGTTTTGTTTCAATGTCTAATATTCGCTTAAGTGTCAGAAATCAATATGTTTACCTTTTTCTACTATGATAAAATTTTTATTCCTTGATTCCACATTATAAAATATCGTGGTCGGGATTTTCGAAAAAATATCCACAATAATAGTTTTTTTCCCGTATCGTGTGTTAATTAGCGAAACAAATTCCCACACCTAAAACGTGTATATATACCCTCTTATTTTTTAATTACCGTATAAAAATTAAGGGTCATTTTTCTCATAATTATAAACAATGTAGTATGGGACCAACCCTGAAAATGATTTTAAAGTTATTTTAGTGAAGGAAAAGTTCGACCGCCAAAAAATACAAAACTATAGGTAAGCTAAGTCATGTCGATTGAGAAGCAAAATCTTGCTTTTGTATGTTTTACTGACGTCACCATAAAACCGTAAATTCAGAATGTTAAGGCAAATTTTGACGCGGCGGGTGGGACTCGCGGTGTCTTATTGGTCATAGCATCTGGTGTACCTAACCAGAAGGTGCAGGTTCGAATACTGGCCGCGGTCGAATTTTTCTTTCGCTAAAATGACAATACTTACATGAAGATAAATATTATAATTTATCTTCCTTAACTCAGTAAAATATATGGAACAGATGTCATTAAGCCTAGGTTATAGCCTTAATTATTTATTTATATGCCATTTATATATTTATTTTAGGAAACCTACTGTTACATTGTATTACTACTATGTACTATTACTATGTCTCGTAATGAACACTCAACAGTCTCCAATAGTCTCCAGTTGATTTATGCCTTGAACCATTAAATTTTTTAATCTTATTTATGTACAATGCAGCAAAATAGTACTCCACCCAAAAATAAGCCGATCATATTTTCATGGCGTCATTTTATCGCCCCTCAAGCCTATCAGTACCATAATAATGTATGCGCATACATTTGTTTTGGATGTCGTGTCGCAGGCCTATCGCCCGCGAGTAGACGCCCTTACGCCTATGAAAATGTTTTAAAAATAGAACATAAAGCCGGCTACATGCTGACGACAATATTCATGTTGCCAGTATGATTGACCGGGTGAATTATGTTAGGGTTTTAGGCTAGATTTTTGTTGCGATTTTATTTCGGCTTGTGACATTTTTTTAGGTCAAATCTGGTTATCAAACAGTAGGTTGTGTTTATTTATTATCTTTGTTTTATGGTCGAATATTGTGACTACTATTGTAGTGTAGTTTCTCCCAAAGGTAAAGCAAAAGCATACCCAAGTACTCCCGCAATTTGCTGGTGATGTATGTATGAAACGTCATAGTAGTGTACGAGCATTCTGTGGTTTACTTTTTAGAAATTCAAACTTAGATCAGCTGCTACAGAAAGTTCGCCTGCACTGGGAATCGAACAGTAGACCTCACAGCTGCCACAAGATCAATAATGCTCTTATCATTAATATTTGCTTGGGTAACTTGTGGAAAAAAAATTCCACAATAATCTCGTGATTAAATGTAGGCTTTAGCGATTTTGGGTAGAATTGGATTGAATTGGTAGAAGTGTGCTGAGTTTGTCTGCGTAGGTACTGTACAGTCGCCATCAGATATCTCGTAGCAGACAAGGTGATCAAATGCTTCTGAATATTTTAAAATGTCAATAAGTACTTATATACTTATGTACTCATGTACTTATGTACTTATGTACTTATGTACTTATGTACTTATGTACTTATGTACTTATGTACTTATGTACTTATCTACTTATGTACTTATGTACTTATGTACTTATGTACTTATGTACTTATGTACTTATGTACTTATGTACTTATGTACTTATGTACTTATGTACTTATGTACTTATGTACTTATGTACTTATGTACTTATGTACTTATGTACTTATGTACTTATGTACTTATGTACTTATGTACTTATGTACTTATGTACTTATGTACTTATGTACTTATGTACTTATGTATTTATGTACTTATGTACTTATGTACTTATGTACTTATGTACTTATGTACTTATGTACTTATGTACTTATGTACTTATGTACTTATGTACTTATGTACTTATGTACTTATGTACTTATGTACTTATGTACTTATGTACTTATGTACTTATGTACTTATGTACTTATGTACTTATGTACTTATGTACTTATGTACTTATGTACTTATGTACTTATGTACTTATGTACTTATGTACTTATGTACTTATGTACTTATGTACTTATGTACTTATGTACTTATGTACTTATGTACTTATGTACTTATGTACTTATGTACTTATGTACTTATGTACTTATGTACTTATGTACTTATGTACTTATGTACTTATGTACTTATGTACTTATGTACTTATGTACTTATGTACTTATGTACTTATGTACTTATGTACTTATGTACTTATGTACTTATGTACTTATGTACTTATGTACTTATGTACTTATGTACTTATGTACTTATGTACTTATGTACTTATGTACTTATGTACTTATGTACTTATGTACTTATGTACTTATGTACTTATGTACTTATGTACTTATGTACTTTATTATTTATTTAAGACCACCCCATCTGCGTGTAGAATTGTACACCTTATAAGACACTTGACGTTATAAGACGTGTTCAGATATTTTTGGTTAGTAATATGTACAGAAATTATTGACAAACATTTGCTCAGATATTTTATGCAGTAATGAACGTTCAGATATTAATGGTCATATGTGAGTAAGTCTATTCGAACTTATTGACATTTTAAAATGTTCAGAAGTATTAATTGATCACCTTGTTTGCTACGATATATCTGATGGCGACTGTACAACTAAATTGCTAAAATTTTCTGTACTTGCAGTACTGACTTTTTCATTGGTCCTAGGATCTACCCTGCTGCATTCCCAGGTATGTATAATCCATGATTATTTTCAGTACGATAAAAAAGGTTCCATTTCTTAGGTTTAGCAGCGTTGGGTTTTAATCGGTATACAGGGTGGAAGGGACATCGACGCGCAACGGCTGACCATGACTTCAGTACATGATTCTGGACCCACCTGCGTTGAAATTTCTAGTTGGCTTTTTCTTAAATTTTACGTTTTTTTTTTGCAGTTTTTTCAACTTTAAACTGTATAATTATCATTATTTCTATCTAACCCAATAAGAATGTTAATTAAAAAGTCATTATTTCACTTTTTTCACTAAAAACAGCATTGTAAATTAAACTCGAAAGAACTTCTGGTCAGCTGTTTCCTTAGAGTTCACTTGCGAGTTGTAAAATTTAAGAAAAAATCGACGAAAAATTCCAACGCAGGGGGGTCCAGAATCATGTACTGAAGTCATGGTAAGCCGTTGCGCGTCGATGTCCCTTCCACCCTGTATTCTCACTAATATAGGATAGCATATTCTCACTATTATAGGATAGCATAATATTCTCAATAGGAACTTGGGAGTTTTAGTGTACCTATTCCCGTTTATGTTAGGTTAAGTTAGTATGAATAGTGTAGACGCCGCCAAAAACTGTATTGATTTCTGACACTTACCATCTGCTTGAAATCCTGTTACAAATTCCATTAAATGGAAATCCAGGTCTATCACTGCAAGACCAAAGAATAAGGTAAGCTCGTTCTGCGTGAATGTGATTGCCAATAACAAAAATGTAGGGTAGCTGTCAGTAATTATGAAATCAAGATGCTCAACAAATCAGTGTACCCGTGACTATGGACGCCAAAGGATACGGTGAGCTTGTTTTGCGTGGATTGGATTGGCAATAGTTAACAAAAATGTATGTAGCTGTTAGTAAATATAACATCAAGACGCGTACCACCTCAGTGTACCCGTGCGTGACCATAGGCGCTGTATAAGGGCCCGAAAAGTCGGGATTAGTAATATCAATCTAACGCGATAAAATCCCTAAAAAGAAGTTTTATTTCGGGGTCATATTTATTTTAAATACTTATACTAGGTTTTACTCGCATTTCAAAGTACTTTTTTAAACAAATCCTTACGTCCTTATCCAAGTTCTAATCGCTGTACCAAATTTCATCAAAATTGTTTCAGCTGTTTAAGCGTGAAAGCGTAACAGACAGACAGAGAGAGCTACTTTCGCATTTTTTATATTAGTAAGGATTCGTTAAATACCTATTTACTTTTAGAAGGTTTGTCAATTTGACGTGAAGGGTTTTGGAGAAATTGGGGAAATATGACGCCTATGACAAAAACCGCACCTGGTATGAATACTACATACCTACATACACTCACGCTTTTTTCCCATGGGGGTAGGCAGAAACTAAAGAAACAAATACGCTGGTTGCGAGTACAACGAACCTAACCTTTGGTATTGAATACGACGCGGAATAAACCTTATAATTACATTAAGAAATGCTAGTTAAACTTAACCATCATGCTCATTACCAAACTACAAAGAAAGCCAAGTTATCTTACTACGAACACAGCAATTAAGTAATAATAAACTGAACTGTGCCAAGACATTGTAACAGTTACAAGTAAGTTTAACTGTTATAGCTACATTCTACAGTTAAATGTTGACTTTTGTTATGTAAAGAGCCTTTGTGTTTTAACCTTTATATTCTTTTATATATATTTATATTCTTTCTTTAGCCTTCTGTTGCCGGATAAATAAGATACCTATCTTTTTGTATATTTTTGGCATTTTCCATGCTAAGATTTTAAAGTTATTTAGAAAAGGAAAAATCCTGCCCGCGGTCGAATTTTTCCTTTTCTAAATAACTTTAAAATAAGATACCTATTATTTTAAAATATTTTTTTATAGTTAAATAGAATAGAATATTCTTTATTGTACACTATATACAAATGCCAATTACATGTTTATAAATGATAGAATGGTAGGTACAGACGCCAGCAGTCAACCTATCCAAAACTGTAAAATTTTCCCAATTCAATATGAACCTTATTGTTTTGTATTAAAGTTGAAAATCAATCAAAGAAATTTGACAGATTGGGGTAGCTTGATGTGCTGGCTTCTGTACAATGGCGGTCTTATCGCTGAAAGCGACCTCTTTAATTTGTTATGAAATTATTTAAAATATATCTATTAAATTATTAATATGACGACTGACGACCTCTGTGGTCTAGCGGTTTGAGTGCCGGAATGCTGATCATGGGGTCGTGGGTTCGATTCCCACAAGACACAAATATTTGTGTGGATAAAACATGAGTATTTGTGTTTCTCTGGGTGTTTCTTATGTATTATAAGTATGTATTTACAAAAAAAAAGTATATAAGTATTATATCCATTGTCTAGTACCCATGGTACAAGCTCTGCTTAGTTTGGGACTAGATAGTGTTGTGTAAAATGTCCCAAAAATATTATATTAATAATAATAATATATAATTATTTTCTCACTACAATATGCAGTTGAAAACAAACAGTTTAATAAGTATACATAATTCAGGTAAGTATTATATTATTATTATATTATATTAATATTATAAACAATACTATTATCCTGAACAATATTAATAACATAACATACCATCATGATTGTATTGCCCGAAGGGTGAGGCAGAGGTGTACCAACGTCCACCCACAATTTTATTCACTGACAGTTCGCCGGTAGGTATATTTAGTTCCCATGTAATAGGGGACGAGCCTATTGCTATTAATCGGGCACAAATCCCAAGTCCGAGCTGCTACTGAGAATTTCATAGAAAAAAGTAGCGGCAAAAATCTAGCTAACTTACATTTGCGGCTTTTGTATTCCTATCTAAATGAATGTCTTTGATATTGTATTAATATTTTGCAGTGTTTCCGTTCATTTATTCAATAACACGTTATGTTTCCCAACACCTTACAAAAATCACAATCATAATAATAATATTTGCTCGACCTGGGAAGCGAACCCAGGACTCCAGCGTACCGCAAGGCTAATGAGGCAGTTTTTTTAATAATATTTATAACATACCGTCACATCTGCTTTCAACAAAAAGTTAAGAACAAGTATTTATTATTGTATACCAACAGTTCTGTGTTGTTTTTAGGTCCCACGTAATTGAGATTGAGCCTATTGTTATAATGAGTAATTCCCGAAAAAAAAAAAGAAAACAATTTACCCTTTGACTTGAATAGGTCATCCTCCGAACCTTTTCCCAACTATATTGGGGTCGGCTTCCAGTGTAACCACACCGCGGCTGAATATCAGTATTTTACACGAAGCGACTGCCATCAGACCTCCGCTACCCAATTTCTGGGCAATACCGATACCCTGAGGATAGACTGGTTCTCAGGCTTTTGGGCTTCTGACTACCACTAAAGAAAGAAATGAATACAGAAAGAAAATGTATATCAACCCTTAGTCAGGTAACAAATCTCTGAGCCACAACACCATCACGCACAATAATAAAACAATAACAATTAACCCTCTTAATAGCACCACTACAAAACTAACCCTCTCGCCAAAAAACGGATCATTATCCAAAACGGTTCATAAGAATTCCAAACGCGTCCGGACCAAAGGCTTGCGGTTAAGCAATAGAACCGTGAACTAAATTCTAGCAAATTCTGGCAGCTAATAAAGCGATCCGTTGACCACAATCTGGGCATTCAAGGCGAATCCATGGAATTTTATACTGTGAATCAAATATGAATTAAAAAAACATTTAAATTATAATAATAATAAATAAATAAAATGAGGTTCCTTTCTCTGGAGTTTTAGCCACTGGTAGTTTGGACCCTGTTCCCGATATCGGTGGTCTGACTATTATTATTATATTTTTAAATCTGAAAATAAATAGATACAATAACCACAATAAATAGTAATAAATTGTTTATTTAGAAAAAGATGCATTATGTTTTATAATGTGTTTTACAATAAAAATTAAAGTATAGTAATATAGTAAAGTATAATTACTTAGCAGAGGCCTAATAACGACGGTAACATTGTCCAGTTTACTGTCCCACTGCTGGGCACGGGTCTTCTCTCAGATTGAAAAACTCTCAGACTTAACACACCGTTGAGAAAAATCTCTAAGGCATGCAGGTTTCCTTCACCGTTTAAAGCGAGTGATAATTAATTAATTAATTATTAATATTACATAATAATAATTTGAATTAATGTAACATATTATTATTTAGTAGCAACATTTTTGCCAATCCGGTGGTACAGTCAGCAACGAAAGTCGCTGAACATGTTGCGATATCCAATACGATTTTTAACATGAAGTTGTGTGATAACTGTGAAAGTTGTGCGAAATTATTGTATAGATGATAATTAAATATTTACCTTACCTTCATAGTAAAAAATATCTTGATAATTATGGAGCTGTCATGTTATCAAAATTTAGCTGGGTTCAGCTACTTTCGTTGCTGATCGTACCAAGGCCAAGCATCTTTGAAAAAAAAATACTGTAGCAGAATTTCAACCAAGGATTAAAATAATTGTATCCACATATTTTCTCCCCTCCACGTCTCTATCCCCTACTTCAAATTCTCTAAGAGTAATAAAAGTAAACAACGCAACATTGCTTTAATTTCCTCTCGCGCATAACGCAACATACGTTACTTAGGCCTACCGGTGTGGCCACGAAAAATACGAATATCATACCGAACATTTTTGACACTACCCGACCTGAGAAACGAAACCTCAGCAGTTTAAGCAACCATGAAAATAAATTGTAAAGGATTTTTAAAACTGCCAAAATGCATGTGTTTTTGTTCTAAAAAAAATATTTATTCGGACACACATTCCGAGACAAACAACAACAGACACTAAACTTTTATTCATAGTATTATAAAATTATTATTACTCAATTTAAAACTAAGATAGGCCTCTTGTCGATGTGGTGTCCTGAGACTGGACTGAACCTATTTGGCACCAAATAGGCCCAGTTTAGGGATATGCCAGACAAACACAATAATGCAGTGCCTGACGCTGGTTTTCAACTGTACCACTGGACTGGGTGAGTCTTTTATTAGCTATTTTATCGACTCAGATTCATTTCCGGTCGTTAAAACAAAAATATAATCATCAGGCACCCTGAATACTACAAATATAAAAACATACCAAGGTGAACTGAAGGGAATTTCATAATGTCGAATCTCAAGTGTAGGCAATGTACAACATCAATCTCAGTTTAATCTAAGTTAAACAGTGATAGCCTGGTAATATGACCATTGGATTACCATTTCATAGGTCTCCACTTCGAATCCAAGGGAAAGCTCTGACTTTTCGATATCATTTATGCGTATTTAATATATCATACCATCAGGCCTGTATTCTCGGAAGGATTAGGCAGAGATGTACAATATACACCCACAGTTCGTCGGTATGCTTAGGACATAAGTGATCCAACCTTTTGGTGAGCCAATCCTTCGGGGAATACAGGCGTGCTGATAATTATGTTCATACTAATACCTAGATAGATATAGTGTACTAATCTATGATTGAATAAACATAGGATCGAAATAAACATGTTTATTTCAATCCTCATAAATCATAGTTTACAAACTATCACTAAAAGCAAAACAAGGCTTATAAAACTACGTAATAAATAAGATAAACTACAGACACGCCCTCATCGTTAAGCAAAAAAGGGGTCTATTTTGGGGTCTACGGTTGAACTTTGATTTACATACCCAACCTCCATCCATCACAACACTGTTCGGCTTGAAGCTGTAAACAAACTAACATTTCCTCTTGCCATTGTGTTAATTTTATGTGGTGTACGAAATGAAGGTCGTTGCGGAAAAACGTCGTGCTGTTGTTTATGTAAGACACTCTTTTTATGAATTGAATTTTGAAACTTGTGGCATATGTGATACGTGTATACCAATGACATAACTTGAACTTAGGTTGTTCCTACTTCTCTACTATATATTATCCATATATATCATCATCAACCCATATACTGTCCCACTGCTGGGCTCGGGTCTCCTCTCATATTGAGAGGGATTAGGCTATAGTCCACCACGCTGGCCTAGTGCGGGTTGGCAGACTTCACAAACCGTCGAGAAAAATCTCTAAGGTATGCAGGTTTCCTCTCGATATTTTCCTTCACCGTTTAGGCGAGTGATAATTAATTATTAATATGCACATGAATTCTAAAAGTCAGAGGTGCGTGCCTTGGGTTCGAACTCGAGACCTTGGACTTGGCAGTCCAATGGTCATACCACTAGGCTATCACTGCTTATATATATATATATATATATGTCACAGTTCAAACCCGTTCTTAGTTACAACGCGTTTTCTCTAGTATAAATTAGTTTTCACTAAATACCTGTAATCTAGAATTAACTGCTGTTCAAAAATGAATATTATTCTGTGGTGGACCTGTAGCCTAATCCTTCTCAATCGTGCCCAGCAGTGGGACAGTATATTGGTTGAGGATGATGATGAAAAGTCCACTGTGATGCACAGGGCTCTTTTGATAGTGCGGAATATGTCTTGTTTATAAAAAAAAACACAACCGCTTTTGCGACGATGTAAAGGAAAAGCTTTCGTTCAATAGTCGATGTCCTTTAGCTGATAAATGATGATGATATTATTGTGATAAAATGGTTTATAAACTGCCTCATTGGTCTAGTAGACGTAAGCGGGACTACTGAGTAAGAGGTCTCGGGTTTAATTCCCAGCTCCAGCATAGTGTTATTAAGTTTTCTTTAAAATTCCCAGTAGAAACACGGAGTTGGGATTTGTGCCTGGTTAACGGCATAGACTCGGCTCCTATTACATAGGACCTAAACATACAATCTATGTATGAGTGTACAAGCAGTACAACTCTGCTTAACTCTTACAACTCTGAACAACTCTTGGGAATACAGGCCAGTATGCCAGTAAAATCGCTTATTTCGTAGCCCAGCACCACGCGTATACAACAATCATTCGCAAAATGAAATTATCGTACCACAATGTTCGATGTTCTTGTGAAAATATTTCGTAGATACAAAGTTTGAACACAGCCTGTATTTTAGTTAAGTTGATTCTCTTAGCCTTTATTGGGGTTAACTTCCAGGTTAACCGGCTGAATATCAGTATTTTACACGAAGCGAATGCCATTAGACCTGCCTATCCCAATTTCTGAACAATACTATTTTTTTTTTATAATAGCGAAATTCGTTGTGGATCATCTGCCACCTGAGGAGGTGACAGGATATTATCGGACTCATACCGACTTAAAACGCACTTGCCTTCACTTGCCCCGATAGTCATGACCGCGATCCGTGAAATTCTCCACGACCATGACAGAAATATCCATATCCTAAGACTCTTCTGACTACCACTAATGTTTGTCACAGGGGTTCTTATGACAACCTTGTGTTTGTGAACGTACCCACCTAGGAGACAACCCTAAAGTGGGACCATGACAGAAATACCCATATCCTAAGACTCTTCTGACTACCACTAATGTTTGTCACAGGGGTTCTTATGACAACCTTGTGTTTGTGAACGTGCTCACATAAGAGACAACCCTAAAGTGGGAGACGTTTTTATAAAAAAAATATTAAAACAATTGTTTTTCATTACATCATAACCCGACCCAGTTTAAAACGTACAACAAATTCTGAGTAATCCATCTGCGGTAGGTACATTCGCGCGCACAAGTGCTGCTACTTGAAAATTCCATTTCGTAGCGTCTTTGTCCGCACCACTCTCGCCGACTGTCCGATTGTACGATACCTTGACGTATTACATGAATAATGCGGTACGCGTATACTCTGTATTCTGAAAATATTCTGAGGTAAAAAATTCGTTACAATAATTTTGAATGTGGAACATAATATGATGATTTCGAAAGAAATGAAGAGCGTAGGAGTTGATTATCTTTTTGGAAATGTAAGACAAAATAATAAAAATGTATTATCATGACTTGGATTCAAATAGATAATCTTAATATGAAGAATCTTCATTCTTCTTGTGCTAGTATGTGTGGCTGCAGAGCGTGAAGTCCTGGATGCGGTTCTCACATCGTGTTATTGAGTTTTTCTGCTAAAAAATCATTTTTGCAATCTCAGTAAGCTCGCACTTTATTGCATGAGATTTCAAAATATATGTACTTATGTAATAAATGTATGTTGTATGCATGTGCATATTTTATTCGAGCAAATTGACATCAACCGGGCAACAAACTCCGGGCTGCTACTTTAATATTACTAATAAGGAATTTATAGGTCGTACCACCGTCGCATTCCAAAATAAATTCTACTGCTAAGTAATAATGTGCTAACATTATTGTATTCTGGTTTGAAGGGTAATGTAGCCAGTAAATAACAAATAAACAAGTGAGGTCTCAAGACAATAACGTAACGTCTATATGCTACGGTAACCGCTTACCATCAGGTGGGCCGTGGGCCTTATGCTTGTTTGCCACCTTAGTGGTATAAAAAATACTCTATATCACTTTCTTTGACTTAGATCTCAGCTTCCGTGCAATCAATAGACCAATCAATTGTGAAAGCGTAAGTAAATAAAAAGAAACCGTATTTAAATAAAAGCTAAAATGTCTCCTAAAAAGAAACTAAGTATCAAATTCTTATCACGTTGTTAATTACTCGTTCTCATAGTACCGTTTCGCTTAAAAACCATTCCCCACTCACAAAACGATTATTCACTTAAGACCCTACTCAGTATTGTCGTCGATGTAAAGGTGTAACTACACTAGTCAACTCGCACATTATGCATTCAGATTTCATTCATTCAGTGTTGTAGTATTTAACAAATGGTTTTTAAATGACTTTTAAAATTACGGACATAGAGTTTAAATTCAAACAATTTACACATATACTTGTAAAATGAAATTGCTATTTTTCTACTGCGTTACTCTTGTTGTGTTACCGAGATGCTAAATAAAGGCATTATTGTGTATCATGGAGTAACACAACAGAAAAGCATGAAATTATAAAATGTCTTTCTTTGTGTGTCTTGTTTCAAATCAAATCAAATATTTTTTTTTCTGGACATTTACCTATTTCATTAAATATGAACGATTACTGACTATTAGCTCCGGGTTGATTTTTTTTTCGAATTTGAAGAATAATAGAGAGCCTTTTTAATAGAGAGCATAGTCAGAGCCTTTTCCCAATTATATTGAGATCGCCTTCTAGTCTAACCAGATGCGGCTGAATATCAGTAATTTACACGAAGCGATTGTTCTGATTGAATAGCAGTGATAGCTAGTCCCACTACTGGGTGCGGGTCTCCTCTCACAGAATGAGAGGGATTAGGCTATAGTCCACCACGCTGCTCTAGTGCGGGTTGGCAGACTTCACACGCCGTCGAGATAATCTCTAAGGCATGCAGGTTTCGTCACGATGTTTTCCTTCACCGTTTTAGCAAGTGATAATTAATTATTAATACGCACATGAATTCGAAATGTCAGAGGTACCTTGGATTCGAACTCGAGACCTTCGACTTGGCAGTCCAATGGTCATACCACTAGGCTATCACTGCTTTTACGAGTAGGTACGAGTATTTAGGTAGGTATTTCTAAATATAAAAGGGTATTACTACATCACACGCTACGCTACACAATGACACTAGCATTACGTATTCTGTGGCGAGACCGCGGCGCATGCGGCCATGTTGCGTGCACCGAATGGCGACGCTGAATAAAAATGTAGAAACATCCAATATTTACCAAAGTTTAACATGTTGTTTGCAGAAAGGTACACCTAGAACACGTGAAGTGTTTCGACATTACATTCCACGCATAAAGAGTGATTTCGTTTGAAATTCATACATACATACACTCACGCCTTTATCCCATAGGGGTAGGCAGAAACTAAAGAACGCCACTTGCTACGATTCTTGCACACTTCTTTCGCACCATCGTTTGAAATTCATAAATAGAATTGAATATACTGACTTATATATTGGTGGGAGAGTCCTTCCACCATGATTAAGTTATGTTCTATACTGGATCAAGCAAGGTTAAGTAGTGCTAGGCGGGGTCATGCTGTTGATAGGTTCTCATTCTTAACACAACGAGACCCCACCGTGCCTCGGAAAACATGTAAAGCCGTCGATCGTAAATGTCAAGCGAACACCTATAACAATCTTTAGTGATAGTCAGGAGCCCAAAAATCCTCACAACCAGTCTATCCTCATGATATCGGTGTGGCCCAGAAATTGGATTGCGAAAATTTGATGACAGTCACATCGTGTAAAATACTGATCATCATCATCATCATATCAGCCACACGAAGTCCACTGCTGAACAAAGGCCTCCCCCATAGACTTCCACAAGGACCGGTTACAAGCCGTCTGCATCCAACGACTTCCAGCGACCTTTACCAGGTCGTCCGTCCATCTCGTTGGAGGCCGTCCCACGCTGCGCTTTCCGGTGCGTGGTCTCCACTCGAGAACCTTTTTGCCCCAGCGGCCATCAGTTCTACGAGCTATGTGCCCCGCCCATTGCCACTTAAGCTTGCTAAGTCTTTCAGCTATGTCGGTAACTTTCGTTCTTCTACGGATCATGTAAGTGTCCAATTTGATCACGTAGGGAAATACCAAGCATAGCCCTCTCCATAGCTCGCTGAGTGACCTTGAGCTTCTTTATGAGACCCATAGTGACGTAAAATACTGATATCCATCCGTATTTGGTTAAACTGGAAGCTGACCTCAAAATAGTTGGGAAAAGGCTAAGAGGTTAATGCACTGACCTTAATGTTTGACCTCTGTGGTCTAGCGGTTCTGCTGATCATGGGGTCGTGGGTTCGATTCCCACAGGACACAAATTTTTGTGTGGGTCAAAAATGAGTACTTGTGTTTGTCTGGGCGTTTCTTATGTATTATAAGTATGTATTTACAACAAAAAAAGTATATAAGAATTATATCCATTGTCTAGTACGTATAGTACAAGCTCTGCTTAGTTTGGGACTAGATGGTGTTGTGTAAAATTGTCCAAGAATATTTTTTTATTTATTTATTAAACTATGTTACATTTTTATGGAACCAAATGGCAACTATTCCGCATCAAACTATAAGGAGAATCACGTAAATCGGATCATAAACGTCAGCGTAATCGGTGTTTGTACACAAAAATATAGCAAACGAATTGAGAACCTCCTCCTTTCTGAAGTCGTTTAAAAATGGACTAGATGGTGTTGTGTAAAATGTCCCAAAAATATATATTATTATTATTTACTAGCTGACCCCGCAAACGTTGTTTTGCCATAAAAAAAAAATTTTTAGGGGTATGAAAAATAGATGTTGGCCTATTCTCAGACCTCCCCGACAAGCACAAAAAATTTCATCAAAATCGGTCAAGCCGTTTCAGAGGAGTATGGCAACGAAAACTGTGACACGAGAATTTTATATATTAGATTATTACTGACTTATCTAATATTATAAAAAAAAAACTATATGGCACCGTGCAACTTAGTAGTACCTACCTACCTATTTTAGTGATTTAATTTAAATAAATAATTTTACTTTGACATGCCAGCCTACATAAATTTATTGCAACGGTCACATTTTTCACGTGAACAAATCTTCGCACAAGTGAAGAATGAGATAGCAGTGTGACAGATAACAATAATAAAAACATCGTAGGGGAACCTGTATGTATGCGCCACAGAATAAAAACGAAGATAAAACTGAAAACACACTATCAACAAACCATCATTTACCAAAAAATAAAAACACTCCAATAGTCGCCAACATGCGTAACAACCTTTTCGTATACCATACCATACTTCCTAAACCGTTCCCATGTTGTTTCCGATATCAGAAAACATGAAAACCGACCACATACTCAAAAAAAAGTTATGAGTGAGTTGGATGCGTCCATAGAGGGCAAGGGTTCCTTTCTTTAATACACCATTTACGGAAAATTCAGGTCCAAGTGAGGTAGAAGCTCGGCAAAGTAATAACTTTCTTTCTTTCTTTTTTTTCTGGCCACGGTCGGTCTATGGCACCCCCATCCATAGACCGACCGTGGCTAGACCACACATCGAGACCCCTCTGTGCCTTGGAGAGCACGTAAAGCCGTCGGTCTCCAACGAACCTCTATGACAACCGCTAGTAGTAATCAGAAGCCCAAAAAGCCTGGCAACCAGTCTGTCCTCAGGATATCGGTATTACCCAGAAATTGGGTTGCGGAGGTCTGATGGCAGTTACTTCGTGTAGAATACTGATAATCAGCCACATTTGGTTAGACTGGAAGCCGATCCCAACATAGTTGGGAAAATTCTCGGAGGATGATGATGACACAAATTTGAGCCTAAAAATTTAACCAACATCATTGGTAGTTATTTAAAATTCACGCTATTTTTAATGACAACAAGAAAAATAATAATTTTGTAGGAACTATAAATGGCACTAAATCTTTAAATAAAATAATTATACATTGAAATAAAACAACAAAGTAAGTATATACGGAGATCTTTTTTTTTTAATTTGCAAGAATATTTGTCACAACGACGCGACGTAGAAATGAATATTTAGGCAGATAAATAAGAACTTATTAACTGACGACAAAAAACAATATTATTATGATGAATAGAAAGTAAAACAAAAAAAAAACACACTTTAATAATTAATTTTTCAATCAATTTCGTGTTGAACCCTAAAACAAGAAAACAAAACAATACAACTCCAAAACTGGATACAAACATACGAATCAGTATTCCGCAGCAAGTATTGTCGCAGCAATTGTTTCAAGTCTGTTTGCAGGCGATAGACACAAGATTTGTAAACATTGGGGATCCTGCACCTATGCCTAACAACCTGGTAAATGTATAGTGCTATGATGTTGACAGAGCTATGCACTGAATAGACTGGGCGAGTGTACTATCGATTGGAAAAGCGTTGTAACTTTTTTATACAAAATAATATATTTATGATAGTTGTAACTTGGAATGAGAGATTGAGAAATAGTGTGATAAGAGAATGTTGCGGCTTAAAAGACGATGTAGTGACGAGGATTGAGAAGAATAGGCTGAGATGGTTTGAGCATGTCGAGAGAATGGAAGTAAGGCGACTAACAAAAAGGATTTATATGGCGAATGTCTGTGGAACCGCCGAGAAGGGACGCCCTAGAAAAACTTATACCGACCTTATTGGTGAGTTTCTTCAAAAAGGTCAGGTGCGTAGTACTCGCAACCGGCGTGTATGTATGAGATGTTTGAATGTGGTCGAAGCGAAAGAAGTGTGTAAGAATCGTAGCAAGTGGCAATTCTTTAGTTTCTGCCTACCCCTATGGGAAAAAGGCGTGAGTGTATGTATGTATGATAGGTGTGTAGGTAAAATGGATAGGGCTACGCTTGACCGCCAGTTCGTCTCACGTTAAGCAATACTGCGATCTAAGATGGAGCATGGTTGCGAAGAAAAAAACAATTCACTCGCAATTAGCGGTTACCGTAGCCTAAAGATGCTTGTAACACCAGTGGTATCACTTGCGCGTTGCCGACTCTATAAAATAAAAAGGAATAGTTGGGTTGGCAGTATAAGGGTCAAAATCCCCCTACTGCCAACACAACGTTTCTTCGCGGAGCACTGGCAACCTTGGAAGCCTCCTACTCCTACTACCTCACCGTAAGGAACACAACAAAAATATTTAAAGATACCCACTACCTTACACCTTCACATATCGGTGACACTTTTGTACACCTCTGCCTTATCCTTTACTGAATATGGTCGTGATGGTACGTATGAATTTACGAACCCTCTTACTAAATAACGCCTCATAAAAATGTTACCTTGTGTATAAAATGTTAGAAAATATACCAAATGCATAGCTCCACTTTTGAGACTAATAGGATCATCAAGCGGCACCTTTACCTTCCTATATCCAGCAAATTCAGCACATAAACAGTTTAAATTTCGAATACCTTCGAAACCTCGCTTGGAGTAGATCATATTATTTGCGTCGGCCCCACGGCCAATTTCGTTGAAGCCAACCAAAATAATATTAGACTCGAATTGGCCGTCCTACGATTGCCGGAAAACGAATTTCATTGAATTTCCATAGCGAAATGTTATGATGGAAAGACTTTTTGGGAACTTACTTACCAATAAATGGGACTTTGAGGAGTGGGAAGTGCGGATTGTGAATTGACAAATGTAATAATAAATTCTGAAAGGTAATAGACATTTTACACAACACTAAGCCAGTACCAAATTAAGATAAGATCTTGTACTGTGGGTACTAGACAATGTACCGTGACGTATGTATTCCCCGTAGAGTTAGGCAGCGGTGTACCAATGTACACCCAGAGTTTGCTGGTATATTTAAGAATCACTGTATGATCAGCCTATTGCCAGTAGCCAGGCACAAATCCAAACTCCGAGCTGCTACCTCCTGCGAAGAAAAACCCAATAACACAGCTCAACAGGAACAGGACCACTAGACTAACAAAGCAGTTTTGTGTATAATATTAATATTCAGCAGCATTTAGTTAGGCTAGAAGCCGATCTCATTACAGTTGGGAAATCATCAGACCTCCGCAACTTAATTTCTGTACAACATCGATATCCTGAGGAAAGACTGGTTGTCAGGCTTTTTGGGCTTCTGACTATCACCAGCGATTATCGTAGGTGTTCGTTTGACAACCGCGACCGACGGCTTTATGTGCTATCCGAGACACGGGAGGGTCTCGATGTGTTAAGAACGATCACCCATCTGCAGACTAACCTTGATCAGCGTAGTTATTAGTTATCCACGAGGCATGAAATTCAAAGTATTAAACATTCAAAAAATATTAATTTTTGAGAAAGTAAAATTTCAGTCTCAGGCATGGTTAGAACCTGCTTTTGATAAAAAGAAGCGTTAAAAGAAGCTGAAATAAATATCTTCACATAGTTTTAATTTCATAGCAATGTGTGCTCGACAGTACCATGTGATGTTTGATCTTCAAACGTCGTGAGAACAGTCCCACAGTACTTCACACAAATGCAATCGTATGTAAGTATATTAACTCTTTGGTTTTCTGGGCACCTGGTAGCGTAAATTTTACATAAGGGATAGGTTTTTACAATAGGGAGGGAGGGAGGATAGAATAGATGGGTCACGTGGGTAAATTATAACTATGCTGATCAACCGATCTGCAAGGTTAACCTGTGGATGGGTGACCATTCTTCATCGAGACCCCTCTGTGCCTCAGAGCACACGTAAAGCCGTCGATTCCGGTTATCATGCGAACATAATTTAACAATCGTTAGTAGTAGTCAGAAGCCGAAAACCTGACCAGTAGTCTATCCTCAGGATATTGGTATTATCCAGAAACTGGGTTAGACTGGAAAGCCGGACCCAACATAGTTGAGAACAACTAAAAATAAAATAAAAAATATATTTATTTTTCTTCCAGAAATTACAAAAACAGTTTAGGAGTTAACACAGAATTTAACACGACATGGACTAAATTAAAACAAATTATAACTTACTACTCCTACCTAAATACTTACGAGATAATATTGTAAACCATTGTTTAACCACTTACATAAGGTACGAAATAAAAGGATACTTATTTTATTTATAATTATTTCATCATCATCATTAACCCATATACTGTCCCACTGCTGGGCACGGGTCTCCTCTCGTATTAGGAGGTATCAGGCTATAGTCCACCACGCTAGCCTAGTGCGGGTTGGCAGACTTCACAAACCGTCGAGAAAAATCTCCCGATGTTTTCTTTCACCGTTTAAGCGAGTGATAATTAATTATTAATACGCACATAAATTCGAAATCTCAGAGGTGCGTGCCTTGGATTCGACTTGGCAGTCCAATGGTCATACCACTAGGCTGTCGCTGCTTATATTTAATTACAATAAAAATACAGTATTCTTTCACAGTTTTATTCTAAAGCTCCCAAGACAGTCCCGAAGTAAAAGGACGATGATACTATCATCATCAACCCATATACTGTCCCACTGCTGGGCACGGGTCTCCTCTCATATTGGGAGGGATAAGGCTATAGTCCACCACGCTGGCCTAATGCAGGTTGGCAGACTTCACAAACCGTCGAGAAAAATCTCTAAGGTATGCAGGTTTCCTCACGATGTTTTCCTTCACCGTTTAAGCGAGTGATAATTAACTATTAATACGCACATGAATTCGAAAAGTCAGAGGTGCGTGCCTTGGGTTCGAACTCGAGACCTTCGACTTAATGATACTATAACGATATTCAAATCCACCAGCCAATACCTGTAGTACCACATCCGTGCGGATCATCCGTCAAGTGACGTCATACATTTGATTTATCTTTGTTTACTCAACCCGCTTTTGCTTCTTTATAAATTACCTTCAAGTGGTTTTCCTTGGCTTAAAATAAAATAAAGCAATTTTCTTTTTGTATTTTTTGTCATTTTCCATGCTAAGATTATTTATTAAGAGGTAGGTATCGCGGTGGCTTAGTGGTCATGGCGTCTGGTGTACCTAAGGAGAAGACGCAGGTTCGAATCCTGCCCGCGGTCGAAATTTCCTTTGCTTAATAACTATAAAGCAATTTTGTTTTTTTTTTATATCTGAAATTAATGACAACACATTTTGGGCGTGTCGCTGATGTGTCTAGTAAAGACTGTGGGTTCGATTCCCACAGTACACAATATTTGTATGATAAACTAAGTGTTTGTGTTTATCTTTGTTGTAAGGTTTTTCATGTTTTTTCTTATATGTTACAAGAAAAATAGTATATTATGTAAATATTATATCCATCTAGATAGCTATTAGAGCCATCAAGCTTAAAAAAAGTAAAATATTGACTTGTAAAAGTGTCTTTAAAAGATCTATTTACAGAAATATTTAGTTTGGGAGTAGATGGTGCTGTGTTAAATGTCCCAAATATAATAAGGTCATCACAAATTTGTATCCTGTAGGAATCGAACCCACGACTCGTGATCAGCAGCCCAACACTCAAACCATAGAAAATAAAACACAGAGTATACTCTTATTTGTATGCAAATTCAGTTTTATCGCAACAGGAAATTCACGTCACCTACGCCAGAAACGGTTAGCGACAATTTGAGTTAATTTTAATGTGATGTGTGTTTGTTGGTGGAAACTACCTGCGACTGCCGAGTTGAGGTCCTGGGTTTGAGTCCCGGGTGTATCAAATTTGAGTGTTTTTAAGAAATTCTTAGTAGGAATTCGTGTTAATGGCAATAGGCTTTCCCCCTAATGGAAAATATGTAGAAACTGTGTTGTGTTCCTTACGATGAGCAAGGTTGCCAGTGCTCTGCGAGAAAACGTTGGCAGTGGGGAGACTTTGACCCTTATACGTACTGCCAACCCAATTGTTCCTCTTTCAAACAATTGATACGCTACGGTAGGCTACGGTAACCGCTTACCATCAGGTGGGCCGTATGCTTGTTTGACACCTCATTTATTTATTTATTTATATATTTTTTATTGTACACCGAGGAATTAATATTTTACAGACATATTTTGAAGACAATAGATATACAATGGGCGGCCTTATCGCGGTCGGCGATTTCTTCCAGGCAACCTTTGGATGGACACAACTGCACTGGACAATATGAGTAGGGTTGTTAATTAACCTCAGTGGGATAAAAAAAGAGAAACTAAAATATTATAGGCTAACAGTGGGTTACATAGTACAGTGTAATTATTATTACCTGATCACATGATTTCAAAAAGTCAGATGCCTTGGATTCGAACTCGAAACCTTTGACTTGTTAGTCCAGTGGCCATATTTCTTCCTTTTTTTTTGAACGTTGCCCCACATTAGTATTTTCTCCTGTATCGTGAATGCGTTTACCTACCCATGTTTTCTTGATCTGGGAATCAAATCCAGGATTTCTACAGGATCATTAGACTAACAAGGCAGCTTTGTGTAAAATATTAATATTCAGCCGCAATCTGGTTCAATTGGAAGCCAATGGCCAGTACAGTTGAGAAAAAGCTAGTATGAGCTAGAATGAAATAAAACCAGATCAAACCAAGGAAACCACAAAAAAATCTTCAAAAATTCATTCTTAATTTACGAGGCTATTAACACAATAATTATCAACAACATTGTGTTGCCTATCCGACCGCTTTATTTTCCTGTAAGGGTGGTTTTTAATATTCCCTTCTGTTTATTATTAACTCATTAAGGATTAAGTGGTTAATAACTAGATGATGACTGCCTCATTAGTCTAGTGGTCCTAAGCGCGACTGCTACGCTAGAGGTCCTGGGTTCGATCCCCAGGTCGAGCAGTGTTATTAGGTTTTTCTATGAAATTCTAATTAGCAGCTCGTAGTCTGGATTTGTGCCCGGTTAGTGGCAATAAGCTCGCCACCTATTACATGAGACCTAAAACGTACCGGAAAAATGTGCTATGTAATGTGTGTCTCTGGCTAACTCTTCGGGAAATACATGATCGTGATGATATGTTTATAACTACTTAGATGATGTTTTTCGGTTCTCTTCTATCTATACATAAAAAAAAGTCGTTTACCGTTGTCTGTCCATCTGTATTCTGTGATCTTTTATAATATGCAGCGGATTTTGATACGGTTTTCACTATCACTTAGATAATTCCTTCGCAAATGTTCATGTGTATAATACAAAGAAGAAGTAGGCGCGCTTATCGTCAGTAACTGGGTATACATCCGAACTCCCAACTCGAATCGTTGTCGTGTTGTGTCGTTTTATTCCCTGCAACATGGTTGAGTCGAACGACGCCAATACGCACGTCATACTCGTGAACGGGTGCCGTCTGTCGGGGCTGGTCAGCACTTACTGTTAATGACAATCTTTTTTATTATTTTTTTTATTCTACTTAGATTAATTTATTAGTAGTAGTGTAAACCAAGATAAACATTGTAATCATGTTGTTTTTAAAAAAGAGTGTCTATGGAGTTTCTTGCCGGTTCTTCTCCATAAGACCCACTTCTTGGAACCGTGCAACTAGTTTTGACTTTTCAAAAGTGCTATTTTATTGGTCTAATTGAAATAAAACATTTGACATTGAATTTCATAAGATCATCCTCGGAGCCATTTCCCAATGATGTTGGGGGTTGGTTTCCAGTCTATCCAGATGCTGTTAAATATGGGTATTTTACTCGAAACGACTGCCATCAAATCTCTGCAACCCAATTTCTGGTCAATACCGATATCCTGAGGATAGACTGGTTGTCAGGCTTTTTGGGCATCTGACTACCACTAACGATTGTCATAGGTGTTCGTATGACAACCGGGAGCGATGGCTCTCCTAGGCTCGGAGGGGTCCCGATGTGTTAACAATGATCACCCATCCACAGACTGACCGCAACAAGCGCAGCTTAACTCTGCAGATCGGTTGATCATCGTAGTTATTACCTATACATAGGTTTATTTTACTCGACCTGAGAATGGAATCCCAGACCACTCAGTAGCAACGCTTGTATATACCAGGCCAGTGAAATTAACTATACTACTTTAAATACTTTAGTATACTTAATTGCACAATACAATAAAAACAAACTTAATATCAAAATTTCTACCATAAGACACTACATAAAGCAAGATACGAAATACACGTCATAAAATAAATAGATTTACGGTGCTCGTAAAATGCTGAATGAATTTTCAACTAACTTTTATGGGTGCATGGAGTAACGCATGCAGAAAATTTTACAACCTTTATTAGTGCTAGAGTTGTTATAAGCGGATGTATGGTTGAATTATAACAGTGTAATTTGATATACAGAGTGGTGCTTTCAACAGAGTTAATTATGAAATAACTTTATTAATTGTAATCTTCGCAACATTCTTAAATTGTCCTCTCATGTAAGTATCCAATTTATAATTATTATTATTGTACCGAACATCATTGTAAACAGTTATTTAGAAAAGGAAAAATACGACCGCGGGCAGGATTCGAACCTGCGTCTTCTGGTTAGGTACACCAGACGCTATGACCTTTCTAAATAACTTTAAAATCTTAGCATGGAAAATGCCAAAAATATACAAAAAGATAGTTAGAAGGTAAGGTGGCATCGTTCGACATTGAACTAACTGTAAAGTAAGTTGTGTCGGTTGAAAAGCAAAAACTTGCATTTCAATAGGTGTTACTGACGTCACCATAAAGACGTAAATTCAGTATGTGAAGGAAAAATTCGACATGACGGGTAGGTATCGCGGTGGCTTAGTGGTCATAGCGTCTGGTGTACCTAACCAGAAGACGCAGGTTCGAATCCTGCCCGCGGTCGTATTTTTCCTTTTCTAAATAACTTTAAACTCTTAGCATGGAAAATGCCAAAAATATACAAAAAGATTATCATTGTAAACAATTATAATATAAAAGAGTGGAGTTTCTTGCCGGTTCTTCTCCATAGGAAATGACTAATTTGGAACCGTGCACCTAGACTTGACATTTCATAAGTGCCTGTATATGGTTTATATGAAAATAAAACTATTTTGATTTTGATATTCTAATAGTATTTTTTTATTCGGTCATAATTATTATTACGGGCATAGTAGACGTGGGCAAAAAGGCAGCAAGGCTTAAATGGGATTGAGCTGGTCTCAACGGCATGCACCATGATCACTGGGCAAGAGTTTCCACACAATGGACGCCTGAAGACGGTAGGCGTCGTCGAGGCCAGCCCAAAAAGCGGTGGCGGGATGACTTGGATGCGTACTGCGAGGGCTGGTTCGAGGTGGCGCAGGAAAAGTACCTGGAAGAACCTGGGGGAGGCAGCAGTGGGACAGTAATGGCTGACAAAATAAATATATTAGCGTGTCATTGAAAGAAAGAAAGATTAAACAAAGGTAGGAAAGAAAGACAGTCAGATTTAGACTGTACAGTGTGGAATACTGAAAGCATAAGGATTATTTTTAACTCAGCTCAGAGTTTCGAATGTTGCCATTAATCGGACAGAAATCCAAACTCCGAGTAGCTGTAGTATATACGTACAGTGACTAGCTCGACCTGGGAGTCGTACCCAGGATCTCTAGCGTAGTAGTCGCGCTTGAGACTACAAAACTAATGAGGTAGTTATAGTCAAAACACAATACATAGTTTTATAATAATAATGTTATTATACCGTATGTATGAAGTGCAAGAAACAAAATGAGAATGTACCTAAATAAGAATCGTAGCAAATGGTGGTCTAAAGTTCCTGCCTACCCCTGTAGGAATAAGGCGTGAGTTTACGAGTATGTATGTATAATATTTTGTGCCCTTGATAATTTTATTAAAGTCATTACCCTCCGTCTGAGGAAGTCGGGTAAAAGTCTATTCACACACCTAACGTGGCACAATTATTAAAAGCAAAGAGCACCCCAACAAACAAGTCGCATTAATTTAAAAGTTGTTATTACCGCCCCCTCTCTCCCCACCCCTACACCCGCAAAGTAATAGAGTCAAAAAACTTGGTTATTTGTTAAAATGCTAGGATTCTCGGGGAGAGGTGGCTATGTGGGTTATTTGGAAATGTGATGAAATTTTTCAGACAATTATACATAGGTTGTTGCCATGATTGTACCTAGTGGAATGAAATCATATAAAATCCTATTTATTTTCTGTAAATAGATTTTTTAAAAACACTTTCACAAGTCAATGTTTTGTTATGATAGAAACTCCAATACTGTCCTTAAGATGATTGCCGGGCGACTTGACTGCCCTTACATCAGGCATTGTTGTAGCAGGCATGTTGCTAATTGTGCCTGATATTCTATTGTAAGTATTTATTGGTTTTTTATGAGTATTTTATTTTATTTATTGTCGTCAGTGTTTTTATGGGCAATTAAGCCTGAAATAAATGATTTTTTTTTTTTGTTTTTTATAGAAGGCGCTGGCAGTTCCTAACTGACGACCTCTGAGAATAAACACCGACACAAACTCAGAGAATTATGGTCTCTTTTAAAGTCCAGATAATAACTTAAAATTTTGTGTAGTTCCTCATCAACCTTTTTTTACAGTACGGAAAATCCTCATATATGTCATCCGCACCCGGGGAGGTGGCAGGGTATGTCAGACTCGTACCGACTAAAACCTGCACTTTCCTTAACCTGCTTTGTAGATGCCATGGGATCCGTGAAATTCGCCACGACCAAGATAGGCTGAAGTGTGGTCCAGCCATTTCTGAACCCCTTCAATCGACAAGGCCATGTCTCGTTATCTAAGGTACGCGTGCCGCCTACTGGGGTCATTATCCAATCGGGCGGCGGATTCCCATCTCAGCAGGCGGCTGGCCACAGCTCATGGAGGCTGGAGATCTGACTGCGGTGCCTCATTAGCCTAGTGGTCCTAAGCACAACTGCTATACCAGAAGTCTGAGCTCACCTCCTGGATTCACAGGTCGAGCAGTGTTATTGGGTTTGTAGCGACATCTATCACGCTAAAAGGAACTACAAACTAGCATACGGCCCACCTGATGGTAAATGGTTACCGTAGCTTATATACGCTTGTAGCACCGGTGGTATCACTTGCGCGTTGCCGACCCTGTAAAACGAAAGAGGAATATTTAGGTTGGCAGTATAAGGGTCGAAGTCCCCCCCACTGCCAACATAACGTTTCCTCGCGGAGAACTGGCAACTTTGCTCACCATAAGGAACACGGCTCAAAGCAGTGTTATTTTACTTTGATTTTTTGCAAGTTGGAGGTACTTCCCAAGTTCGGCAGCTACTTTGATTTGAGTGGAATCACTCTCACCATGCCCTACCTATCCTAGAAAAAGACATCATGTTCACATACATTAGAAAAAGACAACCCAATCATATTGAAAATCTCATTCAATAGGCATAGAGGTAAACTAATATACACAGTACACAGTTTGTCGGTTTGTTTAGGTCTCATGTTATAGGGGAAGAGCATATATTACCATTTACCGCTTGCTACTAAAAATGTTATCTAATAAACAAATCCAATAACGCTTTTCTAGACCTTGGAATTGACCCAGGTAATCAAGCGAAGCAGTCCTGCTTACAACCACTATGCATATGAAGCAGTTTGTTCCCTTTTATCATATTTTAATATGATGAAATGATATGAAATGAAATGATGAAATGATATTTATTTTCTGTAAAAAGTTATTTTAAAGACACTTTTACAAGTCAATATTTTGATTTTTTTTTATGCTAGAAGGCACCGGCATTTCCTAACTGACGACCTCTGAGAAGAAACAACGAAACAAACTCAGAGAATCATGGTCTCTTTATAAGTACAGACATAGTAATATCAAATATGTATTATAATAATAGATACAAAAACCCAATAACATTTTATTCGACCTGGAAATCAAATGCAGACCTTCCAGCGTAGTGAACAGTTACGCTTACCACCTGGCGAGAAAGTCGGTTAAAAATAAATAGTTAAAAACACATAGGCTTCCACAATACCGTCCATTACCTCAGTATTTAAGTTCGCCTGCGTAGATAAGCCACAACTAAACCGTGGCTTGTAATTAGAACCAGTAAAGTTTCTGAACGTAGATCTAATGATAACATGCTTTAAAATTGCGTCTTGAATACGGAAATTGTGGCTTATTTGTTAGCTTTTACAGCGTAAACCTGTGGACTAGAAAACTTGTGGCTATGTAATATATTTAAAATATAAAATAAGACTTTTTTGGCGTAGCGATATGACCATTGAACATCCAAAGTTATAGGTCTCCAAGTCATAAAGGAGAACGATATGAATACATACAATCTTGGGCCTAGAATGTAAAGACATGAAAATGGTGTGAATTCATAGATTCGGACTAATCAGTCCCTCACTGAAAATTCTGTGACTTTTGGCAGTCTGAGAGCAGAGTTATTAGAGAATTAGTAAAAGTGTAAAGTAAAAGTGAGGTTATCTTACAATGTTTAACTTACGCTGATTACTGAAGTGCAAAAGTCAGTCATAACAAAGCTGTGGTCGTTGAAAAGGAAAAATAATCTCGAAAGCACTCAAAACGCATCGGAAAATACGAAACGAGTATGCGGAGTGAGCAAAGAAGGGGAAGGCAATCAGAAACGTGTCAGATGTCAGTCAACTCATCAACTGTCAAGCGAATGACAGATAAAAAATATGTCTGATTTTAATCGATATCAAATCATTACAATCGATTTTCATTTAATTAATTGACATTTTATTTTAATAATACAACTAATAAACGTATACACTATATTGCTAAATATATTATGCAATAGAATTATTTGCTGATTGCTATTGTTTTATCGATTACAGTCACAAAAACTGTGTAATCGATTATTCAATATCTGACGAAATCAATCTTTTTCAATTTTCTCCGCTTCCAGATTGAAAATTGTGGTGATTTTTCGTATTCTTAAATAAAAAAAATATGATCAATTTTTAGACCCTATCTCACGTCATTACATTTTGGCCCACAAATACCCGTCTCCTTTACCTATTGCAGGTTGCAGCCTATCCGCAAATACCCTCCGGATGCTGTTGGTGTTTTCCTCTAATCTGCGTAGTAGTGAAACAACTTTCTTACTCATTATCGCGAAGTAATCATCTGTGTGCTTAAGAGGTGAAGGAAACGGACAGTATATTATATGGGTTGATGATGATGAATATCATAATAAATCGAGTAATATAAAAATATTGAATGTAAAACAGAGACATGTTAATACTGAACACAGGGCCGTACTAAATAATTCATGTAGGAACAGGGCCGCACTGAGGTAAAGGGTCCAAGGAATTATTACATCGCCACGCGGCGGAAAAATCATGAATGTATTTGGATGAAATAAGGTACAGACTCAGGTCAAGCTATACAAAACTGTCAAATTTTCATTGGACATGAACCTCATTACTGTTTTAAAGTTGAAAATCTATCAAAGAAATTTTACAGATTGGGGTAGATAGGGTAGACTTCTGTACCTATTGCAAATGTAACTCTTTATTTGTTTTAGTTTTCTTTGCTGTACGATTGTATAACAAGCTGTCCAAATCTGTATTGGACATTACCAATGGGAAGTTTAAAGTTAAAATTTCACTCGGTTACTTAATAACTTGACTTAACAGGATTCCACTACAATCCAATACTGGTTAATACCTAATCGTAATTACTGGGTAATACCGATATACTGAGGACCGGTCGTCAGTCTTTTTGGGCTTCTGACTACCCCAAAGCTTGTCATAGGTGTTCGTATGACAATCGGGACCGATGGTTTTACGTGCTCTTCGAAGCACGGTGGGGTCTCAGTGGTTGGGTGACCATCCAGCGCAGCTGAACCTTGCAGATCAGTTGATGACCATAATTATTGGCCACCAGCCCTTCATGTTTTATTATGTTACAATGTGTACTTAATTTTATTTCTTATGCAGGTACTTCTACCAGTTTTTAAATAGATAAAAAATAGTTTTGATATCAAAATATTTTGACTTTTTGGGACAACTCAATTTAATAAAGAAATATTTAATCAGTCCACCGCAAGAGCCATTAAAAAGATTCATATACCATCATTTAACGGTAAAATAGGTCATTAGTTAGTCTAGGAGCTTGGGTACAGGAGCGCTCGATATCTGAATATTTATATTCAAAATAATAATAAATTCAGATTTGGTACTCGAATTGGAGTTTGTGAAGAATTACGTAAATATTTATTTATTCTATTTTTAAACGATTTGTGTAATGTTGGATCCGTGTTTAAACAAAAACCTACTTTATAGTAGTATTTGCTGGAAGTTATCAAGTTCAGTTTTAATAATTTGCGAATATTACAGGGAAAAACTAGCTATTTAATTAATATAAAACTATTATTAAAATTATTTTCTTTTATTCTTCTTATTCCATTTGCCACCGAAGATTATTATTTATAAGACAAAAATAATTTATTAAAATGTATAAAAACTTTTTTCGTAAAAAATAATTATTCTACTTCCTAGCTCCTAAACCAATTTAATCGAAAAACAGGCCTAATAATTGGTTTAATTTCCCTGTACATAAATCATGGTGCAGCATTTTATAATGAATCATTTAAAGCGAGTATTGGAACAAAATGAACCAAATTGGTACTATTTAACGCTGCAATTAACAGATTGTGGGATGGGTGCGTGTACTGGGTCCGTGTATCGTGGCTTATTTACAATTCTTCGATTAAGATGTATTGGAACAGAGGAATGATTTTTGTATTGTGTACAGGAAGTTCGATTCGGGAGGGATTCGTGGTTAATTAATAACTCTGCTAACCCATCAATCGGCTAGGTTAAGCCGTCGGTCAGTCTATAAATAATTAAATACTTGAGATACCATCAACTTACACAGCACCTTCTTTATTTTTATTTTTATTAGTAGGGACAAAAAACAGTTACGTACCTACATAGTAATATGAGACTCTTAAAAACACCATTGTCCACAAATCTGGTCCCCATGAGCCATGAGCATGCCTTAGAGATTTTCTCGCGGCGTGTGAAGTCTGCCAACCCGCACTAGGCCAGCGTGGTGGACTATATAGACTAATCCTTCTCATTCTGTGAGAGGAGACCCGTGCCCAGCAGTAGGACAGTATATGGGTTGATGATGATGATGAGAAATTAATAGAGAAACCCAATAACGCTAAACCCTTCACGTGGGAATCGAATCTAATCTAACCTACCTAAAAACCTAATCCTAACCTACAAACGTAGCCGTTACCTTTCTAATGCTATTGTAAATAGAATATTATATACGTCACAAACGTTTAACACCAACAGATTTTTTATCAGTTTTAAGGCCTAATGAGTTCTAACTAAAATACTTGTCTATCAAAATGATTAAAGTCTTTTAAGTTTATAATGTTTTTAATGACAGCATTCGATTAACAGGGATGAATAGTACGAAAATTGTAATTAAGGTAGTATAGATGTCACCCTCACACGTAGGGTCATCTTTGATAAAATATTTTTCTTTAAAACTAGTTTCTGGCCACGTCAGTCGCATACAACCGGACAGGAGGGCGAGAGTAGCTACAGAGTGGGTCCCTTACAATGCTATTCGTGGACGAGGTCGGCCGAGGAGACGTTGGCGAAATGATCTTGATCACTTTTTACCAACGTGGTGTGAAGAAGCTCAGGATAGAGAGTCCTGAACTAAGATAGGGGAGGCCTTTGCCCTGCAGTGGAAAACAAAAGAGGTTACATAAAAAAAAAACTAGTTTCTGACATGCAAATATTAAAAAAAAAACATAAAACACCCAAACTCCACATTGCTATTATGAATTTCATAGAAAATGCTCAGGTATATTTGTCTCGGTGTGTGAAGTCTGCCAACCCGCATAGGTCAACGTGGTGTACTATGGCCTAATCCCTCTGAAAGGAGACCTGTGCCCAGCAGTGGGACAGTAGGGTTGATAATTTAATTATGCGTAAATGCAATTAAAGACTTTTTTATTTATTTTAATACTTATTTATTTATGTACAGGCTTAGAAACTAGAAAGGAGCCAGCTTAGGACTATTCAGTACAAAGGTACTGTTTAATACTTATTACGACATAATCTCACCTCAAAACCAATTAATTCCTTGAAACTAGAGCGATCAGTAAGCCGTCATTCAACCTAGTCAGCCATCTTGTCTATCACCAAGGATATTAATTTTGTAGGTGCGTGGGCTTTGAAAAGGGTTGTGTCATGATAAGGCATCAGGTGTAAAATCCTGGAGGGAAGCTTCGACCGGATTCCAGTCATGTTTCAAGTTGTCAAAGAGGATCAACAGTGAAAAGCTGATGGTGTTACTTGCTGGTTGAAATTGCTGGATTTTCGAATAAGATGATAAGCAATGTATGTTTAGAGTATCGGTACTGCCTAGAAATTGGGTTGCTCAGGTCTGATGGCAGTCACTTCGTGTAAAATACTGATATTCAGCCGCATCTGGTTAGACTGGAACCTACTCCAATATAGTTGGGAAAAGGCTTAGAGGATGATGTTAATGACTAATAATAATATGACAAATAATAATAATAAAATAATAAATATTGATTTCTGACTTTTACGCGAATAGGTATTATACATTGAAATAAAACTACTTTTTACGGATTTTACCGCGATATATTGATAATATTAATCCCGACGTTTCGGACCCTTTACAGCGTCCATGGTCACGGGTAGACTGAGGTGGTGGGCGTCTTGATGATATAATTACTGACAGCTACCCTACATTTTAATTGTTACATGATCAAAGATATTTATTACTAATTATTAATTAATACTAGATGGAGCCGGTATTTCCTAGCTGACGACCTCTAGTATTAATCAATAATTAGTATTAAATAGTTTAAAATTAGTAATAAAGTTGTTTTATTTCAATAAATAATAAATATTCTTGGACAATTTGACACAGCACCATCTAGTCCCGAACTAAGCAGAGCTTGTACTATGGGTACTAGACAATGGATATAATACTTGCGTACTTTTTTTTTGTAAATACATACTTAAAAAACATAAGAAACACCCAGACAAACACAAACACTTATGTTCATCACATAAATATGTGTCCTGTAGGGTCGAACCTACGACCTCGTAGTTTGTTGCCATACAATTAATTAAATTATATCATTATAATTAGTATACATATTATAATTATCTTATAGGTATACTTACATTACAAACCGAACAACACTTTTTTATGGATATCAAGTAAGGTCAAGTTTGAATGAGATTTTGACGTTTCATATTTTTTCTAGCTCTCTGCCTACTCCAATAATAAAAAATGGGGGTGATATATATTTTTTATTATTTCCTCGTTATATAAAAAATCATATACAACTATTTCCAACATCAATATGAAAGTAAAAAATATATTAACGTAACAAGTTTACCACCAAGCTCGATAGATGGCAGCACAGGAAAAAATAGATCGCGCTATGGTTTCGTTACCGCGAGATATAGAAGTCCGGAGATCGCCAGATGTAAGGTACGTTTTTGACGGCTCTGTTAAAGAAACAAGATTTATCTTGAAAGGGAGCTGACTGGCCAAATGTCTGGTCAGCGCCTGTAGAAACTATTATTATCTATCTACCCACGAGTTGCTGTGGCTAATGAACTAACCCAGGAACTTCTCTAAAGAGGGGGACAGGGAACAGTTGTAATAGCCATTTGCAGTATGCCCCTGGTCTCCTCGTCATTGAGATTTGTTAATGCTAGGTGTAAATTTTAAATCTTTGGTAAATTCAGTCTGCAAAAGAAAATTATAGAAGTGATGGTTCGCTTGTTTTTTGCATAGATGTTTATCAATTACGTCCTCAATTCAATATTTATTTTGACCTCCATATTAAAATCATCGCTCCATTTTTTTTGGGGCATGTAAAATAGCAATATTTCCTTGGACTTTGGAGTACTGATTATAAAATAATTATTTTTTGGAATATAATTTATTATAAATTAAAATTAAATTACAAGCGACCTTATTATCCTAAAGTATTAATTAGTCGTGTGTTAACAATGTTTTGTATCTAAAACCGTTACTATACATTGACTTTAAAATAACAAAAAATATTTCATTGTTTAAAAAATATAATAATAAGCGCTTTAGCAAAACGTATCAACCTTCTTACTAATATACGTAAGTTACATAAAAAAAAAATGCTACTATAAAAAGTTTACTAACAAGCGCGATAGATTCATACACTTTTTTTAGCTCTCTGCCTACTCCAATAATGAAATATGGGGGTGATATATATTTTTTATTATTTCCTCGTTATTTAAAAAATCATACACAACTATTTTTCGCATCAATTTGAAAGTAAAAAATATATTTACATAACAAGTTTACCACCAAGCTCGATAGATGGCAGCACAGGAAAAATTAGATCGCGCTATGGTTTCGTTACCGCGAGATATACAAGTTCGGAGCTCGCCAAGTGTTGGCTACGTTTTTGACGGCTCTGTTATAGAGACAAGATTTATCTTGAAAGGGAGCTGACTGGCCAAATGTCTGGTCAGCGCCTATAGAAACTATTATAATTATGTAACCACGAAATACTGCGGCTGACGGGACTATCCTAATATCCCTGTATCCCATAATGGGAGGGGGGATAGTCGTCGAACAGCCATTAGTAAGTAGTACTCTACTCTCACATCATTCATCGCCAAATAGGAAGAAGTGTTGACGGTTTGTCATTTGGATAGAATCAAAATTCTCCTTCAATGTTTGACCCCAGTACTGAAATCGTCGCTCCATTTTATTGGAACGGTTATACAGCAATATTTCCTTGGACTCTGGAGCACATTTATTTAAGGGAGCTGATTGGCTGAATGAGTGGTCAGTACCTGTAGAAACTATAATATTATAATAATCAACTCTAATAAGCATCACGCTTTAGAGTCCAATTTCGGTTATGGATTAAATTAGCAAGTTTGGCCTTATTGGACCAGGACAGTGAAAACACATACCTATTTGTTTTCATTTTTTTGGTTTGGTATTTTGTCCTCTTAAGCGTTATTTTTTTTTTGTTAATAATTATTTTAAGAAAGTGTACGTATTTTTTTTAAATGTAAATATTGTACAGATTGCTTTCTAATAATGCTTTACCTTTATAAATAAAATATTACCTAGTAAAAATCACACGATTTGCTAATTATCACAATGCTGTAAGTATGGCTGTTAGGTCAGTAGTGTTTATAGGAAGTTTCCTATAAACGTCACTAGTTGGCGCCACTATTGACGGCGGCAAGTTAAAACTAATACTAAAAATTTTAAAATGAGCGGTATTATTTAAACCAAATAGAAATAAAAAATACATTAAAATATCATGTCATAATTTTAGGTCGCTGGGCCGTAATTTAATGATTATAAAAACTGTCTTGGGACGGAGTATTAACTTATTTTGTCGCTAAACTAGGTCGTTGGGCCTTATGAGGGTATTGCAATTAACTGGGATCAAACTCGAAGCTGCTACTGAGAATGTCATATTCTTCTTCTTCTTCATATAAAACACCCTATTTATAATATTTTATAATAAACACTGCCTGACCTAGGAATCGAACCTAAGACCTCTAGTGTAGATAACAGTCGCGCTTACGACTCTTACACAATCTGTGTTTTTTTTTATGGGATAGCAAATGGGGGGCAATCGAGGAGACGGATCGCCTGATGGTAAGCGATTTCCGCCGCCCATGGACACCCGCTGTGACGTCCAGCAGTCACATATTATATATATATTTTTTTCTTATTATTTAATACTTTAACTCAATAAAATGTAAATGTGAGTACTTTGTAGGCTAAATATAGGTACATACTTAGCTTTGAACAGTCTGGTGGCTTTGAGCCTTTTTTTATGTGACCTACGCAAATGTTCTTCTGATCTGGTATCGTCGTGCGACGGGTTGTTGAGCTCCCTAAATTATGGTTGAGCTACACAATGACTGATGCATGCGTGCCGTCAGTTGGGACTGGTCTACTCAAAGCCGCTATGGCTCTTTCTTCAAAAGGCCATTTCAGACTTTTCCCTACATTGTAAGACACATATTTTGTTACTATGCATTGTCTGGACTTTAAAAGAGACTATGATTCTCTGAGTTTGCTTCGGCGTTTCTTCTCAGAGGTCGTCAGCTAGGAAATGCCGGAGCCATCTAGCTTAAAAAAATATGTAAAATATTGACTTGTAAAAGTGTCTTTAAAAGATCTGTTTACAGAAATAAATTAATATCATTTATCATAGATGGGAGGATATTATATAATGAAACAACTCAGTGTATTTAATTGTATAACTGCAGTCGCACTGCTGCTTGGTCTGGCTGACAGCTAGACTGTCATCCTCACCCAGTACATCCGGCGGCCACAGCCGCAACCAGGTTTTATTTATAACACGTCACACCCGCAACACCAGAGGAGTCACAAGCGCGTTGCCGGCCTTTAAAAGGGAGTACAGTTTGTTACATACAGTAATTGTATACCTATTCTCAATCAGTCCAAATATAACGCAGTGATAGCCTAGTGATTTGACCATTGGACTGTCTAGTCAAAGGTCTCAAGTTCGATTCCAAGGTCTTGACTTTTCGAAATCATGTTCGTATTAATAATAAATGATCACTCGCGTAAACGGTGAAGGTAAACATCGTGAGGAAACTTGCATGCCTTAGAGATTTTCTCGACGGTGTGTGAAGACTGCCAACCCGCACTAGGTCAGTATTGTGGACTATAGCCTAATCCCTCTCAATCTGAGAGGAGGCACGTGTCCAGCAGTTGGACAGTATATGGGTTGATGATGATGATAAAAATTCTAGCGTGTCTAATTAAAAAAACTAAAAGTATTTATAAAATATTTTTATCTATAAACATAAAAAGATATAATAAAACCGCTTCAAGATAATTATATACATAATGTATAACGCCATTGTGGTGGACTATAGCCTAATCCCTCTTAATCTGAGAAGAGAACCGTGCCCAGCAGTAGGATAGTAGGTATATGTGTTAATGATGTATCAGCCCAAAAATACACTGACCAGTGGACATCCAGGTGATATAGCGTAACCTATTCTTAGCCCTCCGAACCATATAAATCCCTATTCCACTTCGATTCTCGGCTCTACACCAAACCAATATCGGCTCATTAATTATTGGCGGGCCCAAAGTGCTTGGTGCCTTTAAAGTAACCTGCTTTAGCCTTACTATTAAACTGTCTAAATTATTGAGCAAACATTTACTCAACCCGCAATAACATAGTCTTTCTTGTTGATCTTAATATATGGCTAGGATTCGTCGAGATGGATGTTTTTTTTAGGTGTGGTCTTTAGGCGTTGAAAGTATTAAGTACTTATCCTTATTTTGTAAAACAAATCATGTTTTTTTGTGCAAAGGTGAATTTTTTTTTTACCAATACGGTGGCAAACAAGCATACGGCCCACCTGACGGTAAGCGGTTACCGTAGCCTATAGACGATGTAACACCAGGGGTATTACTTGCGCGTTGCCGACCCTGTAAAAAGAAAGGGGAAAACTTGGGTTGGCAGGGTCATAGTTCTCTCACTGCCAACACAACATTTCCTCGCGGAGTACTGGCAAGCTTGCTCACCGTAAGGAACACAACACAGCTCAAAGCAGTGATATTTCACTTCGATTTTCTGCATGACGGAGGTACATCCCCAGTCGGGCAGCACCAATTTGAGTAGAATTACTGCCACTATGACTGCAAAGTTATAGGTCATTCTGACGTCTGTGGTCTAGTGGTTCGCGTGTCGGACTGCTGATCATGAGGTCGTGGGTTCGATTCCCACAAAACACAAATATTTATCTGATAAACATAAGTGTTTGTGTTTTTCGGGGGCTTTCTTATTTAATCTAAGTATGTATTAAAAAAAAGTTTATAAGTATTTGTATCCATTGTCTGGTACCCATAGTACAAGCTCTGCATAGTTTGGGACTAGACGGTGCTGTCTAAAATTGTCCAAGAATAATAATTTAGTTATTTATTTAAGCTGTCAATTTAAAAAGAAAAGAAAGAGCGTAGCTCCTACAACACGGGAATCGTAGTGTGAGATCTAGGGCTTAAATCCACATTTTTAAACATTTGAGACAATAAATTATTATTATTATAAGCTGTCCTGCGTGACAGTTGAAAAGACAAAAAGGCACAGACAACAAAATCTCACCTAGTACAGAACTAAAATATTCTGCCAACATTAACCACATAATTCTCACTTCCTTAATTAACAAGGATACGCAATTAGAACACACATTCAGATTAAAGATGAAACGAGTTTAAACAGGTTTCAGATGTTACATTAAATATTCAAAACACGAATTTTTCGTCGCAAGACCTTTAGCAAATTAACCCAAAAGCCGTCGGGTTAAGGGGGAATTATGAGAATAAATAATGAGGTGCCCTCTGTAGGCTCACAAGAATCCTCCGTGCCCTCTCAATTAACGTGGAGTTGAAATTAATTTATTCTTACTTACCTCTTACTTGAGGATTTTGGACAAGGGGCGTGTGTAGGCTGTAATTTTTTAGAAGAAGTTCGAAACGTAACCTCAGTTTAATTATTATTAATGTTGGGTTTTATCTGATTACATTATTCTCTCGAGAGGGGCTCGTGCCTATATAATAACTCTAATCTGCAAGGTAAAGCTACGCTTGCCGCGGTTAATCTATTGATGGTTTTAATCAGAAATAAGATGCTTATGCGCCGTAGGTAGTATACATACGATTTGGTGATGAATATTATACTAAGTAAATAATTTCAGGTGTTCAACGCTGGAATGCCCCGAGGACACGGCGCAGCACACGTTGGAGATATGCCCGGCTTGGGCAGAGCAGCGCCGTGATCTAGTCGCGGCAGTGGGTGGTGATCTCTCGCTTCCGGCTGTAATTCAGACTATGGTCGAGAGCGACTGTGTGTGGGAAGCTACCGCCTCTTACTGCGAGCAAGTCACGCTTGCAAAGCAGGCGGCGGAAAAAGAGAGAGAATTGTCCATCTCTCTCAATCCGTAGTAGACGCATCGGGCGGAGGGCGCAGACAGACCTCCAGCCTCCATGAGCCGTGGCCTGCGGGCGGCTGAATTGGGAATTCCACCGCGCGACCAGACAATGGCCCCAGTAGGCGGTACGTTTGTTTCGAACACGCGTGCCTTCAAGTGCTATGCGAGGAAAGGCCTCGCTAATTGATGGGGTCCAGCTGGACAACAGCCTGTCATGGTCATGGCGAATTTCGCGGATCCCATGGCCATGACTATAGGGCAGGTGAAGGCAAGTGCGGTTTTTAGTCGGTATGAGTCTGACATACCCTGCCACCTTCCCTTGTGTAGGATCCATGAGGATTTTCCGTACTATAAAGACGTCATGAGGCTGCTCATTAACAGCACAAGATCAATCCTAGGTTCAATCTGTTAGTACACGTTAATCCTAAGATCCAGTAAATGCATTAGTTCGCTACTAATCTTGAACTACAGCTCCAGCTTCATTAAAGACGCATTAATGCTGCAACAATGAGATACAGGATGATCAAAGATAGTTTTGGTATCATAAGGACTACCACGAATAATTTGAATTGTATCTACTGTAAAGTAGTTACCGTACCATAGCGTAGAGCGCAGAGTAGTAAAAATTTTACCAAAATTTAAATTAAAACCATCATAAATTTCCTCCGGAGACCGCTAGAGGGTTTCCATACTTAACGCCTCTATTCCCGAAGGGTTAAACAGAAGTGTACCAATGTACACCCACAGTTCGCCAAAATATTTAGGTTTCACGTAATAGGGGGCGAGCCTCAAAATATAAGTAAAATCTGAGCTGCTACTGAGAATTTCACCGCAAAACCCACAACAGTAACCCAGCAAACACTGTTCGACCTGGGACTATAACTCAGTACCTCTGTCGTAGCAGTGTAATAACAACTATTATCTCCGAGACGTGATAAAAAGATGTATGGAAGAGAAGAGAGAAGTAGGAGAATGGAGATGATGTACTAGGATAAGATATTTTATTAGACTTATTCAAGCTTTTCAAATAACCCACCTGTATATCAGGTAGATTGGTCTCAAACAGAAGCAATTCATGCGCTATGTTCTACAAAATATTGTGCAGAGTATTGAACGTGGTGCACTGCATAGTGCCCAAGTTTCTAATCTACACTGCGAGTTTCATTTGCAAACTTGGCTGTTAGTCACACCGTCGCGAACTTAAGAGTGTTACAAATGATGATACAAGCGACATTAAGCTGTTACGGAGCTACATTTCAGGTGCACAGATATTAAATACATGCAACCGAGTGCTGGTTGAGAAATGGACGACACTTGGTAGCATCTAGGCCCCACCTCGGCCATCAAAATCTAGTTGCTCATGCAACTTGACGCCAAGCCAATTGACGCCTAAAAGTATGAATTCCGGGAGCGGTGATATAATATTTAGGTTGATATTCTTGAAGACCATTTAATCGGTGCATTCGAGTCACTTAAAGACTGGTCAATGTAGCATTTCTTCTTTAGCTTATTATTCAGCCGATTAGGACCGAAACAAAAATAAATTGACATTTATTTTAATTGTAAATTTTGAACTGGTCCTAGTTTTCCCATTACGTTCACACCATAATAAATACTATCACGTTTGTAATAAAAGAAATGGCATATCAGCGTCATATTTATTATTAGTATCATATTTTATTAGCTCCCATGTAGTAGGAGTGAGCCTATTCCCGTCAATCAGATACAGATTTAAACTCCGGGTTGGTACTGGGAATTTTATAGAAAAATCAAATAACACTTGTGATCGACCAATGAGGCAAATTCCGCCAATTATTAGTGTCTATAAAGATTAATTTTGAAAACTCAAATTGACATTACAATTTGTACGGACTTGACCTTATCAAGAACGAACGTGGCTTAAATATAAAATGTATCATCTAGTCTTTAATTATATTAGCAAAAAATTAATTATGATTATGCTTCTTGCTGCTTATACAAAATGTCACATGTAAATTACACAACGGTGTAACAGGCGGCAATCGTAAGGTGCTTATGCCGCTTAGTTCGCTACTTGCCCGGGCTATGAGTATTAGATACATAATCAACTGTGAACTCGGCCTGTTCCTTTATATTAAACTGTTCATGCTTCAAGCTATTATCTGTTAGGGGCTTGTTAGTTTTAATGGGTTTATCTTCATGTACAAGCTGTTAGACAATAAAATCATTAGTGGTAATCAGAATCCTAAATAGCCTAGAAACCACAGTGTGTATCAGATCTCCACGATTTTATTCCCTCTTGCCCTTTCTACTATCAGACGAGTATAAAAAAGCGACATCGAATCATGATGGACATCAAATTAATTTAAAAAAACCAGTACCCATCCCTATCCTTTGGGTATCGATAGAGCTTAGAAATTGGGTAGGCAGTGACAGTCGCTTTCTGTAAAATACTTATATTCAGCCGCATCTGGTTAGATTGGAAATCAACCCCAACATACTTGGGAAAAGGCTTGGAGGAGATAAATTATCAAATACATAACGTTCTGGATGGATAAACTTCTCATAAGCGTACAGTATATTTAAATATTTTTTATCGACACAAGAATCACTACCCAAGAACCTAAAAGAACCTAAAAGAACCTCAAAGAACCTAAAAGAACCTAAAAGTTAGCGATCACTGAAAAATCGAAATCGATTCGTTTAAACAGGGTATTTCTATTTAAAGAAAACACACAACAAAGATTTTTATCTTGATAAAGTTCAATTTAAAAAAAAAATATTATCAGCTGTGGTCTGTCCCTATGTATGCTTAGATATTTAAAACTACGCAACGGATTTTTATGCAGTTTTTTTTTTAGATAGAGTGATTTAAGAGGAAGGTTTTTAAGTACAATACATTTATGTTATTAGTGCGAAGCGGGGTGGGTCGCTAGTATAAAAAAAAAGTGAATATAACACTGTTTCAAGAAAATTAATAACTGTTTCATATCTCTAGTGATCGCAAGTGCGGCTTCTGATCGTGAAGTACTTGGTTAAATTCCCAGTTTTATTAGAATATTTTAGAATATTCTCATTAACAACACGGAGTTTGAGTTTATGCTCGGTAAACGACAAAATATGGGATCAAAAACATACCAGCGAACTAGCCAACATCACCTACATCGATGCCTCATCCTCCAAGGATATAGGCTTGATGTAACGTACATTTTAAAAATAATTGGTCGGCCATAATTCAGTAGAAATTTTCATATACTACCACCATTTTGATACATGATAGTAGTAGGGTCTCCATTATTTGGTTTAGATAAGATTAAGCTCAACAAAACATACATTTAATGTTGAATAAACGAGTGTTTTATGTATGACGTATAATAGACGTGGTAATTGAATTAAATTAAATGTAATTTGAAGTTGTATTGTGCTTTAGAGCAGTGATTTCCTAATTATGACTATTAGACTGCCAAGTCAAAGGTCTCGAGTTCGAATCCAAGGCGTACCTTTGATTTTTCAAGTTCATGTGCGTATTATAATTAATTATCACTCGCACATTCGAATGAATATGAATGAATGGGGCAGTATATGGGATGCAGCACTGCTGGGCACGGGTCTCCTCGTATTACGCTATAGTCCACCGCGTTGGCCTAATGCGAGTTGGCAGATTTCACACGCCGTCAAGAAAATAGACTCTAAGACATGCATTCCTCACGTTAGTTTCCTTCACCGTTTAAGCGAGTGATAATTAATTATTAATACACACATGATTTCGAAAAGTCAGAGGTAAGTGCTTTGGATTTGAACTCGAGACCTTGGACTTAGCAGTCCAATGGTCACTAGGCTATCCCTGCTTTTTTTAGGTTACTCTCATCTTTTTAACATGCAGACTTTACAATGAGAGGTTAATCCAGTCTACTTAATAAAAAATGCCAAGAAACATAGACTGACTGACAGTCAATGCACAGCTTCAACCGTAGGGGTCTTGAAGGGGTCTAGGGGACGCTGGACCATAAATAAATAAATATTTTGGGACATTTTTACACAGCACCATCTAGTCCTAAACTAAGCAGAGCTTGTACTATAGGTACTGTAGACAGTGGATATAATACTTACATACCTTTTTTTTGTAAATACATACTTATAATACGGAAGAAACACCCAGACAAACACAAATACTCGTGTTTTACCTACTCAAATATTTGTGTCCTGTGGGAATCGAACCCACGACCCCATGATCAGCAGTCTCGAAGACTCGAACCACCAGACCACAGACGTCGTCGACCACGGCCATGTCATAGCTTGACATGGCCGTGGCAAATGTCAATAACCCTTTCGCCATGACTAAAAGGCAAGTGAAGGCAAGTGCTGGTTTTAGTTGGTGTGAGTCCGATATACCCTGCCGCCTCCCAAGGTGACAGAGGCTCTAGAATTTTAATAACCTCAGAGTAAAAAGAAAGAAAGAAAGTATTTATTGACGCAGTCTTGGACAATGCACACAATAATATTAAAAACATGATATAAGAACAATATATATATTTTTTTAAACTACTAAGGTGGCAAACAAGCATACGGCCCACCTGATGGTAAGTGGTTACCGTAGCCTATAGACACTTGCATAACCAGGGGTATCACTTGTGTGTTGCCGACCCTGTAAAACGAAATAGGAATAGTTGGGTTGGCAGTTTATGGGTCAAAGTCCCCCCACCAACTAAACGTTTCCTCGTGGAGCACTGGCAACCTATAAATGAAATGAGTGTACCCCACGGCTGCGTCAAATAGGCTTAAAAACTCTAGAAGTATTAAATTGTTTACAGGAATTCCTGATACACGTGTCAGTTAAACATTCAGCCCGTCTGTTGTTCAGCTTATAATAAATACCTATAAAAGAAATACAAAGCCTCGTTGAATTAATTACAGTTAATAACACAACAAAATGTAAGTATCCAGAATGATTTCACAGAAAGTCGTACTTCACACATTTCCAGTAACACACAAACATTTTATAGAAATTCTATAGAAAGTCGCACGACGTATATTTTCAGTAACATATCGACTTGAAGCATACCGAACGATTCAATGGTTGGCACACAAAGTTTTTAATTTCCTGTGCTACGGACCCGGTTTAGTTAAGCTTGTCTTTGGCCCGTTTTGATACTAGACCACAGAGCTTTGTGTTAGTTTTCTATACGTTAGATTGTCTATTGTATTTTCGTCGTAGGTGTTGTGGATGGGCGTGTGGATTAAAATGTTGAATGAAGTTTATTTGTCTATTGTTTTACCATGAAATTTGTTAAGAGAACATAAAATCAGATAACATACAGGGTGGAAGGGACATCGACGCGCAACGGCTTACCATGACTTCAGTACATGATTCTGGACCCCCGGCGTTGGAATTTTTCGTCGGCTTTTTCTTAAATTTTACGTCTTTTTTTGCAGTTTTTTCAACTTTAAATTATATAAAATCATTATTTCCATCTAACCCAATAAGAATTTTAATTAAAAAGTCATTAATTCACTTTTTCACTAAAAACAGCATTGTAAATATTAAACTCGAAAGATCTTCTGGTCAGCTGTTTCCTTAGAGTTCACTTGCGAGTTGTTAAATTTAAGAAAAAGCCGACGAAAAATTCCAACGCAGGGGGTCCAGAATAATGTGCTGAAGTCATGGTAAGCCGTTGCGCGTCGATGTCCCTTCCACCCTGTATAACCTGTATTCTCCTAAGATTAAGCAGAGGTGTAACAAATGTACACCCACAGTTCGCCGTTCGTACATTATCTCTGTGGGGACCTTGGGAGTGGAGTGAAAATGAAACGAAAAAGTCAAGGGAATTCTGTGACAACCATCAATTACTTTTTTTTACATTCTAGGTACTATACAAAATTCAAATGATTATTTCTTCATAATAAAACCAACCAATCATACGCTAATGCTGACTCCTTGTAGCGATCTCTACAGTACCCTGTCTTCCTGTAGTGAATAACAAACGTGAAGGTAATACAGAAAAATATAATACCTTGATTCTGTTTGCAATAGCTACCGACATTTATCAAGGTGATGGACGACTCTGTATCGCGTTCGCCAACCAACTTATGAGGGGTGTAAAATATAACCTAAATCTAGGTAGTGTGTAGAAAGTGGGGTGAGTGGAAGTAACATCTATCTTGCTATCTACATTGCTTCCTTAGTAACATGTAGTATTGGGTTTGCAATTAGATTGATGATCGATTCTTCTTATTTTTATTTATTTATTTTATTTACTTCAGTTAAAAAGGTACAGACCAATTACAATAATTTGAAGATATATGAAAAGCAGTAATAGCCTAGTGATTGGATTGCCAAGTCAAAGGTCTCGAGTGCAAATCCAAGGCTCTGACCTCTGACTTTTCGAAATCATGTGCGTATTAATTTATCACTCGCTGAAACGGGGAAGGAAAACATCGTGAGGAAACCCTGCATACCTTAGAGATTTTTCTCGACGGTTTGTGAAGTCTGCCAACCCCCACTATGCCAGCATGGTGGACTATAGCCTAATCCCTCTCAATCTGAGAGGAGACCCGTGTCCAGCAGTGGGACAGTATATAAGTTGATGATGATGATATGAAAAACGTATATACTACATTATGACGATACGTTTGGCGTAGCGGCTGAGCGATCGGCTTCTGCGCCACGGGTTGTGGGTTCGATCCCCAAAAGGAACAAATATTTGTATGATCTACATGTAGTTGTTCCGCGTCTGGGTGTTAGTGTATGTGAAAGTTTGTGTTTGTAAACGCACCCACGATACAGGAGAAAATCCTAGAGTGGGGCAACTACTTTGTATAAAAAAAAACACATTATTTAAAAAAAAAATATTAATACAATAAATAGAAACACACAATTATACATCCTTCTAAAAAAAAACGCAGGAACTCCGACCGTATAAACGGCCATCCATCCGCAAACAAGTGACAATCAAGATTGTCGCACAGGGGCCATACCACAACGTGTTAATGCGATGATTTTTAGGTTGTGAGAAAGGGATGGCGCTATTTAACGTATAGAGCGACATCTCTCTCTCTCTCAATCTGAAAACGATCGAAAACGACGAGCGTTGAGAGCAGACAGCGAGCGCAGTATTGGCGACTTACTTAGCACGCGCCACGGTTCGACACCACGGCACGGCAAACAAACGGTGTCTTCGCTTGCGACGGAAGTTGTTAGGAACAAAAAATCGACACAACTCATGCAGATCAGGTGTATCAATATTTCCCCGGAGTATTTTGCACATTTTTGACTATAAGTTGGTGCTTTTCCCGCCTGACTTCCAAAGCATTACCGAGGCAGACTAAAAGAAATTTCGTGAGTACAATTTTGACACCTGATGGTAAGCGGTTACCGTAGCCTATAGACGCTTGCAACACCAGGAGTATCACTTGCGCGTTACTGACCCTGTATTTAAAGAGGAAGAGTTGGGTTGGTAGTATAAGGGTCAAAGTCCCCCCACTGCCAACACAACGTTTTCTCGTGGAGCACTGGCAACCTTGCTCACCGTAAGAAATACAACACAGTTCAAAGCAGTGTTATTTTAATTCGATTTTCAGCAAGGCAGAGGTACTTCCCCAGTCGGGCAGCTCCAATTTGAATGGAGTTACTACCACTATGCCCTACCTCTCTTAACATGGATTAATCTTAGACTTTCCATCAGCCAAGACAGTATAATGCATCCAAAAGATGCTGCTTTCGTGGAAAGCACTCGTGCTTTCTTAGCCCTAGGGCGTATTTGTACCTTGTTAAAGGCTAGGCTCACCCCCAATAACACGGGACTATGGTTCAACCTCTGCCATCTCTGCTTTGGTACATTATCTTTTATTTTTTGGCAACACTAGAAAATTATCACCGATGCCTACCTATGGAAAAAAATCTAACATTATTTTTGTAGCAACAATTCATTCTTCATTCAATTTATGTTTCGAGCCTACCCCCGTTTTTATGTTTCCAATGTAAACACACTTGTCTGCTTATACAGTCGTGTAAATGGTCGTATGTCAAAATACTACGTGCCCCGGGTTTTACATTTTAGCGAATTCACCATATGTCCCATAAAATTGAGAAGGACCATAGATTTAGCTGAGTTTGTTTGGCCCAAATAAACGCGGTATATTCTTATGGTTGACTGTAAATTACTTTTATTTATGTGTCTGAAAGGATGAAAAATTATGCTGAATAAGTGTAAATGTAAACTAGCGAGTTTTTGGGTTTTTTAAAAGATGTTTTTTATAATTTTAAGACAGTCTTGAATGGCCTTGATTTGAATTGACTTATCAATTTCCTCAGTCATCCAGTAAGCGACCAATTTGTAAAAATGGATCTTACTCTTTAAAATTCACAAGTCAACGGCTAACCAAGGTTGTACTGGGTTCGTGGACGAATGAAACCTCGCTCCCGTATCCCCAGCAAGAAGTGGCGAGGAGAAACATCCGTATGGTTTTAGTCGGTAGGTCACTCTGTATTTGTCCCATACGCCGCGTCGCCTTCCCTGAGCGGCGGAAGTTCATGAGGATTTCCAAGGTTCTACTTGTTTAAATTTAAGAACCTACAAGAAAAAATGAAAGGTCAGTAAAATTGCATGATTGATGTTTTTGGCATTACAGTAAAATTGCAGCTGCATTTTCTCAAACAATTATTTATTATTATTTATTTATTATATTTATACCAGTAATTGTAACATTATTTTGTACATTGTAAAATAAATGTTTTGGATAGCTTGACCTGCGTCTGTACTATTGCTAAAAGAAATGAAAAATGTCCACTTAAAATAATTAAAACGACACAAAATAACAAAAACATTGAGATCCTTTCAGCTCAATCTTAACAACACAATGACAACTTTTTGTTAACTATTGATAACCTCTAGACTGACAAAACAAAACCTAAAAATCCTGGCTGAAATAAAACGGCACGATATTAAAAAAAAGAAAACTCAGCAAGGGCATACCCAACGCAGGTCCCGTACAACATAAAATATATTTGAGCACAATAAATACGTGGAGCGCTTTTATTGTTATTGGCACAATAACCGTAAGTTACCGGTGACTCGGTTGAATTAACTGTCTGTCGGTACGTGAGGCTAATTGTGGTTGGTTTTTATTGCACAGCAGCGCAAATGAGACGTTATTGGTTTACGGCTATACATTCTGTGTTACAGAATTAAAATCTTAAAGTTATTTACCGAAGGAAAAAGTCGACCGCGGGCAGGATTCGAACCTGCGTCTTCTGGTTAGGTACACCAGACGCTATGACCACTAAGCCACCGCAAGTCCTACCCACTATGTTGAATTTTGCCTTCACATTATGAATTTACGTCTTTATTGTGAAGTCAGTAACACCTATTGAAAAGCAAGTTTGTAGTCTCCTCAACCGACACGACTTACTTTACAGTTAGTTCAATGTCGAACGATGCCACCTTACCTAGGTACTAACTAACTTTTTGTATTTTTTGGCCACCGCGAGTCCCTCCCGCCATGACGAATTTTGGTTCGAATCCTGCCCGCGGTCGAATTTTTCCTTCGGTAAATACCTTTAAAATCTTAGCATGGAAAATGCTAAAAAATACAAAAAGATAATACTTAAAATTTATTTTTTTATATACCATAAGGTGGCAAACAAGCATACGGCCTACCTAATGGTAGCCTATAGACGCGGAAAGTCATAGACGCGTTTGAGAGAGGTAGAGTACAGTGGGAGTAGTTCAAATTGGAGCTGCCCGACTAGGGAACTACCCTCCTTGCAGAAAATCGAAGTGAAATAACATTGCTTTGAGCTGTGTTGTGTTCCTAACAGTTAGCAAGTTTTCCAGTGCTCTGCGAGGAAACGTTGTGTTGGCAGTGGGGGGACTTTGACCCTTATACTGCCAACCCAACTATTTCTCTTTCAATACAGGGTCGGCAACGCGCAAGTGATACTCCTGGTGTTGAAGCGTCTATAGGCTACGGTAACCGCTTACCATCACGTGGGCCGTATGCTTATCTACCACCTTGAGAAAAAACGTGCGTTGGATTTGAACTAGAGACCTTTGACTTGGCAGGCCAATGGTCATACTAGGCTATAACTGCTCTATATAGTTGGCTTACGCATAAATTGCGGTTCAACTGTATACAGGGATGTCTACATTGGGCAGTCAACGTTTATGAGCAGCTGTATATGGCATAGCTTCATAGGTTATGATTCCTTTGGGCTTAAACAGAACTGCAACAGCTTTTGAATTGCGGTGGTACTGTAAATACAATGAAATAATAAAATTCGTAGTAGCTCTATGCTAAGAACATTGACATGCTGTTTTTTATTTTTATTCTACTAAGGTGGCAAACAAGCATACGGCCCATCTGATGGTAAATGGTTACCGTAGCCTATTGACGCTTGCAACACCAGGAGTATCACTTGCGCGTTGCCGACCCTGTATTGAAAGAGGAATAGTGGGGTTGGCAGTATAAGGGTCAAAGTCCCCCCACTGCCAACACAACGTTTCCTCGTACTAGGTTGTAGGTCTTGAGTTCGAATGCAAGGCTTGCATCAATTGAAGTACCACTGTCGCGTTAATACGCGACTTATTATATTATTAATATAATAGCTGTTTCTCGTGGTTTGACCGACATCCCGAAGTTCTTTTTAAAACAAAAGGTCTATGTATGTCCTTTTCCAAGGTCTAATCTATCTCTGTATCAAAATCAAAATCGCTTTAGCGGTTTAGGCGTGAAAGCGTAACAGACAGAGGAATAACTGTAAAAATAAAAAAGCGAATTACTGCATTCATAATAACAGTAAGGATTAATTATCACTCGCTTAACTGGCTCATTAGCCTAGTGCTCGTAAGCACGACTGCTACACTTGAGGATTGGAGTTCGATACCCAGGTCGAGCAAATTTTTATTGAGTTTTTCATATTCAGCTCAGCAGCTCGGAGTTTAGATTTTTGCCTGGCTAAAGGTAATAGGAAACCTGCATGCCTTAGAGATTTTCTGGACGGCGTGTGAAACCTGCCAAACCGCATTAAGCCGGCGTGGTAGATCTGAGAGCAGATCCGTGTTAATGATGATGATGAAAGATAGGCTACTCTCAAACCAGTGAACTGTGGGTGTATAACACTTCTGCCTTACTCCTCAGGCTATACAGGCGTAATGGTGCATTGGTTTATATTTTCTGAAATATTGATACTATTCAATGTATGCTTTTATATAATATAAAGTTGTAAGGAAACATTTCTCAAATAGTTTATGTATCTACAGGCTATGATGACGCACATCGCCGGAGTGCTTTGCCGAAGAAATTCAATTTCTACTCCATCAGGCTGATATACCTAGTTTGAATTCCAGAGCTTATTTGCATGTTAAAATGAGTTCCCTTACTTAGCGGGAGCTCAGATGGAACCAAGATGGCGGAGCGTTTTGTTAGTTTCTAGAATGTTCTAGGTTTTTTGTTTTGAAAACACTATGTTCAAGACATAAATATTTGTATCTTGTGGGAATCGAACCCATGACCTCGTAATCAGCAGTCCGACACTCGAACAACTAGACCACAGAAGTCGTCAAAATTAAAATTAAAAAGCAAAACGTCGAAATTACAGCAAATCAATCGTAATTAATGCAAATAAGTAAAAAAAATACAAAGGGCTTAGCCACGGTCATTACAACAGAATTATGATGGATGGCGGGCTGCCCCCAATTACAAGGGGTGCTTTAAAAACAGGACAAACGGACAAAAATCGCTTTCTATTAATAATTTTTAGGGGAAAAGTTTGTCAGTTGTTTTTTTCTCTTCGATTTTTTTGTCGGGATAGCAAGTAATTTTTATGGGCTCATGGCTAAGTAATAACTGAGCTGATCAACCGATCTGCAAGGTTAAGCTGCACTAGTCGCGGTCAGTCTGTGGATGGGTGACCACTCTTAACACATCGAGACCCCTCCGTGCCTCGGAGAGCACGTAAAGCCGTTGGTTCCGGTTGTCATACGAACACCTAAGACAATTTGTTAGTGGAAGTCAGAAGCCCAAATAGCCTGACAACCAGTCTATCCTCAGGGTATCGGTATTACCCAAAAATTGGGTTGCGGAGGTTTGATGGCAGTCGCTTCGTGTAAAATACTGATATTCAGCCGCATCTGGTTAGACTGGAAGCCGACCCCAACATAGTTGGGAAAAGGCTCGGAGAAAGAAAGATAGGAAGTGATTTTTAACATATTAATTTAATGGTTTTTGTTATAAGAGAATTATTACTTTCATTAATGTTTAAAAAAAATATGAAAGCAGTGATAGCTGTAAGTACAATTGCTACACTTGATGTCCTGGGTTCGACTCCCAGGTCAAGCAAATTGTTATTGGGTTCTTCTATGAAATTCTGAGAAGCAGCTCGGAGTTCTGGCTTACCCCTAATACAGGGACCGAAACGTGGAGTGTTCATTAGTACTCCTCTGCCTAACCCCGGGGAATACAGACGGAGTGTTATGTTATGTTAATAATAGTAGATCACAAGTTTCGGGTTTCCTCAAAGATTTTAAAATCCTAAACAAAAATTCGTTTTTTTCCTGACTACCCTAAAAAAGGGCATTTTTTTATTTAGAAATTTTAATATCAACTTTAAACTTTTTCAAACTCCACAGTCCCCCAACAACATAATATTACGGCAAAAAACTTTTTGGAAAAATACGGCCTCCTAATGAATGCCGGACAAAGGGTCATATACGCCGAGTAATTTTCACCCGAAAAAACCTTCTTTCAGTTTCTTTTTCAGGGGTCTTAATCAGTGTGAGGGTGATGAGTGAAGTTTTAAGTACATAAATGTTTGATGTAATGAACATACTTTTGACTTTTGGCCCCAGATTACTGTGTAAAAGTTGCGGATTTGAGAATATTAAAAATGTTGTTCATATACGAATGTAAAGTCGAACAAAGAGTTAGGTGTAGGCAGGCAGCTAACGCGGTGTATGTTTGTGAAAAAATCATCGCAATTTATGCCAAGACGCAGATGTTGTTCGGTGCCTGGATACCGAACTCTTTTGTCGACTGTACGTACTCGTAGATACATAGGTAGTCTCAAGCCTTTTTACCTAAGGGTAGGGCAGAATCTAAAGACTGCGTACATACGAGATGCTACGATTCTTCCTCTATTGCTTCAAGTTTCAAATCATCTCGCCGTGCACCTGATTATTCCTACCTACATTATTCAATCTGCTTTCTAAGGTCAATCAATGGGTGGGTGGCAAATTGACTATTCTTAACACATTTAAGAGAGGTAGGGCATAGTGGGAGTAATGACACTCAAATTGGAGCTGTCCGATTGGGGAAGTACCTCCGCCTTGCAGAAAATCGAAGTAAAATAACACTGCTTTGAGCTATGTTGTATTTCTTACGGTGAGCAAGGTTGCCAGTGCTCCACGAGGAAACGTTGTGTTGGCAGTGGGGGGACTTTGACCCTTATACTGCCAACCTAACTATGCCTCTTTCAATAAAGAGTCGGCAACGCGCAAGTGATACTCCTGGTGTTGCAAGCGTCTATAGGCTACGGTAACCGCTTACCATCAGGTGGGCTGTATGCTTGTTTGAACTCGGTTGTCATACTATGACTTTGTTGTCAAAAACCCAAAAATCCTGACAACTAGTTTATCGTTGGTATACATGATATTCAGCCTAAACTGGGTAGACTGGAAGCCGACCCCAACATTTAGGATAAATAAAGCACATGTTTAACTTAAGGCTGAGTGACACGCGAACTTGCCGGCGTTGTAAAGAGGCTGAAGAAACGCCACTTCACCTCCTGGGGGAATGCGGTTCGCTAATACACAAGCGCAGTACTCATCTAGGGAAACATATCTTAAGCCCGGATGAAATAAAGGAGTTTACCCGTAAGCAAATCCTGCAGCTTATAGTAGCCGCAGGGTTTATCGGTGAACTCTAAATCAACGAGTGGCGATCACAATAGACCGGCTACGTTCAGTGATGCTGTAGTCACAAATCAACAAAAAAAAAATAGGATAGGCTAGACGGATGATGAGAACGAACTTCATTGCTTCGGCATTTTTCTGTAACCTCAAGATTGACAGTAGTCGAAAACAGTACAGAGGGTTAACAAAAAAACACAACTATTCGCTTTACATATTCATCATGAAATCAATTCACATTGATACATTGTCAGTGTAGCATTCCAGTAATACATGAAATTCGTGCCTGAATAATTCATTTTATTCATTCAATAAATGTCACCGTTCTATTGAAAAGGGTGCTTGTAAATTTGGTTCTAAATAACCAATGTAACAGAATGACAACCCTTTAGATGTGTTACGTGTCATTTTGATTATTTGCATTAAATACTGGCACTATTCATAATCATTAACCACCCTTATCCTATTTTATTTGGGGTTGGTGCAGTATGTTTTTTTCTCCTATACATTAAGTAATATCAACCGTCGTGTTATGTTGAACTAGCTTCTGCCCACGAACAGGGGGTCTACTCCCTAAGCACGAAGTCCGTAGTTTCGACCTTAGTTACGGGCGTTTCCTACTCCGTATCACCTACGGATGGATGATTCGTTCGGGGCCCGAACTAAGAATGAATGACAACACGATTTGACAGTTGTCCCTACTCTCGATGTGTTTTTACCCGTTCGAAAAATTTAATTTGACACTTGTTTTATCGGACTCCCGAAGTTTCGGAGAACTTTCGAACGGCTCGTAACTTTGTTGACGGAGATAGGGAGTAGACCCTCAGCTGCCATTTGTTCTACGAGCTATGTTCCCCGCCCATTGCCGCTTAAGCTTGCTAAGCTTTCAAATATAGCGACAACTTTTGGTCTTTTATGGATCTTCTCATTTCTGATTTGATCGCGTAGCATTTTAAATACAAGCAATAAAAATATCTTACTTAAATAAATTTCATGATGAAAATGCCAATTTTATTTTACATTTTATTTCCCTAATACTTACAACCAGGAAGCAAAAACTGCCTCATAATTAGTCTAATTCATTCAATAAATGTTGGCTACATTGAAAAGGGCTACGAATAAATCTGGGGGTGTTAAATAATCAGTGGACCGGGATGTCTACAGCCTCCGAAGGTCGTGAAGTATTAAATTATTTCGACAGCCTCCATCTGTGTGCGTCTGAAATTTGTAATTGAGACGTGAATTTTTGACCCTCCTGTATTTGTATAGAGTGGTTTGCACGATGATTAAGTGATTATTCGTGTTTAGTACATAAGATGGTCAAAATTTACTTTAAAAAAACTAAAAAAATTATAGGACTTCAAAAAAAGAGGTTCTCAGTTTGACCTGTACGTATGTATGGTTGTCCGTGATTATCTCGCGTTAGACTGAACCGATTTCGATGTGGTTTTCAGAAAAGTATTTGCTACATTCTGGAGAAGGTTTTGGTATCCAATAAATGGATTCCCCCTTGACGTCATCCACGTGGATCCGTTATTAAGCGATATATTAGTTCAACTCGACTTTTTTTACACACAATCCATGAAGTCGGCTTTCTTTACCTAATAAACTAACAAGTGAAGTGACAATTTATTAAAAACTTCACAAACGAACCAATTCACAACATACTTGAAGTACATACTCTTGAAGTTACACAAAATGCGAAAAAATCCGACGTATTTACTAGTTTTTCAAGTGCGTATGTTTGACCTAGATCTGAGGTAGGTCGCTTGACGATGGGCTAGTAAACATATGCAATACTTGAAAATATTCTGCGTTTTGGTTCTTCAAGTGTAAATACTAGATTATGACTTACCATCACGACTGTGTGCCCGAAGAGTATGGCAGAGGTATTGCTACATACAGGGTTTCGATGTGTTATGAACACTTATGCATGGTCATCAATCCACTAAATGATCACGGCTAGCAGTTGACTAGCATAGTTTTTTTATACTATAAAATGGCAAACAAGCATACGGCCCACCTGATGGTAAGCGGTTACCGTAGCCTATAGACGCTTGTAACAGCAGGGGTGTCACTTGCGCGTTGCCGACCCCGTAAAATAAAAGAGGAATAGTTGGGTTGGCAGTTTATAGGTGAAAGTCCCCTCACTGCCAACACAACGTTTCCTCGTGGAGCACTGGCAATCTTGCTCACCGTAAGAAACACAACACATCTCAAAGAAGTGTTATTTCAGTTCGATTTTCTGCAACACACTTAAGGTGGAGGTACTTCCCCAGTCGGGCAGCTCCAATTTGAGTGGAATTACTCCTACTGTGCCCTACCTCTCTTAAAAGTTATAACTTTACGCAACACTTACAATATAGACGGCAACCCTAAGTGCGGTGCTCAGATAACTAATTCCTGAAGACTGCTAGGCTCTCAAACAGGAACTAGGTTTACTTTAGTGATTGTATTGTGATTGGCCATCTGTGAACACCCATAAACAATGGGTGTTCACAGATGGCCTGTTAACTGCATACGCGAGGATTTAGTAGCTACATCAGCAAATGCAGTCCGGGTTGCTGAATTCTGGGCCCGACGAATATGAGTCTACAATAGGTACATTATTATTTAATTTATTTTTTATTTACCATCGACACGCTAAGAAGAAGAAGTGGTTGTAAGTGCAACTACTAGGCTAATGGTTCTGGGCTCGATTTCCAGGTCGAGCAAAGTCTTATTGGGTTTTTCTATGAAATTCTCAGTAGCAGCTCAGAATTCGGATTTGTGTCAGATTAATCGCAATAGACTCGTCCCTATTGCATGGAACCTAAACATACCGGCAAGCTGTAGGTATACATTCCTACACCTCTCCCTAAACCCTCAGGGAATACAGCGTGATGGTTTGTATGTAAAATTCGTTGGTATTAACAGCTCTATGTACATAACTGTGCAATGTTTGGTGTGACGTAATTGTGGGGTCCAGTGAGCCTTTGAGATATACATTTTTTTTAATGTCCGATATTTGGAGTCGTTTTTCATGCGAACGTGTTTACACGACTTTATTTTGTTTCTGATTTTGAAAAATTGACAGCTTTTCTTGTTTTTATTTATTTTAGGTATGTATTTACAAAAAAGTACCTACATAAATATAATTATTATTCTTTAATAATTATCGTAAGCAGTGAGTCGAGTAGCCTAGTGACTCATATCACTGGACTGTCAAGTCAAAGATCTCAAGTTCGAATCCAAAGCATTCGAATTCATTGATACATAAATTATTACCACTCGCTTGAACGGTGAAGGAAAACATCATGAGGAAACCTGCGCAGAAAGGCCTTAAAGGCCTTAAAGATTTTTCTCAACGGTGTGTGAAGTCTACCAACCCGCACTAGGCGAGCGTGGTGGCCTATAGCCTAATCTCTCTCAATCTGAGAGGAACCCCGTGCCCAGCAGTGGGCCAGTAAGTGGGTTAATGATGAATATAATAACACACCCAACATCAACAGCCCTAAAATAACATATTTTTTAAGGATAGTTAAATATTAAACATCCTACGCACCTGCCTATGTTAAATGAATAAACGTAAAAAATATACATAAAATTTCGTTCGCTGTTATAAAACGAAGCTTTTAGTTAATTAAATTTTATATACCTAATTAGGTATAGGTACGAGTATATTGTATAAATCAGGTTTTAATTTAGAGTATACTTAAAAATAGCGTTTTTATATTCTTCTAGACACCGTCTAGTCCTAAACTAAACCGAAATTGCACAGAGTCCAGCATATCAAGCTACCACAATCTGTCAAATTCCTTTGATAGATTTTCAGCTTTAATACAAAATCATAACGTCCATTTTCAATTGGTAAAATATGACAGTTGGATAGCTTGACCTGCTAGCGTCTGTACTGTGGTTTATATTATTTAAATCCTTTTTTGTAATCTACTTACATCCTTACTGCCTTAGAAATTTTCTCGACAGCGAAGAGTGTGAAGTCTTCCAACCCGCATTAGGCCAGCGTGGTGGACTATAGCCTAATCCCTCTCATTCTGTGAGAGCAGACTCGTGCCCAGCAGTGGGACAATATATGGGTTGATGATTATTTACATCTACACTTTTATATTAATATTATAAAGATGAAACATTTGTATTTTTGAATGTTTGTAACGAATAATATCAAACACTAATAGACGGATTTAAAAAATTCTTTCACCATTAGAATGCTACATTATTCCTAAGTAATATAGGCTACATTTATTAAATATAACCTATGTTATGTTAGACATAGTGGGAGTAATTCCACTCAAATTGGAGCTGCCCGACTGGGGAAGTAGAAAATCGAAGTAATAAAGAGCTGTGTTGTATTTTTTACGGTGGGCAAGGTTGCCAGTGCTCCACGAGGAAACGTTGTGTTGACAGTGGGGGGACTTTGACCCTTATACTGCCACCAATTATTCCTCTTTCGTTTCACAGCGTCGGCAACGCGCAAGTGATACCCCTGGATATAGCGTCTATAGGCTACGGAAACCGCTTATCATAAGGTCGGCCGTACGCTTATTTGCCACTTTAGTATTAAAAAAAAATTACCACTCGAGCGAAGCCTGTACGGGCCTCTAGTACATTATACACAATAAACACTAATTATGTTAATAATCATCAAACCATATACTGTCCTACTGCTGGGCACGGGATCCTCTCAGATTGAGAGGGATTAGGCACATGAATTCGAAAAGTCAGAGGTGCGTGTCTTGGATTTGAACTCGAGACCTTTGACGTGGCAATTAAATAGTCATACCACTACACCATCACTGCTTATGTTTGTTTTAATAATATGACTCACAAATCTGAATTTTATTATTTACCCTATAACTAGGCAAAATGGTGAAAATAGGTACATGCCTAATAATTACCTCTCCAGCTACTTAGCAGAGTTGCAAACACATATGTCTAAAATAAAAAGTAGGTCGGCATTAATTCTCGCATTACTTAAATAAATTCCGATGGCGAAATAAAAAAAATATTTTCATTTATAAAATTTTATAACATTTCGATTCGATGTTAATTTTCATCAATAGGTACTGCAGACGGCCTGTCTGTTTGTGAGCATTAAATATGCATATCAAAGCAACAATTTTTGCAACACATTGCAGGTAAGATCGAATAAAGAGATTACTCTGGCAGACTATTACTTGAAATGTGATTTCTTTTATCTGAATAAGACTATTTCATTGAAATAAAACTTTTTTTTTTCAATAGGCTCGCCCCCTGTTACGTGGGACCTAAACATACCGGCGAAATGCGGGTGTACATTAGTACACCTCTGCCTAACCCTTCGGGGAATACAGGCGTGATGGTATGTTATGTAAAACTACTTTTTACGGATTTTATCGCGATAAATTGATATTATTAATCCTGACGTTTCTGACCCTTTACTTAATTTTTTTTAACAAGCTTTATTTCATTGTATAATATTCGCGTAAATGTCAGAAATCAATAGACTATTTCAGTTAGTTTTTTAATCCCTGAGGTAAGTCTAATAGTACCTTTTTTTTTACAGAATGTGAAATGTTTCATCAATTATAAGTAATGTAGATATCAGTTGGTTTCCGGAATAAAAAATAGGTTCTTAACTCCAAACACTGCATCGGCAGAGACCTATCCACCTAGATGGAATTACTCCCACCTCATTATGCCCTACCTGCAGCATGAGATAGGAGTAATTCCACTCAAATTGGAACTGCCTGACTGGGGAAGTACCTCCGCCTTGCAGAAAATCTATTACATGAGACCCAAACATATTGGCCCAATATGGGTGTATATTACTGTCTAACCCTTCGGGGAATACAGCCGTGATGGTTAGTATATATATGCTGAATATCATATCAGCCTACCAACGCATTTAATTAGGCTTAGATGTGTAATATACCGACCAAATATCAACCCAACCCGGTACTAATTGTGTTTACCGAACCATCTAGGGTTCAAAGCTTGACGTACGAGTATGTATCATGTGTAATATCAATATTGTATTCAATTCATATTGAAAATCTGCTAACAAGAACTAATATCCGAAGTTTCTATGTTAGTTAGCAAAATTATATTCTGAGGCTTGCAATGGCACCCAACTGAAGGCAACATCAGCTATGTAAACATCGAATAAAAATATAGTTTCAATCTAGTCTCAGTGTAGGAAATGTCAAATATGTTTCTACAAAATCAAGAAAAAAATTCGTATCACAATACATAAACGGTATCTTAAGGGAACTAATACTTGTTAAATTTGACGTTTCTGACAGTTTGAAGTAAGATCGGAATTAGAACCTGAACATTGTCTTCATCTTATACCGAGAAAATCCTGCATTCAGCTGTATTCATGTATACAGTCGACGAAAATAGGGTGTGAATGACATCGAAAGATGCTCTGATTAGTGATAGTCCGTTTTGCCCTTAAGGGTGGTCCATTTTACCTTCTGCATGAAGGTAAAACGGACCAAAGTGAGTTATTAGAAATCATCTAATATCTTCACAAATTGTGATTTGATTAAAGTCTGATTAATAAGTAAGATAAAGATTAAAGTGTTGATTAGTTGTACTGATAAAAGGTTTACATAAATATAACATTTTTTTTTCTAAATGCGTTTTTCCTTAAGTGGTCCGTTCTGCCTTCTGTTCCCCTATTGATATAGATTGCACAACAAGTAATTATTCACCGAAGAGTTTGGTATGGTCGCCATGTCAGCTGCTAACAACTCCTGCATTATGGTCAATCTTCAAGTACAATATTTGTCAAAACACAGATGTCGTTAGTGGCCTATATAGTTAACTATTTTGTCAACTGTACCTACATACATACTGTTTTTTTTAAAATAATATTACATCCACAAGCATACCCAGATACGCAAATAGTATTCTGAATCATCAAAAATAAAAATAAATAAAACAAACTTAAACATACGGGTCGGGAAAAGGTTAAAAATGTTGGCTGATAACGTTAATCACCTCACAGTTAACGACATTTCAGCCGCGTGGGGGTTTAATCACTCGTGTGGACTTTTAGACACGTTTTTGCAATATATTGTAGACTATGCTTTTCAGTCGGGTTCGGTTTTTTAATTTCTTATTGTATTAGGATGAAATGACATTTGCCCGTGGGGTGCAGGCGAACTATATTTGTAATTTTAATTTTATTAAAAATTCAAAATAAAGTACGATAATAAACTTCCATAACTGAAATATCAAATAGTAATATTCTTCAAAAATAAACAACACATAAAAATAACTAATTAACTACATTACAATTGATAGGAATAATTATTTGGTATCACTCAGAAATTGGGTTGCGGAGGTCTGATGGCAGTCTCCATCAACCAATACTTTTTATTTTATAATAAATTAATTGAATTGAATTGAATTGAATTGAATTGAACCAACCCGTCCGCAACCCAATGTCGCGTACTTTACAATACTGATATTATCCGCATCTGGTTATACTAGAAGCAAGAAGAACCAATTGTTACATTCACACTTCATGAAAATAATTTTCATTTCACTGCATCTATAATTCTACCATACATTTGTATAACAAAGGATTCACGGCATTAGGACGGTCCATATTTCACATAGGCAATCGATAGTCGCCCGTATAATAGTCAGGATGTTCAAAAAGGCTACAATGGTGAATTTGGTCCTTTTTTCCGATCCAATAGTTTTTTAAGCGGGCACTGAATGGGACGTTGGAGCTGATGTGGAAGAGGGATTGTTAAACGCTTCATTTTTCTTTTAAGCTCGTTGTACTATCTTGCTACATTTTGAACATGAATATTATACATTGAAATAAAACTACTTTTTTTTTTATTTTATCGCTGTAAAGGGTTCGAAACGTCGAGATTAATAATATGAATGTAACGCGGGCTGTGATTTTTTAAATAAAAATCAATATGATAAATTGTCGACATTTTCGACTTATTTGCATAAAAATTGTAAACAAAGGTGTTATATGAGTTAAGGATGAGTACATATTTTGCTTAAGACTAAAGCATGCAAAATTATAAATACAATTTATGTCAAAAGTGTTCCTTATCGCTTTGTTCAATTGAGGACAAATTTTCTAAGTATTTTCTGAGACTTTCAAAGCAAAAAATTCATCAAAACCTTTCTATGAAAAGATATAAATTTTAGCGAAAGACAAATTCGATCTCAGGCAGGATTCTAACCAACGTCCTTCCGGTTAAGTAGGTAGGTACACTATACGATAATGTAATATGTAATCGTGTTTTCAGTGTTATGAGATTTTAGATCATATACTAAAAAACCACACCTGAAAACTAGATTCATAATGTACAAAATCAAATCTGCTCAATCTCTTTGATTTTGTACATTATGAATATATGAATATATGACTGCCTCATTAGTCTAGTGGTCCTAAGCGCGATTGCTACGCTAGAGGTCCTGGGTTCGATCCCCAGGTCGAGCAAAGTGTCATTGGGTTTTTCTATGAAATTCTCAGTAGCAGCTCGGAGTCTGGATTTGTGCCCGGTTAATGGCAATAGGCTCGCCCTCTATTACATAGGACCTAAACATACCGGCGAAATGTGGGTGTACAGTAGTACACCTCTGCGTAACCCTTCGGGGAATACAGGCGTGATGGTATGTATCTGCTCAATCGAAAATCGAGTAAACATACGAGGTATCGCCTTAAAGTACTGTCACCACTGCCTATGAACTCGAATATTTCTTCCCCATTCTATGTCTTACAGGTGACGCCAGCGACGTCTATCGAAGACATATTACCTATTATGTTCTTAAACACTTTCGTTCTTAAAACTATGTTCTTATGTAATCTTTAAGAAGTTAATCGTTAATTTCAGTTTTTAAGGAAATTAATTGGCCCAATTTAATTAATATGTATAGTGATATCCTGAAACACAGGTTTATAAAAACCTAGATCAGGTAGGTCGCTACATACCTCTAGTTCAGAATATTTCTTTTTGCACCTATTATAAATAACTATGTACTTTAGTTTTACTTATTATAAAGACCCTAATCTTATACCCCACTGTTGTAAAATTTTAATGTTGACGAAATGTACACCTTTTTGTAAAAGATTTTTAAATAAAGATTTTATTTATTATTAATTTATTTTATTAAATCAACAACAACAAGTTCTCTGAAAAGCCAAAAATAACCATAAGGGCACTATAATCAGCGACGTCTATCGAAGACATAGTACCTACTATGTTCTTTAACCAACAACAACAAGTTCTCTGAAAAGCCAAAAATAACCAAAAGGCACACTAAATAAGACATATCTTCGATATTACGACACGTCTCTATTCGTAGAGATTCACCCGACCTTAAATGAAAGGTCGATACAATACAATTATATACTTACTTGGTAATTACGTATCTTAATATAAACGAATATGGTGCAAACAAGAAATTTGCCTCTGAAGTGAAAATTCCATACAACAATAAAGGATTGTAATTGAGCTTTGATATCAAAAATGTTTGTGTTTTAACAAGGCCTTTGCGCGCAAAAATAGGCAACCCTATCAGATTATCAATACAATTATTATACATATTATCTTTTTGTATTTTTTCGGCATTTTCCATGCTAAGATTTTAAAGTTATTTAGCGAAGGAAAAATTCAACCGCGGGGAGGATTCGAACCTGCGTCTTCTGGTTAGGTACACCAGACGCTATGACCGCTAAGCCACCGTGAGTCCCACCCGCCATGACGAATTTTGCCTTCACATTCAGAATTTACGTCTTTATGGTGACGTCAGTAACACCTATTGAAAAGCTTGCTTTTCAACCGACACAACTTACTTTACAGTTAATTCAATGTCGAACGATGCTACCTTACCTACTAACTATCTTTTTGTATTTTTTTGGCATTTTCCATGCTAAGATTTTAAAGTTATTTAGCGAAGAAAAAATTCGACCGCGGGCAGGATTCGAACCTGCGTCTTCTGGTTAGGTACACCAGACGCTATTACCGCTAAGCCACCGCGAGTCCCACCCGCCATGACGAATTTTGCCTTCACATTCATATTATACATATTATTAAGAATGTAAGTTTGCCATATTTTAATTTTGTCATCCCTACTAATCCCTACTACACTACTAATAGGTATGCGAAAGTAACTCTGTTTGTCTGTTACGCTTTCATGCCTAAACCTCTGATTTACTTAAAAATAATAATATCTGTTTTACATACTGAATAACAGAATATAGGAGCACTTATTGTATTAAATATAATGTATCATCTACTTTTCACCTATATTCGCAAAAAATAAATTATTTTAATAAATTAAATTATAATTATTTGCTTTTTCTTCACTTGCAAGCTAATAATTTGAAAACGTAGAAAGTTCGTATTCATATCTCTTATTGTAAAAAAAAAAAATTGCATAGAAATCCGTCAATACTTTAGAGCGTTTCGAATCGAGTTCAATTCAGGATATTTTTTCTAATTGGCCCTTAACAAAAAGGTTTTTATACTTTCCGATCGCATGACATTTAATTTTATTATGAAAATCAATCAAAGAAAATGAATGTCAATTTCTAGGTCTCGCACTTCACGATCTTTCATCATCAATCCATATACTGTCCTACTGCTGAGCACGGGTTTTCTTCAGGGACTATGCCACCACGCTGGTCTAGTGTGGGTTGCCAGACTTCACACACCGTCGAGAAAGTCTCTAAGGCATGCAGGTTTCCTCACGATGTTTTCCTTCACCGTTTAAGCGACTGATAATTATTAATACGCACATGAATTCTTAAAGTCAGAGGTGCGTGCCTTGGATTTGAACTCGAGACCTTCGACTTGGCAGTACATGTGCTAACTGCATTGGTCTTTACTGTAGTTTTTTAGTACTAGAGTTTTTGCTTGATGCCGCTAATCTATATAGGTGTGATGCAATTAATTTAACTTCAAATTGTTTATTTCAAACTGTTCATGTCACAAGACAGCAATTTCATTCTACAACCTAAGTAAAAAATTAAATTGGGTTGTGGAGATCCGATAGCAGTCGCTATGTGTAAAATACATTTAGCTGGAAGCCGACCCCAACATAGTTGGGAAAAGGATCGGAGGATGAGAGTGTTGACTATTATTATCTTCCTATCAATCGTGTCGTAGTCGTCACGTAACTATTAATGAGCACTCACTAATGAGCCCGCAAACGCTCACGTTATATCAACACCCACGCGCACGGAACTTGCTACGTTTCCGACAAACAAATTACGTACCTGATGGAAACTTGAGCTGTCCGATTTCAAAAATATAATTAGATAACTTAGGAAAACATGGTGAGGAAGCCTGAATGTCTGAGAGATTTTCTTGAGGGCGTGTGAAGTCTGCCAACCCACATTAGGCTAGCGTGGTGCAATATAACCTCATCATCAACCCATATGCAGTCCCACTGCTGGGCACGGGTCTCCTCTCACAGAATGTGAGGGATTAGGCAATAGTCCACGACGCTGGCCTAGTGCGGGTTGGTAGACTTCACAAACCGTCGAGAAAATCACTAAGCTATGCAGATTTCCTCACGGTGTTTTCCTTTACCGTTTAAGCGAGTGATAAATTAATTACTTATTAATACGCACATTAATTCGAAAAGTCAGAGGTGCGTGCCTTGGATTCGAGACCTTCGACTTGGCAGTCCAATGGTCATACCACTAGGCTATCACTGCTTACGTATATAGCCTAATCCGTCTATCGAATATGTTATATTGTAATGAGATCGAATTAACCCAAAGATAAGATTTGTAAAGTTTTTAATTACTATACTTGCCCTTATAATAATTTAAATATGTCAACATATAGATCCGATGCTCAATGTGTACTACTTAGATACTCCCTACTTCCCTACGTATATTGTAAATGCGAAAATAATTCTGTGTTCGTCTGTTACGCTTTCACGTCTAAACCGCTACACGAATTTTGATGAAATTTGGTACAGAGATAGATTAGATCTTCGGGAAGGGCTAGGCTACATTTTGTCTCAAAAACGCTTTGAGAATCGCCGGCAACAGCTGGTGTAGTAAATGTAAATTTAAAGCCAATTTTAAATCTCATTGCAAAACTTGATTTTGTTCTCACGTGTGCCTTCGTGACTATAACCGCGATTCCCCAACCTACTCTTACAGAACTCCAAACATCAAGTGACCATTGTAACCCCACAATGCCATGAATCAACCATAATTTGGTTGTTAGTATTTGAGCGTTAGTATTTCAGTAGAATCATCTACCGTATGACGCGGTCGTTACGGCATTAGCGTCGTGGGAGGTGAGCTTAGCAAACGAGCGCATTAAAACTGAATCGTGTTAGGGGGAACGCACACTGAGATTGGGGCATTTTATTGTTGGTGATGAGAGTGATTGAGGGAATGATGATTGGATGGGATTCAAGTTGAGTGTGAGATTTTGAATGTTGGATTCATTTGTGTTATTGTGATGGCTTCATTTGCGTTTAGAAAGGCTTATTATGTAGTCAATTTCTTGGGTTTATATATAAGCATTTCGAATTACGAATACTGATTGTATATGCCTAAATTTAGTAAATCAAATTAGACTTATCATTATCACAGCGTGCTCGTAAGTGGGCGTACCTAATAAGGAGGTTAAATTATGTTTCCTGTAATTTCTATATTTGTGTCTTTTGCTTTCCTGTGTACAAATTTATATGCTTAAAAATATGATACAGAGGCAAGTGTTTTTTTCTACACCAAGCTACCTCAATATGTCAAATTGCTTTTATCGATTTTCAATTTTAAAACAAAGTAATAAGGTCATTTTCAATTGAGAAAATTTGACAGTTTTGGATAGCTTGACGTACTGGCGTATGTACAGAGGCTAGCACATCAAACTACCACAATCTGTCACATTTCTTTGACTAAATTTCAACTTTAATTCGAAACAATAAGGTTCATATTCAATTGGGAAAATTTGACAGTTTTGTATAGCTTGACCTGCTGGCGTATGTACAATGAGATGGCATAGATACTTAATTAAATACAGAGCACGGCACACTGCCATTATATAATGACATGCAAAATTTTAAAAAGTGGTCAGTACTTATTCAACTTATATCCATGTATCGTAAAAACATCTTCAACATAGTCAATGTTTTGACGCCTCAACTTAACCCTTACGACGCACGAACACATTATTAAATGAAGACGTTCAAAAATATTTTGGAATTCTATTGTTTGTGCTTGTTGGAGGGGATTGTAGCTAAGTAATACTTACGATGATCAACCGATCTGTAAGGTTAAGCTGCGTTAGCTGAGGACAGTCTGTGGTTGGGTGCGTGCCTCAGAGAACATGTAAATCCGTCAGTCCCGGTTGCCATACTAACACCTACGACAACCGTGGTATGGTATGGTGGTAGTGTTCGTCATAAGTTCAAAAAGCCTGACAACCAGTCTATCCTCAGGATATCGATATTGCCTAGAAATTGGGTTGCGGAGGTCTGATGGCAGTCGCTTCGTGTAAAATACTGATATTCAGCCGCATCTAGTTAGATTGGAAGCCAACCTCAATACAGTAGCGAAAAGGTTCACAGGATGATGTTGTTTCTGTACGCCAAACTTTATACAACCTCTCGCTACCCTAGAATTCGCAAATTGCAGTGCAAAGCACTTTGCGGCCCTTTCCGAATGCTAAGTAATAATTATTCGCGCCAAACGATCTGATTATTGCTTCGTGGAACACCCTGTTAATGTTAGAGTATAATACTGTAATCCGAGTGTGACTTTCATGCTTACGTGCTTACTTTGCCTTTTTAAGTACGTTGTTATGTGAGTGTCAGTTTCTTAATTCAGAGCAACACGTGAGCACAATGTTATGTGGCCTTTCAGGGGTTAATTCGGTTGGTTTGTTGGTCCTTGAAGGAATAAATTGATATTACTTTCTAACACTGCAAATATAAAACTGCTTTTTACGGATTTAATAGCGTTACATTGACTTAATTAATCCTGATATACCAGTGATAGCATAGTGGTATGACCATGATGTGGTACGACGATATTGGAATGGCAAGTCAAAGGCACGCACCTCTGACTTTTCAAAATTATGTGCGTATTAATAATTAATTATCACTCGCTTAAACGGTAAAGGAAAACATCGTGAGGAAACCTGCATGCCTTAGAGATTTCTCGACAGTATGTGAGGTCTGACAATCCGCACTAGGTCAGCGTGGTGGACTATAGCGTAATCCCTCTCAATCTGAGAAGAGACCCGTGCCCAGTAGTGCGACAGTATATGGGTTGATGATGAATTAATCCCGATATTTCGGATCTTTCACGTCCATTGGCTTCTAGTTTGATTAGATGGGGCTGAAAATTAGTATTTTATACAAAGGTAGCATCTTTGTAATGTCATATTTTCTTGTAATTGATTATTTGCACGAATTTCGAAGGGTTTTACTATTACGGGCTTACTTTATTATTTAGTAAGGGCTTATATTTTAACTTATCTATTAAGGGCCACACTAGCTCTTAAATTAAAATTGACACATATCATCACGCCTGTATGTCCCCGAAGAGTTAAGCAGAGGAGAAGCTGTGTATTCAGGGCCCATGTTATCTGACTCCGAGCTACTACCGGGTATTTCATAGAAAAATCCCATAATACTTTGCTCGACCGAATCAATACATTAGTAATGTATTGATTCGGTCGAGCAAAGTATTATGGGATTTTTTAGTACAGTATTAAGTAAACACCATTATAGCTAACGTCTAAAATATTATTACAGTGTAATTTCAAGCTAAACAGTAATAATGCAGCACAAAAAAAACATCATTTATAATCCTGTAACAACAGCAAACGTACATTTGGGACACAAAGCTGATTTATCCGGAAATTACCGGTTTGCGACACTTTCGTGTCACACTAATGACACGCGGCCGTCACACGTAACCTCGCGGCGGTAGAAGGGTTAAGTAATGATTTTTTAAATAAATACTCGTCCTATGACAGTTGGCTTTATTCGAGTGTGGGTCGAGAGGGATGTTTTAGACTTCTTTGAATTCAAATTGACTGTTGGGCCATAACATCAAAAGAAAAGAATTTTATTTACACAATATGGGACACTGGTCGAGAGATCGTGGGCGAGTGGTGATTCCCGCACGGATAAAAATATTGAAAGAAAGAAAACATTTATTGCTACAACATGGACGTACAAACTTACATTACTAGGTATAAAACATACAATATTACTTAATACTACTACTGCCCGCGACTTCGCCTGCGTAGACTACATAAAAAGTATCTAGTCGTTCAGTTTTCTGAAATTTGACAATTTCTTGCGCAATTTTCTTAATTATTTTTTCCGTAAGAACCTTCTACAAACTTTTAGAAAACTTAAAAAAAGATGAATGTAATCGATACAGTCGTTCTCAAGTGGCGTGACGAAGGGAAACAGTGATTGATTTTATATTGATATACGCTCTCATATAACCAAACAGACGTGTAGCAATACACGTCTGTTTGGTTATATGAGAGCGTCCATATTCTTTCAGGCAGGACTTGCTTAGTAATAATAAAAAAACATCCCATCATTGTATCCCAAGTACGCATACCATCACGCCTATATTCCCCGAAGGGAATAGCAGATTTGTACAAACGCCAGCAGGTCAAGCTATCCAAAACTGACGAATTTTCCCAATTGAAAATGAGCCTTATGTCTTTATATTAAAGTTGAAAATCTATCAAAGAAATTTGACAGTTTGTGGTAACTTGATGTGCTTCTCTGTATTATACATTCACAGATTGCCAGTATTATTACAGCTTAGTGCCATTAATCGAGCAAAAATCCAAACTCCGGCTGCTCAAAACCTCAAACACTGTTCGGCCTGGGAATAGAACAAGACCTCTACCGTAGCATATTCATATTCATTTATTGCATTCCATAATGTACAAAAAATAAAACAGATGGTAGGCTAGGGATCAATTATGAACCCTGTTGGGCACAACACAGCTTAGTAGGAGAGAGGGAGACGTGTCTATTTATTATATTATTATGTTCTATTTATATTTTCCTAGTTGAAATCAATATTATCTATTATTATATATTTTATTTATTATAGCAATCGCGCTTACGAAAAAATGGGAGAACTATTTAGAACTTAAAGTTATTTAGCGAAGGAAAAATCCGACCGCGGGCAGGAGTCGGTCTTCTGGTTAGGTACACCAGTGGTTAGTACTCGCGGTGGCTTAGCGGTCATAGCGTCTGGTGTACCTTACCAGAAGCTAAATAACTTTAAAATCTTAGCATGGGAAATGCCAAAAAAATACAAAAAGATATTTAGAACTTTATATTATGCATAGCTGTATTTCCTATATTTGTAATCTTCGAAACATTCCTAAATTGTTCTCTCATGTAAGTATCCAATTTATAATAATTATTGTATCGTACATCATTGTACAAAACTATAATTTAAATGAGTAACCATGGAGTTGCTTGTCGGTTCTTCTCCATTGGAAACGACTAATTTGGAACGGTGCACCTAGACTCGACATTACATAAGTGCCTGTATATGGTTTATTATGAAAATAACTATTTTTATTTTGATATCTAGACTAATGAGGTACTCTAAGAAACATAAATACTAAATCCCCCCATTTAAAAAAAAAACAAAAAAGACCTATAAACAAGCCCGTATTATGATATTGTAGGGCAAAGCTCTCTGTGACGTGAAAAATTACTATCGAATGGCAGCATTTTTCACCTTCCGTTGTAGGAAACACGTGAGGTAAACATGAGTTAGAGTACTGGATGGGGCCCACGATTGATGGGCCCAGAGGATTTCGGGGTCAGATTTATTGTAGACGAGGATAGGCCACTCTGAATATGATTGGGTGGTACGATACGTGAAGAGGTATTTTTCTTTTGAATATTTTTTATTACCTTTTTGCTTTTTATTTTTAATATTTATTACTAGTTGTTATCTGCAGGGTTACTCGAATTCCAAAGGGCTTTTTGAGACAAAAGGTAGTAAAGGTAGTCTAGTCTGTCGCCGTATCAAATTTGATCAATTTTGATTAAATTTGATACGGCGGTTCAGTAGTTTAGGCTCGCAGGCGTAACAGACAGAGTTACTTATTTATTTTATTTATTGACACACCAACGACTTATTCACTAATCATTACATTAAATATATTCATTTACAACAGTTTTGCGGTGAATTCGTCACTTATAGGTGTGCACAGCACTTGTATAATATCAATAATAAAATTCAAAAATAACTTTACAAAATTTACGTTGAAGTTAAAATGTCAAGTAGTTAAATTAAATTAAAATACAGTATGATTCAAAAGTTAAAAACATCAATTAAATTGGAATAAGAATAGAAAAACAATAATAAAAAATAAAACTGTAAAAACTTGTTACTTTCGCATTTATATTCTTAATAGGGATTAGTAGAGATGAACTGCCTCGTTAGTCTAGTGGTATGCTAGAGGTCTTGGGTTCGATTCACAGGTTTAGCAAAGTGTTGTTGTTTTTTTTTTATGAAAAAGAGAAGGTTCTCAATTCAACTTTTTTTTTGTTAATACCTAAGAACTTTCGACGATGATTTTTTTATTATTTGAAAACTGGTGCTTCCCATGTGGTCCCACTTCAATTTGGTCCAGTTCTAACAATGTCATCTATGAGAAAATAATAAAAGTCTTATTTTTACATACAATGCTTGAAGTCGGTTTTCTTTTCCTAAAATGTTATTTATTATTTTCAATAAATCTACTATGTACTTACAACTCTAAATCTTAGATACAAGTTTACCACGTCACTCAAACATCCACTGTTTAATTAGTATTAATTTATAGAAGAAAAAAACACATTTAGAAAATCATACGTTCGCTTTATATCCACGTGTAACCATGATTTATGAATCCCACGCCCCCAACATTTCAATTAGGAGTTTGACGAGTCACTCCAAACCGTTTGTATTGATTTATTTCACCCAATCGCCTTCTTATTTACCAGGAAATGTTGGAAAACTTCGCCATTCAATCGCTTTATTTCAAAACTTTGTGATAAACAGGTCTTTGGGTTACGAAATATTTTTGTTTCTTAATCTTATTTCAATAATTGCCATGTACGGTGGCGAAAAACATTAGAATATTTGGACAATGTTTAAGTATTAATGGTATCTAGAACAGGCTTGCCTAGTGTGGTTACCTCGAAAACTCTTACTTAATATGTAAATGATCGATGATATAGAACTTTTTAAATAGACGCCAGCAGGTCATCTAAAACTGTCAAATTTTCCAATTGAATATTAACCTTATTGTTTTGTTTTAAAGTTGAAAATCAATCAAAGAAATATTGACAAATTATGGTAGCGTTATGTGCTGGCCTACAAATAACATGTACTTTTAATTTCTCTATGGTGAAAATAAATTATTTGTGTTTGATTAATCTTAATCAACTGCCTCATTACGTGATCCTAAGTGCGACTATCACGCTAGACAACACAGAATACTCAAATTTGGACCACTCGGTCTGAGACAACCTGTATATAATAATTATAAACTCTACGAAAAAAAAAATATAAATGATAGTGAAAACCGTTTCCGTTGCTTAGTTTAGAACAAGAAAACGGAAACAAAAAGCAACTTTGTTTTCTACTATTTACTGATACTCTAAGTATTATAATATTATTTTAGAAAAGGAAAAATTCGACCGCGGGCAGGATTCGAACCTGCGTCTTCTGGTTAGGTACACCAGACGCTATGACCACTAAGCCACCGCGATACCTACCCGTCATGTCTCATTTTTCCTTCACATACTGAATTTACGTCTTTATGGTGACGTTAGTAACACCCATTGAAATGCAAGTTTTTTGCTTTTCAACCGACACAACTACTATAATATTATATTATACGTACTATTACTACAACTATTATAATATTGTGCAAAAAATACTTAAAAGCGCCATTGCAGCACTTTAGGAATCTTTACAGAGGCTAGGGTCGACTCCTTTAATGTTATCCAGCATAGAAGAGTCACATCCTATATGTCTAGAGTTGATGTGTGTGGAAACATTAGGAGTGTGGCCGAAAGACTTAAACTCACAAAAAAGTATAGACGATGAATGGCGATTGCCACCTAATCATTATTTGTATAGTATATTATTAATTGTTTGTCATCATCATCATTTATTTATTTATTTATTTATTTAAATGATCACAAAATCCACAGCTCTTAAAAATAACATAAGTATAAATAGAACAGTAATTCTTACAGCCAATTACGGATTTACAATCTACTTTCCATACTTTTGTTGCAAATAGAAAAGACAGAAAAACAAGAAACTGAAATTATTTATATTTAGTTTACTTAATCATTATCATCATCAACCCATATATGGTCCCACTGCTGGGCACGGGTCTCCTCTCATATATTGAGAGGGACTGGGCTATCGTCCACCACGATTGCCTAGTAGAGACTTCACAAACCGTCGAGCAAAATTTTTAAGGTATGCATTCCTCACGATGTTTTCCTTCACCATTTAAGCGAGTGATAATTAATTATTAATACGCACATGAATTCGAAAAGTTAGAGGTGCGTGCCTTGAGTTCGAACTCGAGATCTTCGACTGTGCAGTCCAATGGTCATACCACTAAGTCATCACTGTTTTAATGTAATATTGTAATGTAATGTATTATTTCTCTGTCTTTGTCTTTATACACAATTACTATGGATCAATGTGTCTGAAATAAAGTTATGTGATTAAAAATACAAGGTTAGTTTACGGTAATTGTTAACGAATTAACCGAGATAAAGTTTTAATATCTAACCTGTCTACAACAGGGTTGCTGTTTACACGCCGCTGTGCTAAAGGGCGGCTGGTGGTTTTGTAATAGGGCTGTCACTTACCGGCTTAAAACATAACAGGTTTTTTCCTAATATCTAAAAGATTAAATCTGTTATAAATATTTACTTATTTTATATTTATGCACGGATGGTACAAGGTGGTCTTAATGCCATTAGGCATTTTCTGCCAGACAACCTTAGGGTGATGCAGATAGAATAATATCACAGTAGATGCACTATTTAAAATAATATATTTTTGAATGACTAAGTTCAATATTATAATATAGATATGATAGTCCACTTATTTTTAAATTAATAGGAAGTACAATTTTTATATGGTGCTATTTATACTAAACGTTTGGTTAATTGGTACTTGTAACTACAGGTTACAGGTACCTGAAATAAAATATGTTATTACTAGCTGTTGCTCACGGCATAACCAGCATCAAAGGGTTTTTTGAGACTAAAAGTGCCTTTGTGCTTCTCCAGGATCTAATCTATCTCTGTACCGAATTTCATCAAAATCGGCTCAGCGGTTTAGGCGTGAAAGTACAACAGACAGACAAAAAGAGCTAGATAATACCAAAATTGTATATATCAACTTTGTTTTTTATGATGTAACTATCGACCCGCCCCTGCTTTTTGCACGGCTGCAATATACATGTATTATACATATAAACCTTCCTCTTAAATCGGTTTAAAGAAGTTTATTTCTTATAAAAACTTTACAGTTCATTTAGAATAAGAAATAAGTAATTACAATTCATAATAAAATTTCATTTACCTCTGGCACAATATAGTATGATATTATGATTCATTAACTAAGTAACAATTTATAACAAATAGGAAATTCATTTAATAATTTATAATAAATATCATAAATTTTATACATTCCAATAATAGTATTATTTCCTGATTTTATAATCTAATTACGACCACTTACATAAAATATCAATTATATATCATGCTTACATGCTTTCTTAGTTTAGTTTTAAAAATATTAATGTTTTCACATTTCTTTATATCTGCGGGTAGCTAAATCACTTCTATCTATAAAAAAAATCAAAATCCGTTGCGTAGTTTTAAAGATTTAAGCATACATAGGGAGGGATATAGGGACAGAGAAAGCGACTTTGTTTTATACTATATAGTGATGAATAAACATTAAAAATCTCTTATTTTCTGAAACAAAAAATCACTTTTTTTCGAAAGTCGTTGTCATTTAAGACTTGGTAGGTTACCCATCCACAAACTGGTCGTAGTAAACGCAGCTTCAACTTCGAAGTTCCCACGAAATGCTCATGACAGGAGAAGGAAATGGAAAATAATTACGTAAGTAAATATTACATAATGACAAACACATCATGGGGTACTATTTGTCTATGGGGGAACATCATGTTCCCCCTAATGTCAGTTACATACATTCGGAGTATGTCGCCATACATATATCTCCATATACATGCAGAAATATTTGCTTTCCTTCCTCGCTTTACTCCCCGAAGTATTAGGCAGAGGTGTACATAATGATGACAATTATAAATTATTAATTATATTAATAATGCAAAAATTCAATAATACTAATTGCAAATTTATTTTATTATAATTACTTACTAAATAATTACAATAATTATACAAAAAAAAACAATATTTTGCATTAATTAATTCACTATAAAAAATAAATAATTGCAATTACATTAATTAATTTATTACATAACAAATAATTACAATATAAATATTAATTACAATTCATCTCCCTCTCTCCTATGTTGCTGTGCCCTACAGGGTCCACGATGATCACAAAACTGTATTTATCATCTATTCTTACATTGTGGAATGCAATAAACAATTTGATTTGATTTGATTTGAAAAATACAATACGATCGTATGAATTGAAGTCACATGTAAAAATCAAATTATTTATTCTTGTCTTACACGGGAAATTAAAAAAAAACATTCGAGTATGTAAAACACAGAACATAAAACCTTTTTATAATAAAAAAAAGAAGTAAAACTGAGCAATTCTATTGCTATTTGCTTTAAGATAATGCTGTTAGGTACCTAATTTTGTTATTTTATTCTTACATCAAAAACAAACAAGCAATATTTTTTCTGTCTTTTTATATGCGAAAACATGTAATTGGTAATTAGTTTTTATAACCTGTATCTTATTTTAAGTTATCAATATTGTTTGTTTTCCTAATAAAATAAAATTTCTAAAGTTATTTAGCGAAGGAAAAATTCGACCGCGGGCAGGATTCGTACCTGCGTCTTCTGGTTAGGTACACCAGACGCTATGACCGCTAAGCCACCACTCGCGGTGTCCTGCCCGCGGTCGAATTTTTCCTTCGCTAAATAACTTTAGAAATTAAGCATGGAAAACGCCAAAACATACAAAAAGATAAAATAACATTCTGAAGTATATCTAATCTTCTTTTAGAAGATTCGAAGTAGCGAATGGGTCCCACAAAACGGCAGACGACAACGCGGCAGGCCTAGACGAAGATGGCGGGGTGAGTTTGACTTTTTATGGAAGGATTGGCCCAAAATATCCTTGAACCGTGAGGAATGGAAGGAGGGTAGGGAGGCCTTTGCCCTGCAGTGGGACGACAAAATAATAATATCTAATCTAAATCTAAATAAAAATCTAATAATAATAATAAAAAAGAATCATCATCATCATCCTCAGAGCCTATTCCCAACAATGTTAGGGCCGACCCTAACATCCCTAAAATCTGAAAACCGACTTACAGCTTAACCAGAAGCGGCTGAATATCAGTATTTTTTGGGCTCATGACTACCACTAAAGATTATCAAAGGTGCTCGTATGACAACCAGAACATAGCTTATCGTGCTCTCCGAGGCACGGAGAGTTCTCGGTGTGTAAATAATGATCATCTACAAACTGGCCGCGAGTAGCATAGCTTAACCTTACAGATCGGTTGATCAGCGTGGTTATATCAAAGAAAATAATCTTCAAAATCCGTTTATTTGTAAAATCGTAAAATCACTGTGTAAACAACAAAGTTGTATGCTAACATAATTACACTCATTTGTTAACACTTGAAAATCCATCCATCTCTTTTAATGTTCTAAAATTCCTTTACTAACAACCACACTTTATTTTAAAAAATAAAAACAAATTGGACAACCTAATAAGCAAAGTAGCAGCCCTATTAATTTAATCGGGTAGCTACTAAGGAAATGAGCGGGAATCTTGTAGAAGGGTTAAAATAAATTAAAACGTTTAGCTTTCAAACGAATCACTGAGTGCGTATTACTATGATGATGAAAGGGTTAAATTAAAAAAAAACACGGACTTTTCACTGGCTGCGATGGCGTTAATGACAGTGATTTTGTTCTTGACAAGTTATTTATTTATTAGCAATTGTATCCAAGTATTTATTATAATTACTGTATTCAAAGCTTACCAGAAGACGAATCCTGTCCGCGGTCAAATTTTTCCTTTACTTAATAACTTTACCCCAATCTGTCAAATTTCTTTGATAGATTTTCAACTTTCAAACAAAGAGTGTAAGCTTCATGTCCGATTGGGAAATTTGACAGTTTTGGATAACTTGACCTGCTGGCGTCTGTACATAAAATAACATAGCATAATTACTTACCATCACGCCTATGCTCCCTGAAGGGTTAGGCAGAGGTGTCCTAATAAAATTATTCACTCACAATTTGGCCGGTATGTTTCATCATCAACCCATATACTGTCCCACTGCTGGGCACGGGTCTCCTTACATATTGAGAGGGATTAGGCTATAGTCCACCACGCTGGCCTAGTGCGGGTTGGCAGACTTCACAAACCGTCGAGAAAAATAAGGTATGCAGGTTTCCTCACGATGTTTTCCTTCACCGTTTAAGCGAGTGATAATAAATTATTAATATGCACATGAATTCGAAAAGGAGGTATGCCTTGGGGTCAATCTCGAGACCTTCGACTTGGCAGTCCAATGGTCATACCACTATGCTATCACTGCATTTTACATAAATATCTAATACCTTCTGGCGTTTGTACATATAACACAGCATAACTTACCATCACGCCTATACTTCCCGAAGGGTTAGGCAGAGGTGTACTAATAAAATTGTTTACTCACAATTAGCCGAGGCTTTATTCACCGGGCACAAATCCAAATTCCAAACTACTGATAAATTCATAGCAAAACCCAATAATACTTTTGTACGACCTGGGAATCGACCTCTAGCGTAACAATCACTCTAAGTACCACTGGGCTATTGAGGCAGTTTGACTTACACTTCTAACGATTGTCATAAAGGTTTACATGTCGCCGACTTTACGGGCTCTCCGAGGCTCTTTTCTATATTTCATAGAAATACCAAATAACAATTTACTCAATCTAGTAATCGAACTTAGAACCTTTAGCTCAGCAGCATCGCTTGGCCAATAGTTCATTCAGGCAGTAGGTACAAACAGTTATTTATTTATTTATTTATTTAACTCTTTATTGTACACCAGAAATAGAAACGAAACAAAACAAATTATATCTAACAACAAATGTACAATGGGCGGCCTTATCACTTAAAGTGATTTCTATCTATTAACATTTTATTTATTCCAATTAATTTAATAAATAAACATAAACATTTTATTTTATTGATAAATACTTTATTTATTCCAATTTATTTTAAATAATAAACCTATAAATTGTATTTTATAAATAAAAAAAAAATATTTATTCCATTTTTATTTTGCAAATAAAAGCAAAACAAAAATCTACACTAAAACATTTACAATCTTATTGTAATTTTGCACTATTCATGCCAACTTTTCCTTAAACAAACAAGAATAATAAAGAATATGCTAACAAATAAGTTCATTTTGACCTTACTGTCACATTAAAACCATTTATAACATTAATAATAGGGTACGGTTCAATACATTTTCGACCTTGACCGAATAACCTTCAATTTCTCTTTGATGGGTCGGTTAAAGTTCCTTGTTAGTAAATAATTCAGGTAGTCCAACGAAAATTCTGCTTTATAAATTTAACACTGACTGACAGACAACACACAGTTGTTTAAGCTAGGGGGAGATTATAAGTAGGTATTGTTTTTTTAACGTAAAGCCCTGATAGCCTAATGGTAAGACCATTGGACTGCCAAGTCGAAGGTATCGAGTTCGAGCCCAAGGCACGCACCTCTGACTTTTCGAATTCATGTGCGTATTAATAATTAATTATCACTCGCTTAAACGGTGAAGGAAAACATCGTGAGGAAACCTGCATACCTTAGAGATTTTTCTCGACGGTTTGTGAAGTCTGCCAACCCGCACTAGGCCAGCGTGGTGGACTATAGCCTAATCCCTCTCAATATGAGAGGAGACCCGTGCCCAGCAGTGGGACAGTATATGGGTTGATGATATGATTGTTTTTTTATTGTTGATAGCTTTGTCTTTGACCTCAGTCTCACCTGATGGTAAGCGACGGTGAGGTCAAAGGTGGAACACGCTTACCCAGAAAAAGCCTGTTCACTTTCACCTGAGTTGTAGTCTTAGTGGTTTGCATGTCAGACTGCTGATCACTAGGTCGTGGGTTCGATTCCCACAGAACACAAATATTTATATGATAAACATAAGTGTTTTTGTTTGTCCGGGTGTTTCAGTATTATAGGTATGTAATTAGTAAAACAAAGAAAAAGTATATACCTAAGTATTAAATCCATTGTCTTGTACCCATAGTACAAGTTCTGCTCAGTTTGGGGCTAGATGGTGCTGTGTAAAATTGTCTAAACAGAATATTTATAATGATCTGCTAAGTTCGCTTACATCATAACACTGTCCTGAATAATTTCTAAGCCACGGCGACCGCAACACGTATGCAGGTAACCCTAATTGCTTAGATTTCACGCTGGCTAGACTCCAACTGTCATCTACGCTTACTGTATTGACAATGTAGTACTATCGTTAGCCTTTTCTAAGCTTGACTTTACAAAGCCTTTCCTTTTATATTTTTTTTTAGATTATTAAGGTACAGCAATCTTGGAAAACTGTCATAGTTTTGAAACAATCCTGGCATAGCCGCATGTTCAAAAATACATTCCTCCCCTTCATGTACCTAGGCGAATTTATCACAGGGTTGCAATTGGGCGTTAAAATTCGCCTACGATTTACGATTGGGTAGTTATCGATTATTTCAGCATCAATTCATATTTGGAATTCTTAACAGTACTATGGCAGTTTTCTAATATGGCACATATCCATATAATGGGTTTTCGATGTATAAATGTGATAGATACTTGTGGGTGTAGGTACTGTTGAACTGTGGTTCACCAGTATATTGAGGTTCCATTTAATAAGGGACGAGCCATTAACAGACCACAAATCCAAATTGCGACCTGCTACTGAGAATTTCATAGAAAAACCTAATTACACCGTGCTTGAGAGGTTCAACTCGGAACTCAGGGCTCGAGCCCAGAACCTATCACGTAACATTCGCGCTTAGGACCACTAGACTAACGATGCAGTTAACTGGCAGGCCCAGGCCTAGGCCTAAACTATTGCATCTACCTATCCAGGTAATTCTAATTGCATAGATTTGGCGCTGGCGGGCAGCCAAATGTCGCCGAGAGGTGGCAACGAGATTAATTACAAGAGATTTAGTGTTATAGGCCCCGTAGTTGGCAAACGCTCTTATTTATTGTAGTAATGATTTGTTGTGGGTTCAATTGTAATGCTGTAGGGTTACCTCGTGGCTAAGTTATAACTACGCTGATAGAAAGATATGAAAGAATGAAAATAAATGTATTTACATGGAGAAGATGCACACAGCTGTACAAAACAAATGTACATTAAACAGAAGTTAACTAATTTCTAGCCTAGTGGTATAACCATTAGACTGCCAAGTCGAAAGTCACGAGTTCAAACTCAAGGCACGCACCTCTGACTTCTCGAATTCATGTGCGTATTAATAATTAATTATCACTCGCTTAAACGGTTAAGGAAAACATCGTGAGGAAACCTGCAGACCTTAGAGATTTCTCTTGACGGTTTGTGAAGTCGGACAACCCGCACTAGGCCAGCGTGGTGGACTATAACCTAATCCCTCTCAATATAAGGAGACCCGTGCCCAGCAGTGGGGCAGTATATGGGTTGATGATGATGAAACTAATTTCTATACCACTAAGGTGGCAAACAAGTATACGGCCCACCTAATGGTAAGCGGTTACCGTAGCCTATAGACGCTTGTAACACCTGGGTATCACTTTTGCGTTGCCGACCCTGTAAAACGAAAGAGGAATAGTTGTGTTGGCAGTATAACTGTCAAAGTCCCTGTCAATACTTTAATATTTGATTAATATTAATAATTAATATTTAAATTTTTTGATTAATATTAATAATTAATATTTAATTTAGATTAATATTTGACTAATTTTACTCAATTCATCATCCTATCTAATATTAGGTACATAAAATATGCTTACACCATACCCAGCTCATAATATAGGATAACATGTGCATATATTATCACGCCTATATTCCTCAAAGGTTAGGCAGAGACCAATGTTCATATCACTGGACTGTCACAGGTTTAGTATAAGATTTTTTTAAATTATTTATCATCAAGCCATTTACTGACCCGCTGCTGAGCACGGGTCTCCTCTCAGGTCTATTGAGAGGCATTAAGCTATAGTCCACCACGCTGGCCTAGTGCGGGTTGGCAGACTTCACAAACCGTCGAGAAATATCTCTAAGGTATGCAGGTTTCCTCACGATTTTTTCCTTAACCGTTTAAGCGAGTGATAGTTACATGAATTCGAAAAGTCGGAGGATCGTGCCTTGGATTCCAACTCGAGACCTTTGACTTGGCAGTCCGATGGTCATATCACTAGGCTATCATTGCTTAAATAATGTATTATTATTTAATATAAGAATATTTCATATCAGAATATTCAATACCAGTATAAGTAATATCAGAACATTCAATACCAGAATAAGTAATATCAGAATATTCAATACCAGAATAAGTAATATCAGAATATTTAATACCAGAATAAGTAATATCAGAATATTTAATACCACTAATATTTCATGCAAATAAAACTACTTTACAAAGTAATAAACGGCATAATCTTGAGCCTTACTCATACAATGAAATAGTACCTACATTGAATAGCGGCATTTGAATTATTTACAAGAAAATGGCCGGTTCGTCCGTCCGTCCGTTCGACATAACTTCAATTAACGCTATACAAAGGATGGCGTTATGCAGCATGGTGATATTAATATCGTCTGGCAAACACGGTACGAGGATTTGCACTAAACTTATTGGTTCTACTCTGATATAACATTTTCCAGTGAATTTTGGGTATAACTGTCAAAGCGAACAGGTACATAATATGATAATATATTGAATATTTTAGATGTGTTTCTAGTTCAGTTTTAGAAACTGTGTTTAGATTTGTGTTCTGTTAATAATCCAAGCTCTTTTATATTTGAATTAGAACATAATGGTGAACTGTGGATGTATGTACTTCAGTATTATCAAATCATTAATCTATATATTGGCCCACTGCTGGGCACGGGTCTCCTCTCAGTATGAGAGGGATTAGGCTATAGTCCACCACGCTGGCCTAATGCATGTTGGCAGAATTCAAATGACTTCGAGAAAATCTGTAAATCATGCAGGTTTCCTCACGATGTTTTCCTTTGCCGTTTTAAGCGAGTGATAATTCATAATTTCGAAAAGTCAGGTCAGAGGTGCTTGCCTTGAATCGAACTCGCGATTATTGACACAGCAGTTCAATGGCCATATCACTAGGCTATATCTGCTTCAAAAAATCTAGAAAGTAGAACTACTACGCTAGAAGTTGCATTCAGGAGGATCCAATTGCCAGGTCAGGAAGATTGTTAGTGATGTAATTCTCATTAGCAGCACGAAGTTTGGATTTGTTACCAGTTAATGGCAATAGGCTCGCCCCCTGTCACATAATAATAACAAAGTTTAGTGTTCAAAAAAGGTTACATTTGGTATATATATGGGCACTAGATACCGCACTGGGATACCCTGTGTTGCAGGATCTAGTCTTTTTCGACAGGTTACAGGTTGTAAGTTATAATAAGAAACAAATGCAATGCAGCGTTCATCTTTATGCTCTAGGATATTAGTTCAAAAAGACATGGGATCTAATCATACCAGTGAACTGGTTTACATTAGTACACCTCTGCCTAACCCTTCGATGAATACCGGTATGCTAAAGAAGCACTATAAAATAGGAAATATTAATTAATACAACTTTTCATGCTTACAGGTTTGTCAGCTCATCACTTTAAATTAATAATAATAAATATTTTTGGACATTTTTACACAGGACCATCTAGTCCCAAACTAAGCAGAGCTTGTACTATGGGTACTAGACAATGGATATAATACTTATATAGTTCTTTTTTGTAAATATATACTTATAAATAATAAGAAACACCCAGACAAACACAAATACTCATGTTTTACAAACACAAATATTTGTGTCCTGTGGGAATCGAACAAACGACCCCATGATCAGCAGTCCGGCCACTACTCGAACCACTAGACCACAGACGTCGTCAGATTTTCGTCAAATTGAATGAGTTGTGTTTTTTAATTTATTTTTTAAGACAGCTCGCTCTGTGGATCTAGCCCTGTGTTGCGAAGGACTTTATAAACATATAATTAACTGACACAAAGTACACCCACACTCGAAACACTCCCAACACACTCGGGTGGAAATCGAACCCATGACACCCACCTTGGTGGTAAGGTGGCCACCTTAACCACTACACCTAACGTGCACTCAATGGGTACCATTTCCTATTTTCATTCCTCGTTTCTTCTAGTATGTCTTAAAGTAAGCCGTGTCGAACAAAAACTTGCTTTTCAATAGGTGTTACTGACGTCACCATAATGTCGTAAATTCAAAATGTGATGGCAAAATTCGATATGGCGGGTAAACTCGCGGTGGCTTAGTAGTCATAGCGTCTGGTATACCTAACCAGAAGACGCAGGTTCGAATCCTGCCCGCGGTCGAATTTTTACAAATCGATAGGTAACAATATAATGTTACCATTAAATTGTTTTTTTAAGTGCTACTAAGTAAAAATGGATGAATTTGTCTATTATTTCTGAACTTCTGATTTTATTTATAATGTACCAAATTACTATGACCGAATAACTTTATGTCACTGATTACCCAAGGTTTGCCTTAGTAAGGCTGCACAATTTGGGTGGGCTTCCATGAAGCTATTGAGTTCAATAGCTTCATGGAAGCCCACCCAAATTGTGATTTATTCACAGACAAAATTATAATAAATAATGATCACGTACGTCAAGTTTTGTGAGTGTAGTTAGCCTTAGTGTTTAATCTTATTTTTTATTTTTTTTTATTTTAAATTCTATATTTTTTGTTATTCTGTCCTCTTGTTTTAATTCTAGTATAAAAATAATTAGTAATAAATATCATTGATCATGTAACAATAAAAATGTAGGGTAGCTATCAGTAATTATATCATCAAGACGCCCACCACCTCAGTCTACCCGTGACCATGGACGCTGTAAAGGGTCCGAAACGTCGGGATTAATAATATCAATATAACGCGATGAAATCCGTAAAAAGTAGTTTTATTTCAAAATTATAAACCGTGTTATTCAAAGTAAATAAATAATTAAAAAAATGTTATTTGTTTCAGTATCGTACAGTCGTCTCCACCCTGTATATAGTGTTCAAGGCGTGGTTCGATCGTGCATAACACGCTCTCAATTAACGTTCTGGTGACAAATTAATGTGGTCAATGTATACCGAGGGTGTGGCGCCCCGCATTGTCCGTCTACCTTGAAGCATCATGTCACAATGTAATAGCACACTATTAGTAATTTAACATCATAGGGTCAACATGGTCTAGACACAATCTATATTTAAATTAATAATAATTATTATTATTAACTTTTCGAGTTTATGTGCGTATTAATAATTAATTACGACTCGCTTAAACGGTGAAGGAAAACATCGAGAGGAAACCAGCTGTAACCTTAGAGATTTTTCTCGAAGTGGTGTTTGAAGTTTTTTTTATAGTCCGGAAAATCCTCATGGATCCTCCGCCACCCGGAGAAGTGGCAGGGTATGTCGGACTCATACCGACTAAAAACCACACTTGCCTTCACCTGCCCTATTGTCATGGGATCCAAGAAATTTCCCACGATCATGACAGGCTGTGGTCTATCAGTCGCTGGACCCCATTAATTAGCGAGGCCTTTCCTCACATACCGATTGAAGGCACGTGTTTGCCGCCCACGTTTAAGCGTGCCGCCTACTGGGAACCAGTCATTAAGGATATCGATACGCGAATATTAGACCTTGAAATAAAACGGGTGGTATTTAATACTTTAACTGTTAATCCCCTTTTTTCAATCAAAATATTCGAAATTAGCACCAAAAATACTGAATTGCACACTAAATTTGCTCATCAAATAAATCATCTATATAAAAGTCACCTCAAAATATTGTTATATACACTCAAAACATTCAGATTTAGTTCGTTGTGTGGTCACAGTTCTAACCTAACCTAACCGATATCTGTATTTGGTGCTCAATCAGTAATTTAGTTGCTCAATCAGTATTTTTGATACGCGGTTTATTAAATCCCAAATAAAACTACTATTTACGGATTTAATTGCGTTATGTTGATATTATTAATCTCGGCGTTGCGGACCCTTTACAGCGTCCGTGGTCACGGGTAAACTGTCTACCTATGACCATGGACGCTGTAAAAGGTATCGGTATCGGGTACCGATATCGGTATTGCCCAGAAACTGCGTAACGGAGGTCTGATGGCAGTGGCTTCATGTAAAATACTGATTTTCATCTGCATCTTGTTAGACGGGAATCCGACCCCAACATAATTGGAAAGAAGCTACAAGTATGATTAATACTAAAATTATTTGATTATAAATTGATAATAATAAAATATCCAAGACCTATAAACCGAAAAGAAACATATACGGTACTTAAACGAATAAAAAACATTACTTCTCCCCTTTACTACGCTATAATCGACGGCCTATTTCGTTGGAAACTTCTTGGGTAGTAAAATAATACCATATTATGGACGATAAAACGCTAAGAAGAACAAAATATTTGTTGGTGTATTCCAGTATTTCTATAATACAAAAAACATAGACGCTGAAGACTAGATGTGACAAGAAGTATTTAAGTGTGTTTGTATGTGTATATTAAAAATTATAACACGATATACCATCACGCCTATATTTCTCCAAGGTTTAGGCTAATACTCGTATGTAGATATCCAAGTTCTCCAGTATGTTTAATACGAACTATATTTTTAAATACAACACAATATACCATCACGACAGTATATTATATGTTAGGCAGAGGCGTACATACAATGTACACCCACAGTGGCGAACAGTAACTGTGGGTATCATGATTAGGTCCAATGTAATAGGAAGCGAGCTTATTGCCATTAACCGGTCACGAATCCAAACTCTGAGCTGCTACTGAGATATTCATACGAAAATCCAATATCAATTTGGCCGATCTGGAAATTGTACTCGGAACCTCAAGCGTAGCAGTCACGCTTACGACTGCTAGGCTAATGAGGCAGTCAAATCGTATTTTGTAATAGAATAAAAAATTATTAAATTTCGAAAACTTTAAACATTCATTTCTGATCGTGTTGGAATAAGGCACAGACATTAACTACGCTTAACCTTACACTTCAACTGCGCTTCCACTCAGGCACTTCTAGTTTTCATACATCCTCATACTTACATAAGCTTTGAGTGTCGAGGCTCACCATTTTACAGAGCAATGCACCAGACAAAGGCCACACATTACCTCCAGTCACTCCCGAGAGGACCCTCTGTAAGAGTGACTGTTATGTTCTGCTTGTGTCACCATTTTCTACTGATTATCACCGGGCTTAGTGGCTAACAACTGTGCTTTGGTGATACAAATAAAAATGTTCGAGTTAATATCTAAATATGCGATTGTAAGAAGGGATGTTTGTTTGTCTGACGACGTCTGTGGTCTAGTGGTTCGAGTGTCCAACTGCTGATTATGGGTTCATAGGTTCGATTCCCACAGGACACAAATGTTTGTGTGTTTTATATTTTTGTCATTTTCCATGCTAAGATTTTTAAAGTTATTGAGCAAAGGAAAATATCGACCGCGGGTAGTTTTCGAACCTGCGTCTTCTGGTTAGGTACACCAGACGCTATGACCACTAAGCCACCACAAGTCCTACCTACTACGTCTTTTGCCTTCACATTTTGAATTTACGTTTTTATGGTGACGTCAGTAACACCTATTGAAAAGCAAGTTTTTGCTCCTCAACCGACACGACTTACTTTACAGTTAGTTCAATGTCGAACGATGCCACCTTACCTACTAACTACCTTTTTGTATTTTGTGCCATTATCCATGCTAAGATTTTTTGCATCCTTCCCACGGTGGAATTTTTCCTTTGCTTCATAACTTTAAATATAATTATGTGTGGTTAAAACTGATTTCAGAAACATTGCATATCGGATTTTGACTTGGCCACGAGCCCCTCTTCTACGTCACTGCAAACAAAATATTATTTCAAGTGTTAATTTCAATATCTATGAATAGTTTTTGTTTTGTTAATGTATCCCTATAACTTGTTCGATAGATATAAATCAACATTAACAATTTAAAGCAAACTTTAATGGTTTACTTTAACTTAACGGTTACGGAGTCCTATAGTTATTTTAACCGCAGATCAAACCAGTCTGTCAGCATTTCTGCATAACGACCGCGATGACATCTTGCGGTGGACTTGTGAGGTTGAAACTTGAGGCGATAGTTCTATTTTAGGTATTGTCACATTCCTTGTCTAGTACATTTTCTAGTCAATGCGTTTGCATTAAAGGAAGGAATGAGTTCTACAAGTATCTATAACTACTAATATAGATAGTGATAGCCTAGTGGTATGACCATTGGACTGCCAAGTCGAAGGTCTCGATTTCGAATACAAGGCACGCACATCTGACTTTTCGAAAAATAATTAATTATCATTTGGAAAGAAGAGTAAATGCGGGAAATAAAGTGAATGGTGCTATACATGCGGTTGTGGCTAACCAGTCGGTGTCAAAAAAGGCACGGATGGCTATCCACAACGGTGTGTTGGTACCTACACTTATGTATGGAAGTGAAAGTTGGGTATGGCAGAAGAGACATGAAAGTAGAATAAATGCTGTAGAAATGCGTTCCCTGCGAAGTATGTGCGGTGTAACTCGGAATGACAGATTGAGAAATAGTGTGATAAGAGAACGTTGCGGCTTAAAAGACGATGTAGTGACGAGAATTGAGAAGAATATGCTGAGATGGTTTGGGCATGTCGAGAGAATGGATGAAAGGCGACTAACAAAAAGGATTTATATGGCGAATGTCAGTGGAACCGCCGAGAGGGGACGCCCTAGAAAAACTTATACCGACCTTATTGGTGAGGTTCTTCAAAAAGGTCAGGTGCGTAGTACTCGCAACCGGCGTGTATGTATGACAAGATGTATGAATGTGGTCGAAGCGAAAGAAGTTTGCAAGAATCGTAGCAAGTGGCGTTCTTTAGTTTCTGCCTACCCCTATGGGAAAAAGGCGTGAGTGTATGTATGTATGTATGTATCATTTGCTAAAACGGTGAAGGAAAACATCGTGAGGAAACCTGCCACAAAGATTATCTCGACGGCGTGTGAAGTCTGCCAACCCGCACTAGGCCAGCGTGGTGGACTATAGCCTAATCTCTCTCATTTTGTGCGAGGACCCGTGCTCCGCAGTGGGACAGTATATGGGTTGATGATGAATACAGCAAAGCTGACGAGTTTTTTTGTTTGTTTTGTTGAACCCGCTAATCTCAAAACTACTGGTTCGAATTGATAAATTCATATTGTGTTGGATAGTCCATCTAACGAAGAAGGTTATAAGTTGTTAGGGCCCGAGCCAGGCTGCTAAGGCTAAGGTCCCCAAGCTAAGTTCGATTCCTAGGTCTGGTAGTGGTTCATTAACTAACTTGATTTTTATGCCTAATTTCGCCTACTATATCTAATAATCATTTTACACTACTAAGATTAATAATAAATAATTACTATACACCTCTAATAATTATTAAAAAAATAGTTCATAAATGCATCTTTCTTTCTTTCAATTCGATCCTAACGCCATCTAGTTGAAAAAAAGAAAACATTATCTATGAAAAATAATCTATCTTAATAATCCGCCTACCAAGGACCTCTTTCTACTATTCTACTACCTAACTACTCATTAGATACAATCCATTAACAAGAAAACAATAGATAGTGTGCGAATAAAAAAATGCATTATGTGAACGGCGATTTTATTGAAAACTACCCACATTGTTTCGATTATTTGACACTACTGATCTATGCATTGTCGTGGTCAGTGCAAAAAGAAATGTCGCGGAGTGTCGTCGTTCTTAATCGCTTTGAAATTGGCGAAATTGGTGTTTCTTTTGGTGAACTTCTGTGTGGATTGTGGATTGTAAATCCCATCTTAGTGGAAATATTCGTGTTGAGAAATGGTATTATTCGTGTCGAGTACATAGTGAGAATATTAGTGTCGCGTAGTGCAATAAGAAGTGATATCATAGTGATACGATCATTGGAGTGCCCATATTCTCGAGTTCGAAACCAAGTCACGCACCTTTGATTCATAAAAAATAGGACTGTATAATAGTTAGTTAATTATCACTGGATTAAACGGTGAAGGAAAACATCGTGAGGAAAGTTGCATACCTGAGACATTTTTTTGATGGCGTGTAAAGTCTGTCAACTCGCATTAGGCCAGCGTGGTGGACAATAGCCTCTCATTCTAAGAGGAGACCCGTGTTCAGCAGTGGGGCACACATTATATGGGGGCCATGTTTGTCCCGGGTTCGTGGCAATATTTGTGTTGCATAATAATGTCGAGGAGTGCAAGATTCGTTCCATGTTTGTAACAATCACCGTATCGCATAGTGATAATATTCGTGTCGAATAGTGGCAGGATTCGTGTCGAAAAGTGGCAGTATTCGTGTCGAATAATGGCAGTATTCGTGTCGAATAGTGGCAGTATTCGTGTCGAATAGTGGCAGTATTCGTGTCGAATAGTGGCAGTATTCGTGTCGAATAGTGGCAGTATTCGTGTCGAATAGTGGCAGTATTCGTGTCGAATAGTGGCAGTATTCGTGTCGAATAGTGGCAGTATTCGTGTCGAATAGTGGCAGTATTCGTGTCGCGTAGTGGCAGTATTCGTGTCGAATAGTGACAGTATTCGTCCCGCATTACTGGCAATATTTGCCGTAGTTGTGTGAAGTGTGTGTGACACGTAATGGTAAAACTAAGTGGTAGCTGGTGGTGGTACCCAGGTGGTAGCTGTCAGATGTCGGGTTCAGTGTTCACGGTGAGTACCCCTTAATTACCTATATTTTATAACAATTTTGTGGTATTTCGAAACTCTTGAACCATTGACCGTAAATTGAAGTAAACTCTTATCTTGCTTCCGATTACGCAAAAGGAAGGGTAATGAATCTTCAGTATATGTATAGACATGGACGCTTTTGTTTTACTTTCTTATTTTCAGCAGTGGAGTTATTTTGTATGATAAGATTTCTGTATCTCTGTAACTCTCTGTAAAATTCCAGACCTAAAAATTCAAATACATGTACCATAAACTGCAGGATTAGCTTAGTGGTGATCTCCCTTATGACACGTGAGTTGATATGTTTTGCTAGATGAGCACAGCCCTAATATAGTACCTATATACATTTTCCAGTTCATTCTCCCAAGCTTAAGTAAACCTACACTTACATTATTATACTTACATTTCTCAAAGACACATTGCAATCATTAGTCTGGTGGTCATCAAAAGCTCATTTTGTATTTTTTTTCTAGTGTGACTGTTGGAAAAAACGGTAAAACCTAATTGAGATGAAGTGGAATTGATCCCAGATTAGATACTGATGTCTGGGATGCCTAATTACTGTCGATAGTTGATGGTTTATATAATTCCATGTGACGTATACATATATACCTACGTCACTTGTAATTTATGGTAACAATCTAGGTTTTTTTAGGATACATTCTAGGATACATAGATATAAATTAATTTACAGTATTATTATTTTTTACTACTAAGGTGGCAAACAAGCATACGGTCCACCTGATCTTAAGCGGTTACTGTAGCCTATAGACGCTCGTAACACCAGGGGTATCATTTGTGCATTGCCAACCCTATAAAATGAAAGAGGAATAGTTGGGTTGGCAGCGGTATAAGGGTCAAGGTCCCCCCACTGCCAACACAATATTTCCCTACGGAGCACTGGCCACCTTGCTCACCGTAAGGAACACAACACAGCTCAAAGCAGTGTTATTTTACTTCGATTTTCCACAAGGCGGAGGTACTTCCCCAGTCGCGCAGCTTCAATTTGAGTGGAATTACTCCCACTATGCGCTACCTTTCGCCTCTGCCATACACTATATTAAAAAACTCAAATTTTAAAAACTACAAAGCAAACTAAACTAAACTTTCATATTTCAATATCAAGAAATTGATAAATTAAACGATTTAAAAATAGAGGAAGAGTAGCTTAAATGTTAGTGGTCACAGATGTGGTTGCTACGCGTGAGGTCTTGGGTTTGATTCCCAGGTAAAACGAAGTGTTATTAGCTTTGTTTCTATGAAATTCTCACTACTTACATACGTTTCTCTGTGTCTTCAGTTATTGTAATTGGTATGTACCGTTTTAATTGAAGTAAATAAAATAAATAAATAATAATGGCCGTATGCGTGACTGCCACGCTAGAGGTCCTGGGTTAGATTCCTAGGTTGAGCAAAGTGTCATTGGGTTTTTAAATGAAATTCTCAGTAGTTGCTCGAAGTTTAAATTTTTGCCCGTTTAATGGCAATAGGCTCAACCCTTATTATATGGTACCTAAATATACCGCCGTACATTAGTACACCTCTGTCTAACCCTACAGGGAAACAGGCGTGATGGTATGTTATGTGTAATGTTTGTAAATTCTCAGTAGCAGCTCGATATTAGGGTATCGTATCGTATACTCATAATATATGGTACTCGGTATCATACATTATGAGCAAGAAGGGTAAGTAAATAAAATAATATTTTAATAAAAATCAAAAGATTTATTTGTGATAAATAAAATCTATCACATTAAAATAATGACAAAATTAATATTCGCATGCAAAGAACAAAACACTGTTTCATGCAATATTTTTATACATTTTGTTTCTTTTTAAACAACAAAAAAAAAGTTATTTTGCCATTAAGTAGGTAAAACTATCATGCCCATAGAATGAGGTGATTTTTCTTATAAAGCTTTTCCCGTAACTAATATTGCTTATATTTACATTTAAATGAATAATTAAATGTGGCACACGAAATCTTAAATAATAATAACTTTATGGATTTAAAGGTCGTCACACACTTTGCGGAATCTTAATTATTATGGAACTATTAAGATGCGATCCTAATTTCTTTTCACTACACAATTATCACAGAAAATATGATTTTTCTACATCATTGACGATTTTAGCTATATATTTATTCTATCTAAATAATATTTTCTGTCGTACAATAAGTTTGAAAATAACTAAGCGACAGTAAAAGAGATGTTAATACTTAATTTTAATTTCAATAGAACAAAATTGATACAATCTATTTTATTTCTAAAAAAAAATATTTTCAGTCTGTATACTTTCTAAACAAGTGAATAACTACATTGGAAATAAATGGAATTATTATAAAAAAATCGATAATCGATTTATTTATTGAGCAATCGTAAAGTGCTATGTTTGGATTGGATATATAAAAAAAAACTGTTACCTAAATAAAATTCACACAAATAAATGCGAACATTATATACAGGGTGTAATAAAATATATAAAAGTTATTTTTTCATGCATTTTATTTACAAAAATATAATTTATTTTATACAGAAACAAGCAAGTGTTTTTATTTAAATTTCACTGTTCATTTCCATTTCATTGAATATATAAGTTTCGTCTTCAAATAAAGTATGAGTCATCGTAATTATTTCGAAGCACAAAAAAAAACTTTTTTTTAATTTATGCAAAATTGTAACTTTGAAACAGACAATAATATTTTTCTTCATTATCTTGCTTCATTCTTAATTAAAACGCCTGAATACTTTTACGAAAAAGAAAATATTAAGTTTCTCTCTTTTGTCAGTTACTACAATTACAAATTCTTCGATATTTTTTACAAACAATTTATACAAGTCTTCAGACTTATTCTATCGTATGTACACCTCAGTCGTTTAATGTTTAGGAACATAGTATGTTACATATACAACTATAACTCTAGCTGTATTTGAAATCAATGTCCATTTTTTAGTTTAACCATTTTATTGGCAACCCTGGTGCGGTCAAGCCAAGAATTCAACCTTGCACTTATGTTCTTACTGACACAAGTGACATTATTTTCTCTTCTCGCCCCGCACCCTCTCGACAGCTCCAAGTAAGCTCCCTAAGCTAAATCCCTAAGCTCTAAATTATCCTCGCGTTCCCCTCATACCGCAATCGGGTAGCCAATTAAACGATTAAACTACACAAGTCTTACAACATCACACCTTCACTATACGTGCGTAGCTTGCGATGGTTGACTGCCATTACCTGTGAAAAATGACAAGAATTAGCTTAAGTGATATTGAGAAAAAAGTGTTCTAGTTAATGCAAAGGAGGTCATTTATTATTTTTAAAACGGCATACAAATTGCGTGAGATACTTTATGTAACTAGTCCTTTCCGACACTGTGCTAAGTAAAAAATTGTTTTAGTAAAAATGCGACATGCTTTTTAATAAGGGAGATACTCAGACTTTCTAAAAGGAAAAAAAACATGTAATATGATAAAACACAGTAATAAAAGAAGAAAATATTTAAAATAACAGTAATGATGTGCAACTCTGTATAAAAGAGAATCGGAGTAGTAAAATATGAAAGACACGACAACTTTAAAGTTAATTCTTGTATTAATCATAATACTAATATATAATATTCTATAATTTAGTGTTATAGTCATATAAAAATTTTAAAAATTCCAACCCAAACTGTAATATTTTTCAACAATCAGTATTAAATTGAATATTGAAATTTCTTGAAATATGAAAATAATGACAGCCTATCACGAAAATGTATTTTAAGTACAATTTTCATTCGATTTTATTTATACACTGCGTGACAAGTTCAAATGTAACGTAAAATTAAGTAAGACACAATCTAAAAATAAAACTACGAAACAAAAACTCAACCCCTTGCCTAACAAAATAAAACCAACTACCTCGAGTAGCAAGTTAGTAACCCGATAAATAATTCAAGTCTCAGTTCTGAATGCAATTAGATTTATGCGACTTTGCGAAGCCATTGCGGGTAAGATCGATCGTAATTCTCTTTAAGTTCTAAACACAAACAATTGTGTTGAATTAAGCTCACGACGGTCAAACTTGCCAATATAACTTTGCAGACAGCCTAGGTGTTTTGTGTAAATAAATGTATTTCTTGCATGCTTTCGTTTGACGCTTAGCCTTTTTAAAGATACTTTTTTGTAAAGCTTTTCTTAGTTAACTAAGTAACTTTTGTTTTTTCATCTTTAAATTTAAATGAAGGTAAGTTTAAAGAAATATCTAGGTGTAATCTATTTTAATGCTTATTAGGTTCGTTTTTATTTTAGTTACTGAGTGAAAAACTTCGATACGTTCTTACTTTGATACAAGCAATATAGAAATCATGTCTCCTTTGAAATAGAAAATCGTGATTACGATTAAAAAATAAAACTGTTGCTCTTTTATATTAATATTCGTTGGACTTTTTTCAAAATAAATTAATTAGTAACGAAGCGAGAAAGCAGAAAGTTTATAGAGAATAACTGAACACTAATAAAAAAACAGAAATTAGGTGCAAACCATCCGAAAAGATACTTAAGGTAAAGCATTCTCTATATTGAATACTGCTTACCCGTTACCCCGTGACGCCTATTTACCTGTAGGTAAAACGACAGAGCTTCTGACGGCAGAGTAAGGCGGCGGTGCGGGCGTCGCCGCTGGCTTGGCTGTGTGAACTTGACTGCTGTAGCCTGAATAGAGAAGAGGTTTTATAATTTTGTAGTATATTTAAAAACAAAGGAAAAATCTGCATTCATAATCTCTCTGAAAATAGTCTAATCTACATTTATACTATTTTTTGTTTGAAGTAATAAGCATATTATAAATTGAATCAATTGGTATAGTAATATTTGTACGCGGTCTCAAATACCTTTTAAGAACTGAATCCAGTGGTCTAGCTTAACCTAGATAGACTATAGGGGAGGTAGATACTACGTAAGCCAATTCTGATAGGGAACCGGTTTAAATTTATGTCTACAGATATGATAAAGTGTGTAAACAATCATAAAATGGTAAAATAGAAATTTAAATTTATGTTAATGATTTCTAGCCTGGGAGGCTATTAAGTTACCTACATTGAAGAAATAATTTATGAAATTAATTGATATCTCAGGATAGATTAGATATCAATTAGCAGATCCTTAGAAAATTTCTTAATGTCAGTAACTAACGAAACAATTCCACTATTTCCTCCCATTGTGAAATACCACCAGGCCTACCAGTAGGTAGACCTTATATACGAGTGACTGTTGCGTAGCTCTTGTTTCTACTTACCAATATTACTATTTCTCAAGTACGGATTTCCATAGGTGGCTGAGTATCTTAAGTCCACATTTGGCTGTTGTGTGTTGTGTTGCTTGGCATTAGGCTGGGCATAGATAGGCATTGGTGACGCTGTCAAAGAAAAAAAAACCTATAAATTCATATTTGACGACCTCTGTGGTCTAGCGGTTCGAGTGCCGGACTGCTGATCATGGGGTCGTGGGTTCGATTCCCACAGGACACAAATATTTGTGTGGATAAAACATGAGTATTTGTGTTTGTCTGGGTGTTTCTTATGTATTATAAGTATGTATTTACAAAAAAAAAAGTATATATGTATTATATCCATTGTCTAGTACCCATAGTACAAGCTCTGCTTAGTTTGGGACTAGATGGTGCTGTGTAAAATGTCCCAAAAATATTATATTATATATTATTATTATTATATTATGTATTCTCTTTCCAATTTAAATTATATTTCAAATTATTACCCTTTCAATCACAAACGTTTCATTATTTCTCATCACGTATCCACACATAAACCAGTGATAATATGATCATAGAACTGCCAAATCAAAGGCCTCGAGTTAAAATCCAAGGAACGCACCTTTATTTTAGATAAATATTTTTGAAAATCGTGTGCGTATTAATAATTAATTGATTATCATACAGGAAAATATCGTGAAGAAAGTTGCATACCTGAGAGATTTTCTCGACGGTTTGTGAAGTATATACTATAGCCAAATCCCTCTCATTCTGAGAGGCACTGGTCTCCTCTTAGAGACCAGTAACATAGCATATTTATGGGTTAATAACGATGACGTATCCTAATCATGACACACGATTCCGGTACTACCAGAATCCCTCTAATTTCTTCAATCCATATCTTGTCCATTCGCAAGGAAAAGTACAAATAAATTATGTTTCATTATTTTTTAAACTGTGACTATTAAAACTGTAAAATAATGTACAGCAACAAACGGAACTAAAGTTTTCGCTCAACTAGTCGGCATGTCATTTACTCTGAACCACTCACCATCGCCAACGGGAAGCCCCAAATTATTAATCGCGTCCGTTTCGTCTGAAGACTTGCTCGTTCGTTGTAACGTGTTATTTTGCGATCCATTACCGGCTGACAACGGGAGCGTCGACGCTGTATCGATGCTGCGCGTCAATGAACCTTGTAGAGATCTGGGAAGCGATATTATCGTTTAGTGAGGGATATAGTGGTAATGTAGACTGTTGTTAAGTATTAACAAAGGATTCATATCTAGTTTAGTACTTAGATCTGAAGCTTATTCAAACTGCATTTTGATGATTGTAATGTAGCATTTATAGAATTATGAAAATTTAATCCTGCTGAATTGTAAAGTAACTTTGACAGCATATTTATTTAGTACTTATTTCTTATAGTAAAAGATAGTGGATTATATTTACACCATATTTCAAACAAAATTATACTTTATTCTAGACTGTCGATATTTATTTTAAACTTAGTATCAGTAAATATTAACATAACATATTTTGCATAAAATTACCAAAATATATGGGCCAATGTAAATTGCCAATATCAGATTGAATGTAAATAATAAAATATAAATAGCAATTGATTAATCTAACTGATGAAAGACTTTTCATTTAAATCCTATAGTATTTTGTTTTGCAGAAAAGCTTTTGACTATAATTGTTTGCAATACTCAAAAGCATTTTTTTTTTAAATATAAAATAAATACTACTATTCTAACAAAACACGGAGAATAAACCCATTCTTAGCACAGACAGATCTTGACAATAACGTGTGTAGAATAAACCATTTTATTTTATTCTAACATATAAAAAACACTATTTGAACATCTCACAAAACAATCTAAACAAAAAATCAAAAGAAAACCACATTTTTCATGTCCATTTTAGGGTTGTCCATTAAGCGATGCTAAGAAAAAGAAAAAAGTTCTTGACAATGGCTCATTAATACGTGTGAAAAAAGAACCTAGCGTTGATTATTTATCTAAAGTATGTATGGTTAAGTTTAATTTATTTCACCTCAGACTGTACACATTCAGTACAAATTCTTTTGCAACGTAACCCTTCCTATGAAATATGATAAAAATACACAAAATAAATACAGATTGGTTACCGTAGTGATAAGTGGGTGACAACCCTAAATCCCCTTTTAACCCCGACAATAAAGAAAATAAAAATAAAATAATCATGTACTTACCTACTGGGAGGTTCTAGAGTGGGCGATTGTACTCGAAGGTGGGGCGGGGGGGCGTACCCCTGCGGGTAGTCGTACACGTACCCCGCGGGGCTCTGCCATGAAACATGTAATACCACCTTTATTTTACCGCAGTAGTTTATGCAGCAGGTTAAGAGCAGAAGTACCAATTAAAGCAAAATTGAATCGCTATAAATTCTTTTGTAGAGGAGATTTTTGTTAATATTTTTGAAAGAAAGAAAAGAAAAGAAACATTTTAAGAACTACCTAGTTACTACAAGTAAAGAAATAAAAGAAAGAAAATAGAAGGTATAAAACCGTGTCAAAATTGCTCACTAAATTGTATTTTTTATTAGACAACGGAGGATTAGGGCTGCGTATAAAGTCGTATTTTTCGTGTTTTATATTTTTCGAGTTTTTTTTTTTAATGTGCTATATTAGGTCCTGTTAACATTATTTAGTTTTTTATAGGAATTACTATTACGTCATTATTATTGGAATTATTGAATTTACGGATGTAATTATTATCTGAATGATATTTTTTTTATTATTAACTTCATCATCTTCCTGCCCTTGTCCCAATTTATTTGGGGTCGGCGCAGTGTGTCCTTTTCTTTTCTATTATTTATCTTTATTCATATATTTTTTATTATTATATTATGATTTACCTGTAATACAGGCTTCTGTCGAAACCTACTTCAGGCACCAGTCTCTCACAAAGTTAAATCCTTGTTTGTGCACTATTGTTAAGCATTAAGTTATTTGTGAAGACTAAATAAACGTATTTATTATTTATTATCAGAGGGATAAAAATACAGTAAGTTACAGTAGTATTTAAGAGTTACAGGACGTGTGGAACTTTTGCTGCTTATATTTTTATGGAATCGTACAAAAGGTATTATTTCAGATAAGTTGTGACTGTCAAATTGGTTTCTTTTTCGCTTTTGTAGTTTGATCTGAATTCGAGTTTGCGAAAATAAGTTTTTGCCTTTGAAGTAGCATATGATAAGGTTCTTTGTAATAAAAGTAAAAGCAGAATAAAAGAAAAAAGTTTTTGTGTGCTTCGAAAACCAATTATTTATTGTTTTATAAAACAAAGACCAATAAAGCAACAGTATGTTGCTTGATTGCTCTAGTGATCTTGGGCTAAATTTATTTTTTTGTTCACCTAGATATAAGTGCATGCTGTGACTTTCTTTAATTGGAGGAGCGCACCTTTTATAAAACCATGTGCCTATTTTTATGTTTAACATGTATTGTGTGTATCCTGTGTTGAAGGTCCATAATAAATAAATGCCCTGGCAGGCAGTAATTTTAGACGAAGTGAGGACCATCAGAACTTTGTAACCCATTATTTTCTGGGCAATACCGATAATCTGAGGTTAGACTGCTTATCAGGCTTTTTGTGCTTCTAACTACCACTAACGAATATCATACGTGATCATATGACAACCGGGACCGACAACTTATTACTTAACCGCAATTAACTTACTAATATTATATTTTATAAGATCGAAACATCGAAATCTGTCATCGACAGTCAAATTGAGAACGTCCTCCTTTTTTACTCAAAATAAATTAAAAGTGCAACCCTACTTATTTTACGCACACATATTCGAGTGTTTCATCTTACTTATGCAGTTTTATTTTATTTTTTGAGTTTACCAACAATTGATTATATTTAAATAAACACTAAAATACATTTAAGAATAAAAACAATAACGTAACAATTACTTAAACAATAATAGAAGAAGTTGTAGTAGGTATATGGAAGAGTTTCTGTATTTGAGACGGAGTATGGTAACCCTATTAACAATTGACTCACCTTAAAATAGGGGTCACTATACGTTGGGTCGGAGTAGTCGTTGCTATATCGAAACTGCATCAGTGGGTCATCGTGGCGGTGGTTTGGGAGTGGCACCGGACCCGCAAGGGGCAGCCCTGCGTGAAGCTTGCTGTCTGATCGATCGGAGCTCGTATAGTCCTGGGGAGAGAAGACGGTGAAGTAGAATAATTATTAGTAGATATATCTATAGGGTAGTTTATTGCTCCCGTAAGGAAGACATCCGGTCCTTTGGCAGGCTTGCGCCGGGTCACAGGTCCAACGCGTAGAGGCCCCTTGGAGAGCTTTTATCTAAATATGAGACGGGGCACCAACCCGGGTCACTCCACACCTGCACTATAAAAGTACAGTCATGGAGTATCCCGGGCGGGTGCAGGACTATTGTAGAATATGGAACTATAAATTACTGGGATTATGGATGTGGGGGTTTGGTGGACTGATAACCTCTACTGCCGGAGGAAAACGGCATCTGCCTTACGTCTCGAACATATATCCTTAGGGATGGCAGACGGTGACTCGCCAACTCTGTTATAATTGCGGCTGCCAAGCTTGAGCAATGTTGATGGGATCCGGTGATTATACCGGACCTTAGCCCAACATGGTCGTGGTGAATGTCGTGAATCCCATGGCCATGACTATAGGGTAAGGGAAGGCAGGAACGATTTTCAGTCACTACAAGTCCGACAAATACTCTGCCTCCTTCTTAGGTGGCGGACAATATTCCATAAGGATATTCCGGACACCAAAAAAGTTCGGAGTGATAATGGGCTTTTCCAAAAAAAAATCTAAATGTTAACAGTTGCTGGGAAAATCCTTAAGGACTAGTGAATCTATAGTACAGTAACGTATAGAATTGCAGTTCAATTAGGACCAAATAAATGGGAGTGATGATCAATGGTGTCTCTTACGCTGTACTTTAGTACATATTTTTCCTTCAGTGGAAAAATAATCACGATCACATAAGCATGAACTGGAGAAGCAGTTGATCATGAGACAGATGCAGGGCAAGCGCTCCAAGGGCCGAATTCCAACACGATGGTGTAAAAGTATTGTAGAGGCAACAGGAGAAACTCTACAACGATCTATCGAACGGGCGCAGGACAGAAGCAAATGGAGACAAATTATAAATATGGTCATGATCCTCATTAGTGGAGGTAACGACAAGGAAGAAGAGGAACAGTAATAGTTCCATAATAATATCACCTTTTCTATCTGTATTTTGTTTAATCACTTACCAATTCATAGCTCCCATCGCTTTGCGGCAGCTGTAGCTTCAGATCACTAATATTGGAGCTCCTGTCACTCTCCTTATAAACGTCTCCAGTGGTCACAGTGACGTCAGGCTTCTCATTCATCTGGCCCTTCTTCCGCCTCCTTCTGTGGCAGACTACCACGAGAATGATAAAGGCGGAGAAGATAATGATGCCCGACGTTACGCCGATGAGGATTATGTAAAGCGGAAGGGTTTCTGGAAAGAAAATCATAGTTAGAAATACATTTTAATCGGTAAAGTTTCGCCACAACTCCAACTTTCTTTACGAGAGACGAGAATTTTCACACGATCATAAATATAATACCATCCGTGGATCTACTACTACTATCCTCCATGGATACAAACTGTATAGTAATAATAAAAGTTTTATTTCTCATTCACAAAGGTGGGTAGTTAAAGAAATAGTTATAGTAAAACAGTGCTTAAGATAGTATTTCCTTTGAAAAGAACTGGGAGTGCTAGGCTTCCCTGTCTAACAGATTATCAGACCCACGTTTAACCGACATCTAACTATATATGGAGGTGATAAAGGAAGTACTTACTTTAAAAATAAAAATCGTATCCCGTATTCATAATATGTTTCTGTGTATTCTAACATTTAAGCGCGAAGAATGAACTAACTGCTACTACATAATGCTTTATGCGTTTATTAGACTTAATCCTTGGACAGGTTACTATTCTTAACTTATTAGTTAATGATTTTGAAGAATAGTATTTTGTGTTCCTTCTAAAAAGAAGGTCATGTACAAATATCTTTAGTGTTTGAAGACGAATGTTTTGAAACAGAGAATGAAAAAAAGAGTGATCAGTAGGAATGTGAAGGGATGGAGGGGTAGAAGGAGGCCAAGAAAAAGATGGATTGTGTTAAAATGGATGTAATAGAAAAGGGAGTGAATGATAATGTAACGACTGTTAGGGATGAATATGGAAGAAATGGGCATACTGCGTCAACACCAAATAAATTGGGACAAGGGCAGGAGTATGAAGAGGAATGTTTTGAATGTGGGGACTTCAACCAGAAGGAAAATTGAAAACTGAAAGCTTATTCTCATGTTATACTCACTCAAAGGCTTAAGTATGATTGCAGCATTAGCGTTTCCGTATTCGTTCGTTACACTACAGTTGTACTGTCCATAATGCTTTGATTGACTAGCTCGAATAACCAAGCTAGATTTGATCACACCATCTGGTAAGGTTTCTTCTAAAGTTGCGTAATCCTGCAAGGATTACAAGGTTAAAACACATATTTCGGATTTTGATGGAAGATAAAATTAGTAGGTTCTAAGCAGTTAACATGAACCACAGTGATCATAAACACTTATGAGTGAACTGCTCACAGATAAGTGTTGATTTAGAATCCAAAGCACGCACATCTGACTATCCGAAATCATGTAACAATTAATTATATCTCTCGTTTCAATCCTAATTGCCTGAAGATTTTTCCTCAAAGGCGTGTGAAGTCTGCTGACAGCCACACAAAGGGAGGATTATAGCTGACTACAGCCTAATCATTACAAATTTTGTCATCGTCCTCATCAAAGCTAATGATGACGTTGATAAAATTATTGAAAAAATACAGCGATGTAATACAAGGTCCAGTATTAATACTTTTTTCTTCTTCTCTTGATTTTTTTAAAGAACTACTTAGTACGTGGAGGGGAGATTAGGTTGATGATGATTATTTTAAATATTATGTTGCTACTTACTACAAGTGTTTAAATAAAAGACCGGCTATTTTAGTTTTAATATATCTTACCGGATCCTGAATCACGCTGATCTCCCGACCTTCGAAGTACCACCTGATATCGTCAGGTTTTGGTACCGATCTTGCAGCACATTCTATTCTAACACTTTCACCTTCCATGCCGAACTGGGTCCTATTTGATAGGATCTTTGGAGCACCTAGGAACATAAGGAGTAAAATCAGAAAAAAGGTAGCAAAAAGTTGCCAGCACTGTTTTAAAATTTTAAAATAGAAACAGAATTCACCAAAAGGTTTAAGTACCATTTTAAAGAAGGTCTCAGAAATTGTTCAAGTAATAACGAGCCTAGAAGTTGACGTGAAGGGCTAAGCTCTTCCGAGAAGGATTTGTACCAGACTTCTAGACAGGAAATAGTGGAAAGAGGTGGCGAGACGACTTGGATGCTAAAGAGTACTAGAAGGACTTGAGGGACTTACTCTTAATAAAAATAGTGGCTTCACTCTCTATCTCTGGGTAGCCGTCCTCGATGACCTTGCAGATGTACCGGCCAGCTGTCTCCCGGCTCACGTACACCTTCAAGTTCGGAGCCTTTCCTTTGACCTGCTGGAAATATTACACGTTCACGTAACACTGTCTGCTTTTGTCAAAAGAATTTGGATATATAATTACTACTATTGCCTATGGCTTCACTTGGATCGGTAGGCTTTATATCCTCCCTTAGGGTCTATTTTTTTGCCTTTCGTTAAAGACTGCTCAGCAGAAAAGGTAACAGACAATAAAACTAAGGATTTTCGGTTATTTTAAGTCCTTTAATAAATTGTGAATTTATTAAATATCAGCCCAAGCAATACAAAGTCAGTTTCTTCAAAAATTTAGGATTGCCGTCATGGTATTCACTTACCCCTATCCGTCCTGGCTCATGGAACAGCCACCTGATCTCCGGCTGAGGCTGTCCGTCTACATCACAACTCAGGACCACACTAGAGCCGATGTCAGTTTCTACATTCTGAGGTCTCGTCCTAAACGTTGGTGGATCTGGGAACGAAACAGAACTCTTTACCACAAACTCTTTGCGAAGTAGGCCAACATCTGGAGGGTTCAAGTGCCGCACTGATGGTCTAAGCAGTAACCAGCGATAGTTGAGTCGAGAATCTTTGATCATGAGCGCGACTGTTACGCTTGAGGACTGGGCGAGCCTGTTGCCATTAACCAAATCCAAACACCGAGCTGCTACTGAGAATTTCATAGATAAACTCAATAATACTCTGATCGAACCCAGGACATCAAATATAGCAGTTGCTCTTAAGACCAATAGTCTAATCTTCTTAGTAGTTTAATAACGATGGTGTTTTCGCTGGATTCTCGTCGGCATCGTTCTCTCTTCTGAGCGTCACGGCTTTGGAAATACATCGCCACTTTCGACGATTAGTGGCATTACGAGAGCACTGGACCATTGTGGTCTGGGTAACATTCACAGTAAGGTCAGGCCAGCGAGTTGGAGTTCGGCCGCGAGCTCGTCTTCTTTCAACTTGGCCCTGGATGACCAGCCTTTTCATGGAGCCCTCGCTTCTGGAAACTTTTTCTAGTATCCAGAAACGAGGGCTCCATAGGCTAATCGGACAGTCCAAAAATCGCAAGTCTAGAGGAAAAGGCAGAGATTATTCTGTTTTTAAATCCCATCGTGTAGTAAATTTTTCTCTGTACCAACAAAACATGCTTTAGTACGCTGACGTCACGAGTTGTGGGCGCTGTGTTATGGCTTGTTGGATCAATGTAAACACCACAGCTATTTTTCTCACAGAAAAACGGAACATGACACGTTAACAAAATCATGTCTCAAGAATCAGTCCAGATTGGCAGTTTTGTTTTGATTTGATTACATAACTTCCTGCTTCTTCTATATTTAAAAAAAACATAGAAATAAAGGAAAATAGTTACTGTAAGCTAACACAATATTGCAAATGCAATCAAGATAGGTACTTAAATAATCCTTTCAGAAAAGAAAACTTAAAAAAAAACAATTGAGTCAATGACTTGAATTGAGTAAAATGATTGAGACAATATTAAATCAATTAATTGAGTCAAAGACAAATCAATCAGCTTAGTGGTCATAGCGTCTGGTGTATCTAATCAGTAGACGCAGGTTCCAATCCTGCCCGCGGTCGAATTTTTACTTCGCTAAATAACTTTAAAATCAATTGAGATCAATATTATAAGCAAACACAACATAACATGCCTGTATTCGGCCGAGGTGTATTAATGTACACCAACGGTTCACTGGTATTTTTAGGTCCCATGTAATAGGGGCGAGCCTATTGCCACTAACCGCGTACAAATACAAACTCCGAGCTACTAGGTACTGAGAATTTCATAAAAAAATTCAATAACACTGGTCAACCTGGGAACCAAACCCAGGACCTCAAACGTAGCAGTCGCTCTTATAACCACTGATAAAAACTCTGTTTTTTTTTAAATTCAGGTACCTACTTGATTGTCTATCATCAAGTTATTTAGCGAAGGAAAAATTCGACCGTGGGCAAGATTCGAATTTTTCCTTCGCTAAATAACTTTAAAATCTTAGCATGGAAAATGCCAAAAAAGTACAAATAGATCTATCATCAACTCTTAATCTCATTAATAATAGCTAATTAATTATACTTAAAAGATTAAGATCATCAGCTTGGGAGTCAGCATATCATAGATATGCTGACTCCCAATTGGAGATGGAGAGCTTGTACTATGAGCAATGTATATAATACGTATATATACCTTTTTTTGTAATACATAAGAAACACCCAGACAAACACAAATACTTATGTGCATCACATATATATTTGTGTCCTGCGGGAATTGAACCCACGACCTCGTGATCAGCAGTCTAACGCGCTAACCACTAGACCACAGCTGACGTCACCGAAAATAATGACATGGTTATACTTACAAGTAACTTCCAAAGTGATGTTCCCATCGCCTTTTCCAACGGAGTTGCTAACTTCGCACTTGACTAATGCATTGTTATGTTTTCTAGAGACGTTGAAGATAATCTAAAACAAAACATAATAGAATTAGTGGATAGTACCTTTCTTTTGTTAGACCGGGGAGAATGGGTTTTCTTAACCACTAAAACCACCTCAGTGGCCACCACTGGCACAAGGAGCCCTCCTTGTGACTGTGTCCTATAAGATAAAATGACACGTTTGGCGCACCGGCTGAGCGGTCGGTTTCTGTGCTACGGGTTGGGGGCTCGATCCCCACACGGGGCAAATATTTGTATGACCTACATGTAGTTGTTCCGGGTCTGGGTATTCGTTTATTATGAGAGTTTGTGTTTGTAAATGTACCCACGATACAGGAGAAAATGCTAGTGTAGGGCACCGTATTTTTTAAAGAAAAATAATTAAGAATCGTTTTTAAAAAAGAAATAGATCACCCCAGAACCCCTGCGCAATGCCTGTTAAGGCACATCTCTGGGGAATTAGTACCTACTGTAGGTCAGCTCCCGCATTAGGGTACATGAATTGTATAGCGGGTGACTTTACCAACGTACACAAAGCACATTCACTCAAAATAAACATTTGTGAATCATTAAAAAAAATATTTTGTTTCTGAGTGGCTCGTGGCTAACTTATAACTACGCTGATCAACAAGAGCCACTCCTGAATAAATATTTAAAAAATATGGTTTATGTTATAATTTGCATCAAAAGTTCATTCTCGTTACGACTGCAATGGTAAATTTTTCAGTAGAACGCATTATAATTAATGCACGAATGAGTTGCACGCGCTGTGCAATTCAGTTGAATTGCTAACATAATGCGCATTGCCCTCTGTTGCTTAAATTAACGACTTTAAACTATAGCCTTGTTGGTTGCTGCTTCTCATCTGGTGCTAGCTTGATTTATGTGTGAAGGAGTATTTATCCTGTTATTGTTCAGTGAAGCTAAAATAGTTCCAGTTGCAACTCGGAGCTTTATTGTGTTGATTGTGTATTTTACTGTTTTGCAGATTGTACGAAGGAGGTTGCATATTATCACGATAGGTGTGGTTTAGTGGTTTGCGTGTCGGATTGCTGATCACGTCGTCATCTCGATTCCCACAGGACACAAATATTTATGTGATGTCTATAAATGTATTTACAAAAGAAAGCATATACTTATTATAATTATCATGTACCGGTACATTAAAATGTGAAAAAAATACCAAATAGAAATATAACTAAATATTTAAGTGGTTCAATAATTATTTTTGGGTCTGCTTTTTAAACTTGAGATTTAAAGTTATTTAGCGAAGGAAAAATTCGACCGCGGGCAGGATTCGAACCTGCGTCTTCTGGTTAGGTACACCAGACGCTATGACCGGTGGCTTAGCGGTCATAGCGTCTAACTAACTAAATAACTTTAAAATTCAAAAATACTTGAGATTTAAGTTTGTCGTGTTTACGAACTCAAACAATTTTGCAGTTAATTTCGTTTTAAATGTAGGTACAATCACTAAAGTTTAAATTTTATCTTTCTATAAAACTAGTGTAAATTTTAGTAAGGTTGTATGTAAACTAAACTTTCAATAACTTAAAAATATTTAAGAGATTGTTTATCAAGCATAAAATGTACAATCAAATAAAATACAAAAAAGATAAAATATCTGGTACTAAAACTATAATTATGTTTATAAATTACTATAAAATAATTTCAAAATACAACTTTAAAGTTATTTAAAAACAAAACAAGATAAATTCTTGAATTCTTAGACAATTTTACACACCACCATCTAGTCCCAAACTAAGCAGAGCTTGTACTATGGGTACATATTTGGACAATGGATATAATGCTTACATTTTTTTTTGTAAATACATGTTGATAATACATAAAAACACCCAGAAAAACACCAAGAAGTTGATCACATAAATATTTGTGATTTGTAGGAATCGAACCCATGACCAGCAGTCTGACACTAGAACCACTAGACCACAGACGTCGTCAAAATGTACATTTAGAGGTTGTTTTGCATTGTAGTGTCGGACATATGTATATTGCAAAATCTCTTCAACTGTGAACGGCATGTAAGCTGACGGACATTAATGTCGCAATTTGTCTCGTAGAGTGCGCTAGCTCAAATGAAACTCCTGATGTAAATGTACTGATGTAAATAAATAATAATAATAATAAAAACGTTTATTTTCCTTACACAAATGGAACTTAAATCTATATACAAATCCTGAGATAAACACTGTATTCTGTGATCCCTTCAGAAGAAATATAAACATTATGTACAGTGGCCAGCACATCAAGCTACCACAATCTGTCAAATTTCTTTGATTGATTTTCAACTTTAATTCAGTTATAAGGTTCATAATCAATTGGGAAAATTTGACAGTTTTGGATAGCTTGACTTGCTGGCGTCTGTACATGTCGCAAAGTTATCGTTTCCGGAACGCCAGCGCCATCTAGCTGACGTTGATTACAACGCGCTGTTGCGTCACACATCGCGTGATGTAGAGTGGAGGTACTTAACAGAGTCGTAGCGTTATCGGTTGGTACAGTGTGGCGCACATTCGTTGCCTGACTCTAGTCCGATACAGACGCACGGAACTGTCTCACGTTTCGTTGTGTTAAAGTGAAAAGCAAGATGGCCTATCTGCGTCTAACTTTAAAATCTTAGCATGTAAAATGCCAAAAAATACAAAAAGATAGAACGTCTATCTATTCTGTCATAAGAAATATCTACGCCCATGTAATGTCCGACGGTGATGATTCTAACCACGATTTTACCTTCTGTCTCGACATACATCATATTTAAGGAGAAACTCTATTGCAGAGTTCGTCTGGGGCCATTTTTTCTGCCGCAAAGTAGAAATGTGCTTTCATTATTGTGTTCCTGTTTGAAGAGTAATGTAGCCAGTGACAATACTGAGCAAATTAGGCTTAACAACTGAGGTTTCACACAACAACGCATTATTGATACCACTAGTGCTGTTGGCCACAATTAAAAATAAATGCAAAAATCCTATTCATTTTAACATGACCTATTTTTGTGTATGAAATTCGATACAATAGAAGGGAAGTACCTACATACTCATTAAGTAAAATAACAAAATGCGCTAATTACACGAGTCAACGATATATTGACTGAATTTAATGGTGGCATTAGTCAAAATTCTTAAAATCAATTCAAATCAAAATAGTTTTATTTTCATATAAACCATAAACAGGCACTTATGAAATGTCGAGTCTAGGTGCACGGTTCCAAATTGGTCGTTTTCTATGGAGAAGAACAAGCAAGAAACTCTATGGTTTCCTACTCTTTTAAATTATAGTTTTGTACAATAATGTTCGATACAATAATAATTACAAATTGGAGCGGTGATAGCCTAGCGGTATGACCATTGGACTGCCAAGTCGAAGGTCTCGAGTTCGAACCTAAGGCACGCACCTCTGACTTTTCGAATTCATGTGCGTATTAATAACTAATTATCACTCGCTTAAACGGTGAAGGAAAACATCGTGAGGAAACCTGCATACCTTAGAGATTTTTCTCGACGGTTTGTGAAGTCTGCCAACCCGCACTAGGCCAGCGTGGTGGACTATAGCCTAATCCCTCTCAGTATGAGCGGAGACCCGTGCCCAGCAGTGGGACAGTATAAGGGTTGATGATGGGGATACTTATTAATGTATCGAACATCATTGTATAAAACAATAATTTAAAACAGTAACCATGGAGTTTCTCTTTCTTTAATTTCGTGTAGATAAAAGTAACAGTGTACATTTTTTTGTTGTTATACTTTCGTTCTAAATGACGCCCCACTTAATTGTGTGCATTAAAAAACCAACTTACCAGTAAATAAATAATTATACGCATAAGTATATTATATTCAATAAAAGAAAGAATAATATTTGCTCACCATCTCGTCAGCATAATCCCCTATCACTGGGTTATTGTTGATGTACCACCGGTATATTTGTGCTGGTGGGTTAGCGTCTACGTCACACCGCACCCTCAGCTCTGAACCCTCAGGAATCTTCCCCCGGCTCTCTCCAGAGCTGATCGTCACATTCACTTTTGGCACGTATTTGACCTGTAAAGAAGATAATTTTTAAAGTTTGTTTCTGAAAACACCTAACAGAAGTATGAACATATACAGGGAGAATTTAAATTCATGGGCATCTTTTTGAATTAAGACACTATTAATGATACTTATTGCATTGAGGATAACATTACGATCTCTGTCACTAAGGCATACAGTTTTCCTCAGGATATTTTCTTTCAACGTTCAAGAATGATAATTCTTAATACGGACATGATTTAGAAAAGTTGGCAGTTCAATGGTAATATCACTAGGCTATCACTGCTCTCAATTATCAAAGATTATACAGTTTTTTTTTTTTTTTTTTTATGTGATAGGTTGGGCAAACGAGCAGACGGATCGCCTGATGGTAAGCGATTACAGCCGCCCATGGACACCCGCAACACCAGAGGAGTTTCAGGTGCGTTGCCGCCCTTTTAAGGGGTTTGGGCCTCCGGTATCCTCACTCACTCGACGAAACACAACGAAAACGTTATTTCACGCCGGTTTTCTGTGAGGCCGTGGTATCAAGTCCGGTCGAGCCGGCCCATTTGTGCCGAAGCATGGCTCTCCCACGGTTAAATTGCCGATAAAATTTGTTTAAATAAAAATAAAACCCTGTTTCACTTCGTCAGGCCATAATTTGAGAACGACTTTACCGATTACATTCACCTTTCTTTTTAAGTTTTCTGATACTTTGTAGAAGGTTCAGAAAATTGCGCAGAAAATTGGTAAATTTCAGAAAACAATGACTATACTCTATATATTATAGCATTAGACAAATAACGATGAAATAACGACAGTTATTGTGTTAACTAAATAAATTATTGAATTTTATATCATATATTTATTTGTAAATGGTAAATACATTAGTCTGTAGTATTTTATTCGTGAAATAACGTAGGTTATCAATAACTGTTATCGAAATTACGCTGGCGTTATAACCGTTATTTGTCTAGCGTTATTATGAATGAACTATAGATGCCTACTTTTAATTCAGGTAAAGTTCACGCAGAAGAATTCGCGGGCAGAAGCTATATAATATGCCATACCTCTATATGTACTGTAGCCATCCTTGGAGCTCTGTCGGCTGTATTCTGCGCTTGACACGTTATTGTCTGGTTGTGGTGACCTTTGGTCGGGGTCAACCGCAGCACGGACCTGTCATGTGCAATGGTTAATTAGTATAGACACTATAATAGACACCTAATGCTGCTATGAGGTTATATTTGAAAATGATGCGAGAATAATTAAGAACGAAATCTAGACTTTATTAAGCTGGGGGCAGTAGATAGCTCAAAATTGGACTGTCAGATTGAATATTGGGAAGTTCGTTGTCCAAACCCAGCCAGCTCTGCCCGGAAGATAAATCTTATTAACCTATAGTGAATCTAATCATTAAGAATCTTATCACATTATTATTTGTGGAATTACTAGATAACTTATATGGAAAAAAGAACTGCCTGACACTTGTTATTTATTTTTTTAGGTTAGAGATAACCGTATATATTTGATTAATTATAGACATAACGTAATTTATTATTCTCGAGGACCCTATTATGATGTAAACTCATAGACAAGATTCTTATTAACCTTTTTTGTTTGCTTTTACAGCACGGGGAACGTTTTTTTTTATTATGGGAAATAAATAAATATTCTTGGTCAATTTTACACAGCACCATCTAGTCCCAAACTAAGCAGAGTACTATGGGTATAATACTTATATGTATAGATTTTTTTGTAAATACATACTTATAATATACATAAGAAACACCCAGATAAACGCAACACTTAAGTTCATCACATAGATATTTGTGTTCTGTGAGAATCGAACCCACGACCTCATGATCAGCAGTCCGATGCGCGAACCACTAGACTTCTTATGGATTGTCCGCCACCTGAGGCGGCAGGGTAATATACCCTGCCGCCTCAGGTGGTGGACGTGCAGTTTTTAGTCGGTACGAGTCCATATTGGACTCGTACCGACTAAAAACTGCACTTGCCTTTATTTATCCTACAGTCATGGTCAAGGGATTCATGAAATTCGCCTCAACCATGTCAGGAAAAACTTAATGTGATTATTACATAAACTACGTACCTCGTTTTATACCTTTGGCCATCAGGTAACAGTTCAGACGTACTTTTGACGCCCCTTTTAATCACTGACTGGCTGCCATCCAGCCAAGTTATCTGAACAAAAGGTAAACATAATGTTTGTAAAGGTAATGCCACATTAGCTTAAAGTAACATTTTGTTCTTAAAAAAATACAAATGGGCTCCAAAAATGTATCCCAAAAATTACAACAGAAATTTTAGATTCTCCAAAAATATTTTGTTTTTTCTTTTAATACCATGAATGGCAAACAAGTATACGGCCAACCTGACGGTAAGCGGTTACCGTAGCCCATAGACGCTTGCAACACCAGGGGTATCACTTGCGCATTGCTGACCCTGTAAAATGAAAGAGGAATAGTTGGGTTGACAGTATAAGGGTCAAAGTCCCCCCACTGTCAACACAACATTTCCTGTTCATACCCTTCTCGAAGAACCAGACCCTCATGCAATAGTCTCTAGAGAAAACCTCGGCCGTGAGCTGATTCCATAACTTAAAATTAATAATCCGGGTATATTGCAGTGGATAAGCTTGCGGGTGCCAGATCGGTACGTGCATCGGCGACGACGGCCGAGCTTGTTCGTGATCCCGGGTGGTCGAACTAAATTGTTAGACAACACCCCTCTCACTCGGACAATGCACACGCTTAATTTGGTAGCAGAGAAAGTAGATGTGTTTTCATGTTCACTGAGCGATTTCGCAAGAATAACATTATATATATTATGTTACTTATGAAAAGCGTTTCACATAGGTAATTATTGTATTGTTAAATTGAATGTATTATGCAATGTTAATTGAATGTATTTGTAATGTTATTTGAATTTTCACGTATTAGTATGGTGTGTTATTATTATGTAATGTTATTTTTTATTTTTTAATCTTTGAATTTTAATATAATTATTTCTACACTATCGGTTTGGGAATCTCCTGTAATGGTAGCTGTAGGTATGTATGTCTTAAATAAATAAATAAAATAAAATAAATAAAACTTAAGAGTACGTGGGAGAAAATGCCTCTGGGATCGCACGGTATGAGATCGAAGTTGTTCCAGTCAAGTCCACGGCAATGGCGAGAATATTATGATTTTTTGGATATGTCTTCGATTTCTTTTATCATACCTCTGCCGCTGGTTTCCCCCCAGAAGACACGCACTCGATATCAACGGGCTGGTCTTCTGTCGCATCAATGAATGCTCCTCGTAGTATCCTGGGTGCTTCTGGTGCGACCAGGACTGTCAGCTGGGCGTAACGCGAGCGTATTGGTGGCTCACCTACGAAGAATATAATTAGTTATCAAGTAATCTATTTAATTCCTTAATGATATAACTGCCTCATTAAGCTAGTTATCGTAAATGCAGCTGCTATGCGCGATTCCTAGATCAAGCAAAGTGTTTTTGGGTTTTTCTATGAAACTCTCAGTAGCAGCTCGGAGTTTGTGCCCGGTTAATGGCCTAAAAATATTAAAAGATTATTTAGCAAAGGAAAAATTTGACCGCGGACAGGTTTCGAACCTGCGTCTTCTGGTACACCAGACGCTATGACCACTAAGCCACCGCGACCCCCACCCGCCATGTCGAATGTTACCGTCACATTCTGAATTTACGTCTTTATGGTGACGTCAGAATTTTTCCTTTGCTAAATTAATTTTAATACCTTAGCATGGAAAATGCCAAAAAATACAGAAAAATAATTATTAAAAGATATTAAAGTCTAGAAATTCGGTTAAATGAGTTAGAGAATTTCTACAAGATAAAATCGAAAATATGAGGTATTGTATTAAAAAAAATACACTCACCGTTGAGGCCAGAGCTGACTTGACACTGGTACTGGCCGTCATCTTCCAGGGTTACATCCTTGATGTCGAGAGAATAGTCCCCTGAAACAAAAAAAAAATATTACCAAATTATAATCCACAAAAATATCCATTAATATTTTAATAATTTAAACCATGATCCAGCTGTCCCTAGCTGCCTCCCCAGCAACGCCCTAAGCCAAGGTCCGAGTCCCGTTAGGGGACGTCCTTAGCTGCTGTTGCTGATTAGTAATGTGGCAAGTCCGGTTAAGTCAAGTCAAAGATATTTATTATATAAAACTGTGTACATAAGGTGTTTAACAAATTTTAGGTAGGTTTCAACAGTCTACCCACTCGGGTGTAGCAATATGAAAATATTAAAATCTAATAAAAAATCTTGAAAACAATAACAATCATTATTTTTGGCATTTATAAAATACATTTATAATAATTAACCACTTTTTTAAAACTCGCTTAAACAATTTACCATCAAGATTTTTTTAATTTTAATAAACAAATAGTTATCAAAGTTCATACGAACTATTAAATATGTCCGTTGTATAATATATAAATAATATGAAAAATTAAAATACTTGTAAATAAAAAATACAGTAAAATAGTAACAATTTTTAACTTTCAATTCGAATATCTTTACTTGTGACGGGTAAAACAGGCAGGATGTTGTTTTGTATTAATGTCTAATTGTAGCAGACTCTCATAAAATTATTGTTTGGTACAGATTTTAATGGGAAAAAAAGTTATGAGTCTTTAAAGGTACAAAAAGATGTAAAAAAATACGATGCATAAATTTTGACTTGCATTAAAAAAAAACTGATAATTTTCTGTGAAATTATAAAAAGTAAAAAAAAAGAACCCAGTGGGTAGCAAATGACCCAACTAACCACCATTTTCGTATGTTCAACGTTCTACCAAACACCCTGTATATGTATATAAAGGTTAAAAAAATCAATTATTCAAATATTCTCTATCTCAAAAAATGTAATCATCTCTTAAAAGACATTGCAGCAGAAACTATTTCGACAGGGGATTTCAATTTAATAAGCTGACAGTTCCATTTTATTCTAGCCCCGATAAAAATGGCTGGAGCGCTGGGATTACTGAAGTTCAGTCCAGATAATGAAGTATTGTAGGATTATCCAGTTAATATTTTAAAAGAGTGGATTAGTTCTTTTAGCGTAAATGTCAGTTGTTTTATATTGACTTTAGTTGGCTGTTGGTAGGCATTCAGATAAAAGTTTATTCATAGGTGACAATGTGGTGGTCAAGAAAAGCAGTGATAGCCTAGTGGTATGACTATTGGACTGCCAAGTCGAAGGTCTCGAGTTCGAATCCAAGTGACGCGCCTCTGACTTTTCAAAATCATGTGCCTTTTTAATAATTAATTATCACTCGCTTCAACGGTGAAGGAAAACTTCGTGAGGAAACCTGCATGCCTGAGATATATTCCCGAAGGCGTGTGAAGTGTGCCAACCCGCATTAGCATGGTGCACTATAGCCTAATCCCTCTCATCCTGATTGGAGATCCGTTCCCAGTAGTGGGACAGTATGTGGATTGATGATGGAATATTTTTAGCTTAGCATTGAGGATATTTTTGGGCTTACGTTTGACCTCAGTCTCACCTGATGGTAAGCAACGACGAGGTCGAAGAAGGAACACGGTTACCCAGAAAATGCCTGTTTACTCTCACCTTAAAGACACCAAGGTTGTATGAGTCCGGGAACACAGACACAGGGGCATTAGTGGTATCCTCTGGCCAGGCTGCTGAGTTCGTCTGAGGTGGTACCACCGTATTTATCATCAACCCAACTGCCCCACTGCACAGGTCTCCTCTCAGATTGAGAGAGATTAGGCTATAGTCCACCACGCTTGCCTAGTGTGGATGGGCAAACTTCACATACCGTCGAGAAAAATCTCTAAGGCATGCAAGTTTCCTCACGATGTTTTCCTTCACCGTTTAAGCGAGTGATAATTAATTATTAATACGCACGAATTCGAAAAGTCAGAGGTGCATGCCTTGGATTTGAACTCGAGAGCTTTGACTTAGTAATCCAATGGTCACATCACTAGGCTATCACTGCTTTAAAAATGTTCATTACATCTAAACATACATGTACAGATACTTTCAAAACTGTCTATGATGCAAGCCAAACAGTGTAGATTCAAACTGCCAGTGAAGTGCAAAAATAGCTTACTATTTAAAACCCCACTTGAACTTTGCGGCTTTGATGGGCTTACGCCAGAGCTTAGAGATGGTGAACATTTTGAGAAATATGCTCGACTTTGCGTGTATAATTTTGTAATTATTAGGGCCTAATGCCTACCTGAGTAGCCGCAACTTCTTCGAAATAATTCACAAACTGCAACTTCTCGTCAAGTGCAATTTAATTTTTAGAAACTTAATTGGTGACATTGCTAACGTTATTATTTCCTTCCTATTGTAATTACAGTACTGTATGTTTCTTATACCGCAATAAATAAATAAATAAAAAAAAAACAAATTTAATTTTGCCGGAAATTAACTGCCAAGTATATTGACGGTAACTTACGTGGATGTGGTGAAATAAGCCCTTAGTGTTTATTATATTGAAAAAAGGGAGTGATAATCTGTTGACATGACCATTGAACTGTCAAAGGTATCGAGTTCGAATCCAAAGCACGCATCTCTGACTTTCCGAAATCATGTGCGTATTAATAATAATTATTAATTATCACTCGCTTAAACTTGAAGCAAACTTACTTCGTACCATACTAATACAGCAATAGCTATTTTTTTTTATGGAGTAGGGAGGCAAACGAGCAAGCGGTTCACCTGATGGTAAGTGATGGATCACCGCCCCCAATTGACACCCACAACACCAGAGGGCTATTCCCAATAATTTTGTCCAATCGGTCAAATTAATTCAAACTTAAATCGTAGAACACTGAAAGCATGACCTGTATAAAATTGTACATAGATAAAATTGCACATAAAATACCACAATAGATATATAGTTTGCACAAAACTGCATAGAAAAATGAAATATCTTATTCCATCTCACCCCGCTCGTAATATAAATATTACGTGTCTACAAAACGGACTAGAAAAATACGGTAAATTCTACTTTTAACTCGTGAAAAGCGCTCTAGTTGCGAAGCCCACTTAAGAAGATCTTTCATCGTGTCTTAAAAATGTTAAAAATACATTTCTCATCGCCACGGTAAAAGGCATTGGAGTAATCTGTGGTATACCACATCTCTGGGTGTCTGTGGATTGTTTCAAAGATGATCTCAATGGGCATTAGAAGTTATTGTCGAGCTAAAAGACACTGGGAAGCTTTGACTGGTGTTACTGACGACGTTTGTGGTTTAGTGGTTCGAGTACCGGACTGCTGATCATTCGATTCCCACAGGACACAAATATTTGTGTGGGTAAAACATGAGTATTTGTGTTTGTCTGGGTGTTTCTTATGTATTATAAGTATATATTTACAAAAAAAAAAGTATCTAAGTATTATATCCATTGTCTAGTACCCATAGTACAAGCTCTGCTTAGTTTGGGACTAGATGGTGCTGTGTAAAAATGTCCCAAAAATATTTATTTATATTTTTATTTATATTGATTTCTGGTACGGGAATATTACTATGTGCAGATGGGTTTATGAATAATATGCAGTAATATATAGCCTAGTTATATTACCACGAAAACAATGATAGCCTAGTAGTATGGCCATTGGACTGCCAAGTCAAAGGTCTCGAGTTCGAATCCAAGTGATCACCTCTGACTACGAATTCATGAGCATATTAATAATTAATTTATTATCTCTCGTAAACCTGCATGCGTTAGAGATTTTTCTCGATGGTGTATGAAGTCTGCCAACCCGCACTGGGCCAGCGTGGTGGATTGTAGCCTAATCCCTGTCAACCTAAGAGGAGACCCGTGCCCAGCAGTGGGTCAGAGTATATGGGAGTGTAGAGAATTTGGTGGATTCCATTAGATTTAACATTAGTTTCCTCAATATCTCACTTACAATAATTTAAGTTTCATAGCTTAGAAATGCTCATAATTATGAGCATTTGTCCGAAAGTGCGACAGTATTAAGGACAATGTTAAATAAATTATTATATCGATACAGGCCAAGAAGAAATAATAAAACAAAATATATAAAAAAAACCCGTAAAAAGTAGTGGTTACTCATTTTCTCGTCTTTGGGGAATTCAATACTTACAAAAATCTTTTTAATAATTATATTTTTATAAAATGTATAGATCTACACAAAATCACAAATGCACTCTTTACTTACAATAAACTATTATGCAGTTTATCGTAAAAAACTAACCTTTTATATAAATGTTATAAGTCGAAGTCGATATCATCATCAACCCATATACTGTCCCACTGCTGGGCACGGGTCTCCTCTCAGATTAAGAGGGATTCGGCTATAGTCCACCACGCTGGTCTAGTGCGAGTTGGCAGACTTCACAAACCGTCGAGAAAAATCTCTAAGGTATGCAGGTTTCCTCACGATGTTTTCCTTCACCGTTTAAGCGAGTGATAAATAATTATTAATTAATACGCACATGAATTCGAAAAGTCAGAGGTGCGTGCGAACTCGAGACCTTCGATTTGGCAGTCCAATGGTCATACCGCTGGGCTATCACTGCTTCTGAACGAATAAACGAATAAATAAAAAAATAAATAAGTCGGAAGTACCTAATTTAACACAATTCTTGTACATAGGTTAGAAATTACTATTTCTAAGTCACTGTGTGTAGAGTAGTTCCTAGAAATGTTTCCAATATTACTATTGTTTTCTACCTGCCAAATAAATTGTAGATAACCTTGAATCTACGTTCCGAGTCCGTCAAATCATTATTGCTATTGCCAGCCAAGAATTGAGAGGTCGATGACTTTTGTTGCGTAAAAAATCTAAATATAATTCCTGATGCAAAGATATGAAATGAAAATTGAATGCTTTTTTTATAAATATGATTTCACTGAGTATAACCTATGTGGGATTTATCGGAGCAAACTTACGTAATTTTCTTTTTGTTTATACCAATAAGGTGGCAAACAAGCATACGGCCCACCTGATTGCAAGCAGTCATGATTTTTTGAAGACATAAAATACCATTATGCCTATATCCCTCAGTGTTAGGCAGAGGTGTATGTTGTGATAAGCGAAAATAATTCCTTTATCTCCATTGTACAACAATTTGGTCCTATTAAACTGCACTATATTTCAAATTCAATACATTTCAATTTCAGTACAATATATTTCAATTTCAGTCGACTTCAAATCGCTCGAGAGTGTGCACTACCATATACATACATATTTCACACCTGTCTCCCGTTGGGGTAGGCAGATACTATAGATTTCTACTGGCATATCTCTTTCTCTTCAACAGGGCTCATTAAGCTCCTTTTGCATCGTTGGTTGAAGAAGAAATAATAATAAGAGAGGTAGTAATTCCACTCAAATTGGAGCTGCCCTACTGTGGGGGGACTTTGACCCTTATACTGCCAACCCAACTATTCCTTTTTCATTTTACAGGGTCGGCAACGCGCAAGTGATCAAGTAACCGTTTACCATCAGGTGGGCCGTATGCCTGTTTGCCACCTTATTCCTATCTTTGGGTGTCAATGGGCGGCGGTGATCACTTACCATCATGTGAACAGCTTGCTCTTCCATAAAAATACTGAAAAATAAAATACTGATGTGCATGATAACTGAAGTCCTACTTATAGAAATGTTTAGTCTGCGAGGGCTTCTACCATTAAAATCCAATTGTAAATCCATCATTTGTGTTCGACCCTGTACCAAATACCTGAATCTCCCTAGCAGGTGCGATCTAGCCTTATTCCTCTAGCCTAAATACACAGCTCGCCTAGTAATTTACCTAAATATCTCAGTTGCGTTATTTTTTGCGTTTTTTTTCGCGAACCCGTGTGCCAAATAATCAACTTTTTTAAATAGTGTGAGAGTGAGAAGTGTAATGACAGGGTTCCGTATAAATGTATAATTTTATTAAACGTTAAGGTTTTGATCCGCATCTTGGCCGACATTGATGTCAACGATGGAAATTCGAAAGTCGACATGGTGGAGAGTGGATGGAGATGTGAAGTGAAAGGGACCAACTACTTCGAAGGCGAAAAACTAACTCTTCTGAGAAGGAAAACTTCCGTGTGCTGGCTCTCGTGTCGAGTCTGGGTATACTTTTTTTACACTTAAGTGACAAACAAGCATACGGCCCACCCTATGGTAAGCGGTTACCGTAGACCATAGACGCTTGTGACATCTTTTGACATTACATTTGTTATAACCCGCGCACTGCCGGCCCTTCACGACGAAAGAGGAGTAGTTGGGTTGGCAGTGTATAAAGGCCAGATAGGGGAGCACTGGCAACCTTGCTGCGCTGGTCGCGGTCAGTCTGTGGATGAGTGACCATTCACATCGAGACCCCTCCGTGCTTTGGAGAGCACGTAAAGCCGTCGGTCCTGGTTGTCATACGAACACCTATGACAATCGTTGTTGGTAGTCAGAAGTCCAAAACAACCAGTCTATCCTCAGGGTATCGGTATTACCGAAAAATTGGGTTGCGAAGGTCTGATGGCAGTCGCTTCGTGTAAAATACTGATATTCAGCCGCATCTGGTTAGACTGGAAACCGACCCCAATATAGTTGGGAAAACGCTCGGAGAAAGAAGAACACAAATGTTTTATATTTTACTCAGTGTACATAATTATATTAACCAGAACAGAACCCTAAAAAGATAAATTTGTTCTTGCGGATTGGTATACAATGTGTTTTCCTGTCAAACAACTTTCAACTGTGCTGCGATATTTTAAAGTTTAAAATATCTTGTTTAATTCGGTTGCTGTGTTAAAAGTGCGTTTTTATTTACAACTGAGTCATGGCCAAAATGCGTAGCGATGACCGACGCGGGACGTGTATGTTTTCTTTTATTGCAATAAGGAACATTTTGAACAAAATATATTTTTGTATTTTTTAGCATTTTCAGCTCTTCTCTCTTCAAAGTTATTATAGCGAAGGAAAAATTGGACTACGGGCAAGATTCGAACCTGCATCTTCTAGTTATATACAGATGTCAGCAGGTTAAGCTATCCAAAACTGTTAATATTTCCCAATTGAATATGAACCATATGATATTGTGTTAACATTGAAAATCAATCAAAGAAATTTGACGTGTTAAGATTCATGTTCAATTAGGAAAATTTGACAAAATCAAAATCAATAAAAATCAAAATAGTTTTATTTTCATATAAACCATATACAGGCACTTATGAAATGTCGAGTCTAGGTGCAGTTTTAGATAGCTTGTCCTGCTGGAGTATGTACCTGGGAGGCCATCCTTTCCTCACTTTCACTCTGAAGCAGTCTTTATTAGCCTCGGTATATCATTCCTGATACACTACAGAACCTTGACAGCCCTAACAGCATCGTAAAACCATTATTGAATAAGACCTGCATTGAGCGATTTGAGCGAATAAGAGCGAAACGGCTTACAGGTGTAAAACGTCTGGCAAAACGCTATATATATGAAAAAAAAGTTTGAGAAAAAAAAGTAATATATTATCATTATTTTTTGCGAGGAATAAATCGTTTCTTTTCTTTCTTTCTTTTCTAATCTCTACTACTTAATATTTTAAATGCGAAAGGAAAGTAACTCTGTCTGTCTGTTACGCTTTAATGTCTAAACCGATTTTGATGAAATTTGGTAAAGAGATAGATTAGAACTTGGACAAAGACAGGCTATCGTTAGTCTCAAAGAGCTCTCTGGGATGCAGCTATCAACAGCTATTTCAAATTAAATAAGGAATAACCGAAATATATCATTGAGATTCAAACTTTGTCAATGACATTCAAAAAATCTGCTCTACCTGGAAATCGAACCCAGGGCCTCAAAAGTACCAGTAAATATATTGTATAATTGTGGCATCAGGAACCGCAAATATATTAAAGTGTGTCCTACTTATTCTTGTAGAACCAGCGTGGCCCAACGTCATTTTAATATTCTATCAAACTACCTCTACAACAAAATTAATAAAGCCTGTAATGTTGCTCCCATGACTCTTTATAAATGTAAATCTGAACTTTCCAAGTGGCTCCTATCATTAGACTACAACAAAACTGAAGAGTTAATTAAAATGTCGATCCTTTAACACTACCCAAATCCAATATAATATGTAAAATTATAGTTATCTATGCTTTGTCTATGTTTGTGAGAGGCAATACTTTTAGATTTTTCTTTATTTATTTGTTATGTGTCAACTGTGATCGTCCTGCAACTCTGTTATGTATCTAAACAATTCGAGAACGCTGGTACCCTAAACACAAGTTTAATCCTTCACTGGGTACCAGAGTTCATCGTAACCACTTTTCTTGTTGTTCTAACAATGCAGTGTCCAAATAAGTGTTTATATGTACAACTTTTGTTTAATAAAGAATTATTATTTATTTATTTACTAACCTTCTTCGTCGCTCCCAATCATAGCATATCGATCGTATCCGCTCAGGTTGCGGTGTGTACCGAGCCCAAAGTCGTCCTTCGTCCATTGCAGCGACCCCACCTTGTTCTCCACGCGGCACGGAAGAGTCACTCGCGAACCGACTATGGCACTCTGTTAAAGAAAAACATTAATAGAACCATTCGTTTATTAAAGGGCTCGTGGCTAAGTACCTTATAAAAAAAAGGTTTATTGTAGAAACTTAAACAGCAGTGATAGCCTTGTGGTATGACCATTGGACTGCTAAGTCGAAGGTCTCGAGTTCGAACCCAAGGCACGCACCTCTGACTTTTCGAATTCATGTGCCTATTAATTATTAATTATCACGCTTAAACGGTGAAGGAAAACATCGTGAGGAAACCTGCATACCTTAGAGATTTTTCTCGACGGTTTGTGTAGTCTGCCAACCCGCACTAGGCCAGCGTGGTGGACTGTAGCCTAATCCCTCTCAATATGAGAGGAGACCCGTGCCCAGCAGTGGGCCAGTATATGGGTTGATGATGATGAGAGTCCTATATACCATGCCGCCTCCCCAGCCTTATCCGTAATGTAAAAAAAAAACTGACTGCATCGTTAGTCCAGTAGTCCTAATCTCGAGCTGCTACGCTAGAGCTCCTGGGTTCGGTTCCCAAGTCAAGCTTCATCTCAGCTCAGAGCATAGATTCGTGCCCATATTTTATAGGCTCGCCCCCTATTACATGGGACCTAAACATACAGGTGAATTGTGGATGTACGGGGCAAAATAGTATGTAAGATATATTATGCTATAAAAAAAATTAGATACCTACTCATCCGTAGTTAGATATAAAATCGGTTAACACATACCATGTTGAATAATTCATACAAAAGTATTTTTTAATCGTAAAGTCCAAGGTTTATTATTGAAATTGATCACATTATTATCTGGCTGTTACGAAAATTATCGAAATTGCATTCACTACCCAATTATAGGATTAAAATTAATAATTGTATGTTCGAAATTGTGTGTAAGTAGCATTATTGGCAAATCATGCGCAATTTGTGAATAAAGTTATAATCAAATTGATTAACCTATACGGTTTTTAACTGAACGGCTGATTGCTTGTGAATAGTAAGTATGGAATCCAATACAGACTTTTTTTTCTATATAGAGGTACAGTGAGTTCCTCTTAATCCAATTTGTGTTACTTACATAAAGTAATTTCGTTTTGTAATCCATTATTTTGCATAAAAAGAAACGACTGCTTGCCGGTTGTAATATAAATTGTAAAATTGGCAATAAAGATTGGTCTATAAAATTGTATCCAGATAAAAATAAAAATATACACAGAGGCCAGCAAATCAAGCTACCCCAATCTGTAAAGTTTCTTTGATAGATTTTCAATGTTAATACAGAACATTAAGGTTCATATTCAATTGGGAAATTTGACAATTTTGGATAGGTTGACCTGCTGAAGTCTGTACATTTATTTACTATCACATCTGTATTCCCCGAAGGGATGGCAGTGGTGTACTATATTTGCACGCATCGGTAGTCAGTATTTTTAGGTCCTATGTAACAAGGGCGAGCCTATTACCATTAACCGGGCACAAATCCAACCTCCCAACTTAAACTGCTCTTTCTGTGAATTTCATTGAAAAACCCAATAACTCTGTTTGAATCTTGTGATGACTCCTAAACTGTTTTTGGCCTAATGCGGGTTGGCTATTCCCTAATACCATTAACTGGGTATAAATCCGAACTTCGAGCTGCTACTGAGAATTTCATCGAAAAACATTGCCCAAAACTGTCCATACCTGGGATCCGAACCCAGACTTCTACCGCACCACTAGACTGATGGATCAGTTATTAATGGAAATAATATCTTATCCGAAACGTTGTGTTGGCAGTGGGGGGACGTTGACACTTATACTGCCAACCCAACTATTCCTCTTTCAATATAGTGTCGGCAACACGCAAGTGATACTCCTGGTGTTGCAAGCGTCTATAGGCTACGGTAACCGCCTACCATCAGGTGGGCCGTATGCATGTTTGCCACCTTGATAATATAAAAAAAAAACCTACTAATATTATAAATGTGAAAGTTTGTGAGCATGGATGGATGGATGTTTGTTACTCTTTCACGCAAAAACTACTGAACGGATTTTGATGAAACTTTACAGTATCATTATTTATACATCAGAATAACATTTAGGCTATAATTTATAACGATTTTGAGTTAATTAGCCAAATTACAATGATAATTAAAAGTAACTTTTCCACGCGCACGAAGTCGCGGACAGAAGGTAGTTTAACTATTAAAACATAAAATCAATCGACATACAGGTCTTAAAAATATGTAATGTTAAGATACAAGCGTGTTGGTACATAGTGTTGTCATACTTAAAACACCCTTTCCCCCATTTAATACCAAAAATCCCGCTTAGATTCAAAGTCCCCTGCACCTTCAGATTAAAACCAAGCTCGGTACAGTTTCTTTAGAAAACCGCGCTTAACATGACGCTTTCAAAAGATTACATTTGTACACTAAGTAATGACATATGACGGCTGAAGTACCAGGCTCCCATACGTGAGAGAGATTTGTGTATAGTTCTTAATGGTCGTTGAAAGTCTGAAACAGCCACAATTTGAATGATGATGACGTCGGGAATTGTGAAATCAAAGTTCAATGAATAAATTCTTTTTTTTTTTATGTCGGACATAGTTTTTAGCTCGAGGGAGCTTTAAAAACTTAACCGGACTAGGTGGCGAGGCACCAAATGCCTCCAGCCAGGGGCAACTTATAAACTAAGCAACCCAGCTAAGGGCGTCCCCTGCGGGACTCGGACCTCGGCTTAGGGCATTGCTGGGGGGGCAGCTAGGGACGGCTGGATCTGGGTTTAAATTATTTAGGGGCGAATTTAAAGCTACTGGCTCGGTACGGGCCGGCTCGAGCAAGGGACGGGGAGGATTACCGTTAAGGGGTCTTCGCGACGGGCCTCGCCGGCGAGGACGGTATATCGGGCGGCGTTTTTGTGCGTGTGTTTTGAGAGTGCTAGTCACTCTGTTTGACTCTTGCGCTAGGGTGATTTGGTCGTCAGGGTAAGTGAGTGCGTGCCTTGGGCGGCGCACTCTACTTATCTGAGAGGAATGAATTGATTCGGCTTTATATCCCAATTTATTTGCGTAACAGATAATGGTGTTCAAAGTTGCTATAAAACAATAACTTGCTTAACGCTTTATTGAAATAAAATTACTTTTTACGGATTTTATCGCGTTATATTGATATTATTAATCCGGAGGTTTCGGACCCTTTGCTGCGTCCATGGTCACGGGTAGACTCAGATAAAATCCGTAAAAAGTAGTTTTATTTCAATGTATAATATTCGCGTAAATGACACAAATTAATATGCTATACGCTTTATTTTTTAAGCATGTTTTTTTTATTTGCTTTTTTATAGCGTGATATGTATAAATATATGTAATAAGTGCTATTACAATAAAATATCATATTAAGCAGCTTATCGATATAAAGCACAATAGCATAAAGTGCGAGCCACGGTATCATTTGCTATATAATATTTTTAATAAGCACGCTACTTTATAATGCTTTATGCAATATTTACCATCACTAGTAACAGGCATTACAGACTGTTGGCACCAGTCACATGTCGCCCTGTCAGCCGCCCTGCGTCTCCGCGTGTACCTAATGGTACGGTCAGCAACGAAAGTAGCAGAACACAGCAAAATTTTTATAACATGACAGCTCCAAAACTTGTCAAGATATTTTTTTTATTATGAAGGTAAGGTAAATATTTAATGGTCTTCATGTAGTTGAAATTCAGTGAGTGATAATATTTATTTGGTTTTTAAATTTGTTTTTTAAAATTGTTCTGTCCACGTTGAGTATTGTAATCGGTTTTAAACCGTGTTATTCAAAGTAAAATAAATACTTAAATAATTTTACTTTTTTGTTTAGGATCGGATATAATTAGATCCTAGCATAATGTAGATATAAAGGTATGAAGATTATCATTAAAAAAACAATAAATTTCTAAAATATTTGGTTAACTAATAAAAAATACTTGTAAAATGTCTACCGTTAAACTGAAATATCGCCGACACAACCAAAAGTGTCAAGCATTCAAGAAATTCACTGATAAGTAGATGATATGATAACAATACTAGTCAACTGACAATTTGTATTCATTCTCCGATTACTATGTATGTGGAACGAACTATTTACATAGTATTATAGATTCCTTAAATACTTAATTTAGCTACCGATGATAATAGAAAGATAAAACCTGTTTAAATGGAACGGTTCCGTACTAAGCTTTTTTGTGGTATTTATGCAGTCAGTTCCATATAAAGAACCTCGAAAAAATACAGAACCTATTTTTTTTTTAAATTGCTATTTGAATATTGTTTGCAAAATATAAATTTCAGAAATAAATTATTTAATTAATTCGTACATTATAAACCCATAATTATTTAGGCATATTATTATTTATACTTATATGGTATACTGTTAAAACGACAGTGATTTGTGATTTGGTAGTTATATATAATTTTTTTTTAAGTTTTGACATTTTACACAACACCATCTAGTCCCAAACTAAGCAGAGCTTGTACTATGGGTACTAGACAATGGATATAATACTTACATACTTTTTTTTTTGTAAATACATTACTTATAATACATAAGAAAGTTGGTAAAGTTTGTGAGGTTGTAGGTTGTAATCTCTGGATCTACTGAACCAATTTTGAAAATTCTTTTACCAATAGAAAGCCACATTATTTGTGAGTATCATTGACATATTGATGTATACTATATGTATGTTATTAGGTATATAGTATTAGGTATTACATTGATAGACGGTAGCACAGTAGTCACGTGCTGCCGTACACAGGTACAGATTCAGGGGAGACCCATTTACAGTCTCCCCAGGGATGTGCCTTAATAGGCGGTGCACAGGGGGGTTCTGGGGTGGTCTATTAAGAGGACCCAGTGCCCCCCTCCATGTGCTGATGGTGGCCACCGGGGTGGTTTTAGTGGGTAAGAATCCCACACTCCCCGGTCTAACCCCCGTAGACCGGCAGCCTTTTGAAGGATTCCCCCGTAAACAAAAAAAAAAGGTATTACATTGAACCCATGCAAAGCCGGGGCGGGTCGCTAGTATAAAACAAATTTCAAAAGCATTTAGTAAATAATAAATTCGGTTTCCAATTCTGATAGAAAGATAAAGTAGTGTTAGTGCGTCCTAACAAAATACCTATGTAAATTAGTCCAATTATATATTTAAATTTATTCCGTCCTATAGTCCGAGTTATAGGGGAAAAGTAGGACAAACAATGGGTCATAAAATCAGAATATGGCGCTGAGGTTATAATTTGTAGACATTATTTTAGTTATATCGAGTTTTAATTATATTAAGTGCAAGTTATGGTAATCTGTGTCCATTTCTAACTTTGTTTTGATTTCCTTAAGGGGAAGCTTTATTAGTTTGTAGATTGATGAAATTACATCATCGTCAACTCGTAAAAACAAATAAAAATGTATGTTTGAAGAAACGTTTGGCGCAGCGGCTGAACAATCGGCTTCTGTGCCACGGGTTGTGGGTTCGATCCCCGCATGGAACAAATATTTGTATGATCTACATGTAGTTGTTCCGGGTCAAGGTGTTTGTGCATGTGATAATTTGTGTTTGTAAACACACCCACGATACAGGAGGAAATCCTAGTGGGGGGCAACGTTTTTAATAAAAATGTACTATCCAGCTACTGGGTACGGGTCTCGTTTTAAAATGAGAGGGGTTAGGTTATTCACCAAACCTATCATAACAAAACAAAACTCAATAATATTTAGTAATGATTAGGCGTCTAAATTGGGGAATAAACTGTGCTCAGTTGAAAATTAAGATGGCTTTTTTTTAATAAATCTGCTTTTTTTCTACTAATTTTTGTGTAAACAATAAACGAGGGTTGCAGTAGCGTACAATAAATTTAAAGTATGTCGATAAAATTAAGCATGGTTTCCCTTATTTTAATATGTGCTCATTTTGAACACTCATACTATATATTAAATACCTACTTACAATCTACCTCTTTTGTCGACTGTAAATAAAAAAATCATTTAATATATTTTGAGTTCGAATTTCAAAATGATTTTTAACGTACTTATGTCTTGTTTAATTTTATCTCGCTAACGTGACATAGAGATAAGGTTCTAAACCTAATGTATTTATTTTAAGACACCACTATAGCCCCGTAAAAGTCACCCCTTGTAAAACAGTTGTTACCCTAGTCATGCGTGGGCTATATTTGTGCCTTTCTATTTATACTAGCAGTTCCATTAAATCATTTTTTTTATACCACTTAGGTGGCAAACAAACGGCCCACCTGATGGTAAGCGGTTACTGTAGCCTATAGAAGCTTGCAACAGGGGCCAGGGGCGATATACATGCGAAAGTAATTCTACCTGTCTGTCTGTTACGATTTCACGCCTAAACCGCTTAACCAATGTTGATGAAATTTGGTACGAAATAGATTAGACCTTTGAGAAGGATATAAAGCTACCTTTTGTGTCGGGTAAAACAGCGAGAAACAGCAAATCAATTGAAATAAAACTACTTTTTACGGATTTTATCGCGTTATATTGGTATTATTAATCCCAACGTTTACAGCGTCCATGGTCACAGGTAGACTGCACCATGGACGCTATAAAGGGTCAATGGTAGTTTCAATGTATAATATTCGCGTAAATATCAGAAATCAATAAACAAGCATCAAAATAATGTAGAAAGTACGAGTATCTTGTTACTTGAACCACTAACAAAATTACTATGTTTACACATCCAAACTATTCAAAAACTGTCGTCTCGTCTCACTACGATTTTATCGGATTTAACCATAAACGTATTTATATTATGTATGTTTATTTGTGTATCAAGATTCTGCTAAACTCATGTATCAATATTCATGAAACATTTGATTTAGGTACAGGCGTCTAAATAATTATAATAAATTACTTGACAGATTATAATCTTTTTTAATTTATGCACGCTGATTTATTTGATGTGTGGTCTGATTAAATGGCAAGACAAATACCTATTTATTATTTTTTGTTGAAATTCGAAAATTAAAATATATTTATTGTATTTAAATTATTATTTTATACAGATAGAGAAATTAAGGATACTCATTTATGTCATTTTTATGTTTAATTTAACCGGTTTGGCACGAGAAAATAATATTCAGCCTAATATTTGATTAGGGTTGTCTCACATACTAAACAATATGGATAACTTACGTGATATATAAGCTATTTTTTAATAGAGTTCAATGAACTTATAGGCGATGGTCATTATAAAACAAGAATTAATAAACTAAAAGTCGTTAAACCGCCGTAAAACTCTCGTTAATGTGTCGCAGTGTTGTTTTTACTATTAATTAAATTAAAAGTTATCTTTACGTATTGCATAATGGGGTCAATGAAGCTTTTTATTAATGCCGCTAGCTTCTGTGGTCGAGGTGTATTAATGTACAGAGGCCAGCACTTATTTGATAGATTTTCAACTTTAATACAAAACAAAAAGGTTCATATTAAATTGGGAAAATTTTACAGTTTTGGATAGCTTGACCTGCTGCGTCTGTACACAAACTTTTTCGTGACTTAACTAAGGTTCTGTTCGCTAGAGGTCCTGGGTTCTATTCCCAGGTCGAGCAGTATTATTGGGTCTATGAAGTTCTCACAAACAGCTCGAAGTTTGGATTTATGATGGCTCGCCCCCTATTACATGGAAACTAAACATACCGACGAAGTATGGGTGTACAGTACTACAGCTCTGCTTAGCCCTTAGGGGAATACAGGCGTGATGGTTGGATGATAATTTATTATTATGATGGACTTATAACGTAAATGAAATGAAATGAAATGAAATGAAATGAAATGAAATGAAATGAAATGAAATGAAATGATATTTATTTCTGTAAATAGATCTTTTAAAGACACTTTTACAAGTCAATATTTTACACTTTTTTTTTTTAAGCTAGATGGCTCCGGCATTTCCTAGCTGACGACCTCTGAGAAGAAACGCCGAAACAAACTCAGAGAATCATAGTCTCTTTTAAAGTCCAGACATAGAATAGTAACAAATATGTGTCTTACAATGTAGGGCAAAGTCTGAAATGGCCTTTTGAAGAAAGAGCCATAGCGGCTTTGAGTAGACCAGTCCCAACTGACGGCACGCATGCATCAGTCATTGTGTAGCTCAACCATAATTTAGGGAGCTCAACAACCCGTCGCACGACGATACCAGATCAGAGGCACATTTGCGTAGGCCACATAAAAAAAGGCTCAAAGCCACCAGACTGTTCAAAGCTGAGTATGTAAATTTAGCCTACAAAGTACTCACATTTACAGTTAGTCAGTTATACTTGAAAATTATTAAATAGTAAGAAAAAAAAATATAAAATCACGGTAATAATTTCAGTAATGTCTGCTGATATCAAATTAATATAAATCATTGTTATGTCAGACGTACAAGAGAGCAATGCAGCTTGATGCGTACTATTGAATTAATCTAGTCTACTAAACAGAAAAGGAAAAATAATAATAATAATTAAAGAGATTGCCATTGACAGTAAGAGCCGACCAGCCCCGACAGACGGCACCCGTTCACGAGTATGACGTGTGTATCGGCGTCGTTTGACTCAACCATGTTGCAGGGAATAAAACGACCCGACACACTACGCCACCATCAGCAGGACATTTTAGTGAGCATGACAAGCTCAGACTGCTAGGCAACTGAAGGGCACAATGTAATTTTAAGTCATATAATGCATTTCAATATATGCAACATCAATGGCTGCACGACTCTCATACTTTATATGAAATAAATTATTTTTAAAAAAATGACAGTTAATAAATATTGCTCCATGTCAAATGTAAAGATGTCAATATCAAAATCACAAATAAATATGTCAACATACATAATTAAAGAAGATGTCAATTAAGGTTACTTTATCAATCTATGTGCAACTGACTAAAATACTTAAATTTAATTGTAATACATTAATAACCCGGTTCATTAGAGCAGCTCAATCCCAAGCATTTTTATCTTCTATGTAGTCGTTAACTTTATAGTAACCCTTTTTAAAAAGTCTTTGTTTAATAAATGTCTTAAATTTATTGCAACTCAATTTTTGCACTTGACTTGGGATTTTATTGTAAAAGCGTATACATTGACATTTAAACGAATTACTGATTTTCTGGAGCCTGGTCGAAGGAACAACAAACCTATCTTTATTCCTAGTATTAATATTATGGATATCACTATATTTAGAAAAGAGATTAATATTTTTATGCGCATACATTAAGTTTTCATAAATATATTGGGAAGAAACAGTCATAATATTAATCTCTTTAAATTTTTCTCTCAGTGAACTTCTGGGGCTTAGATTATAAATTGATCGAATAGCCCTCTTCTGCAGCACAAAAATATTCTGTATATCGGCGGCATTCCCCCACAACAGAATACCATACGACATTACACTATGGAAGTAACCAAAATATACTAAGCGAGCTGTCTCGACGTCAGTTAAGCTACGTATTTTTTTCACGGCATAAGCTGCAGAACTGAGCTTTTTTGATAACTTATCTATATGTGGGCCCCACTGAAGCTTACAATCCAAAGTAATACCTAGAAACACAGTGGAGTCTACAAGGTCCAACTCTTCGCTATTTATGAGTACACTGGTTTTCACCTGTCTCACATTAGGCGTTGAGAACTTAATACATTTAGTTTTTTTTTCATTTAATAACAAATTATTAACATTAAACCAGTGCACTACTTTGGACAGAGCGCTGTTTACGTCGTCAGTTGCCAGTTGCTGGCGTTTCAGTTTAAATAAAAGAGAAGTATCGTCTGCAAACAGCACTACCTCATGATTGTCCCTTATAAGATAAGGCAAGTCATTAATATAGATTAAAAATAAAAATGGGCCAAGAATTGAGCCCTGCGGAACTCCCATAGTAACGACTGACCCGGGGGATCTTTTTCCATTGACGTCCACTTTCTGAATCCTATTACACAGGTACGAAGTAAGAAGATTCAGAGAAGCGTTCCTAACACCGTAGTGGTGCAATTTCCTTATTAAAGTTTCATGAAGGACGCAATCAAATGCCTTGGACAGATCACAAAATATACCTGTAACATACATTGAACACGTGGAAGCTAGCTATTAGCAATTTTTGTGCCATAATTTTATTGTTCTATATTTACCTACCTATAATGCATAGGTAGGTATTAAATAATAAATATTCTTGGACAATTTTACACAACACCATCTAGTCCCAAACTAAGCAGAGCTTGCAGGTACTATGGGTAATAGACAATGGATATAATACCTTTTTTGTAAATAAATAACACCCAGACAAACACAAACACTTATGTTCATCACATAAATTTTTGTTATGTGGGAATCGAACACACTACCTCGTGATCAGCAGTCCACTAGAACCACTAGACCACAGACGTCGTCGTATTCCGAGCTGCTACTGAAAATTTTATAAAAAAAGCCTGCAACAGATTCCTCGACCTGGAACTCGAAATAGCAGCTGTGCTAACAACCACTGGACTAATGAAACATTTTGCTTTCTTTCACTCTTATATTAATGTGGAAAGTCATAAACTAAATTAACCTATTACATATGTCATCAATGTAAACTTTTAATGGCGCTATACATTATGTATATAGGTAACTTGAAGCGGTTTTATTATATCTTTTTATGTTTATAGATAAAAATGTTTTTAAATACTTTTAGTTTTTTTTAATTATCATTATAATCATCAACATGGGTTGATGATGATAATGATAATTAAAAAGACCCGTGCCCCGCAGTGGGACAATACATGGATACTGTCCCACTGCGAGGCACGGGTCTCCTCACAGAATGAGCGGGATTAGGCTATAGTCCACCACACTGGCCTAGTGCGAGGCAGACTTCACTATCGAGAGAAATCTCTAAGGCATGCCGGTTTCCTTACAATGTTTTCCTTCACCGCTTAAGCGAGTGATAATTAATTAATACACACATGAATTCGAAAAGTCAGAGGCCTTGGATTCGAACTCGAGACCTTTGACTTGGCAGTCCAATGATCAAATCACCAGGCTATCATTGCTTTTTCAGAATCTTTATGAATTTATCTAATTTGTGTAAATATTTAACTTAATCCTATATAAGTTTATACTATGCGCTGATCGACCGTCCGCAATGTTAAGCTGCGCTACCCGCGGTCAATTGGGGATGTGCGTCCATTTTACCTCCGTGCCTCGGAGGGCACGTAAAGCTGTCCGTCCCGATTGTCATATAAATATCTATGACAAAGTCAAAAGCCAAAGCCCAAAAAGCCTGACAACTACCCTCAGGACTGGTTGTGATGACTGGTTCTGGTTGTGATGTGATGTCAAACACGTGATGTTTTGTTATGTTAGGTTATTATTATTTTTGTGCAAAGCCAACCTAATGTAGGAAATAAAAAAAATAGGGCTGTTTATTTTAGCAACACCCAATTTTTTTTATAAGAATTTGTCTGGTGGGTTTTTGCTCACAATAACACACAAAACCCTTCCAAGAAACAGTTGTTTACAATATTGTAATGACAGTTTAAACATACCTGATCCTGTGGTTCCATGGCAAACCTCTGTTCTTGGTAACCATGGCAACCGACAATCAAGACGATGAACGACAGGAAGTGAACGCCGACATCCGGCCGAGCCCATTTCCGACGCCTTTCCGTTCTGTATTTGAATTCGGAATCAGCCCTGCGCCCGCGCAGCCCTATAAATGGCGTTCCATTTTCAAATGTCTCTTTGTGTTGTGCCGCCATAGTTTATATGGTTGAAGCATATTGAGGACTGACATTAATTTTTTGTTTCATTTGTGTTGCTTTTTCAGGATATCTGGATAAACATATTATCTGAAACAAAATTAAAATTATTTTAATCACTACATAAAAACAATTTATTAATTTGTTAACAGTAAAAAAATCCAAGATTACCTCAATAATAAATACTGTATTTATTATTACATTGACAACGTCTGTGGTCTCACTAGTGTGATCACGAGGTCGTGGGTTCAATTCCCATAAGACACAAATATTAATGTAATGAACGAAGTGTTTGAGTTTGTCTGGGTGTTCCTTATGTATTTTAAGCAGGGACCGTACAACCCCCTTTATGAGTTAATTCAATTGAAAGGGTTACCCGTTAATTCGGTTACCGTATGGATGATGTTACCTCTTCGTTCCTGTAACCTTTTCCTAACACCAATGAAAGGGTAACCCTTTCAATATGTTAGCCAGTGGAAGGGGTTACCCTTTCCTTTAAGGTATTCAATTGAAGGGGTTATCCTCTTGATAGGGTTTTTCAGGGTTACCGTATGGTTATCATCATAATTTACGTTGTTAGGTAGGGTGAGGAGACTATAAACTATAGAAATTTCTCTTGCAAACATCTAGAATTGTATTACTAAGTAGTTTCGTTCATAAGGCTTGATCACGCAGTGCCCTATATCGTTTAATATTGGGTGCTCTATTCTGTAGGTAATTAAATTTAGGTAATTATGTAGGTATTCAATAACAATAAAAAAAATTAAAGAAGCCATATTATGACGGTTTCATCATGATGTAGAGAAATTGGATGAACAGAGATTGATAACCATAGTCCCATATTTATCGAGTCGCTGTGATCAATAGATCGTGTTAGTTGCCACTTGCTCTGAACTATATTTAGTTCAGAGCAAGTGGCAACTAACATGTGCTAGCTCAATGCATTCAATTTTGAACGTAATGCAAGGTTACTAGAGATCAAATTAGTGTTTGGACTCGGAAAGTGATACCCTATTATAGTGGTTGAAGGGGTAACCCGTTCGGAATGGCTTACCGTTTAATAGTATAACCCGGTAAGAATTTAAACAGGTAACCCAAATGAAAGGGTGTTGAAGAGGTGACCCATTGCAGCGGCTTACCGTTAAAAAGTGTAACCCCTATGAATTGGGTTTTCTAACAACACTTTGTAAAAACCCTATCGAAAACCCTTTCAACGGGTAACCAAAATGGTCCCTGATTTTAAGTATGTATTTACAAAAAAAAATATATACGATTTATATCCATTGTTTAGTACCCAAGTTGAAGCTCTGCTTACCTACCAAAGATAGCGAACCAAACATATTTTTATTTTTTATTAAGTATACCTACTTCGCTGCTATCCATACTATCCTATCCTAATAATGGATGGATGTTTCTTACTCTTTCACACTAAAAGTACTGAACGGATTTTGATGAAACTTTACAGTATTACTATTTATACATCAGAATAACATAATGACTATAATTTATAAAGATTTTGAGTTAATTAGCCAAATTACAACGATAATTAAAAGTAACTATTCCATGGGGACGAAGTCGCGGGCAAAAGCTAGTAATATTATAAACGCGAAAGTAACTCTGTTTGTCTGCCTGTCTGTTACGCTTTCAGGCCTAAACCGCTGAACCTATTATGATGAAATTTGATACAGAGATAAATTAGACGTTGTAAAAGGATTTTTTTCTCAAAAAATCCTCGGGATGCGAGGGAGACCACGGGCGCAACTATTATCTATTATGTATGTTAATGGACAACACTGCGGGCAACGTGTCTGGAACATTCCATAATGTGAGGGTATGTTAGTTTGTTGCGCGATGCGATATTCCTTCTATATCTCCCTAATTCTTAAGTAGTCTAATTAGAAGGTGATGATTAAAAAACTTGTTTATCAAAGTAAAAATACTGAAGAAATGCATTTTTTTTTCTCAAAAAAACATTGCTTTACCGGTTGGTTGACATCGTAAAACTATAAATTACGTGTTTCATCTACTAATTATTTTTATATTTATATAATGATACCCATTTGGAGAGCAATTTGCATAAGTGCGTGATAAATTAACGAAGCCTCCCACATTTATTACTAAGCTTGTATGTGGAGCAGATACCAGGAAATTCTGTCATGGTTGCGGTGAAAGAAAGACAGATGAAAGAAAATAATGTTAATAAGTGGCTTAGTAGTCATAGCGTCTGGTGTACCTAACCATAAGACACAATTTCTAATCTTAAAAATCTTAACATGGAAAATGCCAAAAATACAAGATAGTTAATATAATATAGTTCGACATCGAACTATAAGTAAAGTAAGTCATGTCGGTTGAGAAGCAAAAATTTGCTTTTCAATAGGGGTTACCGACGTCACCATAAAGACTTAAATTCAGAATGAGAAAGCAAATTACAATTTGGCGGGTGGGACTCGCGGTGGCTTAGTGGTCATAGCCAGCCAGAAGATGCAATGAGGAAACGTTGTGTTGGCAGAGGGGGGACTTTGACCCTTATACTGCCAACCCAACTATTCCTCTTTTGTTTTACAGGGTCAGCAACGCGCAAGTGATACCCCTGGTGTTACAAGCGTCTATAGGCTACGGTAACCGCTTACCATCAGGTGGGTCTTTGAATTGGGTCCTTTGGCAGTCAATGGTCATACCACTAGGCTATCACTGCGTATGGCAGTCGCTTCGTGTAAAATGCTGGTATTCAGTTCCATCATATTAGACGAGGAAGAATGTGATTGTGTATGTAGGTGCACATTATATGCACACACAAATATACATACCAACGTGATGTAACTATAGTACTTATGTAAGGAATGAGGCGAAGTGGGAGTCGCCAGTTATCTGTTGTGCCGTGTACAGTCCACTTGTATTTTATGATCATTATATATATTACTATATTTCCTGTGCGTGTATAATTTGGAGGCCAACAGGTAACTCCTGTTGGACACCGTACCCCGTGCATTCACCTGAGACTGAATACGTCCTCCTGAACACTCTTACACAATTACTCATATCCTACATGTATATGTCTTCATAGAAGTCATTGAAAGCCACCTCATCAGTCAGCCTTGCTATAAAACATTTCTACCGATAAAACCGTTACTTAGCACAGATTGATTATTAGGTACTTCCACCATTACAATAAACGAAAAGAAAAACAAAAAATCTTCTATGCTTAATTTATTTGCATACCCTAAATTGGTATTTTTTATACAAATGACAATGTTATGGAATTTATTCCAATCACGAAATATATGATTAAACTGTCTTTAAGCAATAAATCACTGTAATTTATATATTTTGCCATTTTAATATAAATATAATCCTTCAAATATTACTGCTAATATCGCAATACTGTTAATATGTCATTTAGGTATTTATTCATACGACAGTTACTCAATCCTTGTTTTTTTTTTGGAAGGGGGTTGCTTAGTCTAGTGGTATGACCATTGGACTGCCAAGACAAAGGTCTCGAGTTCGAATCAAGACACAACACTTTTATATATATATATATTAATACTCTCTTGAACGGTGAAGGAAAACATCGTAAGGAAACCTGCAAGCCTTAGAGATTTCTCGACGGTGTGTAAAGTCTGCCAACCCGCACTAGGCCAGCGTGGTGGACTATAGCCTAATCCCTCTCAATCTGAGAAGAGACCCGTGTCCAGCAGTGGGACAGTTTGGTTGATGATGATGATGAAAAAAAAATCACATCAGCCTTATCCTTTTGGCGTGTGTGGTCTAGTGGTTACCGGACTGCTGATCATGGGGTTGTGAGTTCGATTCCCACAAGACACAAATATTTGTGTGGGTAAAACATGCGTATTTGTGATTTGTTGATTTGTTTTGTTTTATTTGTGATTTGACATGAGTGTCTTGGTGTTTCTTATAAGTTTAGATTTACAAAAAAATCCTTCAATAAATATAAACGTGATAGCTATGTAGGTATGTAAAAAAGTTCAATCCTATTTTGTAGTTTTAACAACTTTTAAATGAACGAGTCTGTAAATAACATGGGATTACATTAATCCTTTTAAATATTCAGATTGATCTTAAGATCTCATTAATATAATCATAAACTAAGCTATAAAACCTAATCGTTGTTTCTTAATCACGATAATCATGTTTTAAAATTTTACAACTTCGTGCCAAAAATGTACTTTTATGTTTTTACATGTAAATATTGTATTAGTGATATTGGTGGGTTTGTATTCTGAATTATTATACCTACTTCGTTAATCTAGTGGTTGTTAGCAAGGATACAGAACGTTAGTTGATTTCCGCGACTAGCAATGTGTTATGTAGATTATTTATGAAGTTCACAGCAATAAGGGTTAAGATTTTTTCCTTTTCTAAATAACTTTAAAATCTTAGCATGGAAAATGCCAAAAATATACAAAAAGATAGTTACAAGTCAAGGTGGCATCGTTCGACATTGAACTAACTGTAAAGTAAGTTGTGTCGGTTGAAAAGCAAAAACTTGCATTTCAATAGGTGTTACTGACGTCACCATAAAGACGTAAATTCAGTATGTGAAGGAAAAATTCGACATGACGGGTAGGTATCGCGGTGGCTTAGTGGTCATAGCGTCTGGTGTACCTAACCAGAAGACGCAGGTTCGAATCCTGCCCGCCGTCGAATTTTTCCTTTTCTAAATAACTTTAAAATCGCTTATTTTTTTTAGACAACAAGTCATATTGTATACAGCAGTACAGTCTGTCTAACTCCTTACGTAATATACGCATGATGATATTATCATCATCAACCCATATACTGTCCCACTGCTGGGCACGGGTCTCCTCTCACTGGATAGGAGTGATTAGGATGATGGTCGATGGGATGATGTATGAGGATGATAGTCTACCACACTTGCCTAGTGCGGGTTGGCAGACTTAACACGCCGTCGAGAAAATCTCTAAGACGTGCAGTTTTCCTCACGATGTTTTCCTTCACCGTTTAATCGAGTGATTAATTATTAATACGCACATTATTTAGAGAAGTCAGAGGTGCTTGCCCTGGATTTGAACTCGAGACCTTCGACTTGGCATTGCAATGGTCGTACAACTAGGATAGCCTAGTGGTTTTTAATAATATAATAATATTAATAATAATCATCACCATCTTAATATAGCACAAAATTTGAAGACCACTTCTAAGATATTAAAACTCCTTGAATAGAAATACAATGTAATTCTTTTCTTAAAAAAAAAACAAAGCTATGAGTTCATTAACACTTCTCATATTAAAATAGTCCCTTCATTCAACAAATAACGGTACATACGAGTACAGAAATATGTTTGAGTACATCTAGCGACAATCGAGACACATGGTTTGGCGCGGCCATCTGTGAGAGTGTCAATTACAATGATATGAGTTATCTGGATGTGACAGTTTTGGTGATGAGTGTACTTCGTGATAATTTGAGAGTGCATTGCAATGATAATTTATAATTTTGGAATTTGTATATATACTGTTCAGTGGTGTTTTGTGTTGGTTTTACAAGTTTGGTCCAACGAGGTTTTATTTCAATATTACGCACCATCACGCCTCTATTACGTAAAGAGTTAGACAGAGGTGTACCACAGTATATACACACTTTATCAGCATATTTAGGTCACATTTCATAGGTGGCGAGTCGTCAACCGTGCACAAATCCAAACTCCAAGCTACTACTGAGGATATTTTTTATATAAACTTAATAATGCTCAACCTGGGAATCGAACCCAGGCCTTCTAACATAACAGTCATGCTGACGATCACTAGGCGAATGAGACAGTTTTTTAGATCTTGATGCATTTTTAATGAAACATAAAAACAATACTGAAGATCGAATAATAGAAAAATATAGTTATGAATTTGACTCATCGACTATTTGAAGCTTATTCGATTTACAACATCCGACACAGAAGAGAGGTGGACAGGAAATAAAGCAAAGCAATAAATTTAATAATATATTTGTGAGAAAAAGTATCAAGAAATAATGAGACCGGTTGAGCTAACAGCGGGAGATGTCTTTTATAATTATAGTTCCATATCTCCAAAAACATGTATGACTAAAAACTATAGTTTTTAAATCATAACTGTCCAAATAAATAAAATACTTCAAACATTCTCCATCCCTTTGATCATCTTAAGTCATAACACTTTTTAACGAGACCCAACTATGCTTTATTCCCCCCAAACTTAACACCCATGTCGCATCCATTAACCCAACATCTCCTCAACACATGGCCATCACAAATATTATTTCAACGCCTATTTTTTTATAATTATGTGTACTTTACTTAATTATCATCTCCCATGAGACACTCGCATGAACTTTTGACGTTTTTTCTTTACGACGGGCGAGTTTTATTTCTTACGTGTGTGTGTGTTCTTAATGTGTGTGAGACAAGTTTCTGTTGAAGTTATTTGTACATAAAAGGGCCCAAGATGTTGCTTTGATGTGTGACTAAGGAATTATTACTACTTGAATAAAGTAATTGGATTTTGCCTTGACCTCAGTTGTTGTGTTATATGCCCAATAATTTCACTCATAAACCCATATACTGTCCCACTGCTGGGCACGGGTCTCCTCTCACAGAATGAAAGGGCTTAGGCTAATAGTCCACCAAGCTGGCCTAGTGCGGGTTGGCAGACTTCACACATCCTCGAGACATCTCTAAAGCGTGCCGGTTTCCTTACCACGTTTTCCTTCACCGTTTAAGCGAGTGATAATTATTTATTAATATTAATAGGGACATGAATTCGAAAAGTCAGAGGTGCGTTGGATTCGAACTTGAGACCTTTGACTTGGCAGTCCAATGATCATATCACTAGGCTATCACTGCTATAATAATAATCATTTATTTCAGATTCATCTTACGATTAGTATTAGTACAATTGCGAGCTTACAACTTAAATGAGAGGGTCCTATTCCACACTAGCTTAACATTCATTCTGATAATAATTACTTAAATATGTAGTTTCATCAAAAAAGCAGTGATAGCCTGGCGGTATGGCCATTGGACTGCCAAGTCGAAGGTCTCGAGTTCGAACCCAAGGCACGCACCTCTGACTTTTCGAATTCATGTGCGTATTAATAATTAATTATCACTCGCTTAAACGGTGAAGGAAAACATCGTGAGGAAACCTGCATACCTTAGAGATTTTTCTCGACGGTTTGTGAAGTCTGCCAACCCGCATTAGACCAGCGTGGTGGACTACAGCCTAATCCTTCTCAATATGAGAGGAGCCCCGTGCCCAGCAGTGGGACAGTATGTGGGTTGATGAATACGAATCAAAACTTTCACGAATCTATCTTATCATTCTTTCATTCATTTACTTAATCACAGTATAAAATCAGATAATTCCATCTCTAAATCAGCATTAGAATGAATGAATCACAAATATAATTACTTTTTCTCTCGCCAACATGCGTGTGGGCGCTGTGTGTGGTCTGCCCAACCTCTAACCATTTATCAGATTGAATATACAAAATGAATTTACTGAATAGAATGTAGGTGATCTATATAAAGAATTGTTTATTTCTATCTTATTAAATTATTAACCTTTAGATTTTAGAGACCATCTTACAAATCAGTATAATAATATTAATAAAATATGTCATACCAAAATACCAACATTTAAGGAGGCTCTCGTTGGATGGTTGGATCAAGGGCTTGATACAGAAAGCAGTACTCCTGGACACGGCTCGTATTGTAAGGAGGTTTCTTTCTCTTGGGCCCTGACCACCGGTAACTTGAACCCTGCTCCCGATACCGGTAGGTTTCTATTTTTTATATTTTTAAATGTTTATACTTATGATAAAATATTTAAAAATAAAAAAAATATGGAGAAATATAAATAAAGGGAATAATAATAATAAATTTACACAGCACCATTTTGTCCCAAACTAAGCAGAGCTTGTACTATGGGTACTAGACAATGGATATAATACATAATATACCTACTTCTTTTTTGTAAATAAATACTTATAATATATATATAAAACTTCACGCCTATAAGTCCGCAGGCTTGGGTAGAGATGTTCTTGTAGCACACGTATGTTTTTGGGTCCCATGACAAAAGAGGGTATATTTGGATATAAGGGGGAGTATATTGCCATTAATTTGGATACAAGACTCAACCTTGCAGAAAATCGAAGTGAAATAACACAGCTTTGAGCTGTGTTGTATTCCTAACGTTGAACAAGGTTGCCAGTGCTCCACGAGAAAACTTTGTGTTGGCGTTGGGACTTTGACCCTTATAGTGCCAACCCAACTATTCCTCTTTCGTTTTACAGGGTCGGCAATGCGCAAGTGATACCCCTGATGTTGCAAGCGTCTATAGTCTACGGTGACGGCTTACCATCAGGTGGGATGTATGCTCGTTTGCTACCTTAGAGGTAGGTATAAAAAAAGTCATAGTGTAGCTCAACCATCGCACGGTGATACCAGATCAGCGAAATTTGCGAAGTATTCAAAGAGTCTGCATCGATGACGTAACGAGCACAGACAAGTCACCCGTGCTATATCTAGCGTGGACGGTGGCGCCACACAATAGTTTTTATCGTCAGCATTACATGTATTTATTTATTTTTAAATCTAGTCTAATGTATATCGCACTCCATCACTCAATCGTTTTTCCGGCCTATAGGCAGTTCGCTTATGTTTATTTTAGGTTCATATACTAAAATTTTAATGCAAAGAAATAGTTGGTAGATAATCCAGTATGCATTCCAATCTAGTATTCCATATTATAAATTAAAAAAAAACATATTACAAATTATTAAGAATGCGAAACTAAACTCATCTGTATGTTTTTGATGAATTTTGGTATAGAAATAGATGGGACCTTGGGAGAAAGAAACAGGCTACATTTTCCCTCACTTATTAAAAAACAAGAATTATTAAAAATAAATAATAAAACATAGTAAAATAATAATAGGCTCAATTGACCACTGCCGGTAGCTTGGATACTGTTCCCCATACCGGTGGGCTATTATTTTTAAATATTGTATTATCGTTTTATATTATTTTTTAAAATATTAAAAGTATATTGTACAGACGCCAGCAGGTCAAGCTATCCAAATCTGTCAAATATTCCCAATTGAAAATGAACCTTATTGCATTGTCTTTAAGTTGAGAATCTATCAAATAAATTTGACAGATTGTGGTAGCTTGATGTGCTGGCCTCTGTACATAAATGAATACAGGATATTATAGGCTTAAATACATTCATTATGTCATATTAAATAATATAACAAAAAAAAGGTTCATTAGTAGGTATAAATCATAATACAATAATTAGTTAAGTCAGCCAGTCAGTGAAAAAGTAATTTAGTCACCTCATTTACCTATTACTACCTCTTACTGTAGCAGGGAAAATCAAATACTACTTCAAATCCTGATAATACCAAGCAAATTCAGCGTGAAGGATAATTTGAGCCACGACGCAAGGGGACTTGAAAGTTCAACGTTCGCCTCGATATAGACAAGAATGTAAAACAAAACCGTAAAGACAGAGACGCACGTCACATAGATACTAATGACACTCTGAACTATTATTTAATCTATGTTCTCAAGTGCATATTACGCGTAATCCATAAATGGGAAGGCATAAAGTAGGGTCATAAACCCACAAATATAATAATTATTAAATTCTGATGAGTAGTTATTGCGCGAACCCCTAATAAACAGACAAACCGACACGATTTAAAAAAGTAACATTTTAAATATTTTTTATACAGCCTAACCCACTTATTTATTTTTTATATTTTACAAGATTAACGAATTTTTTAACTGGAAATTTTCTATACCTTTTTTTATTGAAAATCTATTTTTTGCCACCTTACTACGAGCTGCTACAGAAAAGTTTCTAGATACATTTAGAAGATGGCCGCCTGTAATTAAGGAAACATATCAACTTAAGACTTTAACTTAATTATTCTGAATGTCTAGTGTCACACTAATATTATAAAGGCGGAAGTTTGTGAGTGTGTATGTTTGTTAATCTTTCACGCTAAAACTACTGAACGGATTTTGATGAAACTTTACAGTATTATGGTTTATACACCAGAATAACATATAGGCTGTAATTTATAACTATTTTTAATTAATTAACCAAATTACAACGATAATTAAAAGTAACTTTTCCACGCGGACGCAGTCGCGGGCCGAAGCTAGTATATACATAAAAACACATACCATAATGCCTGTATTCCCCGAAGGCAGAGGTTAACTATTAAGCACCTACAGTAAGTTTACCATGTTTAGGCTAAATGGAGGCTCGCCTCTATATAAATAAATACTTAAGGACAGTTTTCGTTTCAATTTAAACAAAAACACGTTAGCTTTTTGTTGTTACAAAAATGTACTAATTTGAAAAGCGGAAGAACCTGTAAATGAAGCTTACCAACTTACCCATTAGAGCATACAACCCTCATTAGCATCACCTGAAGTTGCCAGGACTACATAAACAAATGCCCAACTTTCAGGTTTCAGCCTGAAACTTTGTTTCACAGCTTTTTGGTGGGACCTATCTTTTGGATTTAATTGTGTAAATTATTTTGGGTTTTGTACGGCAGATTGAACGAAACTTTTCGGGTTTTCAGTGTGTAAATATTTGTTGTTGACTGTGAAAATGTAGTGTTTACCTGTTTGTTAATAAGGTACCGGTAATAATCTGTAATATACAGGGTTACTGGTAATATTTTGGCAATCCGTTAAGGGGGTGTAAGAGAGATCATTGGCAACCAAATGACCTCATATGACCCCAAATGTCAACCATTTTCGATTAATTTGAAATTTTATGTTTTCGAGCGAATTTTTCCATACATTCAATAAATATTTTAGAGAACAATAGATTTGGAGCGCACGGGAATATACTTTTTGATCACTATTTTAATGACGTAACATAATTATTTGACTTTGCATACAACAAGTAACTAGAAATTAGTGTAAAGCTTTTACGAATAATTAATCTTTTACATTCAAATGAGCACATAACTCGTGGGGCATGTTGCGCCCAGTGCAATTCATTATGTGTCTGATAGTACCACGTCTAACATGTCCAGTTCGCGTTGTTTATCTGAGAGACAGTGAAGTAAGCGGTGCATTCTTCACTTTGTATTTAACATTTAAAGGTGGAATTATTTGTATGTAGGTTAAAGAAATTTATAAAAAAACCGGCCAAGTGCGAGTCGGACTCGCGTACAAAGGGTTCCATTACCAATATAATGACCATCTAGCCAAAAAACTTACTAGTTATAGTGAAAGATTAAAACATTACCGCATGTGCACACTTGCAAATCGCAGAAAATTTTCTGATTTAATCTTTCTTCATAAACTTTTTGATGGAACTCATGATTGTGGTGACCTCTTGAATACATTGCAACTAAATATCCCCTCTCGCTTACCTCGAAAAAATGTATATCAACTATTTCACATTCCTTACTCTAAAACAAATCTTAGATATAATGCTGCTGTGCCTAGAATGTGTAGGTGCTATAATGTCCTGGCAAAATCTAGTGATATCGATATTACTTGCTCTTTAACCAAGTTTAAAAAAAGGGTCTACGAGGCCATTAACTAAAAAAAAATATTAATATATATTATAAAAAGTTATTATATAACTTCATAAATTTAAATTTTTTTTTAGTCTTTCTAGTGTAACTACTTAATACATTACTTTTAATTTTATTTTTTATTTGCTAGTAACATATTAATAGTTTTATTTGCTTTGTATAATTTTTTCATGCTGTGGTCTCTCATAATTGAAGGAGTACACTGGCCTTATAATGTATGTGACTTACTACTAATATATTTTTGTGTATATCCTTTGTCAGAGATCCTTAATGAAAATAAATAAATATTTGCGAGCAAAACAATGGCAAAGAAATCAAGTTTGTTGTATTGGAGCCCCCCTTCAATTTGTTATGGGGGCAACAGAAATACATAATTTTTGAAAATTTCAACTGTCTAGCTATCACGGTTCATGAGATACAGCCTGGTGACAGACAGACGGACGGACGGACAGACAGACAGACGGACAGCGGAGTCTTAGTAATGGGGTCCCGTTTTTACCCTTTGGGTACGAAACTTAATGATTTGTAGGGTTCTCATCAATCATTAAGTTTGAAATTATTACGATAAAATACAACTATTGGACTGCAACCCTTTCAATCTGAGAGGAGACCCGTGCCCAGCAGTAGAACAGTATATGGATTGGTGATGATTATGAAGAAGAATCAATTATCACTCGCTCATAAACAGTGAATGAAAACATCTTGAGGAAACCTGCATACCTTAGAGATTTTTCTCAATGGTGTGTGAAGTCTGCCAACTTGCAGTAGGTCAGCGTGCCGGACTATAGCATAATCCCTCTCAAGCTGATCGGAGACCCGTGCCCAGCAGTGGGACACAATATGGGTTGATGATGACAGACAGTTCTTTTTTTAAAGGCTTTATTGTCATGTATTTCGTACCCAACATACTAATACCAGAAATACATTTGGGGAACTGCATGTATATTGAATTCAAAGTATTCATTCTACCATTTCGTAAAATAAACTACACGCTAAAATAATAAAATAAAATCATTGTGCTCCTAAACTAGGTTTGAACGAAATAAAAAAATAAAAGCGACATTTTTAAATTGCATATTTGTTAGCGGAAACGCCTAACTATTTTACGTATTGTAACAATAACATATTTTTATTGTTTGTGAGGTGTAGGTTGTTATTTAAATTTGAAACTTTTTTTATCAAACTAATAATAATAAAAGTGACTATGAGACTGATTTTTTATGCAAGCTTAATATTAGTTAAAATATTAGCTAAATACTAGCTATAAAATTAGGTAGTGGGAGTAATTCCACTGAAATTGAAGCTGCCCGACTGGGGAAGTACCTCCGCCTTGCAGAAAATCTAAGTGAAATAACACTTTAAGCTTTGAGCTGTGTTTTATTTTTTACGGTGAGCAAGGTTGCCAGTGCTCCGCGAGGAAACGTGTTGGCTGTGGGGGACTATGTCCCTTATACTGCCAACCCAACTATTCCTCTTTCGTTTTATAGGGTCGGCAACGCGAAAGTGATACCCCCGGTGTTACAAGCGTCTATAGGCTACGGTAACCGCTTACCATCAGGTGGGCCGTATGCTTGTTTGCCACCTTAGTGTTATAAAAAAAACATTCGTCAACACACAATCTGACGATTTTTAGTGCAGGCAAATGTTTCAGCAGATCTACATATGTTGAAATAAATAAAATAATGTTAGCATACCCTGTGAAGTCATCCTATATTCTTAGTGTGAGTACAGGAAGATCTGTATCCGCTAACATCTAATTTTATACACTAAAATCAAAGTAGAGAATATGAAATGCTGAATATTGGTAAAGAGGTTCCTCCATACCTTTTCTCAACTATAAAGTCGGCTTCCAGTCTAACCAGATGCGACTGAATAACAGTATTTTACACGAAGCGACTGCCATCAGACCTCCGCAACCCAATTTCTGGGTAATACCGATATCTGGAGGATCCTCAAGATATCGGTAATACCCAGAAGTGCTACTGATTTTCACGTTTTTTAGCCGTCTGACTACCAATAACGATTGATAGGGTGTTTGTATGACACCGGGTCCGACGGCTTAACATACACTCCGAGGCACGGAGTGTATGTTAAGCCGTCTATCTATATGTCCGCCATGGTGTATACCGTAATCATTAATCATCACTCGCTTGAAGGAGGAAATCTGATTTTCTTGAAGTTTGCCAACCGGTAAGGAAGCCAGTATGACGGATTTAAAAAGGTTGATGATGATGACAATGATGATTGACACTTCATATACGTCATGATCATTCGCTTAAACGGTGAAGGAAAATATCGTGAGGTACGCCTGAGAGATTTTCTCGACGGTGTGTGAAGTCTGCCAACCCGCACTACGCCAACGTGGTGGACTATAGCCTAATCCCTCTCAATCTGAGAGGAGACCCGTACCCAGCTGTGGGACAGTGGGACAGTATATGGGTTGATGATGATAAGTCATGATATTACATAAGGTTTTCAATTACAGTCGATGTCGTTGAAAAAATGTGTCCACAAATTCCAGGCTCTTTTCTTTATAGTGCGGAAACTTTGAAGGCACTTTGAGAACACCAGGGGATACGGCAAGGCATGTCGAATTAGAACCGACTTAAAATCGCGCTTTCCTTCCATTTTGTCACAGAACCAGATACATTCTTATATTCTACATGCTGAGGTCACTACATGGTGTTGATAAGAGCCTATACCCACACAAAACAGGAGTTCCTCGCGTATTTAATAGGTTTTATTTTACAAAAGTTGTTATACTGCGAATAATCATAGCCATCTCTAAGAGAATTAATTAACATAGAAGATTGTAGTTAATACAAAGCCCTTAAGGTTGGATTTTCAAAAGTCAATTAATTTTAATCAGATTATTTACCGAAACATTGGAGTAGTTTACATTTAAGAGCTAATAAAGTACTCATTTACCCCACTAATAGCCCTTATCGGTGTTAGTTTTGAGAACGGACTTTTAATAAAAGTACCTTCATTATGTTCATGATAATATAGGCACTTATATGCCATTTTTCTTTGTGCAGCGCCTTAACCAATTTTATTATCAGAATTTTTCATAAGAAAAATGAGTATCACAGAAGCTAAACCGGCGTCAAATAAACGTTTCCGAGATTCATATTTTATAAAAGCGCATAAAAGCAAAAAGCTCTATTGAAATAACAAAGAAAAATTCTAGAATAGTTCATTCAGACTAGACTAAAATCAAGATCTTTTCGAAGAATTTGTTACACATACATTTATTATTGTGCGTATTTAGAAATTAAATAGGTCGCCCTGAATGTTTTGCTACACAAATAACTCTCTAAACGAATAGTACTTATTTTTAATTGTTTATATAGGTATTTTAAACGTTATTTAGAACAAAGTAACCATTGCGGTTTTATTTTGCAACACTTAACAACATTTATGAAAACTCACCTTTGTATAACTGAAAAAAAAACCCACACTGTCACTCGAAATAAAATTCGATTTTCAAACACTTAAGTAATTGACCGAACAAAAGACGGACTCGCGATTTCGGGACTCGGATTTCGGGGCTCGGGCACGGATTTCGGGACCGCGTTTCGTGGTAAGCGCGAAGTGACTAACAGAGCGCCTATTGCGTTTACAATTCTGCGTTATATTTTTAGAAAACGCCCCCTTGTTTGAAATGTGCGTGTGCGCAGGGTAACACGTGGTCGGTATCCGGTCGAAGGGTTTCGGGATATTATTGTGTTTGTTCTAAAGTATTTACATGCTGTTAAATTTAACTGTTTTGTCGTTAGCTCTTTCAGTCGAAAGAGCTGACTTTATTAAAATTTATATTTACTAATCTGTCAAGTAACAAATCTATTTAATATAATTCTACCAATCCAATTCAGATCTATTCATTACAATTCCTTACGCAAGTAGCTGAATTAGTTAGAAAAGTTAATCAATAAATTATACAAGTTTCTTTTAAAATTCTACACATTATACATCGAGCTCTTAACAGCTTCTATGGTCACGGGTAGTCCGTGACCATGAACGCTGTAAAGGGTCCGAAACGTCCCATTATTATTATAGTTTTATTAAAAAATCATTACTTTATTTGGAGACGGAGATGGCGGATAGAGCTAGAGCTCGTTCAAGAAGGATTGGTCCTGGTAGCAACGCACAGAAAGAGGTGGAAGAAGAGTGGGAAGGCCTTTGCCCTACCGTGGGACACTACAGGCTTGTAATGATAATAATTACTTTATTTATATTCAGCAATATAAAAACTCATCATTTCCCAACTAAAACTAACTAAAAACTCATCTCATTGATGATGATATAAAAACAATGAACAGCAAATTATAAGCCCATGTGGTAAAGGTGTCCATGACGCCAAAATAAATCTAATTATATCGATGAATTAATGTAGCGTATGGTGAAGATCACCATCACCACGTGGGCCCGTGAGTCAATGGGAACTGAATCAAAAACCATATGGATGTCGACGTACAGTGTTGTGTAGTTATTGCGAAATAAATTATGCCGATGACGACTCATAACCTCGTTAATAGTTTCAGGTTTGTGATTGTTTCGGAAATTGCATCATGACTTTATTCCCCGGAGGGATTAGGGAGAGATATATTGATAACCAAGTAGGGATAGTGATATGCTCATTGGACTGCCAATTCCAAGATATCGAGTTCAAATCCAAGACTTTTCAAAATTATGTGCATAGGTACTAATAATAATATCACTCGTTTAGCCGGTGAAAGAAAACATCGTAAGGAAACCTACATGCCTGAGAAATTTTCTTAACGGCGTATGAAGTCTACCAACCAGCATTAGGTCAGCTTGGTGGACTATTGCCTAATCCCTCTCATTCTGAAAGGAGACCCGTGTCTAGCAGTAGAACAGTATATGGGTTAATGGTGATGATAATGACGATATTGTATACTATTGTGTACCATATTGTCTCATGTAATACGGCTAGCCTATTTCCATCAACCGGGCGTGAATCCAAACTGTGAACTACTGAAAATTGAATAGAAAAACACAATAACACTTTGATCGACTTAGGAATCGAATTGAAAGAAAATATAATTGTTGTGAAATCGGTCTTCAAGCAAATCCGTGATGCAATTTTATGTAGCTTAGTGAAATTGTTGAGTAATAAGTCCTGAGTTCCTGAGGCCACCTGATGGTAAGCGGTTGTCGGTTCTTCTGCAGATATGGCTAGCCCACTGCCACTTTAGCTTGCGAAACCGGTGTGCTATGTCGGTTACTTTGTTTCTCTGTCGGACAACCTCGTTGCGGATTTTATCCTTCAGAGAAACTCCAAGCATAGCACGCCCCATAGCACGCTGCGCGTTTGCTATCTTAGTGGTATAAAAAAAAAACTATCATACCAAAAATTGGATCCCGATTTGATTTGGTATTCGCATTTCAGTAGGTAAACATATAACAGAGACAGAGCGACCTAGACAGATTTGTTTCTTATTATCCAATAAGAAACAAATCTGTCTAGGTCGCTCTAATCGTAATCTACTATGTAATTCTATCCAGAATTACATAGTAGATTACGATTTTTTCGGTGATGTCCCGTCTTTCACTAGTAATAATTAAATTTATTTGCATATTGAAGTATTAGCGACATCTACAGTGCTACATGGAACTACAAAATCCTGAATCGCGCAAGCAACATTCGCTACGCAAGTTGCATATATACAACCGCCTGACATCAACGGTCGGGCCGTGGCCCGCCAGGCAAACCCCGACGTGATCCCAGTATTTCCACAAATGTTTTTGACGCTATCTACAGTATCAATGGTGACGATATTCGTGTGCCTTTGCAAAATTATGGCTATGTGCCATAATTTCACATTTGCTACTGAAAGCAAATGTGGATTATAGCAACCTACATTCAAAATCGACTTTAACGATGTATGTAGGAGGGTGTTAAGATTAAAAGCTAAAATTACAACGTTTTATCTTTTCTTGGTAGATTGGCATGTCATAACCAGATCTGATTGAGATTTTGCTTGAAATTATGAAATTAAATGTTATTTTATTTCTCTAAATAGATATTTTAATGGCACCTTTGCAAGTCAATGCTAAGTGGATGGCGCCGGAATTTCCTAACTGACGACCTCTAAGAAGAAACATACAAATTCGGAGAATCATGGTCTCTTTTAAAGTCCAGACATAATAATATAAAATTTTGAAGAAAGAGCCACAGCGGCTTTGAGTAGACCAATCCCAGCTGACGGCACGCATGCATGGCCATTGTGTAGCTCGATATTAGAGGGAAACAATTTATGTTAGATTTTATGCAAAAATCGTAGCAAGTGGCATTCTTTAGTTTCTACCTACCCCCATGGGAAAAAGGCGTGAATGTATGTATGTATTTTAAGAAGAGAACCACCGTGCTGCTTGCGATTAACTTGTTTTTCGCAAACCCTTGGGTGTTTCCCAAACCCCCCACTGCATGAATCATCTACGTGATATGAGAAACTGGTGCGTAAAGATTAATACTTCTAGACTCACTGGATCAAGCTGTAAGTAACTTGTTTCTCAGTCAGTCAGAGCTCTTCGAACTAGATTAGGTTTACTTCTTGGAACAGGGTAGATGTTCATTCAATATATCTCATAGTGTAGTCAGGATTAATAATATCAATATAGCGCAATAAAATCCTTAAAATGTAGTTTTATATTGATTTCTGACAAATTTTACGCGAATTATATATTGAAATAAAACTGCTTTTTACGGATTTAATCGCTTTATATTGTTATTATTAATCCCGACTTTTCGGACCCTTTACAGCGTCCATGGTCACGGGTAGACTGAGGTGGTGGGTGTCTAGATGATATAAGTACTGACAGCTACCCTACATTTCATGTAACAATTAAAATTAATAATCAGGGTAGTTTCATTTCAATGTGTAATATTCACGTAAGTGACAGAAATCAATAAAGTAATGATTTTAATAACTACCTAATTACCATAGCCGTCGTTAGCGCGACTGCTACGTTAGAAGTCGTGGGTTCGATTCTCAGGTCGACCTGTGTTATTGTGTTTTTCTAAGGAGCTCTGTTTCGGTTTCAGGAATCAATTATTGTCGGGCAAGCGGGTGATTAGCCCACTGTGCCTTAATCCGATAGCGGGGCTGCCGCCTTAGAGCCTTCAGATGTGCTCAGTTTTATTTCGGGTATCCTCCCTAGTGAGACGATTCTGTTTTAAGGCGCAGAATATTCGCCCTTTGCCCTGCATCCGTTAGCTCAGCTGCAACTCAGGGTGGCGGACGCGCGGCGGCGCGGTTGCAGCAGGTCCCAGGGAGAACGACGGGGACGTGGATGACTCGGACTGGCTAGGGCTCTGCTTTATACGGTACTTCGCCACGAGTACAGCAGAAAGTATTTTTGGCATTTTTTAAGTAATGCTGTTCTCACCAACAGCGATTCCCACCAAAACATACCCTAGCTTCTCCCCCCATGGACATGGAGCGAGGTGAAGCGTGAAGCTCAAGACCGATCGCGATGGAGGACATCTGTGGACGCCCTCTGCCCCATCTAGGGGTTATAGGACATTAAGTCAAGGAGCTCTGAGTTTGGATTTGTGCCAGTTAATGGCAATAGACTCGCCCTCTATAACATGGGACCTAAATATACTGGCGAATCGTGGGTTACATTGGTACACCTCTGCCTAACCCTTCGGGGAATACAGACGTGACGGTACGAGTAGACCAAATTCTCATCAGTACATACAATATTTTCACTTTGTTACCTGCGTAAATCTGGAATAGTTTACACTTCGCACTATTTCTCACGTATTAATCATCGGCTGAGCTCGGTAGGTGCGCGTGGGCAGCCACACGCAGATACAATAACATACAGTGTGATATCGGTAAAATGGAACACGGAATAACAGTATTGGATCGGGCGAAGTGTTTGAGCTGTGCTTGCCACGGTTTGTACTAGGATGGGTGACTATTTCTCTCTCTCTCATTGAAACCACCCTTTCGTTCTGTTGAGACTGGGAGGCACTTAGGAATATTCTAAAAAAATATCTCAAATATAACCCCTTTTTTATTGTTTGGAAAATGTATTGTTTACCTTGGTTGTCTAGTGGTCGTAAGCGCGACTACTATGCTAGAGGTCCTTGATTCGATTCCCAGGTTAAGCAAAGTATTATTGGGATTGTCTATGAAATTCTCCGTAGCAGCTCGGAGTTTGGATTTGTGCCCGGTTAATGGCAATAAGCTTTATTCTATTCTCAATAGGATAGGTGTTCGTATGACAACTTGTATCGACTATAAAAAAGCTAAATTATTATGATTTTTCAAAAAGTTGACGACAAATTATTAAAATGTTGCCAAATTCTGACGGTAATTTCCGTAATTAGGACTTATAGGTGTGTGACAGTGTAGTCGTTATAAAAATAAACTATTGTTTGTTTTTAAATAGATCGTAGAACTAATCAAGGGCCTGATGGAAATGACTGATGCTGTGTACGGTCGGCTGGGATTGGTCTACTCAAAACCGCTGTTGTTCTTTCTTCAATAGCATAATATTTCTTCGCTATCAGTGGAGACTTTTTAATAACTTTATGTTGCTACATTTATTACTGTTTTTTTTATTTAATTAACTAATATTGTGATACTTAATTATTAATAATTAAACATCACTCGCTTAAACGGTGAAGGAAAACATCGTGAGGAAACCTGCATACCTTAGAGATTTTTATCAACGGTTTGTGTAGTCTACCAACCCGCACCAGGCCAGCGTGGTGGACTATAGCCTTATCCCTCTTATTCTGTGAGAGGAGACCCGTGCCCAGCAGTGGGCAACATAGAAAATAGTCTTCAGACATTACCCTGCATTGTGTCACACACTTAATTAATACTATTATGCGACTAGTGCAGCTTTACTGAGCCACGAGCCCCTCATAAATATTCCGATGAAATATTAAAAATAAATATGAATATTTATTTTTTAATATTTCATCGGACGAACAGACGCAGGACGGCATTCCATCCCTTTGTAGTTGATATTCCACCTATACGCACGGAGCGTTTTGCTTCATCATTTATCATGCGAACGGCCAAGGAGTGGAACTCTCTGTCTACTGCTGTGTTTCCCGATACGTATGATTTAGGAACCTTCAAGGTGAGAGTGAATAGGCACTATTTGAGTTTGCGTGCTACATCCTCGGCAGCATCGTCACTTACCATCAGGTGAGGTGCGGTCAAACGCACTCAAATCATCTATAAAAAAAAACGAAGTGTGAATCTTCGTTTTTTTTTTTGCATCCCAAAAGATTTTTTTATATAAATATACCTATCCTTCTCCAAGAAATTAATCTATCTCTCATCATAACTCATAACATAATGTAGGTACTATATGCCCCGAAGGGTTAGCCAATATGTTCGCCGGTATATTTAGGTGTAAATAACAGAGGGTGAGGCTATTGCAAAATCCAAACCCCTAGCTGCTACTGCGAATATACAACGTGTTACAAAATACCCCGTAAAAAATTTAATTAATTATCAAAACCAAAAATGTTGTCAGCTGTCATGTCAGAGAACCAGATTATTTAACAGAAAGGCCTACGTACCTATTTTACCTAATAATTGTCTACTTTAATAGTTTTTCTATTTTTCATTCATAAATGTCGTTGTTTTCCTTTTTTTGGGGTATGTTATACAGCGTTACTACGGTTCTTAAATATTGTGAATGGACTCGTTATAAGGCTTCATTTAACCTCCTCTCGACTTTATGGGTAGTTTTGTAACAGCCTGTATAGAAAAACCTAATAATACTTTTCTTGACCTGGGAATCGAACCCAAAACTAGCGTAGCAGTCGCGATGCAGTCTTAGAAATATACTTTCAAGATTACAAAATTCAAAGAAGTCCCTTCCAATTAACAATCTAGTAACTTTTGATGTACCAAAATAACTAACACGGAATTTCTAATCGCTAATAATTATTTCAAGGATCTTGTTCGGACGAGAAACATTAATTATTCCAAAATGATAGACGCCACAATGAGCTTTAAATATATTAAGGTAAGAGCCATCTTCCTGAAGCTTAGAATATATTTCTGGCTAATTAGGCAGAGTAGCAGAGAAGTGAATAAGAAGAAACGTTGAAACAATTGAATACAACGATTCTAAATTTAAAATAGAATTGAATTGAAAGCTCTAGCAAAAAAAAAAAGATTTTATGGTTGAAAAGAGACAGATATAGATAACCTAATCGTTTCCTTGAATTGAACACGGGAAAATGGGAATTAACTTTAAGAATTTGAACTTTAATCTTTTTTTTTTCCACTAAGGTGGCAAACAAGCATACGGCCCACCTGATGGTAAGCGGTTACCGTAGCCTATAGACGCTTCAACACCAGGGGTATCACTTGCGCTTTGCCGACCCTGTAAAACGAAAGAGGAATAGTTGGTTTGGCCGTATAAGGATCAGAATCTCCCCACTGACAACACAATGTTTCCGCGCGGAGCACTGGCAACCTTGCTCACCGTTAGGAACACGACACAGCTTTAAGAAGTTATTTTACTTCGATTTTCTACAAATCGGAGGTACTTTTCCAGACGGGTAGCTCCAATTTTAGTGGAATTACTCCCAGTACCTCTCTTGAAATGGGTGATTATATAAGGATAACCTTGGATAGGTACCGGTATCACCCAGAAATGCGAAGTTCTGCTAGCAGTCGCTTCGTGTAAAATGATATTAGGTAGTCAGCTGACTCCAACAGAGTTGCGTAAAGGGTAGGATGTAGATGACGTCACTGTTATAATAATAGCATCATAATAACCCACATACCTACATTTTATAGACTGCAAGTTTCTCTTAGAAGACTCCTAAAGCAACATAGTCTAAGAGCTATACTCCAAAATCCTTTGTTCACAAAATATAAATCAATATGAGTGACGGTTGGCCTAAAAATATTTCATTTTAAAATCTGATTTCATATTATATTCCTGAAATATTTATTTGTTTTAAGACATACATCACTGTAGAAGTCAATAAGTAATCCTCCTGTGTTATAAACATATTTCAGTTAGCATTTAAATATACCGCTAGAGTTAGATATAGGATTGTAGGTTTGTTCAGTAAAAAAGTGAGCTCAATACTTCAAAATGAAAATTGAAAATTATGGTATTCCAAATTCAATTTTGAAATCGTTTATTATTGGCAGTATTTTTTGACAAACATTACCAACATGCAAAATTGTTCGAAGCAGGGCATGAAATGTCTCAATTCTTCTCTTATGCACTCTTAATTATATAATTATTATCTCGATGATGACTACCAATAATCCCCGACTTCAAATGAATAATTTTACAGAGGAGCGATTTAGTCTCAAACACGTGATTAATGAGTTCTCGTATGTGGATATAAAGATCATTTTGATAACTTAGACTTGTAAATTTGGTTTGTATCTGATCATGGATTCTGAAGACACAAGACCAAACATCTAGAATATGTATCAATTTAAAAAAAAACATTGACGTCAATAAAAAAATCGCAAGTAAAGTCGAATGCGCCACTTGTATCGATACGAAGTTACGAAGTGAGATATATTTTGTTGGTTGGTTTGTTTTTACTGAAAGCATCCTGCCCCTGATTTGTTATCGATAAACAGTCGCTTAAATTAGCAACGTCAGTAACAAAAACAATTAGATGACGAATAAATATGCATTGCTGAAGCCATACGGCCAAACGGCAAAGAAAATATAAAGTAAGATTCCGCCGGTATTTCTCGAAGGGTTAGGTGCACAAATGTACACCTAGAGCTAGCCCGTATATTTAGGTCTCAATATAATAGGGGGCGAGCCCAATAAAAAATACAGTCTAATTGAAAACCTCCCTCTTTTTACAATCGGTTAAAATATTAAAAAAATATTGTTTAAGAAGGTATTTTATAACAATCATAAATATAGGGTGTTTTTCCTTTGTCAAATTAGTCTATTCATCATAAGCGCGACTGCTACGCTTGAGGTCTTGGGCAAACTGTCATGTGGGTGTACATTAGTACCTACACCTTTGCCTAACTCTCCGGGTAATACAAGCATGGTGGTATGTAATGTCACAATATTCTACCAACCCGTAATGTAATGTTTTTCTCCCTACACTGCGCTTCGCATTCTTTATCTAACTAACAATATCCCGCCGCAATCAACACACACTGTTCCCCCTCTCCATATCACGCAAAAAAAAAGAATACATTTCCACAAAAATACCCGGGAAAAATACTCTCATACCTATTTTAATTCTTCGTGTGCCCGGGAAATTTACCTTGAAAAAGGGGTGCGAACGTCTGAGCTTACTTTTTGCGCGCTTTTCGTCGTCTCTCGCTAAATTTGTCCGCAGTGCACCGTTTGTTTTTTTTTTTCCAGAGTCTCAACAGAATGCACCACTGTGTAATGCAAACGAAAACTGACTTTATAATTTCTGGGATATGTTCCACATTTGAACTGGACTTGCAGTTTTACGGCATTTTGATTCGTGCTCGAGTGGTGTAGAGTCGAATATATTTCTAAGTCTAAATTAGGGATAACTGAATATCTCTAGCGTGTTTTTTTAGTTTATCTCCTTGGATACGATTTTGTTAAGGATTAAATTCTAAGTGGACGGTTTATGAGGCATGTTTCATTGCGTAGTGTTACAGTCTGCTTTAACAACTTCAGATGACACCGCTAGTTGACCGGTGTAATAACAAAGATTATTTTTATTTTTGTCTACAAATTGCCCGTATTTGTAGCAGTGTGCAGGGTATTAATAAACGAGACGATGTATTTGATTTAGTTCCTTCAGCTGCTTCCATTTGTCTTATGAAAATGCAAGTATAAAAATAAATTTATGGAAATAAGTAGTTTATTTTTAACTATAAAGAAGGGCTACTTCTTTTTTTTGAATTCTGTCTAGTCACGATAAAAAAATATCAATCTAACATCAGAAGGCCAATTATTCAGGCTAATAAAAACTGTAAATATTGACATAGTTATTTCAAAGACTCCTAAACTATCATACAACATGAAAAATAAAACAAGTTATATTTGGTATGAATCAAACTCTTAAGCACTGTGCTATCCATGCCATCAAATTTATTATTGTAGCAAAAGTACAGAGGCCAGAACATCATGCTACCCCAATCTGTCAAATTTCTTTGATGAATTTTTAACTTTGATACATTATAATAAAGTTCATATTCGATTGGGAAATTTTGACAGTTTTGGGTAGCTTGGCCTGCTGGCGTCTGTACATACGATAAAAAACAGTGATATGACCAGTTGGACTGCCAAGTCAAAGGTCTCGAAATTAAATCCAAAGCAAGCACGTCGGACTTTTTGAAATCATGTGCACAGTAATCATGTATTATCACTCGTTTAAACAGTGAAGGAAACAATCAAAACATTGTGAGGAAACCTGCCTGCCTGAGAGATTATGCTCGACGGCGTGTGAAGTCTGCCAACCCGCATTAGGCTAGTGTGGTTGACTTTAGCTTAATGCCTCTCATTCTGAAGGGATACCCGAGCCCAGCAGTGGGACAGTATATGGGTAGATGATGATGATAAGATACGATATACTTTTTTTATATTATGACGAATGATGCGGGCACAGACAACGATCCATTTGCACATAATATTAACTTCCCGGCGTTCTATACTTAAAAACGTTATTACGGTAATGAAACTATTATTCTCTGACATCAAAAATTTAAAAATATAGCGTTGTACCGTTCTACTTGCAGGCTTTTATGTGCATTGTGTGCTAACAAGCGACGTTTATGGAGAATTTTGTTTGTGTTGCAAACAATGTGAAGAATATGTTGGCTAATATTTTGTATTTAGGCGAAGTCGTTAAGTACTTTCTTGTTGGAGTAATTCTGTGTTTGTCAGCAAACAAACAGTAGTAAGATACAGTTATATTCTAGTAAAACTAAAGTCAATAAGACATACTTAAATGTACAGACGCCAGTAGGTCAAGCTATCCAAAACTGCCAAATTTTCCCAATTGAACATGGACCTTATGGTTTTGTATTTAAGTTGAAAATCTATCAAAGAAATTTGACAGATTAGGGTAGCTTGATGTGCTAGCCTCTGTACTTCATGCCAAAGCTTTAGGTTTAGGTTCCAGGTAGTATAAGGCGAGTCTATTGCCATTTAACAAACACACATCCAAACTTCGAACTGCTACTGAGAATGGTTACAGAAAAACCACAAAAACACTGCTTAGTCTGGTAATCGAACCTCGGAACTTCCACTCAGTAAGCCGCGCTTACGACTACTAGACTAATCAGTTAGAAGTAATTAAAAATAAAGTTTAAAAATGTATTGTATGAGCAAGTTAGTTTTTTTTTTCTATCACAGTGTAATTAATATTCTTAAACTTCCCAATACCTTCAGATTGGTAAGTAAGTAATAAGCTAAATTACTTACCGTTACTTACAAGTTATAAGATAAATATAATACAGTAACTTCATTTACATAGTTATCAATCGACAATTAAAACTTCCTACAAAATGTATTTTAAATACGAATGATGCAATTCCACACGATTCAATCTCGACCTACTGTGGATCAAAATTTTTTAAACTTATCCAGAATCGTTTGCCTACTGTGATTCGAAAATTAATTCGGCCCCGATTAAATCTTCTTTTCACTTCATATTAAATATTTTGTCCAGAATGTCCCAAATCTTGCCCACTGTGCATTTAAATGGTAACTTGATACTTCGATCTCTTAGTATTGATAAGGCAACAACACTCTTTGGTAATTAAAACTAATTGGTCAGTCGACCGGTTAGAATTTATGTAAGTACCATTTTACGATCCTTAAGTTCTATGGGATGGTTTACATTGACTAGCGGAGCGATAAGCTACCTAAGACCTGCAAATGAGAGCTACCTATCAGCAGTTACCGGCTTCTAAATTTTCAAAATTACCACTAGCTGACGTCATCCTTCATCTCATAAACTGTCCCACTGCTGGGCACGGGTCTCACCACAGAATGAGAGGGATTAGGCTATAGTCCACTACGCTGGCCTAGAGCGGGTTGGCAGACTTCACACGCCGTCAAGATAATCTCTCAGGTATGCAGATTTTCTCACGATTTCATATGATTTCAAAAAGTCAAAGCCTTGGATTCGTACTTGAGACTTTTGACTTGGCAGTCCAATAGTCATCACTAGGCTATAATTGTTTTTTGATGTAGCATTAAGTGACGTCATCATTGACGTCATTAAAGCTGCTTGAGGTCATTGTTGCTAGTGTGCACATAATGGTAAACTAACTTTGAGATACTACTTTCCAACAATAAAAAATAATGAAATAAAACTACTTTTTACAGATTTTATCGCGTATATTGATATTATTAATCCCGACGTTTCGGACCCTTTACAGCGTCCATGGTCACGGGTAGACTGAGGTGGTGGGCGTCTTGATAATATAATTACTGACAGCTACCCTACATTTTTTTATTGTTACATGGTCAATGACATTTATTACTCCAAAATCAACCAAAATCCAGGCCTACAACTGCAAGACCAAAGGATACTGTGAGCTCGTTCTGCGTGAATCGGATTGCCAATAATTAACAACTAAAACATGATCATTGAATATTGTTACTTTAAAAGAGACCATGATTCTCTGAGTTTGTTTCGGCGTTTCTTCTCAGAGGTCGTCAGCTAGGAAATGCCGGCTCCATCTAGTTTTAATTAATAATTAGTAATAAATGTCATTGACCATGTAACAATAAAAAAATGTAGGGTAGCTGTCAGTAATTATATTATCAAGACGCCCACCACCTCAGTCTACTCGTGACCATAGACGCTGTAAAGGGTCCGAAACGTCGGGATTAATAATATCAATATACGCGATAAAATCCGTAAAAAGTAGTTTTATTTCAATGTATAATATTCGCGTAAATGTCAGAAATCAATATAATAAAAAATAATAATTTGGCCAGCAGCCTCAGCAATAACCATCTTAGATAAAAGTTCTAACGATTGTAGCGGTCATAACCATTTTTTATGTATTGATGATGACATTTTAAGAGAGGTAAGGCATAGTGGGAGTAATTCCACACAAATTGGAGCTGCCCGACTGGGGAAGTACCTCCGCCTTGCAGAAAATCGAAGTAAAATAACACTGCTTCGAGCTGTGTTCTGTTTCTTACGGTGAGCAAGGTTGCCAGTGCACGAGGAAACGTTGTGTTACCATCAGGTGGGCCGTATGCTTTTTAGTCACCATAATAGAATAAAATAAAATATTTTATAACTTCAAAATCTCATTGATCATCGCTCAGAAACAGTGCTCAATAAACCATTGCGGTATTTGTAAAAGAAGGATGTTTTCACAAGCGCAAGCGATTGCTGTTCCCGCTATATCCTATACACCGTGCACACACCTTGCTCCGATTAATTAATATACAAATCAAACACTGGATATAACTTCTGTATTACATTCCGGTTTGAATTGAAAAGCCATCTTCAAATAACGAGGATGTCATAAAAGTGTAGCATCGTCTCCTAATGAAAGGTAAAAGTGCCGATATGGGAAAAAAATTTGGTAATGAAATAATTGTATCTTCAAATTAATAATATAATTTATTTCCCAAATAAAACTTTACAATATATAAGAGTTTCCAGTGGTATCAAACTAGGCTAGGCCTGTATCTTGGGCACCAAAAAGTTGACATCTAGAGTTAATAAATTTTAGACAGTCTTAAAAATCCATCATACATGAAAATAATTGGTGTAACAAAAATAAAAACTGAAATCGGAAAATTCTAGGATTATAACTTAAAATGTGTCCTAAGGAATAAAGACATGTGTTTGTGTGTGTCTGTGTGTGACTCCTAACCTTTTCACAAGTATGTTGTAGTCGGTTTCCATGATATACCATCACGCCTTTATTCCCCGAAGGGTTAGGATGATGTGTACTAATATAGACCCACAGTTTGCCGTTATGTAATAGGGAGGAGGGTCACATGTAATAGGGAGCGAGCCTATTGTCATTATATAATATTATCACGGTAACTTAAAAGAGAAACCATGGAGTTTCTTTCCGGTTCTTCTCCATAGGAAACGACTTTGGAACCGTGCACCTAGACTCGACATTTCATAAGTGCCTGTATATGGTTTATATGAAAATAAAACTACTTTGATTGATTGATTGATTAACCGGGCACAAATCCAAACTCCGAGCTGCTACTGAGAATTTCATAGAAAAACCGAATAACACTGATCTACCTGAGAGTTGAATCCAGGACCTTCAGCGTAGCAGTCGTGCTCATGAGGCAATCTCTATCCCTATCTACTAAAATTATAAATGCAACACTAACTCTGGTGTCTGTCTGTCTGTTACGCTTTCAAGCTAATCCGTTGAACTAATTTTGATGAAATTTGGTACAGGGATATAATTATTAGAAAAAGTAGAATTAGAAGCAGTGATAGCCTAGTGGTATGACCATTGGACTTCCAAGTCAAAGGTATCGAGTTCGAACCCAAGGCACGCACCTCTGACTTTTCGAATTCATGTGCGTATTAATAATTAATTATCACTCGCTTAAACGGTGAAGGAAAATATCGTGAGGAAACCTGCATACCTTAGAGATTTTTCTCGACGGTTTGTGAAGTCTGCCAACCCGCACTAGGCCAGCGTGGTGGACTATAGCCTAATCCCTCTCAATATGAGAGGAGACCCGTGCCCAGCAGTGGGACAGTATATGGGTTGATGATGATATAATTATTAGACTTTGGAGAAGGACATATGCTATCTTTTGTCTTAAAAGCCGTTTGGGATGCGAGTGAAACATATTAAAAAACAAGAGCATAAACAAACCTACACAACAAACATCGTCTTTATAATTTCAACGCTCATTCATCAAAGCATGTTTGGCTTCTAAACAATGAGACATATTGTTCTACATTACTCCATTTTGTTTCACAAACATTTATACATAACCATAATTAGACATTTTAATTACACACACGCCATTATTAGGTACTCACGGAGTACAGAGGCCTGAACGTCAAGCTACCACAATCTGTCAAATTTCTTTGATAGATTTTTAACTTTAATGCAACTAAATAAAGTTCATTTTCAATTGGGAAAATTTGACAGTTTTAGATAGCTTGACCTGCTGTCGTCTGTACTTACTTGTTTGACAAACCTATCTATACTCCTTTTTTCAGCTACTGCCCGCGACTTTTTCCGCGTGGTAAGTAACTCAAAATCGTTATAAATTATAGCCTATTATGTTATTCTATGTATAAATAATAATACTGTAAACTTAAATCAAAATTTAAAAAAAAATGACGACCTCTGTGGTCTAGCGGTTCGAATCGACTGCTGATCATGGGGTCGTGGGTTCCCACAGGACACAAATATTTGTGTGGATAAAACATGAGTATTTGTGTTTGTCTTAGTGTTTCTTATGTATTATAAGTATGTATTTACAAAAAAAAAAGTATTTAAGTATTATATCCATTGTCTATTACCCATAGTACAAGCTCTGCTTAGTTTGGGACTAGATGATGTTGTGTAAAATGTCCCAAAAATATTAAAAAAAAAAACCGTTCAGTAGTTTTAGCGTGAAAGAGTAACAAACATCCATCCATCCATCCTCAAACATTCACATTTATAATATTAGTAGAATAGAAGGATAGGACGGAAACTTCTCATGGATCATCCACCACCCGGGGAGGTGGCATATATGGTATGTCAGACTCGTACCGACTAAAACCCGCACTTGCCTTCACCTGCCCTATAGTCATGGCCATGGGATCCGCGAAATTCACAACGAACATCGATGTAACCGATCATAACAACATACACAAAATTGAATCTATGTGGGTAGAGTTGTAATTAACTGTTAAGAATATATTTTTCATGTCTTACTTACCTACCTTTCTATATGTATGCTCGTTAACATTATTTTTGTTGTGACTGTCTAAATTGTTTTCTCATGTAAGCGATTGTAATCTTAATGAGAAATAAATAAATATCTAACCGTAACATGGCAGGCTGTCGTCCTGCGGCGGTCGCTGGACCCTTCAATTATGACACGTTTGGCGCAGCGGCTGCGCGATCGGCTTCTGCGCCACGGGTTGTGGGTTCGATCCCCACAAAGAACACAATTATAATTTGTATAACTTAAAGGTACCGGGTCTTTGTGCTTGTGTATGTGAAAGTTTGTGTCTGTAAACGCACCCACGACACAAGAGAAAATCCAAGTGGAGCAACGTTTTTTTTTTTAAAAAAAAAAGCTAGGCCTTGCCTCGCATTCCAATTGAAGGCATCCGTGTGGCGAACAGGGGCCATTATCTGGTCGGGCGGCGGAATCCCCAATTTAGCCGCCCGCAGGCCACTTCTCATGGAGATCGGAGAACTAGGAGAATAGCTCCTATAATTTTTAAAGTGGTAAGCTCAGATCTCCCGAACCCAATTTCTGGGTAATATCCTAAAGATAAATTACCAGTAAGGTTTTTTTAGCTTCTGACTCTAACGATTGTCATAGTGTGTTCGTATGACAACCAGCTGAAGGCTTTACGTACTCTGCTGGGCTCGGAGTCTTTATGTGTTAAGAATTGTCGTTCATCCATATACTGGCTGTGGCTAGCGTAGATTTAATTTACAGATTATAAATACTAACCATTACTAACCATGACTGCCTCATTAGTCTAGTGGTCCTAGGCGCGACTGCTACGCTAGAGGTCCTGGGTTCGATCCCCAGGTCGAGCAAAGTGTTATTGGGTTTTTCTATGAAATTCTCAGTAGCAGCTCGGAGCCTGGATATGTGCCCGGTTAATGGCAATAGGCTCGTCCCCTATTACATGGGACCTAAACATACCGGCGAAATGTGGGTGTACATTAGTACACCTCTGCCTTACCCTTCGGGGAATACAGGCGTGATTGTATGTATGTGTATAAATACTAACCATATTTCTGGTGCTGAGAATTTTACAAAAATCCAGGATTTCACTCAAATTACACTTCACTTCCTTTTCTTTTTTTTATAATACTAAAGTGGCAAGCAAGTATACGGCCCACCTGATGGTAGCCTGTAGACGCTTGCAACACCAGGGATTTTCAGGGGACACAACCTTTCCTCGTGGAGCACTCTTAAATACATGCAGTGACATACACACTGAAGTATATGTATGTATTTGTACAATTAAATATGTGTATAAATAATGACATGGTCTAATATACAAAGCAAGCAATTTGGTTAAACGCAACGACAGTACCTTACGAGTAATGTACGGGTGTGAACGCATACCGACAGGGCTGTCACTTTCATAGCGTATAAAAATTGAAAACAGTGAGAGCCTAGTGATATGACCATTGAACTGCCTATCCAAAGGTCTCGAGTTCGAATCCAAGGCACGCACCTCTGACTTCTCGAAATCATGTGTGTATTAATAATTAATATAAGGAAAACCTATATCAAAACCTTTAGAGATTTTTCTCGACGGTGTGTGAAGTCAACCCGTAGCAGGCCAGCGTGGACTATAGCCTAATCCCTCTCATTCTGAGAGGAGACTCGTGCCCAGCAGTGGGATAATCTAAGGGTTAATTATGATTACATTCAATTAAATTATCATGATATTAAACAAAAATCTAAACGAAAATAAGCTGTGTTTCAAGTAGCAACCCTAAAACACATTCGTGTTAAAAGCATTTGCCTAATAGCCGAGATTTGTCTGAGGTATGCCTACAATGCATCTTAAGGAGCGTTTGAACTGACGCATTACTTGCTCTTAGCGAAAATTAATTAGCGGCGAGTGCTAAGCTTTAATTTCATAAATTGTTTCTTTGAAGTTTGCTTGGAGTTTGCGTTTTTTAGTCTCGGGACCAGCAGTATAAATTGAATAGTTTTGTATTTAATTTAATTTTAATATTTACTATTCTTAGTTAAATAGTAAAAGATTTATATAATAAAATGTACTTTGTTACTAAATTATTTTATTTTATCTTGGTATCTCTTGGTATATTAATAAAATACTTGTATTATTAAATCCCAAAGTCTCTGATTCTGATTTCACCAATTATGTTATAATTTTATATCTTGGCTTATGTACGGTGATAAGAGTCAAAATTATTAACTTACCTATTCTCAATTATTTAATGTGATGACAGTTAAACGAAATAGACTGAATAAAGTAATTATTTTGTAGATTAGTGTTTTATTTATTTTAATAAAAACAAAAAAATACAATGAAAAAATATATACAGCAATTTATAGATCAAAATCCATCTCATTGTATTTGTTTTCGGAATAGTTTTTTTTTTAATTTCATTTCGTGTCTGCTGTAAAATGTCTCTCCAGTCTTAAGAAATCTGAAACCCAAAATATTAGAGAGAACTAACAAAAATACTACTTAGTGAATGACTTCATTTATTTTGTGAAGGCAAGTTATAATTTACTGATCAAATAAATTATGTAGTTAATTATTAAAATAATAAAAATTTCTCCTGATCGAAAGATGATGACTGATATTTGCATTTTATCTCCCATAGTTTCGCCAAATCTCCCTTGTAATAAATTGACAACACCGGCTAATCTGTCGAACCTACAAATTAACGAATTGAAAAATCATGTTTTCATAAAATAGTAGAGGTTAAATAACAAAACTTACCGATGTAATGTGATCTTAGTGTAATTACGCGGTTTTTCTACATTATTGCGACACAATTTGACAGCACATACCGACATAATTAATTATTTTTCGAGAACTCTACACCCTGAAGTGATCCAAATGATACTGACGTAAGTGAGAAGAGAGTCTACCAATTTTAGTAGACTAAATTTGGGCCGTTCTGTACGTGTCAATGTGGCATCTAGACAAGTATATAATCAAAGGTGCTAATAATCAGTGATTAGTTAAAACAACTGAAAAAAACTGATAAGAACAATGCCGAAACTATAAATTTGACGGATACTTGACAGTCCGTGAAAATGGCGGAAAAATAAGGGTTTTTTATTGGTCGCTTTGATAAATATTTAACAATATTTGATATGTCCTTCTTTTCTCTTTATTTGAATTACATGCCCAGTAACATAATATTTTTTCAGGCAAAATGTATCTAACAATCAAACCAACAGACAAATCGTCACATTCATATTGTAGTGTGTAAGTAATGTTTTAAAAAATTATGGTCGGCTGAGTAATTATTTTTATTCTTTTCAAATACGAACAAATATAATTGTAATATAGATACTGCTTTAGATAAACCATAACGGTTTCCAAAAGCAGTTTTGTTATCAAATAATATGTTGTAATAATAATTTTGAATAAAAAAAAATAATAATAAAAATATTATCTACGCTTTCTTTATACCTATTTTGAACAGTGTTTAGCATTAAAATATTTTTTATACAGATTTATGTATAGCATTCATATATGTTTTATACAGATTTATGTATACTTTGTGTTAGTATTAACAAAAGAAAGATTCTCTATATGCCGAATATATCATGTTACTAATAATTTAATAGCTCTAGGTAATAAAGATAAAATATCTAATAAAATTTAGATCTACCTCTATATTGTCAAAAACTAGTGGCTAGGACACATTCTATTAATTCATGATCTTTAAATCAAACCTCCTTTTATGTTTTATACATTTACAATAATAAAATTCTTTTATTCAAACTCGATTTGGCTGACATTTTCATCATAGTAACAGATTTTATGGTTATAGACTACACACGATGTTTTTTTTAATTATAATATCGTGTTGAGATGTTGTGTATACCTGTTGCCCGCGGCTACCCCAATCTGTCAAATTTATTTTATAGATTTTCAACTTTAATACAACTGGATGAGGTTCATTTTAAATTTGGAAAATTTGACAGTACAGTTTTAGATAGCTTGACTTGCTGGCATCTGTACTTCCGCCTTGCAGAAAATCGAAGTGTAATAAAATTGCTTTGAGCTGTGTTGTGTTTCTAACGGTGAGCAAAATTCAGTCAGTGCTCCGCGAGGAAACGTTGTGTTGGCAGTGGGGGGACTTTGACCCTTATACTGCCAACCCAACTATTCCTCTTTCATTTTACACGGTCGGCAACGAAGTGATACCCCTGATGTTGCAAGCGTCTATAGGCTACGGTAACCGCTTACCATCAGGTGGGCCGTATGCTTGTTTGCCACCTTAGTGGTATAAAAAAAAAATGATAACAACTTACATGATGATAAAGTAGTTGTAGTATTAGTTATAAAAGTGTTTGAAATATATATATATATATATATATATAATTATAATAAATCGATTTTGCAACTTCTTGTTTATATCAGACATAGTTTTTAGCTCGAGGGAGCTTTAAAAACTTAAGCGGACTAGGTGGCGAGGCACCAAATGCCTCCAGCCAGGGGCAACTTATAAACTAAGCAACATAGCTAAGGGCGTCCCCTGCGGGACTCGGACCTCGGCTTAGGGCGTTGCTGGGGGGCAGCTAGGGACGGCTGGATCTGGGTTTAAATTATTTAGGGATTTTGCAACTGGAAATGGCATCTATTAACATTTATTATTGCATTAATTTCAGCTTAAATTTAAAGATACAAGATTCCTTTGCTTTTTTAAGTTTTGACAAGAATCTGTTATCGATACCTTTTTTAATAGTAACAATCTGTGAAATAATAGACAAGAGTTGCTTTGGATTATCATTGCAGTTTTAATATGATGTAGTGACGAGAACTGAAAAGAATATGCTGAGATTGTTTGGGCATGTCGAGAGAATTAATGAAAGGCGACTTACAAAAGCGATTTACATGGTGAATGTCAGTGAAACCGCCGAGAGGGGACGCCGTAGAAAAACTTACACCGACCTTATTGGTGGGGTTCTTCAAAAAGGTCAGGTTCGTAGTATTCGCAACCGTCGTGTGTGTATAACAAGATTTATGAATGTACTCAAAACAAAAGAAGTAGGTATGCAAGAACCGTAGCAAGTGGCGTTCTTCAGTTTCTGCCTACTCTCATGGGAAAAAGGCGTGAGTGTATGTATGTATCATATTCAGCATCGTGAACTAAAACTAATGTTTGAAGTTATTAAGCAAAGGAAAAATTCGACCGCGTGCAGGATTCCGCGATACCTACCCGTCATGTCGAATTTTGCCTTCACATTCTGAATTTACGTCTTTATGGTGACGTCAGTAACACCTATTGAAATGCAAGTTTTTGCTTCTCAACCGACACGACTTACTTTACAGTTAATTCAATGTCGAACGGTGCCACCTTACCTTCTGACTATCTTTTTGTCATTTGTTTTTGAAAAAAAAACAAAACTGTTTTTATTCCTTTGCTTAATAACTTTAAAATCTTAGCATGGAAAATGCCAAAAAGATACAAAAAGATAAGTGTGTTTGATTTTGAAGACACCATGGATATCTGAGTTTGTTTCGGGTTGTTCTCAAAGGTCGCCAGCTAGGAAATGAGCCACCATCTAAGTTGTATTAAAATCTTAAATACTTTAACATACCATCACGCCTGTATTCCCCGAAGGGTTAGGCAGAGGTGTACTAATGTGCACCCACATTTCGGTATGTTTAGGTCCCATGCAATAGGGGGCGAGCCTATTGCCATTAACTGGGCACTAATCCAGACTCCGAGCTGCTACTGAGAATTTCATAGAAAAACCCAATAACACTGCTTGACCCGGGGATCGAACCCAGGACCTCTAGCGTAGCAGTCGCGCTTAGGACCACTAGACTAATGAGGCAGCAGAGGGAGTAGTTAAAAAATATATTTACAGAAATAATTATCATTTATCGTCAGATTTCGTTGCTTCGTTAGTAAATTTCTCCTAAGTGCGATTGCTACGCTAGAGGTCCTGGGTTCGACCCCCTAGGGTCGACCCTCTATCGGACTTGCCTAAGTCCGATAGAGGTACTGGTTTAAAATCCCAGGTCGAGCAATGTCCATTGGATTTTCTATGAAATTCTCAGTAACAGCTCGGACTTTGGATTTGTGCCCGATTAATGGCAATAGACTCCAACCCTATGACATGGGACCTAAACTAAACCGTGGGCGTACGGTCATAGGGTCTACTCCCTATCTCCGACAACGAAGTTACGAGCCGTTCGAAGGTTCTCCGAAACTTCGGAGTCAGGTAAAACAAGTGTCAAATTCAATTTTTCTAACTGGTAAAAACACATCGAGAGTAGGGACAACTATCAAATTCTGTTGTCATTTATTCTTAGTTCGGGCCCCGAACGAATCATCCGTCCGTAGGTGACACGGAGTAGGAAACGCCCGTAACGAAGGTCGAAACTACGGACTTCGTGCTTAGGCAGTAGACCCCCAGCAACGAAAGTCGCTAAACACAGCAACATTTTGAAAACATGAAAGCTCCAAAACGTTTCAAGACATTTTTTTTATTATAAAGGTAGGTAAGGTAAACATTTAATGGTCACCTATGCAATGATTTCACACAATCTTCACAGATCAGTAACTTCATATTAAAAATTCGTATTGAAAATTGCAACATGTTCTTCAACTCTCGTTACTGACTGTATACCACTATGTCAAGCTATCCAAAACTGTAAAATTTTCCCAATAGAAAGTCAACCTTATTACTAATAAGTAATAAGGTTCACTTTCTATTGGGAAAATTTGACAAAATTGTTAAATAAATTTAACAGATTGGGGTTAATTGATGTGCTGGCCTCTCTACCTATATAAGTACACCTCTGCCTAACCCTTCTGCTAAATATAGGCGTGATGGTAACTTATGTAATATTTTCAGTCTCTTTATTTCTTATTTATTATAACAATGTCAGGTCTAATTTTGCTACATTAATTTAAAAATGAAACATATTAGGTACAAAGTTGAGCTCCATCCTTTATTCACTATATTCGTTCTAGTATTATTGTACTTCAGTACTATGCAGTCTAAACGAAGCATAGTATTTAGAACAAGACGCAATGTATCGTTCGGTACATTAAGCTTTACAAGAAGCGGTCGAGTACAATGTTGCCATCAATTATATTAAATTAGTATCACAGTACTATGGTATTGCAATTACTATATTATTATTGTCTTTATTCCCCGAAACAGCTCAATTGCTATTTCTCAAGGTCTATAGCTTCCAAGTTAATGTAATAGACAATATTCTAATAGGAAAACCCAATTAAATTGCGCGTCCTGAGAATCGATTCCAGTATCTAACGAACAGCAACCGTAGACCGCTATACATGTGAACCGGTGACATAAAACACCAAAAATCTCAAAAAAAAACAATCCGACTTTTTTACGACATTTCTGTCAATCACGAGTGACATTACCGGGAGCTAACTGTGCCATAAAAACCATAACTTCAAAAGAAGGAAACGACTATTTCCCATAAATAGCCATATTCCGGTGATGTCGGAAGACATCGGATTCTTGAAGTCGAGCCATGAATCCTTGAAATGGGTGCTCGTTGGGGTAGGTCCGTTTAAAAATATACACAGATTTATTCGTTTTGGAACTTTGGAGAACTCTTTAATTTCTCACAGATTAACCCCGACATTTGTAACAACATTTTTTTTTTCATTTTTTTTAATCAACCACCGTCGTCTCCTCGATCCTTTCACTTATCTCCGTTTAAAGCCTTCTGCGGCTAATCCTTCCAATATATCCTTTTGGGCCTACCGCGACGTCGACAACAAATTATTTAAAAAAATATTTTATAAATAAATAATAAATTCTACACCAAACACATACCATCATCACACCTTAGATTATAAAGAAGTTATTGCTTATGTACCCATAGTTTGTAAATAATAGCCTGTTGCCATTAAATCAAAGCCATAGCTATAAATGCTTGCAACTCTATGGGTATTACTTGCGAAGTTGCTGTAAAACGAACGAGGAATAGTTGGGTTGGCAGTATAAGAGCCTCACCGTTAGGAATACAACACAGCTCAAAGCAGTATTATTTCACTTCAATTTTCTGTAAGGCGGAGGTACTTCCCCAGTCGGCCAGCTCCAATTTGAGTGGAATTACTCCCACTATCCCCTACCTCTCTTAACAAGCGAAATATCCTTAACAAGAAGTACTTATTGCACAATCACTTTGGTAATTGAATATTTAAAGCAGAGTTTATATTCCTACCCTCATTACTTATAATCACTATTGAAAGCTGTTCAAAATATCAATTTCATTCAGACCAAAATAAAACGACCAAACAAATAGCCTTTCGATTGTCATTCGCAAACCCTCATATTACCACCTATTGCGAACCTTATTGCAATGATATTAAAATCCAATTTACGACTGCAAAATACACGTATTTCACACTTCATTCGATCTGTTATTACTGTCATAAGTGACAAGTTATTATAGAGTGACCAGCACATCTTGATCTTTACACCCGCACTATTTGCAAAGGCAGTTAACTTTGGAGATAATTGTGATCGATCCTCAATTGAATGCTATATTTGTTGTTTTGTTTATTAATATCTTAAAATGTTGGTATTAGGACAAAGAAATATCTTATTGAATCACGCTCCCGGTGTCTTACGATAATGCTGTTGCCAAAAATGATTTTGATATAAAATTTATCACTACCTCTTTCCATGTACCAAGATGCAGTGAGCACGGTATAACTTTCAGAATATCATTTGAAGGATATTTTCCATTTTGTTTTTTGTCAGTGTATAATTATTGTTTTTTGCTTCATTGAGAGCCTTCGTTTTGTGTAGATTAAATAAGTGTACAGAAAATTATTGTCACGGATTATAATTTTAAATATTATTGTAGTAGGTGTTATTGTAAATTATTGTAGGATTTATATGTCATAATTACAGAGTAGATTTTTGTCGACTTTCATGAGAAGCTCGTTTTTAATTCAAGCAGATGTTATTATCCTACACGATTTAACTAAGTTATCGAAAATAAATTCAATAGAGAGGTCTAAATTGCAGTTACATATAATATTTATAAAATTATTATTAATTACAAAAACGTTAAAACACTATGATTTTCTCTTGCATCGTGGATGCATTTCATAAACACATATTCTCATATACCTACACACATATATTGAGCAAACACAATATCTGTGTTTGTTCAATATATGTGCCGGCAAATGTAATTAATATTAATTAAATGTATTTGCCTAATAGTTAAAAGAGACTCAGATAATATTGTTTTTTTTTTTTAAATGACGTGAAAGTTGATGTTTGCTGTATTCTGACTTTTTATAATGTCAATCCTAATGTATCTTACTTACATCGGATTTGTAACGACCAAAAACCGTACGCATCCCTTGCTGAACATATCTAGGTACTACGAATAATATTATTTAATGTACTACCTACTAATCCTACTTCCTATCCTACTAATATTATAAATGTGAAAGTTTGTGAGGATGGGTGAATGTTTGTTACTCTTTCACGCTAAAACTACTGAACGGATTTCGATGAAACTTTACAGTATTATTATATTATACACATCAGAATAACATATAGGCTATAATTTATAACGATTTTGAGTTAATACGCCAAATTACAACGATAAATTAAAAGTAACTTTTCCACGCGGACGAAGGGAGACGGGCAGAACCTATACAATCACGCCTGTATTCCCCGAAGGGTTGGACAGAGGTGTAAGTACAGAGGCCAGCACATCAAGCTACCACAATCTGTCAAACTTCTTTGATTGATTTTCAACTTTAATACAAGACACTAAGGTTCATATTCAATTGGGAAAATTTGACAGTTTTGGATAGCTTGACCTGCTGGCGTGTGTACATACTGATGTCGCCGGTATGTTTAGATCCCATGTAATAGGGGGCCAACCCATTTGCCATTAACAAGGCACAAATTCATACCGAGTGATGTGCGAGTTGAGAATTTCATAGGAAAATCCAAAATAACAGTTCGACCTGGTAATCAAACCCAATCCTCTCTAGCGTGATGAACTACTATGGTATTATTGTAAGTTCCTAAAATGGCTGCCCTTGAATTAATGTACTTAGTAATATTTTGCGTGTGTGAACATATTTCCGGTATGTAGATAAAAATAACATATGACCCAGTTATAATTGAATTTCGTTGATAATATTATACGTAACATAATATACCGTGGAATAGGGGCGAGCAGTATTATCATTAACCAAGCACAAATCCAAACTTTCAAAAACTGATTAATAGTTTACTTTACCTAGGGTTCGAAGTTCGAACCTCAAGACTTCATACTTACTAGTTGCGCTGGCGACCTATTTTAAACATATCAATAAATATTTTTGCACCTTAAAAATATGTTTGTTTTTAAAATATTAATTTAATTTGTAGAGGTGTTAATAGAAACGCCATGTTCGTCTGATTTTACACAACACCATCTAGTCCCAAACTAAGCGGAGCTTGTACGGTCGAAAAAAGAGTTAAGTATACAGGTAGCTAATTAAACATCGTGTTTTTTTAAGGACTGTGTAATTATGAATCACGCAATATGTGTCAAAACGCAGGTATTGTAAGCTGCTACACATCAAACCGTTTGACGGGTAATTATTTAAATCACAATCTCTGTAAAGATGCAGATTTTGTTTGGTACCTGTATACTAAACTCTTTTGTTGACTGTACTCTCTTTGATGCAGTCTCACGATGTTTTCCGTCAACGTTTAAGTGAATGATAACAAATAGACGCATAATTTCGAATAGTTAGAAGTTTGTGTTGAATGATTCGAACTCGAGACCTTTATCAGTCCAATTGTCATATCACTAGGCTGTCACAGCTTTTGCGTGACACATATTGCGTAATATATTATTACTCAATCTTTGTCAGAACACAGAAGTCGTTAGCTGCCTGTATACCTTAGTCTTTTGTCGACTGTACAATGATAATAAAGATCTTGCGACACCCAAACGAAAGCTGTGAGAAAAATCTACCAAATAACAACAAATCTAATGTTTTCCACACATTTCACAAAGATTAGTATTTTACCAGTACATTGGCGTCAATTTGAGAAGCTAATGATAGAGAAAATTGCGTGAAACGACCCGACTAAGTGACGTGCGTAAAGCGCGAATGATGATTTTAGCTGTCTCAACATAATTCTGTTAGCTTCACGACTTTATTTATTAGGGTATAAGCAGGGTTAGAATCTGTTGTATTAATTCTCTGTCTATTGCGCCGTACGGCTATAGACCACCACGCTAGTCTAATGTGGGTACATTAGACCAACGTGGTGGACTACAGCCTAATCCCTCTCATTCACAGAGGAGACCCTAAACTAGCAGTGGGACAGTATATGGGTTGATGAAGTTGAATATTTGTCAAAATGCAGGTGTTTTGAGCTACCCACATACCAACAACACGCCTTTGGCGGATAGTTATTTAAAACGCCAGCTATGTCAAGATGCAGATGTCGTTCGCTGCCTATGTACCTAAACCTTTTGTCACTGTACATAATATGTATACATGTTCTTATAAAGTTTTTAGTCAATGGTTAAATCATTTTTCGAGTAATATTTAGCAAATAACCCTAGTGCCCTACCTGGCAAGGCCGTAACTAGGAATTAATTTCAGGGGGACGGCGAATCGGAGCTCTGGACAAAAACAAAAAGTAACAACTTTATTTTAAACATTTTAGTAATAACCCCCAGCCTATCGCCATGCCAACTAGTGATTGAAGCCAAGATCTCTCATTCAGCAGTCGCCCTTACAATCTCACGACTATTGAATCGTCATTCTGCTACAAAATGGCTGCCGCTGGAACGATTCCCACGTCCAAACAAATATTGGAACGGCCTACGGATGCTTGTTCCGAAGCTGGTTGTTTGTGAACGGGATTTGTTTGAGTTATGGCATACTGGACATTGAGAACGTTAATGAGAAACAATTTTTTTTATAACCTCTGTGGTCTAGTGGTTCGAGTGTCGGACTGTTGATAACGAGGTCGTGGGTTCGACACAGGACTAATATTATGTGTAAAGAATAAATATTTTTGTTTAAATAAATAAGCAGAGCTTGTACTATGGGTACTAGACAATGGATAAAATACTTTTATGTAAATACATATTAAGTACTTAGAATATTTACATTAAAAACACATAGACAAACATGATATTATTTGTAAACAATAATCTTGTTTATTTATAAAACACTGTTATATTAATAAGGTAAATGGTAGTCAGGTTTTAGCTGCTCCTAATTAAAACTAAAAGAACTTCCAGAAATTTTAACAATAAAATATATTTAACTACGAAGTCGATGAATCAATAATTGAAATTATGTATCAAGAATTGATTTTTATGTGATTTATATTCATTACAAATTCGGTATACTATCGTTTTTTTACTGCATCTTCTTCTTCCTCCCTACATGACCAAGTTGACGAAATAATGTTACTGACTCAGTCTATATCTACCTACAGAGCAGTAACCACTGTGACTAAACTGACATTAAAGCCTAAACTGGTGGACCTAGAGCTTTGGAGAAAATATTCCTTAAATTCCCTAGAAGTTCACTAAGACGGGATTATGGGATATCCCCCAGGGATTGAGATAAAAATACCATTGCTGGTATGTGATAGTGTTTCGTTTTGACGACCTCTGTGATCTAGCGGTTCGAGTGCCGGACTGCTGATCATGGGGTCGTGGGTTCGATTCCCACAGGACACAAATATTTGTGTGGATAAAACATGAGTATTTGTGTTTGTCTGGGTGTTTCTTATGTATAATAAGTATGTATTTACAAAAAAAAAAGTATATAAGTATTATATCCATTGTCTAGTACCCATAGTAGAAGCTCTGCTTAGTTTGGGACTAGATGGTGTTGTGTCAAATGTCCCAAAAATATTATTATTATTTATTCATCGATGAATATCTGGGGATAACGTCACCTTAAAAGGACACAGTCACAAATTTAACCGGTTTTTTAAAGACGCTTGCTTTATTTTTATAGGCACTATGATTTACAACATGGCAACTAATTTGTGAACTAATTAAGATGTTATTTTAGATCATAAATAACTCATAAATACGTTTAAGGTCATGCCATAAATAAGATATAATTAGAAATTTTAGATGCCAACACCAGGACGTAATTATGTAATTAAAAATGTCGATAATAAAAATTATGTTCTTGTCATTAGGAATTATTTTTGGTGATCATTGAATTATATCAGAAGGGTAATTTAGGTAATTAAAATATGTTAAAATGTAATTCTGATCGAGTCTCAGTATTTTAAGTGTCAAACGATAATATGTTATTCCAATTAACTCAAAAAATGTCAAACGCGAGCAAGTTAGATTGTATTGAAATCAAAAAATGACTCAAAGTATATAATTTCGGCCAGTTTGAGTGACATCAATGTCACAAACATCATTTGTGACATTGATGTCACTCAAGCTGGCCGAAGTCATATTCTAAATATGATTTTATCGAAAGAAGATTCGAATGTGCGTCCTTCCGATAAAGTACACCGGATTTTTTTTCAAATACCTACCTACCAGAATTTACCATGCAAGTTTAATACTGTGGAGTGGAATTTGATGAGTTACAAAAGCCTATTCTTTGTACACTTTTATCTTCGAAGGGTTAAATATTGTGTGTTTTAGTTTAAGAGTGTCTACCCTTTTTTAGAATCCGGGAGGGGCAGGAAACGTCGTCCTCTTACCAAATCAAACCCACATTTCCTCCCGTTGCTACAACCTTGACAGTAGGAGTAACTACCTCTGCGTCGAGGAATATTTTAATAGAGAATAACCAACATAAAGCGCAGTGATAGCCTAGTGGTATGACCATTGGACTGCCAAGTCGAAGGTCTCGAGTTCGAACCCAAGGCACGCACCTCTGACTTTTCGAATTCATGTGCGTATTAATAATTAATTATCACTCGCTTAAAACGGTGAAGGAAAACATCGTGAGGAAACCTGCATGCCTTAGAGATTTTTCTCGACGGTTTGTGAAGTCTGCCAACCCGCACTAGGATAGCGTGGTGGACTATAGCCTAATCCCTCTCAATATGAGAGGAGACCCGTGCCCAGCAGTGGGACAGTAAGTATATGGGTTGATGATGATGAACCAACATAGTTTTTTGTTCAGTTATAATTCGGTTTCCGACCCTTTTATACCTAAAAACAGCTGTTAACATAATATACCACAATGGCTCTGCACCTTTCCAGGTAAAAAATACAAAAGAATCGATACAAAATGTATTGAATTTGTCACTTTTATCGATACTATATATCGATATCCTAATGCGTCGCGGTAACACGGGTGTAGATTACCGATAACCATAGACTTTATGTGTTGTCGATCGTAATTTTTGTTCTTTTACAGTTTTAACGAGTTGCTAATGATGTATGTTATCTTTTCATCCGTTTGTGGGAAATATTATATTTTATGTTTTGTCTGGTTTTCATAATTTATTATTTTTTGCAACTAGGTTTTTGTGGGGACTGGAAAAAGCAACGTCATCAGTGTAGTGGCCATGCCGCCTACTATGGTTAAAGTGGGTTCGACTAACAAGTCGAGCTAAGTGTCATGGAGTTTTTTCTATGAAATTGAAATAAAATACAATAATTCAGCAGTAGCCTAGAGATATGGTACCAATGATACCAATAGTCTACCAAGCCAAAAGTCTCGAATTAAAATCCAAGCCCTCTGTCTTTTCGAAATCATGTGAGTATTAATAATTAATTTATCACTCGCTTAAACGGTGAAGGAAAACATCATGAGGAAACCTGTATGCCTTAGAGATTTTCTCGACGGCGGCGGCGTGTGAAGTCTGCCAACCCGCATTAGGCTCGCGTGGTGGACTATAGCCTAATCCCTCTCATCCGGAGACCAGTTCCCAGCAGTGGGACAGTATATGGGTTGATAATGATGATGAATTCTTAAAGTATCCGATTGAGTGACCATTTTCTTATGCGGTTTTCCTTTCTAAGATTAAAGCCACAATACCAGGAGCCTCGTTTACTTATAAAATCCAATATGGGAGCTTAGCGAGACCTAGCGATCAAACGTACTGGCAAGTACTAACGTACAGTCAACAAAAGAGATTGGTATACAGGTAGCGAACGAAATCTGCATATTTACACAGATTGTGATTTAAATAATTACCCGTCAAAGGGTTTGATGTGTAGCAGCTTACAATACCTGCGTTATGACACATATTGCGTGATACATTATTACACAATCTTTAACAAAACACAGATGTTTAATTAGCTGCCTGTATAATTAACTCTTTTGTCGACCGTACTGTAATCGCCTTATATCACACTGCAAGCGACGCCCTCCGCTAGGTACAGATGCTAGCACATCAAGCTACCCCAATCTGTCAAATTTCTTTGATAGATTTTCAACTTTAATACAAAATAATAAGGTTCATGTTGAATTGGGAAATTTTGACAGTTTTGGCTGCTGACGTTTGTACATTCTTATAATAAAGCATTCATTTATTTCTTGAGTAGGTACACTAACAGCACAACATGGTAATTAAGGTCTATAACAATAAGTTATAGTTCCAGGCATAAGTATTAAAGAGTACACCTTTAACATTATCAGTCAAAGACATCATCTTCCTCCGAACCTTTCTCAACTGTGTTGGGGTCGGCTTCCAGTCTAACCAGATGCGGCTGAATATACCAGTATTTTTTTACGAAGCTACAGCCAGCAGGTGGCAATAATAATAATAATAATAATCCTTTGGCATACTCAAGTGGACCCAGACGGAGTTGGACGCCTTAGATAGGAGAGTCCGGTCGCTGTTGACCGCAAACCGGATGCATCACCCACGTTCGTCTGTCATGAGGCTGTACATCCCGCGGAAGTGCAGGGGTCGAGGTTTTTTAAATGCTAAGACCCTCCACAACCGCGAGGTGTGCAGTCTCAGAGAATATTTTCTCAAGGCTGACGTGGGTATGCACCGAGATGTGGTCGCAGTGGACAAGGGACTCACCCCGCTATCTTTGGCTAAAGAGAACTGGCGCAAACCCGTGGTGCTTAGTACCAACGACCGCAAGGAAGTATGGCAGAGCAAGGAGCTTCACGGACGCTTTTTCCGGGCCCTACATGGGCCCGATGTAGACCAAGTAGCGTCCGTAGCCTGGCTGCGTTTCGGTGACCTCTTTGGGGAAACCGAAGGTTTTGTCTGTGCAATTATGGATGAAGTTATACTGACGAACAACTACCGGAAGTATATCATGAAAGACGGGACGATCGACATATGTCGGGCATGCCATCGTCCCGGTGAGTCTATCAGGCATATTACTTCTGGGTGTTCTCGTCTGGCTAACGGCGAGTATTTGCACAGGCATAACCAAGTTGCCAGGATTATCCACCAGCAACTTGCTTTAAAATACGGCCTTGTGGATTCTGAGGTACCGTATTACAGGTATGCGCCCGACCCAGTTCTCGAGAATGACCATGTCACGTTGTACTGGGATCGATCTGTTATCACTGACAGGACTATTGTAGCCAATAAGCCTGATATAGTGGTAATAGATCGATCAGCGCGCCGCACAATGATTATCGATGTCACCATCCCGCATGACGAGAACCTCGTGAAGGCTGAGAAAGAGAAACAGTTAAAATATCTCAACTTAGCTCACGAGGTGGTCGCCATGTGGGATGTGGACTCGGCCATCATTGTGCCGATAGTCGTTACGGTCAATGGACTTATCACCAAGAGCCTCGACCAACACCTCAGGAGGCTCGAGCTGGGTGGCTGGGTTAAGGGCCTGATTCAAAAGGCAGTACTCCTTGATACGGCACGTATTGTGAGGAGGTTCCTGTCTCTGGGGCCCTAACCACCGGTAGCTTGGACCCTGCTCCCGATACCAGTGGGCCTCTATTTTTTATATTTTTAAATGTTTTTGTCTTTTTTTTTATTTTATAAAAATATTTAAAAATGTAATTAGTAAGTTTATAAACAAATAAAGGAGATAATAATAAAACTTTATTTTCAGGCAACTTTGGCCCATAGATAAATACCTTACAAACTAGCATATATAATAAAATAATACAATTAATGTTAGTAAATATAAAACTTAAGCCTATTTTAGTCAGACACTTCACTTTGCACTAGTCACGGTGCATTCTTGTCCGCGGAAGCGACGGAACACCACGTCCTGCGGCCAAAAGTCCCCTTCCATGACGAGGTGCAGATAACAAGTTGGTACTCGCACTACGAACGCCTTAAAGTTGACGTAGCGGTGCGATTCCAATAGCTGCACTCTCGGCGTGTACTTCAGTCTTGGGCGCACGTACTCCACAATATCTTCCGCCTTAGTGGTGTAATGTAGACGGGAGATGTATACCGGAGCAATGCCGATATCCTGAGGCAATCAAGCTTTCTGGACTTCTAACTACCTGACACTGGGACCAACGGCTTTACGTATTCTCTGAGGCAGGGAGCGGTCTCGATGTTTTATGAATGGACATACAACAGACTAACCGCAGCTAGCGCAGCCTTACCTTGCAGATCGCTTGATCAAGGTATTCATTCCTTGGCCACGAGCCCCTCAACGTCGAAGACAGACGGAAACATAAATTAATTTGTTTTGCTCATAGCGTGAAATTGGCACAGTGGGTACCTATATATATACAGTGTGACTTCAGTTGTTTTAAAGTTATTTAGAAAAGGAAAAATTCTTAGCATGGAAAATGCCAAAAATATACAAAAAGATGTTCAGTTGTTTTGTTAAATATGTTATTCTAAGGTTTTTGACAAGTGGATGTTGATATTTAATTAACAAGTGGCGCCACCATTAAATATCAAGTTATAGTGAAAACTAAATACAGTAGCCGGTTTGGAACAAGTTTTAAATGCAGGCCAATCATATGCGGTGAAGTTGCCAGCGTGCTGTCGATGGCTTGGTGGCGCTAATTATTTTAATAGATACATTTTGACCGTGTTCCAACCAGCCGGTAAACCCTGTTCCAGTTCAACTGTTTTTTTTTTATTTTTAATAGCATGGACAGCAGTGATACCCTAGTGGTATGACCATTGGACTGTCAAGTCGAAGGTCTCGAGTTCGAACCCAAGGCACGCAACTCTGACTTTTCGAATTCATGTGCGTATTAATAATAATTAATCATCACTCGCTTAAACGGTGAAGGAAAACATCGTGAGGAATCCTGCATACCTTAGAGATTTTTCTCGACGGTTTGTGAAGTCTGCCAACCCGCACTAGGCCAGCGTGGTGGACTATAGCCTAATCCCTCTCAATAAGAGAGGAGACCCGTGCCCAGCAGTGGGACAGTATATTGGTTGATGATGAATAGCATGGAAAGCTTAATACTTTGTACCTACATTATTTTTTTTCTATATAAATGTAGGAAAGACTTTTTTTATACCACTAAGATGGCAAACAAGCATTCATTAAAATTGGTTCAGCAGTTTAGACATGATAGCGTATTAGACAGACAGACATCGTTACTTTCACGTTTATAATATTAATGTAGGAATAAAGTAACGTAAAACTGGCGTGTGTGTATGACAAGATGTATGAATGTAGACGAAGCGAAAGAAGTATGCAAGAATCGTAGCAAGTGGCGTTCTTTAGTTTCTGCCTACTCCCATAGGAAAAAGGCGTATGTAAGTACCAAACAATCTATCACAGAGCTCCACTTATTTTGGACTGTACAAAGACCAGCACATCAAGCTACCACAATCTGTCAAATTTCTTTGATTGAATTTCAACTTTAATACAAAGTAATAAGGTTCATATTCAATTGGGAAAATTTGTCAGTTTTGGATAGGCGTCTGTACATTTGTAAAGCAGGACTAGAACTCTACTGAATAACAGATGGGCATTACAAACAAAAATAGCTCGGATTCAGACTGAGTTACGGTCTTGTTACACTATAAAATTTTAATATCAGAATACTTATCTACAATGACAAACATCCATATTAAATTTGTCATCTATCACAATATCACAATAAAAAAAAAACAATTGAAACTTGTATTACACAAAGTAGACAGCTCATCGCTGGAAAAATCAACAGAGTCTTATTCCAACGAACCCGACACTAAAAAACACCCAAGATACTTCACTCAGCAAAACATGTCTTGTAATACAACACCCTGTATATACTCCGACACGTTCCGAAGACATGCAAAGGAACTTAAATATTGATTATCGAAGCCTCACACACCACCTTCAGTTGTTTACAAAAGAACTATGACAGAATTTAAGAGGGGTCGTGACGGAGTAATAATTACGCTGATCGACCGATTTGCAAGGTTAAGTTGCGCTTGTCGCGGTCAGTTTGTGGATGGGTGACCATTCTTAATACACCGAGACCCCGTTAACGTGTTAATGTCTGAAATTTCCAGCCATATTTGAAACATTAATTTTGGCGCATAGGAAACGATCAAAAAGGAAAAAGTCGGGGAGGGTAAATTCTATACATAAACTAGCTGACCCCGCAAACGTTGTTTTGCCATAAAAAAAAATTTAGGGGTATGAAAAATAGATGTTGGCCTATTCTCAGACCTCCCCGATAAGCACAAAAAATTTCATCAAAATCGGTCAAGCCGTTTCGGAGGAGTATGGCAACGAAAACTGTGACACGAGAATTTTATATATTAGATTATAAAGCTGAAGAGTTTGTGTGTTTGTTTGATTGAACGTTTTAAGCTGAGGAACTACTGGTTCGAATTGAACAATTCTTTTTGCGTTTGATAGCCCAATTCTTGAAAAAAATTACAGAGTATTTAACAAGACACTATGACCCTTCGAAAATTCTACTAATACCTATTATAATTGTGAAAGTTTGTGAGGACGGATGGATGGTTTGATGTTTGTTACTCTGTCACGCTAAAACTATTTAACGGATATTGATGAAACTTTACAGAATTATTATTTATACATCAGAATAGCATATAGGCTATAATTTATAACGATTTTGAGTTAATTAGCCAAATTACAACGATAGTTAAAAGTAACTTCTCCTCAAGGACGAAGTCGCGAGCAGAAGCTAGTTTATTATAAATAATTTGGATGGTAGAACATCCTGTCGGATCAAGTAGGCTATATCAAGACAGAAGTTCTCTTAGCAGAAAGAAAAACGGACGAATACATACACCTACAAAAGGCTGGAAACACTCTATTTCTGTTTGTTTCAAGTATCTAGGAAAAACTTATCGATCAGTTTAAGATGCTAAGATTTTCCGCCTGTAGTAGCTAGGTTTAAGTTTTTTACGTGACATTATGTGAAGCACCTAATAAATTAAGTCTCCTTAATTGTATCTGTATTATATAATAAAACTTTATTTTCGGGCTACTTTGGCCCATAGACCTTACAAACTAGCATATACATTTATATTATAGGTAATATTACAATTTTATTCATGTTAGTACGAATATAGATATACATTAAACTTAAGCCTATGTTAGTACGACACTTCACTTAGCACTATTCACGGTACAGTTATAAGTAGTACCTGACATTGATATTTGCCACAGGCGGCAAAATATTAAAAAAAAACACTAACAAAACGGTCATTTCAAAAAACATTTAAAAATCGAATCTTTAGGAAAAGAACAGAACGCATAGTTTCAAATTTAGTTATTCTCAAGCAACTAATAGATGGAATTGTTAGAACACCGATTTTTATTCAAATCCAGTGAATTATGTAAAGCGTATTGGTCGTGCGAGAGTACGTGGCTAGCATTTTACACGTTCAACAAGAATAGGAATAGCAAATAACATGTCGTGTGTATTTTGAAAATACGCGACTCTCTATTGTGCCACACCGTGGCGGTTTTTCTAATCGGAGTGCAATGCTGGGCTTTATAACCGACTTCAAAAGAAATAAGTTATTTATTGTAGAGATGTAGGTACATATGTTTAATAATAATAATATTCATCATCAACCCATATACTGTCCCACTGCTGGGCACGGGCACTTCACAAACCGTCGAGAAAAATCTCTTTAGCTATGCAGGTTTCCTCACGATATTTTCCTTCACCGTCTATGCGAGTGATAATTAATTATTAATACGAACACGAGACCTTCGACTTGGCAGTCCAATGGTCATACCACTAGGCTATCACTGCTATCCACTAGACTGTCACTACTATAATAATATAACTCTTTATTATCAGGCTACTTTGGCCCATATAAAATACCTTACAGACTAACATGTATATTAAAATATTACAAAATGTGTTAGTAGTTATATATTTAATATAATATAGAAAGTGCAAGATGCACTAGAAGATTTTTCTGGAGTTTGTATTTTTTTTTAACAGAGCTGATCTCATTATTTCAGATGCCAGCACAAGCTACCACAATCTGTCAAATTTCTTTGATTGATTTTCAACTTTAATAAAAAAACAATAAGGTTCAATTATTATTATATATTTATATATAATATTCAATTGGGAAAATTTGACAGTTTTGGATAGTTTGACCTGCTTGGCCTCTGTACAATTAAAATGAGAATGTTTACACCCTGCATATATAATAGGCTATGTCTATGTTTTATTTCAATGGTGAGAATTTTTGACATGCATTTGTTTTGATTTTCTTTAGTTGACTGCCACGCCGTGACAATACTAGATATTAACAGCAAGTTTATTTTATAAATATTTTCTGATCTCCCAAAACAAAATGTCATTTATTTTATTTCTTCTAATATGCAAGCAAAGAGTTTGTGTACTCTCATAATATGGTGACACTAACAATTGGGATTGTTGTGTTTCTTATGTACTATATTAAGTATGTATTTACAAAAAAAATAGCAGATACATATAAATAACCTAATATTTTTTTAAATTGTCAGCCAGCTTCCTCGGCCCAATATTCTCCCGTGTATCCCCATAATGTTTTTCTTGAAGCTGGTACTTCGCGTATCTATGCAAATTGCAAACGCTGGCCGCACCCGGTGTTTTTACACAAACAATACAAAATAACTTTGGCGGGAGTAACAAGGCTTTTTCGTTGAAAAAAAATATATAAATTTTCTCCGTCACCTACATAGTGTTGGGATTACACTTATATGTAAAAGTCGGCGGCACTCATTAGTTACCCCAAAAAGTCAGTGTCACTAATCAGTTACCCCAGTGCTCCGCGAGGAAACGTTGTATTGGAAGTGGGGGGGGACTTTGACCCTTAAACACCCAAACCCAACTATTCCTCTTTTGTTTTACAGGGTCGGCAACAACAAAGCGTCTATAGGCTAAGGTAACCGCTTAACACCAGGTGGGCCGTATGCTTATTTGTCACCTTAGTGGTATAAAAAACCTCTCAGGCAAAAAAAAAACTTTCAATAAAACAGTAACCATCAGTAAGTAAATGGACACTGTAGTGTGGACGAAAGCGGAATGTAGGTACAGATGACGGAAATAATTGGTTACCCTTAAGGCAAAAATCTTATTCTCCATAAAACAGTAGCTATTAGCAACTATATGAACGCTGTACTGTAGGCAAAAACGGCGATTATTGTAAATTATGTATAGCACTTACGTAGTTTAAAAAAATGTTTTTCCATAATAATTATTTTTGATGGGGTAAAACTTTGCTGCAGTTCATCTGGGTTGGTTCCATCGCACTGCCAAATATTCTTGCCGCGAAGCAGTAATGAACTACTAATATTTTGTTCGGTTTAAGAGTATTTTAAGGCCGCTTACCACCAGGCGGCCTGTAATAAAATACATCTAGACAAACTGTCATATTTAATTATTCGTGACGGTTATCTAATTAGTGCATCTATCTGTACATTAAAGAATACCACTTGAATGACTATTAGACATTTTCTGGATATCTTAAAGTTAAAGTTGCGTATTACGTGCAAAGCTTTTAACTTCTATAATCATAGCGCCATCGCGTGGTACTTTTCTTCATCCAAACTTTTTTATACTTACCCATAATTTTTTTTTTTCATCAACCCATATTCTGTCCCACTGCTGGGCACGGGTCTCCTCCTATTATAGGATAATAATAACCTATTGATATGACAAATACGATATTAAATATGAATGAGTAATCAAAAAAATTACAAAAGGAGTCGTGAGTAAGTGTTAAAAGAAACGATTACATTTTTATTTCTTAATAGGCAATTTTACCAGCATTCTAAGCACTCGCAAGTTCGCAACACTGCTAAAAAGGGCAAACAAACGGTCCACAAATTACACTTTAAAAGGAAAACATTTGATAGTTCAATCAAAAGAGTTTGCATGATAAAGCTTTATATTCACAAAATAACCGGTACAGCGGAAATGAGCGCTGGATTTTTTTTTACACTGTCGGTACAAAAAACAAGCAGGTATGTACATATGTGTACTTTTTAACCGATCTGTAAAGGCACTATAAGGAAATGAACAGAAGTACCACTATGAGGTAGATTTTTTGTAACGTAGAATTGTATTGTATAAATAATCCTAAAATAAAATGAATTTAAACTGTAAAATCGAATATATACCCAATAATCGAATAAAAATAGTCCCATTAATAAAGTAACCTACTGGAGTCGTATACGTATCTATAGAAAAAAATGTAAAATGATCAATAATTTATTTATAGTGACAAAGGTCATTTTAATAACTTACTTCTGGAAATAAATTGTTTTTAGTAATAAGACGGACATAAGTAACGGCCCAAATAAAGCTCTTAGCAAGAAGATTACATGTACTCTTCCATTCAAGTTAGGACGTTGAGTTCTAAGTTTTTAAGTAGGTACAATTGCTTCAGTCTCTAGGGTACACTTTAAAGTTTACCTTCTGAAATTAAATGGCAGTATGACATGGAAATGACGCAAAAAGGTTGGCTCCAAAATAAAATACAGTTATGAAAGTACACGCCTGTTTGTTTCGTGAGCAAATAGAGGCAAAATAAGTGGTTTAATATGGTTTACAGATTAATTCGAAATTACATACAGGTAATTTTGTACAGACGGCAAAAATTTTAGGTATAAACACAACTAATGACATTTGTTTTGACATCTGTTCATTAGTATGAGGACTTGAGTTCGCTTATTACGCGAAGGAAATTTTTCTAAGTTATCAGTACCTAACTGTTCCCGACCAGTCAATGGTCCCAGTAGGCGCCGCGTTTAGTTGATCCACGTGCACTAAAGTCAAAATCAAAATAATATATTCAAGATAGACTACAGTTACTAGGTAATACTTTTCGAACGAAGTTCCTTATCGCGCGTTGTGAAAGGGGGCTAGACGGAAAAAATTCTTACGAAAAAGTTGTCACGACACTTTTTTCGAAATTCAAATATTGTTGACAAGCATTCAAATATTATTGAGTGAGTGACAATATTTGAATTTCGCGCGTTGTGAATTGTTGAGTGTATACAGGTTTTTTTATTTTTAATTATCAAATTTTAATGAAAGGAACTTCGTTCCATCCGGGTGTCCCTTGACACCTCTCAAGTTTTTTTGAACGTAATTTTTACATTTATTAAGGCAGTCCCCAAAACGGTCGCTAGAATTTTAGCTAGGAAGAAGAAGCGGCTCAACAAACACCCCAGCAACACATTTCTGTCTTCTAATTTACTCGTATATGTAGCGGTAAAATTATATTAAACAAAACCACTTTATATTAGAAAATGGGGAGAGGCCTCGCCCTTTCAAGGGGTCCAGCGAGGGCTAGACCACAGCCTGTTACGGTCACAGTATTTTACTTCGATTTTCTGCAAGGCGGAGGTACTTTCCCAGTCACGCTGCTCCAATTTGAGTGGAATTACTCCCACTATGCCCTACCTCTTTTAAATATACAAAATAGTTATGTGGTATAACTATTTTGTATATTTAAGACAGGTAGTTGGAGTAACCAGTTATAACTAAAAAACTAGTCGAACGTAACCCATAATAGGTAACAACGTTGAACAATCAAGATAGACAGGATCAACTTGTCGAGTTCAAGATTACCTTCTATACTTATATGGTAACGATTGGTAACTATTCAAAGCTAATAAGAAACTAGATTATACTAGCAACTTCAAGTATGTGGTTTATCTATTTGCAATTTTCTCCCATCCCGTACGGGGTGCATACGAAATCCGACTTGAAACATTTTGTGATGTGTATAATCTTCAGAAAGGATAGTCAAACTTTGAGGTTAAGGTGCATCCACACCGCAATAATATTAGGTAACATTTTCCAATTTTGCGACTGTTTCTTACTCTTTGTTGAATGATCGCATCCATAACGCCAATAACATAAAGTAACAAAAAAACTTGAGAGGTGTCAAGAGACACCCGGATGGAACGAAATTCCTTTCATTAAAATTTAATAATTAAAAATAAAAAAACCTGTATACACTCAACAATTCACAACGCGCGAAATTCAAATATTGTCATTCACTCAATAATATTTAAATGCTTGTCAACAATTCGACTTTTCGTAAGATTTTTTTCCGTCTAGCCCCCTTTCACAACGCGCGATAAAGAACTTCGTTTCAATAATAATCAGCGAGTTGTACCTACAGTATAATAATATGTTCACGAATTAATATGTTCACGAATTAATATGTTCACGAATTAATAAAATAAATGTTAACGATAGTTACCACATGTTGACGCAACTTTACCTAACACGGCAACATATACTGACAACAAATAACTTCTTTTTATCGGATGTTGCCCACTAACACTTGGAAATGTTGCTCCACAAAAAGTAACTATGGTGGGCGTTCTTTAGTTTCTGCCCATAGGAAAAAGTCGTGAGTGTAAGTATGTATTTATGTATAAAAAGGAAGATCAATCTAAGATATTTTTTAGTGGAAAAAAATTGAAGGAAGGTAAGAAGGCCTGTGCCCTGCAGTGGTATGGTAATGGCTGATTAATATGGTGAACTTAGTTTTAATGGTTTTTAATTACCCTCGCATTGAGTCATGACGTGTTACTTAATTCCCTCTCTTCTCGCAATATACTTGCTCGAATCTGTCTCACCGTTTGGAGAACACAGGATTGATAGTATGCTTTGCTAAAAAAATAAATATATAATTGTTACTAAGAAGAATACCATACGACGAATTTAATATTATAGACATATATGTATATAACATATGAGTATTTGTGTTTGTCTGGGTGTTTCTTATGTATTATATGTATGTATTTATTTATAAAAAAAAAGTATATAAGTATTATATCCATTATCTAGTACCCATAGTACAAGCTCTGCTTGTTTGCAGTTTGGGACTAGATCGTGCTGTGTAAAAACGTCCCAAAAAAAAAAAAACTAGCGGCCCGTCTCAGCTTCGCACGGGTGGACATAACATATTTTTTTCTAGCAATAAATATAGCCTATGTTACTCAGGTTGAATGTAGCTTTCCAATGGTGAAATAATTTTTGAAATCGGCACAGTATTTTTTGAGTTTATTCATTACAAACATACACTCAAAAATACAAATCTTTCCTCTTTATAATAGTAGTGTAGATATATGTCTATAATACGTTTAATATATGTCTTTATTAGGTTTAATATATGTCTATATTAGGTTTAATTAAAAATAAAAGCTTTCATTATACTTACTTTCATTTTTTTTACAACATAAGGGCACTGTTTCATTCCCACATCGGACAATCACGAGGAAGTAATTGTTTAACTTAACAACGTCTATGAAATCGATAATCCCACTCCTTCCCACGGGCGTGAAATAGTCGATTATCTCGATTATCGATAAACAGTTGTCCCAACTCGGTTCAGTAACTCGACTATATAAATTACGATTTTACGAGCCGCTCTATTTATTATATTTATAAAAATGTTTAACGATTATTCCGAAAGAGTATACATAACTTTTTTTTATAGAAGACGGAGGCAAACGTTCAAGCGGGTCACCTGATGGTAAGTGATCACCGCCGCCCATTGACACCCATAGCACCCGAGGCATTGCATGTGACTTGCCGGCCTTATAGAAAAGTATAGGCTCGCTTCTTGAAAGTTGCCAGGTCTTACTGGATCGGAAATACCTCTGCTGATAATTGAACTGGTGTTATAAGTATCCATATCCTCATCAACCCATATACTGTCCCACTGCTGGGCACGGGTCTCATCTTAGATTAAGAGGAATTAGGCTAAGGCAAGGCAAGCATCTCTGACTTTTCTAAATCATGTGCGTATTAATAATTAATTATCACTCGCTTAAACGGTGAAGGAAGACATCGTGAGGAAACCTGCATGCCTAAGAGATTTTCTCTACGGCGTGTGAAGTCTGTCAACTCGCACTAGGCCAGGGTGGTGGACTATAGCCTAATCCCTCTCATTATGTGAGAGGAGTCCCGTGTCCAGCAGTGGCACAGTATATGGGTTGATGATGATGTTTATATTATGTCAGATATTTTTATTGTCTGTTCTCTTAGGAACAAAGTACTCGTAGTATATTTGCGTAACGTAATGGTATGCAGCATTTTAATAAACTTTAATTGACTATTCCTGGGTGACGCATTGGAATAATTAGTTAAAATGATATTAGTAGGATGTTTAGTTGTCTCTTGAATCATAACATCACGTCCGTTTTTTCCCAAAGGGGTAAGCAGAGGATGTCAGCAATTGTTGATTCATTGTGGAATCTAAAGAGACGTGCGCGTGGAAACTTTGCACTGCGCAAGTGATACCCCTGGTGTTGCAAGCGTGTCTAAGCTACGGTAACCGCTTACCATCAGGTGGGCCGTATGCTTGTTGGCCACCTTAGTGGTAGGTCCTATTAATATTTTCCGGCTCAATATTTTCCGAACCCAAACCTTGTCTTAAGATTTATACTTGTGGTTCGTTTTTGACAGGTCGTTGAAGTTAATTCTTAAGCTATCCAGCACGCATATTTTTGCTCCTCACGCGCCTTTAAGTTGGGCTCTCTCTGCACTCTAAGTAATCAAGGCAAAGTCTAATTTTTTAACTGGACCACAGCCCTTCTTGGTCGTGGCAAATCTCACGAATCCCATGGTCATGACTCTTTAGTCAAAGCAAGGCTTCCCTTGCCTTGGCAAGGGACGATAAGTGCGGTTTTTTGTCGGTACCAGTTCGACATGAGAACTTTAGTAGTAGTCGGTATATGCTAAATAAATACAAACAGCAATTTCCCCGAAAATTTCGAAATCGTCACAATATCGTGACAATTTAAAAAAAACGTGTAAGACTATGTAACATAATATACGATACGTGAACATCTATTTGATACCTTTAATCACCCGTACAAATACGGTAACAAAACCGGACCGGTCCTTAAACGATTGTCACTTGACAACTTATGTACGACAACCACTATAACTTGACCCTTTCCGACAGCGCTGCTTCCAAAGCCATACGGCAAAATAACGTCATATTCGGCACATTTAAAATTAATTCCATATTTAGTCACAGGCCAGGATATATTGGACACTCTATATGATGTAAAACAAGAACCAATTAACGGACTTTCTCTTTACTCTTGTCTTTGGTGTACCTTTTCCTGTCAATGTTGACGTTTTATTGTAATAGATGGCGTTATGTTGACTTTGAGTTAATCATATTTTTCTTGTTTTATGATTCTGTTTACTTATGTAGGTATTAATACTTGTTAGGTTAGACTTAGGAAAAGCTTAAAGCAGTACCTGTAACCTTTTGATGGGGTCTAGCGATTGTACGGAATAAGAGGATTTTTAGAAAAATTGCTGGAGCTCATGGCTCTCGTCGTGAATCTATCCAAGTCTTATGGCCCCGATTTAAGTGCTGTAATGGGATGCAAGTGAGGTTTTTTTTTTAGGTGGGACAACCGCATTGACCAAATGCGACCGATAAGCATTGTAATGATGTGCTAAAAGTACTGTGATCCAATTTGAAGAGCAATGTAGCCAGTGAAATTACTGAGCATAAGAGACTTAATGCAGGTCTGAAGAAAATGTCGCACTAGTGATGCTACTGGTTTTGCTGGCATCGATATGAAATCAATGAATTTGGCTTTTTTTCTATATAGGCTGTGGTTGCTGCTTACCTGGGCAAGTCAGTAACAAGTATTGGATGGACCGAGTCAAACAAATCCCCCGTCTGTGGACGATTATCCACACTAAAGAAATTTTTAAAGTCTCAAAAGCGCCCAATGTTCTGCGTGATAAATTTGTAGTAATGTATTCATCATTAACAATTCTTTAAGTATATAAATTATATTATAAAAATATAGATATTGTATATTTAGTATAATTATATACGCAACTAACTAATAAGTATCTAAAATTAAAAACTGCACGATATAGCCGAATTGTAACTGCAAAACATTTTAGCCTAGAAAATTCTATTCCAATGTGCGCAATTTTTTTGCTAAAATCTAATACCGAGGTTCAAAACTGTAGGCTTGTTAATAAAACTACCACGATCACTAGCTGCGGGGACAATTTCATTAGCGATTCGGAAGCGGTACGGTTTTTATCAATTTTGTTCTAACTTGCTAGTCTTTTTGGGGCAAACAGCAGCATAAACGGGATCGATATCTAGGTTCATTGGACATCACTACGAGATACGTACAATATTATTTATGGCGTGTATATATACGTCAGTGGTGCATTCCCAGAGGAAATCTACAAACTTCTAATAGTTTTTTTTTAAGAAACCAAGACTTCATTGGTTTCATACATATAGTAGTTGAGATACACAATGTAATTTTATGTTATTTCTTTCTTTCTTTGGGAAACAAACAGATACAATATTGAATAAAGTTAGTGCATAGCTAACAACACATAATCCAAAAACAGTTTTTTAAATATAATAAATATTTATTTACATACATACATACCATCACGCCTGTATTCCCCGAAGGGTTAGGCAGAGGTGTACTAATGTACACCCACACATTTCGCCGGTATGTTTAGGTCCCATGTAATAGGGGGCGAGCCTATTGCCATTAACCGGGCACAAATCCAGACTCCGAGCTGCTACTGAGAATTTCATTGAAAAACCCAATAACACTTTTCTCGACCTGGGGATCGAACCCAGGACCTCTAGCGTAGCAGTCGCGCTTAGGACCACTAGACTAATGAGGCAGTCATATTTATTTATTTATTTTAATAAATACATTTTATTTATCATCATCATCATCAATGACTGATGCATGCGTGACATCGGGTGGGAATAGTCTTAATTCCAAGCAGCTTCCCGCCGTGCCTCGGAGAGCACGTAAAGCCGTCGGTCGCGGTTGTCATACGAACACCTATGACAATCGTTAGTAGTAGTCAGTAGCCTAAAAAGCCTGACAACCGGTCTACCCTCAGGATATTGATATTGCCCAGGTTACGAAGCTCTGATGGCAGTTGCTTCGTGTAAAATACTGATATTCAGCCGAATCTGGTTAGACTGTAAGCTGACCGCAACACAGTTGGGAACAAGCTTGGAGGACGAATGTCAACAATTGTTGGTGAGTCAAACTAAAAAAAAATTGAACTGAAAAGCCTGACTCAGTATTTAATTGCTTGTCTGCATTTTAATTGAGTCACAAAGGGTTTTTCAACTTTGTGATTGATGTACTGTTCCTGGTACTACTTGATCATGTTCTTTGGTGTAGTATTACGAGTTCTGATGAAAAGATCAAAGTGTCAAAATGCTGCGTGTGTGGATTTATGTGTAAGCGTTTCTTTTTACATAACGTGTAACATACCATCACGCCTGTATTAGAAAGGTTTAGGCAGAGGTGTATTGTATACAAAAAGGTGGTAAACAAGCATACGGCCCACCGATAAGCGGTTACCGGAGCTTATAGACGCTTGAGGGTATCATTTGCGCTTTGCCGACCCTATATAACGAAAGAGGAATACTTAGTTGGGTTAGCAGTACAAAGGTCAAAGTGACTGATCCACCAATATTAAGCTTATATTCCAATGATAAAGATATATTAACTCGTCTGTTTGTAGATGCTAGTGGAGAGGCTTTAGGAGCTTGTCTTATGCAGGGTAAACATGTGATGCAGCCAGTTTCTTATGCTTCTAGGAAACTGAGTGATGGGGAAAAGAAATATTCAACAACTGAGACGGAATGCTTGGGCGTTGAATTATTTCAAGCATTTTTTGTGGGGCATGAAGTTTCAAGTTATTACAGATCATAAGGAGTTGTGCTGGTTGAGATATAAGAAAGATATGAATGGTAGATTAGCTAGATGGTCATTGTGTATTCAGGCTTATGACTTTGATATAGTTCACTGTGCAGGGAGAATTCCCTTGACCTTTGAAGAATAACCGTCGTAGAAAACCTATTAACCGAGAGTTTCTTTGAATAGGATCCTAGGATCCCATCAGGGTCCTATAACTGCCAACTCAACGTTTCCTCGCGGAGCACTGGCAACCTTGCTCACCGTAAGGAACATTGATTAATTTTAGAAGACATCGTAACTTGACCGTTGTTCAAAATCGACCGTTTAAATTTCAATAGGATTAGTTTCTTTAGAATTTACCTGTCTGATAACATAATTTTTAACTCTACACATAATGCTATAAGGTTTAAAATTGTCTACAGTATATCAAATTAGGTACAATAAGGTACACCTACGCACTGACAAAGTTGTCTCTACAAGTAGTTGAAACTATAATGGATATGTTCGACCATTTAACTTGATATCTCGTTGTACTAAGATCATCAGTATTTTGTACCAATTTTCGAGACTAGCAGAGGTCTACACAAAATGGTGGTTGTTAGATATTATTATTAAGCTAAGTAATAAATATTTTTTTGGAAAATGTTATAAACACGAATGTTAAAGGTCATTGATAGGTATTCTTTTGTTTGAAAATGTATTGCTTTTTATACTGTTTATTTTTGTTGAAGCTGTTTTAGTTCGCGCTACGTTATGGTTAAATAGGCCTAACTGGTATCTACTATTATTTTTTTAAGTAACACCTACGTATCTTGGGAGGAAATATTATTTGTTGAATTGATTGTTTATGCTTCATTAGTTCTAGTCTAGACTTTTCTAGACTACATTTTGAAACTTTTAATAAATATAGGACTTGGATAAGTAATAATTACGAAAATAAACGTGAAATATTTTTCGTTACATATTTCCATAAATTTTTACTAATTATTACTAGTAAAGACAGGTGGTTTTTTTTCTTTAATTTATCTCTATACTCTTTAAACGTAGATTTAAAAACTGAAAGAGTACCTATTAAAATTTATTTGTTAAACTTTATCACCAACTCATAATATACCTACTGAACACGGATCTCCACATAGAATGAGACGGATTAGGTTATAGCCAACCAAGCTGGCCTAATGCGGGTTGCAAGACATCACATGTCGTCAAGAAAATTTCTCAGGCATGCAGGTTTCCTCACGATATTTTCCTTCACCGTTTAAGCTAATGATAATTTAAGTATAAATCTCTTCTCCTTCTGAACCTTTTCCCAACTATGTTTGGGTTGGCTAATCAGATGTGGCTGAATATCTGTATTTTACACGAAGCGACTGCCATCCTCCGAAACTCAATTTATGGGTAATACTGATATCCTGAATGTGGAGGGATGGAGGGGTAGAGGAAGGCCAAAGGTGGATGGAGTGTGTTATAGCGGACATGATAGAAAAGAGAGTGACTGATGATATGTCGGCTGACAGAGATGAATGAAAGAAAAGGACATACTGCGCCGACCACAAATAAATTGGGACAAGGTCAGGAAGATGATGATGACTGATATCCTGAGGATAGACTGGTTGTCAGGCTTTTTTTTATACTTCTGACTACTCACTCTCAATTATTGTCATAGATGTGCGTATGACAACCGGGATCAGAGGTGCGTTGAATTCGAACTCAAGACCTTTCACTTAGCAGTCTAGTGGTCATACCACTAGGCTATCATGCTTTTTTTAAATTTATATTGTAAAATATTAATGTAGATATTCCAAGAAGGTCTAGGTTAGATAGTCTGGAAACTAAGATTATAATTAATGTCAAACCAATTAAAATGTCTCCTGAAAACTTAGCGGCCATTTAAATGTTAGGCCAAAGTTATTATAGGACTCTAAGGCTGAAATATAGAGCCGACTAGGACCCAGCTAAGAACAACACACTAATCTTGTCATTTGTCAATGCTTGATGCTGAACAGCCAAGTTTTTCGCATGGTGTTAAGGTAGAAACAGATGGTTGTACGCTAAACCGTCGATCTGGTATCGGCTTTCAACGGGTTATTCTTTCTCCGAGCCTTTTCCCAACTATATTGAGGTCGGCTTCCAGGCTAACCAGATGCGGCTGAATATCAGTATTTTACACAAAGCGACTGCCATCATTAGCAACCCAATTTTTGGGTAATACCGATATCCTGAGAATAGACTGGTTGTTTGGCTTTGCTGTGCCGTTTATTAACGGTGAGTGTGGTTGCCAGTGCTCCGCGAGGAAACGTTGTTTTGGCAGTGGGGGGCTTTGACCCGTATACTGCCAACCCAGCTATTCCTCTTTTGTTTTAGAGGGTCGGCAACGCGCAAGTGATACTCTTGGTGTTACAAGCGTCTATAGACTTATGCTTGAAATGCTTTGTTAGCGGATTTCTGTAAGCAACCTGTATGCCAAATTTCACGTTTGTAGGCTTTACAGTTTCTGACATTTCGTGATTCATCATCATCATCATCATCATCAACCCATATACTGTCCCACTGCTGGGCACGGGTCTCCTCTCATATTGAGAGGGATTAGGCTATAGTCCACCACGCTGGCCTAGTGCGGGTTGGCAGACTTCACAAACCGTCGAGAAAAATCTCTAAGGTATGCAGGTTTCCTCACGATGTTTTCCTTCACCGTTTAAGCGAGTGATAATTAATTATTAATATGCACATGAATTCGAAAAGTCAGAGGTGCGTGCCTTGGGTTCAAACTCGAGACCTTCGACTTGGCAGTCCAATGGTCATACCACTAGGCTATCACTGCTTTATTTCGCTTATTTCGTGATTAATATTATTTTATTTCTGACTGTAAGTGGTCATATTCTAAGGTCAATACCTAATGTGCTGTGTACAGTGTTCGGGTTTAAAGGGCAATGTAGCCAGTGATAGGTATCACTCAACATTGAGACTTAATAACTGAGGTCTCAAAATGAAAGCCCTAGTGATACTGCTGGTGTCTATGGAGTACAGCTGTTGCTTGCCATCAGGCGACCCGTAAACTTGTTTGTAATCTTATTACAATAAAAAGGGAGATTTCGCTGAAGAAGATAAAAGATATAACCATAGATGCGTGGGATTGCGTTGCGGAGACTATGATCAAATTATTTTATCCACCTCACCTCGATAAAAATTTAGAATAAATCTCTCAAAACAGCCTCATCTCCACCGCATCTCACCACAAAATAATACCAACAAAAAACATAAATAAAATCAAACTAAACTTAACAAAAAATTACACCGCCATTGAACACCTGCCCTAATTATGATCCCTAACGAGTAAGTATCAAACCTGTTTATTATAAAAAAAGTTGACAAACTAACTGTTTCGCCTGTCAAATGATTTATAACCCTTATAGTTAAGAATTTAAGGTAGAAAGTTGAAGATGATATAAGTTTTTCATACGTGGTGTAGTGTGGTATTAAGGCTCATCTCGATTCTTGGGATGTCTTGTGTTTTTTGGACACTGACTACTTTATAATGTCTTTTTTATTGAAAATGTATGGCGGTTTGTTTTAGGCGAAGGACAGATATGCTGTAATCCAATTTTGGAGACCATTGATAAAGATTTTGATTGTGTTTTCTTGGATTTGGGGTTTAAAAATATCTGTTGGATAAGATAATTATTTTTACATCACTATCCTATTTAAAAACTGTTGATGATGATGAAATTATAAAAAAGGTTTTTTTACTACAGATAAACAAGGTTTTTTTAATAACGAATATTTTTTAACAGAATTTTATGAAGTGCTCTGTGTATACCAAATTATTAGCATCTTATTGGATACATCAAACTGTTTTTATATTTCTCTTATATAATTATTATGAAAAATATATACATAAATAGGTATATTAACGAAATATAAAAATGAAAATCTTACCTTTCATTCATTTTAAATTAAAATTAATTAAATGCTGAGAAAACTAAATATATTCATTTCTCCATGCGCAAGCCACAACTTAACAATACTAACCCGCATCTGTATGCACATCAATGTGAAAATCTTTCAATCAACATAACTTGTGATTGTCCTACTATTATCAAAAGCAGTCACTTAAAATATCTCGGGGTTATAATTGACGACACACTCTCCTTTAGACAACATATAGACAGTCTGGTTAAAAGAGTGCGTAAATTAATATATGTATTTAAAAAACTACGGACAATCGCAGACTCAAAATTAATCACACAAGTATATATGGCATTATGCCAATCTGTCATTACTTATTGTATAACTTCATGGGGCGGAGCACTAAAAACTAATTTACTTCCTCTGGAACGAGCTCAGAGAGCTATCCTAAAAGTAGCCAACTTTCACCCGTTTTTCTTTCCCACTCATCTGCTATACAAATCATGCAACATGCTGACTGTTCGTCAACTTTTCATAGTGCATTTAATATTAAAACAACACACCATGCTTACTTATAATGCTGACGTGACTAAAAAGAGACGGAACGATATAGTTTGCACTTCAAGTTCAACATCAAAACATACTTTTATAACCAGATTCTTTACATTCCTAGGCCCATTTTTGTACAACAGGATAAATAAAGAAATAAATATTTATAACTTAAATTATTTTAGCTGTAAAAAATGTCTAAGTCAATATTTACAAAGCATCTCTTACGAACAAACAGAAGAGTTACTCGTAGTATGCAAATAAATAACGTACTTAGCATTTTTCAATATAATATATATTAGTTCATAAACATTAGATACTACATAGATAATTATAATTAAGTGTATTTAAGTTGTTAATTTATAATTTATGTTCTCTATGCACTTCCTTGCCTGAAACACAGGTTCAACCTAGTTCAGGCATACATAAATGTAATTAGCCATAATTTTTAAATATTGTAAGACTGTGTTAAAAGTATTGCACCTTTTTTCTAAATAAACAATTTATTATTATTTTATTATTTATTTATAAATTTATAAAAATTATATCGGCTAGAAAATCCAAAACGAAATAACAGTCACACACAAGTCAACAACATCCAAAAAAAAACACAAACAAGTTAATTCACTTAGAAAAAGTTAAACCACAATTCCAAATTCAAAAAACAACAACAAACATAAGAAAACGTCACACACGTTAACAGAACTGTCAAAAATTAATTATAATTTAAAACAATTTTACATTGTTCTCGCACAGCGTATTCCATATTTAATTTAAACTTTTCCACCAAAAAGTCCGTTCGTCAACAATTTATTTTTTATAGAGGAAAAAGGTTGTATTGAAATGAGCGCGAAAGTCGGTGGGCGCGAAACGTCAAAACGTCGGTGAGACGTCCGCGTTGGCGCCAAGTTGACACCACACTGTGAGTCCTTCATATTGGATGCAGTATAGTGTAGCTTTAAACTTGATAATACTCGTATGATAAAGCTTGTAGATGTTTTTGAATGTCTGCCATTGTTTCAACATAATGTTGTAGACTAAGAATGAATATTTCAGTGGAAACATTATGTAAAAAAAATCTAGTATTCATGTGTAGGTATAAGTTCACCTCGTACTCTATAGCAAAATTTTATTGGGTTTTCTATTAAAATCTCTATAGCGGCTCGAAGTTTAGGTTTGTACCCGGTAAATGGCTATTGGCTCGCCCCCTATTACATGGGACCTAAAACATACCTACATACGTTTACGGCAAACTTCGAGCTGTTACTGAGATTTCGTAGTTACACTTTGTTAGATCTGGAAATCGAACCCAAGTCCTCTAGGGTAGCTGTCGCGCTTAGAACCACTAGGTTAATGAGACTAACGTTATAGATTAAATAGTAAAATAATCGCCAGATTGGCAACTCGTCAAACACATAGAGCGATGTTATCGACTTTTAACACTCTGAATGCATGCCAAACACGGTTCCAAAGTAGCGCTTTGACATTAATTGGGATGATGTTACACCCATTATAGATTATAGGTAGGTATTAAATACTGTGAGTGCGTCATTAGTGGTTGAAGGCACAACTGCTGAGCTAGAGATACTGGGTAGGGTTCCCGAGTTGAGTAAAGTGTTATTGGATTTTTCTATGAAATTCTAGGAAGCAGCTGGATTTCTGTCCAGCGCCACGTTACATGGGCTCTAAACATTCTAACAAACTGCGAGTGTACGCCAGCAGGTCAAGCTATCCAAAACTGTCAAATTTTCAATTTATTGCTTTGACTTAAAGTTGAAAATCTATCAAAGAAATTTGACAGTTTGATGTGCTGGCCTCTGTACTTATAATATTACACTTCTTCCTAAACCATCATTGAATACAGTTTTAGATAACTACTAGCTGACCCCGCAAACGTTGTTTTGCCATAAAAAAAAAAAATTTAGGGGTATGAAAAATAGATGTTGGCCTATTCTCAGACCTCCCCGATAAGCACAAAAAATTTCATCAAAATCGGTCAAGCCGTTTCGGAGGAGTATGGCAACGAAAACTGTGACACGAGAATTTTATATATTAGATATATCTCATAAATGGATGATCTCGTTCCTCCTAATCTCATGGCAAATACTCTAAATCCCGGATTCGGACGCGAATAAGCGGATGCGGCCGGATGACTACGTAGTTTAAGGAAGTCGCCTGCCAAATTTCAAGTTTCTAACGCGATGGCTTAGTGGTCATAGCGCCTGGTGTACCTAACCAGAAGACGCACGGTCTAAATTCTGACCGCAGTCAAATTTCTCCTCCGCTAAATTAATTTTGACACAATAAGTTAAAAGGAAGCAGTGATAGCCTAGTGGTATGACCATTGGAAGTCAAGTCGAAGGTCTCGAGTTCGAACCTAGGGCACGCACCTCAGACTTTTCGAAATCATGTGCGTATTACTAATTAATTACCACCAGCTTAAACGGTGAAGGAAAACATCGTGAGGAAACCTGCATACCTTAGAGATTTTCTCGACGGCGGCGTGTGAAGTCTGCCAACCCGCATTAGGCCAGCGTGGTGAACTATAGCCTAAGCCCTCTCATTCTGAGAGGAGACCCAGGCCCGGCAGTGGGACAGTATATGGGTTGATGATGATGTTAAAAGGCCTCCTGGACCAAAAGGACCTCCTGTTAGACCTGAAATAATGGGATATACGTCGTAAGAGAGAATCAAGAAAGTTTTTTTCCTTCTATCCGAAAAATGACCTATTTTAAGCAAAATCGCAGGCTACGTCAAAACGACAAACAAAATTAACTAATAAGCTACTCACGCTTACGGAACCCTAAAAAAAGGGTCGGAAAAGGTGCTTCAAGTCGTTCTTAAAACTATGGGAAAAAACACTGAGAACGTCTTTGTATTGTGTGTTGAATTAAACAATAGGTTCGCGAGAACTTTCACGGTAAGGAAGTAGTCTGCTGACTAGTATTGTCCCAAGGTCATGTGGTAGAGTAACTGAAGAACAATAAGTTTTTTTATTGTTATACTAGCGGCCCGTCCCGGGTTCACACGGGTTGACCCGGGACGGGTCTCTAATTTTTCTCAAACTTAGGAAGTCTTAAGTTACTCCTGATAACATCAACAGCTATCAGCCAGTGAGTCGGTCTAGCCGTTTCATAGATTAGCCGGAACAAACAGACAGACAGACAAAATTGGTGATAAATGATTTTAAAAATTTTGATTTCTGTCATAATATATGCGAATATTGACCATGGACGCTGTATATAGTAATAATATCAATATCCGTATAGTCCGTAAAAAGTAGTTTTATTTGAACGATTTTAAAAATTTATTTGATTATGCTGCGCCGGAGATCCTGGGTTCGATTCGAAGGTCGAACAAAGTGTTATTATTGAGTTTTTCTATCTTATTCTCAGAGCAGCTCAGAGTTGTGCCCGGTTAACGGCAATAAGCAAGCCCCTATTATATGGGACCTAAGCATACTGACGAACTGTATGTGTATATTGGTAGACCCCTGCCTAACCATTCGGGGAATATAGGCGTGATTATGGTATTTACGTGCTCTCCGAGGCATGGATGCATCTCGGTGTGTTAACAATGGTCACCTATCCACAAACTGGCCGCGGCTAGCGCAGCTTAACCCTACAGATTAGTTGATCAACGTAATTATTACTTAGCTACAAGCCCCTTTGAATTTATAGAGTTAAATTTAAAAAAAATGACATTCAAACAACCAAAAAAAAACTAAAAAAACACGCTTTTATAGAAAATCAAACTACAAAGTAAAAATATTTTTCAATAAATTTAAATTAAGGATAGTGTGATTAACAAAAAAAAATTATTGTAAAAAAAGATAAATAAAAGCTTGTAAAAAGCGTGGGGTGCTGCGAATCGAATACGAGACCTCTTACTCAGCGGTCACGTTTTCGACAAGGCAACTTTAATTGCTCTTGTAGCGACATCTACCGCGCTACATAGAACTACGACATCCTGAATCGCGCAAGCAACATTTGCAACACAAGTTGCATATATACAACCGCCCGACACCAACCGTCGGGCCTTGGCCCGCCAGGCAAAACACCCGCCTGGTTGGAGGGGCATTACACCTCGCCTCTCCACTCTCTGAATCCGAAAGATTAACAGTGAATTAAAAATCACCAAGTAAATACTACGTACAGACGCCAGTAGGTCAAGCTATCCAAAACTGTCAAATTTTCCCAATTGAACATGTACTTTATTGCGTTTGTATTAAAGTTGAAAATCAATCAAATAAATTTGACAGATTGGGGTAACTAGATGTGCTGGCCTTTGTACGATTATGTAGACGCATTTAAACCTAAATAAAAATAATTTTAGTAAAACACCCACAGAACCCTTCACTATTTCACTTGTTTACGTATTTAACCAATTTATATTAATGTCTATGACGCTATCGCCGTCGTACAATCTCCATTGATATCGAATGTCTACACTGCTTTATTGAATGTTATTCTTTTCGTTAATATAATACAAAGGCATTATTTCCGTGCGTTTGTGTCGAACTCGGAAATTACTAAACCCATTCGGATGTTGTTTACACTCATAGTATCTGTTATGTATGGGATATTTTGTATGCTTATCTTGTTACAAGGAAAAAGATGTTTAAGAAGCTATAATTTTTCACTCGTATATAAAACTACACGTCACTTTAATGTTACCTACAGATAGTTGTATTGTTTAACTTAGCACTATCTCTGCCGATACCACGAATAAATCTACCGTGATAATAACTTAGCTAAGTTCCTATGTAAAGTCATGAGAAGAACAGTTGATTTAATTCTAATGACTACTCTTAACTCTAATGTAGTTTAAAGTAATTAATTTGCAGTATATCATTTTGTTCGGATTGGAACTAGTCTGTGACTTAGGGCGAGGACAGACGAACGACTTTTAAAAGTATTTAGGGTATTGATCTAAAACCCACACAAAAGTGTGGGTTTAAAGATTAATATCCTAAGCGCGGTGGCTTAGTGGTCTGGTGTACCTAACCAGAAGACGCAGGTTCGAATGCTGCCCGCGGTCCAATTTTTTCTTTTCTAAATAACTTTAAAATCTTAGCATGGAAAATGCCAAAAATATACAAAAAGATAGAAGGTAAGGTGGCATCGTTCGACATTGAACTAACTGTAAAGTAAGTTGTGTCGGTTGAAAAGCAAAAAACTTGCATTTCAATAGGTGTTACTGACGTCACCATAAAGACGTAAATTCAGTATGTGAAGGAAAAATTCGACATGACGGGTAGGTATCGCGGTGGCTTAGTGGTCATAGCGTCTGGTGTACCTAACCAGAAGACGCAGGTTCGAATCCTGCCCGCGGTCCAATTTTTCCTTTTCTAAATAACTTTAATATACTTTTATTTATTTCGCTTACTACAGTGTGCACCAAGTCTTAGATCACTGTTTTATATTTTGGTTGTTCATTAACCCTAAGCTACAAACTACTCGGTTAATTACTCGTGTAATTAGAGTACAAGCATACATCTTAACGCTGCGTTCATTAGGGAATAGGCTGATAATAAAGCATCGCTTAATTTCGGGTTTCTATTTCTGATATTGTGAGATAGAATGTGTTTTGAAAATTGTTGGTCGTAAATGTTGTAGATTTATAGAAGGGACCACTTTGGTTACCCGTTGAAAGGGTTTTCGATAGGGTTTTTACAAAGTGTTGTTAGAAAACCCAATTCATAGGGGTTACACTTTTTAACGGTAAGCCGCTGCAATGGGCTCTTCAAAACCCTTTCATTTGGGTTACCTGTTTAAATTCTTACCGGGTTATACTATTAAACGGTAAGCCGTTCCGAACGGGTTACCCCTTCAACCACTGTAACAGGGTAACACTTTCCAAGTCCAAACACTAATTTGATCTCTAGTAACCTTGCATTAAGTTCAAAATAGCATGCATTGAGCTAGCACGTATTAGTTGTCACTTGCTCTGAGCTAAATAGACCACAGGGTCTCCTCACCCTATCTAACAACGTAAATTATGATGATAACCATACGGTAATCCTGAAAACTCTATCAAGAGGATAACCCCTTCAATTGGATACCTTAAAGAAAAGGGTAACCCCTTCCACAGGCTAACATATTGAAAGGGTTACCCTTTCATTGGTGATAGGAAAAGGTTATAGGAACGAAGAGGTAACATCATCCATACGGTAACCGAATAAACTGGTAACCCTTTCAATTGAATTAACTCATAAAGGGGGTTGTACGGTCCCTGATTTATAGCAGATGTAGGTATATACAGATATGTTTTAAAAAAGTATGATTCATATTGACTGTCTCAATTGGATTTATTCCACTTTGAACAAAGTTGACATATTGATTTCTGACATTTACGCGAATATTATACATTGAAATAAAACTACTTTTTACTGATTTTATCGCTTAAATTGATATTATTAATCCCGACGTTTCGGACCCTTTACAGAGTCCATGGTCACGGGTAGACTGAGGTGGTGGGCGTCTTGATGAAATATTGATAAACATTTTGGTGTCCTCATTTCACTTTAGAAGAATTTCCAGGTGATATTTCTTTCACCGAGCTTTTTCCCAACAATATTGGCGTCGAATAACCAGATGACAAATAAATTTCTGACAGATTTCTGACAGATAATTTCGAAAAGTCAGAGGTGCGAGCTCGGGGTTCGAACTCGAGACCTTCGACTTGGCAGTCCAATGATCTTACCACTAGGCTATCACTGCGAAATCATGTGCGTATTAAAAATTAATGATCACTCGCTTTTAAACGGTGAAGGAAAACATCGTGAGGAAACCTGCATGCCTTAGAGATTTTCTCGACGGTGTGTAAAGTCAACGTGGACTATAGCTTAATCCCTCTCGTTCTGTGAGAAGAGACCCGTGCCCAGCAGTGGGACTGTATATAAATAAATATAAATAAATATAAATATAAATAAATATATAATATGGGTTGATGATGATGATGATGATGAGATTAATAATTATGTGCATAAAAGCAACGCTAAATATTACAACTGACATAATTATATTATTTCCAACTTACAAAAACAAACCGCAAACACTTCTACGCACAGCACTAAAATAAAGTTAAAAAGGCACCACGAACGTTCACCTAAGTTTCGTGCTATTCCTTTATTTATTAAGACAGTTATTTTCAGGCAGACGCTCCGGCGGCTGGAATTCAGTCTATACTGAGTAACTTAGTTAATCTTACATCTACTTTTTAAAACTAAAAGAAAACAAATATTTTTAGATGGTATCGTCGCGGAAAAATATTCTTACAGATTAAAAAAAAGTAAAATAAAAACTCACCATCACGCATGTATTCCTCGAAGGATTAGGCAGAGGTGTACTTCACCTTTCCCCGGTATAGTACTGCCTGGCCCTACGAACCCTATGGAGTCTAAAGAGTTTCTGGTCGGTTCTTCTCCATAAGACCCACTTTTTGGAACGATGCAACTAGTTTTGACTTTTCAAAAGTGCCGTAATGGTCTAATTATATTTACTCGAATATTATTAATAAACTTACTCTCTATATTGAAAAAATCTTAGAATTAAGCAATCCTATAAAAAGTTAAGGATCGTTACCGGCCAGACAGACGGACAAGGGCAAACGTTGTGATTCTATAAGGGTCGATTCATACTAGCGCAGAGTCAAATCGAAGCGAAGCGTCCAATACTTCGGTAGTTGCGCGATTCCCAATCGGCTCTGGCCACTTACTAACGGTACTAGGTAGAATGTTGTAAAACGTCTTTTTTTTTCTGGATAGACATTTTAACATGCATATGAGTGCTACGATTTAAATCGGCTCAATTCCTAGGTGTTATTCCAGTGTTATTGATTTTTTCAATGAAAGTCTCAGTAGCAGCTTTGAGTTTGGAGTTGTGTCCGTTTAATGGCAATAGGCTCGCCTTCTACTACATGAGACCAAATACTCCGGCGAACTGTGGGTATACTTCAGTACATCTCCTAATCCTTTGGGGAATACAGGCTAGAATAGTTCATCTTCAACCCGTATACTGTCCCACTGCTGGGCGGGTCTCCTCTCAGATTAAGAGAGATTAGACTATAATCCACCACGCTAGCTATTGCGGTTGGCAGACAACACACCGTTGAGAAAAATCTCTTTGGCATTCAGGTTTCCTCACGATGTTTTCCTTTACCGTTTAAGCAAGTGATAATTAATTATTAATACGCACATGAATTCGAAAAGTCAGAGGCCTTTGACTTGGCAGTTCCACTAGGCTATCACTGATTGCAATACAGACGTGATAGTGCGCTGTGTTTATGTTATGCTCTGTTAAAAAATGTATCCATTTTGCTTCGACGCTGCGCTAGTGTAAATTGACCCTTATGGTTCCGTTTTTTCCTTTACAACCCTATAAATACTCACGAAGTCAATAATTCCAAGTGCAGGTTACCTACCCCGTGTATCAAGCCGAGTATTTTTGAACCAGACTGTTAGGCCATAACTCAGTCTGAATCCGAGCTATTTTTGTTTGTAATGCCCATCTGTTATTCAGTAGAGTTCTAGTCCTGCTTTACAAATGTACAGTCCAAAATAAGTGGAGCTCTGTGATAGATTGTTCGGTACAGAGGTCAGCACATCAAGCTAAAATTTATTTGATAGATTTTCAACTTTAATGCAAAACTATAAGGTTAATTTTCAATTGGTAAAATTTGACAGTTTTGGATAGCTTGATCTGCCGGCGTCTGTACTTAGGGACATACACCTTTTTGCCATGGGGGTAGGCAGAAACAAAAGAACGCCACTTGCTACGATTCTTGCATACTTCTTTCGCTTCGTCTACATTCATACATCTTGTCATACACACCGCCAATTATAAGTTACTTTATTCCTACATTAATATTATAAACGCGAAAGTCACTCGTGTCTGTTTGGTATAGTTGCCAGCACATCAAGCTGCCACAAGCTGTCAAATTTCTTTGATTGATTTTCAACTTTAATTCAAAATGATAAGGTTCATATTCAATTGGGAAAATTTGGCAATTTTGGATAGCTTGACCTGCTGGCCGTCTGTCCCTACGCTTTCACGCCTAAACCGCTGAACCAATTTTGATGAAATTTGGTGCAGAGATAGATTAGACCTTGGAGAAGGTAATAGGCTACCCTTTGTCTTAAAAAGCCCTTGGGGTTGCAGGTGAAACCGCGGACAAAAGCTAGCTTTTAATGAATAAATAAATGTTTTGAACATTTTACACAGCACCATCTAGTATTGCCATTAACCTGGCACAAATTCAAACTCTGAGCTACTACTGAGAAATTCTTAAAAAAAACGAAAACACTGCTCAACTTGGAAATCGATCCCAGTAACTCAAGCGTCACTATTTTAATGGCAATAGGCTCGCCTCCTATTACATGGGACCTAAACAGACGCGCGAACTGTAGGTGTACATAAAAACACCTCTGCCTAACCTTTGTGGGAATACAGGCGTGATGGTATGATAAGTGTTATACATATAAAAAGGAAGCAATAAAAAAAAAAAACAATATACCTATTCCAGTATACGCAAAAACACATATATATGCAAATAGTATGCTTATATCTTCATAAAAACATTAAAACAATACATGGGTACCTACTACTTATAGCATTAGGTATGTTATTTGACCATCTGTTGCTGGACTGGTCAAGGAATTCTCGAGGAGACTCGAGATCAGCTTGTTTTTACACCTGTCACATCTTGGACCAGTTTCCAACGGATGTGCCGTGCATTCACCCAGAATGAAAGAGACAGAAACATAAGCGTGCCGTGTGAACGAGACAGACGTAAGATTTTTTGTTTGTTAGACAAGGCGAGGTGTACGGTCGCGTGGCGCGGGAAAGAGACAAAAGTATAACCCTGCCTTGCTTGTTTTATTTAATAATCCAGTTATAATAAGAAAGGTTGTAAGGCTTCCGAAGGTGCAACGATTTTAAAGGATGACTTGAAACTTTGTTGGTATATCTTTACCGGGATTTATACTCCATTGTATTACGCTTTTGGTGTTGTTAAACGGTAGCATGTAATCTTTTGTGTTAAGCTATTGACACTAAAGTGTGAATATTGGGATGAATGCTTCTATTGAAAGAGGTTTTTACAAGATATACCGCCTTCTTTAAACGCAGGGTCCGCCATTTTTTTAACAAAAGGAAACTGGTTTTGCCTTTAAGCATTCATGTAGGTATTACACCTACGCATGTTTTTCGTAATGACTGCCTTCTGTATATCATAAACAAGATGCGTTTCTCAAGAAACTTTTTACCACGAAAGACTGCTCTGTGGAATCTAGTACCAGCGGAGGTATTTCCGATCCAGTACGACATGGCAACCTTCAAGAAGCGAGCCTATTCTTTTCTCAAAGGCCGGCAACCCCTCTAGTGTTGTGGGTGTCAATGGGCGGCGGTGATCACTTACCATCAGATGAACCGCTTGCTCGCTTGCCTCCGTCTTCCATAAAAAACGTACATAGGTAGTTTTTTTGTCTAGACAGACTTAAAATACAGACCATCACGCGTACATTTCCCAAAGGGTTAGGTGAAAGTGTATTAATGTACCTACACCCACAATTTCCAGCTATTTTTAGGTCCCATGTAATAATAAATATCATTGGGTGGTAATTTTACACAAAAGACCACACATTATACAGACTATAATTAAATAAAACGGCAGAAGTAATGTCTTAGTAACTGCATTCTTTTGTGCATTAAAAACATTGCATAGATACTTTGGTATCATACTTCAACAACGCTTATAAAAACTAGAAAGTATTTCATAATCACAATCTTGCTGTTGAGAAAGATATTACTTACTGTTTTTTACATAACATATTCTCCGAAGGGTTAGTCTGAGGTGTACTAATTGTACACCCACATTTCGCCGATATGTTTAGGTCCCATGTAATAGGGAGCGAGCCTATTGCCATTAACCGGGCACAAATCCAGACTCTGAGTTGCTACTGAGAATTTCATAGAAAAACTCAATAGCAAAGTGCAGCCTCTAGGGCAGCAGTCGCGCTCAGGAGCACTAGACTAATGAGGCTACTGTTTTTTTCCAAGTAATATATAAATAACTTTTCTAACATCTCATCCTCCAAGCCTTTTTCCCAAATATATTGGGGTCGGCTTCCAGTCTACCAGATTCGGCTGAATAACAGTATTTTACACAAAGCGATTGCCATCAGACGCAACCCAATTTCTGGGTAATACCGATATCCTAAGGATAGACTTGTTTGTCAGGCTTTTTGGGCTTCTGACTTCTAGTAATAATTGTCATAGGTGTTTATAGGACAACCGGGACTAAATAAGGAAAAAATATTTGGGACATTTTAAACCCAAACTAAGTAGAAGGCCGGCAATGCGCTTGTGACTCCTCTGGTGTTGCGGGTGTCCATGGGCGGCGGTAATCGCTTACCATCATGCGATACGTCTGCTAGTTTGCCCCTATCCCCTAAAAAAATAAAAAAGTAGTAGGAGCTTGTACTATGGGTACTAGACAATAGACTCATATATATATATATATATATATATATATATTTGTAAATGCATACTTTTAATACCTAAAAAACACCCAGACAAACACAAATGCTTATATTCTTCACATAAATATTTGTCTCTTGTGAGAATCGAAACCTCGTATTCAGCAGTCCGATACTCGAACCACTAGACATCGTCTAAAATATCCACTGATTATATTTTACCTTTTCCGTTACCACCATCCGATCAGCCAATAACAGCCCTTAATATAATAAAAAAGAAATCTACCCGTATTAGATAAAAAATCTTTACCAAGGCGCCAGGTAATTACTTCCCGCGTCGCTTCCAAACGATGGCTTCCCACGCTACTACGTGTATCTAAGTACATATAGAAGATTGGGGATCAAATAATTATAAGGGTTGTTAGTATTTATGGGCGCCTGGTACCTTGAAATGCTCTCTGACCTCTCATCGATGTCTTATGCGATCCTTGGGAAGACATGACATTTTCTTTTTAAATTGTAACCAACTAATAATACAGTATTAGTTTTAGTAGGTACTATTTGTACGTTCATAGTAATATTATAAATGTGAAAGTAATTGTCTCTCTGTCTATCTGTTACACTTTCACGCCTAACCGCTGAACCAATTTTGATGAAATTTGGTAAAGAGATAGACTAAACTTTGTAGAACGACATATTTTACTATTTTTTTACTATTTACACGGGCAGCAGCTATTTTTAGATAATTTGAAATTGTATAAAGAAATAAATGAAGATAAACGTCCTGCAGTAAGTTATGGAAGGCCTTTTCCCCAGCAGTGGGATACAAAAAAAGCTATGTGAAATAAAAAAAATCTTAGAGATCATATGGCGTAACTTACTTTTTAATATTATACTTAAAGAGAGGCAGAACTCAAAGTTAGTGTATAGACACTCAACATGTTTTGTTGGACTTGACCGAAGTATAGATTATCAGTATAATTATGTAATTATTTCCAGTTATTAGGGGAGAACAAAACTCTGATCGTACGATCTTAGATTTTGCAGCTCAATAAGGCTTGCAACTTGACTTAGAAAGTTACATGATGTATAAAAATTAAAATTTATTTTCTGTCAAACGATCAACAATTTTCATTTTGGCCGGATTCCACAACAAAATTAACTATAGTTAAGCATCACAGCAATGTAGCACTTTATGAACTATGACAATAACCACAACCACACAACCGCCATCTATAAGTAAAGGAGCGTACCTACTCCCCAAAGTTCGCTGTAAATATATTTAAGCCTTCCAAGCGCTTCGGCTTAGCTGAAATTACTGTAAGAGTAGTGGCACACTGAGTTACGCAGAACAATACCTAAAGGTGAAAATATTTTAAAAAAGCCTGGTTTTGTTGAAATGGAATTAATGTGAGAGCCCAGAGAAGTAACTTTTAGTTTTTTGATAGTGGGATATGACTAACAATGGACTAGTAGTATCCATTTCCATATCTTTTTTGGTGTAGCAGGATTTGAAAAACAACTAAGGATTTAAATTAAATGGAAAGTACTATGTACAAAGCTGTATTACTGATTGATTTATCTTGAATGCGATGATAACTGGTAAACCAAATATCTTCGACTGTTTAAGGGTTGTGCAGCATTCCGTCGGTTCTACATTCCAATGGTACGTAGACGGTAGTGAGACGATGATGATAGACATGGAAAATGAAAAAAATGATGATAACATTTTCCCATCCCTCCCGTAGCATCCCAAACGTTTTACATGACCCCGCACTATCGACCAGCTTACAGCCACTAAATACGACACTACCAACAAATGTATGGAAATTATTCTGTACCGAAACCCATTCAGTTTGCATTTAATCCCAGATTATGAAGGGATTAAGCCCAAACCCTTGAAAGTTTCTGCGTCTTTGCGTGGTTCGGTAATGCGTGTAGGATAATTATTATTTTAATCCTTCGTTAGTGTGGTCTAAGCGGCCGTTTACGAGCTATTGGAATTATGTTATTGGTATAATGATGATTGTATTTATTATTTGTTCTTGTTTTTTATTATTTTTTTATAATAAAGTCTGTCTTATTGGTGGCTGCTGAGTATGGGTTCCCGCGTTCGAATCCCAAGTATGGTTTTGTTATGAAATTCTTAGTAGCAGCTATCCCTTGGGAATGCAGGCGTGAAATGTTCTTATATGAAGACCTGGAAGAAACCTACTCCTTCCAGGTCTTCATCCTCTACGCTTTTACTAATCTACGGTTATCATGTGAGGCATGCTTATATTATGTCGTGCTTATTTAAGATAAATGTGGAAGTATAAAAATTATGTACGCTGGACCTCGCCTTGACGGCATCCGATGTTACGAATCCCATGACTGAATATGGGACAGGCTTTGAGTTGTGTGTGAGTGTTCCTTACGGTGAGGTAGGTTGCTAATGCTCCGCGAGGAAACGTTGTGTCGGCAGTGGTGACCCTGTAAAACGAAAGAGTAAATCCAAACTCCGAGCTGCTACTGAGAATTACATTGAAAATCCCGATGACACAGCTCGACCTGGGAATCGAACCCAGTACCTCTAGCGTAGCAGTCGCGCTTAGGACCACTAGAATAACTACGCAGTAGTTATTATCAATGGTGCTCGTATAACAATTCCAACCTTGACCGACGGGTTTACGTACTCTCTTACAGAGGGTTCTCGTGTTAATCCTTTGACCGCCACGGACGTGTATAGACGTCAAATTAAAACTTGCTCGCCAGCGACGGCATGGCACGTCAAAAATACAACTTTTTTTTTGTTCAAAATAACTATACAAAAATATGTTTTAAGTGTATTTTTTAACACATTATTGGATATTAGAAATTGTCGCTTGGTGTTGAGAACACAGCTTTTCGTTTATTGACATGGCGATCAAAAGGTTAAGAACGGTGACAACGGTTAGTCTAGGTAACAGCGGTCAATCAGTGTTAGCTACGAAGCTAGCAAGCTGTTGATGACGTCAGTATTTCACCATAAACATTTCACACAATTTCCCTCTCACATTCCACAGTGGAGTACGTATACCGCGGCCGGATAAAAGTAATTTATTTACCAGGCGAAGTCGAACAGTACAGAAGTTTCGCCGACGTAAACCGCCCAGCGAGCGTTGCGTGCACTAATTACTGCATGTATTGCGATCACTGTATTGCACTGAACTAGACATACATACATACATTGGTGTCCGTGTATACTCAGGAAGCCAGTTGGGGGACCTGGTTGGTGTTTCCCCCGTACTATGATGGTATTGTCGCTTTAGAAAAGCATTACTTTAAGTAAAAAGTATTCTAAATGGCTTGCTGTTGTAGTACTGTGTCTGTTCGAAAGTCTGGCGATATTTATATATGTGCTACATACAATGTGTTACAAAATACCCCGTAAAAAATATAATTAATTAACTTAACTCGCTAATCTTTTGGGGCAAACAGCAGCATAAACGGGATCGATATCGAGGTTCATTGGACATCACTACGAGATACGTACAATATTATTTATGGCTTGTATAAATACGTCAGTGGTTCATTCCCAGAGGAAATCTACAAACTACTAATAGTTTTTTTTTTTTAAGAAAATCATGACTTCTTTGGTTTCATACATACAACGTTTTACAAAATACCCCGTAAAAAATATAACAAAATCGAAGCCAAAAATTTTGTCAGCTGTCATGTCAGGGAACCAGATTATTTAACAGAAAGGCCTATGTACTTAGTTTACCTAATAATTGGCTACTGTAATAGTTTTTCTATTTTTCATTCATAAATGTTGTTGTTTTCCTTTTTTTGGGGTATGTTGTACAGCGTTACTACGGTTCTTAAATATTGTGAATGGACTCGTTATAAGACCCCATTTCACCTCCTTTCGGCTTTACGGGTAGTTTTGTAACACCCTGTATAACAACGCTTGTATTCCTCAAAGGGTTAGGTAGGTGTACCTATTGCAGTACACCCACATTTCGCCGGTATGTTGAGGTCTGGTGGTGTCGTGACTAAGAAATAACTAAGCTGATCTAACGATCTGCAAGGTTAAAGTGCATTAGTCGAGGTCAGTCTGTCGATGGGTAACCATTTTTAACACATCATGCCCGTGCCTTGGAGAGCACGTAAAGCCGTCGGTCCCGGTTATCATACGAACACCTATGACAAACGTTAGTGTTAGTCAGACACCTAAAAAAGTCTGACAAACAGTCTATCCTCAGGGTATCGGTATTGTCCAAAAATGTGGATGCGGTCTGATGGCAATCGCTTCGTGTAAAATACTGATATTCAGCCACATCTGGTTAGACTGGAAGTCGATCCCAAATTAGTTGGGAAAAAGGCTCGGAGAAAGGAAGTAGACTACAATAGGCTAGCCCCTATTACATGGGACGTAAAACATACCGGTGAACTCTGGTTGTAGATACAGCGACGAGCATCAATATGTATACACTTACTAAAAAGTATTCAAGGAGTCAATGTGTATACACTTACTAAAAGTATTCAAAGCGTTAATATGTATACACTTACTAAAAAGTATTCAAGGAGTCAATATGTATGTGTACACTTACTAAAAAGCATTCAAGGTAAAAATGTGTATATACTTACTAAAAAGTATTCAAGGAGTCAATATGTAGGTATGTAATACACTTACTAAAAATCAAAAGCGGTTTTTTCGCGAAATGACGATTGCAGCTTTGAGATTACTAATATAATTATGGTACTGTAGCGACATCTACCGCGCTACATAGAACTACGAAGTCCTGAATCGCGCAAGCAACATTCGCAACGAAAAGTTGCATATATGTATACAACCGCCCGACATCAACCGTCGGGCCGTGGCCCGCCAGGCACAACACCCGCCTGGTTGGAGGATCCTCCCTTTTCGTTGGAGGGGCAATACACCTCGCCGCTCCACACTGGTGACCCCGACGTGATGCCAGTGTTTCCACAGTACCTATAGTTTTAAAAATACTATCTTAGTAATACCATACAATTTCAGTCAATACTCTAAGAGAAAGTAGCTTTAGAATTTCGCTGTATTAACATATTAATATTGATGCTTGTGACTATACAACTGTGGTACACCTCTACCTAACCCTTCAAGGAATACAGGCGTGATAGTATGTTATGTTGAGTACATAATTACAATTTTTGATTACATAATTATACAAACTCAAAACCAACAAGGCATGAAATTATTTTGAAATTACTATTTTACTTTAACAGAAAATCTATTTGTACAAAATAATATCAATCAACGAGCATTTCATTTAACTGTGAAATAAATAAACGTATTACGTTTCGCTTTTGAACCTATCAACATAAACACAACAACGTTTAATATTTATTTAACCGTTTCGCGCTACTTCAATATTATTTTGAACCGGTTATTGAATAGGTATGTACTATTTATTTTCCCTACTAATATAGTATAGGTTTTAAATGCGAAAGTAACTCTGTATATCTGTTTGTAACGCTTTCACGCCTAAACTATCGAACCAATTTTAATGAAATTTGGTACAGAAATAGAATAGACCTTGGAGAAGAACTTAAGCTACCTTTGTCTCAAAAAGTCTTTTGAAATGCAAATGAAACCGCAAGCAAAAGTTAGTAAAATGAAATAACATCGATTTGCAAAGTCAGTCTGTGGATGGGTGATCATTCCTAATATATCGAAACACTTCCATGCGTCGGAGAGCACGTAAAGACGTCGGTCCGGGTTGTAATTCGAACACCTATGATAACCGTTAAGATTTCTAGAAAGTACAGTGACCAGCACATCAAGCTACCACAATCTGTCAAATTTCTTTGATAGATTTTCAACTTTAATACATTATAATAAGGTTTATATTCAATTGGGAAAATCTGACAGTTTTGGATAGATTTCTGCTGGCGTCTGTACATCATGTCTCACCGTATGATCCGCTTGCTAAGTATTATTGATTTGATATAATAGATCAAAATTTTATAAAAAATTAATTAATAAAACGAACAAACAATAGGTATTCCATTATTATAATTATGGCTCCCACAGTCAACACCTTGAAGAAAAAACAACCCTAAAAATGTAACCCAAGGTTATCAATCACAAATCTACCTTTCTATCTACCCGTCCGAAGCCTGGGCGAATCACAAGTATAAAATAATTACTAATCAGATTCAAGTGATGCAAAACCTACTAGAGGTGTGGCAACCAAGATCGATAGCTTGTTAATGCAAGTAAAGCCTAAATAGCACTTCTATAGCGCCCGCCTTATAAGTCTTTGTTGGTATTAGTGCAGGATTTTTTATCGACACAACATACCATCACGCCTGTGTTCCCCGAAGGGTTAGGCAGAGGTGTACTAATGTACACCCACATTTCGCCGGTATGTTTTAGGTCCCATGTAATAGGGGGCGAACCTATTGCCATTAACCGGGCACAAATCCAGACTCCGAGCTGCTACTGAGAATTTCATAGAAAAACCCAATAACACTTTGCTCGACCTGGGGATCGAACCCAGGACCTCTAGCGTAACAGTCGCGCTTGAGGACCACTTGACTAATGAGGCAGTCAATGAGTTTTTTATCGACATAACGTGGGATTATCGATGATTTTGAGGATGAGATACCATTTTATTTAAAAGTTATACCGTTTTGTTTACACGGGCGTCAATAAATTTGGGATTTTTTATTTTCAAATATGATTTTTGTCGATAAAACTAACCATAGATTCCCTTATTTTAATATGTGCACATTATAAAGACTTACGCTGTATATTTTCCTCGGATAGTCAAAAACGTGAACAAGGCTATTCAAGACTATCGTATTGACATTTTTAAAACCAATGCCCATCCGTTCCGACAACTTATATCGAATGAGTTTTTCAATTAAATTCTCAATCCGTGACACATAATTTTTTTTTTTATTTACTTTATTACATATTTTTTTGCTTTTTCTCATTATACAGGTTTGTTTCACTAACATAAATAAATATTATTAACTACTCATCATCAACCCATATACTGTCCCACTGCTGGGCACGGGTCTCCTCTCATATTGAGAGGGATTAGGCTACCATCTGTCCACCACTTTGGCCTAGTGCGGGTTGGCAGACTTCACAAACCATCGAGAAAAACTTCTAAGATGTGCAGGTTTCCTCACGATGTTTTCTTTCACCGTTTAAGCTAGTGATAATTTATCATTAATACGCATATAAATTCGATAACTCAGAGGTGCGTGCCTTGGGTTTGAACTCGAGACCTTCGACGTGGCAGTCCAATTGATCATACCACTAGGCTATCACTGCTTCTGCACTGCTTTAACTACTATAGTCACTTATTCTCACTGCTCTTTGGAGCAATAATGACGTTAGTCGCCAGCTCTCAATCCGACCGCTCTCAGCCCGCTGGCAAGAAAGATTTAATGTATTCTACGACCACACGACGAACTCGGTGCTATCGTCTACGAACTATTCATGACTGGTTAGAACCTAAAATTTGGCGATAAAATGAACTACAGCAATATTAGGTATACTAGATTTAGACCTTTATTTATATTTAATTTACTATACTATAGTATAGTTGTAGTTTTATTTATAATTTTGTTACTTAAAATATGTATATGGTAAATATTGAAATAGAACTACTTTTTGCGGATTTTATCGCGTTATATTAATATTGTTAATCCCAACGTTTCGGACCCTTTACAGCGTCCATGGTCACTGGTAGACAAAAAAGGGGTAGGTCAAACGTAGTTTTATTTCAATGTATAATATTCGCGTAAATGTCAGAAATCAATATATATGGTACATTCTCAAATAATCACAAACACAGTTCCATAAATATTTGTGTCCTGTCGGAATCAAACCCACATCGTCGTAATCAGCAGTCCGACACTCGAACCACTAAACCAAAGACGTCGTCGAACAACGTAGATGAAGCAAATCTGATGTGCCAGAATCCTAGCAAGTGGAAATCCATAATTGCTGTCTACCCCAAGCCTGTATGTTGCCGACCCTGTATTAAAAGAGGAATAGTTGGGTTGGCAGCGGGGTCAAAGGCCATCCATTGCCAACACAACTTTTCCTCACGGAGCACAGGCAACCTTGCTTACCGTAAGAAACACAACACAGCTCAAAGCAGTGTTATTTTACTTTGATTTTCTGCAAGGCGGTGGTATTTCCCCAGTCGGGTAGCTCCACTTTGAGTGGAATTACTCCCACCATACCCTACCTCTGTTATTTACACACATTGTACTGTACTGAAAATGGTTCTTTGAAGACTTTCTCCACGTAACCTCCATGAAGTCCACATAATATGTAGTGATGCACACCGCCGCGGCGACTCGTAACATTTAACCGTGCTGCTGATAGCGCGCGATCACTTCATTTGAATTCACAAATGAATCCGTCGGGAGACAGCCCTGCGGATTCTTGGTGGGGCCACTAGACAAGCGAGTGTTTTTTTCGTAAATGAAACCTTGTGGGTGCGAATGTAAATAATAATGACGTAGCAGATTACGGTCCTGGTATATGTTTTATTATTTATACCTTCGTTAGATTGTTAACTTATATTAAGTTAGATTTACATTACAAGTATTTCGTACCAAGTTAAAATTTATTCGAACGTTATTCTACACTGTGATTTTCTCCTGCATTGTTAGTGCTTTTACAAACACAAATTTAATGCATACACGAACAAAGAAAAGAAAAACTTTATCCATTTTTACTGAGAACAATCGCTGATGCACAAATCCATTACAGAAATTCGTATCTAAATCTGTTTTGGAGATTAAATGTAACCATTCATTCGCATACACAAACAAACATAGTCTCATCCTCAATGCATACTTGACTGCACGTTTGGTGTAGTAAGTAGTTCAGATCGCCTTGCGGCTACGTGGTGGCGCGTGTAGTAGTTCAATTCCCACATGAGACAAATATTTGCGTGTTCCTCGGATATTTGTCTATCTACAGTATTTTTGTGAAGTCCCCGCGACAGTGGGCTTGTTCCCTTGTATAGGAGCTGTCTTTTTTTAAGTAAGTATAGTAACCCCTCTTTCCCGTCGTGTGTTATAAAGATTAGCAATGAAAACATAATTGCACAGAGGGTCTACTCCCTATCTCTGTTAACGAAGTTACGAGCCGTTCAAAACTTCACCGAAACTTCGAAGTACGATAAAACAAGTGGCAAATTATATTTTTCGAACGGGTAAAACACATCGAGAGTAGGGACAACTGTCAAATTGTTTTGTGATTCATTCTTAGTTCGGGCTCCGAACGAATCATCCGTCCGTAGGTAATACGGAGTAGGAAACGCCCGTAACGAAGGTCGAAACTACGGACTTCGTGCTTAGGGAGTCGACTGTTTAGGTGTTTTGTCGCGCATTTCATGGCCCCAATCCAGAGAATTACCCATTTGAATTGATACGCGCTCCAGCACTTATTAGGAGTGGGGAAAAGATATCCACAGATGCAATTCCATTATGTATATTACAGGAATCTCACCTCCATGTGTGGACGTTAATGAGTTAATAAGAACTTCAAGTTGAGCAGATTTCATTATGTTGGGAAATTGAGAAAATCTACGTTTATAATATACCTATGTATTTTTAATGCTAGCCTAGTGGTCTCAAACACAACTACCTACTCTACCTATTTTTTTTTTTAAATACTACCTTAGACCCAAGTTAGTGACACTTATACCAAGTTTTTTTTTAAACGGATCAAGCCATAGTACCTATATTTGTTTATTATATTTATATGTTTATTATATATTTCGATGAATACGGTAAAAGTACAGGTCTTATAAAAATACAGTATCAGTATCAACAATTAAATACATTCTGCTTTTTAAACGGAACGAGCCATAGTGCCTATTTATTTATTTTTATTTCGATGAATATGGTAAAAGTACAGATCTTATGAAAATACATTATTAGGATCATCAATTCATCACATTCTGTCATGTGAGATAGTCAGTACTATTATAAGCCTGAGATACGCAATATGGAAACCTCTACTGCCAATTCCAAAGCCAGATATGTAAGAGATGCTTCTAGAGAGAAGCCAAAGTCAAAGGCTGCTTTAGAAAAAGGTCAGTTCTCATACTTTGCTTCTTTATTTATCTGCGACTTCTTTCTTTTTTTACCTAATCTTGTCGTCTACCCTATCTGGAAAGAGCATACAGATGTCTTGCCTAATTATCGTGCAAATAATAACAAATATGACATAAGAGCACAAACAAGCCATGTATGGACTTTACAAACGTACCGTAACATTTTTAAGAGAGGTAGGGCAAAGTGGGAGTAATTCCTCTCAAATTGGAACTACCCGACTGGGGTAGTACCTTCCTCCCCTTTGCAGAAAATCTAACTGAAATGACACTGCTATGGACCATGTTGTGTTCATTACGGTGAGCAAGGTTGCCAGTGCTCCGCTGTAAAATGAGGAATGTTGAGGAAATGTTGTGTTGGCAGTGGGGGGACTTTGACCCCTATACTGCCAACCCACCTATTCCTCTTTTATTTTACAGAGTCGGTGGTACAAGCTAGTCTATAGGCTACGGTAACCGCTACCAAGTGGGCCGTATGGTTGTTTGCCACCTTGGTGGTTAAAAAAAACATTAATAAAACTAAATAAATAAATATTCTTGGACAATTTTACACAGCACCATCTAGTCCCAAACTAAGCAGAGCTTGTACTATGGGTACTAGACAATGGATATAATACTTATAAATATACTTTTTTTTTGTGAATACATACTTATAATACATAGGAAACACCCTAATGGACAATTAATGGACTCAAAGTATACTCAGACTCGCAGCAAAATGTCTGTGGATTACACAAAATATTTATCTAAGGTGGGAATTGAACCCCGACACTCGGCGTAATGGTAGTAGCGAGTTGACCACCTTAGGCCAAATATGCAGTCAGCAATTATGATATAACTAAGTGTGGCTAAGTAATAGCTACGCTTATCAACCGATCTGCAAAGTTAAGCTGCCCTAGCCGCGGTTATTCTGTGGATAGGTGACCATACTTAACATATCGAGACCTCTCTGTGCCTCGGAGAGCACATTATTCCGATTATCATACGACCACCCATGACAATCGTTACTGGTAGTCAGATGCCCAAAGAGCCTGACAACTAATCTATCCTCAAAGATATCAGTATGATCTAGAAATTGGGTTGCAGAGGTCTGATGGAAATAGCTTCGTGTAAAATATTGATATTCAGCCGCTAATAGACTGGAAATCGACCCCTACATAACTGGACTGTAAGAGATACTAGGTACGGACTTTGAAGTTATTTCGGGGTTTCTTCTCAAAGAGTGAAATACCGGCTCCTATCTATAAGAAAAATACTTGTAAAGCTGTCTTCAAAAGATCTATTCACAGAAATAAATATAATTTACAAAACCTTTTTGCAATTTTATTCCTAGGTGAAGAAAAGCTACTAAATATAGAATACAAAAAGACAGGCGTACACTAACGTTATTACGATGTCGTCGCATGAAAAATCGCGCCGACATCATATCCGGTATCGCATCCAGGAAATTATGTTGACGTGAGTCGGCAAGTTTGTAAGAACGAGCGCACACTCGCGACTCAACTTGAAATCGTAAGATTTTTAATTACTTCGACTTATTTGCGATAAATTCAGCACTGAACATCAACTGGACTAAAATCTGCGTCTTTTGGTTTGGCACAACGGAGAATGCAGTATCGAGTCAAGATTTATAACTTTAGAAAATTTTTCTTCATAATCTATGGCTATGGCATCTCTAGGTGCAACCTACAGCTCTTTAGGTACAACCTAAAGATGAAGAAGAAGGTGAAAAAGACCTGATATGAAAAAACATCAGCAACTGTCCCACTGCTGGACAACTCTCACCTGTCAGAATAAGAAGGTTTAAGGATTAGGCTATCATGCTGGCATAGTGCGGGTTAACAAACTTCACACGTACATATGTATTATGTTTCCTAATGATATTTTCCTACACCGTTTTTAGCAATTGAGTAATAATTACTTATTCATACTAACACAACATACATTTCCAAACTCAGTGCCCTAGATTTGAACTGAATCATTTCTGGATTCGATAACACTCAGGTTATCAATAGGCCGACAGCTCAATAGAAAAAATGTGATAAAACCCCTGCGACTTTTAGTCGCAACTGTGCAGTAGCTGGTACGTTTGATAGAGCGTGAATAGCTCCAGCTAACCATTGGAAGTTCTGTTTGCTAATTACTCAAAGTTCGCCATTGTGTGGCCCATTCACTGGCTTACAATTTCATCGATGGGCTACAAATAATAGCTGTCATTAATTTTGGTCTCGCTACCGACATTCGACTTAATTACAGTGTCGGATAGATTTTGTGTATATTAAATATGGTCCAGCGTAATATTGTGAATGGTTTGTGTTTTATATTGTGAATGAAATGGTTATTAATTACTAGTTTTCTGCCCGCGACTTCGTCCGCGTGGAAAAGTTACTTTTGATTATCGTTTTAATTTGGCTAATTAGATCAAAATCTATTTCTGACATTTACGCAAATATTACACATTAAAATAAAAATACTTTTTACGGATTTTTTTAATCTACCCGTGACCATGGACGCTGTAAAGGGTCCGAAACGTCAGGATTAATAATATCAATATAACGCGATAAAATCCGTAAAAAGTGGTTTTAGTTCAATATATCAAAATCGTTATAAATCATAGCTTATTTATTCTGATGTGTAAATAATAATACTGTAAAGTTTCATCAAAATTCGTTCAGTAATTTTAGCGTGAAAGAGTAACATACATCCATCCATCCATCCTCACAAACTTTCACATTTATAATATTATTATTAATATTAATTAATCATTATATTATTATAGTAAGATAAGATTAATTAATTATTCAGACAGAAGACAGAGAAGAAGAGTTCCACCACCTCTCCTTTATAATGCTTTACGATCACACCAAGGAGTATTTAATGCAAAGAAACTCATGTATACGAATGACCAGATGTCACACACACACACATATACACATATTACACAGTATAAACGGATATACAGCAGCTATATAACTGCAATAAAATATAACATATAAAATCTTTCAAGTGCGTAACTGCTTCAACAGTGAGGTTCCGCACAAGATAGATAAATTTCGTTTGAAAGAACGCCGTGAGAAAAATTGTGTCTTTTTGCACGCAAACTTAATGCACTTTACTTTTAATTATCGTTGTAATTTGGTTAATTAATTCAACATCGTTATAAATTATAGCCTATATGTTATTCTGATGTATAAATAATAATACTGTAAAGTTTCATCAAAATCCGTTCAGTAGTTTTAGCGTGACAGAGTAACAAACATCTATCCATGCATCCTCATACACTTTCACATTTATAATATTAGTATACAAAAATCATCAGCCCAACCCATTTACTGCATCATTGCTAGGTACGGTTTACCTCTCGAAATAAGCAGAGTTAAGCAGTTCAAATGAAGCTACATATCTAATATAAGCTGAGCTCACCTTGTAAAACCTATCCGTACAATGACAGGTCAGCTTATACTGGAAATGTGTAGCTTATGTAACTGTGAGATACAGATAATAATTATGTACAATAATTATTTACTTTTTTAATGCATCCAATTGGAAAGTTGGATTTATATTTTTTTACAAGCGAGAGGGTCACAATGTTATAAAAATATCCTCTTCTCTTTATGCTTTACCACGGAACCCAACAAGAGTATCCCGCACAAATAAAAAATACACAAACATACTTAAAGTAGAATCGTTTATTTTTATTTCTACATAAAGAGACAAAATTACATTGCCTACTTAAATAAAACTATAAAACTCTGCTATCAAACGCTACGGTCTTTAAGATAATCTTAAAAGACAGAATGCCTTAAACCATGATTATCTTAAAGATAATATAAGACCGTAGTGGGCCGAAAACGCTGGGGACGTAACCATGCACCCTCTGGGATCGAACCCCCAGCCCCCACCCTCGGGGAAAATTGAATTTATACTTCATTTCCCATAAAATGCCTATGCCAAATTTATTTTAGACCATTAGCATATTAAAACGGTTCTTACCTTTGTACCGTTGGCATAACTAGCTGGTTTTTTAGACAAGTAGTTATAAAAAATACTATGATAAATTCATCTTAAAAAAAGGAAATTATTATACTTACGCGAAAATAAAACGCGTTTTGGCTAGTTTTCACTGATATTTATTTTTGGACAGCTGTTAATTCTAGTTATAACAAAGGCATCTAGTGAAACCTAGTTTATATTAGAGAAAACGCGTTGTGACTAAGAATGGGTTTTACCTGTAACAGATGCATACACTAACGCCTTTTTTCTCCATAAAGAAAAATAATACATAGAAAATACATAAACTTACGCATAGAGTTAGGCAGAAACTAAAGAACGCCATTTACTACTATTCTGCACACTTCTATTACTTCGTCCACATTCATACATCTTCCATCATCATCATAGGTACACACTTTACAATCTCTATAATTTGTTTTCGCGTAAAAAGCATACATAATAAAACTAAAAACTCTCAATCACCAAAAATAATCTTCCTTTTTTTGCAAACCATACCTGCGTCGTACTTCAAATAATAAGATCAGTACTTTTATACGAGAAATAAAATCTAGATGTGATGTGTTCCAAAAGAACGCACTTATCGTCCTTTTGGGGGACAGCAGAGAGGGAATGTTAAATTTTAACTGGAGATCCTTTTATGTGGCCTACGTAAATATTCCCCTGATCTGGTATCGTCGTGCGACGGGTTGTTGAGCTCCCTAAATTATGGATGAGCTACACAACGACTGATGCATGCGTGCCGTCGGCTGGGACTGGTCTACTCAAAGCCGCTGTGGCTCTTTCTTCAAAAGGCCATTTCAGACTTTTCTCTACATTGTAAGACACATTATTTGTTACTATTCTATGTCTGGACTTTAAAAGAGACTATGATTCTCTGATTTTGTTTTGGCGTTTCTTCTCAGAGTTCGTCAGCTTAAAAAAATATATAAAGCATTGACTTGTAAAAGATAGACACTTTTACAAGTCAATGCTTTATATATTTTAAAAGATCTATTTGCAAAATAAATATCATTTATCATTATGGATGCTATTTTTGTACCTTTAATGTACCTATAATGTAAAGAAAAGCGAATTATAAATTAGAATAGTGAAATTTGTCACGACCAAAGTACTAAAGTGTAATTTATATAAACTAAAAACAGTAGGTCCACAAATTCTTTTAAAAATAACCTCTTCATAATAATTATTCACAATTTTCCCTTCAGTCGAGCGCTGCAGTCGAGAAGGAAATCTTACAGGTGAAAAGTTATTAAATGAAATCTATAGAGCATGGCGACGGTCGCCAAGCGAATACGATTCTTTTAAACTTCAAAATGTAAGATTTCCTGCAAGTTCATAAAAGTCTGTACATTTTAAAACAGTTTCGAAACCTGCCTGAGGTTGATTTTTCTTACACTATAATTCATAACGTCTGATTTAATAAAAATGATTCTGTTATTAATATGATCTGCCTAATTATTTTCTATTACCTATCAAGTGGCACTCTTTATAATATTTTCTTATGTTAATATGAGGATAATGTAGTGGGCTGTAATATTGTTAATATTTTGTATTGTCTCTTCTCTGCTCCAACACATATTGTAGCTGTTTATTGTAAAAAAAAAAAAAAAAATCTGTGACAGCGTTCCTTAATCAAAAAAGTTTTATTTTCATATAAGCCATATACAGGCTCGAAATGTCGAGTCTAGGTGCACGGTTCCAAATTAGTCGTTTCCTATAGAGAAGAACCGACAAGAAACTCCAACTTTGACAACTAATGTATTTAAGCACAAATTATATAAATGGCTAAGTGCACACAATTTTTAGTCTGTTAAAGAATTTATGGAGACTAAACATGCTCCAACAATAGTATAATTCATGAATTGTCGCCAAAATAAACCGACTTTAGATACAACACTGTTCTTAAACAAGTCAATGAACCTATTTGCATTTTAGATTTTAACACGAAATCGTTTTGTCTATTACCACAAAATCAGATTTAAATCAGTAAACATATTATATTATCTAATTAAATGAACTTATTACAAATAGTACTAAATTCAAAAACCTAAATCTATAATTAAATAAAAATAAACTTATCTACACTACTTACTAACAAACTATAATAAAAAAGAAAAACAAAAAACTACAGGGTAAACTAAACTAAAACTAGACTAAAAAATTGCATCAAAAAACTCATCCGCATCGCCATCGTCTGGTAGCGTACCCAAGAGGCTGGCTGCATTGCCACGTTGAATGGCAATGCTTAGTCTCTGGCCGAAGTAGAGGCCAGCCTTTGGGTCACGTGAAGTGTCGTTTAGACGTTTGGTAATATCTTTAAAGAGTGACAGGGCACTCGGACCCCATGGCCCCAGCGTTTCGACCCCAAACGGTTCGAAAATATAACTATTTATAAAATTGTTATATTTACGCCGTTTGTTGGTCTCCGCAGTCGCAGCAGCAGCGCCAGCACAGCCTGCCGAGCTAGGAAGATGGGATGGCGCAAGAGTGTCGACGCACGTTGCGTCCCACACTAAAGGCCTACCCATTTTCCAAGGCAGCAACGACATAATAATAAATATAATAATAAATATAATAGTATAATAATATTATATGATGTAACGCAACAACAAGTACAAGTAACATGTTTGCATGCTGTCTTTTTAGCGAAACATGTACGCACTTAACTTAATGTAACACCTGTAGTACCATGTTTTAAAGCAAATAAATGAAAATGAATATCAATATGAATATAGTTTTGTACAGACGCCAGCAGATCAAGCTATCCAAAACTGTCAAATTATCCCAATTTAAAATTAACCAAAGTTGAAATTCTATCATAGAAATTTGACGGATTGGGGTAGCTTGATGTGATGGCCTCTGTACAATGATGTTCGATACAATAATAATTATAAATTGAATACTTGAGAGAACAATTTAGGAATGTTGCGAAGATTACAAGTATATAAAATACAGCTAGGCATAAAAGAAATTTCTAAACAGTTCTCCCATTTACAAAGAGAACGCATTTTGTATTTTATTAAAAAGCAGCAGTTTCAAAGTTCTATATATGTAGGACTCATTTCTAAGTAAGGCTAAGTTCACATAAGCACGCGGCACTGCGCGGCGCCACGCGCTGGGAGCGTTCACATGACAACACTGTACGCAAGCCAGTCTGGCATTATTATTGTCTGGATATTGATTAATTACTTTAAAAATCAATAACAATAAACCTAATTTTAAATATTTGTTTTATCTAATTCTAAAAAATACTCTAAAATAAATATACTTATCTACACTACTTACTAATAAACTAAAATAAAATAAAAAAACTACGGGGTAAACTAAACTAAAACTAGACTAAAAAAGAGTATCAAAAAACTTTTCCGCATCGCCATCGTCTGGTAGCGTACCCAAGAGGCTGGCTGCATTGCCACGTTGAATGGCAATGCTTATTCTCTGGCCAAAGTAGAGGCCAGCGTATGGGTCATGCGAAGCGTCGATCAGACGTTTGACAATGTCTTTAAAAAGTAGTAGAGCACTCGGACCCCATGGTCCCAGCGTTTCAACCCCAAATGGTTCAAAAAAAAAACTATTAATGAGTCTTTCAGGCAAATATCGAGTTTAACTTGAAGTAAATCGGTTGCGAGGACACTAGCGAAAGTGACATTATAATGATATCCATACTAGAACTAGCTAGCACAAACAAGTGCAACTCTTACCTGAAAATATCGTGCTATCATTGGCATAGTTAGGTAAAGTACCTTCAGCGGCAGAACAAAGGCAGGTCCGCTTTGAAAACAAGTGTTTTAACACACACACGAGCAAACTGAGGGTATAGCTTCTTTACTCGATAGGAGACAAAGATTATGTTAGACGCAGACGACAATATTTTTTTAGAAAGAGTAATACATACATATTTCTTCATAATATATTGTCCCACTGCTGGGTACGTGACTCCTCTTAGATTTATAGGGATTATGGTATAGTTCACCACGCTGGCCTAGAGCGGATTGCCGGACTTCACAAACCACCGAGAAAAATCTCTAAGGACTGCAGATTTCCTCACAATGTTTTCACTCACCTTTTAAGCAAGCGTACTTGAATCTGAAAAGTCAGAGGAGTGTACCTCGGATTCGAACTCGAGACCTTTGTTTTGGTAGTCCAATGGTCATATCACATGGCATGTCACTGCTATACATAATAAAACATATTCTAAACTGAAGAAAATTCTAAACTAAAAATAAATTATTTTCAATATGATTTAAAGAACTATCTACGGAATTTCTTGTTACTTTTTCTCTGTAACACCCACTATTTAAAACACTACACCTAGTTTTTGGCTACTCAAGAGTACCTGTAATAATGGTCTAATTGATGTAGAAACATTTGACTGAATTTGAATAAACTCTCTTAATTGTGTGCTAGGCATTTTTCTGCCTACATCTACATTATATCACTGCCCCTCTGTGTCTATGAAACACTTACTCTGTGTTCTATCCCTGTTTCTATTTCGCGCACAGTTTTAGTCTCGTTTGTTAACAAAAGTCTTTTGTGAGAACACAGTCAAGTTAGCGCGTCTAGTATACAAATTGCATTTTAAAACACCGATCTTGTTTTTTTATTGTAACATGTCTGTTCTCACAAAATATTCTTTGGCTTTTTACAGAAATGTTTTCTTGGTTCTATTTCTTAGTCAAGGACGTGTTGTTCATTTCATTTTAGATTTTTTTTTTAATGTTATAAGATGCTGATAGTCGTAGCCTACAGACACCATACAATAACAGCAGCGGTATCACTAGCGCGATGTCATCTTGAGCCCTCAATTGTTAAGTCTCATATCCCCAGTAATTTCACGGGCTACATTACCCTTCAAACCGGAACACAATAATGTTAGCACATCATAGCTTAGCTGCAGAATACTTTGCAATACAGTGGTTGGTCCCAAAGCATTGCTACATACTGCTGAGTTCATCTAGAGACCACCTCAAATTTATGAAGAAGAATAATAATAATAATAATAATATTTTTGGGACATTTTACACAACACCATCTAGTCCCAATCTAAGCAGAGCTTGTACTATGGGTACTAGACAATGGATATAATACTTATATACTTTTTTTTTTGTAAATACAGACTTATAATACATAATAAAATAAGAATAAAATAAGAATGAGCAGAATCTACCACCTATAATTTTGATTTCAGGAAAGAAATGGAAAATAACTTAGGAAAAATATAATTTACATTAAATTATTAATACATGCATAGTTACATCTCTCTCCAGCTGTGCTGTGCCCAACAGGGTCCATAATTAATCCTTAGTTTTAAGCTTACCATCTGTTTCAATTTATAAGTACATTATGGAATGCATTAAAGAATTGAATTGAATTGAAGTCTAAGTTATAATTCGAGTATTTCACTTTCCGCCCATTGTATTCCAGCTTCCAGCCAAAGCTTTCCTTCTTCAAGCTTAAAGCTTTCTCATCATCGACCCATATACTGTCCCGCTGCTGGACACGGGTCTCCTCGCAGAATAAGAGGGAATAAGCTATAGTCCACCAGGCTGGCCTAGTGCGGGTTGGTAGACTTCACACGCCGCCGTTGAAAAAGTCTCGAAGGCATGCAGGTTAGCTTACGATGTTTTTCTTCACCGTTTAAGCAAGTGATCATTTTATTAATACGCCATGCGCGTATTAATAATTAATTATTTCACAAAGTCAGAGGTGCGTGTGCCTGTGGTTTGACCTTTGACTTAGCAGTCCAAACGTCGTATCACTAGGCTATCTATGTGCCAAGTTATACCAAAATTGGTTAAGTAGTTTAGTCGTGTGGAAGTAACAAACAGATCGGTCGTTCTTTCAGCACATCTCTGGTAGCATTTGAACCTTGATTTTCTAAAGTAAAACGTGACATAACATCCCACTTTCAAAAGCAACTCTTCTAATAAATTTACCGTCAAGTATGCTAGATTCCCGGCGGTTACTGAAAAATATTTCCTCCAGGAACGAAGTGGAACGCCGGTGGGTGAGCCAGACGTATTGCCAGCTTTGCCTAATGGAGGCGACAATTTTACAGGAGTTTTATTATTGAAACGTAATTTAAAAGTTACGAGAACCTACGTCACAATGTGAATTAGTTTTAATGATATTATTATGATTACCTTACATTAGTGGAGGCAACATGCTAGTAATCATAGCTACTGATGCCTTTTGTACACTTTTCAGCTATTGTAATGCGTTTAAAAATTTACTCATTCATTTAATTTTTATTTATTTAATATTTGTAGTTTTTTATATTTTAATAAATGTATTTATTTATTTTTGCATTTCGGAGAGTGTGCATCAAATCTCCACGATCTTATACCCCCCTGCCCTTTCTACTATCGGACGACCAGAAGCACGAAAAAAAGCGTCATCGATTCATGGTGGACATCCCAAAAACTCGAATGAAACGCTTTAAATCAAGTTTTATCATGCGTACCGCTGAAATGTGGAATGAGCTTCCTGAGTAGGTCTTCCCCAATAACTATAATCTGTGTGTCTTTAAATCTCGAGTGAATCGGTTTCTTCTAGGCAAGCGCGCTCCACCGTAGATCGCAGTGTCGCTTAACATCAGGCGAACTAGCGGTCAAACGTAGCCATATCGTGAATAAAAAATAAAAACCCAAAAGTGACACTGAACTAGATTGTAACTATATTTTCAGAGAGAATTATAACTCTATAACTTTATGAGAATAATAGATTAGATAATAGAGATAGAGGGCGACCCTATTGCCATTAACCGGGCACAAATCCAAACTCCGAGCTGGTACTGAAAGTTCCATAGAAAAATGCCAATAGTACTGCTCGACTTGGGAATGTCACTCAGGAATTTTAGCGTAACATTCCCACTTAGGACCACTAGACTACTGAGGCAGTTCAGTTATAATAATAAAAAAATAAATAATAAAATAGTTTAATAAAATAGTATTTATTTCATTAACATTTCGCATATAACATAGTGTGGCTAGAACCACCCAGGAAGCATGTAGTAATGCTTGTGTTGGGTGACTCTGCTCCTACCTAGGATTAGTACATTCTATTAATTAATTAAACTATTTTAGGTTTAATTACAATCACAATCAAGATCAACACAATAGAAGTGATTGGAAAAATACTGGTATAATTCTAACTACTGGTAAACTAGTATAATTATGGTGTGTGTGTGTGTGTGTGTGGGTGTGTGTGTGTGTGTGTGTGCGCGCGTGTGTGTGTGTGTGTGTGTTTGTGAGTGTGTGTGTATCTGCCCCATACAGTCTGGCGGACTTCTAGCCGATGTAGTATCTTGGGATCGGTAAGTACGGTAGTCTAGAGTTCGTATTTAAATATTAAGTTCTCATTCAGTTGACATTGAATGTAGAGAAAAACAAAAACCCTACTAATATTATCTAATATATAAAATTTCCATCCACTGATAGAGAACTAATCTTTAGAATGCAAAAGCGATGTTTAAGGTCAATGTGCAATTTAAATGTGACTGATAGCTGTGTACCGTTTTTCAAATCTTTAAAATTACTTACACTACCATCACTTTACATTTTGGAAACGGCATTATTTGTTACAGAAAACTTACACCTATTTGTTAAATTATCTGATGTAAAAATATATCCTACTCGTGCTAAATATGCGAATCAATTATGTTATACAAAATGTAAAACATCTCTTATGAGAAAAAGTTTCCTTGGCATCGCTCCTAGAATTTGTAATAAAATACCCGATCACATTAAACATTTACCTATACTGAAATTTAAACAAACTTTACAGAAAATTCTAATTGATAAATGTTAAGTATTAACGAGTTTTTAGATGACAACCTTTTAATATAAAAAAAAAACATATTTGTATGTCTTACCATGACAAAACATAGCGCTCTGTACAATTACAATTATTCCATGTCACAATGTTAGTTACCGTACTCCTCCGAAACGGCTGGACCGATTTGTATGAAATTTTGTGTGCATATCGGGGAGGTCTGAGAATCGGCCAACATCTATTTATCATACCCCTAAATGATACCCAATACACCTAATGGGGTGACCCACCCCAATATTTTTTTTATGGCACAACAACGTTTGCGGGGTCAGCTAGATTATTTTATAAATGCGAAAGTAAGTCTGTCTGTTACGCTTTCACGTCTAAGCCGCTGAACCAATATTGATGATATTTGGTACAAAGATAAATTATACCTTGGAAAAGGACATAGGCTACCTTTTGTCTCAGAAGTCCTTTGAGATGAAGGTGAAACTAAAAAATCTAAATCATTGAACTAGTTCAACGCAAGTACCTACGTGCTATGCAATATAGGTGTTTCCGGAAAAAATTATCTTATCAGTTTCTTCTTAAAAAATACGACCTACTTACATTACAATCGAGACGTACACTTCTGGAAATGATGACATTATTCAAAATTTGTCGCAATAAGTTTGATTGCCCTGATTTGGTAAATAGTTTATGTTACCTGTTTCCTCGAACAGTACATGGTCGGGAAGTGCGCATTAGGCGACTGTTTGCTACAAGCCTCTGTAAAACTAATTCCGGCGTGCGTTCCCCGTTGCACCGTTTAGTAGACACATATAATAAACAATTTAGTGACATCGACATATTATTATTAAATAAACATACATTTATGCAAAACATAATCACTAGTCTGAAGGATAAGCAGTTGACACCCTAAGATTATTTTACTATTATTGGCAGCACAATTTATTATTATTAACTTTATTTTAAATTTATTATTTTGTATTTTCTTTTCTTTCTTTTTTTACTATTTTATTTTACCGTAACAGTTACGTTTGCTTGCAGTTTTTGTTATTTTGTTATTAATAATCTGTGGAAAATTTAGTGGGTAGTATATTTATTAACTTTGAATTGTAACACGCCTATGTATATGCATAATGTACTACTGTTTGTTTTCCCAAATGAAATAAATAAATAAACTACGAACAACAGCTAGTTCTATACATATATCTTTTAGTAACCAGAATTTTCCTTTAGATAAAAACGTTATCCTTACAGTTATCGCAAGTAATTGGGTGCCTATATAACGTATAATTCCGAGGTCTCTGCCGCCATCAATTCTCTTAAACGTTCCGATTTAAATTTCAAATTTACCCTCATTCAAATCCGGAGCCGAACAAATGGCAACTCTTGGATTTCGGTCCCCTTTACTCTTCAATGTTTTCTGGATAGGATGGTACATAATAGCTACTTTAAGACATTAAGGCTTAAAGTATTTCAGGTATTCTTTAGGCTGTCATCTATCTAAGTAATGATAGCCTGGTTAGATCTTATGCTTTAAGTAGGTACACTGTTTTAAGGCCCACCTGATGGTATTATGCTGGCGACACCAGTGATAATTACTTGCGCGTTTACGTATTAAGGCTTCATATGTCCAGTAAATTACTACATTACTACCACATTGTCCTTTAAACCGGAACGCTAATATTATCCCAAAGTCATAATATGGGATCTAAGTACAGCCGCCAGCAGGCAGCAGGTCAAGCTATCCAAAACTGTCAAAGGAGGCCATCAAAAGTCCATGCAACTCAGCCTAAATTTGTACCTGAGGTACATGACAGCTGTCAAATTGAGAGATTTTATTATAAAAACACTATGAAACTAATACTAGTATGTTAAAACGACGTGCGTTTTTTCAAATTTAAAGTTATTTTTTCTTTGAAATAAAACTACTTTTTACGGATTTTATCGCGTATATTGATATTATTAATCCCGACGTTTCGGACCCTTTACAGCGTCCATGGTCACGGGTAGACTGAGGTGGTGGGCGTCTTGATGATATAATTACTGACAGCTAACCTACATTTTTTTTTTATTTATTGTTACATGATCAATGACATTTATTACTAATTATTAATTAAAACTAGATGGAGCCGGCATTTCCTAGCTGACGACCTCTGAGAAGAAACGCCGAAACAAACTCAGAGAATCATGGTCTCTTTTAAAGTAACAATATTCAATGATCATGTTTTAGTTGTTAATTATTGGCGATCCGATTCACGCAGAACAATCCGTAAAAAATATACGCGATAAAATCCGTAAAAAGTAGTTTTATTTCAATGTATAATATTCGCGTAAATGTCAGAAATCAATATGTTATTTTTTCTCTTTAAGCAATCATCAATCCATTTACTGTCCCACTGCTGGGCACTGGTCTCCTCTTACAGAATGAGAGGGCTTAGGCTATAATCCACCACGCTGGCCTAATACGAGTTGGCAGACTTCACATGCCGTCGAGAAAATCTTTAGGGTATGCAGGTTTCCTCACGATGTTTTCCTTCACCGTTTAAGTGAGTGATAATTAATTATTAATACGCAAATGACCTTCAAACCTTCAAGAAAAGAGCGTACTCCCTTTTAAAGGCCGGCAACGCGCTTGTGACTCCTCTGGTGTTGCGGGTGTCCATGGGCGGCGGAAATCGCTTACCATCAGGCGATCAGTCTGCTCGATTGCCACCAATCCCATAAAAAAAAAAAAATGATTTCGAAAAGTCAGAGGTACGTGCTCGAGATCTTTGACTTGGCAGTCCAATGGTCATACCACTAGGCTATCACTGTTTCTTCATCACCTTAATAAGACTTAACCAAAATACCCTAATTTTAAAAACTTTCTCCACTAAAAAGTCGCTCTATCAATGAAGTGACTTTCAATGTATTAATTTTTCAAAGTAAACACTTTGTAAATAACGGCCGACTGAACTCCGAAGCCTTATGAGCAGCCTCGGTCCAATAGATTAATACGCCACCAGACCCCTCGCAAGATTAAGTAGAAAAACTTTAGGGTTAAGTTAAGGCTGAGGGTTAACCGGTCGGTAGGGAAGTTTGTGCGTAAATTTGAGCATCGTGAGGTTATGTAAGTAGTTATGTAGTTATTTGTGTGAGTAATCAGAATAATCATTTTATATAATTTACGAAAATGAAGATAATGTCTTTAGTTGTTGCGCAGACAGACTTTCAGTCTCCATGCAGCAGAAAACAGGAAGTAAGGCAAGACCTCGTCGGGAAGCAAGGCAAGGCCTCGCCAAGAAGCAAGGCAAGGCGATGCCAGGAAGCAACGCAAGGACTCGCTAGGAAACGAGGCAGGGCCTCACCATAAGCCAGGCCATGGTTGTGGCGACTTTCATGATTTTTTAGCCGGTACGAATCTAAAATGCCCTACTGCCCCAGAGGTGATACATGAGGGTTTTCCGAACACGCTTTTTTTCACGCTTTAGCTTAAAGATAGAATAGAAAATAATATTGTAAACAATAAACAAATTCCAAGTAGGTATATGTTTATAAATGATAGAATTGTACAATGGGCGGTCTTATCGCTAAAAGCGATCACTTACAGACAACCTTTCTACATAATTATATTCTGTCCTGTATTTTTTTTTACTAAATACACCTCTCACATACAAAAATATTTGTGCCGTTTGGGAGTCGAACTCACGGCTACGCAACAGTAGTTACCACTATAACGTATACGCAACTGGAGTTTACAGTATAAAATCTAAACAGAATTTTCTTAATTAATAACGATACACTGCTTTGTAATTAGTAGGTACCTGTTGTAGTGCGAGCTTTAGATTTATCGTCCCATAGTGCGGAACCTAGCCCCAACTAGGAACTCCAAGAAGCTCCAATTTATATCTCATTAAAGTTGTAAAATACAATGTACTGTACTTATGGTACAGAACATTGTATATACCACTAAAGTGGTAAGGTAAGTGGTTTTTTTATACCACTAAGGTGGCAAACAAGCATACGGCCCACCTGATGGTAAGCGGTTACCGGAGCCTATAGACGGTTGCAACACCAGGATCACTTGCACGTTGGCGACCCTATAAAACGAATGAGGAATAGTTGGGTTGGCAGTATAAGGATCAAAGTCCCCCAACTGCCAACACAATATTTCCTCGTGGAGCAATGAGTGTGTTAATAAAAGAGGAGGTGCCCCTTTTTCTACCGTATCGAAAGTCCTCATGAATCATCCACCACCTAGGGAGGTGGTATGTCGGACTACTCCCGTCTAAAATCCGCACTTGCTTTCTCTATCCCTACATATCACGGTCATGGGATTCATGACAGACATAAGTACACCCCTGCCTAACCCGTCGGGAATACAGGCATGATGGTATATATTTATGTAAGGTAGAACGACTGGTACTCTGTTTATGGACGGAAGCCATATAAACTTAAGTTGCACTGGCAACACCATCGATGTGCTAAACTGCATAAGAATGAGAATTTAAAATATTTACTCACTAACATCCCTACTTCTCTTCTAATATTTTTTTTTATTGTCTACAGTGGCAGACGATCAAGTGGCCCACCTGATGGTAAGTGGTTACCGCCGCCCATGGACATCAGCAACGTCGGGGACAGCTGTGCCGCCGCCTACTGTGTGTGGTAGAAAGCTCTTTTTAGGCCTCGTTTAAAGAAGCACATGTCATAACGCAAGGGAAACACCGCAGCAGGTAGTTCATTCCAGAGCCTGATCGTGCGTGGTAGGCATTCCTACCACGCACGATCAGGATCTTGATAATATGTATTATAATTGCGAAGTAAATCTTTCTGTCTTTTACGTTTTCACGCCTAAGGGGCAGTCTCTACGGGTGAGACAACTACAATGATATTATTGTGGTGCTTGTCATTTTCTTTGCCACGAGCCACGAGCCAGGGGCGCGTGGCTAAGTAATATCTACGGTCTGTGGATGGGTGATCCTTCTTAACTCATCGAGACCCCTCGGTGCATTGGAGAGCACGTAAAGCCGTCGGTCCCGGCTGTCATATGAACACTGTCTGGTCTAATGGCAGTGGCTTCGTGTAAAATACTGATATTCAACCACATCTGGTTAGACTAGAAGCCAACCCCAACGTAGTTGAGAAAATGCTCTCTGTATGGAAAGACGTAACGATTCTCTCGCTCGTGGAGAAGTGAAATTTGGTATAGAGATAGATTAGCTCTTGGAGAAGGATATAGGCTACCTTTTGTTTCTAAAACCCTTTTGCGATTTGACTGAAACCGCGGCAACAGCAGTATACATAAAAAAACCATACCATCACGCCTGTGTTTGTGAAGGGTTAGATAGAAGTATACTAATGAACACACACGGTGTGTTTATTTTTATACAACTAAGGTGGCAAACGAGTATACGGTCCTCCTGATGGTAAGCGGTTACCGTAGCCTATAGACACTTGCAACACCAGGGGTATCAAATGCGCGTTGCCGACCCTGTAAAACGAAAGAGGAATAATTACGTTGGCATTAAAAGAGCCAATCTTGTTTACCATCTTAGTTGTTTAAAAAAAACTGTCTGTCTTTGTTTTTTTATTTATTTATTTATTTAAACACATACAGCTATCATCACAGGCTTAACCTAATACAATAGCGTAGTTGTAGTTATAAGTATATATTATTATTCCAAACAAGAAGTTACAATGCAAAATGCGACCCGTGTGAATTCACTCAAAGTACAATTGAAACAATCAATCCGTTGTGACACCATATTGAGTGTACGCAGCGCTCGCGTCAGCGGCGCGCGGTGCAGCAGGTTGGTGCGAGCGGGCGGCTCCCACAGCAGCGGCGGCCGCCTCCGCCGTCCCACGTACCCATCTGGTACACACAACCCCAACGTGTTTAAAACGCCCGGGTTGTGTATTTTACCACGCAAAACTTTAAATACATAAGTGGCGATAGCTACTTCCCTTCTCACTTCCAGTTTATTATATCCTACCATGCCCAGCACAAATAGTGTAGGATACAGAAGTGGATACTATAATATAAGTACCGTCAAAATTATCTCTAGTAAGCCAATCTTCTCACTGATTAGTTATTGGAAAAAGCCGTTGAACCATACGCACACATCACACGAATTTCCTGAACAAAAATGCCTTCTCCAATTATCCTTGCTACGCGCTCCCTAACAAAATTTTCCATTAAAGCAAAAATATGAAAGGTATTTACACTGGACGGCGGCCCGAAGCCGGACAAATTAACCTTTGCATCGTTGACCACCGGAATTTCATAGTTGCCCGTACGACCCAGATTTAATAATAAAAATGGCGACACGTGATTCCAGACCCGTGCCTATCGTTCTGTACTTTTAATACTTTATTAGAAGAGGCTGGAAAATTGTAGTCGAAGTCAAAATAATTTATTCCAGATAGACTACTAACTAGGTAGTACTTTTTGAACGTCATTTTTACATTAAGACAGCCCCCAATGCGCCCGCTCTTCACCCCCTCCTAGTGTTTTAGCTGGGAAGAAGAAGCGGCGCAACAAACTCCCCAGCAACACATTTCTGTCTGTTAATTTATGTTATGTTGGAGTGTAAATATCGTCTTTTTTAAAACTTAAAAAAAGAAGGTATGTATGTTTGACCGCGATTATCTCGTGTTTAGCAGAACCGATTTTGATGTTGTTTTCAGAAAAGTATTTGTAACATTCTGGAGAAGGTTTTGGTATACAATAAATGGATTCCCCGTGACGTTAACCGCGTGGATCCGTTATTAAGCGATATATTAGTTCAACTCGACCGATTTTTTTTACACACAACGCTTGAAGTCGGTTTTCTTTTTCTAATTTATGTGATGTAATGTCGAGTCTAACAAGACGCATGGTGTTTTGTGTTAACAATTGCAGTGCCTTCGAGGAGTTTGAATATATCATAGTCCTGCGCGGCACTACACTACGCTCGACACTTTGAGACATAAGCCGTTAAGTCTCTATTGACATGTAATTTCGCTGGAATCATTTCCCTTCGATCGAAACACTGTAATGCATGTGCACTACTTTTTTTATACCATTAAGGTGGCAAACAAGCATACGGCTCAACTGATGTTAAGCGGTTCCCTATAGACGCTTGTAAGACCAGGAGTATCACTTGCGCGTTGCCAAAAAACAAGAATAGTTGGGTTGCCAGTATAATGGGCAAAGTCCCCCACTGCCAACACAACTTGCTTGGCGGTCGAATATCTTGCAGTGTCCTTTTTATTCTTGTGTCTATTACCGACTCATCCTACTTACCTTTTCCGGGGGTCAACTTCCAGTGTAAGCAATATCTGAATATTGTTACGCCGGATACGTAATAGAACGACTGAGATGGCTCACAAAGGTTCTAGAAACACGTGGAAGTTTAATCTCGACACTCGCGTAGGTATAGGTAGGTACTTATATCTATAAGTGCCTATAACAATACCTCAAGGATACGCGGCTCGCGACACAATAGACTGAGGTCAACGCCCGCGAAACAATAGGCGCGCGAGTACCTACTCGTATTTTGTGTAGCATTTTCGGGATTATTCGATTCTGGAACTTTCTGAGCCATATAAATAGCGGTCCTAAGGGGCCGGCAAGGCACCAGAACCGATTCATGCGCAAAGCCACGGGCGCCCCTTGGTACGTGCGCAATAGGGACCTTCACTTAGACCTAAAACTGCCTACCATCAAGCAGTTTATGAAACGCGCCTCTAAGCGCTATTTCGATTTGGCACCCCTTCACCCTAATCCCCTTGTGGTCAGTAGCGTAGACTACAAACCCTCTCAGATAAGTAGAGTGCGCCGCCCAAGGCACGCACTCACTTACCCTGACGACCAAATCACCCTAGCGCAGGAGTCAAACAGAGTGACTAGCACTCTCAAAACACACGCACAGAAACGCCGCCCGATATACCGTCCTCGCCGGCGAGGCCCATCGCGAAGACCCCTTAACGGTAATCCTCCCCGTCCCTTGCTCGAGCCGGCCCGTGCCGAGCCACTAGCTTTAAATTCGCCCCTAAATAATTTAAACCCAGCCGTCCCTAGCTGCCCCCCCAGCAACGCCCTAAGCCGAGGTCCGAGTCCTGCAGGGGACGCCCTTAGCTGTGTTGCTTAGTTTATAAGTTGCCCCTGGCTGGAGGCATTTGGTGCCTCGCTACCTAGTCCGGTTATGGACACGGACAAGTGAAGATCGAAGCGAAATACGAAGTGACTACAGTGCGATAGTGAATTGTGAAGTGAACTAGTACAGCGACATACTGGTGATTTGCGTTTTGTATTCGTGTGAATAATTAAAGTTTTGATTGTTTATCGGTTAAATTGGTGTCATCTAATTTATCCCGAACCCCAGCTCTTAACAATATCAATATTTTACACAAAACAACTACCATCAAACCTCCCCAACCCAATCTCGGGTAAACCAATATTCTAAGAATAGATTGGTTGTCATGCTTTTTCAGCTTCTGACTACCAATAGCGATCTTAATCTTAACTGTAGGGACTGGCATAGCCAGCAACACTTCGACCAAATGTGATCTATTGTGTTAACCCCTGCATGATACATACCTTACTCTTCAAAGACGTGGTTAATGAAGGCGGCTAACCCACTAAGAGGAAGGAACCGGTAGTCTTCCGGCTTCGGGTATCCGTTGCCGAGATGACTCATCCGTTTCGCCGCTAGGACGTCACAATCACACAAGGTGTGCTGCATTGTTTCCTTAAATTCACCGGCTCTGCAATCGTTGTTCAAAGCCAGTTTCATTTTAAGGAGCATGTCATTAGTTGCAAAATGCCCTCTAAGGGCTCCGATGACAGCTCCAGCTTTGTCCCTACTGTTATTCAGTATGAATTGCGAGATGCGTGTGGTGCTGCTGCCGAAAAATTTTCATGAGTACCAATAGCGATTGTTGTAAGGTAAGGAAAGGCCATCCATGAAAAAATAAATTACTAATCTGCTATTAACCTAGAAAGCATCATATTCTGCCAATCATTCTCTCCGCTTAAAACCTCCGCTTATAACAACGATCGACATAGAAACCGCACTATGCCTAATGTATCAGCCGCGAGCTTTGTTCTACATACAGATCCGTGCAAATTAATGGCACACCCTTATTTATCATGTGAACATTATAAATGTTCTTCCACTTAGGGACATCCAACAGTTACCTGAACCCTGGAGCCTGAAATAAAACCATTGAATACCGTTGAGAGAAAGACATTTATTAATTTCAAAACTTAATACTAATACTTTTCGAGGGAACGAAACCATAGCGCGATCTAAATCGATCCCAACGTTCGTCCTCATAACGTGATAAATTCGATAAGTTAGGTTTTTGTTTCGATTAAATAACATTACCTAATCGTAGATACCTACGATTAAGTAATGCAATTTATTTTATTATGCGCAGATAAATATATTTTTTTAAAGCCCGCACTAGGTAAGAAGAAGGCCTATGTCGCGGAGGACTTCATATAATTGACTGTTATTCAGTCTATTTTATTATTATTTATCTTGTTTTGTAATCAGCAAGTGCAGCTGCTGAGCGCAAAGTTATGGGTTCGATTCCAAGGTTGAGCAAATGGTATTAAAAAATTGTCGCTGATGGAGGCTCACCCCTATTACATAGGATCTAAAATATAACCTTTCATATAAAACAGGCATGAGGTATTATATGTATTTATTTAGTTTAGTACGCAGAATATTTCATATGATACTAGACCGACACTTCAAACTATGATACGACAGAGGGGCTCGTGGCTAAGTAACAGCTAAGATGATCAACTGATCGGCAAGGTTAAGCTACGCTAGTCGCGTCTGTCTGTGGATAGGTGACCATTCTTAAAAGACCTCTCCGAGCCTCGGAGAGCACGTTAAGCCGATCCCATAAGAATACCTATGGCAATCGTTAATGGACCCCAAAATCCTGACAAACAGTCTATCCTCAGGATAATGGTATACCCAAACGGGTTGCGGTAGTCTGATGGCAGTCGTTTCATATAAAATACTGATATTCAGCCGCATCTGGTTGGACTAGAAAAGACTATAGCAACACTTGATAATACTTTGAAATTATGAGTACTTAATTGTATATCGTAGTTTTAAATTAATAAGCTGCATTAGAGTTATAATTAAATAAATAAATAAATAAATATTTTTGGGACATTTTACACAGCACCATCTAGTCCCAAACTAAGCAGAGCTTGTACTATGGGTACTAGACAATGGATATAATACTTATATACTTTTTTTTTGTAAATACATACTTATAATACATAAGAAACACCCAGACAAACACAAATACTCATGTTTTATCCACACAAATATATCACAATTATCTCTGTATTTGTACCAGGCGAGTGATTTTGTGATGTTTTCTTTTAATTCTCTATGGGTCTGCGTTTGACCGCTACTGAGACTGTTTGTAAGCAACAGTGCGGTCTAAGAGCTTAATTAGCAAAAAACCTGTTGACTCGAGCGACGGTCGAGCCTTGAAGTCTACCAGATTGTAATTATCTGCAATAACATACGCTGGCAATCAGTTCCTTCCTTGGCGGAACGCAAAAAGTATTAGTTGTCGCCCGCGGTTTCCCTTGCATCGTTTGCGAGTTATGGAGACAAAAAGTAGCCTATGTGCTTTTTCAAGGTCTAATCTCTCTCAGTACCAAATTTTACTAAAATCGATTCAGAGGTGTAGGCCTGAAAGCATAACAGACAGACAGAGTTACTTTCGCATTTAAAATATTAGTAGCGATTTGAGTAATTTATTTATCCAAAAAATAAACGAAAAAAAATTCGCTGCCTTAAAGTTGTACCGTACATTAACAAAAATAAAACCTTTTAAAGCATATAACCATGTATGCCATTAACACTTCAAATTGAGCTCACCTCCGCGAAAAAATGCTGGAATGACCCTAAATTAATTTTGCCAAACAAGGCCCTAGGGCATAATTGGCACGGAGCAAATAGCAATACGTCCCAAATTGGGAAAATACAAACAAAACTGACCCTTACAAAGTTCTGACAAACTGTCTGAATGTTACATTATTCAACGGTAGTGTAATAAATTATTGAGTTGTACAGTTTTAGATGTTTTATGTTAAATAAGTTTATTACGTTAGAAAGTTGCTGGTCGGAACTATCCGTTGTTTAGAATAAAATTTAAATAGTGTTGCGAATATTGTCGATATCGATGGAATTTATAAAAGTGATACTGTATTTAAACACTGTTGACAGTTCTACTTTAACCTATCTATAGCCAAGGTTTTTTATGTATGATCTATGTATTGTTGTTTTAGTGGTCTCGATAGCTTAGTGGCTAAATCGGTGTATTTAACCAGAAGAACGCAGGTTCGAATCCTGCCTGAGATCGAATTTTTCGTTCGAAAAAACGTATATCTTTAGAAATCTTCAGCTTGCATTAATGCCAAATATAATAATAAATAAATAAATAATAAGTATGAGGTAATTTAATTTAATAATATTTATTTATAATCCTACTTATTGACCCATAAGTACATCTCTGCTAACCCTTCGGGAATACAGGCGTAATTATATGTTATGTTCTTATGATGCTAAGTAGATATTTTTATGGGTTTTTGGTTGAAAAATGCATGTATATAGTTTAGCCGGTATATCCTGAAAATTAACGCAGAAAAAACAAATATCATGGTCGGTTAGGTCTCTTTTAAAGAAATCACAATCGTCACAATCTAAGAATGTCAGGTAGATGTAGAAGTATACAGAGAAGAATAAGATAGAAGAAGAAATAATCTTCCTAGCCTTCACTGATTAAGTATACAATATTTAGGTTCAATCGAAATCATTTCTGATTTATTAAATTAAAAAACCACCTCTTCAACCAACAGATTATAGCTATCAAATATCAACAAAACCAATTTTCAGTATACAATATAATAGCGTGCACTTAATTATGTCCGCCAGTGTACTGCAGTCAATTTGTCGAGATTAGTACCGTACTACACTGGCTGTCAATAGAACGTAGTACACTCGAGTTATGAAGTGACACTGTTGCGTGACGTCATTTGTAAGCGTTATGACGTCATAGCTGGCTATTAAAGTGATTGATACTGATATTGGGTAATTGATTTATGTTGGTTGTATATTAGCAGATGTAGGTATGGATATTGAGTAGATACCTACTTTTCTTTTACGAGGGCAAGTTTTTTTTAAGCTACTAGGTGGCAAATACGTTTACATCCCACCTGATGGTAAGCAGTTACCTTAGCCTCTAGACACCTGCACATGGGTATCACTTGCACGTTGCCGACCTTTGAAACGAATGAGGAATAGTTGGGTTGGTAGTATAAGGGTCAAAGATTCCCCACTGCCAACACAACGTTTCCTCGCGGAGCACTAGCAACCTTGATCACATACGCCTGTATTCCTCGAAAGGTTAGGTAGAGGTGACTAATGTTCATCCATGATGCATGCGTGCCGTCGGCTGGGACTGGTCTACTCAAAGCCTCTATGGTTTTTCCTTCAAAAGGCCATTTCAGACGTTGCCCTACTTTGTAACACTCACATAATTATTACTATTCTATGTCTGGACTTTAAATGAGACTGAAATACCGTAGCTTAAAAAATTTAAAACATTGACCTGTAAGTGTCTTTAAAAGATCTACTTACAGAAATAAATATGATTTATCATGTACAGTTCGTCGGTATGGTTAGGTCCCATGTAGTAAATAGGTGATCCTATTTCCATTTACTCAACAACCTATCGCACGATGATACCAGATCGGCGGAACATTTGCATAAACCTAATAAAAAGAACCCCAAAGCCACCAGACAGTTAAAACCTGTGAATTTTTGTATATCTTAAAATAGATAGATAGATAGATAGAATATTCTTTATTGTATAACACAATACAGAGAAAATTATAAAAAGAAAACAAACGTCACATAATGTATATACAATTGGCGGTCTTATCGCTTTAAGCAATTTCTTACAGACAACCATGGGATGGACAAGTCATGTAAGAAACGGGTAACGGGCGGTTGTGTGCTTAGAAGTCATAGATAGATAGATATAATAGATATAGAAAATAAAATAAATATTAATCGAATATATAAAATTCTCGTGTCACAGTTTTCGTTGCCATACTCCTCCGAAACGGCTTGACCGATTTTGATGAAATTTTTTGTGCTTATCGGGGAGGTCTGAGAATAGGCCAACATCTATTTTTTTATTTTTATTTTATTATTATTTTTTTTTTATGGCAAAACAACGTTTGCGGGGGCAGCTAGTAATGTATATAAATACTATACATACAATATATTATTTTGCATACAGAGAATACTATAACAATTCACGTACAAGTAGCCAAGTAATGTTCCTTTACCATTTTTTTAAAAGATGCCTGTAGGTATTTATTTAAGGACAACCAACAAAGCATACACCAATAGCTCATGCAATGGATACAGTGAATTTGTACAATGATTGTGGTGTAGCCTCAATTATAGGCTGCCACGGCATGCATTATAATAATAGAAAATCACAAAGTGTCGTTTGAGTAAATGAAATTAAATGGATTTTACAAGGGTGACTACTAAACATTTTGAAGACATTGTGTGAAGGACCAAAAAAAACCGTTACAAAAATAATTAAGTTTGATAAGTTGACTACATTAAGTTAAGACCAAATTTGTTACATAAAAAAGTCTATAAACAACAACAATAATAATGACCCAATACTATTATTTGTAGGAGAATTCCCCATTCAAGATGGATTTGAATTTATATATGCTGTAAGATACATCAATATCCACATTGGGTGTACTTGCCAAGCGACTATATTGAAGTTGCATTCTATTAATTGCAGAGAAATGGCCCAGATTCGTTTTAAAGCTTTTGGCGGACAGCAACCGATACCTATTATTATTAATATTATCTTCACACATGCACAATAATTGTATAAACTGTATCCCTACACTTAGCATTCGCGCTTACGATTACTCTAGTAATCGTTAGTCTACTAACGAGACAGTCATTACAAACACGTTTAAAAAAAATGCCAAATCGTTCCAGCCGTCCTTAAGTCGTACGAACAGCATTATATTTTTGTTTTGCTTAAAACAGTAGGAAACTCGTAAACGTCTGGAAGCGTTGTAAAAGTGCCCACTTTAAGCTGTAACAGCTAAAGTGGTGAAGTCGAGTGCCGTGACGTCACAGAGACTAAAACATGCCCACTTACAAGTCGGAGGTCAGCAGAACAATATGCTTGCTGTTTTTCATCGCGTAGGCTAAAGATATATTTTTTTAATACAATCCCCGCACTAGGTGACAAACGCTGTGTAGTGGGGGATTTCACAAAACGTACAATTACATTTCCTTACAGAAAATTTCATTGACCCTTTTCCTGATCTGGGTAGCTAATCCAGGTTCATCACGTTCAGCAGCCTTGCTCGCGACCACTAAGCCAATGAGGCAGTTAAAAACCCTACGCCTACTAAGAATCTACTACTAGTAACCACTAGGCAATAATAATATTGTTGGATAATTTTACACAGCACTAGCACTAGTCCCACTCGGAGGAGTACCTCACGATTGAAACTGCGGGCAACAAAATTGCTATTAATATTGTAAACATATTTTTGTAATATCAAATCAATACTCAATTTTAATTCTTTACAAAAAAAAAATTTAGTACACATATGACATAATACACTTTTACATTACAACTTATGTTTAATCTATCTTCTAAATACAACTCAATAATTGCTTTCTAAAACTGATAAAATATCCTAAAATAAAACTGAGTTTATCCGCAACAAATTAATCAACCATCAAGTGCAAAATAATTGAAAAAATGTGATAATTATAAATTTGACTAAGCTTACTAAAGTCAAAGAGCTTAAAATCAATTTGATTGCAACCAAAAATCCACAAGTCTTTATTTCAATGAAATAGGAGTGAAATTCCTCTGACAGTATCGTAAGAATTCGACCTCAACTAATTTATTTCTACACTCGGCAAATTAAATTGCGAACAAATCTAAACTTTATGTCTTTATGAGTAGAGGCTACACAACAATTTATTCCCAATAAAAAGTAATTATGTTTATTTTTCAATTGTTCTAACCATTGAGGCATATATAATTAGGAACGCAACGGTCTTAACTATTTGGGCAATCTTTTGCAACGCAAAATTATATACACTTGAAATCAAATTTATACATTCTATGGAGACGTGTATGATGACCTTTATAATCATCGGCATAAAGTGCAAATTCCTTCATGAGATTCAATGTCTTAAATTAAGTCCGTTAGGGTAAGCACTTACTGTGTCGGTGATCGATAGTGTGCAATGAGCGCATCGTAGCGCAGAAATTGGTGTGACTACCGTTACAATCATTTAATAGACTGAATCAATCACAGATAAGAGAGGTAGGTCATAGTGGGAGTAATTCCATTCAAATTGAAGCTGCCCGACAGGAGAAATACCTTGTTTGAAATAACACTGCTTTGAGCTATGTTGTGTCCCTTACGGTGAACAGAGTGTGGTTGCTAGTGCTCCGCGAGGAAACGTTGTGTTGGCTTTATGGAGGGACTTTGACCCTTATACTGCCAACCCAACTATTCCCTTTCGTTATACAGGGTCGGCAACGCGCGAGTGATACCCTGACACCAGGGGTATAGGCAAGCGTCTATAGGCTACGGTAACCGCTTACCATCATTGTTTTTTTCTAATGTAAACTAGTTAGTAGTTAGCAGAATATGTAAATGTGAGTACTATGTAGGCTATATATACTAACATTCACAGGTTTTAACTGTCTGGTAGCTTTGGGATTATTTTTATTAGGCTTACGCAAAATGTTCGCCGATCTGGTATCGTCGTGCGACGGGTTGTTGAGCTCCCTCTAATATAGTTGAGCTACACAATGACTGATGCATGCGTACCATCGGCTGGGATTGGTCTACTCAAAGCCGCTGTGGCTCTTTCTTCAAAAGGCCATTTCAGACATTACCTTACATTGTGAAACTCACATATTTGATATTATTATGTCTGGACTTGAGAGACCATGGTTCTCTGAGTTTGTTTCAGTGTTGTTTGTCAGAGGTCGTCAGTTAGGAAATGCCGGCGCCTTCTAGCATAAAAAAATCAAAACATTGACTTGTAAAAGTGTCTTTAAAAGATCTATTTACAGAAAATAAATATCATCATCATTTCATCAGGTGGGCCGTATGCATGTTTGCCACCTTAGTGATATAAAAAAATATTTTAATGCGGTTTTCACTACTATTTAGATATTTTTTTCCGAAAGATTTGATGATAATGATGATTTATTATATGTACAGAGGCCAGCTCATCAACCTACCGCAATCAGTCAAATTTCTTTGATAGATTTTCAACTTTAAAGCAACATAAGAAGATTCATTTTCAATTGGGAATATTTGACAGTTTTGGATAGGTTGACCTGCTGGCGTCTACAATAAATGCAAGTTATTAGTACATTGTACCCATGCGAAGCCGGGGCGAGTCGCTTGTACATCATAAATGTGGATACAATTGATATGACATTACTGTTAACTTATTAGTATTAGATCTCTGTGGTGTATTAGTTTGTGGAGTATAGAAAATTAAAAAATGTTTTTCTAGTCTATAGTAATAATCTTTGGTTGGTGTTGAAAGAAGCCAAGATGGCTGATTGTGTTGTATGAACTCTAATAAAACTAATTATAAAATAAAACCCGGTATTTTCTTCCTGTGTCCGGGAACTAAAAAACCTCAACAATTACACTGTTCCATAAGAATTCATTAATAAAAATGTAACATTTTAGTTTACTGCACAATATGATGTGCGGTAACCTTTATTGACAACCAGTCTTTAAAAAAATAACGTGCATGTATAATATGCATTACTTTAAGCTTAGGATTAGAAAGCGGTAGTTAATTGAAATGTTACACTAACGCAGGGTAATTGAAATACCTTCTAAAAATTATTAATTCTTAGAAGTTATTTATTCTGTTTCAAACTATTATCAATCCTAATGGACGGATGTATGACCCCTGTAACACAGGATTTTCCTAGCACGGGGGTCATTGAACATTTCTTTGTGTACCTACAGAACTCCTACTTTAAGTGTCACCGGTATTTGTGTACGTACTTATATGACAAATAAATTATTATATGATTATTATTATAATTCAAGATTCATGTTCAAAAAGTCATCGAATCATTATCTCTTCAGCAGTGGACGAATATGGGCTGACGATGATTAGTCAGATGTTTACTGCTGAGCCTATTGCCATTAACCGGGCACAGATCTGCTGAAAAATTCCTGGTTAAAGAATTCCAATAACACTTTTTCGGGGAATTGAACCCAAAACTTCATTTTAAGCAGCTGCACTGCGACCTCTAGATCAAAGAGCCACTATAACGAAGAACTATTCAAAAGCAAATAATCTAAACAATAGTCTAACAGAACTGATGAAATTCAATAGATTCCTTACTGGACGGCAAAACAGAAACGCTTTTGTGGTCGCAAGCTCCTATGGTAAGTCTACATTCATTCTACCATTGCACACGTTAAGGAGAATGCCCGACGAAAACAGGAGCTACGTGTGGGGCTATGAAACAACTTGAAACAAGTCTAAGTACGAATCAAATAATATTTAATTCGTACTTAGACGAATGAATGACGACGTCTGTGGTCTAGTGGTTCGCATGTCGGACTGCCGACCACAAGGTCGTGGGTTCGATTCCCACAGAACACAAATATTTATGTGATGAAGATAAGTGTTTGTGTTTGTCTGGGTGTTTCTTATGTATTATATTATAAGTATGTATTTTAAAAAAAAGTATATAAGTATTATATTATTATCCATTGTCTAGTACCCATAGTACAAGTTCTGCTTAGTTTGGGACTAGATGGTGCTGTATAAAATTGTCCAAGAATATTTATTTATTTTATTTATATACAACGTGTTACAAAATACCCCGAAAATAATATAATTAATTATAAAAGCTATCAACCCTAGTAAGCTGTCATGTCAGGGAACCAGATTATTTAACAGAAAGGCCTACGTACCTATTTTACCTAATAAATGTCTACTTTAATAGTTTTTCTATTTTTCATTCATAAATGTTGTTGTTTTCCTATTTTTGGGGTATGTTATACACCGTTATTACGGTTCTTAAATATTGTGAATAGACTCGTTATAAGGCCCCATTTAACCTACTTTCGGCTTTACAGGTAGTTTTGTAACACCCTGTATACGCTTTAATGTCCACCAAACAAGTTTTTTGCAACACGATTACAAAAAAATTTGGAAAAAGTTTGTCTAGGTACAATGGGCGGCCGTTTCGCATCACAATCACTTCTCGACAATTTTTGGATGAACTGAAAGAAAGGAAACAGCGAGTGGCAATATTTTAAGGCTGATGCGGTTAAGACCACTTTCAAAATTGATTTAATAAACTGAGAGCCTGCCTGGAAGAAGAGGAAGCAGCGGCCCACGTGCTTTTGCACTGTCTTGGGGTTTGGTAAGATAACAGGCCTAAGTACAGACGCCAGCAGGTCAAGCTATCCGTCAAATTTTCTCTTTGCTTTTGGGCTTTGTATTAAAGTTGAAAATCAATCAAAGAAATTTGACAGATTGTGGTAGCTTGATGTGCTGGCCTCTGTGCCTCGAATACTCTCCGAGAGATCGCCAGCATTATTAAAAGCTAGCTGGCGTTTCTCTAGGAGTTACGATGGTACGAATAGATAATTATTCGTATCCGTATAATACGCTCTACGTAGTTATTTAGAAAAGGAAAAATACGACCGTGGGCAGGATTCGAACCTGCGTCTTCTGGTTCGGTACACCAGACGCTATGACCACTAAGCCACCGCGATACCTACCCATCATGTCGAATTTTTCCTTCACATACTGAATTTACGTCTTTATGGTGACGACGCTCTACGTAGATAAAAGCCCCCAATACTATACTATACAAAGTCTATTAAAATAATACATGCTTTGAGCTGTGTTGCGTTCCTTATGGTGGGCAAGGTTGCCAGTACTCCACGAGCAAACGTTGTGTTGGCAGCACTTTGACCCTTATACTACCAACCCAATTATTCCTTCTTCGTTTTACAGGGTCGACAACTCGCAAGTGATAACCCTGATGTTGCAAGCGTCTATAGGTTACGGTAACCGCTTACCATTTGGTGGGCCGTATACTGTTTGCCATCTTAGTGGTACAAAATAATAATAATCATACATTACAATTCAAACCAAAACACAATAAATAATTTTAGTACATTATTGCTCAGCGAACTCAAAAAAGCAAAGTTCTATCACCTCAGAGTCAGTGAAATATTTAAAAAAAATTAAATTTAGCATCACGTGTAGACCAAACAAGCAATCTATCCGTGAAATCCCAAAAGTAGTTAAAATCTCAATAGCTACTTTATGCTATCAACCGCTGCAGCTTCAATAAAAATGAACCATAGTAACAAAATGGCCACTAAAATTAAAAGCCGTGCATTATCTCGCTGGTTTAATGGCCCCACATAAAGTTTACACGCTCACTATGTTAGTCTGATTACGTTATCGAAGACGCCGGTTGAATTGCACATAGAAATAATATTTACACTGAATGTGACTGCTAAAATAATATTATTTTATGTTGAGCTTTTGTTTTAACATACATATTAACAATATTGTTTATACACTGTATTAAAAAACAGAAATGTTTCAATACTTGGACTTGACTCATGGCCCGATTACGGAAAAGGAAAGGTTATGAATATAAGGTATAAGGTCTATTACCTAGTACAATGACCTTGAGCATTCGATACACCACGATTCGCATCATATTACGTCGGATGTACTGCGGGGGTGCGTGCTTCTGGAAGGGGAATGTAAATATCAGGTTTTTCTTCATTATTTCGAAAATGTTCTTTTTGTGTTCCCTTCGTTGTCATTAGATAAAAGTATATATTAGTTTATTTTAATTCAGTAAATTCACTATAAGTAGGAAGATAAACTTTATGATTTATAATATTTTCATTTTCGTCAGGTATTCGTTTTTTTTTTAATATTTGTGACGTTTTTTTTTCATCTTTAGTTTACAGCTTTCTTGGCAGAAACCCGAAGCATATAGATATGCTTATAATTGTAGCTGCTTGATTTAGAGTTTTTAAACCTACTTACCTACCTGTTTGATACAATACTTATTGCTACAGTTGATTGCTACCCTAAAATACTGAACTTTTCGGGGAACTATTAGCAGATACAATTAAAGAAACAAGTGTTATAACCCGTTTCACAGTTCTTTCATCAATGTATTTTTTTTTCTCAACATAATTAATAAATAAATGTTAAGATATTTTATCCAGCACGATCTAGAAGTAAAGTAAGCACAGCTTAAACTATGGGTACTAGACAATGTTTAAATACTTACCTATATACTTTATTTTGTACATACACACTTATAATGAACAACCAGACAAACAAACATTTTTGTATCATCACAAGTATTTGTGTCTCGTGGGAATCGAACCAACGACCTCGTGATCAGCAGTCCGAAACTAGAACCACTAGACTTAAGACGTCGTCATCATAAAAAAACAATTAAAAGAAAAACGTACCTATTTCTGACTTTTTACTTTTTTACAATCGTTAGATAATTAAAAATATAACTTGATTCAGAACTCTATCTATCCATGTAGAACGCAAGCTATTAACATTTTACTACAATGTTAGTACGAAGTGTCACCTAAAATGTAGATGGCGACACTTTCGTTTAACGGTCAAGTTAATAGCAATCATTAGTGGAAGTTCTTTGTCAACCAAACCCGTACAATTAAGGCCTGTTTACATAATCGGGTGAGTCTGATAGATAAAAATGACTGCGTATATCGGCTTAAGCTATTAGTTCACCAAGCTGGTCTAAGGTGGGTTGGCAGACTTCACACGACATCAAGAAAGTTTCTCAAGCTCGCATATTTCCTCACGATGTTCTTTTTTCAATTATTTCAATTATTTTTTTAAATTTTTGAATGATGATACTAGATGGTGCTGTGTAAAAATTGTCCCAAAAATATTTATTTGTTTATTTTAATGATAATAATTTTATTATTAATTAATACACACACGCATAGAAAAACATACACCGCCCTTTTGATGGTTCTTCAATAAGGTCAGGTCCGTAGTACTGGTAGCCCGTGTGTGTCTACGACAAGATGTATGAATGTGAACGAAGCGAAAGAAGTATGCAAGAATGCGTAGCAAGTGGCTTTCTTTAGTTTTTGCCTACCCCCATAAGAAAGGCGTGAATATATATATGTATGAAATACGCACAATGATTTCGAAAAAATAGAGGTGCCTTGCATTTGAACTAGGGACTTCACAGTCATCACTCTAAGTTTTATTGGTTTTCAAATCGTTATTCTAATGATCGTAAGCGCTACTCTGTTAAATCGCTGAATCTCTGAGGCATGCAGGTTCCCTCACGATATTTTCCTTCACCGTATAAGCGAATAATACCTAATTAATTCGCACATGAATCCGTAAAGTCAGAGGTGGTTGCCTTGGATTCGAACTCGTGACAATCCAATGGTCATAACACTGGTCAATCACTGCTCAATCATCTATTAACTATTAAAATAGAATGATTTTGCATTTTCCTATCCTAAGCACTATACTGTATTAGGAATATAGAAAAGTTGCCAGCAGTCCCTTTCAGTTTTAAAACTATTTCGGTGTAATTGAGTTATCCCGAATTTCGTGCTAGACAGAATTAGTGGTTCGGTCCAGAATGACGGGGCATACGGTTTAATCCACACTTTCCAAGTTAAAGTTTCTAGTTGGCCGGAGTTTGGCATTATAGCTGAAATTGTATTGACTGAACGTAAGCTGATCTTAGGCTACTTGGATTTGTGTTATGGCGAACTATGTTGAAATAGAGATTGATTTAAAGTTGGCGGTAGCAGGAATAGTTATCAACCGAATTGGGGAATTAATTTCTTGTAATGTAAGTAACAGAGATTTGTAGATATTTGTTGCTTTCTTATCCTTCACTGTTGAAGCTAGTGATATATTAATAACGCACATGATTTCCAAAGGTCAGAGATGCGTGCGTCGGATTCAATCTCAAGGTCTTTGACTTGGCATTCCAATATTCATATGGCTATCACTGTATATTCTTCACTAATGGTAGCTCGTCTAATTATTATTATTAATAATAATTTTGTTGTAATCTGCAAGGTCTGTATTTACCAAGCTTGCATAATACAGCAAGCTCAATCAGATATTTTTGCTTACCTAACAACTACTGCGATGCTTTGACTAATTGCTTCTTGGTCTGCTGGTTGTAGGCTCTGAGCGAGAGGTTCCCATGTTTAGTTCCCCGCTTGAGCAAAGTTTTGATTGTTTTAACTGCCGCGTTAGTATAGCGGTTCTAAGCACGACTGCTACGCTAGAGCTCGTGTGCACGAATTCCAGGTCAAGCAGTGTTATTGGGGTTTTCTATGAAATTCATAGTAGCAGCCCAATAAACAGCAATAGGATCGCCCCCTTTTACACGGAACCTCAAAACATACAGAACAGTGAACAGTGTGTGTAATAAAATTCTGATCAACTTGCTGTTGCGTGTGGTTTTACCCCCATTCCCAAAGACTTTTTGAGACAAAAGGTAGCCTATGTCCTTCTCCAATATATTATCTATCTCTGTACCAAATTTCATCAAAATCGGTTCAGTGATTTAGGCGTGAAAGTGTAACAAATAGACAGAGTACTTTCACATTTATAATATTACTAGCGACCCGCCCCCGCTTCGCTTGGATGCAATGTACTTACTAAGTAGGTACATACATGTATTATACATAATTATTATACTTAAACCTTCCTCTTGAATTACTCTACCTATTAAAAAAACCACATTAAAATCCGTTCCGTAGTTTTAAAGATCTTAGCATACATAGGGACAGACAGACGGACGGAATATTTATACTATGTAGTGATGATGAAATTGGAACTACCTACCACAATATCTCGCACACTCCGCCCAGTCTAACAAGATGCAGGCGAAAGAGAGAGAGAGACGCCTCTCTTTCAGTCTTAATACAGTTCTGTATAAGGAGGCAATAAAATCGAAGCCTCTGAACGCATAATACGTGTGATAGTTAAATCAATTGAACGCATTACTATAATAGGTCTGTATCAGGTTGCTCCTAATACCAACTAGATTAGTACTTTGTGTTTTGCGTGTGTGAGGCATAAGCAGAAGCGATTTTATCTTAATATGGAGGCTGACATGGCCAGTAACACTTCTACCAAATGTGAACTGTTGTGTTTTCCCCAACATGGTACATTCCTTACTCTTCAAAGACGTGGTTCATGAAGACGGCTAGCCCACTAAGAGGAAGGAAGCTGTAGTCTTCTGGCTCGCCAGGACGTCACAATCACACAAGATGTACTGCATTGTTTCTTTGAATTCACCACGAGTTCATAATAACATAATCGGAAGCGGTAATAATAAGAAAAGACTATGACACCTTACACTGGGATCGATATATTATCAATGACAGGACTATTAATGCCAATAAGCCTGTGTCTATGTAGTGGTGATAGATCATAGTGGGTCATGGTGGGTCATGTGGTGATAGATCGATCAGAACGTCGCGCAATGATGAAGTCTCCTGTATCGTGGATGTGTATACAAACACAAATTTTCACATACACAAACACCCAGACCCGGAACAACAACCTGCAGGTCATACAAATATTTTAAAGTTATTTAGAAAAGGAAAAATTCGACCGCGGGCAGGATTCGAACCTGCGTCTTCTGGTTAGGTACACCAGACGCTATGACCACTAAGCCACCGCGATACCTACCCGTCATGTCGAATTTTTCCTTCACATACTGAATTTACGTCTTTATGGTGACGTCAGTAACACCTATTGAAATGCAAGTTTTTGCTTTTCAACCGACACAACTTACTTTACAGTTAGTTCAATGTCGAACGATGCCACCTTACCTTCTAACTATCTTTTTGTATATTTTTGGCATTTTCTATGCTAAGATTTTAAAGTTATTTAGAAAAGGAAAAATTCGACATGACGGGTAGGTATCGCGGTGGCTTAGTGGTCATAGCGTCTGGTGTACCTAACCAGAAGACGCAGGTTTTTCCTTTTCTTTTCTAACATTTTTCCTTTTCTAAATAACTTTAAAATCTTAGCATGGAAAATGCCAAAAATATACAAAAAGATACATACAAATATTTGTTCCATGTGGGGATCGAACCCACAACCCGTGGCGCAGAAACCGATCGCTCAGCCGCTGCGGCAAACGTGTCGTCATATATATCGTGTATTAATATAATTAGGAATATAATAAACCGCGCATCAAAAATCAGTATTTCAAAATTACTGATTGAGCAGCAAAATTCTTAATACAGATATCTGTTAGGTTAGTTTAGAACTGTGACCACGGATTGGGAATTATTTTTATACAAAACGTACCTATTTTTTTATTTGCAGTTAATTATAATTATGTATTTATAAAGTTATTGTGCTAATGAATACGTTTTCTTACATTCTATTGTATACCCACAATTCGCCGTTATATTTGAGTCCCATGTATGTAATCGGGAGCAAGCCTGTTGCCATCTATTGCCAATGGAAACTCCGAGCTGCAACAGACTTCATAGACCCAATAACACTGCTCGACGTGTGAATCGAGCCCAGGAGTAGCGTAGCAGTCGCGCTTAATACCACTAAGCTAATAAGGTTGTTTCTCTTCCCTCATTTGTGAAAGTGATTAATACAAAAGTTCAAAATTAATTACCCGCTATATTCTATAACCTTGTACCACGCACCAAGGCTGATTATAATGCCGCAAGTACTCCTGATTAAATTGCCTTCACTTCGTCTGAGCAATACATTGACGTTTGGAGGAAATACTATTCAGCTAATATAGTTACTATAGCGTAATGTAATCAAAAATTATGATAGAAGCCGTGAAATTGAAATTGATAGCCTTTTTGGTTAAATTTGGATATGCATCTTAAAGTACAGACGCCAGCAGTCAAGCTATCCAAAACTCACAAATTGTCCCAATTGAACATGAACCTAATTACGTTTCTTGTTAAAGTTGAAAATCTATTAAAGAAATTTGATAGATTGGGGTTTGATAGATTTGTTGATAGATTGGTCCCACTTCTGAACACTGGTCTCCTAGCAGAATGAGAGGGACTGAGCTATTTTCTACCACACTGATCTTGCGGGCTGACAGACTTCACACGCCTTTGAGAAAATCTCTCAGGCGGGCAGGTTTCCTCACCGTGCAAGCGACTGATAATTAATTATTAATACGCACATGATTTTGAAAAGTCAGCGATTCGACACTCGTGCCTTTGATTTAATTTCGAAACCATTGACTTGGCAGTCCAATGGTATAATCACTATATAGGCTATCACTTTTTTATCGGCAAGTAAACAATTATATTTCATTTCTTTTGTCTATGCATCACCCTCCACAGCTTTCTATTGAGCTAATTCTTGCACCAGCTTATACGTAGCGACCTTCTTTTCCTTCCGCCACTCGGGGAAGACAACGGAGCGTGTCGGACTTCACCCATACTCCCCACATTTTGCTGGGGTTACGGGAGCGTGGTTTCATTCCTCCGTACCCCAGCAGGGTTTCGGCCTACCCCTTCCTCTTCTTCGCTCTATCTTTCCTTTTATGATGTTTTTTATAAATTCATCGTGTTGTATTATTGTGGTCTAACATTATTATTTTTTCTAGTTTCTATGATATGTAGGTACCTATTAAACTTTTTACGGTTTCGTTGTCAACAAGTTGCAGTTTCGCCATGTCTGTCCGTCTGTGTGTATATCAGTCTGTCTGCTTGCGGCTTAGCTAAGAGACTTTTAATACCTACCTACTAGAAAACTGTTATTTAAGCTTTGATAGATTCTAGCTCTAGCTTTGATAGACAAAATGAAATGTTTACTTCATTTTGTAAAATATATGTATAGAATAAAAATAATATAATATCAATCGAATTGGTTCCAATGCTTTCTAAGAAAAATTGCTTTTACAAAAATTACATCGTCATCATTTGAGATGAGTATTGAGCTCGGTAAAATATATATTATATTAAAAGAAAATAAATGATATAATATTTTCTTTTAATATAATATGATGATGGCCTAGTGATATCATTGGATTCCCAAGTCAAAGGTCTTGAGTTCGAATCCAAGGCACGCACCTCTGACTTTTCAAATTATGTGCGTATTAATAATTAATTACCACTCGCTTAGGAAGGAAAACATCGTGAGGAAACCTGCACGCCTTAGAGATTTTTTGACGGCGTGTGAAGTCTGCCAACCCGCACTAGGCCAGCATGGTGGACTATAACCTAATCCCTCTCATTCTCTGAAAGGAGACCCGTACCCAGCAGTGGGACAGTATATGGGTTGATATTGAATACGATATAATAAAATTATGGAAGTACAGTAGCGAATTATATAGGTAAGTATCTTCAGTTTTATGACGAGCAAGTCGGTAGTTAGTCGGTACGAGTCGGACATACCCTGCAGCCACCCCAGGAAGTAGATGATTCATGAGGATTTTCACTACTGTCAAAAAGGTGGTCGGCTCTGCACGTAGTGCAGTTTGTATGGGGAGCGTAGCGAATAATGCGTATGACAACGCGCCATTACAAGATCATTTATTTGTCAAACATAATAACCTCTGTGGTCTAGCGGTTCGAGCGGTCGTGCCGGACTGCTGATCATGGGGTCGTGGGTTCGATTCTCACTGGACACAAATATTTGTGTGGATAAAACATGAGTATTTGTGTTTGTCTGGGTGTTGCTTATGTATTATAAGTATGTATTTACAACAAAAAAAGTATATAAGTATTATATCCATTATCTAGTACCTATTATATAGTACAAGCTCTGCTTAGTTTGGGACTAGATGATGTTGTGTAAAATGTCCCAAAAATATTATATTAAAAAAAATATTATTATTATATTATAATGATGAGTATACACATACATACAATAGTCATTACATAATTTTCAAATGTCATGTTTTGCCTTAGCGGCATACAAACACGTATAAATTTTATTTCTTTATTAATTATACTGACTCCCATACGCAATGATAATGATGATTTTATTATACTATTATTTTATTATCACCAATTTTTTATTTTTTTTTCTATTTATTCATTTAATAAGTAAACTTATCTACACTACTTACTAACAAACTATAATTAAAAAAAGAAAATAAAAAACTACAGGGTAAACTAAACTAAAACTAGACTAAAAAATTGCATCAAAAAACTCATCCGAATCGCCATCGTCTGGTAGTGTAAATAAAATAAGTTATAGTGTAGTGCTACTACTGTCGGCTTCGGCTGCTGCTTACCATGAGGCGGCCCGTTTGCCATCTAATAACAACAAAGAACCTATGGAATTTCAAGAGACAGAACATAAGACGTATTTATATGAGGGTTAGGCAGAAATGTACTATTTATAGTTAACCGATGTGTTTAACCCCTCACTAAATTTCACTCACACTAAACTACACTAACATGAACTTCGCTACACTATTACTTCACTAACTTCACTAACACAAACTTCACCAATTCTGATAGTCTTCCTAAAAGTTATAAATAAAATAAAATAAACACTAAACTTCACTAACACTAAACTTCACTAATACTAAACTTCACTAACACTAAACTTCACTGACACTAAACTTCACTAACACTTAATTCACTAATACAAATTCATAAAACAAATTTATATTTTATGTATTGCTTGTTAGATCAACTTCTTATAAATGTATTGACGTTACTGCTATTGAGGGTCACAAAACCTAAATATACCATCAGGCGGCCCGTTTGCCATCTAATAACAACAAAGAACCTATGGAATTTCAAGAGACAGAACATAAGACGTATTTATATGAGGGTTAGGCAGAAATGTACTATTTATAGTTAACCGATGTGTTTAACCCCTCACTAAATTTCACTCACACTAAACTACACTAACATGAACTTCGCTACACTATTACTTCACTAACTTCACTAACACTAAACTTCACCAACACTAAACTTCACTAACACTAAACTTCACTAATACTAAACTTCACTAACACTAAACTTCACTGACACTAAACTTCACTAACACTTAATTCACTAATACTTAACTTCATAAAACAAATTTATATTTTATGTATTGCTTGTTAGATCAACTTCTTATAAATGTATTGACGTTACTGCTATTGAGGGTCACAAAACCTAAATATACCATCAGGCCTATATTCCCCGAAGGGTTAGGCAGAGGTGTACTAATTTAAACCCATAGTTCGCCGGTATTTTTAGGTCCCGTGTAATAGAAGGCGAATGTATTACCATTATCCGGGCACAAATCCAAATTCCGAGGTGCTATCAAGAATTTCATAGAAAAATCCAATAAAACTGCTTAAATTGCTTCGAACCTAGGACCTCTAGTGTACCAGTCGTGTTTAAGACCACTTAACTAATGAGGTACTCTTATTCACTTACAAGGGTTGGATTAAACATCCGGTTAAGTTAAATAAAATAAATAAAACAGTAGTGCAAATAGAAAACTGCGCGTTTTCCTGTATATTTGTGCAAGACTGAAGGCTTAATCATGCGCAAGATAAGCAGCTTGCAGTAGGGTTGTCGCATGCAACATTCATTACCCTCCATGAGCCTTTTTCCAACTATGTTGGGGTCGGCTTCCAGTCTAACCAGATGCGGCTGAATATCAGTATTTTACACGAAGCGACTGCCATCTGACCTCAGCAACCTAATTTCTGGGCAATACCAATATCTTGAGAATATGCTTTTTGAGATTCTGACTAGTGAGGTGCTCAAAGTTGCTATGAATCAATAACTTGTTTAATGCAATATTCTTTATTTTCTATGCAAGCGATTTTATGTGGTTTAGCATGTTTATTTTATTTGCCTACTTGTTATGATAACGCGATACGCGACGCCCGATACACCCGGACGTTGGTTGATAGAGAGAGAGAGTGCTATGCGATTTAGAGCAAAATAGCTTTACAGCATAAAGTGCGAACCACGATATCATTTGCTTTATGCTTTATATAATAAGCACGCTACTGTATTATGCTATATTAACCATCACTAATTCTGACTACCACTAAAGATTGTCATAGATTTTCGTACTATTATACCCGGGACCAACGGCTTTAGGTGCTTTCCGAGGCACGTTGGGGTCTGAGTGTTCGAGAGAGAGTGAGAGAAAGAATGGTCAATTGTCTATATTTTGAGTATTGTATTATTATATTTTTATATGGACCTTGTTGCCTGAAATAAATAAATAATAATAATTGGTCACCCATCCGGAGGCTGGCCGCGGCTAGCACAGCTTAACCTTGCAGTTCGGTTGATCAGCGTAGTTAGTTACATCAGTCCCTATGTCTCAAAATTTCAACGGATTTGAACTATGATTTTTTTTTATGCAGAACGAAAATTGGAACGAGAATTAGGAAAATTTGTCAGTTTTGGACAGCTTGACCTGGCTTCTACAGAGTGGTGTCCAGGTTATGACTGAGGTTGCCTGTCGCCTTAATAATACTTAAGCTGGCACCCACAGGTCATAACACATGCAAAACTCAGAAAAGGCCATAATGTTTCATTTTAAAATATCATAGCCACAGTCAAAAATCATAGTCATACCTTCATACTGTAAAGACAAATCACTCGACACCTAATTTGTCAAAATCTGCTCAGTAGTTTTGGAGCTACAATCAAACACCCATACATAAACACATAGTATACCTACACACGTAGGACTATTCCGACTGAACCTTCCTTTTCTAAAGGCGGGGAAAAAAATGATGTTTGCAAAACATTCTTTTAAACACTGCATTTTAAATGTAGTATTATACTTGGAATCAGCTGCCTGAGTGTATTTCCTGACGTGTACAATTGGGGGGTCTTCAAGTCACGAGTGAATAGGTATCTTCTAGGTAAGCGTACTACATCTTAGACCACATTGTCACTTACCATCAGGTGAGATTGTGGTCAAACGCTAATATCTCATATAAAAAAAACCTTGAAATAAAACTCCTTTTTACGGATTTTATCGAGTTGTATTGATATCATGAATCTCAAAGTTTCGGACCCAGCATGCAGCGTAGTGTCTACCCGTGACCATGGACGCTGTAAAGGGACCGAAATGTCGGGATTAATAATATCAATTTAGACGCGATAAAATCCATAAAAAGTAGTTTCATTTACATGTCTAATATTCACGTAATTGTCACGTAATACTATACTATTGCTTACTTAAATTGGAACAGTGAACAAGAAAAAATAATCAAGCGTCGCTCTTGCAGCCCTACAAAAGAAGTCAGTTCTCCCAAAACCCGAGCAGACCTTTTGTCCCCTGGCAATTCAATTTAGTGATAAGGGGTAGAAAGACTTGCGATAAACACTAAGACAAATAAAGTGGCTATCGATTGAAATACAGGGTCAGGGTGCTTCGTAAAAATAGGGGTCGTGAGCCGAGTAATAATGTGCTCCAACTCGAACTTTGTATTAATGACGGTGGGCTTCAAGATCGGATCAGCATATAAATAACATAGCTTCGCCAATATCCACGGGTTAGGGAGACGTGACAGACGCCAGCAGGTCAAGCTATCCAAAACTGTCAAAATTTCCCAGTTGTAGAGGGAGTTGGTCAATAAAGTACGTGAAACTTCCTCCACATTTATTACAGTAAAAAACCCAATCAACAATCGCGGACGGAGCTATTACCGTTTGACATCCTAAACAAATTCTATCGGGTGGCGCTAGTAGCGCACCTGTCAAGTGATAAGAAGGAGTTTGTTATGAAGTAGTTTGATACGAAGGAGTTTCGTGTTACACAGCTGAATAGGAACCTTATTGTTTTGTTTTAAAGTTGAAAATCAATAAGAAAAAATTGATAGATTGTGGTAGCTTGATGTGCTGGCCGCTATACATCCATAGTTTGGAGATATATTGTAGATAGTGCAGACAATAATCACGAGAGGTATAGTGGGAGTAATTCCACTCAAATTGGAGCTGCCCGACTGGGACAGCTCAAAGCATATTTCAGTTCGATTTTCTGCTAGGCGGATGTATTTCCCCAGTCAGGCAGCTCCGATTTGAGTGGAATTACTCCCACTATGCCCTACCTCTCTTGTTTGACAGAAGTCTACTGCTTGTACACTCACAGTTCGCCGTTACGTATAGGTCCCATGTAATAGGGGGCTATTGCCGTTAACGGGACAAAAATCCAAACTCCGAGCTGCTACTGACAATTTTATAGAAATATTAGTACACAATACTTAGCACTTTGTTCGAGCTGGGAATCAAACCCAGATCCTCAAGTGCAGTAGACGCAGTAGTAGCGCTTACGAGCACTACGCTAAAATAAAATCTACAGCCTGTCATGGTCGTGGGGAATTTCACGGATCCCATAGCCATAACTATAGAGCAGGTGAAGGCAAGTGTGGTTTTAGTCGGAGTCCTATATACCCCGCCACCTCCCCGGGAAGTGGACGATCCTGTGACGATTTTCCATACTATAAAAAAAGGCTAAAATAAAATCTACCGACAAACGACCTCTGTGGTCTAGCGGTTCGACTGCTGATCATGCGGTCATGGGTTCGATTCCCACAGGACACAAATATTTGTGTGGATAAAACATGAGTATTTGTGTTTGTCTGGGTGTTTCTTATGTATTGTATATTTACAAAAAAAAAGTATATAACTATTATATCCATTGTCTAGTACCCATAGTACAAGCTCTGCTTAGTTTGGGACTAGATGGTGTTGTGTAAAATGTCCCAAAAATAATATTATAAACATAAAAGACAATATAAAATAGACCCCCGAATGAAATAAAGATGGCTGCTCAGGATAAGTAAAAACGCTTCGTGATTCGAATAGTAACTACTTACTTGTTATTAATGTCCTGCTATTGGGTATATCTTATTGCGTATACGATATTCCTCTCTCTTATCTTTGTAACCTCTCTCCCTTTTGGATCCACAGACAAATGAAATCATATCCGATTGACCAAATTTTCCATTTAGCCTTGTCTCAACTATGTTGTGGCATTCCAGTCTAACCAGATCCGGCTGAATATCAGTATTTTATACGAAACGACTGCCATCAGACCTCCGCAACCCAATTTCTGGTTAATATCGATATCCTAATTTATAAAATATACTAGTGGACCCGACAGACGTTTTCCTGAATAATCCAACCGTTTAGTTACAGTATAGGTAAATAACTTAGATACCGACTGCAGCGCCATCTGCTGATGTGTGAATCTAAACCATTTATTTATTTATTTATTTAATTATGGCACGCCAACGACAATTCACTAAAACATTTCTCATAATATTAAAGTTACAAATATAATACTACAATGAACTTGTCACTTAAAGGCGTGCACAGCGCTCACAAGATTAATTTAATAAGAATATTAAAATTAAATTTTATTCTAATTATTTGATTAGTTATTATTAAAATTACATATAATTTAACATACAACAACATTCTTGGCGGCACCCAAACGCATACAAAAAAAATCATTCAAATCGGCCCAGCTGTTCAGTGACATACACACGTACAGTAGAATTATATATATAAAGAAGATATAAAGATTAGATAAAAGCAGTGATAGTGATATGACCATTGGACTGTCGAGTCTAAGGTCTCGAGTTCGAATCCGAGGCACGCTCCTCTGACTTCGAATTCATGTGCGCATAAATAATTAATATTATCATTCGCTTAAACGGTGAAGGAAAACATCGTGAGGAAACCCGCATGCCTTAGAGATTTTTCTCTGCAAGTGATGCTGCAAACCCGCACTAGTCCAGCGTGGTGGACTATTGCCTAATCTCTCTCAATCTGAGAGGAGACCCGTGCCCAGCAGAGGGAGAGTATTATGGGTTGATGATTGATATTCTGAGAATAGACTGGTTTTGAGGCTTTTTTGGGTACTGACTACCACTAACGACTGTCATCGATTTTCGTATGACAACCGGGAGCGACGGCTCTACGTGCTCTCCGAGACAAAGAGGGAGGTCTCAGTGATCAGAGTGGCCACAGTCATCAGCTTAGTTATTAATTGTGACTGTATGTGTGTAGTTTTGAGCTGAGTTGTGTTCCTAACAGTGCGCAAGGTTGCCAGTGCTCCGCAAAGAAACGTTGTGTTGGTAGTTATTTTTCTTTCGTATTACAGGGTCGAGAACGTGCAAGTGATACCCCTGGTATTGCCAGCGTCTATGGTTACGGTAACTACTTACCATCAGATGCGCCGTATGCTTGTTTGCCACTTGAATGGTATAAAAAAATACACCACAAAATTATGTAGATTATTTATTGCTAAAAAGGTAATTACAATCACAATGATTGGATTACATTGAAAACCAATCTAGTGTGTTGGGAGTAAAGAGGATACCTACTGACCCCGACGAGCCAATAAATTCTCAACTGAATAATTCCTACCAACATTACAAAATTCAGAACAAAACTAATCGTATATCAGCATAATATCGAGCTATCTCGACAAATGCGCAACAATCGTTATGATCGAATGACCCATTTAAATCGACTAAATTCCGCGCCGATACCATCCATATCGAGTTTAATACGTTTACCAATTGTTTATCGTAAACATGAATCGGTATTCTAGTCCACTCGACAATGAGTAATGGATTTGGCGTTAAACTGATAGTCTGAAATCGAGGTTTAATCGAATAAAGAGATGAAATTTGTGTAAAGTAATCAATGCATATTTTATTGATGCTTCAAGTGGTATTGAGTTTTCTGATTAGTAAAAATTGGGAACTTCATAGAAAATCACAATAGTACTTAGATTAATCTTGTTCGCCACTAGTTAAAGATGTGGCCTTGCTATGCATCTTCTATCGCATATACTATGGGGAATGCTCCGAGGAATTGTTCGAATTGATCCCTGCTGCCACTTTCCGCCATCCTTCCACTCGACAGCAGTTCCATCCACATCATCTAGATGGTTGGCAGTCCACTACTGTGCGTTTCTCTAGAAACTTTCTGCCTCGCACAACTAAATTGTGGAATGAACTGTCGCCTGCAGTATTTCCGGACCAATATGACCTTCAAACCTTCAAGAAGAGAGCGTACTCCCTTTTAAAGGCCGGCGCGCTTGTGACTCCTCTGGTGTTGCGGGTGTCCATGGGTGGCGAAAATCGCTTTCCATAGAGCGATCGGTCTACTCGTTTGCCCCCCTATCCTATTAAAAAAAAAAGTTTATCAATAGGCGACTGTGTAATCCATGATATTTAAAATTATCAACATAATTGACCTTTTGCATACCTATTTCACTAAAGATATCTAAAAAAAAGATCTATAAAATAGCAAATGGAAATTGTTACGAGAATCACAATCAACCCAATACTGTCCCACTGTTGGGCACGTGTCTCCTCTCAGAGTGAGAGGGATTAGGCTAATAGTCCACCAAGAAAACCCGTCAAGAGATCTCTTAGGCATGCAGGTTTCCTCACAATGTTTTCCTTCACCGTTTAACCCTTTGACCGTCACGGGCGTCTATAGACGTCATATTAAAACTTGCTCACAACGCCAACGAAAGCATGGCACGTCATAACAACCATATGACGAATACTTTTTTATAGTGCTTGACGCAGAGAACACAGATTTTCGTTATTGACTTGGCGGTCAAAAGTTTAAGCGAGTGATAATTCGAACTCAAGACCTTTGATTACAATGGTCATATGAATACACTACTATGAGAATACTGACTCCTCAACCTACCAACTGAATAAAGCTTAGCAAAACTACCCTAATTTTAAAATCCATCTTTCACCACTAAAAAGTCGCAAGAACAAAGTCGTATTTCAAAACTGGTGTAACTTATTTACGTCCGCGACAGACGTCGGTTTTTTTGGTCATCTCGAAACCGATAGTTAACATCCGTGCTCGCCGGATAATCGCCGGATGTTCGGCCGAAAATCGCGTCGTTAGTGCGCGCTGGGACTTAAGAAAGTAGAAAAGTATGGAGACAGATTGTGACTTTAATTTACTAGTTATTTAGCAAAGGAAAATTTAGACCGCGAGCTGGATTCGAACCTGCGTCTTCTAGTTAGGTACACTAGACGCTATGAATGACTGACGGTGGTGTGCCTAGGTGTTACTGACGTCACCATAAAGACGTAAATTCAGAATGTGAAGGCAAAATTCGACATGGCGGGTAGGAGACGCGGTCGCTAACCTAACCTAACAAAAAGATGCAGGTTTGAATCCTGCCCGCGGTCGAATTTTTCCTTTGCTAAATAACTTTAAAATCTTAGCACGGAAAATGCTAAAAAATACACACAAACGTGCACAATCATACAACACAATCTATAATACATGTATATTAATTAACAAAGTGCTTAATAAAAAAATACACACAAACATTATAAACTCAATATCGACAAGTCAGCCAACGAAGCTCACGACGAGCGAGCCTAATAGTGCTACCTAAAACTAGAACCAATAATGGCAATAAAATGGTTACATTTGAAGGAGTGCAACTATATAATAAATTACCATCAAGTATTAGAAATGTACACTCACTCAATGCATTCAAAATTCAGCTCGGCCAGTATTTAACAGCAAGAAAAACACCCTCACAGAAATGAATGCGTTGGGTGGGTCGTGTTTGTGAAACTGTACATAGAGGTCAAGTCGAACCTTTTTATATTGTTAACATTAATTTATTGTTCTCAAGTAAGTGAAATTTGTGTATGTTTTATTAAGAATAAAGTTTCTTTGAACATAAAATACAAAAAGATATTTAATTTACTATTTAGTTTAGTTTAGCCTAAGTGTCTAGATTAGAACAAGCTTCCTTAACCTGGATGCTTCAGGATTTGAGGGGTAGTTTCTACCATATTCATTTCTTTTCAAACGTTGCCCCACTCCAGGATTCTCTCTTGTATCGTGGGTGCGTTTATAAACACAAATTTTCACATACACACACCCAGACCCGGAACAACCAAATGTAGGTCATACAAATATTTTTTTCAGTGTGGGGACGAACCCACAACCGGTAGCGCAGAAGCTAATCGCTCAGCTGTTACGCCAAACGATTCGTCGTTTATTATTTTAAAAATAACATTTACATACCATCACGCCTGTATTCCCAGAAGGGTTAAGCAGAGGTGTACTAATGTACACCCACATTTCACCGGTATGTTTTAGGTCCCATGTAATAGGGGGCGAGCCTATTGCCATTAACCGGGCACAAATCCAGACCCCGAGCTCCTACTGAGAATTTCATAGAAAAACCCCAATAACACTTTGCTCGACCTGGAGATCGAACCCAGGAGCTCTAGCGTAGCAGTCGCGCTTAGGACCACAAGACTAACATGAGGCTAATGAGGTAGTTTAAAAAGTAATATTTGCAATATCCCGTTATAAAATAAGTAACATGTTCCTCATTAGTCCATGTACTGTTCCAGTGCTGGGCACGGCTATAGTCTACCACGCTGGCCTATTGCGGTTGCCAAAATCAAACACCATGTCCAAAAAATCTTTCAAGCATGCCGTTTCTTCACGATGTTTTCCTTCATCAGAAAAATCAGAGTTGGCCTTGGATTGGAACTTTGACTTGGCAGCCCAATGGTCACAAAGCAACATAACGGTAAGTTCGTAAAAATCGAGGATTCTAGAAAAACAAAACTGAAAGTGGACGGTGATAGAGTCTAGCTAATTAACGTTATCAAATTAATTTGGATATTGATATAATTAAAAAAGTTGTTATCAATATAGTTTAAACAATTTATTTAGTTGAACATACAGTGCTGTTAATACTACACGCAATAACTGTGAAAGATATAAGTATTCAAGAAAATAATTAAATTCAAAATTAATATTAGTGTTCTGAATACGACGAATAAATAAAACAAGCACTACCTGAGCTATCGGCAAAGGTAAATTTAATCATGGACTCGTCTGAAGAATATTCTTCCTATGAAGATGAGTACGCTCCGCATAACACATATCAAGCACAAAACATAATGTTGCCAGCTGTAGTTGTCTACATATATCCATGGAGTTTTGCAATATTATCGGTTTTGATTTCATCACTCTTCCTCTTCATCTACGTGTCTTCCAAGTTCCCCAATGGTCTGTACAGGTGTTTAGCTCTACAACACTTGTTAACAGGCTTCTTACATATAGCCTGCCTCACTTTCTATAATATGAAATTGCCTAGTTCGTTCCTAGACACTGTTGTACATACAACTTATTCGTATTTGGACCTTGTTATTACGTTAACAACAGGATGTTTATCTTGGATAGTGTTCTTAAGAGTGTTTTTGTTTCGTAATGATGAAAAATTGTATTCTATGATACAGTTGATTTTATTTTCAACTTTATCGATACTAATTATCAAAGGATATGAATGGCTTATGGAGTTCATTGGGATAGGTTCTACATTGATATCGGCTTTGAGACTGACCTCTATTTTGTTAATAATGTCAGTACCTTTAGTTGTTTTTGGATTATTATTCAACCCGTTATTGTCATGTTCTAGTTCAATACCAAAGCTTCAAGCGCTGTTTTTTATAGCTTATATGTTTGTGTTTATATCAAGCGATGTTTTGCTATTAAGATTCAATTTTTATTGTGATTCAAATTTATTATTACTTTGGAGTATACTTCTCTTTCTAAGATTAGTGATTGAAATTGTATGGTATGTAGTTTGTGAAATTTACTTTTCAAATTTTCTCATATGTTGATTCAGTAATCCAATTATAAAATCTGCTTTATATATCGTAGTTTCATTCATTTATTTTTACATATTTACCAATAATAATATAGGCATACCTGTGAAACGTTAGATGTCTTTCAAGAGGTATTTGGAATGGACCTAAACATAACAGTCAACTGTTGGTCTACCTCTGCACAACCCTTCCGGAAATATAAGCGTGATGATATGTCCTGTTATGTTGGTATATGTGCAATAGAAATCATCTAGCCTCGCCTCGATAAACATACCCGAAGCACTACAAAACCGCGGTAGTCCCACAAGCATTCTGAAGACATTATTATTGTACACGCAGAGCGCTGTATACTCTTTGCGTATACTTGACCCAGAGGCTGCAGGTGAAGAAGGTCTGACCTGCAGCCATGCTTAGCCAAGCCATGAAGCCCTCTCCTTACTATCCAACCGTAATTTATTTATACGTAGAGCTACCATACGCATCTCTAAAACAGTAGAGCAGCAAAAAACGAGCATACAATTTGAAATGAAAGGTCTCGTGTTTGATCCACGACCGGTAGTTAGCTCCGAATTATTGCTCTACCAAATTTGGAGAGCGGGCTGTGAATGGTAGAGTTCATATTTGTTTTACTTTACTCACGGACCACGGTTCCGTATATACCAATTATGAATTGTTATGAATGTATTTTTAAGCATAATTATGCCTATCCTTAGTTAAGTATAGTCTATTTTAACTCTTGATTTCCCACGGGTGGGCCAAGTCCGAAATATTGCATACAGGAGAAAGAAAGAAAACCATAATGCAATTAAAAACAAAATATTATTATGTACCTACAGTTGTGAACCAATAGTTCGCCGGTATGTTTAGGTACTTACCATGTAATATGGGACGAACCTATTGCCATTGATCGGGCACAAATCCAAATTCCAAGCTGTTATCTAGACACCCAAACACACACAACACTTTTCTCGACCTAGGAATCGAACCAAGGACCTGTAGCGTAGCAGTCGCGCTTAGAACAACTAGAACGAGACAGTAAACACAGCAATGAATGTCAAAATTTTACAATTAATCCTACCACATAGGTCTACTGGTATTAGCTGCAGTGCGTGAGAACATGGGTTCATATCCAAGAGAAGGTCAAGCAAAGAGTAAAATAAAAATATTCAGTAATTCGCAGCTCAGAGTTTGGTTTTGGGTCCGATTAAAGGCAATAGGTTGACCTCCTTTTACATGGGACCTAAATCATACGAGCTTAATTATCGGTATACAACAATACACCTCGGCTTCATAAGGACATTTTAATCATTAATAATCACAGCTGACCTCGCCAATTATTATGACAACATAATTATGCTGAAAAAACATAAAAATAATAATAATAAACGTTATCAAATTAACTTAAATATTGATTTAATTAAAAGCTGTTATCTGTTATGTTTAAACATTTAATTTAGTTTCACTTAAATTACTGTGAATACTACACGGAACTATGGTGAAAAGATAATTCAATACAATAGATAAAATCGAAGAAAAACAACCTTAGTGGGCTGAATGCATTAAATCAATTTATCAAGCTCTACCTGGTATATCCGTAAACGTAAAATTAATAATAATGAACTCAACTGAAGATTACTTTGATAATATAATATGAAGATAAATTCGAGCCTTACAAGCCAACACAACAATGTTATGTTAACATAATGTTGCCAGCTGAAGTTGTCGACATATAGATCATATATATATGGAGTTTTGCAGTATTGTCGGTATTGGTCTTCATCTACGTGTCTTCAAAATTCCCTGAAGATCTGTACAGGTGTTTAGCTGTACAACACTTGTTAGCAGGCTTGTTACATAGAGCCTGTCTCACTTTTTATAATCTAAGAACGTCTCGATCGTTCCTAGACAATGTAGTAGATACAACTTATTCATATTTGGACCTTGTTATTTTGTTAACAACGGGATGTTTGGCATGGATAGTTTTTTTAAAAGTGTTTTTATTTTGGAATGGTGAAAAATTTTATTCTATGAAAGAGTTGATTTGTTTTTCTACTTTATTTATAGCAATTATCAAAGCATGTGAATGGTTTATGGAATTCTTTTTAAAACTTCCATAATTGCTTTTGTCTTTGAAACTGTTCCCTATTTTGTTAATAATGGCAGTAGCTATAGTTGTTTTTGCATTATTATTGTACTCCTTATTGTCTTGTTCTAGTGAAATACCAAAGCTTCAAGTGCTGTTTTTTATAGCTTATCTGTTTGTGTTTATTTCAAGCGATGTTTTGTAATTAAGATTTATGATAAATTTTGATACAAATTTTGTCTTACTTTGGAATATCTCTTTCTAAGATTGGCAATTGAAATTGTATGGTTTGTAGTTTGTAAATTTTTCTTTTAAAATTTTCTATCTGTGGATTCAGAAATCCAGTCAAAAATAAATCTGCTTCGTATATTATAGTAGTTTAATTCATTTTTACCAAATACCCTGTCCTGATGTCCTTCAAGAGCTAATTGCACACTTACACCGGACTTAAACACACCGGCGAACAGTGGGTGTACCTTTGCCTTTGAAGAGTGCGGGGCTGTTGTATGTGTTTTTTAAATATTAAAAGTCAACAGAAAGGGTTTCATAGGTGTTACTCCTTGCCTCTATATTGTAACAAACAGTGTTCTCGAAATAAATGAACTCTCCTTCCTATTTAAGAATGTAGATCCTCCATACACAGTTAAACACTTGTCGTAAACGAAATACCGTACCGCACATACATCACAAAACAAAGGTTCAAATGTTAACAGTTTACGTACAACATTGTCGGGGAATGTCGGGGTTGTAATTCTTCAAGGCACATTAACGATGCCGCCGAAACTTTTGCCACAAACGCAAACTCTAAGGCGTAACTTTGCAAGCCAAGTTCTCGAGTGTCGGGCGAATAACGATTTATCGATCGGGTATAAAAGGTTGAAATCGCACCAGTTTTCAGGAGAACATGTTGATTTTCCGGTACGTTCATGAAGGCTTTATACACCACTTAACTATGTAATAAAATTATAATGAAATATTAACTTAATCCACTTTTACCACAATTACTGCAGTGGTAACATTATTTTTATTTGCTAGTATTGTCACAAGGGATTGTCTCACCATCAACCCATTTATTGTTCCACTGCTGAGCACGGGTCTCAGAATCAAAGGACTATAGGATTTAAGGTACAACTTGATTTTGGTCCCGTGTCTGCAGCTTGAGTCTGCCACGTGCGTGGTGGATGCCACGCTAGACCAGTGCGAGTTGACAGACTTCAAACGCCGTTGAAACAAACTCTCAGGCATGCAAGTTTCATAGTGCCGAGTAAATTCAATGATGTCGACCGTTACGGGCCAGATCTTTGTCCAGCAATAAGACAATATAGCTTAACAAAAAAAAAACTAATCTGCCTCGTTAACCTAATGGTCCTTAGCGCGACTGTTGCGCTACAGGTCCTGGGTTCAATTCCCAGCTCGAGAAAATTGTTATTGGGTTTTTCTATAAAATTCTTAGCGATTTGGAGTTTGGATTTGTGCAAGTTTAATTGCAATAAGCTTGCCCACTATCACATGAGATCTAAACATACTGGCGAACTGTGGCTGTACAGATGCCAGCAGGTCAAGCTATCAAAAACTGTCAAAATTTCCCAATTGAATATGAACCTTATCATATTGTATTAAAGTTGAAAATCAATCAAAGAAATTTGACAGATTGTGGTAGCTTGACGTGCTCTGTACATTGTTACACCTAGCCCTTCGGGGAATATAGGCTTGATGGTATGTTATGTTAAAAAAGAAATGAATTCACCATAAGTGAGAGTCCAAAAGAAGCGGATTTCTATGGATTTATACATATATGTATAGATGGTCACCTAACAAACTTTCACTGCTCAGTCATTAAAGTAATAATGTATAATTCTATACTGCCTCATTGGTTTAGTTTACCGTACCATAGCCTATAGACGTTTGCAACACCAGAGGTATCACTTGAGCATTGCCGACCGTACAATATAAATAAATATGATAGTGAAAACCCAGGACCTAAAACATAGCAGTCGTTTTCTTATTAGCTGGAAGGTATACCTACTTATGGACTTTACCCAACTGCGCGACGCGAAATGAGGATAATGTTATTTAGAAAAGGAAAAATTGGACCGCCGTCATGTCGAATTTTTCCTTCACATACTGAATTTACGTCTTTATAGTGACGTCAGTAACACCTATTGAAATGCAAGTTTTTGCTTTTCAACCGACACAACTTACTTTACAGTTAGTTCAATGTCGAAAGATGCCACCTTACCTTCTAATTATCTTCCGCGATACCTACCCGTCAACCAGAAGACGCAGGTTCGAATCCTGCCCGCGGTTGAAATTTTTAGAAAAAAAAAAAGATGTTGGCCTATTCTCAGACCTCCCCGATAAGCACAAAAAATTTCATCAAAATCGGTCAAGCCGTTTCGGAGGAGTATGGCAACGAAAACTGTGACACGAGAATTTTATATATTAGATATGTTTACACTAATTGTTGTTATATGTATTACAAGTACGTATTTACAAAAAAAAAGTATATAAATTTTATATCCATTGTCCAGTACCCATAGTATAAGCTCTGCTTAGTTTGGGACTAGATGGTGCTGTGTAAAATTGTCCAAGAATATTTATTGTTATAATATGCTGTTGGTCTTCCTTTCATTAATAAATAACTAAAATTGAGCTGCGAAACCAATATTATTGTGATTGTTTCACCATAAAAAAATCCCCAAACCCACAACCCACGCGCGCAATCTAACCTGAATAGTTCATTAGTCACAAATTAATTTAATAAAAATGGACTTTTACGACGCGTCAATTAATAGTTTACTATAATAATTGTGTTCTGCTGACCTTACATATAAAAGTGCTGGTAATAATAATATGACGCCTCGACTTGTAACATTTGGCCTTATTGGAGACACCTACGCAAATTCTACTAGATTTTTTGTTAGGTATACGACGGTTTTAAAGTGGATATGACTTGTTTGATTTCTAATACTTTTTTTTTTAACTTTTATGTTTGAAAATGTGAACTTAATACCATTATGGTATACTCTACCACCACCTTTACCTTTGAGTCAAATAGAGAAACATATAAGGTACGTGACGAAAAAAAAAAAACATTATTTATTAGTGATTTTTTTTATTAGACGATTTAATAAATGTATGATACATATACATATATATATATAGTGTATGATACGTATCATCATCATCATCATCAACCCATATACTGTCCCACTGCTGGGCACGGGTCTCCTCTCATGATACGTATATATAATATATTATGATGATAGACTGCCACATTAGTCTAGTGGTCCTAAGCGCGACTGCTACGCTAGAGGTCCTGGGTTCGATCCCCAGGTCGAGCAGTTTTTCTATGAAATTCTCAGTAGCAGCTCAGAGTCTGGATTTGTTCCCGGTTAATGGCAATAGGCTCGCCCCCTATTACATGCGACCTAAACATACCGGCGAAATGTGGGTGTACATTGGTACACTCTGCCTAATCCTTCTGGGAATACAGGCGTGATGGTATTTATGATACATATATATAAAGAGTATTTAATAAGTTGTGTATAAGTAAATCCTTATACACAACTTATTAAGTAATGCTTAAGATTAAAACTAATTATTATTATTATTTATTATTACTAGCCCGTGCTGTCCCACTGCTGGGCAAAGGCCTCCCTCCATTCCTTCCAACGGTCGCGATAGCTTCTTCTTTCCAGTTCTCAAGGAAGACATCCAGTTCGTCCCGCCGTCTCCTTCGTGGTCTGCCGCGACCCCGTGTCGCTGTTTCAGGGCACCAATCCTGAGCTTTTCGGGCCCACAGCTCGTTGGACATGCGACAGACATGTCCTGCCCAGTCCCATTTAAGTTAATTATGATTAAAACTAAATCATAACTAAAATAGTAAAAGCACAATACAAAGATTTTTGTCAGCTCGACTTAATTTTTGAAACTCTATCGGGATATGTTTACGAACACAAATTCTCAAATACACAAATACTCTCACCGTACAATTTGTTCAGTGGCAGAATCGAGCCCGCGACCTAGCATGGGTGCCGTCATGGTATGTATATATTTGTACAAGCTTTGTACAGACGCCAGCAGGTCAAGCTATCCAAAACTGTCACATTTTATCAATTGAACATGAACCTTTATAATAAAGTATGCATTTGTTAAAAGAGGATAATGTTTATAATTCAGTTTAAAAATACGCGTTGAACATTACAGGTTATTTGGTGACGTACAAAACAAACATATTTAGTATATACGCCAGCAGGTCAAGCTATCCAAAACTGTCACATTTTCTCAATTGAATATGAACCTTAACACTTTATATTAAAGCTGAAAATCAATCAAAGAAATTTGACAGATTGTGGTAGCTTGATGTGCTGGCTGTGCTGATATAGAATCGGACTGCATGATTCAATATTGTAATAATATTATTTTGGTAATAGTAATACTTATTAATTTAATAAATTACTACGTCTGTGGTCTATTGGTTCGAGTGTCTGACTGCTGATCAAGGGGTCGTGGGTTCGATTCCCACAGGACACAAATATTTGTGTGGTTAAAACATAAGTGTTTGTGTTTGTCTGGGTGTTTCTATGTATTTTATGTATGTATTTACAAAAAAAAAAGTGTACATATAAGTATTGTAGCAATTGTCTAGTTCTCATAGTGCAAGCTCTGCTTAGCTTAGTTTGGTACAGTGTAAAATTGACCAAAATCTAAAAAAAAAATAGCGCCGTTATTTCAAACAAGGAAATTGCACGAAAATGTCAATCCACACTAAAACATCAAGTTGCGCTCGCGCCGCTTGGCGCCACTGAGTCGCGTTCAAATCGCATAAACACCGTTATGCCACGCTATAGACACAACGCACAAGCGGAAGCGGACGCGGTGATTGATTGCTGAGATATTACGATAATTATTGAGATAATTAATCAAGGACAAGTTTTTAAACTTGATGGACTCAATGTCCGACTCCTTTTTGCTAGTTAGTTTTAAATTAATAGGCAGTTTGACATCAAATTAGTCTTCCAGTGGGGTGCAAAGAAAAGATGATGCTAAAATTACTATGACCATACCTGTTCTCCCAGTAAGCTTCATATTTGGCTCGTTTCAACGACATGGGTGCTGGTGTTATTGGGTTTGGGTGTTATTTAGTTAGAAAATACAGCCCATGTTACTGTTACTGATAAGAGGGGAGTAGCTGAGCAATAACTACGCTGATCAACTAATATAATAACAGCCGCGGCCAGTCTGTGGATGGGTGCCCATTCATAACACAATGAGATCCCTCTTTACCTCGGAGAGCACGTAAAGTCGTCGGAGAAAGAATTTTTAAAACCTGTGAAGTATTTCCTGACAAGCAAACTTACAAACCATCGTCATCATCATCATCAGGCGTAATCATATTACGTATTCGTCCACGGCTGGACGAAGTGATGTCAGTCATCACTCTTATTTTTATGGATTTTATCGCGCAATATTGATATTATAAAATCCAGTGTTACAGCATCCGTTTCACGGTATAACAACAGGACGCCTACCATGAGGTGGCGGGCGTCTTGATTTTCTATTTTGTTTTTTATTTCAATGACAAAATATTCGCTTAAGTGGCTAAACATTGATGATATATTTTTTTAAATACCTAGGTACCTCACGCGGACGGTTCTGTGTTTGAGATAAATACGAAAACCAATAATTATTATAGATCTAGGTACCAATCATCAGAATGAGTGTAGAATTCCGTCGAAAGTTTGAAGATAATTCGAACTTGTATAAATCCCATAAAAAATCTTCAATATTCGTTCAGTCATTGTCAACGCCTAGTTAACAACAGCCCTTGTTGTAAAACCTACTTTCTCAAGGCTCATTATTAGTAAAAGTTCATAACTTGAACCTCGGTCTGGTAAAGTTTTCGGCTATGATTTGTTGAATAGTTTTACGTAAGGTTGGCACTTCTGAGAAAATAAGAGATCGATTATCGAAGTAGTTGTGCTTGTGCGGGCGATGCTTCCCGCATTGTTCTCTTTTTTGCGAATCCCGTGGGATTTTTCAACCATCTTCGAAAAAAGGAGGTTCTCAGTTTCCTGTATGTATGTATGTTTGTCCGCGATTATCTCGCGTCTGAACCGATCTTGATGCGGTTTTCAGAAAAGTAATTGTTATATTCTGGAGAAGGTTTTGGTATACAATAAATAGATGCCCCGTGACGTCATCCGCGGGAATCCGTTATTAAGCGCTATCGGAAGTCGCTTTTCCTAAAAAGTTATTACAATGGTCCATGTAGACTTTAAAGTCTACCCGTGACCATGGACGCTAAAAAGTAGTTTTATTTAAAAATTTATTCTAGTTTTTAATCTAGTTTTTCACAATCCTGAGAGAATTTCCCTTATTCTCGTCTAATTGCTCAACAATCTACCTACTTTATAGTGGAATTTAGCCAAAACGAATTACAATTTGTTCATCATCAAAAGGCAAGTGATGCAAATAAAATGATTCTAATTTTTAATGACTAAACACACAGTTTAAGAGAGGTATGGCATATTGGGAATAATTCCACTCATATTGAAGCTGCCCGAATAGGGAAGTACCTCCGTCTTGCAGGAAATCGAAGTGAAATAACACTGCTTTGAGTTGTGTTCTGTTCCTAATATTTTTTATTTTTTTGTTTCATGACCATGGATACAAGTCCTTCAGTCGATGTTCTGTTCCTAACGGTGACCAAGGTTGCCAGTGCTCCCTGAGGAAATGTTGTGTCGGTAGAGGGGTGACTTTGACTCTTAAACTGCCAACCCAACAATTTCTCTTTCGTTTAAACACAGGATTGTCAACGCGCAAGTGATATCCCTGGTGTTGCAAGCGTCTATAGGTAACCGATTACAATTAGGTAGGCCGTATGCTTGTTTGCCACCTTATTGGTATAAAAAAAACACTGTTTAGCCATCTTCGGTGCTAGAGGTTTGCAAATTTATATTTTATAGATTACTAATAGGAACAACCCTGTACTACTTATTGTCAAGATCTGTATTACAAAAGCAGTGTCCGTCTCGCCTCTCGACCGACTTATGTCGACATACGACTAAGCAATACTCAAATATTAACAAACAACTTATTAATATTGGGCTAAAACATGAAGGCAAATATTTGTAGATTTTGTTTGAGTTTTCTGTAAAATTGGCGCTCCGTCATGAGAAAATTTCTCTTTGTATTATCTCACCTGTATTCTTCGAAGCATTAAGTAGAGGTGTAGATACTAATGTACACCCACAGTTTGGCCGGTATGTTTATGTAATACGGCGCAAGCCTATTGCCATTAACCGGGCACAAATCCCAACTCAGAGCTGCTACTGAGAATTTCATAGATATACCACATAGTAGTAGTTAGTACCTACTTTTTCTTTCTTTTTTATTATGTTGTTGCCAACTTAGTGTGTAAACTGACATGTTATTAATTAAATTAATAAATTGTTATGCGTCGTGTTGGGCGAAAATAAATATTTTCATTATTTCTTTCTTTCTTAATTTTTTTCTTTCTTGCTCGCTGTAGGAATCGAACCCGAGACTTCACAAGCAGAATCCGTGATAGCGACTACTAGACTGCTGATACTTCATATTCTTCAAGAAAACTAATTAGCAGTCATAACCTAGTAAATATCTAACCGGAAAGCTTATAAGAAAAACATCTTTCATTTATAACAAAAATATTCAACAACCGTAACATAACTGACCTTATTCAAAACTAACCCCCATTCTGCGAATGTATCCGAACGCGTTCCCCTACTTCTACATTCGAAATTTGGAAACAAATCCGTTCCACGCAGCCATGCAATTGAATTCCCGAAGGAGCCCAACAAATAAATATAACTTATATTTTTCTATTCAAATTCCGCATTGGTGAAATTTAATCTAAACTTGTGGAATATTCAGATGGTATTTCTATTCTGTTACGTTTTGTATTGGGATTTAAGTTGCTGTGAGGAAATACGTTTCTTACGTTTTTTATAGAACCAAGATTTAGACTACCTCATTAGCCTACTGTTTAAATCCAGGTCGATTCCCAGGTGGAACGAAATGTTAGGTACTGGGTGTTTCTATGAAATTCTCAGTAGCAATTCGGAGTTTGGATTTGTCCACAGTCAAATGGCAATAGAAAATATACCGGAACACGGCGAATTGAGGGTGTAGGTACATTATTAGTACACCTCTGACTAATCCTTCGGGGAATACAGGCTTGATGGTATATTTTTTTATGTTAATAGTAGTTCTACTTCCAATACCCGATAATGTCAAGGTTTGACAGTGAAAAATAATCGCAATAAAATATACTATGTACAATTAAGCTTGTGTGGGCGGTCTCCGATTAAATAATAGCCTTGGTAGTATTAAATACTAAATACAGAAGTATTGAGACACGGAATTTGAATAATGTTTCTGATTCTATCACCTATACACACGACAGTAATGAAAACGGGACCTTAACATAAACCTTAACTCAGAAACTAAGTTTCTTTATACAACTTCGCGTGGAAACGTTGTGGCAGTAGGGGGATTTAGACTGCTTTCAGCTGTGTGGTGAGCAAGGTGGCCAGTGCTCCACTAGGAAACGTTGTGTTGTCAGTGGGGGACTTTGGCCCCTATACTCCCAACTATTCCTCTTTCGTTTTACAGGATCGGCAACGTGCAAGTGATACCCCTGGTGTTGCAAGCGTCTTTAGGCTACGGTAACCGCTTACCATCAGGTGGGCCGTATGCTCGTTTGCCACCTAAGTGGTATATAAAAAAAAAGAGTAGAATCCCAATCATCCGGATTAAATAAAACAGGGGTTTTCCGTATATAATCCGTATTGTATATTCCGTATCCGGATAACCGATAATAAAATAACATTTATGGGAAATCGAATCGATTAGAGGAAATCAAATAATATTTAAATGTAAATAAAAATAAACTAAAAGCAATGAAATGAAATGAGACAAAAACAAAACACTATCATTGCAGTAACAAACTTGTCTCGAATATGTCTCGTTGCGCGGTCAAAACATTTTTAAATTGGCAATTAGCGCCATGACGAATCAGTCCGGCTAATCGGATATTCGGATGAGTAGTTAGGCTAACCTAACTACTTATCCGAACATCGATTATATAGGTATGTGTCTATTTGAAGGCATCAGTGTGACGAGCACACGTGGCGCCTATCGGCCATTATCTGGTCGAGCGGCGGAATCCCCCAATTCAACTTCCCGTAGGCAGAGGGCCTAACCTAATAGACGTGATGCTATATTATCATGGACGACATAGCCAAAAACTGCTGAGGTACCTATAAAACATAGGTAAGTTATACGTACATATAACATATATTATTATGTTTAACAACAAAAACACGGTAAGCCGTCAAAGGGTACGACGTACATACATTAAATCTTATATAATTATTTCTTGTTGAAGACAAAACATGGTTATACAAATGTAAAGGTATTAAAACAAACCTAGTATACCAAAGTAACATGCTGATCACTTATAATTGGCTTAAGACTCTTATTGGTAATGGTTTTGAATACCAAACAGAAAAACATTTGTATAAAATATGTAGGTACATACCTATTATGACTTGTAAAAGAGTCCTTATCAAGGTCAATCTTTGGATAGGTGACCATTGAGAGGCCTCCGTGCCTCGCAGAGCACGTAATGCCGTCGGTCCCGGTTGTCATATGAAGTTATGACAATCGTTAGTTGTATTCAGAAGCTCAAAAAGTCTGACAACCGGTCTATCCTTAAGATATCGGTACCGTCCATAAAATTAAATTGTGTTTGGAAGTTTGATGACAGTCGCTTCGTGTAAAATACAGACTACTAAAAATTCTGTAGAGAATTTTTTTCACATCCTGCTACTCAACTGACTGATTTATACTGGAGGGATCCGCCGTAAGAGTTAAGACACTCCTCGGACATTCCACACAAACTTATTGGTACCAACGCCTACTAAAACTACATTAGCAATATTTCGTTTGTACACGTGCAAATGTGTGCGATCAGGGGCCAAGTTACTCAATACTCAATACATTTATTAGCACTCTGTATTATTATTGTAACATCTATTTAACTTGTGTAAATAGATGTTACAATAATAATACAGAAACATGTGTGGGCCTTGTCAGGCACGGCAAATGTAGGAGAGAGGAGGAACTTTATGACTATATTTTTAACTTTTTAATTTAAGAGCTTTATATTATTTCTTTATTTATTATGAGTTCGCTATAAAATAGTGAAAGACCTCTGCCTAGCCCTTTTTTGTACTTAATAATTAATAATAATTGTACTGTCTTCAATAAAGTTGAAGACGTGCAACATTTGCTGATGGAGTGTGCCCGAAGTAAAAATAAAAGAGATATATTTATAAAATAATTTAAGATGAATAATAATATATGTGGGAACTGTGCAGTCCATTCTAGCCAGTCCACAATCCGTCATCGCCCAAAAATTCTGTTGTTTGGCCACTTGTTTTGACCAAGTTTATTTATAATATTATTAGGTTACCTAACACGTTTAAAAGCTTTACTAGTATAATACGATGGGATTGACGTATCCATGTGGATATTAAAAAAAAACTTGTACTTACCACATATTCATAGTCTTAGGGTGGTTTTATTCTTAGTAGCAGTAATATATGAATCGAGTTTCATTCATTACCTGCTATGACGTAGCCTGGTGAAAAATGATGTCTCTTAAACCTTACTTGCGTGATGAAAAGAGCAGTTTATGCGGGATGTAACCATGACATGAATGGGGACGACATTTTTCTTAAAGAGAGCTTTTGTCATATGGAAATATGGTGGGTTGTGGCATAATAATGAGAATTTTATTTTATTTGATGGGATATTTGAGAGTGGTAATTTGTTGATATAATATAGAAAAAATCTCATGGATTATCCGCCACCCAGGGAGGCGAGAAGTTACGTTGGATTCCTACCGACGAAAACCACATTTGCTTTATGGTCACGGCTATGGAATCCTTGACATCCGCCACGACTGTGACTGGCGTGGGGTCCGCCAGTCACTGGACCACTTCAGTTATAGCTACGCCTTGCCTCGTGTCCTAATCAAAGGCACGCGTGCAATCAACACCCTCGCTGCGTACTGGGGCCATTGTCTGATCAGTTGACGGAATCTCCAATTCAGCCGTCATCGTCAGCAGGCCACAGCTCTTGGAGATCTGTCTATGCCTTTCGGCGCCCGGTGCGTCAATTGTCAGAGGTGGACTTTCCTTTTCCTTTTAAATATTATGACTGCGAAAGTAGCTGTCTGTTTGTTACGCTGTCACATCTAAGCCGCTAAACCCATTTAAATGAATTTTGGTGTATCCTTTCCCATAGTCCAATCTATATTATCGGACCTTAGAGAAAGACATAGGCTACCTATTTCAAAAAGCAGTCAGTAAACTTATAAAATAAATTGCTGTAATCATTTCTCCCTCAGTTTCCAGGCTTCATACTGACGAAAGCGGACCTACCTGACAAATACATGATTAAACTTCTTGCTCCGCGCAGTGATGAGCCCTCCAACCATTTATCACGCCGTAAACGTCAATACCAACATTGTCATTAAAGTTATATTCTTAATCGACGTATTTTTAGGTCGGGAAGTGAAAAATGAGAGGAGTAATCGACCTGTTATTATAATTTCTCATGACATTAGGCTGGGCGCACATTGCCAATATTCTGAATCGATTTTTAAATGATAATTTATCAGCGTCCTTGTCTTGTTATGCACATGTGATGTGTAAGAGTGAGTATGTTAGCAGAAAGGTTTTGAACATGTATGTGGATGGATATAAGGGAGGATGGAGACCAAAGAAAAGATAGATGGACTGGTTAAGGGATGATATGGCAAAGGAAGTGAATAATGCGATGACGGCTGAGATGAGATGAGATAGATATATAAGGAAGAAAAAGTAGGTAATACGTGCACCGACCCTAAGTAATTAGGGGTAAGGATAGGAGGATGATACAATAAGGAATATGCATGACTTTTACGTCATAATTATTCGCTTTGAAAAATGGCGTAGCGTATCAAATATTTGAAATTCCTTCGACAATAGAGTAGTTTTTAAAAAATTAATTCCTAGAATAAGTTTTAATCAAAAATATTGATGAATGCACAATTCGGAAGTAATAAAGTTTCTAAGAAATATATGTTTGACTCTTATTTGAATCACTTGCATAAGTATTCCCTATTATTAGCGTCCTAGATAATTTCCAGCTATTATTATCTACTAACTTTGCCCCGCGATTTCCCTCGGCTCATTGATTTCTGACAATTACGCGAATATTATACATTGAAATAAAACTACTTTTACGGATGTTATCGCGTTATATTGATATTATTAATCCCGACGTTTACCACCTGCTTGGAATCCTGATCAAAATCCAGACCTACAACTGCAAGACCAAAGGATACTATGAGCTCGTTTTGCGTGAATCGGATTGCCAATACTTAATTAAAAAACTAAAATATGATAATTGATTATTGTTACTTTAAAAGAGACCATGATTCTCTGAGTTTGTTTCGGCGTTTCTTCTCAGAGTAATAACTTAATAAATGTCATGGATCATGTAATAATAAAAATGTAGGGAAACTGTCAGCAATTATATCATCAAGACGCCCACCACCTCAGTCTACCCGTGACCATGGACGCTGTAAAGGGTTCAATATAACGCGATAAAATTCGTAAAAGTAGTTTTATTTCCTCTCGGCTCTTAAAGATCGTACCATGAAGTTGAATAGCCTACAACCTTCTTCAAGAATGATCGGACTATTAAATCCAAAAACAATTGTTCAAATCCGACAACTTGCCGATATGTTTAGGTCCCATGGAGGTAAGGTAAGAAGCGGCCAGTCTCTTGCCATTAACCGGGCACAAATCCAAGTTCCATAAAAATACCAATAGGGAACACTTTGGCCGACATATTGATTTCTGATATTTACGCGAATATTGAAATAAAACTACTTTTTACGGATTTTATCGCGTTATATTGATATTATTAATCCCGACGTTGCGGACCCTTTACAACGTCCACGGGTAATATAACGCGATAGATGTTTCTTATGTATGTATTTACAAAATGAAAGTATTTAAGTATTATATCCATTGTCTAGTACCCGTAGTACAAGTTCTGCTTAGCTTGGGACTAGATGGTGTTGTGTAAAATTGCCCAACGTTGAACTGATGAACGTTGAATTGAACCCAGGACCTCAAGCATAGTCGTTTTTTTTGTATAATGCATTTCTGCTTACACTATCTATATTGTCACCATTGCTAATTAATATTTAAAAAAAAACTACCACGATATCTTGAATAACTCTTGTGAGAGTAACAACAAATTATTAAACATTGTATAAAAAAAAAACAGCCACACATCATATGATTGACTAACAAGAACATAATCGTAAAAATATGTTGTTAATTATTTGTTTATAATAATTGTTATTGTTTTACTTTGAACGGTGAAACATGGCCAGTGATAATAATATATATCGCTCATATAAAAGGAGACAAGATAATCAATTATTGTTAGTATGTAGTGTGATGTGAACAGTGAAGTTTGTGAAACTGTGTTCAGTAACATCGGAATATTTTGTAGAGAAAAAGGTATTAAGTGTTTTGTATTTTTAAGCCCCCATTACTTTTTAGGTAAGGCATAGTGGGAGTATTTCCTCTCAAATTGGAACTGCCCGATTGGGGAAGTACCTCCGCCTTGCTGAAATTCTAAGTGAAATAACGCAGCTTTGAGCTGTATTGTGTTCCTAACGGTGAGCAAGTTGGCTAGTGCTCCTCGAAGAAACCTTATGTTAGCATTTTTACCATCATTGTTAGCATCATTTTTTATTCCATTCTAAGGCGGCAAACAAGCTACCCACTACGGTTACCGTAGCCTATAGACGCTTGCAACACCAGGGATATTAATCAGTCAGTTATCATCTTAATTAACACCGGGAACCGAAATAACAATCTGGCCATAAAAATATTTGTCCATCCAGTTTCGAACCCGCTACCGGTAAACCAGAAGCTGGGAGATAAGCTGATCCTGCTTTTGACTTTGAAAAATAATGTATTCGAATTCATCTCGCTATCATTGTCTTTTCGGCCAACGTCGTTTCGGCAAACGGTTTCTAAGAATTTAATAAAATTAGTAATTTTCCCTAAAATTGTCTGCAATATGAAGCTTCTCATTAGAGTATCTATCTATCCAATTAATAATTTCTGTGAAATCTTGAGCTAATTTACAACTGATGCGCAAATTACAGATGCTGAATTACTTTTAATACACATATAATATATTATGTAACTAGATACATAATTGTATTTGACGAAGACACGTTGATTTATTCCGAGAATACTTTCAAGAAACGAATACTTAAACATTTATTGGATCTACAAAGTTGAGAAAATTACTTAATATCGGTACCAGCCTATACTTACTTTATCGCCACTCTGCCTATACCTATATATCGACGGCGAAGTGTCAATACCTTCTATCTTAATTTATTTGAAGAATTGACTTTCATACAGATGAATTTTCGCTTGTTTTGATGAAACCACTTATTTGTATTTTTAACAACGCCAGCAGGTCCATCTATCCAAAACTGTCAAATGTTCCCAATTGAAAATGAACCTTATCGTTTTGGTTTTAGTTGAAAATCTATCAAAGAAATTTGACAGATTAGGGTAGCTTGACTTGCTGGCCTCTGTACATATCAAACTTTCGCCGTTACCAGATGTAAATATAGTCATGCCATTTCAAAAACAAGTGAACTGTTCCATAACTGAATTCCAAATACCCTCGTGAATCTCAAATTCCCCGTCAAAACAATATTAAAATGCTTTAATTGTTTATGGCAAATGAATGTTTCTCAATAAACCTCATATGTAATTAATAGGTTTATACTTGCCTGCAGTATAATTTAATGCCACTTTTCCACAAAATAACATCTCACGAACGAAAATTCAACTATGCTTCAATTTTTTTATTAATTCCAGATGGAGAAAACACTACTACTCCTCCTGTCAATAGCGACAACTATTAGCTCCACCCCAGTGATGACCAGGCAGAGTCTGCAACGACAGAAAACCCAAGACCATTTCTGCGCCAACCTACTAAATTTCAACAGCTTCTACTACGCTTTAGAAGACCAGAAAAATGTAACTGGCATACCAGCAGATATGAGCATACACTGGAAGACTGGAAAGATATTCTTCACCCTCATTAGTGATGAAATGAAGATGAGTCTTCAAGTCTTACATCCAAGCGGGGAACTGGAAGTTATTAAAGTCGCCGGACTCGGTCAGTCGACTTGTGTTGATAACCTAAACGACATTGTGTATTTAGCTACTGATAACGGTGTCTATAAATACAAAGATGACGGCTCTATTGAATTGTACACAGCTTTGGGTGAAGATGTGATGTATATAGCCGTGAGCAGCGATGGGAATGCGATGTACATAGCTACTTGGCCACAAAATCGAGTGCACAAGATCACAAATGATGGGCAAAAGCAGGAAACGTTTTCTAATATACCAAATGGGCATGGTCTGACGGTAGACCCAAGAAACAATATATATTTTGTTGCGACCAAAACATCTTATGTCCTGAAGAGTGGATACACTATCCCAATTAAAATTAAAGGACTTCCAAACGACAAAATGACTGGTGTTTTCGTAAGCAGATCAGATGAGGTATATGCCATGGATGAAAATAGTAATTTATACAGTGTGGATATTGAGAATGTCAGTGCAAGGCACCTAGGATCGTTTAGCGTTAGCGGAGTCAATTCCTTTGCCATGGATTCAGCTGATAATGTCCTCATTGGAGTGAAAGGCGCCATTTTGAAATTCAACGCGTATGAAAAATCTCCTTGCCCGGATCATGAAAAGTAAATGAATTGTGTTTTGTGACTAACTGAACTTTATATTCCTACATACGTATTTTATCTACTTTGTTACCTTTTTTGTTGTGTGTTAAATGTAAAAAAAAATCTACCTAACAATCTGTATACAATTATTTCATCTTATCTTTTCTTTCTTCTTACAGATCCTGGCCATAATTTATGTAATTATTTAACATTCCTACTTACTTTTTAACAAAACAAAAATGATTCAAGGCCTTTTTGACTCCAAAAAGGCCGAGGATAAACTAGCTTCTGATCTACCCTGACAGCTTCATCGACGCATTGGTCGACCAATCGGCTGCTGACTTAGGGTTCGATTCCCACATGGAATAAAATTTATAAATTCCGTAATAAGTCTGAAAAAACTATGTAGGTAAATGTATACTTACATTTTTGTTGTTGTTTTTTCTTTTACTTAGTTTTTTTCATCAACGTTCAGCATTCATTAAATAGTGCTCGTACAACCCTCTACGCTACAGATCCTAGATTAGATGGCCAGGTCGACTAAAATGCTATACTATTGGGTTTTTCTCAGTAATCCGTAGTATTAGTTAATCCTCAGTAGCAGCTCGGATCTTTTTCGATTTGCCCGGTCAATGGCAATAGAGTCGCCCGCTATTATATGGGACCTAAACTTACCGACGAACTTACTGTCGGTGATGTATATTTTTTTTTTTAAATATACCTCTGTCTTACTCTTCGAGGAATACAGGCGTGATGGTTTATTCTCATTACTTATATATTATTATATGTGTTCATTCAGTTGTGTAGACAAAAGGTAAAATTTCAATATTCTAGCTATCTTCTTCCGAGCCTTTCCCCAACTATGTTGGGTTGGGGTTAGCTTCCAGTCTAACCAGATGCGGCTGAATATCAGTATTTTACACGAAGCAACTGCCATCAGACCTCCGCAACTCAATTTCTGTGCAGCAGGTAAAGATATCCTGAGGACAGATTGACTGTCAGATTTCTTAGGGTTCTGACTACCAGTAACGATTATCATAGGCGTTAATATGATAACCAGTACCTACCTACCAGGACCGAGCGACGGCTTTACCTGCATGCTCTACGAGGTACGGAGGGGTCACCCATCCTCAGACAGACCGCGAGTAACGCAGCTTAACCTTGCAGATCGGTTGATCAGCGTAGTTATAACTTAGCCACGAGCAATATTCTAGCCAATAACATTATAATTGCATGCTCTTTAGGACCAGCAAAGGCAAAGGCAAACGTCACAGTCGCAAGCGAAAGGCCAGGAAACGCACAACCACGTCCACTCCCGAGCCCACTGAAGAAGAAGAGGAAGAATAAACTATATTCAGAATAAGATATCTATCGTTTTATATTAATAAAATTATTATGTCCATCACTAATCAATTAAAATAAATGTTTTACCAAATAAATATTGGTTTTAGTGACATCTATGAAATTCTCACAGAACTATTTATGAAATGTATTTCCCATTTTCAGACACATTTTAGCGCCACCTGTTGTTAATAAACACAACATTATTTAGTAATTGCTTTATTGCTCACGAGATGGTAGCACAGACAACGTGTGATTATAACGTGGAAGTAATATAAAATTAATTTATATCAGTTTATTAGTTTTAGTAAAGCAAGATTACGTTTTCTGTGATTGAATAAGAAAATAGTAAAATTATTAAATATCATATTTAGTTACGACTGCAAAACATAATGTAAAAGAAGCAATATCAAAACGCAATACAATTTCAAAATGTTGCCATAGCATCTTTTTTCTGTTGTCGGGAAAATTTTAGTAGCTAGGAAAAAATATATTCTATTTATATATGCCTCATTAGTCTAGTACTCCTAAGCGCGACTGCTACGCTAGAGGTCCTGGGTTCGATCCCAAGGTCGAGCAAAGTGTTATTGGGTTTTTCTATGAAATTCTCATTAGCAGCTCGGAATCTGGATTTGTGCCCGGTTAATGGCAACAGGCTCGCCCCCTATTACATGGGACCTAAAACATACCGGTGAAATGTGGGTGTACATTACACCTCTGCCTAACCCTTTGGAGAATACAGGCGCGTCAGTATTATGTTATGCTATGATATTTATTAATTAGGAATTTTATTTTTATGATAAATATTTTCCTATATCAGTTAAAAAGAAACAAGTTATCAAGTTTCAGCAAAAAGTCAACAACAACATATTTTCAGTAACGCTGATCGAAAGATGAGAAGTGAAAACTGCATGGCAAATCTATACAATGTGAGATCAGTTAGTAACTTCACCTGGCTTCATTGCTTTTCAAACCGGAATACTATAATGTTAGAACATTATTGCTTGGTGGCAGAATATAATTATCGCAATGCAATAGTACCACCCCAGACGAATTCTGCAACATGAGCAGAACCTACACCTAGAAAAACATCCACGAAAAAAAGGCCAACATAAAAATACAACATGATATAATTTCATCAGGTACACTCTTAGGTATCAGATTCAGGGTTCACTAAGCTACGAGTAGATAAACTAAATTGGTTATCATAACTATGCAGTAGGTGCTACCAAGGAAGATTAAATCGCTCCAATGACACAAAGTGGCTAAGTGAGACCCTTGTGTGGTTTTAGTCAGTTGGTCACCCAATACGCCAGGGCTGCCCTGAGGACATAGCCCCATAAGATGGTCTGACTAAGTAAAGCAACACCTGCACACTAAGATCTCAGGCGCTATACAACTGGCCAAAGATCGTCCTATATGGAAAGAGATCTTCAAAAAGTTTAGTCGGGCACATCACGATGCTCAACAGTGAGTAAATGACTGAAGCAGCAGTGGTACCCGGTATTATGCACACGCTCAAGAAAAACTCAGGATGAGGAAACCCAGCAGTAAGATTCTAAAACAAAGCCATTCAAAACATCCACGTGGTCCATGCTCTCTTTAGCTGGAGGAGCAGCACACCTCGACGCTCCACATAAGCAATATATGCATTATAATAATAATTATGATGCTAATTAGGTACATAGAGTAAAAAGAATATAATATACGTCTTCCGAAAAATATATCAGGTGAGCGATTTAAATTTATGACTGTACTGACCGAGTAGTCATTGCACTGGACCGTCTTTGCAACACCTAAAAGAGAATTGTACTGTATCTGTAAAGAGTGTTTCTAGACATTTTTCAATCATTGGTAAGATTGAAAAATGTCTAGAAACACTCTGAATTATAATTCCTGAATTATAATTATGATAACTGATAAAATGAAATTGTGAATATATTATAAAACAATAATCAACTATATTTCCAATCACTACTTAATTTAAAAATGTTATTTCAGGGTAATGTGATTCTTATTATGGCAGCACCGAGTCGACCTCCAACCAAACCAACCTATATTTTTTTCTGTCACACTCGTTCAGTTCATTCATTTTATTTGTCAAATTGTCATACGCGTCGCCGATGTGTCAGGGAGCGATCGTTGTATAGTGTGTTATTTGTGTCGTAAATGTGGTTCGATTATGTGATAATGAGAAGACACGCGCTTTACAACATTATAATTAAGTGATGCATGTGTTTTGAGTTTAGTGTCGTGTTAAAAAACGTTGTTTTCATTTGTATGTCATCGGACTCTTCAATATGGCGGCCCCTCGTCACAAATCACAACAGAAAAATATATCTTCGATATTTTCGAAGTTGCATGGGGCGTTCTCGGACGCGGTGTGCCCCACTAAACTTGCTACTGACAAAAGAACATTGGATAAGACTTGGAAACTGATGGATAAAGTGGTGAAACTGTGTCAGCATCATAAGATGAATTTGAAAAACAGTCCGCCGTTTATTCTTGATATCCTGCCGGATACGTACCAGCGTTTGCGTGTTATTTACTCGAAATACGAGGACAATATGCAGGCGTTGAACAGTAACGAACATTTTAATATATTTATAAACAATTTGATGAGGAAGTGTAAGCAGGCTATAAAGTTGTTCAAGGAAGGTAAAGAAAAGATGTTTGATGAGAACTCTCATTATAGGCGTAACTTGACGAAGCTCAGTTTGGTGTTTAGTCACATGCTGAGCGAGTTGAAGGCGATGTTTCCCAACGGCACATTTGCCGGCGACCAGTTTCGCATAACCAAGAGTGATGCTGCCGAGTTTTGGAGGACCAACTTTGGAAACAGGTGAGTTCTAATTAAGTTATCATAGACTAAAACAAATGAGGTCAGAGTCTAGTGTCCTACATACAGTGTCTTCACTAAGAGTTCTAAGCAAGTAGTATGAATACCGGTTAAAATGCATGTGAAAATAAGATAATCACTATCACACACATAATTATAATGTATGACTGAATAAAATAAAATAAACAGGATTGCCTGATTGATTGTAATGTAAAATATTATTTAATAGTAAATATTAAACTCTCTTCTCATTTGTTTGCCTATTGACCTTTACTTGAGAGACAAGAAATACTACATTGAAATTATTAGTTGTGTAGTACATACTTATTTTTAATTTTTAAAACTTGCAACCTACACCACAAGCCATCTTTCTCTCTTTCTATACCTACATTGTCGACTTCTGTGGTCTAGACCACAAACAACATATTCTGTGTTTCACACTGTTTCACTAGTGGTTTGCGTGTCATACTGCTGATCATGAGGTTGTGGTGGTGTTTCTTATGTATTTACAACAAAAAAACTATAAAGTATTATAAACTGTTTTGTTAGGGACTAGACATTTTTGTGTGAAATTGAGCAAGAATATTTATTTATTGCATTTCTACAAAGGAGACGTAAACAAAATTGTCATTTTTTAAATCTTATAGCATTCTATTAACATCCATTAAGGTTGTTGGCATGCCTTACTAGGCCCACAATAGGGGATCCACACTTGCGGGTGTGAATTTACTCACAACATGCAGTAATACCTACTTGGCCCAACAGTAGTGGCTAGATAAATACCATAATCACTACACCAAATGCAGAGACATACCACAGTACTGTTCCACTATTATTCTGATATGATGCCCTCATCCCTTTAGTACCTATCAAACCTTTTCCCATGAGTTCATGATAGGTCTTTTACATAGAAACTTTTTTCCTCAACCTCTGTTACATTTTCCTGCTCCAATGCAGTATTTAGTATACAATATGCATATGCAATGTATAACATTCAATGACATCACAGAATTAATATTTTGTTGTTGTTTCTGAATGAAACCTTAAAGTGGCTAAGTAATTGCAGACACAATAGGTCATTAACTGTTATCAGTCAGCTCTGAATAACACTTGAGGTATGTACTTACCTATGATTTATATTTATTTTATTTTATGTATTAACCGATTTCAAGAAAAAAAGGTGGTTCTCAGTTTCACCTGTACATATTTTGATGCGGTTTTCAGAAAAGCGCATCAAATGCGGTTTTTATATTCTGTAGAAGGTTTTGGTATACAATAAATAGATTCCCCGTAATGTCATCTGTGTGGATCTGTAGTTAAGCGATGTATTAGTTCAACTCGACCATATTTTTACAAACAATGTTTGAAGTTGGTTTTCCTTTCCTAAAAAGTTATTTATTTCTCTTCCTCAAAGGTAACTTAAAATTATGTTAAACAAAAGTAAGATAACTATTATTATTCCTTCGTTCCTATTTAAAACTGAAATACCTACTAGTCACCCTTTAATGAGTACCACTTTTGTTCAGAAAGGTTATGGCCTAGAAACTTGAAATTCGGCAGTTACATAACATTCTGTCACACCTGCATTCTTCAAAGGGTTAGGCAGAGGTTAAATAATGTATACATACAGATCAACAGTATGTTTAAAAGGTCATACATGTAAGCCTATTGCTATTAACCGGAACTAAATCCAAACTCTTTGGTCTATAACCTAATCCCTCTCAATCTGAGAGCAGACCCATGCCTAGCAGTGGGACAGTATATGGGTTGAAATTCTGAGCTGCTACTGACCTGAGCTGCTCATTAAATTGTTCCACAAATTAGTGTTCATAAAATATGTAATATCCATTTTATTAAGGTACTTGTTTCTAATTTATTCCTTCATTGATTCTAATGGTTCAATGTAACTATGCTAGGTCCCCTGGTGGTTAATTATATCTTTATTGAAAAAACATTTTTGTTATCTGTGGAACAGAATCATTACATTAAGTATTTATGTAAATTATTTATATTTTTTATTACAGTGGTAATGGGTATTTTAAAAGTATACTTGAACTACCTATATGAATTTAAAATTAATCTATGCTTTTACTAGTAATATTATTATCTTGCAGTATACAGTAATGCATTAAAAGGTAGGATTTGTTTTAGGCCATTTATGGTGACCACAGTGCAGTTTGTGTTGTTTTTATGGTGTTTTCTGTGTATGAATCTCATTTCTTACCCTATGGTCGACATTGGAATTTGAGGTCACATTCTTTGCAATTCTGACAGATGTTATGCTGTGCTTGTATTGAGCTAAACAAGGAATAAACAGCTTTTCCTACAAAGTCAAAGACAAAATAATTTATTCAAGATAGACCACTTGGTAGTACTTTGTGAACATCATTATTACATTTAAGACAGCCCCCAAAACGCCCGTCCTTCACCGTCTCCTAGTGTTTTAGCTGGGAAAAAGATGCGACGAACGAACTCCCCAGCAACACTCTGTGTATTAATGGTAAAGTTAATAATAAAACTAAATTTTAATGTTGCTAATATGTCAGCCAGTGCACACATTATGTTTTGGCATTGTAGTTAATACTCAAGCATCATTATATTAGTTGCAAGCACCGTGCAAGTGCATGCCGTGATAAAAATCTAACCCAAGCAGCAGTAATTAGACATTTAGCTATCTGCACTAGACTATTGTCATAGAATCTCTCCGACAATTAATACTTAACCATGGTAAACAATGGCGGTATTAATTCTCACATGTCACGCCAGACTTCCTTATTGAATGCTGTAGCTTTCCCATGGGAATAATGCTAACTTTTTGTTTTTGTATTGCTGTACTATCTAGTCTCTGGGATGGTGTTATGAATATAACATCATTATGCTTGTATCCACGTAAAGTTAAACAGATGTGTAGGTACTGATTCTAATGATAAAGTTAGGTCCTATGTACCTAATATGAGGCGGCACTAGTACTTACCCACTTGAGATTACCCATTCATAAAATTGGAAAGGAAATTCATTTTATGAATGGGCAAAATTATCAGCAATTTTATCTGTGAAATCATCAGTTTTTATCAACTGATAAAGTACCTACGATAAGTCAACTTCAATTATTCAGGAAAAAAAAGTCATACAAGTTATGTTTGGCAAGTGAAATTCATAATTCATGATAAGCCCTATCGCCTAATCATTTCCTCTGGTGTATCTTATCAAGGGCAGTAAATATTGTTTCCGTTGAATCGCGATTTGAATGGTTTTTGAACCGGATTTACCTATTGCAATCTTATCTTTGGCGTCTCATGAATTCGTCATTTACTTTGCTGATACGCGCATTTGCCGCCAGCTGATGTCTTTGAACCAAGTACATAGGTACCTAGGTGTGTAAATGTAACATAATGGCTGTTTTTCCGAATTTCAAAAGCTCTTGAACAAGTGTAAAATGTCCAAACTTCAAATAAGGCGACGATAACTGCCAGCGATCGTGAGCGAATAGTTCCTGCGAAAAGCTCTGCTAATTCGCGCAAAATTTAGTCAAATAATAAAGCTAGATGTTATTATTTCCTTCTCTTTAAAAAAATACGTATACTACATAAGAATCGATAATAGTTTTTTTTAATTGTGCAAGTCTCATAAAATTATGCCTGACAGGTAGATTTGTGTGGTTGGCGTTTTTTATAGTAGACTCCTGCAAGTCAAGCTATCCAAAACTGTCCAATTGTCCCAACTGAATATGAACCTTATTGATATGTAATGATTGAGTTGAAAATCCATCAAAGAAATTTGACAGCTTGATAAGCTGTCTCTACATAACTTCACCAATTAATTACATCATAAATACTTAAAATAAACATAATCTAAAATATTCAGATAGCAAATTATTAAGCAGTGATAGCCTAGCGGTATGACCATTGGACTGCCAAGTCGAAGGTCTCGAGTTCGAACCCAAGGCACGCACCTCTGACTTTTCGAATTCATGTGCGTATTAATAATTAATTATCACTCGCTTAAACGGTGAAGGAAAACATCGTGAGGAAACCTGCATACCTTAGAGATTTTTCTCGACGGTTTGTGAAGTTTGCCAACCCGCACTAGGCCAGCGTGGTGGACTATATGAGAGGAGACCCGTGCCCAGCAGTGGGACAGTATAAGGGTTGATGATGTAAATTATTAAGGAAATCCTGTAGTTTAACATATTTTTTCGTTACTCGTTTAGACATGATTTCCAATTTAAAATGATTAAAAGTAGCATATCTGGGCCTTAATGCCTGTTATACGATTTTTTTTCTGGCTGAACTCGTTTGTTTTTTGTCTGTCAAGTTTGGAGTAGATAGAAAGTACTCAAAAAATGTTTTGATGCAGTTGAACCAAAATGAAAAAAAATAAACGTTATCACAAATTGAATAGGATCTAGTTGTTTGCGTGTCTTTCTAAAAGTTCTAAAAATAGGTTTTTCAGAATCAACATTTAGTAAGTACTCTCAATATTTGCAAAGAAAACTAAAACACTAATCTCGATTGCTATAAGTAAACTGAGTATTGAAGACCCACACAGATCTGCCCACACGACTTATTAATATAATATTTGATACGATTATATAAACGAAATGTATAAATGTTTAAAAGGGGACTGAAGCGAAATACGAAGGTCATCATTTAAAATATATTTTTTATTTGATCTTCCCACCTAAAAAAAATGACATAAGAAATATATTTACTAAAACCATCTGGATGGTTTCAAAACTCCTCCACCTGCGCCATGATGTACAACATTAAGTAATGCTCATATAATCCTATTCAACGGAAACGAGTTGATATATGTAACATTAGTGTTGTTCAAACCCATCCAACCATGTCGTTTCCAATCCAGTGACACAACGCCACACAGTCGTGTGCGTTAATCTCAGTCGGTAGCACGATAGTACTTCGCAAACGCTATTGTGCTGATTTAGTTGTCTTTGAATAAGATTCCCTCGGGGCCAGCTTTTGAAAAACCATCAAGATCAACTCAAGTCATTTTAATGGAGAAGATTATGGTTTTCGTAGAAACAAAATGGCATTCCTATACATTTGATGAAATAAAGAAGCTATTAACTCATTTTTAAAAATTATATTATGATCTTCACTTGGTCCCAAGATTGACCCTTGGGAGACCTCTTAAGAATTTCTACTTTTGTAATAAATTTAATTGCTACCGTGACGATTTAAAGTCTTGAATTTCGAGAAAGTAAACTAACTTTTCAGTCACGTTTCGATTAAAAGTAACGACTGTAACGAGACATGAAAGATCGATGGTCATCGATTTATTTCAGTGAAGTTTGATGTTCTCGGAATTGGATTAAAAACCCAATTGGTCACAGTTATGAAAAAGTGTTGGTGCGCAGAACGAATTGGCACTTATTGAATGCTGACGATGTTGTTGATTTTTTCCTTGTTGAACACGCTACGCTACCCTCAAACCTAGAAGGGTTGACTCCAAACCTTTCACGTTATTTCCTGACAAGCCGAGTGAAAGCTTATTTCACCCGAAATTTAATTTGGGAAGAGGTCGTGGTTTTACTTTTGACTATATTTATTTGGATTTTGATATTACTGCTTACCTAACTGCACCCAATGTACGTACTTATTTTATAATTTTCGCCAATGTTATAAAGTAAGAACTGAACACTACGAATGTTCTATTAAATAAATTGGAAGTAATTTTGACTTTTCAATTAATTAAAAATGAGGTTAATGCATTTCAAAGCCACTTCATATTAAAAATGCGTCATCTTATAAGAAGAAACGAAGTGTTTGTACACACCGCTTTTAAATGTGGCAGAGACTAAACAGGTCAAACAGCTAAGCCGAATCTGGGAAATCAGAAAACATTTTAACATTGTACCTTTTCGTGAAATATTTTAATACCTTTTCAACGTTACAGAGGTCATTAGCCAGTAGCAACTCGAAGCATGACGGTCCAACCGTTAGTTTTTGCAGAAAGTCATTAAGGAAGTCTTAAACAGGATGACAGGTGTTCTTTGAACACCTTTTGTAATCATTAAGGGGGAAAGTAAAAGCACTTGAAAGTTTAAAGAGGGTTATAACGACAGAAACGAGTCCGCGAATAAATGAAAATATAAAAATATCAGAGAGTTCATTACCTTTGTAGCTCGTAGAAGTTTTTACGTATGCGAGACGATGAAAGCAATGCGATTTTTTCATTGGTCGCACGTGATTCTTGTGGCAAACAGTTGAATCAATTCAGGACATTATTGGTAAGGTTTTAAGGATGCCTTTGAGATTATTTTTAAAGTTTATTTACGGATATTTTTAAAACAATAATGTAAGAGTATAATGGTATTACGTATGATTGAAGTCTTTTATCGATATTTTTGTTATTATTAATTGTGAGCGGATGGTGACAAAAGGATGCTATAGGTGAACGGATACACAGACATTCCATGCATGTTTGCAATTGATTCCATGATTCCTGTGTTCCGTTTATTCAGTGTTGGAATTATTGCCGGGTATCATTTCCTCTATAATTATGATCATTAGCTGTCTTTTTATATTATTGAGTATCCGGCTGATCTTACCTCTTGCTATGGACGTGTTATTCGTCTTCATACATTGGACCGACAGTAGGTACGATTAGTTTGTGGAAAAAGCTTCCCGCTTAAGTTTTAAAGTGTGCTTGGGGTTCTTTAAAAGGGACGTGAAAGTTTTCCACATGATCGGAAAAGGACACATGATCCTTTTGGGATTTTAAAGTATGATATACTACTATAAAGTGAGCCCGTAGGTTTGTTTGCCGGTTCTGTTTTAAAATAAAAAATATTTTATTTGTATGGTGAACAGAGATTAGCCTCATAGTCATTAACGCAATTAATTTCTTCATTAGCTATAAGTAAGTCAGTTCGGACACATTTTGGTTATACTTGCCCTATCCTGTCAGAGGCGCTGCCTCAGCTAAGATTTGCACTCTTCCATTACAGCTATCTCGAACTTCAAAATGTCACTTCAACTGACAAGTGTAGTCATACACTTGCAGCATTAAGGCAGGACAAGTTAAGACAAGTAGTTGATAGAAATTTATCAGACAACTTCGAGCACGTTGCAGTTTTTCAATTTCGATGTTGATGTTTCAGTGTCATCTTTAACGAGTGTGATGTGCAATAGTGCGTAGTCTCCTGCACTAATCTCAGAAAAAAAATCTTGAGTTGGCTCGGTACAATATAAAAATTAAGTGCTATAATTCAGTGCTCTTTAAGTAGAGCAGTTTTTATTTAAAATATATAAAAACTGCTCCACTTTTAACGACATCTCTATTTAACCCATCTCCGATGATTCAGTCACCACCAAATTCAGGCCAAGTATCCCACGTACAAAAGATAGCGAGGTATACCTGGACTTTATACATAGTTACATTACAAAGTAATATTGATACAAACATACTTAATAACACAGGGCTATCTCCATCACCCGTCGACAGCGGATAGGATAATTATAGGTCTGTTTATTGCCCCAAAAGGGAAAAACAAGTTTCACAATGTCCCATTTACCAAACCACATCTCTATTTTTGTGCAGCAATTTTGTATAAGTGTGATACGTGGCATGTCTATTTCGGGGCTGTATTTTTATATTTCGCGCTATATTTTGCTTCATTATTATTATGACGTCCAAAAAATATGTTTTCGCACGCAAGGTTGACGTCTACACGTAAATCTCGTAATATGTTATTTTTATTATGTCGATTAGGGTAGGTCATTTCTTTTAATACCTACCTAGGTCCATTTTTAATGTAGGTGGGTAAAATAACCTAGAATTTAAGTCTTCACTCTTCTACGTGCGATTGCGAGTGGTTCTTCTCCATCTTTTTAATTAACTGAAATGCCTCGTTACGTAAGTATTACAATAAAATATTATTGTGGCGTATTTCTATTAAATAAATGGATGAAAACCCCAAGCTCAAAAGTGTCATCCCGAACAAATTATGTGACTCAATTCAAGGAAACGTAAGAACAACGTAGGCGATGTGACACCCGTCGGCTCAGCCGCAAATCCGCAATAAAGTAGTTCGTATTCTTACTCATTGTAAATAACTGCAACGTAGTAAGTTTTAGAGTTGGTAAAGCAACCATTATTTTACTGTACCTACTAAAATGACAAGCGTAAGAGCCGCATGATGGTTAGCGGCAACCGCAGCCTAAAGACTCCAGCAGCCACCAGTATAACTCGTTGTCATCTTGGAACTTCAATTGTTGTCTCCTGTCCAGAAATTTCACTGGCTACATTACCCTTCAAACTGGAACAATATTATTGCTTAGCAGCACCATTCTACTTACCTGTTATGCTAATTATTAAATAATTACTGATACTCCAACTGTGAAACTTCTGTGCGAATTCACAAGATCTCCAAAACCAATGACAAATCGACAACTACGCAATACTAAGCTAGTTCATAAATCCAGGATCGCGACGTCACAGCAATCGTCCGTCTGAATGGGGTCATTAAGTATGCCGGATGCATAGAGCAGCAAATAAATGGAGGGTTAGAGAGGGAGTGAACAGACTTCCAAACAATATACAGTTGTGTTAAACGATACTGTGATTTTCAGTATCTTCAGGATTTCGCTATTGCCCAGAAATTGGGTTGCAGATATCTAATGGCAATTATATTGGATGAAATACTGATATTCAGCCACATCTAGTTGGACGGGAAATTGACACCTACATTGTAGTTGGGATGTTAGGACGGTGATGCCAACGATATCTACTGACAGCCTCATAATTGAACTCTGACGTGACGTGCTGCCAGATATAGATAATTTAATGCAAGGGAACCCGGAACAACTATCTGTAGGCTATAAAATACTTATCGCGATCTCGTAAGCAACCGATTGCTTGACCACTGTCAATCGAGCCGCCAAAGTGACTTTTGGTTTCTGAGGCACATACGGTACGTGTGAGTCAATTATTTACAGAGTTACAATTATATACGAGATTTTGAAATTGGCTGAGCTTGTATATAACAACATCATCATCAACCCATATACAGTCCCACTGCTGGGCACGGGTCTCCTATCACAGAATGAGAGATTAGACTAAAGTCCACCACGCTGGTCTAGTTGGCAGCCTTCACACGCCGTCGAGAAAATGTCTAAGGCATGCAGGTTTCCTCACGATGCTTTCCTTCACCCTTTAAGCGAGTGATTATTAATTATTAATACGCACATGATTTCGAAAACTTCCACTAGGCTATCACTGCTATACCTATAGAACAACTGTATTAAACATTAAAAAAAACAAAATAACATAAAGTGAGCATTCCAATCGTTTTCTTCTCCGTGAACGGATGTTTTGAGCGGATAATACCCGGACGGATTCCGTCAGGACGCCAGTTTTAGATAGCGCTTTATTTTTAGTGTTCCGCACCGGAATTGTGTAAACGGAACTGTTGTCGACGTAAATAGCTGTCTAGTCTGGCTTTTAGTAATGATTTTTTGTTGGAATTTTCGTTAATTGAAATGAAGATTTTTTTTCTTTTAGATTAACGAATCTTGGGAAAACTTAAGCCACGCTGACCTAGGAAGATTTTTTTTCTTTTAGATTAACGAATCTTGGGAAAACTTAAGCCACGCTGACCTAGTTCGGGTTTGTAATAACCCTAAAACAAAAGTCCTCTTAAATTAGGCTTCATCTCGATTCTTCACCGTTCAAAACAAGATTCTGATGCTCATAAATTCTTTTCTGGGTACTGGATTTCATTAATCCAATTCTAGTCTACAGGGTTATATTTAAAGCGTTATCCGGTACGAATTCATCAAACCGTAAAATCTAAATTAAAATCCGCACTAAGGTTCTTTAATATTGTCGAAATAAATTGGTTTCTATTTAAAAATATAGCGATTACCGCCATTTTCTCACTACTACTTTAGAGGACGAAAGGTCAAAGTTATAGCTATTTATTAAGTCGTGGCTAGTATTTGAAACGCGATATGGATTGATGGCTTCTCTTAGTAAACAGTGTCAGAATTTTTGGCGAAGGTCCCTGACGATATCGTAGCGTCTACTGAAATATGTTTATTTTTCTTAATTAGTTTGTTATGTATTTAGCCATTAGTTATAAGTTTATTAGCGACAGTATTGATCAGACAAGTATAGAACTTTTTTGAAAAAGTTTTTTTTTTGTAACTGTGTTCCATTATAGATACATGATCTGAAAAAGAAAGATTGGGAGAAAGATGAGAAAATTCTGTAATAAATTGGGTCCATCTTCGACATGACATAAAAAACATACTATTACGCTTGTATTGCCCTAAAGTTTAGGCGAAAGTGTTCTAGTATACTCCCACAGGTCGCGGGTATGTTTGGCTCCTATGTAATAGGGGAATCTCATAGAAAAACCTAATAACACTGCTCGATATGATTGACTAGGTAATACAACCATTTTATCGGCATAATATAATAGTTTCCACCAAGTTTCCATCATTGCCCATAATTTCCCGCTGGCATCTAACTCAAATATTGGATTCTAACGCTATCAAGTTCAGGAAATTAAACCCTTAAAGTTATGAAACCATTTTCGTTGATGTTTGAATTCTTATTTTCATATGTAACTATTTTACTGGAGCTAAATCACAGCAGTAAATGAGAAAATACAATGTGAACTAGAAATTTAATATCATTGAGTTTATTGACTTTGTATCTGTTTAGTAAAAACAAAAAGTTCTTCAGCTAAATTAAACCCTTTGGAGGCATTACCAAAATATTGCTATCGTCTCAAGACACTTTGATTGTTAGTTTAAAAACTTTGTAACGCTTTTGAAAACAATAGCTGATGTTTTGAGATCAAAGAGGCTACTGAAAACTCTTTGATAGAGAAACAGGTTTCATACATATTGTGAGGTACTCTTTGCTCATGAGAGAACAATATTTAATGTACTCTTTGGTGTCCTATATACAATCGTTACTGATTATAATCAATGTTACTGTCAACCAAAACAACCACACCAAGGAGAAATTTATTTACTTGACCTACCAAAATACCCAACACTGATTTCATGGGCTTAGTATTTTAACCAACCAATTTCCCCCATTAAATCAAAATCTGACGAATGGTTTCTCCTTTTCATTTTCCTTCATTGACGTATACACTCATATACGACTCTACAAACCAAGTGTAGGCCATGTTTCCCTGTCCCCAAGGCTTCAACTGAGTACATCTATAACAAACGAAGTAATTTATCGTTAGGGTGGGTATATATTGTTATCTTGTTTGTTCAGCTATACTTTTATTAATACGGTAGGTATAGGAAAAACGCGGTGTTTGCGTAACGCTGTCTATCGTCGTGATGTTTGAGGAAATTGACTTTTAGTCCAAAATATATTTGTATGACGTGCTTAAAAAGAAAAAAAAAAGGCGTGAAGGATAACCTTATCGATTCTGCAATTAAGTAAATATTATATACACTAGTAGGATGTTTTTTTTTCGTATTTATTATAAAATCATTATTTTGAAATAATTTACTAATTTTTTCAACCTAGAACTGATTCTTTGATTGTTTATAGGTTGAAAAGTAAAAAGAATTTTAAATCAATAACACGCAAGGTCAAAGAGTCAAGAACCATGAAATCAAATATTATAATCATTGCAAGAGCTTTTTAAATGATGGCAGTTATATAATAATTAAAATTAAGTATGACGAACATTGTGTAACAAAATGCCAAAAATATACAAAAAGATAGTTAGAAGGTAAGGTGGCATCGTTCGACATTGAACTAACTGTAAAGTAAGTTGTGTCGGTTGAAAAGCAAAAACTTGCATTTCAATAGGTGTTACTGACGTCACCATAAAGACGTAAATTCAGTATGTGAAGGAAAAAATCGACATGATGGGTAGGTATCGCGGTGGCTTAGTGGTCATAGCGTCTGGTGTACCTAACCAGAAGACGCAGGTTCAAATCCTGCCCGCGGTCCAATTTTTCCTTTTGTTAAAATCTTAGCATGGAAAATGCCAAAAATATACAAAAAGATACTTTTTTCGCTTGTGGGTAGTTGTGTGGTCAACACAAAGAAAAAGTCACTCCCTATTTTAAATTTAATATTTAATAATTTTAATATATTTATTTACATTTTAAATATATTTTTAATGAAATAATATAATTTACCTGCTGGTCAAGTGTTATCCTTACTATAACTCCAATATAATACAATAAACACAATGGATTCACTAAAAAACTCACTGATGGAGATCACAGAAATGTTTCATTCACGGATGGCTGAGTTTGAAGGAGAACTGCAGAAGGTGCCTACACCCAGCACCACATCAAGCCTGGCTACAGAATTCTCGTTGTTCAGGAAATTCATCACCCAAGCTCTAGGTAGTCTCCAACAACAAGTGGAAATGCTTGCTCGCGGGGTGGATGCCATAGAAATGCGGAGCCGAAGGAAGATCCTCCTGCTTCATGGTGTCACTGAAGAGCAGAAGGAAGACACCACTACAGTGCTCACAGAAGTGATCCAGAACAGGCTACAGTTGAGTGAATTTGCTGTTGGTGATATTAGCCGGTGTCATCGTATGGGTCGTGCTGTACCAAATAAGACAAGGCCTATTTTATTTAAGTTACGTTGCCTTAAAGTCCGAGACAGTATTTGGTTTGCCAAAGCCAAATTGAAGGGTCAGGGCTTCACTATATCCGAGTTTCTCACAAAAGGGCGGCATGATGTACTTCTAGCTGCGAGAGCGAAATTTGGCGTTTCGAAAAGCTGGACCAAGGCTGGTAGTGTGTTTGTTCTCGGTCATGATGGTAAGCGCCAGCGGGTCGAAACTATCGCTGAATTGAACAGGATTGTGTCGGCTCCAGTAGAATCCAATCCCATACCGATTGCCGCAGTAAAGTCCACGGCTACGTCGAAGGCTAAGCGTGCTACATCTTCGAAGAAGTGATCCTCGCATTCAACTTTGTAGCTAACTTGTCCGGGTAGGTTTAGTTTTAGATTCCATTATCTCTTATTATGTTTATTTTGAGGGTATACTGCTTTCAACATTATATTCTCATTACTTTGAACACTATGTTCACTTTTAAATTTGATTGGGTAGGTTTTTATTTACCCTACAGAATATTTAAATTTTCTAATGAAATGTACGTAATAAAAAATAAACCACTTTCATGTTGTGACAATGACTAAATATTGACATTGTCAATGTCATGGTAGCACTGCACGTCTGCACGGTTCAGCGCAACGCCGCGTTCCGTTTCAGCAGTGGTTTAGTTTTGAAATGTTAAGCACTACATTATTTTTAGTTTACTTTATTTTTCTTTTTATTTGTTTTAACTACCCGGACATATTTCATATTTTATTTTATTATTTAAATTGTTTATTTGTGATGTATTTTTCATTTTAATTGATAACACTCAACCGGCAGGTGGACTCTTTGAGTTTGTTATTGTTTTTAATTTTTATTTTTGTTTGTATTATTTTATATAAGTATTCCTAATTATTATTAGGAATCCTTGTATTTATATTATTTATTGTATATCGTATTTAGTTTATTTATAATAGTTATTTAAATGTCTATATATAGCAGCGACAATGACAGTTTTTACTCTTGTTCAAGCTTAGATAATAGTTTTACTAGCGTTCCTTCACTTGCAGACACTCTAAAGTCACAGTTTACCGATGTTCCCAAAAATTTTAATGTTGTTCACATAAATGCCCAAAGCATTCCGGCTCATTTCCCCGATATTCTGGCGACTTTTGACTGTAAAAATCTTCATGCTATTCTTGTTTCCGAATCTTGGCTTAAGCCATGTCTCCCTTCGACTGCCTACTCTCTGCCCGGCTTTCAACTAATTCGAAATGACCGCACGGTTGGTGGTGGTGGTGGTGTTGCCATATACCTTCGTACGCACATCTCTTTTTCAGTTATTAATGTGTCAGCACAGCCACCACCGTCTAATGCTGGCGAACATCTTTTCATTGAAGTCGAATTGAACCACTCTAAACTACTCCTTGGTGTTTACTATAGTCCTTCCCTACGTGTTAACTTCTTCTCTTCATTTGAAAATTTACTAGAAATGCTTATCCCCTCTTACAGTCATAGCATAATCATGGGTGACTTTAATACATGCCTACTTAAAAATGATCATCGCTCTTCTTCTCTTATTTCCATTCTAAATTCAAATAATTTGTCTATTCTTCCTCTAAATTCCACTCATCATTATCCTAACTGTACTCCCTCACTACTTGACCTAATTTTTGTTTCATCTACTGATCGCGTCGCTAAGCATGGTCAATGTTCAGCTGATGCATTCTCCTATCATGATCTTCTTTTTTTATCTTACAAAATTCGCACTCCTAAAATGAGATCCAAAATATTAATGCAGCGCAACTTTGGCGCAATTGACATGAACTGTCTTCGTGAGGATACCATGAACATAGATTGGACGTCACTTTACGCCTCTACATCGGTTGACGAACAGCTGAATATTTTCACAAATGAACTCATACAATTATATGACTGTCATGCACCCGTTCGTGCCGTCAAAGTAAAACATTTGCCGTCGCCATGGCTTACAGATGAGATCAGAGCTTTAATAAATAAAAAAGCGACGGCAAAATCGAAATTTAAGGGTCGACCGTCAGATGCTCATAGGGAAACCTATACTTCAATACGCAATCACTGCAATAAAGTGTGTAGGAATGCTCAACGCCAACATATTCACAACTCTGTTCAAAATGGAGATCCAGCTAAAATCTGGAAATTTCTAAGATCAATGGGGGTCGGAAAATCTCGCCAAGAGACAGTCCCAAAAGATTTGAACATCAATGCTCTCAATAGTCATTTTACTGCTTCGTCCAATTTCGATAGGACAACAAAATCTAATACCTTGAGCTATCTTTCATCTCTTCCGGCTCCCAGCTTTCCCTCATTTTCTTTTAGTCCTTTGTCTGAATGTGATGTTAAACAGACTGTAATATCAATTACGTCCAACGCAGTTGGCAGTGACAGTATCAGCCGTAATATGATCCTTCCTGTGCTTGACATTATCCTCCCACTTATCTGTCATATCCTTAATTATTCCATCTACAGCGGTGTCTTCCCATGTGCATGGAAAGACGCCAAAGTAATTCCGTTACCCAAAAAATCTAATCCTACATCCTTCTCTGAGTTTCGTCCTATATCCATTTTACCATTCCTTTCCAAAGTCCTTGAACGATTGGTTTACAATCAATTGAGTGTTTTCCTTTCTAAAAATAACCTTCTCAATCCTTTCCAATCTGGTTTTCGACCTGGTCATAGCACCACAACAGCTCTCGTTAATATTACGGATGATATAAGGGCGGGCATGGAAAGCAGTAATCTTACGGTTCTGGCATTGCTAGATTTTAGTAATGCCTTTAATTCTGTAGATTTCGATGTTTTGCTTGGCATATTGCGGTCTATTAACATATCTCCATCGGCGATTGACTGGTTTCACAGTTACCTGTTCGGTCGTCGGCAAAGTATTTGCATTGAGGATGCCTCATCTTCTGTAAGCAATATTTCTGCCGGCGTACCACAGGGTGGCGTTTTATCCCCTCTGCTTTTCGCAATTTTTATAAATTCTATCTCCCATCAACTACTTTCTTCCTTTCACCTTTATGCAGATGACCTTCAAATATACTTCCGGGCTCCCTTAAGTAATCTGACGGAAGCGATTTCTACAGTCACTAAAGATCTAGCCCGCATAAGCGACTGGAGTAAGAAGTTTGGTCTTACTCTAAATCCAACGAAGACGCAGGTTATTGTGGTGGGTAGTTCAAGGATGATCTCCAGAATCGATTGGAAGACTCTTCCACAAGTTTCTCTAGACAACATCCCAATACCTTATAGCGACAAAGTAAAAAACTTGGGCATATATATCGATAGAGACTTTTCTTGGAATGTTCAAATGCAAGAGGTTAGTCGTAGGCTGTTTGCCTCTGCTGCGACTTTAAAAAGATTGCGTAATTTCTTGCCAACTGCGACCAAGGTTGCGCTCGCTCAATCACTTCTTCTTCCCATCCTTGATTATGCTGACGTCAGTTATCTTGATCTTACAGAAGATCAGCTAAATAAACTTGAGCGCCTTCAAAATTTTTGTATAAGGTTCATATTTGGTTTACGTAAATATGACCATGTCTCTGAATTCCGTGAAAAACTCAAGTGGCTTCCTATCCGCCTTCGCCGGAATGCTCATATACTATCCCTACTTTATAATGTGCTGTTCCACCCTTCGACCCCTTCTTACCTCAAGAATCGCTTCGAGTTCCTAGGTGACACTCACTCAAGATTTCTACGGTCATCGGATAATCTGATACTCAAAATGCCAATGCATTCCACTACATTTTTCGGCAAATCCTTTGCCGTTCAGGCTGCTCGTTTGTGGAATGCGTTGCCAGTAACAATTAGGCGTGCTCAAACACTCCCAGTTTTTAAAAGGCTTGTGAAGGAACATTATTTATCGTTATAATTCATTTTAGCTATTGTAATTATTTGTTGCATATAAATGTGCAGGTATATGTTTTAATATTGATTAGTATATATTTATATATGTATGTATGTGTTTTAATATGTATTGGTATATATTATGTTATTAATATGTATTTATTGATATATGTATATATATATAATATTTACTTGTATATTATATTAATACCTAGGTATGTATGTAATAATTCTCATGTTTTTGTATTTTTATTTTTGTTTAAAACTCAAACACCCATTTTTTTTTTTATGGTTGCACCATTAACAACCCTACTATTGTCCAGTGCAGTTGTGTCCATCCAAAGGTAGCCTGGAAGAAATCGCCGACCGCGATAAGGCCGCCCATTGTATATCTATTGTCTTCAAAATAAGTATGTCTGTAAAATATTAATTCCTTGGTGTACAATAAAGAATATATAAATATAAATAAATAAATAAAAAAGATTGTGTAACAATATAATTACTTACAGAACAGTTACAAAAATAGTTTTTTAGCTATTGACTGTAAATTATGGCTATCATTAAATTACATGTATTATTTTGCAGTACCATTACATTGTGAATATTTGAGATTATTTCGTGATTCATTACGTAGGTAACATTTTTGCAATTTAATGATTCATCATCATCATTCTCGGCTTGTATTATCCCACTGCTGGATAAGCCTCCTTTCTATTATGCCAACCTTCTCTGTCCCTTTCCTCACTCATCCCGTTTGCTCCTATTACCTTTTTCATGTCATCAACCCACCTCGTCGCCGGATGTCCTACGCTTCGCTTGCCTATTCTAGGATTCAATCTGTAACAAACTTACTTCACTCTACCATCGTGTCTCCTTGCCAGGTGTCATTTAATGATTGATTGATCATTATTAAGCACATAATCATCAAGTTTTTTCTAAAGACCCACAAGAATCCCAGCACAGTGGCTCCTTAGTCGCGAGTACAATACAACTTGTCAAAGTTTGACACTTGCCATCTTCAACCAAGTTTTTGCGTGATTAGTTGAAGCTTTTGATGCCACAGTTTATGACAGCGTCGGATAAAATGCTACATTATTACTCTGGATCTGTTATATTCTCGTCTTTTCATCTTGGAGTTCTTATGAACCTTTCATCAGGTCATAATTAAGTATTCTTAATGCCTAGTTTTGGGAATTTGGGTGCTCTTTACATCATGCATGCATACTAATAATTATTGATATTGTCTTGACCTTATCAAGCTATGAAATCCGGTCTGCACTAACAATTGGTTGAATAGGTAGTTCAAAGTGGTTATATTTGCATTGACGATTGTCAGTTCACATCCTGTTCGAGTTTTATTTTTGACTCCTTCTGAACTTCATGTGAACAAGATTTGAAATTATATATCAATAGAAATCTTTGTTATAAAACAAAAATTTCTATTGATATATAATTTCAAATCTTATAAATGACGATGTTGCTTTTTAATGCTAGCTATATCATACTGATGATATTTCTTGATGTAATTTTTCCTTCTATTGTATCTGTTCAGCGACGCTGGAGCAGGAATTGTGACTCCATTATATTTTTTCTTTGCGATAAATGCAACATTGAAAACAATATTACGTTTTATGTCTATTCGTTAGAGTTCTCAAACTGGTATGTTATGAAACAGTTACTTGCACATCATAAGTTATTATTGGAGCTATTTTATAACGCACTTAAACGTTAACGGCGCTCGTGATCGAGTAAATGTCAAGTTGTGTGCTGACATTTGAGATCGTCCAGTCGCTTGGAAAATGTGGTACATCGATATGGTCTAAGGTGTTCAAGGCTTTGTCTTTGGAGAGGCTAGTAGCAATGGCATCACTGTGCACTATACTAAGTATAACGTGAGCCTTGCTTTGCCTATTATTAAATGTAACATTTCGGATAGCAGTCTTGTGCATGTCGGATTGGTATTCTAGCAAATCTGCTGCATTGCATGTCTACATGTCTTATCGAACGTCCACCACTAAATATCACACGGCCTTTCACAATATTTGCAACTGTGAACGGTCCTTGACTTTCTCGGTCTTTCACTTAGTGAACGGATTTGTAAGAATACATAAAATCAGAATCAGCCTCGATTTCTATTCAACTTCCAACTGGATCTTAAAAACGAATAAATAAATCTAACCATATTTTAATTTTGTTCTATTTGTACATTACTTTAAGTAGTACCTAACCACGAAGTCTTAATATCAATTGATTTACGTGAACTATTACTCCCACGCAAAAATTAACTGCGAATACGTAATAGGTTATCTGTGACATTATAACCCATTTCATTTCATTTACCACTTACATATTAAGGACCTTCCAACGTTGAAGATTGTTGACATAATCAGATCTGCGCCAAGATATGAAAGGGTACTATATTTACATATATACTATAATATATATTATGCTATTCTATCCTATCCAACCTCTGACTTTTCGAATTCATGTACGTATTAAAAATTAATTATCACTCGCTGAAACGGTGAAGGAAAACATCGTGAGGAAACTCTAACGTATGCAACGTTAGAGATTTTCTCGACGGTTTTTGAAGTCTGCCAAGCCGCAGTAGGCCAGCGTGGTGGACTAATAGCCTAATCCCTCTCAATAAGAGAGCAGACCCGTGCCCAGCAGTGGGACTATATGGGTTGATGATGATGATGATATTATGCTATAAAGTACATACTTTATTCATTGTATTTCTCTACAGAGCTGGAAGGAAATCTGTACAATCAAGTTGTGGTACTCCGTGATAATGTCAAAACATTCCTTTTAGTTGTATTGTTTAAATTAAACCACTGAAGTATCAAAATATTCTCGGCGCACTGTCCGAATTCATTCATAAAACATCCATTGATAAATTCAAATGAAGTCCTTGATGTTGGTGTTCAACGGGAGAGTTAAACCGTTTGATAATTCTTTTATCCCATCGACTGATTCGGGATGAAAAACAATTTTACCGCCTTTTATCGGATTTTACTGATAGCTTTTATTTCGTATCTCTTTTTTTTTGTTTCATGGCTGGAATTATCGGGTCCGTGTTTTGGATATATTTGGTATTAAAGCTTATCAATTGTGGTTATATTAATTATGACGTTAAAGTCGTTTTGTTCTTTAGACTTTTCCTTTTTTGTCATTTTAAGACTTCCGTGACCTCTCCAATCATAAATTTAACACATACAAATAATTGTCTGCAGACTGATTTTGCTTTGCTTTGTCGTCCTGTGTGGTTTTTAGTATTAATTATGTTATAATATTATATACTTCTGTACCTTATTACATAATATTCTGCCTGTAATCTTATACAATATAAAAATGAAACCCTGATTCCCTTGATCACGCCATAACCTGAGATCGACTTTACCGATTTCATTCATCTTTTTAGTTTCATACTTTGTAGAAGGGTCTTACGAAAAAAAACATTTGCGCAGGAAATTGGAAATTTGAAATTAGAAAACTTAACGAATAGTTACTTTTTATTCAGCTAAAGTCCACGTAGACGAAGTCGCGGGCAGATGCTAGTAGGTTATACAATTAGCTTGTAAATTTTAGCACGTAATGTATGTACTTGGATAGTGTAGTTGAGTACGCTATACTATTTATTTAAATTAGGTCTAAATAGTGCTCACAACGAAGTGAATGTAGAAAAAAAATTTACTTAGTGATCAGTGTAGGTGGAATATGTCACTGGAATACATTACTTCATAAGATATGTGCTAAATCATTCAAAATTACTCGACATATACTTATAGCTGGCCCTAATTTTATCTTTCGTAGATCAGAAATGGAACACGTACATGTAAATATATCTTCCAGTGACGTTATTACTTACGTCATACACCTTTACGGCGCATTTTTTTGCGCTTCTTATATTTATTATGTCTCAAGAACTAGAGAGAAAAAAAACACATTTTCATCTTTTTAGTAAGTGTCACAAAATTGAACTCATGAAGGATTAAACGATGATACCAAGATTGTCTAGGTCTAATAACAAAATTGTGTCCACAACTTTCGAAAATACAATCTACCATGGATTTTCTATTTTGGAGAGTAAGCGTCTACATTATACCTATCTTCTCTTTCAGTCAATCGAGATGCTCTTGAGAATAAAGTCATTTTCAGTCCCTCCAATGTTCATAGATAAAAATATCGTTGCTGATTCCCGCTAAGCAATAAATCAATTGAGTCCGTCTGTATGAACTTGACCCCTCGTAAAATTGTAACGATACGCTCCGCTTGCAATTTTGAAAACATCCCGCTCTCAGTCGAATGTCGGCTTTGTCTTCAGCAGTTTAAATCCGAATCTGGATTAACATCATTAAGGGATTTCAGTTGAGTTTCCACGTCATACTATTTACGACCTTAATACGTATTTTATTGGGCTCAGTGTTACTTGTGGAAGGTTTAGCGTTCATTGATTCCTTTATTCTACCTTGCGTCTTGAATGAAATATTTTTGCTACCATTGTAGGTACTTCATATGTGTCGTACTGGACTCGTGCCAAGGGATTTCCGTTATAGAATACAAACGCCACTTTTATATTTTTTTTAGTTTTTGTTATTTATGTTTTATTGTTCTCAATTCGGATGTACTTATAATAACGAGTGTGAGTATTTGGAAAGAGCGGTTTTATCCTAGGAATAGCATTTATTTGATCCACTGCATTCAAAATGGCCAAGAAAGCTTTTATTACTTTAGAAACTTGTTGGTATATTTTGTTTATATCTTGTATTTTTTTATTTCTATCAAAATGGGATTTGGTATTTTTCGCTTTACTTATGTTTATTTTACACAACATTTAATAACGTATTGGGTACCTATGAGGGTGTGATCAATGCACCTAGTGTAATGGTGCATTGATCACACCCTCAAATGATCTTGATATAGTCTACTATTAGATAAAACACTTATTTTTACGGATTTTATCGCATTTACAAAATTTAATTTATATTTTTTCTTTGATATTGTTTAATGTTCGACGTTTCGTATCGTTTACAGCATTCATGCTCATGAGTAAAACGAGTATGGTACCTTTTTACTAGTAACTTTCTTTCATTGCTTGTGAAATTATGCATTCTGAATATAACCTCCTTTCTTTGATACCAATCAGTGTCCCATATTATACCAGTTTCGTTTAAATTGTAACAAGGCTTTTCACTAATCATGTTTTATCATCCTTGGATTTCAAAAGAATAATGTTCTTTACGAGGTTTAGATAATCCTAACGAGGATTATAACGAGATTTATAACACCACTATCAATACAACTTAAACTGCTATCAGCGTCTTTGATACAGGTTTATGGACAATAATCGCGTAACGGAGGACCAAGTGCAGATCGAGTGCCGGTTATTTATAGTTAATTAATAAATCAATACCAAGATTAAGAAATATGGTTAACTGGTTACTGGTATTTCAGCTGTATCACTGGTTAACGTGGAGAATGTTTAAGATTTATTACTTTTAAAGATTTCACAATTTTGCATCTTTGTGTAAGCACATATCTGAGTACTAGAAATGTGATAATCAGTCTTTTAATTGTGTATTGGTGCATTTGGTATAGTATGAAAAGTTACTTTAAATCTTAGTGAACTTTTATGAACTATTATACGACTCTTGAATCGAATACAATATTTCTCCTGTATGGCAATTCCATAGTTTTTAATCATAGTTTTTCTTACTGTCTGAAACGTCGTTCTTGTTAAATACAACAGACACTAACCAGCTAAGCTACCGAGACCACTGCCTGTGATGTCGAATTTATCTTACAAATTCTACGTCTTAAGGTGAATTTTTGGTATTAGAGATCGATATAATCTCTCTTCACTCACCCACAAAGATCAAATCCTCATCAAAACTAGTCCAAATGTTTTCCTCGGTTTTCTTTTATAAATTATTCTGATCATGATTATTTATGATGAAATTAATATTACTAGCATACAACTTTTTGTAGCCCTAGTTGCCGGTCCTGGAATAGTACTTAACACTAGAATACGAACGTGATGCATTGACAAGATAGTCAAGCAGTGAAGGAAACTTAAGGTAAAAGTTAATGCAGGATGTATAAAAATAATTCATATTTCCAATTTCCATCCATATCACCGCCAAACTCATTCATAACCTCGAATAAAGAATCTCGATCAGAAACATACAAGTCTTAATATATTTCTTATTCGTCAAATATCCACTCACTTTTCACGTCAGTGAATATCGTCTAATATATTATGACGTAATAGTAAACGAAATATATAAAAATGCGTACATTTGAACTTAATCTACGTATTTATAGCGGCAGGAAATATATATGATTGTCTATCGTAACTCGCCCTTGAATCGACTTTCGCGGTTTTGATCGCCCGCTCGCTCATGAATGGTAGAGTTTCATTGATACATAGCGTATGGGCGTGTCTTGTATATTAATATCTTATTCGACGCACACGTATCGATAAACGCTTATCATTCATTCTGTTTGATTCCATTCATAATATTGATGGTCTGGCACAAAATATTTGCTTTGCCTTTTTGTTTCTTCCGTTCTTACTAGATCATATAGTTTCTTCATCCCGCTACTCCTTGATCAGTGGTTCTTCTGTAAGCTAGGACCTGTGACATGAAGCTCAGGCGTGTCTCCAAAAATAATGTAATTATCAAATTAAAAATAAAGCCGTAGAAAATTGATGAATAGGAGAAAAACTAAGAAGTGTGGCCTAATTAATTAACTTATTGGCAGTTTGACGACCGAGATTGAAAAATACTTTGACAATTTTCAACCAAATTTGTTTACTATGAAACGTGCCTTGTTTTTTATAAAAACAATATTCAGTGTGTTGTTGCGCAGTATTATTCCGCAGAATAAATCAATCATTGTTATGTGTGTCAAACTTTTTCCCTCGGGTTTTGTAAATCATTAAGTAATCATATTAATATTATGGAAAGGAAAGTTTCGCGTGTTAAGGGTTGACCTAAAAGAAAATCAGATTATATAACTGAATAATCTGTTATGATATAAACAGTAGGTATAAGCTATATTAAGAGCCGGACACTGCGCACTATAAAACAATAACAGTAAAACTCTGATAGGTACAGGATATCCTGTACCTATCAGAGTTTATTTCTGGACATACACCTCTTACAATACTTTTCCGCCTTCCGCAATCAGTACGATTCCAACCTTGTCCAAGTCTGTCGGCTCTGGTGCTTCCTGCTTTGCGTTTATTGAATCTCTGTGTAGATTTTAGGGATCTTCTACTTCTACTTCACATTGTTGGTCAGACACCGCCAATTCTCACGTTAGTCACTCTCAATCTATCATTCTTTTTTAAATTCAAATTATTCATATTTTATGTCATTCTTTAAGTACTTAAGATAGCCTACTCTGCGAATTCGTTGATGAAAGTACAATTTCTATTGTATTTTTTGCTATATCACCATTGATTAATAGATTAGATTGCCCATGAAATTCAAGTGCCTAACTTAGCTTTACTTTCAAATTCACATACCATCCTGTATGGTTTGCATTTATATTTCACTAATTAGAACTAAGAAACTGCAGCGGCTAAAAACAAAACAATCACACGAAATGCAAGTTCACCAGGCTAAATGGCGACCATTTTTTTCGTTACGAAGGAATCCAGGGTCTGAATAGGACAGGATGATCAACCTGCTCAGTATAATTATGACCAAGCTCTCTGACGTTCATCAGGACATGTGTCATAGGCTAACTATGATGATGTTTGTATTAGGAGCATACTAAGAACTTAAAGCTAGTAAGTAAGTAAGTAGATGTGTGTTTCAGGTAGTGTATCTGTTAGAAACTAGGCCATCCATTATTTACTACGAAACCCATTTATGAATTTCTCACTTCAGGAACGAATGGTTGTCGAATTCGCCCCATTCAGATTTTCACCCCATGACGCATTTCTCTATCGCGAAAACAACCGCAATTACGCTAGATGTTTCTTCCATGAAAAATTTGAAGGGCGTGGGATGATAGGAAACTTACAATTCCGGTTTTCTGTTTTTCTTCTACTTGTAAAACAACAAGGAAATGTAAATACTTATATTCTTTGTTTTTACAAAGTCAGTAAATAGTAAACAACAGATTTCGTATGAATTTCTCGTATCAAGGTTGATATAGTTTTACATAAATCACTAGTAATAAATCTAAATCCGTTTTCGCATCATAATGGTTTTACGAACATGCAATTTTCTTTGCGGGGTTTTTTATTTCTTAGAAACCAAGTTTATTACAGAAACTGAATGTTTATGGAGTTTCTCGTTGATAGATCGATTCGGATTGTTTGTTTTCTAACTTTATGCTTTTACATTATTATAATGTTTTGCTGCGGATGTGTGGATTTCTGAGTGAATTAGTTTTATGTATAATTTATGAACATTATCTATGTGCAAATACACTTAAGCGCATGAAGATATTTTGCGGCTGAATATTGAAATGCCATTTGCAGGAGTTGATCTTGTAGTGGTATGAACGTTTTGTTTATCTGAGACACAAAACTTTAAATCCATCTCATCAAACGCTGATACATTTTGTATAGGAAACAAAAACTAATATCAATTAAGTAAGAATTTAAAATATATTTTCAGTGTGATCAAAGGTTATACTATAATTAATTTGTTATCAACTAATTAATTTTGACACGCATGATAACATTTCCTTTAATGTTACTGATATAAAAGATAATAAATAATCTTTGAAGTTTATGCAATAGGTTTAGCGGAAAGAAACCATTCACCAGAAAACTTAATATCATTAGATGAATAGGGGCTTATTTTACTTTGATGACTTTAAAAATAAAAAGGCACAAGGGTAAGTTGATACTCATTATCTCTGTTACTTTTTCGCGGCTACACTCCTAAATCAATTTTAATGAGGCATAATACCAAGATAACCAGTACTTATAGGTACTGTACTTATCTACATCAAGGACGAAGATGATGGCGGAAGCTAGTAAGTACTAAACATCCAGAAATAAGAAATCGAAGTTTTATCACCACGTGCCCACGCAAGATCAGCCGTCATAATCTCGAAACACCATTGTAACACCATAAAATTGCCACATACTGGTGAAGTGTTGAGGTATCAATAAAATTTCGGATGTTTGGAATCAACCCACACCAGGTTATTACCAGCCCAGGATGTTACTATTTGATAAAACGCAACTACGCGCGTGGGATATCGGTTGATTGTTTACGTCCTTTCCCGACGCCATCTTGAATTTTTGTGTTTTATTTTCACGATTCAATGAGCGATTTGGTTGAATGAATGAGTCAGCGTGAGAATCGTTTGAGCCAATTGCGAGCAATTGAGATAAAAAAAACATTTGCGAATCGGATGTTGCACTTTTTGTCGGGTAACCTCGCTTTTTCATGAGATAAACGTAACATGACAATATCGCGCTTGTAACTAAAGGGTAAGGCAGATAGCCAAAATTCCCCGATATGTTTTAGGTCCAATGTAATAAGGGGCGAGTCTGTGGCTATTCATCAGGCAAAAAAAAACTAAAAAAAGACTTATTAGAGAATTTTAAAATTGCCTGGGAATCCGGTGATGTGAATACTTAAAGTTGCGTAAAATTGAAAGCTCTGGGGTTAATTATTACCATTTTCATGAAAAAAAAAAAAACAACAGGATTGATCCTGATTATTTTCTGCTCCCAGGCCCTTAATAGCACATATTTGTAATTCGTATGTACGTGTCGTCTGCAGATGAAAAGAAAGAAAATATGTTTCTTTTTGTTATCCTCCAAACAACAGAATTAATTTGGTCGCTATAGAAGCACCTACCTATAGTACTAATAGATGGAAAATACACAACACAGTTTCACGCAATCAACAGATGGGGTTTCTTTGGAAAAAATATAGCTTATCTTCTCAGAATTGGTATACAAAGTATAATTAATACAGATATTGGGGCATAAATATAAACAAAGAAAAAGTAAGATAAAAATAATATGTTTATTTGCAAGGATGTGGTATATAAGCTGGTATTCCATTAGTTTCCACCACTGAAAAGGGCATAGGTACGATAAATAAACCATCAATGGCTTAAATAATAATATCTCGAGAATCTCGAGAATTTAATGCCAGCTGTACAAAAATGGCGCCCAATTTCTGTACCTTGTACCTGAAACGAATTAAAATTAAGTAAAGCAGTCGCGATTTCAATAATTCTCTCAAGACATTCTAAAATATGATTAATTACCTACATCAAAAAGCACGTGCTATCTATTAATACCTTACCCGACAGTGCGACAGTTTCTGTCTAGACTAAATACCTGGCCAGTATGAATGGTCGCAACTCACACATTCGCTGTATTGTACGCGCACAACCTTGCACGAGAAACTTGCCAATCGGATGTTACTATTTTTGTTTAGTAGGTCATTAAACGAAACGGGCGCTTGCTGGCACGTTTTTGGGGTTGGTAAGTATTTTTACGATTGTTGTTGCTGTTGGTAGCCCTGAACTGGAAATGGAAGTTGACGAGGATCTCTATATCAACGTAACAGTTACGCCGTCTAGAAGCGACCATGACGTCATCGAATCCTACATTAGACAGGCATCAGTTGTGTGACTGCCACGTATAGACGCCTGGGGCCTGCCAGAGAATATTATCCGTCTAGTAGAAGAAATTCTTCTAAAGAAAGAGACTCACTTTTATCTCTATTAGAACGATATACTTATACCATTACACGTTTAGATTGTTCTTCTGCAGATAATTAAACATAAATTTGTTACAAAGTATATTATGAGAAGCACAAACTTGATTCTATGTATTCGAAGCTGGTAGATAGGAAAGAAGTACTTAGGCTTCAATTGTGTTACCGTAACTATTTCGCAACTTGGCAACGATCTGATGTGCTTAGTTTTATGAACTTTCGCCACACCTGTCTTTAATTTTGTTAATTAATTAAAACATGCTAACCGCAAATGTGGCCATGACTTTCGAGTAATATGTGTATAGCATGAATTCTGTTTAGCATTACTGATAAGTATGTAGTCCTTCTTAATTACATCTATAAGCTTATTATCTTGTTTCTAATCAATAGGAACAATGACAATTTAAGTCTATGTGCCGATTTAGTTAAATAAATGTTTCCTGATGTAAACGTTTAGAAAGGTCAAAAGAACAACAGTTTCGTAAACTTCGTAAAAGGTCAGGCACAGGATGACTTTTCTGTAAAATTAATGTTTATAAATCTTAAAATCAGGAACAATTCCGGTAAGTGACAAGAAGCTTTGAGCTTTTGAAAAATAATAAATAGGAGCAATCACGTCCATCCAATTTTATGTAAACACCAGTACCTACGGTTTATATTAAACTCTGAACAGAATTAATTGGACCGAGAACGTTCACGAATGAAGGGCGCTGTGGCATAAATTGGCGCAAAATTGTGTGTTTGACATGTGAAATCAAGACCGATTGATTCCCACCAGTTCATTGAAAATATTCCCAACGCCACAAAGAGTAAAAAAGGACAATGTATGGAAGCAGTTTGTGCGTCGATGATAAATGCAACGCATTTAAAGCAAACAAAACGAACTTTACATTTAGTCTCACGCCGTCATACTGGCTTCGGACATTTTTCAACTGAAGACAATATGTTTCTGATTGGTTACTAAGAATTATTTTGGTAGTAAGTTTTATTTAGAGTACTTTTGTTGTGGTCGTCTTCTATAATTTCAGCAGGTAATAAGCCAGTCGGCATACTGATCTACAAGTGTCTTGTTATTGTTTCTAAGCAAAAGGATAATTTTAATTAAGAAAACTTTAAAACTGATCATGATCTCATCACTGATTTCTGAATCATTAATCTATTTTGCTGTAACACTGCTGGGCACGGGTCTGATGCCGCTGGGTAGACGTTACACACCGTTGAGAAACAGTCCAATGTTGATATCGCTACGCTATTGGTTCCTCCAAACAAAACACTGATTCCTATTGCCAATCGTGTCTCTATCTATCATTTGAAAGTTGACTGATTTGCTCTTCGCGCAGAAAAAAATATTCGTATACTTACAGAATAAACATACTTATTCATATCCTGGAAGGGTAGGACAGAAGAACAATATTGGGGCCGATGATTAATGATGTGTATTTAAATGCAAAAATAAGTCAATTAAGTGCCCTCCATTTGTTTGCTTTTAGCATCGGATGTGAAAAGGACCTTTTCCAATCGACAACAGTGTCAATGTTTGTAGTAGAAGATAGGTACTGTTTGCATTATTTTCTTTTATAAATTGAATGAATGAAAACTGTAGCTGCTATTTGAAAGTCATTGAGAAATATCACCAGTAAATTATGGACTGGAAATTAAATAAAGAACTGAACGGAAAAAAGAAGAATCAAGACAATTATTTTCCGATTGTTTGTTTTACTTCTTATTATTGTAATTAGTGCCTGATACAACCTGGTTTTCCATGTAAAATATATAAATATTTCCATAAAAACAAATATTGCACATTCATTTATCATCAACACTTACAAAAACAAACAAAATAAATATGTACGTACGCATTCAAAATAAACAGTGCAACTCATCGTAACGCAAAGGTCATGCACTGTTCAGCCTCCCGCAAAAAGAGTAAAGAGGCGGGACCGGTAATGGTCGCGTTCAGCGTCATCTGCTCGACGCTCACTGTTTCCGCCGCGGCCATGTTGAATTTATGGCGGCTAAAAGTATCAGCATCCGTGTCACGCTTGTTATAAATCTGAGAAAATTGAGTTGTAAGTCATTGGCGAGTAATACAGGACTGAAGATAAGATTATTGCAATCTCCGCTTCTCCTCAAAACGTCTCCTGATGTCATCTTAAGATATTATAACGGTAGTCGTGTTACAGTAGCAATTAATACAACAGCGAAACTAATCACAGGAAGATCAAACTTGTTGTAGAATTAATGGTATGTTCCGGAATAAATATCATTGTCCTTTTATCCAAATTAATGAGCTGTAATTTATAAATAAAATCCGAGTAGTTGATAAAATCATTCAATGCTCAATGACCCATCACTATAAAGGCTGAATGCAGTTTCCCACCAAAAGAATAAAAAGATGACCGGTAATGGACGCGTTCAGAGTCTGTTCGGCGCTATGAGCGCATACGTCCGGTTCCGCTGCAGCCATTTTGAATTTATGGTATCTTCATGGCGGTTATCCTGTATCACGTCATCATATCTATGGGATGCCTATGTTGTAATGGTGTTTAATTTAATTAATGAGGGATCTTCAATATGAAGTCATATATCTTGTCTTTTCAGTCGTCCACAATCGTAAACAAAAGGAAAACTTTGTCATAGCGGTTTACCTACTACTATCTCTATACTATTGTTTTCTACAGACGATAGTAAACAATTACAGGAAAGGTATAGATATAAAAATAAACAATTCCGCCTTGAATCTTAAAATAACCGATTAATGCATCGATTTCGATAACTATGTGAACTGAATCGCGTGTTCAATGTTCGCAAGACGTTTCTTTGTTCGGATATTAAGTATAGCTCTAATTAGAATCGTTTCGCCGACAATAGGTATGCTGCATGATTGTTCTGAGAACAACGAAGAGATGTTTATTTTTTTATGCGATACACGCCTTTGTGTTTTTCGGTTTGCATGTAGATGTAGGAATTTTTGTTAAGATTTGTATGTGTACGTACTTATGTGTGTGTAGCAATGGTTTATGCTTTTCCCTTGGGAATATTGCGTTGAGAATTTAGACGGCTGCTAACACGTCAATCCCAAATAAGTCATAATATCCCTTGAACACAATTTTTTATCGTCTCTATGACGCAGTTTTACTCTACGGATAACTTTTGCAAAACTAATTTATCTGCTTAAGTTTCATCAGTTTGTTGAGAGAGTTAACACCTGCTTAGTGAGAAGTGTCACTGCTTTATAAAGTTTTAACTACGCTTAACGAAATGCGAAATATAAATCCAGCCAGCAGTGCAGCGATTTCCAGCAATTAAAGAAAAATTAGATGTCATATCGTTTTATATTGTACGTCGTGTTTTATGCCAAAAGTTCCTTAATATTTAGGGATAACTAGAAAAATATTTATCGACTGATTTAAAAACAAATTGAATGATCATGTAATATCTTTTAAATTAAGCATCAGCGAAAATTCAATATGGCAACTGATCTAAGGAACACGCTGTCTTTGTTAAAAACGCAGTTGCATCAGTACCACACAATGCTCTTGCGCAAGCGCTAAGTGATATTGCTAAGTTATATGCACTTGTTTCGATCTTGCGCAAAATTTGTGGTAATTGCTTAAAAAAGTAGTCTGATTCAGATTCTGTTTATATTCGTCAGGCTTCCTTAAACAGTAACTTAAAAACCCATTACTTTTACTAAAAAGTAATGGGTTTTTAAGTTACTGTTTTAGGAAGCCTGACTTTAAGTAATTTCCTTAGAGCATGTAAGTAGTTGCATTAGTATGCAACTACTTACATGCTCTAAGGAAATTACTTAAAGTGGCTTGCAAGGTCTTTTGATACCCATATTGTCTACCTATTCATATTACAAATTCTGCTCATATCCTCTGTAGCTACCATTCTTTATAAAATTAGCAAATATTATCATATTCATTAGCTACTATTTTATCTGCGTTGGTAAATGCATGACTGCGTGGACGTTGCGTGTCCGATGCGCTTGTTAGTCTTAATTTTGCAATACTTAGGCATTATCTGTAATTTTGCTTTTATCCTCAACGCTGAACAAGTCTCTAAATCATATCTAGCGAGTAAAATGATTCAATTGTCAATTGCAAAGTCGTTTTTTACATTTTTCGGGCCCACAAATTGAGGTTCTCAGAAAGATTTATTGAAACTCAAGCGTTTACGAATAAAACTTGATATTTAAAATATTTAAGCTTAAACGTTGACAATGATAAATTTCTTCTCATCCAAGGAAACTTAATAATTCTAAATATGAGCCTCTCAATAATATTTATATTCAAGTTTTAGAAGAAGACAGATTCTACCCAAGACGTTGAAAGATTAAACAACGATGATTTTCTAAGACAACTTTGAATAATGAATCAAAGGCTACTTGTTAATTAAACAGCCTCTCGGGGCGATGGGTCTACGCCTGTTATCTTTGTTAATATTCTCACATGTATATTATGAAATCCCAACTTTATCCATGGTTACAAAGGATTTAATTTTCTTTGATAAAAGTAGGTTTTAACATTAAATTTCTTATCGTATACTTTGACGTATAATCCTCATATTCGGTTAGAATAAACGGCTTATTCTGTTGCAGGCTTAGCAAAATTAAGTTTTGTGTAATCTCATGGGTTACTTTATTAAATGCCTTATTTTTTTACTGTATCTAATAGAACTTTTACTTTCTCCTTTACATGAAAACAAACCTGCAAGTAAGCAATCGTGTACAATTCGAAAAAACTCTGAGACGGTCCTTAGAGTATTGTAGTCCTGACTCCCAAATTGAAAATAAAACCCCAATATTGATTCAACTGCGACGTAAAAGGAATTGTTTGACGAAGGCTCAATGTGAGTGTGGTGTCGCGGAGCAAGACTAGGTACTTGTCCCTCTTCAGTGACTTGTTTTCTTGGAGGGAACATATTTTATAATAGTGATTTGAGTATACTTAATTCAAATGTTATACCAACCTTAAAGCGAAATGCTACTTATTATCACTAATCAGAGCCATACACCGTTGTAAAAACTTGAAAGTTAATTGCAGGTCCATACGTGCAATGCCAAAAATGGATATCTTTTAACATTAACCCCTAAAGACTATGGAACAAGAAATTCATGGTAATGAAAGCAAATAAAACATGTAATGTCGAGTCCTCAGTATTTTGCAAGTTCTGATTTCCAAATTGAAAACCTAACCTAATATTGATTCAACCGAGACGAAAAATAATTGACTAACAGTATTAATATTGCTCCCGTTCAATTTATTCCGTTACCGTAACAGTAATTCTTGTCCCCCCTTGGGCGAACATATTCGGAATAATTTCTCCAGAGAATCCGAAAGCTAGGGGCAAGCGACTGTGAAATTTATCTTTGTGATTTATTTAGCGATTGCGTTCGATATTTCGGGCGTTTAGCACTGTTGGACATTAAAGGGACTTTAATGTTGGCATCTAGAAGTTCGTTTGAGCCTCGATGAGCCCTTAGAAATTGTAAGTGATATTATGACGTCTACTTGTTATGTTGGTTCATGTAGGAATTTCTATTGTAATCTGAATTTACAGAATAATTGTGCAATTTTGGTCATATATTTAGTTGGTAGTGGTTTTTATTTAGTTACATAGTGATTTGTGTTTAGTCGGTAGATAATAAATAGTTCATTACTCATATAAGCTTAAAATAATACACGTTTTTTATAACATATGTTTTTATATTTGTTACAGGTATGCACAAATTGACACTACTTCAAAGCACAAGTGTCTCCTATAGGAGTAAGGTTTGTGTCAACAATTTAATGTTAAATGCTTTATTTAATATTATTTCGACGCGATTATCGTCCTTGACTTTTATAAATTAGATATGAATATTATTTTATATTTAAAATATACTTCAGCGATCGATTTTACTCACCCAAACATTGGAAATGTCTTCTATACTAAAATTGGTTTCTACTTTTGCATGCCCTTTACTACCAAATGCAATACCATTGACTCTTTTAACCTTTGGATGGGGAAGACAAGTATGGTGCAGACTAATAATATTATTTTTATAATTTCATGACTGAACAATTGTATTTGAACAAGAGCAAGTTTATAATAAGCTGCTAGCAAGGAGCCAGCAACAGTGCTGTGTGGTGTCGATACCGCAAACTCCACATCAACGTGAAAGTTGAGCTAACTTTGTCATGTACATAGTTATAATATTAAAGCCATGTAACACGATAGGTACTGAGCTATAAAGTAATGGTGCTGAGGTTTCAATATATTGATGGTAAGGTAAGCAATGATTCGGTGTTATAGTAGCAGTTACAGAGTGATTATAGCATTGTAGTATCAATGGCACTCGAGTAAAATGCTTACTACCTCTCACAGTTTAAAAAAATATGTCCTCAATTTGTTTGCTTTTTTTCTCGTTAATGTCTTATGAAAGACACTTTTTTTTAATCAATCAATAATGTTGTTACATAGGTTCAGTAATTTTGAACCAGCTTCAATGATATTTCTGTTTGTCAATTTACCGATGATGTTACTATACTTGCAAGTCGAAGAAAGTGTGTGAATATACATAATTATGTAGTTGCTTAAGAACGACTAGAAAGTTTTTGAAAATCCACACTAGGTGCACTACACACAGACTAAGAATTGTGTTAATATGTCTAGGTCCTTATCATTTTCAAATGGCCCGAATGATTCAGTTATTTACCCTGTAAAGTACCTCGTACTAACCTCCACACTAGGATTCCCTGTACTGTGGAGACTAGTATCTTCTTTCATTCAAAATAAGGAAAATTAATTTCTATTTAGAATTACTTAGTGCGAACAATATTGTGAAGTATTATGTTTAAAGCATATTATTATTTAACGTTACGGTGTCAAATCTGTAGTATAGAACACTGCTGGAGTGTAATTTAAGATTAACAGCTTAAATCAAAATAGGGAAGAAAGGTCGAGTCTAGGTCCACGGTTCCAAATTAGTCGTTTCCTAATGGAGAAGAACCGGCAAGAAGATCTATGGATACTCTTTTCAATTATAGTTCTTTACAATGATGTTTGATACAATAATAATAATTGGATATTTACATGAGATAACAATTTATATGGAAGGAATGCTTGCGACAATTATAAATATATATCTACCTAAAATATAGGGCAATAAGATAGGTTAACATAGTCACAACTATTTGTTGCTCTACTGCTACTTTAGTTACAATAGTGTTGGAAACTCGACGCAAACTCATTTATCTATGTGCTTTATGAAGATTAGTTCAAGTTTAGCGTCTGTGGATAGTGTTACTTTAGTTGTCTCACCCCTTTCATTAAATAATGTCTTTAGCTCCGAAACTTAATTTATATCCACGGTTTGTTCTATTATGAGCTGGATAAAATACAAGTTTATCGATTCCTTAAATCTTTCAGAAGCTGAGATCTCTAAATAATGCTTTGAGCTACACGATGACTGATGAATGCGTACCGTCAGTAAAGACTGGTCAACTCAAAGCTGTTATGGCTCTTTCATCAAAAGGTCCAGTTCAGATTTGCCTACATTGTAAAACACATCTGATAAGCATTGAATACTGTTGCTGTCTGGAATTTAAAGAGTGTGATTATCTGAGTTTGTTTCGGCGGTTCTTCTTAGAGGTTTCAGATAGGAAACACCGGCGCCATCTAGTATTAATTAAATATTGACTTGTAAAAGTGTCTTTAAAAATTTGAGAGACCTATGGGTCCAACTCCACGCAGGGTCGCAGATGATGCTGAAAATTTTGATGTACCTTTTTTTCATCATCTATAAACTGTTTGACCTCACTGCGAGAAATTTTGTTCATGATTACCATGGTCAAGCCATTGACTTGGAGATTCTGTCAATTTTTTTTTCTGTAAATATGTTTTAATTTATTCTGTCCACCAATTCCAGTCTGTTTCATTAATGGAGTTTGTTAAATGAATGTTTTACTGTGTTAGCGTCTTCGTTCTATTTTCAAAGCGCTGTTTTTCCTTTGTCTCATTAAGCTGTAGTAATTACAGCCAACCTTTTGTTTAACAGTCTCGTTATTAGGTTCGTTACGTAAATGTCATATTCTTTTGTACCGTGTAATAACTTTTTCTTCCAATCCGAAATTTCTTTAGGTTCTCCTTGTATTAATATGATAGATTTGCCTGCAGAAGTTTCAAGGCAGTACGTGTCGCTTGTGTTTGTCAATGAGAGTTGCATTATAAGCATCCGGGCTCTTTTACATAAATGATGATGGCATCCGACTGCCGAAAATATTAATGATATGAAAAATAAAATGTTTTAGGATTGTCGTCATTGTCTTTACGCCGAAACAAAATCGGAAATCGCGGTCTCTTTATGCGAGTCTTAACAATGTTTGCATATTTGCCCAAACCACCTACTTTGTATGCCATTTATTGTGTTAATGCCAATGGCAATTATAAAAAAAATATACGCTTGCCAGGATCTAGTGATCCGTTCTATCTGTATCAGCCCTACTCTTTTATTGCGTTCCAAATTGTTCTGTCGATTTGTTTATTTCGAGTTTCCAAAGGGTTGTGTTAAAAGGACATTTACTTGAATTCCGTGCGTGCTTCATTAGACCTGAATGATTGGGCTTACCATCAGGTAAAACTAGGGCCAAATGCATTCAAGTCAAGAATAAAAAATCCTATTTCAGTAAACTAATACTCGCTTTAAAAAAAGAGCAAAGTATGTAAGAATCGTAGCAAGTAGCGTTCTTTAGTTTCTGCCTACGTAATGTATGTATGTAAATAATAAACCAGAGTTGGGAAAAAGTAGAAATAAGTATAGACACATAAAATAAATAATCCCTACTACCTTACTAACATTTTAAATGCGAAAGTAACTCTATCTGTCTGTTACGCTTTCACGACAAAACCGCTAACCGATTTTGGTGAGATTTGGTACGGTGTGGATTAGACCTTGCAGAAGGGCATAGGCTACATTTTAACTTAAAACGCTCTTTGGGTTGCTGGTGAAACCGTGGGCAACACCTAGTATTACAATAAAAAGAGAGATATAATATTTTTTAAATACTTTAAATAAATCGCAAACCTAAATGGCTCACTGGCCAAACGTGAGCCTCTGGTATCGTTCAATGTAGTTGACTTTCTGTACATGCTTTATCATTGCACGCGGTTCCTTTGACAATGGTAAAATCGTATTATTACTATCAGGATTTTACGTGTACAAGATTCTGGTGGGATATTGTGTCATGTTGTTGTAATCATCAGGTTTTACTTTATCCTTGTAAGGACGTGTAGACAGGTTCTTTGTTACATTTTGATGTAAATGCCGACGTGGGTTGGCTTGTTGGCATGTTGGATCCATCTCTGTGAAGTAGAGCTGTAATGGAAAACACAAATATTGAATTCTGAAGCAAAGGATTTTTAGTGTTTACTATTGAAACCTTTATTTCATTGACTATAAATAATCATGTTCACTTACTAGTTCATAAACATAACATACCATCATGCCTGTATTCCCGAATGGCTTAGCAGAGGTGTACCAATGTACACCCACAGTGCGCCGGTATGTTTTAGGTCTCATGTGCAGCCTATTTCTGATTCATTTAATGTCAAAATATATTGGATCGTTCAGCATATCTGGTATGTATCTGCCAAAAAGGTATTTATTTTATTTATTTACTTAAAGGAAAGCTTACAGTCTAATAAAAACATATGGATAACTCTATAACTAAAAATGTTGCTAATAACAAGCTCTCACAAATAATCTTACAAGCACATGTTACTTAGACTAGACTACATAGAGAGATGAAGATTAAAAATACAATCTTATTACAATCAAACTACACAAAAGAAATGTGAAATAAAAGATTTTGCTTGAGGTTAGAGTTTTCACCGGTCGGGCAAGGCAGCGAAAAACCTTTCATCCGTCTTCTCACTGAACTCGAACTGCTACAGAATAAGTCGATTTCTATTTTAGATGATAAGTTATTAAATTGTCTTGCACTGCGCAAAAAGAAAGCATTACGTCTGTAGTTTACTGAAACAAATGGTATGTCCAACAGAGGTCGCTGTCTAAGGCCCAATTGATTTGTCCGCAGTCTTATGTTTTTAAGAAGATCGGGGCAATCAATTGTACCATTTGCAATGTTAATAAGGAAACATATATCGTTGACAGAACGTCTGTACTGCAACGGTAGGAAATGGAACCGATGACATCGATCACTATAATCTAATGAGGTCTGACGTGCTTTAAACTCTAAGTACCTAAGAAACTTTTTCTGAATGCCTTCAATGCGGGACACATAGATTTGGTACAGTGGGTTCCATACTTGGGTATTTCATATAAAACACGTTCAGAATCACTAGTCTAGTATATTCTAGTCTAGTTTGATCTTTATCTTCTAAACTGTCAATTACCTACCTGCAGTATGCTCATTCCATGAAAATCGTAACTAAATTAATGTTGACTAGTTCCGAAACTCATTAAGTTAATATCACTCCGGTGTATCACCCGCAATATTGCTCAAACAGTCCCAATAGACAGCTTTCCAACTTGACACTTATTCACAAAGGACAAGATAAGCGCCTGACACTCCGTTTTTCATTCTGACATTGGCACGGAAATTCGTGACTGTCGATTACCCCATAATACCGCCATAGAGCTATTATGGTAACGTAATGTTGGTACAAGTTTCGCATGGAATGTTGGGAAGTCACCGCAGTTATGTCTTCATTATAGAGTTTGTTGTACACGGATTTTTGGAGTATTCGTACGGCGGTTTTGCGCTGTTATAATTGCGTTTTGTTACAGTCACTGGACGAGTTAAGTTTTCTCTTCAGAATTTCTAGAATATTTTGGTTCCGCTAGTTTTTAGACACAGAACAGCGCAACAAGATGCTTAAAGATAAACCAAAAACTATTAGTTATAGAGTTTTTGAAGAGAGAATGGAACAGCTGCTAAAAGCAGCCGAGTTGGTGCAATTTTTAAACTGAGTCAAGTAGTTTTAACCAAAAAGGACCGCACTTACTGGATCCTCTTTTGATAAATGGATTAAGACGAAGAAACTAGGTAAATCACTTACAGCGAACAAACCTTATTTAATTTTCCACTCCAACCTGTTCCGATTTTACTTCACAATTACATCTTAAGTGGGTTGGACACGGCAGACTTCCTCAGTTGTCAATCCACGAATTACCACAAGTAATTACTTTCACTTCCCTGATTGATCACAATCTGTTTTGTAACAACGGAGCCAGATTGGCGTTGAAACTTATTTGTGATTTACGGATAAACAGCTGAATGGCCATGGAAACTTGGTATATGATAAAAGATATGTATTTGTTCCTGCCTCCACGAGTAAATGTAGAAACACATCACCTAACTGCTGAACTGCTCCTCTCCCCTCCCACACAGCTATGAAACTGCTGTGTTGACTGCTAGCTTGTTGAATGTATCTGTCTAATGAAATATTAATAATAATTTATTTGTATTAACATCTTTACAAGAAAGTAAATTTACAATCATCAATTCCCTGGCTCCTAAAAGGAGTGTTTTTTTAAATTCTGTTTTTATTTAGAGGCTTTTATTAAAATAACATGTCAGCCCCATCGTATCTTTTAACAATATTTAGAGTCGAAAAGTTATTCATTAAGAACTGTAATTAAATGGCACAACTTTTTTGTAACTTCCGAATATGGTGTAGACAAAATAGATAAAAGGAGTGTGTGTGGTGAAAATATTCAATGTACCTAAGTATTACAAAGAAATAGCATTTAATTACGGTTGCCATCCAACGGAGCCGATAGTTTTTCTATTACTTTGGGAACTGTAAAAATTGAAAATCCAATACTTCAGGACCGAAAATAATTGGAGTCCGGAAGTAACTAAAAGGGCTCTGGGCAGTGTTCCAGGCATAGTTAGGGACATGACATCCACGGCTCTCGAAACCAAATAACAACATAAAAATACACTGAAAAATAGAGAGAATTGGTTTAGTTTAAATTAAATAGGTAGGTAGGTACTTATATCGCTTTCCATATTCCTTCATAAAAACTGGGCCTGAAGCTTTTGCTTTGAAATTTGAAAACACAGTATTTATGCCAGTAATATAATCTCCTCAATTCAGCACTGCCTGGTGCCTTTTCAATAAAGCGCTGGTATTCCCGAACAATTCACTGCCGGTACGTACCACCGGTTGTGAGGTGACTTTTATGATTGCTCTATTTATTATCTGCAGTTTCTGAAACCTATATAATTATAGAAGCGACGATTCGATCACAGATTATTTTCAAAAAATAAAATGGCTAAAATATTTAAATATACTACTAATGTAGATTGCTTTTAAAGTGTAGACATCAATGCGAGGTACAGGAAGACTGATATTTTATCATTTTCATTTGATTAACGTTAGTTGTTTATTTAGAGAATTAAATAATTAAGACCAACATATTTTCTGTTACTTCAGCTCAATGAGTTATACTGGAAAGTCGGTAGGATTATATCTTGTCTTCTCAAAATATAATAAATAAATAATACAATTACAAGCATTTGTGGAATTATTCCTGGAAGCCATCTTTTTATACCGACCTGTATTCTTTTCAACGCGCGTGTAAATAACTTCGGCTTCCCGTAGATTTTTTCACTTAACGCCTCTCGCATTTTCGCTCCACGTGGAAGCTCAAAGTGTTTTTTTATTTTGTTTTTCTATAACTTCTAGACAATTATGGTCGACCTACAACGCGTGTAATCCTATAATGGGTGCGCAATACCAAGCGGAAGATTTGTTTTTCTTCGAAGTTCTATGAACTTTGATACATACCATTTATTTGTCACAAATTTATACTATCCATTCACTTAATATTTATTATATGTACTATTAAGCACAAATGACTGAAGTGACTAATGATAATTCTAAATCTAGGTAAGAGTAAAACCACTTGCATCACCATATTCTCAGCGTCTTAAATTGCTTCGAAAACATCCTCTCTCCTCCAGGGAATGTCTTAAATTTAGCAACTTAATAACTCGTGTTTGTGACAAAAAGTCAAAGTAATGTTTTATTTCAATTAGACCATTAAAATAGACTACTTTGTCGACCATGCTTCAAAAAAGGTGGGTCTTATGGAGAAGACTTATTATACAACATCATCATTTACGTAAACATTCAACAGTTCAATTAAAAGCCTCCAATAAAAAAAATTTAAAACTTAATATATCTTCAAAAGGAGTTTTTAATAAACCCTTCAGTTCTTAATTTGATGATGGAACGTCAAGTTGACTAAAATTTATTACTTGAAAGGGCTCATTAAGTAAGAAGTTATCGCTACTGTATACTGTATTAATTCAAAACGTCACAGTAGTGGGGTAAAGTCATATGACGGAGAACAGAAAATCAACTCTGGGCAATGCAATACCAATATCACCTGGTGCTTTTTGGAGTCAAAATAACCAGAAATAAAATAATAATCTCCGAACACTGGTAGCATTTTGCTCGATCGAACTACCAAATATTTGGCCACTGGATAACAGTATGGAGCCGATGATTCATTTTATTTTATATTAAACCATCCAATGAAAATAAAAATCCTATTGGCAAGTTATTAGAAGAGGGTCCCTAGCTTTCTTCAAGACATTTCAGTTTCAGCAGTGTTAATTTATTTATAAGACGAATTTAGGACCGTGTATAAAAAATTCAAAGCCTCGTAGTCTGACAGCCGGCCTTAATGTATAATTTCTTATTCAGTATTTAGTTGATTCCATGAAAACAATTCTCGCATTTCCGTCTTGCTGTGTTGTTGAAATGAGGATTTTCCGTCCTTAGTATTTTTCTTTGATTTAACAGCTCAGCTCTTGCAGACGGAGCAATCAACACTGTTCTTTATCCTCTGGCTTTTGTTTGTTCTCTTGAAACAATATGTTTCGGGTTTTTAAAACTTGTAATTCTACCACTTCGTCGCTTGCCTTCAATAATATTAAATACTGATATTTACCTACATCTAGGTTTCATCTTAAGTTTGAAAACAGATAAGAATAGATTTCTGCATGAATCTGCTTTTTGGTGAGCTGTAAATAAAACCTTACCCACATCGCTGTTCGAGTCTGTAATTGAATTCATAGCCGCGTTGTGTTGGGGCCGCTAGGGGTTGATTGTGGTAGTTTTATTAAACTATCAGTCAGTTTGTCTGATATTTTGAAACATTTATTAGAAGTCTAGTAATTCATTTGAGTATTTTTATAATTTCCACGTGATTTAAATCTGCTGCAGGAGTCCATTCGGGTGATCATGAGTTAGAGGTAGTCTCTAACTTCTATAAACTCATTTAGAAAGTCAGTCACAGTGCAGCGACTCGGACAAACCACAATTGATGTCAACTAAAATCATATATGACAGCTTCTAAAAGGAAAAAATATTCTATCGTGTCAACCATATTTGTAAGATTTAGTCTGATAAAATGCAACAGCTAGATTCATTTTATGTCTCTTATATCGGCGCTTACAGTCATTAGCCACAAGGAATGCGACTAAATGCCAATAGCCGGTTTGATCAGTCGCTGACACCAAAAAATGAGACAATAAAAAACTCGATACTTATTGCTATGCGCTTAAAAGGCAATCGTGCTTTTTATTATTTAACATATCTTGATACAGCATTAGCCATTTAAGTATAACTATATCACAAACATAAATGCACGTAAATGTTTCCAATAAAATCTCCACTCTTTTTGTAAAGGATTCCGGGAGCAGTCGTTTGTACAAGACAAGAAGTTATCATCATTTCATGGAGAACTCCATAGAGTAGTGGCTGCTGTGCGATAGAGAGCCTTATTATTAAGTGAACCAGTAACCATTTTCCTGTGTGGAGAAAGGTGTAGCCAAATTTACCTAGATAAAGCTGATGCGATGTGATGAAATATTGAAACTAATAATATTCATGTCCCAGAATGACCGTATTAGAAGCCATTCCAAAACCACAAACTACTTCCATCTCTAAAACTATTCAGAAATAATAACTTAATAAAATATACTAATAAACCTACTTACTTGAGTGAGCGTTGAGGTTAACATGCCAATGTATTACAATAATATAACTGAAGTCTGTCAGACCGCAGACCACGACATGTGGTTTTTTTTTTGATAGTGTAACAACATACCATTACGACTGGATTTCCAAAAGGTTTAGGCAAAGGTGTACTGAAGTAAACCTTCGGACTTAAGTCCAAAGTATTTTTTAAATGCCACGAAATAGAGAGTGAGCCTATTAGTATTAATCGATACAAATCAAAACGTCGAGCAGCTACCGAGAAGTTAAAATTACTTCATTTTCTTAATATCAGAGTGTTTTCTGCTGACTTATAACTTTTGCAACACAATTACTGGACATTTACAATTAATGGCTACTGGTCAGGAAGTTATGCGTATGTACCCCTTTAATGGATAAACATTGATACATGATTACTATCAATCGTTACTAATCCTATCGAAATCTTCAAAAGAGCCAGTCATACGACATCATACTTCAAAAGAGCCAATTAGCTTCATATCATTCACCATAACAGGTCCCATCGAGTTGTTGACCGATGTATCTATTCCTGTCGTAGTTGCATCGATTGCCAACTACCCATCAGACCTAAGTTGCAATACCAGTTTGCCTGCAAGTCTAACTGTGCCATCTTTACCGTTAACCACAACAATCCAATATAGCTTTTATTGCTACTGGTTTACGACCGCAATTTGCGTGAGACCGAACTGGCTATAAAAATCCGCGGTATAGACAAAAGTACTTGGGGTTTATGTTTATTGGTTTTGTTGTTTTGATTAAAATGGGTACTGTCCCGTCTACAATTGTTGGATGGGTATGTAGGAGTGAACAGTTCATTCTCTTGGCCGATGACTGCGTTTAGCTCCAAGAGTCCAATGTCCGTAGCGTAACGGATGAAAGCAAAATAATTAGTCATTATTCCAGTCATCAAAAACCTTGGACTTCAAAAAGCCTTTGCAGCTAACCCATTCATTGAACTTATTATGCTTTGCGTAAAATCGGAACGAAATCACTTTTCTTGTACTACGAGCACGAGACAGTCGTTTTCTTTTTTGAGATTATAAATGTTTGGAAGTTAGTCATTGCTAACTACAATCTCACATCAAGCGTTGGTGTATGTGGAGAAAATAGCATGAACATTATAATTTTGTAAAACGCTATGCACTCATTTTTAACTTCTAATATCCTTGTTCAAGAGGGCCTATCTTCAAATAACTATCACTGAACCAAGATTGAAGTAATTACATAATCATGAATAGAGAAACATGACACATCGAATGGCTTACCTCATAAAAGCTGCAAGGATATTAGTTTTAGTGGTCGATAAGTAGAGTATATAACTTTATAGCCTGTAAAAGTTCAACATGGTCAGTCTAAGGCATACTTAATAGTGACTTAAACGGTTAGTGGTTTTCAATAAATTAAACGATACGATTTTATTGAAGGGATATTGAATGGTGGGTCTGTTAAATGCTTGTGAGTAGTAGCTACTTCTACAAATCAATTTGTATTATAAATTGCTTGAGATGTTCTTAAAGAAATATTCATGGTATAATGATAGTCTGTTATTACGATAAAACCAGAAGTTAGGATGTGCTTATTTTCCAAATAGTTCTTGTTTTGTAGATTTGGTTGAAACCTTTCCCTATGCCTTTATTGCAGATTGTAATTTCTGTACCCAGACTAGATCTATGACTGATTAATATTTATCACGTTTAACAAATGTAGGTGTACTATACGTTAATATAACCTTACCTAAGTTTGCAAATAAAACAATTTGATTAATAAATGAAACTCGTTCTTTTGCATGATCTGTTTAAAAGATGTTGTAGCTTACCTACTCTTCAGGGTTTGCAGACGTCAAAATATACAATAACATAGGTATACTTGTATATTAAAAATATCACGTCCCTAAAAGCAAATATCCAACAATGTTATCATTTATGCCTGTCTCTTTCCCTCTCATTCATTAAGAAAAGAGAACAGAGTATTGTACCTGTTGGCAGGTTTACGCGAGTTTCATGGCTGCTACGATTACATGCGTTTTATGGTCACATGAGACTTTTACTGCTTTTGTCTTGTGTAAGAGTTTACGGCTCAATCTTACTTTTATTTTCATCCTTTTCACTTCGTTCAGAAAATAGTTATTGACTACGTATGTATGTTAAGTACCTAGGTATTAAGTAGATCATTTTACAAAGTATTTTGCTTTCATTTCTGAGTTGCCTCATAGGCTATCTAGATAAAAGGCTATAAAGTAATTTTAATTTTAGGTCTGGTGGACTGTAACCTTATCTCTCTCAATCTGAGAGGAGACCCGTCCCCAGCAGTGGGAAAGTATATGGGTTGATAATGGTGATGATGATTAAAGTAAATTTGGTCTTCCTACCAATCTATTGATAAATTAAAGAAGTAAGTACTCTTTAATTCATTGATTAAGAGGCTTATTTTGAAGCCACAAATTCAGTGTACAATTACAAACTGATACATGATGAACTGATGAGGAACACGATTACAATTTACTGCTATTTATTCTAAAAACGCGCATCCCTCTTAGCGTTAACAGAATAAATTAACAATAATTCTTCCCTATATGGTCTTATTTGCATACCGTTATAAAATTATCATACGATTAGTTCGGTTCATGTTCAACCCATGTTTGGTTTTATCAATCGATTTCAATCACTCTACCATTATTGGGATCTTTAGTTTCATGATTAACGCTGTTGGTTCGCTGTTCAGAACAGGTGTTTTTGTGAATTAGTTGTTAAAAGGTTTGTAATTGTTGCCTTTGGCCTCGCTTTTTAATTAAACATACATAAGTACTAAACGGATCAGGCTGCGTTTCCACCACAAATGTACGAGGAAACTGAGCGGTGGGCGAGAAAAAAGATCACCAGTTTCAAAAAGGTCAAAAAAGATTATTAACAAATATATGAATGTCACAATAAAAAAAGAAACATAGAAACGTCGGGATTAATAATATCAATATAAAGCGATACAGTCTGTAAAAAGTATAGTTTTATTTAAAAAAATATAAATTTAAAAACAATTCCAAGTGCAAGAGTTCTTCTCAAGAACATCAATACAAAACTAGTTACGACCTACGCATTAGAGGAACTTATAGCGACGTTATAGCAGAGATTTGGCCGCGGAAATATTTTCAGCTTACGCTACGCCAATTATGTCGGGTGTGACCGCGACCTCAACTAATGGATTACGTGCGGTTATATTTTGTAATAGAATAATAATACTTGTATGTGTTGGATGGGCTTTTGATTTTAGTTTGTTGTGAATATGTAGCTATCTTTTAAGTAATCTCTCTATTTGAGTTAGTTAATTGTTCGCTCAAAATCAAGGTTCTTTTAATCAACAAATAAGGCGTGAATTTGAATTAGAATCTATTTCAGGAGAATACTTACTTGACTCGTGGTAACTGCTGCGTGTAATCATTGATTATTTTTTTAGTTCAACGTACACAATTTGATTTCTATAATCTAAAATCATGTGTAAGCCGTTCGCTTGAGACGGTTTTAAGAGATTAGAAACTTTTCCTGATACATAGCGACCGTAAAGTAAATTATATTCCTTTGATAATAGAAGTACGTAAGCGAGTTATAAGACGGATTTACAAAACCGAGGCCCTAAAAAGAATATTAAACGAAAAACGCGCCTACAGTTTCTCATCTCTTTGATAATTTATTTATAATCCCTCTAATCGCCACATTAACTGCGCCTCGCCTACATCAATTTTCCGGCTCTCGGTCAGGTAACGTCAGCTAGGTATACCGTTGGAGATCAAGCGAGATGCGCGCATAACGGTGCACACCATTAATTGATCCATGTAAACGGTGCCGGTAAACGGAATCGCGCACTTGGCTGTACTTAATACTTAGTCTGTAATACGGTAATGTTGTTATTGTTTCTTTGAAGCTGGAATCTTAAGTACTTATTGTTAGAATTGGAAATCTATGGAGAATTGTTTGTAAAAACCCATTGAGAAGACCCCGTTACCATCTCCCGTCTTTATCATCTTTCAAGCTCAATGTTACCATTATACATATAGTAGCTATTGTCTCCGGAATCTAATGGACTTGCAAAATTTCCACACCTACCAAGTATGTAAGTGAAATCGAAATGCTTGGTTTATTAAACACACACACACACACACACACAAATACAAGTCATTATTATATTATTTTTTTATGGACACATTTTAAGTTATAATCCTAGAATTTACCGATTTCAGTTTTTATTTTTGTTACACCAATTATTTCCATGTATGATGGATTTTTCAGACTGTCAACATTTTATTAACTCTAGATGTCTACTTTTTGGTGCCCAAGAGACGGGCCTAGCCTAGTTTGGGACCACATCTTATATATTGTAAAGTTTTATTTGGGAAATAAATTAATATTATTATTATCTCCTTATTTACAAGTTACATATATGCGTACAAGTCATGCTAGTATAAGCGCAATTTATTAATCTACACTATTTATAAAACAAACTATTTTTACTACAAACAAAGCTTACACTTAATTATAAATAAGAGCTACTTGAACGTGTACCTATTCAAGTTATTAATTTCTTAACAGGTTTTGTAATTACCTGGCATTAACCTGATGTATTAAGCCCGAGATAAAATTGAGAAAGAGCATCCCATCAAAAACACTCGTTTAAAAAGACGCAGTTTTATGGAAAATAAATGGAAAAAGATAAGTTTTTTCTGAAGCTTAAGAGCTTAAATGTAACATTGCTAACGATTACGCCTTTGCAAAATAAGTTAATGAGAGATCTCGTTAATAATAGGTCTAAGGTTCTTTAAAAAGGGTCGCTTTGATGTGTTTAAATATCTAACTATACCAACTGTGATTACGACAAACATTGTTAAAAATTCCATAATACTAACAAAAAACGTTTCTATTGCAATGGAAACAGAACCATGTGTAAAATAATTAAGATCCCTAATCGTAAAGCATTGATATTCTAAAATGTAACTGCCTAATTATAAAGGTGTGATGTGTTTACGACTACTTAAAAAGCAGATAACTAATTATGGATGACGTGTAAACGACTGTACTAAATGTGTTAGTAGTCCAGCAGCACCGGTGTGAACTTTCACTACTATGGTCAGGAGGACTCGACCTCGTTGGAGAATTGTAAAGCACAGACTATATCCTGTTTGCAGAAACCTTTTTTTGGACGACTGTTAAGAACAAGGCACCGAAGGGCCGTTTCAGATGTTATTGCATCAAAAAATATCCACCGGTTTTTTTTAAAATTTAATTTAAAAAGAGACTATGATTCTCTGAGTTTGTTTCGGTGTTTCTTCTTAGGGATCGTTATTGTTGAGCTCGGAAATTCCGGCGCCATCTAGATATTCTGTTGCGTGTATCAAGGTTTCTGGCGGGTTCTTATTAAAAGATGCACTGTTGGAGTATATTCCTTTATTTTAATTAAATACTGACTTGTACCTAAGTGTCTTTAAAAGTATTAAAGTTTTTTGAAATTATTATATAGGACCTTAAACATACTGAAGAATTGTGCACATGAGTACACCTCTGCCTAACCTTTCGGGGAATACAGGCGTGATGTATTCTTATGTATGTTTAAGTGACAGTGTCTCAACATTGTCTCATCTATCTTCAAAAAAAATCTTTGAAAGTTATGTATATACTTAATTAAAGAAAATAATATTAAATAAATAAAAATAAACCTAAAAACATATTTTAAGGCAATCGCAAACAATTTTATACCGTGCGAACTATATATGCTCTTACGTAAAATATATTGTGCCTACATCACATAGAGGATCATAACATTCATGTCATTAAAATAAAATATGCATCTAACAAGTTTCATATTTCATGCGTTTGCAGTGGGAAATGTAACATTCCGACAGGTTATGTTGAATATTCAAATTGCATGCGAATAAATTATGCATGTCATGTTGTTCGTTAGGTATCATGTGTGCTAGTGTTGTGCTTAATTAGCAAAGGCAGGGCTGGTTAATTGTTATGCACAGCATATTACGCATATTGCGCTTTTATTAAAAAATTGAAATATAATATTGACACATAACATACCATCCAGCCTGTATTACCCGAAGAGTTAGGCAGAGGAGTAGGTACCAATGTACAGACGCTATCAGGTCAAGCTATCAAAAACTGTCAAATGTTCCTAATTGAACATGAATTTTATTATAATGTACCAACTAAAGTTGAAAATCTATCAAAATTTGACAGATTGGGGTAGTTTGATGTGCTAGCCTCAGTACTTTGTAGGTACACCCATAGTTCGCGGGTTTAGGTCCCATGTAATAGGGGGCTACCTTATTGCTATTCATCATCATCAACCCTTATACTGTCCCACTGCTGGGCACAGGTCTCCTCTCTTATTGTGAGGGATTAGGCTATAGTCCACCACGCTGGCCTAGTGCGGGTTGGCAGACTTAACAACCGTCGAAAAAATCTCTGAAGTTATGCAGTTTTCCTCACATGAATGAAAAGTTAGAGGTGCGTGCCACATGAATTCGAACCTTCGACTTGGCAGTCCAATGGTCATACCTCTAGGCTATCACTGCTTATTGCTATTAACCACAAATCCAAACTCTGAGCTGATACTGGGATTCTCATAGAGAACTCCAATAACACTGCTCGACCTGGGAATAGAATCTGGGAAGAGAGCTCAAGCGTAGCAGTCGCGCTTCCCACTACTAGGATAATCTGGCAATTTTTGTACACATTTGTATTATGTATGTATTTTAAACATAAGTAGGCACGCGTTTATTTTTGGCTCAAAACAAATGCTAAACTCTCGTCTTAAGGGAAATCCCCTGTTTATGAAATGTATGAAAGTACATGTAAGAAATTTTCCTCATGCAAACGTTTCATGCTTACGTTTTTGTTTCAGGTAATTCATGAATTTCACATTTCGTTAACCCGCGGGTATTGTGTTCGAGTCCCTGGTGAGTGTGTTATGCAAAGCTTTTGTTGACGGTGTTTTCAGAGAAATTAAGGTGTTTTGTGTTTAAAAATAATTTTTGAACGAAAGTAAATTGTATGAATTTGGAGCAAAGCTTTTTGCTTCAAGATAATATGGGTATCAGGTTTGCAAATTGTTGGTTGAAATATGTAAATTTACATACATAAAATTTCAGAATGTTACTACTTAAGAATACTTACATATCAAGTAGGTAGATGTAGACTGATACTGGGAGCTTAATATAAAAAATGCATGAAAACAAATATATGTTTTCCTAAAGTGGTCTGCGTTATGGAGGGAAAGCTTCAGGGAATCGTGTCTGGAAGCCCAGCTACCGGGCTTTGAACCAAGTCTTCGCAGCAGTAGGTTGCATTTTAGTTTGATCCATATTACGTGGAACTTAGTCTGCCAACCCGCACTAGGCCAGCGTGGTGGACTATAGCCTAATCCCTCTCAATATGAAAGGAGACCCGTGCCCAGCAGTGGGACAGTATATGGGTTGATGATGATATTACGTGGAAATAAAACCCATACTGCAAAACTGGGTCCTTCCTATGTTTCTAAAGACCAAAACTTAGGGTCATAGAAACAACATTAGCCAGTACACTCCTTTGACGCCGTTTGGCAGGATAACATACATCCCTACTTAACGGTTACCGCTTCAGCTTAAGTACCACGAAAACGTGCCTCCGTAACCATTCGACGGATTAAATCACCCAGTTAATTGCTGTGGCGACAGTCAGTTAAAATTCAGGTCGCGTAAACGCATACGTTAACTAATGCGTAATGTTTTCCCACTTGTTAACCGTATTGCGATTGTCGTAAAGCCAAGAAACGCGCGTGAATTATCTGCATTTTTAACACCTAATAAGTATTGTTATACGTCGATATATATTGAGGGGCTCATGACTAAGTTGTAACTACGCTGATCAACTTAACTGCGGTCACTCTGTGGATGGGCTACAATGCTTAATACAACGGGACCCCTCCGTACCTCGGAGAGCACGTAAAGCCGTCGGTCCCGGTTGTCATGCGAATACCTATGACAATCGGTAGTAGCAGTGAGAAGCCCAAAAAGTCTAACAACCAGTCTTATCCTCAGGACATTGGTATTGCTCAGGAAATAGATTGCAGAGGTCTGATGGCAGTCGCTTCGTGTAAAATACTGATATTGCTCAGGCATTGGATTGCGGAGTTCTGATGGCAGTGGCTGATATTCAACCGCTGGTTAGACTGGAAACCGACTCGAACATAGTTTAAAAAAATACGGGTCATGACCGTGTTAGTTTATTAATAGAATAATCGATCTAACTTAATTATTGGACAGCCAGTTATACAACGCGCCGAGCAAACCGTCCTAGAAAATTGCCTTAGAAAATAGAATGTTCTCCGTCGCCTTCGAACGGAAAGGTTCCGACGAACTTAGTATAATGAAGTTTATATTTACACTCCGAAGTCTGAAGGAACTCGTGGATAAATGTGACCGAAGTTAGTCATTTATTTTATGTAATTGTGAGGTGTTGCTGCAATGCAGTCCAATTCTACCGTAATTACCATACCTATTAGATCTCTCCGCATGTCAAAAAGTAGGAACTTTTCACCCTTTCGCGGCAAGGCAATCGGAAAAGCAAAACACCGATTAATCCTCTGCACTTTTCTCAAAAATCTACAGCATTAAAATTACCGAACTTTTGCACCATCTCTGATAGAAGGGCAAACAGATGGAAATATGGTTCGATGACACAATCAAGATTGCCCAGATCTTAACCAGATTGTCGCAATGGAATAAAAGAAGAACGTTGAAAGAAGAAAGGGAGGTTTATGCGCCTGCAGTGGTAAAAGCTGGGAATGATGCTGAATAAATGATATTATCCACAGACTTTTGCCCATTTACTTCAAAGAACGATAGCGAATAAATGATTCAAATAGCATTTCCATGTAAAACATCGATCGATAGATTGTATCCAAGCTATAGACACGGTGACTTATCACTATGTCCTGTGAAACGTCCTTATTCCGTAGCAATTCCGATGATTTTTGTAGTGCAACTGTATATCTGCGGCTTTTAATTTATTCATCATGTTGCTTTTCCGTGGTCTGCTACAAAACGTATTGTTGGCACTGTTTATTTTTACTTTTTGTTGTAGCTAGGGGCTAATGGTGGCCTAGATTGATCGGTGTATGGGTTTGAAAGCTTTTCATGTTATAGTTTTTTAAAGTTCGAAATTTAAAAAAATCTTTTCTTTCTTCATTTGGGAAGTGGACCTCCTTTCTGTTTTTGATCTGTGAATGTCTACTTTTGTTATAATTGGCGTGTGTTTGACAACTACCTCACCTCATGTAAAGTTACGATGCTGTCGATAATGGAGCAGGCTTGCTTAGAAGTAACTTATTTAACACTTTCAGGTTGTTCGTAACCGGAACCACAGACACCGGCAAGAGAGTACCACTCCCTAGCCGATACGTTTACTGTATTTAACCAATTATATACCTATCTGGGGGCAGAGTGATTAACCAAAATATCACTGAGAATCTCATTTAATAAGCATGGCCAGACTCTTCTTTCATAAGGTGGATGCTGCGTTTCCTTCTACTTGCCTATTGTAACACCTCTACTTAAGTTTACAGTATTCTGTTCTTAGCTGAAACACAAATCTAAAATAGAAAATCCAAAGTAATATCCTCAAGTGTCTGACAGATACTCAAATCAAGGATATTGAAATTCCGATCAAAACCAGCACACAACCCTTTGAGAGAAAGTTTTCCAAGCAAATACATAGTTTCGGACTTGCTACTTTCCGACATAACGTTCCTTACAGCAAATGTAATGTCGCAGTTGGTTGAGATATGAAATAAAAAGAAAGGAGAAAGAAAGACACTGCCTCTGAGAATCACTTCCAGGTTTTTTCATTCAGCAGTCACGCTTGCGATGTTTGGACCATTTCATACATATCTAGCCTGTATTGTCCCACTGCAGGACCTCCCTCTGCCTTTTCCCCGCATCGACACCCTCTGCCATTGAGGATTCGACCAATGAAGTTTGTTATTAGTGTTATTACTTGGGTCTTTATCATACTTATTGTTTCCAGCGAGATAGACCAACGCGTTCGCTGCGTATGCTTAGCTCGCTCGCCACGATTTCGTAGCGAGCGTCACAAACAGTGAACCGGAGCAGTTACGGAAGCGAACTGATAAAATAAACGCAGATAGATGCTTCAGCAATTCCTTGTGACTAAATTCAACAACTAGCGCGTCTGGGTCAGTAGGTGGTCGATTTTTGACAATGCTTAGTTGCAATCTGCCATCCGAATTTCCGGATCTGTCGAAAGTTAAAACCATCCATCATTTTCATACATTTTATTTTGATTCGTTCGTCGTTCCAAATGTTAGTTTGCAAATTATCTACGCCCCAAGGTTACTTGAGTCGTCTTGTTGGAAACACGTTGGCGAATAACTAGTGGGATCTCGCTCTTAGTCTGTTTTTTCTTGCAAAAATTCGTTCCCATATACAATTGAGTTATTTTTGAAACAGTAATTAATTGTTTTCTTTTATAGAGGTTGGCCAAGTTTTCACACCCACGTTGCTCTATTACGAGGGTTGCTCATCTATATATATAAAAGAAAGTCGTGTTAATTACACTATTTATAACTCAAGAACGGCTTTACCGATATGGCTGAAAATTGGTGAGGAGGTAGCTTAGAGCCAGGAGACGGACATAGGATTACTATTTATTCCGTTCGACAGCGTTCCCGTGTGACTTGACATAAAACATCAGTCACTATGTAATGGACGTATGGATGACAATTTGATTTTCGTAAGAAATCAATATTAAAACTATTTCTATTAAGTAAATAACAATCATAATGTAATGATGGAGCCATTGCCTATCTCAAAAAGCTAAGTAATTTTGTCTATGAATGAATGGTTGAAAATTTGAGTTTTGAAATAAATATTTAGGTGAAAATGTGGGAATATCCCAGAAATGCCGAAAAACGAATAGCTTACGGGATTTGAATGAAATTTCATACACACGTAGTATGTGACCGGGAATAACAGATAAAATATAATTTAACCCAGATAAATGTGGGAACATCCCAGAAATGCCGAAAAACGAATAGCTTACGGAATTGGATTGAAATTTTATACACACATAGTATGTGACCGGGAATAACAAATAGGATATATTTTATCCCAGAAAAATGTGGGAATATCCCGGAAATCCCGAAAGACGAATTGCTTACGGGATTTGAATGAAATTTCATACATACATAGTATGTGACCGGGAATAACAAATAGGATATATTTTGCCCCAAAAAAATGTGGGAATATCCCGGAAATCCCGAAAAACTAATATCTTACGGGATTTGAATGAAATATTGGTACACTAATAGTTTGTGATTGGCGCTGGCATATTGAATACTTCTTTTCTAGGAACAAAGCGGGAATTTCCCTAACATTGAGTACTACTTATCCCATGAATACAATCCGACAACAATTGTGTTACTAAGTCTAGGCGTACGAAGTCGCGGGTAAAAGCTAGTCATTGATAAATATGACGTCAGTTATGTTAACCACCTTATGTGTCCGTACAGGACATTTAGGACCTAAAGAACGTCATTGATGCCGTAATTAGGGTGGCCATCTACTAGGCTCAAGTATTACAAATAATGTAGTTATGGACATGAAACAACCAAGAAGACCCTTCCTTCATGAAGTCCTTGTAGTTATTTATACATAAGTGACAATGGTTTCTTTTTCGACCAAATTTCTTAAATAACTATCATCTGGAGTACCTACAACCTCCAACTACCCATTTATGTTTTCTTACATGATCCATGTCCACGTGGTTGTCTATAAGAAATTGCTTTTAGCGATAAGACCACCAATTGACGACGATGTAGACGATTTTCGATAATAATACTAATCCTAAAATTTAGTTCTAAGACTTAAAAAAAAAGGATTCGAAGACGTGTAGTCCGATTTTTTTTTCAGATATAAACGTCATTCATTTCAAACCGACAAGTGACGACGTTTGTTGTTGTATCGGCATGTAATTATGAAACACATGTGACTTAAAAAGTGATCAATATGAATGTGGAGAGAAGAAAGAAAGAAGGATGGATTATGTTAAGGTTGATGTGATGGAAAAGAGAATGAATGATGAGGTGACTGCTGAGAGAGACGAACGGAAGAAAATTCCCAAAACAATTGCTGTGTATATCCCAAATAAATTGGAATAAAGATCGGAAGAAGATGATTATGTTGTAGGTATGATCGAATAAACGCAGAAATAAACCTGGTGAAAATATTGATGAGTATGTGTCAGAACCGATTACAAATATGAATAAAAACTGGGGATTTGAAGCAGCTTATAAAAGGACCTTATCGTTCACCAATAGACCAGTGAAGTGATATAATATGTCAAGTTTATAGTTACCACACCTATAAGTAAAATTTAGTTCAACAGATTTTTAAAATTTCACTGATGTCTAGCTTCACTTCAACAAAATCACTTAGTAAACTCATAGTAAGTACATATAATTACTGTAATCGAATACTTACATTACTTAAAACAGCTCAATCAAGGGATAATCACGCCCAAACTAAAAAGGTTTTACTGTAAATTATGGCACTTTGTACCTATAATTAGATGTTGAGCATATTGAGCAATATGTTTAAAGGAAATTTACGTGGGTAGTACTCATGTTTTCTTAAATACCTACGATACAGCTATTCTATTACAGAAGCCTAAAGCCAAGTATTCAGGAAGAGATATTTTCCGTTCAGTAATGTTGGAAAAGTGGGAATTGAGTCTTGGCAGGGATACGCTGACCCTTATTTTAGAGACAACGAACGTAACAACGAAGTGCAGTAACGGTGGGGATAGAAGTTTGGGAGGGACGGAGGGTGGCCGTTTTGTACGACGTGTAGTACTATTAGCTATTCTATGGTTCTTTTGTCCGCATAGACAACACAACAATAAAAATGAGACTTTTGTGATGTATGATAACTGAAAAATAGAATAACGTGTTTTCGCAGTTTCATACCACCACGACGTCTGTATTCCCCGAAGGGTTAGGCAGAGATGTACACCCACAGTTCGTCAGTATGATTTAGATTCCATGTAATAAAGGGCGAGGCGAGCTTAATGTAAATTTGTGACCGATTCATTATCCGAGTAAATAAAAAATAAAAAAATTACAGCTGCTCCTGAGAATTTCATAGAATGTCTCAATAATACTGTTTGACTTCAATCAATCCCAGAACCTCTGGCGTATTAGTGGCACTTACGGGACTAAAAACCGCACTTGCCTTCACCTGCCCTATTGTCATGGCCATGGGATCCGCGAAATTCGCCACGACCATGACAGGCTGTGGTCCAGCGTTGCTGGACCTCATCGATAAACGAGGCCTCTCCTCGCATACTGTTTAGGCACGCTTCGTTAAAAGCGTGTCGCCTACTGGGGCCATTGTCTGGTCGGGCGGCAGAGTCCCCCAATTCAACCGCCCGCAGGCCACAGCTCATGGAGGCCGGAGGTCTGTCTGCGCCCTCCGGCGCCCGGTGCGTCTACTATGGATCGGGAGAGAGGTGGACAATTCTCTCTCCCTTACTACTAGCTTCTGCCTGCGACTTCGTCCGCGTGGAAAAGTTACTTTTAATTATCGTTGTAAGTTTCATCAAAATCCGTTCAGTAGTTTTAGCGTGAAAGAGTATCAAACCTCTATCCATCCATCCTCACAAACCTTCACATTAATAATATTAGTAGGAATGATTGTAGAATATACCTTCTGCCATTCATTGTTACTATGTATGCTATAAAATATGACAAAATGTTGTCCGCCCTAGTTCATTTTATGACTGATATTTTTAGTATGTAGTTTTATTACTTTATTGATGGAGTAGTGGGAGTATCGTTCTAGGAAGGTATAGCTCAGCCGAGATAATGTTTAGCACTTAGCTGGATTACCGACGTAGAATAGTTGTTATTTCTTGAAGTACAGTCAGCAACGAAAGTCGCTTAACATGGTTGTTGTGTTGCAATCTTCAATACGACTTTTATTATGAAGTTACTGACCTGTGATGGTTGTGCGAAATCATTGCAGAGATGATCATTTAATATTTACCTTACTAAAAAGAATATCTTGAAAAGTTTTGGAGCTGTCACATTTTCAAAATTTATCTGTGTTCAGCTACTTTCGTTGCTGACCGTACATAGTTGGTCCATAAAGTGTCGTGATCTGGTGTGTTAAGTTTGCTGATCTACGCTGGGCCAGCGTTGGAAATTATAGCTAACCCCTTTCATATCAGTCTGTGAGGAGACCCGTTCCTAGCAGAATGACAGTAGATGATGAAAACATCGTGCAATAAACATTGCATGATTGCATTCTTTATCCTTTCTCTGAAAAGAACTAGAAAGAAAGAAAGAGGGAAGGGAGAGAGGCATGAGTTATGTTTTGACCAATTCATAATATGCTTTGAGATCGTATGCCATCCATTTTTGAAAATAGTTGATGAAGCGTATGTTAAAATAAAAATCAAACATTTTCGTATCCTTGGTAGATACTCAATACTCAATACTTTATTGCATTCCATAATGTTTTATAAAGGTGGACTATAAATAACTTAGATCATTATGGACCCTGTCGGGCACAGCAAAATTAGGAGAGAGGAAGAGGGTTTAGCATCATTTGCAAATTGATTGCCCATTAAAAAGTATACATTAAAATATTATATTTATGGTGTTTATATTCTTATTATCTCATTTCTAACTCATCTAGATCTTGCATGGATGCCTTGATCCAGCAAGTATAGAAAGTATAATAAGTATAGAAAACCTTAATTCTCCTTAGAACTACTCACTGTAGAATAATTCTAATTGTGAAAATGATACTCCTACAACTTAAATTACAAAGTGAACTTTTCCTTTAATTAATACTAAATTAATTGCGTAGTTAATATAAAATGAGTGCACTTCCCAACCGTAGAGAGTACTCTCATCCATTAGATCTAGAGCTGTGCCGACAACTTTTCAAATATATCGATAAAGTTAGTGGGGAAGCATTTAATTACTTTAACTTGTTTAAGTTTGTATGGTTTCCTAGTCTAAATTAACTGTTTGTAAACGAATAACATTGATTAGTATTTTGTAAGCTAAAGACTTAACAAAGTTACAAGGAAGTTATGGGTTCCCACGGCTTACATTGCCTTTGTGAGTTTTCTCAGAGTAATAAAATTTTTACACTGCACATAAAATCGTCAATGCTGATATTTAAGACAGTTGCATTGAAGCAATTGACCCTAATTACGTACAAGTCCTTAACCTAATCCACATTTTAGTCATACCATTATCAAGTATAAATATATACAGTAAATATGTCTACGTATTCAAAATATAACGTGTAGATCACACTTGCGGAGGCCCAGTCAACAGAATTATCAATCTGAAATGGACTGTTACCAATCTTCGTTTTTCTTAATCTTGACGACTCTTTTTCGGTGTATACTGGCTTTAGAACCGTCATTCTTTTTGCATAACACGAAGAGAAATATATAAATAAGCATAAGAATGTTTCAACGAATTGAAGGGTTATACAATTTCTTGGCTACGGATATCATTTTTCTTTGATAATATAATATTTTTCTACTTAATAATTTCCTTAAGCTACTACTATTTTTTTTATATCACTAAGGTAGCAAACAAGCGTACGGCCCACCAAATGGAAGGCGGTTACCGTAGCCTATAGACGCTTGTAACATCAGGGGTTTCACGTGCGCGTTGCCGACTCTGTAAAACGAAGGACAGTTGGCAGTATAATGGTCAAAATCGCGGAGCACTGGCAACCTTGCTCACCGTAAGGAACACAACACAGCTCAAAGCAGTGTTAGTGTACTATGCCAGTCGGGCAGCTCCAATTTGAGTGGTTACTACCACTCCTACCTCTCTAAAACACTAATGCTAATGATCAGGTTAACTTCACCTATGCCTGCGCATTGCTACAATAAAGTCATGCGATCCATAACTAGTGCGCATGATCTATTGCAAATGTTGTGAAACACGAAGATCTCACGACAATTTTCTTTGTCGTTTTATGACGTAATTGCCATATTCCTTTGGAAAATTGCAATACAAAATGGTAAATCAAATGTGTAGAGGCGCAATTTACTCAGTAAATCCTACTTTATATCCGGATTGCATACATCTGTTTCATTTGCAAGGGAAATGAGGTGTAAATCTAATGAAGGGAACGGTGAGTCGAGCTGTCAGCGAACATTACGTTGAGCAGGTTGCTCACTAGAGATGTACCATGTAATGTAACTGATATTATGTTACAGGCTCACGTGCCAAAATACATACTAAACCTCTAGATAAGTACCCTAATTTACAGAGACACTATTAAAAAAAAAACGATGAAATTCTCAGTAACAGCTCGAAGCGAAGTTTGGGTATTTGCAATGCGGCAATAAGCTTGCTCCCTATTATATGGGACCTAAACCGGCGAACTCTGGTACACTAGTACACCTCTGCTTTATCCTTCGGGGAATTTAAGCGTGATAGTATGTTTTTTCGTTGCTATAATTTGTCATTAACACCAGCTAATAGTAATCTACTACAATAATTTCACCCGTAAAATATAAATAACTTCATTGACAGTAACTTTCTAATAAAAATAATCTAATCAAAACCAATAAATCTTTCTAACACACCTATTATTTACACGACGACACTCATAAATACTATTTGTAGTACATATTAAAAAAAAAAGGAATATTTTATCCGGCCCTCTTATCGATATTTTCCCATCAAACACTACCTCCCGCAATGGAGATTTACCGTAATGAAAATTTATCGACACGTCCCTAACTCCCAACCCTGCGTTAACTCGTGTTAGATGTCTGTCAAGACATTGCAGAACAGACCTGTTGGCCAGTTCCTACTCTTTTGAAGTACAAAGAAAGCAAGTTATTTCCTGCATTTTTTTGCTTCCTACTTTCTTCATAGATTTCATTTGTTTGAAAACGTTTTACAGGTCCCTAGCTAGAGCGTTACCAATGGTTGTCATATTTTATCGCCGTCACTTTAACTTTACAGCGATTATATTTCGACTCCTATTAAGATACGTGCATGATCCTAACGGTAAATATCTCTGAATCTATACATATTATCAATCAAAATCGCTTCCCACTGTCTGTCCCTCTGTACGCTGAGAACTTTTAAACTACGCAAAGAATTTTGATACGGTTTTTAGTATCATTTACATAATTCCATCCGAAAGGTTAATTATGTATAATACATGCGTGTTATTAGTACGTTGGACCGGCAAGTCGCTATTATATTTGTAAAAACATCCCTGACTGTAAAACTACGGGGTTGGAAGGTCGAAGTTTCCTACTCTAGAATTCTTTTAACGTTACGTATAGAAATATTTCAATATCAATTACCTAATGGACTTTATCGACATGTTTCAATTGCGTTGACCACAAATATGTCATTCTCAAGTGTCTTCCGATACGAATAAGTATCCAATTTCTCTTTCCTCAAATTTTCCGGGTCAAATTCGTAGTCCGTTCAATTACTTATGCTTATTCGGAGCATTATCAGCTTCAATGATTACCAATTAAGCTATGGGAATCATCCAACGAGCTCTTTTCTCCACTGACAAGGCTTTCGTATTGATCGATCAGGTCAAGATCTATGTATTAATATAGTTGAATGGAGTTGACGTGAATATAGACTTAGACTGTAGCTGGACTAAATTACCTTGAAGCACGAACAGAATTGTCTGTATGAGTGTATTTAACATACACTCACAATAAAAAAAATGTTTCGTTATTGAAGCAGGTAAGGTTTTCTTAATGAATTAAAGTAAGTACCCGGGCGACCGATCTCTGCTCACGTAAGTAAAACGTTTAGCTATTATAGATCTATTATTTGAGCAAGTCAAGTAGGTAGTCAAGAAGCTTTGGGTGTGAAAACATTGAGAAACCTAATTTACCCAGAAATGTGACGACGAAATGACTGCTCTGTGGAATCAATTACCAGCGTAGGTATTTCCCATCCGGTACGACATGGTAACCTTCAAGAAGCGAGCCTATTCTATTCTCAAAGGCCGGCAACGCACATGCAGCCACTGGTGTTATGAATGTCAATGGGCGGCGGTGATCACTTATCATCAGATGACCAGCAAGCTCGCTTGACTCCGTCTTCCATAAAATAAAATAAGACCTACCTGAATCGTAAATTTCGCGAGTATAATGTACCTCTAAAAATATTGCTCGTATGTGTTGAAATTTTAAAGAACAAAATTATTCACGAAGCTTTAAAGCTAAAGTTGGGCAGTTATTAATCCAGCCAAGCAGGCTAGAAAACTATTGCACTTTGTTATCGTCACTTCTCAGCCCTTCGTCAGTGTCGGGTAGCTTCCATCTAAAGCGACACCATTGCGCAGATCGGACGAGCTGACCCACATTCCCGTACCACGAAGCTGACACCGCAATTAATTAGCTCGCCTGTTTGTTTTTGTTTATTTTTATTATTGTTCACGTGAGGTACTCTGTATGCTTGTTAGTCAAGTAAGATAATGCCTTTGAATTATGATAATTATGCAACCTGGTGCTGAATAGAATTCAGCCGCACATTAGAGGGAATTTTGATTATTTTAAAACCTCATTTATTGCGACTATTAGTATCATATTTCATGTAATTTTATAATAAAATATTTTTAATATTTTTATGCTAAGCTTAACAATAGTTCACAAACAGCCACTCAAGCCACTTAAAATTACCATAATTATTAAATTTTACTTTAATATTCATTAGACACAATTCATTAGGTATATGTACATCTTGGGTATATTTTTAATAAATGTCTAAAAAGCAGGTAGGCACTTTTAATGTTAATTAATATTACAGGTAATTAATATTTACAACGTACCTTCTATCAGGTATTCGATTACACTATAACAAGCTTTATCTTCCAAAAGCTTTTTAAATGCTTTTCTAAATATGTCAATAGATAGAATGTCTAATTTTTTTTTGGCAGATGATTTTCAATATTGCCATACAAAATATGCTACTACTTATAGCCAAGTAATTTTATTACTTGTACTATATTTTTTTATTATATACTTATGACAAAAATTGCACTTTCATAAATGTATATGCAAGGCATTGTTTCGGCCCCGGGATTTAACTGGAACGATTTTATTATTAGCTCCATGCAATTCATTCTCGTTTTGATTAAAATCCTTCTTGTACCATCAAGTACCTAAAGTCCCAAATATCTTATCAGAAATTTAAATCCAAAGGTACACTGCTAATCCAAATTCCACCTTGGACAATTTAATAAGACTCGAAATGGAAACTTTTCGAATCTTATTCGCGACGCAAGGAAATCTCGGTACGAAGCGACTGAAAATGTATTCTAGAAATTCAAAAGGCTTTTGGAGTAAAGTCATTCGATAGTTTAGAAAGTGGGTCAAGCTCTATATTCTGGTGTTGGATTTGCACATAAGCTTGTCATTGACGAAGTCTGGGAGACGCTATTAGGTTTTTGGAAGTATTTCCCGGTTGTTTGGGGTTTGAGAAATGGTCAACAGCATAAACATCTCATATTGTAAATAGGACTGAGAAGAGTTACGAGCTCTGGTGTATGTCAATTATATTTATGTACAACATTCAAATTTGCAACATCTTTCAGAAAGACTACATAGGTACTTACTTATTCTAAAAACAGAATAAAATGTATATATAGTGACAACGTAATGTCTTTTTAAACTTAAGATAGGAACTAAAGAACACGACTATTTGATTAGTACTGCAAACAATTTTGTATCGAAATATGTAGTCATTTTTTTACTACCTAAATTAGTTTTATGGCATTTAACAATCGATTCGCTTTTTAGTTCTATTCCCTTCCATCTTGTACTTGGCTTCTTAGTTTCTGATTCTTCTCAATAATTACTCGGTGTCGAAAATGTATTGTCAATAGTACCTACTGACATAATTGTAGTGTGTTCTCCAAGACACGGGTGGTCTCTTTGTATTAGAATGTTCATCAGTGTGTCCAAACTGACTGCAACAAGTGGTGTAGACTATAAATTACTCATATAATCCTGTCCTATATACATCATACTCACAGAATAAACTTGCTCTAAATACTGAATAAGGCATCACGCTGAAACGCTATGCAATCCTTCAGTCTACTTCATGTAGTATGCAAATGCTGAATACATAATCAGGCTTGCGTAACTTCGCCTCTCGTAGATTAGGCTCCACACAGACGGACTGAATTTCAACTGCACTCCGACTGCAAATTTGCAGTTTGAAGGCAGTTAGTACGACTGCAATAAAACTGCAAACCAACCGTGCAGCCCGATTGCAGTCGGTGTGCAGTTGGCGTCCAGTAGCCCGATTCACGTAATTAAAACCGTAGCGATGTCGCAGCGACTTAATCGTTGAAACAGTTTTCCTATCCGACCCTGTTAAAATATTTTCACACCCTTTTTGAAGAACCCCTATAGTCTTTCAGGAAACAAGAAGGGAGCTGATTCCACAACCAAAGCCAGCGTGGGAGAAAATGCCTGTGATTCGCACAGTATGAGACCAAAGTAGTTCCAGGGTATGTGGATGAAATCCACGACGATGGTGAGAGGTACGGTAGTAGAAAGTAGCCGTTGGCATCATCTCAAACAATTCCTCAGAACACCGCCCGATGTACAAACCGTAGAACACAGGGAGAGGCAAAGTATTCATTTTAGTAGGCATTTCACAATGATATTCCAAACAATCTTAAATATTGCATATATTTCCTCAACCATATTCGACGATCATATTTTCTTTAATCATGCTCCGATCTGGGTCAGTGCTCCTGGGAATATCATAGTAAAAAATATTGAAGAGAGCATCCCTAAGACAATACGCGGGATATTTTTTATCATTTGCAAGGCTTTTTGTTACTTTATAGACTTTGGTTCTGTCAAAGAAATAAATCGGAAATCTTGCAAGTAATAGTGTTGAACCTTTACGGATGGATTTTTGCATTAATGTTTTTGCAATTTTCTTTTTAAGCGTAAGAGATGCAATATGCTCACCTTATTTTCTCTACTTTCATTTACTTCACTGTTGTGATGAGCTTTTGCGAGCTCTTGTGTATACGCAAAAATATCATCGACGCCGTCAATTCAAGGAAACCTACCGAAATTCTTTGATCAGATTTGATATTGTAGTACGACTACTCTTAACACTGACTTTGACTGAAAATTGCGAATGCATTTTATTGTTCTTGATATTCAGAAGGATGCTGCCACCATTTTGACATAACTTCTACCTTAAATCTAATACAAATTAATGCCCTCGAACCCAACTTATCAATTCTACGCACCGTACTTTTCTACAGGCCATATAAACCCTACATACATATTATCTTAATGTTTTGCATAGCTGTCGTATTTTCAGAGCTACTTGGCACATAGCCAAGGACGGTACCGGGACGGAAACTTGACGGGGTCACACTTATCGTCATAACATCCCCTTCCAACCCCTTCAAAGTTAGTTGCTAGTGATATTTATGGTTGGAGTTTTGAATATTTAAGGGGCTTCTTGTCGAAACTGGTAGATACTTGTTTACTCTCGCTGCCATGCTAGATTTCACGACGTGATTGTAATATCGTGACCTGTAAGTAAATGAAAATTCTGTTCACAATTCACATGGAAGCTTAGGTTTGTTTATACCGTTTAGGTGGTAAACAGCGGCCTGCCTGATGGTAAATAGTTACCAGTTACCGTAGCCTATGGACGCTTGCAACACCAGGGGTATCAGTCGCGCGTTGTCGACGATGATATAATCTTTTCACTGTCTTTTTGGAGAACATTAAGCCGTACTATCTTGGGAATACATGCGAGGAGCTGATTGTTGAGTCTAAGTTAATTACTGTAAGTTGACGTTTAGATTCGCCTCTGAATCTTAGTTTAAGATTGCGATGATGACTTAATTATGATTTAGGCTTAATTCAATGTAGACACCTACATATTATAGTTTTAACTACTTGTAGGACATGTGCCTTATTAGGGCGCCATAAGTGTGGAGATACTTTCTCTGATTTCTCTGTACTATCCTGAAAGATAACTACGGGATGCTTGTGATGACATAATTTTGTAGGTGCATTATCTCGTCTTGAGTAGTCTCTGCACAATATTTACTTGGACAAACTTATTTCGTGGCGATTATCTGCTTCTTTGGTTTGCGCGGCTGCTGTACTGTACCCGAGGTTTGTATCTTGATTTCGTTCGGTTATCAGAATTTTCTATAGAATTTGTTTTCGATTTTTAAGTTTGTTGCCCACCCCTAAGTGAATGTTTACGACATGCTTAAAAAATCAAACGAAAACCACGATGACGTTGCACCATTTTTTATAGTACTAAGGTGGCAAACAAGCATACTTACAGCCCACCTGATGGTAAGCGGTTACCGTAGCCTATTGACGCTTGCAACACCAGGAGTATCACTTGCGCGTTACCGACCCTGTATTTAAAGAGGAATAGTTGGGTTGGCAGTATAAGGGTCAAAGTCCCCCCACTGCCAACACAACTTTTCCTCGTGAAGCACTGGCAACTGCTCACCGTAAGAAACACAACACAGCTCAAAGCAGTGTTATTTTACTTCGATTTTCTACAAGGCGGAGGTACTTCCCCAGTCGGGCAGCTCCAATTTGAGTGGAATTACTCCCACTATGCCCTACCTCTCTTAAAACCTGTGGCAATAAGTCCCGCAAAACATAGCGAGGTGCGCGCTTCAGTTCGTCAAGCTATAGCGGACAACCGCAGCAGAACGAATGAAACGAACGAATCTGTCGTGCGAAACGTTTCTACAGTGAAGATCATTGGCGGTAGACTTTTCTACTCTATCCTCTTAGTCATAAGGGTGAAAACTGGTCATCCACCAAGTTTCTCGATTGTACCTTTAATTTGTATAATCGTTCTCGAACCACGTTCTGCCGATTTGATTGGGATATTCACACGAAATACCGGAACCGATCCGATTATGTCCGACATTTGACACACTATGACACATCGGTTGCTGGACCAAGTCGTGCGGGACTGAGATATACAAAAACGATACAGGCAGTATACACCACCCACAACAGTTTTTGCAACTGCAAACCTGATCAATTTTTTGTAAAACTCCCAAAAAAGTATCTTGCAGGTGCAAACTCACTCTTTTTCATATGTAGGGACATAATAGGATACATAATATACAATCATGCCTGCCATTAAGTGGGATACCTCATTGTCACTAGTAAAAGACGAGAAAATATCTGACATACTATCTTGCGATAATTTATTTACGCCAGAGTACGCTGAAAAGCATATATTTGTGTGTTTCGTTCGAACTTTGCACGTTACAGTTCCCCTCCCGGCTTCAAAAATTCCGACACGTATTGCAAGTGTCCATGGGCCCCGATGGCCACTTACCATCATGTGGCTCTTAAGCTCCTTCACCCACATATCATAAAAAACTTAAATTTCGACTAACGAGTGTTATAATTATGTAAGAGCGATCCGAAGCGAATCCGATCCGAATCCGTGAAAATACGGTCCGAAGTAGTCGTAGAACTATTTGTATGGTAGTTTACACACTAGATCCGATTTCTCTACGTCATCCAAATCCGAATCCGAATCTGTATTTTCACAGATTCGGATCGGACGTACTGTGGAACCGGTCTTACTCATGTTCCATGCGAGATTGTACAGAGATCAGCACATCAAGCTACCCCAATCTGTCAAATTTCTTTGATTGATATTCAACTTTAACGCAATATAATGATTAGGTTAGTAAATTTGACAGTTTTGGATAGCTTGACCTGCTGGCGTCTGTACATATTGATGCTCGTGAGTATACTTATCCACAGTAACATTAACAGCGATCACTTCAAATTAAAAGAACAAGTATGCGCACATCACTAAAGAATTTCAAAAGATACATAAACCGTTTCTGTGACGAAGCGCGTGTTGAATTTTCTTTTGTAATAGAGAATATTCGAGACATGTATTGTCAACAACTTCTGTAACAAAAGTGTCGTGCTATCCCCTACATCATGGAGCGATCATTATGCCACTCCTTGATCGTGAAGATTTGTAAAGGAATTTACCAGTGATCATTGGGATTATATCGGCGTGAACCACACATGCAATGATAGCCTAGTGGACCATTGGACTGCCAAGTCCAAGGTCTCGAGTTTCCAAGGCACGCACCTCTTGACTTTTAGAAATCATGTGCGTATTAATAATGAATAATAACTCGTTTTTGGTTTAGTGTAGCTTAACCTAGTTGATGTTATGTACATTTTCTGTATAGCTGTTGGTTTTCCTATATTAAATAAAGGGTGGTATTTAATACTTTAACTGTAAATCCCCTTTTTTCAATCAAAATATTCGAAATTAGCACCAAAAATACTGAATTGCACACTAAATTTGCTCATCAAATAAATATCAAATACACTTTCTTGGTCTTCAGATTCGGTATTATTCAGATTTGGTTTCGTTGTGTGGTCACAGTTCTAACCTAACCGATATCTGTATTTTGCTGCTCAATCAGTAATTTTATCGCTCAATCAGTATTTTTGATGCGCGGTTTATTATATTCCTTAAATAAATACATAAATAAATAAACGGTGAAGGAAAACATCTTGAGAAAACCTGCATGCCTTAGAGATTTACTCAACGGTGTGTGAAGTCTACCAACCCGCACTAGGCCAGCGTGTTGGACTAATCCCGTATAGGCCGTGTCGTAATGGAAATGTGGGCAATTATAAAAAAATATCGTCATTCCTACTAAGCTAACATGCGCGCCGAAATAATTTTATCGTTGTTTACCTCGTGCTGAAACTATGGCTAGACACGAAATAATGCGACGACAAAATTTTCTCGTGGCACGCATGCCCCTGAAGGTTCCTTGGATGGGTTGCTCTATACATATACTTATATACAACTTTAACTTTATATTTAAGATAACAATGGCTGCTCCACAGACCTTACAAGTAGAACTTATAATATTTACTTTTAGTTTTAACAACCTTAGAATCTGAAAGCGCACTGTGAAAATACCACCCACTGTGCAGTAAGTGCGATATCGACTCAACTGAAACTTTACGTAGGAAGATAATAGAGCAATAAAGAAAAAAAAACACTTATTTTTCTCAAATACCTTCACATTTTTATATTTTTCTCTAAAATACCTTCACATTTCTTATTTCTTTCTCCAAGTACCGAAGATTAGCAATCGTTACGCATTTCTGCGACACGATACGGTTCGTTCCTGCCCCATTAGGCACTATGGCTAACGTTCATTCACCTTCACGCGTTATCGCCTTGTAAACCGAATGGATTAGGCCAATCTTGTGCTTTGTTGTAGTAAAAAAAACAAAACCAGAACTACCACTTCAAAAATACGCGAAATTTGATGCCCGTTTTCAGTACCGAATATATTCCGGATATTTTCAGTACAGTACCTACTACTGAATGATACCATATGAGGCATATGAAATACTGAATAATAAATGGTTTCTGAAACCATTTTCTTAATGTAGCCTCTGAGTCCCACGGCAGGACAAAGGCCTTCCCTATCTTAGTCCAGGACTTTCTATTTTGGGCTTCTTCATTCCAAGTTGGCAAAAAGCGTTCAAAATTATTCCGAATCAGATCATCAGAGGCATAAAGGTTATAGATGTAACCAACACTAGCCTTTTTTTGTCGGAGAATATATCTATCTTAATTCACTTCAATTACCCTATGCTGTAGTATGTGTCGGGGACACGGTGAATTTATGTGGAGCTTGCACCCACAATAACCCCGTTAGTCCATTCACTTTCATAGAGGAGCCACGAGAACTGCTATGCATTACTTTCGCGATCCTCCCAGCGGTAGCCCCGACCTTCCTTCTCCGGTGTATTATCACCTCTCTAGAGATAGATGCCTTGCAATGCGGGTGGTATGAACCCTGATCTACCACCCACAAACTACTGATACGGCGGCATCAGATGAGTGCGTCGTCTCCTTCGCCTACCCGTCCGTTTGCGTCGAATTAGGTGAATCTGACGTAGGTATGTATGACAGTAAGACAGAATGTTTTTTTAAGGATTTTTTTAATGATTACCAACTAATAAAATGACACGTAATGTCAACTCAATTACAGGTAATCACAACTGGAACAAATATTCGATTAGGTATACAGGCAACTCAGAAAAGGGAAATTATAAAATAAATTACATAAAAAATACCAATCGAATTGAGAACCTCCTCATTTTTAAAGTCGGTTAAAAATGGTGCAATGCAATCATTATAGAAAGAAAAAAATAAAAATAATGACATAACATTAAATAATATAATCATTATAAATCAATGTAAATGTGATTTTGGGTAACAAAATGAGTAGATTACGTTTTTTTTCCTGTTGTTCCGTCGCTTGTCATAAGTGTATGTCTTTGATTACGCCGCGCCTTATCGTGTTGGACTTTTTACCCTAATCTGTTATGTGATACCCATTCATCTTCGCCTATCAATACCGATAGCGTATCTTTTTAATCTCCGTTACGACTCTCAACTCAGCTGTTTTATCTTTGCTAGTATATTATTATATCTTATCATTAGGTATAGGTATTAGTAAAGAATCGATTGAGATCTCATGATCGATATTGATACCGATAAACACTTCCGTTATAGTTGAATGTGGTATTTTCTGACGAAAAAAAATAGTTTTATTGGACTTTGGAGTTGTTGAATGTTATCAACACTATACATTTTATGATCTTGGCCTAATTCGAGAATGTGATACTTATTTTTTCTTTGTCTTCTAGGAAAACATTTCAAACTTAAAGGATGTCACCAAAATCTGCCCAAATGTTGTACCGAGGGTACACTTGGAAAAAATACCCTGTATTACGCTGGTTAAAACTCTAGTCATACTTTTTTTATGTTCACTAGGGGATGAGAAAAAATAACTTAAAAATTGAAAAAACGCACGCCATTTTAACACACTAGTCAGTTTCATAGTGTTTTATAGTAAAAACTGCAACTTGATAGTTATTTGCTGTCAGAGTCAGTTTTGGCATGTCAAACGCACGCCATTTTGGCATATTATTATCAGTTTCTTGATTTCATAGTAAACCTGGCAACTTGACAGCTGTCATGTACCTCCGGTACAAATTTGGGCTGAGTTGTATGGACTTTTGTTGACCTCCTTTATTTGCAAACTAATTTTACAAAAAGGTCATCATCTTACGATGCGTTTCCATAATACATACGGCTGAATATCTGTATTTTACACGAAACGACTGCCATCAGACCTCCGCAATCCAATTTATGGATAATACTGATATCCTGAGGATAGAATAGTTGTTAGGCGTTTTGGGTTTCTGACTACCACTAATGATTATCATAGGTTTTCACATGAAAACCGGTACCGACGGCTTTACGTGCTCTTCGAGGCACGGAGGATCTCGATGGTTTAAGAATGTTTACTTATCCACAGATTGACCGTGACTAGAGCAACCTTACAGACCGGTTGATCAGATTAGTTATTACTTAAGCCACGAGCCCTTCTGACTTTTCAGAAGAAAGATTTGAAGAGCTTTCAGCTCTTAGTCATGATTGCTAATGTCAATATTTGACGTTTTGATTGGATGTCCAAGGTGCTTATATGTATAAAAATGAAATAACCATTGTTTAGGACCAGATTAACTACAGAGTAGCTAAATAATTCACAGGCTTACATCTTATCTAGCTTTGCGTTGCCATCCCCATTGTTTAACAGGCTAAAGCCTATTACAATAAATAAGTCAAGCCAAAATCTAATACCAGTTCTTCTACCTAACGATAAATTCCCAAAAGAATGTTATTAACAATCCGAAACTTTAGTTCCCGTGAACAAAACCATGAACAAATATTAATTGACTTCAAACATTTCACACTACATGACTCACAGCTTTGCAATACGAATCTATGTCACGTTGTTTCTCTATAAGGTGCTCAGCATTAGGAATTCATACAATACTCTTTAGTTGCCACGGATTATTAACTAATGGAGTCATAGGATGCAAACATAATTTAGAAAAGTGCCACCCCCTTTTCTACAATATGCTTTATTTAAAACATATTTTCGCTTGCTATTTTATTGCTTCCTTTAAAGCCAGGTAAATATTAAACGTAGACATTTTTACAGCAAAAGGAAAACAAGCATACCCCTGATGTGTATATAATTAATAATTTTAGCAATCTCGTGCTTGGCGGCAGAATCTCTAAATAGTATATAACAAGTGTTGTGCGCGTCTGTCGTGATGTTTCCCTGTTTTCTTCTTCTAAACCACGCAATGGATTTTTATAAGGTTTTCTCTTTTAGATATTTTACCGGAAGGTGTATATACGTATATGCTATCTGCATGTTATTAGTACATAGCACCCGTGCAAGGCTGGGCGGGTAACTATATAGAACTAGAGCCCGGAAGAAGAGCCGAGACAGCACGGCACGCATGTGAGTAGGTTCCTCTCATTGGAGTTTTAACTGCCGGTAGTTTGGTTGTTCTCGATATCGGTGGTCTGACTATATTTATATATTTTTAAATGTTTGTATGTAGGTAATTTTGTAAAGATCTTTAAAAATATAATGCGGGAAAGGTATTGAGTAGTTAATATTGAATACCTCTCTATTTGTTTCATACTCCGTGACTATCACCTTATACAGAGTGGGTCGCTTGTGCAACAATAGCCATCGAATTAATATAGCGTAGCACAATGCGATATTATACATGCTAAGTGATAAGCTCGAATGTAATTTAGTGTTTCTATTCGTCTCTTGCATTAGAATAGCTGTTTGGTTTCAATTGACGGCATTTTGATATAGCTTCGGTATGTAAACTATGGGAACTATAGCGATGGTCCCTACGTACTATCCCCGAAGTGAGTTGTATGTTTTTACTTTACAGTAACCAGACTGTTTTTTCAAGCCACCCTGAACTATCGTTTAGTTTTACAAAAATATTCTCAAGCTATTTAATTGGAACTTTCAATACACACACACAATTTCTTTAAGTACAATTCATTATACGCATGGAATTGTATCACCTAAGTGAACAGAGTCTTCTATAATAATGTGGTCTTTATTCCCCCATAGCTTTCCAATCAAAGCCAATGATTGTAAAAAATGTAACCTAGGTTTTAATACACCTCTTGCTAACCTTGGGAATTGAATACAAGTGTATTACATGTATTATTATTTGATATCCAAATTTCTGTTTTCTTTTGCCATATAAATTATAATTTTGGACCACTATATCACAAAAGTCAGAGCTTTACACGTGTCCGAATGGTAGAATTTAAGCGTATTGTTTCGTCTGCTCTGAATGATGGATGAAAATGTATATGAGGGTAGGAAACAACCCTCCTTGCTTGCATCGCCCACTGTTTGACTCGAAATACGTTGGATTGCATGTCTGTAGACTACATTTATACACGGACATGTATGCTTTTGTGAGCCGTTCCTGCATTATGAAATAAAAGGACAGAACTAAGAGCCGCTGCAGTCTTTCTCCAGATGGGGTCACAAATATTACAATAAACTCAAGTAAAAGGCAAAAAAATAAGAAGAAATTTGAACTACCGCATCTTTCAGGTCTTACTGTTCAATTGTGTGTTCCCCCTTGTTGTTCGTTCCGAAAGCTATTAAACTGTATGGGAAAAAATCTGGGGGTCTACTCCCTAAGCACGAAGTCAGTAGCTTCGGGCGATTCCTACTCCGTATCACCTACGGACGGATGATTCGTTCGGGGCCCGAACTAAGAATGAATGACAACACAATTTAACAGTTGTCCATACTGTTGGATGTGTTTTTACCCGTTCGAAAAATTAAATTTGACACTTGTTTTGACGGACTCCGAAGTTTCGGAGAACTTTCGAACGGCTCGTAACTTCGTTGACGGAGATAGGGAGTAGACCTGAGTAGACTCTGTATTGAACGAAAGTCTCTACTTCTACTTCGCTAGCCTTAGCTCACAGCTCACTTCGCTAGCCTTAGCTCACAGCTCACTTCGCTAGCCTTAGCTCACAGCTCACTTCGCTAGCCTTAGCTCACAGCTCACTTCGATAGCCTTAGCTCACAGCTCAATGAATAAGCGGCATAACTATAAAAAATGCAAATTTAATGTTATGTCCTCTTCGCCAAAGGCTTTGTCCAATCGTTTCGGTCACGTTTCGGCCGTTGTGTTATCTTCATTGTTTTCATTTTAAATAACGTGGGTCATAATCTTTGTATGTAAATTTAATTATTTTTGAAAGGTGTACCAACAGTACCAAAAGTATTTGAATGAGTAGGGTAACCTGGGTACGATTGTGCCAGGGTACGGTAGTGACAGTAGCTATAACAGCGAAACTATACGGATCGCGGGGAGGGGTGCAAGGGGAAAGACAAGCGGCATGCAAGTCTAAACGCGTATCCCAGTGTTGCGTCAGCCGGTGTGCGACGGTAACGTAAGCAGGAGCCCACATTGATTTTCGACAGTCAAAAGTAAGTTTTTTTGTTCGATTTCTTTTTGTAATTACGGTTATTTATACACAGATAGATTGCCTTTTATTTTTTTTTGTTATAACTTGAACATTGGCAGTTACTTACGAGTAATTACTTTTAATGCAGATCTTTTTGCTCAGTCATGGTCATTTTTTGTTTTCAAAAGTATGCGTTGGGTACGGTTGTGACAAATTTTGTGGGTACGGTTGTGACATTGCTTTTTTGTTTTGTTTTATTTTAGATGCCTAGGAAACGCGTGCGGAAGACCGAAAGAGGCCTGTCTGATATTAGTAAATATGAAAATGCTTACGAAGAGGTGAAACGCGGTACTTCATTACGGAGAGAACATTTTGACTGATTATAAAGAAGATATATGAAGCAGTGATAGCCTAGCGGTATGACCATTGGACTGCCAAGTCGAAGGTCTCGAGTTCGAACCCAAGGCACGCACCTCTGACTTTTCGAATTCATGTGCGTATTACTAATTAATTATCACTCGCTTAACGGTAAACGGAAAACATCGTGAGGAAACCTGCATAACTTAGAGATTTTTCTCGACGGTTTGTGAAGTCTGCCAACCCGCATTAGGCCAGCGTGGTGGACTATAGCCTAAACCCTCTCAATATGAGAGGAGACCCGTGCCCAGCAGTGGGACAATATATGGGTTGGTGATGATAAAGAAGACTGTTTTATGTTACAGTGCCTTATTAGTTTTAAGAAGAGAAGTGATCACAGATTTTCGCTTTTTTGCCATAAAGTGATTGTTAACTTTGTTTAGAAGAAGATTATGTTGTGTTCAGTTAATTATTTGTAACAATAAAAGTCATTAAAACTTATTTGGATGTATTTTGTATGCCTGTCACTACCGACCCCAACCACTGTCACAACCGCCCTTGGGGTGTGGCCGGTTGTGACACTTTCCATTTTTTTTTTAATTTGATCGTATGCCTAATACAGCGTAGCTAGGGACAATTTTTTATCAATTTTAGGTAGATAAATAATCAAATTAAGTATTAAAGTGATTTTTCTCCCAGATAACTGGTAAATTTACAAAATTATAGGCGATCAAACCAAAATTGTCACAACCGTACCCAGCTTACCCTACTGGACGCATAAAACAATAATACACACTCCATTAATGAAGGGAATTATTTTTAACGTACCTGTTTTCTTTACCATAATCAAACAACTTGTAGGCGCCATATTAAGGCATTGTCAGATATATCGTTAAACACCTAATAAAACCATATTTGGACAAGTTCAGCACACTTCTTGCAGTACATTTAAAATGTTTACACTTCCAACAATGTAGAGGGTCGCTCCACACACATTAACATGGAAAAAGATACTTTAGGTGTGATTTAAATAAAGTATCAATATGTAATTCGATGAGGGATATCGTTCGTGTGATATTTCACGATGCAAATTTTTATTGATATAATTTAGTTATAACAAGATGCTGTGGGTTGCATCACTAGTTTGCGAACGTGACTCCGTTTCGAACTTATTTGAGAATAGCCCAAAATTGGAATGATCTATGTTGGGGTCGGCTTACAGTCTAACCAAATGCGGCTCAGAATTTTACACAAAGCCATCAGACCTCCGCAACCCAATTTCTGTAATACCGATATTATAAGGGTAGTTTTCCGGCTTTTTAGGCTTCTTACTACTCACCACTAATATTGATTTGTGTTCGTTTGACCACCGTGCTCTTCGAGGCATGGAGGGGTTACGATTTGTTAAGAATGGTTACCCATCCCCAGACTGGCCGCGACAAGTGCCTAGCACAGTGATAGAAAATGGTTTGATGAAGACTACACTGAGGATTGGCGTTCCGCTAATATAATTATGTTGTCCTTTCAAAACCTTTCCTTTTTTTTCCTTTTTAGATAGTAGATATTATAGTTCGATTCCCAGATCCCATTTTTCTATGAAATTCTCAGTAACAGCTCGGAGTATGGATTTGTGCCCGTTTAATGGCAATAGGCTCACCCCCTTTTACCCAAGGTCCCATGACCTTAACATACCTGCGAACTTTTGGTTACATTGGTACACCTCTAACCTTTCGGGGAATATAGACAACATGGTATACAAACAAACATCTTATGTTCAGTAATTTTCTTGTATTTGTGAAAACCCTGTCTCAACGGATGTGTCGCGCCGCACAGGAAGCCTTTGTTAAGCGCCGACAAAGTTTCCACTAGCCATATGCACACAGACAAACAAGTAACCAAAATACGAACATAATACGCGTTCTGAGAACAACGCGGAAAACCGATAGGGTGCCTTTATAGCCTTTACTTAATGTACCGCCAACTTACTGTACCTTTGGAAATTCGCGCACACATGCGAAAATACACTTTATTTTCGAGGTAACAAGGTTGGCAGATATTGGGAACAGGTTTATAAAGGTGCGATTTTTTATTGCCTAAACGTTATTGTCGCTCATCGTTGGTGGTGACACTTCGCAAATAATGTCGCAAGTCGCCGCGACCACCGACATAAGTCGGTATTTCTTGCAATCGCAATGGGAGGCCGTTGACTTGTTGAGATGAATTACCTACTTTTTTGTTCGACGTTAATCAATTTTGTATATCGAAATAGTGTTTAGCTAAATGATGGATGATTTGGTTGATGGGGATTGAGCTGTTTTAATTACTAGTTATACACTTGGTTATTAATCCTCTTGGACTTAACTGTACAGTGCACGCAATCTGAATTTATGTGTGCGTTTGCGCGAAATGTGACCTATTTCAATACTATATTATTGCATTCCATAATGTTTTGTACAGGTGGATTATAATTTAAATTTTTCATTATGGACCCTGTCGGGCACAGCAAAAATAGGAGAGAGGAAGAGGGTTTAGCAGCAATTTGAATAAATTGGTTGTCCATGAAAGTATATGATTAGGTATTATTCATAATGCATATAACTACGTATGTTTTTCTAAATCTGCACTGTTTGATTAATTATTTATGAAACCGACTCACGCACTCATAATTATCTTTCCGTTGCTGTCCAATTGAAGTGAAGTCTGCCAACCCGCACTAGGCCAGCGTGGTGGACTATAGCCTAATCCCTCTCAATATGAGAGGAGACCCGTGCCCAGCAGTGGGACAGTATATGGGTTGATGATGAGCTGCTACTGAGACAATCCCCATGGAATAATTCAATAACAGTTAGTTCGATTTTTTACCTAAGACCTCGTGCTTGAAGAATGAACTATTCTTAAACTAAGCAGAGCTTGTACTATGGGAAGGTACTAGACAATGGGTATAATACTTCTATACTTTTTTTATAAATACATACTTATAATATAGCATATAATATAGCAGTGATAGCCTAGTGGTATGACCATTGGACTGCCAAGTCGAAGGTCTCGAGTTCGAACCCAAGGCACGCACCTCTGACTTTTCCAATTAATGTATTGCGTATTAATAATTAATTATCACTCGCTTAAACGGTGAAGGAAAACATAGTGAGGTAACCTGCATACCTTAGAGATTTTTCTCGTCGGTTTGTGAAGTCTGCCAACCCGCACTAGGCCAGCGTGGTGGACTATAGCCTAATCCCTCTCAATATGAGAGGAGACCCCTGCCCAGCAGTGGGACAGTATATGGGTTGATGATGATGACATACTTATAATACATAAGAAACACCCAGACAAACATGTTCATCACATAATTATTTGTGATTTTGTGGGAATCGAACCCACGACTTCGTGATCAGCAGCTCGACACGCGAACCACTAGACCAGAGACGTCGTCTAAATATAGAATTCAGATATCAATCCTGATCCTCACCATCCAACGAACACAACAGTTACAAAAATCATCACGGACTCCATAAATTCCGAACGACATACGAACGATGATTCATAACGCTACAATCACTAGTCGCCACGTTACATGACATGCGCATGAGCTTATTTATACCCCTTTATCGGATGACGTTCGTATAAAGGCAGCCGCTCGAAATAATAGGGGGACAGGCAAGCCATTGTACGGAACATGTTCGAACATTCATACGCCGATGAGTAAAGAGTAATGCCTCGCAATAGTCATAATTTCTGTACATCTAGTACAAAGTGACGCCGACTGTGCCGACTGGTGGTGTAATTGGTTCTTTTTTGTGCTGATAGTACCTAAGTAACTGGTGGTACCTATATATATATAATTATATGTACATATATATTGAATCCCTGTTTCCCTTGGTCACGCCAGAACATGAGAACAACTTTACCGATTTCTTTCATCTTTTGTTTTTAAGTTTTTTCACTTTGGTTCTTACGGAAAGAAAAATTAAACAAAATAACGCAGGAAATTAGAAAATTTCAGATATCTTTAAAACATTGTCTTAGGTGTAGGTGTATCTAATTCCGAAACGACGGCTTTACGTACTCCATACCATCCACACACTGACCGCGGTAAGTGCAGCTTAACCTTGCAGATTAGTTGACCAACCTACCGAGAAATCTGTGATGTTCAATTTGTCTTCCGCATTGCACACCTTAACGCACGCGTTAAGGTTCCAAGATTATGTGAAATATATTTAGGTATTTTTTGATACACAATTAATCAACATAGTAGTCTTCAGAGCCAATAAAGACCCATATCCTGAAATAGGGGTGACGTGGACGGTAGGGCATAGGTACCTGGGCGGTGTGGATCAGAGGGACACCCAGTGTCCTGTGTCGCTGCCTGTAGGTACCATCACGTGCTGCCGTACACAGAGACAGATTCAGGGGAGACCCATTTACAGTCTCCCCAGGGATGTGCCTTAATAGGCGGTGCACAGGGGGGTTCTGGGGTAGTCTATTAAGAGGACCCAGTGCAACCACCATGTGCTGATGGTGGCCACCGGGGTGGTTTTAGTGGGTAAGAATCCCACACTCCCTGGTCTAACCCCCGTAGACCGGTAGCCTTTTGAAGGTTTCCCCGTAAACAAAAAAAAAAAGGTTAAAGGTTAAACATGGTAATGTTTAACCTGGTTGCTATACAGGCGGATAATTGGTATTCTGTCTGTACCAGTGTAGCTACTCTTTTTAAGAATGTATATCTGGGGCTAATAGGGACTATTAGGGTCTATTAGCTCCTTTCGTTGGACCTAAGTATAATTTTAATAATATAGTAGGGCATAGTGGGAGTAATTCCACTTAATTTGAAGCTACCCGACTGGGGAAGTACCTCCGCCTTGCAGAATATCGAAGTGAAATAACACTACTTTGAGCTGCGTTGTGTTCCTAACGGTGAGCAAGGTCGCAAGTGCTCCACGAGGAAAAGTTGTGTTGGCAGTGGGGGGACTTTGACCCTTACACTGCCAATCCAGCTATACCTCGTTCTTTTTGCAGGTTCGGCAACGCGCAAATGATACCCCTGGTTTTGAAAGCGTCTATAGGCTACAGTAGCCGCTTATTATCAGGTCGGCTGACCGTAGTGGTATAAAAAATATATTTTCCCAATTTTCACTGTCTTACTTCTAACTTCTAGTTTCTCTGATGCCAGAAAAGCTCTAACTTCTCTTCTACAATATTATTGTTCGGTTCAGCTCATTGCCACATAACTTGTTGTCATAAATATTCGCGTAATCGTAACCAAAAATAGTTTAAAATGTCAACCGAAGTGAACGGATGACATTTGGAGTAACGAATTAGGAGTTTTTGTTGCATATGTTGAATTCATGTTTCATGTAGGGATAAAATAGTCAACAATCTAATAAGAAAAGTAGGTCAAGTGCGACTCTCTACGTTTGTTTGCACAGCATACCTACTTACCAGAAGCTCACTCGCATATTCATAAAATCACTTTCCGCGATATTCGAACGGCAGAAAGTTAAATGAATAAATTTACACAGTCCCAAACTAAGCAGAGCTTGTTCTATGGGTACTAGACAATAGATATAAGACACACCCAGACAAACACAAACGCTTATGTTCATTACATAAGTATTTCTGTCCTGTGGAAGTCGAATCGACGACCTGTGTCAGTAGACCGACTCTCGAACCACTAGATCAAAGACGTTAAAGTTGCGCAATCGTAGAAGAATTCACGCATTGAATAACTCAGAATAAATAGTTCTCTCGTCTACCGTATCGTACCCTAACCCTAGACCACACATAAGAGCGGTTTCGCACTACGTCCGATCCGAATCCGTGAAAATACAGGGAGATAGAGAGAGAAATTCAACGGATGACGGAAATCGGATCCAGTGTGTAAACTACCATACAAATAGTTCTACGTCTACTCCGGACCGTATTTTCACGGATTCTTATCGGATTCGGATCGAACGTAGTGCGAAACCGCTTTAACCCTAGACCACACCTAATACTAAGGAAACTGAATTTACAGAAACATATAATGTATAATACATTGTATAAAAACTGTGTAGCCGAACATTTTGACCGACGATTTATTCTAGTGAATTAAAGTTTTTTTATTTGAAAACTTGTCGACTCTTGTATCGTTCGATACGTGCAAAAAAGAATAATCTGGCCTTGTCCTTACCCCCGGTCCAATGTTATGACTTATTTGTCTCGCCCGTACAGATTTATCGATATTCAAAGAATAAAATCGACTAAATCTGCATAATACATTCATTAAATAACATGTAAATTGATTTTTTGGCGTGGCCGCCTGTTCTGACGATGAAATAGAAGCATGTGGACAATAAAATGATAAGGAAGGAAACAAGATGTAAAAAACTTTGTTGAAAATGTCATATGGATAATGATTTGTGTGGACAAGTGTAGATAGCCATTAATATAGTGTTAATTGTTGATGTCGAGTCTATTCGGTTCTGTTGCTTTTTGTTATCATTTAAATTAGGAATATTTGCTATAAAGACATAGAAGATAAGAAGAAGAAGAAGAAGAGGTAGAAAAGATTTGTGATAAAGAGCAGTAGATAATATATAAGAACAGCATACTAATTCATATAAAATATGTAAGTAGGTAATATTTTTTTGTATTTACAGAGAGATTGCTCTCGTTACACGATATATTTGAATTATGTCGAGTAGCGAGAGCAATATGTAGTTTTTTTAATTATTTAAAAACTCAGTTTAGGACACTATAATTATATCCTATACATAGATATAAATTTTAGCATGCGTTAATGCAACATATAATAAAAAATAATGACTATATAACTTGTGCCTATAACCTCTATTAAATAATAAATAAATAAGAAGGAAATAAACTGTTAATGTTATTTATATATATATATATATATATATATATATATATATTATTTTATGTACACACTTAGAGACTAGAAAGGAGCCAGTTTAAGACTATTTAGTATAAAGGTACTGCTTATTTCTAATGAAATCTCTTCCAGCAGACCTGCGAGAGGAGAATTGAAATAGAAGAAATGTAGACAATAGTGTGAAAAGAAGCAAATACTACTATATATAGAAGCGAACATATAATAAATACAAAATACACATATACTTAAAATAATACATAGGCTATCATAGTACATGGTTTCAAAAATTGGGAGAACCAACATTAATGATCGCATTTAGCTATTAGGGTAACCTGGGTACGATTGTGCCAGGGTACGGTAGTGACAGTAGCTATAACAGCGAAACTATACGGATCGCGGGGAGGGGTGCAAGGGGAAAGACAAGCGGCATGCAAGTCTAAACGCGTATCCCAGTGTTGCGTCAGCCGGTGTGCGACGGTAACGTAAGCAGGAGCCCACATTGATTTTCGACAGTCAAAAGTAAGTTTTTTTGTTCGATTTCTTTTTGTAATTACGGTTATTTATACACAGATAGATTGCCTTTTATTTTTTTTTGTTATAACTTGAACATTGGCAGTTACTTACGAGTAATTACTTTTAATGCAGATCTTTTTGCTCAGTCATGGTCATTTTTTGTTTTCAAAAGTATGCGTTGGGTACGGTTGTGACAAATTTTGTGGGTACGGTTGTGACATTGCTTTTTTGTTTTGTTTTATTTTAGATGCCTAGGAAACGCGTGCGGAAGACCGAAAGAGGCCTGTCTGATATTAGTAAATATGAAAATGCTTACGAAGAGGTGAAACGCGGTACTTCATTACGGAGAGAACATTTTGACTGATTATAAAGAAGATATATGAAGCAGTGATAGCCTAGCGGTATGACCATTGGACTGCCAAGTCGAAGGTCTCGAGTTCGAACCCAAGGCACGCACCTCTGACTTTTCGAATTCATGTGCGTATTACTAATTAATTATCACTCGCTTAACGGTAAACGGAAAACATCGTGAGGAAACCTGCATAACTTAGAGATTTTTCTCGACGGTTTGTGAAGTCTGCCAACCCGCATTAGGCCAGCGTGGTGGACTATAGCCTAAACCCTCTCAATATGAGAGGAGACCCGTGCCCAGCAGTGGGACAATATATGGGTTGGTGATGATAAAGAAGACTGTTTTATGTTACAGTGCCTTATTAGTTTTAAGAAGAGAAGTGATCACAGATTTTCGCTTTTTTGCCATAAAGTGATTGTTAACTTTGTTTAGAAGAAGATTATGTTGTGTTCAGTTAATTATTTGTAACAATAAAAGTCATTAAAACTTATTTGGATGTATTTTGTATGCCTGTCACTACCGACCCCAACCACTGTCACAACCGCCCTTGGGGTGTGGCCGGTTGTGACACTTTCCATTTTTTTTTTAATTTGATCGTATGCCTAATACAGCGTAGCTAGGGACAATTTTTTATCAATTTTAGGTAGATAAATAATCAAATTAAGTATTAAAGTGATTTTTCTCCCAGATAACTGGTAAATTTACAAAATTATAGGCGATCAAACCAAAATTGTCACAACCGTACCCAGCTTACCCTAATATAGCATTCCAATGTTGTTCGACCATGTTTGTTTGTAATTTTCTTATAAGTACTTATTGTGTTTTAAATAAGTAAAGGTTTCTTCATATAACTGCCTATTAGTCACCAGTGCGATTGCTACGCTTGAGGTCTTGGATTCGATACCCAGATCGAACAAAGTGTTATTAGATTTTTCAATGGATCAGCTAGGAGTTTGGATTTGTGCCCGGTTAATGGTAATAGGCTTTCTTTGTCACCTAAAATCGAATTTTAAGAATATTAAAAACGGCTCAACCTTTTCAATAACCGTGTCTATTACAATTGAGTAACAATAATTTTATTATAGTGTAACCAAAAATATATCAAGTACCAAACAAGTAAAACTAATTCTGTAGTTATCAAGTCCTAGATAAGTATTGTAATTTTTACATAACAATATTTCCAGTGCATAAGCAGTGATAGCCTAGTGGTATGACCATTGGACTGCCAAGTCGAAGGTCTCGAGTTTGAACCCAAGGCACGCACCTCTGACTTTTCGAATTTATGTGCGTATGAATAATTAATTATCACTCACTTAAACGGTGAAGGAAAACATCGTGAGGAAACCTGCATACTTACCTTAGAGATTTTTCTCAAGGTTTGTGAAGTCTGCCAACCCGCACTAGGCCAGCGTGGTGGACTATAGCCTAATCCCTCTCAATATGAGAGGAGAGAGACCCATGCCCAGCAGTGGGACAGTATATGGGTTGATGATGATGAATATTTCCAGATATACGTTCTCGTTTATTGACAATCCATCTATAAATAGTCCTGCACTAAATACAGGAAAAGTATGCATTTGTTAAAAGAGGATAATGTTTATAATTCAGTTTAAAAATACGCGTTGAACATTACAGGTTATTTGGTGACGTACAAAACAAACATATTTAGTATATACGCCAGCAGGTCAAGCTATCCAAAACTGTCAAATTGTTTGACTTAAAGTTGAAAATCTATCAAAGAAATTTGACATATTGTGGTAGCTTGATGTGCTGACCTCTGTGCAATTTGATTTTACCGGTCGGTTCAAAATATTGACCAGATTTAATTGGTAATAGAGGGAAATATAGACATTACTCAATATAATAGTATTAAATCATTAATTTTTATTTTTATACCACTAAGTTGGCAAACAAGCATACGGCCCACATGATGGTAAGCGGTTACCGTAGCCTATAGACGCTTGTAATATATTGTTATCACGTTGCCGACCCTGTAAAAGAGGAATAAGCAGTTGGATTGGCAGTATTTAAAAGGTCAAAGTCCTCCACTGCCAACACAATGTTTCCTCGCGGAGCACTGGCGACCTTGCTCTCCGTAAGACACACAACAGCTCAAAGTAGTGTTATTTCACCCCGATTTTCTGCAAGGCAGAGATCGGGAAGCTCCAATTGCAGTAGAATTACTCTCACTATGCCATACCTTCTTCTACTCTTAAAATTGTAATAATCTACTTACACTATCTATGAAAATTCTAATGCTGGGCTAAGTAAGTGAGTAGAGAAGTTGCAATCTATGTAACATTTAAATCAACGAACTAATAAGAACTACAACGGACCCTGGAATCGGCGACAGAGAATAAAACAAATTATAAAGATAATATACAAAAAGGTAACTGATAAATATCAATGAAATCGCAAGTTACGTTCAATAAAGTTGCAACTTAGTAACAACCATCTGAAGGTTCAATTTACCCTGTGAGCTAAATCAATGCATATTCAATACCGAGCTGACAGTGCGTTTTTCCATTCAATATACTGTCAGCAATTGATATGGCGAAACAGTTCAGACACAGCGTTTACCTATAGGTATACATTTTTAGGTAGGTATACGTATGTAGAAGCTTAAAGCTGAAGTGTTTTAATGTATTTTACGTGACAAATAATATAATACTTCACTAGACGACATATTATATCTCTATTGGCCTCTTTTCTCTTCCCCAATGAGAAAGAGAAAGACTGCAAGAAAGATTCGGTAATTGCTTCATTTAGAACCAGTCACTTTTTCAGATCGATTTCTGTAAATCAAGAGTTTCATAAACTATCGACTACCACGTAAGATACACCATCCTTTGAAGAAGAATAAACATTATCGAAGGAAGAAAACTGTAGAAGCAGCAAAATCAAATGGAGTGATCCAGTAAGGACTTTTAGAAAGAAAGAAAAAGTATTTCTTTTTCGTCCGTCTGACGCACAACAAACCATACTTAAAAGAATAGAAAAATTAAAAAATAAATAAAAACATAATAAAAAAAAAATGTGTACAATAAATAAACAAGTTAGCAGTTAGCAAATAACTATATAAAATGGACTCGGTAGTTGCCCTTAATTTTATTCCTTATCCGCGCGTGGTTCCAGTGGGTCTATCTGCACACATGAGATCCTATACGAGATACATAATATAAATAATCCCCCTTCAATATGCGAGGGGATGACCAAATGATCGTTTCGTCTGACTGTCAATTGCAACCGTTCCTCCATTGAATATGGGAAATTAATTCAGCTAATTGGAAAACACGAACCGTCCCAACGCCATTAACATTTTGTATGTGAACCATTAAAGAGATGGGAAAAAGAAGTTCAATGTTACTAAGTTCTCCAATAGATGGTTAGTGAGCTTTAAAATTGAAAGCTATTTGTAGCTATGTAGTAAGTCGGCTGTAATACAATATTATAAAACATAACACACTCAACAAACTTTGAAAAATTTCTAAAGAAATTAATCCTCCACTTCATTGACTAGTTCACAAGCATTTAAGAAATCGACAAGAGCTTAAATGCATCGAATGTTACCAATTATGTCTAATTAATTAAAATTTTTATTTAAAAAGTTCACAAACTTCAGTAGACTGTTACATTACCGAACTGTATACATATATCACGTTTTCTATAAGAAGTATCATCAATTGGAAATGGTATTTGAACATTTTGAACATAAATCATTTCAATCCAAACGAATGTTTGTGTTTCGGGCGGGCTCAAATGACTAATTTATACCGCCTTCAACCCTTCGGGGAATACAGGATTACAAGTGTGATTTACGTAAGCTAATAATAGTCATTTTCAAGGTCTAGGAGTGAACCTTCTGCAAATATTGTGTGTTTATAAACTCCATCAGCTCAGTCCAGCCACGTTCCCCAATTTATCGATTGCCACTTATTCAGGCAAGCGTGATGTTTAACTTTATAATTGTCGGCTCTTTGTAGACTTAATATCTACGTAGTTGTGCTTATTTCCGCGTGGTACTCGGGGTAAGACAATGAATAAAGATGTCTTGAATGCTCCTCGAAGTATTTTAAGTGCTCCTCGAAGTGCTGTAAGTGCTCCTCGAAGTGCGCGAAGTATTTGGTCCGTGATAAGGCCTTATTGCTCGTTTGTAGGAACTCAAACCAATCTCCCAAACCGATAATTTCATCGATTCTTTGACAATTTTATGTTATAAGCAATATTGATTACATACTATTGACGGACTGTCTCGTTAGTCTAGTGATCCTAGAGATTCTGTTTTTCTATGAAATTCTCATTAGCAGCTAGGAGTTTGGATTTAAAATATACCGGCGAACTGTGGATGTACAACTGTGGTACACCCCTACCCTTCGGGTGCGAATGTACACAGGTGCGAATAGTGTAGACAAAATGGTCATGTGATGCGCAGGGAAGAAGGACATTTTCCTACATAGCTTTTGAGGCATAAAAATGGTGATATATATGAATGTATTTAACCTGAAGATAGAGATGAATATTTTTTAAACGAAACGGATATGAATACTAATATTTGTTTTTGTTCGCAGCACGCTGGTTCCATGGAAGATCTTCCGTGAGGAGTTGAACAACGTGCATCCTATATCTTCAGGGTTAGAAACGATGGCTTTGAAGACGACCATAGACCTTACGTGTAATGACTTCATATCAAACTTTGAATTTGACGTTTTTACAAGGTGAGTTAATATTTGACTATGATTTTGAAATAAACTGGTTTAATCGCGTTATACCCAGACCACGTTTGGGCAAACGTAGTGTGGGACGCCCTGCGACACGATGGACAGACGATTTGAAGGTGGCTGGCAGCGAATGGATGCGAGCTGCCTAAGACCAGGATGGTTAGGGCTCTTTGGGGGAGGCCTACGTTCAGCAGTGGACGGCAATATTATGATGATCGCGTTATATTCATCATAATCGTCATCACAAAAGGACTACCCCATAGATTTCCACAAGGACTGGTTCTATACCGCCTGCATCCAACGACTCCCAGCGATCTTTACCAGGTTCCCCGTCGCGTTATAATTTCTTTTTACCCGACTGCCGAAGGAGGAGGGTTATGTGTTTGACGTGTATGTATGTATGTATGTATGTATGTCCGTTCCTATGTCCGCTCGTAACTATTCAACGGTGCAACCGATTTAGATAAATGATACCTCATTAGATTTGTCTTGATGGCACGAGTGTCACTGGGTACATGAAATTAAAAAAAAAATTTCATTCATTACTGGGAATTTTAGAGACGGTCACGATTTTGAATGGGTCCCGACGGCAAGATTGACTTTATTCTACGTTATAATTTATTATTTTTAGTTATTCAATATTACTTTACATAGGTCTGGACTACTAGACTTGTTTTTGTCTTTTTAGTTTTTTTAAAGTATTTTTATGCAGTCGGGTTTTTTAGTTATTTTAATTACGTAATTCTTCAATGTGTTGGATATTAGAAGTAGGTATATTTATTTCAATATCTCATATTCGTGTGCAAAATAGTATTTGAAATTACTACCAACATTTACTGTTTCTAATCAACTGTACCTCACTAGCCTAACTGAAAAGTCCCTCACTAAAGGAAGAGGGGAACCACACAGGTTCCCCTCTCCCGATAGTGAGGGACTTGGGATCACGCGCAACATTTTCTGACTTTGTTAGTATGTATGTAAATATTTCTTTGTAGTAAAAAGATTCTGTTATCAGTATTTAGTTTCATTTTTAAAGAAACCCGTTTAATGAAGCCTAGGTATTTCCAATCTTGATCACTGATACTCACTGATTGGAAGGCAAGCTGCGGAGGAAAAAAAAAACATCTCAGATTAAAGAGTAATTGGGTGACTGACTACAGGTATCTCCTCAACCGGAATCAGTTCAAGTAAAAATTATAGGCCATGACTATGGGGCAAGTGAGAGCAAGTGCAGTTATTAGTCGGTACGAGCTTGATGTGGTTGTCACAAAAAAAGGTTGAAATTACATTCACACATGCGCTCCGGTTGTGTAGTTTTTTGGTACTTTACTGCTGTGCACGGGTCTCCTATCAGGGGTTTCGTGGATTGGCATCCTTAAACGCCTATTATCATCTATTTATTAACCCTGTGCTTGTCAATCGTTCCAGGTTATTTCAGCCATGGAGCACGTTACTCCGCAACTGGCAACTGCTGGCGGTCACCCATCCCGGATACGTAGCATTCCTAACGTACGACGAGGTCAAGGCGAGGCTCCAAAAGTATATACACAAAGCTGGCAGTTATGTATTTAGGTAAGGTCCTTTTTTCGTATAAAAAATTTCATGGATATCCTCCGTTGTTTTCATTGTTAGAGTATTGCAGATTACTAGGAACTGGTGTTCTCTATCTTTCTTTACGGCTCGGAGACGTGGACCATGAAGGCTAACACACTACTAAGAATTGTCGATTTTCGAAATGTGATACTGGCGATGACTGCTGAGGATACCTTGGACGGCTGTGAGAAGTAACGACTCCATACATGAACAACTCAGTATCCGCACCCGTCTCTCAATAACATGCCAACAACGCGTTCTTTCTTTTTTGGACATATCGCCCGTCGTCCCGGCAGCCTCGAATACCTAATAAGTACTTAATGAAGGGAAAAATGGAGGGAACAAGACCTCGAGGCAGACCACCTGCTGAGAGGAGTGATCAAATACTCAAGGCCACTAATTTAACACTCCAAAAGGCAATCCACTCTGCGGGTGACCGGGCCGGGATAGTGGTCACGATCCTCAGCATTGAGGGACCGACAAGATGGATGGATGGATTGCAGATTAATGACACATCTAAACTTAAGTGATAGAAAAATATTGTTTCCATTTTATTATAGTAAACCTTTTTTATTATAGTGGACATATGTTTCCAGGTTATCATGTACGCGACTAGGGCAGTGGGCGATAGGCTACGTCACGGTCGACGGAGAGATCCTGCAGACGATACCGCAAAACAAGAGCCTAGTACAAGCCTTACTAGACGGATATCGAGAGGGATTGTAAGTTCATATGCAGTTTGTCATAGAATTACGCGCTGTGACCTACGACTTCACCAAACTTCTCCAAACATATAGGAGATAGGCAAATAAGGATTCTATTTGTTATGCAACAACGTTTAAATTCTCGGAATGATGTAATTATTAATAGAATATGGAGTTTAAAACTAAGCCAAATACTGAGTGTTTAAGAAGGATGGATGATCTGCAATGGATAAACTCCCTTAAATTGACATTCTCATTACGAATAGATTTTCTCTTTGTACGGATTTTAATGTGACAATTTGTTTTGTGATGTCTCTTTCTGTCTATCTTCCTCTCTCTGTCAGTATCAGTCTATTTTTAATACAACATTAAAAAGTAAAGCCTTTTTACAAGGGTAGGAAAACTAGATATATGCTACGATTCTTGTATGAGAAGTGAGTGTATGTATGGGTATACCCTTTAAAAACCATTGTATCAACGTAGAAGACAGCATGAGTCTTAGCAAGTTTCATTCTGTAGAACCCCGAAGGGTTAGGCAAAGGTGTACCAATATACACCCACAGTTCGCCGGTATGTTTACGTCCCATGTCCCACAGGGCGCGAGTCTATTGCCATTAACCGGACACACGTCCAAACTCCGAGCTAAAACAACCTGTTCTCTGTTCGACCTGGGAATCGAATCTAAGGCCTCTAGCGTAGCTGTCGCGTTAAGATCACTAGCAGGGCTTCCCAAACATTGTTCTGTCATGGCCCGATAATTTTCACACTGCCCCTTTGTGACACACTTAATACTTTTAAACTCAAGCTTCAAGGTTCCATTAGGTAAAAAAATACACATTTTATTAATAGTAAAAATGTTTTATTAATACTAGATATTTCGGTATAGGCGATACCGAAATATCTAGTATTAATAACTATCGAACTACCTTCTATAACCGATTTAGTCAAAAAATTTTAGTGTGAAGTATGGAGCTGTTGCTTATTTTTTACCAAAGAATTCAAGTTTGCGGAAAATGACAAAAGTTTTATCCTAAGGTTCCACTTCAAGTCGGTTTCTATATTTATTTTTAAAGTCAACTGTTGAAAACCCAGCTTCACATTTATGTTGTGACAAAAGACAGATAAAAAAGTTATTGCTTGAGGAGCTAATTTTGTGTATTCTTGACGACAAGATAATGTTGCGACTCGGTATTTTATTTTGATGGTCCGGCTGATGGGAAACTCTGCACTAGACAAACGAGGCAGATAGTCTAATAAACATTAATTCACAATTTCAGTTACCTATACCCCGACGGGCGGGATGTGAACCCAGACCTGAGCAGCGCCATCATATCACCGGCTGAAGACCATATCACCGTCACGCAGGAACAGTACGAGCTCTACTGTGAAATGGGTCCGTATAAAATATACACTTTTCGCCAAAGATCATTCCTACCACGTACAGTCAACAAAAGATATTTATATACAGGTAGCGAACGAAATCTGCATCTTTACACAGATTGTGATTTAAATATATACTCGTCAAAGGGTTTGATGTGTAGCAGCTTACCATACCTGCGTTATGAGACATATTGCGTGATACATTATTACACAAAACACAGATGTTTAATTAGCTGCCTGTGTACTTAACTCTTTTGTCGACCGTACTATCAGGCTCTGGAATGAAATACCCGCTGCGGTGTTTCCCTTGCGTTATGACATGTCCTTCTTCAAACGAGGCCCAAAAAGAGCTCTCTACCACACACAGTAGGCGGCGGCACAGCTCTTTCCCCGTCGTTGCTGATGTCCATGCGCGGTGACCACTTACCATCAGGTGGGCTGCTTGCACATCTGACATTGTAGGCAATAAAAAAAATCATTTTTGTCCGGCTTGAAGTTGGCACGAGCTAACTTCAACTCAGCAGTTGACAGCAGTGATAGCCTAGTGGTATGACCATTGGACTGCCTAGTCGAAGGTCTCGAGTTCGAACCCAAGGCACGCACCTCTGACTTTTCGAATTCATGTGCGTATTAATAGTTAATTATCACTCGCTTAAACGGTGAAGGAAAACATCGTGAGGAAACCTGCATACCTTAGAGATTTTTCTCGACGGTTTGTGAAGTCTGCCAACCCGCATTAGGCCAGCGTGGTGGACTATAGCCTAATCCCTCTCAATATGAGAGGAGACCCGTGCCCAGCAGTGGGACAGTATATGGGTTGATGATGATGATGATGATGAACTTCAAATCGGTCGTAAAAGTCGGACGGAAAAAAAAATGGATTTTATTTATGTTATATTAAGTATTTATTTTAAGCTAATATTTGTGTTTTTGGTGTTAAATATTTTTTTACCATTATACAACGTGTTACAAAATACCCCGTAAAAATATAATTAATTATCAAAGCAAAAAATGTTGTCAACTGTCATGTCAGGGAACCAGATTATTTAACAGAAAGGCCTACGTACCTATTTTACCTAATAATTGTCTACTTTAATAGTTTTTCTATTTTTCATTCATAAATGTTGTTGTTTTCTTTTTTTGGGGTATGTTATACAGCGTTACTACGGTTCTTAAATTTTGTGAATGGACTCGTTATAAGGCCCCATTTAACCTCATTACGGTTTTACGGGTAGTTTTGTAACACCCTATAAAGTAATGTAACTAATCTAATAAAATTATAAAAAACATACATATTCCTTATTGACATACCTATCTAATTACAGGCAGCACGTTCCAGTTATGTAAGATTTGTGCAGAGAACGACAAGGACATCAGGATAGAACCCTGTGGACATTTACTGTGTACGCCCTGCCTTACTGCGTGGCAAATTGTGAGTTATTTAAAAATACCATCACACCTGTATTCCAGGGAGAGTTAGGTAGAGATGTACAGTCAACAAAAGATATTGGTATACAGGTACCGTACGAAATCTGCATCTTTACACAGATTGTGATTTAAATAATTTCCCGTCAAAGGGTTTGATGTGTAGCAGCTTACAATACCTGCGTTTTGACACATATTGCGTGATACATTATTGCACAATCTTTAACAAAACACAAATGTTTAATTAGCTGCCTGCATACTTAACTCTTTTGTCGACCGTACTACTACACCCACATTTCGCCGGTTTGTTTAGATCCGTGTAATAGTTGGCGAGATTATAAAATAGAATAGGTAATCTTTATGGCACACAATGATAAGAAGTAAAAGAAATGAAAGAAAGAAAGAAATCATTTATTTGCTGATAATGTAGGTATACATATAAGTTGGAGTATTTGTAAATTGTCCCGATACATTTTACCTTACGGCATGCAAATTAAATTTGAATTTAATAATATTGTTACAACATTTACTGCACTCATTATTAATAGTGTTACTTAATATTAGAGAAACATTCCAAATATAACAGTCAAAAGTAGAAAAAAAAATGAATGAAATGTAGTCTCTCGCATAATAGAATAAAGTAAAATATACCAATACATTAACAAAAATAACATAAATGTAGGTATATTATAGGTTTTGTGATGTCAATATATTTAATGTAGAAATCTAATATAGCTAATAATAATTAAAAGAAACAGAAGTATTTAGTAATATAATAAAGGTATTGCCATTAACAGGGCACACATATATCCAAACTCCGAACTTCTACAGAGAATATAATTAAAATCCCAATCGCACTGCTCGACCATTAATCGAACCTAGAATTTTAAACGTAGCAGTTGCGCATTTTTTTTTATACGTTTGAGTTTGACCACAATCTCACCTGATGGTAAGTGACAATGTGGTCTAAGATGTAGCACGCTTACCTAGAAGATACCTATTCACCCGTGACTTGAAGAACCCCAAAATGTACACGTCATGAAATGCAGACTCAGGCAGCTACCTCCCTCACCATACGGATAAGGAATGACGGAAGTCTATATATATATTTCCAAAACTTAAAGGAATTTCTGGCATTATAACAATTTTTTTTCCGTTTTCAGGACTCTGAAGGCCAGGGCTGTCCATTCTGTCGGGCAGAAATAAAAGGCACAGAGCAAGTGGTAGTCGACGCGTTTGTACCGCCAAGACCGCCAAACACAACGTCAGACAAGTAAGATTTATAGTTATTAATAGTCACCCGTCCACAAGCTGACCGCGGCTAGGGCAGCTTAACCTTGCAGATCGGTTGATCAGCGTAGTTATAACTTAGGCACGAGACCCTCACAAAATGTTAGCATATTATTATTTTTTATTTACACCACTAAGGTGGCAAACAAGCAAAGGCCCACCTGATGGTCAGCGGTTACTGCAGCCTATAGACGCTTGCAACACCAGGGGTATCGCTTGCGTTTTGCCGACCCTGTAAAACGAAAGAGGAATAGTTGGGTTGGCAGTATAAGGGTCAAAGCCCCCCCACTACCAACATAACGTTACCCCACGGAGCGCTGGCAACCTTAATCACCGTTAGGAATACAACACAGCTTAAAGCAGTGTTATTTCACTTCGATTTTCTGCAAGGCGAAGGTACTTCCCTAGACGGGCTGCTCTAATTTGAATGAAATTACTTCTACTATGCCCTACCTCTCTTAGTCCCATCATTGCAAATTACAGCTGCAGAATATTTTTTCCATAGCAGTAGGGGCACCCTAAAGAACCTCGGCAATAGTGTTCGACCATCAGACTTACTTTTAAAATTCAAACAAACAATTAAATGCGAAAACAACATACCTTCATCATCATCAGCCTGTTACCGTCCACTGCTGAACGTAGGTCTCCCCAAAGAGCGCCAACCATCCCGGGCAGCTCGCATCCATCCGCTGCAAACCACCTTCTTCAAATCATCTGTCCATCGTTTCGAAGATTCCACAACATACCCTAACCCTAACACATAATCATATCATACCATCACGCATGTATTCCCCGAAGGGTTAGGCAGAGGTGTACTAATGTACACCCACATTTCGTTATGTTTAGGTCCCATGTAATAGTGGGCGAGCCTATTGCCATAAACGGGGCACTAATCCAGACTCCGAGCTGCTACTGAGAATTTCATAGAAAAACCCAATAACACTGCTCGACCTGGACCTCTAGCGCAGCAGTCGCGCTTATGATCGATATACCAATGAGGCGGTCGTACACATAATGCAAATTATATTCGTTACAGGAACACAAAGACTGCTGTAAAACCGGTGTCTTCTAACTCATCAGGGTCTTCGGGCTCGTCCGGTTGCAACGGGTCAAGTGAGTTACAGAATATTTGATTGATAAGCAAGATAGAAAGAAAGAAAGATAATTCTGACAGCCACAACACAGGACAAAATACAAAACAATATATTCAAGTTTTAAACTAAAGCAGTACTTTATCCTGTGTGTTCAAGCTAAATATGAAGTTTCATCTACAAAGTTTTTAATGTAAATGGTGGCCGAATACATGTCACTTTTTGAAATGGTTGCTAGGCAACAATTCTTGTAATAATAACAAAGTAGAAAACATGTTTTAGACGAAAAATTATTGTAATACCTACTTAAGTTCATAAGATCAAATAAATTAGTTCATTAGTTCAACGGCCCTATTTGCTTTACCCTGAGATCACCCCAAACACTGTGCGACGTCAGAATAGGTCCCCATCTCAGCACTGTGCTGCAGCAAGCAAATAATAATAATAAATAAATATTCTTGAACAATTTTACATAGCACCATCTAGTCCCAAACTAAGCAGAGCTTGTACTATGGGCACTAGACAATGGATATAATACTTAAGTACATACTTTTTTTTTGTAAATACATACCTACTTATAATACATAAGAACATTCTTTTGTCATTAAGGCACGAAGAGGTTTCGATGAGCTTAGAATAGTCACCCATCCACACAGTGACCGCGAAAAGCTTATTTTAGTACTCAATTTAGTGTTTATTTTAGTAGTATCAATGTAGTTATTACTCAGCTATGAGAAAGACATAGACCTATTTCGCTTTCACGCCTAAACCGCTGAATCGATTTTGATGAAATTTGGTACAGAGATAGATTAAACCTTGAAGAAGGATATGGCATTTTGTTTCAAAAGCTCTTTGGGTGCGGTGGAAAATGCGGGAGCCGTCTATTATAATTAAGAAAATTAAAATTTTCAACAAAATCAGCACCATTGAACTATACACAGTCAAATTTAATTTCAAAGTTATTAAGCAAAGGAAAAAATCGACCGCGGGCAGGATTCGAACCTGCGTCTTCTGTTTAGGTACACCAGACGCTATGACCTAAGCCACCGCGATACCTACCCGCTATGTCGACTTTTGCCTTCGCATTCTGAATTTACGTCTTTATGGTGACGTCAGTAACACCTATTGAAAAGCAAGTATTTTTTTGCTCCTCAATCGACACGACTTACTTTTCAGTTAGTTCAATGTCGAACCATGCTACCTTACCTTTGCCCACGGTCAAATTTTTCCTTTGCTTAATAACTTTAAAATCTTAGCATGGAAAATGCCAAAAAATACAAAAAGATATTTCGATATTCGATATTTTTATATTTAAGAGTCTACCCGTGACCATGGACGCTGTAAAGGGTCCGAAACGTCGGGATTAATAATATCAATATACGCGATAAAATCCGTAAAAAGTAGTTTTATGTCAAGATATTTAATTTCAAAGTGTTTGTTATTTCAATCATAACTTATATTCATAAGATATGGTTGGCTGCAGGTGCCGACGTGTCAATATCAGGCAACGCGAACGGATGGAGCTCACGGAACACAGCCTTCAACGGACTCACAGATGACATCGACGATGCCGAGGTAAATGATTATGAATTTAATTTCTATCATCACATGGTTACAAATTCAATACCTCCAAAAAACACTTCTTTCTGTAAAGGATGTCACCAAAATCTGCCCAATTGATGAACTAAGGGTACATTTATAGGAAAAAATACCCTGTATTACGCTGATTAAAACTCGCCACACTTTTTTTTGCTCACTAGGGGATGAGAAAAAATAACTTACGCACGCCATTTTTACACACTAGTATCAGTTTCATAGTGTTTTTATAGTAAAAACTGTCAACTTGATAGCTATCTGCTGTCAGTGTCAGTTTTGGAAAGTCAAACGTACACCATTTTGGCACAATAACAGTTTCATAGTGATTTCATAGTAACAACTGTCAACTTGATAGCTGTCATGTACCTCGGGTACAAATTTGGGCTGAGTTGTACTTTTGTAGTAATAATTCCTTTTTGAGCAGTGATAGTCTAGTGATATCGACCATTGGACTACTATTCTCGCTTGCTTCTTTAATGAAGCAATTTTGAATTTGTAATTGTATAGGTACAGTTTACTTTTTTAACTAGATATAATTGGCCTTAGTCTACTTAAAAACTAAATTGTGATATCACTAGCTGTTAGTTTTCTGAATTTGAAAATAAAATTAAATAAAAATAGTAAAAAAAAATCACTTGATAAAAATATGTGGTAAACAGTTAAGCAATTTATATCAAACAACGGCAACACTGATCGAGACATTTGTGACGTCACCGTGAACCATCTTGGAAAAATAATAGCCTGGAGTTAGCTTATTTATTCTACCATGGTCGTAGGACAAGTTACCACCTGATGGTAAGCGTTTACCGTACCCTATAGACGCTTGCAACACCAGGGGTACCATTTGCGTGTTACCGACCCTGTAAAACGAAAGAGGAATAGTTGGGTTGGCAGTATAAGGGTCAAAGTCCCTCCACTGCCAACACAACGTTTCCTCTTGGAGCTCTGGCTACCTTGCTCACCCTTAGGAACATAACAAAGCTCAAAGCAATGTTATTACACTTCGATCTTCTGCAAGGCCGAGGTAGGTCCCCAGTCGGGCAGCTCCAATTTCAGTGGAATTACTCCCACTATGCTCTCTTAAAAAATATTGTACTTTTACTACATATTGTAAATCATTGGTGTTTCAACATAATAGCATGGTGTGCATTTTGTTTGGCCGTGTGGCATGTTTCTTGTTTGTTTGAGCTTGTATCTAGAGTTGTTTATTTCATTTATTTTTAAGGGTTCATTTTTATCTGTGCCATCTACATAAACCAACTAGCGTCTCATCAAAACCCCGAAAATGTTGTCCCATGTAATAGGGGGCGAAACTATTGCCATTAAGGGACCGCTAATTTAAATTGTAAGTTGGTAATGAGAATTACATAGAAAATTAAATAACGCTGCTTAAACCAAGAACCTCAACCGTGGCAGTCGTGCTTATAAACACTAAATATATTATACATTATTTTATATTTACGTTTATTTCAATTTTTTTTTAAGTAATACGACAATGTTAGTAATCTCAAATATAATGAATGATGACTTAGTTTGAATTAGATACTTCATTTAAATAAACACTATGTAGCAAAAGACAAATACAATTAAAAAAACCTCACATTAAAATAGTTGAGGTTTAGTGTTCTATAAACAATTTTATCAATTGAAACAATTTAACAAAAAAAAAAAGACATGCAAGGAAGTTCTTCCCAGTCCCGTGCACAGTGTAATTTCATTTGTTAGCTTTCATTAGTTCACGCGTGCCGGGCGCAGAGTAATGAACATACATTATTTTCTTGAATCCCATTTTCTTATAGCTTCTTAAATTATGTTATAGCAATAATTAAAAGGTCAAGCCTGTCTCGCGGGAGTCTAGGCATATAGCTTGCGGGATTCCGGTGTTTCGGGCACATACAAACATAGCCACGAGCCAGGAGGGGCTCGTGGCTATGTTTTCTTTCTCATTTTTTTTAAACATCTGCACCAATTTTAGTCACCTGCAGAATAGATATCCCGTCTGTTTTTTTTTACTTGTTTGTTCATTCATATGAATATACAGGAAGAATTTTATATCACGTTCCAAATTTTTTCTAGTAAATAGGTATCATTCAAAGAATAAATTTTTGAAAAAAAAAAATATCTGGTAAGTCGGTAAAATATTCAAAATAAAATTTTATTCTATCCGCTTATATTTTATTTATCTATAACGGTTCTGATCCCGTGAAAGTATGTATGGAAAATTAGCAACTTATGTTTTGATTGTTATCAATGTTTGGGGGCGTCGCCAGGGGCGCGAGTCGAGTGGTCATTGACGTCAGTGTCTTGAATTGACTCTTTTTTGACAACTTGTGATGCTATTATCTCAATATTTTAGTACTGAGTGATACTAAAAAAAAAAACACGTATTTTATTATTTTCAATAAAGATCTTACTATGAAGTAAAACTACTTTTTACGGATTTTATCGCGTTACATTGATATTATTAATACCGACGTTTCGGACCCTTTACAGCGTCCATAGTCACGGGTAGACTGACCCGAGAGTCTACCCGTGACCATAAAATCCGTAAAAAGTAGTTTTATTTCAATGTATAATATTCGCGTAAATGTCAGAAATCAAGATTTAACTATTAAAATTTGGAACGTGATAAAAAATTATTCCTGTATAGAAAGAAAAACATTGCTTGCATTACAAATAACCTAGTATTTATAGTTTATGCATAGTAAATTAGTCACAGATATGTATGAACCCATGCATGCGTCCATTTAAAAACATAATCATTGTTTGTTTTGCAGATACGGCGCAAATCACCGCATGCTTAGCTTGCACGGGTAGTTATGTTTGCTTGACGACGGGCCACGCCGGATGCGTTCCATGTTTATTTTATATTACTTTACTATGCAGATGATGAAAAACGACGTATCTGACAAAAAAAATGGCACAAAAAGTCGTATCAGCCTTTCTAAGGCGAAGGCGTATACTAATTAAAAAAGTAAATGCATTTATGGCAGAATTTTCTTCATTCCATCTTTTTGTCAGTTGCGTCCTTTTCTTTTTCTATGCGCGTGCGCGAATATTGGGCGGGGAGGAAGTTTCCATTGACATTACACATTCGAAAATCGAAATTGGCGATTTATTTTGGTGCTTGCAATATTGACTATTGTTTACTCATAAAACATGCACGTTCAGTAGCCCTACTACGAGCTTACACGACAGTCGCTAGCGTTCAACGAATATAATAAAAAATGGCTCAGAAATCTTACTTATCATAAAATACTTGATTAATGGCAATAAACTCGCCCCCTATTACATGGAACCTAAACATACCGTGAACTGTGCGAGTACATTGGTAAACTTCTGCCTAACCTTTCGCGAAATACAGGCGTGATGGTATGTTATGCTCAAATAACACACATTAAAAAATAAACTAAGTTTGCATTCTTTTTTTTTACTATTCTTAGTTAATTAGACACAGAAAAAAAAAATACATTTATTTGACGCAGTTTACACAATTTACACCGATTACATATTATAGACACATATGTATTAAGTGTAACTGTTATGTACATAATGACGTCATAAATGTGTACATAAGGCACATGGTGTAAAGTTACCGTACACACGTCAGCAGGTCAAGCTATCCAAAACTGACAAATTTTCCCAATTGAATATGAACCTTATCACTTTGTATTAAAGTTGAAAATCTATTAAAGAAATTTGACAGATTGTGGTAGCTTGTGCTGGTTTCTGTACATGTTCTGCGCAAGGCTGCAAGAGGAAAACAGTTTTGTTACAAAATATTTTTTTTTCTACGATGGAAGCGACTATTAATCAAATATTACTTAGTAGGGCTAATTACAGACAAGACCTTGGGTTTTTGAACTGAAAATGCATGTTTTGAATCAAGACAAGGATAAGAAATCATTCTTTTACAACATTTGAAGTATAGCTACTTGTTTCTCTGCCCCGCCTACTGTCCAACTCGCGCTCTAGTTTAGCATGAATTTTTTGTTGATATTATTATTGAATGAAATGTCTTGTTTATGTGTTTGTCGCCTGTGACTGTAGGAGACGGTTGTGATGAAATAAATACGCTGTTATTTAATCATAAATGTAAGGAGAATCATCAAATCAATCATCGTAACAATACAGCTATTTAGGTCAGTTCGGGAACAAAAATTTGCTTTTCTTCTTAAAACGTGTTAGTGCACCTACTAATTTCTATCTCTGCATCACCCTAAGGTCGACTGGTAGAAAATGCCTTAGGCATTAAGCCCGCCTTTGTACTTATTTGTGCATAAAGTATTAAATAAATAAATAAAACAGTTGAATAAGCTAAAAAGTTTTTTTTCCACATTTTACTAGGCTGACGGGACTTTTTTGCGTTACAATACGATGATATTATCATTCTGCCTTTAAAAAAATCATCTTATAACCTTTTTGAACGTTTCGGTAATAGAAATAATATTTATTTGAACAATTTGCGTATGTATGAACATTCACACATCAAGATGTCTATTGATTTGAAATCTACTTTGGTTGAAAACTACTTTTTACACAGATTTTATTTTACTGGTTTAAAACTAGTTTTATTTCAATGTTTTTTATTGTTCAGCATTTCATTATTAATTTATTAACTAATCTCGCTACAAAATATTTTTTTTTATTCCTTCATAAATAAGGTTTTATTTACTAAATATGAAAACTATTGGGAATATGTTTTGTGAAATGAAATGACTTGGATACAATCGACATGTAAGTAAGCGGTCCTTGTGGAAGTCTATGGGTGAAGCCTTTGTTCAGCAGTGGACCTATTTTGGCTATGATGATGTTGATGACGACAAATGACGTCATTTGTCATGTAACAGCGTTTCCCGCCATCACAACCGTATCCTGAGCTTTTCATTGTACGACTGTAAAAGTTTGTTTGTATAGAGGCCAGCACATCAAGCTACCACAATCTGTCAAAGTTCATTGATTGATTTTCAACTTTAATACAGAGTAATAAGATTCATATTCAATTGGGTAAATTTGACAGTTTTGGATGGCTTGACCTGTTGGCGTCTGGACATTGTAAGTTATGTTACAGCTTAGTCATTATTGTGTTTGTCTTGAAGTGACTTTTTGTGTGCAACGTAAAGCAAAATGGTTAACGCAATAAACTTTCCTCCCAGTGACGTATTTAGGAAATTATTATTGCATGAAATAACTTTGATGACCTATATTAATACAATATCTCTGTGTGATGGGATCGGTATTCTAATTTTAATTGTTCTCATTAAACAAAAGTCAATATTTAATTTTGTTGTTGTATCACGTAGCCTAATCATTTTCGAAAACATTTTGCTATAGAAAAATGTTACGAACAGTAGGTACTCGAACTTGTGTCCTCCGGTTTGTAGATCTAACGTTTTATCTCGGTAGCATACTTGGATAAAGCTTCCAGTATACTAAACCGGAGCAAACCAGTTTAAATCGCCCCCGCCACCGAGTTTCTATTTCACAAAATTTTGAGATTACTATCGGCTACATTTTGTTTAAGAAATCGCATAAAAGTCACTTATACCTAAATAAAATTTATTGGCATTTACAAGCTTGTTGCAAAAGTGGTATGTACACGCTTCGAATTTTTTTTATATTTAATTATTCATTAATTTATTACTACTTTATCTCATCACTTATTTCACAAGTCTTACGATATAAAATACTAGCTGACCCGACATACGTTGTCCTGCAAAACGATTACAGCGCCACCTACCAGGTCCAATTATTGTGAATATAAACTAGCTAGGAACTCACTCAAACGGACGCGAAAATTTTTATCAAAATCGGTCAAGCTGTTTTTCAGTTTTAGCGAGACTAACGAATAGCAATAGATTTTTATGTATATAGGTAGATATAATTATAAATATTATAGGTACACACATTATTTGGTTCATAGAATCTTTATTCGGGTATTCAGTAATAGTAATATTATTTTTAATAAACACAATTCCAGCAAAATAATGGATTAATATATTGTTATAAATAAATAACTACAAACTTTTTTATATTTTTTCTTATTTCAACATAAATAATTAGTATTTATAAACAATTTTTCATATACTTTCTATTATCACTTTTGTAGCCAATAAAAACAAAATATTTATTTTGTAATAAGTCACCTTAATTACTTGTATTAGAGAATATTATTCTGAACATATTGACGATAATTTTTGTTTAGTAAAATATTTCCTGTTTTGTTTTTTAGTGAATATACTGCGCTAAATGCAATAGTATTAATTTAGTTAGTTATTTATGATTGACATCGTGACGTTTTTTGTTGTTTTTTTTTAATAAAACAAAATCTGAATATTTGTATATAAAATTATAATCGTAAGGATTTTCTTAATAAGTTTTGACGTAATTCTATTTCTTTTTTAAGTATTATCTACAATGAATTAGGTTTAAAAGACTGCATCAGTTCTTATATAAAAAGAAAAGCAGAGTTATATAATTTTTGAGAAATTAAATAATTTCTTCTATAATTTTCAGTAAATTGACATTAAATATTTCTTTAATTTACAAACACTAATCGAATCTTGACATTTTATACTGTAAACGGAAGACCACTTACAAGATAAAATGTGCAGTAAATAAATAGTTTATTTTTATTTATTTTTTGTAGATCTGAAGTTCGTATCTCCAAAACGCCAGATTTCGTTTTGTTTACGCTTAGCTCGTATTATTTGACTATAAGCAATAAATTAATTATTATTTTACGTATTATTAAGTATGATGAATTAATGGTTTATTTATTTTTAAGTGTATTTTTTTATGTTGAAAATATACGCTTGGTGATATGTGCTTTGTGTGTTTTTGTTACGAATGCCTGCTGGATGTTTTATCAGTATTTTCTGATCAGTTTAATAACTTTGAGAAATAGTATGAGTAAGCTATACATTTTTTATAGATACATTTTTTTTGCGAAGGATAAGTTCGATCTCAGGCAGGACTCGAGCCTGCATTCTTCCTATTCTTTGACCTTGCTTAGAATACAATCTATATCTCTGCAAAATTTTATAGAAATAAGGTTTTCTATAATAGCCGTGAAAGCTAACATACTGAGAGTTGCTTTCACATTTATATTGTACGACCTGCCCTCACACTGGTGCAATGTACGGTCGACAAAAGAGTTAAGTATACAGGCAGCTAATTAAACATCTGTGTTTTGTTAAAAATTGTGTAATATATGTATGTATCACGCAATATGTGTTTAAACGCAGGTTCAAACCTGCTACAACAAGTGACATGCTCCATAAAATGAGGTTGGCCCTGAACAATGATTGTAGAGCTTGTGGTGAATACAGGGAAACCATGCAGCACATTTTGTGTGATTGTGACGTCCTAGCGACGAAACGGATGAGTCATCTCGGCAACGGATACCCGAAGCCAGAGGACTACAGGTTCCTTCCTCTTAGTGGGCTGGCCGCCTTCATGAACCACGTCTTTGAAGAGTAAGGAATGTACCATGCTGGGGACAACACAACAGATCACATTTGGTCGAAGTGTTGCTGGCTATGCCGGCCCCCACTGCTAAGATAAGATAAGATAAGATAAACCTGCTACACATCAAACCCTTTGACTGGTAATTATTTAAATCGCAATCTGTGTAAAGATGCAGATTTCGTTCGCTACCTGTATACCAATCTCTTTTGTTGACTGTACTAATAACACGCATGTACTATACATATAAACCTTTCGATAGTACCTATACATATAAAGGAATTATCGAAATTTCTGTGAAAATTGTATCAAAAGCCGTTGGCTAGTTAAGATCTTAGCGTTAGAGGGACAGACGTCAGGAAGCCATTTTGTTTTATACCATCTATAGAAGAAAAAAGCAGTAATAGCCTAGTGATAAAACCATTGGGCTGCCAAGTCGAAGGTCTCGAGTTCGAATCCAAGGCCTTTAAAGGCCCCTTAATAAAAACAGCATAAAAAAATAAACCTAGTGCTCTGACTCCAAAATCATATGCGTATTAATATTTAATTATCAATGAAAACATCGTGAGGAAACCTGCATGCCTTAGAATTTCTTGATGGCGTGTGAAGTCTGCCAACCCGCATTATGCTAGCGTGGTGGACTTTAGCCTTATCCCTCTTTTCTGAGAGGAGACCCGTGCCCAGCAGTGGGACAGTATATGGGTGGTTGATGACAGAAGATTAGATGTCATCAATTTAAAACATGCTTTGTGGTACTTATATGGTTTGAGGCATACAATTATGGGTTGCTTGTTTTATGAACTGTTTGTTTAATCGACAAAAGAGTATTTATGCAGTTAGACATCTGTGTGAAAAATATTGTGGAATAAAGTATTTCGCAATGTGTCAAAACGCAAGTATTTTAAGCTGCGTACGTACCGAACGCTGGCGAAAAATTATTTATTATAACAATCTATGTAAAGAAGTCGCTGATGTCATTAATACTCTTGCGCAATCCAATTTTTGGGTAGAACGATACCCTGAGGATAGAATGGTTGCCAGGTTTTTTGGGCTTCTGACTACCACTAACGATTGTTATAAGTGTTCGTAAGACCGGGACCGACGGCTTTACGTGCTCTCCGAGGCACGGAGGGGTCCCGATGTGTTAAGAATGGTCCACACACACACACATTCATATTGATCAGCTTAGTTATTATATTACCACGAGCCCCTCATTTGTTCTGTACGTACAGTCAGCAACGAAAGCCGCTGAACATAACAAAATTTTGAAAACTTCACAGCTCCAAAACTTGTGCAGAGGTTTTTTCTATTAAGGTAACCTGAATATTGAATGGTCATATATGCAATTATTTCGCATAATCTTCACAGGTCAGTAACTTCACACTTATTAAAAATCATATTGAAAATTGCAACATGTTCAGCGACTTTCGTTGCTGACTGTACCTAATTGCCTATGTAACCTTAAAATTCTCGATATAAACATCTCCTAAAATGAACCTTAAACCGACAGGACTGGGCAGAGTTTAACGCAGCTACATCAACCATCGACGCTCTCCGACCATCAGTGCGGTCGCCGGGTGCTTCGCCCCGCCACAGCCCGCGGGCGCCGCGCCGGGCTCCACAGCCCAACGAGAACGCGTATGGAGAACTTAGAGCACCGCCGCTACCGCCTCGGAAGAGCTTGTCTCCTGCCGAACCTGTCATTGTTGCAGCTTCCAGCGTGCAGGATATTGCTGCTGCTAGTAGTGCGCAAGGTAATTAGGCCTATTACTCAAAGCAGACATGATTCTTGCTTCAAAAGGTCATTTGAGACGTTACTCACATACCTACATCTTACTTAATATTATAAAAAAATAGATTTCCGCCCGCGGCTTCGCCCGCGTCGAATTCGGTTATATCGCGTTTCTAAGAGCTCTTCAAAAGTCCGAGATAAAAACTATCCTATGTTCTTTCTCAAGGTCAACTCTATCTCTGTACCAAATTTCATTAAAATCAGTTCAGTGATTTAGACGTGAAAGCGTAACAGACAGACAGAGTTACTTTCGCATTTATAATATTAGTAGGGATAAAAAGCAGTGATAGCCTTGCGGTATGACCATTGGACTGCCAAGTCGAAGATCTCAAGGACTTTTCGAATTCATGTGCGTATTAATAATTAATTATCACTCCTTTAAACAGTGAAGGAAAACGTCGTGAGGAAACCTGCATACCTTAGAGATTTTTCTCGACGGTTTGTGAAGTCAGTCAACCCGCACTAGGCCAGCGTGGTGGACCCTCTTAATATGAGAGGAGACCCGTGCCCAGCAGTGGGACAGTATATGGGTGGATGATGAATATTATAAATGTGAAAGTTTGTGAGGATGGATGGATGGATGTGTAACCGTTTTAGGGGATCTTGATGTGTAACCGTTTTTACTAGATGGCATCGCCAGCATTTCTAGTGAAACACTTTGAAATAGAACCTCTTAAATGAAGCTAGTATTTTAATGATACTAGCTTCTGCCCGCAACAAGTGTACTTTTAATTATCGTTGTAATTTGGCTAATTAACTCAAATTCGTTAGAAATATAATTTATAACGATTTTGATGACTATATGTTATTCTGATGTAAGTATAAATAATAATACTGTGAAGTTTCATCAAAATCCGTTCAGTAGTTTTAGCGTGAAAGAGTAACAAACATCCATCCATCCTCACAAACTCTCACATTTATAATATTAAGTAGGAAGTTTCAATATAACTCTCATATGAGGTCTAATTTATACTTAGCTACGTATAACTGACGACTAATTAATACTTAGCTACGTATAACTTCCACATAACTGTTCTTTAGATAGATATTAAAATTGAGTATTATTTATTGTACACCAAAGTATACAGAGAAAAAAAAAGAATAAACGTACAATTGGCGGTCTTATCGCTAAAAGCAATTTCTTAACACAACCATGGTATGGACAAGAGTCATGTAAGAAAACGTAGCTTTTGGTAAAACTAATCGAATACATTATGGTTTCTCCAGCGGAGCCCAGAAGACGTTCCTCATTAGAACCGGAGCCGGACTCGCGGCATCGACTCACTTCTATCATTACTGGGTCCACAGAGACCATCACTGGAGTCATCGACACCAGACATGAGGTATGTACGTAGACTTACTCCTAATCTTCTGTCGTGGCAGCATAAGCTATAAAATTTTAAGGTAAAAAAAAATCCATTAAGGAGATCCTTCAGTGCATGTACCCTGTTATGAATTGGTTGGTATTCAATGGTAATTATCTACTTTGAGACACAAATATGATTTAACTAATAAAGAGTAACTTTCCGTTTTCAGGTGCCCCCTGATCCTAGAGCCTTTGAGAAACCCCGTCGAGCATGCACTCCCCAATCCAACAGTAGACCCCTCCCCGCAACTCCACCTGAAAGACCCGCCGACACCCCGACACCTACAGAAACGAAACCCGACAATCGATATAACTCCGACAGACAAGAACGGCCTGATCCGGTACCGAGCAGACAAGACAGAATGCAAGAGAATCGCAATGACAGACACGCTCCTAACCCACCGGAAAACAGAAATAATGTAGCAGAAACCAGGCAAAGCGACAGACATGTGCCAGAAAGATCAATGCCAGAAAATAGACAAGAAAGAATCACGCAAGACAGACAGGAACGTCATACCGACAGAGTAGAAAGTCGGCAGCCAGAACGTCGCATCCCAACTCCAGATAGGCAAGAAAGACATCCAGAAAACAGACAAGAGAGACACGAAACAAGAGTCATGGATAACCGACAACATATACCTCCAATCGAAAGCCGGGAGAAGTCGGAAAGGCACCTTCCCCTATCCGACAGCCGGCATACAGACTTCCGGCTTCCACCTGAAAGGCCTCCAGAGAAACCGGATAGGATAATTGAATCTAGATGTAGTTTTGATAGAGAAACCAGGTTGGAGAGTAGGGCGCCTCCACGACAGAGATCTTTGCCGGCGACGACTAGTGGCAGTGTAGACCAGCCCACAAAGTCTACGACTATGCCTAAGTTTCCTTCAGAAGATATGAAGGACTCATCATATGAAAACGTAGCCGGTGAGAATGAGTTAGCTGTTGCTCGTAAGTATTATTACGTATTACTATTTTGAAATAAAACTACTTTTTACGGATTTTATCACGTTATATTGATATTATTAATCCCGACGTTCGGACCCTTTTTTACAGCGTCGGGTAGACTCTGTGAGTCTAACGCGATAAAATCCGTAAAAAGTAGTTTTATTTCAATGTATAATATTCGCGTAAATGACAGAAATGAATATATTACTATTTTGATAAGATGTCAAATAAGCAAACAAGTAAGACGCAACCGCAGGCTATAGACGCCAGCAACACCAGTGGTATTACTCGCGCTTGTCATCTTAAGACCTCAGTTGTTAAGTCTCATATCCCCAGTAATTTCACGGGCTACATTACCCTTCAAACCGGAACACAATAATGTTAGCACCATTATTGCTTAGCGGCAGAATATTTGGCAAACGGTGGTACAGTCAACAAAAGAGTTTGGTATACAGCTAGCGAACGAAATCAATCAATCTTTACACAGATTGTGATATAAATAATTACCCGTCAAAGGGTTTGATGTGTAGCAGCTTACAATACCTGCGTTTTGACACATTGCGTGATACATAATTACACAATCTTTAAAAAAACACGATTTTTAATTAGCTGCCTGTATACTTAACTCTTTTTTCGACCGTACAGTCAGCAACGAAGATCGCTGAACATAATTATTACATTCTTCAATATGATTTTTAATAAGTATAAAGTTACTGACTTGTGAAGGCTATGCGAAATAATTGCATAGAAGACCATTAAATATTTAGGTTACCTTAATAGAAAAAAACCTGTTGACAAGTTCTGGAGCTGTGATTTTTTCAATATTTAGCTGTGGTCAGCTACTTTGGCTGCTGACAGTACCACCACGAATTCTGCAACAGAAGCAAAGCCTACCAATTCAAGCTTATTATATTTTATATCGATATTTTACGAGAAGGTTTTCAGACTAAGACGGTCTCATTGGTTAAAGTTCTTGCTTGCGACCATTGCTTGCGGTAAATTCCCAGTGTATGTACTGTCATTATTTTTTTTTTATTGTTTTATTACATTTACGCATACTTAAGCATTGGTCAAAGTTTAAAGTTATAAAATCGGTGTCTCATTTTTATTTACGGTGTGATTGGGTTGTCTTTTATTAACCCTCGGAGTTTGGATTTGTGACTGGATAATGGCAATGGGAGTTAAAAACGTGACCTTTTTTATTTTCAGCTAAGAAAATCAACCCTCTGACACATGACAAACACGGAAGAAAGTACGGCGACAACGTTTCGTACGAAAACATTAATTTAGATTACATTGCGCGTTTAGTGGGGGAAGGCTACCCCAAAGACATAGTAGTGCGCGCGTTGGGCATCACACGGAACGACCTGGAGATGGCTTGCGATATACTACACGAATTTGGATCCAAAGTATCTAATAAGTGTTAATGGTAGGTAGTTTGTTCTTTAAATAAATATACTGGTGAGGTAAGTGGTCGTTTTTGTAGAAAAAATATAAATTAATGTGGCCAGTAAAAAAATAGAAACACTGCAGATTTTTGAGAAATGTAGGTAATAATAATGTTTTATTTTACGACGATAAAGTGTGATTCTTATGCTACTTGCATAAAGTGTCTTCGTGAAATTAACGAATTATAACTGAGTATACAAACGACTTTTTGAAACTTGATTTAAAAACTGCTGTAATGAATTTTCCCGGTTTACACGGCAGTACGTCAAGCTATCTAAAACTGACAAATTGTCCCAATTAAATATGAACCTTATCGCTTTACATTAAAGTTGAAAATCTATCAAAGAAATTTGACAGATTGAGGTAACTTGATGTGCTGGCCTTTGTACATTGATATTATTAAATCCCGTCCTTTAAACCATCCTAGGTCACGGTCACCCAAATACTGCTCGTGATTATGGATGCTGTAAAGGATCCAAAACGTAGGGATAAAATCTAATATTTATTTATTTGTGATTTTCTTGGAAATAAGCTAATATGATAAAAGAAACCAATAAAAACAGACCGCTAATTACAAGTCTTCATATTTAGATTCATCAAAAAGTAAACATACTTATTAATATAATCTTTACCTTAGTAGGTACTATTTAAATACCTAGTTTGCAGGTAGGAGGCCTAAGTACATAACTATACATAATATTAATATACCGCGATAAAATCCATTAATAATAGTTTTATTTCAATTATTGAATCTTTTCTTAAGTGTTTTTAAACCTACTTTTCTACAATTATTTGTCAAAAAATACAATAATACAGTGATTCAAATTTTACGGCCAAATAAATATATATTCCTACACTAAGTACCTCTATTATAACTATGTTTACAATATTATTCTGTATACGAAGCTTATATAGCGTTAAAATATATACTTTTATGACAACAAAACGGCTACTTACTTCACCAAATCGTTATTAATAACAGATTAGAAATTCGTACCTTATGAATTAAATAATAAGTCTGATTTTAACTTGTACATATTTCAGTGTCACAGTTTGTTTTCACAGTACATAGGAAATTGACCTCTATTATAAAGGGAATAACAATAAAAATATTATGAGCTAAAAGTAATCCCTATAGCAAGTTATATATACTACGGGTCTTTCATATTTGGATAGAATTATTATTGCACTATTTAGAGAACAGTTTAATCATATGAATAACCATAGAGGCGCGTTCACACTAGCGTTTAGCGTAACGTTCGATGAACATCTGCGCATACGCTCAACGAACGCCGACGCTGTACAAACACTAGCGTGAAGGGCCTCTAATATTATTAATGCCCTTATAAATAAGCGAAGCGACTTCCATCAAATCTCCGCAACAATTTCTGGGTAATACCGATATACTGAGGATAGATTGGTTGTCAGGCTTTTTGGGCTTCTGATAACCTCTAAAGACTGTCATAGATATCCGTATGACAACCAGGACCAATGGCTTTACGTGCTCTCTGAGACACGAAGGGGTCTTGATGTGTGAAGAATGGTCACCCGTCCCCAGACTGGCCGCGACTAACGACTTAGCTTAACCTTCCAGATACATGACCTCAGACAATGTCCGATTTATTAATAATCTATATTAAAAGTTTTCGATATTTATCTACACAACGCTTTTAGGTACACAAGCCTTGATGAATATAATTTACAGGGTGACTTACCTTCATTGGTAATTCCTTACAAACTACCGAATACAATCCCAATAAAAAAATATAAGAGAATGTGTTCTTTAGAAATCAGCTGTAGCATTTATAAAATTATAAATGTTGCTAATAATATTTTGTGATTCCAATTGTAACTCTTTTAGGGGTCAGAATAATTTAGTCGATTTACAAAAAACATTGTTTCTTAATATAATGAGATAATTAGCTATTGGTTCTCATCTAATACTAATATTATAAAGCTAAAGAGTTTGGTTGAACGCACTTATCTCAGGAACTACTGGTTCGAATTGAAAAAATATTTTTGTGTTGGATAGTCCATTTAACGATATAACATCACGCTATGACAAATAGAAGCCGAGCAAAAAGGAAAAAAGGCGGGTGATACCGCGGATGGCACCTAGTTACCTAATTTATAAATTAAGTCACCCTGTAGTGTTGCCATTTTAGGTTAAATATTAATGCCCAAAACATCGTGTTGTTTGTAAAAAACATTTGTGAATGGTCATTAGCTTAGGTCAATATATCATTAAATTTAATTTGTTCAAAACAAACCATCATTACTATTAATTTGTAAGTGAAATTTAGAGCACTAATTACGATGCTGATGCAAAAGGTATTTTTATTAATTACCGTATTTCATAGACACATTATCGGCAGTCCGACAGCACTACAAAGAAAGAGATTAAGATTTACAAATTGTGAAACAGATCTTAACAGTTAGTAAAAACTTGATTTATAAATTTTTTGACACTTAATGTATTCAAACATAATGCGGAGTAATTTTTCAAAGTTGGCATTATCCAGGCGATACTGATATTAATTTGGCAGACTTCACGATGATATATAAATCTATAAATGCCCAAAAGTTATGTGAAAATTCCTATATTGCCCGGGTAGTTTTTGTCCGTATTATAGGATTATGGTTCCTGTATATGTAGTGGAAAATCGTAAACGCATATTTCGAATAAATTTCCAATGAGCCGCTGTGTAGTATGGGAGCTTTTTGATGGGATTATGTCAAGCTAGGAGCGTGTTCAAATATTTCTCTAATCATCAACCAACAAGTAGCCTGTCATTTAAAATCTAAAATCGTGTGATAGTATTATAGTTAAATGAAAATAATAAATATATGTAATTTTAAGGCACATGTAATGTATTTAATTCGCATCATTTAGCGTCAGTAAAAATGTTATTCCAGTGGTTTTTATTTTATCAGTATTCATTTTAACTCAATATATTTTTCATTAAATATAGAAAAAGCTTTGTAAATAATTACTTGTATGAATAAATAATGCATATATTTTCATATAAAATACCTGTCTCTTAGTAATGTTTACTTAATAGTGATTCATATAGAATATATTTTTTCAGATTTATGTCTAATATAAATTATGTATGGTGAGATAATACAAATTTTGACACCTTGACATAAGACACTTGCAATATTAATACCTAGAATAACACTTAATATCGTTGATGTAAATAATAATAATTAATATTTATATTTTATCGAAAAAAAACCTCGTACGTGTTGCATTGATCTTCCTTTTGGTATAATATTAGAAAAAAATATGAAGTAGCTAGTTTGATAAGTTTTTACTAAAAACAAATTCTTTTTAAAATTCGAAGAGCTTACGATGGCACCGTTTCCTGATATTGTTCTTCGTATATTTCTATATAAAAATATTTTGTAAAGTGCAATTTTTCTAATTGTTCATATTTTCTTTTTTATATTGCTAATACAGTAAGAAAACCGCTTTAAATCTTAATTAATAATAATGTTTTTTTTATTAAAATGTTGATGTTTTGTTTAGCCTTTTCTCGGTTGATTTACGACTGAATTTTAATGCAGTTTTTGCCAGACGATTAGTGTGCTTAGTGAATGACTTGACTGAATTTTTAGGTTATAATCTATCTAGTCTTAATATTTCACTTTTTTGCTAATTTTCATCTGTTCGTTTATAATAGGTAATTAAATGATGCTATAAATTGTAATTATATGCCAGTAATTCTTAATATTACAACTGTAATTAATAGTTCGTAGTGCCCACTGAAGTAGTAGGTATCTATTAATTATGAGCGAGTACATATCCACCACACTACTAGTCATATTCCAACTTTTTTATAAAAATGATTTGCATTATTTGCACATACATTTTTATGTGAAAAGATGTAATGTAGTATCTTATGATCTACAGGTTATGTGTACATTTTATGATATCTTGAAAATTCATTGACATACAAATGAGAAGAAAAAATAGTATTGACATAATGTCATTTTCTAAATTAGAGCTTATTTAGACGATGCGAGGAGTATCATAAAAAATGCGGTACACATCGATGATCAATAAATTATGCTATTTCCATTCCGGCCCCGCAACGTACCGCAACTTGCACGATATTTTCTCGAATCGTCTAAATAAAGCTTTACAATATTCGTATCATACAACAAATAATATTTGCAGACAATTAAAACGGGAAATCATGGAGTGTACACGACCTTTTAATGTAATTCCCTTGTAACTTAAAATATCGAATACGCAAGCTGTAATTATTCTAATTTAATTTAAAAGCGCGTCGCTTCTTATCATTAGTTACACATAAAATGTTTACTTCCTACCAACAAACCTTGTATAAGCTGTGTATAATAAAAACATAACAAAGTATTTTTTTTTCAAAATGTTAGCTCTTTTTTCATATTCGATTGTGTTCTCTTTGATAGATAATGCCCCAAACTCATCTGGCCCTGTAATGTCGGCGCCACCGTTGCGCTTAGTGTTTCCATTAAAAAAATTGAAAAATGAATAAAAAGTATAATTATTATTGTCTAGGAAAAGAAACAGGATTTGAAATTAATCTAAATCCAAAGGCAAAGGCAAAGTTTGTAGTGAAGCTAGCTCTAATCTGCGGGTTCAGGTAAGTTTTACTGTATTCGACGATATTGTAGAAATGGTCCTCGGTGAATCAATTATATAAACAAAATATTAAACGATTATTCACAGCTTATATAAAGTTTAAAATTAAGGGGGTCATTAATTATTTATAATTAGTTAATGTGTATAATCTCACAGCATCACAAAACATATTTTTCCGTGTAGATTTAATTGTTATAATCTAAAATCGACGTTCTCTCCTCATGATCGAAATCAAAACGCCAAATATCTTTAAGTGAAAGTACAAAAAGACCTGGTAATATCCGACATGAAGTGTTGGTGTACGGATATTCCGTATAAGTGAGTGAAAACTGCCATTTTTGTAACAATACTTCGTAAAAAATAGCTTGACACTGATGACAGATGTCAATCCTACACTTCATAGGTACTCGCCTTGAAGTGTTGGATTTTGATCTTTATACAATCTGGATTTTTAATCTCGCCAAGTTCACGGGGACATATTATACTGTATTCACTATAATTAATCCAAGTAAAATTAAATTTTAATTACAAAACTAACATGAAAATGTTCTTTTAGTGATTCTCATTCTTTAGTATTTTTTTATTAAAATGTAAATTTGGCGAGAATGTAAATTACCAGATTGTATAGAAAAGTGTTATAATAAATAATGTAGAATAATAATTCTGTGTCACAAGAGAGAGATAACTAGATAATTTCATATCATGGGACAATACAGTGGTTGCCACAACCAAAAATGTACAATGCACTTTTACCAGTGTTTCTTGTTACTGGATAATGTTATTAATATAAAGGGGTGTGGATGAATTGGGTAGTTCATTGGTAGGCATTTGGCATAATTATACGAATTATTCCAGACGTGTCAAACAATAAAGAAAAAATGGTCATATTTGTTTTTTGTAAATTTATGTTGCCGTTAATTGACCAGCTATAGTTTCAGCGCGTTTGATATTTAAATTGAATAGTTTTATTTAAAGAATTCCACTTTTAAAAAAAAATATTATTATGATGACAGTATTGGCACATCTGGATTAATTTTGTGACATCTAAGGCACAACAAAATAAAGTCATGTTATTATTTTGTTAAATGGTTATGTGTAATAGATGAATTGTTTCCTTTTAGTTGATTGTATGAAATAAATATGTTTATGAATCAGTAATGCATTGATATAATTGTATTTTTTTTTTAATCTACACCATCTATCGAATGAAATTGTCAACGGAATGTTTTGGGGAAAGCTACGTTTTGTTTTACGCTTTAGTAAAAATACGTTGCAAATATATTTAAGTCAAATTATATATGTTGTTTTCATTAATTTTTAAAGTAATCCCTCACACACAATAATGGTCAATGAACATTTAATTCAACTTTTTTATTTTATTAGTCGTAAGCGCAGCTTACGTGATAGATTCTGGATTCGATTCCCCAGTCGAACAATATGTAAAAGTGGGAGTCTTTGAAGATAAAAAACTTTTTAGTCTCATAATGAGATATTGTGGTAATTACTTACGTTTAATGTAAGTTCATCAATCTGTATTTGCTATTTGGAAGTTTTTACATCTTCCTCTTGCCTAATTTGTTTCAAGGTAACGGTGGCAGAATTTAACATTGTTTAACGGCCTGCAAAAATACCAACGATAGTTATGTTCTTAAAGAATTTAAAATTTGACCTTTAAGACAAAATGATCTTCAAAGTTTGAGTTTTTTACTAACTACAATATATTTAAGACACAGGTTCTTAAACTTATTTCGCCCGCCTCTTTGAGAATATTTTCTCCCTCATTTATTAACTTAATGTTGTTGATTATCTTAAAGTTAGCTAGGACGTATTCCAAATATGTTATCTATTATTTTTGAATGTACTTAAAGGTCGAATTTTAAATTTAATTATTCTTTTTCTTCAAGTCTTCTTCCCCTGGAAGCCTCCAGATCCCACAAAGGCCGCTATCGCTCACTTGGGGAAAGACCGGTTTAAGGATTGTTCGTGAACAACCACGATATCTGTTGTACCTATATGAATTTTTTGATAAGACTGAAAACGATTCCTCGTTTAATTACTTACCTATTTTTTATTACTATTTACGTCATTCGTTGTATTAAAAGTCAAATCAGTAATGAAATTTTGAACATGAATTCATGAAATATAGCAGAAATGTTGATCATAGTACTTGGAATTCTTATTTTGAGGGTGAGTGTAGCCTACTTTGTTATGATCTAGTATGACGTGATGATTAAGGCCTTTGATTAGATGTCGACAGCATCACCAGCCCACATTTACTGGACGTAGGCCTCTCCTAGTGAACGACACAGAGGCCCATCTTCGGCTTTCCTCATCCAGTCACAGCCAGCTTCTGCAAGTCGTCCGTCCACCTGGACGGCGGGCGTCCTACACTACGCTTGTCTAGACGCGGTATCCACTAGAGAAGTCGTTTGCTCCAGCGTTTTCTAGACGTTAAACTGAAGCGGCAATTTTTCTCTTTTACAGATAAAAATATCAGTTTCATTTCATATAGAAAATCATATGGATTTTCAAAAAGTTGGTGAAGTCATATTTAACAATGAGAAATACAATATTCTGAAGCCAACAACTCATGTTATAACAGACTATTTTAAGGATTTTATGCTAAGGCGAGATAATATAAATTTTCCTACGAAAAGAGTTTTCATTGACCACAATGGATTTAGACATGCGTGGACTGGTTTTGGTGAGAAAATAAAAAGTTTAAGGAAAACTGAACACGTTAAAAAAAGTATAAATGAAAATAATAATCTCACTGAAGCTAAAACTGAATCTAAGATGGAAGAAATTAAAAGCACTGAAGCTAACACTGAGTCTAACATCGAAGAAATTAAAAACACAGAGGTTGGGACTGGTAATAAAAAACAAGAAAATAATTCTACAGACGGTGAAAAATATACAGATGATGACACTACTAATGAAACTAGGAATGAAAAAAAATCAAAACATATTTCAGCTTCTGAAGAAGAAAATTCAAATAACCGAATTGTTTCTAAAATAAAGTTACGTGACGGTGATAAAACTACATCGGCTCCTGCTAAAACTGCAACTGCACAAACTGCTGCTCCAGCTCAGAAGAAAGATGGATCAGGGAGGACTATTGCCCAAACAACATTCTTCTGTCCATTTTTTGGTGTTATTACTATGTCAGCTTTCATTGATTAAAGCCTAAAGTTAATTCCGAGACTGATTTATTGCTAAGTTGCTACAAATTTAATATGAAGGATTAATTTTTGTTTTTTTTAGTAATTGAATGATTTTTGTTTACGTCTACAACAGTAATAAATCAAAATAAAACTAAATTAAGACAAAGAAAAATAAATTTGTTCTGTGAATGTTTTATTAAACTTCTGTGTTTTCCACTTTTTCTTTTTTAATAACATCATCATTAATAAATCTTCTGTTAAATCGTCTAGTCATATACGGATCAAAATCCTCTTCAACTTTATACTTATCAAATGTTCTGAGGAAACTGTTCATTGCTGTTTGAAAAGCTCTTCTGTAGCTAGTCACTGGCATTTTCTCTTTTAGCATAACAACTGGTTCAAAAGGTATCACCAGGCCCGCTGCAGAAGCAATCAAGGGCATGAAAGGGGCTGGAAGATAGTAAGAAAATAGTTCCATAGCTCCGTTTACCACACATGTTCCAATATTCCTCAATACTGCGTTTACTTTCGGTGTTCTAACGACTTTTATGAAAGGGTCTGAAATAAATTTGTATACTCTAAAATATAGGCTGACTTGTGGCACTGCGATTTGTCGTCGAGTATCGTTTTCCTTATCTATTATTACTGCAGTGTCTTTTACTGCAATTTTGACTGTTTCTTCTTCTTGTTGTACTGGCTGTTCCTGTGCTGGTTGTGAGGATTGAACAATAGATACTGCTTGTTCTGTCACTGGGTCGCTTATTTCAAATTGGTCGTTTATTTCTGGTTGTTGAGGCTGCAGTAATAAAATGTTATTATATTAATTCAGTGAAGGGATTTCAAACACTACGGTACGCAAATTTGAAGTAATACTTCTATCGGGATTAAAAATATTAAACAAATGTATTTCTGTGTTTATTGATTAATTTACTTATCAATGCGCTGCTCAAACCCAAGCATAGAATAATAACTATTCGGTACAATATGGTAGGATTATAGATGCATTGGTTATGCATGAGTAATCCTATTCCAACATGTAGTCAATATGTTAATTGCTTCAATCCAACGGGAATTGCGCAATAGAGAATTTAGCCTGTATCAGTTAATATACGCAATAGTCGAATCAGCAGCAGAATTAGTTTGGCCTATCATATTCATATGCCTATATTATTCATCCAACCAAGCAACATCTTTAACGCAATAGGAAATTTATTGTTTTCGAGCGCCGGGACCAAACTAAGCGCAATTTATATACTTGGATTTACTTTGGACAAGGATAAATTTTTAGGTCCCAAGTTTTTTCGATTGCAACTCTGATAAGTGTGATTTAGGAAAGCTGTCGTAATCTCTTTGGGATAACTTTTATTCTAATAACACACTCACTGCTGATAATGAAGAACAAAACAATGAAACAAAAATGGTCGTACGAAACACTCCCATTTTAAACTACGCCGTATCTTAACACGAAAATTACATTTATATAAAATATTACGTAAATGTGAAGTCTAGAAACGAATAACTATAAACTGGAGAGCTGTAAAAGTTATTTTTATGGCTATTTTCAATGATATTCGGTCGATCATATTATGGCGGCACAAGAAACTCTAATTCAGACAAAATTTGCTTAAAATGTAGTTCAAAAAATTGTAAACCGAATTTTGTTGAAGATCTAACAATACATACGACATTAAATAAAGAATCTCTTAGAAAAGCAAAATTACAAGATTAGGAAAACATTAATGGAGATTTTTAGTACCTAGTTCATAATAAACTTTCTGCAGAAATTCTAGATTCAAATCCAATGAAACATAAGAAAGGCTACAAGAAATAAAAGAGCCGAATATAAAAGTTGGTTAAGTGAATAAAAGCGATAAAATCAGGTAACGATATAAAATCCTGCTTCCATTTCAATTAAACAGAAATCTACAGCCGTGAAGTGAGTACGTCACGCCATTTACTGAGAGAACAATATGGAACTGTTATATTTGTTTTTAACCTGTGTTTTATTACTAGCATCAGTGAATTCAGCACCGCAGGTAAATTTTGTTTTGATTTTTTTTCTAGATTTCTGTAAATCTAGTTTGGTTTTGGACCAATACGAATATTTCGATCCTTATCTATATACTAAAATAACTTTAGCATCTATTGCTGTCTTACTTCATTAAGGAGAGGTAGTTTTTCAAAAATGACAATGGTATTTTTAACTATCACCTAATAAATATCAAACCAACATACTGATACAAGAATTTATATCTTGAAAAACTTCAAAATAAATTTCATAACAACTGAAATCGTATGTTGTTCAAGCAATATAACCAAAATCTGGCTGACCCATAGTCTTATTGTTACTGTATTGATGAACAGCTCAAGTTATACTGATTGTACGGTACGAAACACTTAACTAGTTTTTATTTCCATGATCCAATCAACCTTTTGATTTAATTAACAATTACTTTTATAGTGACTGATTGGCATGTTGTGTAATAAATGGAGTTGTTTTTTGTTTTATTTGGCTGTTCTGTTTTTATTATTATTGTAAGGGATATGATTTATGATAAGGGATACGCAGTACCTACTCATCTAGGGAAACACATCTTAAGTTCGGACGAAATAAAGGAGTTTACCCCTAAGCAAATCCTGCAGTTTATCAAATCACAAATCCAAATTAGAAGCTGCTACTGAGATTTCATAGAAATAGCCTATAATGAATTGGGAATTGAACCCAGAACCTCTAGCGTAGCAGTAGCGCTTTGGATCACTAAGCTAATGATATTATTTTTATGTTTTATTAAGCCCATTACTGTAGGTACTACTGCTGGCAAAAGCCTCTTATTAGCCTAAGTGTAGTCCATCCATCATGGTAGGCCACCATTGTAGGTTTGCCAAGGGGTTCGCAGACGAACCTTCTTATCTAAGAGACACCAATCATTATCTTTCACCGTTATCATCAACCCATATACTGTCTCACTGCTGGGCACGGGGCTCCTTTCAAATTGAGAGGGATTAAGGTCTAGTCCACCACGCTGGCCTAGTGCGGGTTGGCAGACTTCACATGCCGTCGAGAAATCTCTAAAGCATGCAGGTTACCTCACGATGTATACCTTCACCGTTTAAGCAAGTGATAATTAATTATTAATACGCACATAATTTCGAAAAGTTAGAGGTACGTGCCTTGGGTTCAAACTCGAGACCTTCGACTTGGCAGTCCAATGGTCTTACCACTAGGCTATCACTACTTGTCACCGTTATAGCAGTGATGATCTCGTCAAAGGTCACCGTGGTGGTAGATTAAGGCTCGTGAGGGGCTTGTAGCTAAGTAATAACCATGCTGATCTACCGATCTTTAAGGTTAAGCTGTGCTAGCCGCAGCCAGTCTGTGGATGGGTTCAATCGTAACACACCGTGACCCCACTGTGCCTGTCACTGTGACAACCAGTCTATCCTGATGATATTGGCATGACCCGGAAAATTGGGTTGTGGAGATCTAATGGCAGTTGCTTCGTTTAAAATAATGATATTCAGCAGCATCTGGATAGACTGGAAGCAGACCCTAGCATAGGAAAAGGCTCGGAGAATGATGTAGGTACATGGTACAATAACACCATAGCCACTGGGATAAGACAGTTTTGTTTGAGATATGTTACACTGAATATGTTTGTATTGATTGAGCAGTGATTGTCTAGTGATATGACCTTTGGGAGGTCTCTAGTTCGAATTCAAGGCACGCATCTCTGACTTTTTGATTTCATGTGCGTGTAATTATGATTCACTTAAACGGTGAAGGAAAACATCGTGAGGAAACTTGCATGCTTTAGAGATTTCTCGACGGTTTGTGAAGTCTGCCAACCCGCACTAGGACAGCGTGGTGGACTAGACCTTAATCCCTCTCAATTTGAAAGGAGCCCCGTGCCCAGCAGTGAGACAGTATATGGGTTGATGATGAATATGTTTGATCCCTCAGGTACCATACGACTACATCCCCATAGGACGGGACAACCGTCGTGACGCGAATGCCGGCCACCCCCACGATGTAAACCTCAACTATGAACGCTTATTTCCAGCTCGACGCAAATATATCGACTCACCAGCTATTCACATCGACCCGGACCTAGATTTCTTTAAGAAGTGATTTAATTGTATAATGTAACATTAGAATAAGTTCAGTATTTATTATAATTATGTAACTGCAAACCATGCATTAGTAATTTTTGTCCTATTTTAAAGCTTGCTTCTTTTAAAACATCGTTGCTCTTATAATTACATCACATACACCATAAACCAGTGGTTCCTAACCTTTTCAATATTGTTCCTATGACCTATTAGGAAAACCGATTTTACCCTCGTCCCTGTAATTGACATATTATGGCAAAGCGGCCGCGACGGCAGCTAGAAAGAAATGCCATGAGCGGTACAGTCAGCGTCAAATAGTTAGTGACACTCAGGGTATTCAAATAAATAGACGCAACCAAAAAGTCAATAATATCGGTACAAACAAAGTTTCCATATTGTTGTCAACATTATAGTCGCTCAAAAGGTCGAGACGTTTAAAATGTCATATAGATAGGTTCAGTCAAACCGTCATAAATATGGTAACAGTCATCCCGCCAATGGTATCCAAGCATTCTAAGTGTTCAAAAATATGGAACACATAAGAAAAATAAACCAGCATGTTATAGAAATAAACGGTTTCCCAAAGATGAAAACCTCTTTAGGCAATGTAGTGTTATTTGCATGTTATTCTATTTATCTATCAGTAATATCAATGTCAAGTGAATCTAAAGCAAGCTAGAAATATGGCTACGCATTAGTGACACCACAAAACATCGAATTATATATTTGAGGGAGGAAGGTGTAACAGATATTTCAAATGAACTGGGAATATCCTTATGTACCTATCGTTTTAGATGTTACGTGTAGTTACCTATCGAATTATTCTCATCTCTCTAGATCCTCATTTCTTCATATTCGCACATATATGTATAAACAAGCACACAGTCCGCCTGATGGTAAGCAGTCGAAAACTAGAGAAAATTGAAAAGATGCAAACGATTATCGACCTTATTAACATTATTTTATTGCTTATTTTTAGTTATTCATCCACTCTATTATCTTGTTTATGTTTAAAATAGCAGTTTTTGAGTAATAGTCAATAAGCTTGAAAACTTTGCACCTCTTTTTTGCAAGCACTATCGAGTCTTGCTTGAGTGGTTGCTTGAAAAAAATTTTTACACAGTTAAGGAATTCATAGCTTGTAAGCGTAACCGATATACATAATAGTTTTTATTTTTTAGTTTTAACCAATACTGTATTTATTCAATATTTTTATTTAGTGTTTATGTAGCTATATTGTAAATGTTTTTAAGTCTGGTCCGGTGGTATACCCAACATACCCATATTTTATTATAATGTACGTGCAATGATATCTCAGCCTAAGAATATTCGTGTGCCTCTTGCAGAGGCGGATGTGTCGGAAAACTAATTGTAACATAACAACTTTTGTACCATATCCTTGGCGAATAAATATCTTTATCTTTATCTAGTTTTGTCGACGTTCATTGTTAATTAAAATAAAACAAAATGATCATGATATTGAATCATATATTTTAATTATGCACTCTTGCTCTATGAGATATATAGTCATACTCATTATTGATGAGGTTTAGGTACATCTATTTTCAGTCAGCTGTATATTGCTAAGTAAACGGCTATGCACGAAATTCTTTACAAAACAAAAGACATGTCTATGACGTCATGCTTAAAATGAAAAGGACAGCAGTAGTTTCTATTCCTTTCATTTTTGTGTATAAATGTTTTCACATTAATTGATGTGAGAAAGAATATTTAAAATATATAGTAGTAAAGTTCATTTTTCTAATGTGTTCCATATTTTTGACCACTTAGAATGCTTGGATACCATTGACGGGATGACTGTAATGTAACCATATTTATGGCGGTTTAACTGAACCTATCTATGTGACATTTTAAACGTCTCGACCTTTTGAGCGACTATATTGTTGACAACAATATGGAAACTTTGTTTGTACCGATATTATTGACTTTTTGGTTGCGTCTATTTATTTGAATATCCTGAGTGTCACTAACTATTTGACGCTGACTGTACTTACTGCGTAGCGATCTATAATTTTATTAGATAGTTCTTTGTTACCCCTAAAAAAAAGCTGATTTACCCCCGCGAGGGTAATTATTCCCAGGTTCGGAAGCACTGCCCTAGACTCTGGGTGTAACTAACTAACTGTAATGTAAGTGTTCTTATTTTAAAGGATAATTAATATTATTGCATTCTGTGTGCAAACAATATTAATTGTAAACAAACATTTATGACTTGTTTGCCACAAAATAAGCAACGTTTGCATTATTCTCTGAAAATTAATTGTTTATGAAATGAAAATACATTCAAGACGAGCAAATTAATACCTTTAATAAATAAAAATACATACATACGAGTTTAGAACTTCACAATTGTTGATCAAAATTATATTAAGTTATGAATAAAATACGCTAACTAATCTTAATACTAGTAGATATACAATAATAATTTGAAAGTTAGTCAAGCACTAGTGGGTTAATACACCAATTTATGACCACATATGACTTTATTTAAATTTATGTCAAATAATTTATGTAAAACTTTATAAATAATAAATCAATTCGTCATATATCAAATAATTTCTCGGTATTATTAAGTATACAAAATTATTTTTGTGGTCAACATTTTTAATAAATAATTTCTAGTTTGTGGAACATGTTGATTAAATTGATTTCAGACGTTGATGTTGAAAATGTTGATTCGAATTTCGAGTGTCAATAAAATTTCTAGTTTTTTCTGGACAGTGGTGTGCAGTGTTAATGTGGTTATTTTTTTAATTTCTTTGTTTATTACGCCACAGTTTCGGGGTTGGTCTAGGGATGTCCACCGGCGGCTGCGAGGGATAGGAGGAGGTCTGGTACATTGACGTGCGATGGTACCGGAGACGCTAGTTCAGCATATCGGCTGGTATAGTCCCGTACACCGGCTTGGGTCTCCAGTAGTGGGTCCTCGGCCTGAAAAAATATTTTATGTGAACGAACATACATAGTCGGCCAACGGGCACGTAGACGGGGTAATAGTACGGGGTGTGTGAGGTGAAAGAGGGGCCGATGTGAGCCCAAGCTACTATACACTCACTTGGGACACTCCTTTAAGGGTTGACTCATTGTTGTTTCGTTAAAAATTTAAAATGGTTCATACTACAAATGCTGTTTCTTACGCTGTAATACTACAACTATATTTTGATGTACTGCTGTGAGAAAGCAACAGTTTACAGTGGCATTACAAAAATAACCTCTATTACGACGGAATGCGGGCCATTCAAACGGCAAACTGTACTTGTATCTTTATGTCACTAAGTATACTCACTAGCAACCTAAAGTATAAGGGTTCTTTGCAATAGTTAGAAAAACATTAGGGAAGGAAGGAGAAAGCCGACTCCCACATAGTTGGGAAGGCTTGAACGATGATGATAGGTATTTTTATTTTTTATATAATATTATATATTTTAGTATAATATTGTTCGAACATAAGTATATTAAAGAGTGATATGTTAAAGAGTGGTATCCATTCGGAATCACACTAATATTAAAAAGGCGAAAGTTTGTGAGTATGTTTGTTACTCTTTCACGCTAAAACTACTGAACGGATTTTGATGAAACTTTACAGTATTATTATTTATACATCAGACCATGCGGACAAAGTCGCGGGCAGAAGCTAGTAGAAAAGTTGAAAAGTTGAAACAAATAGTTGTTGTTAATAGAACGGAATCAATCGTTTTAATTTCCTAATGCGTTTGGTGGACAGAGCCACTGTGTGTGAAACCATTTTTATTGGGTGACGGCTTATGCAGAAGTTTCCTAGGTTGTACTATCTAATATATAGGGTATCCATGAAAACGGAACACTTGCTAGAATATGGTAAAGTATAACGTAAATTCATCTTGATGAATTGACTTTTGTAAGATTAGAAAATTATTCTATTGCTAAATTAAATATCTACAAATCTAAGCTGCTACTGAGCATTTTCTTACAAGTTTTTTTTTTTGTGATCTGAAGATCGAACCCTCATGCTCATCAGCCGCGCTACGTACTAGACCAACGAGCATTGATCGACTTTCCCAAATCAGATCTCTTCTGGGTTGGTATCAGAGTAGGTATTAGAAAATATTCTGCCGCTTACCAGTAGGTATAAAGTGCTAACAATATAGTGTTCTGGTTTGAAGGGTAGCCAGTGAAGTTACTGGGCCCATAAGACTACAATTGAGGTCTCAATATGATAACGCACGAGTGATACCACTGGTGTTGTTGGCGTCTCTGTTGCCGCTTACCATCAGGCGGATTGGAACCGTACAATTGTTTATATTTTTTAACATACCATACCATCACGCCTGTATTCCCAGAAGGGTCAGGCAGAGGTGTACTACTAGAAAGTCTCGTTTTTTTTAGTTTTATTAAAAATCGTCAGATGGGCACTAACATAAATTTAAAAAAAACTTCATAATGTCGGTGGCACGTGGTACACTTTTTTAGGGAAAGGCTTGCACTCCTGTGCAAGCCTTTCCCTAAAAAAGTGTGTGTCCCTAAAAAAGCTTACTTCCTAGTAAGGTTAAAAAATCGGTCAATAGGTTAGCCTTACGATTGGAGTACCGTAATATGTTCTGTTCGTTCAACTACACCCACATTTCGCCGGTATGTTTTAGGTCCCATGTAATAGGGGGCGAGCCTATTGCCATTAACCGGGCACAAATCCAGACTCCGAGCTGCTACTGAGATGTTCATAGAAAAACCTAAATAACACTTTGCTCGACCCCAGGACCTATAGCGTAGCACTAGATTAATGAGGCAGTAGAATCTTTTATGGTAGTGGCGAGTTTCACGGATCCCATGGCTATGACGATGTGGAAAGTGCGGTTTTTAGTCGGTAAGAGTTCGACATACCCTGCCACATCCCCGGGTGGCGGATGGTCCATGATGACTTTCCGTACTTACTATATAAAAAAAAGGTAATTATAGAATATTCTCTTACCATTGCCGAGAGCAAGCCAATGAGCAGACACAAGAACGCAAACCACTTCATAGTGTTGCCGTACAACTATGTGCAACATGATGACTCCATCTTACACTTAAATAGTATGCTTGAGAACCATGACCGCACCACAATTTAATTATCTTTTAATATACAGGGGGAAACGTATTGATTTGATATAGCACAGTTAGCGAATTGATGGTTTTTTATGGCGATTTAAAATTTACCTACAATATAGCCTATTGGAAAAGGGTATATAGACACAATATATCAAACACGCATAGTTTGTTGGTATTCATCATCAACCCATATACTATCCCACAGCTGGGCACGGATCTCCTCTTTATATAGTCCACTACGCTGGCCTATGCGGTTTAATAGACTTCACACACCGTCGAGAAAAATCTCTAAGGCATGTTAGTTTCCTCACGATGTTTTCCTTCACCGTTTAAGCGAGTGATAATTAATTATTGAACTCATGAAATCGAAAAGTCAAAGAAGTTCGCCGGTATGTTAGGGCTCCATGTAATATGGGATGAGCCTATTGCCATTAACCGGGCACAAATATAAACTCCGAGCTGCTACTGAGAATTAGAAACATCTAAGAACACTGCTAGACCTAGGAACCGATATCACTTTTTCTTCAGTAGAAATGTCTAAATTAACCTGATAGGTACGCCAGTACGCTCATGCTGTGAGCGTACTTGTGAGAGCATGACAAGATTTTATTTTTAGTTTAGTTTTGTTTTAGTTATATTGTATGGTTTAGTGTTTCAAATAAGTATTAGAATTAGGAAAAAAAAATGTTACAACTATTGGGCCTGACTTGCCATAAAATATTATTATTATAGCGAGAAAAGTTTTAAATGAAAATAATTGCCTAAATTACGTAATAAAGTATAGATTAAATATTTAGATTAAAAATACGGATTTTGAAAAATCTCACGTGAGAGTAGGGGTGTTACCCCAATACTCTCGCCGTCTCACCAAGGAGGGTCGAAAGATCGCTAAAATTGCCTCACATAATTAATGGGCTTAAGTACTTATTTACATAAATGAGTAATACAATACACTCTAAAATCTATAACCTTATTCGCACAGTCGAAACGGGGGTATGATAATAGAATATTAAAATTTTCACAAATTTCTTACGGTCATAATAACGTGAGTATACAGGTACGCAGGTAGTACATAGGTAATAATAATAATAATAATATATTTATTTCTCTCATAAAGGCATAAAAACATAGTTTCATAATATGTCGTTACTGACAGGCTTAACCATTATGAGAGCTGGTGTCTGTACTAGGTCTGAGACCTGTATTACAAATCACCAGGCTCTGTGTTACAAATCAACAGGTTAGAATACAGTAACTTGAATATTGATTAGTTTAAAATTTTTGTATTGAAATTAAAGAGACTACAAAGGTACACAAAATATGTTTCTTATGGTACGGTTGAATATTGGTGCGTGTGAGTTATAGTGAGTGTGAGTGAGTGATAGTGAGTGATAGTGAGTGATAGTGAGTATGTGTGAGCGATAGTGAGTATGAGTGAGCGATAGTGAGTGTGAGTGAGTGATAGTGAGTGTGAGTGAGCGATAGAGAGTGTGAGTGAGTGATAGTAGGTGTGAGTGAGTGATAATATAAATGAGTGAGTGTGTGTTATTTTATGGTGACTATAACACTTTCAGACTCAGCGTAGTCCAGGTGAAGAAGCCAATTTATGATTACTTTGTTACACTCTATTCTGCTCATTGAATAAATATTTAATAATTTATTTACCTTGTTATACACAAAGCCACTGAGAAAGCCATAAAATCTTTGAGCTAAGCTAGTGTTAACCAGCGTTGGTGGACAAACGGTATGTTTGCGACGCTTATTAACGAGTTTTGTAGCATCATAGGGAGTTTGTGAATGAGTAGTCATGATAAGTTTAAGAAGAAATAATTTGCGAACCGATAGAACATTACAGGTTTTATAGAGGTCTGAGGTGTGATAACGGTAAGGTAGCTTCCATCCAACTTTCAAGAGAGCCCTTTGTGCTCGTTCTAGTTTCAGGAGGTGACATTTTGTGGAACCCCCCCAGACAACTATGCAATATTGGGTAAGTGATTGGCAGAGAGCCAGATATACCAGTCTGAGGACTTTTGTATCTGCAATATGGCGTAGATTTTTAAAGATATAAATTAACTTACGTAATCTGGAAGAAAGCATATCAATATGAGAGTGGAAGGAGAGAGTATCATCTATATGAACTCCCAGGTATCTAATAATTTTGGTGTTGGTAAGCTTAGGGCAGCTGCATGTTGTCCGAGTAAGGCAGGAGTGGGCCGTCAAGGAGAAAGTTGTGGAGAAAGGTTTCCCAGCAGATGTTAAAGAGAAGGCAAGGTACTTTGTCTTATCGACATTCAGGGTAAGCAGGTTCTGGGCTAACCAGTTGGAAACAGAATCTAAACCCAATTGGGCATGCTTGAATGCAAGCTCCCAGGTAACACCGCTGAAAATTAGAGCAGTATCATCGGCGTAGGTGAAGATAGACCCGTAGGGTAGCTCCATTCTGCAGAGGTCATTAATATAGACCAAGAATAGGGTCGGACCGAGAATACTGCCCTGCGGCACCCCATAGTTAATCGGGAGTTCATCACTAGTCCAGTCACCAATCTTAAGGCATTGACGTCGAGCTGTGAGATAACTTATAAACAGTAATAGTTGTGTGCCTCTGACGCCTATTCTTTCTAGCTTAGCGGCAAGTTTGGGGACAGAGATCGTATCGAAAGCTTTTGCTAAATCTAGAAATATGCCTATTACTTTATGCTTATTATCCAGGCTTGAGACAATATTATTCGTTAGGTCTAGAACCGCATTGCTCGTGGAAATTCCGGAACGGAAACCATATTGATTTGGAGACAAAAGCTTATTATGTTCTAAATATTTTATGAGTCTATTATTCATAATTCTTTCAAGAATTTTCGACAGTGTGGGTAAAATAGAAATCGGTCTATAATTGTTCGACAGATCTCTGTCCCCACCCTTATGGACTGGGTGTACTACAGCAAGTTTGAAAGCCTCTGGAAATTGTCCGGTATTAAGGGCCAAGTTACATATAAACGTAAGTGGAGGAACAAGAATATTTTTAAACTTTTTAAGAAATGTGCCAGTAATGCCATCATAGCCCGGGGCACAATCACTGCGGAGGTTCATTATTAAAATATCCACTTCAGATTCGTCAGTATCTAACATAGCGAAGGTATTGTTGTGCATGGATTGATCATCAAACTGTGAATGGCTGTTTAATTTTGGTATGTTTTCAGCTAAGGTTCGTCCAATATTTACAAAATAGCGGTTCACTTCATTTACGGAACGATTTGGGTCTGAGTGTGAAAGGAGATTGTCTGCGTTTATTTTTTGTTTTGAAGAATGAGTTATGGATTTTATGGCTTGCCAAAGCTTTTTGTTATTATTCTGTGCATTATTTATTTGGTCTTTATCGTATTTTTGTTTGGTATTTTTAAGGAGTAGTGAACAATAGTTTCTGTAGCGTTTAAATGTGATGTTTAGTAAATCATCATTGGGCGATTTCTTTAATTTAAGGTGTAAATTGTCACGGTTTCGAACACATTTTAGTAACCCTGGTGTCATCCACGGCTTTTTTAGTCGTTTGCGGTTAGGTACTATTTTGCTAGTGGTGTTTGTGAGTATAATTGTGTTTATAGTGTTAATAAAATAGTTCGTTGCTTCATTAACGTCCATGGAAATGTAGATAGGCTTGAAGTCGGCTTTAAGAAGATCGCTTTCTATGTTATCGAAGTTAGATACCTTGATTGTTTTTACTTTTTGAGGGACGTTACTGGAAAAGTTGGTGTGTAGAAAAAGTAAGACTGTGTCATGATCAGTTACTGAGGTGTTAGCAATATAGCAAAAAGCAGGATTTTTTGTTTTAAGTATGAGGTGGTCTAGGCATGAGCGGTTCTGACGGGTGGGGAGAATGTGTGCTGGTAGCATACCATGATAAGCATTCAGTGTAAGGTATTCAGTTGAGCGGGAGTCGGTACTATTATCTGAGATATCAATATTAATATCACCTGTCAAAATGATATTTTTGAACGCAGACAAGGACCCCAACAGATCATTTAGGGACTCTAAGAAAGTGGTAACATTTCGGATTGAGGGGGACCGGTAAACGGCGATCAGTACAGTGTCCTTATTGACTGTTACAGATAGACAGTTTGCGTCTTGAAGGTAAGGTTCTGATACAGAAATTTGATGGTGTCCACGGAAATAGACTACGACCCCTTCATTTTGCGAGCCGTGTTGAGTAGTGGAAGCAGCGGAGTATCCTTCTATTATAGGTAGGGGTGGGGAGTGTTCGAGCCAACATTCAGTAAGAACAATTAGATCCCAAGGTGTTTTACTTCTTGCAAGTAGAGTAGTTAAGCCGTCAAAGTTTTTATTAATACTTCTAATGTTTTGACAAAGAAGCTTGAGGGTATTTTTGTGTAAATTAACTAATTTATTGCAGTCTTCAATCATACATGTAGCAGATTCCGCTACTGAGATGCGGTCTAAGTCGTTATAGGTAGTACGCAGGTAGTACATAGGTAGTACGCAGGTAGTACATAGGTAGTACGCAGGTAGTACATAGGTAGTACGCAGGTAGTACATAGGTAGTACGCAGGTAGTACATAGGTAGTACGCAGGTAGTACATAGGTAGTACGCAGGTAGTACATAGGTAGTACGCAGGTAGTACATAGGTAGTACGCAGGTAGTACATAGGTAGTACGCAGGTAGTACATAGGTAGTACGCAGGTAGTACATAGGTAGTACGCAGGTAGTACGCAGGTAGTACATAGGTAGTACGCAGGTAGTACATAGGTAGTACCTACGCAGGTAGTACATAGGTAGTACGCAGGTAGTACATAGGTAGTACGCAGGTAGTACATAGGTAGTACATAGGTAGTACATAGGTAGTACATAGGTAGTACATAGGTAGTACATAGGTAGTACATAGGTAGTACATAGGTAGTACATAGGTAGTACATAGGTAGTACATAGGTAGTACATAGGTAGTACATAGGTAGTACATAGGTAGTACATAGGTAGTACATAGGTAGTACATAGGTAGTACATAGGTAGTACATAGGTAGTACATAGGTAGTACATAGGTAGTACATAGGTAGTACATAGGTAGTACATAGGTAGTACATAGGTAGTACATAGGTAGTACATAGGTAGTACATAGGTAGTACATAGGTAGTACATAGGTAGTACATAGGTAGTACATAGGTAGTACATAGGTAGTACATAGGTAGTACATAGGTAGTACATAGGTAGTACATAGGTAGTACATAGGTAGTACATAGGTAGTACATAGGTAGTACATAGGTAGTACATAGGTAGTACATAGGTAGTACATAGGTAGTACATAGGTAGTACATAGGTAGTACATAGGTAGTACATAGGTAGTACATAGGTAGTACATAGGTAGTACATAGGTAGTACATAGGTAGTACATAGGTAGTACATAGGTAGTACATAGGTAGTACATAGGTAGTACATAGGTAGTACATAGGTAGTACATAGGTAGTACATAGGTAGTACATAGGTAGTACATAGGTAGTACATAGGTAGTACATAGGTAGTACATAGGTAGTACATAGGTAGTGGTTTTAGTCGGTATGCTGGTCACCTGGCCGGTGAGCCCGACATAACTGTCCTGCATCACCGAGCGGGGCGGCATGCATAAGGAGCATTTCCCCATCCAAGAAAAAATAAGACTTATCCCCTACAACCTAACACACATTACCGCTTTACAATATTAGTATAGATACAGGGTATGGCCATTTAACAAAGTAGTTCATGTATTTCGATGATGTTTTCAAGCTTTCAGATGCATGAAAAACAGATATATTTGTTGTATACGTACGAGTATAAGTTTTTCGCTTATGAAGGCAAAGAATGAAATGAAAAACAGAAGCAAATTAAAGCAATCATTATTTTATTCAGGTCACAGTATAAAACTCAACTACGTATAGTATGATCTCGACTATCGCAGCTACAGCCAGCGCTATACAAGTTGCCATGCGACTGTATAGCTTCAAATTCTGCGACACGGTCGCAGCGGGAACTGAGGCCGAATCTGCGACAACTTCTAAGTCGCGCCTCTGTCGCCCGACCAACGGGAACACGGCACGCCATGGAGCATCCTGGAACAGCTGATTGTTGTTTTGAGACTAGTTAAAAATAATACCTGAGATTTTTTTCAATTTTGTAGTGCGTCTAGTGGTCCTGCTACGCTGAGTTCAATTTCCAGGTAGAGCAAAGTTTTATTGCGGATTTCTATGAAATTCTAAGTAGCAGCTCGGAGTTTGGATTTGTGCCCGGTTAATGGTAATAGGCTCGCCCATGGGACCTAAACATATCGACGAACTGTGGGTGTCTACCTAACCCTTCGGGGAATATAGGCGTGATGGTATTTTATGTTAATTCGAATTTCGTAAAATATTTTTTTGGGTTTGCGGAAAATCGTCATGGATCGTCTAGGGAGGTGGCAGGGTATGTTGGACTCATACCGACTAAAGACACCGGACCCCATCAATTCTGTGACCTGCCTGATTATCTTGCATTGACTGGAACCATCTCTATCTTATAACCATAACTGAGAACCATTCTAATGAAGAAACTTCCAAAAAATAGGAAACTATTATACTTATAGACTTTAAATTTTTTTTGCGGAACACTGCATGATGCATGATGGTAAGAAAAACAGATTACAGTCAATGCAAAATTATCAATAAACACAACAGGGGACAACGACGCTGATGGTAACTAATACAGTGATGATAAATTATTATGATAAATATAATGATAGCTATTAATAGTTATGATGATAGATGATATTCATAATAGGATCAAAAACAAATATAGTTATAATTTTATTGAAAAATCATATTTATTATTAGAAGTCGGTGACGATGGTCGTGGATAAAAATGGCGATAAGAATAACTAAATAGCAAAATAAGTAATGTATTCTTGGTCAATTTTACACAGGATGCTGTGTAAAATGATTATGATGATGATGCAGAGGATGACAGCGATGATGATGACGACAATGATGATTATGTATAAGGTGATAATTATGATTATTACACAGAAAATAACAACTAAGTATGATAATTATGAGGATGATAACGACGACAACAATAATGACAATTACAATAGTTATTGAGGATGAAAATGATAATAAGTAATTTTGATGATGATTGATTACATTTTTAACATAACTAGTGTCATACAGAGGAACCGTGGTGATGACGATGCTGTTAAACGTTTTAAACAAGTAAGTACCTTATCGGAGATGAAAGTAGGGTTCAACTCTTGTGGCATCAGAGCTGACTGCAGGTCTGCATCGTTTACTAGTTTCTGTAAGTTTTTAGTAAAAAATAAATATTACAGAAACAAATATTAATTACACAATTGACTATAGACGTAAAATTAATTTATTGTGTAATGGCATGTACCTATGACATTTTTAATAGATAACGTCGATTGTAATCTACTTTTTTCTTATAGTAAACAAATTTCGTATAAGTGTCAAAATGACAGCCTGACAAAAAAGTCAAATCGAATTTGTATGAAAATGTATTTAAATATAATGCTCATATCCGCTCATTAACCCTTTTCTCTTTGAAGTAAACATAAAGATTTCTTTAGTATAAAAAACAGAGACAAAATTAAACCAATTAGAAATGAATACCTTTGTTCAAAAAGCAGATATAAAAAATAAAAGATAGATATGGTGTGTGAAATCAGTTAATTAAATTATAAATGTTTACAGACGACACGTTTGGCGAATCGGCTGAGCAATCGGCTTCTGTGCCATGGGTTGTGGGTTCGATCCCCGCACGAATTGTTCAGAGTGTTTGTGCATGTGAAAGTTTGTGTTTGTAAACGCACCCACGATACATGAGAAAAATGAATATTAGAACAGAACAATAAAAAATAATACATTATTTTGTTAATATTGTATTCAATAAAAAAATAATAGATTTTTCTATGTATTTGATGTATAAAACAAGAAAAAAATATAACTGGTACGTATGTTTTTCTAATTAATTACATTCTGTCACACTCTTGTATCATGAGTGCGTTTAAAACATAATAGCAGCGAAAAAAAAATACCAAAACGTGATTTAATGTGTCAAAAACCAAATATCCACTAGCTCAGTGTTAGTGAATAAGTAAGACATGGCTGCGAATTCTTTAGAACGACTTTCTAAAACATTTGCATGGGAAAGCGCACTGACGTGTCCCTACTAGTGATTTCTCTAGCCACCGGCTTTTCCCGTCGGCAAAATGATTTTTTATTAATTCTTTTTCTAAATCTATCCTTTCGCTGTTCGAGGTTTTAATGGATAGTAATAGGGATAAATATTGAGATATTATGTCACAAATTTAGTCGAGGAGAGTTTATCTTTACGAACGCATCCGTAACAAAATATCAACATTTATTATAGAACGTATCCAAAAAGACTTTTTATAACCAACTTTTTACATTGTTATTCATCAAAATCTTTGCATTCTTTGTAAGGTAATTTAACACTAAGGTATGATATATTATTAATGTCATAATAATAATTAAAACTTAAGCACATAATTATTTATTAGATATAAATATTCTAAACTATAGAGATAAGTAGCGACCTGCCTGATCTAGGTAGGTACACACCTGTTTTTGGTGCGAAATAACTAAATTCCCCTGTAGCTACAACCCACAAAGCTTTCATGTGAAAGCATGCTCCAATTCTATAATATATTCAACGGTCGATAGTGCGGTGTCAGCGTACGTGAGGTACTGTATTGAGCGATATTGAGGTAGACATTCAGGCCTCAGGCCATAGACATACGGAGTGGGAGGAAGGAGGAGGAAACGTTGAATAACATTTCAATGATTGATTGTAAATTATAGAATCGCGTCCCAAAATTTAAAGACATTTTTACATATAAGATAGCCTTTGTAATATCCTTTTCAGGATGCAGTTTATCTTTACGCCAATGTTCAAGTATTTATCGCATTCATGTGTTACATAGATGTTACATTTATAAATAGGTTCAACATGAAACCCAGTAAGCAACATAATGTAATAAACTATAAAAAAAACTTAAATTAACTTAATATAAACAATATCAGGTTGGTTACACAATATAATTATTTAATTGAAATAAAAGTACTTTTTACGGATTTTATCGCGTATATTAATATTATTAATTGATAATAATAATAAAATAATAGGGATTAATAATATACGCGATAAAATCCGTAAAAAGTAGTTTTATTTCAATGTATAATATTCGCGTAAATGTCAGAAATCAATAATTATTTAATGTTATGTTATGGTAATTTATTTTCTAAATATTCTGAAATGGAATAACAGCAATTTTGTATTAAATACGATTTCAGTTTTTTATTAAATAAAATAAGTTTGGATTCTTGTTAAATACATATAGCCCATACGGCTATATGTATTTAACATTTTTATTCGGGATTGTGGGAGATATAATCTATTTCTATGGCGCGTATTTAAATTATGAGTATCTTTGACTTTTGGAAAAATGTTGAGGTTTTTAAATACAAATAAGCAAATGTCATGTATACATATAAATGCATGGTAAAGATAAAATATTTAATTTTATGAAGTGAGGCTTACAGCTGTCTGTATTATCAATATGGGCCAGGATCCTTATACATTTTTTCTGCATTATGAATAATTCATCTGCGTCAACGCTATTACCCCATAGCATCACTCCATATCTTAGCCATGAGTTAGCATATGCATGGTAGGCTGATAATGCTGTTTTTAAGTCTGTGTTGTATTTTAACTGGAAAAGAGCATAGGAGAATGTAGATAATTTAGATTTTATGCGTTGTATGGGTGATTTCCAATTTAAATGCGTGTCTATATTTATACTGAGTAACTTAAATGTTGTGACTGTTTCTATAGGAGTGTTGTTGAAAATTATTTTGTATTTAGGGTGGGTTTTTTATATGATCTAAATTCTATCATTTTAGTTTTTTTGTAATTTATATCTAAGTTGTGGTTCTGTAGCCAAAGTGTGACTGTTAACGCCGCGGGCGCACAGATTAATGACGACAGATTGGTCGCGCGGGAGTGAGACCGAACGAGCGACGCGCGTCCGCTTCCGCAACGCCGCCATGACAGCGAAGAAGACGACGAGCGACCGACCGATAGGATAGACACGCCAAGCGTCGCGCTCAACACCTTAGTTTTTTATTTGTTAACCATCTCAGCCAAAGTTTTTGTACTATTATTACACCATTTACAACACCAAAGGGGTTTTATTTTCAAGACTGGCGATCCATAACCCATCGCCCGAACAGTGACATTATGAAGGGTATTATTTAGGATGAGGTTCGGGTCGCAATTTTTGTCACATTTAACCAGCAAAGAAATATCATCGGCAAACAATACTAGAAGTGTTGTTTCCTTATCTAAAATTTTTGGAAGGTCATTAATGTAGATGAGGAATAGTATTCGTAGTAGTTATCAAAAAATCCTGACAACAAGTCCTCAGGATATCGATATTACCCAAAAAATTGGTTGCGAAGGTCTGTAGGGAGTCGCTTCGTGTAAAATATTGATATTCAGCCGCATCTGTTTAGACTGGAAGCCGACGAAAAGGCTCGAATAACGATATATTCATAATTTGTAAATGTTCATTATTATAAAACCAAAGATTTAAATCGTTAGATGCGCCCTACCACATCAAATAATGCTCACGTTTCTGTAATTAAACTGGTTGTCATCGGAAGTATAGAATCTGTTATTGTCTCGTTCACTCATACTGAATATTGCACCACTGACGTTCTCTGTCTCTACGTGGAATGTGTGCATGCACTCATTTTGGATACGTTTTCGAGCGGTATAAGTACGGTGAGGGCAAATTTAACGATTTCAATCTTTGATAAAAACTATATTATTTTTGGCACAATAAAGACATTTTCATTTCATTCATTTCATATATAATTCGATATTCCGATTTGACATTTACTAATTAAAAGGATGTCACCAAAATCTGCCCAAATGTTATATTGAGGGTACACTTATTGGAATAAATACCCTGTATTACGCTGGTTGAAACTCTAGTCATACTTTTTTTATGCTCACTAGGGGTGAGAGAGAAAGAAAAATAACTTTTAATTTGAAAAAAACGCACGCCATTTTAACACACTCGTATCAGTCTCATAGTGTTTTTATAGTACAAACTGTTTTTACTATCTTATGTCATTGTCAGTTTTGGAATGGCGTACGTTTGACGCCATTTTCGCACAATACTACAGTTTCTGATTTCATAGTAAAAACTGTCAACTTGACAGCTGTCATGTACCTCGGGTACAAATTTGGGCTGAGTTGTATGGACTTTTGATGAACTCTTTTTAAATAAAACCTGCATGTCAAATAGTAGTCTGTCCATCCGTGTGGTGAACTGATCAGGTGGTATTTCGTACAAATAACCGTCACCTATAAATAAACAATGGAGCTACCTCTGTAAAACCCGGGACTCACTATTCTCGTAATAATCCCGGCCGCCATTGATTTCCCGGGGGTGCTCTAAATTTAGCAGACGACACGACCACCTGACAACACCGTTTTATCTTCTATACGCATTAATCATCACTAACTGTTGTCCGCGGTTTCAATCGTGTCACAAAGGATTTTAAAAGATAGATAAAAGGTTGCCTATCCTTTTCCAAGGTCCAATCTATCTCTGTACCAAATGTTATCAAAATCGGTTCAGCGGTTTAGGTGTGAAAGCGTAACAGATACTTTCGCTTTTATAATAATTATCAAGTTGGAAAGTAGGGATGAGAGTCGAAATTGTACCTATTAAAATAATATATTATAAATTATATACCTTTCTAGAACTTTCAATAAAAGTGATATAGGTGATGATTAGGATTCAAAGTTTTCTTAAAAAACCTGAATTATTAAAACCTTTTACGGAATTGAATCATGATTGCAAGCGCTAGGTCTTGTGTTCAATTCCCGGGTTGAGTAAAAAGTTATTGGTTTGGTCATTAAAATTCTCTGGAGTAGCTCGGAGAGTGGATTTGTGCCCGGTTGATGGCAATAGGCTCTCCCCATGGGACCTAAACGAACTGGCCAGCTGTGGGTGTACATTGATACACCTCTGCCTCAATGGTCTTGTGATCCCAAGTGTCCCCAGGTCCTGTGTTCGATTCCCAGGTCCAGAAAACTGATATTGACTTTTTCATTGGGAAACTCTTAACAGCAGCTCAGAGTCTAGATCTATGGTTATAGATTATTTAAAATAACCTGGTGGTTAATGTAACTCCTTGGAGAACTCCTCGAAGGAATATACAAAGCTAACTTAACAGAAGTTAAAGGTCACGTTACGCAGAGGAAAAATTAATTTGATTTGCTTAATATTTTTTATTACTTAAATTAAATAAAAGGTGCTTACTCCTTTTATTTTTTATTTTAAACCTAAGCAACTATCTCACGATGATCTTTATTGATATAAAGTTCAAATTAAATTACTTTTTTATTATATTATGTATTTGGCATTAATGTATGCATATTGATTTCTGACATTTACGCGATTATCATACATTGAAATGAAACTACTTTTTACGGATTTTATCGCGTTATATTGATATTATTAATCACAACGTTTCGGACCCTTTACAGCGTCCATTGTCACGGGTAGAATCCGTGTCCTATTAATGTATGCTCTCGACAGCTTAGTGGCTAAATCATCCTTAACCCAGAGGGACGCAAATTCGAATCCTGTTTCACATCTGACCTCCATGAGCTATGGCCTGTGGACGGTTGAATTGGGGATTTCGCCGCCCGATCAAATAATGACCCCAGTAGGCGGCACACGTGTTGTGAACACGCGTGCCTTCAATAAGTATGCGAGGAAAGGCCTCGCTAATTGGTGGGGTCCAGTGACTGTGGTCTACCACACCCTGTCATGATCATGGCGAATTTCACGGATCCAGACAAGCACGGCAGATGAAGGCAAGTGCGGTTATTAGTCGGTACGAGATCGACATACCCTGCCACCTCTCCGGGTAGCATAGCATGAAGATTTTGCGTATTATAAAAAAAAAAGTGCGTATCCTGTCTGAAATGTTCGTATGACAACGACAACAAACCCATCGGACCCGGTTGTCATACGAAAGCCGTCGCTATCCGTGCTCTTCGAGGCACGGAGTGGTCTCAATGTGGTAAGAGTATGGTCACCCTGCCTCCGCGGCTAGGACAGCTTAATCTTGCAGATTGGTTGATAAGCGTAGTTGCTAGTTAACCACGCATGTGTATCTTATGGCCCCAAACATATTAAAGGGTATGTAGTAGGGTAAGGAGACATATTTCGATTCTTAGCCCATGGGAATCCAACAGTACCCTCCACTTTCCCCAGCGTCTGGTATCCATTACAATATTTCATTGACTACGAACAATAAATAAGCAGAGATTGCAAGTCTGAGTTCAATCACGTGCTAAAATACCACGTTTTTGTCAGGCTCCGCGATAAAACATTAATAAAGCTGGTATTTTTTTTTGAGCTACAGTGTCGTGGGTGGTACCAAAAGTTTTGTCTCAGTGCAGTGCATAAAACCGTGAAGTATAAAAAAAAGCAATAGCAACTTTGTGATTGGACTGCCAAGTCAAAGGCCTCAAATTCCAATCCAAGACACGCCCCTCTGACTTATTGAAATCTAATTAATTATCACTCGCTTAAACGGTGAAGGAAAACATCGTGAGAAAACCTGTATGCTTTAGAGATTTTGTAGACGGTACTGTGGCTTGTGAAGTCTGCCAACCGCATTGGGCCAGCGTCGTGGACTATCGCTTAATCCCTCTCAATCTGAGAGGAGACTCATGCCCAGCAGTGGGACAGTATATGGGTTGATGAGGATGATAATAAATAATATAAAGATTTTGACTCCCTCAGCTCCCTATCCTTAAAAAAGTTAGTTTATATTTAATCTTACTTACATTTGAACTGTGTCCATGAATGTTTTCAAAAAATACAAAAATCAGAAAAATATATAACAATTTCAACATTTTATTTTATTTGAAATTTCAGTTGTTAGAGTACATAATTCTAAAACCAATTGAGTTATTTTGTTGAAAATCCATATATTTTTTTATGTTTTGTATGTTGATAGCTTCCTGCGATATATTTCTTATTGTTTCAATAAAACTGTAAAGCGATTTCGTTGAAAAAATCTGTAGGAACAATGTGATAATCATGAAGGCGGGTGTTGTGTTATTAATTATTTCTTCTGCGTTTGCACATAATAATGTAAGGGTAATATTATACTTACTAGCAACTTTAAATTGGATCTCTTATTCCATTTCAAATACTACACTAATATACCAACAAATACAGACGGTATTTCCAGAAAAGATACATATAAAAGCACATAATTATTGTCGCAGTGACCAAATCTGAGAGAGATTTGGTTAATAATGACAGGATTTTGTCATTTGCGAAATGCGCGATTCAGGATTAGCGTGTCGTAGTTCCAATGTAACACGATAGATGTCACTACAATAGAAAGAAAGATAGAACTACAGTAACTTGTAAGGAGGTCCGGGAATTAACTCTCAATAGAGAGCTGTGGAAGGTGCTGCACCGGCCAGAGCATAGCACTTAGATTTCTATCTAATACTCTTCTTCTAAAGATAATCTTTTCTATGCCTACTGTGTTTCGCCCTAACTGGGTTTGTGTATTTATTGAAACAAAATCAAATGGTTTTTTTTGTATTTTTTGGCATTTTCCATGCTAAGATTTTAAAGTTATTAAGCAAATAAAAAAAAAGGGTTCGAATCCTGCCCGCGGTCAAATTTTTCCTTAGCTTAATAATTTTAAAATCAAATGTATTAATTTTATACCTAAACAACATTAATGCAATAAATTTATATTTATAATTAACTTTTACCTTTCCATTTGTGGTCATTATTGAAGCTATCATTCATTTCATCAAGCATTCATTCATTCACGTCTCAACTTCTGGAGCAAGAATGTTATTTTTTTAATGTATCAAAAATTTTAGCATTGTTGACAGTTTTGTCTACAAAATCATTGGACGACCATTCTGACAGACTTGGGTCCTTATTCTGTTGCAGCCACCATCACCGTCATCACCGTCCCGAATAAAGAGAAGTGCAGTAGGAGCACTACACATAGTCACTAACCATGCGCAACCAATACATGCAGACGTCAAGCCCGAGTCGATACCTACTGATAACACCGAGAAGGTGATCACGGAAAAGGTATCGTTCCTCAATAATCTTGTCTATGCCAAACATTAGATTTACAGTTACTAATTTAATATTTTAGTATGCATGCCTACTAAAGTTATATTTTTATGGGAGGAAAAAATTGACACCACAGGGTCCTGACTCGACCAACGATCTCTTTTTAATACATCCGTTGTGTTGCCAATTTTACTGTCGTAATTATAATTGTGATTATTTTTTGTTGATATTAATTGTAGTAATTATAGTTGTACTATAGTAATAATGTAGTAATACAATAGTAATTTACAATATATTGAAATTGTAGTGCTATGCTCACAACCAAATTAACTTTACTGTATTTCTATAAGCGAAGACTTACATAAGCTAAGGAGTACATAAGGCACTCCTTATGTACATAAGGACATAAGGAGTACATTAGGAGTACATAAGGAGGGCATAATGAGTACATAAGGAGTACATAAGGAGTACATAAGGAGTACATAAGGAGTACAAAAGGGGTACGTAAGGAGTACTCCTTATGTATTATTTATTTATTTGTTCGACATCGATCTCGACCGTTGTGTACAATCATCTCATCTTTTATGCTTTGCTGATGATATATAAATTTATTCCACAACATCATCAGTTGAAGACACGTCAGCTCTTTAGACCGACCTAGGCTAGAACAGTATATACTAATAAATAAATTTGAACCCCACGAAATGCTCAGTAATCACGTATACTAGGAAACGTTAGGTATTACAGACTTCGTACACTTTGGTAGGTCTAACCTTGTCAAGAAGTAGTACAGTTTGCGATTTGGGCGTAAAGGTACCATGATCATAAGCTAGCTTTAGACACGCATATTGACACAGTCATGTGTTAGAAAAGCTTCTAAATCGCTCGGCTTTATAATACGGCTTTCCAAATCTTTTACTGAGGTTAAGACTCTCAAAATCTTGTATTGCACCTATGTCAGATCTCACTTAAGAGACTAAAGGTTGTATAGTATTTCATAATTTCCAGCCATGCTCCAAAGGCAGTGTGCCGTCACATGTTGAGGCAGGCCTGGTAGGATTTAAGGTAAAAAACATAAATGTTTTAGGTTGTAGGGTTATCTCTGACGAGAACTGAATGTCTTTTTGTATATTTTTGGCATTTTCCATGCTAAGATTTTAAAGTTATTTAGAAAAGGAAATCTTAGCATGGAAAATGCCAAAAATATACAAAAAGATAGTTAGAAGGTAAGGTGGCATCGTTCGACATTGAACTAACTGTAAAGTAAGTCGTGTCGGTTGAAAAGCAAAAACTTGCTTTTCAATAGGTGTTACTGACGTCACCATAAAGACGTAAATTCAGTATGTGAAGGAAAAATTCGACATGACGGGTAGGAATCGGAAGGCTTAGTGGTCATAGCTTCTGGTGTACCTAACCAGAAGACGCAGGTTCGAATCTTGCCCGCGGCGGTCGAATTTTTCCTTTTCTAAATAACTTTGAGAACTGAATGGTTAAAACCATTTACCTACTGCAGATACTGAGGCCCTCTTACAATACATAAAAAGAACGTACACCAGCGACGAACTATCACACACGCACACATACAACACTCACACACATACACACAACACTCACTCACACACACGCACACACACACGCACACAACATTCACTCAAACACACACGCACACAACACTCACTCACACACACATGCACACAACACTCACTCACACACACACGCGCACACATACGCATTCACGGATACGCAACTTATACTTAAAATAACAATAAAGTGAAGAAGTTTTGGCGCACTTAAGTATCAAAGTAGGTACACATCGCAATCGTGTAGTAACGTGTCAGAAAGACTGACATCAGTGTCATGCTAAATGGCATGACTTAATTCATTTCGCGGACCTAGAGGACTTGATGACTTGAAATCACCTTATAAATTAGATTTAATACTTTCCCTCAGTGTTTCCCTAGTAATAGACATTTTAAATTGAATATAATATGTCAATTTTTATTTCAGGTCACACCACCAGAAGATGCAGTTATAACATACGAAATAAAATCTCTAAGGAAGTCGTTGCCTTACACACCACCGACAACCCTGACATTAATACGAAGTGTGAGCAGGGTTGTCACTCTGATCGTGTTGTTCGTGTCAGCCATATTGGAGTTCTATCCGACATTCTACCATTTGATATATACCATTTATAGTTTTATTAGCAAATAAAGACTTGAAGATATTTTATCTTGACTTTTAATCTTCTGTCTCAGTTCATATCATAATCCTCCGAACCTTTTCCCCAAATCTGTTGGGGCCAGCTTCCAGTCTGACCAGACGTGGCTGAATAATATTATATTACGTGTAATATAATGTTATTCAGTATACATAAGGAATACATATGGAGTACATAAGCAGTACATAAGCAGAACATAAGGAGTACATAAGGAGTACATAAAGAACACGTTAGGAGTACATAAGGTATACATAACGAGTACATAAGCAGTTCATAAGGAGTACATAAGGAACACATTAGGAGTACATAAGGAGTACATAAGCAGTTCATAAGGAGTACATAAGGAACACATTAGGAGTACATAAGGAGTACATAAGGAGTACATAAGGAGTTCATAAGGAGTACATAAGGAGTACATAAGGAGTACATAAGGAGTACATAAGGAGTACATAAGGAGTACATAAGGAGTACATAAGGAGTACATAAGGAGTACATAAGGAGTACTTAAGGAGTACATAAGGAGTTCATAAGAAGTACATAAGGAGTACATAAGCAGTACATAAGGAGTACATAAGGAGTACATAAGGAGTACATAAGGAGTACATAAGGAGTACGTAAGGAGTACATAAGGAGTTCATGAGGAGTACATAAGGAGTACATAAGCAGTACATAAGGAGTACATAAGGAGCACATTAGGAGCACATAAAGAGTACATAAGGAGTACACAAGGAACACATTAGGAGTACATAAGGAGTACAAAAGGAACACATTAGGAGTACATAAGGAGTACAAAAGGAACACATTAGAAGTACATAAGGTATACATAACAAGTACTTAAGGAGTACATAAGGAGTTCATAAGGAGTACATAAGGAGTACATAAGGAGTACATAAGGAGTACATAAGGAGTACATAAGGAGTACATAAGGAGTACATAAAGAGTACATATAAGGAGTACATAAGCAGTACATAAGGAGTACATAAGGAGTACGTAAGGAGTACATAAGGAGTACATAAGGAACACATTAGGAGTACGTAACGAGTACTTAAGGAGTACATAAGGAGTTCATAAGGAGTACATAAGGAGTACATAAGGAGTACATAAGGAGTACATAAGGAGTACATAAGGAGTACATAAGGAGTACATAAGGAGTACATAAGGAGTACATAAGGAGTACATAAGGAGTACATAAGGAGTACATAAGGAGTACATAAGGAGTACATAAGGAGTACATAAGGAGTACATAAGAAGTACATAAGGAACATATTAGGAATACATAAGGAGTACATGAGGAGTACAAAATAAGGAGTACATAAGGAGTATATATAAGGAGTACATAAGTAGTACATAAGCAGTACATAAGCAGTTCATAAGGAGTTCATAAGGAGTACATAAGGAGTACATAAGCAGTACATAAGGAGTACATAAGGAGCACATTAGGAGCACATAAAGAGTACATAAGAAGTACATAAGGAACACATTAGGAGTACATAAGGAGTACAAAAGGAACACATTAGAAGTACATAAGGTATACATAACGAGTACTTAAGGAGTACATAAGGAGTTCATAAGCAGTACATAAGGAGTACATAAGGAGTACATAAGGAGTACATAAGGAGTACATAAGGAGTACATAAGTAGTACATAAGGAGTACATAAGGAGTACATAAGGAGTACATAAGGAGTACATAAGGAGTACATAAGGAGTACATAAGGAGTACATAAGGAGTACATAAGCAGTACATAAGGAGTACATAAGAAGTACATAAGGATTATATTAAGAATACATAAGGAGTACATGAGGAGTACAAAATAAGGAGTACATAAGGAGTACATAAGGAGTACATAAGGAGTACATAAGGAGTACATAAGGAGTACATAAGGAGTACATAAGGAGTACATAAGGAGTACATAAGGAGTACATAAGGAGTACATAAGGAGTACATAAGGAGTACATAAGGAGTACATAAGGAGTACATAAGGAGTACATAAGGAGTACATAAGGAGTACATAAGGAGTACATAAGGAGTACATAAGGAGTACATAAGGAGTACATGAGGAGTACAAAATAAGGAGTACATAAGGAGTACATATAAGGAGTACATAAGCAGTACATAAGGAGTACATAAGCAGTACATAAGGCATACATATAAGGAGTACATTAGCAGTACATAAGGAGTACATAAGGAGTACGTAAGGAGTACATAAGGAGTACATAAGGAACACATAAGGAGTACATAACGAGTACTTAAGGAGTACATAAGAAGTACATAAGGATTATATTAGGAATACATAAGGAGTATATAAAAAGTACATAAGGAGTACATAAGGAGTACATAAGGAGTACATTAGGAGTACATAAGGAGTACATAAGGAGTACATATAAGGAGTACATAAGCAGTACATAAGGAGTACATAAGGAGTACATAAGGAGTACATAAAGAGTACATAAGGAGAACATAAGCAGTACATAAGGAGTACATATAAGGAGTACATAAGCAGTACATAAGGAGTACATAAGGAGTACGTAAGGAGTACATAAGGAGTACATAAGGAGTACATAAGGAACACAATAGGAGTACATAACGAGTACTTAAGGAGTACATAAGGAGTTCATAAGGAGTACATAAGGAGTACATAAGGAGTACATAAGGAGTAGATAAGGAGTAGATAAGGAGTACATAAGGAGTACATAAGGAGTACATAAGGAGTACATAAGCAGTACATAAGGAGTACATAAGAAGTACATAAGGAACATATTAGGAATACATAAGGAGTACATGAGGAGTACAAAATAAGGAGTACATATAAGGAGTACATAAGCAGTACATAAGCAGTACATAAGGAGTACATAAGGAGTTCATAAGGAGTACATAAGGAGTACATAAGCAGTACATAAGGAGTACATAAGGAGCACATTAGGAGCACATAAAGAGTACATAAGGAGTACATAAGGAACACATTAGGAGTACATAAGGAGTACAAAAGGAACACATTAGAAGTACATAAGGTATACATAACAAGTACTTAAGGAGTACATAAGGAGTTCATAAGGAGTACATAAGGAGTACATAAGGAGTACATAAGGAGTACATAAGGAGTACATAAGGAGTACATAAGGAGTACATAAGGAGTACATAAGGAGTACATAAGGAGTACATAAGAAGTACATAAGGATTATATTAAGAATACATAAGGAGTACATGAGGAGTACAAAATAAGGAGTACATAAGGAGTACATAAGGAGTACATAAGGAGTACATAAGGAGTACATAAGGAGTACATAAGGAGTACATAAGGAGTACATAAGCAGTACATAAGGAGTACATAAGGAGCACATTAGGAGCACATAAAGAGTATATAAGGAGTATATAAGGAACACATTAGGAGTACATAAGGAGTACAAAAGGAACACATTAGAAGTACATAAGGTATACATAACAAGTACTTAAGGAGTACATAAGGAGTTCATAAGGAGTACATAAGGAGTACATAAGGAGTACATAAGGAGTACATAAGGAGTACATAAGGAGTACATAAGGAGTACATAAGTAGTATATAAGGAGTACATAAGGAGTACATAAGGAGTACATAAGGAGTACATAAGGAGTACATAAGGAGTACATGAGGAGTACAAAATAAGGAGTACATAAGGAGTACATATAAGGAGTACATAAGCAGTACATAAGGAGTACATAAGCAGTACATAAGGCATACATATAAGGAGTACATTAGCAGTACATAAGGAGTACATAAGGAGTACGTAAGGAGTACATAAGGAGTACATAAGGAACACATTAGGAGTACATAACGAGTACTTAAGGAGTACATAAGAAGTACATAAGGATTATATTAGGAATACATAAGGAGTATATAAAAAGTACATAAGAAGTACATAAGGAGTACATAAGGAGTACATAAGGAGTACATAAGGAGTACATTAGGAGTACATAAGGAGTACATAAGGAGTACATATAAGGAGTACATAAGCAGTACATAAGGAGTACATAAGGAGTACATAAGGAATACATAAAGAGTACATAAGGAGAACATAAGCAGTACATAAGGAGTACATATAAGGAGTACATAAGCAGTACATAAGGAGTACATAAGGAGTACGTAAGGAGTACATAAGGAGTACATAAGGAACACAATAGGAGTACATAACGAGTACTTAAGGAGTACATAAGGAGTTCATAAGGAGTACATAAGGAGTACATAAGGAAAACATAAGGAGTACATAAGGAGTACATAAGGAGTACATAAGGAGTACATAAGGAGTACATAAGCAGTACATAAGGAGTACATAAGAAGTACATAAGGAGTACATAAGGAGTACATAAGGAGTACATAAGGAGTACATAAGGAGTACATAAGGAGTACATAAGCAGTACATAAGGAGTACATATAAGGAGTACATAAGCAGTACATAAGGAGTACATTAGGAGTACGTAAGGAGTACATAAGGAGTACTTAAGGAACACATTAGGAGTACATAACGAGTACTTAAGCAGTACATAAGGAGTTCATAAGGAGTACATAAGCAGTACATAAGAAGTACATAAGAAGTACATAAGGATTATATTAGGAATACATAAGGAGTACATGAGGAGTACAAAATAAGGAGTACATAAGGAGTACATATAAGGAGTACATAAGCAGTACATAAGGAGTACATAAGGAGTACATAAGGAGTACATAAAGAGTACATAAGCAGTACATAAGGAGTACATATAAGGAGTACATAAGCAGTACATAAGGAGTACATAAGGAGTACATAAGGAGTACATAAGGAGTACATAAGCAGTACATAAGGAGTACATAAGGAGTACATAAGGAGTACATAAGGAGTACATAAGGAGTACATAAGCAGTACATAAGGAGTACATAAGGAGTACATAAGGAGTACATAAGGAGTACATAAGCAGTACATAAGGAGTACATATAAGGAGTACATAAGCAGTACATAAGGAGTACATAAGGAGTACATAAGGAGTACATAAGGAGTACATAAGCAGTACATAAGGAGTACATAAGGAGTACATAAGGAGTACATAAGGAGTACATAAGGAGTACATAAGCAGTACATAAGGAGTACATAAGGAGTACATAAGGAGTACATAAGGAGTACATAAGGAGTACATAAGGAGTACATAAGGAGTACATAAGGAGTACATAAGGAGTACATAAGGAGTACATAAGGAGTACATAAGGAACACATTAGGAGTACATAACGAGTACTTAAGGAGTACATAAGGAGTACATAAGCAGTACATAAGGAGTACATAAGAAGTACATAAGGAACATATTAGGAATACATAAGGAGTACATGAGGAGTACAAAATAAGGAGTACAAATAAGGAGTACATAAGCAGTACATAAGCAGTACATAAGGAGTACATAAGGAGTTCATAAGGAGTACATAAGGAGTACATAAGCAGTACATAAGGAGTACATAAGGAGCACATTAGGAGCACATAAAGAGTACATAAGGAGTATATAAGGAACACATTAGGAGTACATAAGGAGTACAAAAGGAACACATTAGAAGTACATAAGGTATACATAACAAGTACTTAAGGAGTACATAAGGAGTTCATAAGGAGTACATAAGGAGTACATAAGCAGTACATAAGGAGTACATAAGAAGTACATAAGGAGTACATAAGGAGTCCATAAGGAATACATAAGGAGTACATAAGGAGTACATAAGGAGTACATACGAAGTAGATGAGGAGTACAAAATAAGAAGTACATAAGGAGTACATATAACGAGTACATAAGGAGTACATAAGCAGTACATAAGGAGTACGTAAGGAGTACAAAAGGAGTACATAAGGGGTTCATAAGGTATACATAACGAGTACATAAGGAGTACGTAAGAAGTACATAAGAAGTACATAAGGGGTACATAAGGAGTACATAAGGAGTACATAAGCAGTACATAAGCAGTACATAAGCAGTACATAAGCAGTACATAAGGTATACATAAGGGGTTCATAAGGTATACATAACGAGTACATAAGGAGTACGTAAGAAGTACATAAGGAGTACATAAGGAGTACATAAGGAGTACATAAGGAGTACATAAGGAGTACATAAGTAACACATTAGGAGTACATTAGGTATACATAAGGAGTTCATAAGGAGTACATAAGGAGTACATAAGTAACACATTAGGAGTACATTAGGTATACATAAGGAGTTCATAAGGAGTACATAAGAAGTACATAAGGAACACATTAGGAGTATATAAGGGTCGTATAAGGTGTCGTATTACGTACACAAACATGTAAACGATAATTAGATAAGAGATATTTTTTTTCCCCGATTAATTTAAATCTTATTTCAAAAAAACTAAACCTTTTTTATGTCAACACTCAATCCACGAAATAAAGTTTATTGAATTCGATCTTCACTAGTGTCAAAGAAACCGCCCGAGCAATTAGCCACTTTTTGATACTTTGTCATGTGCCGCCAGCCCGCTCTGTCGCATGCCGCCAAACAAATTTAATGCGAATGAATCTTACCTACTGGGCCTACACGTAGATATTAGCTGATATCGATTAGGCATAGTTATGTTCACCTTATAATTGACGTTCTTTTGTGTTTTTCATAAGTATCAGCTGTTACGTATTAGTCATGTACTCCTTATGTACTTCTTACGTACTCCTTATGTACTCGTTATGTATACCTTATGAACCCCTTATGTACTCCTTATGTACTCCTTACGTACTCCTTATGTACTCCTTATGTACTCCTTATGTACTGCTTATGTACTCCTTATGTACTCCTTATGTACTCCTTATGTACTCCTTATGTACTCCTTATGTACTCCTTATGTACTGCTTATGTACTCCTTATGTACTCCTTATGTACTCCTTATGTACTCGTTATGTACTCCTCATGTATACCTTATGTACTCTTTATGTGCTCCTTATGTGCTCCTTATGTACTCCTTATGTATACCTTATGTACTCCTAATGTGTTCCTTATGTACTCCTTATGTACTCCTTATGTACTTCTTACGTACTCCTTATGTACTCGTTATGTATACCTTATGAACCCCTTATGTACTCCTTATGTACTCCTTATGTACTTCTTACGTACTCCTTATGTACTCGTTATGTATACCTTATGAACCCCTTATGTACTCCTTATGTACTCCTTACGTACTCCTTATGTACTCCTTATGTACTGCTTATGTACTCCTTATGTACTCCTTATGTACTCGTTATGTACTCCTCATGTATACCTTATGTACTCTTTATGTGCTCCTTATGTGCTCCTTATGTACTCCTTATGTATACCTTATGTACTCCTAATGTGTTCCTTATGTACTCCTTATGTACTCCTTATGTACTCCTTATGTACTTCTTACGTACTCCTTATGTACTCGTTATGTATACCTTATGAACCCCTTATGTACTCCTTATGTACTCCTTATGTACTGCTTATGTACTCCTTATGTACTCGTTATGTACTCCTTATGTATATCTTATGTACTCCTAATGTGTTCCTTATGTACTCCTTATGTACTCCTTATGAACTCCTTATGTACTCCTTATATACTCCTAATGTGTTCCTTATGTACTTCTTATGTACTCCTTATGTACTCTTTATGTACTCTTTATGTACTCCTTATATACTCCTAATGTGTTCCTTATGTACTCCTTATGTACTCTTCATGTACTCCTTACGTACTCCTTACGTACTCCTTATATACTCTTTATCTACTGCTTATGTACTCCTTTTGTACTCCTTATGTATACCTTATGTACTCTTTATATGTACTCCTTATGTACTCCTTATGTACTCCTTGTGTACTCCTTATGTACTCCTTGTGTACTCCTTATGCACTCCTTATGTACTCTTTATGTACTCCTTATGTGCTCCTTATGTACTCCTTATGTACTGCTTATGTACTCCTTATGTACTCCTTATGGACTCCTTATGTACTCCTAATTGACGACCACTGTGGTCTGGCGGTTCGAGTGCCGGACTGCTGATCATGGGGTCGTGGGTTCGATTCCCACAGGACACAAATATTTGTGTGGATAAAACATGTGTATTTGTGTTTGTCTGGGTGTTTCTTATGTATTATAAGTATGTATTTACAAAAAAAAAAAGTATATAAGTATTATATCCATTGTCTAGTACCCATAGTACAAGCTCTGCTTAGTTTGGGACTGGATGATGCTGTGTAAAATGTCCCAAAAATATAATAAAAAAAAATAAAAAAAATGTGTTACTTATGTACTCCTTATGTATACCTTATGTACTGCTTATGTACTGCTTATGAACTTCTTATGTACTCCTTTTGTACTCCTTACGTACTCCTTATGTACTGCTTATGTACTCCTTATGTACTCGTTATGTACTCCTTATGTATACCTTATGTACTCTTTATGTGCCCCTTATGTGCTCCTTATATACTCCTTATGTACTGCTTATGTATTCCTTATGTACTCGTTATGTACTCCTTATGTATACCTTATGTACTCTTTATGTGCTCCTTATGTGCTCCTTATGTACTCCTTATGTACTCCTTATGTACTGCTTATGTACTCCTTATGTACTCGTTGTGTACTCCTTATGTATACCTTATGTACTCCTAATGTGTTCCTTATGTACTCCTTATGTACTCCTTATGAACTCCTTATGTACTCTTTATGTACTCTTTATGTACTCCTTATGTGCTCCTTATGTACTCCTTATGTACTCCTTATGTACTCCTTATGTACTCCTTATGTACTCCTTATGTACTCCTTATGTATTCCTTATGTACTCCTTATGTACTCCTTATGTACTCCTTATGTATACCTTATGTACCCCTTATGTACTTCTTATGTACTTCTTACGTACTCCTTATGTACTCGTTATGTATACCTTATGAACCCCTTATGTACTCCTTTTGTACTCCTTACGTACTCCTTATGTACTGCTTATGTACTCCTTATGTACTCGTTATGTACTCCTTATGTATACCTTATGTACTCTTTATTTGCTCCTTATGTGCTCCTTATGTACTCCTTATGTACTGCTTATGTATTCCTTATGTACTCGTTATGTACTCCTTACGTACTCCTTACGTACTCCTTATGTACTCCTTATGTACTGTTTATGTACTCCTTATTTACTCCTTATGTACTCGTTATGTACTCCTTATGTATACCTTATGTGCTCCTTATGTGCTCCTTATGTACTCCTTATGTACTCCTTATGTACTGCTTATGTACTCCTTATGTACTCGTTGTGTACTCCTTATGTATACCTTATGTACTCCTAATGTGTTCCTTATGTACTCCTTATGTACTCCTTATGTACTTCTTATGTACTTCTTACGTACTCCTTATGTACTCCTTATGTACTCCTTATGTACTCCTTATGTACTCCTTATGTACTCCTTATGTACTCCTTATGTACTGCTTATGTACTCCTTATGTACTCCTTATGTACTCCTTATGTACTCCTTATGTACTCCTTATGTATTCCTTATGTACTCCTTATGTATTCCTAATGTGTTCCTTATGTACTCCTTATGTACTCCTTATGCACTCCTTATGTAATCCTTATGTACTCCTTATGTACTCCTTATATACTCCTTATTTTGTACTTCTCATGTTCTCCTTATGTACTCCTTATGTACTCCTTATGTACTCCTTATGAACTCCTTATGTACTCCTTATCTACTGCTTATGTACTCCTTATGTGCTCGTTATGTAATCCTTATGTACTCCTTTCGTACTCCTTATGTACTCCTTTCGTACTCCTTATGTACTCCTTATGTACTCCTTATGAACTAGTTATGAACTCCTTATGTACTCCTTACGTACTCCTTATGTACTCCTTACGTACTCCTTATATACTCCTTATCTACTGCTTATGTACTCGTTATGTAATCCTCATGTACTCCTTTCGTACTCCTTATGTACTCCTTTCGTACTGCTTATGTACTCCTTATGTACTCTTTTTGTACTCCTTATGAACTCCTTATGTACTCCTTATATACTTCTAATGTGTTCCTTATGTACTTCTTATGTACTCCTTATGTACTCCTTACGTACTCCTTACGTACTCCTTATGCACTCCTTATGTACTCTTTATGTACTCCTTATATACTCCTTATTTTGTACTCCTCATGTTCTCCTTATGTACTCCTTATGTACTCCTTATGTACTCCTTATGTACTCCTTATGTACTCCTAATGTGTTCCTTATGTACTCCTTATGTACTGTTTATATGTACTCCTTATGTACTCCTTATGTACTCCTGATGTACTCCTTATGTAGTCCTTATGTACTCCTTATGTACTCCTTATGTATTCCTTACGTTTTCCTTACGTACTCCTTATGTACTTCTTACGTACTCCTTACGTACTCCTTATGTACTCCTTATGTACTCCTTACGTACCCCCTATGTACTCCTTATGTACTCCTTATGTACTCCTCATGTACTCCTCATGTACTCCTCATGTACTCCTCATGTACTCCTCATGTACTCCTCATGTACTCCTCATGTACTCCTCATGTACTCCTCATGTACTCCTCATGTACTCCTCATGTACTCCTTATGTACTCCTCATGTACTCCTCATGTACTCCTCATGTACTCCTTATGTACTCCTCATGTACTCCTCATGTACTCCTCATGTACTCCTCATGTACTCCTCATGTACTCCTCATGTACTTCTCATGTACTCCTCATGTACTCCTCATGTACTCCTCATGTACTCCTCATGTACTCCTCATGTACTCCTCATGTACTCCTCATGTAATTCATTCATTGTAATTCTCCTTATATACTCCTTATGTACTCTACTACTACTTTAGGTATTTGAAAATCATCTACAGGTTTCTCTCATCATTTTTTATTTTAAGGGATCATTTAGGATTTATAACGATTTAAAAGTAGTTAGAGTCAAAAAAAAAACAAGTTCAAAATCTTCGGGTCCAATGTCAAATCCTTGCTGCTTTTCGGGTGCGAAACGTGGAAGGTCACAAAGGACATCTCACGCCAAATGCAAGTCTTCGTCAACCGCTGTCTTCGTCGCATTCTCGGAATTTACTGGCCCGAGACCATCTCCAATGTAGAGCTGTTGGAGAAATGCCACGAGAGCCCGATCCACCGCCAGATCAAGCGTCGTAAGTGGAAGTGGATTGGCCACACGCTCCGAAGGGGTCCCGATCACATACCCAAGCAAGCTTTGGACTGGAATCCCCAAGGGAAAAGAAAGCGTGGCCGCCCCGTCAAACCTGGCGTCGCACTGTGTTGGCAGAAGCGACGAGCATCGGAATGACATGGAGCGAGGTGAAGCGTGAAGCTCAAGACCGATCGCGATGGAGGACATCTGTGGACGCCCTCTGCCCCATCTAGGGGTTATAGGACATTAAGTCAAGTCAAATGTAGTTTACAACATTATAATACTAAGTGACATTAAAAAAATAAACAGAAGTGAAAAAGAATATCAAAAATAGACTTTTTAAATTATCTTTCTTAATTAACACAAATATGAAAGATAATTAAACAGATAATTAGATATTTTTATTATTATTAATAATTTAAAAATTAACCATTATTTGGGAAAATTGGAGCCGGTCTAGAATGTTTAATGGGTCCCGACTGATAAAAGTCGCTATATTCCTGACGTCTTGTATTTTTCTCTACAGTTGGGTTTTTTATTCCTAATTTTATTGGTCGGCCTCCAGTCTAACCAGACGTGGCTGAATAACAGTGTATTACGTGTAACTACGTTCTGTCAATCTACAGGCGACGGACAATCCATTAAAATTTTTTTTCCTGCAAAAACATTACTCTTCTTCGGCAGTCGGGTAAATGAGGTCAAGTTGCACTTACCTTGGTCAGTTGAAATGAATGATCACTGACAACTGATTGGAGGTGTGGAGAGGCGAGGTTTGTTGCAAAAGGAGGATCCTCCTATCAGACGGGTGATTTTGCCTGGCGGGCTATGGCCAGACGATCGATGTCGGCCGTCTATACACCGTGTTTTTTAGTCTTACAGCCGAAAGGATATACTTCTACTTATCATAATCGACAATTCTTTGTATGGGATCAACCCTGAAGTGCAAAAAAAAAACAGCTACATCCTACATTTTGTCGAGAGCCCTGAACTTTTTTCTAAGAAACACCTCTCTGTTTTTTTCAAGATTTCAGACTTAGTCCGGTATCTAGTAGCAAATAATATTGAAATGATGGTTTCCATTCGGCTGTAAGACGATCAAAAAAAACACGGTGTATCTAACGGTGTAACTTGTGTTGCGAATGTTGATATCAGGATTTATTGTTAGTTCTATGTAGCACGGTAGATGTCGCTACAAGGGCAATGGAGAGTAGACATAGCCCTTGTAGTTTTGTAGTAGGTATATATAGTCAGTAAATTCTAACTAAACTGAATCTGAGTTTGTGCTCGTGACTATGATAGTCAAAATCGAAACTAATTGTCATTAAAATTTAAATATAAATTAGTCATACATTGGATACAAATATAATTGATTTTATAACATTTATAATGAATAATAATTATAATTCAGGCTACTATGAATAATCGATTAAAAATGTTTTTTGAAAATTGTATAAACATTGATTAGAATACTTTTCGTCATTGCTCTATAGTAGGCTGCAATGGAACGATCCCCTGTGCGTATTACTTTATAGAAAAATGGAGATAATAAAAATTGTGTTTTTGGGTTTGATACTAATTAAATCATGTTCAGCTGTGGAGAATAAAACGGTAAGCACGGAAATATATTAACTTTCCTTTTTGCTCGGATTCTATTGATCGCAACCTTCCTCAATAAATGGATTATCAAACTATTCAGCTTTATAATATTAAAATTGTATATTTAGTTGATAAATTACGTCATAATTATCATACATATTATTTTAGTTTTTAATTAAACGGGAAAATGTTACTACTAGTGAATGATAAATTTCGAAATGCATGGTTAGGTACATGAAGTACCAAAATAGTTTTGTAAATATTGTAACGGTTGACATGCTGAATAATAAATTAAAATAATATTTTAAATATTGTTAAGATATTTCTGATAATTGAACAGAGAAACAATATTTCATTGCGTTAAAGTCTAACAATTAATTTTATTGTTTTTTTTATTAAGCAGTCTATTTGAAATTATTTGCAATTTACATCCAATTAAAAAGAGTAAAACATATTAAGTCGTATACTAATGGCTAAGACGATACCCGCCTGTAAACGGCGCGCGAGTTTGCTAAACCAAGCAGGGAGAACCCTTGCCCTTTCATGGGGTCAGGTGGTTGTACCGAACCGTATTCTGTCGATGACCTAAAGGGTAAGGAAAGGGAAGGTAATTGCGGTTTTTAGTCGGTACGAGTCCAACATACCCTGCCATCTCCGCTGGTACTTTTAGCACATCAAAGAAAGGAAAGAACGTAAAGAAAGAAGTATAAGGAGGTCTTTGCCTTGAAGTGGGACTAGCCGGGCCCTTAATCTATATTATTAAGTTTGAAGAAGTTAACTTAATTTTATTTTCAGAAGGATTTGGACCAACACATTAAAATCCAAAAACGAGAGAAGCAATATCTTGTAGAAGATGACCCATGTGATGGACCTGAGCAAAAAAGGGAAGAGAGACAAAGTATTCCCGAGAAACCGAATCAAGTTGAACTTAAAACCCAACCAAAAAACATACGTGTTCAGCCAAAAATGATGCCAACTTCACCTAAACCATCCCTAAAGTCCATTGTTATGCAAAAACCAATAAACCATCAAATTGATACTACCCCACAAAAAATACCGACCAAAATTCCCGTAATCCTAAAAACTGCAAAAGTCGTGCCTAATGCAGCACATGCCTTACGAGTAAAGATGATAGAAAGCCTGAAAAATAATTCAATGCCAAATAAAGAAATGGATTTGAATACTAACAATGAAAATATTTGCGTAACAAATAAAAGAGACCCCATAAGTCAGTATAAAGAAGACAACATACCATTCACTACAGAAAATAAAGTAGATTTAAAGAAGGACGATCATAAAATTCCAAATATGGAAAATCAAGTCATTTTTGACCAAAAAAATAAGATCACGCTAAATAAAGAGAATCCCAAGTTCCTAACTAATGAAGATGGTCAAGTAAATTTACGTAAATATGAAAAGAAGAAAGATACTTCTATGCCTGCTGAAACTGAAGAAGTAAATATGAAAATTAATCCCGACCCTCCAGTAGATATTAAGCGAAAATATCATCTTTTTATAGATGAAGCTGAACCAATAACACAAGTATATAAAGATCAAACGAATCAAAAACAAGAAAAAGTCAAAACTGAGACTAAATGTGCTAAAAATAAGGAAGCATCACCAAAAAGAGTTAATAACAAAACAAAAAAAGATGATCACAAACAAAAAGATCTGATCCCAGATGACCAGGCTGACAATGGCCCAGAAGTTATTCAAATCTTAAATGGAACACATCTAATCAGTATAAAGAAAATTGGCGATTATGATAAGCATAACATACAACAGTTCCTATCGCGAGACTGTTTTGATGAACCTAAACTAATAGAAGAGAGAATAATAAATAAAAAACCACTCAAGCATTCAAACAAACTGGAAAAAAATCCTACTGCTTGCACTCAGACAAAAGACAACATGGTTTTAGATGGAATACAGTTTAGTGATAGTAAAATTAAGGACGACAAAGTTATAAAACAAAACATTCAAATAAAACATTCTGATAGCATAGAAAATAAAGGTAAGTCCTGTCTATTTCAAGTACTTATTTAATGGAACTAGTCTTACATTATTTCGCGTTTTGTATGACTCAAACTATTGTACGTATTAATAATTAATACTCACTCGCTTAAACGATGAAGGAAAACATCAATGAAACCGCAGCATGCCTTAGAGATTTCTCGATGGTGTGTTAAGTCTGCCAACCCGCACTAAGCCAGCGTGGTGGACTACAGCCTAATCCCTCTCAATCTAAGAGGAGACCCGTGCCCAGCTGTGGGACAGTATATGGGTTGATGATGATAATGACTCATACTTGTCTCCACGTTTCAGGCCATTGTCGGTGCTTTCCATTACAATCAGCTTCCTCGTGACGATGATTATTTGCGAAATATTTGATAAGACTAGTTTCATTCCGGTAAGATTTTTTATTACTTATTAAAGATATAAATTTTAGAGAAAGAAAATTCGATCTTAGGCATGCTTTGAATCTACTACCATTCTTAAGCCAACTAAACTACCTAGACCACTATTTGTGACGTCTAATTTCTCTTATTCATTCTTACGTCATATTATAGCAAAGTCAGTGACATCAATCGAAGAAATATTACCATGTTCTTCAACCGACATGACTTAAATTACTGTTAGTTCATTGCCGAACGATGTTGCTTTATTGCGATGAATGTAAAATGTTAATGTTTGTTTTACTATTTTTATTATAAATCGGTATTGCAAATATTTGCTTACGTAAATCTAGTTTTAATATATATTAAAACTAGATTCACGTCAGCAATTTATGTCTCATAATGCTTCAATACAATTCTTTGTCTCCAACTAATGTAATAATTATTTTTTTCACACATTTTTCACTTTCCCAGAGCCAAACGATTGCATCACAATAGTAAATCATGATTATGAGGAAATTGAAGAAAGAACTCCAATTTTGCCTGCAGTATCTACTAACACATATGACGAAGGAAGCCAACAATTTTGGTACTTGCCAAAAAATCATCAAAATTTGTATTACAATCCGTATCAACAAAATATCTACGATCAATATAGACAGAATTACGTCGATACACAAAACGATGCAAATGTTCAAATCCAAGTAAATGACAATCTATATACAAATATTCCAGAATGCCAGTCTTATTACCAAAATGAGACCGAACCTATTTATAATAATCCTTATTACACAAACCAACTAGACGTTGTCACCGAGTCTCGACCAGAAAATAATTTAGACAGAATATGGAGAACTTGGAAGGATGTAGAAATAAAAATAAGAAATTCTCAAAGTAACGTTGAACCAATAGATATTGATATAAGAAGAAACACGGCTAATAGTAGTAGTAAAGTTATAAATAATGGCAAGTTACCATTTCCTTACGTAAATCAGCCTATTCAAAACGGATATTACATTAATCAAAACAGTGCAATATACCCGTACGTGAATAATCGGTATGTGCACTGATAGCGAATAGTTTTATAAATACAAGATGTATTAATTAAATTAGTTTTTAAATATTTTTATGAGTTTTATTTAATTGTAATTTTATTTTAACCATAGATATTGAAATAAAACTACTTTTTACGGATTTTATCGCATTATATTGATATTATTAATCCCGACGTTTCGGACCCTTTACAGCGTCCATGGTCACGAGTAGACTTCAAGTAGAGTCTACCCGTGACCATGGACGCTGTAAAGTAGTTTTATTTCAATATTGATTTCTGACATTTACGCGAACATTATACATTGAAATAAAACTACTTTTTACGGATTTTATCGCATTATATTGATATTATTAATCTCGACGTTTCGGACCCTTTACAGCGTCCATGGTCAGGGGTAGATTGAGTCTACCAGTGAAAAGTAGTGGTACAACGTCGGTATAAATTGCAATATTGAAATATCCAAGAATAAAGAAACATACTTGATACTTTCTTGGAACGAAGACAATTTATTGTTATAGAATTTTGCACCCAACCAAAGGCTTGTAACGAAACCATATCGCGATTCAATTCGATATCAACGCCATCTAGTTGTAAAGAAGAAGTTACTTACAAAATGAACAGTAGTTTTATTTCAATGTATAATATTCGCGTAAATGTCAGAAATCAATAACCATAAAGATTTAAATATTACGGCAGGAAAATACTAACAAAAGTCAATACTATTGAATGAGAATAGCATCATATCGTCCTGCAATTCTTTTCCCTATGTTGTTTACTGTTACTATGTTGGTTTCGTCTTCCAGTTTAACCAGAAGGTGCCAACTGACCTCCGCAACTCAATATCAGGTTAAAACCGATGTCCTTAGGTTAGAACTGGTTGTCAGGCTTTTTGGGCTTTTGAATACCACTAACGATTGTCATAGGTGTCTGCATGACAACGGGGACCGCCGGCTTTACGTGATCTCCGAAGCATGGAGGGGTCTCTATATGTTAAGAATGGGCACCCATCCACAGATTAACCGCGACTTGTGTATCATAACCTTGCAGATCGGTTGATCAGCGTATATATGACTTAGCTATAAAAATATCAGTATATTAATAAAGCTATACATTAAATAGGCTTGCACCCTAACGGTAGGCAGCTCTGAGATAAGATTTGTACCCAGTTAATGGCAATAGGCTCGCCTCCTATTACATGGAACCTAAACAAATCGGCGAACTGTGGGTGTACATTTAGCACGCTTCTACCTAACCCTTTAGGGAATATAGGCGTAATGGTATATTTCGTTTATAAATAATCATACATTAAGCTCGCGAAATTGCTTACGATTTAGTTAATTAAAGAATTTATTTATTTTTTCATTTCTACAATACAGATGGGTTTCTGTAATGACAGGATAGCGTGTGACTATGTCATCAAAAGTAAATAAAACAAAGGTAAAATTATTATTAATAAATAATTCATGTATGTTGTAGAGTCGTAACTGCTTGATCATTATCTCTGGATTTAACTTACCTACATGATTTACAAATAATAAATATATATAAGCAACAAAAAATCATACTCGGTATTCTACTGTAATTAAGCTATGGAAGAATGATAAATAAAACAAATTTGTGATAATTATAGGCGAATATTAAATATTTTATTTAATATAAACCCTAAACATACCAGCAATTTACAGGAAAATCCAGCGAGATTGTGTAATATTAAAACAACAATGTTATTATTAATTAATCTTAAACAAATAAATAATTTGAATATGTACCGTGAGTTTTCTCACAGTAAACTATAAAATTATACATAAAAAACAAGCTTTTGGATTGCTACTAAATCTATGTAATCTTAAAACTACATTAATCTAAAATAAAATATTAATTTTTAACAAACATCAAAAGAAGGTGGAATGTTATTTTATTAATAAAAATAAAAAAATGCCCATATTTGACTTATACACGAAGTAGTGTGATCAAAATTTATAATAGAAAAAACGGGATAGATACCTATTATATTATAAATAGTTCAATTCACTCCTTTCAGTATTTTCTACTCTTTGGTATTCATGAGACACGTCAATCCAATGCCTAGTACATATATTTTTTAAATAAAGTTATGCGAATGTTATAAAGAACAATTTTACATAGTTAAATCTTAATTTTCTTTACATGAATGTAATTGAACACACAAAACATTATATAAATAAGAACAAATTTTATATCATGTAAGTTTTAGTTTTGATAAGACAACTGAACTCAAATTTAGTATTGACAATAATAATTACGAAGAATTGACATACCTGACACAATTACTCATTTTACTTTTCTAGTAAACTTTTCAAACGGTACTGACTTCGTATTCACGATATTAAATCAACACCATAATGCTTAAGTATATAATGAATTTTATTTAGTCTATAAATTAATTCAATAAAGGAACGCCAGTAATCGTCACTTTTATATTAGAGATTTACCAAATACCGTCTAAACATTGAATATGTCAAAGAGTTTCGTTTAACAAACGATACTTCAAAAACACACTAAACACACGATGATACAGACTAACAGGTAAACAATAGCATTCGATTCATAGTCAGCAAGTTCTATTAATTTCTATTAATTTATCAACATGACTGTTAGTTCTTAACCATCTTACACCTGAATACCTATTGACAATGTGTGTGTATTGATATCAAAATATCACTCACGGGACTTAGAGTGGTTTTTCTTTCGACGATGGAAACGTCACGAAACCTCTCTAATACCAATATTCCAGATCGTTTCTTAGGCAGTGATCTGTACTAGAACATAATTGTGACACTGTCGTTTTATACAGAATTGTCACTCAAATAAATTAAGGTTGTTCAAGTGCTATTTCAGAAAACGTGCCTATGCGCTTATTTCATAAATGTCATTTAGTTCGACAGACACAATATACTTGATTTGACAGGTTTATTTGACAATTCTGACATTCACTGATGATATTACAAACCCTCAAAATATCTCCTGCGTTTTATTGTTGCATTATCAATGCAAATAAGAATCGAAAATATCTAAACTTATTTTAACAAATGAAATCATTAAAAAAAATCATTATTCGTGTTTACGAAGTCAGAGACGATCCTGCCTTTCGATGACATCGTGGTCACCTTATTTCACGTCCTTGCGCACTTTGTGGCCGCGGAAAGAGGCCTGGATTTTGGTGGCGGCCTTGTTGAGATTTGGATCGGATAGGTCGATCTTTTCGATGTCTTCCTGTAAAATAACAATAAAGTGTAATGTAATATAATATCTTCATACTGTAAATCCCTTAGCCACAAAGGAAATCTGATGGATATCTAACAATATTATTAAAAGTTTAGTGTACCTATATTACGAGTAGGAATCGAACCCACCTTACTCGAAGTCAATCACTAAGTCACACGATAAAGTAGCTGATAAAATCGAAATTTATATTAAAGCGAATGCGAAGTCGTTAAAATCCCATAATTTTTTCCAAAAAAAGTGTCTACTTAAACGAAGATTAATTGAAATAATTTATAAAGGTCATTTTTACGGAAGCGACGGGAGGGGAATCTTTATTGTCGAGATCTTTAAAAGGTCAGGTGCGTAGTACCAATAATTAAGTAGTAATAAGTAAGTAATTAACATAATTATTAATACAATGACATTATAAATTGTAATTCACCTTGATGATAATAAATTCACCTAACTTGATGCCTTTGCGAGCACAGAACTGAGATTCCTGAGTACTGCTACTCGATACCTAGAATCTATTGCCACACCTAGCACAATTTCATAATAATTTCTTATTTCATATTTTATTTCTTTATTTTTTTATCGCAAAATAATTATAATTTAATTTATTGTAGTTGGATAGTATTATAATTGACCGATGTTTGTGTATTTTATGTGTATTGTAATTGTATGTGTAGTGCAAACTGTAAGTATAAGTTGGTTAATAAATAAATAAATAAACTAATATAATAATAATGTCAGTATTTTATTATATAAAAATAAATCCCTGTTTCCCTTGATCACGCCATAACTTAGAACGAGTTAATAAAACTTTTTGAATACATTGTAGAAGGTTTTAAAAATTAAGAAAATTGCGCAGGAAATTGGAAAATTTCAGAAATCTTAACGACTTTTAATCGAGGTGAAGTCCAAGCAAACGAAATCGCGAGCAGAAACTAGTAAAGTATAATTTTCTTATTTTACAATTAATTAATTACTGACACGTCTGTGGTCTAGCGGTTCGAGTGCTGATTATGAGGTCGTGAGTTCGATCCCCACAAGACAAATATTTATGTGACGGAAATTAAATACAAGTTTGTTTTTGTGTGGGTGTTTCTTATGTATTATAAGTATGTTTCCAAAATAAAAGTATAGTATATAATGTATTATATCCATTGTCTAGTACCCATAGTACAAGGTTTGCTTAGTTTGGGACTACATGTTGCTGTGTAAAATTGACCAAAAAATATTAATTTATTTATATATCTTTTCTTCCCATATATCTTCATAGATGGGAAAAAGGCGTGTGTATCTTCGTAACTGGAAGGATCGATAAGGTTGGACAAACCTTATCCTGCTGTTCTTGATCCTTCACGGCCTGCTCCTTCTCTTTGCGTGCCTGGTGGCCCCTGAACGACGCCTGGATCTTCGTTGCGGCGCTGCATAGTTCTGCAACAAAGAGAATAAATGCGTTCAAAATGGGACCTAGGTTATTGCAATCAGCTGCACTAGCCCAAGTGTGGTAAGGGCATACAATACCGTAAAAGTTGTGGTAAAACTGCTGTACTAATGTAGGTACGGTCGACAAAACAGTTAAGTATACAGGCAGCTAATTAAACAGCTGTGTTTTGTTAAAGTTTGTGTAATAATGTATCACGCAATATGTGTCAAAACGCAAGTATTGTAAGCTGCTACACATCAAACCCTTTGTCGGGTAATTATTTAATCACAATCTGTGTAAAGATGCAGATTTCGTTCGTTACCTGTATACCAATATCTTTTGTTGACTGTACCAAAATGTTCTACCAATAAGCAATAATATTATGACTTGACCGCACCTTTGATGTAGCGGTTAAGATGGATAAATGTCTGGAACATCTAACCTTCCTATTAGGAGCAGGGTGTCATAAATTGCACCACAGTTTTTAACTTTTGTAGCTATCATAGTTACAGTTTTTTTTCAATTTGTAACTTGTTTCTCTGTGCTACTGCCATGGCACCGCGTGTCGTCGATTCGATTCCCACCCGAGGCAAATATTTGTGTGAATCACGGATATTTCTTTCGAGTCTGTGTGTGCTTTGTATCCATGTATTGTAGGCACGTAAAGTCCTTGAAATCGGAAGCGAATTGCTCATTTTAACTGTGTGACCTTTTCCGTCAAAGGGATCCCTCCCAAAATACACAATAGTCAAACTATCCATTCCACCTTCAACTGTTGTTGGCAACAATTACAAATATTTGAGACAGGTATCACGGAGGAATTTCATCAGAGCCAGCTAATCTCTGTCGACAGCGGATAGATTGTGGCTACTAGGGTTGGCACGAATTATCGAAATATGTGAAGTAACATATTTCTAATTTAAATTTTGATATTGTAATTTTCTGCAAGTAACATTCAGTAAGTTGAAAGTTATGTATATTGACGACATCTGTCTAGTGATTCGAGTGTCGGACTGCAGAACACGAGGTTGTAGATTCGATTCCCTTTTTTGTGTTTTCCTGCGAGCTATCGCCACAAGCGGGGTACCTGCGGATTCGGGCCGAAACGGGCTACAAAACTGGGTAGGTGGTGGGGGAAATTTTGAAAATATAGTCACAAAACAGTTTTTAAGACACAAATAATGAACATAAGTACTTATGTTTGTCTGGGTGTTTCTTATTATATTGTATGTATGTATTTACAAAAAAAGTATTATATCCATTGCCTAGTACCCATAGTACAAGCTCTGTTTAGTTTTGGACTAGATGGTGCTGTATAAAAAACTCACAAGAATGTTTATTATTGTAATATATAACATTTATTATTTATTTATTGTCCCTAGTAAACAAAATGAGGATCTTGTTTCTATTTTATAAATATAAATTGTCAACCATAGCATAAGTTACTTAATGTTTTGCGGTTTTGGTGAGGAATTAAATTAATTTATTATTATTATTATTTTGCGAATAGCGTGTATGCAAGCCTTGCAAGTAACTTAATTAATCAAATTACTATACCATTACAACCTCAACTTATATGACCAATGCAGGTATCAGATTATTGCGCTTCTGACAAGGACCAACGTTGTCATAGGTGTTCATACGACAACCGGGGCTGTACTAGTAGGCACAGAGGCTCTCTTATGCTAAAAAAATTTAATGATCATTTACATAGAAAAATAGAACACACATGTAGCTAAGATTTTTGCTTCTTAAACCAGAATATAAACATCAGAACAATCTTGTAAATTTACGTCTATTCAGTTATTGCTAGAGTTTCCTTTGTATCTGCAGTAATTTATAGTGTAGAGAACTTGGCACAGAGAGCATGCACGTCGTGTGTAGTTTATAACCGACTTGGCAGCTCCGTGAAGCTTCGTTTAAGGCCGGTTTCGTATGGTGTATGGTTATTACACATGCAAGTTTATTCGGAAGTCGTCATGTGCGGTACATAGGGGTAGAGAACTGCTGCTGAGCCCGTCAGTAGTGATTTTGATAATCGATTATCAACATTACTATCACAGCATTGAGATGACAGGAAGCAAAGGTAAATAAATCTTTAGCTTCATTCATTCATGATTATTGATTATTTGAGTGAGTTATGTATACCTTGGAGATAATTAAGATAATTTTACCTGTTTCAATCCATTATCAATAATCGATTAATCGATTATCAACATCACTGCCCGTCAGGGTGGGAATCAGTGCATTGCCAAATATTTTGCCGTTAAGCAACAATACAAAGACCAGGGATAACTTAGTGATGTGAACATTGGTCTGCCAGTTCAAAGAACTCGAAAATCAATCATTTTTCAAAATCATTCAATCAAATAATGTAGGTCTGTATCACGCGCTTAAATGGTTTTTTAGCGATCTTGGTTAGGAAACGTGTCTTCTAGTTCACTGGTCGGAACCGTGTTCCTTTTAGTTCGTTCATTCAGGACCTACACAAGAATACTTGAGACCCGCAGACTTGGCCGTGTTATAATTATAAGGCATTTATCACACCGTTTCAATTTTCTCCGTGATAGATATAATATATTTCCTTCCATTATTTTGCACCGGTGATAAATGGAGCTCGCGCCTACAATACATATTGCTTCTCGTCTTCTAAAGCAATTGAACTTCATGACACAGCACTTTTGGTCTACGTGTCTAAGATTCATGACATCGTCACAGGTTTCATACAATCTAAAATTCTTGAACCAGCTTTGATATTAGCGAGGCGCAGCATTAACTAATAGATAGTTAATCAGACACTGCAAAATTTGAGGGTTTAATTATTTTTTTTAATTACTCTACGTTGAAGGTACAACTAAATTGTTACAGTAATAAGCAAAATAATACAAAAAGATGAGTTAAATAAATAGATCGCCATATTAATAATTTAAGTGTTTATAGTATTTATTATTAATATTATTATTTATTGTTATTATTCATGTATATTCATCAATAATTATTATTATATAGCCAGGAACGTCAGCCTGACAAAGAGAAAATAGAAATAAAAATCAATCAAGTTCTGAAAGAATCTATATGTAGGAGAAAATCCTAGTATGAGGCAGCATTATTCTTTTTTTTTTTAACTATTATTTAGTTTTTATGATAAATCGACGAAGCTATAGGTATTGTATCGTCGGATAAAAATTTGGTGTGGTAAACAAAGTAGAAAGGGATTATTATAAATTTAATATTAAACTGGGGATTCGGTAGGATCAAATTGTGGGCATTGTAAATGAAAAATAATGTTCTCATTTATGTCTAAAAAGGTTTGACCGATACGGTTTTTAGTTTTATTTTTTAAAATACTTAGAACAAAATTTGAAAAAAAATTCGAACACATCTACAAATACCTACTACTTGTAGATAAACAGAAGAGCTACCAGGTGGTACGAGGTGCCAGAGCTGATTCACATTATTTGCAAAATATAAAAAAAAACAAATGTGTGAAAAATATATAAATGAATTGGCAACCTTCAACCAAAAACAAAATCTCTTGCCAACCCTAACCCGTAATACCTCGGTAGCTGCGATAACTTAGGGCTGCCACTAAAGCCTGTTATGTTATTCATCCGGACACCGGCTACCGATAGTAATCGTCCATTTGTTTACTGTTTATCTGTTTATTTGCCAACCCTGATAGATTAGTCGGTATTATAAATAGAGGTTTATATTGTGATTGAAGATTAAGATTGATAAAGGTGAGGGTTTTTTCCCAGATTAGTTGATAAATGAGGTTGAGCAAGCAGGATTGGTGACCATAATGAACCCTTTTTTCGTAACACTAGTTGCCACTATGGGGAATACAGGCGTGATGGTATGTGGATTTATTGTTTCACTCTGAGCCTTTTTGCTGTGTGTAGTGATCTAATAAATATTTTTTTTATACCACTAAGGTAGCGCCAACACAACGTTTCCTCGCGGAGCACTGGCAACCTTGCTCACCGTAAGGAACACAGCTCAAAGCAGCGTTATTTTACTTCGATATTCTGCAAGGCGGAGGTACATCCCCAATCAGGCAGCTCCAATTTGAGTGGAATTACTTCTTGAAATTTCAGCCCTAAGTATATATAATAAATAGAATGTGCGTTTACAAAAAAGAAACACACACACACAAATATTGTAAAATTATAAATACCATTACATTATAATCTATCGTATATAAGTAAAACCGTCAAATTGTGAAAATGCGACGGAACGCACGCGCCGAAGGTTTCGACTTTATCCCAAAGGTTTAGGCAGAGGTGTACAAACATACACACACAATTCGCCGGTATGTAGAGGTCCCATGTAAGGAAGTGAGCTTATTAACCGTGTAAAAATCTGAACTCAGAAAATTTCATAGAAAAACACAATAACATTTTGCTCGACCTGGAAATGAACCCAGAATCTTAATCGTAGCAGTCATCAGCCACCTGCAGTTTTTGATGCAAATATTTATTTAGTTTTCTCCTAGCGAGTTCACTTAGTTTGTATAGCCATGTGTATACAGTTAACTGGAACCAGGTTTAAATGTGTATGCTTTACAAACTAGTGAACTACTCTGGTTTGCCGGCAAATATTTGCAGTTTAGAAAGTGGTTTCGAAAATATTTTAAGTGATCGTTAAATGGGGATTTTTAATTCGTATACCGAAACAGAAGCAGCGGGTTCGAACTTAGTCGTGCTCAAACTTTTCTATCACAAATATTAACATTAAAGTTTTTAATCAAATCAGAAAATTTTACAATTATAGTAACGGACACAACTCATATCATCACTTTCTAGTACCTATGGATTCGAAACAATGTAATAAAATGTTCCACAAACCGTTTACAAAACGGCGGCACGTAATTCTATCGATCGACACAGTGTAGGTACACGTTTTTAGCGATAACCAGCCTTTTGTTCCCACCGTACAACAGCAATATTGTAATAGCTGTTGAAATTTCTCTCCGCACACCGTCAATCAATAGTGAAAATTGAATTAGCATATTTTCAGCACCAATTTATGATATTTTAAGAATCAATTATAGTACTTTCGATAACTGGAGAATTGTTTTAACAGAATTTTGTTTGGATAGGCTATTGGTTTTATTTGATGAATTTTGAATACGTTTGCTTTCTATTTTATACTAGCGAACGGTCCCGACTCCGCATGTTCATTTGGGTTAAATGCCTTAGGGCTGAAATTTCCTTAAATCCTTCCTTAATGGATGCTTACAACATAAAAGGCATCACTGCCAAAATTTCAAATTTGTAGCCACAGCAGTTTAGGCTCTATGTTGATGAATCAGTCAGTCACAACAAATAATTACTCGTTTATACATAATATATGTATATATAGGAATGCTGGATGAGGAAAGCCGAAGATCAGGCTCGGTGGCGTTCACTAGGAGAAGCCTACGTCCAGCAGTGGACGAATATGGGCTGATGATGATGATGATGTATAGATAGAATATACTTTCCAGTTAGTCCCATATAAGGAACTAGATTCTACCGGCGACTTCGTCCGCGTGGAAAAGTTACTTTTAATTATCGTTGTAATTTGGCTAATTAACTCAAAATCGTTATAAATTATAGCCTATATGTTATTCTGATGTATATATAATAATACTGTAAAGTTTCATCGAAATCCGTTCAGTAGTTTTAGCGTGAAAGAGTAACAAACATCCACCCATCCTCACAAACTTTCAAATTTATAATATTAGTCGGATAATGAGAAGAAACCCATACGTAGACTTACTGCGGCCAGCTCAGCTTAACCTTGCAGTTTGGTTGATCAGCGTTGATCAGCTCTTTTTTTAAGTCGATTAAAAAATAAAACAAAATACTTAACAAACAAAGTACGACACCGCCGCCATCATGATTTTATTTAACACAAAGACTTAAAGTACATCGGCTCTTGAGCGGATTAAATGAAAATTTAATAAAGCACATAATTCTGAGTTTGCCCATCTTGGGGCGGGTTGCCCGGGCAACCTTTGATGCTTTATTAGTTTAGTTTACGGCGTTTTCTTGTACAACGTTTTTGTTAGCGGTGAGTGACAATAATTTGACTGGGGTAGGTACTGCCTGATTGTTGAACTGTCTAGTGGTTTCAAATACGACCGCTACGCTAGAGGGTTCGATCCCTAAGTTGAGCAAAGTGTTATTATTGGGTTTCTCTATGATATTCTCAGTTCTCGGAGTTTGGATTTGTGAACGGTTTCATGGCAATAGACGGCGATTCTATTTTCATGATATTATTAGGTAAAATAGGTAAGAAGGCCTTTCTGTTAAAGAATCGGGTTCCCTGAAATGACAGCTGACCAAATTTTTGGCTTTGATAATTAATTATATTTTTTTTACGGGGTATTTTGTAACATGTTGTATATCTAAAAATTTGCTATACCATAGACCGTAAACTTCACGAATTCTTCAGTCAATCAATCAACTTGGCTGGACTGAAGGAGTCTACATTCACTCCTGGCCCGCGAATATGTTCACATACAGAAATCCAAATTAACAAAGTGCTCAAGGAAATAGAATTAATTGAATAGACCATTAACATTTCTGGATGCCTTTTATGTATTGGCAATAAATCGAATTATTTGGTTCGTTAACCCTGTGACGAGCGATAAACTCGGATACTTGATGAAATGCTGTGTCATGACGAATGGCGTATGGAATTCGCACTTAGCTTTCCTTGCCATGATTAATGATGTGGGAAAGAAAGAAAAGACGGGGTCTTGAAACAATAAAAAATATTTTATCATACGTGGCCCCCTTCACTAGGGCTTTCTAGTGTTGTGGTTGTATTTCCAGAAGGTCTCGTGGTCATAAAAGCTACTCTGATAAATCGATCCGTTAATCTGTTGATGATGAGCAGTGATAGCCTAGTGGTATGACCATTGGACTGCCAAGTCGAAGGTTTCGAGTTCGAACCCAAGGCACGCATCTCTGACTTTTCGAATTCATGTGCGTATTAATAATTAATTATCACTCGCTTAAACGGTGAAGGAAAACATTGTGAGGAAACCTGCATACCTTAGAGATTTTTCTCGACGGTTTGTGAAGTCTGCCAACCCGTACTAGGCCAGCGTGGTGGACTGTAGCCTAATCCCCCTCAATATGAGAGGAGACCCGTGCCCAGCAGTGGGACAGTATATGAGTTGATGATGATGAATCTGTTATATACATACACATATACTATAACTTTACAGGATTTGCAGTAGGTATATAACAACATCTGTCATGGTTGTGGCGAATTTCACGGATCACCACCACGGATCAGCCCTGGATGGCAGGTCCATGAGAATTTTCCCTTCTGTAAAAAAAAAATTGTATCTAAAACAACTTAGTACTAGTATTTCACTAGTACTGCTACCATGAATTTGTTGACATTGTTAAAATATAGAATTTTAACATAACATAATTCTCAATTTTATCTGTTAAATGCTTCATTCATTATCAACTCATATACTGTCCCACTGCTGGGCACGGGTTCTCTCTCACAGAATGAGAGGGATCAGGCTATAGTCCACCACGCTAGCCTAGTGCGGGTTGGCAGACTTCACAAACCGTCGAGAAAAATCTCTAAGGTATGCAGGTTTCCTCACGATGTTTTCCTTCACCGTTTAAGCGAGTGATAATTAACTATTAATACGCACATGAATTCGAAAAGTCAGAGGTACGTCCATGCTTCATTGACAGCTTCCAAATGTCATCTGGTTGTCAAGACAATTTTATTGATTTAGAGAATACCTGTTACAATTTTACCATAGGTTTTATCGTAAACCAATGGTAAAATTATAGCGTTCAATATAATAGTGCACTGAGAGTGCTGTTGCGGCTGCCGTGGCGATGTAGTGCGTCGGGGATGTTTGCAGATAACAATATTGCTGGTTTTGCCGCTAGATATTATTAGGAGCAGATGTGCATCTCTGATGTCTCGTGTTCGTGGCAGCACCAACAGTATTCTCAGTGTGTTCGTAGATCGGTGGGATTCCCGGATGTTGCGGAGGTGGATGCGGCTCCACGCCGAAATTTCATTGTATATTTTTATGTGACTGTAACTTACTAACACTAGAATTTAAGTTAAATTGTTACTAACCCTATGGACTCCTGTCTGAAATAAAATCATTCATTCATTCATTCATAACAGGAGTATTCTCTTCCTGTGACAGCTAGGTCAAGTATTTGATGTATGCAGTGACGACATCGAAAGTCTAACGTTTAATGTTATGTTATCACTACGTATAAATTAATTACCTGAGCAAAATGCATTTTTATTTTCGTCCTAACTTGAGAATCGTAGGTATTATTAAAAAAAGCCTCAGATTTTGAGGTTATAATATTAAACGTTAAAAGAGAACCGAAATTTAAATTTCAATTCATTATTTATGAAAACGTAAGTACATACAGACCAGGGCCAACGGAACGCTTCCTAAGCTAAGTCTATATTGATAATAGCGTAATCGAATTTGCCGACCGAGTCGAAGGATAGAATCGATTAGACAGCGAGTCGCTGCCTCCACAGAATCGATGGCGCGTAAACTAATTGAATCGATTTAATTGTTCTCGATATTACATGGAATGGTTTTTTTGCGGGGAAAACGGTTTTATAAATGTTAATGGCATTACAAACATAATTACAATATAATATAATTACAAACTGTATGGGATATTTGTCCTATAATAAATAAAAATAAATTAATAGCACAGTTCCTGAGCGGTCAGCTGCTTCTCTGCCGAGTAGCAAGTTCGATTCCCGCACGGAAGAAGTATTTGATAAATAAATGTTATTAATTTGGTGTCTTTTACAAGTCAATGTTTGAATTTTTAAACAATGGCGTTGGCATTAGGCACATCCTAACTGGCGACTTCTGACAAGAAACGCCCAAAACAACCTCAGAAAATCATGGTCACTTTTAATTTTATTTGTGCATGCGTGTTTCGTGCGTGTTTGTGGTTTTTGTAAACGCATGGTGCGTTAATACCATAATATATGAGGAGCTCGTAGCTAAGTAATAACTAAGCTGATAAATCGATCTGCAAGGTTAAGCTGCGCCAGCCGCGGCCAGTCTGTGGATGGGTGACCATTCTTTAGCCATCGGAACCCCTCGGTTTGGAGAGCATCAAAGTCCGTCGGTCCCAGTTGTCATACGAACACCTATGACAATAGTCAGTGGTAGTCAGAAGCCCAAAAAGCCTGACAACCGGTCTATCCTCAGGATATCGGTATTACCCAGAAAGGTTTGTGGAGATCACTGCCTCATTAGTCTAGTGGTACTAAGCGCGACTGCTACGCTAGAGGTCCTGGGTTCGATCCCAGGTTGAGCAGTGTTATTGGGTTTTTCTATGAAATTCTCAGTAGCAGCTCGGCTCGCCCCCTATTACACGGGACCTAAACAAACCGGCGAAATGTGGGTGTACATTAGTACACCTCTGCCTAACCCTTCGGGGAATACAGGCGTGATGATATGTGTTTGTGGAGATCTGATGCCAGTCGCTTCGTATAAAATACTGATATTCAGCCGCATTGGGTAAAACTGCAAGCCGACCCCAGTTGGCTTGGTTGTTGGGTAAGTTGGCTCGGAGGACGAGCTAGAGGATTATTCGTAGGAACCGTCGATAGGAAGACATCCCCGTGCCTGGAATTGCGTGCGTGCGTGCCTGGAATTGCGTGCGTGCGTGCATGGAATTGCGTGCGTGCGTGCATGGAATTGAGTGCGTTCGTGCATGGAATTACGTGCGTGCGTGCATGGAATTCGAGACCTCGGGTTGCATTGTGTAATAATTGTATTGTATTTTACATAAATACACTCACGCTTTTTCCACATGGGGGTAGACAGAAACTAAAGAACGCCACTTGCTACGATTCTTGCACACCTATTTCTTTCGTTTCGTCCACATTCATACATCTTGTCATACGCACACGCCGGAAACAATTATAAATTTTCATCAGTTTTTTTTACCGAGGGAAAAAGGCGTGATTGTATCCTATGTGTGTAATTTTTTTTTAAATAACCGGTCCTCTATACTTACCCTATCTCAAGAAAGCACTAGAAACATGAATCATGTGCTTTTCAGCTCCAGCTAACCAATTCATTGTGACTGTTATTACTTGTATCTTCTTTGGCTTACTGCCAAACAAGGTTTTAACCATCTCTTCATGTTTTAATCTTAGTCTGAACTCTAGACAATGCTATACTGAGGGTAGAATAAGAATATTTCAGTTTGCTGCCAACCATTATAATTTAAATCCTTTACTTCCATACTAATATTATAAATTCGAAAGTAAATGTAATTAGAAGTAGTCTGTCTATCTGTTACGCTTTCACGCCTAAACCGCTGATCCGATTTTGATGAAATTTGCTACAGAAATATATTAGACCTTGGATAAGGATATCAGGTACATTTTGTCACAAAATCCGTTTGCTATGCAAGTGAAATCATGGGGTACAGCTTTTTGTGCATATGGCGTTGTGTAAGTCTCACATTGAACAAAATTGTAAACAGAAGAAAAAAAACTGTAGTCATTAATTAATTATTATTTTTTTTATGGAAGAGGGAGGCAAACGAGCAAGCGGGTCACCTGATGGTAAGTGATCACCGCCGCCCATTGACACCCACAAGGTTACAAGTGCGTTGCCGGCCTTTGAGATAAGAATTAAAAGGAGTGTCTATGGAATGTATAGTAGGATTTTCCACATGAGAATAATTCCACCATTTGTAACCGTGTAACTAGTTTTTGAGATGTATTGTCAGTCTAGTTGAAATAAAACATTTTTATTTTGACTTTCGACTTCGAAATTCACCGTGGGAGAGCCATGCTTCGGCACGAATGGGCCGGCTCGACCGGACTTGATACCAAGGCCTCACAGAAAACCAGCGTGAAATAACGTTTTCGATGTGTTTCGTCGAGTGAGTGAGGATACCGGAGGCCCAAACCCCTTAAAAGGGCGGCAACGCACCTGAAACTCCTCTGGTGTTGCGGGTGTCCATGGGCGGCGGTAATCGCTTACCATCAGGCGATCCGTCCGCTCGTTTGCCCACCCTCTCACATAAAAAAAAAAAAAACAATTTCTTTTTTATTTATCTGCTTCCATACAACTATACTACTGGCGAATAAATATCTTTATCTTTATCTTTATACTATGATACTCAAATCTGGTATTTCCGATGGCAATCGCTTCGTGGAGTTAAAATATCTGTATTATACACGAAGCAATTACCATCAGAAATTCAGTCGTATCTGGTTAGACTGAAAGCCGTCTCCAGAGAAGTTCGGAGGATCATGATACAAATCTGATATTCAGATTAAGCCGAGGCTGTAATTCTCAAAACGCCACGCAGATAGAGACAAAACACTACAGCTAACTTCAGTTTTTGTGCCATTAAACTTAGCTACTGTGATAAATTGCGAGACAAGGACAACAAATAGTACAGTCATAATAGATACATTACATACCATCACGCCTGTATTCCACGAAGGGTTAGGCAGAGGAGTACTAATTGTACATCCACAGTTCGCTAGCAAGTTTAGGTCCGATGTTATATTAAAATAAATACTTAGAGTAACGCTTTACAGCGTCCATGGTCACGGGTAGACCCGTGACCAAGTCTACCCGTGACCATGGACGCTGTATAGGGTCCGAAACGTCGGGAATAATAATATCAATATAACGCGATAAAATCCGTAAAAAGTAGTTTTGTTTCATTTATTGAAACATAATTATTAGAGTAATATAATTATTTAAATAAATAGAATAAAAGAAATGCAAAGTGCGGTATGTCGGACTTGTAACGACTAAAAACCGCACTTGCCTTCACCTGCCTTATAGTAGGCCATGGGATCACGACAGGCTATTGTCCTGGACCCCTTCGCGAGGCCTTTCCTCGCATACTAATTGAAGGCACGCGTGTTTGTCACACGTGTGCCGCCTACTGGGGCCATTATCTGGTCGGGCAGTGGAATCCGCCCGCAGGCCACAGCTCATGGAGGCCGGAGGTCTCTCTGTGCCCTCCGGCTCCCGGTGCGTTTATTACGGGTCGGGAGAGAGGTGGACAATTGTCTCACCCTTGCCACCGCCTCCTTTGTAAGCATGACTTGCTCGCAGTAAGCGGCGTAAATAAATATTTTTATTAATAATTAACATATTAACATAAATCTTTTATTCAGAAAACGAAATGGAAATTGAGAAAATATGAAAGCCTGCTCTTATATTTTGAACAGAAATTTTTTTTTGGTAGTAGAAGCTTTCGTTTTTGTTTCACAAGGTATCTGGTTGTTGCCGTATTGAATTTTATATCTGTCTTTTCTTTAGTGACACTCTTAAGATTAAGAGAAATCGATTGACGTAAGAATCATCAAAATCGGCCTACCCGTTTGCTCTCTAGAGTGCGATAAAGGAACAAACAAACATACATAGGTACATAGACTGATGAACACATTACCCCTCCTTTGCGTCCCGCAGTCGGGTAAAAAGACAGCCAATGTTCCTATATATAATATGAAAGTATATACGTTACCTGCCTACTTAAATAAACAATCTACTTTGAAAATGTTTGACCATCTGTCTGTTTGTTCCTAATCTCTGAAACGGCTAGACCGATTTTAACGGGACTTTCACTGACAGATAGCTGATGTTATAAGGAGTAACTTAGGTTTTTTTTTATTTTAGAAAAAAAATAGTAATCACCATATCCATCCCTACGAAACCGGGACGGAAAACCTCAACGAAATAGCGAGAAGCATACAAAGGTCACATTTCTTGAGAAACAATAAAAATTGAATTCAGAATGTTTTTTTCTTTATGATTTATTCGCGTGTGTCATTTGAAAACGATTTAGGTACCTAATCAAATATGCTCGTAAAATTCATATGTTGGAGCTCTGATTTTCCGAGGAGTGGAATTTTTGGCTATAGTTACGCCACTAGCAATCGATCTGCATGGTTAAGTAGGTACGCCATAGCAATAACTACATATTAGGGATCATACAGTTTTACTTAGGGTCGGATTTGCACCCAAAACACCCTGTGTACGTATTACGTGACGTCAGTAATGTCACTTAACGTCAAGTCTTTCCCTCGCAGAGACGCAGCTTCGCAACACCAACTTCAGCTCTTAGCAAATTCACGAATAGCTAATTTGATACATGATCTCCACACAGCAACAAACTGACTTCGAACACAAACATCGAAGTCACCACGAAGTTCTTATTCAATCTAAGTAAGTTTCCATGATTTGTACAAAGTTTTCCAATTACCGCACCATTTAAGTTAGGGGTTATTTACGTAATGGTCTTCACCACGCAACCTGGCCACTTTTCATGAAGCATGAAGGCTTAAAGTTTTGCTTCATTGTTTTTTGCGTCATCAGTCTTAGCATTTTCAGTAACTCATGGACTACCTTTAAAATAATGTTATCTGTCGGTTAGAGAAGGGTTCGATGACACTCAATGGTGAACACTATTATTTATTAATAAGTTGTTATTATATTAAAGTAAAGTAAAACTACTTTTTACGGATTTTATCGCGTTATATTCTATTATTCTATATCTGTGTAAAGATAACTTTGATGTCGTGGTCTCTTTTAAATGAGAAAGCATTTGACCTACAAAGTTTTTTGTTTTTTGTACATCCAACTTGAGTAATGTATTTCTTCTTCCTTGTGATCTAAATAAATAAATAAATGAATACACCTGTGAAATATTATATCGACGATCGGAATAATCCCCTAACTCACTATCATCATCATAAACGCATAATATACTGTCCCACTGCCGGGCACGGATCTCCTCTCAGATTGAGAGGGATTAGGCTATAGTCCACCACGCTGGCCCAGTGCGTGTTGGCAGACTTCACACACCGTGGAGAAAAAGGCATGAATGTTTCCTCATGATGTTTTCCTTAAGACAGTGATAATTAATTATTAATACGCACATGAATTCGAAAAGTCAGAGGTGCGCGCCTTGGATTCGAACTATACTCCGAGCCTACTTGTTAGTCCACCGTGTATGTTTACGTTTTAAGTATAAAGTATTTTGCAATTACCCTAAACTTTTCGATTATTTATTTTAAATTTGTAATTTTAATTAAAACTGTTACTGTACGTTGTTATCTGTAAGTTAGTTTAAATACTTCTCATGTAAGTGAATTTGTAATTCTTATGGGAAAAATAAAGATATCTCAAACCTCAATTGTATAAGGTGATTCGAATTTTACGAGTATTACCTACATATTGAAATAAACCTCATTGGTTAAGTTCAGTAAATAAAACCTCCATTTGATTGTTTCTCGTTAAACCTTCCGAGTTATGTTCTTCCAATGTTCCGTGCCGGGTTCGTGGTTAGGAAATAATCCATTGGATAAATGGAAGAGCAGTTCTGTATAATAAAATATATCTACATATTGATATTTATTTAAATATCTGGGGCATATTGTGATGAGTGACCTCAAAGATGATGAGGATATAGAGCGGGAACGCAGGGCGTTGGCGGTGAGAAGCAATATGCTTGCTCGCAGGTTCGCTCGATGTACAAATCAAGTTAAGATAATGCTCTTTAAAGCGTATTGTCAATCTTTCTACTCGAGCGGCCTGTGGGTGAGATATACGCGACGATCCTATGACGCCCTGCGGGTGCAATATAACAATGCTTTCAGAATGTTGTTAAGGTTACCGTGGCGCTGCAGTGCCTCTGGGATGTTTGCGGAAGCCCGCACGGATGGCTTTAAAGCCATAATACGCAAAAAATCGGCTTCATTGTTGCAGCGTCTGCGGAATACTAACAATAGCATTCTGAAAGTCATTGCTGCACGATTCGACTGCCCCATTCAGAATCACTGGGTGAGGGTAGTAAATGGCTTTATTTAATATTTATAATAATTATACAGATAAGTACCTACTAACAAGATATGGATTTATAATCTGAAATAAATATTCTATTATTATTATTGTCGTAATCATCCTTCCGAGCGTTCTCCCTACTATATTAGAGTCGGCTTCTATTCTAACCAGATGCGGCTGAATGTCACTATTTTACAAGAAGCGACTGCTATAAGATCTCCACAACTCTTTCTGGGTAATACCGATATCCTGAGGATAGACCGGTTGTCAGGTTTTTTGGGCTTCTGACTACCACTACTATTGTCATAGGTGCTCGTACTGGGACCGACGGCTTTACGTGCTCTCCAAGGCACGGAGGGGTCTCGATGTCTTAAAAATGGTTACAAATCCGCAAACTGACCGCGGCTGGCGCAGCTTAAATTTGCAGATAGATTGATCAGCTTAGTGACATATACAATGAAATAAAACTAGTTTTTACGGATTTTATCGCGTTAAATTTATATTATTAATCCCAACGTTTCGGACCCTTTACAGTGTCCATGGTCATGGGTAGACTAATATAACGCGATAAAATTCATAAGAAGTAGTTTTATTTCAAGTTTAGTAAAATTGCGCTGAATGCCCTTTTGGGGCTGCCGCCTCTACATGTATTCGTATACAGGGAGGCGAAAGCCAGCATGTATAGGGCCAGCATCCAGGGCAAAAACTGGCTATCCAAAAAATTTAGGACCTTACAGGACTCAATTTTGGAAACGCCATTACTTAGCATGACAACAGATGCCATGTTGCTACGGCATGTTTACCTAAAACACTACTCCGTAGAAATGCCTTCAAGGGAAGACTGGTCTAAAGGCCAGTTACCATACAAGGCCGGTTGCCAAAATGGTCCAAAATGGGGCAGAATGTAGGCTGCAGAATACATGGAGAGAGACCCAAGTTCGACAAAAGCGTTAACTTGGGGCAGTATGCCTCCATTTTCCAAGCAGAGGTTTACGCCATCGTGGAATGTGCTGAAGCCAATCTGCAAAAGCGTTACATCAATCAAACAATATACATAAACTCTGATAGCCAAGCAGCTCTTTTAGCGCTTGATTCGAACGTTATTTCATCGAAACTGGTGGAAGACTGCATGGCTAAACTGAACTCTCTAGGAATGATGAATAGAGTGATTTTAAGATGGGTTCCAGGGAACACTTTGCTCGACCTGGGAATCGAACACAGGACCTCTAACAATCGGGCTTAGGACCACGAGAAAAAGGCAGGTTAGCTCATGAAAAATGCTACTAAGTATAAATCACAACGAACTAGGCAGTTCAAAATTAGTACCACCTTAATTACCTTAATTTTTATAAGTACTTTATGAAAGTTTACAAACTTCGGCACTTTGGGCATTACAGCATCTGGCCCGTAACAATTTTATGTTAGTCTGCACATAATTTTTCAATAGTTTACGACTAATTACAAAGTTAATTTCGGCTACAGTCAATCTTACTTAGCTAATTATTTAATTGTACTAGCTTTTTTATACGACTAAGATGGCAAACAAGTATAAGGCCATATAAAACGAAAGGGGAATAATTGGGTTGGTAGTGGTCAGAGCTACTGCCAACATAACGGTTTCCCGCGGACCACTGGCAGCCTTGCTCATTATTAGGGACACAACACAGCTCGAAGCAGTGTTATTTCATTTCGATTTTCTGCAAGGCAGAGGTATTTCTCCAGTCGGGCAGCTCTAATTTAAGTGGAATTATTCCCAGTGTGCCCTATCTCTCTGAAAATTGCTTAAAGAATATTTCTAATCGTACATACCATTAGTACGCCTGTATTTCCCGAAGGTTTAGTAGGCAGACGTGTACGTACTATGGTACATCTACATTTCACTACATATTACGTTTAGGTCCCATGTAATAGGCGCGAGCTTGTTGCCATTAACTGGGCACAAATCCAAACTCCGAGCTGCTACTGAGAATTTCATAGAAAAAACTAATAACTAAAAACTATTGTAGCAGTCGCACTTAAAACCATTAAACTAACATCATCAACCCATATACACTGCTGGGCAAGGGTCTCCTCTCAGATTGAGAGGGACTACGCTATAGTCCACCACGCTGGCCTAATGCAGGTTGGCAGACTTCACACACCGTCGCGTCGAAGCCGTATGCGGGTTTCTTCACGATGTTTTCCTTCACTTCCTCACCGTTTAAGACAGTGATAAGCAATTATTCTGATCGATTCTTCCTCGAAAAACTATTTAGTAAATTAAACTAACGAGACAGTTAAATCATATAATAACCTACAGGCAATATATTATTTAAATAATGGAAAGCAATTATATGCACATGTTTAGTACATTCGACGACCTGGTCTAGGTGGTTCGAGTGCCGGACTGCTGATCATAAGGTTGTGGGTTCGATTCCCACAGGACACAAATATATATGTGACGAACATAAAGTATTTGTATTTGCCTGGGTGTTTCTTATGTATTATAAGTAAGTATTTACAAAAAAGAAGTATATAAGTATTATATCCATTGTCTAGTTCCCATAGTACAAGCTCTGCTTAGATACGGGACTAGACGGTACTTGTGTAAAATGACCTAAAAATATTACATTAAGTATATAAAAATATTATTTTATTTAAAGTACGGTTTTATATAAACCTACAGGCAATATATTGTATAAAGAATGGAAAGCATTTTACACTCGTTTATTTATTTGTACAGAAAAGTCTACCCTAATCCCCACAAATTCCAAATTGTGGTCTCCCCACGATTCTCTGTACGCAGGACACAGCATCGACAGCTCATAACTCACATAAAAGCTCACAGATTAAATAACAATGATTTATAACCGCAGCCTGTATACCCGGGAGGGTTCCGGCGACTGGGACCGCAATTAACTCGAACCGCGGTCCCAGTTGCCGGATCGATTTATTTTAATATTTTTCTTCCGGTGACCGGGACCACCATTATCATAAATTAATACTAAAATCTATTGTTCAAGTCAAAAAGTACAGTCGAACAAAAAAAATTTCAAAGTTATAATTAAAGAAAAAAATCCGATAGAAAAATAGCATCTAATAGAATATAATATAAAAAAAACCGCTTTGACTACCGTTCTTGTCATTTAAAAATTAAAAATTAAGAAAACTATAAAACTGGAAGGTAGATTATTACTACAAACTTATAACAATAAAACAAAAAAATGTGTCATAAGGTCAGGGCCGGGCACGCAGGGCAACTTGTGGCGAGCTGATGGTGAGTGGCGACACTGCAGTCCTTATTGCCCCAGAGAGTCGGTCAGGGCCTCGTCTCTACTTTTCCCATATTGGGTAACTGGAGTGGAACGCCCGAAGGACTCTCAACTCTGTCTTGCCTTAACTGGCCGGCCAGAGGAGAGCCGCCAGAGCTATATGCTTGGGGGTGGATGTATCTTATGGCATAATAGCGGAGTAACCCAATCCGGGCTCTTAAAGACCCGCGATGGTGAAACCGGGGCCGCACCTCTATACACCCCTAGCCGCTCACACTGCTGTTGCCGCCTTCTGCTTTTACTGGCACTTTTTCGGGGGGTCTAGCTAGTGAGGTCATACAGCCTTAGGGATGGCAGACGGTGACTCGCTACCGTCTGCCATCCATAAGGATGTATGTTTAAGGCTGTAAGGCAGACGCTGATTTCTCCGGCAATAGAGGTTACATTCCCCCAAACCCCCATAATCCCAGTAAATTATTGTTCCATATTTTACAATAGTCCTACACCCGGGTTACTGCATGCCTGTACTTCTATAGTGCAGGTGTGGAGAGTCCGGGTTGGTCCCCCATCCCATATTTAGATAAAATCTCTCCAAGGGGCCTCTACGCATTGGACTTGTGTCCCCGCGCAAGCCTGCCAAAGGACCGGATGTTTTCCTCACGGGAGATATACCATGATATCCAAAAAGGAGATACTAGACACACAATTAGTTAAAAATAACAATCATAGCTTCACAATTTCACATTGTTATCATCATCAACCCATATACTGTCCCACTGCTGGGGACTGGTCTCCTCTCAGGATGAGAGGGATTAGGCTATAGTCCACCACGCTGGCCTAATGCGGGTTGACAGATACACACACCGTCGAGAAAATCTCTCAGGTATGCAGGTTTCCTCACGATGTTTTCCATCACCGTTTAAGCGAGTGATGATTAATTATAAATACGCACATGATTTCAAATAGTCATAGCTGCGTGCCTTGGATTCGTACTCGAGACCTTTGACTTGCCAGTCCAATGGTTATACCACTAGGCTATCACTTATTTCACAATTTCACATAATCAGTCTTAAACGAGTTATCATCCCTGTTATTTAAAATACTATAACCACAGTCAATAACCACAATTAGTTGATATTTTCAATCGTTGAACCAAATATAGCCAAATTGTTGGAATCTTATTTCTTAAATTACTACTTTGAACACTTTTTTGTTTGACTGTACTGTTTTTGACTTTTGAACAATAGATTTTAGCATTGCTTTATTGGTGGTCCCAGTCGCCGGAAGAAAAATATTAAAATAAATCAATCCGGCGACTGGGACCGCGGTTCGAGTTAATTGAGGTCCCGGTCGCCGGAATCCTCTACCCGGCGCAGAATAAATACACGCTGTATGTGTGCTTGAAGTATATCATTTTTCATATTTTTCACTTTATATGTTATGGATGTAGAAAAATGATTGTTTAGATAGAAATAAGGCTATAGGGAATTGAATTTAAGTCTCATGTATGCGTTCTGTGTAGATAGCGCCATATATAGAGGCGAGCCTATTATCGTAAAAAATAAACTGTCTAGTTACCGCGGTTTCACTCGCGTCCTATAAGTTCTATTCACTTTTTGAGACATAAACTTGCCTATGTCGTCCTTAGCAAACTGTTCAGAAATTTAAACGTAAAAAGTAACATACAAACAGATAAACAGCTACGCATTTATAATACTAGCTGTTGCCCACGTTTTACCTGCACCCCAAAAGGCTTTTTGAAACAAAAGGTAAATGTCCTTCGCCAAGGTCTAATCTATATATGTACCAAATTTTATTAAAATCTGTTTAGTAGTTTAGGCGTGAAATTGTAATAAGAGTTACTTTTGCATTTATAATATTAGTTCTAATTAGTAGTGGTAATGGAATTAAGATTATTATGGATTAGGTATCTACTCGCTTAAACAGTGAAGAGAAGCATCGTGTCAAACTTGTACGTGTGAAATACTCACAAACTCACTGTTTCGAAGTATGTATTTGCCTGTAATAGTGTCTCTATTTCCCTGTAGAGGTCTCCATACTATGTTATCGACATCTTAAGCCATCGTATTACGACAATGTACCGGAAGCTTGCGCCTTTGCGGCTCGCCGGCCATTGCTTTTAGTGAATTCCCTGATGTCATATCCAATGTCGAACTACCTATAAGTGCAAAATATGACTTTCCGGTAGATCATTTTAAACAGAGGTACGGTCAACAAAAGAGTTTGATATACAGGCTGCTAATTAATAATCTGTGTTTTGATATAGATAGTGTAATAAATAATGTATCACACAATATGTGTCAAAACGCAGACCGGTATTGTAAGCAGCTACATATATACCTAACCTTTTGGCGCGTAATTATTTATGTCGAAATCTGTATAAAAATGCATATTTCGTTTGCTATCTGTATACTTGACTCTTTTGTTGACTGTACTAATGTACAGACGCCAGCAGGTCGACCTATCCAAAACTGTCAAATTTTCCCAATTGATTATGAACCTTTTAATATACATAAATAAACTTATTTTGAATTATAATTATATTACATTTAACATCTTAATTATTTACATATTTACAAAATATACATACTTACCTATACCAAAACAAAAAAATAAATAATAAATAAAATAGAAATAAATAAAAGTATAAACGCTAGTAGGCGTCAAAGTATTCGTCGGCATCGCTGTCGTCCGGCAACGTGCCCAGAAGACTGGCTGCATTGCCACGTTGAATGGCAATGCTTATGCGTTCCGCTAGAAACAAGCCAGCCCTCTGATCACGTGAAGAGTCGACCAGTCTCCTTGATATTTCCTTGAAAAGGAGACGGGCACTCGGACCCCACGACCCGAGCGTTTCGACTCCAAACGGCTCAAAAATATAGCTACCAGATAGGTTACTATATTTGCGCCGTTTGAGAGTCTCTGCTGCAGCAGCAGCAGCACCAGCGCAGCCAGCTGAGCTTGGAAGATGGGATGGAGCAAGGGTGTCAACACAAGTTGCATCCCACACCAGAGGCCTACCCATCTTCCAGGGCAAAAGCGACATACCATCTGGTCTCTTCCCATCGTCTCGTACCAAGCCGTTAGGTTCTAAAACAGCTGGTACGCCGGCGGTGGCAAGAGCACGACGAAGAATGTCGTTGATGCTGGCATGTCGCGCTATGCGGCCTGCACTTCTGCAGCACGACAGGCCATGATGACCGAGGCTATCGACTGACTCGCCACAATGACAGCGATGCGGAGCAACACAAGGAGCACCAAGACGTAGGCATGTAGCGAGCCGAAAAGTTGTGTCATCCAACATAGTCCCTATGTTGGATGACGGAAGTGCCTGAAGCCAGAGACCCGATTCCCACTCACCCACGGCAATCAGACGAGCGCGCTCGGCAGAATTGACTGACGTATCCAGAAGTTCTTTCCGCGTCAAACTGCAGAGCGGCCCGTCCCACAGCCTCTGGGAAGATGGGATCACGGGTAAAGAAGTACTGGGACAAGCCATTTTCCAAACGTTCATAGCATCAGACAAACACGGTACCTCAAAGTCAACCAGAGATGGCGCTAATATATCTCTTGCTAACTTCTCAGTACCGTGGACTGATGATATGAAAGCGGGTAAACTGATACTTGAAATTTTCCGGATGCCGAGGCCACCCAAACGAATGGGGAGCGTGGCTTGTAGCCAGGCTCGGTCATCCAAGGCCACATTTAAAATTGAAGAAAGAAAGTTTCTTATAATTTGGTCTACTTTGTCCAAAAGATGTGGGTGCATCCACAAATGTGAACAACGAAGAAAATAAATAAATTTTGGTCCAAAACAACAGAAACGAATAATAGTAAAAGCCGAATGGGTACTAATTTTGAAAAGTCTTTCCGAAATATCATTAAAATTTTGTATTTTTTCCGCGATGAAAGTCGGAAAAGATTCGTCGAAGATTGGGGACCCTAGAAGGTGAAGACAATTTTTTTCTACAATTTTTATATGAGGAGCGATTGCGTTGAACTTTTCAAAAGTCTGTCCGTCTGTAGTGTCCGGTAAAAATATTTCGCATTTAGAGGGATTTAGGTCAAGACCGATCGAAAGAAATTTCTGCTTTAAAAAAATTAAATCTTCCAAAACTGTGTCTGCATCACCTCCCAGGGTTCCGTCATCTAAGTACCATACGTTGAATTTCGAATTTAGTTCCTTGATAATAGGATTAATTGCCAAGCTAAAAATGACTGGCCCCAGAGGGTCACCTTGTTGACAACCGACGGCTGATTCCAAAAGATTGTCCTGATATAATAATTTTGATGGATGCCTATAGCATTGCCAAAGGAAACTGTAAATTTTGGGTGTTTCTTTTTTTACTTCAGTCAACAAAACGTCCCTGTTAACAGAATTGAAGGCATTCTTTATGTCAACCTTAAGGATGACCTCATCATTTTTATGTTTTAAAAAAGTTGAGAGCGCGTGTACGGCTGCCTCACAGCCCCCTTTAGAGCCAAACCCTAGCTGTAGGGGCTGGAATTTGTGTCGCAGTACCTCGCTGTAATAGGCACAACAAATTTTGGCTGCCGTACGCCGGTAAGTGCACCCAACAGCAATGGGACGAATGCCGCCATCCCTCTTGCGCAGAGCACATAAGTTGGCGCCGTACAAGACGTCGATGACGGCTTCATGCACATTACCTGAGAGCATTAAATTAATCAGAGCCGTAAGCTCCTTCAAAAGCGACTCACCAGCTTCCCCGGCGCTTGAACCCGTAAGATCCTTTAGATGTTGGGGTGTCAAGCCGTCGAGGCCACCAGCAGATCCATTTCGAAAGGAGCCGACGGCCGTAATCAATTGTCGAGCTGTAATTTCAAGGGAATGGGAATCAGGTTCGGGGGGGTCAGGAAAAGTGAGGTCATCCACTGGAGACGGGTGCTTACTCTGCAAAGCTGAAAAAGTCTCTGGAGAGTAAGGAGCAACCACGTCACTACTAAAAATTATCCTGGCAGCTCCACTTATGTCACCTTCACTTAATTTGGATTCTACATGGTGCAGCAAACCTTTGTGCTGTCGATGGGCCGGTAATTTTGGGTCAAAAGTTGAAACTAAAATTATGAACCTAATTGTTTTGTATTAAAGTTGAAAATATATCAAAGAAATTTGACAAATTGAGGTAGCTTGATATGCTGGCCTCTGTACTCTTACAGTTCGTTGATATGTTTACGTCTCATGTAAGCCTATTGCCATTAAATGAGCTCAAACACAAAGTCCGGCTTGCTATTGATAATTTCATAGAAATACTAAATATCGAAAGACTATAGCCTAATCCCTCTCAATATGAGAGGAGACCCGTGCCCAGCAGTGGGACAGTATATGGGTTGATGATGATGACTAAATAACACTCAGCTCGATCTGGGAATCGAACCCAAGACCTCATGCATAACAGTCGCAGTTACGCCTACTAGGATAATGAGGCAGTTTTATATTACTTTTCAAATTCCTAAACATATATATTTTTTTTGTTAAAATACGTGACAATTTTTTTTTTCTACCCACAAGAAGTTAATCAATCATTCATTATCATCAACCTATACTGTCCCACTGCTGGGCACAGGTCTCCTCTCAAGAGAAGGATTAGGCTATAGTCCACCACGCTGGCCTAACGCGGGTTGGCAGACTTCACACGTCGTTGACAAAATCTCTACAACTCCAACAAAAAGTACGCAAGGAAACCCTGAAACAGCCTAGCTACTAACAATTTAATTTTTAAACAGTAAAAGAATTCATAGCTTGTAAGTTTAACCGATATACATAATAGTTATATTTATTTTTTAACCAATAATGTATTTATTTAATATGTAAGTAGCAATATTGTAAATGTTACTTAGTAATAACATATTATGGTGGTTATTTAGCATGGAAAATGCCAAAAATATACAAAAAGATATTATGGTGGTATTCCAAACATACCCATAATTTATGTAATGTACAGTCAGCAACGAAAGTCGCTGAACACAGCAAAATTTTAAAAACATCACAGCTCTAAAACTTGTCAAGAGTTTTTTTCTATTGAGGTAACCTTAATATTTAATGGTCATCTATGCAATTATTTCGAATAACCTGTACAGGTCAGTAACTTCATACTTATTAAAAATCATATTGAAGATAGCAACTTGTTCAACGACTTTCGTTGCTGACTGTACGTGCAATGTTACCTTAGTCTAAGAACTTAGAAATATTCGTATGCCTCTTGCAGAGGCGGATGTGTCAGAAAACTAATTGTATAATAACAACTTTTGGACCATATCCTTGACGAAAACACAAAGAGAAGTGGTGCAATAGCTTAGGGCTAGAGCACTCACGAAGATTTTTCGGCAGCAACACCACACGCATCTCCAAATTCATACTTAACAATAGAAGGGACAAAGCCCGAGCTGTCATCGGAGCCCTCACAGGGCATTTTACAACCAATGACATGCTCCATAAAATGAAGCTGACCTTGAACAATGATTGTAGAGCTTGTGGTGAATTCAGGGAAACCATGCAGCACATCTTGTGTGATTGTAACGTCCTAGCGACGAAACGGATGAGTCATCTCGGCAACGGATACCCGAAGCCAGAGGACTACAGGTTCCTTCCTCTTAGTGGGCTAGCCGCCTTCATGAACCACGTCTTTGAAGAGTAAGGAATGTACCATGCTGGGGACAACACAACAGATCACATTTGGTCGAAGTGTTGCTGGCCATGCCAGCCCCCACTGCTAAGATAAGATAAGATATCCTTGACGAATAAATATCACATGTTAACGCATCTTGGAACTAAAATAATTTCAGTTACAATACATTTATCGAATAGCTATAGTTAACTAGATCATAGATGCATCAACAAGATAACCGTAACTACGACTTAACCGTAACTCAGTTACGTTAAAAGCCTTTCAGGGGCTAAAGAGGTTGTATATACACATATATACTGTTCTAGGGTTAGTTATCTTCATGGCAATTACCCTTTATAGTAGTGAAGAGGGTTGAAATGGTATTGAAAAGTAAATTGTGCAGGTTATCAAGTATTTTATTTGAAATATTTTAAATCTATATCTATACTTAAAGCAAGCATATCTGCGGTTACGTTTTCACGCCTAAACTGCTGCACCAATTTCGATAAATTTTGGTATAGACATAGATTGGACCTTGGAAAAGGACGTAGACTATTAAATTTGTTGTTTCAAAATGTCCATTGGACTGAGTGAGAGTGGAGCCGCGGCAATAAAGCTAGTAGTCTCTTATCGCGGCTAACAATAGCTGGCAATAGCTTCTTTCTATAGACACATACATATAAAATTCTTGTGTCACAGTGTTAGTTGCCATACTCCTCGGAAACGGCTTGACCGATTTTCATGAAATGTTATACTCGCACCTCCGATAAAATAGTGGGGCAACTCAAAAGTTCAAATGTTCAGGAGAAACAAAAATGTTCGTATGATGTGCGATGTATATTCGATAGGTCTGAGAATCGGTCGTAATCTATTTTTCATACCCTTAAGTGTTAAGGGTGGTCCACCCCAAACATTTTTTTATTATTTTATGATGTGGCATTGAAAAATACATACAACCCTAAATTTTCACACTTCTACCATCAACCCCTATTGCCATTAAATGAGCTCAAACACAAAGTCCGGCTTGCTATTGATAATTTCATAGAAATACTAAATAACACTCAGCTCGATCTGGGAATCGAACCCAAGACCTCATGCATAACAGTCGCAGTTACGCCTACTAGGATAATGAGGCAGTTTTATATTACTTTTCAAATTCCTAAACATATATATTTTTTGTTAAAATACGTGACAATTTTTTTTTTCTACCCATAAGAAGTTAATCAATCATTCATTATCATCAACCTATACTGTCCCACTGCTGGGCACAGGTCTCCTCTCAAGAGAAGGATTAGGCTATAGTCCACTGTCCACCACGCTGGCCTAATGCGGGTTGGCAGACTTCACACGTCGTTGAACCCCTATAATAGTTATATTATATGGCAAAACAACGTTTCCTGAGTCAACTAGTTCAATATAAAAAAGTCTACTATCTGACATTCAAGGTGACAGCTTAAGGGGTGTGGCTGCATTATACCAGTGACCTCGGCACGCATGAAGGTCATGCCGAGGGGTCGAAAACGGAACCTTTGCCCGGAATCGATACTGTTTCCTCCTTTAAATGTAAAACAGGTAATAAACGTTTTCGAATTTGGAATGTGCAAAAGCTTTTGTTTTCGAACGAATGAAAAAGAATTATACTTCAAACATTTTGAATGTAAGAATCAAGTTTTGAAATGAGAGACCTTATGTATTACAATATATAAAGTTCAATTTAGATTGCATGTAAAATTCTTTTTATAAGTATTTACTAACATTTTCTCGATAGTTTGACATAGTTGTGTATCTTCGACAGTACTAGAGGTTAAGTTTCAACCCTAATAAAATAATTGAGTAAGCACATATCACAATATTTTATTACTAAATTATTTTATTATAGAACTTAATAATTTTATTTTGTTTTATTTGGGAAAAACAAAAAATTATTGTAAAATGCAAGTTACATAATAAACTCGTAATTATGTTACAAGCTAAGGTGGTTAATGTACAGTAGCCAGCACTTCAAGCTACCCCAATCTGTCAAATTTCTTTGATAGATTTTCAACTTTAATGCAAAGTAATAAGGTTCATGTTCAATTGGGAAAATTTGACAGTTTTGGATAGCTTGACCTGCTGGCGTCTGTACAATCCACATATTACAATTTGAATTCAGAATGGTATAGTGAGGATAAATATTTGGTTGTAACTAAGATACAGAAAAATGTGAATTAAAAAAATTTAAGTAAAAGTTAAACTATACATAAACTATATCTACTTAATACACTATCATCATCATCATCAACCCATATACTGTCCCACTGCTGGGCACGGGTCTCCTCTCAAATTGAGACGGATTAGGCTATAGTCTGCCACGCTGGCCTAGTGCCGCTTGGCAGAATTCACAAACCGTCGAGAAAAATCTCTAAGGTATGCAGGTTTCCTCACGATGCTATCCTTCACCGTTTAAGCGAGTGATAATTAATTATTAATACGCACATGAATTCTAAAAGTCAGAGGTGCGTACCTTGGATTCGAACTTGGCAGTCCAATGGTCATACCACAAGGATATCTCAGCTTTTTAAACACTATAATGTTACGCCAAAGAGGCAAAATAGAGCCAACTAATAGCCCTACTCACTACATAAAATAGATACACATACGGGCACCTATATAGGGGCCGAATTTTTATGCTGGGGGACGAATTTTAGGGGACGAATGGGCTCTGACCCACTACATACTATATCACACACATTAAAGCTTACAAAAGTCCTTTTAGTTATATAGGTTCTAAAAGAGCACGGCACCGAAGTCATTAATTAGTTCACCATGAAAAGAACTCTAACAATACCTACACACTGAAGTGAACGTCATTAATATGTAATTAATCTTCAATACAAACTTTTAAATAAAGCTTCAGGAACTAAAGTTATAATTACACACTGACATCCTTACTTTAATATTATATGCGAAAGTAACTCTGTCTTTTACGCTTTCAAGCCTGAACCGCTGAATCTATTTTGATGAAATTTGGTGCAGAGATAGAGTACATCTTGGAGAAGGAGATGCGAGTGAACGTCGAAGTTTGGATTTGTGCCCGGTTTATAAAATGGTACAGCCATCAAAAATTACATATTATTACTCATTGGTATATCATATGTGTATAAGATAATATGTATAAAATAGATTACAACTTAGAATATAGCTAGAATATTGAGAATTAATTTTAGAATTCCGAGGTCGAGCAGTATTATTACGTTTTTCTATGAAATTGTCAGTAGCGGCTCCGATTTGGATTTATAGACATATGCTTAACCCCTCGAAGAATTTAGGCGTATGTTATGTTATGGTATAGTATTCGTCTTTATCTTTTTAAATGATAAATTATATTTATTTTTGCAAATAGATCTTTTAAAGACACTTTTACAAGTCAATATTTAATTAATACTAGATGGCGCCGGCATTTCCTAGCTGACGACCTCTGAGAAGAAACGCCGAAACAAACTCAAAGAATCATGGTATCTTTTAAGGTCCAGACTGTAACAGTATTCAATGCTTATTAGATGTGAAAAGGCCAATCTGAACTGGACCTTTTGAAGAAAGAGCCATAGCAGTTTTGAGTTGACCAGTACTTACTGACGGCACGCATACATCAGTCATAGTGTAGCTCAACCATTATTGAGGGAGCTCAACGACTCGTCGCACGACGATACCAGATCAGCAACATTTGCGTAGGTTAAAATTAAATAATACATAGCCATCCCGCCTAGCGTTAGAAAAACTTCGGGTTAACCATTTTTCTTACACAGCCGTGTGTGACAGCAAGTAAGCCGAAAATCCTCCACTTTCGGCTGAGAGATAAATGCTCGCCGATTGCAGGTGAGATAAAGATCAGTGATTGTAACTAAGCCCTCCATACGTTCTCGTTACTGTGAACACTGTAGGTATTTTCTTTGGTATTGTAACATACTAGACTCGTTCGAAAATGACTGTTCTTTAACCTTCTTCCTTTCTCCGAGCCTTTTCCCAATTATGTTGGGGTCGGCTTCCAGTATAAACAGATGCGGCTGAATATCAGTATTTTACACGAAGCGACTGCCATCAATTTTCGCTACCCAATTTTTGGGTAGTACCGATACCCTGAGGATAGACTGGCTGTCAATTTGGGCTTCAGACTATGAGTAACGACTGTCATAGATATTGGAATGACAACCTTGCTTGACGGATTAACGTGCTCTCCGAGGCCTGGAGTGGTCTCGTTGTTTTAAGAATGGTCACTCATCCACGGACGCGCTTGTTGTTATAGCTTAGTCATGAGCCCTTCTGGTAATTGGCTATGAATGGTTGGGTAACCACTCAGCGCTAAATAGTCGAGGTCGAAGCTACTCTGGTTAGAATGGAAGCCGACCCCAGGACAGTTGGGAAAAGGCTCCGAGGGTGATGGGTAACCGACCAATCTAGTTTAATATTTTAATTAAATTTCTGTGCGTTTTTTCTTCTGTAATATAGGAATAAAAAGAAGAACTGACTGGACTGATTGGTATATGCAATATAAAGTCCCTTTCCAAATTACAATCTCGCAATTTTTTTTCTGTTTAATTATTAAATTTAAGGATTAATTATTATTGTACCTACACTTAAAACTGCATTGTTCTCATGGACTATTCAGAACAAAATTGTAAACCAAGATTAACATTGTAATCATGTTTTTTTAAAAGAGTTTCTATGGAGTTTCTTGCCAGTTGTTCTCCATATGACCCACTTTTTGGAACCGTGCAACTAGTTTTGACTTTTCTAAAGTGCTACTTTAACGGTCTAATTGAAATAAAATACTTTGACTGTGAAATTATAATTTTAGGGAAAAGTAAGAACTGAACTTACTTTTAGCTCAGTATTCGTAAAGACGATTACTATAGTATGGGTACAATCGACAAGCAATTCAGCAGGCTATATTGTAGCCTTATTATTAAGAACATAAGGTTGAAGAGCGGTCATCCGTGATGGTACTTCACAGTATATATACGTACCTATATACTTATTATTCTGTTACACGCATTATGTAACAGCAGTATGTAGGTCATTGTACAAAAATTAGGTTAGAGAAACATGGAAGCGCTGACGCTGCGCAAAGAATACTAAAATCGAAATATCTGAGCTGAAGATAAAGTTACATATTAGTTGCTTAGTATGTTTTATTATAAAGAAAGAAAGAAAGATTTATTTGTCAGTATATTTTCGTGTTGTTACGTTAATTATTTTACTCCACTACTTTTGACTATTTTATTAGCCTATTGAGAGGCTCGTGGCTCAGTTAATACTAAGCTGATTAACCGATCTGCAAGGTTAAGCTTGACCAGCCGCGGTGTCTGTGGATGGGTGATCACCGAGACATTATTATACGTACGGTCAACAAAAGAGTTAGGTATACAGGCAGCTAATTAATAATCTGTGTTTTGATAAAAATAGTGTAATGTATCACGCAATATGTGTCAAAACGTAGGAATTGTAAGCAGCTACATACCTAACCCTTTGGCGTTAATTACACGCCAAAATGCGCGTATCAATAATTATCGAAATCTGTATAAAGATGCATATTTCGTTTGCTATCTGTATACTTAATTCTTTTGTTGACTGTACCTCGGAGAGCACGTAATAATAATATGTCGGTCCCCATTGTCATACTAATACCTATCATCTGAATAATTCCAACACCATTGATTTATCATCCTAGGTTTTACTGTCCCACTGAGCGTCCATTTTTAATTTCCGTTTTCGTAATTATTATAACTTTTCTGGTTACAGTCAACCAAATTAAATAGAGTACCAAACCCATTACAGTAATTGCACTTTTCAGAAGTAAAATTTAATTTTAACTAATGTAGGTAAGTACTCAACATTTGCTCCGTCCAACATTACAAAGAAGTAAAAATGAACATAACATTTTTGAGCACATTTACTTGAAAAACTTTACTCTAGAAAATGTAAGGAATACACTATGTAACTACTTTGTGTGACCCATTTCCGTACATTCCTACTAATATTATTCGCTCCTATTATAAATGCAAAAGTAAAGCCGGATTTATATTTGTATGACGTGTCGTGTTATGATGCGTCAGAACAGTATGGGTTTCATACATTTAGTATGCTAAGGTTTATATTTGCTTGTGTTGTATCGCATCAAATGTGCATAGTAATGTTATACTTATATGCTTTAAATTAATAATTAATTATAAATTATCACTTGCTTAAACGGTGAAACCTGCCTGCATGCCTTAGAGATTATCTCGACGGCGTGTGAAGTCTGCCAACCCGCACTAGGCCAGCGTGGTGAACTATAGCCTAATCCTTCTCATTCTGTGAGGGGAGACCCGTGCCCAGCAGTGGGTTGATGACGAATGTTATACTGCCAACCCTACTAATTCCTCTTTCGTTTTACATGGTCGGTGACGGGTAAGTGATACCCCTGGTGTTGCAAGCATTTATAGGCTCCGGTATTCGCTTAAGAACTGGTGGCCTGTATGCTTGTTTGCCTCCTTAGTAGTAATAAAAAAAAACTTCCTATCCTTTCCCACTTATGTTGGGGTTGGCTTCCAATCTAACCGTGCGGCTGAATATGTAAACCGATATCCCAAGGGTAGACTGGTTTCCAGGCTTTTTGACCACTAATGATGTTTGTATGAATTAACTAAGACCGACGGCTTGCACGATCTCCGAGGCACGGTGGGTCTTAATTTCTTAAGAATGGTCGCACATCCATAGACTGACCGCGACAGGTGCTGCTTAACCTTGCAGATCGGTTGATAAGCGTAGCTATCACACGGCTAATCCCCTTAATTTTTTCTTTTCATTTCCCTCCATTTGATCTTGACATTCGTACATAAATAAAACACAAAAAATACCCGAAAGGTTGACGCGGAAACAAAAAACAATTTTTGAATTTCCTCCACCTTTAATCAGAACACGCCTTAAAAATTTACCGGTCATGCACACCTTGCCTTATGAGGGTAAATGAAAAAATTCGTGGATAGCGTGCGAGCACCTTTAAGTAAGATGAATGTGCCTTTTTCAGCCACAGAGGCTATTGTAAATGGATGTTTCGCTACATTGTGCCAAAAAAGGCACGTTTGAAGATCAATAGACGTGTTTTTAGACTACAAAGCGGTGGATTTCTAAGGTTGAAGGCCTTTTTAAATAGACTTTTTGAGGTGGTAGACCTCGACATATTTCTACAAGACGAGGTAAACAACTGCCAAAGAACGAGGGAGATGTTTCCGAAATCATAGATCTTATATTAATAAAAAAAAAAATGTTAATTTACTCAGTGTGTACCTACTATAATGTGATAGAGATATTAAGATGAGACGCCAATTAATCGATACTGATATAACCGATTGGTTCAGCCTATAAATGGGTGAACGTTCTTAGGTTCTTGCGAGGAAACGTTGTGTTGGCAGTGGGGGGACTTCAACCCATATTGCCAACCCAATCATTCTTCTTTCGTTTTACAGGGTCGGCAACCTCCGAGTGATACCCCTGCTGTTGCAAGTGTCTATAGGCTACGGTAACAGCTTACCATCAGGTGAGCCGTATGCTTGTTTGTCACCTTAGTGGTATGCAAAAAATATTAGTTCAGAAATGGCTAGGATGATGCAATTGTGGTACAGTGGTTTAATATACGCTTCAACGCAGACATATACTCGTAAAATTACAAAGCAAACCCTTTTTACATTACACAATATCTACCCATCCGTGACAGCCCTAGCAAGACAATAAATTCTGAAGGCAAGACCCATAAACAATGAACGTAGCGAATTCAATAAGAGACCTTACTTGAATACAGTTGGAAACAGGGATGTTATGAAACTGTGTTACCGAAACTATCGGATATCCGAAATCAAAATCTATCCGAAAGCGTAACCGAATCTGTTAAAAAAGGGTTCGAATAATTTCGGATAGGGGCGGAGTCTAAATGAGACACGTTATGACAAGTTTTCGACCGGCTGATCCGACACACTATTTATTTATTTATTTACTTTGAATAAAACGGCTTAAAACCAAATACCCAAAGCGGACAAAATAACAAAATTAAAGTTTAAAATTAAAACTACACTGTATAGCTACAGACATTAATTTGTCTGCGAATAAATCGTAAATCATTTGGGAAGGCTTTTTTTGCTTTAGGAAATTTCAATTCCAATTCATATCCGTAACATCCCTCGTTCGAAGCACGGAGAACACTGGCGTACCAGTCAAATGTATGTATGTGAAGTTTTACGATACCCCGTTTTGTATGTTATGAGTCTGTTTGTCTTTTAGTGATGTTTGAGGATGAGACCTTGTAGAACAAAAGGCGCTTCCAATATTTAACAGAGCATTATTGATAAAATAAGAGCTGTGGTTAGTTATTAGAGCTGTAGATTTTGAAACTGCTTTGTTGCATGACTGCGTGCCGCAAAGGAGGGTTATGTGTTTATCAGTTTATGTATATACCTACATGTATATGGGTGATATTTAATACTTTAACTATAAATCCCCTTTTTTCAATCAAAATATTCGAAATTAGCACCAACAGCAAATTTAGTGTGCAATTCAGTATTTTTACTGAATTGCACACTAAATTTGCTCATCAAAGTGTTATTATATACACTTTCTTGGTTTTCAGATTCGGTATCATTCTGATTCGGTTCTGGCGATTTTCGATGTGTGGTCACAGTTCTAACCTAACCTAACCGATATCTGTATTTTGCTGCTTAATCAGTAATTTTGTCGCTCAATCAGTATTTTTGATGCGCGGTTTATTATATTCCCATGTATATTCATATTTCTTTATTGCATTTCTGTACAATACAGGTGATAAATATAATAAAAAGAAACAATTATGGACCCTGTAGGACGCAGCAAAGAAATTTTTAAATTAAACATTTTGGAGAGAGGAAGAATTCTTCATATTTAACTTCTTTAATTTCTTCGTATGTTTGTCCCTTTGTAGCAATCTACAGACGAAACGCGTCCGTTAATTTTGATGATTCTTACGTCAATCGATTAGCCTTTTATAGCCGCAAGATTAAGGCTAATCGACACACATCACTGTAATCAAAATTCAATATGGCGACCACCAGAGTCACCAGAGTCATACTGTGACAAAGCAAAAAAAACAACAACACAAAACAAATTATGTTAAGTGAGGTATTTGAAAATCATTCGGTTCTATATCTAATCATTAGGTTTCTGACATAATTTTTCATTTCGAATGATCATTTAGGATCTATAACGATTTAAAATTGGTTAGCAACTATGCTCACTGAAATTTTCAAATCTTTTATTTAAGCCGTGATAAATTTCTTATATAATCGGTGAAAAATAATTATCAGAAAGTGTAAAATAAAAAGAATGCCATTGTGTTATGAAATTTTTACATTAAATCCTCAAAACATTGAAACTGTTTCGATTTACTTAGACTCCTCCTTGAAGAGGACCGCTTGTGTTGTTATAAGGAACGCATCAAGTAAACCTTACTTACAGGATAAACGCTCATTTGTCTTGCCTTTGTAGGTGTAAGGCCGTGGATTTTAGATTCGAAACGTAGGTATAAATTAAGATGTCTTTGGGCGTTTCAGACATTGAAAAAACGGGGCGAAAAATTTGTAATGGAAAAAAGGTAGAAGCTTCCTCGTGGCAAAATAATAACTACGGTTATAGAAAGAAAGAAAGAAAGGAAAATATATAATGACACAGACATAGACACGCACACAATGTCAAATAGTTCTAAATGCCAGATCACTGGTAGCTGCTTGCTGCTGTTTTCAACAGGGCCTTTAAAAGTGACATGTCAGGGTTATCAATCTATTCGTAAGGTTAAGCTGCTCTTGCCGCGGGCAATGTATGGATGGATTCTTACATCGAAACCCCTCTGTGGCTTTGAGAGTATGAACACCATTCAGAACGGACCATCGTAAAGCCAGAATCTGTCCATCCTTAGGATATTTACTATCCAGAAATTAGGTTTTGGAGGTAATCAGTTCGTTTAAATTATTGATATTAAGCCGCATCTGGTTAGACTGAAAATCTACCCCAGCATACCTACGAGAGTGTTACACTAAACATAAACCACAGTACTATGAACATGTAGACAGGGCTGGAACATTTTTTCGTGGCCCTGTCTATTCGTTCAATATGATCTGTGAACAAAATGCAAATAGTAAAACTTTTAACTCCAATCGATTCAACGGTTGGTAGAGATTGTACATATTTTCCACGGCGTAGACGATGAAAAATCTAGGTTAAAATTTATTTGACGATGTTGAGATCTTGTTTTAGTTTGGTAACATGATCTTCCAAGCCAACTATATTGGCGTTGGTTCCAGTTTCAGCTAACCAGATGCAACTGAATATCAGTATTTTACATAAAACGACTGCCATATCTTGAGGATAGACTAGTTGTCAGGCTTTTTGGGCTTCTGACTAGCGATTTTAGTGTTCGCATGACAACCGAGAGCGACGGCTTTACGTTTACGTAAATATACCGGCAAACTATGGGTGTACATTAGTGCACCTCTGCCTAATCCTTCGGGAAATACAGGCGAGATGGTATGTTTGCTAAGACTAGAAGTAAACCGCATATATTTGTGAGAAAGCTAGCAGGAAGAATCGATAAAAATTATCGCTCGGTTAAACAGTAAAGGAAAACATAGTGGGGAAATCTGCATGCATTTTTTAATAGCAAATTATCATGGATCTTCCATCACGGGGGAGGTGGCAGGGTATGTAGGATTCGTATCGACTAAAAACCGCCATCACTTGCCCCATAGTGGCTATGGGATCCATTAAATTTGCCACGACCGTGACAGGCTGTCGTCCAACACTCGTTGGACCCCTTCAATCGGCTACTACATGCCTGCAAATCGCAAACCTTCGAAATATTTACGCACAATACGACACAGTACACCATGTATAAATCCTGCAAATGGCCCCCAGTAAACGTGAAGGATGAGAACATCATGTATAATTCCTCGCCCCTTCTCGCATTAATTCATTTGGAGAATTCGCGATATATCTATCCCTTTCACTTTTATACAGTTAGAAAGGGATATCGTGTGATGGAGTACCTGCTTTCTGTCACTGTGACGTCTTTGTTAAAGTTTGTTTTCTACTTACGTCTTACGTAAGGGCTGTATGTGCGAAAGTGAAACTTTAGGATCTGAAGACAAAAAAAACTGTCTCATCTCACCTAAATCGTTTGCAAATGACACACAGGATTAAATAATAACGAAATGAACATTCTGAATTCAAATTTTAATCGTTTCTTAAGAAATTTGACGTTTGTACGCTTCTCGTTAATTCGTAGAGGTTTTATTTATATTTTACATACGAACTTTTTACAAAAACAGTTTTAAAATTCTCTTTGCTTTTCGTTTATAAGATAAGTCTCTATTGTTATAAATTTTAGTGTTGTGACTAACACAACAAGGTAGGACGGCAAATTGCTTAACTTGGCAAGTTACCGCTTCACTGGCTTTCTCTTTTCCGAAGTTATAACCAAAATATCAAGTTTTGTTAAAAAGCCTTGGCTCGTGTCTTAAAAGGATTGAAAAGTTGAAGTCTTTCCTTTTTTAATTATTCAGTAATTTTCATCGATCAAGAAAACTCCTAAATCCATTTAACACTCGAAGAACTTTTCGGAAACAAACACTGGGGAAGACAAAGAGAATGAATTTACTTCACTTTACTGTTTTAGAGCCTCCGTCAAGTACTCCGTAACATAACTTTACAAGGGTGGGTATAGACTAGAGCATTTGCTATGGTAATGGTCGACGCTGTGTTCGATGTAATGCTCACGACAAGTGAACATAATAACATATACCTGTATTATTTCTTAAAAAAAAATTCAATTACTCCCCACTGCCCCCGCGCTCGTGCGTTTGCTTATATATATGTGGTACACCAAAACGCTCGTTGTTTCTTTAAATCAAGTTGTTACAAAATATCGAGCGTCATGTTCGTCTTTTGATTCGAGTAAATTTAAAAACAGCGAATGCTTGATTATCTGTTACAAGTAAATGCTCTAGTCTATACTCACCTTGACAGAAAAAAACAAATATTGACTTGTAAAAGTGTCGTTAAAAGATCTATTTACAGAAATAAATATTATATAACACGATAAGAATATCTTCTAATAAAATATCATTGCGTAATTCACGTAAATATATCATGAATTTCTCAACAATATTTTTGTTGCCATCTAAAATGAGAAGCAGACGAAAGTGACAGTAAAAAATAGGTGTGACAAAGATAAAGGTTTTTATACACCGTTACACAATTTCGGATCGTTTGGCACCTGCGTCGTTTATCAAACTATTGATCCAGTATCCGGATAACTTTGGCTTTTGTGAAGATTATTCATTTGGTCAATTTTGCACGAATACATGAATAGCAAATAACTAACTTATTAAAAGGAAATGATCGAACTTAACTTTATATGACACTAGCTTCTGTTCGCGACTTCGTCCGCGTGGAAAAGTTTCTTTTAATTATCGTTGTAATTTAACTAATAAAACTCTTTTTTTATATAAATTATCGTTAACGTATAAATAATAATACTGTAAAGTTTCATCAAAATCCGTTCAGTAGTTTTAACGTGAAAGTGTAACAAACATACATCCATCCTGACAAATTATATTATATTATTAGTAGGATAGGATAGGATAATTATATAATTATAATAAATAGTAGGACTAGGATAAAAAAAATACAAATATGGGTCATATTTCTATTCTGTTATGTATGGTTTGTTGTGCGTCAGACGGACGAAAAATAAATACTTTTTCTTTCTTTTCTTTCTTTCTATATTCAATAAAGTTCATATAAATAATTCAAAGAAAAACAGGTTCAGCAAACCTAAGAGTCAAACACAAAACGTCTCCTTTCAAAGCCTTGCAGTTTTTTAAACATTCTACTTTTTCTATTCACTTCACTAAAATGAACCTTCAAATCGTACATACAAATTGACTACTATGTATCTTATGAAACGAAAACACAAAAAGACTAGCTCTTTTAAAAAGGTCCTTTTGTACGCCAAAGATCGATTGATTCATAGATTTTAAGCACTGGGGTGACCATTAATCACTGGCCGAGGGACCGTCCTATTTTAGAACATTACTAGCTGATATCTACTGATATCTACCCTTAAGGGAAAACGCGTGAGTGTGTGTACTTGCTGACCCTACCATTTCTAATAAATGGGACTAGTTTGTAACTCGAATACGCTATTTATAAAACCCTTCCAAGTGAAGGCGTATAATTGTGAAGGGTTTCGACTATATGCGGCGAATTCCCAAATAATATCTTGCGCGACAGACTTACGTTTAAATATAGTGTTGCCACGTCTATTAAGTAGAAAGATGCAGTAGTTTTATACCCCGAGTCATTTTCGGCACCTCGGGGGCCGCGGCAAAGGCTAGTTTGCAGATTTGACGAGTGCATTTACGGATTAAATTATTATTTATTTCTCTCTTCTTCAATTTAAGAGCTCAGCTCTTGTCGGTGGAGCAATCGCCACTGTTCTCTATCTTCAGCTTTCCGTTTTACCTCTTGATACGACACGATCCCCACCCTTTCCTTCACTTGTTCCACAAAACTTCGTCTAGGTCTTCCCCTTCCTCGTTTTCCTTCAATTTTACCTTCTAGTATAGTTTTGAAGTAGTCGTCGTGTCGCAGCAAGTGGCCAAACATCTTTCCTCTCCTATTCTCTATGGTTCTTAATAACTGTATTTTCTCATCTACAATTCTTAAGACTTCCTCATTTGTTTTCATTTCCGTCCAAAATTTCCGCACAGATATTGATTTTTATAGATGGATAATTGTACAGACGCCAGCAGTTCAAGCTATACAAAACTGTCAAACTTTCCCAATCGAATATGAACCTTATAGTTTTGTATTAAAGTCGAAAATCTATCAAATAAATTTGACAGATTGGGGTAGCTTGATGTGCTAGCCTCTGTTACTGTAGTATTCACTGCAATCAAATATTGCAGAGAAGAGAGAGAGAGAGAATATTTTTATTTACAATATTAGTCACGCACAGAGGCCCGCGTCGGCTCTGTGCCTACGCTTCGAGCATGCTGTTTTTGAGTATATGATCAGACTATCAAACTTGCAGCGTTTTACAGAAATTTGGCTTGTGCATGTACAGACGCCAGCAGGTCAACCTACCCAAAACTGTCAAATTTTCCCAATTGAATATGAACCTTATATTTTTGTATTAAAGTCGAAAATCTATCAAATAAATTTGACAGATTGTGGTAGCTTGATGTGCTGGCCTCTGTACTTAATAAGCGCGCGGCAGTCTCGCAACGTCTACACGTAGCTTTACACTGGTTTGTAATAAATTTACAGCCTATCTGATGCCACGTCTAAACAAGGTCCTTGTTCTTAATCCTACCTAGATCTAGACGAACGGACTGCGTGAGTTGTTGTCATGAAAATGTTTGTTATCATGCTGAAGGCGTGTTTTCCGGAGTCAAATTTATTTAGTTCAAGAATTGCAGAATAGTCCTAGATGATTGTATCATTAAATTGGTGGCTATTTTTTATAGATACTATGATAAGTACCGGGCAAGCAACAAAAATACAGACGGTAGAAAATAATTCTATAGTTTTTGAGTTTTTGACCATCGAGCGAGACATAACTAGGTATATAAAATATTTGTGGTTCTGAAAGGTTAGTTCTCTATTTTAGAGCTATTTCATTCAGGTGAGAGAGTCAAACACATTCAAGTTAAGATTTAAATTATTTTACAATCCAAAATTAATTTTGATAGAAAAATGCTTAAAGTAAAATCGTTTCATTGGAAGCCCACACGCTCACTCGAAGGTCAGAGCAATTATACAGAGCCAGTAGTGATAATAAACTAGCACATGATAATAGGTTGCTGTTGAATACAACACATAGAAAATAATAGTGTGTCGTGGACATTGAAACAATGGGTGTCAAGGGCGTTTTTAGATAATTAAAGTTAAAGTTTTTGATGTAAAACAACAAATGTTTCTCACGTTTAAAAAAAGTTTTGATTGTTATAAGAAACTTTATCAAAGAGAGCTTTGGCTCGTGCCTAAGTTATTGCTACGCTGATCCACCGAAATGCAAGGTTAAGCTGCGCTAGCCAATCTGTTGATGGGTGGACCAGTTAACACATCAAGCCCCTCTTACGTAGGAGAGTACGTAACGCCGTTAGTCCTGGTTGTCATTACTGATAGTCAGAAGCCCCAAAAGCCTGACTGTTACTCTATTCTCAGGACATCGGTATTGCCAAGCAGTCGCTTTGTGTAGAATACTGATATTCAGCCGCACCTGGTTGGACTGAAAACCGACCCAAAGACATAGAGACCCAAAGACACAGAACCAGCTACGTTTGGGTCTGTGTCTTATTTAATTGCATATCAATGTAAGATGAGTGATAAATTTCTGAATTTAAATTTATTAAAATAACCTCATGTGAATTTGATTTTATTAAAAGAATAATAAAAACACAATAAAAAATCCACAAAGTCCTAATGACTTAAGTAAATAAAATTTGTCTCTCCAAAATCATGGTTATCTTACAAATATCCCTCTTACTCCAGACACGTCCCCTCTTGACGGATTCGCATCCAATTACCAAGACAATTTACAATGGAGGGCTCCTCCATTTGTACGCTGCCCAATTTAGCCAAGGATTGCATGTACCTACGTGTAGAATTACTAGAAAATGTTCAGCTTTTTGAATTAAAAACATCGTGATTTTTTTAAATTTGTGAGCCCATGTGTAGGTATTATGGTATTACTTTATGTGGAATTGAAATGCTTGTGTTTGTAGAGACTACCACCTCAGTCGCAGAGGGTTAAGTTGTATTCAATTAAATCATTTAAATATAAAAAGTAAAACCGTATTTAGCATTAATTTTGTTTGAGTGTACGTAATTATGTATGTATGGTTGTTAAACTCCCTCTGATATGGTTGAGCTAGACATTGACTGATGAATGCATGCCGTCGGCTGGGATTGGTCTACTCAAAGCCGCTGTGGCTCTTTCTTCAAAAGGCCATTTCAGACATTGCCCTATATTGTGACACACATATTTGATATTATTATGCCTGGACTTTAATCTTTTAAGTCCAGACATAATAATTTCCATGATTCTCTGAGTTTGTTTTGGTGTTTCTTCTCAGAGGTCGACAGGAAAATGCCTGCGCCATCTAGCATTAAAAAATCTCATCAGCAAGATAAAGTAAAAGTCTCTTTGAAAGTAGTATAATTTACAGAAATAAATGTATTATTTCATTTCATTTCATGTGTTCACAACAGAGGGTCGGACTCCCATTAAATTCATTATTATCAACCCATATACTGTTCCACTGCTGGTCTCATCTCTCCTCTCATGAGGAGTATTTCACCACGCTGGCCTAGTGCGAGTTCGCAGACTTCACACGCCGTCGAGAAAATCTCTAAGGCATTCGGGTTTCTGCACGATGTTTTCCTTTACCGTTTAGTGAGTGATGATTAATTTATTATACGCACATGAATTCGAAAAGTCAGAGGTGCGTGCATTCCACAGACGTACGATCACAATAGACCGACTGCGGTCGCAGTGATACTTAAGCCGCTATATAATAATAAAAAAAAAATTCCACAGACGTAAGAAGCTATCAATGGTTTAGTTTCCACCAAATTTTTTTTATTTATTTATTCACCTTTCTGAATTATATTATGCATTTTCCATACTAAGATTTTAAAATGATTTTAGCGAAGGAACAAAAAAAAAAGGAATTTGAAGGTAAATTTCGAGCTGGCGGGTTGGACTCGCAGTGGCTTAGTTGTGCATAGAGTCTGGTGTATCTAACCAGAAGACGCAGTTACGAATCCTGCCCGCGGTTGAATTTTTAAATATAGACTTCTTTTTTCAAAGTTGGCTTAGAAAAGGCTGCCAGTACAATTAAAAAAAAGGTATTAACGAACAAACGTGATGGCGCTATAAAAAGGTTGATCAACATCCGAATACGGCTTGAACGTGACTTTTTTATTCATTTTTTTTTATATTTTATGACAGTTCTTTTATTAGGCCTATTCGTCGATTAAATTTGCCATAAAAATTATATAATCTTTTATGAGTGCCGTTAAAAAGTCGAGCTGGGGAGAATCACAGTAGAATCGAGGGATTAAATTTAAATTTCATATTATTTTTATGTAGGCTGTAGTATTTTTTTACGGTTTTGTAAGAAAAGGTTGCCAAGAAATGGTGTTGATGGTAATGACACCTCATTTTAGTGTCCTATTCTTATTTTATCAATAGCCTCATTAGTCTAGTGGTTATTAGCGCGACTGCTACACTAGAGGCCTTGGGTTCGATTCCCAGATCACACAAAGTGTAATTTGGAGTTTTTTTTTGAGGATGTACTGTGGCCAGCACATCAAGCTACCAGAATCTGTAAAATTTCTTTAATTGATTTTCAACTCTAACACAAAATTATAAAGTTCATATTCAATTGGGAAAATTTGACAGTTTTGGATAGCTTGACCTGCTGGCGTCTGTACTTCAAAACAATCCAATAAGTGAAATATCAGAACATATTGATTTTCTACTAAATACTAAGTCTCCATTACTTTTTACTTCTGGCAACAAAATATTTCACTTAAAGAGCTCCCCAGAGCTGGCAGAAATATTACTACTTCGCAGGTAACATCACGAAAAATTCTGTTAAAACTGTTCCACGCTATATTATGGCGGCGATAAAGCGATTATTATCCCACGCGTGCTGTAAAAGTTTAGTACTACCGTCATTTTTGTGTGAAAAGTTATAAAGCTACCTATAAGAACCAAATGACAGGTGATAAAAATTTGGTCTTGAATTTTCTAGGTTATTTAACCTGGGCCTATACTGCAACGCGTTATCGCGATAATTTGTAGTTGTTGGAAAGAGATACCGCTCTACGTATTAAATAGCGCGATCCCTTTCTCACAACATAAAGTTTAAAGTGTTTGTTTAGTTATTCATAGAGACAAGTAATAGTCTTTACAAAAAAATGTAAGCATGTCATCATTCTTTCAAAACAGCTCGACCGATTGATCTGTTTTTTTTTTATTGTTGTATGAAATTCATAAGGTTTGTATGAAAAACAAAATTGAGAAATACGAGACCAATGCGGGGCACAGCTAGTATATGATATTGACGAGGCGATACTAAAATATTGAATACATTTATAAATACATTTAGTAAAACCAAACCCTTTTTACACAAGGAATTACAAGCAAGATTAAAGGAAGAGCACATTGTATGACAATGCAGGGGCACCAACCCTACATAATGAAGAAAACTACTGCAATAAATATCGTTCTGTATTTGAATTTTGAAAAACTCGCAGATTCTATACCGAATAGCTTTCTAAAAAAGTTCTTATTCATCTTAATACCAAAATATTTTAGCATGCTAATCTCACGCTCGAGCTCCACCCGAGAATTCCAATTAATTCTATTGAATTTCGTATAATACTGCCGGCATTATTTAAAACTAAACTCATTTCGGCAATACCTGTGCTTCGTACCGTCAGCAAAAACGCTAGTCATTAGGTGACCGTGCATTTTATTCGGTGGAGGTCGTTGTACAAAAATGGCGGATAAATTTAAGATCATTAACAATAGCTTTTAGGGAATGGCTTTTAGTATGCAGATTAAGTTGAAATATTGTTCATGTTAATCTATTATTTGGACAACGTTGAAGGGGAGACATCTTTAAAAAAAAAATAACGACTAAGACATTGAATTTTGAAAGTAAATGGATTTTTCAACGATCATTCTATGAACCACGAACCCATTTACCATTGATGCCCCACTATGGGTACGGGTCACCTTTCAAAATGAGTGAGTTTAGGCAGTAGACCAATTACACAAACTTTTCAATGTTTTGTTGTCTTCTCACGATGTTTTTCTGCACATTCACCGATATTTTAAATACGGCCACGGAACACTATTAAAGTTTAACTGATTTTGATAGTTTTAAAGCAGTAAAACAAATCTTTTTTAAACTTACCAAGTGTATTCAGATGTATATAAATAAGTAACATGATTTACCTGTAACAAAAATAATTATATTAACACGAGGACACAGATAAATATAACAGCTAAAAATCAGTGAACATACATAAAAAACAAAATACAGTGGAATATAGATGCTCCTCCATTTTTGAAGTCGGTTAAAAAAATTTGGTGAGGTAGTGGTGATACGCAAGCGTTGCTAAAGTAAAAAATTAAAAAAAACATATTATTGACTACTCGTGACCAAGCAAACATTTTGTACGAAAAGAAATCGAAATTATGCATAGACACAGATAATTATAACTTCAGTATGTGACAAGCAATATAAACTTTGCAAGAAACCCTACTGAAACTCCTTTGAATAGTGCGTAAATATGAGCTCCAATAACCACATTCTTCATCAACCCATATACTGTCCCACTGCTGGGCACGGGTCTCCTCTCACATGATTCTTTAGCACACCCAATAGCTTTATTATTTCGGAAGTCTTTGGCCGAGTGCGTCGGTCCCTCCCTGTGGAAAACAGCTCACATAGTGCCAGTGCATAAGAAAGGGCCCAAGGTGGATATAAAAAATTATCGTCCAATATCTATCCTTAACACTCTTAGCAAAGTTTTGGAGAAATTAATCTATAATAGTATGTATCTAATTATCTCAATCGGTATAGGCCAGAATCAACACGGGTTTGTTAGGAGACGGTCCACAGCATCTAATTTAGCCACGTTTTGTAACTATGTCTTGCATAATATGGAAGCCGGTGGTCAAGTTGACGTGATCTACACGGATTTCGAAAAAACGTTCGATCGTGTGGATCAGGACATCCTGCTCTCAAAGCTACATAAACTTGGGATCCATGGTGATTTACTGAGATGGGTTAGTTCATATCTATCGAACCGATCACAAGCTGTAGTCATGGGAGGTTTTAAATCTGACTTCGTAAATATCCTCTCCGGTGTTCCTCAGGGATCTTTACTGGGTCCTCTTTTTTACTGCGCTGTATGACATTCAGTCGTGTTTCAAATCAGCGAAACATCTCATGTACACCGATGACATGAAAATATACATAAGTGTAAAGTCCAGACTTGACTGTGAACGGATACAGCGTGATCTGGATGCATTATACGGATATAATCGACATAAAAATAATTACTGTCGATGTCTCAAAATGTCAGTGCATTAGCTTTAGCCGTTCCAAACATCCTAATAAATATCTTTATGGATTTAATAATAATGCCATCGAAAGGGTTGATGTAGTCAGAGATCTTGGTGTAATGTTAGATTCCAAATTGCTCTTTAACCATCATATTGATAACATCATCAATAGAGCTTCTCGTAACCTTGGTTTTGTGATGCGTACTTGTAAGCCTTTGAGGAATTGTCACAGTCTAAAGATTATATATTTTGCATATGTGCGTAGTATTTTGGAGTACTGTAGTCCAATCTGGTCACCCCAATACGAGGTATATAACAAAAGAATAGAAAGTCTACAGAAAAAGTTTATAAAATTTCTAAATTACAAATCTCAAAAACGTCATGATTCCTGTACCCAAGACTGCAAACAGTATAATATCCTTCCTCTTGTGGTTAGGCGTAGGATGTTGGATATACTTCTGCTCTTTGATATCCTTTGTGGTCGTTTGGACAGCAGTGATCTGTTATCATGTATACATTTCTGTACTCCAAAAACACGTACCAGACATACTAAATTATTTAGTATGTCTGGATACCGCACCAAATACGGGAGTAATGCTGTTAGGAGCCGATTGCCTCGTATCTACTCGTTGAGTTTTGAAAATGTCGATATATTTCATTTATCCAAACAATCATTCCGGAGACAGGTCAAACAGATATTGTTTAATGAATTGTCTAATGAATAAATTGTGTTATAACTCATTCTTTATCTAACTCATTCTTTATTTCTTACTAAGCGCGTCCTTAATTGTTTACAGATTTCATAATCTTTTGTTTTTCCCTTTATTTCAATATCCATGTTATAAACATACTTGTAACTTTGATGTGTAGGTAAATGTGAATTATAATAATTGTTCGCTACTTTCTAGTTGATCTATCTTTATCAATGACGTGAAACTCTGTAATTGGCTAAGAGACAATTGTCATCATCTCTCTATCAGTATACATAATTATGCTCTTTCAAATATGTTAGTAACATTACCCACTACAACGATATTGGGCTGTTCATTGATAGTGAAGTGAACATTTAGAACTCATGTAAATGTTAAAATAGCTGTTGAGTTTCCTTAATAAATAAATAATGAGATTACAATAACCACACTATGACTTTTTTATTTAAAGAAAACACAACCGCTTTGCATTACATGCTTATACAATATACACATTTCAAAACCCTATACACAGATAGGGGAAAAAATTACACTCGAAATGGCTACATAAGGATTAAATAACGACTTTTTTGCTGATGGTACTGTCCAACAATCCGTGTCGACCGAGCACTGAACTAATGATCTGCTGCGGATTCACCTTTAAGAGTAAACGTGGGCGTTGAAAATAAACTTTGCGAAATCACCAAGTCCTACACAGACAATTATTTGAAAGCTTACAAAGGTATCCTCAGGTAGCCTTTACAGGATTACTAAGCGCGTTTACATACCCTTTTCTCAACTATTTAATGAAAATGATGCGGGTTAAACTATTTAGGAACAAAAGAAAACCGACTTTAAAAATGTTGTAGTATAAGTTTTTTTTTTAAATTCACAATACAAATTCAATATAACTAGCTTATGCCCGCGACTTCGTCCGCGTAGAAAAGTCACTTTTAATTATCGTTGTAATTTGGCAAAATAACTCAAAATCGTTATAAATTATAGCCTATATGTTATTCTAATGTATAAACAATGATACTGTAAAGTTTCATCAAATTTCGTTCAGTAGTTTTAGCGTGAAAGAGTAACAAATATCCATCCATCCATCCGCACAAACTTTCACATTTATAATATTAGTAGTTAGTAGGACTAACTTGAAAAAAAATAAAAAAAAATATAATGAAAAATGTTTATTTATCACAAAAATAATTTTACAAAATGTTGATATGATCTCTATGCGTTGTTTTTTACAATACATACTGGAACTGATTCCCAAACTAGGCTAGTGCCTGTATTTTGGGAGACAGAGCACGGTCAAAAATATACAGCAGTAGACGCAGTAAACAGACGTGGTTATTCAATTTCCTATTATAATTATTATCTAAAAATTATTATTGTATTATTATTAATGTATTATTATTAATTGTAATAATATAATCATTATTATTGATATTTATCTAAAAAATACATTTTATATTATGCAAGAGTGTGTGGGATGTAGTGCGTGTGTGTGTGCATGTGTAAGTAGTGCGTGTGTGTGTGCGTGTGTATGTGTGTGTGTGTGTGTGTGTGTGTGCCGTGATGTGTTAGCATGTGCGTAATATATGAGTGAGTGACAATGATTATTCTAAGATCCTTAGAATGCCTTTAGCTTTAAGAACCTTTAGCTGCCTCGTAGTCTAGGTTCAGAAGCCAAGTGATGGCTTTCTTTTTTACCATTTGGTTATTTAGTCCCACAATGTTTTCTCTGATGTTTAAAGTATTATAAAGTTTATATCCCATGTTCTTGAATTGGCGTCTAGCAAAGGCGGTACGGCAACGAGCTTTGGGGCAGACTGGTTTCTTACTGCGAATTGAAAGCAAACTTGAAAGTATTATAGTAGTCAAAAAAGCTATATTACTGTAATTGAATGTGGTGTTTACCTGATCGAATTATGCACGCTTGTTTGTATATTGTTTTTAGTATGTATATTTGTGTTAATCGAATTATTATTTATTATGTTGGTGAACCTAATCAATAAATAAACAAATTATTAATAATATATTAGATAAAAAAGAACCTTCGAAATTGAAGAATACATTGGGTCACACACAAATAAAATGAAGTCTTATTAAAATAGGAATAATATGTTGTCAAAAAAATGCATACCATTTTGTTGCCAACTGTACTTTTTCATCATACAAAGTAACACTAAAAAAAACCAAGGCAATCAAAACATATTCCACATGGACTGGATATAAAATTCAATCGCATTACATACACTTGTACTTCTTATGCACCTATTCCCCTCGTGTTTTCTAGTAATTTCGTTTCGTAACTACGTCAGGCTGAGTTACCACAAAGCGTTTCCCATCAGTGAAATGAGTACTCAATGTAATGAAAATGTTAACAAGACGTACTTTGTTGTTTCTGTACTCCTGGTACGTCAAGTGATGTATTTATTCAGTTAATGATGAATTTTACATGTCCTTTAGTTACAAGAAGCTTCTTAGGTATGTGGATTATGTAAAATCATTTTTCCTGAGGATACATATATTTTTTATTAATACTACATACTAATGTGCTAAAAACAAGCATACGGCCCACCTGATGGTGAGCGGTTACCGTAGCCTATAGACGCTTGTAACACCAGCGGTATCACTGGCGCGTTACCGACACTGTTCCTCTGCCAGCCCTCTTCCAGCCTCCCTAAACGGTCCGGGGGCGGCAGACCCGGGGAACGTCTGTCGCTCCCCCTCAAGGACCCGAGACGGTGGCGCGTTGTGTTCCACGCGCGCCTCGCCATGACGACGGGGGGGAGTCTACGCCTCACTCCCCCCCTAGAAACTCAAAGACGGGGCCCGCTGCGGCGGGCCATCACCAGTCGGGGGCCGCGGAAGAATGCTCTGTTCCCGTAGCCCCCGACGCAGCAGGTGCGAGAAGGAACACCGTGTGGTTTTTAGTCGGTAGGTCACCCACTCTGGGTGGAGTCCGACACGCCCCGCCGCCTCCCCGGGCGGAGGAAGTCCATGATGGATTTTCCACACGTTAAGCAAAAAAAAAAAAAAGCCTATAGCCGCTTGCAACACCAGGGCTATCACTTGCGCGTTGCCGACCCTGTAAAACGAAATAGTAATAGTTTGGTTGGCAATATGGGTCAAAGTCCCCCCACTGCCAACACAACATTTCCTGGAGCACTGGCAAGCTAGCTCACTGTAAGAAACAATACAACTCAAAACATTGTTATTTCACTTCGATTTTCTGCAAGACTCCCACTATGTCCTAACTCTCTTAAAGTCCTAGTCTCTTAATTATACTGGTTGCCAGGCTTTTTGGGTTTCTGAGTATCGATTATCATAGATATTCGTATGACAACCGGGTCCGACGTCTTTACATGCTCTCCGAGGCACGTAAAGGTATCCGAAGACTGATCGTGGCTAGCGTAGCTTAACTTAATCGTATTGACTGCAGATGGAAAGGGAAGTGTAAAAGAAAAGATTTTTCAATGCCTTGGGAATGTAGGTCGATTACATAGTAACATGTAAATAAGATAAACCTTCCAACGGCACTTCATCTGAAAATAAAAATATATTTCGCCCAGAAAAAATAGGACTTTTGAAGTGCGTTTTTGTTTAGCCAAGGGTTCCGTAGTCAAGACGAGTAATTCAATACACGACATCTTGTCTGTTTCCCGTGGGGAAAAAAAAAACAAGGTGACGTCACAGGGCTTGGAAGGGCTAATAGGTATTTTCGTTTACTTCCGCGTTTAAAAGGAAATAAGCACAGGCTCTGAAATAGTGGCAAAAGCAAAGGTAGGCCTATTCTCAGCAGTGAGTGGATTCAAATTGTGGACATAGATGTTTTTATTTGTCAGCATAACATAACATACCATCACGCCTGTATTCCCCGAAGGGTTACGTAGAGGACGGTGTACTAATGTACACCCACAGTTCGCAGATAAGACTGGGGAGTGAAAAATGTTTTAATGATAAATGATATTTATTTCTGCAAATAGATCTTTTAAAGACACGTCAAGTTAAGAGAGGTAGGGCATAGTGGGAGTAATTCCACTCAAATTAGAGCTGCCTGACTGGGGAAGTACTTCCACCTTGCAGAAAATCGAAGTGAAATAACTCTGCTTTGAGTAATTTTGTGTTCCTTACGGTGAGCAAGGCTGCGAGTGCTCCGCGAGGTTACGTGTTGGCAGTAGCGGGTACTTTGACCCTTATACTGCCAACCTAACAATTTTTTTCCTTTTTTGTTTTACAGGGTCACGCAAACCGAACGCGTAACTAATACCCTTAGTGTTACAAGCGTCCGCTTACCATAACAAGTGGCGTAAGGTAGTGTCTGCCTATCTCCTTAAAAAAAAGTTACGTATCGACTGCCTCATTACATTAGAGGTTTGATTCCTAGGTCGAGAAAAGTGTTACTGGGTTTTTCTATGAAATTCTCAGTAGCAGTTCGGAGTTTGGATTTGTGCCCGCTAAAATGGCAATAGTCTTGCCCCTATCTTTATAATATATGTCCTATTACATGGGACTTAAACATACTGATGAATTATAATAACATTAATACAACTCTGCCATACTTCGGGGAATTTAGACGTAAGGTATGTATGTCAAAACCAGCGCTGTCTGTGTTGCATCTCCGCAACAATATGCTGAGCTTTGATCTTTTTTCGCTCACGCGATGTATACCCCTCTCTTATAATATTAAACTTAAGGCTTCTTTTAATTTATAAATCTTATTTAATAATTGTATTTATTTTTGTTTGTATATAAATAAAATGTTGTTTGCTTGGTTTTGCTACGACACTGATTTTTGTGAGTTTTGGCGGGAATCGGTTTCGGTGATACCAGTATTAGTTTTTATAATTATTATTTTTTCAGGATAGTTTGATTGAACTGTCTCATTAGTAATAGTGGTAGTATGTATACGCGATAAAGCTATGAAATCCTTAAAAAGTTTGTTTAAGTCTAACTAGCTTTTGCCCGCGATGCCCGCATTTGGGGTGTTGGTAAACCATATCCCTTAACCACTATTACACAGCACCATCTAGTCCCAAACTAAGCAGAGCTTGTACTATGGATACTAAACAATGGATAAAATACTTATCTACTACTTTTTTATGTAAAATATACTTATAATACTTAAGAAACACCATACATATAAAGTTTACTTTTTCTATTTCTTATTATGTTGGCACTTGGTTGCCAATTTAGTGTCTAAATTGACATGTTGGCCTTTGGCCCACTAATAATTGTCATGCGTCGTATTGAGCGAAAATAAATACTTTTTCTTTCTTTCTTCTGTCACATAAATAAGGCTTCGCAAAAACATCTCAGGATCCTTAAAATAGCGACAGAATTTTTCATCTCGGTTTTTACAATTTTATTGTAAGTATCGCCCGGAGCCACTATTCTTTGCCTTATTTTCAACACTCTCTCAGCTAAGTAGACGTCAAGTAAGACCTACTTTTACAATGTTTTCAGTGTTTCTTTGTTAAGTTTTTGTTTAAGTGCTATTCTTCTCTCTTCGTTGACAACGGATACTTGGTTTTAATTACAATTGAGTTGTTCTTAAGCAAATAGCTGCGGAATTTGGAATTTTGAGGAACTTAACTGTACCTACTTACATATATTTTTGAGGAAAAACAACAAAATCACATACCATAACGCCTTTACCTCCGAAGCGTTAGGCAGAGGTGTATAGCTGTACCACCATAATCCGCTGGTAGGTATGTTTTAAGTCCCATTCATAAATTCAAATTCTGAGTTACAGCTGAGAATTTCATAGAAATTTTTCAACAATCAAACAATCAATTTTACTAAGCGACCTCTTTTTTGATTTTTTTATAATTCGGACCGTGCCATCACTATACAAAGAGGCAGTAATAAGCTGTACAATTTAATTATATTAGATTAGCTGTCCCACGCAGTGTAATACACCTTTTTTCCTCTTTACTCGGCTCCTAAGTCGTAGCGTGATGTTATTAGCCTATAACCTTTCTCAATAAATGAACTATTCAACACAAGAATACTTTGAAATAAAACTACTTTTTACGGATTTTATCGCAACATATTGATATTAATAATTAAATCCGTAAAAAGTAGTTTAACATATTGATTTCTTTGAAATAAAACTACTTTTTACGGATTTTATCGCGTATATTATTAATCCCGACGTTTCGGACCCTTTACATCAATATTGATTTAAATCAATATTAATTTCTGACATTTTCGCGTATAATTATTATACATTGAAATAAAACTACTTTTTACTGATTTTATCGCAACATATTGACATTATTAATCCCGACGTTTCGGACCCTTTACATTAAATAATAATAATGAGTTTATTTATCTCCACAAATTAATTACACACATATTTGTTATTATTCTATGTCTGGACTTCAAAAGACTGTGATTCTCTGAGTTTGTTTCGGCGTTTCTTCTCAGAGGTCGTCAGTTAAGAAATGCCGGAGCCATCTAGCTTAAAAAAAATGTTAAATATTGACTTGTAAAAGTGTCTTTAAAAGATCTATTTACAGAAATAAATATCATTTATCATTTATAAATGTGAGTTTGTGAGGACGAATGGATGGATTGATGTTTTTTACACTTTCACGCTAAAACTACTGAACGGGTTTTGATGAAACTTTACAGTATGATTATTCATCAGAATAACATATAGGCTAATTAAAAGTAACTTTACCATGCGGACGAAGTCGGGGCAGTAGCTAGTATATTATATGCCAACGTTTAATTGCTCAAAAGTTCAACATTAACATTTATGATAAACACACAACCCATTTTCGTTAATACAAAACCAACACATGCATGAAATATTCAAACTGTCGAGATTCTATCCACAATATCCGACATTTTATAGCAATTGAATCGATTTTAAACGAACTACATATCCGCACGCTTGCCATTAAATCGATTCTAAATTGCACGCGAACATAGTCGCTACAAAATCGATATTTACTACAGTTTAAAATTGGTAGTAGTAATATTGGTATCCAAGTAATGGGTTAGACTAAGTATTATGTGATCCGCCCGCTTTATTTTACTAAGCACGTTTAAAGTGCATAGGTTCCCACACACCATCACCCCTGTATTCCCCGAAGGGTTAGGCAGAGGTGTACTGATGTACACCCACATTTCGCCACATTTCGCCACACCCACATTTCGCGTATGTTTAGGTCCCATGTAATAGGGGGCGAGCCTATTACCATTAACCGGACACAAATCCAGACTCCGAACTGCTACTGAGAATTTCATAGAAAAACCCAATAACACTTTGCTCGACCTGGGGATCGAACCTAGGATCTCTAGCGTAGCTCTAGTCACGCTTAGGACTACCTACTAGAATAATGAAGGAGTCTTCAGTTCCCACACTCAATAATAATTAATTCGTTTATTGCACTCAACAATGCTAGCAGTTGTTATGCAGTATATGGTGTCAATTATTGACCCTATATTTTTTTTACATAAATTTCGTAAAAATTGGCAAGGGGATAGATTGACGACGTCTGTAGTCTTGTGGTTCGAGTATCGGACTGCTGATCACGGGGTCGTGGGTTCGGTTCCCACAGGACACAAATATTGATACGAATGTTTGTGTTTGTCTGGGTGTTTATTATGTATTATTTTTATGTATTTTATGTATTTACAAATGTAGAAGAAAGTACCTATAGTACAAGCTCTGCTTAGTTTGGGACTAGATGGTGCTGTGTAATAGTGGTTAAGGGATATGGTTTACCAACACCCCAAATGCGGGCATCGCGGGCAAAAGCTAGTTAGGCTTAAACTAACTTTTTAAGGATTTCATAGCTTTATCGCGAATACATACTACCACTATTACTAATGAGACAGTTCAATCAAACTATCCTGAAAAAAAAAAAAAAAAAACTAATACTGGTATCACCGAAACCGATTCCCGCCAAAACTCACAAAAATCAGTGTCGTAGCAAAACCAAGCAAACAACATAACGATGTAGATAGTTGAAATGTTGCCAACATAACCGCGGGCAATATTCGCCCCTTTTATTTGCCATGGCGACACGTTGTCTGGCCTAAAGTTTGGTGTTTTTGTGCCATTGTTTCAGGCTGGATGTATCACGTTTTGTAGTTCTGAGGGTAGTCAGTTGTAAATTTATTGTGTTGTAAAATATAGTGCGCTGGTTTTAGTGTTCGTGTTTATATGCCTAATAGCGTCCCGTCTCGGCTTCGCACGCTTATTAGCTATAGCGTACTAGCTCTTGGAGGCTTTTTGAGACGAGCCTATGACCTTCCTCAAGGTCTAATCTATCTATGTACCAAATTTCATCAAAATTGGTTCAGTGGTTTAGGCGTGAAAGCTGACAGATAGAAAGAAAGTAGCTCTGTCTTTATGTCTGTTACAGATACACAGACAGAATTACTTTCGCTTTTGTAATAAATATTAGTAAAGAAGAAGGGATTATATGTAAAAGAAGGTTACGTATAATCCTTACATCGTAGATATCTGTTTATAAATTAAAAAATATAATAAGTATGATTTTATTTAGCAAACGTTATAGACACTAGGTCACACTAGGTCAGCGTGGCGCACTATAGTCCCTCTCAATCTGAGAGGAGACCCGTGCCCAGCAGTGGGACAGTTTACTTATTTCTTTCTTTTCTTTTGTTTTCTGGACATTTCACACAGCACGATCTAGTCCCAAACTAAGCAGAGCTTGTATTATGGGTACTAGACAATGGATATAATACTTACATACTTTGTTTTTTTTTTTGTAAATACATACTTATAATTCATAAGAAACAGACAACCAGACAAACACAACCACCTAATCAACACATCACATAAATATACTAGACCACAGACATTGTCATGGGTTGATGATGATATTTTTACTAAATCCCTACTAATATTATAAATGCGAAAGTAACTCTGTCTGTCTGTTACGCTTTCACGTCTAAATCACTGAACTGATTTTAATGAAATTTGGTACAGAGATAGAGTTGACCTTGAGAAAGAACATAGGATAGTTTTTATCTCGGACTTTTGAAGAGTTCTCTTGGAAACGCGATATAACCGAACTCGACGCGGGCGAAGCCGCGGGCGGAAAACTATTTATAATATAAAGATATTATGAATTTAATCTGAGGTGGGCTTTAATAACCGTGGCACGGTTTATTTTATTTCGTTTCAAAGTTCATTTCATCGGAGGATTATAGCAAGGATGTCTGAGCTTTATAGAAATATTTCTTTGCAAAAAGAAAATAAATATAGGTACTTAGTTCTTTATAAAACGCCCACTCTACCGCCTACACCGCAATATTACAATCTTAATACTTTATTTCTTAGGTATCTAGTCTATACCACCCTATAATATTATATAATATCTTTTTGAATTTTCCAAGTTATTTTAGCGAAGGAAATATTCAACTGCCGGCAGCATTCGAACCTCCATCTTCTGGTTTAATACACCAGACGCTATGACCACTAATCCACCGAGAGATTGAAGAAGATGTAGGTATGAATCCTACCCGTTGTCGAATTTTTCCTTCGTTAAAATAACTTGGAAAATGCAAAAAAAAAAGAAATACAAAATGATATTATATAATATTATAGGGTAAGCGTATAGTAAAGAGTAGGTAACGGTCACCCATCCACAAATTCACCTCGGTTACCGCAGCTTAACCTTGCAGATCGGTTAATCAGGTTAGTTATTACTTAACCAGTGCTTTTATACAATAGAAGAGTTTATGCGACATAAAACTAACGAATGTGACTTTTTGTAAAATTTTAAATAATGTAATGTAGTGACAATACAAATATGCTAAATAATAAGATAACTTGACATTTTGTAAGTAATAATAAATGCTATGCTGAGACCCATGGGCTCAAATATAATGCACTGAAGAGTGAATTTATGATATTTAAATCAGGCAACAAATGCTATAGCACTATACCTCCAGTTAGGCTTTGCGGCAGACCTCTTAAAAGAGTTGCAAGTTTTAAGTATTTGGGTCACTGGGTCTCAGACGACTTGAAAGATAACGCTGATATAGCGGGAGCGCAGGTCGCTGGCTGTTCGATGTGGGATGTTGGCCCACAGGTTCGCACGTTGTACAACTCAGGTTAAGGTGACACTTTTCAAAGCCTACTGTCAATCCTTTCACACGTGCAGCCTGTGGGTGGACTTCACGCAGAGGGCATACAGTAGCCTGCGCATACAATACAACAACACGTTCCGGGTGTTGATGGGGCTGCCGCGTTTTTGTAGCGCGTCCGGCATGTTTGCCGACGCGGAAGTGGATAGTTTTTCGGCCATTATGCGCAAGAGATGCGCATCTCTTCTACGCCGTGTTCGCGACAGCCCCAACACCATTCTCGGAACATTAGGTGATAGGTGGGACTCTCCGATCTTGGGGAGGTGGATACGACTGCATGCAGTCAAGTAGACAATCCCCAGGATCGGCCTCACTCGCAGTTTAGATTAATTAATGTTACTAACACTAGTTTGTAAGTTTCTATTGCTACTAACAAATATGGATGTCATTCCGAAATAAATGTTTATTATTATTATTATCTCCTTTATTTGTCTATAAACTTACTAATTACATTTTTAAATATTTTTATAAAATAAAAAAAGACAAAAACATTTAAAAATATAAAAAATAGAGGCCCACTGGTATCGGGAGCAGGGTCCAAGCTACCGGTGGTTAGGGCCCCAGAGAAAGGAACCTCCTCACAATACGTGCCGTATCAAGGAGTACTGCCTTCTGAATCAGGCCCTTAACCCAGCCACCCAGCTCGAGCCTCCTGAGGTGTTGGTCGAGGCTCTTGGCGATAAGTCCATTGACCGTAACGACTATCGGCACAATGATGGCCGAGTCCACATCCCACATGGCGACCACCTCGTGAGCTAAGTTGAGATATTTTAACTGTTTCTCTTTCTCAGCCTTCACGAGGTTCTCGTCATGCGGGATGGTGACATCGATAATCATTGTGCGGCGCGCTGATCGATCTATTACCACTATATCAGGCTTATTGGCTACAATAGTCCTGTCAGTGATAACAGATCGATCCCAGTACAACGTGACATGGTCATTCTCGAGAACTGGGTCGGGCGCATACCTGTAATACGGTACCTCAGAATCCACAAGGCCGTATTTTAAAGCAAGTTGCTGGTGGATAATCCTGGCCACTTGGTTATGCCTGTGCAAATATTCGCCGTTAGCCAGACGAGAACACCCAGAAGTAATATGCCTGATAGACTCACCGGGACAATGGCATGCCCGACATATGTCGATCGTCCCGTCTTTCATGATATACTTCCGGTAGTTGTTCGTCAGTATAACTTCATCCATAATTGCACAGACAAAACCTTCGGTTTCCCCAAAGAGGTCACCGAAACGCAGCCAGGCTACGGACGCTACTTGGTCTACATCGGGCCCATGTAGGGCCCGGAAAAAGCGTCCGTGAAGCTCTTTGCTCTGCCATACTTCCTTGCGGTCGTTGGTACTAAGCACCACGGGTTTGCGCCAGTTCTCTTTAGCCAAAGATAGCGGGGTGAGTCCATTGTCCACTGCGACCACATCTCGGTGCATAACCACGTCAGCCTTGAGAAAATATTCTCTGAGACTGCACACCTCGCGGTTGTGGAGGGTCTTAGCATTCAAAAAACCTCGACCCCCGCATTTCCTTGGGATGTACAGCCTCATGACAGACGAACGTGGGTGATGCATCCGGTTTGCGGTCAACAGCGACCGGACTCTCCTATCTAAGGCGTCCAACTCCGTCTGGGTCCACTTGAGTATGCCAAAGGAGTACATCAGGACCGGCATGACCCAACCGTTAAAGGCGCGCACCTTGTTGCCGCCTGACAGAGAACTATTAAGTACCTTTTTCAGGCGGCCGAAGAAGCGCTCCTGTAACGCTTGTTTCATGTCAGTCACGTTAATGCCTAACCCTTCTGACATACCCAGGTATTTGTAGGTATCAGTTGCGGAGAGTGATCTCAGGTTTATAGAATCTGAGAGTTGTAGTCCCTCAGATTCCACAACCCCGCCCCGCCTTACATGCATGACCGCACATTTATCTACACCAAATTCCATCCTGATGGAATTACTAAAAGTTTCAGTTGCCTTTAGTAACTCCATCAGTTGCAATTTGGTGGAGGCAAACAGTTTTAAATCATCCATATAAAGCAGGTGGGATATTACCTGACTCCCTCTCCGCAACGGATAGCCCAGCCCTGTACCCTCCAGCAGGGTGCTGAGGGGGTTCAGGGCTAAACAAAACCACAGTGGACTCAGACTGTCGCCCTGGAATATTCCCCGCTTAATCTTAATAGGTTCGTCGTTCCCCTGAATTTGCCTACATCCTGGATAGCGAAGGACAGTTCTCCACTGCCCCATACATGACACCAGGAAGGTGCGTAAAGTTGTATCTATTTTATACAACTCCAGCACCTTCATGAGCCATGTATGCGGCACCGAGTCGTAGGCCTTCTTATAATCTATCCAACATGTCGACAGATTCTTTCGGGATCTACGGACCTGTTGGCTTATGGCCATGTCGATGAGGAGAAGCTCCTTGGTGCCGCGGGACCCATTCCTACATCCATTTTGAGAGGTTGCCATAATAGAATTTTCTTCTATGTGACAGTTGATTTTTGCCCTCAAAACGGATGTAAGAAGTTTATAGACCGTCGGTAAACATGTGATCGGTCTATAATTTTAATTATTATTATTATAATAGTAATTCTTCTTCTTCTTCTTCGTCGTATCCTCATGGCTGAGGGACGTGACGACTGTGGGCTTCGGAAACCTGGACGTTGAAAACTCGCACCCGACAAAGAATAGACGCGTTCAAAATGTGATGTTGGCGCAGAATGCTCCAGATTTCATGGACTGAACGTCGCACAAACGAGTCTATTCTTCAAGAACTTAACATAGGAACGCGGCTCTCGACCATCTGCACACAACGTGTCCTAAACTATTCGGCCATCTGGCCAGGTCTGGTCCAGACGGTTTAGAAAAAGTGATCATCACAGGCCGCATGGCTGGGAAGAGGAGTAGGGGTCGTGTGCCTATGCAATGGGTGGACACAGTAACAACAGCAACTGGAGCTACGTTGCAGGCAAGCGTACATCAAGCCCAAGATCGTGCAGCCTGGCGAGCGATGGTGAATGGAGCCCACAGTCGTCACGTCCCTCATAATAGTAATAACTTGCTCTGAAATACACTCTTGTGGCATCGGAGGTACCGTACTACAGGTATGTGCCCGACCCAGTTCTCGAAAATGGCAATATCACATTGTACTGGGATCGGTCCATCATCACTGACAGGATTATTGTAGCCAATAGGCCTGATATTGTGGTGGTGGACCGAATCGAGAGGCGTGCAATTATTGTTGACATTACCGTCCCGCATGACGGGAACCTCGTGAAAGCCGAGAAAGATAAGCAAATCAAGTATCTTGACTTGGCTAGCGAGGTTGTCGACATGTGGGATGTGGACACAGCGATCATTGTACCGATAGTCGTGTCAGCCAATGGCTTAATAGCCACAACACCTCAGGAGGCTCTCGTTAGGCGGCTGGGTCAAGGGCCTGATCCAGAAAGCAGTACTGCTGGACACGGCTCGTATTGTTAGGAGATTCCTCTCTCTGGAGCCCTGACCACCGGTAGCTTGAACCCTGTTCCCGATACCGGTGGGCCTCTATTTTTAGATTTTTAAATGTTTTCATTTTTTAATTTATTTTATAAAAATATTTAAAAATGTAAAATATAAGAAAATAGATAAATAAAGGACATAGTAATAATAAGTAATAATATCATCTAAGGAGGCTCTCGTTGGATGGCTGGATCAAAGGCTTGATACAGAAAGCAGTACTCTTGGACACGGCCCGTATCGTTAGGAGGTTTCTTTCTCTGGGGCCCTGACCACCGGTAGCTTGGACCCTGCTCCCGATGCCGGTGGGTTTCTATTTTTTATATTTTTAAATGTTTTTTTTTTGATTATGTGTTACTTACGATGAAATATTTAAAAATAAAAAAAATATGTATAAATATAAATAAAGGCAATAGTAATAATATTTAGTAATATATATAATAGTATTTTAATTGCTTTATATAATTATAAATATTTGCATGCCTAATACAGGCAGAATATAGCTTGAACTATGGACCATTGTTATATCTGGTACCACCTGTATTCTGTGCAAATAAATCTTTCTTTCTTTCTTTCTTTCAGGAGCCAAATACCATCATCATAATTATATTATACCTAGTACAATATTTATTATATACGTTCACAATAACTTACTGTTCTACTTAGAAACAAGAAAGACATAACGTAAATTATGTACATAGAAGTATATGAAATTACGAATGAGCTCGTTTCGCCTAGGAGAGTACCGAATGAGTGCTCTAACATTATTGTACAAATGGGCAGTTTTCTTAGGTTTGCCTATTAGGATATCTTGCTCAGCTCATATTTTCTTTGCTGAGCAATTTTCGCTTACTATACGTATATCTACGTACTTCTTTATTTGTTATACGAATTGCTTTTATGTTTTTAGTGCCAATTAAATAGAGGGGCTCGTGGCTACGTGGTAATATTGATCAATCAATCTTAAAGGTTAAGCTGCGCTTGACGCGGCCAATCTGTGGATGGGTGACCTTTCATTCCCTCGGAGAGCACGTAAAGCTATCGGTCCCGGTTGTCATACGAACATTTAAGTATTTGTTATCTATGAAATTAGTGGTAGTCAGAAGATCAAAAAGCCTGACAACCAGTCTATCCTCAGGATACCGGTATTACTCAGAAATTGGCGGAGGTCTGATGGTAGTCGCTTCATATCGACGACCTCTGTGGTCTAGCGGTTCGAGTGCCGGAGTGCTGATCATGGGGTCGTGGGTTCGATTCCCACAGGACACAAATATTTGTGTGGATAAACCATGAGTATTTGTGTTTGTCTGGGTGTTTCTTATGTATTATAAGTATGTATTTACAAAAAAAAAAAAAAAAAGTATATAAGTATTATATCCATTGTCTAGTACCCATAGTACAAGCTCTGCTTAGTTTGGGACTAGATGGTGTTGTGTAAAATGTCCCAAAAAATATTATTATTCAATATTATTATATAGAATATTGATATTCAGCCTATCAACAAGACTCTGAGGATAAACAGCCATTAATAAATATCTCCACGAACGAGCCAGCCCTGTGACGCGTTGCGGTTAAGCTACGCGCTACGACAATTTGAATGGCGTAGCAAAATTACTGTGTCAGCTACGTCGTAGCAACAGACATTTGCTACGATTTCCGCACCGTTGACTTTGAATCCTGCGATAAACGGATTTTGGATTGATATCAAAGGAAAATTACAAATACAAAACAGTCTAAAGAAAATGTATGTGTTATTTTTTTTTGATAATTATTACTTTTTTAATCTATCTATCTATCAGCCACGGACGTTTACTGCTGAACATAGGGCTCCCCTAATGATCGCCACAAAAATCGGCCTTGCGCAGACCGCATCCACCGACTCCTTGCGACCCCCACGAGGTCGTCCGTCCACCTAGTTGGGGGCCGTCCTATGCTGCACTTTACTATTATGCGTGGTCGCGACTTTTTTAATAGGCTTAAAATATCATGCATGGATACCTAAACGTCATCATTATCATTAAGAGAAAGAGGTTGCAGAAAATTGAAGTGAAATAACACTGCTTTGAGCTGTGTTGTGGTCCTTACGGTGAGTAAGCTTGCCAGTGCTCCACGAGGAAACGTTGTGTTGGCAGTGGCAGTGGCTGACTTCTTATACTGCCAACCCAACTATTCCTCTTTCGTTTTCCAGGATCGACAACGCGCAAGTGATACCCCTGGTGTTACAAGCGTCTATAGGCTACGGTAACCGTTTACCATCAGGTGGGGCGTATGCCTGTTTGCCACCTTTATAACAAAAAATTTTTTGTAGCAAACAAAAAGGATATTGGTAAGAATCAACATACCTCTGTTAAAAAGAGCCAAATAATACTTCACTCCTAGATATTAAACAAATCAAATGGTATGATCTACTAATATTATATTATTCGTTCGGGAAACTTCGCAACGTTTTTTCGTCTACATTACCGCAGTGCCTGAAGACAAACGTCTTTAACCAGTGTGTGTTACCAGTGATGACATACAGCACAGAGACGTGGTCGCTCACTATGGGTCTCGTAAAGAAGCTCAAGGTCACTCAGTGAGCTATGGAGAGAGCTATGCTTTGTATTTCTCTACATGATCAAATCAGAAATGAGGAGATCCGTAGAAGAACGAAAGTTACCGACATAGCTGAAAGACTTAGCAAGCTTAAGTGGCAATGGGCGGGGCACATAGCTCGTAGAACTGATGGCCGCTGGGGCAAAAAGGTTCTCGAGTGGAGACCACGCACCGGAAACGCAGCGTGGGACGGCCTCCAACGAGATGGACGGACGACCTGGTAAAGGTCGCGGGAAGTCGTTGGATGCAGGCGGCTTGTAACCGGTCCTTGTGGAAGTCTATGGGGAGGCCTTTGTTCAGCAGTGGACTTCCTGTGGCTGATATGATGACGATGATTATATTATAAAAATGTGAAAGTTTCTGAAGATGGACAGATGGATTGATGGATGTTTTTTACTCTTTCACGTTAAAACTACTGAACGGATTTTGATGAAACTCTTCAGTGTTATTATTTATACAACAGAATAACATATAGGCTATAATTTATAAAGATTTTGAGTAAAATAGCCAAATTAAAACGATAGTTAAAAGTGACTTTTCCACGCGGTCGAATTCAGGGCCAGAATCTAGTCATATTATAATAATGTCATGAAACCTTTTTCCATGTTATCACCACATAAAATACAGATAAACTTCCATTAAGACCATAAAAAGTATAGAAGAAAAAATAAAAAGTATCATTTCTATATATATTTTTATATTCTTTGAACATAAATACTACATAATGTAATGTATGAATTATATTCCATTTCAAGATTCTGTTGCCAAGGCGTATAAAATACATTCTTGTTTTGTATGAAGATTTGTATAATATAATATTTCATAATAATCTTGCTCATAAAAAAGTATCTAGCCGTATTTGATTGAAATTTGTATGAAACAGAATTATTTTGGGTATTAATTTTTTATTCTTGATGATCTTTTTATGTAGAACTAGTTAATGACGTGTTTCTAAACGCACCTACGATACAGGAGAAAATCTTAGTGCGAAAACGTTTTTTTTTTTTTAATTTTAATGTAGGTACTCGTAAACATACCGGCGAACTGTGTGTGTACCTAAGTATACCTCTATCGAACCCTTGGGAGAATACGTGGTATATAATAAACTGCTGATAAGGAAATTAAACAAAAGTCCGATCAGCCTTATTTCACATATGTACAAAAAAATTAATTAAAGTAATCCAAAACCGTACAGCAGCTCGCTTAGATTCACACCAACCACCAGAACAAAAAGGATTTCGCCCTAGTTTTTCCACAACAGACCACTTCATCATCATCCTGTAGATACTGTCCCACTGCTGGGCACGGGACTCTTCTCATATTGAGAGGGATTATGCTATGCCTATATTAGTCCACTGCTGGACGTGGGAGGTCCACGTCCCTAATGTGCGCCATTTCACCCTGTCCTCGGCTTTTTGAAAATCATTAATCCATCTTGCCGGAGGGCGTCCCATACTACGTTTATGCTTTAGCAAATGCTCTAGCCTATACCCACCTTAAGTGTTGGAAATCAATAAACTGGTTACACGTCACTAGTAACCGATTTCCACCCTCATTCTGTTACTATAACAGAAATAGACGTAATCTGCTTTTCAAATAGTTAGTGAAGTCGATAACTTAACCACTGGGAGGGATCGCTCCTCCTCTGTTTGTTGTTTGAGATTAAACATGCGATCCGCTTTAAATTTAAATAGCTTTACATAGTTTGTGAAGTATGTTTTTTATCCCACGTCAAAAATGATGAAGCTTGTCACTACGACTGTATATTTATTTAGAGAAAACTGTAATCCTTAGTTATTTGACAATTAGTAGGAGGTAATTATTAAAAAAGGTGTACCAAGTACCTACACCTGTACCGTCTCTTGTTAGACTGTATAGCTCTTTATGATAATTGAGAGAAATGAAATACGATAGTTTTTATAAGGAAATAATAATTATATTGTTCAAAAATAACTAAACTTATATGAGCGAATGAACTGTGAAAGGTCAGTGAAAATGTTACCGAATACACGCGGCTCTTGTTAGCTCAACGTAAATTTTGAGAACGCACGGCTTTCTTGATAGTTCAACGCGAACTGAACTAATTATAAAAAGAAACAACACCGTACAACACCCACAGTTTACCGTTATGTTTAGATCCTATCCATGTTTTTATATTTAAGTTACTTAACCTTTTTTTTACACTACGGATCCTGGGGATGTGGCAAAATATGTCGGATTCTTTACACTAATAAATGTGATCATATTTATATAAATATGTTTGACATTAGTGTTGTCATATGTGTTAGTCTAAAGGTTTTAAGTGCGACTGCCACGTTAGAGGTCCTAGCTTCGATTCCCAGGTCGAATAAAGTGTAATTGGGTTTTACTATGAAATTCTCAGTGGCAGCTTGGATTTATGCCCGGTTAATGGCAATAAAGACCAATATATACATATATAAAATAGAGACCAATGGATTTCTTTAGAGGAGGCCTTCACCCGAGAAGGGATTCTTGCAAATAAGTAAAAATAGTTAAGTTAAATAAACATTAGGTTAATTATTATGTATGCCAAATTACATAAAATATTTATACACAAATTCTGAAAACTCAAATTATAAAACTTCATGTGTGTACTGCTATTGTTATTATTTTTTGCAAGAAATATAAAGTTTTATTTTATTTATTTAACGGCAACAGACTAACCCTGTTACGTGGAAACTAAACATACCGGCGAACTGTAGGTGTACATGACTGTACATCTCTGCCCAAACCTTCGGGGAATACAGGCGTGATGTTAAATGTTATATTTTACAATATAAATTGATTGAGGATTCTGTAATGTTGCAGTAGAAGAAATTCCGGGTATAATCTGTTTATAAAGTAGTTTCTAAACTCGATAACTAAACCGCTGTGAGGGATAGCTTACCCTGAGCTTGTTGTTTGTTTCTGCAGAGGTATTTGATGTAGGCTTAATCGAGATCGGATAAAGATCCTTAGGCGATTGACTTTATAATAGGTAAGCTTCCAATCATATTATCTATCGAGTTTAAATATGTTTACCAGGATTAATCGATCCGAATAATTATTTTTCACTCGATTAAACGGTAAAGGAAAACATCGTGAGGAAACCTACATGCCTTAGAGATTTTCTCGACTGTGTGTAAAATCTGCGAATCCGCACTAGGCCAGTGTGGTGGACTATAGTATAATCCCTCTCATTCTGTGAGAAGAGACCTGTGCCCAGCAGTGGGACAGTATATGGGTTGAAGAAAAATCAATCATTGTGTCGGTACCTAACCCTTTGGAGAATACAGAGGTGATGGTATTTATACACTTGAAACAAAATATCATAATGCATAGCTTTTATTGACCCACTGCATAATTTTATTATGTCTCCTTTTACGCATTTTCTTTTTACTTTTTTGTATGGGAGATTTTACACGGCATCTTCTTTTTGTAAATACATACTTATACTTATACTTATAATACATAAGTAACACTCAGCTATACACAAATATTTAGTATGTTATCGTTCCGAATAGGAATTTCATACAAAACCCTTCCAACAACTTGACCTTTTCCAAATACGTATCTAAACACTTGAAATTAGGTAGAAATTCCTAACCAAGTAACGTATAAGAGACAACGTCTTATTATAAAAAAATTATAAAAAGTTTATTCTTGATAATCAAAATAATTCCCTTATTTTTTACAGTGCCTTTATATATCTTTCAAAAAGTCAGAATATAGCCCACTTTCTTTGAAGAACTAAAGTAATAAACAACACCGACAAAACCAGAATCTTCCAAAATTGTTTCATAAAACACATAACATCATTGTTGTTAAATAAAAATACTTCAGTTCGTGCCACAAAGGAGTCAAGTTTCAAGAGACAATACCCCATCTCTTAAGTACAACTTGAGATCAAACTTTTGAATCCACCCGCATCTTGAGTTTCGGAGGGCGGTTTAATTAATTCCTCATGACTAAGTTAGAACTACCCTGATGAATCTGTAAGGTTAAGTTGCGCTTGCCAAGGTCAGTCTTTAGGAAATGTAATGTTTTTTCTCTCTTAACAACAACAAACAGTTAAGTAAAATGTTATCTTTTTGTATTTTTTTGTCATTTTCCAAGCTAAGATTTTAAAGTTATTAAGCAAAGGAAAATGCTTTTCAATAGGTGTTACTGACGTCACCGTAAAGACGTAAATTCAGAATGTGAAGGCAAAATTCGACATGGCGGGTAGGACTCGCGGTGGCTTAGTTGACATAGCGTCTGGTGTACCTAACCAGAAGACGCAGGTTCGAATCCTGCCCACGGTCGAATTTTTCCTTTGCTTAATAACAGTAAAATGTTACAAAGTAAATACATAATAGGAAAACAAAATCGACTTCAAGCACTGTGTAAAAAATCGGTCGAGTTGAACTAATATATCGCTTAATAACGGATCCACGCGGATGACGTCGCGGGGCATGCATTTATTCTATACCAAAACTTTTTCCAGAATATAACCAATACTTTTCTGAAAACCGCATCAAAATCAGTTGGGTCAAACGCGAGATAATTGCGGACAAACATACATACATTCAGGTCAAACTGAACCTCTCCTTTTTTTAAGTCAGTTAAAAAGTAACATTAATAGACTCCATCGTTATTTACACTCGTTTCTCCGAGTTGTATGAATTCTGATAAAATCGAATAAAGTTCTTTTGAAGTTCTCTCAATCAAAAGTTCTCCGTTACTAACGCTCCAACAATTTTTCTTCCATTTATAATCGATTAAATCTTGAAAGTTACAAAAACCGTTTTACTAAAATATATTATCGCGAGAAATGATATGAAAAATATTGCGTAGTTTAAAATACTAAGTGCCTGTCTGGTCTTATCTAGTGGTCTTGGGCTTAATTCCCACGTCAAGTACTATGAGAATTGTTAGTGGCAGCTTGGAGTCAAGGTTTGGGTCTGGTAAATGGGAATAGATTTCCACAAGGACCGGTTATATGTCACCTGCATCCAATAGCTTCCAGCAACCTATATGGGGGCGGCCTTTGTTCAGCAGTGGACCTCCTGTAGGTGATATGATGATGATGAAAAGGGAAGGCTTGCACCCTATGACTAAAACTAGTGATGTTGATAATCGATTGTCAATAATCGATTAATCGATTATCAGCATCACTATCACAGCATTGAGACCACAGGAAGCAAAGGTGAATAAATCTTTAGCTTCATTAATTCATGATTATTGATTATTTGAGTGAAATATGTATATTTTTGAGATAATTAAGATAATTTTACCTGTTTCGATCCATTATCATTAATCGATTATCAACATCACTAACTAAAACATACTTGCGAACTGTGTGGAGATCCATACCATTATTTTTAAATACCCACACTCCTCTGTTTTCAATGACCGGCCACATCAGAGGAGAGTTGGACTGGGTTAGTTCGACTCTTCTCCTCTTAACTTGGCTTAACGGGCAGCCTTGCTCGTTAGTTGAGGGAAAGGTTAAGTTGGCCGCCGATAACCTTGCGCCGCTCGCTCAATGCGTCGGCGTTGACATTCTAAAATGCCAACTCACATCATAATACCGTAGTAATTACACTTATAAATAGATGTATTTTTTACCCCCAACGCAAAAACGACGGAGTCGAAGTTTGACGTGTCTGTCTGTGTGTGTGTGAGTGTGTGTGTGCCTGTGGCATCGTAGCTCGGATGAACCGATTTTGATCTTGTTTTTTTTTTGTTTGAAAGGCGAATTATTCGGAAGTGTTCTTAGCTATGTTTGATGAAAATCGGTTCAAGATGGCCGCCGGCACAAAATGGCGGATTACATATTTTTTTACCACCCCCTCATTATGGGTATCAAATGAAAGGGCTTGACTAATAGAATACTTATACATTATGATAAATTTGGAATCATGTCGGGGGTATTTTTAATTTTAGTGTTATTAAAAGTATCATTCGTTATTAACAAAGATCTTAAGAACCTTGTATAGTCAATTTTCTATGACATATCACGTCTGTTTTATCTCAAGTGTTAAGAAGAGGTGTACTAAATATACACCCACAGTTTGCTGGTATGTGTAGGAACAGTGTAATAAAGGGGCGAGCCTAATGCTATTTCCTATTTGCCGGGCACAAATCTAAAATTCCAAATTGGTACTGAGAATTTCATAGTAAAACCAACGCTCGACCTGGAAATCCAACCAAGGACCTCAAGCGTAGCAGTCGCTTACTACAACTAGGATAATGAGGTCAGTTTAATCCCATAAAAAAAATATATCATCTCTCTTGCCTTATGGAGTTCCTAATTCCCATAAATAATAAATACATGACGAACCGTAACGCACATTATACATTGCGCTATCACAACACAATGATCCAATTACCTTCCCAACATTCTAAGCAATGTATGAGCTTGCACAAAATGTGACCGTTCATTATACATACTTGTTAGTACGGGGGAATTTAAGGGGCAGTCAAAGTGGCTATTTGTTTAATGAGCAGGTCTAAACTGTCGGCCATGAATTTGCAGGAGTATTTATGAGTTGTTCGCCACGTCGAATAGTACAGAGCACATTAGTCAACACAACTATGGGTCAAGCTATCCACCCCAGGGATGTGCCTTAATAGGCGTTGCATAAGGGAGTTCTGGGGTGAGGACACAGTGCCTCCCTCCATGTGCTGATGGTGGCCACCGGAGTGTTTTTAGTGGGTAAGGATCCCACACTCCCCGGTCTAACCCCCGTAGACCGGCAGCCTTTTGAAGGTTTCCGCCCGTAAACAAAAAACTATGAAATTTTCTCTTATAGTTTTGTATTAAAGTTGAAAATCTATCAAAAAAAATTGACATATTGGTGTAGCTTGATGTGCTGGCCTATGTACACCTCTGCCTAACCTTTTAAGGACGGTATGTTAAGTTTAGACGGTACGAGAAATATCGTGCAAGCTGCGATACATTGCCGTCAATGATCGATCACTTATGATACCATAGCCGTGCGGCTCCGCAATGTATTCGCACGATATTTTGCGGAATATCGTCTAATGAAGCTTTACGCTATAATTGTATATTTCATACCTACTTTTTTCATTAACAATACATAAATATGTAAATACATGTTCCGCCATTTCCTCTGACATTTTCAATTCAACGAAGCGGTTGAAAATACGAAAATTGATAAAGAAACATTTTAACAGACGTATTTCAGTGGTTTTGTAACGTACATATTGAATTTCCGAGCGTTCACATGTCGGAAATTGTCCGTAGAATTAATTCATGCAAACGTTGGTATTTAATATTCTTTCTCGCGGTTTACGTAAGCGATTTTTAAGGGTTTTATATTGGAGTTTAATGTTTTGATACTTAATACTCTTTGAGTATCAGGACACTTTTGCAAATCTATTTGCGCGATAAATATCTGGGAGCTAATGGAAAAAAGCAGTGATAGCCTAATGGTATGACCATTGCACTGCCAAGTCGAAGGTCTCGAGTTCGAACCCAAGACCTCTGATTTTTCGAAATCATGTGCGTATTAATAATTAATGATCACTCGTTTAAACGGATAAAGAAAACATCGTGAGGAAACCGGCATGCCTGAGAGATTTTCTCGACGGTGTGTGGAGTCTGCCAACCCGCACTAGGCCAGTGTGGGTCCACCACGCACGTATTTATTTATAATAATTTCTATGTACATACGTACACAAATAATACACAAAGCACATATAGGTACTATGTGCCTCGAGCACATAGTAGCACATAGTAGCCTGGCAGAAGGTTCGGCGGAAGGTTAAATTCCATTACGTACGGATTCAATTGTGAATCTAAACCATCAAGGGACTCATTGAAACACACAAAAAAATTACATAAAAATCGGTCCAGCCATTTAGGAGGTGTTTAGTGACAAACATACCTACTGAAGGATTATATCTAATATATAAAATTCTCGTGTCACAGTTTTCGTTGCCATACTCCTCCGAAACGGTTTGACCGATTTTGATGAAATTTTTTGTGCTTATCGGGGAGGTCTGAGAATAGGCCAACATCTATTTTTCATACCCCTAAATTTTTTTTTTATGGCAAAACAACGTTTGCGGGGTCAGCTAGTAATTATATAAAGTTACCGCTGAATAGACAAGTAACTAGGAGATATTTTGCATTCTGCGTTAGGATTATATTTTGTTTAAAAAAAATCAGGATTTTGTAATGGTTTTCGTTATTATGGAAGGAAATAAATACTTTGATTTTTCTTTCTTGTGTTTTATCTGTCAGCAATACAATAAAATAACCAGGCCAGCCGTTTAGGAGGTATTTAGTGACAAACACACATACCGAAGCATTATATTATACATATAAAGCTGGAGGCTAACAAATCTATCACAAAACTCGCTATGTCATGGCTGACACTTTTATATTACACTTTCTCAAAGTACTTTGTGGGATTTTGTATAAGTGTCATAATTTCGGGTGGTCCTTGTAATCCGCTCAGACCACTTCAAAGCATGGACTTATATAATATATACTCTTTGTTGGCCATCCTTTTGTTGTCTCGGTTATAAGGTAAGGAGGGTTAGCCTGTATTATTTTGATCGTAAGCTCTTTCAGTTTGAGGGCGTTTGATCTTGCTATTGAAGTCAAAGAAAAAAGAAAAGATTTGATATGTCCTCAGAAATAATTAAGGCTTAATAATAAAAGAAGAAACGAAATAAATTGAGATCAGATATATAATGTTATGCTCAAAGATCGAAAACACTCATTCAGCGAAAAAAAAGGCATTAAAAAAAAAAGAAAGCTTTTAAAAAAAAGAGGGTGTTACAAAACTACCCGTAAAGCCGAGAGGAGGTTAAATGGGATGTTATAACGAGTCCATTCACAATATTTAAAAAACTATTAAAGTAGACAATTATTAGGTAAAATAGGTACGTAGGCCTTTCTGTTAAATAATCTGGTTCCTTTGGTGGCTTTGATATTAATTATATTTTTTACGGGGTAATTTGTAACACATGTGGAGAGGCGAGGTGTATAGCCCCTCCGACGAAAAGGGAGGATCCTCCAACCAGGCGGGTGTTTTGCCTGGCGGGCCACGGCCCGACGGTTGATGTCGGGTGGTTGTATATATGCAACTTTTCGTTGCGAATGTTGCTTGCGCGATTCAGGCCTTCGTAGTTCTATGTCGCTACACACATTGTATAGTTTTTATAATTTCTTTCATTTTGAAGCTCAATTACTAAAATTAACCACAACGCGTTGCTGTTTTCAGTCTTTGAGCTTAACATATATATATATAGGCATTATTGCATGCCATATTATTTCGAAGATTTTTAGAATGATACAGAACTTTGCTGTCAGGCAGGAAATTTGATCTGATTTTGTTACACGTGCACCTTCGAGTAGGAAGTGAGGTCATCGCCCTTTTATAGGGTCCGGTGGTTGTATCGGACCATAGCCCGTTATGGTATATGATGGTGAATGGCACAAATCCCATGGCCATGAGTAAAGGGCAAGTGCAAGATTAAGACAAATCGACGTAATCATCAAAATTTTGGCCTACACAGATAAACACATTACCCTCCTTTGCGTTGAGTAATTAAAAAAAGACGATTTTTTTGTATTTTTTAGCATTTTCCATGCTATGATTTAAAAGTTAGGTAACTTTAAAATCTTAGCATGGAAAATGCTAAAAGATAGTTAGTAGGTAAGGTGCCATCGTTCGACACTGAACTAACTGTAAAGTAGGTCGTGTCGCTTGAGGAGCAAAAATATGCTTTTAATAATAATAGGTGTTACTGACGTCACCATAAAGACGTAAATTCAGAATGTGAAGGCAAAATTTGACATGGCGGGTAGGTAGCGCGGTGGATTAGTGGTCATAGCGTCTGGTCATCCTGCCCGCGGTCGAATTTTTCCTTTGCTTAATAACTACGTACAGACGAATATAGAACCTCCGCTTTGTCATCAGTTAAAAAAGAACAAAGGGAAGTATTTCTTCCAACACGAAACTATCTACATCGATAAAATATACGAGAACATGACTAATAAACGAGTTTAACGAGGCGAGTTTCCCACAACTTCCCAGTTAGTTTTCCCCGAAGACATAATTTCCTTTTCAAAGTTTCAAGCCGTTTCTTATAACCACTATTTTAACGAGCACTTTTCGCTTTGTGACTCCTGTCCTTGAATAATATATACCGTCGTCGGTCCCCGGCAGTTAATCTTGTAACTTTTTCGGAATGCTTGCAACCCCGATAGAATTTTAGGAATAAATTGGATATGTAGATTTTTGTGCTTTTTATTTTATTATGTAACTAGCTTCTGTCCACGAATTCATCCGCATTGAAAATTATCGTTGTAATTTGGCTGATTAACTCAAGATCGTTATAAATTATAGCCTATATGTTATTCTGGTGTATAAATAATAATACTGTAAATTTCTTCAAAATCCGTTCAGTAGTTTTAGCATGAAAGAGTAACAAACATCATCCATCGATACATCCTCACAAACTTTCACATTTATAATATTAGTAGGATAAGATGAATCCTTAGTTAGGGGTTGAAAAGCACACAGAACGCATACATGAGACTTAAATTCAATTCCCTATGGCCTTATTTCTGTCAAGCATCATCAACCCATATACTGTCCCACTGCTGGGCACGGGTCTTCTCTCATATTGAGAGGGATTAGGTTTCCTCACGATGTTTTCCTTCACCGTTTAAGCGAGTGATAATTAATTATTAATACGCACATGAATACGAAAAGTCAGAGGTGCGTGCCTTGGGTTCGAACTCCAAGACCTTCTACTTGGCAGTCCAATGGTCGTACCACTAGGCTATCACTGCTATTTCTATTTAAACAAACGTTTTTCAACATCCATAACATAAAAAATATGAAAAATTCTAGTCAAGCGCACATACAGGCTGTGTTTAATCTGGGCGCAGAATACCCCGCCGGGTATACAGGCTATCCATCCATCCTAACAAACTTTACATTTGTAATATTAGTAGATTACTACAACTTATAAGAGTTCCGAATGGCGCCTAATGGTAAGTGGTAACTGAAGTAGCAAAACTGTCTATTGATCTTATTCACTACAGTTATTGCCGCCTATAAGCTGCCCTCTAGCGTGAGACCACTAGACTAATCAGTCTAGTGGTCCTAAGCGCGACTGCTAGAGGTCCCAGGGGTATAGGGGTCGGCACGCGTGCTTATCACACGCGTGCCTTCAGCTGATAGGATGCAGGGCAAGGTCTCACTAAATGATGGACCACAGCCTGTCATGATCGTGGTGAATTTCATGGATCCCATGGCCATGACTATCAGGCAAGTTAAGGAAAGTGCGGTTTTTAGTCGGTACGAGTCCGACATACCCTGCCCCCCCCCCCCCGGGATGGCGGAGGATCCATGAGGATTTTCCGTACTATATAAAAAAAAGGGGTCTAGGATAGGATGTTTTATTGAGTGTTTCTGTGAAATTCTCAGTAGCAGCTCGGATATTGGATTTGTGCCTAGTTAATAGCCATAGGCTCGCCCCTATTAATTCTTTCTCCGAGCCTGCTTTCATATTGGGGTCGGCTACCAGTCTAACCAGAAGCGGCTGAATATCAGTATTTTACACGAAGCGACTGCCATCAGACCTCCGCAACCCAACTGGTTGTCAGGCTTTTTGGGCATCTGACTACCACTAACGATTGTCGTAGGTTTTCGTATGACAACCGTAACCGACGGCTTTACGTGCTCTCTGAGGCATGGAGGGGTCCCGATGCGTTAAGAATGGTCACCCATCCACAGACTGACCGCGACTAGCGCAGCTTAACCTTGCAGATCGGTTGATCTGCTTATTTATTACTTAGCCACGAGCCCTCTACTCGCCCCTATTACATGGGGCCTAAATAACCGGCAGACTCTGGGTATACACCTCTGCCTTACCCTTTGGGGAATACAGGCGTGAAGGTATGTTTTCCTGAACTCAGTTATCACTTCAGTTTTCAGTATGTTAACAATAAAAAATGTAGGGTAGCTGTCAGTAATTATATCATCAAGACGCCCACCACCTCAGTCTACCCGTGACCATGGACGCTGTAAAGGGTCCGAAGCGTCGGGATTAATAATATCAATATACGCGATAAAATCCGTAAAAAGTAGTTTAATTTCAATTTTCAGTATGTTCCTAAGATTTTAATCCTTCAATCACCAGTTCCAGTAGTATACGCGTTGTCAGGATGAGCCTTCATATGATTTCGCCGTGAATACAAAAGGTATACGACGTATTAATACAAGTAACGTCGTGCCACACGGAGTTACAGTCGGAGTGACAAGCCTTAAGCCATGCCAATCTTGTGAACACGGGTAGGAGCTTAAATCGAGCACAGCTCAAAGACTTACGATGCGTTTATATTGCTACAGTAAAATATTATAAGCAATATATTGTTGTAAATTGATCTATATAATATAAAATTCCATCGCAGCTCTATTCCCCGAAGGGTTAGGCTGCCTGTCTATTGGAGTGGAGCGAAGTAAAAACCCACCAATAGATTTGCAAATAATTTCCCTGCCTTGCTCCGCTCAAGTGAACAAGCAGCCTTACGTAGAAGAGGTGTACTGAATTGTACACCCACAGTTCACGGATATAGGCCTGCTGAAAGGGTAGGGTAAGGTATATTATATTATCCTATTTACAAAAAAAAAGTTTATTAGTATATGCATTGTCGAGTACTCATAGTACAAGCTCTGCTTAGTTTGAAACTAGATGGTGCTATGTAAAGTTAAATAAAAAATTTAAATATTAAAAAAAAACTCCTCTAAATAAAAAATGCTCTGTTAAAAGTGACAATACAAGGTGTTCGTTTTCGGTGTCAAATATTTTACGAAATCGATTTTAAATTTGGTGGAAATGGAGGCGTCTTGGCCAAAAGCCAAACTGAGAATGTTCAATAAAGGAAGCTTACTCTTTAATTACAATGTTACATAAGATGCTGTGTTTTTCCTGCGTATTACATGTCATCGATCTTTCTTTTCTCATGAAAGCTTAATGAGAAAAATAACAAATAGGTTTTAGAAAAAAAAATTAGAGAAAAATCTGCCTTGATAATCTAGTGGTCCTAAGCGCGACTGCTACGCTACTGGACTTGGGTTCTACCCAGGTCGAGCGGTTTTTCTACGAAATTCTCAGTAGCAGCTCGGAGTATGGTTTTATGCTTGTTTAATGGCAATAGAGACAAAATAGCATCATCTATGCTATCGCTAGCGTGGAAGCCTAGTGACACAGGTCACACGTTCGAATCCAAGGCCTCTGACTTTTTGAATTCCCATTAATAATAATTCAATTAAACACTTGCTTAAACGGTGAAGGAAAAATATCTTGAGGAAACCTGCATGCCTTAGAGATTTTTATCGACGGTGTGTGAAGTCTGCCAACCCTCACTAGGCCAGCGTGGTGGACTGTAGCCTAATCCCTCTCAATCTGAGAGAAGACCTGTGCCCGGCAGTGGGACAGTATATGGGTTGATGATGAATGGCAATAGACTCGTCTCTTATTACATGGGGCCTTAACATACTGGCGAACTGTGGGTATACATTGGTACACCTCTGCCTAACCCTTATATATATATACTTTATTGTACACCATAATAATAAATACAATTAAAGTACTTGATGCAATAAAAAAACATACAATAGGCCTTATCGCTAATTGAAATTTCTTCCAGGCAACCTTAGGATGGACATAAATGAATGAACTTAAAACTGTGGGTTGACCACGGTGCACATCCCTACATAGATAAATAATGAATATATATACATATATTTATATATATATATATATATATATATTTATATATATATATATTTATATATATAAATTATATATACTAATACATACTATTATAATATAACAAATTAAAAATATATGCAACAAGATCTGTATAGAATTTGCGACGGTGAGGTAAGTATTAAAATTACTGTGATAAGTAATGTTCCTTCACTAACCTTTTAAACACAGGGATTTATTGAGCACGCCTGATTGAACCCTTCGGTGAATACAAGGCTTAATGGTATATTTATAGAAAGATTCAATTCAAAGGGGGTATTTGATGAACGTGAAACAAGAGAACATCCTATTGAATACATAGCATTCCTTTTAATATTCCGTGCCCTATTCTGTATAAAATATACAAATCTTCGGTCAAAATTGGTAAACATTTTGCTAATAAGTGTCGGATTTGGATTTAAACGAGATTTATGAAGCGGCTGGTTCTAAATATAGTACGCGGGCTTGGAAATTGGAAGACATTTCAGCGAAAATGAATAAATTTTGGAAGAAAAATAATATGATATTCGGATAAATCTTCCAACATTTAAATTCTTATCTCTGAACCAGTTTCTTTATGATATCGGTATTGACCAGAACGAGAAATTGGATTGCGAGGTCTGATAGTAGACTACTGTGTAAATAGAAAAGCATATTCTTTATTATAAACCAAAAACAAATGAAAAGTACATGTTTATAAATGTTAGAATGGTACAATGGGCGATCTTATCGCTAAAAGCGATCTCCTACAGACAACCTTTGGATGGATTGAACCTGAGGATGTAAAAAACCTACTGCTGTTCAGCCACATTAGACTGAAACTGACTCCAATAGTTAGGAAAATGCTAAGACTACGGTGATGATTACGTATTGCGCAAACAAATCAAAACTTTCGTAAATCTATAGATTTTCTTGCTTATTGCGAGATTATCCCTACTATTATAATATTTTATATGCGAAAGTCACTCTTTGTATGTCTGCCGTTTACGCTTTCACGCCTAAACCGCTGAACCCATTTTGATGAAAATTGGTACAGAGATAGATTAGAACTTGAAAAAGAACTTAGGCTTCCTTTTGTCTCAAAAATCCTTTGTGATATGTGTGAAACCGCGGGCAACAGATAGCATTAGAACTGCTGGGCGCGGGTCTCCGCTCAGAGTGAGAGGGGTTATAGTCCACCACGCTGCCTGACTTATTACAGGTTGGCAAACTTCACACGCCGTCAACAGGTAGGTATGCAGGTCTCCTTCCTATGTCCTTCTTCAAGGTCTGTTCCAAATTTCATCAAAATCGGTTCAGCAGTTTAGGCGTGAAAGCGTAACAGACAAGCAGAATTACTTTCGCATTTATAATATTAATTAGGGGTTATTATTTATTTATTATTTCCCAAATGTTGTTGTATCCCAATTCCCTGTGACGATCCATCTAATTGTGTAAATGTGTAAGTTTGTTTGTATATCACTCAATCACACTTTGGATAAACTTTACGAAAGGGTAGAATATATCCCAAATTGGCCCACGAGGCACACTGGATCCCGGATATTTGTGAACTTTGAACGGTGTCTACGCTAATATTTTATGAGGAAAACATAAGTAATGAGTGGATATTTTTGGAGAAGCCTTATAATTGCTACCGGGATCGGTCAATCTAGTAATTAGTTTATTATAGTTCCGAAAAGTTATTATAGTTATTAAAAAGCAGTGATAGACTAGTGTAATGACCATTGGACTGCCAAGTCAAAGGTCACCTCTGACTTTTCAAATTCATGTGCATTTTAATAATTAATTATCACTCGCATAAACGGTGAAGGAAACCATCGTGAGGAAACCTGCATGCCTTAGAGATTTTTCTCGGAGGTGTGTAGAATCTGGCAACCCGCTTTAGGCCAGCGTGGTGGACCAGCCCAGCAGTGGGAAGGATCATGGGTTGATGATAATTATTAATAGTTACTAAACTCCAAAATAATTGTTCTAATATTAAAAAAGAATAGTAATAAAATGTTTTACTTAACCTTAATGCCACCCTAACAGCCTTGCAAACTTATCTCTCAATCGAATAAGCCGAAACAAAGGCCTATCACAATTTAAAACATAGAAAACGATAGCGCTTGCCCGAAGAAATGTTCAGAGATTTCAAATTACCTACTTTCCTTAACATTTGCGTAGCTTATTTGCATATTTTAGTTCCTTTTACTCGATAAACAGTTTTCTGTTTATAAGTATGAAGTCCGTTTTCGTGTCGCATCGGAGTTTGGTATTAATATTTAAATGTCCCCGGTTCCAAACCGCTCACGGCTTAATCCACCAGGCCACTCTATTATGTAAAAACGATGCTATAATCATACTTTATAGAGTACTGGCTACTGAAATAACATCGTGGGTTTGGTAGCTCTTGAAAGTTAATATTTAATGTTAGGTACAATTTACAACAACAACGGGAACAACTATAAAATAGCGTAAATTATTTAGTAATAAAAAACCTTCATGTGAGAAATAAGACAATGAAATTGGTTGTTATTGAAAATATATTTAAGCCTATTTGGCAATAGGCTCGCCCTATCTGTTTAAGTGCCCGGTTTTAAGCCATTAACCGGGCACAATCATATCCAAACTCCGAGCAGCTAGATACTGAGAATTTCATAGGAAACCCAATAACACTTTGCTCGACCTGGGAATCGAACCCAGGACCTGTTAGACTGCTACGCTAGAGGTCCTGAGTTCAAATCCCAGATCGATCAAAGTATTATTGGGTTTTCCTAGGAAATTCTCAGTAGCAGCTCGGAGTTTTGGATTTGTGCCCGGTTAATGGTAATAAGCTCGCCCCCAACTACATGGGACCTAAACAGACTGGCAAACTGAAGTTGTCCAGAGGCCAACACATCAAGCTACCACAATCTGTCAAATTTCTTTGATTGATTTTCATCTTTACATAAGATAAGGTTCATATTCAATTGGGAAAATTTGACAGTTTTGTATAGCTTGACGTGCTGGCGTTTGTACATTAGTACACCTCTGCCTAACCGTTCGGGGAATATAGGCATGATAGTATATTTCTTCTTATTACATTACTAATAAAATTTAAATGACAAATTTGAATAAAAAAGATGAATTATACGTTTTCTTGTAAGTACCCTAATTATTATTTTCAGGAAGTCTTAATTAAACTCGGCAAGAAAAGTGATATTATGAAAAAAATTCGTCGTAATAATTTGGAAGTTTTACGTAATAACATTCGCAGAAAATGTTATATTTTGTTATCCCTTGGGGCGGGATGATAATCTCTGAAACCAATGTAATATTTTTTTATACATATGTAAATTCAAAAACATAAATCTATAATTCAATAAAAATAAACTTATCTACACTACTTACTAACAGATTATAATAAAAAAGAAAAACAAAAAACTACAGGGTAAACTAAACTAAAACTAGACTAAAAAATTGCATCAAAAAATACATGTACTACATATGTATGTATTACATGCTACATTCCGATATTACTTAAATATGTTATTTACGAGAGGGACGTGGCCAAGTAATAGGTACAGACGCCAGCACATCAAGCTACCACAATCTGTCAAATTTCTTTGATTGATTTTCAATTTTAATGCAATAAGGTTTATATTCAATTGGGAAAATTTGACAGTTTTGGATAGCTTGACCTGCTGGCGTCTGTACGTTAATCAACCGATTTGCAAGGATCTCAAGAGAGGTAGGGGTACATAGTGGGTGATTCCACTCAAATTGGAGCTGCCCGACTGGAGAAGTACCTCCGCCTTGCAGAAAATCGTAGTGAAATAACACTGCTTTGAGCTGTTTTTGTTCCTAACGGGGCAATGTTGCTAGTGCTCTGCGAGGAAACGTTGTGTAGACAGTGAGGGCACTTTGACCCTTATACTGCTAACCGAACTATTCCTCTTTCGTTTTACAGGGTCAGCAACTTATAAGTCTTGTGATACCCTTAGTGTTGCAAGTGTCTATAGGCTACGGTAACTGATTACCATCAGGTGGGTAACGTATAGCTGTTAGACATCTTAGTTGTACCAAAAAAAAGGTTAACCTGCGCTAGCCGTGGTCAGTCTGTGGATGGGTAACCATTCTCAACGCATCGAGACCCCTCCGTGCCGGGGAGAGCACGTAAAGCCGTCAGTCTTATGATAGTCGTTAGTGGTAGTCAGAAACCGAAAAAGCTGACAGCCAGTCTATCCTCAGGATATCGGTATTACCCAGAAAATTGGGTTGCGGAGGTCTGATGGCAGTCGCTTCGTGTAAAATGGTGATATTCAGCCGCATCTGGTTAGACTGGGAGCCGAAACCAACATAGTTGGGACAAGGTTTGGTGGAGGATGATTTCGATACAGTTTAACATGTTTTGATAAGCGTGATACCAGAATCAGTAGTATTACGTCCTTTGGTGAAGCCATATTGTTAGTCATGAAAAAACTTTTTTATATTGAAATGTAAAAGCATTTGATTGAGCATGATTTTTTCAAATATTTGTGTAAATTGATTGTCTTCTATGGGCCTAGTTACCCGAAATAAATGAATTTTATTTTATTTATTATTATTTTGCTAAGCACAGGCAGAATAGACACTGGCCTAAAATTGCCAGGGTCTTGACAATCTCCAGATTTAAACAAGAGTATGACTTTGCTGCATTTCATTATATCTGGGAAGGTTCCTAGTTCCTAGTAGATGGGTCGACGCACTTGTTAAATATTATCATAGATGGGGTGCTATAGTGTTAATAATACTTTTTCTGTTTTAGTTCTTTACTTGGTTGAACATTTAACATAACATACCATAACGCCAGCCTTTCCCAAAGGGTTAGGCAGCGGTGTACTGTTGTACACCCACAATTCGCTAGTTTGTTTAGGTCCTAAGATATAGGGGGCGAGCCTATTGCCGTCAACCGAGCACAAAACCAAATTCCGAGCTGCTACTGAGATTTCATAGAAAAACTCAATAATACTTTGCTCGACCTGGGAACCGAAACGAAACTTCTAGCATAGGAGTCGCGCTTAGATTCCACTAGGGTAATAAGGTATGTTTAGTTCCTACGGGTGTGAACCTATTGTCACTAACCAGGGGGTCTACTCCTTAAGCACGAAGTCCGTAGTTTCGACCTTCGTTACGGGCGTTTCCTACTCCGTATCACCTACGGACGCATGATTCGTTCGAGGCCCGAACTGAGAATGAATGACAACACAATTTTACAGTTGTCCCTACTCTTGATGTGTTTTTACCCCTTCGAAAAATTTAATTTGACACTTGTTTTACAGGACTCCGAAGTTTCGGAGAACTTTCGAAAGGCTCGTAACTTCGTTGACGGAGATAGGGAGTAGACCGTCAGGGACATTCATACCATGAATTGCTATGGAAACATTAGCATTGTCCAAAAATAGGTTTTGGAGGTCTAAAGGCAGTCGCTCCGTGTAACATACTAATATGCAGTCGTATCTGGTTAAACTGGTAGCTGACCTCAACATAGTTGGGAAAAAGGCTCACAGGATTATGAGATGGTTAAGACAAAAACCGTTAATCTAATCCTAACCCTATTTCAATCATTCTGACAGTATTCAAATGAGATCCCTTTTCAGTAATACCCTACAATTATTCGAAGTTGACGAATAAGTTAATCAATGGTTGCTTCTGGTTGTGGCCACGGAATTCTCAAGGATTTGTACTATAAAACAATTACACAATTAACACAATGTGCCAAGTGCCAAGGTCGTTTTAATTCAAGTCAGTCTCTATCTTTAAACAATAATATCCTAACATTATTGTATTTTGTTATGCAATAAATTATACAACAATATTATTATAGAAAAAATCAACTTCAGTATTTCTCAAATTTCCCGGACAACTTCAATCTTTAAATATTTTTTTTATACCACTAAGGTGGCAGTCTAGCTTACGGCCCACCTGATGGTAAGCGGTCACTGTTGCCTATAGACGCTTGCAACCAAGGGTATCACTTGCGCGTTGCCGACTCTGTAAAACGAAAGAATAAGAAGAAAGAATACTTGGGTTGGCAGTATAAGGGCCAACGCAATATTTCATCGCGGGCAACCTTGCTCACCGTTAGGAACACAACACAGTTCAAAGCGGTGTTATTTCACTTTGATTTTCTACAAGGCAGAGGTACTTCCCCAGTCGGGATGCTCCAATTTGAGCGGATTTACCACTATGCCTTACATCTCTTAATTTTTCTTTCCTTTTTTTTCGTGTCGACGGTAAAAACATTATTTTTTATTACTGGAGCCCAGTAGGTGACCACGTTAATTGCAGCATGATCTTTAGGTCTTCATAGATGCAGGTGTACGCATTTTGGGCACTCCAGCAAGTGGAGCATGGTCTGTTCAGGGGTACCGCACACACACTGTTTTTCTTTTCCTAAAACCCTTAGTGGACTATGACGTACATTAAAAAAAGAAATGAGCGAATCGGTTCAGCTGTGCTCAGAAGAGAAGAAGAAGAAAGATAACGTATTATGACAGTCAGAACACAAGACAAAATACCAAACAACAAAACAATAGATTCAACTCTTAATTTAAGTAGGTACATTATCCTCTGCTATATTAAAAATAGGTCCCTATCTCAGCACTATACTGCAGCAAGCAAATCAAGATGCAGCGCTGATGTTCTGATAAGTTTAATTGCTACTTCTTTAAATCAGGTTCATTTAACGGTTACAATATTAGTGAATTCACATACCTTTATCGTCGGCTCTGAACTCCGCCTCCAGCTCGGCCTTCGTCGGCTGCGGCTCGGGCTTCTGCTGCTGCTGCTGCTGCTGCGGCTTGCTGGTCTTCATGCTCATTGACTTCCTCGTCCGGTGACCACGGAAGGCTGCCTGGATCTTCGTCGCTGCCTGCTCTTCTGATTTTGTCTCTGACTTCTTCGCTTTCTCTTCTGAAAATAAAGAAGTTAGTTATTAAAATATTCGGCTTAATTTATCTATCACAGAATACACCGATTATAAGTGAAATTTTAATTATCTTGAGCCGAAAAAGCTTCATAATTTGAAAAAATATATTAAGGGATCAACCCTGAAATGAAAAAAAAAAACTTATTGATTTCTGACATTTATGCGAATATTATACATTGAAATAAACTACTTTTTACGAATTTTATCGCGTTATATTGATATGAAAAAAATCTGCAATAGTAAGCGACTAAACCCATACCATCAGAAGTCGCTTCAATATTAATCCCGACGTTTCGGACCCTTTACAGCGTCCATGGTCACGGGTGATCAGGTCACGCTCATAATATCGTGAATATAACGCGATAAAATCCGTAAAAAGTAGTTTTATTTAAAAAAAAAAAGCTATTTCCTACATTTTCTCGAGAGCCAGAACTAACTTTTTCTCACAATTTCAGGGTTGATCCCATAGCAGAAATTGTTAATTATAATGAGTACTATGACGCCCTTTCAGCTCCAAGATAAATATCACGGTGTATAAATGGAGCTAATTGGGCACCTAGCCTTTTTTTTATTAAAGTTGGATAATACTCATGTACGGTCTACCACCTGGAGAAGGTATGTCGGATTCCTATCGAATAACATCCGCACTTGTCTTTACTTACCCTAAATGTCACTGCCATGAGTTGCGTGACATTTTCCACGACCACGACAGGAGGGTAGTTAGTCTCGGTATTAAAAATACGTTTTTTTATAATATCTCTACTGCAGCGTGCGAGAGGTAGTACTAACAGTATCCTGCAGATGATTGTTACTCGTGCGGATTGCCCAATCCAACACAAATGGATGCGTATTACAATGGGTGTTGACTAACATAGTTTATAGGATTTTACTAACACTTAATATTGTAATATTATTTATTGATGTATATTTTATTGTACTTATTTTAATTGTGTAATTTTAAATTTGTATGGATTATTGTAAAATCTGAAATAAATTCATTAATATTAATATAATATACCACCACGCCTGTATTCCTCAAAGGGTTAGGTAGAGATGTACCATGCAATAGGGGACAAGCCTATTGTAATTAACTTGATACGCTTTGCTCGATCTGGAATCGATTCCAATACCTCTAGCGAAGCAGTCGCACCTAAGACCACTCCTCCAAATCATCAGGTACGTGATCCTCATCAACACATATACTGTCCGACTGCTGGGCACGGGAGTCCTCTCAGAATGAGAGCGATTAAGCTATAGTCTACAACGCTGGCCTAGTGCGGGTTGGTAGACTTCACACGCCGTCGAGAAAATCTCTAAGGCATGCAGGTTTCCGCACGATGTTTTCCGTCACCGTTTTTAAGCGAGTGATAATTAATTATTAATATACACCAAAAAGTCAGTGGCGCGGATCCAAACTGGGGAGCTTTGACTTGGCAGTCCAATGGACATGTCACTCCTTACGTACACTTAATATCACTGATAATATATTTCCTAAAAATAACGCAACTTTTTTTATTAAGCTACCCATTTTTGCAATGGCCTTTCCGTAAAATACCCACTAAATTTGCTATGCCAATTTCAACCGTACGCGGATCGAGATAAGACACCAAAAATAGTGGCCATATTTCTTTTACCTGTCAAGAAACTTTTAAATGGTTTTATCTGCTAAGTCCTGGGATCGATGCCAAACAAACACACAAATTATATCCGACGTTTCTAGAAACTTTGGCACGTATAACAAAGCGTGCCAACGTTTCTAGAAACGTCAGGGATATTTTTTCTACATTTGACCAAATTCCGAATAGGTCAAGAATGGAAGTGGAATATTTCATCCTTGATGTCGGTATGTCTTCGAGATTTTAAATTATAAGATGGGATGGGGATAGCTAAATTATAGTAGAATTGGAAGAATGCCATAGCTTTCGATCATTATTGAGAGTACTCTCTGACGGGTTGTTGAGCTCCCTAAATTATGGTTGAGCCACACAATGACTGATGCATGCGTGCCGTCGGTTGGGACTGGTCTACTCAAAGCCGCTATGGCTCTTTCTTCAAAAGGCCATTTTAGAATTTGCCCTACATTGTAAGACACATATTTGTTACAATTGTATGTCTGGACTTTAAAATTGACTTTGATTCTCTGAGTTTGTTTCGGCGTTTCGTTGCGTTTCGTTGTGTCATCTAGCTTAAAAAAAATTTAAAATATTGATTTGTAGGTAAAAGTGTCTTTAAAAGATCTATTTACAGAAATAAATATCATTCATTCATTCATTCATTCAGGACACCTACATGTATCTGTACATACCTACATACCATTACGCCTGTAAAGACGCCAGCAGGTCAAGCTATCCAAAACTGACAAATTTACCCAATTGAATATAAACCTTATATCTTTGCATTAAAGTTGAAAATCATTCAACGATATTTGACAGATTATGATAGCTTGATGTGCTGGCTTCTGTATTTCCCAAAGGGTAAAGAGGAGGTTCACAGTAATGTACAGACGCCAGCAGGTCAAGCTATCCAAATCTGTCAAATATTCCCAATTGAAAATGAACCTTATTGCGTTGTCTTAAAGTTGAGAATCTATCAAATAAATTTGACAGTTTGTGGTAGCTTGATGTGCTGTACACCCATAGTTTGCCACCTTCCGTTATGTATAGGTACAGGGGGCGAGCCATTAACCGGACACAATGTCAATGTCAAAGTCAAAATAATGTATTCAAGATAGACTACTATAGGAAGTACATTTTGAATGTCATTTTTACATTTAGCACAGCCAAAACGCTCGCCCTTCACCACCTCCTAGTGTTTTAGCTGGGAATAGGAAGCGGCGCAAAAAATCTCCCAGCAACACATTTCTGTCTTATCATTTACTCGTGTATATAACGGTAAAATTATATAAAACATTATATCCAAACTCAACGTTTGAATATGTTCCCCGTTAATGACATAAGGTCGCCCCCTATTACTATAAAATGGGATCTAAGCATACCGGCGAACTGTGACCGTACATTAGAACACATCTGCCTAACCCTTTGGGGAATACAAGCGTCATGGTATTTTATTTTATGTTTTCTTCGCACCTTATACGACCAAAGTAGTTATTATGTACCTACCTAACCCGGTTTTACATTCAGGGACAAACTCTCCGCAATTATAACGAGAACCAAATTAGCACACAAAACACCTAGCCTAGCTCACGACACCCGAAATATTCACAAAAACAAAAGGATTTTCTGCGACGACGGTTAACATCACGAATTGTCTAAAATAATGTGAGAGCGGCGACATTTTACGAGTGAAAATAAAGTGTTGTTTTGGTTTAGGGTGCATGCAGATAGCCTCGAACGCGATTGATCCTTTTTTTATATTACGATAAATCCTAAGACTGCCAAGTCGAAGGTTTCCTCTGACTTTTCGAAATCATGTGCGTATTTATATATTATGTTACACAAAGTTGACGTTACACAGTAGACGTCAGCGAACCGAGCGTTTTGGCGGTAAATTCAAAACCATTAAAAATAAATTTGACTTTAATTGGTTTAATGGAGAAAAAAAGACATTAATAGATTTTTATTGTTCTCTGAAATCGTTCCAAAAATTTGGAAAATACCCTATGCGGCTATACTATCACTGTAACTGTAGTCGGTCTATTGTGATTTTCCACTCGTTGAGTCAGACTTCATTGATAAAACCTGCGTCTACTATAAACTGCAGGATTCGCTTAGAGGTGAGCTCCTTTATTTCATTCGGGCTTAAGACATGTTTCCTTAGATGAGTACTGCGCGTATTAGTGATCCACATACCCTTAAGGCCTTGGTACAGACGCCAGTAGGTCAAGCTATCCAAAACTGACAAATTTTCCCAATTGAACATGAACCTTATTGTTTTGCATTAAAGTTGAAAAACAATCAAATAAATTTGACAGATTGTGGTAGGTTGATGTACTGGCCTCATACATACGACAAGCGTTGTCTTTTTAAAAAACAATCTAGTCGCGACAACACGAAGCCGAAATCGCACCTACGTACAGTTGTACAAATCCTTATTTCATCATTTTTGTAATGCCAAGCTCCGTAATTCTTACATTGGATAGAAACTGGGCCACTGTTATATGGAGGCAGTCAAAGTGTAACCTTTAATCTGCTGCCAAATGCCAAATGTTAGGGTTGGCCGTAAGTGTTTTAATCGTCCTAGGGTTGGCTCAAAATGATGCGTCATTTTAAGGCACGTAAACAAGTTATAAAGCATGGGGTAATAATCATTTGACACTGATTAAATGTTACAATGTTTATTTCTAGTAATAAAACTTATATGCGTGCTCTTATTAAGGACATTATTTTTTCCCCGAATCTTTTCCCAACTATATTAGGGTCGGCTTCCAGTTTAACCAGATGCGGCTAAAAATCAGTATTTTACACGAAGTAACATCAGACCTACGCAACTCAATTTTTGTGACAACCAGTCTATCCTCAGGGTATCGGTATTACCCAAAAAAAACTTAGGTTTTTGGAAAAACCTAAGAAAATAAAACATACATTAACAAAAGGCACATTACAGTTGGGAATACGCTCAGAGAAAGAAGGAGAAGGAAATTCACAAATAAAACACTACCTACACAGAAACGTCGGACACCGATCAGCGGTTCAGTTAAAAATAAGTAGGTACAATTCAGAAACAGCTCAATGGTTCTTAATGTAATATTTATTCTGAAAATAACTGCCTTTGTATTCCAAGCACCTACTCAAGGCTGCAAGGCCTATTCTGTTCAAGGCATTGCGGGTCAAACAGGCACTAAATTTGATTTAGGAAGGTACTTTACGTTTATTTCGTTAACTTGATAAACTAGGTACACACTAACAGTTCTTTAAATAATAGATTCTATGAGATTCAGAGACTAGAATATGTAGGTACCTCAGTTTTACCCTACGTTTTTGCTGTTGGGTACAGTTGAGATTAGTATCTCAACTGTACCCAACAGCTAAAATGTAGAATTGTGAGTGATATATCGTGAATTGTACTCCTTTCTACCCTGTATTTTAAGTAAACGCATTGACTATTCAATGGCCTATTGGTCCTAAGCGTGACAGCTACGCTAGAGGTCCTGGGTTCGATTCTTAGGTCGAGCAGTGTTTTATTATTATTTTTTCTATAAAATTCTCAGTAGCAGCTCGGAGTTTGGATTTGTTGGTGTATATTGATACACCTCCGCTTAACCCTCCGAGGAATACAGGCGTGATGGTATCATCGTGATCTTTAAGTAGAGGGAGTGGAAACACTCGTTTTAACAGAAGGTCAAGAGAATTCTGACATAATATTTCATTTTTTACTAGACATTCTACAATTCAAATTTAAATATATTCTGTTTGTTCTTACTAAAACCAACCAGTCATGCTATAAATCTGGCTCCTTGTAGCAATCTCTACAGTTCATACAAGCTAGTCGAATGAATTTTGTTTAGGTAACGTAACTTGTGTAAAAATAATTTATGAACAAGCCAAGCGCAGGAGTGGAGTTGCGGCAAAAGCTAGTATATAAACCAAGAGTAGCCAAAGTGAAGGCAACGTCTGGAAATTTTGGAACCTGAAACTTTGCGCGTGGTTTGCATATTCAGTATGCTGAAACCTGACTTGTATACATAGGGAGGGAATTAACGAAAATTCTTTATCATAAGTTTTTAGTAAAACTGTATATTTTTTTGTATTTTTTGGCATTTTCCATGCTATGATTTACTGAAGGAAAAATTCGACCGTGGGCAGGATTCGAACCTGCGTCTTCTGACAGTAATTTATATTCAGGAAATAATCTACAAAGAACTTTGAAGTATTCCCATAAGTACTGGATATTAGTTAACTTCGTTTTTGAATACAAAATAATGATACGGTTCGAAGTAATGATTTATTAAAGAAACAAACTAAGTTTTAGTAATGCTGGTAACGGAATACGGTGTATGTGTGAATTAAATATTTGTGGTTCCGTACCTAAAATGTTTGTGATTTTAATCTGTTCTTAAATTTGTATTTGTTGAAAGTCAGTCGTATATTTGACGTCTAATATCATCATCATCAACAACCCATATACTGTCCCACTGCTGGGCACGAGTCTCCTCTCAGAACGAGAGGCATAAGGCTATAGTGTACCACGCTGGCCAAATGTGGGTTGGCAGAGACTTCACATGCCGTCGATAAAATCTCACAATGTTATCCTTCACCGTTTAAACTAATGATAAATTAATAATAATACGATGTTTTAATTTGGTTTTTGAAATGATTTGCTAATTTGAAAGAATTATTACAAAATACTCTAAAAATTACCCACATATTGTAATAACAAAATACTTCTCTATCATACAACCCTAAAATAGGCTAGGCATTGTAACTATAATTATCATTCGTGTTTATATAACAAGTCAAGAACACAAACTAAAACTATTCGCCTACGGAATCCTAAATCCGGCCGTCCGTTATTAGTTTCAGCAAATAGCTGGCCGGTACGTAATGAGTATTCCACACGCCATCGTGATTGTTTCGCTTTGTTTCCATATTTATATTTTGGTATTGTGGAGAATTCTAAGCGACAGCTTACAGCTTTGTATATCAAAAGATTAATTTTGGTACTATAACACCACATTTACAATTCTTATAAGAATTGTACCTAGATGAGAAAAGACAGTTATTAAGAACCATAGAGAATAGGAGAGGAAAGATGTTTGGCCACTTGCTGCGACACGACGACTACTTCAAAACTATACTAGAAGGTAAAATTGAAGGAAAACAAGGAAGGGGAAGACCTAGACGAAGTTTTGTAGAACAAGTGAAGGAAAGGGTGGGGATCGTGTCGTATCAAGAGGTAAAACGGAAAGCTGAAGATAGAGAACAGTGGCGATTGCTCCACCGACAAGAGCTGAGCTCTTAAATTGTAGAAGGACACCACATTATCACGCCTGTATTCAGCAAAGGATAAGGAAGAGGTATACTAATTGTACATCCACTGTTCCCTGGTATGTTTAGGTTTCATAGTATTGAACTATGAAACCTAAACATACCGTACGTTTTATATAAGCTACATTTTATATTGATTTCTGTTACTTACGCGAATTTATTATACATTGAAATAAAACTACTTTTTATGGATTTTATCGTGTTATATTGATATTATTAATCCCGACGTTTCGGACCCTTTACAGCGTTCATGGTCACGGGTAGACCATACAACGCGATAAAATCCGTAAAAAGTAGTTTTATTACAAAGCTTAATTTTGATTAAACCTTTGTCTATATATTATATTTATGACACATATAGTCATAAATATGACATGACTGTGACATGTATAACTGTAGATATTTCGAAAAAACAATAGGTACAGACGCCATCTGCTCAAGCTATCCAAAACTGACAAATTTTCCCAATTGAATATGAACCTTTTAGCTTTGCATTAAAATTGACAATCTATCAAAGAAATTTGACAGATTGAGGTAGCTTGATATGCTGGCTTCTGTATCTACATGGAATTTTATAGGACTTTATTTTTGATGGATATTTCTGCTCAGCTCTGCTCAGTTCATGGCGGCAATTTCCAAACTACGCCGGACCGAACGTCTCTATGGCGATATCTATCAGGCAACTGCTACCGCAAGCTTCCGCATTCTTATCGTAGACATGTCGTTTACTGAACACAATTATATTATTGTACAAAATGTTGAACTAAATACCTATATAGAAATTATGCCCGATTGCCTCATCAGCCTGGTGGTGTAAGCTCGACTGCTATGCTTGAGGTCCAGAGTTTACCCCCAGGACAGTGTTATTGAAATTTTCTATGAAATTCTCAGTAACAGCGGAGCCCTTGAATAGCAAGGCCAGTCCTCTGTTGGTACTAGCATACCCTTCGGGGAATACGGACGTGATATGATATATATTATGTAATCTCATGGCCGAGTTCTTACAAAAGAAAAAGGTAAATAGCTTCTATTTAGTACAAGGAAGGTACTAACTCAACTAGAAATCAAGTAATTGTGTAATCACGTTACAAATTACCTAATAACATTACATTGGCGCTTACAATACCTACTTATTACTGCTCACATAGATGGGAACAAAAGAATCAAGTGAAAAGGAAGATCAGCTCGTGGCCAACTACAGTCATCATCATCAACCCATATACTGTCCCACTGCTGGGCACGGGTCTCCTCTCAAATTGAGAGGGATTAGGCTATAGTCCACCACGCTGGCATAGTGCGGGTTGGCAGACTTCACAAACCGTCGAGAAAAATCTCTAAGGTATACAGGTCCTCACGATGTTTTTCTTCACCGTTTAAGCGAGTGATAATTAATTATTAATACGCACATGAATTCGAAAAGTCAGAGGTGCGTGCCTTGGGTTCGAACTCGGGACCTTTGACTTGACAGTCCAATGGTCATACCGCTAGGCTATCACTGCTTTTTTTAACCAACTACAGTGATCAATACTAATGTGCGAGGTTAAGCTGTGCTAGCCGCAGCCAGTCTTTGGATGGGTGAACATTTTTAACAATTTGAGGCCCCTCCGTGCCTCAGACAGCACGTAAAGCTGTCGGTATCGGTCATACGAACATATATGATAATCATTAGGAGTAATCAGAAGCTCAAAAAGCTTAACAACCAGTCAATCCTAGGATATCAGTATTACCCAGAAATTGGGATGCGGAGATCTGCTGGCAGTGGCTTCTTGTAAAATTCGGATATTCAGCCGCATCTGATCAGACTGTAAGCTGACCCCAATATAGGAAAAGGCTCGGAAGATCATGGGTTGTTATCGTCAGCTCACACCGAGACGCGAAGCGACGCGACGCTGCGCGCACACTTTAAAAGAGCGACACAAAATAGAACTTTGTTTTCTACACGAAAAGATACACATTTCATTGTAAGAATTTAGAATACGATGCACCATGCAGCGCTGCGCCTCGTGATGCCTCGCGGCGTAGCGCGGTGCATCGCCGGTACGCGCGGCGTGCAAGAGCGGCGCTGCGCCTCACTAAGCCGCGCGACGCCGCGAGGAGCCGCGAGGTGCAGCCGGGGCTGCCGTGGCGACTTGTCTCTACTATTTCGCTTTTGCTTGCAAATAGTAGACTGCGGGTGGACGCGGAGCGGGACGGGAGCACGTGGCGAATGTAGACACGTTCCGCTGCGCCACGCGGCGTCTCGCTGCGCAGCGAGGCGTCGTGTTGCCAACGATTTTACTATGCGCCTCGCGACGTTGCGATACGTCTCGCGGCGGCGCGCAGCGCAGCGCGAAATCACTGGCCTCTTCCAGTATCGTCGCGTCGCGTCACGTCTCGGTGTGAGCTGACCCTTAATGAAATGTCATAATAGATTTATAGCTATAATCTTGGTTCGTGTACCTGCTTCTTCGGTCTGGTGTAGATTTACGTAAAACTTTGGATTTGTTTCGCAGGTAAAGAGACAGACTGGACCTCAGAGTACTGTACCAGGCTACCTTTTGTCTCAATAATTCCTTTGAGATGCAAGTCCAACCGTGGGAAATAACTAGTTCCACATAAATGGACGTACATTTCCCACAGCAATAATAAAATATGTAAAACCGACAAAGTGTAAATTCGGTGTTTCGTATTCCGTTTCGCATTTCATTTTTATGCCGCATAACAAGAAAACTAACAACTACACAGATGTGGCACGAAAATATTTAAATAAAATTCTTTATAATAATAATAAGGTTTTATTAATCAAAGGTAACATCTGCAGTACACATTAGCATTGAGCCACAAAATAAGCATTTCTTGTATCTTGTGGCTCTCAAAATTAACAATATAGTGTTACACTCACACACTTATATATGACCATTCCCTACGGGTTAGGCAGAGGTGTATACCACAGCTCGCTAGTATGTTTATTTTCACGGTCGTCAAGCGAGCACCTATAACAATCGTTAGTGGTAGTCAGAAACCCAAAAAGTTTAACAACCAGTCTATCCTCTTATCTTATCTTATCTTAGCAGTGGGGGCTGGGATGGCCAGCAACACTTCGACCAAATGTGATCTGTTGTGTTGTCCCCAGCATGGTACATTGCTTACTCTTCAAAGACGTGGTTCATGAAGGCGGCTAGCCCACTAAGAGGAAGGAACCTGTAGTCCTCTGGCTTCGGGTATCCGTTGCCGAGATGACTCATCCGTTTCGTCGCTAGGACGTCACAATCATACAAGATGTGCTGCATGGTTTCCCTGAAGTCTATCCTCAGGGTAATAATAATAATATTACCGATAGGTATTCCCTATCGGTAACATTACCCAGAAATCGGGATACGTAGATCTAATCACAGTCGCTTCGTGTAAAATATTGATATTCAGCCGCATTTGGTTAAACTGGTTGTCAACCCCAACATACAAGATACCGTGCGAGCGTGGTGGACTACAGTCTGAGGAGCCGTGCCCAGTAAATCGAAACCTTTGACTTGGCAGTCTTGCCACTAGGCTACCACTGGTTTTTTTATTGAATCGCCTCAGTGAGTGCATGGTATTTCGTTTTTAAATAAATGTGAGAAATTAAACGCCGTCTTGCGCAAAACTTATTTATTTCTCCAAAAATCTTACTCACTCGTCCGTCTTTACAGAGTTAACGTATTCGCTCAGTCTCCGCTATATTCCTTTTCCTTCCTTCCTCTCGCCCGCACACACGCTCTCTCACTCACATTTGTCTCGTTCATAGTCACACCATAAAATAAATAAAGGAACACAACACTTAGGCTTAGGTTTCCACACATGACTCCAGGTGACTACCCATCTCTTTCATTCCCACATAAAATATATTCAAGGTTTTACCAAATCGTTGGGAATCAAAGAAAACATCTGGCCATATTTAAAACGAAACCAATAACTTTTTATAGATTTCTAAGAAACAGTTGAATGGCACATATCAAAATAAATCCTAATACCTACAAAAATGCGGTAAAACAGTTTAAACATTTTTCTTAGAAACCTCGTTGCAGTAGGTACTCTTTTATATTTATTCTAAAGTAAATAATTTATAATATATTTTAAAGAAAAATGGTACTTCAGACTTTTCAAGATTGACGTTCTATTTTTTTTTAATACGTTACGTATATATGTTACGGTAAATCTGATTAATTGAAAATTATTAATATTTTTACAAAATTATTAATAATAACCACATGTTTTGGTAAATGTGAATAAACGATCGAAATTTATTACTTTTAGTTTTTTGAATATATAAAAAAAAAACCTAACAACCTAACCTGGCCTAAGTACGACTTTTAATTTTATTTAGTTTTTATAATTCCTTGCATATTGGAGCTCAACTAATATAATTGACCACAACGCGTTGTGAGCTGTTTTTGGTCCTTGAGCGTTACTTATCACTTTAACCTCGACTTTCCATAGGAAACGACTACTTTGGAACCGTGCACCTAGACTCGACATTTCATAAGTGCCTGTATATGGTTTATATGAAAATAAAACTATTTTGATTTTGATTTTGATTGACTTTCGGTAATTATTAATAATAATAGATAGTTATTAATAATCTTCAATTATTCACTCTTACCGTAACATATACACTAGAAATATCGGCATCATGAATATGTTTCATCAGCATCATCTTCAACCCATATACTGTTCCACTGCTGGGCATGGGTTTTCTCTCACAGGAGGAAAGGGTAGGTAGGAGTCCACCACACTGTCCTAGTGCGGGTTGGCAGACAAAAGCATGTGTTTATAAACACAAATTTTTCATGCACTGACACCAGACCCGAAATAACATAACATACCATCACGCCTATAATCCCCGAAGGGTTTTTTTTTTTTTTGTTTGGGCAGGAGTGGGAAATCCTCATAGACACCCAGGCCGCTCAACACGTTAAGCAGTCTGGGTAGTGCCGGACTCTTACCGGCTAAAACCACACTCCTGCCATGCGGAAAAGTACCTCTGGCGTTACCAGAGCCTTTGTGAGACAGAGTTAAAATTTTTTGCGTGAATGAATTTAATGTTAATATAAGTGTATATAATATCAATATCTATGTTTTATTTCTTGCTATAACTTTACTACAAATTTCTATATAAAATGCTATTATCTTATTTATCTTCTTTTCGTCTTTTAATATTTCATTTAAACTTTCTCTTGTCAATTTTGTATCTAATTCTTGCTCAATCCGAACGGACTCACTGGTAGTATGCACGAAAGGTACAAGACAAGCGAAACGGCTTCAATAACAAAACTCTTCCTACCAGATGCAATAGAAGCACATAAAATAGTAAAGAAGTTAAAGCCCACCGGAACTCTGACGCAAATCATGACGGGACACGGAGGCTTTTCAGAATATCTACACCGCTTCAAATTAAAAGACAACGACTCATGCATCTGTGAACCAAGCGCCACCGAATCCATACCCCATATTCTATTTGACTGTCCAGTGTACATAATCAAAAGATACAACATAGATCCCCGAAGGGTTAGGCAGAGGGTAATATAGTAGACTCACAGTTAGATGGTATGTTTAGGTTACTAATAGGGGCCGACACAACCGGGACCGATGGGTTTACGTTCTCTCAGAGGCACGGACGGGCCCGCTGTATAAAAAATGGACATTCACAGACTGACCGGTGTATAAGCATAACCTTGCAGATCGGTTGATTAGCGTAGCTATTTCTTAGCCACGAACCCTAGGTATATTGTACCTATATTGTACCCTTGTATGGTTAATCGATGGTATGTATAGGTTACATGTAATAGGGGGTGAATCTATTCTATTAACCTGGCACAAATCCAAACTTATCACAGAGCTACTATTGAGAATTTAATAGAAAAACCCGGTAACATTTTACTCGACCTGGGAATCGAACCCAAGACCTCTAGCGTAGCAGTCGCGCTTATGGCCACTAGGCTAACGATGCAGTCTGCTATATTATAACCTAATATTGTACTCATGTCTCTATAAAATTGCCGGTATATTGTCAAAGCATTTACACAAAGGAGCGTGGGTGGCAAAATGTGCTGAAATATGAAACACTTTGTGTGGTGCACTCAGGGTAGATACTATAAGGCTGTGGACAGCCGTGACGTCACATGGTACACCAATGTACAGTTTAAAATATTTTAGAAAAGAAAGTATGAATAAGATTTTTTAAAATAATTGACATACGAGTACATAAATGTTTGTTTATACCTCTAAGGTGGCAAACAAGTATACGGCCCACCCGATGGTAAACGGTTACCGTAGCCTACAGACGCTTGTAACACCAGCGGTAGCACTGGCGCGTTCCCGACACTGTAACACGAAAGAGGAATAGTTGGGTTGGCAGTATGAGGGTCAAAGTCCCCTCACTTCCAACACAACGTTTCCTCGCGGAGCACGTGCAAGTGTCCCAGGCCCAATAATATACATAATATTGATTTCTGACAACGCAACGCAATTACGTTAGCAGTAGGTACCTACTATGCAACTTTCTAATACTTTGTAGAAGGTTCTTACGGAAAGAAAAATTAAGGAAATTGCGCAGGTAATTGGAAAAAATAAGAAAACTTGACTAGATACCTTTTATCTAGATAAAGTCTTCGCAAACAAAGTCGCAGACAGATGCTAGTATTACTTATATTGTACCCTTGTATAGTAATATATGTTAAACCACACGTTTTGTGTTGGTTAGAATTCGCTTAACATTCATGAAGTCTACTCACAAAAAGACTACTTTCTTATACTATTTTACGAAAGTTTGTTTCCAGAAATCAGAACCCAATCATTTTATCCCGAACAAACACAAAAACCGCTGTCTCGAGAAAACAGTATTTATACCCTAGTGTCAAGTGTCGGAGTGTATATCGGCGTGTCAGCTCTCACGTAGAGCTGACAAAGCTAGCGCACTCTTGAGCTGAGAGCTCTCTACGGTCTCGAGGAGGTTGTAACGAACTAAGAAGTTAGTTGCTGAGATAGGCTGGGTAGGACTAGGTTTCTTTAGGCATGTTGGAAATTTAGCACTTTATAGACAAAGAGATTTGAACTGCCACAATAGGACAGTGGTCGGATTCACTTCTCAGTTAGAGCAAAGCTTGGAGTTTTGATCTGTAACTGGTCCATGGGAATAGATTCCTATTATCTCGAATCTTAACATACAAACTGTGGGTGCAAATTAGTACAGACGCGAGCAGGTTAAGCTATCCAAAACTGTCAAACTTTCCAATTGAAAACTAACCTTATTGTTTTATATTACAGTTGAAAATCTATCAAAGAAATGTGATAGATTGGGGATTAACCTAAACATTCAGCGAATAGTATGTTACGTTATGAGATTTGAAAACGTCTATTGGGAACATCTTTACATAAATTAATAAATAATATGCAACACACAATTTACGAGGACAACGACAGCTTACAAACCTAATCCCGGAATTAAATTCCCATAAAAGAAAACATAAAACACATTTACCATAACAAAGATGAACTTAACTACTTAAGAATTCTATTTCCATTACTGAAACTGTCCGCATTTACCGTCAACCATCTGCAAAATGAGGGAATTACGTCAAACTGCGCAGAAAATGATGAAATTACAGGACATTGTCCCCACTGCGGGGCAGAATGCTTCTCTACTGCAAGCGACTGTAAATTAGCGGCGCGCTATCATTTTTGTTGCTTTACATGTACATACTTAAACATATAATCACGGCGGTATTTCTCGAAAGGTTAGGCAGAGATGTAAAATTGTACATCTACAATTCGACGGTTTATTTAGGTTAATAATACTGATTTCTGAGACTTACCCAATAACATTGAAATAAAAATCTTTACGTCAGTCTGCCCATGACCATGGACGCTGTAAGGGTCCAAAATGTCGGGATTAATAATATCAATATGCTCGATAAAATCCGTAAGGAGTTTTTCTATTTCAAGTTTTAAAAAGCTCCGTAATTTCACTAAGCACAAAGGTTTTTACTTACCATTTGCAAATAAATAGACTCTCTAAAATACAGTAACTTCCACAGTATGAAACAAAAACTGTCGTTATTACACCAAAAAGACCAATACACTGGCTAGCTCAATTAGTTTAAACGTTGCCGGAAAAGTTTGACTCATGGGAAATGCCTGAATAAATAAATAACTATGTTGGGACATTTTATACAGCTTCATCTAGTGCCAAACTAATCAGAGCTATTGGTAGGTACTAGACAGTGGATATAATACTTATATATTTTTTATGTAAATATATACTTATAATACATAAGAAATACCTAGATGAACACAAACACTTATGTTCATCACATAAATAATTATGTTTGTGCCCTAACACAATGATCAGCAATCCAACACTCGAAACAGAGGTTGTCAATGAATGATCTGAGTATGAGAAAAAAACCACGACCAGTAACCAAGTACCATCATATGCCAGTTAAAGATTTCGTTATTTAATACTACTTTTACTTTAAATAATATTCAACTTGAGTGAAAATCTAAATTTTGCTTCTATCTTTCGCATTGATGTCAAACTGTCCCCACAAATGGGGACAAGCCACAGGTATTTCGAGTGCTGTACCTTACTGCAGGCGACCGCAAGTATTTGTCGTGCATTGTTGGTGGCCGTCGAGCTGTGCTGTAGAAGTTTAACTATAGAGGACCAACATACGCCTGTGTTCCCCGAGGGGTTAGTTCAATGAACAAATTTAGGTTATGTAATATTTTTATTTATATACATTAATTTTTTTGCACTTTACAAGTTCCCAAGTTCTGTTTGTCCTATGAGAAAAGAAACACGACATTTACTCTGACGGAGACAACTTATTGCCACAATTTTGCATCCAACTAAATTCATGTAACGAAACCATACCGCTATCTTATTCGATACCAACACCATCTATTTGTAAAAAAGGAAACTTTTGCAAATCTGAAGAATAATTTCTAGTTATCTTTTTAACAGTTTGCACATTGGAGAGCCCTTTTTTTCGTGTAAAAATCCACATGTCCTCCATCTCTCCTAAAAGGAAGGTTATGTCGGATTCCTACCGACTAAAAACACACGGCTATCTCTAGCACACTGAGGAGGGGGCTCCGAGATCTCTGATGAACGGACCGGTGGCCCTCATATACGGAATACGAGCGCCTCGAGTTATTCTAAGCGCCCGTAACCCTAAATAAGCAAGGCATGTATCGCGGGGTACTTTCATCATCATCATCACCATCAGCCCGTATTCGCTGGAGGCCTCTTTTCGTCCAGTCGGGGGACTTTATGAAGATATAAATACCAATACTCGAAGCAAATAATAATATCTGTGTAAATACCAGATCTGCCATGGGTGGGAATCGAAAGAACAACACCCGTGGCGTAGTAGCGAGGATCTCAACTGGTACCTACCCCAAACGTGCAGTCATAACTATATCTGTACACCTCTCGGAGTACTCAAGCGTGATAATATGCTATGTTCTCCAAAAACAATGTTGGCCGGATTACCGGCTTTATGTTTTTAGTACAAAAGCGCCTAGTATCGGGTTTGTGCATCTAACGCTTGCATTGTTTGCTGCACGTTCGTTAGTTTCGTGCTAATATGCGAATATGGAAACTTTGATTATATATGCATATTGTTAGTAGGTAAGCATAGTTCGGTCGATATTGCTTACATATTCAAGTGTTATCCCTGTCTTTGCTACACTGCTGACAAGAATTTAGATAATCTTTTTTTTTATACCACGAAAGTGACAAAGCAATGATGGTAAGCGGTTACCGTACTATAGACGCTTGTAACACCAGGGGTATTACTTTTGCGTGGCCGATCCTGCAAAACGAAAGATAAATAGTTGGGTAGGCAGTGTAAGGCTGTGAAACAACACTGCTCGATTTTTTGTGCAAGGCGGAAGTACCGACTTCCCCCGTCGGACAGCTCTAATTTGAGTAGAATTACTCCACCTCTCTTAAAAATAATATTCTTCTTTATGTTATTTAGAAAAGGAAAAATACGACCGCGGGCAGGATTCGAACCTGCGTCTTCTGGTCCGGCACACCAGACGCTATGACCACTAAGCCACCGCGATACCTACCCGTCATGTCGAATTTTTCCTTCACATATTGAATTTACGTCTTTATGGTGACGTCAGTAACACCTATTGAAATGCAAGTTTTTGCTTTTCAACCGACACAACTTACTTTACCTTCTTTCTTCTTTTCTTTTTCTTCTTTATGTGTCAGTGGTATATACATCAAATCAAATTAAATCTCTTTAAAGGTTAAATGAACATAAAGTTGTCGAATTACCTCCTATATCCTGCTTATTAAGCATACAATAATTAATTAAAAATGTTAAACACAACACTTTTTAATAAAATTAGAAGTAATTTGCCGTGACAGACTTTAAATACTAATTAACTATGTAAGAAATCTCAGCTCGTGTTATTTCTTCGTTAAGAAACTACAACATTACTACTTATATTACTTGAGCCAAGTAGGCGCTTCATTGCAAAAAACAGCCTGTATTTATTATATTATTTTGTACAAAAAGGCTAGTTTTTTTTTTGTGTGCAAGTTGCAACTATATAAATAATTCGTACGAATTTTTTTTTTACTTTTACGAAATTCTTAAAGTTTGATTCCATTGTATTTTATTCAAAACTAGATATACACACAGAGGCCAGCACATCAAGCTACCCCGATCTGTCAAATTTCTTTGATAGATTTTCAACTTTAATACAAAACTATAAGGTTCATATTCAATTGGGAAAATTTGAGAGTTTTGGATAGGTTGACCTGCTGGCGTCTGTACAGCAAAATGGCGTCTGCTAAACAAAATATAACACATGTTGTTTTCTTTTTTTAATTTCAACACGTTCACTTCCATTTTTAAATCAATAACTTTTATGTAAATATTTACCTACCCACAGAACGTCTTTTAAAGAGCTGTATGATCTCAAAGGCTTTAGAAACCTAGAGATTGAGTGCCCAAGGTGAGTGCACGACCTCCGGCAATTGATGCTCGCCTTTGAAACTAAACTAGCATTGAAATTGGTATACATAACCTGTTTTTAGTCGATTTTCTTATTTACTTGTATTCAAACTTAAGAGAATAATGTTGATTACTATACCCTCTTTGCGTGTAAACACTATGGTAGAGGTCCTGGTTACGATTCCCAGGTTAAGCAAAGAGTTATGGGGTTTTTATAAGAAATTTTAGTAGCCGCTTGGACCTTGGATTTGTGCCCGGTTAATTACAATAGGCTCGTCCCATATTACATGGGACCTAAACATACTGGTGAGCTGTGTTGTACGTTGGTGCACCTCTGCCTAACCTTCCAGAGAATACAGGTGTGATGATAGATAGTATTTTGATACAAATGTTTTTTTTTCTTTTTTTTATTGTAATACGGGCTGTGTGATTGCCGCCGCCTATTATAGACACCACGCGTTGTCACCTTGAGATCTCCGTTGTTAAACCTCTTTTATCACATAATTTCAAAATAAATCTCGATTTTAAACTACCACGTTAATGGGTGTATACATTAATGACAGAACAACTAGTATTGAGTTGAAAGGTCATAGATGCGAAGCTTGTTTCATGAATTATTCAACCTAATTGCACTGACTTCGTGGCTTCCAATCAGGCCGTAATTATGTATACTGGAACATGTACGCGGTGGTATAGGAAATTTAATCAATATTTAATTAATATAGCTTGCACGGCATACAGAAAGGGAAAAAAATTGGAGATCCTGTAAAAGGTTAGGGGCGTAGTACTCGTTTCCAGTGTCAGTTTAAGACATATGTTGTATAGTATCTGTTCTCTAATGTATATAATATAATATATTGTATAATTCAATCATTGTTTACGGTGATCGAGTCTGATGGATGCAGGGCGTAATTAATTCGACACCTATATTTGTTAAGCTAATCAGCATTTTATTACGTAACATATAGGCACAACAATTAATTAATTGATCATAGAAAAGTTGTACGTTACGTACGTACATACGTAAAGTCGGCCCACGATAAGAAGTATATACTTAAATATATATTTTACGTTTCTTCTTGAATATTTTTATATAAAATACTGACAGATTAAATACCATCATATTTTGTGAGCCAAAATAGCACTATTACTTATGTCAATTGTTGTGGAGGTCTGATGGCAGTCGCTTCGTGTAAAATACTGATTATCAGCCGCATCTGGTTAGATTGGAAACGATTACGGTAAAAACTTTCCCTGGAGGTTTGCCCCACTCACTATATCAGCACCGATCCTACACAGAAAATATTTCACCCTTTAAGTTAGGGCTTTAAATCGGAGGTATTTCAATTACCTAAGTACATATTGAGGTAAGCTATTACCCCTCTCCGTTTGTCGCACTATTTACTGAACAATAATAAGTTATCTTTTTGTATATTTTTGGCATATTCCATGCTAAGATTTTAAAGTTATTTAGAAAAGGAAAAATTCGACCGGGGGCAGGATTCGCGGTGGCTTAGTGGTCATAGCGTCTGGTGTACCTAACCAGAAGACGCAGGTTCGAATCCTGCCCGCGGTCCAATTTTTCCTTTTCTAAATAACTTTAAAATCTTAGCATGGAAAATGCCAAAAATATACAAAAAGATAGTTACAAGGTAAGGTGGCATCGTTCGACATTTAACTAACTGTAAAGTAAGTTGTGTCGGTTGAAAAGCAAAAACTTTCATTTCAATAGGTGTTACTGACGTCACCATAAAGACGTAAATTCAGTATGTGAAGAAAAAATTCGTCATGACGGGTAGGTATCGCGGTGGCTTAGTGGTCATAGCGTCTGGTGTACCTAACCAGAAGACGCAGGTTCGAATCCTGCCCGCGGTCGAATTTTTCCTTTTCTAAATAACAATAATAAGTTAATTAAGTATATAATATGCAATTAATAGTCTCATTATTCAGCGAAAGGACTGTGCTACGTGTGTGAAAACCACCTTTTTTATCTTGTAGTTGTTACAAGTACGGGTCACTGCGTGTATTTAATTTACTTAATGCAGTTTCCACGTAATAGCTGCTTAGTTGGCCACACAAGCCGTATAAGTGAACTTTACCGACTAAGCCGTGGTTAGTGGTCAAAATGCCATGCTTACAACTCAAATGAACTATACAGCATTAGACTTATTTAGCGTGTACTACAAACTCGTGCATAGATAATTAATTACTTTCAAAAATAGTATTTTAGATAATTGTTTACAAATCAGAATGTAATCTTTAGTGGTAGTCATAAGATTAAAAAGCCAGACAACCAGTCTATCCCCAGAATATCAGAATTAAGGCATCATAATAATTATAGTACTAACATAGTTACGTAAGTTGTTTTACTAACAAATGATATGGAAAAATATTTCTGAAATAAATGATTATTATTATTACCCAGAAATTTGTTTTGCGGAGGTCTGATGGCAGTCGGTTCGTATAAAATACTGATATTCAGCCGCATCTGGTTAGACTGGAAGCCGAGCCCAATACAGCTGTTAGGAAAAGGTTCCGATGACGTATCGGGGAATGTTAATGTGCTTTTATATACAGATAGGTATGTATGTACTAAAGAGATGTAGGTCATAGTGGGAGTAATTCCACTCAGTTGTTATCATGGTGTTATCTTATGGGGTAACAGTACAGAGGCACCAACACTTTTTACCCTACAAAAGAAATTTATTCGAATTTTAGTAAACATTGAAGAAACAGATAGTTGCAAATGCTTAACGAAAGTCCATACTACATGGCAGTAAAAATATTTAATAAATTACCCAAAAATATAAAAACAGAAAAAAAACCCACACTATTTAATAAAATGTTAAAACAATACTTAATACAAAAATGCTTCTCTTCAGTTACAGACTACTTAAAAACTTAAACCATACAACCTTTATGTTCCTACTTATAAACATTATAATTTATTAATAACATAGCGATCTCATTTAAATATAGAAATAATAGTGAATTTCAAATAACTAATATATTTTGTAACACTGAAGGAATAATTTATAATGATAATGATAGAAAACTTAATTTAATAGATAAATACACAATTGTTATTAGTATGAAATTTATAATGAATATGTAATATTAAGTAATTAATTAAGCCCTCCACATCCACATTGCAATGCTTGTAAAAGGCCGCTAAGTTCCAAGCACAAAAATTTTTTATGTAACACCTTATGTACCTACACTTGGCATGCAATAAATCTTTGAATGTTTGAACCACATTTTCAAGAACTTAATATACTAACCTTACCATGAATATATATTTGAAATATGTAAATTCGTACGTAAATACCCGGAATTAAATGTATACTAAAAGAGAAAACATAAAAACAAAATTTACACTAAGACACAAAAATAGACTAAACCTACCAACTTCCAGACTTACAATACACTCTTTCAGTCCTTTTGTCATGTCTATAAAATTTATAACAAGCTATCAGAGTCCATCAGGAATGAAAATAATTTTAAAATTTAATAGTTTTATTAACGCCTTCTATTAAATAGAAGTTACTATAACATAAGAGAATACTTAATTGATAAATTAAAATAACTGCAAATCCATACCACTTAAACTTTAAAGACTGCCTCATTAGTCTAGTGGTCCTAAGCGCGACTGCTACGCTAGAGGTCCTGGGTTCGATCCCCAGGTCGAGCAGTGTTATTGGGTTTTTCTATGAAATTCTCAGTAGCAGCTCGGAGTCTGGATTTGTGCCCGGTTAATGGCAATAGGTTCGCCCCCTATTACATGGGACCTAAACATACCGGCGAAATGTGGGTGTACATTAGGACACCTCTGCCTAACCCTTCGGGGAATCCAGGCGTGATGGTATGTATGTATGTATGTTAAACTTTAAATTATATTTTATATTAAGGAATAAAAATAACTAATAATTAATATACATATGTAATAGATTAAAAAATTAAGTACCTACTTAAAAATATTTAATAACATCATATTGTATATCAATTAATATAAATAAAATTTTAAAAAATAAATATTAGAAAATCAATAAACAATGCAATATTTTGGCTATAAATTGATTATATAATTTAATATAACAATAAAAATATTATAAAAATTATAATTAAAACAATCTAAATGTAGGTATGAATTATTCATAATTTTCATTAATAACAAACTCTGTTATATTGACTGCCTCAATAGTCTAGTGGTCCTAAGCGCGACTGCTACGCTAGTGATCCTGGGTTCGACTCCCAGGTCGAACAAAGTGTTATTGGGTTTTTCTATGAATGTGCCCCCTATTACATGGGACCTAAACATACCGGCGAAATGTGGGTGTACATTAGGACACCTCTGACTAACCCTTCGGGGAATCCAGGCGTGATGGTATGGTATGTGTTATATTTTATTGTCTAGCTAAACAAATCAGCGCTCTTCCTCTCTCCTATCTAACCTGACAGTGCTGTGCCCGACAGGGTCCATAATTGATACTACTTTTAAGCCTAACACCTGTATTGAATATTCTAACACCACATTATGGAATTCAATAAAGTATTGAGTATTGTTGTAATTAATTTTGTATCTTCCTAATTTCTTTTCTATGTTCGTATCTATTTTCTTTCTACAACATAAACTAAATAGTGTATTACTATGTATGATGTGGTTGTACTATTTTAAATAAATAAATAAATTGGAGCTACCCGGCTGTGGAAGTACCTCCACCTTGCACAAAATCGAAGTGAAATAACACTGCTTTGAGCTGTGTTGTGTTCCTTACGTTGAGCAAGTGATCCGCGAGTAAACGTTGTGTTGGCAGTGGGGGGATTTTAACCCTTATTCCTACTTCCAACCCAGCTATTCCTCTTTCGTTTTACAGGGTCGGCTAAGCGCAAGTGATACCCCTGGTGTTACAAGCGTCTATAGGCTTGTTTGCCACCTTAGTTGTATATAAAAAATATCTTATAACAAGCGTTTCTATTCGCTCATTCCCTCGTGGTGGCGGCGGCGCGCGGCGACTAGTCATTTCCTGAGGATGTCGCTAAAAGGTACCGGAGATTGAAATGTGACGAAGCATTAACAATAGAGTTTTGAAGCCATCGTAATAACAAAAATATTCTTTAAAATATAATTTAAGTGTACGGTCACCAACGAAAGTCGCTGAACATAACCAAATTTTGAAAACATCACTAGGTACTTCAAAAGTTTTAATAAGCATTTTTACATACAGCTTTCCATGTATTTAACTGTCGACACAGAATGACACCCGTTATTACCTGTAAAAGAAAACAATAATTTAATACTCTTTATTGATAACACAATTATCGCAGTGGCTTCAATTCCCGCAAAAAATAATTTAGTACATTGGCAAAAAATATACTGCAATGGAGTTGCTGACGATTCGGACACAATATATTGGGACACATTGTCCGAATTGACACATTTTAATTTTAATATATTTTTAGTGACAATTCGGATACCATTAAATTATTGAAGCTATTTAGTACAGTCACACAAAAAAGCGTTACCAAATCTATTTTAGAGTGGTTTAGACTTTTATAATTATGCATGATGAACATGCTGGTTCCCCATCTCCTAAAATAAATATGTAGGTAAATATTTCTAAACACTAAAAACTGGAACGATAAAAAGTCTCTCTGATGAAAAATTTAATAGAAATCTCATACAACCAGATCTACCATTTCAGTAATTACCTAAAACCGTAATCCTAACTAATATTATAAATGCGAAAGTGACCAAACATAATCAAACATTTATTTGACAACTTCTTGGTTTTTCTAGAAACCACACGAACATTCGCGGAAAACAGCTTATTATTACAACTTTATACTTAGACAAATACAAAAATCTTACACAAAAACTAATTACTAAAAAGATAGAAAGAGTGTCTTTTCTATGCATCTATTAGCGCTTCAAATACTTATTACCCAACTGCCAAGGCGCGTATCTATGTATGTGGGCTTAGAATATTATTTATTAAAAACGGCATCTTTCGTTAAAAATAAAACTGTATTTTACGGATGGAGGACGGATTTCTACAATTAAGGTATCGTTGGAAGTTTTTTATCTGACTGTACAAAACAGCTTTTTTTTATTGGTGTCCGAATCATCAGTGAAAGAAATATTAAAATTAAAATGTGTCAATTCGGACACTGTGTCCCAATATATTGTGTCCGAATCGTCAGCAACTCCTGCAATGAGATGATGACAAACGATTTTTTTAATGAAACTTAAATTAATGTAAGCGGCAACCGCAGTGTATAGAAAAAGTGTTTTTATAGAAAAATAGACTGAAAGATAGCCGTTTTGTTATGTAAATTATTAAGTATCTTACGATCTATCTGCGCCGTGATATACTCAAAATACCATGTTGTTTTATTTTTCCTTTATAGTTACTAGTTATTGTTAATAATATTTGTCATTATCGAATGCTTATGCTAAAATTTAGCGAATTTAAAAAAAAACGTTGCCCCACACTAGGATTTCCTCCTGTATGGTGAGTGCGTTTACCAACACAAACTTTCAAACAACCAAACCCGAAACAACTACCTGTAGATCATACAAATTTTTGTTCAGTGCGGGGATCGAATCCACAACCCGTGGCGCAGAAGCCGATCGCTCAGCCGCTGCCCCACACGTGTCACCAAAATTCAAACTCGAAGAAATCATCGATTAAAGAATATAGTAACATTTCTTCAAGTGATGTGGCTAACTTCAAGCATTGTAGCCAGTGTAGTTACTGGGCATATGAGATCTGCGCCTTAGACAAGTTGCAATCTGACAATCGAATCGACGAACGAATAGAAACAAAATGTATGGGAATGACTCTATGATCACCCGATTTGTCGAAAGCTTATGTCATTTCTATACATTTGTTTCTATTCGTTCGTCGATTCGATTGTCAGATTGCAACTTGTCTAAGCCCGCTGAGCAGACAAGTCATATGGTGTTGCTGTCTATAGACAGCGGTTGGCGCTTACTATCAGCTGACCTTTTTTTTTGTTTACGGAAACCTTCAAAAGGCTACCGGTTTTTAGAGGGATTAAACCAGGGATTGTGGGATTCTTACTCACTAAAACCACCCCGGTAGCCACCATCAGCACATGGAGGAGGCTACTAGGTCCCCTTAATAGACCACCTCAGAACCCCACTGTGCAACGCCTATTAAGGTACATCCCTGGGGACCATCAGGTGATCTATATCCTTGTTTGTCATTTTATAACAAAAAAGTAGTACATTTAGACACAAAATAGTGTATACATAAACAAAAATATTCTGGACAATATCAGATGTTTTGCCTCGTGAAGTTGCAAGAGTCAATTAAGAGAAATGGGTCACTAGGTGACGGATAAGCTTGCGGCCTGTTACAGCCCGTCCACACTGCAGTGTGCGGTTTTATGTTACGCTGTTTTTGATACTTGAGAGTGTGTGCTATACTAACATGTCGACTCTAGTCTGATCATTTTTGAGACTGAGGTAAAGGATAATGTTGTAATTTAACGAGCTGAAATTTTTTACATCGTTAATTAGTATTTAAAATCTGTCAAATTCCTTTTTCCTGTGTAATTTCCTTCTAATTTTATTAAGATGTGTTTAATAAGCAGGATATATTGAAGGTATAAACTATATTCGACATCTTTAAGAGAGGTAGGGCATAGTGGGTAGTAATTCCACTCAAATTGGAGTTGCCCGACTGGGGAAGTACCTCCGCCTTGCAGAAAATCGAAGTAAAATAACACTGCTTTGAGCTGTGTTGTGTTTCTTACGGTGAGCAGGGTTGCCAATGCTCCGCAAGGAAACGTTGTGTTGGCAGTGGGAGACTTTGACCCTTATACTGCCAACCCAGCTATTCGTCTTTCGTTTTGCAAGGTCGACAACACGCAAGTGATACCCCTGGAGCTGCAACCGTCTTTAAGCTTATGTCTTTTTGGTGAAAAAGTTTAATTTAATTTAAATAGAAGTCTTTTGTTAGTATATTGATTTCTGTCACTTACGCGAATTTAGACTTTGAAATAAAACTACTTTTTACGGATTTTATCGCGTTAATTATTATTAATCCCTAATTAATAATGTCAATGTATCGCGATTAAATTCGTAAAAAGTAGTTTTATTTCAATGTCTTTGGTTAGTAAAAAAACAGGATAATTTTTATATTAAATGACAAAACAACCAAAAAAAATTGATTGTTTGGATACTTGACTATTTTCGAGTGTACAAAAGGACAAAGAATTAAATACCCATTCTGTTTAAGGGACAGTGGTTAAACGTAGGTACATTTTTATCTTCAAGAACCCCTCGTTAGCCGCACTTGAGTTGAGTGTCGGCACTTAGAACCATTATCCGGCGAGTTGAGTGAACGATTGTCGTACATTATCTACAGGGTTAAAGTAGGTACTGTTTTGATACTCAATTGTACAGGATCAGTTGAATTAAGCAGCTATAGCGTGGTATGACCATTGGACAGCCAAGTCGAAGGTCTCGAGTTTGTATCCAAGGCACGCACCTCTGACTTTTCGAATTCATGTTCGAAATAATAATTAATGATCACTCGCTTAAACGGTGAAGGAAAACATCGTGATTAAACCTGCATACCTTAGAGATTGTTCTCGACGGTTTGTTAAGTCTGCACACCCGCACTAGGCCAGTGTGGTGGACTATAGCCTAAACCGTCTCAATATGAGAGGAGACCCGTGCCCAGCAGTGGGACAGCATATGGGTTGATGATAATGAAGTTGAATTAGCACTGACGGCCTCTGTGGTCTAGCGGTTCGAGTGCCGGACTGCTGATCGTGGGTTCGATTTTATCGATTTTATATTTTATTTTATCCACACAAATATTTGTGTACATAATACATATGTTGACCTCGTAGCATTTTTGGCAACTATGTTGAGGTCGGGTTCCAATCTGACCAGATGCGGCTGAATATCAGTTTTAACAACTAAGGTCTCAAGATGATAACACGCGAGTGATACTAGTGTTGTAGGCGTCGATAGGCTGCGGTTGCCCATATGACTGTTAGCTATCTTATTACAATAAAAAAACTAGATAGTAGTAATCCTATTAGTCCGTGGTTGTAAGCGCAACTACTTCGCTAGAGGTCCAGTTTTTGGTTTTTGTATGTACTTCTAAGTAGCAGCTCGCTGAGTATATTGTACCGGGTTAATGGCTAATAATTTCTGTTAACTCCAACTGATCAAAAAAACATTAAGCACAAACATACCTACGTATTACAAAGGCATTGAATTCAAACTAGGGATAAAAGATACCGCCGTTCGACATGTTGTAACATGATTTGAATAATTCATTGTGAATGGAAACAAATGTATGTATGTGATAAGGAAAATGTTCGTGGTGAATGGAATTGTGAATTTCTAGCTTCAGCGAGTTCTATTTTAATTTAATTTTATTTGGGAAACCAACAGATGATAATATTACACTAACTTTCAGCAATAATAACACTACATGATTATTCCATAAATGGTTTCCACATAATTATCTATAAACTTATGACGGATATTTACAAAAAAAAAGTATAAGTATTATATCCATTGTCTAGTACCCATAGTACAAGCTCTGCTTAGTTTGGGACTAGACGGTGCCGAATAAAATTGTACAAGAATGTCCAAGAATACCTTTTTTATAGTAAAAATTATAATTGAATTAAAACTACTATTTACGGAATAAAACTACTTTTTACGGATTTTATCGCGTATATTGATATATTAATCCCTACGTTTCGGACCCTTTACAGCGTCCATGGTCATGGTCATGGTGGCGATAAAATCCGTAAAAAGTAGTTTTATTTCAATGTATGATATTAGCGTAAATGTCAGAAATCAATATACTATTTACGGATTTTATCGCGTTATATTAATATTATTAATCCCAATGTTTCGGACCCTTTACAGCGTCCATGGTCACGGGTAGACTGAGGTGGTGATCTTGGTGTTATAATTACTGACAGCTACCCTACATTTTGTTAATTATTGGTAATCCGATTCACGCAAAACGAGCTCACCGTATCCTTTGATCTTGCAGTTGTGAGCCTGGATTTTGATTTAATAGAATTTACAACAATTTTCATATATTATGCACGATATAGGTACTTGTGAAAATACTGTGTAATTCTATATAATTCTGTCGCAACATCACAACATTGTCGCCTTGTTAAAAATTATTTCTGGAAACTGTTTTGGTCTATATGTAAATAATAATATTAAAGTTTTACATTCTTATGTACTATATTGTCCTGTTTGTTTCCATTAATAATAAAAATAAATAAAAAGGAAACAAGTTTACTTGCGCGTTCCAAGTTAATCGTTTAATGAAAAAGAACCGTCAAGAAAACAGATGAATTTGACGCGTAGCATATTTTCTACGACGTAGCTGTCGTAGCGGACTTGCTACGGCGTAGCAGGTAGTATTAGCTTAAAAATGTAAATAAAACTTCAAGTATTTTATTGCCATGAAATATCTTTTTACGGATTTGATTGCGTTATATTGATATTATTAATCCCGACGTTTCGGACCCTTTACAGCATCCATGTTCATGGGTAGACTGAGGTGGTGGGCGTCTTGATGATAAATAATTACTGACAGCTACCCTACATTTTTTGTTATGAAATGAAATGAAATGATATTTATTTCTGTAAATAGATCTTTTAAAGACACTTTTACAAGTCAATATTTTAAGTACATATTTTTTTAAGCTAGATGGCTTCGGCATTTCCTAGCTGACGACCTCTGAGAAGAAACGCCGAAACAAACTCAGAGAATCATAGTCTCTTTTAAAGTCCAGACAATGTATAGTAACAAATATGTGTCTTACAATGTAGGGCAAAGTCTGAAATGGCCTTTTGAAGAAGGAGCCATAGCGGCTTTGAGTAGACCAGTCCCCACTGACGGCACGCATGCATCAGTCATTGTGTAGCTCAACCATAATTTAGGGAGCTCAACAACCCGTCGCACGACGATACCAGATCAGAGGCACATTTGCGTAGGCCACATAAAAAAAGGTTCAAAGCCACCAGACTGTTCAAAGCTGAGTATGTAAATTTAGCCTACAAAGTACTCACATTTACAGTTAGATTAGTTATAGTTGAACATTATTAAATAGTAAGAAAAAAATGTATATATAATCACAGTAATAATTTCACTAATGTCTGCTGATATCAAATTAATATAAATCATTGTTATGTCAGACGTCCAAGAGAGCAATGCAGCTTGATGCGTACTATTGAATTAATCTAGTCTACTAAACAGTAAAGGAAAAGTAATAATAATAATTAAAGAGATTGCCATTGACAGTAAGAGCTGACCAGCCCCGACAGACGGCACCCGTTCACGAGTATGACGTGTGTATCGGCGTCGTTCGACTCAACCATGTTGCAGGGAATAAAACGACCCGACACACTACGCCACCATCAGCAGGACATTTTAGTTAGCATGACAAGCTCAGACTGCTAGGCAACTGAAGGGCACAATGTAATTTTAAGTCATTATAATGCATATCAATATATGCAACATCAATGGCTGCACGACTCTCATACTTTATATGAAATAAATTATTTATAAAAAATTTCAGTTAATAAATATTGCTCCATGTCAAATGTATAGATGTCAATATCAAAATCACAAATAAATATGTCAACATACATCTCACATAAATTAAAGAAGATGTCAATTAAGGTTACTTTATCAATCTATGTGCAACTGACTAAAATACTTAAATTTAATTGTAATACATTAATAACCCGGTTCATTAGAGCAGCTCAATCCCAAGCATTTTTATCTTCTATGTAGTCGTTAACTTTATAGTAACCCTTTTTAAAAAGTCTTTGTTTAATAAATGTCTTAAATTTATTGCAGCTCAATTTTTGACAACTACCCTTTAACAACATTAATTATTGGAAATCCAATTCACGCAAAACGAGCTCACCGTATTCTTTGGTGTTGCAGTTGTAGAACTGGATTTTGATTCTAAATTGATAAATTCGAATAAAATCCATTTCTTCAATTCGAATAAAATTGATTTCGTCAATTCGAATAAAATCGATTACGTCAATTCGAATAAAATCTATGTCGCCAATTCGAATAAAATCAATTTCGTTAAATGGAATAAAATCAATTTCGTCTATTCGAATGTTAGTTTGCAAAATATTCTTCAAGCACCTAGTTTTAAACATGCTTATAAGCTTCTCCTTTAATAGCTATCTAATAGGCACATAAACTTAGTAAGTCAGACGTTAGCAGATCGTTTGGAAGCGACTGACTTGAATAATTCATTGTAAATGAATGTACTTGATAGCTCGCGAAGGCAAGGAGAATACAAAATGGAACGTACCACGAGCACATACGGGGGGAATCTATGTATTACACATTATGTTTACTTAGGTATTCTGTTTTGTTACCAGGAGGGGGAGAGATCACAACCCTGATCATTTAGTAAAGTGAACTGATTTTTCTAGTTCTGTGATAATATATTTTTGACACTTACAAATATTAGACACAAGCTGTTGCTCGGGTCTCACCAGCACTTTTTAACATAAAAGGAAGCTGATGTCCTTCTCCAAGGTCTATTCTATCCTTGTACGAAATTTGATCAAAATCAGTTCAGCTGTTTAGGTGTGAAAGCGTGCCAGACTCACAGAGTTACTTTCGCTATTATAATATTAGTAAGGATTAGTAGTAAGTTCATGACTAAGTTATAATTACTCTGATCAACCGATCTGCAAGGTTAAGCTGCACTGACCACGGTCAATCTATGGATGGGTGACCTCTGCGTGCCTTGGAGAGCCATAAGCCAGCCGTAAGGCCATCGGTCCCGGTTGTCACGCGAACACCTATGACAATCGTTAGTAGTCAGAAGCTCAAAAATCCTATTATCACAATAGCACCCTTCTGCTTATCCTCTAAACGAGGTAGTTACCATGAAGGTCGAATTGGAACTTCAATATAAATAATGCATTAACCATATATTTCTCCTATCGTCGATATTCATGACTTACAGCAGGATAATAAGTATACAAATAAAAAACTTTGGCAGTAAAAAGCGACATTTTTGCGCAAATGGACGTAAACTGCTATTTCCGGGTACAATCGTATTAGGAAGAAAAGAAAAGAAAAAGAAAGAAAAATCATTTATTCAGCACAATTCATATAAATACTTATGGTAGGTACTAGGTATACATTGTATGAATTATTGCGCTGAAACGGCGCTGGTTCAGCATATGCCAGACGGTATGCCTGGCGCTGGTTTTCAACCAGACCCTGGTGGCTCACGGATGGTAAGCCAGTTCAAAAATACTTAAATAAAAAATATTTACAATACAGTAAAAACTTAAATGACGACGTCTGTGGTCTAGTGGTTCGAGTACCGGACTGCTGATCATGGGGTCGTGGGTTCGATTCCCACAAGACACAAATATTGTGTGGGTAAAACATGACTATTTGTGTTTGTCTGGGTGTTTCTTATGTATTATAAGTATGTATTTACAAAAAAAAAGTATATAAGTATTATATCCATTATCTAGTACCCATAGTACAAGCTCGCGAACCGATTTTGAAGAAATTTGGTAAGGTGACCTTGGACAAGAACATCGGCTATCTTTTGCCTCAAACCATGTGGAATGCGGGTGAAGCCGCGGGCAACAACTAGTATATTATAAAACACCAATTCATCATCAACCCATATACTGTCCCACTTCTGAGCTCTCCTCTTACAGAAAGAGAGGGATTAGGCTATAGTCTCTACATAAGCAATACATAAGGAGTACATAAGAGGTACATAAGGAGTACATAAGGAGTACATAAGCAGTACATAAGCAGTACATAAGGAGTACATAAGGAGTACATAAGGAGTACATAAGGAGTACATAAGGAGTACATAAGGAGTACATAAGGAGTACGTAAGGAGTACATAATGAGTAAATAACGAGTACATAAGGAGTAGATAAGAAGTACACAAGGAGTACATAAGGAGTACATAAGGAGTACATAAGGAGTACGCAAGGAGTACATAAGGAGTACATAAGGAGTAAATAAGGAGTACATAAGGAGTACCTGTATAAGGAGTACATATGGAGTACATAAGGAGCACATAAGGAGCACATAAGGAGTACATAAGGAGTACCTGTATAAGGAGTACATATGGAGTACATAAGGAGCACATAAGGAGCACATAAGGAGTACATAAGGAGTACATAAGGAGCACATAAGGAGTACATAAGGAGTATATAAGGAGTACATAAGGAGTACATAAGGAGTACATAAGGAGTACATAAGGAGTACATAAGGAGTACATAAGGAGTACATAAGGAGTACATAAGGAGTACATAAGGAGTACATAAGGAGTACATAAGGAGTACATAAGGAGTACATAAGGAGTACATAAGGAGTACATAAGGAGTACATAAGGAGTACATAAGGAGTACATAAGGAGTACATAAGGAGTACATAAGGAGTACATAAGGAGTACATAAGGAGTACATAAGGAGTACATAAGGAGTACATAAGGAGTACATAAGGAGTACATAAGGAGTACATAAGGAGTACATAATGAAAGGATGATCAGTAGATCATGAAGTCGCGGGTTCGATTCCCACAAACCACAAATATTTATGTGATGAACATAAGTGTTTGTGTTTGTCTGGGTGTTTCCTATGTATTATAAGATTGTATTTACAAAAAACAAGTATATAAGTATTATATCCATTAATTTATGACATTATGTATATATACATTAGTACAAGCTCTGCTTAGTTTGGGACTAGATGGTGCTGTGTAAAATTGTTCAGGAATATTTATGAATTGTTTTGTTGTTTGGTATTTTGTCATTTGTTGTGACTGAAAATACAAAAATTCTTTTTTATTTCTTTCAATTGAGGAAAAACCAGAACATATAATAATTTTACTGTAAAAATAAAATTCGCCATGTAAATCCTTTTTGTTAGTCGCGTTTCATCCATTCTCTCAACATGCCCAAACCATCTCAGCATATTCTTCTCAATTCTCGTCACTACATCGTCTTTTAAGCCGTAACGTTCTCTTATCACACTATTTCTCAATCTGTCATTTGGTGAGGTTCTTCAAAAAGGTCAGGTGCGTAGTACTTGCAACCGGAGTGTATGTATGACAAGATGTATGAATGTGGTCGAAACGAAAGAAGTATGCAAGAATCGTAGCAAGTGGCGTTCTTTAGTTTCTGCCTACCCCTATGGGAAAAAGGCGTGAGTGTATGTATGTAAAAATAAAATTTTCAATTTTTTCAGATGAACAATACAGCGTTGATTCCCCAGTGACTACCGTATCTGTAGTCTGAAACTTACTAAATTATTTACGGTTATACAAGAATACCCATAGTGTACAAACTTTAGGAAACTGTCAGTTAGCAAAACATTTGCAGAAGTTTAATTGTGTTTGGCTCTCTACTAGTTTAATTTCACCAACTATGTGTTTTTATTTAAATAACGATTTTCGACTAAGAAGCGGTGATAGCCTAGTGATATGACTGCCAAGTAAAAGGTCTCGGGTTTGAATCTAAGGCACTCACCTCTGACTTTTCGAATTCATGTGCATTGACTCGTTTTAAACGGTGAAGGAAAACATCGTTAGGAAACTTGCGTGCCTTAGAGATTTTTCTCGACTGTGTAGTCTGCCAAACCGCACTTGGCCAGTGTGGTGGACTACAACCTGATCCCTCTCATTCTGAGGAGACCCGTGCCCAGTAGAGGGACATTATATGGGGTGATGATGAACGATTTTCATATGTAACCATGAACCGTATCTATTATATTATATTTACATTCCTATAGGGATGTAACTATATTCCGGCTTTATCTATCATACTGCGACACAAACACAACATACCTTCACGCCTGTATTCCCCGAAGGGTTAGGCAGTGGTGTATCAATGTACACCCACAGTTCGCCGGTATGTACTCAGTGTATGTGTTACCTGGGATCTGTAGCGTAGTCTAGTGCTCCTAAGTGTGAAAGCTACGCTGGAGGTTGAGTTCGATTAACAGGTCAAGCAGTGTTATTTGGTTTTTGTATGGAATTCAGTAGTAGCTCGGAGTTTGATTTGTACCAAGTTAATGGCAATAAGCTCACCCATTACATGGGACCTAAATATTACCGGTAAACAGTTGGTGTAAATTGGTACACCTTTAGCTAACCCTTCGTGGAATGAAGGCATGATGGTATGTCATTGTAGAATGGATGAAAAGTGACTAACAAAAGGGATTTATATGGCGAATGTCAGTGGAACCGCCGAGAGGGGACACCCTAGAAAGACTTACATCGACCTTATTGGTGAGGTTCTTCGAAAAGGTCAGACCGTGCGTAGTACTCACAACCGGCGTGTGTGTATGACAAATTTATAAATTTGGAGGAAATCAAAAAGTATGCAAGAATCGTAGCAAGTGGCGTTCTTTAGTTTCTGCCTACCCCCATAGGAAAAAGGTGCGAGTCTATGTATGTATGTAAAATTTATTTTGATGAACCTAACAGAAACATAATTATGTACATAATACGATTGATATTCTGCCATCCGCTTTTATCGGACATCTACATAATATGTAGGTACCTACAATGAAAGCACACTCATATATTATGTACACTGGGAAGCCATGTAACTTTTCAACATAATTAATACATGGAAATTCGCACTGAATTACATGGCTTATAAGGCTTATAATCGCGCGCAAACATATTACATTGCTGAATAAACTTTGTTGTTGTTTGTTTACCGGGAATAATGTATGATGCCTCCCATTTTGTATGTAATTAGCTACAAAATGCACAGCAATGCTGATTCTTATCAATGGCCGAGGAACGTTTTCGTAATTTGGGTCAAAGGCGTAATAAATTTTCATTGTTTAGCATAATAATTGTTGGCTTTTGGCAATCTATAAATAAACGTTGTTGACATTTGATGACGTCTGTGGTTCAGTGGCTCGAGTGTCGTACTGCTGATGACGAGGTCGTGGGATTCAATTCTTACAGGACATAAATATTTCTGTGAAAAACATTAATATTTCAGGTCAGGTCAATGGCAAACTTGTTTCTGTTTAATTATTATAATGGATTAATTATTATAGTACAGAGGCCAGAACATCAAGCTACCACAATCTGTCAAATTTCTTTGATTGATTTTCAACTTTAACACAAAGTGACAAGGTTCATATTCAATTGGGAAAATTGGACAGTTTTGGATAGCTTGACCTGCTGGCGTGTCCATATAAAACTGTATTGTTCTCATGAACTATTCAGAACAAAATTGTAAACAAAGATTAACACTGTTGTCATCGTGTTTTTTGAGAGTGTGGAGTTTCTTGCCAGTTCTTTACCATGAGACCCACTTTTTGGAACCGTGCAAACTAGTTTTGAGTTTTGATAAGTGCTATTTTAAAGGTCTAATTGAAAAGTCAGAAGTCTTGTTTTCGAACTCGAGACATTTGACTTAGTAGTTCATTGGTCATTATAGGCTATTTATTTATTTATTTTTAGTAAAGCTTACAGATTAATAACAATTATTGGTAAGGAACAATTATATTACAAAAATTGGTAATTAGAAGCTTCCACATGCAGTTTTGTATAAAATACTGATATTCAGCGGCATTGTTAGACTGGAAGGAAGCCAACCCCAACATATTTAGCAAGAAGCTGTAAAGATGAAGTGTCTTAACACATCATCTTGGAAGATCTGAAAAACATACTCAAAAATTGTTTTTAAATATTATTAACACACAGAGCATTTCAACAAAAGTCATGATCCAAATTATGACCCCATTTCAGACACCTGAAGATGCGGGATAATTAAAAAAAATTATACGTCAAAAATATTATATCCCGCACCCGTGTGGACTTACATAAGAGTGGGATTACACGGTACAATTTACACGCGTTTGTTTTACCCGCGCGATTTCCTTCAACTTATTTTGTGTGTGTTGACGTTAAATTGTCATTTTTTTTTATACCACTAAGGTGGCAAACAAGCATACGGCCCACCTGATGGTAAGCGGTTACCGTAGCCTATAGACGCTTGTAACACCAGGGGTATCACTTGCGCGTTGTCGACCCTGTAAAATGAATGAGGAATAGTTGGGTTGGCAGTATAACATACATAACGTTTCCTCGCGAAGCACTGGCAACCTTGTTCACCGTAAGGAACACAACACAGCTCAAAGTAGTATTATTTCACTTCGATTTTCTGCATGGCCGAGGTACTTCCCCAGTCGGGCAGCTCCAATTTGCATACTCCACGCTATGCCCTATCTCTTAAAAAATCATGAGACAGGTATCATAAAAATATTATTTACCTAGCCTATTTAGGCAAGATGCGGCTTAATATCATTATTTTACATAAATTAACTGTCATCTGACCTTGGCAAACCAGTTAATCCCGACACCTTAGGAAAAACATCACACCTGGTAGTTCCCGAAGGCTTAGACAGCGGTGTACTAAATATACAACTACAGTTCACTGGTTTGTTTAAGTCTCATATAGGGGGCTTATTTCCATTAACCGGGCACAAATCCAAACTCCGAGCTGCTACTGAGAATTTCATAGAAAAACCAAATGACATTTTTCTCGACCTGGGAATCAAACCAACGTAGCAGTCCATTGCCGATTACAATCCAAACTCTGCTGCTACTGAGAATTTTGCTCAAACTGAGAATCGAATCGATGACCTCAAACTTCACAGTCGCGCTTAAGACCACTAAGGTAATGGCTAATGATTGTCATTGATATTCCTAAAAGGACCAACGGTTGAAGATGCTCTCCAATGAGAGAGAATGGTCACCCATCTCAAACTGACCGCGGCAAACATAACTGAACCTGACAAATCAATCAAATAACGCAATTTAATTAAAACTTAAACTTCATGTTAAAATTTGACGTATGAAAACTCGCGCGGGTCATGGCTGTTACGTACACCGTGTGAGCACCACCTTACTCGGCCAAGGGTTGCCTAAAAGAGGGGATGGGGGCTGTCAGGTGGGCTTATGACGTCACAGCTAAACCCCTGTTTAATGCGTCTGCCATTGTACGAAGGGGGTTGGCATTTTCAATGAATTGTTTCGCCCTGTTTTAGTAAAATATTTTAGAGTTCTCTTTTGTGAATAAAATCTATTGTTTTGCCGATGTTTTTTTCATGTTCTACGTCGAGTGTGGATATTGTATGAATTAATTAAGTGTGGATGCCGTTTCTGAATTTTAATTTCACTCCTTGTATATTCAAGCCTTTATTTATGTTATAAGTACAATACAGCAACAATTATGTTAGGTTAAAGAAACGTCCTCGAGTGGAGACCGCGTCTAGGTAAGCGTAGTATAGGACGCTTGCTGGCCAGGTGGAGTGATGACTTGCGGAAGGCAGCTGGCAATGACTGGATGAGGAAAGCCGAAGATCAGGCCCTGTGGCGTTCACTAGGAGAGGCCTACGTCCAGCAGTGAACGAATATGGGCTGATGATAATGAACAAAAATAGTTTAAAAAATATATACAGTAACTTGAAAACAATTAATTAGACTACATACAAAATTCAACAGTGTTGACATCTTTCATGAGAAATTATCCAGATTCAGATAAATACGGAATGACTATGCATCACGCTTACTTTCAAATTTTAGTGTATGGTTAATTTAACTATTGACTGTGTTTTATACTGTTATCTAATGTTATTGTTCTCTTTATTTTTGGTTAAAGTCTAATGTACCAAACTATTTTATTTTTTTAGGCTTACAGTTGGAAGTGTTATCTTTTGTTTTCATAACACAGTTTAGTTTGTTTTTTTTTTTTAATTTTAAAATGTTATATGTGGTCCAACTGTGCAATTTGATTTATAGAAACTTAATTGGTGACATTGCTAATATTATTATTTCCTTCCTATTGTAATAATAGTACTGTATGTTTCTTATACCGCAATAAATAAAATAAAATAAGTTATATAACAGTGGCACACGCATCATGACATAGAATTACGTAATTGCTATCCTAGCCTTTTCCCAACTAGTAATTGGGGTCGGCTTCCAATCTACAACCACTTGGCTCCATGAATGGGCAAGGGTTCTCCCTTCTTTGTTTAGCGAACTCACGCGCCGCTTGCTAGTTCTCTAGCTAGATCATTCTCCGAGCATTTTCCAAAGGGGTCGGCTTCACACGAAACGATTGCCATCAAACCTCCGCAACCCATTTTCTAGGTGGTTTTTCTAGGTGATACGATATCTTATGGATAAACTGGCTGTCAGACTTTTCCGGCTACTGTCAGCGACTAACGGTTATCATAGTTGTTAGTAGACACCGGGAGCAACGTCTCAATGTGCTTTCATACGCACGGAGGGCTACGGAAAAATTTTCACACATCGATAGACAACTGTGGCAAGCGCAGGATGATCAGATCCCTTGTAAATCAATTATAGGTACTACTTAGCAGCAATCTCCTTAAACAGTATTTACGTTATAATTTTTTTTTTTATATTCGGTGATTGGTTCCTCTTTCTTCATTTAATCTAATGAAATATCGAAAATGCTATGTCACAATTTCATTAATAATACGTATGGCTTCTTTCAATACTCAAGGTAAACTTAAAATAGAACCATACAAAATATTACATCAATATTTATTTAGGCAACACCGGCAACGCACACAGAAGCGATTGTGTCGGAAATATACACACACACGTACAACACTTCCCGAACGAGTCACGGCCGCGCACTCTCAAAAGAACTTACGTAAAAAATATCTAAAAATAGACATCTAATACACTTTAGAGGTTTTCCCTGAAAATGATACTCTTTGGTAAATATGGAGAAAAAACATGATATGGACAGCCTTTGATGTGTGAATCCCGTTTAATTCGTGGCAAACAGAGAATTATGTTCTGATATTTTCGTAGGAAGATAACTGGAGCAAAGAATGCTTACCTAACATAACATACTATGACGTCTATATTCCTCGAAGGGTATGCCAGCAGGTCAAGCTATCCAAAACTGTAATTTTTTTCCAATTGAAAATGAACCTTATGGTTATGGTTTAAAGTTGAAAATCTATCAAATAATCTTTTTGTATATTTTTGGCATTTTCCATGCTAAGATTTTAAAGTTATTTAGAAAAGGAAAAATTGGACCGCGGGCAGGATTCGAACCTGCGTCTTCTGGTTAGGTACACCAGACGCTATGACCACTAAGCCACCGCGATACCTACCCGTCATGTCGAATTTTTCCTTCACATACTGAATTTACGTCTTTATGGTGACGTCAGTAACACCTATTGAAATGCAAGTTTTTGCTTTTCAACCGACACAACTTACTTTACAGTTAGTTAAATGTCGAACGATGCCACCTTACCTTGTAACTATCTTTTTGTATATTTTTGGCATTTTCCATGCTAAGATTTTAAAGTTATTTAGAAAAGGAAAAATTGGATCGCGGGCAGGATTCTAGGCTTAGTGGTCATAGCGTTTGGTGTACCTAACCAGAAGACGCAGGTTCGAATCCTGCCCGCGGTTCAATTTTTCCTTTTCTAAATAAATCTATCAAATAAATTTGACAGATTGTGGTAGCATGATGTGCTGGCCTTTGTACACCCATAGTTCACCAGTATGTTTAGGTTCCATGTAATAGTAGCTGAGCGAGCGAGTGGCAGAAAAGTTGAAAGTGAACCGTTTGTTGTGGTATGGGCACGTGGTGAAGAGGGGTGAAACACATGTAAAAAGAGTGATAGGGCAAACGAGCAGACGAGTCGCCTGGTGGTAAGCGATTACTGTCACCCATGGACAACCCCAACACCAGTACGCTCTTTTTTTTGAGTCGCAGTAGCGTGTGTTGTTTTAATATGTGCACATTATAAAGACTCTCACTGTATATACAAACTAACATTTACAAAAGGCAAAAAACATCCGGCAACTTAATGAACGCTTTTCCTACATATTCCATCACACGGTCACAGGGAAAGTTTCGTATTCGACCTTTTTGCTGGCATTCCCGCGAAAGTGCACGAAAATGAATAGTCTAACTACCTTATTAGTTGTATACGTCTACTGAGCGTGAGGTTCTGGGTTCGAACAGTGTCATTAGGTTTTTCTATAAAATTATCAGTAGCTCAAGGTATGGATGTGGCCGTTTAATAACTATTGGCTCATGTGGCTATAGGTTCACCCCTATAAGATAGGAGCTTTTATTTTTCTATAGTACGGAATATCCTTATGAATCATCTGCTACCTGGATAGCCGCAAAGTAGGTAATAAAATACGCGCCACCTACTGGGGCCACTCCCCAAGTCAGCCACCCGCAGGCCACAGCGCAAGGATTCCGGAGGTCTGTCTGCGATCTACTGGGACCTACTGGGACCTACTAGAAAACCATGGGACCTATACATGGGCCAGCGAACTGTGGATGAATATGAATACACCTCTACCTAGCCTTTCACGGAATTCAGGGGTGATGGTATGTTAAGATTTTATGAATAAAGTCATTACCTTGCCGAGATTAATTATGTAAACAAAGACTTCGTTCGTGATACGACATGAAGCGACAAGATTTACGGTTTTGAAATCAGCGGAGAAAATAATATTATAATAATGTTAGGTCCTATTGGGTGAACAAAATTTGTGAGAAAGAAAAGAAAGGAAGAAAGAAAAATCATTTATTCAGCACAATTCATAAAATACAGGTAGGTACTAGGTATACATTGTATGAATTATTGCGCTGAAACGGCGCTGGTTCAGCATATGCCAGACGGAATGCCTGGCGCTGGTTTTCAACCAGACCCTGGTGGCTCACGGGTCGTACAAGCCAGTTCAAAAATACTTAAATAAAAAATATTTACAATACAATATAAACTTAAATAAATATAGTATACGAATATAAACAAAGAACACAACAAATAAATATAAAAAAACATCATAAGTACTACTTAAATATTAATTAAATTATGTGAGAATTATTGAGAAAAAATTGTGTCATATTGGACATGACATACACGAGATCTGAAGATGGCAAGTGTTGCTCGCGTCTATGGACTGCGACTACCGCTTACCACATTAACTTATTACATTAAATATGTATACATCATGTGATATGTATATAATAAAAAAATATAATAAAAAAAAGCCTTTTATTTCCTATTACAAGGTTATTTACATTTCAAATTTAACAAGAAAAAAGATTTAGCTAATTTAGGAACCCCTCTCAGGTAAAGGTCTCCTCGAAAGATTGCAATTTTTCACGGTCTTCAGCTATTTGTCTCCATTGTGGTCCTGCTATTTTTTTATTGTCGTCCTCCCAGCGTGCATAAGGTATACCCTTAGGACGTTTGCCCCTTCCATGTCATAACCCTTTTTGTCCACCTGTTGTCCTTGAGACGCGCTACATGTCCCGCCCATTTCCATTTTAATTTTTGAGCGTACGTAATAGTGATATGTATATATAATGTTACAAAACTACCCGTAAAGCCGAAAGGAGGTTAAATGGAGTCTTATAACGAGTCCATTCACAATATTTAAGAACCGTAGTAACGCTGTATAGCATACCCCAAAAAAAGGAAAACAACAACATTTATGAATGAAATATAGAAAAACTATTAAAGTAGACAATTATTAGGTAAAATAGGTAGGTAGGCCTTTCTGTTAAATAATCTGGTTCCCTGACATGACAGCTTACTAGGGTTCATAGCTTTGATAATTAATTAATTTTTTTACGGGGTATTTTGTAACACGTCGTATAAATATCGGGCATCCATATTAATCTAATTTACATTTTATTTCTACTCGTTCATAATATTCTTACGCTATAATGCAACTTGTATATAATCCTAGACATTTCAACTATAGCATAGAATAATATTTACTAACGGATTCTAAATTAGAATCCGATAGTATTCAAACTGTCAGTTCCCTAGTTAAACGCCTGTTTCGTGGCCCCAGCAAACTTGACAGCTGAGATAATTTAATGTCACTTTCACTAATTAAAATAGGTCTGTATTCAGCTCAGCTGCGCCGGCAGACTGGGGATCTACAATAGACCCTCGTACATGATATTTAGGAGAAGTTGTTTGGTGCTAATTATCGCCAGTTGTCGGAACAATTCCGGCTCCTTCGAGAAATTCATTTGGTACAAAACACGAAATTAATGTGTTTATCTATTGAGACAACGTGTTTGAATTTAGGTTAGGAAATTGCTACTGTAATTAGGGAAATTTATGAAAGGTAGATGAACACATACCAATTTAAACTAATTAGTAAATTAATGAGAATTAAATAGTAATACTTATATTCAATCGCATCTGGTAAGCTTGAATACCAATTCCTACATACTTGGTAGGGAAAAGGCTAGAGCTATGAAAAGCCAAAGAAAATAGTAAAATAGTTGGCTGGTAGACAATACCATTTGGCATTAAATCCCCCTTGTAACACTTTTTACCTAAAAGTTCAAAGTCAAAATAATTTATTCAAGACAGTCTACTAGGTAGTACAGACGCCAGCGGGTCAACCTATCCAAAACTGTCAAATTTTCCCAATTGAATATGAACCTTATGGTTTTGTATTAAAGTTGAAAATCAATCAAAGAAATTTGACAGATTGTGGTAGCTTGATGTAATGGCCTCTGTACTTTTTAAACGTCACTTTTACATTAAGACAACCCCCAAAACGCCCGCCCTTAACCGCTTCCTATATCGGTGAAATGGCGCACACAAGCAATGATAAAAATACTATGCATGGTACCAGGACCTACAAGGTGATTAAGGCAACTTGGAAATAAAAATAAAATTTACGAAACCACAGCCAGCAAGTCGACCAGTCACCACAAGCAGCACCCGTTCACGACCATAACGCACTGATCAGCCATCACCCCTTCGCCATTTTAGAGGAAAGACGACCGGAGAAATGACGCTACCGCATTAGTTAAATAAAAAGAAAAATCGATTTTTCTTTGGTACCCTAATTTTAAACATCCAAGTCATTACAATTTAACAAAACCTACTTTCGTAATTCTCAATATAACAATTGATAAAAGCAACAATATTATTTAATAGGTACAGAGGCCAATCAATCTACACCAATCTGTTAGATTTCTTTAAAAAATTTTTAACTTTAATATAAAATAATAAGGTTCATATTCAACTGGGAATTTTTTTCAGTTTTGGATAGCTTGACCTGCTGGCGTCTGTACAGAGGCCAGCACATCAAGCTACCACAATCTGTCAAATTTCTTTGATAGATTTTCAACTTTAACACAACACGATATGGTTCAATTTCAATTGGGAAAATTTGACAGTTTTGGATAGCTTGACCTGCTGGCGTCTGTACATACTCGTAGATGTGTAGCAGCTGACCCGTCCATCTATTTTATGGTTGGATTGTTATAGCGTGACAATCTGTTCACGTTTACGATCTATTAATACATACTTTATGGTTGTAGTGCTTTTGGTATTATTAATTTCCAAAGCTTAGTTATAGATTAATCATTTTAGGCTTATGTTTAGTCATTGTTTGGAAATTATTGGTATGATTGAAAAGGTTTCAAATATTAAAATCCATGGTAGCGGGTAGAGTTCATCAATGAAAATGAAAATCTTGTATCTCCTTTTGTTTTCAATTGAAATCACCTACATCGTAATATTTCAATGATACCTAGGTAGGTACCTTATCTTTGTCAACTGTATTAAATTAAACTCGTCATTTATAAACAATGGTTATGTTGGAAATTCTGCTGAATATCCCTTCATCCCTGTCATTTCGTGTGTTAGAGTGAATACATTAAATATTGCTATCTGCTTCTGTACATAAATCCATAAAATGTAAATGAGCTTCACGTTATTAGAAATTAAATTCACGACCGTTAATCTCTGCCTACGAACGCCCCCTAAGCGGTGATCTATATCAATCAAGCCTAAAAACAAGCAAAATTAACCTCAGTCACCTTCAAAGGGAAATTAATTGCTGTCAATAAAGTTTCAATCTTTTAGCGGGAAACTACGCGTCCATTACCGCCGCCATTTTGTGCGGTCCACAGATAATTTAGTAAAATGGCGGATGACTGGCATGTTGCGTTCGGATACACAAATTTATTGAGGCATTCTGGCGAAAAACATTTTGCCTTTGTTCGTAATTTGCTTTCTTGGATATGAAAGTGTTTTCAGCGAAAAAGTTTCTTCAAAGAAAATAATATTAGGAAAATGTTTGTTCTCACTAAACATATGGGTTTAAGAAATTTTTGCGTAAGAATGCAAGAAGAAGATGAAAGAAAATATTGCGGATAATATAAGAAAAGCAACTCACAATTAATCACCATGTACCTAATATTAAGCAAGCGGCAGGCCCAGAGGTGGCAGACGAGCTAGACATTTATTGTAAGGATTGCCGCAGAAGACTTTAAAACGTGAGGAGTGGAAGGAGGGAGGGAGGCCTTGGCCCTGCAGTGAAAGTTAATGGCCGATTAAAAAAATATATTACTGTAAAAATAGGTAGGTATCAACAATATTTTTTCCTTGAAAATTAACCCCCTACAAAAAATATGTACCAGTAGAAGCACTAATAGGAACCACCAATCAGTATGGTTTCTGATAAATTTACTCTAACAGGTTTATAAAATTATATAGTGAATTCCTCTCCGAAGCATCACAATATGGTCATGACATACGCTCAGGGCCGGATTTAGGGCAGGGCAGCCGGAGCTCTGGCCCAGGGGCCTCTAGTTCTTGGTTGCTCCAGGGCTCACACCACAATTAATTAAATCCGACCCTGCATACAGTGCCGAAACGTGGACACTGACAGTTGGGGTGGTCCACAAATTTAAAGTTGCTCAGTGAGCGATGGAGCACGCTATGCTCGGGGTTTCTTTAAAGGGTAAAATTCGCAATGAGGTTATCATGAAACGAACTGGAGTCATAGACATAGCTTCTCGGATAAGCAAACTGATTAAGTAGCAGTGGGCTGGCTATGTCTGTTGGGGCAGACGATAGAGACTTGAGTGGGAATCAGCAAACGTGATGGTGAAGTGTGGGACGCCTCCCAGCCAGATGGACCGACAATCTCAAAACAGCTGGGTCAGACTGGATGCGGAAGGCAGAGAACCGGGTGTTGTGGTGCGATTTCGGAGAGTCTTGTGGACTGTGATAGGCTGATATGATGAATCTCTGATGCACGGCAGAATCTCGATGTGTGAAGAATAGCCACCCATACAAAGGCTGACCGTGGTTAGCGTAGCTTAACCTTACAGATCAGTTGATTAGCGTAATTATAACTTAGCCACTAAGCACGTAGAAATTAAGAAAAAAAAATTCAAATACAATTAAAGCGCCAAGCGTGAAAGGTAAGACTAAAAGTCGTTTCATAAAATGTTATTGCCCATATAAAAACTCGTTCTTAGTTTCGATAAGAAAACTACCAGCTTGTTTTAAATATGGGCTTGCAGTCGGAAAATTTCCTTTCATTGGTTATCAACATGCGATCTTGTATGAGTTTTTGAATATTTTGTTTAAGGTTTCATGTAAATGTGCAATCAGACGACTATGTTCATTTTCTAAATAAATAAATATTTTTCTCAGACAATTTGTACACAACAACATCTAGTTAAGCAGAGCTTGTACTTTGGGTACAGAAAATATATATAATACGTTTTTTTCAAGTACAACTTACTACTTATAATACATAAGAAACACCCATACACGATGAATCATGATGATGAAAATAACATAATACCTAAGTACTTTCAATCAAATAATTTTATTGTCACCGAAATTTGTCTCTCTACCAGTTCGCCGGTCTGCACTATGCTTTATGGTCCATTTAAGGGAATGAGCACGGTAACATGGTCGCGGGTCTCTATAAAACAAGGTAAATCGGCTATTCGTGGCCCATGTCACAGGGCGACTCGTTTTTACGATATTAACTCGATAGAACGAGCCGTTTTATCGATACCTACATTTCGATGTTTATTGTCGGGTGTATCGATTTCAGTATATTACTTGCAATGGTAGTCGGAAAACGTTATTACATTGACCTCCTCCGCCTCCTCCAAGCCTTTTTCCGTGTTGGGTTGGGGTTCCAGTCTAACCAGATGCGGCTGAATATCAGTACTTCATACAGCGACTGCCATTAGACCTCCGCAACCCAATTTCTAGGCAATGCATGTAAACGATGGGCGTCTTACTACGTTCAATTTGTCTTTGCTGTTTGACTGACATTGACTGTCAAGACGGAAAATTTACTAAAATAAATTAAATATGTAAATTGTGGAATAATAGCTTTAAATGTTGTTTCTCTAATTTCAGGTAGGTATTTATGTTTATTGTTTATAAAACATGTTTATGTTTATTGTGACCATAGAAACTTTAGTGATAAATAAATTTCTCTAATTTCGGAGCAACACGATTGGGCATTTATTTCAATATATTATAAAAACTCATTATATACATAATAATAATAATAATGTCAATGCAACGCGATAAAATCCGTAAAAAGTAGTTTTATTTCAGTGTCTAATATTCGCGTATTGAAACTTTGAAATAAGAATAATGTAGTATAGTTTTGAAAATACTATATTCATAACACCGTACAATTTCAGTAAATATCTTTAGAGAAAATCGCTGTAAAAAGTAGTTTTATTTCAAAGTGTAGGTATACATGTTTTTGCCCGTGTCTGTACCCGAACAGTTGGTTAACATTAAGAAAGTTATCAAATCAATACACATCACGTGTACCTCCTACACACGTTAATTGGATGTATGTAACAGAAATACCCAAAACTCACAATGCTATTTTTCTTTAAAAGAAACCTTCGAAGGTTCCTGCAGACAATTACAAGGTTAAGCAAAAGATTAAATTTTCCTCCACATAAGACGCAGAATTTCGCAATAAAGGAACTGTATGCGGAAAAGGTTGGTAATAAGCACATAGAAGTTGTTCTTGGAGTTTGTAAATGATTATCCTTTGTGGCGACCACAGCTTTGTATCTTAGCATATATGGCACAGAGTTTGTACAAACATTGTTAGTTCAAAGTTTCAATTGAGTTTTAAACTTGGCGTAAAAGAAATATCGTAAACTGTTGCCCGCGGTTTCACAATTCAAAAGGGCTTTCTGAGACAAAAAAAGATAGCCTATCTCCTTCTCCTCTTCTAATCTATCTCTGTACCACATTTCATCAAAATCTGTTTAGCGGTTTAGGCTTGAAAGGGTAAAAGATAGAGTTAGCTTTGAGCTGTGTTGTGTTCCTTAAGGTGAGCAAGTATTTATAATATTAGTAGGAATAGTTGTCATGTAGTTAGGACTAATAATAATAATATAATATAATATTTTTGGGACATTTTACACAACACCATCTAGTCCCAAACTAAGCAGATCTTGTACTATGGTTACTAGACACTTTTTTTGGTAAATACATACTTATAATACATAAGAAACACCCAGACAACACACAAATACTCAATGGCTGAATAGACCTGACAAATCATCGATCATCATCGTCATCAGACCATATACTGTCCCATGGTGTGCACGGGTCTCCTCTCAGAATGAGGCTATAGTCCACCATGCGCCTAAGGTTCAAGCCAACCGAAATATCTCGAGTTCAAATCCAAGGCACGCACCTCTGACTTTTCGAAATCATGTGCGTATCACACTAATATTATAATGGCGAAAGTTTGTGTGTGTATGTTTGTTACTTCTTCACGTCTAAACGGCTGGAGCGATTTTAATAAAAATTGGTATGGAGTTAGCTGACACCCTGGATTAACACATAGACTACGTTTTACTACGCGAAAATACACAATTTATTTTCCCTAATAAACCGCGGGTAACACCGCGGGGCACAGCTAGTTAATAATAATTATCATACGCTAAGGGAAATATCGTAAGGAAATCTCTATAGCATGCAGGTGCATGCTATAGAGATTTTCTCTGCCAACCCGCATGAGGCCAGCGTGGTTGACTATAGCCTAATCCCTCTCGTTCTGTGGCCCGTGCATGTAGCACATGGGTTGATGATGAAATATTCAATGTACTAAATGTAACCTACAAGCTCTATTGACAGAACTGAACATATTCCCAATCACTGAATTTATCATGCAGCATACAGAGTGGTAGACACAAGTCATAAAATCCAACACAGATTGATTCCGAACCATCGGGCCGTAGCATTGGAGCCAGGCAGCCGATGAATACACAAATGGCACTACAGTCAAATGCAAACAGATATTTCTAGCTATTCATTTTATTTTGTGTTTTAGTTTTTTGAATTTTAGTAGGAAAGGCCATCGACGATGGGGCGCGCTTGCCTAGAAGAAACAGATTCACTCGAGATTTAAAGACACCCAAATTGCAGCTATCAGGGAAGACCCACTCGGGAAGCTCATTCCACATTTCAGCGGTACGCATGATAAAAGTAGACTTAAAGCGTTTCGTTCGGGTTTTTGGAATGTCCACCATTAATCGCTTTCGCTTTTTCGTGCTTCTGGTCGTCCGATAATAGAAACGGCAAGGGGAATAAGATCGTGGAGATCTGAAGCAAAGGCCTCCCCTACCTTAGTCCAGGATTTTAATACAGTTAATTTCACTTGAAATAATCCCTCCCAGAAGGTTTATAATTATGTATAATACATGCAAATTATTAGTATATAGCACCCGTGCGAAACCGGGGTTTACAAGTTGAGAATTGAAATAAATACAAAATAATTTACATACATACCATCACGCCTGTATTCCCCGAAGGGTTAGGCAGAGGTGTACTAATGTACACCCACATTTCGCCGGTATGTTTAGGTCCCATGTAATAGGGGGCGAGCCTATTGCCATTAACCGGACACAAATCCAGACTCCGAGCTGCTACTGAGAATTTCATTGAAAAACCCAATAATACTTTGCTCGACCTGGGGATCGAACCCAGAACCTCTAGCGTAGCAGTCGCGCTTAGGACCACTAGACTAATGAGGCAGTCAAAATAATATTTATTTGGAAAAAAAATATTAAACACTCGAACAAGGCTAGTAAAGAATTGATTTATCATTTAAAAATAAATAAGTAATTTCAGACATTCAAATGTATTCTAAAGAGCACATGAATTCTAAAAGAACCATGTATATGTACTGGCTGGTATATCAGTAATCTACTAATTCTGAATCTCACAAATTTTCCACTAAACCAACCAATCACGACATTTTGATTAACTCGAGCTCATACGAAAGATTTATTACTCCAGCGCTGATGAAAAAACGTAGATTAGGGGCGAGTGATCCATCATTCTAATAGGTAGAATACCTTGCGGCTTTAGGGGTGGCACCACGTACCCCTTTTTTCGTGGAATTCATTCGTTAATATGTAAGGCTAAAAGATTAAACACGAGTACAAGTTGTAGCTAATGTGCACTTTTAATGAGATACAGAAAATACCGTAGGATCCCTATTACTCAAATATCGATTATTCGAACATTCGACTATTCGAATTGATTCGTCACGGATCTAATAAAAATAAAATTGTCGATTTAAAAATGTATAGTTTTTGTTATTGTTTCATTTTCAACTGATAGATTGTCTTTTATTTTTATTTACGTTTGGTGTTAGAACTCTAAAATTTAAATATAACCTATTTGATTTGGCTTTGATATTGATTATTCGGATTTTCGATTATACGGAACGCCCCTGGTTTTACCTATTTGATCCGAGATTCTACTGTAGTACTCAAACAAATAAAAAAAGTTATCAAGATATTAAACTGACTGCCCCCACTAGTGGTCACTAGCTAGCATGACTACTGAGCTAACGGGTTTGATTCCAGTCTTATTACACCTAAGACTTAAATATAGTAGCGAACTATGAGTATAAAGCAGTACGACTATCGCCTAACCCTACGAATACAGATTCAAAATAGAGTTTTGGAACGAAGTTCCTTATCGCGCGTTGTGAAAGGGGGCTAGACGGAAAAAAATCTTACGAAAAGTTGTCACGACACTTTTTTCGAAATTCAAATATTGTTGACAAGCAATATAATTATATAATATTTGAATTTCGCGCGTTGTGAATTGTTGAGTGTATACAGGTTTTTTTATTTTTAATTATTAAATTTTAATGAAAGGAACTTCGTTCCATCCGGGTGTCCCTTGACACCTCTCAAGTTTTTTTTTTCTAGAATAGAGAGGCATTCGAGCAAGAAGGTCACCTGGTGGTTAATGATCGCCACTGCCCACTGACCCCCACCCCCATATTCGATATAGTAATCTAGTTTCACTGGTTGCCAGTATTACGCGAGGAACCGTTGTGTTGGCAGTTGGGGGTTTCATTCTTATACTGCCAACCCAACTATTCCTCTTTCGTTTTACAGGGTCGGCAACGTGCAAGTGATACCCCGGTGTTACAGGCGTCTATAGGTTAAGGTAACCGCTTACCATCAGGTGGGCCGTATGCTTTTTTGCCACCTTAGTGGTATAAAATATAATTAATATTTCACCGTCATCCCGTCAATCTATTTTTTGTTGTAATCAATAATATATTAAAATGCCGAAAAATATTCGAGACATCCCTTTAGTGCGCGTAAAGAGCTCTCTAACTTTGGATGATAAAAAATGTTTCCTGAAATATTAAAGATTTTTTTAACCAGAAATCTTAATAGAGAATAACCTTATTTTTAATGTTGTAATATATTATTGTATTACTAACGTTGACACCTTTACCTATTCATCATACTGTGTCACTGCTGGGTACTGGTCTCCTCTCGCTGAATAAGAGGGATTAGGCTTTAGTCCACCACGCCGGTCTAGAGAGGGTTGGCAAACTCACGCCGCCGTGAAACTCTATGGCATGCAGGTTTCTTCACGATGTTTTCCTTTGCCGTTTGAGCGAGTGATACATTAATATTTTTTGAAATTTGGAAATGTCAGGTGTGCGTGCCTTGGATTCCAAACCTTCAACTTGGCAGTCCAATGGTCATACTACAACCTATTACTTTGTCGTTAATATTATCGCCTCTCCGTTTCTCCTGAATCCATCCAAAGGATCCAAATATAGACAACTGTAAATAAGAGATCGCTTTTAGCGATAAGACCGCCCATTGTATCATTCTATCATTTAGGTATAAAAATGTACTTGGCATTTGTTTATGATGTACAATAAAGAATATTCTATTCTAGAGTGTAAAAGCAAAAGGTGTAGAGACTTCTTAGCACTCTAACCATGTGTTTGTACTTATATTTTTTACGAAAAAAAATATTATAATTAAAAATGAATTCTCTGAACTCTTTTATGGATATTCAACACACATTTTGCTCACACAAATGTCATCACATAATTACGTAATCACACAGAAACCTCTCTCAAAACAGATATCAATCCCGATCTCGCTGTCGTCAGCGACCCGCATATATTGTGTGAAATCAGACAAGCAAACTGTCCTGTAATCAACCTACATTGTTATCACCCGCACCGACTGTATTACAGGTTGAGAACTCGATCAAAACTTTCTATTGTGACCTCAAGAAACTCATTCGTGATTCTGTTAGATAATTAGATATGACGTCAGGATATCAGAATGATTTGAGATCAGAGGTAGTGGTGTTCAAAGTAGTTATAAAACAATAACTTGCTTAATGCTATAAGCTTTATTTTTTAAGCAAGCGATTTTATGTGCTTTATTAAAGCATGCTTATTTTATATGCCTACTTGTTATGTAACGCGATACGCGACGCCCTACGGACAGTTGGTTGATAGAGAGAGAATGCTGTGCGATAAAAAGCAAAATAGCTTTATAGCACAAAGTGCGAACCGCGATATCATTTGCTTTATGCTATATGGTTACCTCTTATGACGACTTCTGTGGTCTAGGTTCGAGTACCGGACTGCTGATCATGGGGTCGATTCCCACAGAGTATTTGTATTTGTCTGGGTGTTTCTTATGTATTATAAGTATGTATTTACAAAAAAAAAAGTATATAAGTATTATATCCATTGTCTAGTACCCATAGTACAAGCTCTGCTTAGTTTGGGACTAGATGGTGTTGCGTCAAATGTCCCAAAAATATTATTATTATATTATTTATATAATAAGCTGGCTACTTTATTATGCTGTAAGCGATATTAACCATTACTAATCAAAGGAACAATTCTCGTAATAAGCTACCCTTTTCCTTGTGGGGACGAGACGCATTAAATAATGGTTGAGCTACATGATAACTGATGTATGCGTGCCGCCAGTAAGTACTGGTCAACTCAAAACTGCTACGGCTTTTTCTTCAAAAGGTCAAGTTCAGATTGGCCTACATTGTAAATAACATCTAATATGCATTGAATACTGTTACTGTCTGGACTTTAAAAGAGACGATGATTCTCTGAGTTTGTTTCGGCGTTTCTTCTCAGAGGTTGTCAGCTAGGAAATGCCGGTGCCATCTAGTATTAATTAAATGTTGACTTGTAAAAGTTTCTTTAAAAGTTCTATTTGCAAAAATAAATCATTTATTCATGTCAAATTATGTAATTTTGTCTTTATTTTATTTTTGTTTGTGTTAGTGATTTCTCATATTTTGCAAGGAATAAATTGTTTTTCTTTTTTCTTTAATTGAAAAATGTTCAGTATGTAGTTTACATCTCATTTCTTAAAATAACATACATCACGCCTATATTCCACGAATGTTAAGCAAAGGTATACTTAAGTCCACCCACAGTTCACCTGTATGTTTAGGTCCCACGTTATAGGCGGTGAGCTTATAGCCATAAACCGGGCACAAATCCAAACTCCGACTTTCTACTGAGAATAAAAAAATAAAAATTCGACGTCAATAGAGTAGACCCAGGCCAAGGATGAAGATAATAAAGGAATGTTTATCAGATTAACGTCTATAAACCAGTTTCAAAACTATGCTTTAAAAATAACTAGCTTTTGCCCGCGACTTCGTCCGCGTGGAAAATTTACTTTTAATTATCGTTGTTATTTGGCTTATTAACTCAAAATCGTTATAAGTTATAGCCTATATGTTATTCTGATGTATAAATAATAATACTGTAAAGTTTCATCAAAATCCGTTCAGTAGTTTTAGCGTGAAAGAGGAACAAACATCAATCCATCTATCCATCCATCCATCCTGATGGTAAGCGGCCGCAGCCTATAGACGCTTGAAACACACTTGGAAAGAGGAATAGTTGGGTTGGCAGTATAAGGGTGAAAATCCCCCCACTGCCAACACGTTTCCTCGCTGAGGTATATACATTAAAAATACTAACAAAAAACAACTAATTGTAACAACACAGCGAAGTCTCAAAATAGTGAATTAGATTAACTTTTGCCTCGAATAAAATTGAAACCTATCCGATACTTTATTCGGTATATTTGCAAGCTGTATACTCACAAACTTTAATAATAAACAAAACATTATAGTAAGAAGTATACATTAATTTGTACATCACTGATGCCATTTGACGATACACGACTGATGGGTTGGCAGTATAAGGTTCAAAGTCCCCCTCTGCCGAAACAACGTTTCTTCGAGGAGCACTGGCAACCTTGCTCACCGTAAGGAATACAACACAGCTCAAAGCAGTGTTATTTCACATCCATTTTCTGCAAGGCGAAGATACTTCCCCAATGAGGCAGCTCCAATTTGAGTGGACAAATATAAAACAGATGTTTACAATCGGCAATATAAATGTAAAAAGTCTGTTTAAGTAAACATAATATTTTCTAAAATTCTAAAATTCAGACCATTACATGGCAGTTTACATGTAAAACACAGCATGTTCTCAAACCTGAATGATCTGTGTATTTATATTTCAAACGAAATGAATATTTATTTATTTTCATTGCTAATTTTGGCCTATGAAAGCAAAATGGATTGGATCAGATGTTTCGTTCCCACGCAACTTGTTATTTGGAGGGCAACAGATTTTATAATGATTGGCGTTCAAGTATTACATTCATTTATTGAATGAGAATGATGGATGCATGGAAGTGTAAACATAAATCCGTGTAAATATTATTATCCCTATGTATCGCGTTAAAATGTCACTTGCAATAAACAAAATAGGGAATTTCAAAATAATGCTGGCTCGTTACTTTAGTGATCCTAAGTGTGACTGTTGCGCTAGACGTCGTGGGTTCGATTTCTAAGCCGAGCAGTGTTATTCATATTTCAATAAAATTCAGACTGATTGGTATTTCTGACGATTGGAGTGGAGACAGTAGGCTCACCCTCAATTATATGGGATCTAAACATACCGGTGAACTGTGGGTGTGTTTGTACACCTCTGCCTAACCCTTCGGAGAATACAGACGTGATGGTATATTATGTGTTGTTACCTATGTTTTATGTATCAAAATAATACAAATATTTCCAAATATTCCCTGTATATAATATATAGAATTAATTAATAATTTAAAAAACGTTATAAACTCGAATTACAATGACAATAAAGGCCGTCACATGTACTTAGATAGCTATAATATATATTAATATGCGATATAATAAGCCGCGCATCAAAATTACTGATTGAACGACAAAATCACTTATTGAGCAGCAAAATTTTAAATATAGATATCGGTTAGGTTAGGCTAGAACTGTGACCACACATCGCCATGCCAGAACCAAATAAAAATTTAATAATTTATTGAAATAATACTTTTTTTACAATTTTTATGCGCCCTACCTATCGAACTAGGCAAAGCCTGTCTCGAGAGGTAGTGCCTTCCCCTAGGTTACAAACAAACAAAACAAAAAAATAAATAACAATAATTATGATGCTTTAAATTATTATAAATAAAAATGAGGGTTGCTTGAGTGTAAGTGTTGTGTTGGAATGGGGATGATAATGTGTGGAAGATATGTGTTTGTGGAGAGTGTTTGGCGAGTAGTTGTTTTTGTAGGATAGGTGTGAAATGTAGGGATGTGAGTACATGATGTTCGTGATGTGTGTGTGGGAGGGGGTGTGTGTATATGAGTGGGTGTGAGGGGTGTAGTGTCTACATGGATTGTACGACGTAGGTACCTAGGTGTGTGAGGAGGGAAGTAAAAAGGTGTGCGTGTCAGAATCAAAAATGTTTTGAGATAACTAGTGGCTAAGATAATTATGGCTGACTTAGTAATTTAAAAGGCAATGTACATTTTTAGAGGCGAAGAATGCTGTTAAAACGAAATCACAAAGGTGCAATGTCCTTTATATTTTCGTATGTTACATAATTCACTCAAACAGTTTTGCAAGTTAATGATAGGCTGGAAGTCAAAATATTTTATCAGTCAATCAAAAAGACCCCATTATCGTTGAAACCAGCTTTATTCTTTAAGCGATGATCCCCTAAAATGATAAGCAAGGATACATTTGACTTGTAACAAGGGGAAAGTGAAATCCACCCTTCGGGATTGCAAAGCCTTACCCTTTCTTTGAAGCATATACTTTTGACAGTCATTCCTTCTGTCTATCGATATAAAGTTACCTACTTATGTTTGGGGCCGTCCTTTGGGGAAAATATATGGGTCATGTATGAAACATGAATTTATATTGCTTCCAAAGTTATCTTTTTATGTTGAAATTGTTTATTTGCGTTAAGTGTTGGTACAGTTTGGGTTTTATTATTATAAATAACTTAATATAATACTTGTTGATTTAATCAACATCTTGGTTTCAAATCTCGACAACATTATTTATGAATCTAAAATTCATAATTATAATTAAGTAATTATGTCATTTGATTTTGGGTGAGATGGTATTCAATAACAAGTTGAATTAAGAAGAAATACGATTCTATATATTATGTATGAATCTCTGTTTCCATAACTTGAGAGACTTTACCGATTTTTACAAGTTTTCTAATACTTTTTAGAATGTTGTTACGGAAAGAAAAATTAAGAAAATTGAAAAATTTCAGAAAACTAAACTACTACCTAAAAAATTTATCCAGGCAAAGTCGCGGGCAATAGCTAGTACCTAGTAAAATAAAAAAGACATTATTTTGTCAATACGTTGATTGTCCTTATTAATCCCTACTAATATTAAAAATGCCACTATAACTGTTACGCCTAACTTTTTTTCACGCCTAAGCGCTGGAACGATTTTTATGAAATTTGGTACAGGCTACCTTTTGTCAAAAAAAACACTCTGAAAGAAAGTTTGTATAATACCTAGTAGGTAAAGTTGAATACTTGACTTTTATATTGACGCTCTTATAATCGTCAGTTAATACAAGGCATTGACGATTAAAGATCTAAAAACATAATAAAATTAATGTTTTCTATTTTGAGAAATAAAATGTCGACAAACAAAAGCGAATAAAAAAGTCTGATAAAAAAGTAGAATTCAATTCTCAATCGGCAATATACAAAAAAAATAATTAATAGTCAACCTCCTTTTTTATGTCAGTCAAAACAAAAATGAGTCAGCCACTCAATGCATTCAATAATTTCAAATAGAGAACAAATTGACACCAAACGTCACATTGACAGCTCACAAAAGGTTGAAACATGTTCCCAATAATAAATATATTCTCTGTCGTAGTTCAATATCGATACCCCCGTCTTTACGAGACAGTCATATTGACAGAGAGATATGTCATTAATAAACTGAGACAGAAAGTAGCGTGACTTACATCTGAATTTACGCTTATACTAGAAATTTATGTGTCTGAATAAAAATTTTAGCGAAAGAAAAATTCAACCATAGGCGGGATGCAAACCTGCGTCCGGTATCATTGCCAATAGAATACACCCCTTTTTCTCCTAGGCTTTTCCCAAATATATTGGAGTTGGATCTAACCAGATGCGGCTGACTGGGAATGACTGAATTTCTGAGCAATGAGAATAGACTGGTTGTCAGGCTTTTTAGGGTTCTGACTACTACTAACGATTGTCATTGGTGTTCGTACAACAATCGGGACCGAAGACGGCTTTACGTTCTCTCCAAAGTACGGAGAGGTCTCGATGGGTTAAGAAAGGTCACCCATCCAAGGAATTATCGCGGCTAGCGCAGCTTAACTATGAAGATTGGTTGATCAGCTTTTTTTTTATTCCACTAAGGTGACAAACAGGCATACGGCCCACCTGATGGTATGCGGTTACCGTAGCATATAGACGCTTGTAAGACCAGGGTTATCACTTGCGCGTTGCCGACCTTGTAAAACGAAGGAGAAGTAGTTGGGTTGTATAATTGGTATTGGTGGTGGCAGTGTAAGGGTCACGACCCCCTGCCGACACGTTTCCTCACGGAGCATTGGCCATCTTGGTCACCGTAAGGAACACAACACAGCTCAAAGCAGTGTTATTTCACTTCGATTTTCTGCAAGGTGCTTCCCCAGTCGGGCAGCTCCAATTTGAGTCAAATTTCTCCCACTATCCCCACTACTCCTACCTCTCTTAAGTTATTTCTTAGCTAGAAATTTATATACGGGTGGTCCATTGTTGGTGCTATCCTTATTGTGTCCCACGAAGGGAACATTAATTTATTCAGTCTGAAAATTCACTAATTGATGTTACCACCGACTTTGCCTACCCTTGGAGTGTACCCAAGTCAATTGACTTAATTAAGAAGCTCAACTAGGACACGACGATGCTTAGCATTTTGACGCCATTGTTCAAGGGTTAGATGGTTAATAAGGTTCTCCAAATAACCACTGCTAAAACTTTTTTAATATTTTTGGAATTATATTTTAATAATCATCATCATAAATACGGTCCCACTCCTGGGTACGAGTCTCCTTAGAGATTCCCAGGAATTAGGCTATATAGTCAGAAGTCTGCAAAACCAAATCTTTATCTTTTTTTATATCAATATTTTCTGAAAGTAGAATATGGAGGTCTGATGTTAGTATCTTCACAAATTACCAGCTGAATCAATGTGACGAAAGCTATGTCCCACCTGATTTACTCGCTCGCTTCAATGAGTCCGTAGTCGACGAGCTCACTCGACTGGAACCCAGGTAAAGGTAGGTGCAGAATGGATAAATGAAATGAAAAATGTGAAATTATCAACGAATTCCTTTTTACCCGACTGCGCGACGCAAAGGAGGGTAATGTGTTTATCAGTCTATGTATGTAAGTAATATGTATATTGTGAGGACAAAATAAAAATAAATATGTTTCTTTCTTTCTTTCTTTCTATGTTTGTTCCTTTGTGGCATACTAGAGACTAAACGCGTAGGACAATTTTGATGACAGTAATCAAAATTCAATATGGCGACAACCAGACGCCATATTGTGAAAAAGAAAGTTGACGAACTACTTATGTTAACTGGGGTATCATTGAATAAGTCAAATATTTTTATTCTCTTCTTACTATTTTTCATTTCGAATGACCATTTAGGATCTATAACGATTTAAATGTGGTTAGCAACTATTCTCACTGAAATTTTTAAAACTCCTAACAAAGCCGTGATAAAGTTCTTATATTATCGGTGAAAAATGAATATCAAAAAGAGTAAAATAAAAAAAAACCCGACTTAATAGAATAAAATAAGACGTCAAGAACATAGCAACTTTAACCGTCGGAACCCATTATTGGGAGATCCGGTCGAGAATTTTTAATAGGTTCCTACTATATTTCTGACGTTTTGATTATTTCTTTTTCAAAAATTTTATTTAATTAATTCCTCTTTGGTTTTACAGGGTCGGCAACGCGCTAGTGATACCCCTGGTGTTGCAAGCGTCTATCTATAGGCTACGGTAACCGCTTAAGATCAGGTGGGCCGTATGACTGTTTGCCACATTACTGATATAAAAAAAAGACGGCGGCAAGCACAGCACAGATCAATTGATCAGTAGAGTGTTATTTAACCACGAGCCTCTCAAAACCTTTCTAGTTTATCGACATAACTCGACTCATAGACAGCGTGGCGCCTCTTGTTGAAGCGTGGGATGAATACGTAATAAAAATGCCAAGATGAAAAACAGATACCTACTATTTTATATATAACTAGCTGACCCCGCAAACGTTGTTTTGCCATAAAAAAAAAATTTAGGGGTATGAAAAATAGATGTTGGCCTATTCTCAGACCTCCCCGATAAGCACAAAAAATTTCATCAAAATCGGTCAAGCCGTTTCGGAGGAGTATGGCAACGAAAACTGTGACACGAGAATTTTATATATTAGATGTAGAGCAGCTGTCTCACAGTATTACCTTATCGATAGATCTCTTTTTTTCTAATCCCTAGGGAATTTTCCTATCTTTCTTAACACACGGAAGTTATAAGCAAAATGTCATTATAAAAATATTATCTAATTAATTGTTTCTGAAATTAGCTGCCTTGTTAGTCTAGTAGTTCTAAGTGCGACTCCTACGCTAGAGGGCCTGGGTTCAATTCTAATTTTTTAATTAATTATATTTTTCACTGAGCCTGTTATTTTGAATAAATCACGGACTAGTCAACTACCCATTTATGCAGTCAAAAATAGTTTTGATCAGTTCAATTTGAGATGAAAAAAATATAAATATCGGTTAGGTTAGAACTATGACCACGCAACGCACAAGCCAAGCCAGCGAAGCGGTAGTGGCCGGCAAGTATCAGAACCGACTTGCAGACTTATATCTAGATGGTGGTATGTAAAAATTGACCTAAAAAATATTATTTATTGAAATAAAACTACCTTTTATTATCTTACCTTTATATATTACCTTTACAGCATCCATGGATTCAATGTTTATTATTCGCGTAAATGTCAGAAATCAAATTATTATTTATATTTGTATTTATATATATTGTGCAACGAAGTGTGTGAAAAATAAAAGCTTTGAACTGAATCCTTAGTAAAAACTAGTTTTGACTGGATTTTTCAGTCAAAATTGCTTTTGACTGGTTATCAGATTTGCCTGTAACATAATACATTATACATGCCTACACAGAAACCTTATAGTAAAATATCTTACATTACACACACAGGAAAATGTCAGAATTATTTAAATGACTTTCCTTATTCACATATTTCTCCCACTAGTTTATTCTGGAGTTGAGGGAATGCTTTTATTTATCATGATAAGATGACAAAAAAGAAAACGTAAATAAGCAAGAAGTATATAACAAGTAGGAAAGGAAAGGTGAAGGAAAACATTGTGAGGAAACCTGCAGCCTTAGAGATTATCTCGACGATGTGTGAAATCTGCCAACCCGCACTAGGCCACCGTGGTGGACTATAGCCTAATCCCTCTCATTCTGTGAGAGGAGACACGGGTCTCCTCTCACTCCTCTCTCTGCTGGGCACGGGCCCAGCAGTGGGACAGTATATGCACGTCACATAAAGCCGACGGTCCCGTTTGTCATACGAACACCTATGACAATCGTTAGTGGTAGTTAGAAGCCCAAAAAACTGACAACCAGTCTATCCTCAAGATATGGGTATTGCCTAAATTGGGTTGCGGTGGTCTGATGGCAGTTGCTTCGTGTAAAATACTGATATTCAGCCGCATCTGGTTAAAGAGGAAGCCAATCCCAAAATAGCTGGGAAAAGGCTTGGAGAATGAGAATGATGAATTGCTTACCGGCAGAATAGTTGACAGTGCGGTGGTACGGTCAACAACGAAAGTCGCTGAACACAGATAGACACTAGAACACAGACGACGTCTGTGGTCTAGTGGTTCGAGTGTCGGACTGCTGATCACGAGGTCGTGGGTTCGATTCCCACAAACCACAAATATTTATGTGATGAACATAAGTGTTTGTGTTTGTCTGGGTGTTTGCTATGTATTGTATGTATGTATTTACAAAAAAAAAAGTATATGAGTATTATATCCATTGTCTAGTACCCATAGTACAAGCTCTGCTTAGTTTGGGACTAGATGGTGCTGTGTAAAATTGTCCAAGAATATTTATTTATTTATTTAGAGATACATTTTGAAAACATGACAGCTCGAAAACATATCAAGAGATTTTTTTATCATGAAGGTAAGGTAAATATTGAATGGTCATAAAAGCAATGATTTCTTACAAGCTTTAAAAAAAATTGTAGCTTAATGTTTTTTTTTTACTTTATTATTTAAGTTTGTAATTTTTTGTGTGGCAGAAATAAATGTTTCTTTCTTTCTTTTTTTACAGGTCAGTAACTTCATATTAAAAGTCGTATTAAAGATTGCATCATGTACCTACAGCTACTTATATGACTGTACCGACCCATACGAGCTTAGCAGCAATTTTACAAATTCTAAACATAACATTTGATTGTGGTCGTTATAATTAATTTGTTTGCCGCCAAAAACTGGCTTGACAATCACGAAACATTTCACTACACAACCCAATTTTAACAAACAAAATGGCGTCGCCGGTAAAAATTCAATTTAATTCGCACAGTTTGCGCAGTCCCGTCTGTTGTCTCAATTAAATTGGTGCTCACAGATTTATTTTTTAACAGTTCGTCTGAAATTGTAAAAATAATACAAGGGATAGGTTACTAACAATTTAAGATTGATGAAATTATATTGACTTAGGTTATAGATTCGAACAAAAAAATATTTTTTAAGCATAAATACTATCAAAACAGTATTTCCCGAAGGGTTAGGCAGAGGTGTACCATTTCATAACAACCGAGTACAAAGGCCAGCACATCAAGCTACCACAATCTGTCAAATTTCGTTGATTGATTTCCAACTCTACAACAAAGTAATAAGGTTCATATTTAATTGGGAAAATTTCCTACTAGCGTCTGTACAAATAGAAACTCCGAGATGTTTATTTTATGTCTTTTTTTTCGTAAAAGTTTAGTTTTTTAAACATACATAACGCCTGTAGTATGCCCCAAAGGATTAGGCAGAGGTGTACTAATGTACACCCACAGTTTGCCAGTACATTTAGGTACCATGTACCTAATAGTGGGCCAGCCAATTACCTAAAAAAAAAGATGAAATTTTTTATTAAATTGTTCATCTTTTGTTTTTATAAAAAAAACAGAATACCAAAGTATTATTGGACGCTGCACCTCTTTGGGTTCGATTCTCAGGAACGAAACGGGGATCTTACACAACAGTCGTGCTTACAACCACTAGAGCAATGAGGTCAATTCGCCATTCTGTATAGTTATATAGAATGGCGAATTGACCTCATCTAGTCATCATGAATCTGGTCAGATTTAAAAATAAAACGAATAAAGAACTGACCCCTGTCACGCATTCGATTCCTTCATATTTCGATGTGTTCGAAAAATCTTTTAAAACCGTGATGATAAGCTTTAAATCCATTATGATAAGTAGGGATAAATCTACACGCCAAATGACCAATCACAGATTACCCTGCCAGAAGAGTAATTCTGGTACTCAAAAAATGTTTAAAATATAATTTCGGATCAGTCCCAGTGTCATAAACGTCACAAATATCATCGTCAGGTCAATTTTCGATCTCGATTCAGTCTAATTTATTCGCTTTTGACGTTTAGTAAAATACAATTTGACAATTAGGAAACTTATTCTTCGAAATTATATTTTTATTGATTTCTGACAAGCGAATATTAGACATTGTAATAATACTACTTTTTACGGATTCAATATAACGCGATAAAATCCTTAAAAAGTAGTTTCATTTCAATGTATAATATTCGCGTAAATGTCAGAAATCAATATATATTTTGATTGTTTAACTTTACCAGAATTACCCTTCCGGTTGCGGGCCACCGCATTAGGCCTGCGTGGTGGATTATAGCCTACTCCCTCTCATTCTGAGAGACCCGTGCCCAGCAGTGGGACAGTATATGAGTTCAACCTTAAGGTCAACCTTCAGGTGACTGTCATGGCTGATTGACGGTTAATGTGGGGTTCGTGTTTGGGACCACCAAACACGACTAATGAGTAGGAAGTCAATGTTTTGATTCCCAGATTGCGTAGTTCGCGTTGTTTTACCCGTTTTATGGCAATGCTAGCTTCCTATGGCATGATACCTAAAACATACTAACAAACCATAGGTGTACACCAGTACACCTTTAATTATATTTTCCAGGGATGGAGGTCTTGATGTGTTGAGAATGGTCACCCATCTACTAAGTGACCGTGGCCAGGGCAGCTTAACCTTGCTGATCGATTGGTCAGCGTCATTATTACTGTTTAAACCGCTCCTACTTAAATCACAATAATCGTCTGCCAACAACAAAAGACATTGAGTATTCTTGTCGGAGTATACTAACCCAATCATCCAATTGAGTTATATTGCGACCCAACATTGGCAAATGGGTTTTGCAATTGTACATATTATATAAAATGGGGAAGTAAATATGTATGTATTATTGTAGTATATTCGTTGGGACCCACGTGTTTGTCACACGCGTGAGTTAAGGAACCCCAATATTCACAAATTAGCTTTGTCAACAAAAGTAAACAAACTAACTAGCTTTTTAAACGATAAGGAGCTATAATAATATTACTTAATGTATGAATATATAATTGTGTAATTTATTATGTACCTAATTTATGATGATAATTTTAATGATGAATATTGTGACATAATCATAATAATCTTAAGGTTGTACCTACTATGTAATATTTGTATGTCTTATTGACAAAACATAGCGGACTAATTAATAATGTAAGAACTATACTTGTATTTACCTATGTTTTACAAATGAATAAATGATTTGATTTGATTAGCATTTTACATCTAGGTCGTGCGTCATTCATATAGATGCTATAAGATCTAAAATATTGTTTTAATACCATTTTTCTGTAACCGTTATTCTGCCCAAATAAATATATTTTTTAAAAGTATATCGTTGTTGGTTCCTTAAATCGTGCCTTCAATTAGGATGCGAGGCGTTGCCGAATGAAGGGGTCGATCGATGGTTGGACCACATCCTGTCATGGTCGCGGTGAATTTCACGGTTTCCAGGACCATAACTATGGGGCAAGTGGTGTAAGTTCGGTATGAGTCTGACATACCCTGCCTCTCCACGTGCTAGATGATCCCTGAGGATTATCCTTAAGAAAAATAAATAAAAAGTTTGTTAATTGCTTCGTTAGTCTAGTGGTCCTAAGAGCGACTGCTACGGTAGATGTCCTAGGGTTCGAATCGCAATTTTTTATTTTGTTTTTCTATGTAAATCTCAGTAGCAGCTCGAAGCTTGGAATCTTGCCCGTTTAATGTCAATAGGCTCGCCTCCTATTACATGGGACTTAAAAATACCGGTGTACTGTGGGTGTACGTTGGTACACCTCTGCCTTACCCTTTAAAGAATAAAGGCGTAATGTATGTTATGTTATGTTTATGTTAAAAGGTCTGTTGTTAGCGCTCTATCGTCAAAACGCCATTCCAGATGTATAATGTAGCGTGGAGGGCTACATTGTTACACCCACATAATGTCTGTAAAAATATGTGGACTTTAAAAGGGTCAATGATCTTTAGAATATGGTCTGAACTAAATAAATGAACAAAAACCCTGACTGCGTTAAAAATATTAACTGAAAAGCGAAAAACAAGCTGAATACTCTACAATCGTGAATGTTGGAAAATGTATTGCAGACAAAATAACATGTTATTTTTCTTTGCTTTAAAATGTGAATGTAGCTTTAATAATTTATTTTATTTCACACTTTTTAGTTTTTATTATTATACCTACATTTTTTTTTTCGTGAACACCATATTGGAATAATAATATGGCTTATGTCACTCTTACAATATAAACGAATCTAATGAGATTTCATAATGTTTTTTTTTTTTTAATTCTTTATTTTTATAAAGGAGTTTTATTCTACAAGAATATGTCAGTCCCATTAGGCCTTAACATGTATAAATCAACTTATAATTACTTACGAATTACGACGACAAAGTGCTAGATCATATAGTCTCATAGCCCGTTCCGATGTAGGCATAGCCAAAATACTTTGAATACTACCGACATCCCAACGGTTTATTCTTAACTGTTCCATAATTTCAGTTCTTTTATTTTGGTTTTTGACACATTCCATCAACAAATGTTGAACATCATCTACAATATTACATATTTCACAGTTTGGGGAGTTTGACCTCCGCATTAAATGTTCAAACTTTCTTGATGGAACGTGAGAGATTTCATAATGTTGGAATACGTCAAATGGTTAAGTACAGCGTGCCAAAGAATACATACGAGTACGTCCGAAAAATTTTACACTCCTACCCTTGGTTAATAAAAAGAACCCAGTTACAATAAATGTCTTGAAAAATATACTTTTAGAAATAATAACGTAAAAATAACATACTACTTGTACACCCACAGTGCGATGAAATCTTTTATGAAATATTTACGAAAATGTATATATATTTTTTTTATACCACTAAGGTGGCAAACAAGCATACGGCCCATCTGATGGTAAGCGGTTACCGTACCCTATAGACGCTTGTAACACCAGGGGTATCACTTGCGCGTTACCGACCCTGTGAAACGAAAGAGGAATAGTTGGGTTGGCAGTATAAGGGTGAAAATCCCCACACTGCCAACACAACGTTTCCTCGCCGAGGTATACAGGGTGGAAGGGACATCGACGCGCAACGGCTTACCATGACTTCAGTACATGATTCTGGACACCCCTGCGTTAGAATTTATGGTCGGCATTTTCTTAAATTTTACAACTCGCAAGTGAACTCTAAGGAAACAGCTGACCAGAAGATCTTTCGAGTTTAATTTATAATGCTTTTTAATTAAAATTCTTATTGGGTTAGATAGAAATAATGATTTTATACAGTTTAAAGTTGAATGAAAAATGAAATTGAATGAAAAAAAAAAGTAAAATTAAGGAAAAACCGACGAAAAATTCCAACGCAGGGGGGTCCAGAATCATGTACTGAAGTCATGGTAAGCCGTTGCGCGTCGATGTCCCTTCCACCCTGTATACATTCAAAATACCAACAAAAAACATCTAATTGTAACAACATAGCGAAGTCTCAAAATAGTGAATTAAATTAACTTTTGCCTCGAATAAAATTGAAACCTGTCCGATGCTTTATCCGGTATATTTGCAAGCCGAGCACATTTTACAATTTACAATTTAAATTTACTTCGTCTGATGAACTCGATGGAACGAATTTAGTTTTAGTTCGAATGCCTGTAGAATAAATCAATGTAAGTTATTTCTGTTGTGATTTTTAATCTGTAGAAACTGCTGCTGATTTGTTTGAAACTGTAGTTAATTGAAATAAAACGCCTTTTTACGAATTTCATTGCGTTAAGTTAATATTATATTAATAAAAAAACGGAAATACAATATTTTTCTTTAAGTGAGTATGTGTTTCAGGGTTTGTTCCATAAAAGTTTTCAGATCAGCTGAATGTCAATCACAAATATGTACTTGAAACTAGTTTTAACCTGGAACCTTCTATTACCAAATCCAACTCATACGTGTTCAAAGCAAGGCTGTGTTCGTGAAATTTACAACATAATATACACATCTCAAGGTAACCCTTCAGCAGGCGTAACATAACATGCGTATCCACCTGATACACGTGCTACGTTTTATTTATATGTATACTCAACTAGCTAACCCAGTCCCGCTTCGCAGTGGTTCAGCCTATGCTCATGATATTTTTCTTCAACGGTCTTATACATTAACAAACTTATGGTAGTTTTAAAATTTTAGTAAGTATTGTTCTCAAGTAAGTGACATTATGTCTTTAAACCTAAAAATTGCACGTCAATCTACGACTACTTTTCGACTACTTTTTAAGTTTTTCGGACACGCAGTTTTACGCAGTTTCACGCAGTTCGCAGTTTTTATATACATATAAAGTTTTTTATTCCATATTTTCACGATTATTTTAAGTATAACAGACGTAAATCCATCAATATTTTTACATTAGAACCTCTATACATGAGAATAATTGAACCAAATTTTCTTCTAATATAATTTCGTTGAAAAGCGAAAAATGGCGAATAAAAAAGGTCGAAAAATAACGCCGATCCGACTCATTGAACATTGAAGTCGTTGGAACGAACAACATACATAAATAAAAGTTTATAGGGCCGACTTCGAAAAACAAATTAGAATCGTTTTTATTTACAAAGTTGAAGCGAATAAATTTATATATAAATTAAAATGAAATTCTATTTGTTGGTAAGCGCATAGCTTGAGAATGGCAGGGCCGATTTAGATTTAAAAAAAATATATTCTCTGTAATTAGCGATCCTCCCCGCTTTGCACGGGTGCAATGTACTAATAACGTACTTTATTATATATACTTATATACCTTCCGGAAGGAATTATCTAAATGATAGTGAAATTCGTATCAAAATCCGTTGCGTAGTTTAAATGTTCTCGTCGTACAAAAGCAGAAACAGCGGATAGCAACTGTTTTATAATACTATGTAAGAAGAGTAGATATGATCAGTAATATTCGAAATGTCATTTTTAAGGAAATAAAAGTTGGAAAATTTGCTAGAAAATTTAAAATAATCGAGAAAATCTGAATGTACTTATTCGTTTCTCAGATCAAGCAAAATGTTATTGGATATTTCTATAAAAATCTCAGCAGTATTTGCATTTGCAGAATTTGTCCCCAATAAATCAATATACTCGCCCCCTATTACAAGGAACGTAAGAAACATACCAGCTGTGGGTGTATTTATATACAGTATGCGCGGCATAACCTTTTTTTTTTTGTTGACGGTGTTCGAAATGCTTCAGGCACTACCCACCGATCCAGAGAGAATGGTGAGGTGTGTCGGACTCCGCCCTGAAAAGAGCGATCTACCGACTAAAACCAACCTCGGTGTTTCGCGTTACCACTTTAGTGCCGGTATTACGGGAGCGTTGTATGCGCGGCATAACCTGGCCGGACTGAAATTGGCTGTTTGGTTGCGCAGTATACAATTTTTCAACATAAACAATCCATTGCGCATTCAAACGGCTAACTTCAGTCCGGCCAGGTTAAGCCGCGCGCACTGTACATAGTACACCTCTGTCCAACCTTTCGGGGAATACAGACATGATTATGTACTTGAAATGCTGAGATCCAGTTGCAAAAGGACGCCTTCTCAGAATTCTCTTCAGATAACCTTTTCTCATTAGTGTTGAAAGAATTGGATTAGGTAGACTGGCGATGTCATTGTCTTGGAGACTGATAAGATTAGGTCCCTTTACAGGAAAACTTAGATGCCCTCAGGGTTGCTAAAGTACGATGCCAGCTTTTCAAGATTATCTAAAAACTGAGTGACAGTAAGTAGGTATAATACGTTGTTTTAAATAGCAGAGCAGAGCAGTGTTCCGCGAGGAAACATTGTGTTGGAAATAGGGGGACTTTGACCCATAAAATGCCAACATAACTATTCCTCTTCACATTTTTCAGAGTTGGTACGGGCAAGTCACACCTCTGGTGTTGCAAGCGCGGATAGGCTATGATAACCGCTTACCATCAGTTAAAACGTACACCTTTGCGTAACCCTTGTGCTCATCACTCGCGTTCTGTCTCGGATTCACACCAATTTTGATGAAATTTGGCACAGAGATAGATTAGTCCTTAGAAAAGGGCACAAGCTACCCTGTCGTCTCAAAAATAGCTTTGGAATGTGTCACCGCGTGCAACAACTAGTGTAACATAACCGCAATCAATTTTAAATTGTGATAACCCTAATTATCATTGCCGTTGCCAATCTGCGATTACTATACACAACGTCACAACTGCCTACTCCATCGTAAATATAATGCCATGTTACTAATAATGTCCAGTATTTTTGACACCGTAGGTACTTTTGACCGTCCCCAGCATTTACGGGTTATGCCTATTTGCGTTTCGCCGGCGATTTTTCATTTTTAATTTCTGAGCTAACCCTTTATTGTATTGCTAATTGTGAATATTTATTTTTGAAATTCGACCAATGTTTTACGAATTTATTTTGCTGTAAAATATTTTTTCTATGTAGTACTTTGTAAGTAATTTAATATTTATTTGTATAATGTTGTATGTGTATGTTAACAGTATATTCAATTTAAAGCATTTTGTGGCTTTAAAATCATTAACCTCCAAGCCTTTTCCATACTATATTAGGGTCGGCTTCCAGTCTAACAAGATGCGGCTGAATATCAGTATTTTATACAAAGCGACTGCCATCAGACTTCCCCAACCCAATCTATGGGCAATTTCTATAATATATTCTGACTGGTTGTCAGGCTTTTTGAGCTTCTGACTACCACTAACGACTGTCATAGGTAGGCCCGACGGCTTTACATGCTCTCTAAGGCACGGAGGGGTCTCGATGTGTTAAGAATGGTCACTTATCCACAGACTGACCGCGGCTAGTGCAGCTTAACCTTGCAGGTCGGTTGATCAGCGTAGTTATAACTTAGCCACGAGCCCCTCCCTAAGCAATTAGCCAATGAAATGACTAGGCAAATGAGTCTTGACAACGGGGGTCTCAAGATGACAACGCGAGAGTAATTGTTGTTACCATTGGTGTTGGTGGCTATAGTAGCCGCTTACCAACAGGCGGTCCTATATACTTACTTCATCATCAAGCCATATACTGTCCCACTGCTGGGCACGGGCCTCATAGGGGCTATAGTCCACCACGCTGGCCTACTGCGGGTTGGCAGTCTTCACAAACCGTCGAGAAAAATCTCTAAGGTATGCAGGTTTCCTCACAATGTTTTAATTACTTATTTTCTTATTATTTATCCACTAAATGAAACTATATACTGAAATAAAATGGAATATAATAAACCGCGTATCAAAAATACTGATTGACCGACAAAATTACTGATTGAGCAGCAAAATACAGATATCGGTTAGGTTAGGTTAGAACTGTGACCACACAACGCCAGAACCAAATCTGAATGTTTTGAGTGTATATAACAATATTTTGAGGTGACTATTTTGCTGCTCAATCAGTAATTTTGTCGCTCAATCTGTATTTTTGCTGTGCAATAAGTATTTTTGCTTAGGATTGTTTTGTTATACAAAATGACATTTTTGATTGGCAGTTAAATACTAGCCAAATAAAATTAGCTACTGTTCACACGCTTTTGAGCACATTAATTCTCGCATTAAAGGCTTCACACACGGCGAAAGTACTATAATATTTTAAATTAAAATAAAAAAAGCAGTGATAGTCTAGTAAGCATTTATAGCGTAGTGGTAAGACCATTGGACTGCCAAGTCGAAGGTCTCGAGTTCGAACCCAAGGTACGCACCTCTGACTTTTCGAAATCATGTGCGCATTATTAATTAATTATCACTTGCTTAAACGGTGAAGGAAAACATCGTGAGGAAACCAGCATGAACTAGCGATTTTCTGGACGGCGTGTGAAGTCTGCCAACTCGCATTAGGCCTGCGTGGTGGACTATAGCCTAAGCCTTTTGATTCTGTGAGACGAGACCCGTGCCCAGCAGTGGGACAGTATATGGGTTGATGATTCGCTCACTATATAGTTTTTATGAACTATCACAAATGGCTAAGATACTATATATTTTCATATTACACTATCTTAAGCTATCGAGCGGTATGGAAATGATACCGAGCGATGCAATGATGTCATCTTAAGATGGGAAATATATCTTAACATGCTATCTTTACTAAAAATTAGAGAATGATTCGAGCGGATATCTTATAGTAACTTAACAGTGTACTTTAAGATATACTATAATATTTTATACCCGGGCATATTAACATAAAATACTATAGTATCTTCGCCGTGTATGAAGGCCGTTATGTTTTTATAAAACAATACAAATAACATAATATTACTTCCTATTACAGAGGCTCGCTAATCTAGCAATCAATTTGCAAGGTTAATTTGATTACAGCGGCCATTCTGTTTATTTGTTTACTCATTCACTTTCAGGCATATAAAAAGCAGTGGTAGCCTAGTGGTATGACCATTGGACTGCCAAGTCGAAGGTCTCGAGTTTGCACCTAAGGCACTCACCTCTGATTTTTCGAAATCATTAATTAATTATCACTTGCTTAAACGGTGAAGGAAAATATCGTGACGAAACCCATGCCTTAGAGATTATCTCGACGGCGTGTGAAGTCTGCCAACCCGCACTGGGCCAGCGTGGTGGAGTATAGCCTAATCCGTCTCATTCTATGAGAGGAGACTCGTGCCCAGCAGTGGAACAGAATATAGGTTGATGATGATTTTCAGGAATGTATGTTCCATCCATGTCCAGTGGTCCTAAGCGCGACTGCTACGCTAGAGGTCCTGGGTTCGATCCCTAGGTCGAGCAAAGTGTTATTGGGTTTTTTCTATGGAATTCTCAGTAGCAGCTCGGAGTCTGGATTTGTGCCCGGTTAATGGCAATAGCTCGCCCCCTATTACATGGGACCTAAACATAGCGGTGAAATGTGGGTGTACATTACCTCTGCCTAACCCTTTGGGGAATACAGGCGTGATAGTATGTATGTTCCATAGATAAATACTATTATCCAAACTCGATATTAAACATCGTGAGGAAACCTGCATACCTTAGAGATTTTTCTCGACGGTTTGTGAAGTCTGCCAACCCGCACTAGGCCAGCGTGGTGGACTATAGCCTAATCCCTCTCAATATGAGAGGAGACCCGTGCCCAGCAGTGGGACAGTATATGGGTTGATGATGATGGTGATCCAAACTCAGAGCTGCTACTGAGAATGTCGACAGAAAAATCTCTTTGCTCGACCCAGAACTCGAGGAGAACTCAGTGCAGCAATCGTACTACAGCAACGTTAATAGTTAAACAACATTGATTTTATGCTGTATCTAGTGGATAAAAGGTTATTTTTAGTAACAACACTTGGTTTGCCTTTAAAGATCAGGGAGCTTAGACAAGTGGCAATCTGACAATCGAATCGACGAACGAATAGAAACAAAATGTATGGGAATGACATCTATGATCGCCCGATTTGTCGAAAGCTTATGTCATTTCCATACTTTTTGTTGGCAAATCAAGAGTTGCTACTAAAAATAACCTTTTATCTACTAGATATAGCATAAAATCAATGTTGTTTAACTATTAACGTACAATGGTCGTGCAATCCTATTTATTATTAACATTTAGAGGGTAACACACGGAAACCGTTATCTATAGTGCTAGAGGCTAGTTAATATTTAATGAGGACCGGAGTGTTTGCAACATATTGGTAATTACTACGTTAATTAGAACTTTACTGTAGCTGGAACTATCTCACTGGGTTAATGGTCGTGTGTGCGTGAGATTCTGGGTTCGATTTCCAGGTCGAGCAAGCTGTTATTGGATTTCATTAGAAAATTCTCATGAAATATCACAGATAAAGTGATATTTTATAAGCATCCATTTTTTTAAGAAAAAATATACAGTAAGAAATAGAATATCGACATTTTATACTTTTTGAAAAAAGAATAAAGGAATTAGATTAATTTTATTTAAACTAGGTTTTTTTTTAATCAATTGAGGCTCTATTCTAGATGCATCCCAAACAGTAACTTATAGTCGCATCCAATCGACTTAAAAGGAAGAAAAAGGAGGCTTCTGTCCAAAAGTAGGTCACAACAGGCTCATAGAAATATATAATATTTCTATATTAATAATTCACAGTACATAATTCCTTGTTCACTTCGTAAATGTTGAACTAAATTGCTTTGTCGAAAATGTTATAATAGGACGGAAAATGATTACTCCCGGATAATAATTAACCCTGTGTTCTCAGGTTAACCATAACAGCCACTAGAATAGGCGTACCCTTCAGGTAGGCACGTTGTATAAATATAAACAGGCAAGGGAAACCTCCCCTACTAATTAGTTCTAACCTAATTAGCGCGCCCTTCTTCAACAACCTTTCGAATATGACCAACCACGCTTCACTGAACTTCGTCAAAGAATTAAATATTAATATCAATAATACTTTTCCAATTCAAAATGGTCGAAAAATTACTAAATCAAGCGTAAAATTCGTTTCAATAAATAATAAATGTATTGTTGTGATATCGTACTTACCTCTGTTCAAATTCGGCAGCTGGCGATCCAAATTCAAAATTCACAAATTCGATTGGTCCGCCCGCGGTAGGTCGGTGGTCGGGGAGTGAAAAGGTGATAAGTACGAATATGGGAATTTAGGAACGCGTGCGGCCGACTCGGCTGCCCGGAGGACTATGGCGCGCGGTGCGAGGGAAGCGACGTACGGTCCTACTTACCGGCCTTGTCTTATTTCGCATCATATCAATATTTTTTATGGATTTATCGTTTGTTTAGAAGCTTTTGTATGTAATTTTGATTTGAAAGAATGTTTTACTATAATACTAAAATTAATGTTATTAACACATTGATAATACTTTTCATTCTAGTTTTTTTTTCGTATACCTAAATTATCTACGTAACACAATTTAGATTGAGACCTTTTTGTTTTATTTATTGACACGTAAGTAGAATTAAGGAGCCTGTATATAAATGTACAAATTCCAATGGTATTAATGGGCTTAAGAGCTTCAACGTGAAATAAATTTACTGTGAACACAATTCATTGAGTATTTTACTTAAAAAGATTCAAAAGCGTATACTGAATTTGGATATTTCTTACAGAAAAAATCGAATGACGACATAAATAATAAGAAAAAAAATCGGGTGAACGTTTTGTGTATAAATTGTATAAAAAAAAAAAACAACTGCCTCAAAAATCACCACACAAGTGGTGCAGCCGACCGTGAGGTTCTGAATTTAATTCTCGGATTGAGCAAGGGTTTTCTATAAATTTTTCAGTAGCAGCTCGAAGATTGGGTTTGTGCCCGGTTAACGTTAATAAGCACGCTCCGATTCTAAAATCATATCGGCGAACTGTAGTTGTGTATAAGTAATTTTGCTTCACAGCTTCATTTGAAGCGAATTATTTAAATTTTTAATTGACGTCAAAAAAAAATTTCAAAATTCAAATCTTTATTGCTTTCATATGTAATAAGGATGTTACAATAATTTGTGGTATCAATATGAAACCCTGCAAGGGCGCTGCAAAATTAATATTTTAGTGGAATTTGGTACGATACAATAACAATATTATCATTTATATTTAATTAGGTATTAAAACAGTTATCACAACAAAAATTAAATTAAATTACATAAAAAAAATATCTATATCTAATTTATACTCATACAATGATTACTATTTGTGTGCAACTATTATTATTTAATTATTGTTATTATTTTATATTTCACACGGCAACAACAACAAATATTTTTTTGTTATCGGATGTTGCCCATCAACAGTTGGAAACGTTGCTCCACAAAAAATAACTGCGGTTTAGATGCACCTTGTGTTACGTTGGTTAAGTAACGTAAATAAAAATAAAAAATCGAAGCCACTCGTCGCTCTGGCTAACAACGTTAGATCGGATTCGCTATCGACGTAAAGTTAATTATAAATCGGATTCCAGTGGCCGACGATGCGTGCCCTCACCTCACCGCCACTCAATCATCCTCCGAGCAAAGGGTACGTATTGATCTTCATTTGTTTTGCTTGTTTTAGAGTGAGTTGCACCAATTACTTGTTACACAAAATTTTACTACACCGTAGCTTTAACTGTTTAACGATTAAAGATTTACATATTTTAACGGTTCTAAGAAAATTACAACAATGTTACCATTAACCAGAGTAGTAAATTGTAGTCATTATTATTGTCATTCCTCTGCCGTTATCCCGATTTATTTGAAAGTTGAGCAGGTGTTTTTTATTTTTTCATTTTCATTAACAAGCCCGAATTACAGATTCAATGAAAGACATATTACACGAGTCGATAGTCGGGTCGTAATTTTTTTGTCTAAATGCAATTTTATATTCTACTAGCTGTGCCCTGCGATTTCACTCGCCTAAACTTTTACCTTTTTGCTTTGTTCCTAAGGATCGTAGCGTAATGTTATATAGCCTATAACCTTTCTCCATAAATAGACTGTCCAAGAAAAGAAATATATCGAATTCGAACCTTTATTTTCTGAGATTAGGGCGTTCAACCAAGCAAGCAAACTCTTCAGCATTATAATATGTATTACCCCGCGGTGTCACCCGCCTTTTTTTCCTTTTTGCTCGGCTCCTCTTGATCTTAGCGTGATGTTATAGAGCCTATAACCTTCCTACATAAATGAACTATCCAACACAAAAATAATTTTCCAATTCGAAACAGTATTCCTGAAATAATATCCCTATAATAAAGAGATTGGCGCGTCAAGCTCAACAACAACTTCAGCTTTATAATATAATATTAGGAACGCATTTAAAATTAAAAAATATTTCGGTGGTAAATGAAACTTTTACTTCCCATCTTCCCCCGATTATGAATTCGGGGGTAGATGGGAATACTCCAATATTAGTTTAGACATGGATCATGGACAACAGCAACGTATACATTACAGGCACAATATCATCTTTAGTTGTCAATTATTAAGTTTCATTAGCTCAGTAATTTCACTGGCTACATTACTCTTGTAACCGCAACGCAATTACGTTAGCAACCAAGGAGGAGGACATCGTGGAGTACGCCGAAGATTGAATAGATCGCCGAGAGTGCAACTACTAGAATCGCGTCGCAACGACAACTTTAAGGCGTTTGTAGTGCGAGTACCAACTAGTTGTTTGCACCTCGTCATGAAAGAGAACTTTTGGCCGGAAGGGGTGGTGTTCCGTCGCTTCCGCGGACAAGTACCACTAGTACGCACAGAGATAAGTGGACCTTACTTCTCTAAGGTCCTCAGTAAAATCATTCTGGACAGGATAGGTTTATTGTTCCAAAAAACTCTATGGGATGTGGGTAAAAATGAGGGCAACAACTAGACTTAAATTAAAAAGAAATGAATTGAACTAAGCGGCAGAGTTCCAAGACATTAATATCAGTACAGTAATTAAAATGGTCCTTGTACAAAATGGACATGAGCAAAGTAAAAATACATCAATCAATTCAACTGTATCCTACAATGAATAACAAAGGAATCAATCTGTCAGCCCACACTATCGCCGTCCATCGAGTTAATTATAAAACAGATCGATGCTGGCGACGTGTGCAGTCACCACATTGTTCACTCAAACTATTTCCTGTTATTTCAGTGTTGGTACTGAGAAAATAGACATATTTCCTTTATAATGTTGTTATATAATTCTGTAAAAAGGTAAGGTATTATTTTGGTGTCCTTGTGTTATTTCAGAAAGATCTTAGTTTGAATGATAAATTATGTTTATTGCTGTATTTAAAGCTCTTTTAAAGCCACTTTTACAATTCAATACTGAATACTAGATGGCACCGGCATTTCCTAGCTGACGACCTCTGAGAAGAAACGCCGAAACAAACTCAGAGTCAGAAATCATGGTCTCTTTTAAAGTCCAGCCAGAAACAGTTCATATTCATATTATTCATTTATTGCATTCCATAATGTACAAAAATATATAAAACAGATGGTAGGCTTAAATCTAGGACGCAATTATGGACCCTGTTGGGCACAGCACCGCTTAGTAGGAGAGAGGGAGACGTATCTATTTATTATATTATTTTGTTATTCAGTATTCACGTTTATCAGATGAAGGGAAAAATCTGAACTGGCCGTTTGAAGAAAGTACCATACCAGCTTTGAGTTGACCAGACCTTACTGACGGTACGCATAGATCAGTCATCGTGTAACTCAACCATTATTTCGGGAGCTAACGACTCGTCGCACGACGATCAGATAACCAACTGATCAGAATAATTTTGACAATACATTTATTTGGGTCTTAGGAAAATTCAAAAATAAATGCAAAACTAAATAAAGGGTTTTACTTAGATAAAATTAAAAAAGATCTAAGACGTGAAAAGCAATAATCAGTAAACGATATTATCTCATTAAAAATCATTATAAATAAATAAATTCAATACAAAGGAGCCCGTGAAAAGCAGGTTTTATTTATTTTATCCTTTATGCACAAACATAGTACAAAGGCGTACTTATTGCCAGGCATTTTCTACAAGTCGACCTTAGGGTGATGCAAACAGACAGAAATAGGTAGGTGCACAAACAGTGTAATTGTTTTTTTAATTAATTTCTATCTTCAACTCTTTGTTATTAAAAGGATCTAATTAAAGAGTACTTCAAACAAAACAATTTACGAGTGAATAGCAAAAGCCCGAAGCTTAATTAAGAGTAAACAAACCAAAGTGCATTGACAAAACAAAGAAATAATTTCAAATTAAGAACAGCTGATGCACTACTCCCTTCTTAATTAACTATCTTCATTATTAACCGTTGGCCATTTAGAAAAAGAAAATCTACATTTTTACTACTAGTATCTACTTTGTTTAGTTTTTCTATGAAATTCTCAGTAGTAAAGAGTTTCTCAACAAAAACTTTGTATTCTAAAATAAAAAATTTAGATGAAGATGATTCAAATTTTTATTTTTGTAAGTATTACGAAGAGAAAAGTTTGGCAAATATGAATGAAAAAAGATATCTGGCAAATGTCCACCACGAACACGCTGACTGCCTCTAATCTTTTGCGGAATACAAACGTGATAGTATGATCATTACTTTATAATAATACATTGTTAAGACCTAAACAATGTATAGGTCTACGAACCGTACGAGCTCTCAAAGCCCGTAAAAATAAGAGGAAACAACCGACTACGAGCCAGCTACGAGCGTTCGTAGCATCGTAGCGTGTCTACGAAATGTGTAGAGCTTTCGTAGACGTTGTTATAGTATAAGATATAACAGTAAGACAACAAATATATGTTATGAGTTAAAACAATATTGTTTAACAGCGTCTAACTTTACGCTAGAGACCAGCCGAAAATCAGTGCTGTGTCATTGAGGTTTTCTTGCTACACGTGTTATAACATTCTTATAAAATTAGTTTAACAAGGTGGTTGAGTGCTGATACAGAAAGTGGTACTCCTACAAACTGGACTGGGTCCGTTCATGGCAAAGTGTTGGTAGCTTGGACTCTCTTCCCACCCTCCTATTCCCCTCAGTACTACAGGCTAATTCATAATATGAGGAAAGGCCATTGCCATTCACTGGGTAAAAATCAAACTACGAGCTACTGAGAATATCATAGAAAAGCCCAGGAGCAATTTGCTCTACCTGGTATTCGAACACAGGACCTCAAGCGAAGCAGTTGCTCTTACGACTACTTGGCTTGGTTGCTCCTACGAGACAGTGAATCATAAAATATGGAGGTAAACGTAAAATACTAGCTGTTGTTCTTTCTAAAAGGATTTTTGAGACAAAAGTACATCTTTCTCCAATGTCTAACTTAACCAAATTTCATAAAAAATGGGTTCAGCGGTTTAGGCGTAAAATCGTCACATTCAGACAGACAGAGTTACTTCCGCAATTGTGTTATTAGTAGAGATGTTAACACGTCAATAAATGAATACTACATATAATAATAAATTGCACTACTTGTTTATACCGCACTGTGTTCATAGTTTATAATGAGATGTGTTATATTTGCATACATAGGGGAATATTTATCGCATCTATTTTAAATAACATTTGAAAATTTTGCACACAAAACATTGCATTTTCGGTGTTGCATGCGATCTACAATGATTAATGCCATGCAATATGTATCACAAACTATAGAATAATACTTTATGTTAGTTTACATTGAATTTCTTTTTTGCAAAGTTTTTAAGCAAAGGAAAAATTCGACCGCGGGCAGGATTCGAACCTGCGTCTTCTGGTTAGGTACACCAGACGCTATGACCGCTAACATGGCAGGTAGGTATCGCGGTAGCTTAGCGGCCATAGCGTCTGGTAATTTTTGCTTTGCTTAAAAACTTTAAAAATCTTAGCATGGAAAATGTTAAAAAAAATACAAAAAGATAGTTCTTTTTTGCAATTTAATGAAAATTAATAATCCTGCCATGAAGTTAATTTATGTTGGACAAGATTATGAGAGAGCAACTTGACTTTCTTATTAGAAGTTCTATTTATTTTGGAAGGAATAAAAGTGTTTTATTTTTTTTATTTATATCCTATTTCAATCAAACAGTTTGAGATATTTGTGTCATGTTTCATATGAATCAATGTTAACTATTTTAAAGTGAAATTACGACAAATCTGAGGTCTCCATAAGACAACATGTGAAGGATACCACTGTAGTTAGTGACTTCTATGAGCTGTTTCCGCTAACCATCAGGCGACCCGTATGCTTCATTATCCGAGTCTATTTCCCAACTATGTTGTGGTCGGCTTCCAGTCTAACCAGATGCGGCTGAATATCAGTATTTTACACGAAGCGACTGCCATCAGACCTCCGCAACCCAATTTCAGGACAATACCGATATCCTGAGGATAGACTGGTTGTCAGGCTTTTTGGGCTTCTGACTACCACTAACGATTATCATAGGAGGTACGGAAGGAGTATCTATGTGTTATTATATTTTAAAAATACACTTTTTCAACAACTTTCTATCCCAGTTATTGCAAAGCACTAATAACGATAAACCTTAATAATTCCACAAATCTCGGTTTGTATGAGAGTTACATAAGCATAAATACATAAGACAATACAATATATAACACATTTCCACACCTGGCGCTCCCTGGGGGCACTATTACATTTGTCACGTGAAGTTAACAAGCAGAAAATCCAATCTATAATGTCCACGAAAATAAACTCTATTTTATGGCTATAAATATATACATGTCATAAAAATGGTATATATTAATTTAATATTAGCAGACATTACTGAAATGGTTACTGTGATGTGAATGTCCACGAAAATAAAATCTATTTTACGGCTATAAATATATTATACCTGTATGCAACCTGTCAAAATAATGGTTTATATTTATTTAAAATTAGCAAACATTACTGAAATGGTTACTGTGATTATATTTTTTCTTATTCACATAATAAAAAAAATAGAAATAAAAATATTTTGTCAACAAAAAAATGTTTGGTGTGGACCACCCTTATCACTTAGGGGTATAAAAATAGATTACGACCGATTGTCAGACCTATCGAAAATACATATTATAAAATTTCATAAAAATAGGTCAAGCCGTTTCCGAGGAGTATGGCAACTAACACTGACACGAGAATTTTAATTTTATATGTATATACATAAAGAAGATAGATAAGAAGATGAATCTTTTGTCTCTTTTCTTCATTGTACTTTACGCTCGAGACAGTGTGGTTCCCGTTAATTGCTACCTCAGATGTGGGTAGATATAGATTATTTTATGTAGGACACCGTTATAAATATTTTGCTTAGATCGAATGAAGGTAGTTATTTCGTACGTGTGATCATTTTGTTTGTCATAAAAATATACCATAATGCCTGTATCCCCGAAGGTGTACACAGAGATTTAAAGCACTAGACTTGAATATCTTCATAGATTATTTTAGAGAAGGAAAAATGCCACCGCGGGCAGGATTCGAACCTGAACACCTACTTGCTTTTCAAGTTTTTGCTTCTCAACCGACATGACTTACTTTACAGTTAGTTCGATGTCGAACGATGCCACTTTACCTATTAACTTTTCTTTTCTTATTTGCTTTGCAATAGGTATTACTGACGTCACCATAAAGACGTAAATTATGTACGTAGAGAAGTATTAAGTATAACGTGAAGGCAAATTTCGACCTGGCGGGTGGGAATCACGGTAGCTTTGTGGTCATAGCGTCTGGTGTACCTAACCAGAAGATGCAGGTTCGAATTCGACCGCGGGCAGGGGTCGAATTTTTCCTTCGTTAAAATAACTAAAATCTTAGCTTGGGAAATTCCAAAAAATACAAAAAGATTAAGTTATCTTCATGGATAACATACAGTACAGTACAGCAGATACAGTAGGAGTTTGATATACCCTGCCATCTCTCCAGATGGCAGGGTATATCAAACTCCTACTGACACAAACATCGTACTTGCCTTAATCACGGCCATGGAGTAATATTCGCCACGACTAATCACCAGAATCTATCGAGAGACGAGGCCTTGTCCCACATCCTACTTAGAGGCGTGTGATTCAACTGCTGGAGATTATCTGGTCGGCCAGCAGACTCACCAAGTCATCCGCCTGCAGATAGGTACAGAGGCCAGCAGATTAAGCTACACCAATCAGTCAAAATTCTTTGATAGATTTTCAACTTTAACACAAAGCAATAAGGTTCACTTTTAATTGGGATAATTTGACAGTTTTAGATAGCTTGACCTGCTGGCGTCTGTACCTATAGCCTACGCTTCACAAACAAAATTTTTAATATACTTTATAATGATTTTGAGAATGTATATCCCTATCGGCGTAAGTTTTTCTACGGCGTACCCTCTCGGCGGTTCCACTGACATTCGCCAAATGATTCCCTTTTGTTAGTCGTCTTTCATCCATTCTCTCGATATGCCCAAACTATCTCAGCATATTCTTCTCAATTCTCATCACTACATGCTCTTTTAAGCTGCAACGTTCTCTTATCACACTATTTCTCAATCTATCATTCCAAGTTACACCGCACATACTTCGCAAGGAACGCATTTCAACAGCATTTATTCTACTTTCATATTTCTTCTGCCATACCCAACTTTCACTTTCATATAAGTGTAGGTACCAACACCTCATTGGTGAGGTTATTCAAAAAGGTCAGGTGCGTAGTACTCGCAACCGGCGTGTATGTATGACAAGATGTATGAATGTCATGGTCGAAGCAAAAGAAGTATGCAAGAATCATAACAAGTAGCTGTTTCTATAGTTTCTGCCTACCCCTATGGGAAAAAGGCGTGAGTGTATGTACGTATAACCCTATCGCAAATCGCTTAATATAAATAATTGACAAAACTACTATTGATTTCTGACATTTACGCGAATATCAATATTGAATTGAATATTAATATACATTGAAATGAAACTACTTTATTTTCAACTGGTTTTCATCACAAAAGCTCTTGAAATCCCGTAATCCTACTGTGTGGTTGAACTTTCAGTATTGAGATAGTTGTCAAAAGTATTTTGATATTCAAAACCTTTCGTAAAGTTATACAGTTTATGTTAAAGTACAGTATACTTAGTTGTTGCTAGTGGTTTCGCTCGCATCCCAAACTAAAAACAAAGGTTCGTCTTCTCCAAGCTCGAATCTATCTCTGTACCAAATTTCATCAAAATCGGTTCAGCTGTTTAGGCGTGAAAGCGTTATATTAGTTAATATTATTTTAAATATTATTATTACGTACATGACTTCGAAAAGTCAGAGGTGCGTGTCCAGGTTCGAACTCGAGACCTTCGACTTGGCAGTCCAATGGTCACAGCACTAGGCTATCACTGTTTTAATATGAGGATGATAAAATAAAATTATTTTAAATAATATTGTTTTCAATTCACTCCAACCCTAAAAAGAAAAAGGGAATCACCAAAAAATCATCAAAATATAAATAAAAAGCAGTATATAAATAAAACCAAAACAAAATTATCATTCCAAGTGTATCCCGACACTTGTATTATAAGGTGTCGCAAAGATTCACTGGACCCAACAAAAAATATAACCTAAAAAAGTACACTTGACAGGGGCGGGTAAACAAAATGGCGAATTATTCAAGTAGATATTATTTATGGAGGGAAAAACCCGGAACGCTGTGGAAAAGACACGAAGCTTGTACATATTTTATTATTTTGAATTGGGACGAGCTGACTGGAGCCTTCCGAAATTATTTATTGGTGATGCTATGTAATTGCTGTGGATTTAAGCAAATACTTTCAAACATAACATACCATAATGGTTTTTTGTTTCGGATATACCAAAGTACACCGACAGTTCGCCGGTATGTTTTAGGTCCCATGTAATAGGGGGTGAGCCTATTGCCATTCATCATCAACCCATATACTGTACCACAGCTCGGCACGGGTCTCCTCTCAGATTGAGAGGGGTTATGCTTATGTCCACCACGCTGACCTAGCGCGGGTTTGCAGAATTCACACACTGTCGAGAAAAATCTCTAAGGCATGCAGTTTCATCATTTAAGCGAGTGATAATTAATTACTAATACGCACTATTGCCTAATGCCATTTACGAGGCACAAATCCAAACTCCGAGCTGCTACTGAGATTTCATAGAAAAGAGAAAAACATATGCACATTTAGGTGCTCTTCTAGGTACGGAGTGGTCTCAATTTTTTTTTTATTTACGAGGGGACCTCATCGAAAGGCGACCGGTCTACTAGGATAAGACCGGGGAGTGTTCCCCAACACTATCCCTTCATATTATAATAATCTCTTCTTAGCTTCTTACCTACTAAAACCACCCCAGTAGCCACCATCAGCACATGGAGGGGGGCACTGTGTTCCGTAAATAGATCACCCTAGAACCCCTGCACAACAACTGTTAAAGCACATCCCTGGGGAAGGAGGACGAGCCTATTGTCATTCCTCGTGTACCAAATCTAAACTCCGAACTAATGCTACCTTACACTCAAAAATTTTTCACATTTATTTTGTATGTAATTATCTCAAAACAACATTAAAGAAGATTGGAATCTCCTAACACTTACATTACTTGCTTAAAAAAACTTCAAACGCTGATAAGTATTAACTATATCATTGGAGAACAATAATAATTTAAAATAATTAAAAAATGAAAAGCCGCATTTTGTATCATGTACAGATGTCAGCAGGTTAATCTATCTAAAACTGACAAATTTTCCCAATTGAACATAAACCTTATTGTTTAGAATTAAAGTTGAAAATCTATCAAAGAAATTTGACAGATTGGAGTAGCGGCACGTGCTGGCTTCTGTACAAGTTTCTTAGCTACATTGATTTTTAGTTTACAAAATGAAAAAGTGTGATTCATTCTTGTTCTTAGTAAGTTTCCTTTTATAACATGACAAGCCATTTGATGAATGATATAGGTCCAGCGACACGATATATTATATGAAACATTTTTTTCTCTATGACCTCTATGCCTCTTCAACGAGGCGAGAGAAAAATAAATAGGTAATACCCTCCATTAATAATACATTGTAGACTTATCTAACCTTCTTAAGTATAAAATGACAGTGAGTAAGTATGATATGGTATTACTAGGTTTAAATAGGTTGTGTCATTAACCAGCAGTGATGATCTCTACTTTCTTCGGATCTCCATACAATAGAGAGGTCAAGCTCTATCTTAGTATTTGTTCACGTAATTCAGGTCAGATGTAAAAGTGAAAAGATAGTTAAAATCTATTTAGAAGTTTTAGCGACAGACAAGAATTCTAAACATCACATTTTTATGTTCAGGAACCTTGAAATGCTCTTCTCGTACCCACTTTTTTTAAATAACTTACACAGGTTTTTTGCATTTTATAATAATTTAGAAGTCAAGCTTCTTGTTCTTCTAAGCGCGTTTATCAAAGTTGTTTTGTAACACTGCCCAATGGGAAAGGTAACGCAAACCTAAAACAGATGTCAGCACCTTCGAATTTTCCTACGACAAACAAGAAACTATTAAAATAGTTACGTAACGCAATAAAAAGTAAATAGTCTATGGCTATAAATTGAACGTTATAAAAAAGGTTTATTGAACTTTTACCGTAACTAAATACCGAATTATGTTCACCTTAGTATTTTGTTATTACCTTACTAAACATTTTCATGGCCGGTGCCCGAAGAAAGGTTTAAAAACTTAACTTTTTCTATCTATATTGATTTCTATCTAAGCAATACTGGTAGTACAGTAGAAGAATTCCGCAGTTTGCTAAAGAATAAAAATGTCAGACCAAGATATTGCAAGTGAACTCATAGCTCCATCTCTAAGCAAAGGTCTACAAAACTGTCAGTATTACAAAGAGCGCCATCTATCGAGCAATCATAAACTTTTTGCTACCGGCGCCAACAATGTTTTCAAAACTAGTTCACATAGTGGTACCGGAAAATTTCCATAGATGGCGCTGCTTTCAAATAATGAAAGTAACTTTGTACGTGGAAAATTAATCAAAATGTCTGATTAATTAATTAAAGAATAATCATCATGTTCTTACAATTTATCTATTTTATAAATACCTGCAGCCGTATTTGTCTGGTTCTCCTGGGCATTATTCTTTTCTTCTTTGGCGGTTTTGGCTTCAGAACTGGTGTTGCATCCCATGATTAACAACTATTCGTACACTACTGTAAACTGGTTCTAAAATTTATACAACAGGAACACTGCACTTGATAAGGGTTTAGGAACAAACTTTCCACTACAACATAGTTGGCAGTCTGGTGAAGCTCTGGTTGAGATAGGACAATCTGGAACAATGGAGAAATACTGTTTAGATGTTATGCTATTTATTGGAGTGTATTAAAAGTAAGGACGAATACTTGGGGAGAACGAGGAGGTTATGGAGGTCGACTCCCCCTGAGCTGGGCTTAGGCAGACTAATTAGTACTTTGCAGTTAGCCAGTGCTCCGCGAGGAATCGTTGTGTTGGCAGTAGCGGAAATTTGACCCTTATACTGCCAACCCAACTATTCCTCTTTTGTTTTACAGGGTCGGCAACGCGCAAATGATACCCTTGGTGTTACAAGCGTCTATAGGGTACGGTAACCGCTTACCATCAGGCCGTATGCTTGTTTGCCACCTTAGTAATAGTATAAAAAAGAAATACTTTGTGTGATGGCTAGCCTCTCACAAGTAAATAAACACGTACCTAAGTACGATACACATAAATCTATATACCTATTGATTTCTGACATTTACGCGAATATTATACATTCTATTCTATTCTATAGTTCTATTAAACCAAAATCCAGGCCTACAACTGCAAGACCAAAGGATACTGTGAGCTCGTTCTGCGTGAATCGGATTGCCAATAATTAACAACTAAAACATGATCATTGAATATTGTTACTTTAAAAAAGACCATGATTCTCTGAGTTTGTTTCGGCGTTTCTTCTCAGAGGTCGTCAGCTAGGAAATGCCGGCTCCATCTAGTTTTAATTAATAATTAGTAATAAATGTTATTGATCATGTAACAATAAAAATTTAGGGTAGCTGTCAGTAATTATATCATCAAGACTCCCACCACCTCAGTCTACCCGTGACCATGGATGCTGTAAAGGGTCCGAAACGTCGGGATTAATAATATCAATATACGCGATAAAATCCGTAAAAAGTAGTTTTCTTTCAATCTATATACCTACTAATTTAAATTTCACTTGCTCTTTTTCCATTTTACTCGGCTCGTAAGAGTCGTAGCGTAATGATTGAGCGTAGGGCTATCAAATGGAAAAATATTTTTGAAAACCTGACTACTAGTTTCAGCTATCAGCGTGTTCAAACAAAAAAACAGCTCAAACAAACAAACGACTTTAATATATTAAGAACGCATATTAGGTGCATACTCTGCCTCAGTGGCCTAGTGGTCCTTAGCGCAACAGCAGAGGTCCTAGGTTCAAACCCTAGATCGAGCAGTGTTGATGTGTTTTTCTATGAATTTTTTGACAGCTCTGAATTTGCATTTGTGCCTGAGAATAACTTACTATTCTCAGGCACAAATTTAATTACTACTACGCTATTACTATAGGATCGCCCCTATTACATGGGACGAAAACATACCGGTGAACTGTAAGTGTAGGTACATTTAGTACACCTCTGCCTAACCCTTCGGGGAATATAGGCGTGATGGAGTATTAATTAAGTAGCATCCTACTATCCTTCCTACTAATATTATAAATGTGAAAGTTTGTGAGGATGGATGGATGTTTGTTACTCTTTCACGCTAAAACTACTGAACGGATTTTGATGAAACTTTACAGAAATATTATTTATACATTAGAATTACATATAGGCTATAATTTATAATGATTTTGAGTTAATAAGCCAAATTACAACGATAATTATTAAAAGTTTATTTTCCACGCGGACGAAGTCGCGGGTAGAAGCTAGTTACAGATAAAATCAGTTCCAAAACAAATCGCTGATACCCAACACCTTTTTTTTTTTGTTGACGGGGTTGGAAATGCTTTACGCACTACCCACCGCTCCGGGGAGAGCGGTGGGGTGTGTCGGACTCCGTTCTGAAAAGAGCGATCTACCGACTAAAACCAACCTCGGCGTTTCGCGTCACCACTTTAATGCCGGGCCTACGGGAGCGCTGTAGCATTCGTCCGCAGACCCGGAGATACCCAACACCTTTTTTTCTTTTTGTTGACGGGGTTGGAAATCCTTTATGCACTACCCACCGCTCCGGGGAGAGCGGTGGGGTGTGTCGGACTCCGCTCTGAAAAGAGCAATCTACAGACTAAAACCAACCTCGGCGTTTCGCGTCAATACCCAACACCTGGTCCAACCATTCACACAATCAAATGTGTCTGATGTCCGATGAAAGGCATTGGGGAGACAGGGGCTCAAACAAAGGGGAGGGATGGCAGCTACTAATGAATCCTATTCATTGCGAGGGGAGAACGGGGAGATTTGCACAATGGTTATACACATAGGTGCGTGCCGCTTTTATGTTTGTTTTACGACTGTTAGGCTGTTATTCAACTTATAAAGTAATAGCTGTTTCACTCGCTGTTTGATTCGAAAGGTAGCCTATGTCCTTCTAAAAGTTCTAATCTATCGCTGTACCAAATTTCATCAATATCAGGTCAGCGGTATAGGCGTGAATGCTTAACAGATAGACATACAGATAGATTTACGTTCGCATTTATAATATTATTAGGGACTAGCAATTGCCGGCGGTTTCATTCGCATGTCAAGAGATTCCTAATCTATCTCTGTATGAAATTTCATCAAAATCGGTTCAGCTGTTTAGACGTGAAAACGTGACAGAAAGATAGAGTTATTTATAATATTAAGTCAGGATTTACAATAACTGCTCAACCTGCCAATTTGACAGCCATGTTTGGATTTACAACGTTTTGATATTGATCCGGATTCCATACATGGAAAAAGGTCCTTAACGATGAAGAAATTCCACTCCTTAATTGAGGACTAAACGATTTGGTTTTGTTGTAAAAGGTTCCAAAAATGTAGGCTTCGTTACAAAACTTTTGAAAAGGTACGTGACGTAATTTGAGATGCCCCGTTTTTTTTCTGTAAACGAATTTGAAAAGAGGCTTCATCAAAAAAATCGGATTTGAATTTAGAAAGGTCGAAGCTAATGCGGTGCGTAAAAATAGGGTGCTATATATAGCAAAACCAATTTAAAAAGTTGGTATTGATAAACTACCAAAGCCCTTGGTAGTTAAGTGAGGTGGGTAAGCAGGTGCCAGACATATTACGCCCAAAAGGACAGGCAGAGGTGTACCCACATTTTTTTTCGAAGGGGACTTTCTAAAGGCGTCTGGTCTACGGGGATCATTTGTTTAATTTACATACATACATACACTCACGCCTTTTTCCCATAGGGGCAGAAACTAAAGAACGCCACTGGCTACGATTCTTGCATACTTCTTTCGCTTCGACCACATTCATACATCTTGTCATACATACACGGCGGTTGCGAGTACTACGCACCTGATCTTTTTGAAGAACCTCTCCAATAAGGTCCGTATAAGTTTTTCTAGGGCGTCCCCTCTCGGCGGTTCCACTGACTCGCCATATAAATCCTTTTTGTTAGTCGCCTTTCATCCATTCTCTCGACATGCCCAAACCATCTCAGCATATTCTTCTCAATCCTCGTCACTACATCGTCTTAATTCAGGATATAATATAAAATGCTACAATAATATCGCAAATAATACCTTATTTTCATCAATGGAATACCTACCATGAATTTTTAAAAATAATATATACCTACATATATTTTTTTTAAAAACCATGGTATTCGATTGAATAAAAAATAAGTTGAATATTTTTGTTTCTCCTGAACATTTGAACTTTTCAGTTGTTACACTATTTTATCGGAGGTGCGATATAATAAAATATAACTTAAACCAATAAACTAGGGAGTGTGGGATTCTTACCCACCCTAAAACCACTCCGGTGGTCGCGATCAGCACATGGACGGGGGCTCTGGGTAGACCACCCCAGAACCACAGGCACATCCTTAGGGCAAGTAAAGGTATACCTACTTAAAGAAAGAAAGAAGAAATACTGATGTACCGTATAGTATGAGTGTATTGACGACCTCTGTGGTCTAGTGGTTAGAGTGACTGAGACTGCTGATCATGGGGTCGTGGGTTCGATTCCCACAGGACACAAATATTTGTGTGGATAAAACATGAGTATTTGTGTTTGTCTCGGTGTTTCTTATGTATTATAAAAGAAAAAAAAAGTATATAAGTATTATATCCATTGTCTAGCACCCATAGTACAAGCTCTGCTTAGTTTGGGACTAGATGGTGTTGTGTAAAATGTCCCAAAAATATTATTATTATATTGATGGTTGATTTCTTTTTGACGTTATCAGCACACCAATTTTTCCTGAAAGGTTTGATAGAGGTGCACTGAATGTACAGAGGCGCGCACATCAAGCTACCATAATCTGTAAAATTTCTTTATTTGATTTTCAACTTTAATACAAAATAGTAAGGTTCATATTCAATTGGGAAAATTTGACAGTTTTGGAAAGCTTGACCTGCTGGCGTTTGTACATCCACAGTTAGCCAGTATATTTCGGTCCCATGTAATAGGGATTGACCCTATTGCCGTTAACCGGGCACAAATCCGAATTTTGAGCTGCTCGAATTTCATATTTAAACACAATAACACTTTGTTTGAGCATAGGACCTCTTGAGCAGCCGCGCTTACAACTACTAGGCTAATAAGGCAGTCTCTTGTCTCAGATAATGAGTTTGGACTTCTTGCTCTTTCTTAATAGGACGTAGGTAAGTGAACTGAGCTTATCGATAGATCGATCGCGTCATCGATGATCACTTGCATTCACGGTCGACTGACCGTCGTGTTTGGCAAACAGGTTTTTCGACAAGGATGGGTTTCGATGTGATAGACTTATCACATCGAAACCCATCCTTGTCGAAAAACCTGTTTGCCAAACAGCAGTTGTTATAGTTCATCATCATCAACCCATAAACTATTCCACTGCTGGGCACGGGTCTCCTCTCAGATTGAGAGGGATTAGGCTATTAGTCCACCACGCTGTTCTAGTGCGGGTTGGCAGACTTAACACACCGTCGAGAAAATTCTCTAAGGCATGCCGGTTTCCTCACGATGTTTTCCTTCACTATTAAAGCCGGTGATAATTCATACGTAGGGTCATATAGGTCACGTAGGGTATTCATAGGGTCTGAATTATAAAATTAACAAGATTATCGTGTGTTTTTTATAAAATTCTAGAAGGTCGAAAATAAACTAGGAACTTAAAAATACATTCAAACAGAACTATAAAAAGTGTTATAAAAACTTACGCTGTGAAAGGCAAGGACTAACTTCACAAATAATTCAGAAGTTCTAGCCCAAAATGTACTATACAAATACAATGGCAGAAATACAGGGGCCTTTTTTACAGTATGGATAATTGGGTAGTTGCCAGTCAACAGTTAACTGTTTGATTTATTTGAAATAACAGACTTAGTGAATAAAAATTAAAAAAAACCCCACACAAACAAATGAGGGAGTTATGAAAAAATATGTAATCCGCCATTTTGTGGCGGCGGCCATCTTGGTCCGATTTTCATAAATCATAGCTTCAACACTCGACTCAATTCACCTTTCAAAAAAACAAACTCAAAATCGGTTAACTTGCTCGCAATAGGAGGCTCGCGGCTTCAAAGGAGATCATACGGTAAGAAGGTCGCTCATGATACTAAAATGACATATGGACTGACATACCTATTTCAAAAACAAAACTGTAAAAACTGCACTATTCTGAAATAATCTAATGACGATACTGACACAATAAAAAACAGGCCCTTGATGACTATGTAATTCTTAGTACCTACGGCTCAGAGTTTTGATTCGGGCCCGGTTAACATTAATACTAACAGTGATAGTAGTAGTCTTTGTGTAACCGTGTTTAACTAAGTTTTTGGCAAAATAAAGATTTGTATTTCTTTCGTAGTGGTACTTCTGGTTGCTATTGCGCGCGTTGAGTTTGCTCGTTCGTCCTAGTCGAGACGTAGTTAGATCGATACGACTAGCGGTCTGGAAGGAGCGGGCATAGCGCTTGTTACACGAACTAATGTTATGATTCTGCTTACACGTTTTATAGTGGCAATAGGCTTGACGCATCACCTATTGCCGACCTGGGAGCTAAACAAACTGGTGAACTGTGGGTGTGCATTATTACACGTCTGCCTGACCGTCTGCGTGATGGTAAGCGGCCGTGTGACTGCAGCTATACAATTATATAATTAAATATACTGAGTTGTTTCATCGTATAATATCCTCCTAGCTATGTGACTGGATGTCACAGTAGGTATGTTTTATAATAAAATAACAGAAAAGGATTTTCTTCATTCCATATTCAGAATATTCAATAAAAGCTTCCCTTTATCGAATTCGATTTAAAAGTAGAAATAACTTTCCAAATGTCAAATCACAATAGACAAAACTTCACTGAGTCCCAGTGGAAAAGCTGTTATAGGTACAGTCTGGGGCCATAAGTCTAGTAGCACGTCCACTATGATATTCGCTTGCACGGTACTGCGCGTATACACACATGTGTGAGTTATTCCAATGCAAACATTTACCCGTCAAACAGTATAGCTCCGAGAAGGTGATAGTGTGTGGTTTGTCACTAAGGCAAATGATCATTATGTCGCACTCTTTCTGTCTAGATAATAATGAAAGAGTGCGATATACGAGATCGTGTATGTGTGCAAAATGTTTGTTATAGAAAAAGGTCGTAAGTGCGACTTGGTTTTGATGCGAAAGACTTGTGAAACTGCTACTGGACTTATGACCCCGACCGTACATATAGATGAGATTTATTTCTGTAAATATATCTTTTAAAGACACTTTTACAAGTCAAAGTTACATTTTATTTTTTAAGCTAGATAGCTCCGGCATTGCCCAACGACCTCTGAGAAGGAACACTGAAACAAACTCAGAGGATAATAGTCTCTTTTAAAGTCTAGACATAAAATAGCAGCGAATATGTTTGTTACAACAGGGCAATGTCTGAAATGGACTTTTGAAGAAAGAGCTATAGCGGCTTCATATACGTTACACACTACATACACTAACTACCAATTTAATTATTATCCAATTTTAAGCACATAGAAAGGTATGTTCTGACCTGAAACAGCTTAACTTTAAAATAATATCGTTGAACAATGTAATTTAGATCCTTTGAACTCAAAAATTTGTCTCAGAAATTTTCCAATTAAGGGAGTAGCTTCAACGATGGATTTTTTAACGCAAAAATATTTTGTTTAATTCAATATTTTCGCCATTTTGGTTTTAGTGTCAAATTCATTCTATACTTACTTCATCATCAACCCATATACTGTCCCACTGCTGGGCACGGGTCTCCTCTCATATTGAGAGGGAATAGGCTATAGTCCACCACGCTGGCCTAGTGCGGGTTGGAAGACTTCACAAACCGTCAAGAAAAATCTCAAGGTATGCAGGTTTCCTCACGATGTTTTCCTTCACCGTTTAAGCGAGTGATAATAATAAATTATTAATACGCACATGAATTCGAAAAGTCAGAGGTGCGTGCCTTGGGTTCGAACTCGAGACCTTCGACTTGGCAGTTCAATGGTCATACCACTAGGCTATCACTGCTTTGTCTATACTTACTAGGTTATATTTATATAACTTCTGCAGGCTGGTGCCCTTTCACTCCCAAGAACTTTTTAAGATCAAGGTTAGCGTATGTTCTTCTCGGAGGCTCAATCTACCATTGCAACAAAATTCATAAAAATTGCTTCAGCCATGACATGAAAACGTAACAAAAAGACAGAGTTACTTTCGCAATTATAATATTATTTTCGAACTTTGAGTCTAGTATGTAATTAGTACCTACTTGGATTGATACATAATTAAATAATAATAAATTACAGTCATAAATACCAAATGATGAATTCATCTGTAGTTTCCAATAACTCACTCAGATGGGGTAAAGGAGGAAGTGTATCTATGAACAGCGGTGTACAAGGGGCTTCTGGAGTATATTAAGAGGACATAGTGGGCACTATTTCCTCTTAACCCTCCATGTGCTGATGGTAGTTTTGGTGAGAAAGAATCCCACACTCCTCGGCCTAATCCTCGTAGGCTGGCTAGCCTTTTGAAGGTTTCCCCTCCTAAACCAAAAAAATAAGGTACTAATGCAATGTATCGAATCTATAAATTGACGCCTAAATTAAAAAAAAACATCAAATATTAAATACTGAAATTCTCTTTTCCGATTATAAACAGTGAAGACCTGCTCTTAAAATTCCCCGAGAGCCCGCCTCTCATCCGTAGACTTAATCAATCAAGTTTTTTTCGGAGATGGGTTTTTTAATTTATTTTTAACGAGGCATCCGCTCCGCTTCCTCAACATGGAGATGGAAATCGGAAATGGAAACTAAGAGATAATTAGTCCAATTTCACTCTGTGACAATGAATATCATAGAATTATGTAGAATTCTACATGTATGTTCAAAGAATACTTAATGGCTGACCTTAACTGTTTATAATCAAAAAGGAGATTTTTTATATTATTTTATGTAAAACTAGTGACTCGCTCCGGGTTCGCACGTGTGCAATGCACTAATAACATGCATGTAGTTTTTTTAATATCATCACTTGTAAATTTATATGCTTTAGTTTGTAAATAAAGTATCTTATTGCTAGAAAAAAAAAACCCTTTCCCATGGGAGTAAGTAGACACTACAGATGAATTTGTTGTTTAGTTATTTTAATCGGCACGCACCTCTGACTTTTTGAAATCATGTGCGTATTAATAATTAATTATCACTCGCTTAAACGGTGAAGGAAAACATCGTGAGGAAACCTGCATACCTTAGAGATTTTTCTCGACAGTTTGTGTAGTCTGCCAACCCGCACTAGGCCAGCGTGGTGGACTATACCCTAATCCCTCTTATTCTGTGAGAGGAGACCCGTGCCCAGCAGTGTATTGATATGATGTCAGTACAATAAATACTTACATTATTATGTTTTGGAAAAAGCAAATGTCTAAAGCAAATTTTTATTTTTAGGAAAAGAAAGAGAACTGATGGCTAGGTGTGGAACAATGGCCACTTATAATTCACAACGGGCCAAATATTATATTTCTATGTATTGTCCACATCGTGCGAAATGAGATCAAACTACTAAAACTAAACTGTTAACACTCAACTACTAACACTAAACTACTAACGCTAAATTACAAACACTAAAATAACTTAGTTGTAAAAAACAAAATACTTTTCTGTAGCCTTTAAATAGGAGTTACATGGGCTTGTTATGTAATAATAATATAATAATATTTTTGGGACATTTGACACAACATCATCTAGTCCCAAACTAAGCAGAGCTTGTACTATGGGTACTAGACAATGGATATAATACTTATATACTTTTTTTTTTGTAAATACATACTTATAATACATAAGAAACACCCAGACAAACACAAATACTCATGATTTATCCACACAAATATTTGTGTCCTGTGGGAATCGAACCCACGACCCCATGATCAGCAGTCCGGCACTCGAACCGCTAGACCACAGAGGTCGTCGGTGTGTGTAACAAACATACAAAAAATACTGTCTAATCCTATTTTAAAGTCGGTTAAACTGAATACCTACATACATTCATGAATGCTGAACATTTCAACGTAAGGTGAATTAATATGCACGAGAGTAATAATTAAAATTAGCGGTGACGGGTCAGTAGGGAGCCTGCCATGAATACGTAAACACAGAGTAATTACATCGGGACGTACCTGTTTACAAATTATGTCTCTTTTTACCCGACTTCAGAAAAGTAAGAGGTTTTCCAAATCACTGTTTTGTTAATGTACAGTCAGCAACGAAAGTCGCTGAACATGTTGCAATTTTCAATATGATTTTTAATAAGTGTGAAGTTACTGACCTGTGAAGGTTATGCGAAATAATTGCATAGATGACCATTCAATATTCAGGTTACCTTAATAGAAAAAACCTCTGGACAAGTTTTGGAGCTGTGATGTTTTCCAAATTTTGTTATGTTCAGCGACTTTCGTTGCTGACTGTACCTACATTTTACACGTTATCTTCACTAACTGTGAACTGATTTCAAAAAATTCTGTTATTTTTTTAAATCATAACTTCATTAGGCTAATGGTCCGAAGCGCGACTGCTACGCTAGAGGTCCCGGGTTCGATTTTCAGGTGTTATTGGATTTTTCTTTGAGATTCTCAGTAGCAGCTCAGAGTTTGTGCCTGGTTAATGGCAATCAGCTCGCCTCCTATTACATGGGAGCTAACCATATCAGTGAACTGTGAGTGTGCGTTAGTAATAGTAAGCCTAACCTTTCGAGGAATACGAGGTTCCATCATCATCATCATCAACCCATATACTGTCCCACAGCTGGGCACGGGTCTCCTCTCAGAAACATAGAGATTCTTTTTCATTTGTTTCAATTAACTGAGACAACCATGGCGTTCATATTTCAAAAAATTGAAATATGAAAGCCAGTTTCCCCTCAAGAAAATAATTTAGGGCACTCCACCGAATTGTAATACAATAGAAAACATCTGTTCTCACGCACGGAACATAAATCTAAATGGGACAGACTGTGATCATTGTAAACAAGATTTATCGAAGCAAGGCGACACAATAGTAGAAGGTATTTTTATTAGGAATATAATAAACCGCGTATCAAAAATACTGATTGAGCGACAAAATTACTGATTGAGCAGCAAAATACAGATATCGGTTAGGTTAGGTTAGAACTGTGACCACACAACGCCAGAACCAAATCTGAATGTTTTGAGTGTATATAACAATATAACAATATTTTGAGGTGACTATTTTGCTGCTCAATCAGTAATTTTGTCGCTCAATCAGTATTTTTGCTGTGCATGTTTTGTATACAAAATGTCATTTTTTGATTGGCAGTTAAATACTAGCCTTTTTATTATTGTTGGTTACTAAATGAGTGTCACATTTCGAAACTGCTCTTAGAAAAGAAAGCTTACTATGACATCTCAGAATTCCTAAATTACAAAATTCAATTCAACTTAATTTAATTTCAAAAATTTATGAAAGATATAACAACAATATTTGACTATATTTTGGATACAGATGGAGTTGAACGTGATATTCTGCGTCTATACATATAGGTATACTGTAAAGGTGTTTTTGCCTTTAGAGAATTGAGCCTAATAGCCACATGCACCTTTTATTATTGTGAAATGATTTTATCTTTCAATAGAAATAGCATATTTACATTTGTATTAATAGGTATTATTATAAAGTACTACTACAACTGAAAAGCTCTCATGGGTTTGAGACCCAGGTCAAAATAGGGTTTTTCAGTGAAATTCTACGGTTATTGGCAAATAAGCTATCGCCCCCCACAGTTCGCCGGGGGGTGGGGGAACTGGTACATACAGTAGTACACCTCTGCCTAACCCTTCGGGGAATACAGGCGTGATGGTATAATTTTATTATTCGTGTGTGTTATCATGTTCACAAGAACTATTGATTATGAGTAGCTAGCTATTTACTAGACTTTTTTCATAGAAAAACCTCATCTTTAGACGCCTTCTGGATGAAGTCAGGTCCAATCTGACCGATGTTCTTTCTACTGTCTAAAAACCTACATGTGAGAATGGTTATTAAGCAACTTTAAATCGATATAGATCCTAAACGGTCAGTCGAATATGTTGAGAGAAAACAAAAAATGATTTTTAAATACCTATTCACTTGATATTATTTGTTGACTTTCATTGTTTTCATTTTCACAATATGGCGTCCAGTAGTCGCCATATTGAATTTTCACTAACGTCATCTCTTTAGTGAAACTCGCCTCGACTAAGAGGAATCAATTTTATTGACGTGTGAATCATAAAAATCGGCCCAGGGGTTTGGTCTGTATAGTGCTTCAAAGGAACATACAAACATACATACATAGACTGATAAACACATTACCACTCCTTTGCGTCGCGCAGTCGGGTAAAAATTTGTTCAGACAGACTGATTTGCAATCGGTCTATAAATTTGAACTATATCAGTCGTGGCCTTTCTCAAATCGAGGGCACGCACGCGAACGGCGGCACCGCCTCAAACTAATTGGCTATAGACTTCTTTACGACCATCTGTTCTAATTGATTTAATTTGATAATTAATATTATTATTGGGGTGCGGTAAAATATCTATGATAGGAGAAATATAGTAGAAATGTTCTTTAAATGACTTTGTCTGTAGTCTAGTGGTTCGATGGTCGGACATTCGTTATCAGTTCGACAATCGTACTAATAAAACACAGACGTATTTATTTATTCATACATATTCACACTCGTAACTAAGTAATAAGTAAGCTGATCAATCGATCTGCAAGGTTAAGCTGCGCTAGTCGCGGTGAGTCGTGGGATGGGTGACCATTTCTTAACACATCGACACCCCTCTCTGCCTCGGAGAGCACGAAAAGACATCGGTCCCGGTTGTCATGTGAACACCTATGACAATCGTTAGTGGTAGTCAGAAGATCAAAAGCCTGACAACCAGTCTATCCTCAGGGTATTATCCAAAAATTGGGTTACGAAGGTCTGATGGTAGTCGCTTCGTGTAAAATACTGATATTCAGCCGCATCTGGTTAGACTGGAAGGCTACCCAACATAGTTTGGGAAAAGGCTCGAATTCGATTCACGCCTTTTTCTCATGGGCCGATATTGAATCTATCAATTAAATTCAGTAGTAACTTGGAGTTGTGCCTGGTAAAATACCAACTCGCGGAGGAATAACAACTGGTTCCCGCGTTCCCGACAAATGGTGGTGAGGCGAACACCTCCTGTGGTTTTAGTCGGTAGCTCGTCCACTTTGGGCGGAGTCCGACACACCCCGTCGTCTCCCCAGACGGCGGCAGTCCATGAGGATTTGCACAGAGGAAAAAAAAAATGGTAAAATACCAACAGGTTCGGTTCATTCAGGTTGTATTACATGGGACTTAAACATACCGGAAAACTGTGGTTGTACAGTCAGCAGGTCAACCTATCCAAAACTGTCAAATTTTCCCAATTGAATATGAACCTTATTGCTTTGGGTTAAAGTTGAAAATCAATCAAAGAAATTTGACAGATTGTGGTAGTTTGATGTGCTGGCCTCTGTACATTAGTACACCTCTGTCTAACCCTTCAGGAAATACAGGCGCGATGATAATATATGTAATGTATATTTATATTTAAAAAAATGAACTTTTTTAATTGTTTAAATTTTTTTTCTTTTCATTTTTTATTTCACCGATTATATAAGTATAAGAACTTAATCTGTAGGTACGCAGAGATCTTTTAAACTACGCTACGAATTTTGATACGGTTTTCACTATTTTTTATTTTTTTTTATTTTCATGGGTTCGATTCCCACAGGACGCAAATATTTGTGTGGATAAAACATGAGTGTTTGTGTTTGTCTGGGTGTTTCTTATGTATTATAAGTATGTATTTACAAAAAAAAAAGTATACAAGTATTATAAGCTCTGCTTAGTTTGGGACTAGATGGTTTTGTGTAAAATGTCCCAAAAATATTATGATTATTATTTATTTAGAAAACCAATAGCGACACTTATAACATATTACAAAAAAGTATTACAATATATAATATGGTTAATAATAGGTTTCCCTGTATAACTAGGATTAGTTTAATATTAGAGGATGCCAACGAACAACAACAATAATGTATGATTTACACTCAAAATATATATCTTGAACGGCAAATTTGATAGTCAACTTGTTGGCCAGTTAAACTATAAGATACTAACTAGATCCGTGCGCATTCCACAACTATTCAATGTACCTGCTAGCAACAACAATGTATCACAAAACAATCCTATCTCACGAATGTGCAATCAATAAAATTCAATTTCTAATGTTCAAAAGTCTCTTACTTAAGAATGTACCACTGAATAATAAATAATAGAAAATAATGAATATTGTAATAATAAAAATATCAATTAGTCAATAAATGTAATAACTTAGTAATTTTAATTTTGTAAATATTAATTTTTATACATTTCTAACACACAGAAACTCTAACTAATGGACGTTGTGTATTGTTATAATTGGACTTCAGATTCAAGTATTGTATTCTTTTGTTAAATTAAGTTTGTATGTATTAGTCTGTAGTCTGTTACTTTACCTTATGAATAAAATAAAAAGAAAAAAAAAATCTACTGATGATGACTCAATCGCCGAAAGATTTAGTTGGTAATTTAAATTATTTATTTATTTAAATTAAGACACTCCAACGACTTACTCACTAACACATTTTTATAGTATCTTAACGTTAAACTTATAATCTAGAGTGAGTTTGTCACTTACAGGTGTGCACAGCACTTACATATTTTTTGATCGTAATTACATTATGGCATTATAATTGAATGGCAACATTAAGACAAGAACGAAGTGGTTTAAGCAAAGGAATCATAGTTTAAATAATAAAATTATTACAATGATTGGGGAACGTAATTGTTTACGAAATTGTAACAACGTGTTACAAAATTATATTAGATATTGAGCAATACTAATAAGCTAAGAGCTAGGTTGTTTGTTGTTTGCCTTCGTTTAAGATTTTTATAATTTGTGCTTTGAAGGTAGCTTTCGTACAGTTAAACAAGTCTACTTTGGAGAAACCCTTATTATAAGTACGTACAATACGCGTCAGTACGCAATTCTTAGCGTAATTGGTCGCGTGTGTAGGTACATGTAGCAATGGTGTGTGACGAGTGCGCCTCATGGGGGTGTTAAATGTTATCTGTGTGACCAACTCGGGACGGAATGAATTATCATTTAGATTATTCTTTCCGGAAGGTTTATAATGTATAATACATGTGTTATTAATACAGACGCCAGCTAGTCAAGCTATCCAAAACTGTCAAATTTTCCCTTTTTAAGTATATGTTAAAGTTGAAACGCTATCAAAGAAATTTGACAGATTGGGATAGCTTGACGTACATTAATAGAAATCGGGGCCGGTCGCATAATTAGTATAAAAAAAGAAAGGCCCCTTTATTTTTATGATTGGTATACAATGCTAAAGATAATGAGCCGATTATAGCTTACCTACTTCACACCTTGAAATTAAAATAGTTACATTTCTGAGTCATACCGTATGCGTCATGCTCCGTGTTACGTGCGGGGCGCGTCCCTGACAGTCTTGCTAAACGAAAAGTAATTAGTTAAACTAAACTTATCTGATACTAGCTATTACTTGTGGTTTCTCTCCCATCTCATAGGGATTTTCGAGATAAAAGATAGCCTATATACCTCTCCGCTGTCTAAGCGCACACACATCCTCACCCACACAAACACAAGCGCCACGTCCAATGGTCTTATCAAAGGACCCTAATAATTAACCTCTATTAAGTCTATAATCGAGTGTGAAGAAATCGCGAAGAGGAAATCCTCACAATGTTTTCCTTCACCATTTACTTTACTTCATGTCGCTCAGTTTGTTATTAGTTTTTAGCAGAATATACTCAATACTCAATACGTTTATTGCACTCCACAATGTTAAACAGTTGTTATACAGTTTATGGTATCAATCATGGACCCTGTCGGGCACGGCAACGTAGGAGAGAGGAAGAAGGCACTATATTTATTACTATATACGTAGTTGTTTGCTATATTTCCATTTATTTACTAAATATTTTTTATTTCATTTATACATATATTATAGTTTATTTATATAGCTATTATATTATAGTTATTACCTATATGCAAACATTTTTAAGAAATTTAATAGATAATATGTGTGTAATATATTATTTTATTGTAGAAGTATGTAAATTTCCTTATTGTCTAAGGAGATTATATTATTATAGTTTTTCATTTAAGAATTCGCTGTTAACATAGTAACATTTTTTTATTAGTAATTTCTTTAATTTCTTTGTAAATGTTTTATCTTTTTGTTCATTTTTTATTGTCTGTGGTAGTTTATTATATATTTTAATAGACATTACAAAGGGACTAGTAGAATGCATTTTAAGTCGGGAGTTAGGTAAATTTAATCTATCTTTATGTCTTAGTGTGTATGGTAATTTTATGTCTTTCTGTCTATTAGTGTAAAATTCCTTATAATTTCTGACAAATTTGCAAGTTTCCAAAATGTATAAACAGGGTAGAGTTAAGATATTTAGGTGTTGGAAGTGGGGTCTGCAACTATCGGTTTCTTCTATGTTAACGAGAATTCGCATGAGCTTCTTTTGTAAGGTGAAAAGAGATGGTGCGTCTGTACTATTACCCCAAAGGGTTACGCCGTAGCTTAGCCACGAGTACGCATAGGCATAATAAGTGACTAGTGCAGTTTGTAAATTAGTTGACTTTTTTACTTCACGGAGGGCATATGAAAATTTTGATAGTTTAGATTTAATTTTTTTAATGTGTGATTTCCAGTTTACGTGCTTATCTATGTTCAATCCAAGTAAGGCAAAGTCATCAACTGTATCTAATTTAATATTATTGAAACTAAAGTTTAATTCTAAAGGGGTTTTTTGATATGGGTAGAAGGTAGCTTAGTTTTTGTATAATTAATTTCTAAGTTATGTTGGTTCATCCAGGTTGTTGTACAGTGGGTATTCCAGACAAACCTCAGTGGTTTACTGTTTGTCATGTAAATTTTATGTGAGAAAATAAAGGAATAAAAGAAAAATTAAGTGAGTGATATAATTACACTTAAATAAACAGTTTGTTTGTTTGTTTAAATTAACAGGCCTTTGTTCAGCAGTGGACTTCCTGTGGCTGATATGATGATGATGATGAAACGCAATTCGAAAAGTCAGTTGCGTTCGAAACCTTTAAGTTGGCAGTTTAATGGTCATACCACTAGGCTATTACTGCTTCACTATATAATCATCATCATCAACCCATATACTGTCCCACTGCTGGGCACGGGTCTAATCTCATAGTGAGAGGGATTAGGCTGTAGTCCACCACGCTGGCCTAGTGCGGGTTGGCAGACTTCACAAACCGTCGAGAAAAATCTCTAAGGTATGCAGGTTTCCTCACGATGTTTTCCTTCACCGTTTAAGCCAGTGATAATTAATTATTAATACGCACATGAATTCGAAAAGTCAGAGGTGCGTGCCTTGGGTTCGAACTCGAGACCTTCGACTTGGCAGTCCAATAGTCATACCGCTAGGCTATCACTGCTTTTTCTTTTGTTTCACTATAATTCAATAGTTATTACTGTCTTTCGAACGCAAAAACACGTTAAAACAAGAAAATTCACTGTGAAAACTATTTGACTTGAACTGACGAACCGTGCACCGCTCTAATTAACACCGTTTGAAGCCCTTTGACCCTTTGAAGGGACGGCACAGAAAATAAATAATTTTACCGGAACCGACCCGGGACGCGCCGGTAAACCACGGTCCGGACAGGACCTGATGAACGATCGGCTATTACAAACCGGATTCTGTTTACAATGTTTGAATTTTCTCGGGAATGAATTTAACAGGTAGTCGGTAAAACAGTATTGTTATGATAACGACACTTGTATATTGATTAAACTGTATCCTTAGCCTAGTGGTTCTAAGCACGACTGTTACACTAAAGAAACTGGATTCTATTCCCAGGTCGAACAAAGTTTTACGACGTCTACACGTCTGTGCTAGTGGTTTGGGTGTCGAACTGCTGACCATGAGGTCGTGGGTTCGATTCCCACAGAACACAAATATTTATGAGTACCTAGTAATTGATATTAAATAAATGTTACAAGTATATTTTCACTCGCCGTGAAAATACATACAGTCAGTCGAACATAGAATCTCCTCCTTTTTGAAGTCGTTGAAAAACTTAATACATAATTATGTTATCCTGGTCTATTTAAGTCAAAAATCAAAGTATTTTAATGCTTCATGTGTAAATATACATAGGTGTTTACATTAATTATAAAGTAACAACATGAAACCCTGTTAGGGCACAGCATAGTATACCTAATATTAATTATAATATTATTAACATAATTATATTATAATTAATAATAATAATTGTTATTAATTAATAATAATTATTATTATTATTATTTTATTTTTTTATTATAATAATGTAGGTATCTAATTATTATTTATTTATTTAGTTTTTGGCTTTGTATTTTTAAATGTTTTATTTATTAATTTTTGTTGTTTCAAAATATTCATTTAGAGAATAAAAGCATTTTTTTACTAAAAATGCTTTTAATTTTCTATTAAAATGTGTTAATTTTATTTCCTTTTTTATATCTATTGGTAATTTATTATATATCTTTACTGCCATTTATTTTGAATATTTATGTAATGTTAAGGCTATGTGACCTATAATACAGGACCCTAATTATTATTAACCTCTATTAAGTCTATAATCGAGTGTGAAGGCCGAGCTAATTGTTGTTGATGGCTTCTAGTAGTTCCTATATAATTGCACTCATCGTGCAAACCGTTTTCTTGGTCAAATGTATTTGAAAATACGATCAATGCGTGCTGGGTTTGATACACGAGTTGGGAAAAAGTTACTGAGATAAAAAACAAAATTGAAGTACATATTTGTAATCTATACTAGAATATTATAAACCTGAAAAGTTTGTTCTCAGAGCCGAGAAAAAAGGCGGGTGATACCGCGAGGGAAGCTAGTTTCAAAATAAATGCCAGTGTCACCTACTATCAATAATTTTCCTTCTTTCTTTCTAATACGATGCCTAATTATGAATGGTTGTTTCAGATTTTTTTGTTTATTTATCTTTCTATCTGTGAATTTGTCTCGAATAGGCTTCGAAACAGTTCAACGGATTTCAATAAAAAAAATCAACATAATATTCCTCTTTTAGTTCCTAAAATTCGTTTATATACATTTTGATATCTTGTAGGGTAAAAAATTGTAGGATTAGGAATAGCTAGTACTGTAGCATGTACGCGAAATTAAATTAAATTCTCGATAAAAGCCGACACGATATTTTTCCCGACCTGGGAATCGAATCCAAAACCTCACGTTCAGCTCGCCTTGAGGCAATTACTTTACCAAATAGCCACTCTTTTTAACAAGGCTATTAAAAATAAACCTCGAAGCAAAACAAAAATAAACTTTTAAAACATCACTGTTATCATTAACCGGCTATCCGGTATTCCTATTTGATGTTCCTTCAACAGAATTATTTTTAACTCAATTACGTCGGGTCCAATTAACGGCCATACCGAACAATGGCGCCGGATTGAGTTTCACTTATTTAATTACGGCACTCTAGTGGCAATTACGGCCCCCTCGGTTCTACCTACAAAATCAGATATTGGTCCATTTAATGAGTCCATTTCTGTATTTGATTTCCTGATTTGTTTTGTTGAAGATAAGAATTATTTTTAAAGCTTTCTATGAAGACAAATTATAGTTATATCAATATCCTAAATTAAGGTGCATCCACATCGAAGTTACTTTTTGTGGAGCAACAGAATGCAACATAATAACATTAGGTAACATTCTTAAACTTTTGTGAGTGCTTGTTACTCTTTGTTGTCAACAAATAGTAGCGAGTTGCACAGCATACGAACTAACAAATGTTATCGATTGTTATCACATGTTGACGCAACTTTACCTAACACTGCATCATATACTAACAACAAATACCTTTTTGTTATCGAATGTTGCCCACTAACACTTGGAAACGTTGCTCCACAAAAAGTAACATTTTTTTTTGTTTACGGGGGGAAACCTTCAAAAGGCTACCGGTCTACGGGGGTTAGATCGGGGAGAGCGGGATTCTTACCCACTAAAACCACCCCGGTGGCCACCATCAGCACATGGAGGGGGGCACTGTGTCCTCTTAATAGACCACCCCAGAACCCCCCTGTGCACCGCCTATTAAGGCACATCCTTGGGCCACAAAAAGTAACTGCGGTGTGGATGCAATATTAGGCTAGACAATTATATAATTATGTATGTGATGCCTGAAGACCACTGCCGTGTATCGCAGCGGAAAACCAGCATTGGGTATCAGTAGGTACTTGTATTCATCATCAACCCATATACTGTCCCACTGCTGGGTACGGGTCTCCTGAAATGAAAGGAAATGAAAGGGATGAGGCTATAGTCCACCACGCTGGCCTAGTGCGGGTTGGCAGACTTCACATGCCGTCGAGAAAATCTCAAGGTATGCAGGTTTCCTCACGATGTTTTCCTTCACCGTTTAAGTGATAATATTAATAATTTATAAGCACATGATATCGAAAAGTCAGAGGTATTCAAAATATCCATAACTGTGCTTAAATTTTGTAAAAAAAAAACATTGAAAATGGTAAATTCTAAATCTAAATCATAAATTCTCTTCTCGACTCATTAGTCATAAATTAAATTTACACCAAAAAATAACGTACCTACCTACTGACTTGATTATCGATTTATAATTTTTATTTTTTAACTTATGACGACCTCTGTGGTCTAGCAGTTCGAGTACCGGACTGCTGATCATGGGGTCGTGGGTTCGATTCCCACAGGACACAAATATTTGTGTGGATAAAACATGAGTATTTGTGTTTGTCTGGGTGTTTCTTAAGTATTATAAGTATGTATTTACAAAAAAAAAGTATATATAAGTATTATATCCATTGTCTAGTACCCATAGTACAAGCTCTGCTTAGTTTGGGACTAGATGGTGTTGTGTAAAATGTCCCAAAAATATTATTATATTATATTATATATATATATATTATATTATTTTTTAACAGCTTTTCGAATAAATGAACAAAAATGCTATTAGATATTCACAATCCCCCTAAAAGCACCCTCGCAATGCATCCGACGTGTGACACGAATCTTTGTACAGAGGCCAGCACATCAAGCTACCACAATCTGTCAAATTTCTTTGATTGAATTTCAACTTTAATACAAAGTAATAAGGTTCATATTCAATTGGGAAAATTTTACAGTTTTGGATAGCTTGACGTGCTGGCGTCTGTACATCAATGCTCAAGGTTATTAGACTAGATAATAGCCATAGCATAGCAGAGAGGGAGTAATTCCACTCAAATTGGAGCTGCCCGACTGGGGAAGTTCCTCCGCCTTTCAGAAAATCGAAGTAAAAATAACACTGCTTTGAGCTGTGTTGTGTTCCTTACGGTGAGCAAGGTTGCCAGTGCTCCGCGAGGAAACGTTGTTTTTTTTTTTTTTTTTTTGTCGGACGTAGTTTTTAGCTCGAGGGAGCTTTAAAAACTTAACCGGACTAGGTGGCGAGGCACCAAATGCCTCCAGCCAGGTGCAACTTATAAACTAAGCAACACAGCTAAGGGCGTCCCCTGCGGGACACGGACCTCGGCTTAGGGCGTTGCTGGGGGGGCAGCTAGGGACGGCTGGATCTGGGTTTAAATTATTTAGGGGCGAATTTAAAGCTACTGGCTCGGCACGGGCCGGCTCGAGCAAGGGACGGGGAGGATTACCGTTATGGGGTCTTCGCGACGGGCCTCGCCGGCGAGGACGGTATATCGGGCGGCGTTTTTGTGCGTGTGTTTTGAGAGTGCTAGTCACTCTGTTTGACTCCTGCGCTAGGGTAATTTGGTCGTCAGGGTAAGTGAGTGCGTGCCTTGGGCGGCGCACTCTACTTATCTGAGAGGGTTTGTAGTCTACGCTACTGACCACAAGGGGATTAGGGTGAAGGGGGGCCAAATCGAAATAGCGCTTAGAGGCGCGTTTCATAAACTGCTTGATGGTAGGCAGTTTTAGGTCTAAGTGAAGGTCCCTATTGCGCACGTACCAAGGGGCGCCCGTGGCTTTGCGCATGAATCGGATTTGGAGGGTCTGCATCCTATGGATAGCGGGACTTTCTATGTGAGCGAATACGACACTCGCATAGGTCATGATGGGGCGAATACACATCACGTAAATTCTCACCTTGTATTTAAGGGAGAGTTTACTGCGTGCATTGAGCATGCCATGTAGACGTCCTAGAGCAAAAGCGGCGCGCGAACGCACCGCTTTTATGTGCTCTCGGAACGTAAGTCGGTAATCTAGAACCACGCCCAGGTATTTGGCTTTCTTTTCCCAAGGGATCTGTTGGCCGAAGAGGGAGATGGGTTGGGCTTGAGCGGAGAGGTCGGAACTCTTGTGAAAGAGAACCGCCGCGCTCTTGGAGGGATTCACCTCTATTCTCCATTTCCTGAACCAATTCCCTAGGGCATTGACCGAGGATTGGAGAATTTTGGTGATGTTTGTTAGGCTGATGCCGGAATAATATATAGCCGTGTCGTCAGCGAATAGAGCCAACTGCGACTTGGATCTTTTTGGAATATCGCTGGTGTACAGCGTGAAAAGGAGAGGGGAGAGCACGGAGCCCTGAGGGACTCCGGCTCGGATAGGATGAGGGGACGAGAGTGTGCCGCCCTCTATACGATAGCGAAAGGTGCGATTCGACAGAAAATCTCGAATGATGAGCACGAGACGGTCTGGCACGTTGAATGAATATAGCTTGTAAATCAAGCCATTGTGCCAGACCTTGTCGAAGGCTTTCGCCACGTCGAAGAAGAGCATGCCAGTCGTCATACCGCGCTGAATCCAGCGCTGATATGTTCGACTATGCGATGCACTTGGTGGATACAAGAGTGTTTGGTTCGAAAACCAAACTGCTCGTCGGGAATGAGATTATGGGATTCGGCAAATTTCTTTAATCGGGCATAGATAAGCCGCTCATAGATCTTCCCAAGGACTTTGAGGAGACTTATGGGACGATAACTGGAGGGCTCAGACCGGGGTTTACCGGGTTTAGGGATACCGATGACGGTAGCTTCTTTCCACACTTGTGGGAAGATGTTATTATTTAATGCCGCATTGAAGATGGCGGTCATCAGAATGATCAGGGAGGCGGGGAAGAGCTTAACCACCTTGTTGGTGATGCCGTCTGAGCCGGGGGCTTTCCTGGGTCGTAGGTTCTGTACGATCGACCGGACTTCGTCCGCAGTGACGGGGGGGACGGGGTCGTCTGGGTCGGGGGCGGGGGAGGGAGTGGAACTTACGGGGGCCGTAGGGTTATCAGGGGACAGCGAGAGGGCGACTCTACGTTCAACTTCGGCATTCACCTCATTGAGGTGGGCCTTGTCTACAGGTAGAGTGCTAGGCGAGCATTGTGCCTCTAGACTGTCGGCTATGCATTCGGCTTTTTCGTCGTCGTCAAAGGCGGGCCTTTGATTAGGACGGTTCAGAGGGGGCATGGTAGACTCTTGATCGGACTTGAGCTTCCGGGTCAGCTGCCAGAAGGCCTGATGGGTGGGCTCCAGGTCCTTCAACCAATTGTCCCAGCGGGCCTCGCGCAACTCATTTATGCGTTTCTTTACAGCACGCTGTAAATTGCGCATGTGAGCGCGGTTCGGCTCGCAAGGAAAATTGTCGTACGCTCTGATGGCCGCGTTCTTCTCCGTCATCAAGCCACGCACATCCTCCGGCAGATTCCAGCGCTTATCAAACTCCTCTGGAATCTGTCGTGAACATTCGTTCAACAGGGATTGTACATGGTCGGTGAGGGAGTCGATCGCGCCCGTCGCGTCGGCAGCTGACACTATAGAGTCGGGGATGGCATCCAGGTGAACGGATGAAGTCAACTTGAGGCGTTCCTCGAGTTTCCTCCAATCCGTTATCACCTTTGTTGGAGCGGGCTGACCTGGATCTGAAGGGGCAAGTCTGGGGCCTAATACTAGGATCACAGGTCGGTGGTCGGAGTCTAACTCTTGTAGCGTCTCTAGAGAGCGTAAACCTAAGTTTACGTTCTTTAGGAGGGCTATGTCGAGTACGTCAGGTCTGTGGTTTACGTCAGCGGGATAGTGGGTGGGCATCATTGGGGCGATGATATCGTAATTTAGCAAGGTGCTCAGGTTATCAAGCTCTCTGCCTCTCTGGTTGTTCGAGTGGCAATTCCAGGCGACATTTTTCGCGTTAAGGTCACCTGCTATGATAACTGAGTCACCTAAGCCTAAGAGGGCTTCTAAGTCGGGACGTATGTGAAGCCTAGCACTGCTAGGGGGGATATAAGCCGATACGATAGTTATCGGTTGGTGACCGGTCATGCCTACTCGACATATCGAGGTCTCAATATGCTCGAGGGAAGGATTATCCATAGGAGTGCAGTACAAGGACCTTTTATAGTAAATGAGGGTACCACCTCCTTGAGAACGAGTCCTGTCGTTGCGCACTATATGATAGTTTGCAATTCCAGGATTCCTCTTGGATGGTTTGAGGAAGGTCTCCTGTATGAGGAAGATGTCAATTTGATGGTCGCGGAGGAAAGTGGCGATCTCATCACGTTGACCATTCATGCTATTCGCGTTGAAAAAACCTATTTTAAGGGACCGGGGTTTGGTTCTACCTATGTGCACCGCCATTTAGAACCTAAGCTGGGAGAATGCATCAATTAGATCAGCATTCTCGGATATGATTTTGAGAATGCTGAGGCCGTTTCCCTCATTAGCTATGAGGGCGTGGCCAATGGTAGTGATGCGTTCAATGGGGGCGACACTGAACGCTTTAAAAGCAGCACCCAAGGACCTTCCTGCTGCCGGGGTGGCAGAGGCGGGTACGTGGGGTTGCGTGGGTGCTGGCGCAAGCGCAGGCTTAGAGGCCTGTGCGGGTCTTAGAGCGGCCGGGGAAGCCGGCGCGCAGGGAGCATGGGTGGGGGCACCCATTAGGGGTGCGATGTTTGCCACATGATGTGGCGTTTTAAGAGGGGGAAACGCTTGCTGGTGATTCAGCGCGCTCCAAGGGGAGGGTCTTTGAGGGCTAAGGCGGTCAGGGAGGGCGGCAGAGGGGCTTTCCCTCTGGGTCTTCGCCACAGCACGTTTAGCGTGCTTGGGAGAGATTTTGGGGGCCTTGGGGCAACCACGGTAATTAGCCGGGTGACCTTGCTCCCCGCACAGAACACAACTGGGAGGTTCGGTACAAAGTGTCCTGTCTTTGGGACGACTGCAGTCCGCGGTAGCGTGATCGCCTAGGCATTTCACGCACCGGGATCTGGCATGGCAGTTACGGCCTGCGTGGCCGTATAGTTGGCAATTGTGACATTGCCCTATGGGACCTCCCTTGTGGGGTTTTTCGATCCGAATACCGGATAAGTGGCAAACGGATCGGATGTTAAATATGGCCTTAGCGCCCTCCGATTGCTCGATAATGGCGAGTACCATGTTGTACAGCATGCCACCGCGGCCGCGGTGCATGCGATGGATTTCGAGGGCGGGAATATTTTGCGACTTAAGGTCGCTGAGTACGTCCTCCGTGTCAATCTCCTTGGGAATCCCGCGGATAATGACGCGTAGGGGTTTCTCGGAAGCGAGCGTAAAAGTGTGGTAATTAATTTTACGCTCGGTAAGTAGGCTTGTAAAGCCTCTAAAGTCGGTGGAGGTCGAGAGGGTAACTTTGATACCCTCTTGGATTGGTCGGGCAGAGGTGTAGTTGATCTTGCGATCAACACACATCTTGGAGATGGGGACCCACGACTCTTTGTCGTGGACAATGACGGGGGGCGGGGCTTTGCCTTTCTTGGGTGCGTTCTCAGTAGGCTGAGAACGAGGGCGAGGGGCGGGGGAGGGAGCAACCTGTGAAGAGGTTGATGGGATGGGAGAAGCTGGGGAGTCGATGACCTCAGCGGTCCTGGGGGCCTTAGCGGGGGCAACAGAGTTGGCCTTGTTTTTACGAGGCCTTTTTTTCCCTGTTACAGGGGTGAATCCGTCAGAGGATTCAGAGCTAGAGCTCGAGTCCGAGAGGGACGACTCGGACTCGGAGTCACGCGGTGCCGACGTGTCCATTGGCACCGTTTGAGTTGGGGGCGGGACTACAGTAATTGGCGCACGTGCGCCAACATTCTCCGAATCAGCGGACAATAGGCTCGAAAACCTATTGTTCGCAATGGGGATCGGGGAATCGCACAATAGTGCGGGGTCGTAAAAATTAGCCTCCGGGCTTTCCGGGGAATCGAATTGTTTTTGCAGGTGTTCCATTGAAGGAACATCTGCGTCCGGTGAGGCCGGGCTGTCGGGGATGGGGGCGCGGGCGGGACGAGGGGCTAGCTCACGTGGGAGCTTGGAGCCATATTTGGCTAGGATTTCTGGGTCCTTTAAGAGGACCTCTTTTAAAAAAGTTAGAAGCAGGGCGTCAGACATCTTGAAGAGATGTCTGGGAGGGGAAAATAAAGGAGGATTTTGGGGTAGCCTAAACGTCCCCGGGTTGGATGAGCCCGGGGTTGTGTGGGTGAATGAACCCTCCCTGCCGGGTGTAGGCAGGGAGGCGTGTGTACCTGTAGTGTACCCTAGCTTGTCTCCCGTCGCCAGTCTTAATGTGCGAACGGGTTCCTATGCTCTAGTACCGTACTAGTACGATACTAGAGGAGCTGTAAGAGAACGGGGTTAGAGCTAGGGTCGACTAGGAGACCCCCCAAGGCCGGTGGTCCTAGCTCCTTCCGATTTTTGCTTTACCCAGAAGGGGCTTAGCGGGTGTATCGGGTCCACACCTCACTCGGTTTCGTTGGCACCGTACGGTTTCCACCGAGGACCACGAAACTGTGGTTTTTCCCTGAAGGGGCTAGAGCGCGAGCGTACCGAAGTCCGCAAGAGACAGAAAATCAGCCACCGCCTTGAAAAAGGCAGCTTTTGATCAAATATGTGGGTGCAGTCGGGACGACTGCGAAGCGCTGTGGCGGGGCACAGCGAGACGAGCTTAGAGAGAGCGCAGCGCAAGCGATACGTCCTCTCGCGGCGAGCGTCAGCGGGCGAGTGAGGAAACGTTGTGAGGGAACTTTGACCCTTATACTGCCAACCCAACTATTCCTCTTTCGTTTTACAAGGTCGGCAACGCGCAAGTGATATCCCTGGTGTTACAAGCGTCTATAGGCTACGGTAACTGCTTACCATCAGGCGACCCAACCGCGACTTAGGAAGGTGCCAGGGTATATCAGACTCGTACCGACTAAAAACCGCACTAGACTTCACTTACCCTATACTCATGACCACGGGATCTGTGAAGTTTGACAATTTGACAACTTGACCTTATGAATATAAAACGCAGCAACACGTAAACGTTACTGCGAGGCACCTGACTTGACAGCTTTGTTTTTGACGAATCAAAACTGGGTTGAACTAGTTAAAACTGGTAGTCTCCGTGATATATCGAACAAACGGACGAATGCCTAGCCTTGGAACGAGTTTGCATGTAAACTAGTAAATAGTAAAGGCTTTTGGAATTGCTATATTTGGATTTTAGTACTTTAAAGGGGTTCGTGACTAAGTGATAGCTATGCTAATCATCGATATCAGTACTAATCCAGTCATCATCACCATCTTGTACTGTAACTTATTTGGGGTCGGCGCATATGTCATTTTCTTCCATTCATACCTGAGCCGTTACACGGCATCATTTGATTCACTCCCATAAATGATAAATGATATTTATTTCTGTAAGTAGATCTTTTAAAGCGCTTTTACATATCAATGTTTAACATTTTTTAAGGTATATGGCTCCAGCATACCTAACTGACGACCTCTGAGAAATTAATCACCGAAACAAACTCAAAGACTCAGTCTCTTTTAAAATCAGTCTCTTTTAAAATCCAGACAGAATAGTAACAATTATGTCAGTGTTACAATGTAGGGAAATAGCCTTTTGAAAGAAGAGCCATAGCCGGCTTTGAGTAGACCAGTCCCAGATGACAGATGCATGCGTCAGTCATTGTGTAGCTCGACCATAATTTAGGGAGCTCAACAACCCGTTTCTGATAAATCCGTTTTAATACACCTATACTTCCTCTACCCCTCCATCCCTCTACATTCATATACAGTAATAGCCTAGTAATATCACCACCGGCAAGACGTAAGCTTCTAGTTTGAATCGCAATCATTCTCATTCTCCTGCCCTTATCCCAACTTGGAGTCGCGCAGTAAGTATTATTTTCCATACGTATCTATCACCTACCATTTCATCAATTACTTCTTACTATATAGCATATTATCTTACCGCATCTAACCCTTATAACATGAGACCTAAACACACCGCCATAATTGTGGTCGTATATTAGTACACCTCTGCCTAACCCTTCGGGACATGAGCCCCTACATTCATTTTTAATAACAGAAGAAACAATGCCCGTGTTTATTGATTTCTGATATTTACGCGAATATTTTAAATTGAAATAAACCTACAGCAGCATACAGCGTCCATTGTCACGGGTACCCGTCAGTCTACTCGTGACCATGGACGCTGTAAAGGGTTCGAAACGTCGGGATTAATAATATCAATATAACGCGATAAAATCCGTAAAAAGTAGTTTTATTTCAAAGCCCGTGATGTCAACGGAGCCCTCACAAGGCATTATTAAGCTGGCTTTAAATAATGATCGTAGAGCTTGTGGCGAATTCAAGGAAACAATGCAGCACATCTTGTGTGACTCTGACGTCCTGGCGACGAAACGGATGAGCCTTCTTAGTAACGGATACTCGAAGCCAGAAGCCTACAGATTCCTTCCTCTTAGTGGGCCTTGCGCCTTGTTAAACCACGTATTTGAAGAGTAAGGAATGCACAAGGCTGGGGGCAACACAAAAGATCACATCTGGTCGAAGTGTAGCTGGCTAAGCCAGCCCCTCAAGTAAGATAAGGTAAGATATAACCCTGCGGGAATTCCGGCGTGATAGTATGTATTATAATTTCGTGCATTAGTGCATCGTTCACTATGAACATAGCGTGTCTTTCCATAAATTATCATAAGGCACGTCTAATTTAACGTTAGAATCGTACCATAGACACGACAAAGAAGGTCAGGTCACATTTTTTTTGTAGACTAGTTACGGTAGTTATTAAAAATAATTTTGTTCTTACTATAACATTTGTACGTTCTCACAGACTATTTGCTGCTACATAAAAATAAGCTCTAAAATTAGCTCACTTGGAGGTCTTTGAAACAACCTTTAAGCATGTTTTAATGGTGGTAGAAGCTGTCGAGTTTACCTGACTTGGTACCATCACAACACAATGCCAAATATGCTACCGCTAAGCAAAGATTTAAATCGTTAGATATGCCCTCACCGTACTTATAACTCGAAAACGTGTCCATATAGAGATATAGAGTGCATGCACACATTCCATGTAGAGACAGAGAACGACAGTGTGCAATATTCAGTATGAGTGAATGAGACAATAACAGATTCGATACTTCCGATGTCAACCAGTTTACTTACGGAAACGTGACCATTATTTGACGCGGTAGGGCGCATCTAACGATTTAAATCTCTGCCGCTACGTACCAGTGTGCTATCATTATTGTGTTACGGTCTGAATTGCATTGTAACCAGTTAAATTACGGAAAAAGAGTCATAACAATTAATGTGTCAAGTGATAACGTGAGAATTATAGCATAGGTGTTGCTGACGTCTATAGGCTGCAGTTATCGATTACCCTCAGGTGACCCGTATGTTTGTTACAATATAAAATGAAAAGCTGGTATCAAAATTTGTATGAGAATTTAAATATACCATTTTTCTCTGTTTGCCATGACCATAGACAAACAGCTGACTACGTTAAGAGAGGTATGGCATAGTGGGAATAATTCTACTGAAATTGGAGTTTCCCAGCTGGGGTACCTCCGCCTTGCAGAAAATCGAAGTGAAATAACACAGTTTTGAGCTGTGTTGTATTCCTAACGGTGAGCAAGGTTGCCAGTGCGTCGAAAAAAAGGAAAAAAATACTTAAAAAAGTTTGTTTTATTTGTCATAATACAGCTCCTGGACGAAACATGTTTAAACGGAGTAATATCTCAATATCAATATTTCCATAGTAAAATTATTATTATAAATACGTTTAACCTTATCTGTTACCTTTTTACGCCTAAATCTCACAATTGATTTCGATATAATTTAGTATAGAAATAGATTGAATCCTAAAGAGGGACGTACAGAAGGACGCCAGCACATCAAGCTACCCTGTCAAATTTCTTTGATAGATTTTAAACTTTAATACAAAACAATAAGGTTTATATTCGATTAGGAAAGTTTGACAGTTTTGGATAGCTTGACCTGCTGGCGTCAGTATATTTAAAAATAATTAATTAGTACTTATTCAATTTTGAACGTTGGCAACGTTTATAAATATTTCATAGAGTATTATCGTAACACCGTATCTAAGTTTACACCGATGGTAAAATTCACGAGGGGCACATCCACCCATCGTGACATCAACCCCTATTAAAGGGTTGGTAATAAATAACATAAGTATATGCCACCTGTTACATAGTACAACCGCTACGACGCGACGTGAATACAGACGTTTATTTTGACAAATTGGTATTTTCTATTGTTTAACAACCGACTTGTTAGTCTAGTAGTCGTAAGGCCTGCAAAGCTTGAGGTTCTGGGTTTGACTCTCTGGTCTAGCAAAGTGTTATTGGGTTCTTAAAGATATAAATTTTAGAGGAAGAAAATTTCGATCTCAGGTAGGGATACCTTTAAAATAGGAAAGGTTAATACTAATATTATAAGAAGTAAAGTAGTTGTGAGCTTGTGAGAGTGTAAGGGGTAATCTGTGGATGTACTAAACCGATTTTGAAAATTCTTTTACCAATAGAAAGCCAAATTATTTGTGAGTGTCATAGGCTATATTTATATATAATATTACACATGTATCACCCGCGAAACTGGGGCGGGTCGCTATTAATAAATAAAAAAACTTCCAGACAAACACAAACACTTATTTTCATCACATAAAGGATATATTGGAGGATTGTGAACAGTTGTGGTGACCAAATTGATCTGCACTTTGATTCTTTGTACAAGCTGAAAGCCGACATCCATAAGTGTTTCGACCTGGAATAGCCATTATTCTTGATTTCGCATGTATTTAATGTTAATTCATAATATTTATATGTATAGTTTATAATATTGAAGTAGTTAAGGTAAATATACTGTATGGTTGTCTGTAAGAAATTGCTTGAAGCGATAAGACCGCCAATTGTATATACATTATGTGACGTTTGTTTCCTTTTTATCATTTTCTCTGTATTGTGTTATACAATAAAGAATATTCTATCTATCTATCTATCTATCTACCCTTCCATAACATGGGTAGTACAGTATATTTACCTTAATGCATTATATAATAATTATCTAGATTCACCTTTACTCTTAGTTTTATCTTTGTATAGATCTATTTTCGAGGTGCATAAGAACTATAAGAAGCGTATATTTATTTTGTTATTATACGAGTTTAATATATTTTATTCTTTTTAACTAATGCATGCAGAGTTTACCTGTAAGTGTTTTATAATATGTTACTTTTTGACAAAAACCAGTGTAAGCAATTGTTGGTGAACCAATTTAAATAAATAAATAAATATTGATTTCTGACATTTACGCGAATATTATACATTGAAATAAAACTACTTTTTACGGATTTTATCGCGTATATTGATATTATTAATCACTCTGAGTTTGTTTCGGCGTTTCTTCTCAGAGGTCGTCAGCTAGGAAATGCCGGCCGGCTCCATCTAATTTTAATTAATAATTAGTAATAAATGATCATGGAACAATAAAAAATGTAGGGTAGCTGTCAGTAATTATATCATCAAGACGCCCACCACCTCAGTCTACCCGTGACCATGGACGCTGTAAAGGGTCCGAAACGTCGGGATTAATAATATCAATATACGCGATAAAATCCGTAAAAAGTAGTTTTATTTCAATAAATAAATAAATATTTGTGTTCTGTGGGAATCGAACCGTCGACCTCGTAATGTGCAGTCCGGAACTCAAACCACTAGACCACATACGTCGTGGAATAAAAAATGTAAAACAATTCCACCGCTAACCAGTTAGGCGTGGTTCATTACTTAACCAACAAATATAAACGTCAGTTCAACCCTCGCTGTTTTTCTTTACACCGTAACAAATTTTATCCGCCTACCCTCAAAAGCTCGTAAAAGAATTCAGGTGTGTTTTATTTAACTTACATTTCGCTATGAACGTGGGTAATGAGGTTTTTTATGTTTTGAAAATATTCAGTGGGTTGGGAATAGAAAGAAATACTATATGTGTATATAGACTGCTTCTTTAGTTTATTGGTCACAAACTCGGCTGCTTAGTCCAGGATTCGATTCGCAGGTAGAACAAAATGTATAAAATGTATTTTTTCCTAATAGTAGCTCTTTGACAGTATTTTTCCGGCAAGTTTTTCGAAGCAGTAATACCCTCGTGATATGACCATTGAACTGCCAAGGCAAACGACACGGGTTCAAATCCAAGGCACGCACCTCTGAATTTTTGAAATCATGTGCGTAATAATAATGAACTATCAGTCGCTTATTCGGTGAAGGATTACACGTGGGAAATCTGCAAGCCTTAGAAATTTTCTCGACGGCTTGTAATTTAATGATGATGCATAATAAGCATATTATTATATATAAGAGAGGTAATTCCACTCAAATTGGAGCTACCCGACTGGGGAAGTACCTCCGCCTTGCAGAAAATCGAAGTGAAATAACACTGCTTTGAGCAGTGTTGTATTCCTTACGATTCCACTAATTGTTATTTAGAAGAAAATTAGACCCGTGTTTATAATAAAACTAAAGTTATCGTTGTCTTGAAATATTTCCCTTTTTTTGGTTTTTACTTTCGATTAATTTGACGTAGTTAATTTCTTTTTGGAAAAAATGAAAAAAAATTTGGCTTTGATAATAATTATAGTTTTTACGGGGTAATTTGTAACACGTTGTATATCTAGTAATGTAGACTATCCAACCAGCATATTATCCTCTTAACCGATCTATATTCCCAAGTTAATCCTCTTTGGTGCTAAGACTCCTTTGAGACTGAGTCGCACGATTGAGCTGCGGTGCAGTGAAGCGCACTGTTTACATACTACATAATCTGTACACATCGGCGATTGAAAGAACTGAGCTTTATAGCAATATTGGTCAATTTATTTCTCTTTCTTTCTTTTCTTCAAGTTTTAAATATATATATACATATTTTTTTTTTATCTAGTATTTTATTTAGAAAAAAGAAAGAAAGAAAATTTTATTCTGACAGCCACAAAACAGGACAAAATACAATTTAACATAACAATTTAATAAGTCTTAAAACTAAGGAAGTACGTTATCCTGTGCGATGTCAGAATAGGTCCCTATCTCAGCACTGTGCTGCAGCAAAAAGCAAATCAAGCTGCAGCGCTGATATTCTGATAGGGCCTGTTTATGAAGCTACGGACAGTATGTATAATTTAACAAAATAAATAAAATAATTCAATAATTTTTAAATAAATATACCGTAATAAAACCACCAGGGCTTTGCAGAAGCAGAAATATAGACGCATAAACTAAGTAATTAGACAATTTAATATAATAAAAATAATACTAACATATTTACGAAATATACATAACTTAATCAAAATAAAAAAGACACTTAGTAAGGGTCATAGTATTCCTCGGCATCGCTGTCGTCCGGCAATGTACCCAGAAGACTAGCTGCATTACCACGTTGAATGGCAATGCTGATACATTATCAACCTATATACTGTCCCACTGCTGGGCACGGGTTTCCTCTCATATTGAGAAAAAAATAATTTCTGTTTTGCCCAATTTTTCTTTTCAAACACAATTTTTCACAATAATGAACATTGAACAGATTACTTACAAAGTACAAAGCACTTTTAATTAATCGAAAAGCGTAGTACTAGGGCTACTACGGCGTAGCTTACGAGTTTCTGTCTACGCTTGCTACGCCGTCGTAGCATGTAACCGTGCGCTACGAGATGTTTTTCTATTAGCATTAAGCCCCGTATTCATGGTAAACATTTGTTTAGGAACAGTTGATCAACATTGTTGGTGAGCGGCGAGAATGTTGCTAGCAACTATGTTTAAATCAATACAGGTTGTCCACATGCCAGTCTGCGTTAAAATGTTGCCCGAGGAGGTAGTGTTGTTGTGTTCTCTGTATCTGATTTCTAATAAAATAAAATATTGGATTTCTAATAAAAAAAAGAGAAAAAGATGGCGGATTCGAAACTATCTTTTGCAAAGAGGAAATTTGATGAGTTTCCACATCTTTTTTGGGTATATTTAGGGCTTGAGAAATGTCTTCAAATGCATCGTTCTTTTTGTTTCTATCTTTGTATTCTTTTATAGAAGAATCCCATAATAATGGTTTTGATTGAAATAATTCTATTAGTTGCATTATCTTATCATTGCTCCACACTACTGCCATGTTTATAAACTGTTGCAAACACGTTCACACACGTCAACAATTGTCGCTAAACTGATGTTTACGCTTGTCGGGCGAGAGCTTGTCAACATGACGCTATCAACTCTGCAACACGCAATGTTGCCAGCAACATGTTGACAGCAATTCCGCAACACGTTGATTCAACTTTGTTGCTAAACAAATGTTTACCATAAATACGGGGCTTTAGCCTGACGTTATCTTAATATGGATAAATCCCACTTAGATGGAATAATACGGTCATTTTGATAAAAAAAATGTAAAGTACTAAACTACCTGGTTTATCTTTATTGTGGCGATGGTTGACAAGAGCGGTGAAAGTCATTGTTACTATGTGCGGGAAGAAAGAGACAAAATGGTATTTAGTAAGCGTTGTCTCTTTCTTTTCTATTGTCCCATATGCAATTGGGATTTCGTATTACTTACTTTCCTTGGGTCGTTGAGTTATTTTTATAATAAAGAATTAAAATATAATAAAGCAATTCAAAGTATCGCAATGAAAAATTTACATATTTATTATTGTCAGAAGAACAACATTTGATTTAAAACAAATCATAAAATCCCGTTTCCCAAAAGGCTTATCCATATTAATACAACGTGAAGGCGGCTAGCCCACTAAGAGAAAGGAACGTGTAGTCTTCTGGTTTCGGGTATCTGTTGCCAAGAAGGCTCATCCGTATCGTCGCCTGGACGTCACAATCATACAATATGTGCTGTTTGTTTTCTTGGAATTCACCACAAAGTCTTCAATCATTATTCAAAGCCAGCCAGCTCATCACGTGCTTTACAAAGTTCTCGTGCCACCTGTGACACAGGTTTAACCTAGTACAGGCACCAAATATTATTATACCTTTATAATTTACATACATACACTCACGCCTTTTTCCCATAGGGGTAGGCAGAAACTAAAGAACGCCACTTGCTACGATTCTTGGATACTTCTTTCGCTTCGACCACATTCATACATCTTGTCATACATACACGCCGGTTGCGAGTACTACGCACCTAATTTTTAAGATTTATATTTATATTTGACCTCTGTGGTCTAGCGGTTCGAGTGGACTGCTGATCATGGGGTCGTGGGTTTGATTCCCACAGGACACAAATATTTGTGTAGATAAAACATGAGTCCCCAGACCCAGACAAACACAAATGTGTTTGTCTGGGTGTTTCCTATGTATTATAAGTATTTATTTACAAAAAAAGTATATTATGTATTATGTCCATTGTCTAGTACCCATAGTACAAGCTCTGCTTAGTTTGGGACTAGATGGTGTTGTGTAAAATGTCCCAAGAATATTATTATTATTATATTGTACTAGCTTCTGCCCGCAACTTTGTCCGCGTGGAAAAGTTACTTTTAATTATCGTTGTAATTTGGCTAATTAACACAAAATCGTTATAAATTATAGCCTATATGTTATCCTGATGTATAAATAATAATACTGTAAAGTTTCATCAAAATCCGTTCAGAAGTTTTAGCGTGAAAGAGTAACAAACATACACACTCACAAACTTTCGCCTTTATAATATTAGTGTGATGTGATTTTTATGAACTTCATTTTGGAATAATTATATCACTACATAGTATAAAACAAAGTCGCTTTCTCTGTCCCTATATCCCTATGTATGCTTAAATCTTTAAAACTGCGCAACGGATTTTGATGCGGTTTTTTTAATAGATAGAGTGATTGAAGAGGAAGGTTTATATGTATAATACATGTATATTTTACCCGTGCGAAGCGGGGGCGGGTCGCTAGTTATTATTATAAAGTACTAAATTACCCCTAATTTGGACTCAACAGTCACTTTACAACTAGGCTTCATCCTACACGTGTTATCGATTGCAAGCGGCTGCCAGCTCAGTAATTTTATATTTAAACAAAAGGAGTCGGTCTAGACTGGGCGCAGACAGATATTGTGGGGTGGGAAAGCAGAGGGGGGCACATGTGCTCTCCTTGTGAAAGAAAACAATCGAATCCTGGGATTTGTGACTTTATTGGTTTTTTTTTATTGGTCGTTATTTCAAATCTAACCAAGTTATGAGAAGTATTTTCTAGATTTTAATTTTAGAAAAAAGCATCTTGCCTTTATTCCTCGAAGGGTCAGGCAGAGGTGTACCAATGTACATCTACACGGTGTTACAAAACTACCCGTAAAGCCGAGAGGAGGTTAAATGAGGCCTTATTACGAATCTATTCACAATATTTAAGAACCGTAGTAACGCTGTATAACATAGGTACCCCAAAAAAAGGAAAACAACAACATTTATGAATGAAAAATAGAAAAACTATTAACGTAGACAATTATTAGATAAAATAGGTACATAGGCCTTTCTGTTAAATAATCTGGTTCCCTGACATGACAGCTGACAAAATTTTTGGCTTTGGTAATTAATTATATTTTTACGTGGTATTTTGTAACACGTTGTACTATGCGTTTCAAAGAAGAATAGGACTGACCTCCAGCCATCTTGTGACGTCATAGCTGTCAATTCAAACCAGCTAGATAGGGTGAGCAAAAAGATATTTTTGAAATAATATTTTTTATGTATTCAAAATATTCCACTGATTGTTATTTAGAAGAAAATTAGACCCGTGTTTATAATAAAACTAAAGTTATCGTTGTCTTGAAATATTTCCCTTTTTTTGGTTTTTATTTTCGATTCATTTGACGTAGTTAATTTCTTTTTCCAATCGTCACCGGTAATTGAATCAATAGTTCCCAGTGTTAGATTCTCAATTTGGCTTTCTAATTGTTGAACATTATTGTCAGCTACCCTACGCTTATCAAGTGCCAGGTATATTCAATTGGATTTAAAGAACAATTATAGGGTGGCAGCTTCAAAACTTCAAAGCCATGGGAGTTTAAAATATTGTCTATAATATAGTTTTTTGGCAGATTGTGCCTTTTTATTAACTCGGAGAGTTCCGGATTTGGTACTACTGCTTATAAATATATTATGAAGTTTTAAAATTTCAAAAGATACAATTAATTTTCTTTGCAAGCTGTACTTTTTTGACAGATCGGTGTCATTCGAGGTCATTGACATTCCTATTCTTATTTGAAACGCATAGATAGTTCGTCGGTACGTTTAGTTCCCATGTCATAAGCAAGCCTATTGCCATTGACCGGGCACAAATCCAAACTCCGAGCTACTACTGAATTTCATAGAAAACCCATTAACACTTGGCTCGACATGGGAATCGTAGCCAAGACCTAGCATAGCAACGCTTAGGACCTTATTGGACTTTTGCAGGAAATACTTGGAGTTTTTAGTCATGTCCATGCTTTTACATGGTACCTAAACATACCGGCAAACTGTGGGTGAGTACATTGGTACACCTCGGCCTGAGCCTTTGAAGGGTACAGGCTGATATGGTACTAGTTTAAAAATAAAGTCCCATACTCGTACATAGGTACAGCACAGCTGGACCCACCCTGTTATCTTTCTATCAACTTTCGACCGCTAACTTCAGTAGGAAGTTTCCTAAAAAAAAGTAAACAACTTAAATCAGTTCTGAATTTAGTCATGCACATAACCGTCGATTCTCGATTACGTTCCAACCTTGTCAAGATGACAACATTCATCGATTGACAAGCCAATCCGTCAAACTTTACGGCCTTGTGTTAGTAAACATACCCTATGTCCTACGTCAGATACAAAGCTGCAGAGCGAACCGATGCGATTCGATACCAAGATAACAATAATAGTAATGTACAGAAAGCAGTACTTCTATATACGGCACGCATTAAGAGGAGGTTCCTGAGCTTGAACCTTGTTCCCGATATCGGCGTTCCTACAATTTTTATATGTTTAAATGTTTTTATGTGAGTTTTTTTGTAAAGATATTGTAAAAATAGAATGTAAATAAGAATATAAATAAATACAAGAATAATAATAATATACAGAAAGCGGTACTCCTCGACACGGGATCCCAAAGATGCAAAATGTCGTGATGAGTTTTGAATTTGAGATCCAAGGTTTTTCTCGCCCTTTCCGTTATAAAAAACCTACCCTACTATTTTCTAACATAAACGTTGCTGGAGTCGCGCCGGTACGTCAACTTTAAGTCGTTCGTGGTGCGAGTACCGAATTGCTTTCTGCCCCTCGTCATGGAAGAGCACTTTTGGCCGCAGGACGTGGTGTTCCGTCGCTTCCGCGGACAAATGCCACCGGATCCCACAGTGACTTGTGCCAAGTGAAGTGTTTACTAACATAGGTTAAGTTATTATTGTACTAACACTTTTTGTAATATTATTATATATGTTAGTCTTTAAGGTATGTATTTATGGGCCATAGTAGCCTGAAAATAAAGGATTTATTATTATTATTATCTAACATAGGCACTTTTGTAGAAATTGGAGGGTAGATTATATGTATTGCTTTGCAAATCATAATATTTAATAAATAGTCTCGACTCTCAACATCAGTTAAATTATTTCATAGCATCGTCACGCTTTGCTATAGTTATGATGTTTCTACTGGGACGCCAGACTAGCAACCGTTTGGTGATCGTTTTATCAGCATGATGACTGATACGCAGAATATAACGGTTCAATGAAACGCGATAAATTATCGATTGACAGCTTATTTGAAGGTTATCTCAGATACTGGAGCTTTGTCAAGCCCGATGTAATATATTACAGAAGTGAGATTAGTGACATATTAATACTATTATATGTATATGTATAATATATTTGCAATTGGGGACTATAATATTTGCGATATTTCACACCAAGTCCCAAACTAAGCAGAGCTTGTACTATGGGTACTACACAATGGATAGAATAGTTATATACTTTTTTTTTGTAAATACATACTTATACTTAAGAAACGCTCAGACAAACACCACATATATAAGTTTATAAAAAATAACTTTTTGGGAGAAAAGAAACTGACTTTGCATTTTGTATCTTCAGATCTGAAAGTCAGTTACCCCCAAATTCATTTATGATCGTCTAGGAAATATATTCATCAGATAAAAAAAGACCACAGAAATAAGTTCATGATACACGAAGCTAACACCACCCTTTATATCGGTTGAAAATTGTATTAATCCCAAACGCCAAATTTAAAAACAACATAAAAACAAATGACTGCGACATCATAAATTTAAAAATCTATTCAAACGTAATGAGTTCCTTTGAGATATAGAAATGAATTTTTAAAATGCGACCCCGTATTAAGACTTCGTTTGTGGTTAGAAAATATGTCACTAAAATGCGGCGAGAGGTATTTTAAATTAAAGAAATTTTTAATCCGACTTGTCAAATAAATTAAATGTCAGCCAACATTATATTCGGACTTTTTGTTAAATAAGGCATTTTTATTAATACATTCTTATTCTACAATTTTGAAGGGAACGTCGCAGACAGAGATATATTTTTGTATTTTTGTAGAGCATGCCTAAAAATGATATGATGATAAATGATATTTATTTCTGTAAATAGATCTTTTAAAGACACTTTTACAAGTCAATATAAAACATATTTTTTTAAGCTAGATGGCTCCGGCATTTCCTAACTGACGACCTCTGAGAAGAAACGCCGAAACAAACTCAGAGAATCATAGTCTCTTTTAAAGTCCAGACATAAAATAGTAACAAATATGTGTGTTACAATGTAGGGCAAAGTCTGAAATTGCTTTTTGAAGAAAGAACCATAGCGGCTTTGAGTAGACCAGTCCCAACTGACGGCACGCATGCATCAGTCATTGTGTAGCTCAACCATAATTTTGGGGGCTCAACAACCCGTCGCACGACGATACCAGATCAGAGGAACATTTACGTAGGCCACATAAACCTAGGTTCTACTACCAGGTCGAGTAGTGATACGAGTAAGTAGTTTGTTTTATGAAACTCTCTATGCAGCTCTGTGTTTGGATTTGTGGAAATAAGTTAATACTCAACAATAAACACCATATTATTTATAAGGCATACTGAATTATTTATTATTATATTCAGCATTAACGCATGTTAAACATTTTTAAAATATAAATTCAAGCGAAAGAAAAATTCGATCTTATGCTGATTCTTAATTCGAACTCATGCAGAATTCGAACTATCCTTCCTGTTTAATAGAATTTTTCATTCGATAAACTGTATTACATACATAAGTATATAGTATAAAACAAAGTTGCTTCCCGCTGTCTGTCTGTCCCTATGTATGCTTAGATCTTTTAAAACTACGCACAACGGATTTTGATGCGTTTTTTTTATAGATAGAGTGATTCATGAGGAAAGTATGTATAAATACATGTATGTTATTAGTAATTCGCACCCGTGCGAAGCGGGTCGCTAGTACCTTATAAATTGTAATTCAACAATTAAAAGAAAATAGAGACATTACTTACTAAGAAAAAAGGTTTTAAAAATACTGGTTGAAGCCTTATTTTATTTTCTAACAATTTTGTTACTCGGAGTATTCATTAATCTGAAACTTTATATTACAAAAAGTCTGTAACGAGCTACACAATAGGAGCCCAGTGTAGGTACTCACCGTTTTTATTGAATAGAAGGAAAAAGAATAATAAGATCGTTCTACTGAGGTTTTGTATGAATGAAGGTCGTACGGATTGTTATTTGTTGCCCCATGTGCAAAGAAAAGATGAAAAAACCTACAAATATGGTTTTAAGAGGATTTTATTATTACAAGTTGTTTCCCAAGGTTTCGAACTCATTCCAAGTGGCTTTTTGAGACCAAAGGTAGCCTATGTCCTTCTCCAAGGCCTAATCTATCTCTGTACTAAATTTCATCTAAATCGGTTCAGCGGTTTATGCGTGAAAGTGTGACAGATAGACAGAGTTATTTTCGTATTTAGATATTATGTAAGATAGAGATTCTCAGTAGTAGCTGAGCGAGTTCGCGGACTACCTCGTAGTTGTAAGAGCGACTGCTACGATACAATCCTGGACTCAATTCCCATGAATAGGGATGCGAAGTAAATCGGGAGATTAATTGAGATTACTTGTTCACATCAAAATATAAAAATTATTATACTAAAAAAATCCTTTCAAATCTTTTTCCTGTTTCACTTCTGAATGTCTATTCACCCGATTTGATTTCGAGAAAAAGCTAGGGTGACAGTGGAATGAACAACCAAACTACTCAAAAATAACTTCAATAAGTAGTTATCCTATTCTATCCTACTTAATATTAAAATTTATGTGAAAGTTTGTGAGGATAGATGGATGGATGTTTGAGCTCCCTAAATTATAGTTGAGCTACACAAGGACTGATGCATGCGTGCCGTTGGTTGGGACTGGTCTACTCAAAGCCGCTATGGCTCTTTCTTCAAAAGGCTATTTCAGACTTTGCCCTACATTGTAAGACACATATTGTTACCATTCTATGTCTGGACTTTAAAAGAGACTATGATTCTCTGAGTTTGTTTCGGCGTTTCTTCTCAAAGTTGCTACGGCTCTTTCTTCAAAAGGCCATTGCAGACGTTGCCCTACACTGTAAGACACATATTTATTACTATTCTATGACTGGACTTTAAAAGAGACTATGATTCTCTGAGTTTGTTTCGGCGTTTCTTCTCAGAGGTCGGAGCTTAAAAAAAATATGTAAAATATTGACTTGTAAAAGTGTCTTTAAAATATCTATTTACAGAAATAAATATCATTTATCATTTGATACTATTTCACGCTAAAACTACTGAACAGATTTTGATAAAACTTTACAGTATTATTATTTATACATCAGAATAACATATAGGCTATAATTTATAACGATTTTGAGTTAATTAACCAAATTACAACGATAATTAAAAGTAACTTATACACGCGGACCAAATCGCGGTCCGAAGCTAGTGTTTATATAAACACATCTCTTATTTAATAGTTTAGCTGCGAAAGTTATAACGACTGTGTGCTAACTTCGTGGTTAACTTGAAGTTGTATCAAACAGCTTATATTGCTCTAAGCCGGGCGACGTTCTATAGATAGGTATATACTAGTTGTTTGTATGTTGTCAAAGTCTTAATAGAGGTGGACTGCAGAAATTACGTGCATTTGTACATTTATGAGGCTTGAATCATGTCAATGTTAGTGTGTATACAATATGTTTTCTCTTCCTTGTTCGAATTGAATCGATGGCGACTATTTTACAGTGTATTATGTAATAAATTGTTTTGACTCCGACTTCAACTTCGACTCCGACTTCAACGTCGACTCCGACTTCAACTACAACTCCGACTTCGACTTCAATTAAATATGATGCTAAATGCTTAACTTGAGCAGGCAGTCTATCTTGGCCTTTTTGGATCGAAGTTCTAACAATGATGTCGATATCGAATGTCAAAAACGTGAAACTTTCTTTTGGAAATTAAGTTTAATATTTTCGAAAAGCCTTTTTTTAAAAAGCCGTTCATGTTTAAAGGCAACTCGATTAAAGGCAAGGCCACTGATATATATTACCTAATGTAATAAGACATATCACCTGTCTCCATTCGTCACTGTATCGAAATAGAGACGTCGCTATGGATTTATCGTGAGAACACAAATCACGACATGTGATATATAAAGACTTACCTATAAGTTGTATGTCTACATATATTTCAACCAATAGTGATTTGTGACCCGTTTCCGTATATTGCTTATATATGTATTTTCAGTAAGAGATCGCTTTTAGCGATAACACCACCCATTAAAATGTTTTACATTTTCTTTAAATGTTTAAACCACTAAGGTGGCAAACAAGCATACCTACGATCCACCTGATGGTAAGCAGTTACTGTAAGCCTATAGACGCTTGTAACACCAGGTATTACTTCGGCGTTGCCTACCCTGTAAAATGAAGAGGAATTGACGCACAGGAGAGCGTTGAGAGCGTCTGCTCTCAACAATGACCTGCGCTCGTCTGAGCGCGGTATTGGCGACTTAGCACGCGCCACGGTGCGACACCAGGGCACGGCAAACAAAAAGTGTCTTCGGTTGCGACGGTAGTTGTTAGGAACAAAAAATCGACACACATCATATAGATTAGGTGCATCAATATTGTCCCTTATTATTTTGCACATGAATTTATAGCCATGGCCTTGCTATTTGCGATTCATCACGACGGAAATGGTAATTACGTATCTAGGTAGTTTATCACCATCAACCCAATTTACATGCTCGCCTATTTTACATTGTACTTGCTTTGATATTATTGACTCTATTGGAATTGTTATGAGTATTCAAATAAAGTTATTCTTTGCGATTTTTACAACTATATACTACTTAAATGAACATTCATTAATCATTCCCAATACCATACACTGATGGGACTTAATAGCGATGACGTCACGGCGTGGTTTTGTGGTCAGCCGCTGTCAATTATATTATATGGTAACAATTTTATAACACAATATAATATCGTGTAAAAATTAATGCCGTTAGTGCCGTATTAATTGGCACGTGGTCTAGAACGAGAGAATCAGGACTTTTAACCAATGTCAACACTGGCCTAGTACGGGCCCTAAGAATAGCGTGAACATTACTTTCTTACATGGATTTAGCTATTAATTGCGAAGAACTTTTGAGCCCATTTCACAAAATAAATAATAGTATTAAGTATACAACATTATTATTAGTATATGCGAAACCTGAAACACGTGTCTAGTATTTTTATGTAAATAATCTATGTACAAAATTTCAAAACTTGTATCATGAAAAATCACAAAGTTATAAGCTTGTTAAGCTACCTGGTTGTCCGTACAAAAACATGCTCATCACGCGCGGGCGCCGCCCCGCGCCCGCGTTGTCGCGGCGCTCATTGATAATAATGTGGCAGTAGGTACCTAACCGTACAGCGATTTCCGATTGCATTGTATTTAACTGATGTTTCACATTTCACACACGTTCCACATTTTCCGTCAAGTGTAGGTAGACATTAATAAGTACTTTATTTGTAAATGCAGCCGTAAGTGATTAAATGTAGTCAATGCGATATGTTGCACCTTATACCAAACACTGTAAGTTCAAAATGGATGAAGTGTTAAACATCGCACTACTTAACCACAACAGGCTGTAGGTACAAATAAAAACGTGTGTTCATGTGTGTGACGATACCTTAATGTCAGATAGCTCCTCGTGCCACACTGCCAGGAATACGTTATCACTTATCACCACAAACCGCTAGTATCCGTACCATTTCTTACACGAACACTATGCTTTTTACATACGATAGGTACACGTCAACCGAAACACAACTGCTGCGCGCTCGCGTTATCACCACAAACCGCTACTGTACGTACCATTTCTTAAACGAACACTACCTATGCTTTTTACATACGATAGGTACAGATCAACCGAATTGCGCTCGCGGTCGCGCTCTCGTTTTGTACCTACTTATCTGAACGGGAGCGACATACGTGCACACTTCCCTATAGCTGCCGGGCGACTGAAGTGGTTGCCTGGTTGGTTCACCCCCGGGCCCCGCCCGCCCCACTGCGCCCGCGCTGACCGCTCAGTGTCAGTGACCTGTGTTGCGCGCATATGATTGCGGATAGGTACTTAGTGTCGCTCGGTGTCCTACTCGTAACATTTTTTAAATGTTTTTGGGACAAAATATAACATGATGTAAAAATTATTGGAATCGATTCAGTTACTGATTCTGAACAAACTATATTCAGGTTTCGCATATACTAATAATAATGTTGTATAACACAGTCTTTCTAGCATAAAGTACCGTACCATATCCGTACAATACTTCTAGACAAGCGTGGACCTTCGTCGACTCCATCGTCACAGTCACAGTCTATCCTCAGGGTATCAGTATTATCCAAAAATTGGGTTGCGAAGGTCTGATCGCAGTCGCTTCGTGTAAAATACTGATATTCAGCCGCATCTGGTTTCACTGAAAGCCAACCCCAATATAGTTGGGAAAAGCTCGGAGAGAAAGAATAAGCATAGCTTTAGCATTTATACCAAAGACTCGTGTAGGATTGTATAATAGCCCGGACGTGTCGTGATGTCGCACACTGACACCTGCATGATGAGCAACCATTGTCTTTACTTAAGAATAGTTTCCACATGCGAGAAATTGTACTGTGACGTGACATTAGAGAAGAAAATGGAAAAAAATATGAACACGTTAAAGGAAACCTACATAATTATGATTGTGTTAAATTCCCACACATGTCTCTTTTTTTTTTCAGACATTTTCGTCCCACTGCATGACAAAGCCTCCTTACCTTCCCTCCACTCATCTCGACTTATAAGAGAAAATTATATAATTAAAAGTTAGAATAACTACGAAGAAACAAATTTACATAAGCATTTAATACACATGCTGCCTTCTTCATTATTCTAGTGGTGGCTAGCACGAATGCTCAGTGTGAATGAAATCTTTGAAAGAAAGAAAAACATTTATTCAGACAAGGTCTGAATGAATCTTCGGTTAGAGTCCCAGTTCGGAAAAAAGTTATTGGGTATTCCTGTAAGAATATTTTCAGCAGCATAGCCCATTGGTATTAGTGGTTCATGATAATAGCGTTGTACCATATGATATAAAACAATATCGGCGGGGATTACAAGCGTAATTGTATTTATGTTGTACAAATATATATATGTTATAGTCAAACTTACGTAATAACACAAATCATCTTCACGTGCAAGAAGCCCAGGTGTCGCTTTCACTTTGAAGACGAACCATTCATTTGTTGATTGACCCGTTTAAGGGGCTCCCATTACCGCCGGGATCCTTTGTCCGCAGATAAGGGACGACTTTCTATAGACGGAGTTTCGACCTTAAGTGTAAGCGTTATAGGGCTGGTCAAACAATAGTACCTAGTATCTTCAAGGCTACACACGTCTTCATAATATTCAATATATTTTACTTATTCTGGTACAAGATCTATAGTATTTATGCTATTGTTCATCACAAAGGCGTTTGATAAGTTTCATTACAATAATTAGTTTGGATCGGTATAAGGATAGATAATACAATAGCTGTTTAATATAATTCTAATAAACTTACAAATAATAACATGAATGGACACCTGATATAGCTATAAAGGAGACCATTAAATAATTAAGTTAATTAAAAAAGGAAGTTTCCCTCAAGGCAACATTCTCGGCCCTTTGCGGGTTTGCTTCAAATTACAAAACGTTTTTATACTGAAAAATATTTTTTCAAAGTTTTCAAAACAGCCCTTAAGAACAAAGCTAAATATTCATAAAGAAGTAAATGCAATTTATCAGTTCATAATAATACAATGGTATGTTATAAGGTAATGTTTACTAACAAAACAACAAAAAATACGTCATTTAATTTCGGGTGAGGTACAAAAAAAATACCCGGTAATTCTTAATACTTACAATGTCTTTGATCAATTTCAGTCGCGCAATAATAAAATTTGAATACGTAATAACACAAAAGGAAACAGACCCTTAAGGCTTTTATCCTTAAAAGACGAAAAATTTCCTTATACCGGTTTAAATTGCAAAGTCATCAAATATCCGGTGAGATCCAAAAAGAGCTTGGGTTACACTTTAGCGTAATTTTATTTTAAATTGTGTCATCGATAAGAAACATGAGAGGAGAATTTTCGTTTCGTTTGAAATTCGCAAGAAGCAATCCTACTATATCCTACTTTCTATATTAAAGGTTATACCAAAGGTTAATATTATAAATGTGAAAGTTTGTGAGGATGGATGGATGTTTGTTACTCTTTGACGCTAAAACTACTGAACTGATTTTGATGAAACTTTACAGTATTATTATTAATACATCAGAATAACGTATAGGCTATAATTTATAAGGATTTTTAGTTAATTAGCCAGATTACAACGATAATTAAAAGTAACTTTTCCGCGCGGAAGTAGTCGCGAGCAGAAGCTAGTATTTAATAAAATGTACAATAGAGTGCTCTCGGTAGCTTACTTGGCTAAAGCGTCCGTCCGCAGCACATCTTGTGTGACTGTGACGTCCTAGCGGCGAAACGGATGAGTCGTCTCGGCAACGGATACCCGAAGCCGGAAGACTACAGATTCCTTCTTCTTAGTGGGTTAGCCGCCTTCATTAACCACGTCTTTGAAGAGTAAGCAATGTATCATGCAGGGGTTAACACAATAGATCACATTTGGTCGAAGTGTTGCTGGCTATGCCAGTCCCCACAGTTAAGATTAAGATTAAAGCGTCCGTTGTATTTAACCGGAAGGACACAGGTTCAAACACTACCCGAAATCGAATTTATCTTTCTCTAAAATTTACAATCTTTATATATACAATAATATGTTTTTCTAACAAGGATCTCTGTTGTAACAATCAGTACCTACAGATAGGCAAAATATAATTTAGACCAGAACAGTTTCGCAAAACTACAAAAGAAATTGCCTTTATCTTATCTGAATTGCCTTTATCCCAACTAATATTATACATGCGAAAGTATCTCTGCCTGTCTGTCTATCTGTCTGGTACGCTTTCACGCTTAAACCGCTGAACAATTAATGATGATTTTTGATACAACGATTATATTTTTTTTTATTCACGATAGGCCTACGCTTGACCACTAGTTCGCCTGATATTAAGCGACACTGCGATCTACGGTGGAGCGCGCTTGCCTAGAAGAAACCGATTCACTCGAGATTTAAAGACGCACAGATTATTATTATATTAGATATTGGAGACCTTTTGTCTCTTCTTGAGCCTTTTTGTAGCACATAGGCTATCTTTTGTCTCAAAAACCTCTTTGAGAAGCGAGTAAAACAGGTCGTACCTATGTCATAGACATATTTGACAAAAGCATATATTATAATAATAATTTTGGGACATTTTACACAACACCATCAAGTCCCAAACTGAGCAGAGCTTGTACTATGGGTACTAGACAATGGATATAATACTTATGTACTTTTTTTTTTAAATACATACTTATAATAAATTAGAAATATATATTGCATACATTATACGAAATTATGATAATGTTCTATGAACGAACAACCTCTATTGACATCAAAACTTTTCACTTGATTCTTTTGCTGAAGTTCATAGACTTACGAAAAGTAGATCATAAACATACATTTTCATTTAATGAAGTAATAACAATGTAAGTAAACACCATTATCATGGTATTAGCGAAGCTATAATAATGAGTTAATGCACTCCATAACTAGTAACGTTACCAGGGCCATTTATTACGTCAATAACTACCAAGTTATTATACGGCAGAGAGAAATATGAGTTTTTCGTGGAGTCCACACAGACGAAGTCGCGGGTAGAAGCTAGTAATAATTATGTGTTACAGTTAAAACCCATTCTTAGTAACAACCGTTTATCTCTAGTATAAACTAATTTCACTAATTTATGCCTTTGTTGCAACTAGAATTAACTGCTGTTCAAAAATGAATATCAATAAAAAAACTGCCTTTTAAGACTGAGCCAATTGCCATCCAAAATCCAAACTCCGAGGAGCTTATCAGATTTTCATAGAAATACTCAATAACACGCTTTGTATGTCGAACCCAGGAACTCTGGCGTAGCATTCGCGCTTAAGATCACTAGGCTATTCAGGCAGTTAAATTAAGAATAATAAAAAAGCAAAAGGGAACCTACATTTCAAAAAGAAACAAAATATCAAATTTCAAATAAAGAACTGGATTCAAATAAGGAACTTTTGATTTATTATCTTCTTCTTTGGAAATCTCAATTCCTAGGTATATTATTTCAAATAAAGAACCGGATTCAAATAAGGAACTTTTGATTTATTGCCTTCTTCTTTTGGAAAATCTCAATTCCGAAAAACAATAAAATATAAAGTCTTCAGTAAAGTTATTAAACTATCATTAGTCAAATAAACAAACAGAAAAAGTTACAATATTCATACTCCTTACATTTCTGTATTTCTTTGCTTAAAGGAGTTTCGGGTAGTCATTTATTTTCATCAACAACTTTAGCTTTTGTTTTTGCTTAAATATTAAAAGCTTTATTTTTACATACTTGACATTTATAAACATGATAACAATAAAAATAAGAATGTTTTTAATATATGTAACTAGCTTTGCTATAATGATTATCTTTTGACCACGGCTTCACTCATGTGGATTTAGAAGCAATGTTAAGATAATTATAGCAACGTCTGTGGTCTAGTGGTTGGAGTGTCAGACTGCTGATCATGACGTCGTGGGTTCGATTCCCACAGGACACAAATATTTATGTGATGAACAGAAGTATTTGTGTTTGTCTGGGTGTATCTTATCTATCAAAAGTATGTATTTAAAAAAAGTATATTAGTATTATATCTGTTCACGCCATAAATACTCTTTTGTGAGTACTCTTCACAAAAGAGTATTTATTTTAAAATAATATATTTTTTTGACAACTAAAAAAGACAATTGAAATGAAAGATTATGTAAAAAATAAGTATTAAAATTTGATAATATTATAAATAATTAATTGTTTAATTGTATACCCAAAAAGCGTATACAATACCTATCCATTGTCTAATGACCCACAGCACAAGCTCTGCTTAGTTTGGGACTAGATGGTGCTGTGTAAAATTGTCCAAAAATATTTATTTAAGTCCATTGTCATCCAGTCATTTATATTTCAACAACTTTATATTCTCACCAATTAATTATTTACATAAACGGTGTAGCAGACCGTCTTTGTGTAAAACATCAAAGAATTTCAGAGGAGACAGGGTAAAAGTAACGATGTCACCCCAAATTATCTTGATTGGATCGTTTGGGAACTCTTAGATCCGGGATTAAACACAAGAATGAACGACATTTTAATTCCCAGGCTTTTTACCGATAATTCTTGCTAATTTTACATCATCTATCGATATGCTACTATAACGAGTGACGGTACGTCAACGTTCCTCCCGGCGGCGCATTCATTTTTGGGGTGAAGAAAATCATCATGGATTATCTGCCATCATTTTTATATTACGAAATATCCGTATTTATCACCTGCCTTTATGTTTATGGTACGAAAAATCCTCATTCGTTACCTGCCACTTTTTATAGTATGAAAAATCCTCATACATCACCTGCCACCGTTTTCATAGTCCGAAAAATGCTCATTCATCTACTACCACTATTTTTATAGTACGAAAAATCCTCATTCATGACCTGCCATTTTTACTGTAAGAAAAATCCTCATTCATTACCTGCCAATATTTCTATAGTACGAAAAATCCTTATTCATCACCTACCACCATTTCTATAGTACGAAAAATCCTCATTCATTACCTGCCACCACTTCTATAGTACAAAAAATCCTCATTCATTACCTCTGCCACCATTTCTATAGTGTTAAAAATCCTCATTCATCACCTGCCACCATTTTTATAGTACGGAAAATCTTTATAATTCATTCGCCACCTCGGGAGGAGGCAGGGACTGCTATCGACTAAAAACCGCAATTGCCTTCCCTTGCTTTATAGTCACAGCCCAGGGATCCATGATAATCGTCACGACAATAGCAGGTTGTGGTCAGCAGTCAATGAACTTCTCCAATTAGCGATGCGAAGACGCCATCTACCCGAGAGCTTTGTTTTACCATAGAGTCTATTCGTCGTCTATAGTTGCCTTAAGTAAAACTTGTTTACGAGGGAGCGCTCAAAGGATTTGCCCATAATATACTTAACTTTAACCATGTCAAACTTTAGAATTAGATTAAAAACTTAAATCTTGTTTAAGGTTTCTCTTTCTCTTCTTGTTTAAGACTTCACTGCATTGTAGTGAAGATAGTGGAAATTGCTATTCGTAAAATTGACGAAGGACTATATTTCAATTCATAAAATGGAATAGCTCGTGGGTTTTTTTAATTTTGTCTACACATTTCGACGACCGCGACGTCTGTGGTCTGCTAATCGAGGTCATGGGTTCGATTTCCACAGGATGACTTATTTTTATTTTGATCGTGCTGTGTAAAATGTCCCAATATTAATTTATTTAATTTAAATCTGAGAGAAGACGAGCCCAGCCCAGTTAATGATGATGAAGTTAGACCAATAAGGAATTAATTTACCATATTCCGAACCCCTTCATAAACACATAGGTAGATTTTCTTCATAATTATGTATGTCACAGGAGTTTACCTGTGAGAGAGTTTAAAACTGTTTAATGAATGTTACCGGCGCAATTTATTAATGCAATTCATCACTGAAACTTTTCCAATCACAACGTGTGCGGAGTTCGTGTTTAATATATATCATACATTTATACTATCACGCCTGTATTCCCCGAAGGGTTAGGCAGAGTGTACCAATGTATGGTAACCAAAAGAGTTAGGTATACAGGCAGCTAATTAATAATCAGTTTTGATAAAGATAGTGTAATAATGTATCACGCAATATGTGCCAAAAAGTAGGTATTGTAAGCAGCTACATACCTAACCCTTTGGCGCGTAATTATTTATGTCAAAATCTGTATAAATATGCATATTTCGTTTGCTATCTGTATACTTAACTCTTTTGTTGACTGTAGGTACAACCACAGTTCACCGGTAAGTTTAGGTCCCATGTAATAAGGGATCTAGTTTTTCCGGAGTTTGAATTTGTGCCCGGTTAATGGCAATAGGTCATTAATTGGGCACCAATCCAAACTCCAAGCTGTTACTGCGAATTTCATAGAAAAAACAATAAATAACACTGGTCGACCTGGGAATAAGACCACTACACTAACGAGACAGTTTAGTTAATATAATGTATATAAAATATGTCATATTTCATACTTACCTATGTAGTTTATATGTAGTTACATGACCTTATATCCTCGAAGGATTAGATCAAAGTCAAAGTCAATTTGAATTAAACCATTCAAATAGCACTTTTGAAAAGTCAAAACTAGTTGCACGGTTCCAAAAAATGGGTCTCATGGAGAAGAACCGGCAAGAAACTCCATAGACACTAATCAATTATTAATACGCACATGTATTCGATAAGTCAGAGATGCGTGCCTTGGAATCGAACTCGAGACCTTTGACTTGGCAGTCCAATAGTCATATGTCTGACGTCTTCTGTGGTCTAGCAGTTCGAGTACCAGACTGCTGATCGTCGATCGGGTCGTGAGTTCGATTCCCACAGGACACAAATATTTGTGTGGATTAAACACGAGTATTTGTGTTTGTCTGGGTGTTTCTTATGTATTATAAGTATATATTTACAAAAAAAAAGTATTTAAGTATTATATCCATTGTCTAGTACCCATAGTACAAGCTCTGCTTAGTTTGGGACTAGATGGTGTTGTGTAAAGATGTCCCAAAAATATTATTATTATATTATTATATCACTAGGCTATCACCACACAGAATCCTGTAACCACACAGTATCTGAATGAAAATGTAATCATGACCCACCAAGTTTTCGTGGTTCCCCCACGGGAGGACCAAGTTGCTTACGAAGGGGTATTTTAATCCTCAAACCCAACGGACAAGTAAATAAGGGTGGCTTGAGTTCTTCTGTGAGTAATAATCAATGACATTTGAATTTAAGGGAGGACATTTTAGCATGATAGATTTTGTGACGACGTCTATGGTCTAGTCGTTCGCGTGACGGACTGCTGAACACGAGGTCGTGGATTCGATTCCCACAGAACACAAATATTTATATGATGAACATAAGTGCTTGTGTTTGTCTGGGTGTTTTTATGTATTATAAGTACCTATGTATTTACAACAACAAAAAAAGTATATAAGTATTATATCCATTGTCTAGTACCCACAGTACATACAAGAGTTTGGGTGCTGTGTAAAAATTGTCCAAGAATAATTATTATTTATTTTAAAAATAATTATGCTATCTGTCTTAAGGACTAGGTTTAAACAGTACTCACGTCACATCTGTACCTATTACCTGAAGGGCTAGGAAGAGGTGTACCAATGTACATCCACAATTCGGCGGTATAATAAAGATCCCATGTAATAGGGGGCGAGCCTATAATTAATAATTACCTATAATTTAACAAGATAATTTTATAATATAAAAGAAATATTACTCAAATAATTAAAACTAGAAAATTCCATAGTGTTTCAAAACAATAAAGGTTATCTGGACGTAATCGCTATTCACTTAAGACCGTCCATTGTATGTTTTTAAAATAAGTCCTGATTAATTGTATGTAAATAAATCGCAAATATGAATCATATTACCCTTCCTGCCGATCAAAGTTCACAAAAGTTCCAAACCGATCGAAACACGAAGAAAGCAATCTCGAATCTCGAACACCCCTTAAAAAGGGACAACATGATCCCCAAAGAGGGTTGTGAGGAGTTGAAAATCTGTTACGGCGAAGTAGGGGTGCGGTTACAAATAGACGTAGATAATGTTTGTTATTTAACCCTTCACGTGTCGACTAGGGGGTGCAAATTGACGTTACCAGTGAGTCTAAACGGGGATGAGGTGGCACCGAGAGCGATGAGCGGAAAAAGTAGAATTGAGTACTTATATTTTTTATTGTTAACTTGAAAATATCGAAAGTCAGTTTTGCCTAATCGTAAGCACAAACAGGGTCTAAGGCCTACTCCACACTTGTTCAGGTCAACAGCCGGGCGAATAATTTTTTATCAAAGTCCAGGCCAAAATTTGCCCGACCAAAAGATACGGTGAGCTCGTTCTGCGTAAATCGGATTGTTAATAGTTAACAAAAGTGTGGGTAGTTGTTAGTAATAAAATCATTATATGTCGAGACGCTTACCACCTTAGTCTGACCGTGACCATGGACGCAGTAAGGGGTCCGAAAGGTTAATAATAAGTGGATTAATAATAAGTATCATATACGCAATAAAATCCGTAAAGAGTTAATTTATTTCCTTTTTTTTGGGCTTATTTCCGTGCGCTCCAAATCTATTGTTCTCTAAAATTAATTATTCCGTACATTAATTGCCAGGAGCTCCAAAGATTTGTGATTTTACAAAATAATAATATTATTTTATTTTAGTTTTGGCGCGCTTGCGAACAAAATCTTGGGGCGCGCAGAAATAAGCCTTTTTTTATTAATAAAGATTGTTTTTATGCAACAATGCGTAAGAGGTGTGCATCGCTGGTAAGCAGAGTGTGGGCCAGCTCCAACAGTATCCTGAGCATGATCGCAAGTAGGCTGGATTGCGTGTACATGGGTCGCTGTAGTGCCATCTCCCATGGGATGTTACGACAGTAACATATCATGAAAATGTAATTACTAACATAGGAGTAAGTCATACTAACAATTTTTATGAGTCGTGGCACTTGAAATAAAATCATTATTATTATTATTATCAAAAAACCATATTAACCGCCTGATAGTAAGCGGCAATCACAACCTATAGACGTCAGGAACATTAGTAATATCAGTAGCGCATATCGGGACCATATGACGCTTGAACGGTGAAGGAAAACATCGTGAGGAAACCTGCATGCCTTAGAGATTTTCTTAACGACGTGTGATCGGCCAACCCGCACTAGGCCAGCGTGGTGGACTATAGCCTAATCCCTCTCATTCTGTGAGAGGAGACCCGTGCCCAGCAGTGGGACTGTATATGGGTTGATGATGAACAAAAACGTAAATTACATTTGAATTTTTAGATTAAAAAATAATAATTTTATGATGTTTAGTAAAATGTAAAACAAAATAATGTTGTTACCCCGCTGTTTATTCCTTGGTGGATGAGAGTTTGTAACACCAGCGCATCCTTTGTGGAAGCACTCGGCAAATTGAGATGAATTAATAACAAATTTTAATTATAAAGTTACAAAGTTATTAATGTTTTCTAATGTAAATTTGAAATATTTACAAAGAAACCTTTAACAGATATAATATATTTTCGCTATATTCATGATTGAGTAACATTACAAACTCATTTTTGTTGTAATGTTATATTACAAAGAAAATGAGTTTGTAATGTTAATGAGTGAGTCATAAACAAACATCACGTTATCTGTACGGCAACAGTTCACCGGTGTGTTTAGCCATTATTCGGGCACATTTTCAAACTCGAACTGTTTTACTTTGCATTTTTATCTGCTAATGTGTCAATGTCAGAAGTATACGATTTCTGAATATGATTTCCCAGGTTAAACAATGTGTTATTGTGTTTTTGTATGAAATTCTGAACAGCAGCTCAGTTTGGATTTGTGCCCGGTTAATAGCAATAGGCTCGCCCCTATTATATGGGGTCTAAGCATTACCAGCGAACTGTGGGTGTACATATGACGTGATAGCATGTTGTTTGTAAACATTACAAGCTCATTTTCTTAGTAATGTTACTCGCCCCTGAATATAATAAAAATATACAATGTCCCAGACCGAGTCGGCCAAATGAAATGGGGAGCAGTAAGTCCGTAGTAGGTGAGGCAGACGAACTGGGTGTACATTAGTACACCTCTGCTTAATCCTTCGGGGAATACAGGCGTGGTGATATGTTATGTATGTCAATGTCAATCTCTTTGTTGTAGGCAAAATATTATTTTTTCTATAATTACAACGAGTTAACCAATTTCCGCTAATCGCTTACTCGTCCACCGGTCCTTATTCGTCCCAAAACTTAGCACTGTGGTGTAAGCACCTACTTAGTTTAAAGTCGACCCTGTGGGGGACGAAATATCTCCTCGTATTAGTAACAGCCCAGTTCTCATTGTAAAAGGACTTTCGTCTTATGCCGTGTTAAATTAGTTTGTATAATGAACGGCAGAATTGGGTACACATACATACACAACACGTTGTGGCTACAAAATGCAAGGAATTATAAAAACTAAATATTAAAAAAATCCTACTTAGGCTAGGTTAAGTTGTTAGGTTTTTTTTAAATAGATACAAAAATCGATGCCAGTTTAAATAAAAACAAAGCTATCAACTGATTATTAAGCTGCTACTTTAAATTGACCACAACGTGTTGTGAGCGGTTTTTTCGCTCAATGAGCGATTTCGATCTTTCACCAATTCAACCTCCAAGCTAGTGCTGAGAACTTCATAGAAAACCCCGATACTTTGCTTGACCTAGTCGAACCTAGAACCTCTTGTGAAGCAGTCTAGCAAAATACATAGAAAAATAATACTTATATTGATAGAAATGAAAAATTATAAATATTTAAAGTGTAAAAACTATGTTACATTATTGGTTAAGGCCCTAGATCCCACATAAGGATTCCCTCTGGTGTGGATAAGCTCTGTGTTCCGTTTACAAAATAAGCTTATTATGTAGATCTAGATAATATATTATAACATAATACGCCACAACATAATATACATTTAAACAGTGATTTCTGACAATTACTCAAATATTAGACATTGGAGGAGCTCCTAGCTAAGTAATAACTAAGCTGATCAACCGATCTGCAAGGTTAAGCTGCGCTAGTCGCGGTCAGTCTGTGGATGGGTGACCATTCTTAATACATAGAGACACCTCCGTGCCGCGGAGAGCTCGTAAAGCCGTCGGTCCCGGTTATCATAAGAACACCTATGACAATCGTTAGTGGTAGAAGGCCAAAAAGCCTGACAACTAGTCTATCCTCAGGGTATCAGTATTACCCAAAAATTGGGTTGCGGGGGTCTGATGGCAGTCGCTTCGTGTAAAATACTGATATTCAGCCGCATCTGGTTAGACTGGAAGCCGACGCCAATACAGTTGGGAAAAAGGCTCGAAGAAAGAAAAAAAAAGTATTAGACATTGACAAAAAACTTGCGTTTTACAAAATTTATTTTGTAAAGGTTCCAAAACGTCGGGCTAATTACAATCGGATAAAACGCGATAAAATCGGTAAAAAGTAGTTTCAATTAATAAGTAAAATATATTTTAACAAAATACTAGACGCATTCGTAAATCTTCGTGTATTAGTAACGAAGCGAGGAGCGGCCGAGCCCCCCGAAACCGAGCCACATCACTAATGAGACAGGCACTCCGGGAGTGCCTTCATGATTGAGATATACAGCTCACGTAAACTGAATTAGGATCGCATGGATTGTATAAAATGCTGAACTTAAAATACGGCTAGTATTTAACTGCAAATCAAAAAATGTCGTTTTGTATAACAAAATAATTCCCAATCCTAAGCAAAAATACTTATTGCACAGCAAAAATACTTATTGCACAGCAAAAATACTTATTGCACAGCAAAAATTGTCACCTCAAAGTATTGTTATTATATACACTTTCTTGGTCTTCAGATTCGGTATCATTCAGATTTGGTTCTGGTCCTGTTCAGTTGTGTGGTCACTGTTCTAACCTAACCTAACCGATATCTGTATTTTGCTGCTCAATCAGTAATTTTGTCGCTCAATCAGTATTTTTGATGCGCGGTTTATTATATTCCTTAAAATACTTTAAACTTTAAACCTTGATTTAAAGGTTCTTTTTTCTTTATATGTACTAATAATGGATTTGCGGTGGCTAACTAATAACTACAACTTACTAACTAATAAAGCAGTGATAACCTACTGATACTGCTATTGGACTGCCAAGTCAAACGTCTCGAGTTCTTATCCAAGGCACGCACCTCTGACTTTTCTACCCATATACTTTCCCACTGTTGGGCATGGGTCTCCTCTCATATAAGAGGGATTAGGCTATAGGTATAATCCACCACGCTAGCCTAATGCGGGTTGGCAGACTCCACACGTCGTAGAGAAAATCTCTTAGACATGCATGTTTCCTCACGATGTTTTCATTCAGCATTTAAGCGAGTAGGTATGCATATGATTTCGAAAGTTAGAGGTGCGTGTCTTGGATTTGAACTGAGACCTTTGACTTGGCTGTCCAATGGTCATACCACTAGGTTATCACTGCTAGGTACATGAATTAATGAAATGAAAACATGAATAATAATGGAAAATAAAATATACACAATACAGTAAATAATTATGTTACATATAAAATTAACTTACATACACGTATGCGCCGCGGTGCCCATAAAAATAAATCATAAAACGCGCAAAACTTTGAAAATCACTGGCTCAGACAGTCTCAAAACTTTGGCAACACTTTCGCGTTCAAAATGGCACGAAGTTACAAGCGCTCAAAGTTCAAGACTATTTTATTATTAACTAGCTGAACTGCAATATAAAACTTTTAAGCGGCATTTGCATTTTAATTACATTTTTTTTTCTTCCTTGTGAAAATTGACTGAGGTGGCAAAGAAGCATATTTTATGGCCCACCTGATGGTAAGCGGTTACCGTAGCCTAATAGACGCTTGCAACACCAGGGGTATCACTTGCGCGTTACCGACCCAGTAAAACGTAAGAGGAATATGTAAAGGGTGTCTCAGTAAGAGTGCACTTTTTCATTTTAAAATAAAAATAAGTATTTTATGACAGAGTTGTGATATTTTTATTGTATTGTAAAGAAGACATGTTCCGATTAAGTATGGAATGAAATATCCGGCAAATGACCCCCACGGCTCCGATGACAGGCCATTACTCTTTTCATGAAATTTTCCATGACTTTTGCACAGAGATGTGGCTGTACCTATCTCACCGATGACGCGTTGGGTTTCCGATTTGAGCTCAGGAATTGTTTCGAGATTTCACAAAATCCCACAGAAAAAAATCTCACGGCGTTAAATCGCACGACCTTGGTGGTCAGTTGACAAGAAGTAAGGTTATTGGACCTTACTTTTTTGAAAATGAGGCCAAAATTGCAGTGACTGTGAACGGCATTCGTGACAGGAATGTGATAACGGACAGCCACATCTCTGTGCAAAAGTCATGGAAAATTTCATGAAAAAAGTAATGGCCTGTCATCGGAGTCATTTGCCGGATATTTTATTCCATACTTAATCGGAACATGTCTTCTTTACAATCATCATCATCAACCCATATACTGTCCCACTGCAGGGCACGGGTCTCCTCTCATATTGAGAGGGATTAGGCTATAGTCCACCACGCTGGCCTAGTGCGGATTGGCAAACTTCACAAACCGTCGAGAAAAATCTCTAAGGTATGCAGGTTTCCTCACGATGTTTTCCTTCACCGTTTAAGCGAGTGATAATTAATTATTAATACGCACATGAATTCGAAAAGTTAGAGCTGTGTGCCTTGGGTTCGAACTCGAGACCTTTGACTTGGCAGTCCAATGGTCATACCACTAGGCTATCACTGCTTCTTTACAATACAATAAAAATATCTCAATTCTGTCATAAAATACTTGTTTTTATTTTAAAATGAAAAAGTGCACTCTTACTGAGACGCCCTTTAGTTGGGTGGCAGTAAAAAGCCCAAAGTTCCCCCCACTGCCAACATAACGTTTCCTCGCGGAGCACTGCTTTGAACACAGCTTTAAGCTGTGTTATTTCACTTCGATTTTCTGCAAGGCGAAGGTACTTCCTCAGTCGGCTCCAATTTGAGTGGAATTACTCCCACTATACACTATCTTTCTTAAGTCAATCATTATGAATAATGTTTACAGAATATTGTTTGTTGTTCATGCTACATCATATTTTATATTACAATCATTTCTTTTTTCTAACCACTAAATGATAGAATAAAATGCTTGAGGCGAAAGTTCTAATGTTATGCAGGCATTCGATGATAGAGCAATTAATTAAATCAAGTCGACCTGTGGTCTTGGACTGTAACAAAATTGTAGTTTACTTTTTAAAAAACGGCATGACATAATAATATATTAAAAAAAAATGATGCTCTTTTTTATTAATCTTTATTTAAGTATCCTCTCTGAAATCAGATATACTTAACTTCTTCTAGATATAGTTGGGAACCCTAGATGGTATAGACAATCTAACACGCAATATAGGTAAGTATTGTACCCAGTTATGCTAGTAGTTAGGTTCATTCTATGATATTGCGTGTTGGTCTAACAAAATAGGAATTCCTCTCTACGTCCGTGTAATATCGAGTAGTGAACGACTCTCAAACTGTTTTTATTGTTACTCGAAACAATATAACTACAGCATTCTTCTCTCGTATATCTTCTTCTCTTTTCTTTGTAGCAATTGAGTTGATGGGAAATATTTTGTAAGTATGCAAGAGATAGAACGGAGTTATTACTGAGAGTGGAGTCAACATAAATGTATGGAACGGGTGTTTTTTCCATATAACTAACAAGCTTCACTATGGAAGCACACCTTTTAATATTTTTTTCGGCAAGTAATAAATAATGGGGTATACAAATCCTGGAAATCGCTCTGTTTGTAAAAACAAACCCACATTTATTTCAAAATGTATCTGCCATTAAAAAAAATCCAGTACACGTTGCTGATTATGTGGATCGATTGTCTAGTAAAATGTAAAACGTCTTTAATCCAAGAGCTTCTTTGGTGTTGCTCCCAAAATTCACAATAACATAAATATAAATCAAATGTAAATAAGTAATGTAAGTTTATTTTTATTTAATTATCAATTTTCATTTTGTTTTTGAATTAATATTAAAATACCATAAATCATTAAATGACTACTAAAAAAAATGTAAATACCTATGTTTAAGAAATAAATTATTCTTAAACTTTCATAAATTAATACAGATGTTATAAACTCATATTATAATATCTTTAATGTACTATGGAGTTAGCTAGATACTAAACCAAAAAAAGTTTCGTTTCACTAAGAGTTCCCTTAGGCAAGGAATAATGCAAATAACAAAACAAACTCCACCAATTGCAAATGTCAATATTCCAATCTACATGTATCCTGGTACACATCGTTATGCCATGCATTAATGCCTTTGATATGAACTGTATATAACCATGGTGTTATTATGAAACCCCAAAGATAGCTATTGCTCTATAATTTATGGAATATGCGCCGCAACTCTGTAGAGTAACATACAATGACACGAAAAGTCACGATTATTTAAATACTTAAGAACGCATAGTAGTAAATAAACCAAATGGCTACTTTTTTTAACCTATCTGATCCAGTTACTAGGCAAAATTCTCTCTTTCACTTAACCCATTGTACAGTAGTCTAGGCCAGTCTCTTTAATATGAGTCTAGGTTTTATCGCCAGAATTTAAAACTTCCTCAGAAGGTAAACGAATATGTGATTTCTCTGGGCTTTAAAAAAAATGATTGACTGTTATTTTCTTATATATATTTATTTTATCTTATATATATATTTATTGATGTTATAATTACAGTTCCTTTATAATATCTATAATTTGCAGAAATAAATACCTTGTACACTTTACTACAATGACATACCCATTTTGCGACTCCAACGACAAACTGCGAACTGAAAAATAATTATTTTCCATTGTGACTTTCCTCGTAAATAAAGTTTCGTAGGGCTATTTGAGGTGGCTACTCCAGTACGATAGTACATAATAACTCAATGCATAATACATGCGATATAGCTCTCAATGCTAATCTAACCGGTCTTTGAAGTGGAATTAACATTGACAGATCGGTATTTCGAGTGCAATGCGTATACAACATATCAGTAGGTTTGTTATACACACTGTTAGTATCAAGGAGAATGTCACCCAAATCCAGTTAGTGTTACCAAGATCTGAGATTGAGGTTTAATAGTTCGATTCCCACAGGACACAAATATTTATGTAATGAGCAGAATTCTTTATGTTTGTCGGGGTTTCCTAATGTATAAGTATGTATTTATTTACAAATAAATAAGATTTATAAGTATTATCCATTGTCTAGTACCCATACTAGGCTATCACTGCATTTCAAAACTCATTTGCTCCAAATATTGCATCAATGACACAATCTTAGACAGATTCCCAAAGCGTACACTAAATAACATAGAGAAAGCATATCAAACAACTTTATAACCGCTTTTTGGCCGTAGTGGAACCATCCACTACGGCCAAAAAGCTTCGCATTCGCATACCAATGCGAGGCACGCAAGGGTCACGCTGTGCTGATTATCATCATCCATCAATAGACCGAACTTGGCACTCACAACTTAACATTGAAGATCGGTTGATCAGAATAATTATTACATAACCACAAACAACTTTTTATCTTATCCTCTATATGTACCACAATTATTACAACATGCCACGCAAAGTTGCTAACAATGTAATGTCACGTCATTCGCAATTACCAGGAAAACATGAAGCAGAAAGTATTAATGACCCTTTTTTTAATGTCACACATGACACTCCCAAACAGGTCAGCGAATCTCAGAGGAATACCAACACAATTACATTAATGAAGAATAAAACTGTTGTGAACAATTTCTATTTTCATTGTCATCATACCGTTACGACTGTATTCCCCGTAGGGTTACGCAGAGGTGTAATAAAATACACCGTAACAGGCTGTGGTCCAGCGCTTGCTGGACCCCTTCAAAGAACGAGACTTTTCTTCGCTACCTTTTTTTTTATCGCCTACAGTGGCGTCTGCCACTGATAAAAAAAAAGGTAAGTGGCCCACCTGATGGTAAGTGGTCACCACCGCCCATGGACATCAGCAACGTCGGGGACAGAGCTGTGCCGCCGCCTAGAAGCGAGCCGCCTACTAGGACAACACCCCTCCCCTAGAAAAACGGATATTGCCATGCCACACTTAAAAAATATATATTTAATATTAAGATTTCAAGAGTTGCCAGTCTGTAACCGTAAAGTTTAGACATAACTTTATGTTTATGTTGTTCTAAACAATATTATAATACTGTAATTGAAAAAAATCGTTCTGATAATACTTCCCGAAATTTTCCTCGCAAAAAATGTCCGCTCTCAAAGATCAACAGGGTCTCATAACTCGTTCGCCGAGGTGAAATATACTTGCCATAACAAAGCCTATTTCGTTTAAAAGAAGGGTGGGTTGTGGTACATTTTATTTATAGGTTTCCCCCTCGTTTTCCTCCACTGCGTAACAGAAGTACGCTGTACTAATTGTATAACGTTGCTTCAAAGGCACGTGGCAGTTTGTAAATTAAACTTAGTAGGTACGGCTTTTGCTATGTAGTAGGTCCTGTTCATGCTATAGAGTTCGTGTGATTTTTTTTATACCATTAAGGTGGCACACAATCATACGGCCCACCTGATGGTAAGCGATTACCATAGGTAGTACCAGGGGTATCTGCTGGCAGTATAAGGGTCAAAATGCCCCCACTGCGAACACAACGTTTCCTCTCGGAGCACTGACAACTGTGCTCATCGTAAGGAACACAACACAGCGCAAAGCAGTGTTATTCCATCTTTTTGTATATTTTTGGCATTTTTCATGCTAAGATTTTAAAGTTATTTAGAAAAGGAAAAATTCGACCGCGGGCAGGATTCGAACCTACGTCTTCTGGTTAGGTACACCAGACGCTATGACCACTAAGCCACCGCGATACCTACCCGTCATGTCGAATTTTTCCTTCACATACTGAATTTACGTCTTTATGGTGACGTCAGTAACACCTATTGAAATGCAAGTTTTTTGCTTTTCAACCGACACAACTTACTTTACAGTTAGTTCAATGTCGAACGATGCCACCTTACCTTCTAACTATCTTTTTGTATATTTTTGGCATTTTCCATGCTAAGATTTTAAAGTTATTTAGAAAAGGAAAAATTCGACCGCGGGCAGGATTCGAACCTGCGTCTTGTTATTTGTTGTTGTTTTGAAGTGTTATTCCACTTAAATTTTCTGCAAGGCGGAAGTATTTCCTCTGTCGGGCAGCTCCAATTTGAGTGAAATTACTCCCACTACCTCTCTTATATAGTGGTACCACTGCATTGCAAAATATTTTGCCGGTAAGCAATAATATGCAATTACCTACTAAAGTAAAATGACTGGGCATAATTATGATTGAGATTTAACTCAAGTTGACAACGTGCTAGTGATACTATTTCTGTTGCTAGCATCTTTAGGCTGCGCCTGCTGCTTACCATCAAACGAATTCTTCTTTACTTATTCCAATAATAAAAAAAGTAATCAAGAAAACCAAGCAGTAGTGTGCTAACATTACTGAGTTCTGAATGAAGCAAAAAATTAAATGAAAAAGACAATTGACGTCTCAAGATTTTATAATCTTGAGACGTCAATTGTCTTTTAACCCACAAAAGTGATATCCTTGTACATAGTTGCTAGCGTCAAGGTATGGTTACCGCTTACCATCAGGCGAGTCGTACTTTCTTTTTGTGATTTTAGTAGTACTTATAGATACAAACTTGGTAAATATATATACATACTAGCCTTCTCCCAACTAAAGACCCTTTAGCCTCAAAAGTGGTCATCAGAAGTGGCCACTTTACCCAAGAGTTTCGCGAGCGACGGTCAAATATTTTGTATGGAAATCTTCTGTCATTCTTGGATCCCTTGGAGTTATCATCTAAGGAACTAGTTTTGCCTTATAAAATATAAGACAGATTCTATATCAATTATAGTTCGCGACTGTTTAGGTTAGGCTTCCAAAAAGTCGAGCAGTCTCCTTCTAGGCTCAACCACAAGATCCAACTCACGTTCTCCAAAAGAGCAATCAGGATTAATAGTTTCTAGAAGCTCCCATTACAATCCAGTGTCTTATTCGCGGTACTGAGAAAGTAATTCTATTAATTATGTAGCGACTCACAATGAAGGCGTTACCATAGGTTTTCATTTTTTTATTGCCTACAGTGGCAGACGAGCTATTATCAGATGGATCACTTATCCATCTGATAGTAAGTGGTAACCGCTGCCCATGGACATCAGCAACGTCGGGGACAGAGCTGAGCCGCCGCCTACTGTGTGTGGTAGAGAGCTGTTTTTAGGCCTGGTTTGAAAAAGGAAATGTCATAACGCACGGGAAACACCGCAGCAGGTAGTTCATTCCAGAGCCTGATGGTGCGTTGTAGGAATGATCATTTTCGAAACGTGTGGAGTAGATAGCTAGAGACAGAGGGATAGATATTTTTTATTTACTTAAAGTAGGTAATAAAAATCTAAATACTGTTGCATTTTTACTAGTCGATATATAAAAATGTCACTATGTTGTGTACCATATACCATCAGTATTCTCCGAAGGTTTAGGCAGAGGTGTTAGGTACACCTCTGCCTAAACCTTCGGTTGTATCTTCTACACCACAGTTTGCTGATATCTTTAAGTCCCATGTCATGGGGGCAAGCCCATTTAATGTCAATTCTATGCAACGTTGTCTGTTTCTAGAAATAATTATCATTATCATTTATTTCATCATCTTTAACCCATTTACTGTCCCACTGCTGGGCACGGGCTCCTCTCAGAAACTGCTTATAGCTAATCCTGGATCTGTATGTAGATCACAAATTCATAGCATTCTTTCACAAACTAAACTACTTACAACGTTTCCGTCAAACACTCCGTAAACATAAATACAAAAAGATTAATCTTTATTATTCTTACTAATATTACAAATGCGAAGGTAACTTTATCTGTCTGTTACGCTTTCATGCCTAAAGCACTGAACAGAATTTGATGAAATTTGGTCAAAGTCAAAGTCAAATGTTTTACTTCAATTAGACCAATAAAATAGCACTTTTGAAAAGTCAAAACTAGTTGCACGGTTCCAAGAAGTGGGTCTTATGGAGAAGAACCGGCAAGAAACTCCATAGACACTCTTTTTAAAAAAACATGATTACAATGATATTCTTAGTTTACAATTTTTGTTATGAATAGTTACTGAGAACCATGCAGTTTGATGTGTACCTACTAATAAATTAGTCCAGTATAACACATAGAAAGAATAAATAAAAAAAGATTGCCATTGACAGTAAGAGCTGACCAGCCCCAACAGACGGCACCCGTTCACGAGTATGACGTGTGTATCGACTGAGCCATGTTGTGGTACAGAGATACATAAGACCTTGAAGAAGGAAATAGGCTTTCTTTGTCTTAAAAATACCATTGTGATGCGGGCAACAGCTATTTCTACATAAAAGCTTGAAAAGAGCATTATCGTAAAAATCGTACTATTTACGTACAATTTCCCAATCTTCAATCGAATCGAGATTGCAATCTTGACGTTAATTTGTTTCGAGATTATCTCGTAGTAGGGGCTACAGGACACGAAATACCGTTGCCAAAAACGCTAGTAGTGTTGCCGAGATGAAATGTTTATTTCCAGTGTACGGTCAGCATAGCCAACTGAGTTTATTAGTCTGTGAAAATTCTGCTACGGACTGCACATAAATCAACGTTTTATGCCAGTCTTGTCTAGAACTAGACTAGGAGGGGCTGATTGGATTGCTTCATAGTCTTGTATACAGAATTATATAGAAAACAAAAGTACATGTAGTAGTTATCTTCACGGTAGAAGATGGAGCATAATAACTATAAACAAAACTAACAACTTATGTTCTACAAGTTGGGGAAAACAGCGAAACCCACACCACGCATCAGATTCGGATCAATTTGGTAGTCAGCAGTCATCCTTGTAACTATTGAGCCGAAAGTGCAATTGACATGTTTAAAAAATGTTCGAAATATAATTCCTATCTACCCTCAGTTTCTTGAATGTCAAATGGAACAAACGCGAACAAGTTAGCAATTCTGACGTATAAGACTGGACTGAAATTATATTTTTTCACATTTATATATTGGAAACTAGCTGGTGCCTACGGTTTGACCTGTATCCCAAAGTTTTTGGAACGAAGTTCCTTATCGCGCGTTGTGAAAGGGGGCTAGACGGAAAAAAATCTTACGAAAAGTTGTCACGACACTTTTTTCGAAATTCAAATATTGTTGACAAGCATTCAAATATTATTGAGTGAATGACAATATTTGAATTTCGCGTGTTGTGAATTGTTGATTGTATACAGGTTTTTTTATTTTTAATTATTAAATTTTAATGAAAGGAACTTCGTTCCATCCTTGTGTCCCTTGACACCTCTCAAGTTTTTTTTTACGACGAGGTTATGTCTTTCTCCAAGGTCTATTATAACTCTGTACCAAAATGCGTGAAAGCAAAATAACAGAAGCAGTGATAGCCTAGTGACAGTCCATTGGACTGCCATGTCGAAGGTTGACTTTTCGAAATCATGTGCATATTAATAATTAATTATCACTCGCTTAAACGGTCAAGGAAAACATCGTAGAAACCTGCATGTCTTAGAGATTATCTCGACGGCATGTGAAGTCTGCCAAACCCGCACTAGGCCAGCGTGGTGGACTAAAGCCTAAACCCTCTCATTCTGTGAGAGGCGACCTGTACCGAGCAGTGGAACTGTATATGGGTTGATGATGATGGAAATAACAGACAAACAGATAAAGTAACTTTCTCATTTATAATATTAAGTAGGGATTGTAACAATGCAACATTCTGCTATATTTTACTCTGGGAAAACCTGGTTTCAATAGCAGTTCTGAAAGTCCGTAAATTATTCAACGTAAAACGGGTAACAATATATGTATACGGGCTTTACCGGCGCTCCACAAGTTTCTAGAAGCAGCGTGCTTCGTTGAAATAATTATGTCAATTATGGAAATTATTTTTATAGTATTTGCATCACCCCATCATGGTTGTCTGGCGTAAAATACCGTATGGCATTAAGACCACCTTTGTACCCACTGTGCATAAAGTATTTTAAATAAATTAGTACGAGGTTTTATTCAATCTACAAAGGTCATAAGTGTAACAAACAATGAGTCATTTTTGTTCTTCAAAGATGAGTCAACAACCCATAGGTAGACCGTCTAGACAAACAGAATATGTCTGCCGAAAAGAGCAGCCAAAGTTTCTTTAATTCATCGATAAATTACTCAGTACAATAGAGGAATTCTAAAATAATCAGAAGAAAGTTTTTAAAATTTTCATTTGAATTTCTTTTAGCTTTTACTTATCTAAAAGAAAGACCGTTATGATACGAACCATGATCTATAATGAATTTATATAAGGAACGTGGATTAGCGATTCGGGATTCCAAATTCAAATATGTACTCAAAAGTTCGTTGACCCAGCCCGATCCATGAATAAATTAGTCAAACAAAAAGAAACACAAAACAACAAAAATAATGTCTCAATACTGATGATAATGTTCTCATTGTACCCAACCCTACCTTGAACGTAAAACATTGTGATTGCTAAAAATAGTTTTACCCACCTCCAGAAATTAGCAAATGAAATGGACATATCGTGATAAAACCTCATTATTTATACGAAATGGTCGGAGACAGCCATTCGTTTACATAAATATTGCAAAAGTAAATGTTAACAGTTTGTAATGATTTAAAATAAACAAAGAAGAACAAGATTAACAAAATTGCTTCATATACGAATAATTTATGTTTCAATAAAACACAGCATTTTATTAGTTTATCATGAAAACCGTCAACTTTCAGGACATCAAAGTCCTTACTATCGATTTGCACACATAAATAAACGCAGACAGTGAAAAAAGAGTAATAAAAACACAAAGAGGTTTTACTTACAGACAAGGTTGAATACTCGAATATTGGTGCGTAGAAAAATCCAAATATCGAATGCACACCACACGCACAAAACGCTTCAAAATGACACTAGCACACAATGAATAAAAGCGCGGGATTATTGGCGGAGATCCCGACGCGTCTATACCGAGCAAGGGTGCGAGACCGACTACTCCCCTTGTTTTCGGACCTACCCGGAGCGCGTTTAGCTAAACTCGATTATAATCAGTATCTTTTTATTAAAATATGTTTTTTATTGGCAATTATGAATTGGAATGAACAAGAACCTTTTTGCGAAACGATTACGAGCGAATCAGATACAACGTCACGAACATCGAATAATGTACAGATGCCAGCAGGTCAAGCTATCCAAAACTGTCAAATATTCCCAATTGAATATGAATCTTATAGTTTTGAATTAAAGTTGAAAATCAATCAAAGAAATCTGACAGATTGTGGTAGCTTGACTTGCTGGCTTCTGTACTACCTACTACTTTTTACATATTGGTTAAAAAGACGCTCTGTCTAGTGTCATACGTCAGCCTGACAAAAAAAGAAAACAAATCAAATTGGGATCATAGTTTTTGTATGAAAGTGTCCCCAGTGCCCGCTGTGTAACCTTTTTAAACCCTTTTTTTTTCAAAATGGCGGCTATATTTGCAAAGATATTAAATACATACATCGTTCTTAAATTACTAACAAAGGTTGCACAGAGATAATAATAAAAATACGATATGCCCTGTCCATTTTGGTTTCTAGAGGAAACGGATCAACCCATTTTTACAACAAACGCCATTTTTAAATGTCCTGTGCAAATAGGCAGCATGGAGCAAGTCCTCATTTGCGTTACTATTACATAATTATGTGTTTTTATTTACTATTTTTAATGTAAATATATACAAAGGAGGTCTTAATGCCATTAGACTTTTCTGGCACAAACAAGATGCAAGAAGACTGTTACTTAGTACCCAAACAGCTTTAAATATATACACATAATAGTCTAGTGGTCGTAAGCGTGACTGCTATGCTAGAGGTCCTGGGTTCGATTCAGAGGTCAAGCAGTATTATTGGATTGGCCTCCGAACTGCTCTAGAGAATTTCATTGAAACAGTCCATTGAAACGGGTACAAATCCAAATTTGTAATGGCAATAGGCTCGCCCCAATGCTGCAATGGACCTAAATATACGGGTGGATTGTGGGTGTAGGTACAATGGTACTCCTCTGCTAACCCTTCGGGGAATATGGCTTGATGGTATATTATGTTATCTTTGATACTGTCTATAATGTACTGAAGTCGAACTGCCTCATTAGCTAAGTGGTTTTAAACGCGCCTGCTAAAGGTCCTGGGTTCGATTCCCACGTCCAGCAAAGTATTATTGGGGTTTTCTATGAATTTCTCAGTAGCACCTCGGAGTGTGTTTTGTAAATGTAGTAGCCTCATCCCCTAACGATAGGACTGCCAAGTCAAATGTCTCGAGTTTGAATCCAAGGCACACACCTAGGCCAGCGTGGTGACGGTACGCATGTCAACAGCTAGTTTTTATATTAATATATATCAATAATCCAATATTTTCATATTTATTAAAAAGTATTTTTAACGAATCCTGTTGTTAACACCTGCCAGCTCTTTTCTCTACGTTACATAATTAACCACACACACACAGCATCAAATAAAAGGCATCAAGAAATAGTACCTAATTACGAATAAATAAAACATTAAAACCTTCAAACCTTATGAGTAGGTGAGAAGGTTACCAGATGGTAGCGTCATACCGCCACAACGTAGGTACAGTCAGCAACGAAAGTCGCTGAACATAACAAAATTTTGAAAACATCACAGCTCCAATACTTGTCCAGAGGTTTTTTCTATTAAGGTAACCTGAATATTGAATGGTCATCTATGCAATTATTTCGCATAACCTTCACAGGTCAGTAACTTCACACTTATTAAAAATCATATTGAAAATTGCAACATGTTCAGCGACTTTCGTTGCTGACTGTATGTCTTCATTACATTTATAAATTATCAACGTGGCTTCTGACCGTAGAACAATCGTGAGAATTAATCGATGAACTTGAACAACTGCGGTAAATCAATAAGTAGATAGGTTGGGCAGAGGTGTACTAATGTACACCCACAGTTCACTGGTATGTAGAGGGTAATAGGTACGGCTTACGTACGAATACCTAATTCATAAATGATTACGCAAATCAGCTGCAATTATTTTCTGTCGCAGTAATTTGACTCAGTGTGCATTTTAACTAAGTAACGAAAATAATTCTGTATGTAAAAATCACTCTTTCTTCAAATTAGTGAAATACTACAAGAAGAGTTTTCTCAAGCACACTCACAAAATAACCTAACCTAACAAGTAGCTAGGTAACTACAATCTTATGTACAGTTCATGACACTGTACAGGGGGCGAGCCTTATCCTAACTCAGCAGCAATGATATGATAATTGTATGACCATTGGACTACCAGGTCAAGAAAGTCTTGAAAGAGGAATACTTGGGTTGGCAGTATAAGGGTCAAAGTCCCCCCACTGCCAATACCGTTTCCTCGTGGATCACTGGCAACCTTGCTCACCGTAAGAAACACAACACAGCTGCAAAGCCGTGTTATTTTACTTAGATTTTCTGCAAGGCGGAGGTACTTCCCCAGTCGGGCAGCTCCAATTTGAGTGGAATTACTCCCACTATGCCCTTCCTCTCTTAAAACAACAACATTTTAAAGTTATTTAGTAAATATACAAAAAGATATAAATTACATCTTGAATGCAGCGTAAAACAATTTGCACTCCAAACAGCTTAGTCAGCAGCAAATCTTCAAGACGTAGCTGTAGAAAGGCGGCCGAATTATGTATGACGTCATTTGCAGCCTGGAAGCCTTAAAGGACATAACACTAACTTAGGTTTAGACTACGCTTTAGTGCAATTCTAGACTTTACTGTAACAGTGGTGCAAATTGTCTGTATTGCTGGTTGGTTTTGCACTAAATGGTTTAACCATTTGACCACCACGTCAATAACGAAAATCCGTGTTCTCGACGCCAAGCGACAAATTCTAGTATCTAATAATAGGTAAAATAAACAACAAATTTTTGTATAGGTATGTATTTTGAACAAATGAGAGGAGACCCGTGCCCAGCAGTGGGACAGTATATGGGTTGATGATGATGTATTTTGAACTAATAAAAATTGGTATTTTTGACGTGCCATGCCGCCGTTGGCGACGTGAGCAAGTTTTCTTTTTGACGTCTATACACCGTGGCGGTCAAAAAGTTAATTCTGCTGTTTTAAGATTTGAACGGTTGTACAAGTGGGAATTACGTTGTGGTTGTAATCAGTGATAGCCTAGTGATAAGACTATCTAATGTCTAATCCAATCCAAACCTCTGACTTGTCAAAATCATGTGCGTATTAATAAATTAATTATCACTCACTTAAACGGTGAATGAAAATATCGTGAGGAAACCTGCATGCCTAAGAGATTTTCTCGACGGCGTGTGAAGTCTGCCAACCCGTACTAGGCCAGGGTGGACTAATAGCCTAATCCCTCTCATTTTGTGAGAGGAGATCCAGGCCCAGCAGTGGGACAGTGTCTGGGTTGATGATGAATATTGTTTTACATTTACCATTAATAAAATATTTTAAAATAAAAATAATGTGTAAGAATATACGTGTTACAAAATACCCCGTAAAAAAATTAATTAATTATCAAAGCCAAAAATTTTGTCAGCTGTCATGTCAGGGAAACCAGATTATTTAACAGAAAGGCCTACGTACCTATTTTACCTAATAATTTTCTACTTTAATAGTTTTTCTATTTTTCATTCATAAATGTTGTTTTCCTTTTTTTGGGGTATGTTATACAGCGTTACTACGGTTCTTAAATATTGTGAATGGACTTGTTATAAGGCCCCATTAAACCTCCTTTCGGCTTTATGGGTAGTTTTGTAACACTGTGTATAAAGGGAATAATAATAATTATTCTATCTATATAACTCACTAGTTACCGAATTGGTGATGGTAGTTATAAAATTGCCTCGATAACTTAGCGATCGGAAATGCGACTGCTACGTCAGAGGCTCTAAGTTCTAAGTAGGTTCTAAGTAAGTCCTGTCATGTTCGTGGCGAATTTCACGAATCCCATGGCCATGACAATAGGGCAAGTGAAGGCAAGAACAGTTTTTTGTATGAGTCCGACACACTCTGCCGCCTCCCCAGGAGGCGGATACTATGAGGATTTTCCGTAGTATAAAAAAAAAGGTAGGTTCCCCGGTCGAGCATTGTTATTGAGTTAAACAATATCAGCTTGGAGTTTAAATTTGTGCCCCGTTAATGGGTTCGCCCCCTAATAAATGGGATTTCAACATACCGGCGAACTGTGATCTCTCTGATTAATACATCCCTACCTAACCTATTATATCTTATAAAATTCAGCAGTTTTAACATTCATCATCAATCCATATACTGTCCTACTGCTGGGCACTGGTCTCCTCTCATATTGAGAGAGATTAGGCTATAGTCCACCACGCTGGCCTAGTGCGGGTTGGCAGACTTCACAAACCGTCCAGAAAAACCTCTAAGGTATGCAGTACATTACAAAATTAATAACAACATCGTGAAACATCAGTGCAATCTACTAAACTGTAGTTAAAAATCCCAACTGCATTTATAATCATGCCAGCTTTGCAAAGCAAACCTTATTTACTGAGCACTGCAAAGCTAGGCTTAACTGCAGTTTATATCATAACCATAAAGCGACGGTTAAGAGACTTCGGCTTAAAGTCGTTAGTTAACATAACCGTGGCCAGTTAGAGTGGATCAAAGGGGCTGCAGCGAGTTGCTCCGTCCTCATTTGACTTTTAACTTTATGAGAACACTCAAAAGCGGTCCTAGAAAAAACACTGATTATAAAAAAACTAAATTTTTTTCATTATTGTAGCATTTTCTCGAGCATAGGTAGCTAAAGTACCCAGATGTTTAATGGCAACTGTGTAGGAGATTGGTATGAAACATTCAGTATTCAAATATCACAAATTTTATTTAATATTCATTAAAATACGTTTCACATCTTTCATATACACCTTAAACCGTATCTACGTTCTTTTCTTATCTTTCGCGCCTGTCGTCTGTTTTTTATACCACTAAGGTGGCAAACAAGCATACAGTTCTATTCTATTTGTTATTATTCTAATTTCTTTTCTAATTTTAATGCAGTAGGTATGTTTCTCTTTTGACTTTGTTTGTACAGACCAATAACTTGTTTGTGTGGTTCTTAACTGTTAAGGCAAGTTGGTTATAATCAATAAATAAAAAATAGAAATAAAAAAAAGTCCACCTGATGGTAAGTGGTTACCGTAGCCTATAGAGGCTTGCAAGACCAGGGGTATTACTTGCGCGTTGCCGACCCTGTAAAACTAAAGAGGAACAGTTGAGTTGGCAGTATAAGGATCAAACTTCCCCTAGCTGGCAGCTAGGGGAAGTTTCCTCGCGGAGCACTGGCAACGTTGCTCTCCGTTATATCTTCGCCATGGTTGGCTAAAAATCTAAATAACACTTTGCACAGTATACCGATATATTGATAAAGTAATATTTTATTGCTACCTATTTCTATTTCCTCCAATAGTCTCCAAATTTATTTAAATATAAATTATACCTCCGTAATTGCGGTACACAAAGCCACCCTTTTCCTGTGACAAACGTTTGTGAAGATCAAGATTATATCCTACCCTCGCATTCCTCAAATTTTGTTATCCGGAAGATGGTCTGGGATGCATCCCTACTCCCCAGTATTTTGGGGAATTTTACTGCGCTTTAAAACCTGTCACACACGTAACTATAATATTAGATATCACAAACTAGTATCTAAAAATATATTTTCTATAGTATTTTAGGTAGATCACATACAAAGCTATAATGGCTAGGCTGAATCGATTTCATATATTTCTTTATACGAATATATATCCAATGGACAATGAGATACTTTGAGACTGTGAGAAATATATTATTGGGGTTTAAACCATCGTAGCCAATAATAATTATGATGAATAAAATTATATTTAATAATAATTATGTTTACCTTTATTAATCAGACTTTATTTTTTTATTTTCAAGAGTTTTAATAGGTATATAATAAAATAATAATAATAAATATTCTTGGACAATTTTACACAGCACCATCTAGTCCCAAACTAAGCAGAGCTTGTACTATGGGTACTAGACAATGGATATAATACTTATATACTTTTTTTTTGTAAATACATACTTATGTTCATCACATAAATATTTGTGTTCTGTGGGAATCCAACCCACGACCTCGTGATCAGCAGTCCGTTACGCGAACCACTAGACCACAGAGGTCGTCGGGTATGGGGACAAGACGTGTGTATGATGTATTTTTAAATAAAGTAAATAATAATTATGAGGTACTAACGTGATTAAATCTTGGTGCCATTTGATCAGTAGAACAAACTGTGCTCTTATTTCCTCATTGTTGCGGAAAACAGCACATTGGCAACAATTATGATGTACTATCATTCTGCTGTTGGTGCAATGCTGACAAAATAAATATGCCTGATATTGTCACTGATGGACTACAACTGTAGTCCCTCGAGATCAAAGCGTGGTTTTATATAGGTATGTAATGTAATGGCGCCCACCGTACCGGAATAATCCCCTAATCAGCTCTAATAACACGCATGACCAAATATAGAGTGGCTATCCAGCAGTCCGGGAACTATGTGAACAGATATGAGATTGTCTAAAATAAAAGTTTAAAAAAAATATATTATTTAGGCTATACTAAGTACTGTAGCCTAAAAGGACTGATAGCCTAGTGATATGACCATTGGACTGCCAAGTCAAAGGTCTCGAGTTCGAATCCAAGGCATGCACCTCTGACTCTTCGCATTCATTAATAACTAATTATCACTCGCTTAAACGGTGAAGGAAAACATCGTGAAGAAAGGTTTCCTCACGATGCAGGTGTCATCTCTAAGGTATGCAGGTGCATACCTTATCTCTAAGGTATGCACCTGCATAAGGTTAAGGTATATATTCATATTGATAATTAATTATCACTTGTTTAAACGGTGAAGGAAAACATCGTGAGGAAACCTGCATGCCTTAGAGATTTTCTAGACGATTTGTGAAGTCTGCCAACCCGCAGTAGGCCAGCGTGGTGGACTATAGCCTAATCCCTCTCAATATAAGAGGAGAACAGTACCCAGCAGTGGGACAGTATAGGGGTTGATGATGATGAAGTACTGTAGAGATCGCTACAAGGAGTCAGCGTTAGTGTATAAGTGGCTGGTTGAGTACAAGGTTCCTATAGTACCTATATAGATTTAATGAGTAGCTTTTTCGCAAACCCATAACAAACAAGAAGATAAAAAGACAACAATTAAAAAAATCACATTTTTGTGTTCGGGGACCTTTATATACTCTAACCCACTTGTTTTTTTTTTAATATCTTCAATATTCAACAGACACAGATTTTTTACAGATTTGTAATTATTATGATGGCTCCTACCAAATAAATACAACCTCTTTGTTCTAGGCTAATGTTTTTTTCTGATGACAGTTTAATCATCAGAGGGGCTCGTGGCTAAGCAATAAACACGCTAAAAAACTTATCTGCAAGGTTAAGCTGCGCTAGCCGCGGTCAATTAGTGGATGGGTGACCATTTTTAACACAACGAGACTCCTCCTTGCTTCGGAGAGCCATCGGTCCCGGTTGTCATAAGAACACCTATGACAGTCTTTAGTGGTAATCAGCAACCTAAAAAGCCTAACAGTCTATCCTTAGGATATCGGTAATACCCAGAAAAGGTTGCGGAAGTCTGATGGCAGTCACCATCAACCCCTATACTGTACCACTGCTGGGCACAGGTCTCCTCTCACAGAATGAGAGGGATTAGGCTATAGTGCACGCTGGCCTAGTGCGGGTTAACAGACTTCACACGCCGCCGCCGAGAAAATCTCTAAGGCATGCAGGTTTCCTCACGATGTTTTCCTTCACCGTTTAAACAAGTGATAATTAATTATCAATATGAACATGATTTCGAAAAGTCAGAGGTGCGTGCCTTGTATTCGAACTCGAGACCTTCGACTTGGCAATCCAATGGTTATACCATTAGGCCATCAGCAGCTAATGGCAGTCGCACCGTGTTAAACCGTGGGGGTCGCCAGTTAACTGTTGTGCCGTGTACAGTCCACTTGTATTTTATGATCATTATATATATTATTATATTTCCTGTGCGTGTATAATTTGGAGGCCAACAGGTAACTCCTGTTGGACACCGTACCCCGTACATTCACTAGAGACTGAATACGTCCTCCTGAACATTCTTACACAGTTACTCATATCCTACATACTGATATTCAGCCGCATCTGGTTAGACAGGAAGCCGACCCCAACACATTGGGAAAAGGGTCGGAGAAAGCCGATGATACATAGAATACAAGAGAAACACAAAGAGAAACACAAACACATAAGTACACATCATTACATAAATATTTTGACCTATGGGAATCGAACCCACGTGATCAATCAAATCAAATCAAAATAGTTTTATTTTCATATAAACCATATACAGGCACTTATGAAATGTCGAGTCTAGGTGCACGGTTCCAAATTAGTCGTTTCCTATGGAGAAGAACCGGAAAGAAACTCCATGGTTACTCTTTTAAATTATCGTTGTTTACATTGATGTTCGACACAATATTAATTATAAATTGGATACTTACATAAGAGAACAAGTTAGGAATGTTGCGAAGATTACGAATTTGTGAAAGAAAGAAAGTTAATGTTTTTTTTTTTAAATATTTTTGGGACATTTTACACAAAACCATAGTCCCAATCTAAGCAGAGCTTGTACTATGGGTATACAATGGATATAATACATATATACTTGCTTTTTTTTGTAAACACATACTTATAATACATAGGAAACACCCAGACAAACACAAATACTCATGTTTTATCCACACAAATATTTGTGTCCTGTGGGAATCGAACCCACGACCCCATGATCAGCAGTCGAACTCGAACCGCTAGACCACAGAGGTAAAAGTTCTAAACAGTTCTCACATTTAAAAAGAGTAGTAACTAATAAACTATATGAAGCAAGGATCAACAGCCCGATAGTCGAACCACTAGACAACAGACGTCATCAAACGTGTTGTCAACGTTCATTTTACACATGCATCTTTCTTTTACGCACGTATACGATGTTTCATATTCGTTTGTACTGTCCATTTTCATGTTCAAAACGAGTGCCGTGAAATTGTGTCGTGTGCAACGATACCTATTTGATTGGCTGTATGAGTCCCGGGCAAGGGCCTTTGTATTTTCACGTTGCGCCCCTATGCAACTGAAAATAGAGTTGATTTTCAAACGTTAAAACCCTGATTCACAATGCATAGTGTATGATTTGGATCTCGATATAAGTTTTGAACTCTATGTGCAGGTTTAACAAGCAAATTATTGGCAATAAATTGGGTTACAGCTGTCTGATGGCTTCGTGTACAATACTGATATTTAGCGGCATCTTGTTAGACTGGAAACCGAATCAAACTTTATTAGGAAAAGGTTTTTTTTTATTGCATGTTTAACTGAATCATGCAAGCCTTTTTCCATATATACAATGTAATAATTATCCTACTCCGCGATAAAATATCTATCGTCACTAAACATCTCACATACATAGTAAAAACTATTGATTTTTATGACTCGTATGAGATAGATACCATTTTCTTTTTCTCGCACAAGAAAATATGATACGACGCACAATGCAATAAAATAATTTTTATCTCCCAAGAATATAAGGACGATAACCTTTTGTCGTAACCCTAAAACATAGTTAACATAAACCATAATGCATTTGAACGGAACATTAAAAAGTCAGAGGACGCAATACATGAAATAGGCATTACGAGAAAATTCACATCCACAGCCAAGCGTGGGCAAATAAAATTATGATAGTACTGTCTAGCCGGTACCATGAGACAAACTCGATAATATTATACTATATTGATTTCTCACATTTACGCGAATATTATACATTGAAGTAAAACTACTTTTTACGGATTTTATCGCGTATATTGATATTATTAATCCCGACGTTTGGGACCCTTTACAGCGTCCATGGTCACGGGTAGACTGTCTGAGTCTACCCGTGACCATGGACGCTTCAAAATATTATACTAGCTTTCATGGAAGAAGGAAGAGAGGCCTCTGCCTTGATGTGGGACGCTCACGACGTATGAAAATAAATAAATATATACAACATACGTTTTCTAACAATACATACATACACTCATGCCTTTTTCCCATTAGGGTAGGCAGAAACTAACGCTGAGAACGCCATTTGCTACGATTCTTGCATACTTTTTTCGCTTCATCCACATTCATAACCTCCTGTCATACACACACGCCGGTTGCAAATACTACGTACGTGACCTTTTTAAAGAACCCCACTGATCTAATATTCACCATATTAGACATTGAAACAAAAAAATATTTTTTATGTATGAAAATAACAGCTGTTTCATACATTTAGGTTCACTCCACTCTACAAAATGTATGGAAAAGCTGATTTCTTCTTCAGACTTTCAGCGTTAGTCAAGTATTAAAAGTTGTTCATAATGAGTACTTAAAACGTAACTTATTAATTTACGCTAATTAAAAAATAAAGGAGTATTAATACTTGTTAAATCGCGTCGTGTCGATCCCTTTACAGCGTCTATGGTTATGGGTAGACCTATCTAGCGCCTTTCATTTGACGAACTAGGTTTACCATTCCAAATATTTGACGCTAACTAGGACAGAGCTATGCTTGATATTTCTCTACGTGACCAAATCAGAAATGAGGAGTCCATCCACGAGACCAAAGTCGCTGACATAGCTGAAAGGATTAGCAAGCTGAAGTGGCAGTGGGCGGGGTACATAGCTCGTAGAACTGATGGCTGATGGGGCAAAAACATTCTCGAGTGAAGACCACGCACCGGTTAGCACAGCGTAGAACGACCTCCAACGAGATGCACTGACAACCTGGCCAAGGTCGGTGGGAGTCATTGTATGCAGGCGGCATGTAACCGGTTCTTGTAGAAGTCTATGCATGTGAGTGGGAGGCCTTTGTATACCACTGAATCTCCTGTAGCTGATAAGATGATGATGGCGATGACGCTAGCGACTATCGCTCACTAAAAGGTGGACTATTAAAGGTAAAGCTCTGCTCATGCTTCAGTTCGTCTAAGGTTCGCATTGCCAAATACATATTCTACCGCTAAGCAATAATGTGCTAACATTAATATGTTCCGGTTTGAAGCCCAAAGTAGCCAGTGAAATTACTGGGCATATTTTATTTTATTAATTTGGGACAAAAAACAGTTACACATTATAATATACAAAACAATTTAAAGATTTTAGATTTAGAAACGTATAACCCACACTATTGTCCTCGGAATAATAGTGGACTTGGAAACAGAGAAAAGACGACGGGCCATGACGTGAATAAGTTATTTAAGTTTGATTAAAGAAATAAGAAGAGAAATAAAAAATGAATTATTTATAACAGCTCTTAAGTGAGATGACTCTCAGAACACCACCATTTCAAATGACTTGAACAGAGGTGAAAAGCATCCCTCCTAAGAGTGGGAGGAAAGAAATGCATTAGCCATACTTTTGAATTTAGATTGGGAAAGAGCGAAAATATCAAGGTCTAATAAGACTTAATATCTGAAGTCTCAAGCTGATAAAACTCTAGCTTAGCACTGGGTGTTGCTAGCGTAGCGTCTATAGGGTCCGGTTGCCGCTTACCATCAGACGACCTGTATGCTAACTTATGACAATAAAAAAAGAAAAGTAGTAAGGCTACTGGAACACTATTCATGATCGCGTCTGTGAGAATCGATCGCGCATCCTTCGCGTTTTCAAAGTAATCAAGATGAATTTACGTTTCGACAGTGCGTTTTTCCGTGTATCGTGGTACCGGCCGGGTGGGGGCGAGTTCGCGCCATGGCGACGTGATGTCTGCGCGAACTACAGACTAATGAAAATGGACGTCAGGATTTATTATTTTTACGCTTGAAAAAAGGTTTCGCTCTATTCGTTGGCTTTGGTTTTTTATTTCTTACGGCGATTCGTTCTTGGTTAGATTTTTATTGAGTTTGTAGCGGTCAAAGGGAGGGTTTTTTTTTATACTGTGGCAGATTTATTGGTCAGTTCCTTTGAACTCGAGACAAGACAGTGGAGCCTTATTATGATGAATTATTTACACGCATTTTTATAATTTGAAAAGTCAGAGCTGCGTCAGATCTTTTGTTTACCTTGGTCCGTGGACCTATTTGCACCATGGTAACTACCGGAATATTACTGAGGGAATTCAAATGCATTTAATGAAAGCCTAAATAGTCGTTATAATACCGATAATTAATGCGCAATGTTGACCGCGGCCTAAACGCTTTCGAAATTCGAATTAATTAACTCACGTCACTCAGATGAAACTGTACTTAGCGTCATGACGTTCCTAGATATACCTATTTCCACCATTGTTTTTGTATGTAGGTATCCGTATTTACATAATACCTGTATTCCCCGAAGGGTTAGGCAGTGGTGTCCCTAATAATGTAGGTACATCCACAGTTCGCCGGTAAGATGTTTAGGTCCTAATGTACCTAATGGGTGCCGAAACTATGAGCCTACACAAATCCAGAACGAGATTTTTTGTAGAATAATCCAATAAATAATAAACCCCTCAAACGTAGCAGGCGCTTAAGAGGATTAGATTTACAATGCAGTTTTTAGCAGTTTTTAATGGATCTTTACTAAATTATCTACATCGACAGGAGGTCTTTGGGGCTTATGGCAAAAGTGAACTTAGGGTTTAAAAAAAATAGTAATTTAAAACGTTTCATGAACCCAATTGACAACCCTGAGTGGAAATATTTGACCTTATACTTAATCAGTTATTACGAACACATTGTCGTTTGTACTGTCTAAAATAGTACTAAAATTAAAACTCAGCAGTATTTTGTTTATGTGCAGAGAGATTCATTAATCATTCCTATCTGTAAGCCTCCTAGGTCTATGGCGATCGCCCGGAGACGGTTGCTAGGCAACGGGCGATCGTTCCCCCGACGCGAGCTACGCTCCGATTTCGTTGCGTACCTATTTTGAATTTTTAAATGTGTAGTCCCGCACTTGTTTTGAAATATGGCTGTTCTATAATTAAAATTGACGTTAGTTGTCAATGCCCCATTTTGTGTGGGGATTTGAAAATGGAATAAATTATTTTTAATTGGAGCTATAAAAGCTAATCTTCAACCGGATGGTATTTTTTATGGTAATGTTCGGAAAGTGTAGCTTTATACTTTACTTACCTATCATTTTTTAGGTTAATAGAATACTACACGAAATGTATCGAATATAATTGGATGATGGATGGATTTCTTGAATATTTGCACTGGTAAGTACTTATAATTAAAAAAATATAAAACTAACTTGGTCATCCGTTGAAACGACATAATAGCTAGGTAGGTATGTAAGCGATGTCTTTTCTGTACGAGTTCAAATATAAAGCTTTATTTATTAATTTAATTCTCTCTCTTTTTTCTTACTTTCTTTATATTAAAATAATATTACACATACACACAGAATACTTATAGACGTAATATTTATTATCACTTGTTATTACCGTTTTGAATTATTCAACACATTCACTGCTCGTATATTCTACTAATTGAATCTCGAATAATTACGAGGATTAAAGCCAAATGAATGGAATACGAACATGAATTAATGGCTGCTGTACCAGAAAATATAAATAACAGACAAACAGCCTTTTGTAAAATAATTATACACACTATACTATGCTCAAAACTTGTTATGTTTTTCTCGTATTTGTTGCCCAATCTGGGTATAAAACATACTCATCACATTTCTATGAGAGGTAGGGCATAGTGGGACTACTTCCACTGAAATTAGAGCTGCCCGACTGGGGAAGTACCTCCGCCTTGCAGAAAATCGAAGTGAAATAACAGCTTTGAGCTGTGTTGTGTTCTAACGGTGAGCAAGGTTGCCAGTGCTCCGCGAGGAAACGTTATGTTGGCAGGGGGGCTTTGACCCATATACTGCCAACCCAACTATTCCTCTTTCGTCTTACAGAGTCGGCAACGCGCAAGTGACACCACTAGTGTTCAAGCGTCTATAGACTACGGTAACCGCTTATCATCCATACCATCTTAGTGAAATAAAAATATGAAAAAAAAATCCGTAACCGGAGAATCAAACTAGGGTATTGATTCTCCGGTACATGTAACGTAGGTACGCCTGTATTCCACAAAGGGTTAGGTAGAGAATGATGTACTGTATAATTATACACCCACAGTTCACCGGTTATGTTTAGGTCCCATGTAATAGGAGGCGAGCCTATTGCCACTAACTGGGCAAGTCCAAAGTCCGAGCTGCTACTGAGATTTTTTTTGTAAAACCAAATAATAGAACTGCTCGACCAGGCAATCGAAACCAAGGACCTCTAGCTTAGCAGTGTTTTTTTTTTTCATTTTACACAACACCATCTAGTCCCAAACCACACAAATATTTGTGTCCTGTGGGAATCGAACCCACGACCCCATGATCAGCAGTCTGGTACTGGAACCGCTAGACCACAGAGGTCGTCAAAGATCTTCAAGTTGCGCTTAAGGTAATAATAAGGCAGTCATCAAAAGTTACCATTTTAACCTTTTTTGGAGTACAAACAATACTCATGGATTCTCCACCACCTGGGGAGATGGCAGGGTATGTCCGACTCCTACCGACTCAAAAACATACTTACTTTTACTTGCCCTATAATCAAGGCCATGGGATCCGAGAAATTCGCCATGACAATGACGCGGAGAATACTCCTACCTAATTGATGGAAGGTGGCACACTTTACGACTTTTCAGACACCGAAATAAGGGAAGGTCCTTTAAAAATATAAATATTAATTACGGATTCCTAAAACCAACTTATCAAATTATAAAAAAACACGCCGACTTAAACGATTCCTTGTATTTTTAAATTCAATAGAAAGTAATTAATCATAACACGAGACTTGTAAGGTTAACAGCGTTACATTAAAATATAGTTTTTTTAATTTCTTACTCATTTGTAGCTTAATTAAGAATTATGTTGGCGATAAGGAAAAACTGATCTGTGACGTCAGTGCGTTAAAACAGATGTACGATAATGTATCAACCACTAACTTCCAACTATGGACCTTTACGTTCAAATTAAAAAGGTGTTGTAAGCTTTAACGTGGTTTAGATACCTCGTTAGCCTAAAAGCGCGACTGCTACACTAGAGGTCCTGGGATCGCTTCCCAAGTCGAGGAAAGTGTTATTGGTTTTTCTATTAAGAGCTCTCTACCGCACACAGTAGCCGGCGGCTCAGCTCTGGCCCCGACGTTGCTGATGTCCATGGGCGGCGGTGACCACTTACCATCAGGTGGGCCGCTTGCTCGTCTGCCACTGTTTAATAAAAAACTCAAAATAAAATTCTTAGTAACAGCTCGGAGTTTGTATTTGTGCCCGGTTAATGGCAATAGGCTCGCCCCCTATTACAGGGGACTTAAACATACCGGCGAGCTGTGTGTGCATTACTGTGCACCTCTGCCGAACCCTTCGGGGAGTGCCGGCGTGATGGTATGGTTTGAACTAGGTCCTAGCTAACCCAGACTACTATTTGATACCGAGTGTCATTTTGAGTATCATATTTAGCTTCCGTTGAACGAGCTGCAATAATAACGAGATTTCTCTTCGAGAATGGATTTTGGGAAATGACATCATTCCGTCGGATGGCACAAGAGATTATTATAATAATAATTCGTTTATTTCAGACAAAGTCCATAGTGTGTTATCCATGATTTAGTAGTTTATTTATTCCCCAATTGCCTCGGTTGTTCTATATGGTCTAAAGTGCCGACACGTAACACCGTCCGGCCACAGTTCATTGTTCAGAAATATGTATAACTTATCCTTGCTAATGACTATTTTATACGCGTTGTATGGTTTATCCATTTTCATTTTAATTCTCTGCAATGAGACCTTTTCTTTTGTTTTCGTCAGTATATACTCAGCTATATCCTTCAAAGATGTTGCTTTGTGAACATTAGAAAGAAACAAAGAAATGTTAGTGTTAGCTGGTTTAAATTTATCATTTGGCAGATAAGTTGCGTTGCCACGTACGCCCTCGTATCTATAATATATTATATACTTATTGATACTATTTGAAAACCTAGATTTGAGGTTAAAGAAATTTATTTCTCAATAAGAAATTACGACGCAAGTGATACCCCTGGTGTCATAAGCGTCTATAGGCTACAAGTAACCGCTTACCATCAGGTGGGCCGTATGCTTGTTTGCCACCTTAGTGGTATAAAACAAAGTCAGTAAGATATTTCTGGCTACACTACACCGTTCCTATATACAATTAAATCATGTACCATAAGTACGATTACATATTTGTGCATTACCTATGGTATTGCGCTGTGTATACAATTACACGACATTTCCAAGTTGTGTCCATGTAAATTATATACAATGAGGAACAATCGGTGAGGCAATAAAATTTATTTGAAAAGACCAAATACTTGTGATTTATGCGTATTTGAGAAAAGACATGCACTTTGTGTATTCCTGCTGCAACGATACGGGCAGCAGTAGACAGTGTAGTGTCAGCTATGACTGAGAATCGTTGACTTTTAAAATAAGTGTACTTTTATTTGAATGAGGTAAAATTCAGTCCCATGTCGTTTCATTTTAACCTAAGAATTAACGTTACAGCAGTGTATGTCAATCAAATAATAATGAAAAATCAAATTTAAAAACACACAAAAATAATTAGATCCTCGAAACAGTATAATTGAATTATTATTAATAACACAACAATTAATTGAAAATTCTAAATAACACCAAAAACTTTACTTTTCACAATCTCGTCGAGATTTCACAGTTGATTAGGCAAAACCGTGCAATCATTAATATTGATTATTTACGGTATTTACTGGTTTTTTATATATAGTGAGTGAAGAGGTTTCGTCCATAGCGTTTTGTTGAGCTCACGGCAAAGATGAGATGGATAATCCTCTTTTCTCTTTGCCTCGCTGTCGTACTAGCTGCGCCTGCTCCAAATCCGGTAAGTTTAAATATTTCGCGCCATTTATTAAATTATTATAACGATTAATGCTAAAATAAGAGAATGTTTTCACTTTATCCGAGTTTTTTTTCTTCTATGTTGGGGTTGGCTTCCAGTCTAACCACATGCGACTGACTATAAGTATTTTTTAAGAAATGACTGCCATCAGACCTGCACAACCCAATTTATGGGTAATAACAGGGTAATTTCAGAGTAGGAACCCTGAGCATAGACTGGCGGTTATGCTTTTTGACTACCACTAATGTTTAAAACAAAAGAATGTAGGTTATAATCATTTAAATTAGTCATTATAACAGCCATTCCCCAGGGTATCGGCTTGAGCTACACAAAAATAGTTCATGTCATGTCCATCAGAAGCCATCTTCGTTATGGCTGTCCAGGCTGCACGGAACGATTGTCGTGGCTCTTATTATGCGTTCCCAGAAAAACCCAATCGCACTGCTTACTGCGCTCATGCATATTTTAGCCAGCAGGTCAAGCTACCCAAAACTGTCAATTGACATGAACCTTATTACGTTTGTATTAAATCTATCAAAGAAATTTGACAGATTGGGATAACTTGATGTGCTAGCCTCTGTTCTGTAAGCCGGCTCTGTGAACGCGAAGACCTGGATTTTATTTACAGATCAGGCAAAAAAAATCTGAATCATTTCTTTAGAAACATTGAGTTTTGGACCCGATTAATGTTATTATGCTCGCATCCTGTAACATGGAACCTAAAAAAACATCACTGGCTAACTCACTGTGGATGTGAAACATACCTTACAGAGGTACTATAGGTATGTTATAAGACCGAGGCTCTGTCTTACGGTTCTTATGAGGTATACAGGGGCTATAATAATATTCATTACGTTACAAAAGTAAAATAATTTAAAGGAGTCTACCCGTGACCATGGACGCTGTAAAGGGACCGAAACGTCGGGATTAATAATATCAATATACGCGATAAAATCCGTAAAAAGTAGTTTTATTTCAATGTATAATATTCGCGTACATGTCAGAAATCAATATGTAAAATAAATTGTTTTTTTTTTCGATTTTTAAGGCCAATCCCGATGACCAAGATGACCAGGTAATGCATTGTTTATGTTTTTTATCTTTATCTATTCTTTTTCCAATATATTTATCTTCTTTCTTCCATTTTTCTGCCATCCAACTCAATCGCTCTTCTTCTCAGCCCTTACTTGCTTACAAACTGTTTCACCAAATTAATCGGCTTGACCATATATAGAACCTTATCACATTATACGATGCAGACACAATGGCGAAGTCATAAATGACGCGTCAACAATGTTGTTATTTAAAACACAAGTAATAAACATCATCTTATCAATCACACTAACAATAGAAATAGGACAGTGAATGTTTGTCCATAATTTGCTACAATGCTTAGGTACTACTGAGCCAATCTTATTAAAACCTGACCGAGGATAGTATGATACTTCTTGCTATACAAAATACAATTGACATAGGAAAGCTAGTCGTAAATACGCAACACAAAGGCAAGGTAGGTATTCCTAGAAACACAAAACACAGGTTTGTCGAATCTACAAAAGACACAAGACAGCTTGTCGTAAATACACAAGACATAGGCTAGTCATAAATACATAAGACAGGCAAGCTAATCGTGAATACATAATGCATATGGAAGATAGTCGTTTAAACACAACACACATGGAAACTTATCGTACCTAAATACAAAAAACACAGACAAGGTAATCGTAAATACATAATACACAGGGAAGCTAGTTGTTATCATGGCTGTGGCGAATTTGGCGGATCCCGTACCTTAGTCATGGTCAAGTGAAGGGAAGTGCGGTTATTAGACGGTACCTACAAGTCAAACATACGCCACCCCCCATACCCCATCCCCATGTGGCAGACGACCCATGAGGAATTCTCCATATTAAAAAAAATGGCAAGCTAGTTATAAATAAAATAGTCCTGAAAGCTGTACTAATGATTCCGAATCAATTTTGTTTACAGCAAGATCCAGATTCACGCCGACGGCTTCAAAGGCTTAGTTTAAAAGTAACTTAATATTTTTTATTTTGTCATATGTAAATGATTTTATCTTCTTACGGACTTTGTTACTTTATTTTCTGTTTACATCAATCACAACTCTCGTTATCCTTTTGATAATATCTAAATTTTATGCCATTACGACAATATTTCCCTCTTTAGCGTTTGTCCAGAATATAATATGGAATATTATTTCAAAATTTGTACGAATATTGTATGCCTTATTCATTCAACAATTTGAGATCTTTCTTATTGTAGGAACCATGACCTCTGGCTCTGTCATGGCATTTTTTCTTGAAGATCATCTGCTAGGAACGGCCATGTTATACGGTTACACTGACATCATCCTTACTTTTATGGTCCTCACAACGATCTATCAATAAGACAAACTGTTTCTGTGTCAACCTCATAGGAACTACTTTTGTGTTTTATTCATTTTGTATTACTCTTATCATTACCAATGCCATCCCACTCTTGTCCATCACATGGTAGACTTTGTCTTTAAAAATCACTTTTAAGTGAAACCACTAAACCGTATTGACTGTATTCACTAGAAAAACTATTGTCTATACCGTCTACGGTGACTACAGTCACCACACTGCATCGTTCACTTTAAACAGGTACAGCACTAACTAAATCATCTTTTATTGGTATTAAAACTAACTAAGAGATGACCGGAGACCGCCAATCGTACTCATGTGACGTTTGTTTTTTATTTTTCTCTGTATTCTATGGTTTACAATAAAGAATACTCTATCTATCTAATGCCGCTTATTATTTTTTCAGCTGGTTGACGATCGGGAGGACGATGACGTAAGATTTTTACATAAATTCTATTTAAATATACCTACGTAAAGAATACATTTCGCAATGATAATACCCCCAATTTTTTTAATTACCAACAAAAAAACTAGCTGCTCCATACATTTTTCCGAGTACAGTGAACAAAAATGGATGGAGTAAGCTTTTTTTTTTTCGAGATTTCAAGGTTGGTCCCATAGAAAGAGTTGTTCATACTAAAATAATGAGTACAATCAACCCTTAAATAATGCTATTTCTATTATCACAATATCATTTTGATAGCTGCTGCGTCTCCAAACACCCATATTTGTATGGCCTACATATTGTCGTTCTGGGTGTTGGTTTTTGTACCACAATACAGGAAAAAATCCTAATGTGTTGCACGAAGGGTTCCGTACCAATATTTATTTTATTTTAGTTTCATTACATATTTATTTTTAAAATGCAATATACAACTAAATATTCTGTGAATATTTCAAGTGTGTATTTCTACCTGTTGTCGTTATTAACATCGAGCAAAAAACGGCAAAATCACGTTTGTTGTATGGGAGTCATAAATATTTATTTAATTAGGTATACAACAGCAGATTGATCTTCTTTTACAGGACCAGCGTGACCGGGACGATGATGATGATGATGACGATGATGACGACAGTATGGTATGAATTAATATATTTGTTACTTACAAATACACAAATTGATTTCTTAAAGGTCTATCACACAGCATGTATTGTAGTACAAGCACTAACAATTTAAGACCATAAGAGCACCTACAATATTATTATAATTTATCATTTGTTTTTTCATATTTTAACTAGTAGAAACGAATTTCTTTTTAAACAGTTACAAAGTACACGTGTTTTTGTTTTTTTCCTTCCGTCCTTATGGACCGAAAGTTTGTTTAGCCAGGCCAAATTTATATTTTTTCAGAATTTATAGTTTTGATTTGATTAGATGTTTGCAGTATTATTTTCGTATTTTTCTAAAAAAAAAGTTAACATTAAAATGGTTACTGGTAACAATACAAAATTCTATGAAATTTCCTGATATGAGTTGAGAGCTTGGGTGGTGAGAGCTAGGTCGGCCTTTGTCTGCCAGTAATTGTAGGTAACCGATCCCTGATACCTACTTGGCATGAATAGTTTCAGATAAAGAATCTAATTAAAATAATCGATATCGCAATCTCGATGAAAAACGAAATAGCTAGCTGAATACTCACATTTTAATCCTCCATAATATTAAATAATTAAATCAATATTTATTTTTATAATAATCTGTTATCTCTTTTGCGATTCCACCTATTTAGAATTATCCATCCAGAATATCTTAATATTAAGTAAACTCTTCTTTGACATTACTGACTGACAGACAATAAGTGAACAGCCCGTGTGTGATCATCGGTTTTGCTCCTAAGTTACCACCGCGGGAAGGCCCCGGAAAAGAGGCAAGCCTGTGCCGAACAGGAACAGAGGTAATCCCATATACCGTTGACATAAACTCTTGAGTTCCTGAGCTCTTACACTTAAAGACGCTAGAAATATGTGCTGAGCACTGTTTACTCTTTCAACTAAGCTCAATTTTCGCACGTTCTAAGTACCTACTTTTTTAATTATAAAAGAAAACTAAAACCTGACTACGCTTCGCATATAGCAAGCATAAAGCAGTACACAAAAGGGATTTAGTTGTTATATGTAACTAAAGCCAAAACCTTTTTAACCATAATGCTTTGTCCTTTCCTAAAACCTTTGCTTAGTCGAGTTTTAGTTTTCAACCTTTTTTAATTCTTATGAAATCTGTGTCATGATTAGGCGCCCGTCGCGTCTCTACCTGCCTCTCTTTTCCCGTCAAACCATTTTTTTTATTTAGAATCAAAATGAATTTAAAATAAAACTACTTTTTACGGATTTTATCGCTTATATTAATATTATTAATCCCGACGTTTCGGACCCTTTACAGCACCCATGGTCACGGGTAGACGGCGGGATTAATAATATCAATATACGCGATAAAATCCGTAAAAAGTAGTTTTATTTCAATGTATAATATTCGCGTAAATGTCAGAAATCAATACTTAATGAATTTGTTATAATGTAGGCATACATATTTCGAACATTTATACAACCTTTTATTTTATTGAAATTTTTTTTTAAGATCTGCTATTTGTATGTAAAATACTTTTAAAAGCCTTTCTTTGATAGCCGGACAAAAAAATACTTTTAATAAACGAATTTTTTTTGAAATAGAAAATTATCTACTTCTTATGAACACCAACCATTTCACTAAAAACAAAACAATCAATTTCAGTCCCAATAAAAAAACAAAGGAAGTCTTGAAATTAAGTTATTTAATAATGTGTATATTATTTATATACATATTTTACTCTATACATATCCAAAGCAATATAAGCATTAAATATTTTCAAACAAATAAATGAAGAAATACAAAATCAGTTGTTCTTTTTACAATCCACAGAGGCGAAACCGCAATGATGATGACGATGACGACAGGCGTGACCGTCGTAACAGAAGAGACCGTCCTGACAGGTGGGAGAAACGCTACGGACGCGAACGAAAGGACTACGAACGATCACGGCCAAACAAACGCTCTAGACCCGATAAAGATAGAAAAGATGATGATAGACGCGATGATGACCGACGGGACGGTAACAGAAATCGAGTAAGTCGAGCAGGGAGAGACAAGAACAGAAGAGACGATGAGAGAAAAGATGACGATAGAAGAGACAACGATAGAAAAGACGATGATAGAAGAGACAACGATAGAAAAGACGACGATAGAAGAGACGACGATAGAAAAGACAACGACAGAAAAGACGATGACCGTCGCGACGATGACAGAAGAGACGACGAACGCCGAGACGACGATAGAAGTAGCGCACGAAGCAGATCTAATAACGACAGGAGAATTTGGCGCGAGAACCGGAATAGATACAAAGTTAACGATGATAGACGAGATGACGAAGATAGGAGCAACTCACGAAACAACGATCGATACGATAACGATAGGAACGAGGACGACAGGGAAGATGACAACCGAAAGGACGCCGATAGAGACCGATACAACTACTATGACCGATATGACAACGATAGAAATGACAATGACAGAAGAGACAGCGATAGAAGCTATTCACGAGATAGGTACAATAGCGACCGATATGATTACGATCGAAGCAACTCAAAAAACAGGTACAGTTATGACCGATATCATAATGCCGACAGGAACTACAATGACAGGCAGGATGATGACCAACCAGACAGGGATAGACGCGACCGATATGACAACGACCGAAACGACAATGATAGACAAGATGATGATAGAAGCAATTCGCGTAACAGATATGACAATGACAGGCAAGATGACGACCAACCGGACAAGGATAGACGCGACCGATACGAAGATAAGCGGGATCGACGGGATAGATATAATAGACGCGACGATGATAGGCGGGACGATGACAGACGGGACGATGATAGGCGGGACGATGATAGACGGGACGACGATGACAGGCGGGACGATGATAGGCGGGACGATGACAGGCAGGACGATGACAGGCGGGACGATGACCGGGAAGATAATGATCGGGAGGATGATGATCGGGAAGATGACGACAGACGAGACGATGATCGGCGGGAAAGCAACAGGAGATCCAAGAGAGAAAGGCTAGCTCGTCGCGAGAGAAGAGCAAAACAGGCAAAGAGAGAAAGACCAGATCAGGACAGGAGGGATCGGCGCGATGATGATAGAAGAGATAGGAATGATGACAGGAGAGATGTAAGTATTATTTTTTACATTCCCGCAAGTAGAACCTAGGTTTACATTCAGAAGCCATTCGGTTCAACTGAAAAAGTGAAACGCAGTAATACTCTTCTACTACTTCTTCTTACAACTACTTTAGCAGAGCGAGAAGTTGAGACGTTAATTGATAAGTAGATCGATATTATTGCATAAAAAACATCTTCCATTTCTTCGTGTATATGTCTATAAATTTATTTATATAAATACTTGATTTCAAATTAGGATTAAGAGTGTTAATCAATCACTTCATGTGTAACGCTAGTAAAATAAAAATTTATCTATCACCATAATTTTAAATGCACACGAAAATATTAACAAAATATATTCGGCCGTTGGTTATCAAAATATTAAACTATCGCTTAAAATCGCATTACTTCTATTGAAGGATCACATAAGCGAATAAACAGATATTTTTTAAATATTATAAAGCTTACAATGGAATGAAATGATGCAACCAGCATCTGGTGGTATTATCTAAATATAATTTTGTATTAATATTAATATCCTTAATTTAATAGCTATAAAAATATTCTTTACAGGATGATAGGCGTGATAGGCGCGATAGGAATGTAAGTCCAAATATGATACTTCAGTCTACAGTATACAATTATTTTTATTGTTTTATTCCTGTTATAAAATACGTTAAAATTTCCAGAGGAACGACAATCGGGAGGACGATGACGAAGATAATGATAATTCGTTGAGGGTAAATATATTGAAATTACCCTTAGAAACTCCTTCATTCTCAATTGATATGCTTATTTCAAAATGATAAAACTGAATGATTATTTAAAGAGTACCTACTTAGCTTATCTTGGCAGGCGGCGAAATTTGAAACTAAATTTCACATTTCGTCGATATTCGTATCAAAATTGTCAACATCGGCACACTTGCTAAAAAAATTATAAAGTTCGCGTTCGCAAACAGCGCCACCCTAGACTGCCAAGATAACAACTAAAAACTATAATAATTATGGCTGTAACCACATCTCAATGTCCATTGCTCCATTCGTATACAAGACGTCAATCTATAAACTAAATGATCTATCAATGTACATTGAAAATGTGCTAGAGTTCTATGAGCAGGCCCTTCTAGAAACCATAGTGTGTACAAAACACCGTAAATTATAAAAAAAAAACGTAAAAGTGAAACCGCTTTTATTAAAATAGAAATCAGACTTTTGAATTACAGAGTTCACAATTGGATCTTCTCGCCCGGCATGTGGATGAATTATCTTCAGTTAGTAAATATATTTAATTATTTAATTAAATGTTAAGTATGTTATGATAATTGAGTTGCAAAAATAATGCACTGTTTTTTTTTCTTTTACATAACGCACTACCATAATTATTATAAACATTACCTCAACTAACGCTGGTATGCGTAAAATAAATGTTTTTTTAAATACTGTCAGTATTAATAACATCCTTTTATTTCCTAATTTGCTTTTTTGGTACAATGTATGTTAATTTTTTTATTAATTTTAAAACAATTGAAAATCTGAATTGTTCTCTCCAATTAATATTGAAGCCAATAAATACCATATAAGTTCAATTTGAATCAAAAACTTTAAATAAGTAAAAATATATTTTTGTTTACTACAGAAATACGGAGGTCAAGGTGTGAGTATTAATCATTTTAATTAAACTTATTATTCTTTATTATTTCGTATATTCAGCCATTATTGATCCATTTCAGGATAAAGTCCTCCTTCCATTATTCACAATTTAGGGCTATTTTGATAAATTTTGATTTTGAAATTTTGATAAGAAAATTTCGTTTGGGAAAATTTCGTGACCATTCATGGGAAAATTTCGTCACCATTCATTTAAATTGTTTTTTATTTAAAACTGTTTATATAAAGCGGTCTCGGTAGCTTACTTAGCTTCGGCTTGGCGTCCGGTATACTAAACCGAAGGGACGCAGGTTCAAACCCTGGCTGAAATTAAATTATTTCTCTAACATTTTTTATATCTTTAAAAATGTTTATGCATGTGAAATAAAAAAAAACATTTTATTAAATTATATTCGGCACTAAATAAAATTTAAATAATCGTTTTATTTATTTCGGATCTCGTCATATTTTTAAAAAGAAATAATACCACCAGATGCAATAACCCACCAATAAAAGCTACGTTTTTATTTTTTACAGACCCTTAAAGTATCATACGTAAGCATTTATAATTCAAATTATTAGATACCGTTTTTTATACCCCTAAATACATTTTTGTAAACATCAAATTAAATACATTTTTCTTTTCTTTCTTTTCTAGAATCCACCAAGCAGCTTATACGTATGTAATTATTTCATAATTATCTAAATTCATCTCAAAATTGTTAAAATGATTTATTTAAAAAAGAAATATTATACTTTCAGCGAACTTCAGGAGTTCATGACTTAGGCGTAAGTAAGACAGCCAACCTGTTCAACATGACTAAGATTTTAAAAAAATCTGAAAATAAAATAAGTCATACTCATTCTGTACCATCTTAATATCTATTAAATATGTAAGTACAGAATGAGTATGACTTATTTTATTTAGTATAGTAGTTATTTCTTTAATTTCTAAGGGAACATAAAATAAACTATATAAAAACGAAGTTACAGGAATTGCAAAGAGTACAGAATAAGATCATAAAGATATTGTTTCGCTATCTTACATACCTAACACCAACTTGTAAAATTTTTGAAGAAACAGGACTGATGAATATTAAACAACTCTATATATATAATACTTGTATTCTGATTAGGAAAATTGTAGATAAAACTATATACACTAACTTATCATTTACTACAAAATCTCAAATTTCTAAACGCAGCCTTCGTCGACCAAGTTTACTTGTTTTGCCAAAAATACGTACTAATTACGCTAAAAAGAGTATAACCTATGAAGGAGCACAACTATTTAACAATCTACCCACATATATAAAAAGTGTTGGCTCACTCGGCAGTTTTAAGTCTCGGCTATTCAAGTACGTAATTGAAAACTACCCATGCTAAATTCCTCTTATACTTTAATGTACTTCAAACTGTTGTGAATTGGAACTGCTGAATGAGTGTAACCTAGAAGCCTTGCAACAATAATTGTATATAATACTGTAAATATTTATATTATATACTTTGGTGACGGTTACCTAAAATAAGAATTTACCAAATGTATCTTGTGTATTCTCATGTAAGTGGCTTTATTTTGTCTTTTATGAGAATAAATGATTTAAACCTAAAACTTTTGTTTCAGGACCTTAACTTCAAATACGTAAGTAATATAAATACAATCAGACCTCAAAACTATCCGGTAAGGGTTCCCTATATAAACAATCAGCATACGGCCCACCTGATGGTAAGCGGACTTACTTAGTCAGCTTCAATTTGAGTGGAATTACTCCGACTTTGCAACTCTTAATCTAAATCTAAATGTTGGACAGCAAATACAGAAAAATACGTAAATTAATATTTCATACTTTAAAAATCTTTTCTTTCTATATAGATTGCGCCTTACCTAAAAGCATTGCAGCGATACAGAGAGGTAAAACAATGGATAATTAATCATTTTATTGGCCATGAGTTTGCAGACCAACAGCCAAATCCAAAAGCAGATATTAACTTCGTGGAAACAGCGGAATATGATCCGACCTTCTAAGTCAACTATAATTTATATCGATGGTATGATTAAGGATTAGATATATTATAAAAATATTACTATATTTTTTGATTTTTTATCAGCCTTATTCACAAAGCCGCAGTAACAGTGTAAGTGAATTTATATCAAAATTAACTTGTAATAACGACAATGCGTATAATGCTTTTATTTTTCGTTTACCAACTTTTTAAACTGTATCTATTAATCTGTGTTTTTTTTTGGCACATGTTTCGTTAAACAAAGAGACTAATTTTATTCCTTACTTATGTATAAGTGTACCCATGTTACTTTGAAAAAGTGTACCCTAGTTAGGTACACTTCTTGTCCTTACCTAAATGGATAAGGACATACGAGTATAATCACAGGTTTTCTATAATTATTATGAACTACTTGTTTTTAATACAATGTTTATGAATAATCATAATATAACGTGATGACAATCTGCTTTTTGCGAGAAAGGTGACGTTGACTAAATTTTTGCTTAATTCCACTATAAATGGTGAAGTTTATTTTGAAAAAAAAAGGAGGCCTAATGCCACGAACCTATAACTTTTCAACTAACATGGTAGCTTTTTAATCGTGTGTATCACCTTCACATCCTACACTTAGCGCATTTTCGGCGTTCATTGATAGATTTATAACTTTACGAGACGTCTTGTACACGAATGGAGCAATGCACCTCGAAAATGCGCTAACATGATTATCTGTTTACAAAGATCTTACTAATAAAATACAGCCATGATTTTCTTCCATCAAAGTAAAGCTTTTAAAATGTAGCACTTTCTTAATATTATTTTTCTTATTATTTAGCTTCAGCGATCGGCGTATAGAGCCAACCCATCCCCAAACAGCGTAAGTAATAAGTAAATTCAGGCAAATTTAACAATCAGGAACGTGATCATGTATGAGTCGAGTTACCAGTTTGTGGTAACTTGGTGTGATTTCATCTTATTTTCCCAATTGAATAAGAACCTTGTTTTTAGTGTTAATGTTGAAAATCTAAATTTGACAGATTATAGCTCATATGCTGGCCTCGATACATATTATTTAATAGTTTTTTTTTTTGTCAAAAAACTTTGCTTAAATGTAATAACTCTGTACCTTCAGTGAAAAGTGATACATCTTGACTTATAACACTTTTAATATTTTTGCACTAAGTACCACAGAAAAAAAAATGCTATTTTTTTATCTTATTCACACCCCTCTAAGGTTCAAATTGAGCAAGTTAATTTTGGTGTAAAGTGCTGTAACTAGGTATTTTTTACATTTATTAATGTGTAATTAAATACAACTGTATTAATATCAAAGTGAACTGAACAAATATTTCAATTTTCTTCATGTATATTAATACGAATATAAATAACTCTTATTACGCGACCGAATTATTTAGATGTGAATTAGTACAAACTGATATAATTACACTTCTATTATTAAACATTGTATTGTTGGCTCTATTCATTTTTGTGAAAACCAGTATAATTATATTTAAATCATAATAAACGTAGATATTTGTAGGATCAAAAATGTGTATAATGATACAACTCTTAATATATCATTTTACATTTTATTTTCTAATCAAATTCATTGTGATATCTGACTCCGATTTAATTGTATCAATATTTACATAATTTTGGAATACGTGTATAACAATATAAATGTATTTAAAACAAAAATTATTAATTTTAATAGAACTTGTTTATACCATAGAATAAGTGTATTGTGATACAAGTTCTCAGTGCAGCGGGCGGGGGTAGCAGCCTGTGAATCGCGCTCGCCTCTCGCATCCCACTTACCCGCGTCGAGTGAGATTCATATATTGGAAATTAGAACAAGTGATTGTTGAGGAAGTTAGTCTTGCGATTGCATTTCAGCTAGCACGTCGTGTTTTCGGTAGCAAAATAATGTGTAAGGTAACTGACTTATATCATTTTACACAAATTACATTTAATTCGTGGTGATATTATTGTGTCACTAAAATACCTCGTAATAATATTTATTTACACCTAATTTATTATATATTTTAGGAGTTATGTAACAAATCATATAAATTAAACATTATTATGTGCATGAGGTAATTGAGTACCTATCTGAATAGATTTCTATCCGAATCCTAAACTATAATACATACATACATATCATCATGGCGAGTGTCCCCGAAGGATTAGGCAGAGGTGTACCAATGTACATGCACAGTTCGCCGATATGAATTGCGTAGACTATAAATTGCGACGATACCATTCTTGTGTCAACTTTGACTTGAGAGTGGCTACATTTCGTAAAAAGATTCATAAGATTATACAAGTGTATGTACCAACGTCCGCACACCCTGACGACGAAGTCGAGGCCATGTACGAAGGCATAGTGATAGCTATGTTTCGTACAAGAGAGCGGCGAGTCGAGAGTGGGTCCATTCGGCTATGGACACAGAAATCACAGGGGGCAAATGCTGGTAAACTTTTTCGAGGCACAGGGGCTTTTTCTGATGAACTCTTGCTTCCAGAAGAAGCCTCCAAGAAAGTAGACCTGGCGAAGCCCCGATAACGTGACAATGAACGAGATCGACTTCGTTATGTCTAACAAGCGCCAGGTAATCAGAGATGTCTCTGTGATCAACAGGGTCAATACCGGAAGTAATCACCGACTGCTAAGAAGCACTCTGGATATAAAGGTCAAAATAGAACGAGCGCGCTTAACGAGTTCGGCTCTTAGACTAACGCTGCCCCAGATCGAAGCTGGCTGCGCCCATATTACTCCTGTGCCATGTTTACAAGTTTTTGTCGAGGGTTGTCTCAAATCGTCTTGCCCAAAAGTTCGATGACTTCCAGCCACCGGAGCAAGCCGGTTTTCGGAAAGGCTACAGCACCGTGGACTACATACACACCTTGAGTCAAATCATCCAAAAGACCGAGGAATATAATCAGCCTCTCTGCCTAGCGTATGTGGACTGCGAGCCTTCGATACCGTCGAGACCTGGGCTGTACTGGAGTCTATGCAGAGATGCCTTGTCGACTGCCGATACGTTGAGGTGCTGAAATGTCTGTATAAGGCCGTAACGATGACTGTCTAAGTACAAGACCAGAGTACAAAACCAATCCAACTGCGTCGAGGGGTAAGACAAAGAGACGTCATCTCTCCGAAACTGTTTACGAACGCGTTGGAGGACGTTTTCAAGATGCTTAACTGGAAAGGACGATGCATAAATATTAACGGTCAGTACATCTCGCACCTCCGATTTGCGGATGACATTGTCATCATGGCAGAATCTCTGCAGAAGCTGGAAGTGATGCTGAACAGCCTTGGCGATTCTTCAAGGCGGGTGGGTCTCGGGATGAACCTGGATAAAACCAAAGTCATGTGCAATGATTATGTCATCCTGAGACCTGTATACGTAAATGGCGCTGTCCTCGAGGTAGTGCAAGAATACATATATCTTGGCCAAACTATTCAACTGGGGCGGCATAACTTCGAGAAGGTGGCAGCCAGAAGAATACGCCTGGGCTGGGCGGCATTCGGGAAGCTGCGTGATATCTTTGATTAGTCGATCCCACAATCCTTAAAGACCAGGGTCTATAATCAGTGCGTCCTACCCGTGATGACTTATGGAGCCCAAACGTGGACAGTCATCACGGGAATGGTCCAAAAATTTAAGGTTGCTCAGCGTGCAATGGAGAGAGCAATGCTTGGAGTTTCTTTGGTGAATAGAATTCGCAACAAAGTATTTCGCCAAAGAACTAAAGTCACCGACATTGCGCGAAGAATAAGCACGCTGAAGTGGAAGTGGGCCATGTCTGCAGACGCACAGACGATCGTTGGAGCAGACGAGTGTTTGAGTGGAGACCATGTTTGGGCAAGCATAGTGTGAGACGTCCTGCGACACGATGGACAGACGATTTGAAAAAGGTAGCTGTCAGTGAATAGATGCGGGCTGCCCAAGACCGGGATGGTTAAATACAAGATGGCTAAGTACAGCAGTGGACAGCAATAGGCTGTATTGAATACAAACTGATTAACCGTTTCATGACAATAGTAGGTAATTCGAGATTACTAAGAAAATCTCGCATTTCATCTCATTTCGAGAAAAACCTAATTCAGTCGACTATATCATCTGTGGAGTAACTAAGCTTAGATTACAGTCCAATTATTATTAACGAATTAACAAATCCCTGGTATGTTCAAGAAATTCCTGTTTTTTCCAGGATTGTACGTACTCAATATTTTACTTTTGGTCTAACTATGTATATGTGCACCAGTGGACGGCAATAGGCTGATATGATTATGATATCTGTATTGCACTTGTATCAATAAATACTTTAATATTTTCAAAACGTATCAAAATGAACAACAGTTTGTATCATTATACACATTACATCATAAGTATTATACGGGTGTATAATGATTTCAATTCAATTTGTCTTACATTTTCTTAATTACAATATCGATTACAATTTTTAATACTCTAATTAACAATATTAATTTTACAACTTTTTGTTTTAATATCTCCTTCAAGTACAAACCTACCAAAATACAAAGTATAGAATCATTCAACACCAAACCAAAAACGATGTGTAAAAGAATTCAAGTAATTTTAAATTAAATGACACACAAATTACTGATAAAGATGTCTTGTGTTAAATGATATATCTGGATGTTTTATTAAATTAAAAAAAAACTACACAAACTCATCCATTTCTTTGTGCACTATTTGTTTTTTTAAGATATTGTTTATCAATAACAGTAATCAGTTCTTATTTTAGTAAAGTAGAAATAGAGTCAGAATTTTTTAAAACTTTAAAGCGTTTTTTCTCAAAAGCATGATTTTCGATTTATATCACTTTTCACTGAAGGTACAGAACTGATGTAGACACTCATAATATTTGCTGACACATCTCACCTCCTTCTTATCAAGCATTAGTTAATTTTGCACAGTGGTGTTGAATTTTCTACTACCTACTATGCGCTGACACATTTATCAACTTCATCACCCTGTCCTGTCCAGTTTAATAGTCTCGCAGGACTCGTTTTCTATCAAAAAGTCTACGTTTCACAACATGCTGTTTTTTAACTTATTTGCTTGTAGTTAGAGCACAACATTTATTTAGTACTGCTCTGCTTGAAACAAGATTATTTTTATACAAAGAGGCATATAATGCTGATACAAAAAAATAAATTTGATAATTTCAATCTATTTGCAAGAACATAAGTGAAAAATTAACAACACATAAAAATAAACCAAAAATTCAAAATTATTGCTGTTTTTATGTTCCTTTTTAATTTTTATACCTCGGTTCACACACAATCCTCTTTACCGGAATAGGATTGTGAATATCAAGATAGTATACTTCAACACTATATCGGATTCATGTAAACTTTTCCTTTTTTAACTTTGTTCCTTTTCAAAAACCTGTTTTCTTTATCTTACTCGAAAGCGTGATGAAGCGACCACATTTTTTAATTTCTTCTACTTTTCATAAAATTGCTAGAGGTACAATCAATTACTAAAGATCCAGGCAACAAGAAATAAGTTCCTGCTAAGGATACCAGAGTTAGATCCAAAATATTATACAATTTTTTTTGTAATTTTTTCAGAGACAACCGCGCTATCTCCGTGAAGGTGACGATGATCAAAAGAAATAAAATCCTTCCATAACCTCAATAAATGTGATAAAAACGACCATTTGCTACTCACAAACGGACATGATTTTGAAATATGCTTATTTTTGTTAAAATATTATTCAATCAATTTATTAATAAACAGCATAGCTGCAGCAATACTTAAGGTTTTTTTATTCTCCTCGATAAATTGATCATAATTATCATCAAAGCTCATTCATTAGTAGGTATTGTGGTCGAAAGTGTATATTCCTTTTTTATTTAAATAATGTATTATCATACCATTTAAACGTACAAAACAAAAATGGAACAAAAAACTGTTGTATATAAGTACAGTCCACGGGAACTACAGTCACTAAACGACATCAGCATAGATATTGTATCCATCTTTTTCGATTATTGACAAAAAGCAAATACCTACTTAATGCTTGGCGAACGTCAGGATCTACAAGAGAAAAAAAAAAACATTTTGTTCTGTCCTCCTCCCTGCCAAGTAAGTGAGCGAGCAGTGGAGCCAACTTTGCATTTTTTTAGGAAATCTCAGGTTTTAGTTTAGGTCTCCAAATCTACCGATTTTTATGTAAAATGCTAATGCCATCTATTTTGTTACTCCGTGATTTGCTACACTAACTCAGTTTCAGCAAAACCTACTGGTACATAAAGTAGAATAACTTAATTAGTTCCACTAAGTATATTACTACCATACCCTAGAAAAAACGAATTATTCCACTTTGCCCCACCAAGCCGCCCTACTGGTGGGGCAGAGTGGAATGCCATAAAGTTCGCAGTGGAATCTGCCCTACTAAATAGATGTTTGTGAGGCATTTTCCGCTGGATTGCTCGTATTAAAAATTAGAAAGAATTACTTTCTAATTTACTTACTAAGTAGAAATTAGGTTAGGTTAGTTTGTTACGAACCTACCTACACAAACTCTGAATTGCCGACCCTGGTGGAGCAGAATCTATTGGATTTTAAGCTAGCTAACTAATTTTAGAATATAAGTAGTTTTAATCGATGATGGAGTTGGCAACACTGCGAGCAAGAGAGAGGGTAACGTTTCGATTATTTTGCCGTAAAATAAATAATTAAAAAAAAAGAGAGAGGGTACTAGGCTTAAAGGACATGTATCCAGGGCTGTAAAATAAGTAATAATAAAGAGAGAGGGTACTGACTGAAGGACTTGTATCCGTGGTCAACAAATAAATAAAAAAAAAAACTATTTCCGTCTGTCTGACACTTCTGACAGTCGTAGACTCACTTGCTTGACAGACAACTTCACAGACATTGTGACAAACTGGCTTGTGTATCGTGATCGTGATTCGTGATCTTTAAATTATTATTTTAGTAAAAAACATTACAAAACTGGAACAATTATTTTGTTAACATGTCTACAACTATAAATCAGAAAGCATATTTACAAAAATACCTTAGTGGGCCGTCAGGAGACAAAAAGAAAAAGAAGAAAAAAGCCGTCAAAGGCACGGGGTGAGTGCGTCGAATCAAAATACATAATTTCAGCAATTTAAAAACTTATTCCTTTATTCATTAGAGTTCTGAGTAGATGATGTATGCCTCTAACATAAGTTTTCAATCTAGTAACTAAATTTCTATATTGTTTTGTTAAAATTTACATTCAACTTTCGTTTTCCCTCGAATACGCTTTTAACCCTAAAACACAAATTCAAATTTGTGTTCATTATGGTAATTGCTGGATCATGTGGTGCTCTATTCCTAGTCTAACATACATATATTTGAACGGCGCTGACACACGCATAATGCGCGTATCGGGTGTTGAATTAGGGATCTCCTGTAAAGATGAAAATATGTGGTATTAATAATAATAAATAAATAAAATACTTAAGACCTCTTTACTTGCAACCTTTTAAACTTATCTTTCTTAATAAGCTATTAATAAATAAATTCTCAAATCCACACCCAATGCCTAAGAACAATAGTTTTTCTACTATGTCTGTAAACTTGATACTTGATGGGTTGAACTGCCCCATTTGTCTCATGCTGAGTGCGAGTCCAGGGCTCAATATATAAAGAAAGTATCATTATACAAAATTCACAAAAAGTTCAAAATTCAAAGCTCAGAATTTGGATTCATGACATATTACTAAGGACTTAAAACAAACCATGGGTTGAACTGTGCACCAGTACAACTTTACCAAACTTCTGTAAAATAGGTGTAATGGTGTATTTTTTATAATTTAATTACAGATTAAAAATAATAGATGATGACATAGATCTATCGAAGCTTCGTCCTCTGGAAAATGATGAACTGGACATATTGGATCAAGGTGAGGATGCCCCACAAATAGCAGGCATCGTTGACGAGAGGCCAGAAGAAGTGAGGAAAGCAGAACAGTTCAGTTCTAGCTCAAAATGGAAGGTCATCAATCAGGTGAGACTTGTCCTGCTGCTGGGCACTGGCTTTTTAGCAGATGGTCATACCTGTTGAGATGTTCTATGTGAAGTCCCCTGTGGCACAGGGTTTATTCCCTAGTGTGAGGTACCTTTTTAGAGAAAAAAAGCGATAGCTATGATTATAATTATGTAATTATCACAGTAGGCACTTAATTTAGAAAATAGAGCTTTTGATTTCTGACACTTACGATTAGACATCAAAATAAAACTACTTTTTATGTATTTTATCACATTATATTGCTATGTATACTGCCAAGCAGGGAGCAGTTGGGCTCAAAAACTCTTACATAATGCTAAAACCTCCTAAAACATAATTATATCACACTGTAGGGTGTTCATCAATATACCTCTATGCTTATATATTTTTTAAATTATATTATGTTTCAGGAAACTGAATTAATGTAATAACAAGAAATAGTTTAAAAAGCTTTATATCCACAGGATGACGGTTTCAACAGTAAATTAGAAATAGAAGAAATAAAAAGAGACATAAAACAAGCAGAGAAAGAGAATGAATTGATATTTGGCAAAATGTACAGTGATTCAGAAGATGAAAAGAAAAATGACTCAGATCTCTCCCCTCCAAGAAAACAGAGCAATGATGAAAGTACAAAGAACAAAAAGTCTTCCAAAAAACACAATAGTGACAGTGATTTTAGTCCTTCCAGAAAGAGAGACGAAAAGTCTCCTAAAAGAAATCACGATAGATCTCCTAAAAGAAAGAGTGAGGAATCTCCAAAAAGGAAGAGTCATAAATCCTCAAAAAAAAGGAATGATGATAAGTCTCCTAAAAGAGACAAAAGCTGTAAGGATGATTCAGATGCATCTCCTCCTAGGCCTGAAAAAGCTAGAGAAAGAGTCCGCAAACCAAGTCGTTGGGGAGATTTTAGTCCAGAATCGAGATCACAATCAGCAAGAGATTATTCTCCTAAAACTACAGATGGACCAAATACATCACCCTCCAGAAAGTCTAAAAGAGACTCACCAAAACGAAGGATCCAGAATTCCAACGCATCACCAAGGAAAGCCAATAATGATGATTCCGATGTATCCCCACCAAGAAGATCTAAAAAGAACTATGATTCAGATCAGTCTCCACCTAGAAAATCCAGGAAGAATTACGATTCTGACCAATCACCACCTAGAAAATCTAAAGGCGATAACAGAAACTACAATTCATCTGCAGAATTTTTAGCTCCATCTATAAAACGAAAGTATTCTCCTCAGAAGCAAGGTTATAAAGATAGAAATGACAGACAAGACAATAATTATAAACGTGATAAGTCTCGAAGACACAGACATTCCTCAGACTCTGATAAATCCCCACTGAGAAAAAATAAGAGACAGAAATCAGTGTCCCCATCAAGAAAATATAACAACCAAACACTCAATAACAACAAAAGAAAATACAATAGCGACTCTGACCAATCTCCTCCTAGGAGAGAAAGAGACTGGAATGGTTCTGGTTCTGGAGATAGGAGTAAAAAGGGTAATGACAGTCCACCACCTTCGAACAAGAAAATGGCAAAGACTCTTGAAGGCAAGATGGCGGGATTGCAAGACGCAAGACAGTTAAGGCAAGAGAATGAAAGCTTTAGGAAAAAAGAAGAGGCGATTTTTAATAAGATGACTGATGATGTATCCGGGAGAAATGCTCAGGTTGTTTCAAGGAAAAGTGAGTTATTGTTTTACCTGTTATCGTTTTTTAATATTATGCTTTAAATATGCTTACTGACTGAAGCAGTGATAGCCTAGTGGTATGACCATTGGACTGCCAAGTCGAAGGTCTCAAGGACTTTTCGAATTCATGTGCGTATTAATAATTAATTATCACTAGCTTAAACAGTGCAGGAAAACATCGTGAGGAAACCTGCATACCTTAGAGATTTTTCTCGACGGTTTGAGAAGTCTGCCAACCCGCACTAGGCCAGAATGGTGGACTATAGCCTAATCCCTCTGAATAAGAGAGGAGACCCGTTCCCTGCAGTGGGACAGTATATCGGTTGATGATGATGATGATGCTTACTGACACAGACAATGTGGAAGAGACATTCGACATACTGCAAGGCGCCTCAGTGAAGCCGCGTTTAGACGGTGCGAGTAATATCGTGCAAGCTGCGGTACATTGCCGTCGATGATCGATCACTTATGTTACCATAGCCGCGCGGCCCCGTAATGTACCGCAACTCGCACGATATTTTCGCATCGTCTAAATGAAGCTTTAGTTGCTCAGTCGGCAAAAGCGGTGTACAGACGGTCAACCTATCCAAAACTGACAAATTTTCCCAATTGAACATGAAACTTATCATTTTGTAATAAAGTTGAAAATCTATCAAAGAAATTTGACAGATTGGAGTAGCTTGATGTGCTTGGCCTTACCTTACTTTAGAGCAAAAGTTCAAGTCCTGTCCGGTTGAATTGTTATATCACATTTTTAGAGTTTTCAAGAATTTATTTGGGTAGTTCTTAAATGGCCCCTAAAATACATACTATACATGTCAGCAGGTAATGCTTAATGTGGGTGTATAGAAGTATAAATAATAAATAAAAGTTTATTTATTTTCCACCACAAAATAAAGAATAGGTACAGTACAGAACAGAGAGATAATGGCTTTAGACAATAATGATTTATCTGTGGTGGACTGGAGCCTAAACTAGGAAAGCCCTGTATTTCAGGTCTCCAGGACACCCACCCGCAGTCGAGTTGGGTTACAATTAATTAAATACATAAAAAAGAAAAACGTTGTTAGGTGAAATTGCTTGGTTCTGTGTGTGGGTGTGTGTGTGTGGTGTGTGTATGTATGTATGTGTGTGTACGCACTCTCACACCACACACAGAACCAAGCAAGTATAACTTCTAATGTTTCGGATATTAAAATCGGTATAGAAGATAAAGAAGATAATTGGCCAGTTATGTCTCTTGTTTCATTGAAATTATGTTTCCAGGTAAAAGAGAAACGTCAGAGGATAGACAGAAGCAAAAAGAAAAAGCAGAGAGGCAGAAGGAGTTGGATGAGAAGTACAAGAAATGGAGTAAAGGGTGAGTTTGGATTTGTATTTTCAGTAAATTTAATAATTATATTTGTGGTAATAATAGTCAACTAAATAAATACAAAAAGAAAAAACTATTTGTAAGACAGAAAAATCTTTAACTTCGAAGTTATTAGACAAAATGACAAAACCCTTTTAATTAATAAATATGTTAAAAAAACTTCACATCTTGTTTTGTTCTGCAATATAATTATGCATTTTATTTACTTACCTAGCCAACCCAACTTAGTTGAGAAAAGGCTCTAAGAATGCTTAATGATTAAATTACTTAGGAATACCAACAGCTATAAATAATAAGTTCAATATAGATTTTCAAGTAGCAATAAATATTAAACATACATATAATTCTGTAGTCTGACTTCAGATTACGTTTTTAATAGTAGTCGATTTTTAGTAATAACCGTAAGTTGATTTTTCAATTTATTTGGTGTGTTTGCAAACCACTATTTAATTGTATTGGGGTTATCCTGTAAAGATAGTGTGTGAAATAAATAATAACATTCTGAATAGAAATTATATTCTAAGAAACGATGACGACACGTTTGGCGAAGCGGCTGAGTGATCGGCTTCTGCGCCACGGGTTGTGGGTTCGATCCCCACACGGAACAAATATTTGTATGATCTACATGTAGTTGTTCCGGGTATGGGTGTTTGTGCATGTGAGTTTGTGTTTGTAAACGCACCCACGATACAGGAGAAAATGCTAGTGGGGCAAATTCTTTAAAGAAAATATGTTTGCCATATATTTTTATAATACAACTAAAACGACACATCGCTTTTCAGAGTGAAACAATTAGAGGACCAAGAGGCACGAGTCCAGGAGTTTCTCCATGAAGCATCCAAGCCACTGGCCCGTCTCCGCGACGACCGCGACCTTGAGGAGAATCTCAGACAAGTGGAGAGAGACGGAGACCCTATGTTGCAATACATGCGGGACAAGAAACGGGAGAGGGGGGAGCTGGGACCAGGTGAGAATGGGACATTTTACTTAAGGCCGATTTACATCAGCCGAGCGAGAAGAATGCGCATTCTATCCCCTCCATCAAATTCTATTAGTGTAAACAGAGAGAACATTCCTTCGTTGTTCTATCATTGCTCGCATAGATTCTATCGAATATTCTAAGAATGCTCACTAGCTTGATGTAAACGGCACTAGAGCGCGCGAACAGTGGCTTAGAGCGTTCCTACGTGTTTCCTCTTCAAAGTGTTTTTGTGTTCTAGCGAATTCTAGTTGTTGGTTCTCATTCTTGCTCGTTGGTGCAAACACTATTTTGGTGTAAACACTGAAAACGAGCTTTCGTTTACACTAACAGATGAAGAAAGAAAGCTCTAGCTCTTTGTTCGTTTCGTCTAAACCCACCTTTAAACTAGTAAGTTTCAAGATATAGAAAACTAATATATAACTTGAATTAATATATGTTTACTGTGTATTCGCTTTGTTAGCTAAAGCGTTTAGTGTATTGAAACGGAACATTCGGGTTCGAATCCTGTTTAAAATCGAATTTTACTTTCTTACTAATACCTATTATAAATGCGAAAGTAACTATCTGTCTGTCTGTTTCACGCCTAAACCGCTGAATAGAATTTGATGAAATTTGGTACAGATATAGATTAAACCTTAAAGAAGGACATTACCTACCTTTCTCAGTGCTCAATACTGCTCGACCCGGGAATCGAACCCAGGACCTACAATACAAGCGTAGCATTCGCGCTTATAACCTAGGCAATTATGCCATAGTGTCCAATATCGATCTCTCTTCTCGAGACAGAAAAGTCAGTCAAGGGCAGAAAAGCAAAATACTATGGTTTTAAACATAATATAATATTTTCTTCTCTACAGAAAAACCCTCATACAAAGGCAGTTTTCCGCCGAATCGGTTCAATATTCGCCCCGGATACCGCTGGGATGGAGTGGACCGCTCCAACGGCTATGAGAAGAAGTTCTTCGAACAACAGAGCAAGCGCAAAGCCCAAGAGGAAGAAGCTTACAAGTGGAGCATAGAAGACTTGTAACATGTACCTTATTTATATGGGTATAATGATGAATTTAGAATGATAGGAGTATTATGATGTTGTTGCATGTAGATTAATTATGTTTGTAAAAGATTGTACATATTTTTTTATAGAAATATAGTTGTTAGTGAACATCGTTTAGTTTTTTATTTTGTTATCTATTATTCTTAACCTTTTGACCGCCACGGACGTGTATATACGTCAAATAAAAACTTGCTCACTACGGCACGGCACGTCAAAAATACAATTTTTGGAACGAAGTTCCTTATCGCGCGTTGTGAAAGGGGGCTAGACGGAAAAAATTCTTACGAAAAGTTGTCACGACACTTTTTGCTTGTCAACAATATTTGAATTTCGAATTATTGAGTGAATGACAATATTTGAATTTCGCGCGTTGTGAATTGTTGAGTGTATACAGGTTTTTTTATTTTTTATTATTAAATTTTAATGAAAGGAACTTCGTTCCATCCGGGTGTCCCTTGACACCTCTCAAGTTTTTTTGTTCATAATAAATATAAAAAAATATTATGTTTAGTGTTTTTTTTAACCTATTATTATTAACACAGCTTTTCGTTATTGGCATGTCGGTCAAAAGGTTTAAAGCCTGTCATGTCCCACTGCAGGGCAAAGGCATTCTTCCACGGCTCTCTGTCCGTTGCGGTTAGGTCAGTTTTTTAGAGGTAGTGGGAGTATAATTCCATTCAAATTGGAGCTGCCCAACTGCGGAAGTACAGTCAGCAACGAAAGTCGCTGAACATAACAAAATTTTGAAAACATCACAGCTCCAAAACTTGTCCAGAGGTTTTTTCTATTAAGGTAACCTGAATATTGAATGGTCATCTATACAATTATTTCGCATAACCTTCACAGGTCAGTAACTTCACACTTATTAAAAATCATATTGAAAATTGCAACATGTTCAGCGACTTTCGTTGCTGACTGTACCTTGCAGAAAATCGAAATGAAATAACACTGCTTTGAGCTGTATTGTATTACGGTGAGCAATTGCGAGTGCTCCACGAGGAAACGTTGTGTTGGCAGTGGGGGGACTTTGATCGTTAAACTGCCAACCCAACTATTCCTCTCTCGTTTTACAGGGTCGGCAACGCCTGGTGTTGCAAGCGTCTATAGGCTACGGTAACCGCTTACCATCAGGTGGGCCGTAGGTATGCTTGTTAGCCACCTTAGTGGTATAAAAATCTCCCCATCTCAATGCTACGCCACACCCTACATCTAAGTACCTAATCACGGAATCTCGACATCCAACACTAGAGGCCCTCGAACCGATAAACGGGTCGAGCAAATTGTTGGCTTTTCCTATAAATTTTCAGTAGCTGCTTGGAGTTTGGATTTGTGCCTGATTAATGGCAATACGCAATTCGCACCTTAGGACCTAAACATAACCGCGAACTGTGGGTAGAAGCAGTAATACTCTGCCTTACCCTTCAGGGAATTAAATCTAAAATCACATAAAACACCATCACGTGTATATAAATTTAATAAAAGCAGTAGATATTTACCTTCGGAATAGCGGATGCAGCGCGTGGTGTGGCTTGGTCATCCAGTTTGTGAGATGGACAAGTTTTTCAACAATTCTACCTTGACTTTCTTTTTGTCACTACACAACACACACTGACTTTAATCGAGTCACCGCAATTCTAATAAAAACAGTTAATAATTATCGATCATTCGAAAGGCTGTCCCGTTTAAAGACATATTTTCTTATTACATTTAATAACTTCTGGAAGAAGCTGTCGATGGAAAGTAATTGTATATTGTTATTTGATCTTTATACTGGACGATTCGAATGACGACTAGCGCACGACTAAAGCGAGTAGCGTGGAGGTGGGTAGGTACTTGGAAGAAAGTAATTACGTAGGGTAGATGAAAAAAATCCTGCCTAGATTGTATGTAGGATGTAGGTACCTACATTATTAAAATATATCTGGCGTGCTCTGTGACCCTAATTGTACGTATAACATAGCGGTTGAAGTAGCCATTTCACCGATTCCCACCCGAAACAAATGTTTGTGATAAACAAAATATTTGTTTCGAGTGTGAGTAGGTACTTACTTGTAAAATCCCAGTCCCTAAAGCTGCCTTTTTTTTTAATAAAAATAAACAAATATGGATTATTATTCTTTTTTAAGAGGTAGGTTAGTGCTTGACCACAATCTCACCTGATGACGTGACGAAGGCACGTAAGTGTGTGTACGTACGTGACGTAAGTGTGCGGTCAAAGATACATCTTTCACCGCACACTTACGTACAGAGGCCAACACATCAAGCTACCCTAATCTGTCAAATTTGTTTGATAGATTTTCAACTTCCCGATTCACTCGTGACTTGAAGACCCCCCAAACTACATGTCAGGAAATACAGCTGCGAGCGATTGGACTCAGGCAGCTGATTCCATTCGCTCGCTGTACCTATGGATACAGAATGACGAAGCATAACGTTTAGTGCGGGTTTCGAGGATTTCCACTATGAAACGATGTCGCTTATCAGTTTGCCAGATTGTTCGACGGTAAAAAGGAGATGGCAGAATTAGATTGTGCAGTTCCGATACACTCTCTCTCCGAAATGTATCCGGTAGAAGAATAGAATAATCCATATACAGTGTACGTACACATTTAATACAGGTGTTTTTAGACAATTATGATTTATAGGTATGTAATTAAATTTACCTTATGACCTCCACAGTAGGTCGAGCCTGTCATAAGGACGCCTCTTACGCAATTAAATGATGAAGGAAGATGCGTTATGTTTCACTGCAGGATATGTTTTTCTCGCAATCAAGCCAGAGATTTAAATAAACGCAATTTCATCGGTTACAAATAAAACCACAATACTTTTCAATATAATTTATTCGAGAAGTAAGAAAAATTGTAAATCAGATGACAACTGTAATATTTATAATTAATAAATAAACTTTTTGCTTATTAGTAATATTTCAATGCCACATTCATATTGCTAAAATTTACTTGAAGGCCTCTTGTAATGTTTAAAAAGAACGCACAAAGAAAGCATACCAATATTTATAATTTTAATAGTATCAGATATCAAACTCTTATACCTACACTCATTTAGGTACAGCTACAGTCTGGTCCAAAAAAAACACATCAAAACTACAATCAATCAAAGCTATGGCAGTGAAAATTTTAAATTATATTTATTTCCTCAAATGGATAACTCTACAGGCGCGGTCGCAGCCAAGAACTTTTAGGGTTGCCATAATATTAGGGCCATATTAAATGTGTCATGGTCGTGTCAAATATCACGGTTCCCATGGCCATGACTAGAGGGCAAGTGCGGTTTTGAGTCCGGCATAGGTACCAATCAACTCCAGATCCATAAGGATTTCCCGTACTATATAAAAAAAGATCACATTGCCTATATAAATTATGTTCTTTACCTTATTTCATTATTTAGAAGACTTAAGCAGGAGTAAAACTACTTTTTATGGATTTTATCGCGTATATTGATATTATTAATCCCGACGTTTCGGACCCTTTACAGCGTCCATGGTCACGGGTAGACTACTACGGGCAGTCTACTCGTGACCATGGACGCTGAAATCCGTAAAAAATAGTTTTATTTCAATGTATTATAATATTCGCGTAAATGTCAGAAATCAATACTTAAGCAGGAGGTTAATTATTTATTAAAGGGGTCGGAACTTTTCTTGTATGGAAGTTGGCATATCGACCCATGTGTTTCCATGTGTTGTAACCCACGATGTACTCATACGTCGATCTTTACCTCCAAATATCTCATCTCTATTTTCATTCTACCTCATATTTCGGGTACCATGTTACTGAAATTTTTTGTTATTCTATGTGCCCTAGCTATCCATACATACCACTTTCATCGAGCGCCGCGATTTAGAAAACAAAATTAATAAATAACCATTTCTATAACTTGTACCAAACTGTAACATAAATAAATATCATAGACACGTACGAAAAAACTAAATATAATCAAACGCGCAACTGATGGGTCTTTAGGCGTTTCGCACCACGAGCGATTCGAACCGCGGTGTGAGTCGCCCAAGTACTGTTTTTGAATGGGACCATTCGCACCGTAGTGGTTGAAGCGGTGCGAATGGCCGATGGTATCTTTTGGAATGGGTCGATTCGGACCACGGAGCACAACGAACTAATGCTCCTGTCTTGAGTCCAGTTTGACTCGTATCACACATTTAAGGATTCCAATTATTTATTTATACTGATACACTGCGGTCCGAATCGACCCCATTACAAAATGTTCTTGGGCGATTCGAACCGTGGTGCGAAAGAACCCATTCAAAAAGAGCTCTTGGGCAATTCACACCGCGGTTCGAACCGCTCGCGGTGCGAAACGCCTAAGGACCCAACTGATACATTGTAACTAATACAAAATTATGCATACGTATAGTAAAAACAAATTTTTTGCGATTATTCAATGCATCAATTGAATCAGTAATGTTGTTATGTAATTAAGGAGTACATATACGTAATATCTAACGTATTAGTAAGTAAAAATAGGCATATACCTCTGGGGATGTTGCATTTTGTTAGTCGCTAAAGGAAATGAGCATTGTGCATTTATTAAAATAACAAAAATATATATATTTTACATTTTCTGTTGCCTTGTTATTTTGCACGTTTCTATCTACATAAACTCCATTTACTATAGCATTAGACAGAAGTTAAAAAAGGCTCTTTTAGGTGCACACTTTGTAATAAAAGTACAACAAACATTATTACAGTCAAGATTGATGTGGATTTAATATAATCAATTTAAATTACAGCTGGCACACTTAATTGTACTTATTTAACATAACTACCTCCTAAAATTACAAGGCTTTCATTTAATATTGTTTAGTTTCTACATGATATACTGTCGTGTCGATGTTTAAAATCTAAAAGAAGCAGGGGTGGCCAGTACCGGGTATGTTTTTCACGTCATTATAATTCTACCAAATCTAAAATTTACATATTCCCTTCATAATGTTGTGGCAGCACATGTTTTTTTATTTTGTCGGTTTATGAGGTCAACCATCCGTCAAATTCCGTAAATATTCTGCAGTTGTCAATTGTCATTCACTTGTGGATACTTGTGAATGCTACGCCTTTTCTTGTTGTTATTGCTGATTTTTCGTGATTTTGTTAGTTGGTACTGTTTTTCTTTAGTTATTGTTTTGTTATCGTTATAATTGTTAGTTTTGTGTTGTTCGTACAAAGTGGTACGTTTTGTGGAACTATGGATCCCGGTGCAGGCCCAGGTAAAGTTAATATAATAATAATATTTTTGGGACATTTTACACAACACCATCTAGTCCCAAACTAAGCAGAGCTTGTACTATGGGTACAAGACAATAGATATAATACTTATGTACTTTTTTTTTGTAAATACATACTTATAATATATAAGAAACACCCAGACAAACAAATACTCATGTTTTATCCACACAAATATTTGTGTTGTTTATGGGAATCGAACCCACGACCTCATGATCAGCACTCGAACCGGTAGACCACAGAGGTCATCTATGTATTTTTGTTAATCCTCTGGCATTCTAAATTATTATAGTTGTTTTGTTGTAGACTTATTATGGACGTCATGCCATTGTGATAAAGTTGTTTTTTAATAAACTGATTGTTACTAAAAAAAATTTCATTTCATGTACCTATCCAAGCCTCGTGACGAGTAATTAGATAGAAAATGCTTTATTATATGCCATACATTGTTACTTACAAAAAAGACATTATTTATTAAAAAAAATTTGAACTTAACTTGAAATAAAAGGTTTCGTACTCCTGCTTCTGCGAGCCTCTTTTTTCTAATGTTATAATAAACGGAGTATAAGTATATAGAGCTATCGAGACACCTAAAAAATTTAGTAATTCAGTTATCACACATTTACCTAAGCGCTTTTATTAATGATTTGTGTATATATTCCATAAATCTAATAATTATTATTTGCGAGTTTATGTCTAATAACCACATGTTTTCACTAGTATTGCCATTATATTTTGTTAACGTTGCTTACAATTTTGATATATTATTTATGTACACCACTATTTTTTAACTGGCTTAAGAATAAAGGAAATATTATGTGTAGTTACCGGCACGTAAGTTGGCTAGGGATTTTCGTAGTGGGGGAAGTTCGCGCATGTAAAAATGTACGAAATAATACGTGCGCGAACTTTCCCCACTTCAAAATCTTTGACCAACTACGTGCCGGTAACTTTAAGTAAGTAAGCCAATATCACTGACAAATAATAATTAAAAAAAAATTTCTAAATTCAGAATAATAATTACATATTTAAATATTGTTCTGACCTATGTATTTAACTTGTGTATACATATTTTAAAATTAAACAAAAGCTAATATTTCCGTCAAAGGACAGTAGGAAGAACGTCCGCACCCTCCAACAGACTTCAGTCATCTCATTTGAAATCTCTTAATTGATATTTTTTGCATTATGACGACATTCTTCAATTATGTGGTTCACCTCAATTAGGATTTATAAATAAATATTCCTTAGTTACGATACGACACATTTTTGTCAATTGTGTCTCACGCGTTTCAACAAGAAGAATGTTTTTGATTCGAAAGCTAATTGTTTGTAAAACTTGTTTTGTATAAATACAAACATTACGTTAATTCATTTAATATAAAAAAAAATACAAAAAAATATTAGAAGATTAAATATTTTATTGGTTTGTCCCTGTGTACCCGAACACCAACACGAAGGCCGATCTCTATGCCGCCACAGCTAACGCTATTGAGGTGGCCTTATATTACTGGAATATTGTTAAACCATTGACACGATAACAACAAGAATTATTATTATTTAAAAGAACCCAATCAAAATTTCGCAATAAAAATCTATTGCTGTCTTTTTATGGCTCTAATTACGTCGAAACACAACCCATGACTGTTTTAGAGTGGGAACGGGAACAAGATTCCCCATGCAAACTTTACAAAAATACAGGAAAATGGTAAATTACCCATATTTTTTGTATTGCCAATTAAAAAATAGTGATGTACCTATCAAATTAGTTTATATACTATAGCTAAGATCACTCGGTATAGATTACGGATCAGACCATTTGACAATAAAATAGACAGCACAATACCTATACTCTCTTTAATTGTTATAACAACCTGCAATGACTATTATCAAAATTATATGAGTTCTATATCAATTATATATTCATACTATATAACTATTTTCTATATTATGTGGTGTTGCATTTGATATATTTAAGTTTCGCTAGATGAGGTAAGCCCGATATTTTTTGCATTGATATGATCCCATATTACATACTTACCTATATTTTAATATTTTACTCTGGTACAGAATCCACTCTAGGAAAATAACTAGCGTTCTAATAGATTTCAATTAAACAAGTTATTTCATAATTATTTAATTAACTTATTGTAATAAACCATTTTCGTTACATAGCCGTCGCTTTTATAATCGTCGAATCGATAGTCAGTTCAAACTACGTCTATGTTTATAACGTTGCCATATATAGGGAGTTTTTCTTTTTTTTTTAAATTCCACAAATATTGCTGTATTTTTTTAATAAAAACAAGAAACTTCATTTCAATCTTTTCGCAAAGATATCTTTGAAATATACTACCTTGTGTATATACTTTAATCAGTATAATTCTAACCTTATTGCAATTATGGTTGGGCTTCCAATCTAAATAGATGCGGCTGAATAGCAATTCTGCCATTAGACCTAAAATCCATTGTGTATACTTTGAACTACACCTCGTCAAATGCATACCGACATATTAGCACAAACCAGCTTCGTCGCTTCTAGGCAAAACGCATGAAGGTGTAATTATTAATTACAATTGTTTTTTTAACAAAATATTATCTTTCAACTGAAACAAATATCTAAAACTACTTCTTACCTACAAGAAAAGACAGCAATATTTTAAATATAATTTACTTCAAGCCATGCAGCATTCAACGCCATACATGATAATTATTTCAATACAATATATCAATGCAAAAAACACCGCTGATTCGCCTTAACAATTGCAGAATATTTTTGTATCTCATTCACACTACGACTTATTGAAATAGCACATTCAATTTTAATAGTAATGTAGCTAGAGAAATTACTACATTACAAAACGTTTGTCGTCACAGCCATCTACCATTAGAGGGGGATTATAAAATACAGTCAAACGGGGTGAATATGGATGCATGGGGGGTGAATCGAGACAAAACTTTAAAGGGAATTTTCAGGTTTAATTATTATAGTTCGATCCCAAAAAGGTCGTCTAATGATTTATTATAATTTAGGAACAATATTAGAGTCCCTTTTTCTAACAAACTATAATCATTACAGCTGAAAATCCCTTTCAAAGTTTTGTCTCGATTCACCCCTGCATCTCTATTCGCCCCGTTTGAGGTAATTACTTTTCGTGAATCACAAACATGCACGACATACCCTACATTTCTAGTATACACTGAGCTCGTATTGTATAGGATTTTCATATACTTAAAGGTCAGCTTTTATTTAAAATGTATGCTATGACGTGTAGCCATATTGTGATTCATCAAGTTGCCATTTTATCAGGTGAATGACCGATCCATCACCAATTTTTTTTACAAAACTTTTTTGTTCTAAGATAACTGCCTCATAACCCTAGTCGTTGTAAGCGCGACTGTTGCGCTAGACGTCCTGGGTTCATTTACCAGGCAGAGCAGTTGTGTTCTCAGTGAGACCAACTTAAAAAAATAATTCCTTTCTTCTTACCATTAGTATATTTCTTGGTAGTTACGAGCACTGCTACAGAGCGTTCGATTCCGACTGTTTTCTATAAAATTTCAGCAGCAGTTCGGAGTTTGAGTTTGTAGCCGGTTATTGGCAATAAGCTCAATAGGCAATAAGTTTGTTTAGGTCCCATGTAATATGGGGAGAGCTTATTGCCACTAACCGGGAACAAATCCAAACTGAGCTGCTACTGAGAATTTCATAAAAGAACCCAAGAACACTACACGACTAGGGAATCGGAACCCAGGACCTCAAGCAGCGTAGCGTATGTTATGTTTACCAATTCCATTTGATATCGAGACTTAAGAAGGAGAAGCGGTATTTTTAATCAGATCGGTTATCACCTAGCAAGGTAAAATAATTTTTTACGCTATTTCAATAAGGTGCAAGTTTAAATAGATGTTAGGGTGGTTTGTGTCAACGACGGCCTCTATATCCCCCCCTGCCGCGGCTGACCCGGTCGTCGTGCTCGTTCTGATAGCCGCCCCTAGACTGATAGCCCTGGCTACCCTGGCTACCTTGGTAACCCTGGTTACTCTGGTAGCCCTGGTTTGATTGATAGCCTTGGTTGGATTGGTACGATTTGTTGTAACCGCCGCCTCCACCGCCTGGAATATGGTTATGGTTTAATTTAAGCTAGGAAAAGGATCACCATTATCATCAATTATTATACTGTCCCACTGCTGGGCAAAGATCTCCTTTCAGAATGAGAGATGTATGATGATGGTTATAGTCCACCACGCTGGGTTACCTGCGGGTTAGCAAACTTTACACAACATCAAGAAAATCACTCAGGCATGCAGGTTTCCTCACTAAAAGGAAAATGATAGGACCCTAAAATGTCAGGGAAATTCTATCTATATATCTTACCTATCGGCTGCGGTTGCTACTTACCATCAAGCAGTCCATAAGTTACAACAAACGAAAGAGGAAACGTTGTGTTGGCGGTGGGCCTTTGACCCTTATACTGCCAACCCTAGATTGGTTTAGCTGTCTTGTGTTTCTTACGGTGAGCAAGGTTGCCAGTGCTTCACGAGGAAACGTTGTGTTGGCAGTGGGGGGACTTTGACCATTATACTGCTAACCTAACCTCTTTCGTTTTACAGGGTTGGCAACGCGCAATGACACCCCTGGTGTTACAAGCATCTAAAGGTTACGGTAACCGCTTACCATTAGATGGGCGATATGCTTGTTTGCCAATTGCCACCTGGTATAAAAAAAACTTTTAACCCGATTTAACTAGAAACATACCTTGACTGTATCCTTGGTTATAACTGCCTGAGTTATCATATCCACTTTGATGGTATCCTCCGCTGTATCTGGTGTCTTGGCTGTAGCCCTGGCTCTGGTTGTAGCCCCCCTGACTCTGGTTGTTGTAGCCGCCTTGATTCTGGTTGTTATATCCACCGGGGGGGACTTCGTATGTTTGGTAGTTTCTGTTCTGGTTAAATGCTGGACTTGTGTGCGGTCTGTAAATTTTCAAAGTAACATTTCATAGATGGCATGTGGAAAATAACACACCATCACGCCTGTACTTAGTAAGGGATAGACAGAGATATTACTATACTGATTCACCCACAGTTCTCCGGTATATTTAGGTCCCATGTGTAATAAGGTGGAGAGCCTATTTCCATTAACTGGAACAAATACAAACTCCGAGCAGCCACTACTATGAATTTAATAAAACAAATACAAATTTTACTCGACGTAGCAATCGATCCCAGGAGGTACTCATCCGTCGCGCCGACATCCACTAGACTAATGAATTTTAGCAATTGGCAGTTTAAAGTATCAGGTCGACACAAGCTGTGTATAATAATTAAGCATTATAATGTCAGAACAAAAGGATCAAAATAAAATAATAAAAGTAAACATATACATTTATTTTGTTAGATTAAAATAATATGTGATTGTTCTTAATTTTAGTTATACACTTACAAGTAAATATAAATAATAAATAAGGATAGTAAAACTAAATAATAGTAAAAAGTAGTAAATTATTTATACAGTCAAACTGGGTGAATAATTAGCCATTAGAATACTTTATTGGCATCAAACTATAAAAATTAAGACTGAAAGTCAGTTTTAATTATTATAATTTGATCCCAAAAAGGTCGTCTAATGATTTATTAGAATTTAGAAACAATATTAGAGTCCCTTTTTCTAACAAACTAATAATTACAGCTGAAAATCCCTTTCAAAGTTTTATCTCGATTCACCCCTGCATCCCTATTCACCCCGTTTGATTATAAAATGTTTATCATAATACATATCGGCTGTGTGCCAGTGTTACAGTGTTGCTGGTTATATCCAGTGGCGGCCTTAGCCACTGCGAGGCCTCAGGCGGTAGAATCAGATATTTGTGAGGCCCTTTTCCTTTGTTTAAAATATGTGAATTAAAAGTGGGTATTTCTGATGATTACTGAATATAGGAGGTCATCAAAAGTCCATACAACTCAGCCCAAATTAGTACTGAGGTACTTGACAGCTGTCAAGTTGACAGTTTTTACTATGAAATCACTAGGAAACTGTTTTTTTTTTATTAATGTGCCAAAATGGCGTGCGTTTGACATTCCAAAACTGACTCTGACAGCAGATAGCTATCAAGTTGACAGTTTTTACTATAAAACACTATAAAACTGATACTAGTGTGTCAAAAAGCCGTGCGTTTTTTCAAATTTAAAGTTATTTTTACTCATCTCCTAGTGAGCATGAAAAAAAGTATGACTAGAGTTTAAACCAGCGTAATACAGGGTATTTTTTCCAATAAGTGTACCTCAGTACATCATTTGGGCAGATTTTGGTGACATCCTTTAGCTTTGAAAAACTTTTGTAGTTAAAAAACGTTATAACAAACTTATGATTTTATCACAAATACCGGATAGATGTTGTCTCTCGGGTAGTTGCGCGAGGCCCCTACAACAGCGAGGCCCTGGGGGGTTGCCCCGTTCACCACCCTCTAAGGCAGCCACTGATTATATCATTAAGTCGGCGGCACACCTTCTAATAGGAAGCGAGGAGAGTCCTCGCCTGAAGGGGTCCAGCGACCATCAACCACAGATCAGACACACGGTCCTAGCGAATGTCACGAATACCATGACCGTGACATATGGGACTAAGGAAAGCAAGTTCGATTTTTAGACGGTATGAGTCAGACATACCCTGACACCTCTCCAAGTGATGAAATGAAATTATATTTATTTCTGTAAATACATCTTTTAACGACACTTTTACAAGTCAATGTTTTGATTTTTTGTGCTAGAAGGCGCCGGCATTTCCTAACTGACGACCTCTGAGAAGAAACACCGAAACAAACTCAGAGAATCATTGTCTCTTTTAAAGTCCAGACAATAATATCAAATAATATGTGAGTTTCACAATATAGGGCAAAGGCCGTTTTACCTTTTGAAGAAAGAGCCACAAAGGCTTTGAGTAGGCTAGTTCCAGCCGACGGCACACATGCACAAGTCATTGCATAAGTGGTAAATGATCCATAAGGATTTTCCGTACGATAAAAAAAAGGTATGTACTGTCATCAAGCAATGTGTAGTCCCCTACCTGCCCTGGTCGCCGGCGCCCTGGCTGTAGCCGCCCTGCACTCGTCCGCCGCGGCCTCCACGTCCTCCACGGCCGCTGCTCGCTTCCTGTCCGCCTCCTCCTCCCCCTCCTCCACGGACACCACCGCCTCCCCCTCTGCCTCCTCCCCCACCACCTCCACCGCCACCGCCGCCGCCGCCCCCGCCGCCGGCGCCACGTCCTCCTCCTCTGCCCCCGCCTCCGCCCTGCACATTAATGTAATTAAATACGTCATTTAGGATAAATTAGTCATTTTTTTAAAGATTAGTGAAATCAGCGAATTTGCCTCTGATATTAGATTTTTTTTATATTATCTTTATTACATAAAAAAACATCTTTCGTATGTTTGTCTGCAAAACTCCAAAAAGCAGATACATTGGCTAAAAATGTTTACACAATGTAGCATTTAAATACGCCGTGTGTAGAAAAATAGACTGAGCCACAGCGGAGCGTGGCCTAGTTAATGTTATAATAGTACCGTAGGACTGTGACATTAGTCATCATCAGCCATATACTCTCCCACTGCTGGGCACGGGTCTCTTGAACGGAACTAGGCTAAACGTCAACCACGCTGGCCAAATGCGGATTAGCACGCCGTCAAAAAAATCGTATTATTAATACGCACATGATTTAGAATAGACAAGAGGTGTGTGCCTTGAATTCGAAATTTGACTTGGCAGTCCTATAGAGAGATTAATGTATGATGTATGTAATGATAAAAAAAAATATTTATCTCACCTTTTCAGTTTTCGATTCATGACTTTCTCCACAGCCAAGAGACACTTAGGTCCTCGGTTTTTGTACTAAGATGACTTAAAGTTAATGCATTACATAATTAGCTAGTAGCTTACCGCTGTTCTCTGTTGCCAGGAAGGCATTTCAGGAGGCGGGGCCTGCTGTTCGTTGGGACGACCACCTCGGTCCGGGACCTACAAAATGCGTTAGTCTTAGATTATTAATACACAGTATAAATAAAGTCGCTTCCCGCTGAGTCCCTCTGTACTCTGAGATCTTTTAACCTTTTGATCGCCACGTCAATAACGAAAATCCGTGTTCTCTTCGCCAAGCGACAAATTCTAGTCATAAGTCATTTATTTCTTAACAATATATGTGTTGAAAATATTTGTTACAATTAAAGAACAATAATAATAAACTACAAAACATCAAATTCGCAATATACCACAATTTCAATAATCATTATTAATATAAATATAAATACCAATAGTAATTAATAATGTAAATTCTAATAACAAATTAGTATCCAATAATAGGTAAAAAAAAACCTTTGTGTATAGGTTTTTATTTTGAACTATAAAAAAAAGTGGTATTTTTGACATGCCATGCCGTCGTTGGCGTTAATTTGACGTCTAGCAAGTTTTAATTTGACGTCTATACACGTCCGTGGCGGTCAAAAGGTTAAACTACGCAACGCGGATTTTGATACAGTTTTCAGTATCATTTAGATCAGTGGTTCCGAACCTGGGGGTAATTACCCCGCGGGGGTAAATCAACTTTTTTGTGGGGGTAACGAAGAACCTAATAATTAAGAATAACTAATAAAATTATAGATCGCCACGCAGTAAGTACCGCGCTCATGGCATTTCTTTCCAGTTGCCGTCGCGTCATCGCAATCGCGTCGCGGCCGCTTCGCCATAATGTCTAACGAGGGTAAAATCGGTTTTCCTTATAGGTCATAGGGGTAACAATAATTAAAAGGTTAGGAACCACTGATTGCGATCATTCCTTCCGGAAGGTTTATATGTATAATCATCATCAACCCATATACTGTCCTACTGCTCCCACAAAATTAGAGGGATTAGGCTATAGTCCACCACGCTGGCCTAGTGCAGGTTGACAGACTTCACACGCCGTCGTGATAATCTCTAAGGCATGCAGGTTGCCTCACGATGTTTTCCTTCACCGTTTAAGCAAATGATAATTCATAATTTCGAAAAGTCAGAAGTGCCTGCCTTGGACTGGAGACCTTCGACTTGGCAGTCCACTGGTCATACCACTAGGCTGTCACTGCTTATATATATATACTACATGCGTGTTATTAATACATAGCACCCGTACGAAACCAGGGCATGTCGCTTGTCCTATCCTATCCTACTAATATTATAAATGTGAAAGTTTGTGAGGATAAATGGATGGACTTTTGTTACTCTTTCACGCTAAAACTGCAGAACCGATTTTGATGAAACTTTATAGTATTATACATAGTTTATAAGATCATTTTAAATAATGTGGGCCTATGTAGTCTGTAAATAAAGATTTATTATTATTATTTATACATTAGAATAATATATAAGCTATAATTTATAAAGATTTTGAGTTTGTGGAGAGGCGAGGTGTGTTGCCCCTCCAACCAAAGGGAGGATCCTCCAACCAGGCGTGTGTTTTGCCTGGCGGGCCAAGGCCCGACGGTTAATGTCGGGCGGTTGTATATACACAACTTTCGTTGCGAATGTTGCTTGCGCGATTCAGCACTTCGTAGTTCTATGTAGCGCGGTAGATGTCGCTACAAATTAATTAACCAAATTATGTGCAGGGAAGGGTTGACGGTACAAGAACTCGCGGTCGGTCACCAATGCGATGGACTGACCAAATCAAGACGCAGTGGGTGGACCCATAAGTCAGTGTACCAGGATGACGGCCAACATGGAGAGATGGCGGGACATCGTGAGGCGAATAACATCTGCCCCTAACACCACTACTACATGACGGGCACGACCGCTCTGCCAAGAGCGATTCGGCTGAGAAGAACCAAATTATAGCGATAATTAAAAGTAACTTTTCCACGCGGACGAGGTCGCGAGCAGAAGCTAGTATTTTTTTTTTTATCAGAGGGGGCAAACGAACATGCGGGTCACCTGATGGTAAGTGACTACCGCCATCCATGGACATCAGTGACATCGTGGCTATCACAAATGCATTGCCGGCCTTTTAAATGTGTGTATGCTCTTTTAAATGTCGTACTGGTTCGGGAATACTGCCGCAGGAAGATTATTCCATAGCTTACACATTCTCGTTAAGAAGTATACAATAAAATATTACAGACCTGTCCAATTATGACTTTGTTGACATCAGACTGGGTGTTCTTTCGCACGTTCGCGCTGGAAGTCTTCTCGACCTGCAGCAAGGAAGTCCGGGCGGCTAGGAAGTCCGATAGCTTCACGTCCGGCTTCACTTTAAGGTTCTCGCGTTTTGGACGGTATGTTGACTGTATCGCGTCTTTCTTTGTCTTTAAACGGTCCGACCACTGTTGAGGAGTAATTCAGATTTAGTTGCCACATTTTTTTGTTTATTAATCTTATAGGTATACAATTTATTATATCTGACTACCTCATTAGTCTACGCTAGAGGTCCTGGGTTCGATCCCCAGGACCAGTGTTATTGGGTTTTTCTATGAAATTCTCAGTAGCAGTTCGGAGTCTGGATTTGTGCCCGGTTAATGGCAATAGGCTCGCCCCCTATTACATGGGACCTAAACATACCGGCGAAATGTGGGTGTACATTAGTACACCTCTGCCTAACCCTTCGGTGAATACAGGCGTGATGGTATGTTGATTATTTTAAAGTATAAAATAAGGTATCTAGCGAAGATTATATCATTGAATATCTTTTCTGAATATTTTCCTTATTATCACAGATATTATCGATGTGTATCAGGGTTAGCTAATAGTACAGAGGCCAGCACATCAAGCTATCCCAATCTGTCAACTTTTTTGATAGATTCTCAACTTTAATGCAAAGTAATAAGGTTCACATTCAATTGGGAAAATTTGACAGTTTTGGATGCTTGACCTGCTGGCGTTTGTATTTATTATTATTATATCGTTTATCATATATATTCATATTCTTTATTGCATACCATAATGTACATTATGGTGTTGTAAATATTGTCTGTGCTGTGTGCCAGTGAGTCACATTTTGTATGTTATTTTGTCAAGTAGGCGGCAAGCACGTGTTTAGATTGTTGTTGATGTAGATTTTCTACCAATCTTGTCTATGAATCTGTTAAAACTTGATTAGAAAGAAACTTAGAAACTTGACTATGATTTAGTATAATTTTTAAGAGCAGGGTGTAATTCCACTCAAATTGGAGCTGGCCAACTGGGGAAGTACATCCGCCTTGCAGAAAATCGAAGTGAAATAACACTGCTTTAAGCTGTTTTTCTTCGTAATGGTGAGCAAGGTTTGCAGTCCACGAGGAAACGTTGTGTTAATAATAATAATATAATAATATTTTTGGGACATTTTACACAACACCATCTAGTCCCAAACTAAGCAGAGCTTGTACTATGGGTACTAGACAATGGATATAATACTTATATACTTTTTTTTTGTAAATAGATACTTGTAATACATAAGAAACACCCAGACAAACACAAATACTCATGTTTTATCCACACAAATATTTGTGTCCTGTGGGAATCGAACCCGACCGATATAATATTTTTGGGACAATTTCACACAACACCATCTAGTCCCAAACTAAGTAGAGCTTGTACTATGGGTACTAGACAATGTATGTAATACTTATATACTTTTTTTTGTAAATACATACTTATAATACATAAGAAACACCCAGACACTCATGTTTTATCCAAACAAATATTTGTGTCCTGTGGGAATCGAACCCACGACCCCATGATCAGCAGTCGAACCGCTAGACCACAGAGGTCATCATTCAATTATAAAATCAAAACTTAAAACTCATTTTTTGAACAACCTGTAGATCAATGTTTGGTAACTCACACAGCACTACTTGTTATTGTATAGTTTGTCAAACCGGATTCCGGTCTTGCTGCAGTTTATGTAGGTAGTCCTGTAGTAATTTTAGTTATTTACTATAATTATTACTATTGTGTACCATTGTTAAGAGTGCAGAGTGATATTCACTGCAATCTGGACAAACCTTCGTGGTTTTTAGATTGTAAGATAATTAATGTTTTGTAAGATATTTTTGTTATAATAAAAAATAAAAAAAAATTGCCTTTAGTAATTGTAAGGCGCAGTCGCAACAAGCAATAAGCCTTCCTAACAATTGACATTATATTATAATTACCTCAAAGCTCTGTATGGTGCACTCGAGCCTCGTAATAAGAGTCTCTCTTCTCAGTCTATACTCCTCGAACATCTCCGTAAAAGTATTTTCTAATTGTTTCCACTCTTTTTCCGATGTCGCCTTGTTGTAAAGCGGCTTGCCTACTAGTTGCTCACCTGAATATAGAAATTAGAATTAAAATTAAATGAATTTAGAATCCTCAGTTTTTTTTTTATTTACGATAGGCCTACGCTTGACCACTAGTTCGCCTGATGTTAAGCGACACTGCGATCTACGGTGGAGCGCGCTTGCCCAGAAGAAACCGATTCACTCGAGATTTAAAGACACACAGATTATAGTTATTGGGGAAGTCCCACTCAGGAAGCTCATTCCACATTTCAGCGGTATGCATGATGAAACTTGATTTAAAGCGTTTCGTTTCAGTAGCAGCTGAGTTTGTATTTGTGCCTGGTTTAAGGTAGAAACACGTACGCAACGTATGCAATGCGTTATGATATCTCGACTCTTGATTTTATATGAAAAACGTATTCATCAGAGACATAAATGTTGGGGTAAGATCGCCTCTGGGGTAAGAACGTAATTATAAGTATCAATATATAACGTATTAATGCTAGTCACATTGCGCGCTACGTCATGTTCCTCCCCACACGCAATGCTAGCTAGCTAAGTACCATAAAAACAGCCGAATAAGATGAAAATTTTGTTTATACGTTCTTACCCCAGCGGCGATCTTACCCCAACATACTTTACTTGTCAAATGCAACAGACTTTTTAAATGAGCAAGTTTGGAATTTTAATTTTTGTTTTTTATTGTTCATCTGCTTACCTTCTTTCTGTATCGTATCTTTAAGTTTAGCTTCTAGCTTTGAGAACAACATCTCCGGCGTGATGTTGGGAGGTGGCTTGTTGAACTTCAAAGATATTAATATCTCCTTTAGATCTTTGGCAGTAGGTGACTCTTGCTAAAAAAAATATAAAAGTAAGACATAAAACTGTCTAGTTGTCATAATAAGGTTGCTTAACCTTTTTTTTTTGTTGTGTTGCAAATAAAAACTGATTATCTGCCACATAGTAGTATATGATGGATTTGTACCAATTTAAACCCTTTGGTGGTTGAGCAAGGTTGGATGCCTAGATTCTCGATTATCTATCATGCTCTCTGCTCAAGATTGCATTTATGATTAATAATCCTATCCTATCCTACTAATATTATAAATGTGAAAGTTTGTGAGGATGGATGGATGATGTTTTTTACTTTATCACACTAAAACTACTGAACAGATTTTAACGAAACTTTACAGTATTATTATTTATACATACATACACTCACGCCTTTTTCCCATAGGGGTAGGCAGAAACTAAAGAACGCCACTTGCTACGATTCTTGCATACTTCTTTCGCTTCAACCACATTCATACATCTTGTCAAATTATCCCAGTGTATGTATGTATGTATTTATACATCAGAATTACATATAGGCTATAATTTATAACGATTTTACGCGAAGTCGCGGGTAGAAGCTAATATGTAATACTATATTTCAGACCATGGTGTCCATTTTGTTAGTAACAATGTTATTATAGACTTGTGTTAGTAATGCTTTAAGTTAATGCATAACCCTTACCATAACAATCTCCATTCCTGAGGCCTGTTTTTCCTTGGGGCAGTCCACGTTCACCATCCGGGCGGCCATTAGCTCAGATATTAAGTAATCTAGTAATAACAGGCGATCCTCTTTTGTTTGCAGTCGTGAGGACATGTGACCTGAAAACAATACATATTTATAAGTACAAGGAATTAAACAAGAACATATATATATATAAACTTAACTTATATTTAGAACTAAAGTCACCGACATTGCGCGAAGAATAAGCACACTGAAGTGGAAGTGGGCCAGTCATGTCTGCAGATGCACAGACATGGGATCACGTCGGGGTCACCAATGTGGAGAGGCGAGGTGTGTTGCCCCTCCGACGAAAAGGGAGGATCCTCCAACCAGGCGGGTGTTGTGCCTGGCGGGCCACGGCCCGACGGTTGATGTTCGGCAGTTGTATATTATGCAACTTTTCGTTGCGAATGTTGCTTGCGCGATTCAGGACTCCGTAGTTCTATGTAGCGCGGTAGATGTCGCTACAAGTGTTAGAGTGGAGACCAAGTTTGGGCAAGCGTAGTGTGGGACGCCCCGCGACACGATGGACAGACGATTTGAAAAAGGTGGCTGGCAGTGGATGGATGCGGGCTGCCCAAGACCGGGATGGTTGGTGCTCTTTGGGGGAGGCCTACGTTCAGCAGTGAACGGCAATAGGCTGATATGATGATGAAGATATTTATAAATAAAATAATAGAATTAAGTAAGGTCAGGGTGGCTAATTCCGGCATAGTTTTTGTCTACCTTAAGTTTGATAGACCATAATCTATGAGCTTTTTACATTATTGCAAATGTTAAGGTATCACGCCATTAGGAATTTATTAAACTTTTTATTGAAGTTATCAACCTTATTTTAGGTATCATCGGTATTGAGATATGCAGTTTTTTTTAAAACCAAGTCACTAGACGGATTTTCCCATAAAATCGAGGGCAAATCCGTCATACTGCATGATTTTGAGAAAATTATCGTTATTCTAAGGAAATCACACAATTTGCACATGTATTACTTCATGATAGTCAATTATATGCTTTCCCACAGTAAAAATAAAGCTTAGTTTGGATTTTATCTTATGTAAAAGCCTTTGTGGGGCTATTCCGGCATACTGAAGGAGGCAGGGGTGGTAAACATACAGTATCGTATGCTTTTATTAGCAATAATATGAAAAAAAAAATGGGTTGACTTGATATTTGTAAGAATAAGTAAGTCTCAAATGGAAATCTGGTTTCGTCCAGGTTCCAGATAGCATGCGGTTTATCTCTTAAACCCAGTTCGTCTATAGTTTTTTTTTTTAATTAATCAAAATAAAGAACAACCACATACTTATGGATCTATTGCTATTTTTCGAGCATAGTTCATAGCTTGGGGCTTTTGTATTGATAAGTTATTGTGTTTTGCAAAGGAAACAAACCAATTATTCCCCAGAAAACCAATTATTAAATGTGGTTTATAAATTATTGGTAGGTATGAAATGGTTGGAAAGTACCTCCAACCATTTCCAAAATTTCGGCCATCATATCATAGCGGCTTTACATAATAAAAGTTAAAACTGCAAAAATCATAACCACTATATTAATTAAAATATTACCAACAATCGGCTAAAACATTTCTTGAATAAAAAAGGTTTATGATATCTGAAATCGGGTAACCACGGCATATGACGATCAAGCCCCATTCAATATGGACGGAATTTACCACTTAACTATTATGAGGTCAGAAATATTTCAAGCCATATAATTTAACTATTTACAGTGTTTTATTGCAAAGTAATACTAAAAACGTTTAAACGGACATTTAACTGTATGTATTGCAGTCTCTCAACATTGTAAGTTGCATCATTTTTTATTTATTTTCGATAAAACGGCGGTACACGTTACTCACTTTTCAATCTCAGAACACAACTGAAATTTAAACACTGTTTTATCCTACCATATGCCGACTAGCGCCATCTTCAAAATATAGTTTTAACTAGAAAGTGATGCTGCTTTACTGACACGGAAAACAAATAAATAGCTTGATTGTGACGAAAGTTATTACAATTAGACGGATAAGCCCCGTAGACGGCTTTACCCACCTTGACCTTACCTACCTAGTATTTATTTAAATAGGTACTTAGTTTACATAGTACATTTACATGTTTCTTTTTTCCCTTATATTAGGACTAATGTCCTCCAAAGTCCAATCTATCTTCTTATAACATAAGTAATTCATCAAAATTTGTTCAGCTGTTCAGGCATGAAAACGTAACAAATGGACAGACATAATTTGGCGTAACATTCATCATTAGTGAGAGTACTCTCCAAGATATCCTCACTAACACCAAAAAGTTGCTAAGCTTTCGTGAGGAGAGGTTCAAATAGGTCATCATTCCCTCAAACATGCAAAATACGCACTCATAGAGTTGCAGATAACATTCTATAATATTAAATTGAGTACTACATACCTGTCACTAATTTCTTATATGGACATTTAAGTTCTTTCAAAAAGGAGCTCAACTCCAATAGAAATGCACTGGACTCATCAGGATCATTCATCATGTTAACAGTCTCCTCCAAATTGCACAGCTTTTTGATCTCCTCCGCAAGGATGTGAATGAGTTTGGTAAACTCCAATGATTTGGCACCGCCATCCAATGCCTTGGAAAAGACCGCCTCGTCGGACAGGGGGCCTTCATATCTAAAATTATATTTAGCTTTAAATTTTAGCATATTCATTATGGGAATAGTGGGTATAAACATAACATACCATCACACCTGTTTTAAGTCCACACACACTCCTACCTCCTTATATTTAAAGATAATTGAAGTTATTTATTAAATTGTATTTGCAGAGTGTTCTTCAAAAAGGTCAGGTGCGTAGTACTCGCAACCGGCGTGTATGTATGACAAGATGTATGAATGTGGTCGAAGCGAAAGAAGTATGCAAGAATCGTAGCAAGTGGTGTTCTTTAGTTTCTGCCTACCCCTATGGGAAAAAGGAGTGAGTGTATGTATGTATTTGCAGAGTTTGTCTAAGGTGGTATGGTCGACAAAAGAATTAAGTATACAGCCAGCTAATTAAACATCCCAACTACCAACACATTGATAAATATTCTGCTGGTAAGTAATAATGTGCTTATACTATTGTGTTCCAGTTTGAAGGGCAATGTAGGCAGTAAAATAAATGGGCATATGACACTTAACAACTGAGGTCTCAAGATGATAATTCGTGAGTGATACTGTTGTTGCTGGAGTCTATAGGCTGTGGTTACTGCTTACCATCAGACACCATGTGTGCCACCCAGACAGCGGTTACCTTTAGGCATTTAGGTAACCTAGATTCTTCGATACCCATACCGTAAAGGTAATTTATAAAGGTTCTCGGTCCCCGCTCGTTTGACATCTTATTGTATTCTAAAAATACTTCCTTTTACTGATTTAAATCGATAATTATCTCTGTTTTTATCAAATAAAGCAGTTCATTGAAATTAAAATACCACAATGACTTATCTTGGAGATAAATTTAATGATACATTTTGTTATATTATTCATAAGTTTATCAAATAAAAAAAAGAGCTCCAAGTAGCATAACAAGTAAATGTATTTTAAATGACAATGAGTAATTAGTATTACCTCTTTAACTTTTGCTGATACCTTAAGTCCTATTCTCTGAAATAAGTGACAACTAAAATTATGTAGTAAAAGTAAGTATAATAATATTATTTTTATTAACATAATTTTAGAAGTAAAATGAAAATAGAAATATATTGACTTATAATATATATTATAATAATTAGGTCACCCCAAAAAGGAAACATTATGAACTGCCTCCTCTTTGAAGTTTATTAAAAATTGAAATTGGTTACAACTATAATTATTATGTAGTAAAGTATAATAATATTATGTCTTTTTTTTATCTACATTTTACTAATTCTTTAAGTAATATGAAATTAGAAATAATTTAATATAATAATATTTATAATAACCGAAAAAAAAATTAGGACCTTCCTCCTCTTTGAAGTTGATTAAAAAAAACATATTTGATCCATTAAAAGTAAAAAAAATATGTCAAAATATTAAAACAATTATTTGACTTAAAAAATCAATACATAGGAAATACATAGGTATTGATTTATTTCTATTGCACAAGTTTGCTCAACATTAATACATGATAATTTTTGCTATAGATATTAAAATCTAATACCTGTGTGTAAATAAAATAATTTATAATTATTTCTTCATCTAATAGGTACCTACTATATGGGTATTTTTTAAATATTACAATACCAAAAGTGAAATAAGGGGTAAACATGTTTAAATACCTACATAATGGTTGTCATTCATCATCATTCAAAAATAGGCTAATTTGAGACAGAGTCAATATATTGTCTTAGCAATATTGAAAATAAGACATTTTGTGTTGACAGTTCTGGCTATCAAGAATCAAGACAAGATTATACAGCTTTTAGTTCATAATATCTATACCTATGACGATCGTTAATCGTTATGCTTAGCAGCATCTGATAAATGCTTCGCCAACTCAACAAGTTCAAAAAGTTTACATATCGATTGGTATCAGCCACGTTTTCATTAATTAAAGTAATAGAATAACAAGCGTATTATTTTATTATGTATTCAACTAAAATATGCTTACTTTTATGACAATAATTTTATTTATTGTTTAAAAAATTGTACATAAATCATTGGGTACGTACATAACCTAAAATCACATAAGAACCTTACCCCAAATCGTTCAGTGAGTCCAAGATATCGTTTTCCATATTTACGGAATTATAGACAGCATTCGTAGAAATTACTCAATTTTTTTGAGAAATAATCTCAACCGGTACTAATTTCTGAGAAAATCAACTGTCAATCAGGATGCCGTAAAATTTGACTAAGGATGCAGACTATACCAAGTATCTAATAATTTGTAGTCGAGTTTAGTCGATTATCGATTATCATTGCTGTAACTATATCGTTATAATTTTTTTGCTCGTGTATTTTCTGTCACTGTAATAACTATTTTATAGAAAATAAAAGTCTCACTAATAAACTTGTTTTAATTTAGTATAAAATTAGTATTGTACTTACACAGGATGTTACAAAACTACCCGTAAAGTCGAGAGGCGGTTAAATCGGGCTTTAAAACGAGTCCATTCACAATATTTAAGAATCGTAGTAACGCTGTATAACATACCCCAAAAAAAGGAAAGCAATAATATTTATGAATGAAAAATATAAAAACTATTAAAGTAGTCAATTATTAGGTAAAATAGGTACGTAGGCCTTTCTGTTAATAATCATGTTCCCCTGACATGACTGCTGACAAAATTTTTGGCTTTGATAATTAATTGTATTTTTACGGGGTATTTTGTAACACTTTGTGTAGCTTCAGTCTATAAAACCATAACAAAATAATTATAAATCAAACAGCAATCCGTTTCTGCGCCACGGGTTGTGGGTTCGATCCCCACACGGAACAAATATGTATGTAATAGTATGACCTACATGTAGTTGTTCCGGGTCTGGGCGTTTAAAAAAAACAAAAAAAAGGTAAAACTTACTATCACAATTAATAGGTATTTATTTAAAATAACACTACTGTTTTCCATCGAGATTTAAAATGTGTATGAACAATAATTATTACCTAGATAAATTAATTAAAATAATATTATATTCGACTAAAACTTGTACTGGGGTACAGCACTTATACTTAGGTACTTCTATGATTAAAAACGAGATGTCGCTAGATTATATAAAAATTTAAGTGACTGTGGTCACTGTGATTCTGAGGTATTATCTGAGGCGCGAATTTTAATTTTAACTGTGTTAGTTTATTTCTATAGCCTAATCCCTCTCATTATGAGAGGAGACCCGTGCCCAGCAGTGGATGATGATATTTTAATATAATAAATGTGAGATAAGTGAAGTTAATATAAATTTTAACGAAACAAAATGACGACTTCAGATCTCAGGCAGGAGCGAGGCTGCGTCCTTCCGGTGTTTGTCTTTCGCTATAATTCATATTTTTAAAAATGTGTAGCGTAAACAATAAAAACAACTGTCATACCTAATAAAATTAGAATAAGGTGAAAAAAAATTACACGATATACATTTATGATAGAATTTACAAGTTTCATAGATGACATGGTTATTTAATATATCCATGTTGTACTGTCAACAGCACATCAGGTTATACAAAACTGTAAAAAAAATCCAAATGATTTTATACCTTACAATATTCATGATTAAGTTCAAAATTGAATGAGAAAATTTGATAGTATATGGTAACTTTCTTGAAGGTACGTTCTAACATAAATCAACTTTGTCACAATTTATTATACTTACTAACATTATTTGAAAAAACTTAATAATGTACGACATTATTAAGTTTATTTTTTTTTATTTAAGTTTCTGTATGCCTCTGCCTAACCTTTTTTTTCGAATACACAATAAAAGCATTATGGTACTTATGTATGTAAGTATTTAAAAAATGCGTATTTGTAGGAGTTAAAGTGAACATTAGGTAACTTCTCTTGCTCCTAATTGTTACCAAAGATAGGGCATTGTAGTTTCTATCGGAGTGGTCCATTGTAGTATATTGTTTACGCCGCATGCCATTCAAATGAATGGAACGCAGCCGAACGCAGTGCAATAATTGTTTGATAGCTGCATCTGGGGGCTAGTAGAAAACATTGAACTAAGTATAAAGCTTCGGATCGCACTTTTTTTACCACGACATTGTTTCAGATCCGCCGATCGATGCGATTTTCACGATTAGAGTATGTCAGCAAGTCAAGCTATCCAAAACTGTCAAATTTTCGCAATTGAATATGAACCTTAAAGCTTTCTATTATAGTTGAAAACATAAACATACCATCACGCCTGTATTCCCCGAAGGATAAGGCAGAGGTGTACTAATGTACTCCCACATTTCGCCGGTATGTTTTAGGTCCCATGTAATAGGGGGCGAGCCTATTGCTATTAACCGGGCACAAATCCAGACTCCGAGCTGCTACTGAGAATTTCATAGAAAAACCCAATAACACTTTGCTCGACCTGGGGATCGAACCAGGACCTCTAGCGTAGCAGTCGCGCTTAGGACCACTAGACTAATGAGGCAGTCAGTTGAAAATTTATCAAATAAATTTGACAGATTGGGGTAGCTTGATGTGCTCTGTACTTGTCTACTGTTGATCCTAGTTACAAATATTATTTAAGACTAGCTATTGCCCGCGGTTTCACCTGCATCCAAAAGGGCTTTTTGAAACAAAAGGTATCTCTGAACAAAATTACATCAAAATCGGTTCAGTGGTTTAGGCGTGAAAGCGTAACAGACAGAGTTACTTTCGCATTTATTACGACCTGGAAATGGAACTCAGGACCTCTGACGTAACAGTTGTTAATGTGTCAGACATCTGGGCTACTCCCAGAATTGATAGTAGTGACTGGAAACCCGTATCACTGGCATTCGCCACTGATCCGGGTCGTGCGAAACCAAGTATTCTACCACTAAAAGTGTTTCGAACCAAAGTTCTTCATCATCGTGTCGATGGTGCGTATTTTAAATACTTTTTTTTGAGATAATAAATAATTCGTTAGTTCCTCAAAAATCTACCGTAAAGGTGTACCTACACTCTTTCACATAACCGACCGTAGGGGTCGGTTCTTTCACATTTTCGACCAGAATTTTTCCACTTCCACAAAGCCGCAGTAAAAGCGTAGAGGTCGCTTTGATTGCAGGTTTTGGGGCACACAGGACATGTTATGAGGTGGAGACGTGGTTTGCGACACCGTTCCACATGTAACGATATCCCCATTTTACCAGATTGAAGTTAAACCTACACTGGATTAAAGTTAAACGTAGGATCGTCGATTGTCTGTTGTTATTTATTTTTATTTATTTAATTATGGACAACCAACAAAGCGTACACCAAAATAGCTCATAGAAAGTATACAATGATATCTCAACTTTGTGTAATGTAGCCATATTTATAGGCTGCCACGATGCATAATAAATGTCAAATACTATAACCATTGCTTAAAAATTCTTTACTAAGTGTCTATAGTCACAATTACTTAATTTTTCAGATACTGATAGTCTGTGAGGACTGAGGGACCATACTTTAAGGGCTGTAGTTTTTAATGTATTTGTTTACATATTCCCAAATTTGTTCTACAAGAAGTCTTTTACTAAATCCCATATTTATTTTTTTCAAATAGTGTGGTCTCTCAGTTCACACGCACATGAGTTATTTCGTTTTGATCCAAACTTTGACGTTTGATAAACCTAATGTAGCGTTACCGGTAAAATTAGAGATACATTAAACAGTCAACCGTTAGTAGTCGATGAATACATTTGGAAATTGATTGGCAGCATTCCGGAATTTATTTTGTAATCGGTAAATTTAGAAACCGGTTACATTAAATATTTCTGTAAAATAAAACTTATCTACTTATGTATAAATTAGTTTTTCAGCAGTCTATACTGATTACTGAGTTACAATTTCACATGAAGGTAATTTATTTTTAAGAAATACATAATTTTGTTTATTAATTATAAGAAGGAATAACTTGTTTATTTATTTAACTCAACTACGCCGCCCATCGTCGGTCGATAACGTTAAACGTTAAAAAAAATACTTATTTATACTAGGTAGGTACTAATTGCATTTCAGCTGTGCCTTAATTAAATTGTGATGATGCTGTGTAACAGAAACAATTACTCTACGAGCACAGATTTTAAGAGAGTCATAATCTCAGAAAGTATCTGATATGTATGTGCGGTGTAACTCGGAATGACAGATTGAGAAATAGTGTGATCAGAGAACGTTGCAGCTTAAAAGACGATGTAGTGACGAGGATTGAGAAGAATATGCTGAGATGGTTTGGGCATGTCGAGAGAATGGATGAGAGGCGACTAACAAAAGGGATTTATATGGCGAATGTCAGTGGCACCGTCGAGAGGGGACGCCCTAGAAAAACCTATACCGACCTTATTGGTGAGGTTCTTCAAAAAGGTCAGGTGCGTAGTACTCGCAACCGGCGTGTATGTATGACAAGATGTATGAATGTGGTCGAAGCAAAAGAAGTATGTAAGAATCGTAGCAAGTGGCGTTCTTTAGTTTCTGCCTACCCCCATGGGAAAAAGGCGTGAGTGTATGTATGTATGTACCTGATATAAGTATTATTTTCTATGAATATAAGTATGATCACAAGTTCACAACAAACTATAAACACTCTCAGATCAAATAATTCTTTTCATTTGAACTGAGTAAACACTGTAATGTTGATTAGATACGGAATCTCCATTCTCCATACATGCACGTACTAGACTGATAGTAGTCGTGTCTATGTGCGTATGTCGTACCAGTGTGCGTGTGATACCTGCGTCTGCGCCACTCTGCTGCGCTTCTCACAGGTGTGTATGTGCGACACTATGTTGTGATGAGTTAAATCTTTGGGTGACAAAATAATAATTATAAATTTAGAATAATGGTGTAACTACTTCATAGAATTTATCATACAGGCCTATCGACAAAGAGGTTTGTACACATTAATTTGTTAGGCACACTAGATAAAATCATAAATGATACGTTTCACATATTTAACAAGTGCCTAGGCGTGTATGTGGCACACTCCCCATACCCACTATTAATTTGATTAGGTATTAGGTAGGTACCTATAGGCTGCTATTCCTAGACTTGTACATACCATAGTTGCGTTATGCGTAGTTAGTGCTCATTGGCTTGTATGTGAACGGTGAATCACTTACTTGCAGTAACCACCAGTTTTAGGGTGTGAATGTGACCCATGGTAACAGGTCCATCCAAGAAAGGAAAACCCGAGATTTGTTTTGAAACTTTAATTATTGTAAACTTAGCAGGTACCGCTGTTCTAGCGCATACCAACCGTTGTCCACAAACACGTTCTCCACACACGCTCTCTGTCCCACAATCACTGCCTTTTCACAACCGAAACGACCGATCTACTACGAACGAGAACGAACGGCCACAGTCGACCGCGCTGGCTGACGCGGCGCACGTCTTTATCACTGCGCTTTAAAAAAAGTTTGACAACGCATTCCGGATTCGATAAATTCAAATTTTAGGAATGTGATCGATGTCTGTCGTCGAACCATCTATGTGCCATATACAGTGATGTTAATTTGTGTGGATTAAAAATGGGTGTTTTATTAAATTTGTTTTTATTTGTGACCGTTTTGGTGCCTTGTGTTTTTGGCCAAGAGGCTGCGACGTGCTATGGTGCTGGCAGCGTCGCCGGCGCAGCTATCGGTGCTTTCATTGCTGCACTTCTTTTGGTAGCAGCTGCTTATTACTTGAGGAAACTGTATTGGAAATCGCGGAAAGGTACGTGAGTTATTCCAAGTTTTTTTCGCAATACGCTTGCAGAGTTGCGGCGTATAATGATGAGTTGTCGGCCCACGTAGTTTTTAAGTTGGAATTATATTTCAACGACCTTTGCCTTTTTAGTAACTTGTGTTGGAAACTAAAAATAATACTTAAACTAATGGCGGCGATTAAAAAAAAACTTACCAGTCAAGTCAACTCAATCGTAGGTACCTACCTTGTACTTGCAAAAATAACTAAATAGTAATCCGTTCTCAAGTTACTGTTAAACGTTCATTGAATATGTATGACTGACTTTAATGTTTAACGTGACTTAATTGCGAAATATTCCAACAAGAAGCCGGTTAACAAACTGGTTTGAAATAATACCTTTTATAGATAGACATCGGCAGGTTTGTTTACGACAAAATAGACAGGATTTGATGACCTTTTCATTTTCACAAATTGATGATGGAGTGATTGAGTAAGAGTGACATCTCACTTCCCGCTACTGTTCCGTCCTTTTCCAGATTCCATCTAGGTACCTATATTACAATTTAAAATAACAGACTATAAAAGAGTACAAACGTCAGCAGGTCAAGCTATCCAAAACTGTCATTTTTTTCCAAATAAATATGAACCTTAAAATTTTGAATTAAAGTTGAAAATCAATCAAAGAAATTTGACAGATTGTGGTAGCTTGATAAGCTGGGCTCTGTACTAAGATAGGTACAGTCAGCAACGAAAGTCGTATTATTGCAATCTTTAATACGATTTTTAACATGGAACCTGTGAAGTTTGTGCGAAATCATTGCATACCTACATGACCATTAAATATTTACCTTACTTTCATAAACAAAAATCTCTGGACAAGTTTTAGAGCTGTCATGTTATCAAAATTTATCTGTGTTCAGCGGCTTTTGTTGCTGACCGTACCAACCTAGGTAAAATAATATTAATATTTTCTTACTTTCAAATAATAAAATACCTAGGTAGGTAGGTGCTGACTTGATGCAACTAATGAGACTGCATAATCTTCCAAGCTATTATGCAGGTATGCTGATTTAATCTCAAAGGTCAAAACAATAGACAGTAAACTTGATCTGACCCCGATAAATAAATAAATATTTATTAATACATAATTGACTGTCTTACCTACTCCACCTTACCTATTTATAATCGCATACCACCTTGCTAAAGGCTGCTGACAGCGACTGGACGAAAAGAGCTGAAGTTTGGGCTCAGTAGTACCCACTAAAAGAGGCCTACGTCTAGCACGAAAAGGCCGATGATAATGAAGTACCTACCTACCTAAGTGCGTAGTAAAATCCGTTCTAAAGACAATTTGGAAACAATCAAATGGGGTGGTTTCAGCCACTCACAACGAAGATTTATCGTCAACGGCATTTTACATTTTTTGTAAAAATAACCTAGCTGATGGATGCTCAGAAAATACGGCTGGGTTACCGATGTTGACCAGTGGACAGCGAAATGCAAATTTGAATGATTGAATTGGCATTTTATACGAAAATTCGGAAAGTTATATTGGACTCCTATCCCATACTGACTAAAAACACATAGTCATTTTTAATACAAGCAGAGGGGCTTCAATTAAACGCACCGCTGGCCCTCGTGTACTCCAATTATTAACTGAGACAAGACTGCGATGTATTTCTGTTTAAAGCGTAAATTTTCTACAATATAAAACGTAACTCTCACTAGCAAAGGAAACTAATTACCTGCAACAATAGCCATTAGCGATGAAAATAGAACCTCCACACCGCACCATATTGTAGTATGTGATGCACTGCGCATATCATATGACGGCAAACTAAGCACTTTCACGATATTCACATGCTAATGACTGCACATCAATCATTAGGACGCTGCCAGGCTTCGAGATTTTAGCGTTGATACTGTTGTTGAGGATTTTTTTTTTTACAATGAACCTTGCTTAGGCCACACCCTTAGGCTAATCGACTCGTTATTGAACACTCTAAAATATGTTAGGAAGTGTCTATGGGAATAGCTACGAGGCCATAAGGGAAATTTATATAGCAGTCATTTCTATTTAGATGAAACCAGAAATTCAACAGATCATAGAAAGGATTAGGAAGTACATAATAATGGATCGATTGTTTAAGTGCCATTAACTTGGGTATGAAATTCATCTTCCATACCGCCATTTTCCTTTACTTCCTTTCAAAACAACGAATTACCTTATGGCAGGACTTTGCCCAAAGATATGAAGATCGAATTGATTATTGTTCGGACTAAATTGAAGACATGTCAATGAGCTATGTCTCTTAAATGCCTGTTTTACTTTTATTATAAGGTACCTAAGAGCCAAATTTTCAAATGTAACGACATTTTTGCCGTCTGCAATCCATGGCCAAGAGACGACCTTCTAAAACAAAATTCATTCATAGATTCTGAACCGAGAGAGACCTTTTCGAAGTTTAAAATGTTCATTGTTTCAGAACATTTCCTAAATGAAGCGGAATCTTTAATAACCAATGAGTTTACTTCAAAGAATGAAATATTTCTTTCTTGCTGAGATCACTTTTGTCTCTAGTGAGCATGAGCACCTGGATTGGGGACATAAGTGAGACCTTTTTCTTAAAAAACTGCTATCCAAGCTTATTCTTAAAAGTGCACTTCAATAATCGCACCCTGAATGATCCTTGAGTATTCATATAATAAAGTAAATCTAAATAAAGTATTCACTGCCGCATTGACGTATAAAATAAGTATGAAATTGCAAGATTTCTTAATCTATTAAACATTTAGAAGAATTACATTTGAATCTATGGGCAGATAGGTACTGCCCATAGATACCTACTTATTTTGTTTCAAATTAATCTGAACGTAATGTATGTTTAACTTTTTTATATTCAAACCTAATTAGGATTTCTATTCTAACTTCGTAGATGCTTAAGACTTTCTGATAACATGCTAGCTACAACAGAAGCCCACGACTGACCTACTAAGCTAAATCTTCCCGCCATACTCGGCAATACACGCAACATGCATTCAAGCGAAGTATCTTCGGCTTTCAATCTATTTATCAGTATCTGTTGTTTTCAATAGACGTTAATTTTTAACAGAAAAGAAGGAGAGAAAATTTCGATTGTCAGTTCTTTTTTTTTATTTGCCTGAAGATCGTAAATGCCGTAGGGTTCGGCTCCATTTTTATCGGTTTTTACCTTAACTTTTTGTGGACATTTCACTTTTTGAAAAAGTTTTTAAATGTTCGTTATGAATCTTTATATTTTGACAAATTTAATTGACACAACATTAGGTTTTGCTTCTCCATTATTAGACAAATAAAAATCTCTTCATAATATTATTAATCCGAAAGTAACCAGTAGTTATCTGTCTGTCTGTCTGGCCTACACAGCTTAACCGAATTTGATGAAATTTTGTACACTTTTTTTTTATACTACTAATGTGGCAAACAAGCATACGGCCCACCTGATGGTAAGCGGTTACCGTAGCCTATAGACGCTTGTAATACTAGGGGTATCAATTGCGCGTTGCCGACCCTGTCAAACGAAAGAGGAATAGTTGGTTTGGCAGTATAAGGGTCAAATCCCCCCCATTGCCTACACACCGTTTCCTCGTGAAGCACTGGCAACCTTGCTCACCGTAAGAAACACAAACTCAAAGCAGTGTTATTTTACTTCGATTTTTTGCAAGGCGGGGGTACTTCCCCAGTCGGGCAGCTCCAATTTGAGTGGAATTACTCCCACTATGCCATAACTCCCTTACATTACACGTCTCCACTCACAAAATATCTAAACCTCTCTCTAAACCTTTGTTTACCATTACTAAAATTTACAAACAATACCTTCTGTTAATATGATGTGGGCTGCAGAGAACTTATTCATCAGAATCTGCCGCAGTTTTCAAAATTCTTTTGTGGGTAGCAGCGGAAACTTCCATTCCGTAAAGGAAAACCTCAATAATACAACACTTAGGTTACCTAGTAAGTACTCTTATGGCATTAAGCTACAAACCCAGGCTATTAAACTCAAGGACATGTTGTTGTGATCGCTCACTGAGTGACTTGTCTACGTGCGTCGTTTAGTTGCACCATTCGCATCATATTTTGTGACTCAATTGTCTGACATACAAGTGTACTGCTTAATCAGTAGAAAAATTAGTACGGTCACCAACGAGTCTAAAATATTCAAAAACTTTGAATTAAATTCTTCTAGTTAAGGTAAAGCTTGTAATTTTCTTATTGTATACAAAGAAGACCTGCTAACGTCTCGGGTCAGTAACTTCTAAATAATAAAAAAATATAAAGCGTTTTAAAAATTGTATCGTGTTCAACGACTTTTGTTGCTGACTGTACCTACAGTCCGTAAGGATGTAAAAGATCGCTTTACCGGTAAGACTGTCCGTTGTTAGTACCTTGTTATTATTAAAACTCAACTTGTTTTTAGTTTTTTTGGTGTGCACATAAAAACAAAATAAAAACATAACTTCTGTATTCCTGGAAGGATTAGGCACAGGTGTACTAATGTACAACCAGGTATATTTAGGTCTTATGTAATAGGAGGCGAGATAGAGTTTCGATAGACCTTGGGACCTAGGTCTCTAAGACTTTGGAGAGAATTAATCATCAACCATACCCAAATCTAAACTCAACGAGCTGCTCCTGAGAATTTTATAGAAAAATCCAATAACACTACCCGACATTTGAATCGAAACCAGGATGTGAAGCGTAGTAGTCCGATACGATCACTAGGCTATTGAAGCAACAAAAGCCTAATAATGTCCCACTGCTGGGCACGGGTAAGAGGTCTCTCAGAATAAGAGGGATTAGGCTAAAATAATTCGCACTTAGGTACAGATCTTTCATTGATAGATTTCCAACTTTAATCTAAATTAGTAATAAGTTTCATTTTCAATTGGGAACATTTGACAGTTTTGGATAGATTGATCTGCTGCCATCTACATAGTTACGTGGTTTTAAAAGTAAAAACGGGTGCATTGAAGGAACATCCACGACAGAATAGGTAACACAACCACAGCATAGTAATTTCCCACCGCCAACTCTTGCTGCAGTTACTTCTCGTCTAAATACGTAGTTACTTTTAATAGTACGTAAGTCGAATTACAACTCACAATAGGTATTTAGCGTGCCTCTTCGTGTATTAACATTCCTTAGATAAGCTAGTGTCCATGTAGGTTGAGGTTTTAATCTATAGGTGGAGGTTTTAATCTGTGCGAAATTAAATGTCATTTTGTTGAATACTAAAAAGTCACGTATGTGTAGGTACGAATGAATAAGGGCTTGTTATACCAATAAGAGCTGCTTCATTAGTCTAGTGGTCCTAAGCGTGAATGCTACGCTAGAGGGTTCGATTCCCAGGTCTAGCAAATTGTTATTGGGTTTTTCTATAAAATTCTCAATAGTAGCTCGGAGTTTGGATTTGTGCCCGGTTAATGGCAATGGCTATTACATGGGACCTAAACATACTGGCGAACTGTGGGTGTAAGTTGATACACCTCTGCCTAACCCTTCGGGGAATACAGGCTTGATGGTATGTTATGTTATGTTTTTACAATAACAGTCCATAAATAGATAAATCTTATCTGTATTAACTGTACTTACTCTTAGAAGCTCGAAAGTCGCTAGAAATGCGTGAAGACATATTAGTTTTTGGAACGAAGTTAATTATCGCGCGTTGTGAAAGGGGGCTAGACGGAAAAAATTCTTACGAAAAGTTGTCACGACACTTTTTTCGAAATTCAAATATTGCTTGCTCGTATGCCTTCCTCTTCCATAAAAAAAAACCATAACTGTTAGGATTAAGGTGGCCTTAGAGAAAACAATCTTCAGATATAATAATATTTTATTATTTAGTTGCACAGCAAGAACACTACAATGACATTTCATATAAAACAATTGACACACCTTGACATGACAAAATTAAATTTTCATTCTTTTTTTAATACTCCCTTTAAAATTTAACTTTCATAAAAATAAACATTTTATTTAACCAGATAAAAACTGATCTCTCAGATAGGCAAAAGTTTGAAATCCATAGACGAAGTTATAATGTACATAGCCATACCATCATTTTTCAACCATTCAACAGTATTGTGTTCTGTTTTTGGCATTCCAATATCAATTCCTTTTGCCTTTAAAGCGCATTTTATCTGAAACTTCCATTGACGAAAGTTATTTCCATCAAATTTTTCTAACTGCATTGGTCGTGTGGGATCCATTTTGAAATTATTTCAACAATGATTGAAAAATTTTTCTTTGCTGTTTTCTTTCGATATTCTTCTAATTTCTAATACCAAGTATCCTGGGCCCATAACCTGTTAGGATTAAGGTGGCCTTAGAGAAAACAATCTTCAGATATAATAATATTTTATTATTTAGTTGCACAGCAAGAACACTACAATGACATTTCATATAAAACAATTGACACACCTTGACATGACAAAATTAAATTTTCATTCTTTTTTTAATAATAACAAAATAATGTTTGTATACACATTATTGCTTAGTGGCAGAATGGTTGGCATGACATTGACAAATGCCTGCTGGCGTCTGGTGACACATGGTCCTTCCTCAGGATGCAATCTATCGTTTTATAAAATTTTATCGAAATCTGTATTAGCGGTTTAGGCGTGAAAAAATAACAGAGAAACAGAGTTACTTTCGCATTTATAATATTAGTATAAATTGTTCATCCTGCGTGCAAGTATGACAAGGAAAACGAACGACGCAATAAAATGTACCTGAGTACCTACCTACCTATGTGGTTATTCCAAGAGCACGTGGCGTTTTATTTACTATCTGGGCACCCCTACATTGCACCCTTTACAAGTCATTAAAAAAAACTAAAATTAGTAGCGGTAATGTTGGTAGACCCGTACTTACTATGTTTAATCAAATCAAATTCAAAAAAAGAAAGGAATGAAAAATTATTTAATAATAAGACTGTCTATATTGTAAAAATTACGTTCAAAAAGTAGGTAGGCTACTACCTAGTTATCTTGAAGAAATTGTTATAACTTTGAAAATTCAAATAAAGAAACTACTTAATAAGTAGGTACTGATATTATCTGTTCTACACGTCCATATTTTAGCTAATTGAGAACGGTATCGATTAAATTAAAATTATTATCAATTCTACATTCATATTGAAATTCGTGTCATCCATATTGGAGTTCGTTAAATTTACATTAGGTGGACACTGGGATTATGGGTATAAATGAACACAGATATGAAAAAGTATAGATCCAATCAAATTAATTTAATTTATTAATAGCAAGATGACCTTGCAAAGGAAGACGAACAAATAACATTCACACCTAAGATTCGCACATTATGAATATTCGACATTCAAACTTGGAAAACCCGACATACTGGTTTATTTGCGTATACCTCGATGTAGCAAAAAAGGTACATACATTAAAAAGCTAAAAATGTCAATAAAGTTGGAAATCACGTTTCTGATAGTGTTGTAATTTATGCTGTGATAGAGAATTTTTTTTTTAGGTACGTAATGTTCACACCCATGAAAAGGATTATTTAATACTTCTGTAATAAAGATAAGAGTGATTAAGACTATATTATACCTAATTGCCTACACAGTATACACGTAATCTTCGTTTAATCTTCAACTACAAATACTTACATATATTTTTATTCTGTGACCCAAACGCCGAGCTGTTACTGAGAGAGAATTTCATAGAAATTTAATGTAGCATCAGCTTTGTACCGATATTCGCACTAACAGTCTTCGTATCTTTATCTTCGAATATCACGGGTGCCATGGCCACGATTAAATCACAAGGGAAAAATACATGTAGGACAAATTAAAAGTTTCAAAGGAAGGCCTAGCCGAAAAAAAAAAAGTTGTGTTCCTATCGTTGAGCAAGGTTGCCAGTGCTGCGCGATGAACGTTGTGTTGGCAGTGGACTTTGACCCTTATACTGCCAACCCAACTATTCCTCTTTCGTTTTACAGGGTCGGCAACGCGCAATTGATACCCCTGGTGTTGCAAGCGTCTATAGATTACGGTAACCGCTTACCATCAGGTGGGCCGTATGCTCGTTTGCCATTCTAGTGGTATAAAAAAGGCCATTGCCTAAGATTCCTACATAAGTAAGTCACCCGGTTTCCTCAGTTGACTCTAGACACCCCTTATCTTGAAACATACCCAAGCATGATAAGCAATTTACACACAATAAATGTTTTTAATAATAGAGTATTGAAAAAAAAGGTTGTTCTTAAAATGCAGTGAAAGTGGACTGAAGTTTGTTTGTACCTAGCCCTATAACCCTATCTTTGTTTGATGCCAATAATAGAGCAAATTGTAACATTAATAATATCCCTAAACAATAATAATTGCTTATAGAAAAGTGATTACTTTTAATGACTAAATAAAACCTCTTTGTACACACAACATCTAAAGCTATATACATTTGCTGTACATTATGGTCTGTATTCCGTTGTGATATCGTTGATTTTTGTAGTTCAACTGTTAAGTACATATCTTACGTGTGGTCGTGTGTACGCGTAATATAAAATCATCCGCTTTCTATAAGGCACAAAGGCCTTTGAAGCCATGTCAAAAATATTACAAAAAAAAACCGCTTTCTTTTTCAAGTGTTTTTTTCTTCTATTAGTATTGTTAAGTAATAATAGTAGAAAAGAGCAAAACAACGTTGTACACAAGTGAAATAATAATGGTATTTAATTCCACTGTTTGAACACACGAGTAATTTACTGAAAATGATGAATTATGCGCTCGGACACAGGGTTCCTAAGTCTGTTCCACTTATTTATTCTAATTTCTATTGCAATTCATTTTTTTATTTATTATTAGCTAATTTTATCATTTGAATAACCGATTTTCATTGTTAAACTCCCTATATTATGTTAAAGGACTAATAATATTATATTTTACGGAAAATATGTAAAATTATTCAAATGTTATTAATATCAATGACATTCTTTGATTAAAAAGTATTGTAGAATAGGATAAGATTAAAATGTTCGATAGCGTCTCGTTGAATTGGATAGATACTTATCTACTATTAACACTATTATTACTAAATAGAGGCCGATAGACGAAATAGTGTAATAATAATCACGGAGTCCGTGATAATAATGGTGACGTAGCTAAATGACAATGTGGCGCCATTTTCGTTAATAGTTCTAAAATTCGGTAATAGGCTTTGTAGTCTGATTATTTTATAGCCCCATGAAAAAGTTACCGTTAAATAGAGCCGATTAGCAAAAACAAAACCAAATATGTTCAAAAACAAGGAAGCTTTAGATATATTAGACAGTGCGCGTACTTATTAACACGTGACGTCAAAAGTTCCGTGCGCCACACAAATTGTATAGATACTAACACTCGTTTTACGGGAATTAACGGAACATCCTCTGAAACCCCACCAAAAAAGTAAATAGATCTTAAAACTTTATTAGTCGTTTAAATTATTTTTTAAGTAATATTTTTCATTAAATCTTTTTTCAATTATGTACCTTCTTTCAAATCCTTTGAACACCATACAGCTACAGATACTGGTCAATTGTCATCGGTGAACAATCTTCTAATTCCTGAGGAAATAATCATTCTCTTACCGATGACCAAAGAATTCTTCGTTTGACTAATAAAAACTTCGTTTCTCTTGTCGTGCGTGACAACACTTTTCACTTCTATATAGTGATAATTCTTTGACCTCTATATGTGCCGTGGCAACCTTCGGTTTCACTTATATCAATCTGATGTAAGCCATGCTTTCTATGACATTTGTCAGATTAGATTTCAGACTTTCATAGGCCGATAGTTTGTAAAAATTGTATTGTTAGGTATTATGGTACATTTGAAATCGGCTAATAAGTACCAGCGCTGTGTTTTTTAATGTCGCAGTATTTTGCTGAGATAGGGTCCTTTTTGCCTCGTACCCTGTACGAGGCAAAAAGTTGGACATTCATGCTGTGGACATTAATTTATGTACTTAGATTTCTACTTGATTTCTGTACGAGTAGGTACAAATAAAGTTTTCTTTCTTTCTTTAAATATGTATAGTCCAATCCAATTCAAAATTAGCTTGTAGTCAGCGATAGTGACTTACCATTTACCATATTGATGCTTCTCTCTGTGACGTTGTTTACAATTGATTTATTTTCTCCTATACTGTGTTAGAGTAGGACTTATCTTCTCATCTTTATTTTTTTTTGTTTCTGTTTCGGAAATAACAGAAATAAACACTCGCGCTCATTTACTACCTATAGCGGTGCCGAAATCTCGGTGCTCGGGTGTCAAGGTAACCTGCATATCAAAGGTTCATAGCAATAATTGCAGTAGGTATTGTATTTATCTAATTTCATATGATATATTTTCATATAAGTATATATAATTTATTTTTTTCCCATAACATCCACTTTGTGGTCCAAGAATGTTTACTGTGGAAACCAAGATTACTTGTGAATTCCAATAGGGAATTTAAAGCAAAGGCACGGTTAATAATAATAATATGGACATCTATTCTATATATTTTTAAAATTTTTGTATGATTGTTTATTCTTGATCAAAGTAGCCAGCCATACTGTGATGTCTCCTTGTACCGACCTCTACAGTACGGTCAGCAACGAAATTCGCTGAGCAAAGTTAAATTTTGAAAACATGACAGCTCCAAAACTTGTCCTAAGATGTTTTTATTATGAAGTTAAGGTAAATATTTAATGGTCATCTATGCAATAATTTCGCACAACCTTCACAGGTCAAGAACTTCATATTAAAAATCGTAATTAAAATAGCAAAATGTTTAGTGACTTTCGTTGCTGATTGTACCGACCTATATGAAGCAGCTGGACTGTCGTTATCAACAACTGGACATACCAGTCGTACTCACGTTTCAAAATAATTGTCAGCCAAGTTTGATCCGTAGGCATGATCGATCAGCATGATCAAACTGGTTGTGATCAATAGCCGCTCACCTGATGACATACTATCTAGTGGCGAGTGGTGCGACCTCTACGGAGATTTGCTAATTGCCAATAAAAAAGATAGGTAGGTACTTACTTCGTATGTTCTATTTGTACCTATGAATTATATGAGCGTGTTACGGTTACGATAATACAAGAGGTGCTGTGTAACTTGTTTGGACAAGGTTAACGTTACTGTGCGGGGGGGAGTCTTAATGACGTTATGACGGCCATTATAGAGATACTGGGTGTCTTAAACGTCAGATACAGAGGTATCTCGTGGTGGGAATGGAAGCCTCGACCTGTTTTCGGGTACAATCATAAGTCTCAGTGGGCGACCTTTGATTAGGATGCGAGGGAAGGTTTCGCCTCATAAGGGGGTACAGCGTTTGCTGGACCAAAGCCGTCATGATCGTGGAGAATTACAGGAATTTCATGGCAAGGGAAGGCTAGTGTGGTTTTTAGTTGGTCTGTCACTTCCACAGTTGACAGACGATTTTGTGTTCTCCCAAAAAAAAACCTAAAAAAATTAATTAGATATCTTGTGAAACTACACGTCAAACATTATTATTAGAGAACTATTTCCCAAAGAACCACTTCATGTTACATTTCGCATTCTTTTACCAAGAGATCAAAGCCATTGCGCTATTGACACCATTGATTAATTATTTCAGTTTTCCTTTCACAAATAAAAAATAATACATACCTACTATGCATTTTAAGAATGTTTAATAAGTATATCCAATGATAGAAATCCAACTACGAAAACTATAAATGGAGCCGGTTGGTAATTAACTGCAATTTAATTAAAATTATTCCGTTGCAGTTATTCCAATAAGTATTTAATTAAGAAAAAAGAAACACCGAGCTTCCTATCTTATCTAATGAAGAATAAACCTGTAACTTTGAATAAATACCATTAATTTAGTGTCAATGTTTTATTTTACATAATTATTACGTAGTTTATTTTCATCTTAGAACACTAGAGATTAGTAATAATTAACTACCATTAAAACTTATCATAAATTAATGGGGTCTGGGAGTTAATTTATTTAAATTAATGAAAGCTATTAAATTAAAAAATACAGCAAACACGGTAATAGCAATGCAGAATGTGGAAGTTAGATCTTTTTCTCCAACGACTCAAAGTACAAGTCAAATGTCAAGCCATTTCCATAAATCAGACTTTAATAACTTTTGAAATGTCAAAAACTATTTCCAAATAGTGGGTTTTATGGAGACGAGACGGCAAGAAACTCCATAGATATGTACTCCTTTAAATAATTAATGTTTACCATGTTCTCCTTTTACGATTTGCTTCTGTTTACAGAAAGATATTGCCGATTCTTCTTCCTAGCAAAAAAAAAATAAGGGGCTGTTCAAATTGTAAAAATGACATTCAAAAGGAGCTACTTAGGGAACTAGTAGTTTATCCTAAATAGGTAAATGATTTTGAGTGTGACTTTAACAATGGTGGGCATTATACAGTATGATGTGAAAGATAAGACTAGATATTTAGGATAAATAATTGACTTCCAAAAGAACAAAAAAAGGAAAACAATTGCCATGGCATGTGAGAGCTGACCAGTGATCAGTCCCGTCTAACGGCACGTTCATTAGGCTTGCCCCATTAAGCCTATAGGCGGCACTCCCCCCTTGATGGGTTCCGGTGATTGTACTGGACAGCCTGTCATGGCCACCCATTATTACATGTGACTTTTTTTATTTACGAGGGGAACCCTTCAAATGTCAAGCGGTCTACGGGGATATGTCCGGGGAGAGTGGGATTTTTACCCACTAAAAACAACCCAAGAAACCCACATAGGAAGCAGTGATAGTGTAGTGGTATGACCATTGGACTGCCAAGTCGAAGGTCTCGAGTTCGAACCCAAGGCACGCACCTCTGACTTCGAATTCATGTGCGTATTAATAATTAATTATCACTCGCTTAAACGGTGAAGGAAAACATCGTGAGGAAACCTGCATACCTTAGAGATTTTTCTCGACGGTTTGTGAAGTCTGCCAACCCGCACTAGGCCAGCGTGGTGGACTATAGCCAAATCCATCTCCATATGAGAGGAGACCCGTGGAGACAGAGGGACAGTATATGGGTTGATGATGAAAAAACAACCGCGGTGGCCACAATCAGCACATGAAGGTACACTGTATCCTCTTAACAGAAAATCTCAGAAGTCGTCGTGTGACAGGTTGTTGAGCTTCCTAAATAATGGTTGAGCTACACGATGACTGTACGCGTGCCGTCAGTATGGACTGGTCAACTCAAAGCTGCTATGGCTCTTTCTTCAAAAGGCCAGTTCAGACTTGCCTACATTATAAAACAAATATGATAAGCACTGAATACTGTTACTGTCTGGACTTTAAAAGAGACCATGATTCTCTGAGTTTGTTTCGGCGTTTCTTCTCGGAGGTTGTCAGCTAAAATTATGAATTAAATATTGACTTGTAAAAGTGTCTTTAAAAGATCTATTTACAAAAATAAATATTATTTATCATTAATTATCATTATACCCTTCTGCGCAACGCCTCTTAAAGCATATCCCTGGGAAGACTATGTATAAACGGGTCTTCCCTGAACCTCTGTGCACAGCAGCATGTGACTCCTGTGTTACCGTCTTCTCTGGGGTTGCATGATGAAGGAACAGAATCCCCTCTCTAGCTGTCCCCGACCACACATACCGGCGAACTTTGACTAACACTTCGACACAGAACAGTAAATCTTTCAGGGGATGCAGTTGTGGTGGTATATGATACTAAAATGTATGTTCTTGTGGTTCTAATGTGGTCGTTAGCGTAACTGCTACGGCTAGAGAACCTGGGTTTGATTTCCAGGTCTAGCAGTGTTATTGGGTTTTTCTATAAAATTCTCAGTAAACTCCGGGCTGCAAGTTTCGATTTGATTTCCCCGGTTAATGGCAATAGGCTCGAATGTGGGTGTGTGTTTGGTACACACCTGCTTAAACCTTCAAGGAATACAGGGGTTATGGTATTTATGTTATGTTTTTGCTCCAAAAGGTGAAGTCATTACTGTTGTCTGCACGTATGTAAGTACTACTTATTCATGCGTTTCAAGGTTATGTGTCTATAATTATATACGATAATGTTTAACATTTTGAAAAGAAAAATAATTTATTTTGGACTCGCACAGGAAATTAATGAAAATAACAAAAAGTACCTACCTATTTACATTATAAAAAAATAAAATACCTGCACGAACCCAAAAAGGATATAATACCATATATAAATATCTCAGTATACATATACAACATTTAAAAACTAAAATGTCGCAGCGCTGGTTTTCAGATAGGTCCAGTCCATTTTCATATCTCTATGGTTGAGTATAGGGCGAGTGAAGGCAAGTGCAGATTTTATTATTATATTATTAAAACACTAAGCTTTCCGCATTCCGGTTCCTGCCTTCCGGAAATACCGACTTTGCCGAGTACCGTGCGCGATAAAGTATGTATGTACTTATTATATTATAAAAAAAGAAAGTTACTTCTTCAAGTTTCACGGAAAGACAGGTTTTATATGACATGAATCTTTCATTATTTTGTTGCAAAGTAGCAAGTTGGTTAGGAAAAATAAATATACTTACTAATATTTTGAAAATTCTTTTACCAATAGAAAGCCACATTATTTGTGAGTGTCATAGGCTACTAAAGGTCACTTTTATGGCGTCACGAATCCCCTGGCCGATAAGTACTATATCGAAAGGGACGGCAAGTGCGGTTTTTAGTCGGTACGACTCTGACATACCCTGCGGCCCCCAGGTGGCAGACGATGCTTTGATGTGCTGCTTATAAAATAGGTCGTGTTTCCTAAAGAATACATTTTTCTTCAATAACTTGGAATTTTGCATATTTGTAGAAAACGCATTTCATCCTCCGAGCTTTCGATCGATCGTTTGTCCATCTGTAGACATGGCCGGCCCATTTCCACTTCAGCGTGCTTATTCTTCGCGCAATGTCGCTGACTTTAGTTCTTTGGCGAATGACTTCGTTGCGAATTCTATCCACCAAAGTCGCGTAATGTCGTTGACTTTACTTCTTGCGAATGACTTCGTTGCATATTCTATACACCAAGAAACTTCAAGCCTCTCTCTCATCTCATTAAACTGTTTAAAAACAAACCATTAAAGATGTCTGATGACTTTTGCGTAAAGAAAGTAGTTTTTATTAATCGCGTTTTATCCACAAGATAAAATGCCACAGTTTATGTAATGCGTCGAAGAGAAATGTGTGAACTTTCTATTAAATTGTAACAAGCACCATGTTGAGTAAAATTGCAATAATGTATAATTTATTAATGTTTTATAATAATTTATAATTAAAAAGAAATTACCGAATTTGCGAAAAAAGTAGTTTTTCACAGCACTAATTATAGTAAATCTTATATGTATAGACACTTGTAAAAACAAGTCAATGTTTTACATTTTTCTAAGCAATATCTCTCCGGTATTTCCTAACTGATGACCTCCGAGAAGAAACGCCGAAACAAACTCAGAGAATCATAGTCTCTTTTAAAGTCCAGACATAGAATAGTAACAATTATCTGAGTATTACAATGTAGGGCAATGTCTGAAATGGCCTTTTGAAGATAAAGCCTTAGCGACTTTGAGTAGACCAGTCCCAACTGACGGCACGCATGCATCAGTCATTGTGTAGCGCAACCATAAATTAGGGAGCTCAATAACCCGTCGCACGTCGATACCAGATCAGCGGAACATTTGCGTAGGCCACTTAAAAAAACCTCAACGCTACCAGACCGTTCACCTCACATACGTAAAGATTCACTTAAAGCACAGAATAAGTATATGCCAGTGTCAATTATAACTGCTTGGTTAGTCTAGTGGTCCGAAGCACGCCAGCTATGCTAGAGAGAGAGATCTTGCATTCGATTCCCAATTCCCAAGTCGAGAAAAGTGTTATTGTATTTATCTTTTTTTATTTTTTTGACATTTTCCATGCTAAGTTTAAAGTTTTAAAGTTCAAAGAAAAATTCGACCTGCCCATGCTGTTATTGGAATTCTCAGTAGCAGCTCGGCGTTTGGATGATTTGTGCCCGGTTAACAGCAATAGGATCCTATTACATGGGACCTAAACATACCGGCGAACTAGATGTACATTGGTACTCCTCTGCCTAACTCTGCCCAGAACCCCCCTGTGCAACACTTGTTAGGACACATCCATTGTTCTATGAAATTCTCAGTAGCAGCTTGGAGTTTGGATGATTTGTGCCCGGTTAACGGCAATAGGATCCTATTACATGGGACCTAAACATACCGGCGAACTGTGGGTGTACATTGATACTCCTCTGCCTAACTCTCTGCCACCCCAGAACCCCCTGTGCAACACTTGTTAGGACACATCCGTTGTTCTATGAAATTCTCAGTAGCAGCTTGGAGTTTGGATGATTTGTGCCCGGTTAACAGAAATAGGATCCTTTACATGGGACCTAAACATACCGGCGAACTGTGGGTGTACATTGATACTCCTCTGCTTAACTCTCTGCCACCCCAGAACCCCCTGTGCAACTCCTGTTAGGACACATCCTTTTCTTTATAATACGGAAAATAGTCACGGACTATCCGCCACCTGGGAAGGCGGACGTCAGACTCATACCGACTAAAAACCGTACTTGCCTTCACTTGCCCTATAGGCACGGCCATGGGGATCCGTGACATTCGCCACGACCATGACAGGCTGCGGCCAGCAGTTGCTGGACCCCTTCAATCAGAAGGGCACTTCCCTGGGGAGACTGTAAACGGGTCTCCCTTGAATTTCTGTACACTTCAGCAACCACTGTGTTACGTCTTCTCTGGGGTCTCATGATGGGTGAAAAGTAAACCTAGTTGCCTGTTTGTTATCTTTTAATCACATAACTATCCATTTTTATACCACCTCTAACAGCGCCCAAGTATCGTGAGAACATAAATTACTTATTTAATTTCGTGTTTATGTGTGTGTGAAAGTTAAATAATTGTACTTTCCCTTGAAACATTGCAACACACTATGATGTAAAGGTATACTCAGATGAATAGTTACCGATGGCCCGTAAACATCGTACGTGGACGGTGAAAGTGAGATGAGCTGGGAAACTGCCTTTGTACCGCGGCCAGCACATCAAGTTACCCCAATCTGTCAAATTTCTTTGATAGATTTTCAACTTTAATGCAAACTTAATTAGGTTCATGTTCAATCGGGAAAATTTGACAGTTTTGGATAGCTTGACCTGCTGGCGTCTGTACTGGCATGGAACGGTTCACAGGGTGAAAAATCATATACCTACATAATTCCCGATACAGTATCAGTAGCAGGCTATGACGATGCCACTGTGAGGTTGTGTTTAGCAGGTTAGGCTAAAAACTGTATCAAATACTTACAATATAAGCAGTGATAGCCTAATGGTGGGACCATTGGACTACCAAGTCAAAGGTCTCGAGATCGAATCCAAGGCACGCACTTCTGACTTTTCGATTTCATGTGCGTATTAATTATCACTGGCTTAAAACGATGAAGGAAAACATCGTTAGGAAATCTGCATGCCTAGAGATTTTTCTCGACGGTGTGTGAAGTCTGCCGACCCGCACTAGGCCAGCGTGGATTATAGCCTAAACCCTCTCATTCTGAGAGGAGACCCCTTGCCCAGCAGTGGGACAGTATATGGGTTGATGATAAATATGAAGCTTCAGTTTGTCTATTAAATGTAATGGTTATTTATACTGAATTATTAAAGCTTTTAAAGGTACCTAATAAAACTTGCAAAATGCGTGTGTTATAAATAATTGAAAGGTGAATTAAAGCGGAGTGCACACGATACTAAATAATTATGGATGAGCTGTATCAACTGATGCCGAACCAAGTGGTAACCTCGATTCAATGTTTGTATCAAGTTTTTATGCTCCACGAAGTAATTAAATCAATAGAAGTTTGATCTTTTTTGATGTAACGTTATCTGAGACCTTCAGCCCCAAGAATTGCACCGTATCTTTTAAAGATTAATATGGATACTATTGATATTGGTCCTATAATTTGAATACTACTCACGCCTTCTTCCACAGGTGTAGGTAGAAACTACAGACCGCCACCTCCTACGATTCTTGCATACTTATTTAGCTTTTCCTACATTCATACATCTTCTCATACACACGCAACGGTTGCGAGTACTACATACAGACGCCAGGAGATCAAGCTATCCAAAACTCAATCAAAGAAATTTGACAGATTGTGGCAGCTCGATGTGCTGGCCTCGGATCCTTTTTGAAGGACCTAACCAATATTTTTATCAACAAAGAAAAAGGTTCAAGTTTGTATGATTAAGATATCTTCGCAGATAAACAAGACTCCTTCAATATCTTCTCGTTTTTTTTAATAACAAACAATTTACTGAACTAATATTTACTTACTCGACACATAAAATAGTGATCCGAATGCCTCACTAAAAGGTGTTTATCCCCAAATGTCCTCGGTACGTCAATAAAATACCGTACTCTTCAATACCGTAAGATGGCCGCGCCAAAAAAGTAAAATTTATCTTCCACAGCATCCTTCAGAAAAAAAAAACTGAAATAGTTTCGTCGGCTTGAGCTCCTTTTATAAAAGGTTGTCGGAAAGCCCACTCTTGTATGATCAGGAATTTGCAAAATTCATTTTTTATCTGTCTTGAAAAAAATTAATGACATTTAATGTCACCTGTCATTTCGCTCGTCATCGGAGTTTGGGCTCTTCCGTAGTCATAATAATGGAATGAATAGAAGATTAATAATAAGAGCTACATCTTCTGTGGGCGTCAGCGGTACCGGATACATTTTTAATTTACGGTGTCAGTAAGTATTTGGATTTCCATCCATTCTCTTAGTCGCATTTGATAACAATTCAAATGCATTTAATTCAACAATCACAGCAATGTATTATTAGGTCATAAATTTCTACCTACACAGACAAGATTCTTCTTTGCTAAGATTTGTTAATCGATAATACACTCATTGGATAACTTTAGACCTTCTGAAACTATCTGTTCGACGACCGGAGCGTATGGCCTTATTGGGCTACGTCCTATTCCATCTAGCCGGTATTACAGTTATGTAGCCGCTTGCTAAATCGATAAACTAAAACCTTTTTTGGTTGTGTATTGCAAACTCATTGGTTCTTAAAAGAAAAATGTTCGAGTGATTTGAATTTGGAAAGGGGATTTCACCCAGACCCAGTACCTAACACATTACTTTATTAAAATTCTCTATTCAAAGGGCGATACCATTTTCCAGTGGTGTACACATACCCTTACCTTATAATTTTTTGTGAGCAGGTACCTAGCTCGGGCACAATTATGTAAAAAAAGAATAATAGGTGTATTAAAGTTGGCTTTTTTATTTAGCTGTAGGTATTTATCGAGGCAATAAAGAGGACATTCAACAACTTTTTTTTGTTGTATTTTGTTTACAAACACTAGAATACAGACTAGAAAATACCCATTTATTTTTTCCGGTACCAATCAGATGACATTATCGCATCGATCTGTCTGTATCATGATTAATTTGATTTAAGTATTTATTTGTTTATTCAAAATATTATACCGATTTCTTTTATTGTCTGTTTTATATTTATAAGTAGGTATATCAATACCTACGTATACATAATCTGTATACTGTTATATTCTTCAACTGTTCTAAAAATGTTAACAAAAATAAGTTAAGTACTAACTAATCATTTTAGAACTGTTTTATTTGAAAATATTTTTCGTACTCGTTACTGAATTCTGAGACTCACCCTTGGGCCTATAGCCTTCAGCCTTATCCCTTAGGCAAGGTAATAAAGGTAATTTATGTTTTTTTTAGAAGTTAGAAATGTAACTAAGATTCTTCAGGGTTTTGTTTAAATATGTCAAGTCGTATAAGAATAAATTCGTAATTCTTGTTTTATTTTGTGTTACAAACACTACATAAATAATTTAAATTTATCTGCTGTAACTACATTTACATACCTACCTACTTGTAAGGTAACATAAGTAAAGAATGTAGCATGACGTAATTTATCATCTAAAGCCGACCCTCCCTCCGTTTGCCCTTGATTATGTCAGTGGAGCGATAAAACAGATCAACATGCACTCAGAACCTTGAACGAACATTTTTTTCGGTCACGAACTTCGATTTTTAAAATTGAAGCACGTCAACAATGTTGCCAACAAAAACAAAAGCCTGCCTAATTGTTTTGGGAGTGGGAACGGAGGAAAAAAACTCCTTCGGCATTTGAAGGACGGTGACGTCAGTGATACAGGTACTTCAAGTTATTGTGTAGTAGGGTGGACGAGTATTGGCGTCGGCGTCGGAGCGTAAATGTTTTTGTTTTCATTGTATCAATATAAAATTTCCCAAATATCGACAACGAGTACTTAGTAAATACCTTAATAAAATACTTCATTTTCAAAATGAACTAGTTACAAACAATCCCAAATAGCTGTAAAATTGGCTTAGAATTAATTTAAATATTAATACAATTTATTTAATTTTACTCTCGTGTTCAACTCGAATTGAGTATATAATTCTAGTTACTCCACACATTTTATTATGAACGTGGATGGAACACCTGTGTGTGGCCTGTACATACATATTATTGTTTATCATTATACGTGAACAATCAGTTTTCAAAGGCAAGGTTACGGAAGACTAACCAGTGGCAATGAGAAATATAATAATTAACAGTGAAACAAATAATTTAATTCACAGCTGGAGATAAATAACCTTTGTGTTGAAACATTTGACTTGCGATAATTTTTGTATTATTTAATCTTTAAACCATATAACTACATGCATATTATACGCGCTTAGATGTAGTTACACAAATACTTATTTAAAAAAAAAACCTCAACTCAATTTAAGTAGACAGAGCTACTACTTCCTTCTGTGTTGATGTAGCTCCACTTTGAATCGTAAGATAAGATCTTTTTGTGACAAAACCTGTGTCAAAAGTGACGTCATCTGTAATTCTTATCAGATTTTGAATCATAATATAGTCAGTGCATAGCTCTAAATTGATTGATAACAGTCCCACAGATATCCAATTTTATAAAAACATACGTTATTATAGTATTTGTGCGACAAAACGGCGCAAGGCGTAGAATATTTGAAGCGATTTGATAAATAAGTAGGTAAGTCTTACCGCTATAATGTATGTAATATGATTTGTTCATGGCCATACAAAACACGAGATTGTGCAAATCATGAAAAAGTAATAAGTAGGTATAATATTAGTTTTAGAACAAATTGACGAAAAGAAACATCAAGCAAATAAAAAAGACGACTACTTTTGTTACAATTAAGATTTTTTAATGCAATTACTTCAACTTCAAATAATTTATTTAATAAACAAGTTTATGCTGTTTATATTTTATTTTATTATAACTATATACAATACTAGCTATTATGTAAACATAATTTTACAACAATAATGTTTGTTTTAAAATACTTAAGTAAGTGTTTATTTAAATTATTTTTAATTTAATAATTATAATTTAAATAAACAGTTATGTATTATAGATGAAATAAAAATGATATTCTCCTAACTTATAAACCTTTTAAAGTATTTATATGTGAGTAAGCCTATTGTAAAGGGTATCTTTATAATTATATAAATAAAAATCAATTGCTGCAAGTATAAAAGATCATCACTTCTGAATCAAATCCAAATGAAACCAAATCGATAGAGCATCGATTTTGCTGATATTTTTGGTGTTTATAATTATCAGGACAAGTTCTGTATGAAAGATTTTTTTAAAACCGCTTGAGCAACGCCGAGCACATAGCGCTAGTAAAAAATAATTATCAAGTTGTATAATTCCAATACAATGCGTCCTTCAATATTTCAACAGGTGATAAAACAGCATTTATGGTACAGCGATCAATTCGTAGCGGGAGTACTAGAGGCGAGCTATGTGGGTCACTCGTGGAATGCTACCCAGCCAGCCGCTCCCACCTGCGAGCGGCCGCGGTGCGTACGAGATGAGCGCTGGCAACACTGTCGTATTCTAATTTCAAAATATTTATTGAATTTAAGCGATAATCTAGTGGGAAGTAATTTTATTCTTAAAAATATTAAATTTGAAAAAATAATATTTACTTAAAAGTTTAATTAAGTAATTTTTTTACATTATTTACAATTACTTAATAGACTTATCAAAATAATACTTACATATTTACACAATAAACATAAAAAAATTATTAAATATTTATGAAAGACAAAATAGAGAATTATGTCTCAAAATTGCTATTGTATGCTATTAAAAAAAACTCATTTACTCCCTTGACATTATTTTTCAGAAGCCGTATTCTGTTTACTTTAGTCATTACATAATACGTTCCAAACTCAAATGAAGGATAACTCATTCTATTTGGAAATCTGCGCACTGTTTAAGTGTTTACACTGTAATTTAGCAAGTTGCTGACCATCTAGGTACTTATGACATTTAAACAATGTAAACATTAGGAATCAGCTGGACAAGAAAATGTTAATTTTATTTATTTATTTATTTACTCAAGGTACTCAACAATATAAAAACAAACATTGAAAGGTTAGAAGCAAGAAGATAATTTATACGACTAGTGTTTATTTATTTATTTATTAAGGATCTCCAACAAAGGATATACCACAAACATTTTCAACTTACAAAGCAAATTAAATTTAAAATATCACGTGTAGGTACCCCCTCTATTAGTGGAGACCATAGCATGCAAAATAACGTTAGTGAATACAACTAAGCTAAATAGTATTTATTACATTTTTTTAAAGTTATAAACAATATTTTAATATTATGTAAGTAGTTAAAAACGTGGAATTAATTTACAATTTCAGTAGTCAAAAATCATACAAGCAATTCATTTAAACTTTACGTGTTTACATCAGTTACAGATATGCACTTGATTAAAGATAAAATTGTAATGAATACAGGCATTCACAATAACGAAGTTTAAAAATAGGAATAAAAACTGCGCAAACAATCGAATACATTGTGAATAAAAAATAAATATATATTTTGGGAAATTTATACATCACTATCTAGTCCCAAACTAAGCAGAACTTGTACTGTAGGTACCTTCTTTTTTTAAATGTGTAAATTACATAATTATTGTATAAACAATACTTATTAAACACTAAGTAGAAGCGCGGGTACATTAAGCTAGCCTAAATTATGATGAGAAAACCTTAGTAATATTGTTTGTCTGTTTGTAGGAGGTAATCTCTGGAACTGCTGATTCGATTCTGAAAATTATTTCACTGATCGAAAGCTAAAATGTACGTGAGTAATATAGGCTATGTTTTCTTGTGATTCTATCGACGTGTACGATATTGCAGGTGAAAGCTAGTTGTTAATAAACTCGGATAAGGAAAGATGACAGTGAAAGTATCATTCGGAAGTTGGTATACATGATTGTATACCGACTTCTATAGCTAAACTACTGCAGTCTGCAGCTAAACCTACAGATCGATATTGTTACGCCGGATACGTAATAGAACGACTGAGATGGCTCACGAAGGTTCTAGGAACGCGTGGAAGTTTGTAGCATTTTCGGGATTATTCGATTCTGGAACTTTCTGAGCCATATAAATAGCGGTCCTAAGGGGCCGGCAAGGCTCCCATCCTATCCGAGCCGGAGTCCCTCAGGGCTCCGTGCTCTCCCCTCTCCTTTTCACGCTGTACACCACCGATATTCCAAAAAGATCCAGGTCGCAGTTGGCTCTATTCGCTGACGACACGGCTATATATTATTCCGGCATCAGCCTAACAAACATCACCAAAATTCTCCAATCCTCGGTCAATGCCCTAGGGAATTGGTTCAGGAAATGGAGAATAGAGGTGAATCCCTCCAAGAGCGCGGCGGTTCTCTTTCACAAGAGTTCCGACCTCTCCGCTCAAGCCCAACCCATCTCCCTCTTCGGCCAACAGATCCCTTGGGAAAAGAAAGCCAAATACCTGGGCGTGGTTCTAGATTACCGACTTACGTTCCGAGAGCACATAAAAACGGTTCGTTCGCGCGCCGCTTTTGCTCTAGGACGTCTACATGGCATGCTCAATGCACGCAGTAAACTCTCCCTTAAATACAAGGTGAGAATTTACGTGATGTGTATTCGCCCCATCATGACCTATGCGAGTGTCGTATTCGCTCACATAGAAAGTCCCGCTATCCATAGGATGCAGACCCTCCAAAACCGATTTATGCGCAAAGCCACGGGCGCCCCATGGTATGTGCGCAATAGGCCTCCACTTAGACTTAAAACTGCCCACCATCAAGCAGTTCATGAAACGCGCCTCTAAGCGCTATTTCGATCTGGCCCCCCTTCACCCTAATCCCCTTGTGGTCAGTAGCGTAGACTACAAACCCTCTCAGATAAGTAGAGTGCGCCGCCCAAGGCACGCACTCACTTACCCTGACGACCAAATCACCCTAGCGCAGGAGTCAAACAGAGTGACTAGCACTCTCAAAACACACGCACAAAAACGCCGCCCGATATACCGTCCTCGCCGGCGAGGCCCGTCGCGAAGACCCCTTAACGGTAATCCTCCCCGTCCCTTGCTCGAGCCGGCCCGTGCCGAGCCAGTAGCTTTAAATTCGCCCTTAAATAATTTAAACCCAGATCCAGCCGTCCCTAGCTGCCCCCCCAGCAACGCCCTAAGCCGAGGTCCGAGTCCCGCAGGGGACACCCTTAGCTGTGTTGCTTAGTTTATAAGTTGCCCCTGGCTGGAGGCACTTGGTGCCTCGCCACCTAGTCCGGTTAAGTTTTTAAAGCTCCCTCGAGCTAAAAACTATGTCCGACCTAAAAAAAAAAAAAAAGCCGGCAAGGCAGTTCAATTGTGGACACGGACAAGTGAAGATCGAAGCGAATTACGAAGTGACTACAGTGCGATAGTGAATTGTGAAGTGAACTAGTATAGCGACATACTGGTGATTTGTGTTTTGTATTCGTGTGAGCTATTAAAGTTTTGATTGTTTATCGGTTATATTGGTGTCATTTAATTATTTAATTTATCCCGAACCCCAGCTCGTAACAATATTATACCTATACCGTGCAGATATTAGCCTCGTCCTCTAAAAAAAAACAAATTAAAAGCACAGCATCGTTCTAAAAACCTACTCGTAACCGATAAAAAAAATTAGCTTGTGGCCTCCTTGCTACGAACTAGATTTAAAAACATAGGTGACGTGACTTCAATTTCATCACACCTCGTAAAATTGTAAGATTAGATTGTAAAAAATACTTTTAAGACAAAGTTAGTATGCAAACATGGTGTGAACTATTGTCGTATGTTTACATTTTGCTTTATCAGCTCCCATCTGATAAGGTATGAGTAGGTACATGTTAAAAGTACTGATTCATACCGACTTATAACTACACTATCGTCGCATTGAATGACGTGCTTATGTAAATGTAAATGCGACATTGTAAAATTATATTATTAGCCTGAATAAATAAGTACAGTAAGTAAAAAATATACACTTAAGTCGGTACAGAGCCAGCACATCAAGCTACTAATCAGTAAAATTTCTTTGATTGATTTTCAACTTTAATACAATACTATAAGGTTCATATTCCATTGGGAAAATTTTACAGTTTTGGATAGCTTGACCTGCTGGCGTCTGTACGTCTATAGTATATAGTAGTAGTCTGTACCTAATATTATAAATGGGAAAATAATTCTGTCTCTGTCATCGTGTGTCTACGCGTTACGATTTTGATGAAATTTTGTACAGAGATAGGTTAGACCTTGAAGAAGGAAATAAGCTACCTTTGGAAATAAAACTACTTTTTTCGGATTTTATCGCGTATATTGATATTGTTAATAGGGGATTAATAATATCAATATACGCGATAAAATCCGTAAAAAGTAGTTTTATTTCAATGTATAATATTCGCGTAAATCTCAGAAATCAATAAGCTACCTTTTGTTTAAAAAAACCCTTTGGTATGCAGGTGACATCGCGGGAAATAACTAGTAGGCATATAAACATTTTTTTATTATTTGGTAAAAAAAAACATTGCCCCACAAAAAAATTAGGATTTTTTCCTACAAACAGATTTTTACATTACGTCCGTATTCTCTGAAGGGTTAGACAAAGATGTACTGATCATCCGGTATGTTTTAGCCGTTAACCATTGCCATTAACTGGGAACAAATCAAAACTCCAAGCTGGTACTAAGATTTTGCTAATTGAAAAACTCAATAATACTTGTCGACCTGAGAATTGAACCTAAAATCTCACGCTTAGACGCCACGCTTGCGCCAGTTATAGCAGTAACTTATACCTATTACATAAACAATTATCCAATTCATACTAAGCCTGCAAGAAATAATAGTGACGTCATTCTTAAATAAATTGCGTGTTCTTGAGAAAAATCTACAAGTTACATAACAAACACGTATTGTAAAGAACAATGAGTTGATTTCAAATCCACGTATTTGGTACGGAATCCTAATTGTGTTGTGGACATGTTTACAAGTGGTTGAGACATCACTATTTGTTACCTTGACCCGAAGATGTTGTGGGCCGCAGTACAAGAGAAAAACAATAGTAGCAGTTGGAGGCGTTCTTGAATATTAACCCTTTGTACGGTACGGTGAATTTTATCATGAGACTCACGGCCCTGAGCCTCCAATCGTATGGCAAGGGAAGGCAAGTGTGATTTTTAGTCTATCCATATGAGTCCGATATATCCTAGGTCATCGACCGCCTGCCCCGATGGGATAGACGATCCGTTCGGATTTACGCACTCATATTTTGAAATTAATTATGTAAGTATTTTTAAAGAACCTTAAAATTCACGATTCGATTGGTCGCATAATCCAGACTCTCATTAGGTCTTGATCGTTTAACATAGACGCTCTGTCCCGATTTGGGCGCCATTATATCTCAATAATTACATTAATTAATTTAGATACATGATTAATAAAATCGTTACCCACACTTTAGTGTCAGAAATCAACATTTTGGTATTTACTTATTATAACTTCGAAAATAAGACCTGCAGTATGATTATATCCCTTATGTCTTGATTCAAACAAAATGCGTACCCAACAAGGCAAGGCGTTGTATGGCGTGTGTCCTGCATATTAAGTAACTACACCACTAAAGGTTACAACACTACAAGATCCATTGGAATTCATAACATTGTCCCCTTATTACAAAAGATTGTTTAAGCCGTCGAAGGTAAGCCCAGACTAAAAATATACCCATCACTTTCTAATGTCATATCACAAAAAGGGATAGGGCTATTTTAAACCTCGGGGTTATCTTAAGGGAGGTCCCTTTTTAAGATATATGATTAAAGATCGGGTAATTTGGGTAATTTTTACGCTACCCTTGCATCTAACCCAGGATATTTAGCTCAGAACTAGCTCTGGCGACTTCAGCAACACATTTCTGTCTGTTAATATAAGTAACGTGTAAAAATTATATAATCGTGAGGAAAACTGCATGTCTTAGAGATTTCTCGACGGTGTGTGAAGTCTGCCAACCCTCACAAGGTCAGCGTGGTGGACTATAGCCTAATCCCTCTCAATCTGAGAGGAGACCCGTGCCCAGCAGTGGGACAGTATATGGGTTGATGATGATCTAATATAATAAGAACACCATTGCCAATTCTTTCGGGGAATATAGTTGTGATGGTATATTATGTTATTTCCTAATTGGGGAAGTAAATAGATGTATCGTGTTCTTCATTGTTCTAGTGAAAAAGAATAATCCGTTTCTCACATAATTAAAACATGACCGATTCATTTCCACAACATAAATCTTTTCTTCTCAAAGTTTTACAGCAAAAAATATCATTTAATCGTCTAGAATTGTTTGCGGACTTAATATTGGCATAATTTTATGAAATCGTTACGTATTGGAGCACCTTTATTGTCTATTGTCACGCAATAACAAGGGGCTCATGTCATAGACTATAGAAGCACTGAAATTTGGATTGCAATGTCTGTGTGCAATCAATTTTATTTCATCGACACTTTCTCTTTCGAAATACATGCAATGTTACACTGTGAATTGACGATAACGTTCACTCCAGTTTAATGTCTTTTTTACTTTTATTTAAGAAAACGATGCTTAAGCGACGGCCCGCGGTTTCCCGTGGTTTCACCTGCATCCTAAAGGATTTTTTGATACAAAAGGTAGCTATGTCATTCTCCAAGTTTTAATCTATCTTTATACAAAATTTTATAAAAATTGGTGCAGCGGTTTAGGCGTGAAAGCGTAACAGACAGAAAGACAGAGTTACTTACAAAATTTACAATATTAGTTTAAATGTGGAATAAAAATATGTATTTTTATTCCAATTCTGTAAAATAAAATACAATCAATGTTACTCACAGAAACGGTAGCGTTCTATGGATGTAAGAATTTTAAAAATCGATTAATTATTATTTGAGTTTATTCATTACAAATCAACATACAAAAAATTAAATCTTTTCTCTGTATTATGTTAGTTTAGGACAAAGTTAGTTAAGGCAACTTTACACTAGGTACTTGGCACTAGCCTCGAATTTTGCCTCTAATGGTGCCTATGCAGCTATATTTATTATTGAAACTTGTTTATCCTTTCACTGTAACGGATTACTATGTAAAAGTGAATTAACATGTTACATAACTAAATTTAAGTATTATAATTTTATCCACATACATTTCATTAACGAATTTATTAAAGTGACTTTTAATATTATTTATTGGTTTGGTAATTGGCTCTTTCGAGTGGAGTGAAAGGTATTTCTGTATTTACCTGATGATTATCTACCATCTTATAAAAACTGAGCTTCATAAACATCATCATTAAAAAAATATGCAGTTTAGGAAGCGCGATCATTTTAGAACAATCTATCATTGTGGTTTAAAAATTATACAAAAGAATAAGGTCGTTTTGACAGTTCACTTGAAGACTTCCTTATTTAAATCGTAGCGATTTATTTTATTTCCGTTCACAGCCTTGTAATGAACAAAAGGATGACTGACCACAACTGACCATATTTTTATGTGCAATTTACACTATTTTATTGTTTTTGCACCTAAATATACAAATGTTCACATAGTTAATTTAATGTTATAAAAACGAGGTAAATAACCTCATTTTTTTATTAAACAGCTACAAAAAAATACGTAAAACCTTTTAGACTGCGTTTGCGAGTAAGATTGAATAGATTTTTCATTAATAGCTACACAAAAGTTTTAAATGTCAAACAAAAAGTCGGATCATCACCACGCACACTCAAATCCGACTGTGAGGACATTACTTTTTAACTTTTGATATTGCTGAGCATAGGTACAGAGGCCAGCTCATCAAGCTACCACAATCTGTCAAATTTATTTGTTTGATTTTCAACTTTAATAGAAAGTAATAAGGTTCATATTCAATTGGGAAAAAGTGACAGTTTTGGATAGCTGGACCTGCTGGCGTCTGTACGTAAATCTGTTGTATTAAAAAAACTTGTTACACCTAGGTTGTCTACGTAGCGAGTTTGGTACACTTTTTCAAGAATTACAGAATTACATTTTCAAACCAAAAAGGCAAAAATAAGAAGAATAATTCCAATACATAACCAACAGTACTTATCAAACTACAAGCCTTTTTTTCTATTTTTTTATTTGATAGGGTGGGCAAACGAGCAGACGGGTCACCTGATGGTAAGCGATTACCGCCGCCCATGGACACCCGCAACACCAGAGGAGTTTCAGGTGCGTTGCCGCCCTTTTAAGGGGTTTGGGCGTCCCGTATCCTCACTCACTCGACGAAACACAGCGAAAACGTTATTTCACGCCGGTTTTCTGTGAGGCCGTGGTATCAAGTCCGGTCGAGCCGGCCCATTCGTGCCGAAGCATGGCTCTCCCACGGTAAAAGCCTTTTCTCAACTATGTTGAGGTCTCAACCAGATGCGGCTGATTATCGGTATTTTACACGAAACAACTGCCATCAGACCCTGGGCAATACAGAACGTAGCATGACAACCGGGAGCGACGGCTTTACGTGCTCAAGGCACGGACAATAATCAACAACGTACTCTAGTAAATCAACGTTATTTTTAGATGAAGAGTGAAAGAACATTGAAGTGGAACAGTTCTCTCTACTTCGGCTAGAGATTAAGCATTGTAATTCAATATTTCAATGCAGCCAGCCTCTTGGGCTACTCGCTACCAGGCGATGTCGTTATGGAGGAGATTTTTGATGCTCTTTTCTACTCTAGTTTTAGTTTCATTTATTTAGTAGTTTCTTTTTTTAAATATTAGGTTCTTAGTAGTGTAGATAAGTTTATATGTATTTATTCATGTAAATAAAATAAATAATAAGTTTAGTTAAAAAAAAATAGTGGTACGTGAAATTAAATTCGACACATATTCTCGAAACTGAGAACACATACAAACGTCCATATCACATAATAAACTCATCTTCAAGTCAAACCGGACGAGTCAGAGGTGATTTGAATACAATCGCTTGTTTACGATCCCACGAAACGAGACGCACTGGAGATACAAGTGTTTCGTATCAAACAAAACGGAAATTAAACAATCTCAAATTATTATTATGCTCAGAAATATGCATAATTATTATGCTTTCGAATTGAAATGGGACAAAAAGCAAGATAAGAAAATTTTATTTTACGAACTCAGAATATTGTACACGGTATAAATTATAACGTGGTATTTTGTAATTTATCAGATTTAGAGGGATTAGGTTATAATCCACCACGCTACCCTAGTGCGGAGTGGCGGACTTCACACACCGTCCAAAAATTCTTTAAGGCAGTGCTCATCTAGGGAAACACATCAAAACCCCAGATGAAATAAAGGAGCTCACCTTTAGGGGTGCAAATCCTACAGTTTATTACTATAAACTGCAGGATTTGCAGGATTACCTCCTTGAGTAGGATTTAGGGGTGAAATCTAACTCAACGAGTGGCGTTCGCAATAGAACGACTTACGGTCCCAGAGATACTATACCCGATTACCCGCAAATAAATAATTAAAAAAAACATATATTAATATTGCGGGCATGGAAATGAACCGCATTATAATAAAAAGCAAATGTTGTCTTTGCTTCAGTCGTACGTAAAACAACAAATACTCAAGACAAACAATCTTATCGCTAAGTGGTACTAACTGTTTACTTTTAACAGAGAAGGTCGTGACTCGTGGCGAAACCTGCATGTTTTGCATATTTTCTACTAAACGGACTTGCAGATCTACCGTTTCAAACGTCGTATGTGAAAGATAAACTGTAAAAAAGCTTTGAAGAATGTTAGATGTTTGGAAAGCCAGTCTTGGACTACATCGTCAACCTATATCATTACTGGACGTTTATAATTATTTTATGATAGGCTAAAGAGCTGTATTTATTATAATATGATCAATTACTGATAGTACAGACAGCAACACGTCGAGCTTGCCTTTTGGATCGTCTGTATTCCGTCGCAATAGTGGTTATTTTTGTACTGTAACAACCTTTTGTCCTGTGTACGTGATTATCGCCGCCAATGATATATTATAAATATTTCCAACACCAGAGCAGTTCTTGAAAATCTTCAGTCAAATCTTGTCTAAATTTGGCAGCTCAGTGTTCGCTTTGGGCTTCCGATACTGTCACTCACTAATGACATGAATAATTTATTTAATTAAACACGAAGGGAATTAACTATAACGTCAGCAGTTACTTCATGGTCATTAACGGTAAAGCCAGTGTTAAATGTTAATTAAGTAACAATTAGTAAAAGTAAATCAGTTGTTACTGATTAACGCAAAAATAGGTGATGAAACACTAGTACAATGAGTAATAAAAACACCAGATTAATAGCCATGCGCTTAATGACTTCTGTAATTTCTAGGGGAGTTCCGATTCCCATTATTGTATTCTTTTCTTTCCTTGTCAAGCAAATCCTTCTATTTTCCTAGTAAACACCTGTGACCACAAACAAGTCTGTTGCATTACAGAAGGTAATAACTTCTACGATAATATTGAAAGCAAAATATTCAGGAAAAACCTTTATAGTAGGTATTCAAATTAATTAAATTCATATTTTAATCGAACTTGGAAATTTGGAATCAATCTAGTTTACATCGAACGAATCAATGTCTAGTTTCTTTCTTGATTAATGAATAAATTTATTGTCAATTTAGGATGTTCAATAAATTGGTGGACCGCTTCTTCAACTCTCAGGTTAACAGCATGATTAATAATATTCTTAGCTTTAAATACCAGAAAATAGAATACTCCGGTTTGTCTAGCAAAACGTGTGCTGGTCATTTGTATCATTCGTTCTAAATATGTTTAATTGGTAATAGCATCATCGAGAACCTATACATAGATAAACACGATGAATCGTGTTTATCTATTATATAACGTACCTCAATAAACTTAACGACTGTTACTAACAAGTTCGTAACAGTCGTTAAATTTATTGAGGTACGTTCCTGGCCTATTAAATTTCCCCTTGTTAAATAAATAGTCATCATTATGCACTTATTTGTCCCAGTGTTGCCTTATTAAATTATGTCCAAAAATATGTTTTTAATAATAGGTATAATTTTTTTACGACCAAGAGATATAAACAACAAAAGTATCACCAAATAAATTTCCACAAATTACTCAACTATTAGTATTTTAATAAAAAATGTAAATGAAAACCGCGACGCAGAACAAAAAAGTTTTATACAAAGCATTCGACACGCATGATCACATCTTGATTGTTGATACTTGTCGATGTATAACTTCATATATCAAGTGGTATAAAAGAAACCTGTATTGTGCGATAAAATACTGACTCTAATATATCTACTTAGTTCTATTCATGCACCTGTGTATTAAATATAGTGAATCATACTACGCTACATATAACAATCAATTGAAGAGCATACAATTGTCATGACGTTAGTTGACATCTGTCTTAGAAGGCTACTCAATACAGTAGTAAATAATATGCGTTATTGTAAACCGTTATGGTTAAGAAGATGAGTATTGCATCCATTCTGGTTTTTCCAAGACGTTTTACTAGTTTGCATATCTGCATTTTATTTTGTAACACTCCTCTTTTTTCCATTTAACACAACAATAAGAAAAACCAACGGTAATCACATTCCTAAACTGAGTTACTGACAATTTGTGTAGTTTTTTTGACATTTAATATGACATTGTGCATTTATTAGCAGCGTTTTTGCTTGTAACTCTGACACCTTAAGGAAAAATTAACATCAAAAATAAAAAGTTAAGTATGTATGTATGACTTCAACCTCCCAATGACATCGAGGCAATCGTTGTTGGAAGAATTCCAGTAGTCATGCACTCATTACTAATGCATGCAAGATGTGGCATCCCGCAAGGTCGTTTACTGGGACCATCACTTACAATCTATTACATACTTCAGACATAAGATTCAAAACATAACCTTGTACGGCTTAAGTTCATTTTGGTTCGTAAATTAAGTCCTAGTTTATTTTTGTAAGTTGATTCTTTAAGTTAAGTGATTAAAATTATTTTATTGTGTGAAGGTGTTTTTTAACCCTGAAATTGAAACAGAAGAGTCAACTTCGGAGTGTTTACTCAAGTATCGTAATAACGTAAAGTACTGTAATCTATTATGCGCTAAAAGACTTAGGTAACCTTCACGATTATAGTCACATTTCAGAAGTACGTGTTATGGTGTATTAATATTTACCTCGTCTTGGTGTGCAGCGGGTGAAACATGATTATGATAATAACATTACTTGGCGATGTCTGTGATCTTGTGGTTCGAGTGTCGGACTGTTGGTCACGACGTCGGGTTCGATTCTCACGGGATACAAATATTAATTTATGTAATGAAAATAATAAATTGTTCGTCTGGGTGTTACAACAAAAGTATATAAATTAACGAAAGTAATAAGTATCATTTATTACTTTTGTTAATTTCATTTCATATTACAAAACAAGCTCTCCTTAGACGGTTGCTGTGTGAAATCTCCCAAATATGTATTCGTCCGCGTGGAAAAGTTACTTTTAATTATCGTTGTAATTTGGCCAATTAACTCAAAACCGTTATAATTTATAGCCTATAAGTTATTCTGATGTATAAATAATAATACTGTAAAGTTTCATCAAAATCCGTTCAGTAGTTTTAGCGTGAAAGGGTAACAAACATACACACTCACAAACTTTCGCCTTTATAATATTAGTGTGATTATTTATTTATTACAACAGTGACTAAGTATATCTTCTAAAACTTTCTATATCTTCTAAGGTATAGCCATATAGGTTCATATTTTATTATGCTATGTAGTTATTATACTTTTACAATAATGACTCACAGGAACGAAATATCGACACTTAAGAATAAAATATCTATCAGTTTCGGTATAATTAACTATCTTTAACAGCATCTAATTCTACTACAACATTTTATTGCTAGAAATCTAATTCAGAAACCAGAAAATCAGGTGTACAAATGACTTCAAACCTCAGTTAATTGTACAATAAATTCCGTACTCAAGGGTCATAACCCCACCGCACCTTGATTCCAGTTTCATAGTATTATTATCTGTGATCATTCATGTGTTTATTGTATAAAAGAGTTAAACAAACATTGATCCCACCTCCGGGCCTTTTAACAAAATTAGAACTTTCTCTGTCAGTAATAAAATTCATAATCGCCTGTTTGACGGTAGTTTAAACATCGCCTCAGATGTGAATATGGGTGCTATAAAAGCCTGCGACAGAGCTGGCATTAAAATTACATCACCTGCCTTGTCCGAGGCTTCTTACGACCGCAATGGTGTGCATGATTACAATATGTTATGAACAGAAAAACCACACGATACGATATTGAAAATAGATAAATAAGAAACGAAAATAGTTTTAGTTGAAAGTGAATCTCTGTTTGAAATCAACATCACTATTTAGAAAAAAGGTGAAGGTTTCAATGCGTTTCAATGGATTTGAATGGTTCGTTTATATTGAATAGAGGACTACGTCAAGATGAATACAAAATGTTGTCATGATTTATGTGATGTAGTGCTTCGCACCACAACATGTGTCAGTATATTTATTTCTTCAGTATTAGCGTTTTTAGAAAATACACTTTAAACTACTAACTCTTACTTGCTTTACTCGTGTTCCAAAAGAACTATTTAATTTTTGAGACAAAAGGTAGCTTGTATCCTTCTTTCTTGCAATCTATTCGTAATAAACCAAGACCGGCGGCTTTACGTGCTCTCGACGGAGGGGTCTTGGAGTGTTAAGAATGAAGACATGAAATGAAGACAAAACATAGCGTACTATTTTATTGTAAGACCTATTGTATACTTATGTTTCACAAATAAACTTTATGATTTATGTCACCCATCCTCAGACTAACCGCAGCTAGAGCAACTTAACCTTACAGATCGGTTGATTAGTGTAGTTATAATTTAGCCACGAGCCCCTCTGCACCTTCTTGTGCTTCTGCACCTGGTTATTGCACCTTCTGTACATTCATTTATATAACGACGTTACTGGTCATGGCATCCGAGTCGATTACACATGCATAACGCGTGTCATATTGAATATTGTATGCTAGCTTGTTTGTGTGTGTATGTGAATGGAAACTTGTACTTTCTTGGCTGTGTTCTCCTATAGCCTCATCTTTATCGATTCGTGTTGTGACTTTGTCAAGATTGACAGATGTTGGTGCTTTGACGATTTACCTTAACGCTTTTCGATAACACGTTTGACATTTGGGAAACCGGTAGCTTGTCTGTAAAACGAGAAATAAATATTGTATTCTCTTGCGAAAAATTGATCAAGATTTAATATTTTGACGAATCGTTCTATAATTAAAATAAAACGTCGTTTCGGACCCTTTACAGCGTCCATGGTCACGGGTAGACTCCACCATGGACGCTGTAAAGGGTCCGAAACGTCGGGATTAATAATAATAATCAATATAACGCGATAAAATCTGTAAAAAGTAGTTTTATTTCAATGTATAATATTCGCGTAAATGTCAGAAATCAATATGTTCTACAATTGTCGTTCGATAAATTGATTGGCTGTATGTACCTACTTATATAATCAGAATATACGCTTGGTCTAGGTAATAATAGTTACTAAATTATGGTTAAGTAGCCTCTGAGGTTTTTCCCTACTAAGTTCCCCGTTAAGCAACCTTATTCTAGTCTCATCCGTATCTAGCGGTTAAATATCAGTATTTTATACGAAGCGTCTGTCATTCGACCGCTAATGTCTGGTTGTCCGGTACAGGTTTCTGAGTACCACTAAAGCTTGTGTTTGTATTAATTTATGAGACCTACGCAAATGTTTTGCTGGTATCGTCGTGCAACGGGTTGTTGAGCTCACTATAATATGGCAAAGCTACACAATGACTGATGCATGCGTGTCGTCGGCTGGCACTGGTCTACTCAAAGCCGCTGTGGCTTTCTTAAAAATAACATTTCAGGCTTTACTCTGGATTGTGACTCTCACATATTTCTAGCTCATGATTCTCCGAGTTAGTTTCGAACGAACGTACTCAGAGAATCGTCAGAGGTTGTCAGTACTCGTCAGTAATGCCGTTGACAGTTCAATGATGAATTTATTAAAAGTATTAAAACCTCTTTATAATCTGTTACTTGCTCACAAATTAGCACGTCCTTTGAAAATGATTATGATAATTATGTCCATTAATAGCAAAACCTTGGCTCTTCACGATTTGCAAATTAACTTAATATGTTGATTGAAAAATACGAATGATTATCATGAGTCAGAAAGGAAATATTAATTATTAAGTACTCTCAGTATTTTACTTTAAGATGTGTGGGAAGAGTCAGAAGTCATGTTCATGTGCTCATTAGGTCATAACTAAATACCTATTAAGAGAGGTAGGGCATAGTGGGAGTAATTTCACTGAATTGGAGCTCTGGGGAAGTACCTCCGCCTTGCAGAAAATCGAAGTCAAATAACACAGCTTTGAGCTGTGTTGTGTTCCTAACGGTGAGCAAGGTTGCCAGCTCCGCGAGGAAACGTTGTGTTTGCAGTGGGGGAACTTATACTGCCAAACCAACTATTCCTCTCTCGTTTTACAGGGTCGGTGACGCGCAAGTGACACTACTAGTGTTCAAGCGTCTATAGGCTACGGTAACCGCTTAGAAAATAAAAGTCAGGAGGTGCGTACTCGAACTCAAGACCTTTGACTCCGCAGTCAATTGGTCATATCAGTAGGCTATCACTGCCTCAACTACGAGTACTTTCCTCGCCTTGCTTAGTCAATATTTGGGTACGTTTACAAAATTCCTAAACGAAATAGCAGTGCAATTCTAATGTTATTACTAAGTACTGTTGAAGTGTACCTAATTTGATTTCGTTGTAAATATTTACTTCCCTAAATTTAAAAACTGTGATATCAAAAACAACTTCGGCGTTGCAATTAAAGAATTAATTTTTGTTGTTGCAGGTAATCAAGCTTCCTACTCGGATACAGACCGGTTTCACCACTCAAACGGCAGTTATAGAAACCGTAATGTTCGTATGTAATTAAAAGCAAAATAGTCTATTTTTAATTGAGGTATTATGTACAAGAGCAGACACTGCAATTGTGAAGCGATGTTTGTGGACAATTGCACTGCAACTGCATAGTTGGGCTCTCAAGGCGCGGCAATTCACAAATTAATTCACACGTCACCATAAAGACATAAAATCAAAATGTGAAGGCAAATTTCGACTTGGCGGGTGGGACTTGCGGTGGCTTATTGGTCATAGCGTTTGGTGTATCTAACCAGAAGACGCAGGTTCGAATCTTACCGCAGTTCTAAGAGAGATAGGGCATAGTGGGAGTAATTCCACTCAAAATATAGGTATTACAAGCGTCTATAAGCTCCGGTAACCACTTACCATCAGGTGAGCCGTATGCTTGTTTGCCACCTAAGTAGTATAAAAAAAGTCGACATTTTCCTCCGCTAAAATACAATTAATTCACATTTAATATAGCAACTCATAATCTCAATGGCTGATCTTGTGAGATTATGTACACTTTAAATGCCCCAAACCAATTCTCGAAATAACAGATCAAGTGCCTATCCACGACTCTCTCCTGACTTTCAACTGGCGACCTCTGTGGTCTAGCGGTTCGAGTGTTCGATTCCCACAGGACACAAATATTTGTGTGGATAAAACATGAGTATTTGTGTTTGTCTGGGTGTTTCTTATGTATTATAAGTATGTATTTATAAAAAAAAGTTTGTCTAGTACCTACCCATAGTACAAGCTCAGCTTAGTTTGGAACTAGATGGTGTTGTGTAAAATGTCCCAAAAATATTATTATTATTATAACAGTAAGTAAAAACTAATACATAGATTAATTGGTGGGCAATTAAAAACTAATATTAAGTAGATTAAGTGTTAAATGCGCAGAGGTTTTGCTAGTATACTTTAGTACGATAGTGTTTAATATCTCCTCATTATAAAGGACTATCTAATATTATAGGATCCATGTAAAACAGGATGCACAAACGGAAAGAAAACTAGTTGTGCCAGCGACCAACGCGGAAGCAGCAGGTTCCACTGGTCTATGATAATTTCGATAATTACATTTTTCCTGGCCAGATTTTCATCGAAAGGTTGTAGAATATAATCCAGCTACAATTTAGCCCGCGTGGTTCTTTCTTTATTTACTAGCTGACTCAACAAACGTTGTCCTAACTAAATCTTAATTTTCATCATCACTATCACTACATAGTATATAACAAAGTAGCTTTCTCTGTCCCTATATCCCTATGTATGCTTAAATCTTTAAAACTACGCAACGGATTTTGATGCGGTTTTTTTTAATAGATAGAGTAATTGAAGAGGAAGGTTTATATGTATAATTCATGTATTTTATTAGTACATTGCACCCGTGCGAAGCGGGAGCGGGTCGCTAGTAAATCATAAAAAGTGAACTTCTTTTTTCAGTTATTCCCAAATTTTCAATTATCCGTATTAACATTCGTAACTATTATTTTGTATTAAATACTTTTTATTTTATACAAAAAAAAAGACGCTATCCATTTCAGGGTTAAGTCGTTTAAAGGTTTGAGTCCATAATTTTCATAAAAACAATTGAAACCTGTAAAGTAAAATATTTTTGATAGAAAATTTAGCTTTGTTTATTTTAATATTCTCTAAAATGGACCTCATTTTGAAAACCTGTGATGATGATTTTTTCTATAATTTTTAATCTGTTTCATACAATTTATACTTAACGGCCAGAGGATTTGAATTCAGTTCTGTACGTTTTCTTTTTAATAATTTTATTACCGTTAGGTGTGTGGTGTACAATAGATAAAAACCTGCTATTGTAGACTATAGTTTTTTATTCGCAGAACAGAAATTTGTAAGTAGTTTCGTTTTCATTTCATTTATCTTTTATTCTTTTGCATTCAGTCTTGTAAGTAGTTCAAAATGAATTCAGAATTTTTCTTCACACAAGCGTGCTTAACGAACCATTGATAATATCTTTCAATGTTTTTTATCCATGTTTAATCGTGTTACTTATTGTGTGCGGATAATATTTAAGACTTTCTTTCCTTTTTGACCCCCGACGCAAAAATGACGGGGTGTTATAAGTTTGACGTTTCTGTTTGTGTGTGTGCGTGTGTGTGTGTGTGGACATCGTAGCTCTCAAACGGATAAACCGATTTAGATTTTGTTTTTTTTTGTTTGAACGGTGAATTATTCGGGAGTATTTTAGCTATGTTTGATGAAAATCGGTCCAAGATGGCCGCCGATATTAGCGGATTACTTAGATATTTTACTTAGATATATAACGGATTAGCGGATTACTTAGATATTTTTTCACTAGTCCCAAAGTATCAAATGAAAGGGCTTGACTAGTAGAATATTTTAGACTATGATATGATAACTGACTTTACTAGTTAAACTCGCAATACGCTTCGCTATGGCTCAGTCTTTGGGCTCAGTCAAAATTGACTGATTTTGAAATTGATTTTTATTCACATTTTTCGAGTTGGGAATTGAATCGAACTTAGGACGTGGTACCGCATACCAGTCGCGCTTAGCACTACTAGACTCATCATCAGTCATTAATAACTAAAGAATATATTTAATATTATGATTTCCAAAACCGCCAACGGAAATTCCGAATAATAAAAAAACAACAAACCATTGACTCACGTCGTGTGTGTCGTGTCGTTCCAAAGCGGATAGGGCAGAGACAAACAAATCAGCTTTAATTAAAACTGGCGATTGTTTTCAATCAACTTGACACTGACGTATGTGTTACTTATTCATGTACCTCCCTATATGTATACATTGGGTTCACAGACACAGCGACAGACAGGCTTAATCAATTACTTTTTTTTTTCAATCCCTACTAATTATTATAAATTGTAAATTCTCTCTTGTATCCCACTAAATTCCTGTTGGGTTGCTTAGGTTTTAATTCTCTGGAAGTAAGACGGTCGCGCGATCAGATGACTGTAATATTTAAAAATCTTAGAGGGATCATTGATGCCCCTGACCTACATAATTAAATCTGCAATCTATATGTCCCAGACAATTACTGTCATTACAGAAAACATCGTTTACTGGCTGTTCCAACTTGCCGTACCATGCCATACCATGCCAACGTGCCGACACAATCCATGTCGCCTATTCCTCGGACGAAGAAATGCAGCCATAAAAATTTAAAAAGTAAAAAACATTATCGAGGTAAACGTATGTACTTAGTGTCCTATTTCGAAAACATAAACTCAATCCTACCCGCAGTCAATTTTTTCCTTTTCATAACTTTAAAATCTTATTGAAATAAAACTACTTTTTACGGATATATTGATATTATTAATCCCAAAAAAGGATTAATAATATCAATATACGCGATAAAATCCGTAAAAAGTAGTTTTATTTCAATGTATAATAATCGCGTAAATGTCAGAAATTTAAAATCTTAGCATGGAAAATGCCAAAAAATACAAAAAGATAAACTCAATTCTAATTATTTCAATTAATTTGGAATGCGACTGTAAATTACAATAAAAACGCCAGCTGCATAGGCCATAGACAAGCTATCACATACAACGTTTAATTGATACAATTAGATCCGATTCGAATTTCGATAATAATCGATTTCCTGTCTAGTTTTCCAGTCTGCCGTATTTATTGTATTCGGTATCACTTTGTTAGTTCTGCTTGGCCCTCAGTTAACTGGCGTGAAGTTAGTGTCAAGGTTACCGGTGAACCTTGTGAAGTAATACTGAGACAATTATTTTTAATTGATTTCTATCTGAGGTTCTTGATTAACCTATTCAAATAGAGTTGTATAATAGTGTTAATTTATCAGAAATTGCTCTTTCAATTGTAGTTTGTAGTTATTTTTCAATGACAGTTATTTTATGTGATTCTTTCGTCTGAACTACCTAGCTGATGTTAAATTGTGTCTTTACAATTAGAAATAACAAAGTCTTAGAAAACTTAACCTTGATTTAAATAAAGATACCTATAATCAAGTTAAATTATAAAAACGTTCATCTTTTGTTAAATCTTAAATACAATTTAGATCAAATGCAAAAACTTTAGTAAGTAGATACTTATTCAATCTTTGTGAAATCTTTAATATCCAAAAACTCATGTAAAGACTTACAGCTACACAACTGTAGATTATCTAATAGACAACCTGAAAGTAAAAAAAAAGTAATACAAAAAAAACAGTTCGCGACTTTTCACAAACCAAACCGCAATGGTATTGAAATCATTCAAGTCAGCCAGCGTCACATGCCGTATCGAATTTATTACTCAACCATAGACAATTACTTAACATTCCCGCCATTACGAGTCAGCTGTCAAACCAAGATGGCGACGGCCGTGAGATATGGCAACCGGTTCCTTCGATTGATACTTGAATGGCTACAATAGAAGTCGTGTTGGAACATTAAGTTGTATTTAGTTCATTGATTTGCTTTATAAAACGCAATCGTTGTACCTATGTCCAATGAGCGAAATAATTCCGCAATATTTAAGTGTCGCCGGTAGATCATGCCTGCTCTAACTTTCATTCAGGAGTATCATCAAATTCATCATCATCATTAGCCCGTATTTGTTCACTGCTAGAGATAGGCCCCTTTTAGTGGTTCAGGAGTATAATTATATTAGATCAACTCCTAGTTGATGTTCATTAACCAGAACTGGTTTTAGTACCTGGTTTACCTACTTACTTAGCAGACATTTCCAAAAACTATAGATAATTATTTAAAATTATATATTACGGGTGATACACGGGACATCATGAAAAAAACGTATTCCACTTAAGTACTTAGTTTCGAATTACAAACTATACCTACTCTCTGAATGTCATAATAAGTATGTCGGTCTGAAAAATCATTATCCTGAGAATTCATTAGGAGCGACATTTTCTTCTGAAAATGTTGCCAATATCTGATTTATAACCGTTGTGAGTGGACTTTGGAATTCCCCAATTCTACAAAATCATACCTAAACGAATTCCTGAGCAAAATTTCTAGAAACACTGTCAATTGTATCTTGTCATGTCGTTTGTATTGTTTGGTGCTACAATAAAGTAATATACTTCATCATCATCGTCATATCAGCGACAAGAGGTCCACTGCTAAACATAGGCCTCCCACATAGTATATTCTTATAAATAAATAAATTGTCTGTCAGTCACTATGTGAAGATTTCATCCCTAAGAATATTAATACCAATAGGTAGTAGATACATCAATTCACATAATTATATTATTTTTCCGCACAAATTGCTTTATTACATAGTAAATACCATTAATGTTTGCCAAAGGACAGGCCGGTAACGTTAGTCATGATATTATCAACCAACCTCCTTGGTGTTCTATTGTTTACATTGATAAAGTGGTAATACTTTCAGGATATGCGTTGTCTTCAATGGGTTTATGAGTGCCAAGGATTAGTAATATAGGTTACTCTATAGCTTAACAAAGATTAACTTTATTTGTTTCTTCGAATTTTTCACTTTTTTATCTTTTAGATAGGTATTCATTGTTTATAAAACAAACCCCTGCTATCTTACGTTTCTTAGGCTTGGATCAAATTCATTACTTAATCTACCCTGTAAGCAGTTATTTCTATCAGTTCTTGTATATGTGTCTGGTTTTATATCTAATTAAATTTCGTTACAATCGATCTAATATTTTACTATCTATGCAATAAATTCTTATTGTCGTGTTTTAAACCGGTTGTTGAAAGCAGGTCGATTAATCTTTTTACACGGCATATGCGTTGATTTGTGTTAAAGTTATTATGATCCAATACAATAAGTATGATCGTATCTCTACTTCTCATGAGATGTCGCCATTGCAGGTAGAGCGAAAAAAAATTGAATTTAAAGGAAATTAGTAACTATATATCTACCATTTGTCTGTGGAAAGAAGGACTTTATGTATCCTTGTATACACTTATCGACTAAAATCTGAAGAATATTTTACCATTCACCTATCGGTACATCCCGGGATTTGCTAGCAGATTCCTGCTTTTGAAGATCCTTAAAGCTAATAGGTAGAACACATAGCAAGCACCTCTAAACTTTACCTAAAACAAATCCATTGAAGCAAAGCATTTTTCAATGGGCCAGCAGGCTGTCGCGTTCACAAGCTCATAAACAAACTTATTTTATTTTTTACACCCTGTTGGCCGTACGGTAAGGTCAACAAATAAAAGATTAATTTTATAGAAAAGAAAGAATATTATATTTCGCACTTAAGTGGTCACGGAGCGCGTTTGGTGGAGCCCGTGTCTTTACCCGATACCGTCAGATCGCGAACTCGCTTATGGAGCGGCGGGTTAACCGCGTGTAATAAATGAATTGCTGATGTAGCTAATATTGTACGGCTGCACCGTACACACCCCATAAAATCATGGTAATAAACAGTACTGTTGATAATATTCTGAACGCAGCAACGTGAATACCGTTGTTTAACATTGTTTTCTTTAAATATGGTCAGGCCGTTTGGCGACCTGTTCCACTCCTTCAGGAACGGGTTCGATGGTAAATGAAACCTGTTCCGATGATAAATGGAACCTTTTGCCATGTTATATGGAGCCTGTTGCGATATTAGTTGCCGTAATTTTTCGGTGGCGGTGTAATTCTTTTACTACAACAGAATTATATAAATATCCTCTTATTTTTACATACATGTTTTTTTTCTAATTGGAGTAGGCAGAGCAGTCGATCTGGCACGCCACTTTGGATTCATTTACGTTCATTAAATCATTAATACATTTTTTTTAATACCATAATGTTGTCGTTGTTAAGGGGTCATTGTACTCATTATTATAGTATAATGTAATTACAACTTTTACTACGGGACCAATTCTGAAATAGCGAAAGAAAGAATCATGCCTACTTTCCAACTAATATTATAAATATGAAAGCAACTCTCTGTTACGCTTTCAAACCTAAACCGCTGAATTGATTTTGATGAAATTTGGTATAGAGATTGATTAGACTTTGGAGAAGGCTACCATTAGTCTGAAAAAGCTCTTTGGGATTCGGGGGAAACCACGGGCAACAGCTAGTCAATTCATATTTAAAACCGTTACTAATTTTGTAAATGAATTTAATATTGACCCTGGTTTCAACTTGCAAGAGTGAAAGCCAATGTGAGAGCAAAAATGATGTCAGCCCCTTCTCTCAATATTATTATACAGGGTGGAAGGGACATCGACGCGCAACGGCTTACCATGACTTCAGTACATGATTCTGGACCACCCTGCGTTGGAATTTTTAGTCGGCTTTTTCTTAAATTTTGACCAGAAGATCTTTCGAGTTTAATTTACAATGCTGTTTTTAGTGAAAAAAGTGAATTAATGACTTTTTAATTAAAATTCTTATTGGGTAGATAGAAATAATTATTTTATACAGATTAAAGTTGAAAAACGTACGAAACGTAAAATTTAAGAAAAAGCCGACGAAAATTTCCAACGCAGGGGGGTTCAGAATCATGTACTTACTGAAGTCATGGTAAGCCGTTGCGCGTCGATGTCCCTTCCACCCTGTATGTGTCTGTTTCTTTAGACATTTTTTTTTTATTAACTCGAAACTATTGGCGGTAACTCATTAACATGCACTTCCCTGAACAAGTATAATACTTACCTATAATTTACTTATACAAGCATGTCTTGTAGGCCGTCGTGTTAAAAAATGAATGTTGCGTGAAAAACGACGAGGTTGAAATTAATGCAGACAGCTTTAATGATAGTTCTGTCAACATTCTATGAAATTATAGCAAACCGGTTATGGAACTTATTAATTTTAAACACGTGTTTTAGGTATAAAGATCTTTTATTTGAAAATTAATCAGCGCGGCTATCCAAGTTCAAAATTGAAATGACTGTGACAGTCATTAATTTGACAGTTGGGGATGATCTTTAAATTTCAATTTTTATGCAAATGGTTTAAATTTTAACAAAGTGTAAATGTGAATAAATGGCACAGATAAAAATACCATTGCCATGAACTCACAACCTTTACTTAGACTTATCAAATGAGAAAAAAAGTAGTTAGTCAAGTACGATTATTTTTTAATCACTACTTAGTCGATTTCGATTGTCTTAACGATTCGCATACTGAGTAAACATTACGTTAAATTAAAAAAAATACTATAGACTGTCAAAATGCAATGGTTATTTATGATGGGTAGGTAGCGGTGTAACTATAATTATATACATATACATTTTTTAACTTCTGTGGTCCCTAATACCTCTCATTCTGTGAGAGGAGACCTGTGGCCAGCAGTGGGATAATTTATGGGTTGTTGATGATTTAATCCCACTGCTCAGCAAATGTCTCCCCTTCCTTCCACTGATCTCTGTTCAGTGCTAACTGAGGTAAGTATGTCCGGAAAGCGTCCAAATCGTCCCGCCAGTGTTTTCTGAGCCTTACTCGGCGTCGATGGCCGTCTTCAGGCAACCGTTGGGTTACAATGTTGGCCCATCTCTGCGGCTGCATCTAGTACATGACCCATAACATATGTAAGTATACAACTAAATAATAAAGAGACCATATTTAAAAAAAGGAAAATGAACTGTCAAAGTGCTTATGTTATGATCGATGACGTTAAGAACCAACATGTTATGTTACAACTTTATCACATTCATGCGAGTTCCTGAATTTCAAATTCATCAGTTTCGGACAATTTATCATTTAGTTTAATGTTATTTTTGTACCAACAATAGTTAACACGAATAGCAGTTGCAATTATGTAATTAGAGTCTTGGTTCTCCCGTCGGTAATTACTAAACAAAATACAACTTTGCCTTGTGTGCCATAAAGTGCATTTTGATTTGCGATTATGGGTAAGGAACATAGAGCTATAAATGTTTTTTTATAGAAGTGTCAATGAGTTTGTACTTGACTTGACATTTACGACGAGCATGGTATCTTTTGTTTTTATTACTTAATAAAAACAAAAGATTTATAACAAAGAATTCTTGAATTATCTCAATTTAATACAGATCAAAAAATATCTCAAATTAATTAACATCTATACTATAACAATCTATACGACCTCTGTGGTCTAGCGGTTCGAGTGTCGGACTGCTGATCATGGGGTTGTGGGTTCGATTCCCACAGGACACAAATATTTGTGTGGATAAACCATGAGTATTTGTGTTTGTCTGGGTGTTTCTTATGTATTATAAGTATGTATTTACAAAAAAAAAGTATGTATTATATCCATTGTCTAGGACCCATAGTACAAGCTCTGCTTAGTTTGGGACTAGATGGTGTAGTGTAAAATGTCCCAAAAATATTATATTTAAAAAAAATATTATATTATATATTATATTATATAATATCTAATATTATAAAATTGAAGATTTCTTGTTTGTGTGGTTGAACGCGCTAATTTTACTTACTGGTTCGGATTGAAAAGTTCTTTTTGGGTTATACATACCTACATTTATGGTAACCTATAGGTTATAAAACATCACGCAACGGTCAATAGGAGCGAAAGGGAAAAAAGGCAGGCGACACCGCGGGGGGCAGCTAGTTATCTTAGATTTTGGTGTACTTATGCATAGGTGTTCGCATGACTCCGTCGGATTTACTATCCTTATTAATATTATAAATGCGGAAGTAACTCTGTCTGTCTGTTACGCTTTCACGTCTAAACCGCTAGACGGACTGATGAAATTTGGTACAAAGATGACAGATTAAGCCTTGGAACATAGGCTGCCTTTTGTCTTAAAAAGCCCTTTGAGATGCGGGTGCAAACGCAGGCAACAAGCTAGTCTGTCTCTTTGTTTGTTTGTTACGTTTTCACGCATAAGCCATTGAACAAATTTTGTTGAATTTGGATATTGAGATAGATTCTACCCTAGAGAAAGATATAGGCCTGTTGGCCGAAACCGCGTGCAAAAGCTATTATATGATATCCATACTTTGCCCTTCCTAACTCCACGTTACGTAGGATTTCACATAGCATTTTTTACCAACCAACAATTAGGTACATGTGAAGCTACAAGATGAGATGCTCATTCGTAATTAATATCGTATTTATATCAATTACCGCGTTCCTCTAGTATTAGTCATTATCTTCATGTCTTCGTTTGTTTTATAATTACCAGCTTCATTAAGTTTACTGTGATTCTCTGAATCATAATTGAAAAGTGCAAACAAATTTTAAAAAAAAAGGAGAATAGATGATCTCTGCTTTGGATTGTGGTCCTTACCTTCTTTTTATATTAGTAGAAATGATTAAAGTACTTTCTAACATACTGTCCCGCCTGTATTCCCCAAAGGGTTAGAGAGAAGTGTAGGCTAATGTACACACAGTTCGCCGGTATCTTTAGGTCTCATGTAATCGCCGGTGAGCCTATTGCCACTAACCTAGCAAAAATGGAGCTGCTATTGAGAATTTCGTAGAAAAACCCAATAACACTTTTCTCTAACCTAGGTCCTCTAGCGTTGCAGTCTAAAAGTGTACTTTCTGAGGACGAAATTCCGCACTGGTCCCGCTGTTTTGCTGTCAACTTCCATTTGGTTTTAAACATTCATTTGTTTTAGTTTATTACTAAGCATCAATGTGAGGCATTCAGAGTCACAGGTGACTCCACACCATTGTCATGTCAGATTCGTACCTACATCCTTGTGTGAATCAGTGGAGTGATTGATGTTCCAACAAAATTATTCTAATCTTCATTTCGTGTAGTATTTTTTTATAAATATGGTGTACCTTTTTGGGCTTCAAGAAACGTAGTTTTTGTTCAGAGGCCAGCACATCAAGCTACCCCAATCTACCAAATTTCTTTGATAGATTTTCAATTGAATACCAAACGATAAGGCTCATATTCAATTGGGAAAATTTGACAGTTTTGGTTAGCTTGACCTACTGGCGTCTGTACTTATTCTCTTGTTGCTTTGGGAGGGTGTAGGTGTGAGTTGAATTACAGACATGAATCAGGAATTGAGAGGAAATTTATAAAGCAAAGAGCTTTTATTTATTTATTAACCAATTTATATGTACATACAGTTTACACTACACATACAAGTTATCGGTCAATTATAATACTGTACTGATATAATCCAATCCAATAAATTATAATTATTTTGGTACCTATATAAAATTAAAAATTATGAAATAAGAAATTAAATTAATATTTATATAAGTACTTACATGAAAAAAAATAGCACAGAAGAACACTGTAGATTATAAAAATATAATGTATTTATCTTGCGGTATGTACTTATTGAATTATGCAATATGTTGTTGGTTGTAGAATGTGTGTGATGTTTCTTGTTTGGTATGGTTGCATATTCGTATCGATCATCGACCTTTATTCAAATACAGTGGCGATTCAGTCCTTATTTTTACAGTTTACATAAAAAATATTATACCTACACACACACATTCATGAATGAGAATAAAGCTGAAAAGTCTAATTCATTTTTTTTCTAATATTTCTCTCTAAAATGACACATTCAAAATTCAAACATCGAAATTAAGAACTAAATACAGACTTCATGCATGCCAATTGTTTTAACCCGACCACCCGTTGCGTCCATAATTTTGGCAACGTGACTTCGCGAGTCCATTTAGTTGGTGCCTTCGTCGTGATTCGCATATAACAACAATACATACAATAATTATGCATGATATTTTATTGTGCGTTGAATTTCTACAAACGACGACGTTAGAAGCCTCTATAATTTAACGCCCCTGCCTTCTCGCTACGCTATTAAAAAAACGAAACGTCATTTTCGTAATGACAGTTTGACTTTTCAATGTTGTATGAATAATTTTAATTGTGAAATTATTTAATTAAAGGTCGTAAAGGAAGAAGCAGATATTTTTTTTATATGGTGCTGTATTTGCTTCTTTTTTTTGGATCTAGAGTGCGACTGGTTCTTTGGAAACTTCTTTCCAAATCAGCACAGGCAGATACGAGCCAGCTTATGCCTCACTCAAACTAAAGCATTATTTCCCGTGATGTCCTCTATTCACGGATATTACAAAACCGCAACTTCCAACTTGGTTTTTCGACAAGTCTTTTCCATTATCATACATTGCAAGACTTCCTAAGAGTAGCTGAATGTCGATACATGCGTTACTTAACCTTCTCGTGTCGTCATACCATTATTGTCTACTTGTAGTGGAGCACCCACGCGACTAGGTTGATGACATTCGATGTCAAAGAACTGTCAAAATTTATGATGAAACTAGCAAGAGTATATGTGCGAACGGTCTGCACACACCTTTGCTTCTCACCTTTGGTAAGGTTATTATCTTATGATTGGTTGCTTTATTTATTAAAGGTACCTCATTGGTCTAGCGGTCGCAACCTGCTAAAAGGGAAATCCAGCTTCAGTTTCCACATCCAGCATAGTGTTATTGGGTTTTATTAAACTTATATCAGTACATTACATTACATCATGAGTGTAACATTATCGAAATCCAAACAATATATCTTTGCACCATTTAATTTAATTTTGATACTTGTGTAATTATACATATAACCACAATCGTTCTTGATACAGTAGGTACTTGAAACCTGCTCATAATAATATATTCACGACGACGACGTTTCATTGTGGAGTGACAGTGAGAGCGAGCACTTATGTGCAAATTAGTTAGTTACATTTTACCGACTGATTTGAATGCAAGTTGCATTGTAAAATTACTGCTTATAACCTCCTTAATGCGATGCCGAAAGTGACGTCATCAGATTACATCATTAGTTTGGCATGTTCGAATTTTAAAACGTCTCAAATTCCGGGAAAAATATTATGGATTTCAAATGACAGCCGAGGCACAATGATTTGTTCCGCTGCCCAACCTGTGTTAACAAAAAAATACGGTGACCGCTAAAATACCTGTTTATAATAAGTGATTTAAGGGGTATACTGCTCTGTTTAAGGTATTTAAAAAACACAATTTAAATCCTATGTACAGACGCCAGCACATCAAGTTACCACAATCTGTCAGATTTCTTTGATTGATTTTCAACTTTAACACAAAGTGTAAAGTTCATATTCAATTGAGAAAATTTGACAGTTTTGGATAGCTTGACCTGCTGGCGTCTGTATTTCACATAATCCTAACCTTAACATTATGTATCATACTTGAAAGCTTCTCTCAAGAAATTCCTGAAACTCAATGGAAAGTTGATCCCTCGTTGATTGATGGTATCATCATCAACCCATATTCTGTCCCACTGCTGGGCACGGGTCTCCTCTCACAGAATGAGAGGGATCAGACTATAGTCCACCACACTGGCCTAGTGCGGGTTGGCAGACTTCACAAACCGTCGAGAAAAATCTCTAAGGTATGCAGGTTTCCTCACGATGTTTTCCTTCACCATTTAAGCGAGTGATAATAAATATTAGTAATTTACCGCTGTTTTTATTCTAATTAGAGTAGGTACTCTAATTAGAATAGGTACCTACCTACAATAATTAAATGCATAATTACCATAGAGAAATAGAGAATTGATCGCCTGATTACCTACTGTTTCTCATTGGCCCAGATGTCGCTAGTGCGGCCAAACAAAGAAAAAAAACTGTTCCGATTGATTGGAGTCGAACACGTGTTAAATTTTTTGTTTGTTGTTTACTACAACTATTTGTAGTAGGTACATACATAAAACCATTGCTAACTCATAGGTAGACGTATTTTTTAAGAGTAAGTAATTATTCTTTTTGAATCCATACTTATTCCTACTTAATATTAAAAATGCGAAAGTAACTCTGTCTTTTACGATTTCACGCCTAAACCGCTGAACTGATTTTGATGACATTAGGCACAGATATAGATTTGACCTTGGAGACCTTGGACCTCAATAAGCCTTTGGCGATGAGGGTGAATCCGCGGGCAACAGTGGTAATATTAGTACTAGTAATATTATAAATGCGAATGTAACTCTGTCTGTGTCAGACGGACAGACACAGATCCAAATTATTTCCGTTTGTTTGTGACGTCGTCACTCGTCGTCCATTTGTTCGTCGCACACAAACAATACAGTGAAAATGGTTTATTTAAAAAAAAACAGATTATGCTATATCCATCATTGATGCTATTATCTCAAGACATCGATATTATGAGAAAAAACACTCGTCATCGTCGTGTAAAGAAAACAATCATTCGCAGGAATTGAAACCACGACTTGAAGATCACAAAATAGAGCAAAAACACTAGTGTCGTGAAAGTGTCGACCCACTTCGTATATCCGATGGCGATCGAAAGCAAGAGTCGATAATTATGTGTGAGTTAACTGCTAGTGCTGTGCAACCTGTCATTTGTCGTGGCGCGCTAGCAGGCTGAATGTAGTATTGTCGGTACCTTTACATTTTTTTTAAGAATTTTGCACGGGAAACGAATAAAATGATCTTAAAGCTTGTATTTGGTCAACAATAATAATTATCATAATCAATAGTCATTTATAATATCTCAATGACATTTTCGTCGTTGAAATATTATGTAAATATAAAAATATTTTAAAATTTGAGGGGCAATAAATAAACAGTAAAATTAAAAGCACTGTGTCATTAGTCTAGGTCGAAAGCTCGGCTGCTAAGAGGTCCTGAGTTTAACGTCCAGCTCAAGCAGTGTTACTATTTTCTCTATGAAATTCTCAATTGTAGCTCGAGAGTATTCAGAGCTATGTTATTATAAGTAGATATTTACAAAAGACCTTATCGGTATTTAGACCATTATCTAATACTCATAGTACGATCTCTGAGTTTGTGCTGTGTAAAATATCACCAAATACTTATTTATAGAGGTTTGATTTTCGATTTGTAGGACTTAAAATATACTGGCAAACTATGCCTACGTCACACACAGTACACAGCTCTGCCTGCCTGCAATGTATACAGGCGTGATGGTACCTATCTATGTAAAAAAAGTAATGCTTTCAATGTGTCGACTAACTGACGTAGGGCGTCGACCCCAAAATATTTTTCGAAAGGCGAGCGCTTTTACCAGTGCATAAAATAAAAGAAAAAAAATAATTAGGCCATAGTAGGCTATTACTTGTATACGCTTTGAAAACTTCACCAATAAATTCCAATTAACTCAAGCTAATAATTTAATAACTCACGTATTAATTACAACATCCACACTATTATGATTGTATCATTCGTACTCATCTTCCGTGGCCTTAATCCGCAATTGCCTGCCATCGACTAATTAAAGATTGTAAACTGCGTTTATCCTCTCGTGCGTACCCGGCCTAATGATTTCACTCGGTTAAAACTAGGCTGTATCACAAAATTTGAACACAGAAGTCCCACTACACACCGCTGAGACACACTCGATAGTAACTTTCATCGGAAAGTTACTATCGAGTGTGTAGTAGGCATCGGTATCGACCGATGCCTACTGCACAAGTATTGATGACGTTGTTACTCGCGCAAATGTGTACGTAAACAGATAGGGTTGACAAAAAGCATACGGCCCACCTGATGGTAAGCGGTTACCGTAGCCTATAGACGCTTGCAATACCAGGGGTATCACTGGCGCGTTGCCGACCGTGTAAAACGAAAGAGGAATAGTTGGGATAGCAGTATAAGGGTCAAAGTCCCCCCACTCCCAACACAACGTTTCCTTGCGGAGCACTGGCAACCTTGCTCACCGTAAGGAACACAATACAGCTCAAAGCAGTGTTATTTCACTTGGATTTTCTTGCCCAGTCGGGCAGCTCCAATTTGAGTAAGATATTTTCATGGTTCACGATCTTTTACCCGCTGACCCGTATTTTTATAGACTACAAATACTAAGCATTTCGTAATAGACTATAGTATTCATCTCTCCTCTTGGAAAGCGGTGGGATATTATTATTAAGTGCCCTTTGGTGAAACCTTCAGCTATTCGTGATGGTATGTTTTTTATCGGTTTTGTAACAGAATCAGGGCTATACCTATACTGTATATAAGTGCTTGTTTTGGTGGGAAGGAGTAAGAGGTAGGCGTCTTACTCCTCAATCACAACCTCTGTAATCCGCCATCCCTAGGCCACGGCCTATACGGCCTTTTGGTAAATCTAGGACTGATCAGAGTTGGTCTTCTTACCTATTCCTGTGGTGGTGCACTAGACTCAACGAGACTATGCACTTACCTCCACTATTTCAACAAGGAATTGCAATTAACTGCAGTTGTAAGTAAAAAGTTAAGACGCCTGTAATCTTGCGCAAATCGCCATGACAATACACAAAGTGGGTTAGCGCTGTGTATTAATTTATTTCACTAGCTGTTGCCCGCGGTTTCTCCCGCATTTCAAAGGTCTTTTGAGACAAAAGGTAGCCTATACCCTTCTCCAAGGTCTAATCTATCTCTGTACTAAATTTCAGCAAAATTAGTTCAGCGGTTTAACCGTGAAAGCGTGATTTAGACAGTTAATAAGGATTAGTGTGGAGTTTGATGAGATTATTCTTTTTCATTTTCAAAACTTAATCTATCTAAGTTTTTGGCCTACAAATATTAGGTATATGCCGTGCGTAAATCGAACAGGTTAACCGAAGCTCAGATGCCGAGATTAATTAGCCCTATGCCAGTCGCGGCGGCAAAATATCTTTGGCCACGTCTGTCAAGGATGTAAGCTTTTTGGATGTGCCTAATGTGTATACACTCTTTACCATGCATGGGTAAGACGCCCAGACAGAGAACATAATTTTTTAATGTTGATAAGACGACATGGAAGCAAGCGATAGCACAGAACGATATACATAATATATGAGTAAATAGTAATCATAAAATAAATAACTAAATAATAAATATCAACTTAGCTCACGAGGTGGTCGCCATGTGGGATGTGGACTCGGCCATCATTGTGCCGATAGTTGTTACGGTCAATGGACTTATCGCCAAGAGCCTCGACCAACACCTCAGGAGGCTCGAGTTGGGTGGCTGGGTTAAAGGCCTGATTCAGAAGGCAGTACTCCTTGATACGGCACGTATTGTGAGGAGGTTCCTGTCTCTGGGGCCCTAACCACCGGTAGCTTGGACCCTGCTCCCGATACCGGTGGACCTCTATTTTTTATATTTTTAAATGTTTTTGTCTTGTTTTATTTTATAAAAATATTTAAAAATGTAATAAATATTCTTGGTCAATTTTACACAGCACCATCTAGAATAAGAATATATTTATTTGCAAACTAAGCAAGTCCCAAACTAAGCAGAGCTTGTACTATGGGTACTAGACAATGGATATAAAATACAATAGTCAACGGCAACTGCGACGTAAAGACGCCAGCTACACCAGTAGCGCCGATTATTCCCTTGAAGTTGAGTCCCGCCACGTCTACTTTGAAAACTTGTTATTGTAGCGGGAGTTTCCAAATTATACGTGAAGGAGGCTCGACTTCAAGGGACTTGACGTCAAGGGAATAAGCAATAAGTCGTAGCACCATGTCAAATATATAATAGGCCGCGCAATTTCATTGGCTGAATTGCCCTTTAAACCGAAGTATCATGATTGCGTAGCGGCATAATATCAAATCAGCCTATCGTAGTCCACTGCTGGACATGTGTCTGAAACAAACAGTTAGGTATTATACTGACAGGAAGACACCAGTATATGCGTGTTTTCTTGATCTGTCAAGGGCTTTCGACCTGGTATCCTATGATATTCTTTGGCACAAGCTATTAAGGGAGACCAATGTGCCCAGGGAGCTCGTATGCCTCCTCAAATACTGGTATAGTAACCAAAAGAACACTGTCAGATGGGTAACCGCGTTTAGTCAGGAATATAGCTTGAAGTGTGGAGTAAGGCAGGGGGGACTGACCTCTCCGAGTCTGTTCAACCTTTTTGTAAACCAGCTGATCAGCGAGCTCAGTGGAGCCATGGTTGGCTGTTCAATAGACGGTAAAATGGTCAACAATATTAGTTATGCGGACGACATGGTTCTATTGAGCCCGTCGGTCAACGCGCTCAGGAGACTTCTTGGTATTTGTGAAGCGTATGCGCAGTCGCATGGACTCAAATATAACGCCAGTAAGAGTGTCTTCATGGTGTGCGCAGCGGGGAGGAGGGCACCATCTAACGTGCCACCAATTAGATTGTGTGGATCTGCACTTGTAAGGGTGTTTAATTTTAAATATTTGGGTCATATGCTGACGGATCGGCTACGGGATGACGAAGACTTGGAGAGGGAAAGAAGGGCGTTGGCAGTCCGCTGCAATATGTTGGCCCGCAGATTCGCACGCTGTAGCACAGAGGTGAAATTGTTATTGTTCAGAACCTTCTGTCAGTCTTTTTACACGTGCAGTCTGTGGATCAACTTTACGCGGAGGGCTTTCAGCGCCCTTCGAGTTCAATATAATGACGCCCTGAGGGCAGTGTTGAGGAAACCCCGGTACTGCAGTGCTTCAGTAATGTTCGCGGAGGCGGGCATTAACGACTTCTTCGCCATCATACGGAAAAAAACAGCGTCTATGATGAGCAGGGTACGGGAAAGTACGAACACTATCATCAGGACGTTAGTGAACAAGATCGATAGTCCTTTTATTGTATACTGGGCAGGTGTACATCTGCAAAGTAATAAGAAATAAAATGATACACTATAATTATGTAATTTTTAACTTGTTTACTAACAAACTACTAACACCTTTTTATATTATTGTGTGTAATACTAACAACCTTACTAACACTACCTATGTACAAATGCTATGGACTATATGTCTGAAAATAAAGATTATTATTATTATATAGGGCGCCACAACACCTAGTTCTCCGCTTTCCACATCCAGTCTGACCCAGCCACCCTCTTGAGATTGTCGGTCCATCTGGCTGGGGGGCGTCCCACACTACGTTTACCGATTCACGGTCTCCACTCGAGGACTCGTCTGCTCCAACGGCCATCGGTCCGTCGATAAACATGGCCGGCCCACTGCCACTTCAGTTTGCTTAATCGGGAAGCTATGTCAGTGACTCCAGTTCTTTTCCGGATAACTTCATTGCGGATTTTATCAGAAACCCTGAGCATAGCTCGCTCCATCGCTCGCTGAGCAACTAAATTTGTGGACCCGCCCAACTGTCAGTGTCCACGTTTCGGCACCGTATGTCATGACATGACATACGGCATAATATATGACAATACAATGATACCACTCCAGATCAACTTTACAGGATACGCAGAGCCTTAAAGCTTGTCGATAAAATCATCAACTTTATTATTAAAAAAATACATTTTAACAGCTGAGACACATAATCTTTCAGACAAAGGCTTTATAAAGACATCTTAACAGAGCATAAATTGCTTAGATTTTATAATAATATCTAATTACATTATAAGTAATTAAGTTCCGACAAAGCTCTAATGACTGTATTCAAAGGTGTCTTCTATACTAGAATAATCTAAGGCATACTTGGGGTTCATAACTAGAGCAAAAACATAAAAAAGTTAAATAGAAATTCTTCACTACAATTATGTTTTGCTCACTAGAATGCCAATTAGTGTGAGCAATACGTAGATTAAAAATAGGGTTGCCAGCGAACAAATTGATTGATAGTAACTGGCCAGTTATTACGTCATCTGTCAGATTCGATTATTAGAAGTGACAGTTCAGGAAATGTTTGTCCATGCTTTGGTGAAACAGTCCGGAATGTCAGTTATTTAACAGTCATGGCGAATGTGATCTCGGGTTTCATAACCCCAATCATGAGCAGGGGAAGGAAAATGCGGTTTTTACAAATTAGAGTTTATACGGACATAAAGATGGCATTTTTAGGTTGTTTGAAAAAACCGTGTTGAATCTTGGATAGAAGTTTAATTAATAATAAATAACTACATATTTTTGAACCATTTTACACAGAACAATTTACCAGTCCCAAACTAAGCAGAGCTTGTACTATGGGGTACTAGACAATGAATATAATACATTATAATATATAGACTCTTTTTGTAAATACATACTTATAATACATACAAAACACCCAGACACGCACAAACACTTATGATCATCACATAAATATTTGTGTCCTGTGGGAATCGAACCCACGAACGCGTGATCAGCAGTCCGACACGCGAACCACTAGACCATAGACATCGTCAAATCAAATAAGCAGTACCTATGCTACTCAATAATCTCTATTAGCTGCTACTTAAATCTTGATAGTCTGTTTATTTCTTATTTTTTTGTACGGACGTAGTTTTTACCTCCAGGCACCAGCTTTAAAAACTTAACCGGATTTGGTGGCACTGATTGTCTCCAGCCAGGGACATATACTTATAAACTAAGCAACAGTAGCTCAGACTCAGGCTCCCAGCTGGGGACAGCTGGATCTGGATTTAAATTATCTAAGGACGAATTTAAAGCTACTGGCTACGGGCCGACTCGAGCAAGGAACGGGGAGGGTTATCATTAGGTCTTCACGACGGACCTCGCCGGCGGGGATGGTATATCGGACGGGTGTCTCTATTTTAGTCTCTAACAATCGATATAATCTTCCATGAACCAAAAACGACAATGATAAAAATCATAATTTTATTGGCAACCCTGACAAATTTAAATACCTAACGATGCCAGATAAGATAATGTTAACGGGTATTCATTTATTTAAGCCCAAGTTACGTTGGTTTGTGTTACATCTGTTTTGATCATACAAATAGCGTTGTAAATGGCAATCTACAGCGTTATTAATAGCAATAATTCTAAATAAATTCTTATGTGTTCATTTAAGATTGTATCGTATTTTTTACTGTTGCATTTCGTAAGAATTGGAACCGGTTAAACCTACCTACGCGTAGAGGACTAATAGTTTATTTCTTCCTAAAGTTAGTTATGTGTGACCGCGAATTTACAAGTTTATTACTCATAACGTTAGAAGGCTAGTTGCTGAAGTTAATTTTATTATTTAAACTTCAACATCATTTAAGTATTTTTCATATGTTGGGGATAGCTTCCAGTTGACCTAGATGCGACTGAATATGTATCGCGGAGAAATAACAACTCGTTGCCGCGTCCCCGACCATCAGAGGCGAACACCTCCTGTGGTTTTAGTCGGTAGGTAACGTTGCCCACTCTAGGTGGAGTCCAACACACCCCGACGTCTCCCCGGCCGGCGGCTGTGCATAAGGATTTCCATGGAGGAAAACAAAGTAAGTTTTTCATCCTAGCTTCATATTGCTCAGAAATTGGGATGACGTCAGTAGCTTGGTTCAAAATATCTATATTCAGCCGCATCTAGAATAGTAATTAGAGAACTAGGTTAGGATGGTGATCTGGTAACCCTAATAAAGTTTGCCTTGGAAAGCATTATAGTGGATAAAGATCGCCACATTTTAGACATAGTTAGCAATTTTAAAAGGTAGTTAAACCAACAATAACGGCGGTTAACGCAGTCAAAACTACCTCGAGGAGTCTCGCGCATCGGTCATTGGCATGTCGACCTACGTGCGCCGTGACGACTCGAAAGTATAGAATTATATACTGAAAGTACAGGCAAATAAAATACGTAATTCCTCGGCATATGAGACAACTGGCGGTTTTAGCGTGCTGCGACAAAATTTTGTTGTTGCATTACCTCGTCTCGCATCATTGTGTTGGCACAAGATACATGACGACAAAATATTTCGTGGCGCGCATGTCAGCTTAGCTGCGAAGTTTGCCTTTCGATTAGTGTTGATCCGAGAGGGTTGCGCAATCGTCTGTGTGCACTTCAATGGTAGGGAACCTCACTTTACGATCAAGATAATGGTTACAAATCTTCACGGAATCCCGGGCGAAACGCCAGTGGTGTGTTTTTTAGTTCAGTCGATACCCAATACCTAAGTACTACTTCTAGTCATTGAGGTTATAAGCGTAAGTACTTGGAAAAGAGCTAGCCAAGCGGGAAGCTAAGCCTGTGAGGTATATTCTCAAGTGCTCCGCGAGGAACCTTGAGTTGGCAGTGGGGAGACTTTTACCCTTATACTGTCAACCCCAACTATTCCTCTTTTGTTTTACAGGGTCGGCAACGCGCAAGTGCTACCCCTGGTGTTACAAGCGTCTATAGGCTACGGTAACCGCTTACCATCAGGTGGCATCAGGGCATATGCTAGTTTACCAGCTTAGTGGTATAAAATAACATCAAAGAAAGCTATTTCTCTATCAGACAAATTGCAGAACGCACCTTGATTTATAAATATGAGAATTAAAATGACAAGCAAGCTATCTATAAAATCTGAAATACTCGTAAGTTTAGGACAAGATAAGCTATGAGACACACAAAAAAACTAATCCAGTATTTCTTTGTCCACAGGAAAGCATTTAGTCTTTACCACGGACCCAGAATCCGTGAAAGACGAGTTCGCATTCGACAACCCTGGGTTCCGACAGGATGAGCGAACGGCGTGGCAGCATGAAGCGCCAACCCTGCCTCTCAGTGGGAAGCACCAGGGTCTTCATGTGGAGTTCACGAAGCCTGAGCATAGCAAGGATGACTCACATTTACAGGTAAATATTATGTAGTACGGATTCAAGAATGTTAATAATAGAATTGGACGGAAAGTTTATTATTAAAGACCACTTAAAGATATGGACCTAAAACACGTGACTAAGAAATGCGTAGTTGCTAATACAAATTATTTTAATATGAGCCAAGCTACTACTGTTTGATAAAATGGTTTGAAGTAACTTACTAAACTTCAATGACAGTAGTTTTACCCCGTAAATAGAATAAAAGTTTAAAATTGAAACGAACAGACATTTATTGCTGTTTTTTTATTACGTAATTGTCTTCCACAGCCCTCATTATATTCCTTAAAATATCCCAAGTATACTATATCCCATATATATCATCATCATCAACCCATATACTGTCCCACTGCTGGGCACGGGTCTCCTCTCATATTGAGAGGGATTAGGCTATAGTCCACCACGCTAGCCTAGTGCGGGTTGGCAGACTTCACAAACCGTCGAGAAAAATCTCTAAGGTGTGCAGGTTTCCTCACGATGTTTTCTTTCACCGTTTGAGCGAGTGATAATTAACTATTAATACGCACATGAATTCGAAAAGTCAGAGGTGCGTGCTTGGGTTCGAATTCGAGACCTTCGACTTGGCAGTCCAATGGTCACACCACTAGGCTATCACTGCTTATTTCATTATATATAATATATCCTAATTACCCTTGGCATTTACTGTTCAACCCTAAATAAATACTTACACATTTGAAAGGAACCTATTAGATTGTTTTCTTTAGTATTTCAAAAATTTATAGAACAGAAATTATTGATTAGCATCGATATTAACCCCTATTCGGATGGGTATACCGTTTCTGAATAACTTTGGAAAATCATCTTAAACCTCCTGTAAATAGCCCAAGATGTTTCTATCACTGTATTCAGAGAACACTTCAAATAAACCCACAAATTAACATCATCAAGATAGCCGGACGTTTATTGTTCATTACAGTATCTCTATTGAGTAGATATCGCCAATCCAACTCTATTGGCTCCGTCTATTTCTGTCTCAGCGCATTGGATAACATTATCTACGCTATTTATTAGCTAGATGTCCATAAATGCTTGACGCTAAATTTTATTTTTAGTAAGTAGTCGTGCATGCTTTGCAGTGTCTATATTTTTTGTGTTTTAAGCCTTAATTTTCTGTGAGATGTTACCTGCTTCATTAGATAAATTATTCACTCATCAACCCATTGACTTGCCCACTGCTGGGCAAGAATCTCCTCTTGAAAGGGTTAAACAATAGTCCACAATGCTAGCCTATTACGGATTGGCAGACGTCGCATGGCGTCGAGAAAATCTCTCGGGCGAATGTAAAAAGCAATTTCGTAAAGTCAGAGATACGTGCCTCGGAACTTCAAATCTATGATTTGGCAGTATTTAAAATATTTAGTAAGAATAGTTAGATAAAGTGAAAATAGGCTAAAATACACAAAACGGTGGACAGGTTACTTATAAAACCAAAAATCATGTATAAAATCGCAAACTCATGGGTATGATGTGAGAGGCATAGCGAAAGTGTCAGAAAGATGAAACTGTTTGACAAATCGTTATATTGAATCAACAGACTAGTTACTTACGTAACATAAGTTCCTCGAGTGCTGATGCTTGCTGTAAAGTCAAATTTAATTTCATTGAAGTATTAAAGGTTATGGTACTACTAGACACGTTAAATAAAACTTCAGGCATATTTTTTCACTCTTTACAAAACAGTGAAAAGATATGCTTGAATTACCTACAAGTAAAAAGGTAGGTCTAAAAATACAGCAAACATGACTGCCTAATTGGTAAGCGCGGAGGCAAAACAGGAGGTTTAGGGTATCATTCTGCGGTCGATTGAAATTGTTGTTGAGTTTTTCTATGAAATCCTCAGTAGAGGATCGAAGTTTGAAGTGCCCGGTTGATGGCAATAGGCTCGTCTCTCTATTACATACCGTTCGGATCGGACCTAAAAATATACTGTCGAACTGTGGGTATACATCAGAACATACTCCTTTCCTTTAGGGAACACAGGCTTGATGCTAAAAAAAATAAAGCAATTCAATATGTATTTATTCGTTTTTTGAAAGTTCACGAGTTAAGAGGCCGGGGGAGCCAGCGCGCAACTTCGACACGAGACGATTGCAAAAATACGTCTAAATATTGTTTTCTCTGTCGGACTAAAGTGGGCGTAGCCAAAATATTCATACCTAGTGACATGTGGCTTTTAGCTGAGAATTTAATTGGGTCACACATTATTAGTACTAGTTTTTGGTCACTTATTCTGCAATTCATGGAGTAGGATCTCTTTGTGGTGTAGTTGTTTAATAACTCAATGGCATAACCATGTAATACTCGGTTACATACTGTCACGCAAGTTATCTAATGTTTTTGGGCAATTGAATACGAGTTATAAACGTTTTGTAATAGAACGAATACAACGTTTTTAATTTTGTTATGACTCTGCAGGCAGAAGCGTTGATCAGTACATACGTAGATCTCTATAATGATGACGCGCCCGTTTCAACTTTCAAATTATGAACACATTCCGTCCCCTGTCATTCCTTTGGCGGTTATCGTTACACGTACATCGGTAATGGCTAGGGTTTTCAATAGTACTAGTAGAAATGCGTAGTTTTCTTGCGCAGACGCAAAGACAATATAGCCATTGTTTCATTCGTTTTGTGTAGAGGCACTTCTTGTTGCCGAATCTCTTTTTATTGTTGTTTTCAACACTACTAGTGTCATTTTCGCTAGAAAATAAACTGTTTTTCTTTCAAGAGTCATATGTAGTCGATTAAGGGTAAATATCTAGAAGCTTAAGGGAAACATTATTTACTATCTATACCTTCCCAAAATGTTATGCCCGTGATGATCCCGTTTGGACCAATCCCATGGGAATTTCCCAAGATCCCATCTTAGTGCTCGTAGGTTATTCCGAGATGATACAAAGAATTTCACTAACATTTTGCTTGACCTGGGATTCAAACCGAAAACCTTACACTCCGCACCCGTACATGTGACCTCTGACCACGGTAGACGTAACATAAATGACCGCACGACGTCTCGGTCATAAAAAAGTATGAATATCAACGAATTCGGTAATTCACCCGGTGTGACGAAAGCGTTACTAATGCACCTATATTTCGGTTAATGTGTGTTGAATAATTCTCGAATTAGCCGGGTAATGCTCACATTATACAGGCAGTTGTTGATAATGGTTGAATTATGTATATTCTGTATTGTGATCTTTTTAGAATGAAGACTATTTGAAACCTTGCCTTGCCTTGAAACATTTTTTTTTACAAAATGATGCTAAGTAGAGAATGAGTTGGTCAGTCTGTAAAAATAATGATATATTTTTTTTTATAATGTGGCGAATAATAATTAATAAAAATAATAATTAATTAATATTAATACTAATAATAATTTTGATTCACTGTGTTTTATTGGTGTATGTTACGCAATGTTTCTTATGTATTATAAATATGTATTTAAAAAAGTCTATAAGTAGGTAGTATTTAAGATTTCGGATAAATTAAGCATAGTCAGAATTTTCCAAAGACATGTAAATATTTTTTAAATATTGTTATTTAGCGAAGGAAAAATTCGACCGCGGGCAGGATTCGAACCTGCGTCTTCTGGTTAGGTACACCAGACGCTATGACCGCTAAGCCACCGCGAGTCCCACCTGCCATGACGAATTGTGCTTTCACATAACCAGAAGACGCAGGTTCGAATCCTGCCCGCAGTCGAATTTTTCCTTCGCTAAATAACTTTAAAATCTTAGCATGGAAAATGCCAAAAAATACAAAAAGATATCTTTTAAATATTATAATTGGACATTAATTTCCCTGCAGTGTCAACCCTAGCCAGTATAATTTCGATCTGCATTCCTATGCGACTCGTTACAAATCGATCCAGTCTGGATTTGCACTGCGATGTGAATGAACTTGTTCTGGACTGAACTATGCAACTAATACTGTTTGTGTGATATTTTGTAAACAACCGTCTACCAACAAATCTGTCAATCCGTCTCCAGTCTGTAGTTCCCCCAAAACTTCAAGAGTTTAGGCAATAGGTTCCTAAGTAGTGATTTGACTGCATTGGACTGCGAAGTCAAAGGCCTCAGGGTGGTATCCAGGGCACGCACGGCTGAATTTTCGAAATCACTTGCGTATTAATAATTAACTATCACTCGCTTGAATCTTGAAGGAAAATAACGTGAGGAAACCTGCATGCCTGAGAGATTAAACTCGATGGCCTGTGAAGTCGACCAACCCGCATTAGGTCAGTATGGTGGACTATAGCTTAATCCCTCTGATTCTTATAGGACACCCGAGCACAGCAGTGGGACAGTATGCGCCCGGTCGACGTGGCTATTCATTCGAATTAGACAATGTTTTGTCTTTGTAAAGTGTACAAGTATATTTCGCGCTAGCGCTCTTCCTCTCTCCTATCTAACCTAACAGTGCTGTGCCCGACAGGGTCCATAATTGATACTACTTTTAAGCCTAACACCTGTATTGAATATTCTAACATCACATTATGGAATGCAATAAAGTATTGAGTATGTTAGTGCTCCGTACACTAGTAATTAGACTATTACAACGTAATCTCACGCCATTACGAAAATATTAAAACTCTAATGATCCCACAGATTAACTAACTTGTCGGCGGTTAAAATTTAATACTTTTTAATTACGAAACGTGAGGATGACGCGATTTAACCTAAATCACCAGATTAAATGCCGTTTAAATTGCGATAAAGTTAGTCATAAACTAACCTTATGGAATATTCCTTTGGCTATTAAAATATAATCAAGTATACATTTTGAGACGTATTCTATGCTATTAGAATGGAATCTGCGACTCAGGAATACCTTCGAATACTATACTGTGTGTGACGTCCAACAGTCACTTGTGACGTCCAGCAGTCATGTGTGACATCCAGCAGTCACTTATGACGTCCAGCAGTCACTTGTGACGTCCAGCAGTCACATAGATGGGAGGATATTATATAATGAAACAACTCAGTGTATTTACTTGTATAGCTGCAGTCGCACGGCTGCTTGGTCTGGCTGACAGCTAGACTGTGATCCCTACCTAGTACGTCCGGCGGCCACAGCCGGACAGGTTTTATTTATAATACGTCACACTGTGTTTACGATTTTTATACTACACTGCTGGGCACGGGTCGAGGGATTTGGTTATAGTCCACCACGCTGGCCTAGTCCGGGTTGGCAGACTTCACACGCCGTCGAGAAAATCTCTAAGGTATGCAGGTATTCCTTCACCGTTTAGACGGTGATAATTCATTATTAATCATTCTACGAGCCTTTATCTCAATTATATTTGGGTCGGCTTCCAGTCCAACCATATTTTTCACGAAGCGACTAAAGAATTTGAATTTGATTTGAATTATACAGGGGTGAATCGAAACAAAACTTTGTAAGGTATTTTCAGTATTAATTATTATAGTTTGATGCCAAAAAGGTCTTTTAATGAAGGAACATTATTAGAGTCCCTTTTTCCAACAAACTACCTATAATAATTATTGCTGGTTTTTTTTATACCACTAAGGTGGCAAACAAGCATACGGCCCATCTGATGGTAAGCGGTTACCGTAGCCTATAGACGCTTGCAACACCAGAGGTATGATTTGCGCGTTGCCGACTGTAAAAATCTTTTCACACCCTTCTTGAAGAACCCTGGAAGAGCTGGAAATCTTTTTCAAAGTTCTATTTCGATTCACCCCTGCATTACTATTGACCCCGTTTGACAATACACGAATTCAAAAGTACATCCCTTCGAATTCAAGACCTTTGACTTGGCAATCCAATGGTCACATCACTAGGCCGTGACTGCTTTTTTTTTGAGTTATATCGATTCAGAATCATCGAAATTTGTGCGTAGATTCCTCCCATTACCTAAGCAGGTTGATATAGTCATAGATAGATAGAATAATCTTTATTGCACACCATGTTACGGAACAACAATTGGAATTCATTAAATTAAGGGTACAATGGCGGTCTTATCGCTAATAGCGATATCTACCAGACAACCTTTGGATGGACAGGAAAAAAAGAGAAAAATGAGGGGGGGTAGTTCGTGGTGCACTAAATAAACAAATAAAGTAATTATTATTTAGTAAGTATTATTTAGTCATACTGATTGCCAAAAAGCGATATTTTCATTAAAAAAAAAACAATGATTTTTTGTTATTGTACCTATTGTGCATTTTACACGATATAAAAGGTGAATAGCATTGACGCTGATCACAATTCACACAGTCAAGTTCAAGTGTTTTGACAGATTTGGAGATATAATATCAATTGTTGGTACATACAATCTCACTCACTTGAAACTGATCTACGCAGATAGAACAAAGAATTTGAAATTGGAACGTCGAAAGGTCAATGAACGTTATAATTTTTTTTTATTGTACAGTCTCCAGCAGGTCATGCTATCCAAAACTGTCAAATATTCCCAATTGAATATGAACCTTATATCTTTGTATTAAAGTTGGAAATCTATCAAAGAAATTTGACAGATTGGGATAGGTTGATGTGTGGCCTCTGTACCTATGGAATTTAATCCTCATGGATCCTGCGCCACCCGGGGAGGTGGCAGGGTATGTCGGACTCATACCGACTAAAACCGCACTTGCCTTCACCTGCCCTATTGTCATGGCCCATGAGATCCGCGAAATTCGCCATAACCATGACAGAAAAGCAAGCTTCCCTAGCAAGTGTGAATGAATGAATTATGTATTTTTGGCTCCTTAAGACCGCCTAACGACTGACGTTGAATGAAGGCTTCACATCATTCATTCATTTAACATCTACTGACATTTCAAAGACTGTTTTGTTTCGTTTACGAAAATCTGACAACAGCTAAATATGTAACCCGATACCTATTTGTCTATGCTCAGATCATAATGTAGTTTTTTAATTTAACGATGGCAGCCCGAAGGTTGTATATTGTATACAAGGTCGTCGCTTGTCATATCGAAGCTTGAGAAGGTGTTGCCATATGGTCGGATATTGCCGTATTTGGGGGTAATTTTGTGGGTCAATGTAGTTTTTTTTGTAAACTTATAAGAATAATTACTGCCGCAGGGTTTATATACTGTACCTACTATAGGTATAATATCTGTTAAGATAGTGATGTCTGTCGTATTTGAATCAATTGTATGTTATTATTACAACTGATAGATAGGAGACGAAGATAAAGCAGATAAAATTGTAGGCAATCGTATTTTAACCCACTTGCTGCGAGTAATCAACGAGTTAGCGTTGGGCAAGTGTCTTTAGGTTTAAATACATTTATTCTACTACAATCACTTCCATAATTCATAAATTCAAATTGTCATTTCAAAAACCTGTTGATGATATTGATGACGAATAACAATAGATATGTTTATAATGAACGTAAACAAAACAATAACAAAATAATATGTCGTAAAAAAGTACGTTTTAACTTTTTGTACTTTTGAACTTTATGGTATCGCACAACAACGTGTTAGTATGTACCAAAGACTTTGTTGGCCTTATTAATATCTTACTACCTGCACAAGGACCAGTAATTACCAACACGTTTTATATGTAGCATTAAAAAAAAGAAAATGTAATGGTTAAGTCTAATGCGTCTATTATATTTTGGTTTTGTCTTGTGTAATGTTTAGCTTATTCAACAACTGCAACTAGTTTTTGACGTTTCATAAGTACCTATTCTAATGCATTAAAGAACGGGGACCCTCCAGAGGGTCGCTACTATTATTTTTCTATCTTTAATAAACAATAAATTGGTCTTTGACAGGTTAGTGAGACCTCTAAATTATACCTATACATATTTTCACTTTGGATTTTTATGGTGAAGCTCCAATGTTGTTTTTTTGTACACAGAGCTTATTTCGCAGACATGGCCATGTCTGCAAAATAAGCTCTGTGTCCTATGCTACTTATAATAATATAATACCTTCTGATACTGCTTTGATTATATTCTTCCAAGGATTGAACGTTAAAATGCACCTATCACAAGAACTATTAATAAATAATACTGATATTGGAACGCTCTTAGAATATAAAACAAGTAATAGAACCATACTACAATGGCAACACTAAACGGATGCACAACTAACTTCTACTATCCTGATGATGTCATTTTCAATGACGTCAACTTGACGGTCAATCTTAATAATCATCTACACTATCCGCTAGTGAAATCATCGATAATAGATGTAACTTTTTTTATGCGAGATTAAATCGAATAAAACGTAGGCTGTTGGGAATATGACCTTTGCCAGTCCTTAAAGGAATTAAAAATAACTTCAAAGTGTGAACTACAATTAGGTAGGTAGGTTTCTTGACTTGTTTTGATCGAAGATCACATCATCCATCAAGGCTCTGATTGCCATCACAGATAAATTATTATATGCTTGTGTTTTTACAATAATTACCATTGATCGGATATTGGGATTTATTTACTGAAAAACAAGTGAAAATGTTGCCACGCTTACACAGTTTGAAAACAGGTGTTTATATAAAATTCACAAACTAAAGTAAATAGTATGTTTAGTCACAATGGATGGATATATTTTGGCTACTGGATGTGGATAGGTCACCTATAGGAGCTGTCCTCAATCGTCACTTCATTTGCATTGAATTGTCCATTCACCGACCATTGAAGCATTGCTGCTTATAATTTCGAGACTGAAGAGGATACAAATAAAATTGATAGTTTAAAACTGCTACATGACATCTTACAAATGGAAGATAGAAAGAAATAAATTTAAGTTATTCTGTAATATATTCTCGCCAGGATTCTTAACATTGCTCAAGAGCTTTTATTAATCCTATCAGTTGTACAAACATTGGCTTGAGATTGAGTAAATCCGATATGTCACCAATACCCAAGTGTACGGTCGACAAAAGAGTTAATTATACAGGCAGCATAATAAACATCTGTGTTTTGTTGAAGACTGTGTAATAATGTATCACGCAATATGTGTCAAAACGCAGGTATTGTAAGCTGCTACACATCAAACCCTTTGCCGGGTAATTATTTAAATCACAATCTGTGTAAAGATGCAGATTTCGTTCGCTACCTGTATACCAATCTCTTTTGTTGACTGTACCTACATAAACATTGATAGCCTAGTGATATGACCATTGGACTCCAAGTCAAAGATCTCGAGTTTGAATCCAAGGCTGGAGCTTGGATTTGTGCTCGGTTAATGGCAATGGGCTCACCCTTTACATGGAACTAAATATACCGGTGCGGTGAATTGTGGATGTACATTTGTACACCATATATATGGCACTAACGATCACCGTCCTAGATAATCCCGGCCCCGCGTATACAAAATATGGTCAATTCAACCCATTCCTTTTCTCAAACAGAATAGGCGAAAAGAATACGTAAATAAAACGGAAAGAAGCAAACCTCTCCATAAGAAAACGGTTCCTCATCGTCAGCATAGACTGAATCAGTAACCCTTAGATTATAAGTAAGCTCAGGTCTAGGACCTGATGGGATCCTAAATCCAATACTTCTCACACTCGTTTTTATATAGCAATGACCGTGTGTGAAAAGATTTCAGCAATAGGCTGTAAAACATCCCCCCCGGACAAGCTACACCAAAGCAACATCGACACCAAATACACCTGTAAAATTCTATTTATAAGTGACATGTTAAATATTGACGACGTCTGTGGTCTAGTGGTTCGAGTGCCGGACTGCTGATCATGGGGTCGTGGGTTCGATTCCCTCAGGACACAAATATTTGTGTGGGTAAAACATGAGTATTTGTGTTTGTCTGGGTGTTTCTTATGTATTATAAGTATGTATTTACAAAAAAAAGTATATAAGTATTATATCCATTGTCTAGTACCCATTGTACAAGCTCTGCTTAGTTTGGGACTAGATGGTGCTGTGTAAAAATGTCCCAAAATATTTATTTATTTATTTATATTCATTTTAACTAGTGAAATAAAAATATATTCTATTCTATTATATAGTACACCATACATTGCCTAACCCTTCGGGGAATGCAGGCGTGGAATGCTTTGTTATGTACCTACCTACACTGTTTTCTCAACTTAAGTTTGGAACCAAGAAATGCACGATAATATTTCTCTGCAATCTCACAGTTCTTAACATTTCCCATCATTTGTCCACAGCGAGCTCGAATCCGACGCGTAAAGCTATGGGCACGTGACTTCACCGGCCTCGGCCTGAGATGCGGAGGCGGCGCTAGAGATGGCGTCCACGTCCATTCCGTGCTCAGAAGCGGACCTGCCGCCGCAGCCAAATTACAGCCAGGTAATATACCATATACCCCAGGATTATGCAAAGAGTATGCCATTCCAGGAGGAGAGTGGCTCGCGACAGAAACCAGTGGAAGGAGCTAGAGGAGGCCTTTGCCAAAAGGCACACTGAATTGAGGGACATAATATTATAACAACATTTTAGAGAAACAGAAACAATTCAGAATAAAGGGCAATTTATATGCCATTCCATATTCGATGGGATTTTCGTTACCAATATTCCATCGCGTAAGTCCTAGGAGGGAAAGGAAAAGGCTCGGAGAAAGAAGATTGTGTTTTATTTCCAAATATTTAAACTCCATTTCTTTGTGTTATCCTTATTCAGACTTTCTGTTTTCGGAAAGGCCTGAGGGTCGCAACCCTTAGCTTATCAGTGTATTTGTTGAATGGACAGTTGAGCATGCTTTCTAAATAACTAATTTGAATTTTGGAGACATAAAATGAGTGCAACTAGGCCTTCACAAAATCGACTACTTTTATTTCGGACATTTGGCACTCAAGTAACGAGGTGGAACCTTTTAATGTCAGAGATAACATTAAGCCTGACATTTGTGAGGTCAATAAGAGGCCAGAGGGGGGGAGGACTTTCTTTGAAATGTCGTTTTGATAATGCCATGTCGGAGACAAATGCTAAATCTCGCTACTAGATAAGTAGGGTGTAAATAGTTATACAATTTTCGAGTAATAAATGGTAAATGATATTTGTTTCTGTAAATATGTATGACAATAACGACTTTTTACGCGAAAATTATACATTGAAATAAAACTACTTTTTACGGATTTTATCGCGTTATATTGATATTATTAATCCATTTATAGTTTTACTAGCTGCCCCCGCAAACGTTGTTTTGCCATAAAAAAAAAATTTAGGGGTATGAAAAATAGATGTTGGCCTATTCTCAGACCTCCCCGATAAGCACAAAAAATTTCATCAAAATCGGTCAAGCCGTTTCGGAGGAGTATAGCAACGAAAACTGTGACACGAGAATTTTATATATTAGATTTCAAGACTTAAGAGTCGTTATAGCAACGCGCAAGTGATGTGTTACAAGGGGTCTATAGGCTACGGTACCCGCTTACCATCAAGTGGCCGTATGCTTGTTTGCCACCTTAGTGGTATAAAAAACCCTATTGCTTCCAATTTTGATTTTGGTCGCTTACGACATATTTAGAAGTCTTATTCTTAGTCTAGATCCCACGTAAATAATCCTAATCGTACTAGAACATTCGCGGTTCGCGTTTCTTATACAAAGTGGGAATTCATTCATTACATTATACATCATACGAACAAGAGCACGATAAGAATTAAAGTTCTACTCACTAGCAATAGAATTGTATTTTTTTAAGTCAACACAGAACAAAAATACTATCCTTCTTCGCTTAGTAGTTGCCAGCTGGAATTCCCAGAAGAAAAAGGAGCGCTTAAAACTAGTTTGAATCATGTACAAAAAAGGTACGCGTCGTGAACTGTTTTTATTCAATCAATAATTGTAATGAAATAATATTTCTAATACATGTCGGTGCAATTAAAAAAGTTGTGGATTAAAAATCGGGCATACTTTTTCTTTAATTTGCTTTTTTATTTATTAAGGAGACAATTGTTTTTTCTAGTGTGGCTGATAAATTGAATCTGTAAATTTTATTTTATTAATGCTAACATTAAAGCTAACATGATAGCCTAATGATATGAACATTGGACGGCCAAGTCGTAGGCCTAGAATCCAAGGCGCGCATCTCTGACTTTTCTAAATCATGTGCGTATTAATAATTAATTATCACTCGCTTAAACGGTGAAGGAAAACTTCGTGAGGAAATCTGCATGCCGTAGAGACTTTCTCAACGGCGTCTGCTAACCCACATTAGGCCAGCATGATTTACTATAGCCTAACCCTAGGCACGATTCTCGATTCCACGAAGAGGAGAATCTTTCCCAGCAGTGGGTCAACTAAAGGGTTGATGATGATCAATAGTAACATTAAAAAATAGAAACAAAAGGTTGGAAGCGTACCTAGGGCGTAATACCATGGCAAGTTTACCATAAGTTATTCTATGACATTATGTGTTTAATTTATATAAGAGTTGTACAGAATGGAAAATAACGTGTTGTTTATTTCTCATTGTTTTGTTTTACTTCTTTCTTGTTTAATTGGCAGGAGGCCAACACAGCGATCGTTCGAAAAAATTTATATAACATATTTTTCTCTTTAATTCCAGGTGACAAGATAAAAAGTATCAAGATCGAGTTCACGGGGACGCCGCTAGAGGACGCTGTGGCCATTCTGTCCCTGGCCTCTCCTTACCCCGTGGAACTGGAGGTGGTGGAGGGAGGTCGGGCTAGCGGCACGGGTAGGGGCGTGCACCATCCATTACTGAAGCGGGCCGGTTCGACAGGCGATGTTAACACGGTGGGTGATGAAATGAAATGAAATTATTTTATTTTCGCTAAATAGATCTTTTAAAGACACTTTTACAAGTCAATGTGTTGAATTTTTTGTGCTAGATGGCGCTGGCATTTCCTAACTGACGACCTCTGAGAAGAAATATTTATTTTCTGTAAATAGATCTTTTAAAGACACTTTAACAAGTCAATGTTTTGAATTTTTAATGCTAGATGGCGCCGGCATTTCCTATCTGACGACCTCTGACAAGAAACACAACTCAGAGAATCATGGTCTCTTCTAAAGTTCAGTTCTACTATGCGAGTGTCACAATGTAGGGCAATATAGTCAGGAACTCAGAATCTTGGGCTTTTTTGTGTACCTAACCCACAGTACAATCAAATCAATAACGCATACAAAAGATTATGTTGTTAAAAACTGGCTGTCTGATCTGAAAGGGGCGTATATTGTATATCATATTACAATAATCCATGAAAGTAAACTTAATATATCAAATGAAATTTAAAAGCACGATTTATGTTTCCAAATTACCGCAATTATCTACTTACCCCAAAACCTAGCATATTTTAAATGTGACAACATCACATTGACGGTAGCCGAACACTGCCGCCAATATGATGTTGTCACATTTAAAAGTTGCTAGGTTACGAACTTGTAACAATTGTCCCTGTGTTGCCATGAACATTTTCTTTTTTATTATTTCTTCTTTTGTATTCGGTTTTTTACTTGATTTCAATAAAGTATTTCATAAATTGAATCGAATCCCAATACTTAATAATATCTTCAAGGAACGGACAAGTTTTTTTTAACAAATTGGTTAATAAACAATCGATTTGTAGGTTTTTAAGGGTTGCCAAGATGCAACGTCATTCACGCAGAATCTCCAGGGGTATACTGTGCTGATTATTCAGCATCAAACTTGTCACATTGTAAGGTTCCATAAAAGTTTACTATTGTAATAGGAATTAAGTACCTACCTATGAGATAGGCTTTCAAATTCTAGTAGGTAGGTACGTAATATTACCCTATTCTGTATCTTACGGTCTTGCTGTATTATTGGCACAGTGTTCTATTACCTATTGAAACATTTACCTAGGCATTACTTAACAGGTGCATTGGAAAGTGCGCGAACACAACCATCCGACAGAATGCTGAATAAGAACTTTCTTGTACTCGTATACTTTCCCACGCCTGTGTTTTCTTTGCCAACGCTTTCATTGACAGAGTTGATCGATTTTCCATAATGATTCATGTATCAGTATCATAGACAATTAAATAAATGAATCATAAATAAATTTTGACATTTACGCGAATATTATACATTGAAATAAAACTACTTTTTACGGATTTTATCGCGTATATTGATATTATTCATCCCAGGGATTAATAATATCAATCATAAATAAATGTTACAAAAAGCATTATATTACAGAGGCCAGCACTTCAAGCTACTACAATCTGTCAAATTTCTTTGATAGATTTTCAACATTAATTTAGATTTAATAAGGTTCATGTTCAATTGGGAAAAGTTGATAGTTTTAGATAGCTTGACCTATTGGCGTCTGTACTACCGCATTGTCAAAAATTTTTACACTAAGCAATATTGTGCTATCATTATTGGGTTTCGGTATGAAAGGCAATGTAGTCAATGAAATTATTGCGCGTAATATGATACTTAACAACTGAGGTCTCCAGATGACAACTCGCTAGTGATACTACCGGTTTTGCTGTTGAATGCGTCTATGGGCTACGGTTGTTGCTTACCATCAGGTGGCTATGCTTGTTTGCCACCTTAGTGGTATAAAAACAAACAAAAAAAATAACTTGATTGATAAATTGACTGATTTGTATGTTTATTAAATAAATATTTTTTTCACATAAGTATGGTAGCTTAGTTAATTATTCTTATTTAGTTGTGTCTTATAGAAGAGTGTAGTGCGTTCAGAATTTCAAAAATATATCCTGTCATTGTCACAAACTAACTACACTGAATGCCAAAGAGGTTGCATAACTTCATAACTTGAGTCATTTCGCGCGCTTTTTCAAATGTAAACTCTGTTATACGATGCAGCGCAAGCGTGATTAATAAAACAATAATGGCCGCCGCAGCTACCTATTTCTTTCTATAATGTATGAATAAATCAAATATGCAAACGAGACCATTATGTAAGCATACAAATTATTTTCATTGTGTGCTACACGTGCAAAAAAAATATCAATTTTAATTTGTACTCTTACACTTATTTGTCAAATAAGTAGAGGTCATTTAATAAAAGTCGTAAAATATATGAAAACAAACGTAGTAAGTACATTGAACGTGATTTCGAATATCTTAAGGAAGTTTATTATCGGACAGTGTCGTTGTATCACTGTGTTATCGAAACTAACAATGTGTGTTTAGAATACAATCATGTACGTGGTGGAATGTCAGTCTGTCTATTGTTTTAGTGTTAGCTAAACAATAGTTCATTTTGTGCAGATATTGTAACGAACATAGTGTGCTGTAGATTAAGATGAAATGATACTGTATTATCATAGAGCCATGTAGTAATATAAATTAAAAACATGACAAAAAACTGTCCAAGACTTACATAATTATACAAGGGTTTGTTAGGCAGAAGTGTACTAATAGTACACACACAATTCGCCAGTATTGTTAGTTACCATGTAATAGGGCGCAAGCCTATTGCCATTAACCGGGCACAAATCAAAACCCTGAGCTACTACTAAGAATTTCTGAATGTAATTTATCCAGTTATGAGTTTTGATATACATATAAGGCCATGTAGGTACTATAATAATTGCTCTTGCAACTCCGTAATGCTATAAAAATGGCGGTATCTACCTATTATTATAATATATTAATATGAAAGTGCTGCCTCTCCCTCTGTCTAACCTTTCTAGGACTACAGTCGTGGTGATGATAATTATGTTATTGGAAATGAAAGCTGTTTTTTTTCGATTTCATCTCATAAGCTAATCAGGCAGAGAGTAAATCACATACATTCTAAGTTACGAAGTCGTTCAGGAATAACTTAACTACTTTGCATACAGGAAATACCTTCACCGCGGAAATAGATATTTAAAAACTAGTTTCAAAGAATGTATGTTATTTCCTCTTCTTATCCAATCATACAACAAGCGGCATCGGCTCCGCAATGTTGACAAACAAGACTGACTATTTAAATTCTTGTTTGTAATTCCGTTTACTACAAAGTACCGTGTAGTAAGAAATAAATTTAAACATAACGGAAGAAATTGCACATGTTATTCTTTTATTAGAAACTTACTGCAAAGTTTTTCAAATTGGATAGCACCCAACACACATATCTTTACACACAAATAAATGTTAACAATTTATATTTCTGTTCCAGCTTGAGAAAGAAGCGAAACTCCTACACCCGCCGAAGTCACCAAACACGTCACATTCCAACAACTCCACACTAGAAACCAAACAGTCCAAGAGCGGTATCAAGAAGATGATATCAGAAAAGATCATCACATCTACAACTCTAGAGAGAAACAAGAAGGAGAAGAAAGAAGGCCACACCACATTAGAAAGAGAAAACGAAAAGAATAGCAAACTTGCTAATAAATCCAGACTTTCTGACATCCCACCAGCAGTTAACAAACCAGAACGAAATAAGAGCAGAACTTCAACTGATAGCGACATTCAAATTATTCAACCGGAGAACGGTGTCTCCTCCATGACTCATATTGAACAAGCCGAAGTCCAGAAAAGAGAGTATGATCCGAAGAGAGCCATGAAATTCGGTATTAGAGTCCTACCACCAAATGTACCTGATGATGGGGTCTTAAAAAATAAGAACGTGGAGAACGGAGTAGTTGCTCTGGAAAAGAAATCTATTGATGAAATAGATAAGCCTGAGCCCCAGCGTCCCGCACCTACTACGCAAATAAAACACGAAAATGAGACAGAACAAAAGAAACCGGTTGTTGCTAAAAGGAGAGAAAAGATGGCTCCCCCAGTACCTAATGCAAGAGTGAAAACGAACGAATCTGATACAACTATTAGTTTAGAAACATCCAGAACATCTGAAATTTCGTCGACAACATCATTTACCAGGAATGACCTCAACTCTAGTGGTATAAAGAGAGATGAGAATGGCATACCTCAGGAATTACCTCAGCAGATGTTAGACGCGGCAAAAGCAGCGAGAAGCAATAGAAAGAGCTCTTCAGAATTAATTTATGAAAAAGAAAAAGTAGAACACAAGAAAGAGGAAGCACCTAAACCTAAGAAATCAAAGGGTAAAGCTCCTTCACCGCCAGATTCTGAGAAGAATAAAACTGACGATAGTATTCTCGAACAATTGAAAAAGGTCACTGATTTCTTAAGCAATGAGAAACAACATTCGAGTCTTCTACATGACTCAATTCTATCAAGCAGATCTTCTAATGCATCACAAATCAATACATCAACACCAAAGGTCAACAAATCTAAGAGCAGTACTCGTCTCGAAGAATCAATAAATTTCAGCCAGGATGATATTTACGATATCGTTACGAAGCCTTTTAAGCGCGAAAGTGATTCCCTCAATAATTTCTTTGAAGACTCAAAATCTAACATGTCTTCCAATCAGGATATTCATTCAGTAAGATCTTTGAACCAAAGTGATAAAAGCGACAAAGGTTCTACAACGATAGAACTTAATAATAGCGATATTACTATCCACAGTTCTCCAATTAACGATACGGTACGTTCTGTATCAGACGATACGTCATTATTGGATGAAAATGAACGTAAAGCAGCTTCTCTTGGAGATCTATCTAGATTTGAACTGAGAGCTAAAGCCACTAAACCGGCTACTGGTACTCTCGAAAGAGCTCAAAGTCTTGATATTTCAGCTGAAGATGCTGAGATTCAGGAAAGTACTATATCCCCCAAAAAGAGAAAGGCAATGTCTGTAGTCGAAACAACCTTTTTCGATGCAGGACATGAAGATGTCCTGCCTGATATGATTGATTCTGATAAAGGTATAGTCATCAAACATAAGGAACCTCGGCTGAGCTTAAATATTGCGAAAACATCTGCTATGGAAGGACTTAACACATTTCAAAGGAATCGTTTGAAGAAAGGCTCAGAATTCGGCAATTTAGAAGACGCTATCGTGAAGGGCTCATCTAGTTCAGTTGATTCTGAGAAAAATGAGGACGCAAGTTTTACCAAACCTAAAGACTTCGAACTGTACAAAGAGTCGGAACATGAGACATCAGATCATCTTGCTAGAAGGATAATGGACGAGAATATGAAAGTCCATTTGAAGCTTGTGTCGGAATTCGCTAAATCTACATCCGATGGGAGCAACATGAGTTCATTGGAGAGTACACATGAAATTACACCAGTTGTAACAGAAACTAGGACAGCACCAGGTAAATACGAAGAAAAATTAACTATGACGTATGATACAAACGTACCAGATGACTTGAAGATGTCTCGTAACACATACGTAAACAGTTTAGAAAGACCTAAGTCCGATATGATGAAGAAGTTGCTCGCTAAGAACCCCATTTTAAACGTACACGTAGACCAAAGCCAAGAGAGAGAAAAACACGAAGCGAGTACTAGTAAAGAAGGACCGCAGACCGACGCTTTTAAATCCGCTATGCATCAACCGGATATAGTCAACTTCGACTTAAAAACTTCACAAGCAGAAAAAGTAAGAGACTATGATGATTTCGTAAGCAATATTAGAGTTGGATCAAACAACAACAGCCTGAAATACAACAAAAAACTCGAATCCTTCTCCTCAGAATGGACAGAACCCAAAGAATTGAATGCTAATACAAATGTCGTTACTATAACTACGGAAAAATCTCACCCTGTTGACGAAAAACGGAAAACGTATCGGGATCATACAAAATCTATTGAGATAGGTGAACCTACTATACGTATGATGCCTCCTGATGTTCTAGAGGGTATAAGACGAAGACATGATGAGAGAGAAAGGACATTATATATGGAACCGGCAAACGTGTCTTTAACCATGACACAAGAGCCCATACAAAAAACTGTTACAGTTAATGTAAACGAAGATGACTTTGGCAATAAAGTGATTACGCAAAATGTTGAGAAAATATCTACTCAGTACATCACTAGTAAAGCCGAAGCTCCTTTACAAGTAGAACAGATCAGCTTCGGTATAATGAGAGGGGGAGAAATTAATGAAATGCAGCTAGAAGAAGGCGACGTAAAAGATATTGATAAGAGAGTTCTGGATGAAATCAAGAGACACAATCCTAATATGCACTTCACTACAGACGAGCCCGCGTACACGAGAACAGAAACGATTATACTAAACACAACTGAAATGGACGAAGAGCAAGCACAAGCGTTGATGGAGAAATTAAAAAATGATCCAAATTTCATGTCGCAGAAAACTCCAGAAGAATTATCGCGGATGGGAATCAGAATTATTCAAGATTTAGAAGATGTACAAACTACTAGCGGTGATGCTGTTGAAGTTACTAAAACTAGGTATTCTATCAATCCGTCAATAGCTGATGTACAAAAAGAGTGTAAGCAGATAGAAAGTACGGACCACATCACAGAAATACAAGTAGTGACACCGCGTACGGAACAAATGCAAAAACATAAGGAAAGCGCAGACAAGGTTTCTAACAGACAAAGGGCTCCACCTTACGAGGAACCTCCTCTATCGTACGAATTGGACATTGAACTATTAAATGATTTCATTCTCAATGAAAGGCACTTTTCTGCTAAACAACTAGCTGAGGCGCAAAGACGAACGAAATCGAACCAATCGAACGAACCAAAGAAACGCCATTCAGACTTCGACCTACCAAGAAACAGTCACATTAAATTCCGTACAGCTACCTATGAATCTCCTAAAGGCACAATAGTCACGAGCACAGATTTAGAAAACAGGAGACTATCGCAACTAGACCAACTTCAGTTACGTTCACCCGAACAGCTACAGTCAGCACAAAAACCTCAAATTTCCGTAAAACCGAGTAATATACCAGTTAAAGCGGAAAAAATTAAAATGGTGGCACCGGGAGTTTCATCAAAAATACCGGTTTTTACAACGCAAAAGTCACTAAGTCAGGAGAATTTGAGTGATACGAAATTCTCTTTGCCTCGGTCACCGCCGCCGGAGTTCAGTAGTTCTGGTAATATATCGGTGACATCGATAAAGAGCAGCTCTAGGAGTCCTAGTGGTGGGAAACTGTGAAATTTGATATAAAATGAATAAACAATGGCGTACAGACATATTTTTGAATATCATAATTATTGAAGACAGGTAAATCTTGGCCTATGGTCATTTACAGTAACCATACATTTTCAATTCCAAAGACATTTTACTTACAAGACAATTGAAAACAGTTGAAATTTTATCTGATGGGCAATAAAGTCGGGTTATGATACAATTTGTAGACAGACAAGTTAAGAATCATGCCCGACTTTAAAATGGGGAAAATATCAGCCTTAACTTACATAACTATAGTTTAAGTATATTATGTACCTAATGATATTTTAAAGAATATAACAAAAATCTACATAGTGATCACGTGCACAAAATGTGATCGTATATTTTAATGCTACTAGAAAGTAGCGCTTGCATACAAATTGTATAAAATCTTAATAAACATAATATTATATTTAAATATAAATAAATATATAAAAAACATGCATTATGATTAGGGTTCTTCGTTGAAGTGTCTTATTAAGTGCCACAAACACTAATAAAATTTAATGTTTTACGAATATGATTAAAAAAAACTTTTTTCTAAATTTCTATTCAAAATGTGCCTTTTATTATACTTAGCGATTTTATAAAAATATTATTAATAAGTACCTATATTGCTTGCTTTACTTACTTTTGACAGAATTTTAGGTTGTGAAAATATATCTAAATAAACAAATACTATTACAATATAGAATTTTATTTTATGTCACAATTTAATGTTAAATGAAATAATCATGAGATTGTATAAATTATTGTATTATTAAAATATGCTTATATATTACCATTTGACATTCCGTCCGAAAGTATTACCAATAATAAATATTAAGTTTATAATAATAAGTAAGTACTTAATTAGGTTCGCATCGGTTATAGCAGAAAAAGATTTCTGGGCCATTTTCTTTAATAAGTTTAGCATAGATTACATGGCTCCTTTACATAATGATCAATGTCATTGAGACCGTTCAAAATAAAACCCCACACAAAAAAGATTTTGCTAGTCAGTTTAAAATCTGTTAAATGTTGCTAGTTATTAAAATTTCGACGTATGAAAAATCAGTTTGAAACGCATTGAGATTGCAGTACATAATTTAAGCGGGAAAATGTAACTGAACGCAATTTAAATTGTACATAAATGAATGTCGACTTTACTTTGTATTTCCTACTTTACTACTATTGGTCATTATGTAACTTAGCCATTATATTTATTAACATTATGATTTGTTAAAGTTGATAAAAGTCGATGATAAAGTAACGATCTACTCGGAACAATTACAATAAACATGTTATTATTATCACAGTTATAAATATTGTATTTTATCGATGTATTATAAAATAAATACGAATAAAATGTTTTTCATTCGTTTTATTACAAAAACACGTTGTCAACATGTTAGAATCCCTACTAATACTTATAACACATGTGAAAGTAACTCTGTATGTCTGTTACGCTTTCACGAACCGCTGAACCAATTTTGATGAGATTTGGTAACGAGATAGATTAGACCTTGGAGGAGAGTTTTTTTTTTTTTACTTTTGTCAAACTCCTAATCTACTTAAAGTTAAATTAGTTTGTCAGATAAGAATATGAGAGCGTACCTTGACTTCCATATTACAAGTCCTAATCATTTTGAACGTCAAGAGTTCCACTACATCTATAAATAAACTTTTTATTTATTTTATTTCTTATATCTTAGAAATATTTGTGTACTGTGGGAATCGAACCATTTGACCACACGTCGTTTAGGGAGGTTTTTAGTCGCGCGTTCTTCGCTAATTTCACTCCGCTGCTTCGTGGCCTAGTATATATAAAATAAGGTAAATATTTGAGCCGAACTATGGGTGTACCTACACACATGTACCTTAAACGATGATAAATGATATTTGTTTTTTTAAATAGATCTTTTAAAGACTACTTATGCAGAGGTCTGGCAAAGTCTTCGGGGAATACAGGCGTGGTGATATGTTTTGTTGTTATAATTATATTTGAAACTGGTGCTCCAAGCTGACACTTAGTCTTGAAGAATGGAGCGAATTCGCTAGAAGCTTCTGGTTTCGTGCCCTCGGTAAGTCTTAAAGACTTATTTTAAATAAAAAAAGTGTGTATGTAACAATTCCCGCATAAACAATATTTATTGTTATAAGCCCTGTCAGGTTACGGCTTACATAAAATAATCTTTACAATTCCTCTTACATTCCTTCTTCATATTTCTTTTCAATTTACTTTTGCACTTTGTCATGTCGCACGCATTTTTGTATGACGCGGAGCACGCCTGCCTGCAAACTTTAGCTGCCTTCTTCTGGCAAGATCTCCACCTCTTCCGCAACATTACTGTCCTGTCCTGTATGAGATCTGATATTTCTATTCTGTTACTGATGTCGTCTTTGTAATCTTCCTCGTGATAATAGTTAGATTCACTATCCGTGTCAGCACTTGTTGCTGAGTCAGCGTATTCATCAGAGTTTGAGTCTCCTGAGGAGTCTGTATACATCTGTTCAGGTGATAAACCGTCAGTCAGAGACGGCCATTTTGTTTTTTTATGTGAGTGAGCTTCGTTTAATTCCGTGTCTCCGTTACTCTGTAAATTATTATATTCCGTTATCACCTGCTTCATTTTTGTATAAGTATACAAACATTTTTGTACGTGAAGCTGACCTTGGACCAAAAATTCTACCCAAATACCCCTTCCATATGGTGGATTGGACAAATCAAAGTAGGCTAGCACATCAAGTCTACCACAATCTGTTAAATTTCTTTGATTGTTTTGCAACTTTAATAAATACAAAACAATAAGGTTAATATTTAATTGGGAAAATTTTGGATAGCTTGACCTGCTGGCGTATGTACCTACATATTATGTATATTTTGTTCAGATAATATATAGTTTTTACTATATTTCAAAATAATTTCAATAAGCTTTCAAATAATTTTAATATATTTCCAAATAATTTTAAGGAAACTGCTCTTACTCGAAAATGGATTACGTACGTATATACCACTTATTTTTTTATATACTTACCGTAAAAAAATTAAAAGTTCATTGTACTCGTCAATAGGACCAACTTTTGCTATGTACCAACCGTGAAATCGCGAATAAAAACCTGCTGTTCAATATTGACTCGAGTGAACATTAATTTTGATAGTACGTTTGGTGTAACGGTTAGATCACGTCACCAATACACGCTGGGTGTCGTGGGATCGATTATAGCCGAGGCAAATCTTTGTGAATCGAGTCTTGACGTAGGTACATACTTTGTGTCCGTTATTACATGTTTTTAAAGTCCCGCAATACAGAGATTGTTCCCGAGTCAGCGAGGAGTCTTTATCAATAAAAAAAAAGTATTTTGAAGCCTTACTTCCAAAATTAACAGGGCCAACACTTGAGACTTGCCGTCTTCTGAAGGATCATCGGGTATACTGATGGCATCACCTCGGCCTGTTTGTAAAAACTCTTTTCCCTCAATGATAGCCTGGAATTAAGAAATAAAAGAATAATTAATATACATATTACAGACACTTTTTTATTTCTGACAAACCGTGACCATGGACGCTGCAAAAGGTTCGTAACGTCGGGATTAATAGTATCTATAAAACTCGATAAAACTTTTTGATAATCCATTTTTTTTTCAGCAATTAATGGGAAGACGGATGACCTCGTGAGGGTCCCAGGGAGTCGGTGGATGCGAGTTTTGTGGCGATCTTTAGGGGATGCCTATGTCCGTGGCTGATAGATAGATAGAATGAGATTCTAGTTGCACAGGTCCAAATCAAAAATCCAATGGAGAATAATTCGGCAAGAAACTCCATGAACTCTCTTTTAAGGAGAGATTATCCTATCCTTAATTCACCAGTTTGTTTAGGTTCCATGTTATAAGAGACAAGCGTATTACTATTATCATTATTAACCCATATACTGTCCCACTGCTGGGCACGGGTTTTCACAGAATGGATTAGGCTATAGTCCACCACGAGAGCCTATTGCGGGTTGCCAGATTTCACATTGTCAAAAAAATCTCAAACATGCAGGTTTCCTCACGATGTTTTTCTTCACCGTTCAGCATAAGCAGGTACCTATATTACGTCTCACTCTAGTGTCTTCTTATAATAGAGACGTGGTTTGTACTTACACCATAACATAACATAACAACAACTACATATAAATCCATTTTAGTGACTAAAATGGCAGATTTTATCTTTTTCCACGTCATCAAACGTTCAATTACTTTTTCCATTTTCTCGTTAATTAAATATGTCTTTAATAGTGGCTTATGTAATCTCGAAATTGATATCATACACATGTTTTGAATTTATTTCATAAAATTACTATCACAAATGTCTTCATATAAATCGACTTTGTCAAAAATTAAAAAGAAAGAAAAGATTATCCTATCCTAATACGAAGGTCACTCTCCGGCTGAGTTCGTTTGAGTGAATACCGCATTCCATTGCATACAGTGTGAGTCTTCACAATGTGGACAAATTAAAATAAGGGTATCTATGCTTAATTGAATCAACAAAAACCATATTTGAAAATTAAAAGAATCCTTTATGTACCCGTGTAAATAAAACTGTAACTTTTAAACTAAATGATCTATCGTAACAAAACAAACTCAATAATGATTAGTAATAATTAGGCATCTAGATTGGAAAATAAACTGTGCTCAATTGAAAATGACGATAGCTTTTAACAACAGTCTGCTTTTTTTTCTACAAATTTTTGTTTATACAAGTAGGTCGAAGTAGTGAACAATAAAAAGTATAGTTTTGATAGATAAAATAAGCATAGTTTCCCTTATTTTTATATGTGCACATTATGAAGACTGTCTATTCTACCGCTAAGCAGTAGTGTACTTACCATATTATGTTCCGGTTGGAATGGTAATGTAGCCAGTATATTACAGTATATTACAGTAATATTACTACTGACACTGTCTCAAAATAATAACGCGTGAAGGTTTTACTCGCGTCAATAATTACCTAGTACGGTTACCATAAACTATATTTTTTTAAGAATTAGAACGCAAAACAAGAGCACAGTTTCTTAAATAATGCTATGGCAATAATTTAAGAAACATTACAGATTTATCTGTGACTTCCACACTAGCTTTATTTTATTTTTATTTATTTATTTAATTCAGGCTACAAGGCCCATATAATATAAAATACTATAATACAATACAATATAACTTAAACCAATAACAATTAAAATACTATACATAAACAATAAACTAAGCACAAACCTAGCATTAGGTGGGCCGTGGACGGGAGTTAGTAGAGGGGTTCGTAGCTAAGTAATTACTACGCTGATCAACCGATCTGTAAGGTTAAGCTGCACCAGCCGCGGTCAGTCTGTGGATGGGTGGTCACCCATCCAACTACTTCTCGCTATGTTAAGAATGGTCATTCTTAACACAGCGAGGATCCTCCGTGCCTCGGGGAGCATGTAAAGCCGTAGGTCCCGGTTGTCATACAAACACCTATGATAGTCGTTAGTGGCAGTCATTAGCCCAAACTGACAACCAGTCCATCCTCGGGATATTGGTATCACCCAGGAATTAGGTTGCGGAGATCACAATGGTAGTCGCTTCGTGTAAAATACTGATATTCAGCCGTATCTGGTTAGACTGGAAGCCTACACCAACATTTTTGGGAAAACGCTCGGAGGATGTATGTAGCTTAAGTATTTAATAACACAACGACATTTATTTTAAACGCCATTTCATTCTATTTTGCAGCTTATTTATATAAAGAAAGGAATAAAGAAACATTAATTATTTTGACTGCGTCATTAGTCTAGTGGTCCTAAGTGCGACTGCTACGCTAGAGGTCCTGGGTTCGATCCCCAGGTCGAGCAAAGTGTTATTGGGTTTTTCTATGAAATTCTCAGTAGCAGCTCGGAGTCTGGATTAATTGTGCCCGGTTAATGGCAATAGGCTCGCCCCCTATTACATGGGACCTAAACTACCGGCGAAATGTGGGTGTTAGTACACCTCTGCCTAACCCTTCGGGGAATACAGGCGTGATGGTATGTATTAATTATTTTGTCCTCAGACCAAGGATCATATTAATAAGATACAATAGAGCACAAAAATAAAAAGTAAAAACGTACTGGATGAGGAAATCCGAAAATCGGACTTTGTGGCGTTCACAGACAGGCCTGACAGGCCTGACCTGGACAGGCCTACACAGGTCCAGCACTGGACGAATATGGGGTGATAATTATGATGTTGATGAAAATATGTAAATATTAAAAAAGAACTGTTTCGTGAGGACAAAAAAGGACCCTAACTCAGCATCATATAGCATTATAATATCTTATCATATAATCTAAAATTATCTACTATCTATCTATTCTTCATAAGCAGCTCTGTCCTTATCAAACTCAAAGTTCTTGGTGCAGCTTTTTCTGCATTCTTTCCTAAGGGACTTCTTAGATCTCTTGGAACATTTTCTCTTCCTGCAAACAGACTTGTAAGCTCTTTCGCAGGCTTTCGTGCACATTTTACTTGCTCGTCTGAGACAACTTTTGTGCCAACGTCTTGTTTCGAATTGTTTTTGTCCTTTGTCCTTACTATGTTTATGCACATGGTCTCTTTTCACAGAATGTAAGTCATCAGGATAATCCGAGGCTTCAGCAGAAGAATCTTCATCCATAGACAGCTCTTGTTGGCTGTCTCCGCTGGATACGTCAGTGCTTTCAGATTTGTGTTTCGCCTCGGTAGCGGTAGCAACCTGAAAACCTAATATGTTAACTAGAATACCATCATCAAGATTTTCATGAGATTCTTCTGAATTTAATTCGGTATGGAAACAGACTAATCAAAAATAAATATCCTAATACATCTATCACTGATTGTTATACGGGCACAATATTTATGTGATGAACAACGAATGTCGAATGTGTAGGGTTACCAGAATGGACAAGGTAAGGAATGAGTATTTAGGAGGAAGTTTGAAAGTGGCACCTGTTACAGAAAAGTTTGGCAGTAATCGCTTGTCGTGTTAAGGACATGTGAGGCGTAGAAGTGAGGAGCATGTTACCAGGAAGGTGCTGAGCATGAATTTAGATGGATATAAGGGAAGAGGGAGACCAAAGAAAAGATGGATGGACTGTGTGCGAGATGATATGGTTACAAAAGAAGTGAATATAGAGATTACGGCTAAAAGAGATGTATGGAAGGAAAATATATACTACGCCGACCCAAAGTAATTTGGGATAAGGGTAGGAGGATGATGATAAGATGAGCATAAGCGTTTGTGTTTTTCTGACTGTTTCTTAAGTATTTTAGGTGTGATATTACAAAAAAAAGTATATAAATATTGTATCCATTGTCTAGTACCCATAGTACAAGCTCTGCTTAGTTTGAGACTAGATGGTGCTGTGTAAAAATTTCCAATGTATTAATTTAAATCAGGGATAGAGTGAAGTTTTGTGTTGAGTCTCCAAAACATCTACAATTGGTCAGAATCTAAATCCTATTCTAGGAGGATTTTCATCGTACAAGGAAGTTTCCTTCCTCATCCTTATCAACACATATACTGTCACACTGGCATGGGTCTCCTCTCAGAATGAGAGGGGTTAGGCCATACTCCACCACACTAGCCTAATTGGCATGACCGTCGAGAAATTCTCTCTGGAATGCAGCTTTCTTCACGACCATTTTTAGCTAGTGAAAATTAATTATTTGCGCGTATTGCACATGATTTCGAAAAGTCAGAGGCCTTGGATATGAATTACAGACCTTGGACTTGGCAGTCCAATGGTCATATCACTAGGCCATCACTGCTTTTTATACGGACACAATACGAATTAGTAAGTAATTAAAACAAGAATTGACTTACCAAAAAGATAAATATCAAAATGACTATAGCAAAATTCATGTTCCATGTGAGTAAGTCAGTGGAAACAAATTTATTTAATAACTTTATTTCACATAGTTTTATTTGTTTCAATTTGATTTTATAGGTTCTTTATCAACATTAAATTCGGTATCACCCTATCCGGTGGGCCATATTGCCGGGTCTGGTGACCGCAGAAGGTAGCTTATTGAAATCGCTGGTAGCAAGAAATGTAGCACTTTAGTCGTCCATTGCCAAGATGACGACATCGCACAGTGGCCTAGTCGAACCTGGGCGAGACTTGATAGAGAGAGATGAATGAAGAATGACTTTGGAAGAGGCCACATTTGAGAGAGCCATAGCGTGATGATGATAAATGGCAATAGGCTCGCCCCTTAATACATGGGGCCTAAACATACAGGAGACTGTGGTTATACTATTATTACACCTCTGCCTAACCCTTTGGGGAGTATAGGCGTCATGGTATGCTGTAACTGTGCCCGGCAAGCGTTGCAATGCTTTTTTTCTATGTATTGTAGATAGTATAATTAACCATTTAAAACAAGGAGTAAGATCCTCAAGTCGCTTAAAGTTTATTTTCTCCGATTGATAATTAAGTAAGTCTCAAAACAATATCATATTACTTTGTTTTTATTTATTAAACCTACTACCGTTTTATTATATTTGTAAGAAACGTTAATAACAAACCCTAGGATTGAAAACCTTTCTACAATTGAATTCACATTCTATTCTCAGGGCTTTCTTAGACCTAACAGAACAATTTAGTCGATCACAGACGTCCTCATGAGCCCGGTTGCATGCTCTGGTGCATTTTTCAATACCTTTATTGGTTTCCCTCAAACATGCACTTCTTAGTGCACTTGGCAATGGAGCTTTTTCTAATCCCAACATTTCACGATCTCTTAATGTTTCAGTAGAGTCTTCCTGGGTGTCATCTTCGATATCACGGGATTCATCAATATGTTTTAATTTGTCATGACGTCTTTTCTTATGTTTGCCGTAAGTTCGTGGTTCTAAGTCTTCTTCAGAAGTTTCTTTAGACTTGTAATGGTGAGACTCACTTAAAGTTCTTCTAGCTAACGTTTCGTCCTGAAAGTAAGAAATCATATTCCTATACTTTTTTTCTTTGAAACTTCTCACCTGTGGTTGGAACGATTTCGGTTTAGTATTAAAAGAAATTATTATTTACGAAATCATCTCAAGTTTGAACTGATAGTAAAGATGATAGATTAGTAAATTTTGTTTTTTGTGTATTTACTAATTGGGCTTGTTTTGATGGAAGGCAAAAGGTGATGGTCCACGGCGATTAGACTGAACAGTGTGGTGTTCTATCCACCATCAAGACATGGAGGGGGCACTGTGTCCTCTTATAAGACCACCTCAGAACACATATCTAGGATATTTAATTGGGCCTACATTCTAAACCAGGTTGGCACACGTGGGGTCGGGTGAATCATTAACGCGTAGAAATCTCATATAACCTGACGTTTGGAGACAACAGCAATCCTGAAATCGTCTTTGAGGATGTCATGGTAGGTAGATGTAGCTCTCACAACGAACAACTAAGAAATAAAACTAAATAAACTTACGTCAAAAATAAGTAAAGCCAAGAACTCATTCTGACTCTTGGCTACATTGGTGAGAGTTCCTTTTCTGTTGTTTGATAAGTTTTCACTCTTTTCATCACGCGGTAGTTTAATAGATGCCTTGAAACGACTTCTTGTATGAATTGCATCCTAAAAATTACAATATTCATGCCAGTATAATAAAATATTGAATAATCAACGTATTCACTTAATCAAGTTTTTTTCTCCAAGCAACCTTAAAATAAATATATGAGTAGCTTCAATAGATATTGACGTCACGAGAATGAGAGTTAAGTACTTACAATCCCGAATAAAATTAGAATCGTGATCAGGAATTTCATTTTGGCGTGTTCGAATAATAGAAAACATAATTTCAGAAAGCAATTCTAACCTTTAATTATTTTTTTTTAGATATATGACTTTTATGATAACTACTATTTACATTTTTACCTGACTTATATTTTGTTGGAAATTGTTATAATGAGAATGTGAATTAATATTTTTGATTTCTTCTCTGGAAAAGATTGGCACAAAAAAGGAATTGGTTTCCTAAAGAGAAGGGTCATAAACTCATAATTCCAATAGTGGATCAATAGAAACTGGGAATCACGATAATGACTTGGCAATAAATATATTTTATAAGTATTGACATGACCATAAATAATAGGTAGTACAGTCTGGGGCCATAAGTCCAGTACCACGTCAACGATCATATTCGCTTGCACGGTACTGTGCGTATACACACATGTGTGAGTGATTTCTATGCAAACATTTACCGGTCAAATATAACTACGAGAAGGTGATAGTGTGTGGTTTGTCATCGATGCTTGTTACACAAGGCAAATGATCATTATATCGCACTCTGTCTGTCTAGATAATCATGAAAGAGTGCGATATACGAGATCGTGTATATGTGCAAAATTTGTGTGATAAAAAAGGTAGTACATAGGTAGTACATAGGTAGTACATAGGTAGTACATAGGTAGTACATAGGTAGTACATAGGTAGTACATAGGTAGTACATAGGTAGTACATAGGTAGTACATAGGTAGTACATAGGTAGTACATAGGTAGTACATAGGTAGTACATAGGTAGTACATAGGTAGTACATAGGTAGTACATAGGTAGTACATAGGTAGTACATAGGTAGTACATAGGTAGTACATAGGTAGTACATAGGTAGTACATAGGTAGTACATAGGTAGTACATAGGTAGTACATAGGTAGTACATAGGTAGTACATAGGTAGTACATAGGTAGTACATAGGTAGTGCATAGGTAGTACATAGGTAGTACATAGGTAGTACACAGATAGTATGCTTGTAATAATTGTTTTCGTAGCTTTTGACAGATTCAATTCGGTATCGCCCTATCCGGAGGCCCCATTACAGCAATGCGCTTACTCAATGTAAGTATTGGTCGTACGGCGCCGACCTGTGATGACGATATATCATTTAGCAGGTCGAACCTGGGTGAGATTTGAATGCCTTTGGAAGGGGCCACATTTTAGCGAGGTCTATATTTATAGTGGGAATACTCAAGAGATCTTCTGAATTTCTTATTTAAAGTAGTTTATTAATCATCATCATCGTATCAGCTACAAGAGGTCCACTGCTGAAAAAAGGCCTCCCCCATAGACTTCCATAAGGTCCTGTTATCTGCCGCTTGTACTAAATCATTATTTGTATGAAAACCATGTTAATACAATTATGCAAATATTTTTATAAGTATCTTGTGTATGTAGTTTCTTAATCAACTTCAAAAAAGGAGGTTCTCCATTCTCATGTAGTCGACTCTTGAAAACAAACGGAGAATGACAATATACATTTATTAAACCTAATTTACTGTTATCACATTTGAAAGAAACGCTAATAACAAAGCCTAGGATTGAAAACCTTTCTACAATTAAAGTCACATTCTTTTCTTAAAGCTCTCTTAGACCTAACGGAACAATTTAGTCGATCGCAGACGTCCTCATGGGCCCGGTTGCATGCTCTGGTGCATTTTTCAATACCTTTATTGGTTTCCTTCACACATGCACTCCTTAGTGAACTTGACATTAGAGATTTTTCTGCTCCTAACGTATCTCCTTCTTTTAATATTTCAACAGGAAATTCGTCTGCTTCATCTTCAAGACCATGATGAAACTCCGAAGATTCATCAAGATGTTTTAATTTCTCTTTACGGCTTTTCTTATGTTTGCTGTGAGTTCGTAGCGCTGAGTCATCTTCAAAAGATTCCTTAGACTTCATATCATCAGTCTTGCTCAAACTTCTTCTTGTTAACGCTTCGTCCTGAAAATAATTATTCATATTATTTCATTCTGTGTGTTGCAAATCTTCTCATCGTGTGATAAGAATTTCTGTTTAGAAGTTGATTTAGTTAATAGAATTTTATTTACGAAATTATCTCCAGCTTAAACTGATTTGTCCTTAAAAGTTCTTAAAATCTTCTTTGGGGATATCGAGAATGTTGACTGTCCACTTATATAGAAAAGAAAACACTAAATAAACTTACGTCCAAAATAAGTAAATCCAATAATTCATCCTTGGCCACATTGGAGAGTTCAAGAGTACCTTCTCTCTCATTCCATAGATTTTCACTCTCATCATCATCCGGTAGCTCACTGGACGCCTTGGAGCTGCTTCTTGTGTCAATTGCATTCTAAAAATTATAAAATTCACGCTAGTAAGTCATTTTAACTCAGGAGTCAGGATTTCTCTCTAGAGCCAAGTTTTATTGGTGTGTCGTTCAAGCATCGGTCGTATGAGTGTTGCGTTTAAATCAGTGTAACAAGAGTTGGTGAAAATAGAACAGCCATGCCAAAATATTTAAGGGTATTTATCATCCCTGGATAATGCTACGTTTTTAACCTAAAAACAAAATATAAAAAATTAATGATATTTTATCAATCATTTATATCTTTTCCATACATTTTGCTTCATCGTTTGTCGAGTCTAATGGTATATTGCAACTTGAGGAGGTCCCTTGATCACTTAGGCTTAGAGCTGTGCTATGTTTATTTTATAAGTAGGTAGGCCCTATTTATGCAGCTAAGTTCGCCTGGGAGGGTACCATCGTATTGCCAAAAATTCTGCCGCTAAACAACAATGTGCTAACATTATCGTGTTCCGGTTTGAAGGTTCACATAGCCAACGAAATTATTAGGCGTATGAGACTTAACAGTTGAGGTTCAATGTCCTAGCGTATAGCTAGCGTCTATAGGCTACGGCTGTCAGTTACCATCAGGCGGCCCATATTCATGTAACGAAAAAAAAATAGCATCAGGAAGCTCGTAAGCTGGACACATAGAAGTAATGTGAAGAGCAACAGTACACACACACAATATATGTTGCTCACCCATCCCACGCATTGGTACTGGCACAAATTCTACGCAAATTCCGTGTGCCCAGCCTTTGGCATCACTAGTTACCTACATACCAAACAATGCCTGTATAATAATCAGCATAAATGTAAGTTTACTCAGCAAAATAATAATCGTTATTCTAAATACCTATACAGTTTCAATTATTGACGTCAAAAGATTGAGAGCTACTTACGATAACCAATAAAATTAAATCGTGGTCAGAAAATTCATTTTTGCGTGTTCGTATAATTGAAAACATAATATTGGAAAGTAATTTAAAATTACTTTATTTATTTTCAGCTCTGACTTTTATGACGATTACATTATTTCTTCTTACTTGACTGTTTCATAGGCTACCTGAGTTATAATGAAAACTAATATCCACTTTGTGTTATAATGAAAAGTTTATAATAAGAAAATTTGATTGGAGATTTCTCATGGGGGGCTTATAGAGAGTTCAAGACTAAGTATTAACTAAACTCAACCGATATGCATGGTTAAGCTGCGCTAGCCGCATTCGGTATGTGGATGGGTGACTATTTTTTACACATCGAAAGCCCTCTGTGCCTTGGAAATCAAGCCGTTAAAGCCGTCGGTCCCTTCTTTTTCTAGCGGCGGCAACTAATTAACTAACTACCAAAATCGCCACTATTCGGTAACATAATGGAAATAAATGTAGCATTTACTAAATAAATCCCAAATACTTTATAAAAATATATTTTAGCAGATATATTCTAATTAAAGTCTTTACAAAACTACTAGTATTCCGAACTATATCTACTTGATGAAGACGAAAAATATTTTTTACAACTTCTTTTACATTCTTTTTTCAGCGCTCTTTTTGACCTAGAGGTACATTTAAGTCTACGACAAACATTTTTGTAAGCACTGATGCATGATTTTGAACACAATTTAAATGCCTTTTTATTCAGCCTTTTGAAAATTCTTTCTTGATTCTGGCGCGGCTCCGAGTTCATTTTTATTTGGATGTGATCTACTGAAATCTTTATTGCTCTTGTCTCTTGTGATTTATCTTCTTCACCTCTATTAGTTTGTGTTACGCATCAGTATACCTCCATACTAAATTTATCATCGTTTTCAAATTCATTTTCATCATCTTTGTCAAATTTAGATTCCTCATCAGATATATCTTTAACTGTATTTTCGTTAGGATTTTTTTTATCATGATGATCTTTGATCTTCTTTAGAATTATTTCGCATAATTAGGATCATTTTCATTTGAACGTCCTCTAACTATATTAGATGGTTTATTGTCAATTATCGTTCGCAAAGTTATTTTTATCAGATTTACTGCCTTTACCGTTCTCATTAGAGTTTTGTCCAGCTGAGTAAGAATATTTGTTTTTGTGACTATTTTCATTTGATTTATCTACCACAGTTTTAGGATATTGAATAACATCGTCACTCTCATTAGAGTTGTCTCTGGCCATGTTAGAATCTTTATTACTATAATCATTTGTATTAGAATGATCTTTGGAATATTTACTAAGATGAATATTTTCACTAGATTTTTCACTATGAATATTTGAATATTTTTTATTTTGATCATTTTCATTCGCTTTTTCCCTGGGAATATTAGAATGTTTGTTGCTATAATAATTTTCGTTAGATTGATGTATTGGATATTTTATGACATGAATATTCTCATCAGGTTTTTTTTCTAGGACTATTAGAAAATTGATTTTTATGTTCATTTTCACTAGAAACATTTTTAGGATGTTTATTACCGTGACCGTCCTCATTAGAGTTATCTCTGGGAATATAAGAGTATTTATAACTGTTATCTTTACTATCATGTGATATCGAATCATGTCTAGTTATTTGCTGGTACCTATTTTCATTATCATTTTTATTAGATATTTCTCTTGTATTTTTTCGATCTTTTTTATTATGATCATTTTCATTAGGGTAACCTATAGAAACTGTAGGATACCTGTTACCAAGATCGTGCTCACTGGATTTATCTCTTGATAATGAGGAATGTTTATCATTATAATCATCTTCATGAGAAACGTGCCTACTTGCTTTAGGATATGTAGGATGGTGATCATTCTCATAAGATACGTCTCTTACTATCTTGAGTGGCTTATTATTATGACCAGTTTCGATAGATATATCCATCTTAGTATGTTGATTCCCCTGGTAATTTTCTTTTGGAGAATAATATTTATTGTGATCATAGTTTTCCAATCTTTCTGCACTTATGTTGGCATGTTTACTACCTTTAACTGACTTATAATCGTTTTTGCCATTAGCGTTAATATTTGGATTACTTCCAATGCTACTGTGATCTCTACTACTGTAATCCTTGATGTTTCTGTGGTCTGATTTTTTATATTTGAACTCAAGTTTCATTTCTTTAGGTTTTGAGTTATTATCAACTTTTTCGTCCCTATCTCCGGCGGATGTAGTAAATATATGGCTTCCGTCATCTATTTCAAATCTTTTCTTTTTCTTATTTGGATGACTTTTGTCTCGAATTAACTCAAAATTATCTGGTTTAACAGGTATAAACTTTATATTGGTAGATTTTATACTATGGGTTTGCTCTGGTTTACTTTGAGAACGCATTTCAGGATTTTGAACTTCATACGGTCTGCTTTCGAGAGCTGGAATTGAATCCACAACTTGCATGTCCATATTTCTTCTTGATGGAACTGATTGGTTCTGGAAAATATAACCTACCTTGAATCGAGAGTCAGAAGGTTGTTTTTTAGTTGGGTTTAAAACTGGTCTAACTTTATTAGTAGTAGCTATCTTTCATGTTACATTGTTATCTCTTTGTCAAGGTCTCTGTAACAAATATTCAGTGAAACCACAAAATATTTGATGGCTCAGCTTGTGCTGACGATCGAAGATAATGATGAGAGCGAGAACCGTACTCCCAACAAGTATGAGTCAGATAAATCTTCTATATTTCTTCTAGAGGCCTGTGTGACGGCTGGCACAAAGAGTCTGCATTTAGCTGTAGTTGACTACAGACAAAATCTACTTCACATTAGTATTCGCATTTATATCGTTTTCAAATCGCGAATGAATTATCATTAACCTATTATAAGCGGATACCTACGCACAACAAGAAACCGACCTACAAAATTTCAAATTATATTAATTTTTGGACTCTTAATAACAGAATGATAAATAATATTTATATGAATCTCCGGTGATCTTTAATTTTCATAGGTATATTTTGTTTTCTATACTTCATAAGTAAGATTGCAACTTATCTAGGCCCCTAGATATGACCACTGGTTTTTCTTTCATTCGGTTGTCATTTTAAATTTCTATTATTCATATTTCATCGCGCGCTATTTCCATATCTTCTTTTTCACCAAAGGTACAATAAAATGGCAAGCTTAAAAGGGAATAAAAGCAGGTTCACAAGGGCTCATGTCTGGTCTGTGTAAAAAATCGTCGTATAATGACTTTAGAATAGTTGATTTTAATTTTTGATGTTTGAAATCTGTCATTTCTTATGTCATTTAATGATATTTAACGAATAAACTGATAAAATTGAATTAGCAGACTTGGGCCTTTGTTGGAATGTCAATTGACTTCAAATTAATTGTATTTATTTCATAATTTACGTCTGCAAACGAGCAGATGAGCCAACGGATGGTATGGTATATAATAGTGACCGCCTAGAGACCTGCAACACCAGACAAGTTGCTGATGTATTGCCAGTCTTTAAAAAGTATATACACTACTGAAGGATGAAGACCTCAGCAGGAAAATTACGTCTCCACATCTTAGACGTGTACCCATATAGATTAAATTAAGGACTTTGGCAATAAGGTAAAACCACTGAAATTGAATTTGGCTTTTTTTTTTGGCTTTTTCTAAAAAGTTAATTATTACCCGCCAAGCAGCAATTTTGCTTGACGGAATATTTAAACTATTTCTATAATGTATTTATAGCTGTTGGTAGTACTTTTTCAGACAATATATTTACTCTATATTACCACTTATTTTCTCTTTATTACCACTACTGAACTTTAAACTAAAGAAGAAGGATAAGAAGGAAAGGCCCAGGATAATAAGGGTAAAGAAGAAGAACATCATCATAGATACATAATTTTTAATCAATCAAATCCGAGTTCGCTATAGACTTCAAGACTCCAGTGTTCTTCGCAGACCGCTACCACGGCTTCTCATAAGCTAATGACATAATCATAGTTAGAAAATAGAACATACAAGAATTACAAAGTTTAAATAAGGAACGATTAACTGATTTTGATTGGTCAATAAAAAAGGATTAAGAGTTCATATTCAAATAAATTCAGTTTAAGTAACGGGCAGTTGAAAACTTTCATTTAGGTACTTTAGACAGCGTTTGACGGACAATTGTAATAGCTAAATTGGAGTCTAGAACGCCGTTGAGAGAAGTCAACTCACAGAATGCTAGATACATTAGACAATAGACTGATGAGAGACAGTAGGAATGACTACATTATTACGTCTTTGTTGGCAATAATGACATTAGAATCCAGAGGTTTATTGATATAAAATATAGGCGTAAGTAGTTCTGAATATCTGGTAGTATTAACCTCATATTCTATAACACCGTCGATTTTATTATTTACGTATTCAATTTCACACAATTATTTATTAGATATGTTATTTATTGATATATTGGCATGCTTATTTACATTTACACGAATATTTGCCCTGCTTTATTAACATGCAAATACCATTTCTTGGGCTGATACTGCATTGTAAAAAACGAAGTTTAGATACCTAGCTATGTCTTTGCCCAGGGATGTAAATAACACAGTTGCACATGGGGGTTCTGGAATGGTTTTTATTTTAAGAGAATACAGTGCTCTCTCCATCTCCATGTGCTGATGGAGGCCACCGGAGTGTGAATTCGCGTCCCCAGTCTTATTCCTGATGGCCGAACTCCCCTTGAAGCATCCCCCGTAAACAAAAATAACTAGATAATTGACTAGCAGATTATTTCGCTAATAATTAATAACTTACTTTAGACAGTACAACCAGTAATAGATTATTAGAGTTGCCAGTCTTTGTTCTAGTCTGGCCGGACCTCAGGACCTCGCTGAGTATGCCATAGTCTTCAAGCCGGTACAGTTTTTGCAGAACATTGACCCTTTGCTCGTTCAGTTTGATCAAAGACTTGAGGAGATTGGAGAAGTCGTTCCTCGTCATGTTGCTTTGGAATATTTCACGGGTCTGTTCCTCGTTTGCTGCGAATGCCTGTTGAAAATGAAGAAATTAGAAATATTTGGAGTAATTGACTATGAAAATGGAAAAGACATGGCTGTTAATAAGGTCGCTTGTAATAAGGTAAACAGTATTAAGTGCTATTGAGAACTGCTGTGCAGTTATTGATGATTCATCATATTATAGATTTGTTAAGGATCTCGACGCGTGACCACTGGTGTTGCTGGTACCTATCTGTATGCTGCGGCTGACACTTACCGTCATGCGAATCGTATGCTTGTTCTATTTTAAATATTACAGTTGTGTCATGACCTTCTAGCTACTCTAGGAGAAAAATTAAAGACACCTTATTTAGAATTATTAAAGTCGTTCCAATCCACACTGGCTCGAGCCCCGTGGTGGATCAAGCCCTCTTAGACTTTGGAACGAGGTAGACAAACTAGACAATGGTTAAAGTGAAACACATCGAAAAATTTAGAAAATAAATTAGGCAAGTACAGACGCCATCACATCAAGCTACCCAAATCTGCAAGCTACTCAAAATTCTTTGATAGATTTTGAACTTTAATACAATACTACAAGGTTCATTTTCAATTGTGAAAATTTTATAGTTTTTAATAGCTTGCTGGCGTCTGTACTTAATTCAGAAAATATTTAAAATGATACATACTCACACCCCAGATTATTGTGACAAAAATCACACAATAAGAAATCCTGTATGGCATTTTATTATAAATGAAAAGTTACAACAAACAAAAGTTTAACATGATAAATGTCACTTTCCGACGAGTGCGACGAAAATAACGATCTATCGACAACCAATCGATTTGATTCAATCAATATTTACTAATTGGAATTGTCTAAACAAACATAAAATTGTCAAAGTTTAATGAACAAGTTAATCAATTATTTTTATCATTTTCTTAGGTTTTTGTTGATTTCTGTGTTATTTAAAATAGATTTTAGCCGATTATAAAAAATACTACTGAATTCCGTATTTTCTACAAAGCAGGCAAACGTGTTGATAAAAAACTGATTAAGATATCAACATTTAGGTGTACTTTATTTTACTTGCGAGAAGGGTGGTAGCCGTCGATATTCTAGTTCACTCATCTGCACCATCTCTTTTTATATTCGTACTAAGTAATAAACGGAACCTGGCAGGTTTAAGTAAGTATGTGCACGAAGCCCATGGCCACCCCAACAGGTCGACAAACCCTCCGACTCTTACGTCGGAGTGTCGGAGTGTCGGAGTCGCAGTTGAAGGGTTTGTCGGGCTATGGCCCGCCAGTATCCATGATAGCATTTCTATAAGCAGGAAATAAGCTCAAATAAGTCTAACATACCCGTGATAATAAAATTTACTCCAGAGCAAAAAGGTTGAGATAAAAATAAAAAAGAAGCAACAACGAACATAGCATTCCATTTTTGAATTGTAATTTATAAAAGATAGATATTGAATGATAATGTGTTGCATGTAAACTTTTTTATTTTGAATACTAAAATCTAATACTTATCTACACGTCTAATTATTTTCAACTTCGATAAAAATTGTTACACAATTTGCACGTGAGCCTAATTGGCTTGGTCAATGGCAAACTCTTTTTCCGTTTATTAGACTGGATTTATTTAATAGTACACATAAAACTGCATTGTTCTCATGAACTACCTATTCAGATTTAGATTGTTAACCAGGATGAACACTGTACTTACTCATGTTTTTTTAAAAAGAGTCTAGAAGAGAGGGAGTGTCTATGAAGTTTCTTGCCGGTTGTTCTCCTTATAACCCACTTTTTGGAACCGTGCAACTAGTTTTGACTTTTCAAAAGTGCCGTAATAGTCTAATTGAAATAAAATGTTTGACTTTGACTTCGATTTATCGGGATCAGTCTTGAGGTTCTTCTTTTTGTTCTTCTATTCGTCTATTAAGTCGCTCCCAGCTCGTTTACTCCCATCTTGTCAACCTCCATACTTTTTATCCTACTTCTCTATTGTCTTCCAATACACATAATAATATATCTATCTCGATTCATATTAAAATTAATAGAGTAGGATTTCGGATTGTCATCTTTTTTAAATTCTAGACTTGACTGTGCTTGACCGTTTGGCCTGATTGAAAACACAAACAGGGTCTAAAGTGGAACAAAACAGGTTTAAATAATATGTTGTTAGCGAGGCGGATCATCAGATTCTACCGCCAACCAAAAAACATCAACTATTATAGGTACCTACATAATTATAAGATCCTTTCAGTATGGGATCTCTTGTTGTGTCCAACATTCTCATAAAAACATTCATGATTTCAAGTAAAAAGAAAAAAGGATTAGGTATTTAAAAAAGGCGACTAACAAAAAGGATTTATATGGCGAATGTCAGTGGAACCGCCGAGAGGGGACGCCCTAGAAAAACTTATACCGACCTTATTGGTGAGGTTCTTCAAAAAGGTCAGGTACGTAGTACTCGTAACCGGCGTGTATGTATGACAAGATGTATGAATGTGGTCGAAGCGAAAGAAGTATGCAAGAATCGTAGCAAGTGGCGTTCTTTAGTTTCTGTCTACCCCTATGGGAAAAAGGTGTGAGTGTATGTATGTATGTATGTATTTAAAAAATAAAAACGCAACACAGTGATTTTTTTTACTTCAAATATTAAAAAAATATATAAAAACTATCCTTCTTCATATGCTAATATGTCTCTGCAGTTCTTTTGGCATTCAGTTCTGATATTATTATCTACTTTAGTAATACAGCTGAAAGTATTGCACAGATTTGCCACAGTTTTTGAGCAAACGTTTACACAAATATCAATAGATTGATCTCGGCACGCCTGTTTCATAAATTGCCTTCTCGTTAATCCTATATTGTTGTTATTTAAAAATATTTTGTTACACGTATCTCTTGTTATCTTGTCGTATACAGTTCTCCTCTTAGGTGGTTCCTGAAAAATGAAAAATGGGTGTTATGGAGTATCTTGCTGAGTTTGAATGGAGTTTCTTATCTCCATGATATTTCTTGCAGGATTATTCTCCCATAGGATCAACTTTTTCGAACCGTGCAACTAGAATCCTAACGTTTCATAAAAAAATATTAGCATATTTGGATTAACGGACACAAAGTATTCTCAGACCCAGAGTTGTAAGAAATATCTGTGGAACATACAAAATATTATAAATGTTCGGCTCAACCTGGGAATCAAACCCAGGACTTCACGCTAAACAGTGAGTACGTACAGTACAGTAGACTAATGATAGCAGTCAAACTAAATGCATCATGTAACACATTTAGGACTGTTATTGTGCCTGAGCGTGATGGATTGGTGTGAAATTTGAACTCTTAATTTAACAAGTTTTCACTCAACATGGTTCAATTTGTATCGATATAACACGCCCGTAAAGGCTCCTACACACAATACCGGCAGCCTGGCGGTTATACAGTCAACAAGCCCGGCGGCAAACCCGACGGGAATTGCAGCGCAAACTACTTAGTCTTTTGCTAATTATAAATAATACTACGGTCGCGATGGCGATATTAAGGGCTTCGTTGTCCATCGTTAAGAATTAGGAACAGAAAGTGTATAGGTACACAACTTGCGTTCTACCCGGCTGTCACTACTGAAATCATACTCTGCAGCCATCAGCGGCAAGTGCCAGCGGCCTGATTATGCCGGCGGCATGCCCGCGCGGCAAGAACCCGTATAGTGTGTACTAACCTTTACAGATGGTGGGTGGACAGATAAGTTACTTAAGCACGAAATCAGTATATTTTTTTGGTTTACGAGGGGAAACCTTCAAAAGGCGGCGGTTTATCGAGGACTAGACCGGGGAAGTATGGGATTCTTACCCACTTCCATGAAGACCTTGGTGTGCTCTTAAATACAACCCCAGAACCCCCCTGCGCAATGCCTATTAGAGTACATCCCTGGGGAGACTGTAAACGGGTCTGCCCTAAACCTCTCTTGCACATGGTGATGTAAGATGGTCGTAGATCACCTACTACATCATATCTTATTAAACAAAATGCGCATATTATTATGATGAGTTTTTCCTACTAAATGTAATATTAGGTAAGTTTAAGCTAAACCCAAACTAAAAATAGGTATATATCCATCACTTTTTAATGTTATAGGTCCTCAACACAAAAAGAGACGTAATTGAAAATTTGGTGTCTTTTAGCAGATTTGAAATATTATTGTCAACAATGAGAATTTTGTATAACTTGGTGCAGTTTTTTTTACTAATTCGTATAAATCCTTGATCATCTTCATATGCCACAAAAGGTCCACTGCTGAAAAGAGGCCTTCCCCAAAGACTTCCACAAGGAATGGTTACATGCCGCCTGCATCCAACGACTCCGAGTGACTTTCACCAGATCCGTCTATCTCGTTGGAGGCCGTCATTCGCTGCGTTTTCCGGTGCGTGATCTCCACTCGAGAATCTTTTTACCCCAGTGGTTATCAATGTTGCGAACTATGTGCCCATTGTCACTTAAGCTTGCTAAGGCTGTCAGATTTGGTTGTGTAGATAAATATCAATGGGACCTGACCCGATAGGGAGGACTACGTCTTGATCATAATTATGCTATTCCTGACAACACTAATAGGGCTCTTAAAAGAGAGATAAAAAGCTCGCCTTGAGCAATTGTTATTAATTTTGTAAAAATCCTACCAGACCCATATTAATTTTCTTACATGGATTATGGATGATAATTCTGATTCACCAAAAACGACCTTTTTATAATTATTGGCTCTGTAGTAGATACTTCGAACACAAATATTTACCTATAGGAATTTGTACAATTATATTGATAAAGAGAGAGAGAGAGTAAGAAAGGTTACCTAGTGTTCCTTGGTATATTATATCTCATCAAAAAAAATCACCGCATGGGCAATCTATGTATAGAAAAGTACTTGTATTACTTTGTTGTGTGTTTCGGTAAATTTGGACCTCCGAAAGAGCCTAAGTTACTACTGTTACTTTGTTGTGTGTTTGAATAAATTTGGACCTCCAACTCTTACCACTATCTCCTTCTCGATACTTACACCTAAAGCTAAAAATACACTATTGTCATCATCTTCCAAGGAGTCATACGAGTCATCATCAGTCCTGAGCTTATTCTTAGTGAGCATGTAGTCTTGTAACTCGCTGATCTGCTTCACCGCATTCATCCTTTCCTCATTTACCCTTACAATGGTCTTCAGAAGCTTTGCAAACGTGTGTTGCATATTATTATCCACATTGTTCCTCGACGCCCTCTTTGATAGTTCTCTGGTAAATGTTACCTATGAAATAAAATATAAATTATACTAGTTGATGTTTGCGGTTCACTCGCAGTCCAAAGAATTCTTTTTAATAAATGGTAGCCTGTGTCCTTCAGGATTATATTTATCTCTTACCAAATTTTATCAAATTTTTCGGTGGATAGGCTATGCAAAGTTTACCAGACAAACGAGAATAAATAAACGACAATGAATAAAGAGAGTTAATTTCTCATTTATAATATTCTCAGTGGGATTTATCAGATTATCAGCGCTGCAGCTTGATTTGCTTGCTGCAGCATGGTACTGAGATAGGGACCTGAAATCGCACAAGGTTTAATCGCACGTACTTAAGTAGAAGACTTGAATTTATCATCTTGTTCTGTTTGGTATTTTTCTTGTGTAGTTGTGACTGCTAGAGTACCTAAGGATTTTCTCATAGAAAAACTCAACCATGAGGTTATGATTATACTCGACAATCATATCAGCAGGAATTTAGCATCACATTTAATACGATACCTTGGTATAAAACAGGAGCACTATAAAAACAGGAACATTATATACTTTGACATTAAAAAATATCATTTCTTCAATACATTTAAGTAACTTGAGCCACAAACGGTTACCCGTTGCAAAGCCTTTCACTGACTTGTCACACTCAAAATAATATGTTATCTTGATTGAATATTAGCAATACACAGTTTTTGACCTTGAAAGCGTGTTAGCAGTTAATGGAATGGAGTTTGCGATGTCTTTATTGTCCTTTCACGGTAATACGACTGAATTTATCTCGAATTTTTCAAACCAGATTTTGGCAGACTCGGCTATTACCTAATTAATTACGATTTCATTTCTTTTCCTTTGCTTAGTTTTCTTGGTAGATCTTTTTACTAAACACTTTTGTAATGGGTTTGGTTGGCTTGTAGTAGGTATTCACTTGTAATGACGAAGTTTGAGTATTAATTTAGAATGATCTCCCAATGAGTCTGACAGATTTGGCAGATAAAACGAATACCTACATAATCCCGAAGTCATTGAATGGCGATTTATCATCCTTCTCCGTCTTTTCCTATTTTGGGGTCGACTTTTAGTCCAGATGCGGCTGATTTTTTGTTATACTATAAAGGTGGCAAACAAGCTTACGGCCCACCTGATGGTAAGCGGTTACCGTAGCCTATAGAAGCTTGTAATACCAGGGGTATCATTTGCGCGTTGCCCTGTAAAACGAAAGGGGAATAGTTGGTTTGGTAGTATAAGGGTCAAAGTCCCCCCACTGCCAACACAACGTTTCCTCGCGGAGCACTTGCAACCTTGTTCACCGTAAGAGACACAACACAGCTCAAAGCAGTGTTATTTTACTTCGATTTTTTGCAAGGCGGAGGAACTCCCCAGTAGGGCAGCTTTTAGTGGAATTACTCCCACTATGGCCTACCTCTCGCGCAGTATACATGAAGCAAATGCCATCAGACCAACTACCATATTTTCTGAGGAATACCGATATTCCGTTTGCTATCCTTGAGATATCGGTATTGCTCAGGTTCCGGTTATCGGTATCGGTTGTCGAACTTTTTTTGGGCTTCTGACTTCCACTGCTATTTTCATAAGTGGCATAATAACCAGGATCGACGGATTTACGTTCTCTCCGAGGCGCGGAAGGGTCTCGATGTGTTAAGAATGGTACCCATCCACAGATTGGCCGCGGGTAGTGCAGCTTAACCTTGCAGATCGATTGATCAGCAGTTATTACTTAGCTACTAACTTCCGTCCTTACCACTATATATATATTTTTTTTATTGTTAATAGTAGGTATGAAAAAATTTTACAGCTCAGCTAATGGTTATGACAATAATTTAGACTATAAAATAGATGAAGTCCCATGAAGTCTTGGGGCCCTCGGGCCCCAAGACTTCATGGGAATTCCACTTGAATGGTAGGATAAAAGAAATTCATAATAATATCAGGTATTTCTTAATTTATTAAAAATAGGCACTTATTTTTAAACATACTACCTATGTACAATTAGCATTAAATCATCCATACTAATACAAAATCCGACATTACAAAGAGTAATTTAGTAAGTGTAAACTAATCCAAAAAGGTCTTATTATCTTTATGCCTTTATTATTTGTTAGGCAGGGGTGACTTATGTACATCCACAATTTATTTATTTATTTATTGGTATACCAACAGCAATACATATCGAGTACCTACATAATTTATAAAAAAAAAATAGGTACACACAGCATTCACAATAAACACATGTATAGTATATTACCTTAGTATAATAGTATTATAGAATAGTAGGAACAGAAAGGAAAGCAAAAAAGGAGGTTACATAATAAAAATAAAAAAGAACTTATATCTAAAACAATTACACAGTAGGTAGGTACTTAAATATAATTATCTAAGACTATAATAATACTTAATAATAAATAATTTTATTTTCAGATTCATAACGTCTATTTGGTCAGTATACACACAGCTTAGAAACTAGTGTTATTAGGTAGTAGAGATTGCTACAAGGAGTCAGCATATAATATAATATTCTTGGATAATTTTACACAGCACCATCTAGTCCCAAACTAAGCAAAGCTTGTACTTGACTAGACAATGGATATAATACATAAATACTTTTTTTGTTGTAAATATACTTACAATACATAAGAAATACCCAAATATATGACTGGCTGGTTTTAAGAAGTAATAATTTGAATTTAATTTAGAATGTCTAGTAAAAAATGTGATTGATGGTTGTGTCAGATTTCCCTTGACCTATGAAGAATATAGTTCTGAAGTACCTTTTAACCGAGTTTATTTTCTATGCCTCCTAGATCTCTATAGTATTTACATCTACAAATAACCTTATTTATTATTATTAAGCCACAATGTAGGCGCATGTAGGGGTATCTAATGTCCCATTATGGGGCTGTCCCACCTATCTGCTATAGCATTCAGGATGCTGTCAGGGCTGATATACTTTGCATCATGGCGGCACATTGCTTGCGCATGATGGCGTGAAAACCATCTATTCCCACCGCTGTAAACATGCCACTGCAGTATCGCGGCAACCCCATCAACACTCTAAACGCATTATTATATTGAACTTGCAGAGCGCTGTATGTCTGTGCGAAGTTAACCCACTGTAGACTCCATGTAGAGAACAACTGACGGTACCCTGTAAACAATATAGCCTTTACTTCAGTCAAGCATTTTGCAAATTTGTGAGCCAACTATGCAGCAGGCAAACAACACCCTGCATTCACTCTCCAGACTGTCTTTTAAGTCTTCAGAGACCCAGTGACCCAGATACTTGAAATTATTATGCATATTATAATATTTATTATATGTATATATATTTACAGTTGTACAGAGTTCTATTGTCTATGTTATTATTAACATATACTAAGTACTAAGTAGAACTCTGTCTGTAGTTCTTGGTGTCCAATATCTTCTTGCCACACATAGCACAGATTCCCTTCTTGTAGGCACATGCTTGACAGTAATGGGAGCCGACTTGGTGGACTTTAGTTCTGCATATTCTGGAAAAGATGATAAAATATAAGAAAAAAAAAACATTTGTAAAACAAATATGGTAAAAGCTACACACTGAAGACAAAGAAGTATATTGTTTTTATTTATGTTAGGAAAGCTTACACTTATAACAATATTATAGATAAAGTACAATTTTATCACAAAAATTGCTAATAACAAAATCAAAATAGTTTTATTTTCATATAAACCATATACAGGCACTTATGAAATGTCGAGTCTACATGCACAGTTCCAAATTAGTCGCTTCCTTATGCATTAAAAAACAAAACACAGAAACTAACATAGATATGGTTTATTTTAGATACCATGAAACAACTCATGGGTTAGGTTAGTTATATGGGTTGGGTATAGTAATGGTTAACCACGACTATTACCAAAATATAATTTAGGTCATAACAGGTAGATAGTCTCAGAGATAATTTTTAGTGACAACAAAATTATGTAATGTAATTATTAGCATTTTTCTATTTGAATGACCTAAAGTTAAACTTGCCTGCATTCTTGAAATTTGCTTGTGTAGGGGTTGAATCGTCCTTTTTTTGCGGTAAGTGCTTTGTTTTCACCAACTTTCCGGCCCCCAGACTCCACTGTATTCCTTGCTCCTGTTTTCCAAGGGTCCGGCGTGATCACCCGACCCAGTTTCTTCTCACATTTCTCACAAACCATTATAATAGTAGTTTGTAAAAGTTCTGAGAAAATAACCTACACTTACTATGATTAACTTAATATGTCACTGACTTGGTGTGCTATGCTTTTTAGCTAGACTGTCAAATTGCTCAGTGTAATAGTTATCAATTATTAAAAATGTGTACTTTTGGAGCCCGTTTTTAACAAACAAAATAATAACATTCACTCACTTTCAACAGTTTCAACTTCGAGTTTCGCTGATGATGACTGCTCTAGCGATGGGCGATTGTTTCTAAAAACAATCGAATTATTCGAATGCGCAATGTATTCAAATGGCATTCGAATGAGTACTAATTTCCTTCGATAGTCCGTCGTGCCGCAAGCGCGATTAGATGCCTTATTGCTGCGTGCGTAGGTACGATATTGATTTCGCGCTAATCAATAAGTGCAGTAGGTATAGTTGCAAAGCTTGCATCGAATTTTGTTACGGCCGTATTCGTTTACTTTTTCAAAAAAATCCACACTATCGTACAATCAATAAATAAAAGTCAGCAAAAACGCAACCTACGTCAATATTTCAATACTAAGCATTGCGCGCACCTTGACTTACGAATTACAATCGACCGGGATCTACTAAAACAATAACAATTTATTCGTTCGTAGCGCTACGCAAACAACGCATATAACAATTCATTCGATAGTTCGATTGTCATTCGATTGTTTTATCGTGGCAACGAATAAATTGACATTCGAATATACAATCGCCCATCGCTAGACTGCTCGTGCTCATGCAATTTGAATGTCAATTGCGAATTGCCATTGCTCATTGTCAAGTTGCTTGTCAAAAGGAATTTGTCAAATTATTGTCTTTGCGTGTGAGGTGTGACCATAAACAATTTTTTTCATGCGCTCCGAAATAAATAAAATAAAATAAAAATAGGTGTGTTTATGTAGAAAATACTAGTAAAAGTAAACAAATAGCTAGATAAATCGTTATCAATTTTTTTTTAGTTGTGTACATTAATTAAATATGATATGAAAACATTTAAATAGTTATAATTATGTTTAATTAGTAGTTCGCCGTTGTGTTTAGGTCCCATGTAATAGGGGGTGCGCCTATTCACCTATTGTCATTAACCAGACACAAATCCAATGTTCAAGTAGCTACTGAGAATTTCATAGAAATGAAATGGAACATACCTACTCGGTCTGGGATACGAACCTATGACCTCCAGCGTAGCAGTCGCACTTACGCACTAGTGTGCGTTGCGTGTGAGGTGTGACCATAAACATCCCTCTTTAGCCTAGTGGCTAATGAGTGATATTTAGCCGTATTTAGATAAGTTGGAAACCGAACCCAACATAATTCGGAATAGCCTTGGATATGGCTAGGCATACATTCTATACAAAAAATAAAAGTATTGTCAACATTTAGACAAAATCACAACCAGGAACATTGCGCTAATATAGTTTTGAAAATTAGGTCATTAAGTGAAAAATGTGATCAAAATAATAAAAACCGGAATAGAAGTTAAGGCATGGACTAGTATTATGTTACAAACACTGAGATTCATTTAAGAATTCCCATACAATTTGCATCTCGCTTAGTGCAACATCTCGTATACAGGTAATTAAATTTCAATCAACATTAAAATTAAATAGTTTTATTTACCAACGACACAATCTGAGATTTGTTTGAACTGCGTAGACTAGTGTTACGATTCCAACTTTGAAGCTGTGGAAATGGCAAAGTTCTGAGCTAAATTCAGCATTCGGAATTTAAAATTCGTACCATCGACAATTAGAATAAGAACTTTTCGGATCTGGAGACGCATTTGGCTCAGCCGTGAGATATAATATTTATGCATTTAATACATTCAACATTGTGTATTTTATTAAATTAAGTATTATTATAGATTTTTAGTTTAATTAGTTTGCTTGTTTTTTTTTTGTTATGTTGTTGGTGTTTCGGTGTTGGCCAAATAAATTATTTTTCTTTGTTTCTAGTAGCGGGTGCTGTAAGCAGGTAGGTACTATCGATAAGTGATGTACAGTGGCGGATTTTCACATTTCTCAAGTATAGGCTGTCAAATTTTGCCGCCTTTACCTCTATTGTCCATTCCTAGATTATAATTACAATAGAATATTTTAGTTGAAATTGTACTTACGAGAAATAAAGTTAAGAGCTTCTAGAGAAATTGAGAATTTCTAGGTTAATCAAAGCTCTATCATGTACCTACGACTATTAAGGCGGAGTAATGTATGCTACTTCCACAATAATGTGCTCAACTAATTCGGTCCCCAAATTTGCCGCCCCTAAAATCTGCCTCCCTAGGCTGAAGCCTACTCAGCCTGCTGGTAAATCCACCACTGGTGATGTACCTAAGCAGATATCGGAATAGGTAGAGTATAATTATATTTTTTAGCTACTTAAACATCAAGGAAATAATTATATAATTCGTTTCTGAAATCTTGGAATTATGATGTCTTCAACCTGGGACTCAAAAATCACAAATTATTTATTTGTCTTGAAACAATAACAAATTATTTTTACGAAGATTCTATTTTATCAGGTTAAACTATAACTGTTAAATAACAATTTTACAGTTGTTTATTTTCAGAGGAAAGTATTTTCCACTCTAGTTTTTTTTATACCACTAAGGTGGCAAATAAAATAATGCGATTAACTTAGCATAAAGACACTTGCAAGACCAGGGTACCTATCACTTTAGCACAACGAAAGAGGAATAGTTGCGTTGGCGGTATAAGGAAGGGTAGGTATATTGATCTTTGCTTTAAGGGTCTCAAAGTCCCCTACTGCCAACACAACGTTACTTGTTTACGTAAATAATAATATAATACTCTAAATTTTCCGATCTCTAGCTGGAATTAATTGGATTTTACTTATACAGCTATGGTAACCCATAAAAATAACATACTTATCATCACACCCATAGTTCTCCGGTATGTTTAGGTCCCATGTAATAGGGGGCGCTTGCCCTCTGTTACATGGGACCCTATTGCCTTTAATCGGACACACATCCAAACTCCGAGCTTCTACTGAGATTTCATAGGAAAACTCAATAAGTAACACTTTGTCCGACATGGGAATCGAACCCAGGATTTTCAGCGTAGAAGTCACGCTTACGACCACTAGGCTAATGTGGCAGTTTTCCATTTCCAGAAAACAAAAATCATCTTTTTTAATAATGGATCGTGGTAGTAGGATCCCTGCGTCTGTATTTCCGGACTTATATAACCTTGGTGTCTGAACAGGCATTTTTTGGGTAAGCGTGTTCCACCTTCGACCTCGTCGTCGCATCAGGTGAGACTGAGGTCAAACGCAAACCCAACAATATTAAAAAAAGGGTAAGAAAGATTGTAGGCATATTAGTGAATGTGTTCACGGGTCCATGGCGAGAACATAGAGGGCAAAAAGGAAGGCAAGTACGGTTTTAAGTCATCACGAGTCCTACACACCTAACCACCTCCTCTGACAACGGAGGATCCAGGAGGGCTTTCCACATATTATACATATATGTCGTGGGCTGATCGTTGGATTGACACGATCACGATATGGATGGGCACTTCTTGAAACGCCGACACATCGCGATTTGGCCGGCTATAATATACCGATGTGCCCAGTAATAAGTCGGGCGGATCTTTTCTCTTTTTTTTTTTCTCTGGTCACAGTTTTAACCAAACCTAATCCAAATGACTCCGAATGAGACCTATCATTCTTTTTTTGTTGACGGGATTGGTAATGGTTTATACACTACCCACCGCAAAGAGCGATCTACTGACTTAAACCAACCTCGGCGTTTCGCGTCACTACTTTAGCGGCGGGACTACGGGAGCGCTGTAGCAATCGTCCGCAGACCCGGCAGTGGCGGGCCGCGCATACGGCTCCCTACACGTAAGGGACGTAGACGTTCTCTAACCTAATCTAACTCAAATGATTCATCACGGTGTGCCGGCGCATTACGATGTACCTAGATGTGACCAATACAACGATCGGCCCACGACATTTATATAAACATGTAAAAATGAGGGTATGATTATTTATTTCTGACATTTACGCGAATTTTATACATACAGCGTCCATGATCACGGGTATTGACTGTCTACCCGTGACCATGGACGCTGTAAAGGGTCCGAAACGTCGGGATTAATATTATCAATATAACGCGATAAAATCCGTAAAAAGTAGTTTTATTTGAAGGGTCTGATTATTAACAGACATATCTGCCTATAAGAACGATACCTACTAGACATGACATTTAACCCCACAAAACCGTGCCGATAAATTGAATTCGAGACCATAAAGAGAACGGTCATAATTCTTTGCAAGTTCTCAAAATACCTATCCCAACATTTGGCTTCTTACTATTATAAACTTAGCCAATAGGCTAGGCTAATAGTGGGAACCCAAATTTTTGTCATAAGCCTATAATCATTGTCATTGTCTTACGCCTATAATAATAGGCTTATGATAATGACAATGTAGCTACGTACATACAATAAAATGCTAGTTAGGTACAACATAAGTAGCGTTAGCAGTCCAATCATTTTGAGTAAACAGAATTGAAAAGTGATCAACTTGCAAACGGTGACTGTAAATTAATATTCCTCGACATTCAAATTCGTGATTTCACTCTACGTATAGTTTTTAAAAAAGTAAAAAAGTATTGTAAGTTTAAAGTTTAATTATGTGATCAATGTTGTCCGCAAGCGAAGCCATGCTCTCGACAATTTTCTAGAAATAAATAGAAAAAAAAACAATTATTAAAGTTCACCTTTTTACAGCAATAATTACTTAGATTAAGCATAAATAAAAAAAAAGTAAGCAAAAACGCTCCGATGTAGAATCGGGAGTCAGTTTAGTCACAATTTTTGACGGAGGATATAATTTATCTATTTACACATAATAAAAATAAAATCTGCTTTAATGAGCTTTACAAAATGGATTGAATCAAACTTTTTAATAACCTTAAAAAAAATCATTTTGTTACAAATATGATTGGATTTATTCAATAATCTATTAAAATATTAAAAATTGACTAATTCGATACAGTTACGCCTTCCTCCTCTACACTTCAATACCTACAGGCTATTGATTAATTCACTAACACAAATAATATGGGCTCATTACAGAATGGTGGATATGCACCTATTTTTTTATTTGTTTTCTATCTGTATACAGAGTATATATATCTCGATGTTATTTAACTTAACCTACGCATTTTTCCTGTAATATCGATATAGGTACAAAAAAATAATTCAAGTGAACTAGTGTTAGAAAGAGTCTTCTCGCTATCTTTTTACGATATTACTGTTTTTGTGATTCATAAATTGGCACCATTTATTTCTCTAAGAGTACAATACATATTCGTGTCTGCCTATAAGAACGACACATACTTGAAATGACATTGAACCCCACAAAACCGGGTTCATATTAGATCCACTAGACTACCGCATTTTATTGCAAGTTCTAAAATTTATCAGTTTTACCCAATAACGCAATATGGAAACTGATGTTCGCATCGACCTGCTGATAACTTCTAGATAGAGATTAATGCAATTACCAATATAAACTAGTACTGTAAGATGACTAAGTAATAAATAATTATGACGACAATAAGTTACCAATATTCAAGTATAAAATCAGACTACGAGTCCGAACACTAAAAACTAATGTTACTAAACAAGACAGTTGAACGTTGGATATTTTAATTTACTATTTTTTCTCTGCTCCAAAATTAGGTAATCTAGCTATTGATCTAATTACATTATTTTACCTTAATTTTCCGTTTAAATAGGTTCTTCCACCATTTCCACCATTGTAAAGGGGGTTGAGTTGTTGAAGGTAAGATTATATCAGATTCAGGATTCCTATTTGCAGTTGTTGGTCCTATTAAACTTGAATCTGAACTTGGCGTAGTCGATGACAAGAGTGTGTTGAAAGTGAAGTAAGAGGGTGAGTTCGAGGTAGAGTTCTGAGCGCTTAATTGTGAATGAGAATTTATGCTTTGCTGTAAGTTAGAATCGGACTGAGAATTTGAATGTGGTGGCAATAATTTGCTAAGGTATGAGCTTAATTGAGATGAATGTATTGGATTTAACTGGAAAGTAGAGCCCAGACTTAAAGCTGAATTTAATTCTGTATTTAGACCTGAGCCTATTTGTGAGCCTACAGCTGAGCCTAGTACTTTACCTTCGCCAGTACTAGATCCTAATCCTGGAATATTTGAAACAAGACTGGAATCTAAGCTGGGTAATAATCCGAAACTTGAACCTAAGTCCGAAGTGGAGTTCGGTGCAGAATTTGACAAAGTTGAGTTGTTCTCCGGATTCGAGTCCAAATTCAAGTTTGAGGCCGAATGTAATTCATCTTCGCCACTACGATATCCATGTGGTTTAAATAACATATCCATAAAATTACTGTGAACCTCATCATTGTAAATTGTGATTAAACTTTCACCACTGGCTTCGTCCGTAAAATCAGTATTTTCATCATAATTAGTATTTTTAATTACCGTATCTGCTGTGTTTTCCAACGGGTAGAATTCAGAACCGCTTCTCCTATAATCCTTAATATTTCGAACTTCTAGTGGGGAATCAAAATCTTCAGTTTCAAACAAAACTTTAACACTACTATCAGGTAAATGTCTTACAATTTTCATCAATCTTACTTCGTCATTTGTCATATTAAAATTGTTTATTGTTTTAAGAAAATCATCATACGGCATAGTGTTTTTGACTATGAACTGTGGGCGATATACGAGCATTTTCGGATATTTTACAAGATGTGTAAGTTCTACATACCCTTTGTTACTATCTAGGGCGAATGGAACTGCAAATTCTGGTGTCTGCAATGATTCATCGCGAGCTTTACGGAGAAAATCTGTAATACTTTCAAGCTTTTTTACGGTGCTCTCTCTTTGTACAAAATTGTCATCATGCCTTAATTTTGTTAAATCATTAAAGATTGACTCATCAGTTACGTTCGAGTCACTTTGTTGATCACTCACGTTCATTATATACTTTGGTTCTTCTGGAATATCGTCTTCGTAAAATAGACCATTTTTTAAGTTTCCATCATTAATCGGTTTCTCTTTAATATTTTTGTTCTTATTTACAGAAATCAACGGATTTATAAAACTTGGATAACTTGATAAGTGTGTTTTGTAAATACCATCATAATCATCGTACAGCGGCGGTGACTGAAAATATTCGTTATAATTGGTAATATATGCGTTATTATTATTATTTTGGTTAGTTTTCGAATCTAGTATATCAGTGTTACTGTTAGCTATAGGCAAGTTCATACCTGTTGTTTGATCAAGACCATATTTCCTTACCCAAGGAAAGCCATTTTCACTACCACGCACAAATATATCTTTTTCGGTTTCATTTGAAATATCATAACCACCTACGTTTTCAAATTTTCTTGGAGATATATTTCTACTCCGTTCTGTATGTTTTCGTGTTATTTTCATACGAGGCAAAACTCTTTTTTCTCGACGACTATCTTCATTAGAATAATATTTGGAAGCATACAAATAATAAGGATCCATTGAAACTTTATCATAATTCAATGATCTTAATGTATTATCAAGTTGACATTCCAGTAGTGCCATAAATCGTTCTATGACCGGTCGCAACGAAACAGTAAGTTTGCGAATGGCGTACTTTTCACATCTATTTTTTTCCAAATCAGATTTGCGCGAGCTTTTCTTTAGTTTTTTATTGCTAGATTTATGAGACACTTTTGATCTCATTTTCAGTTTTTCACTACCATTGATATTTTGGTCTCCAGATCTGTATATTGCAGACAGAGAATGTGGTTGCCTACCGCGTTTGTATACCCTTCTATTTTTAGTAGTCGGTCTTTGTCGTGGCATTTTTCCCCTGTGGAAGTCTTTATATAGTTCGTCTTCAGAGAGTATGGATTTGATTTCTTGTTTAAGTTCGGTATTTGTAGAGTGCCAGTCGCTAGATAGAGATTTTATAATCTTAGGTGGAAGTTTTCTTAGACTGATTTTTTTATTTCGTAGTGTTCTTTCGCCCTCGTTGTGACATTCGTTGTTTTCCATATAATTTCTAAATAATAACTCAACTGATGAACCAAGAGATTCTTCATTAACTTGCTGACATTCTCGATTTTCCACGTCCCCATAAAATGGTTTGATGTACTTTGTAATAATTTTTGTTATTTTTTCTGAACTACCTTCACTTTCATCTAGCAATTTCTTAATTCTGAGTAATACTTCGCTTATTTTATCCCTACTTCCTTCATGTTTAACCTTAGCGGTGTCGGTAGATTGTTTTAAGTTTTGATGTTCTAAGTAGGCTTCTATCATTAGAGCTATATTATGTAGGGCCCTTTCGTTGGGTTGTTCTGTGGCGTTTATGTATTTTGAAAGGTTGGACCAAAGTTTTATGAGGTTCTCGTTGTACAGTTGGCAAATGTCAGGATTGTGAGTGTAGCCGGCTTGTGTGAATGCGGATCTTTTTTTGCGATTTCCGTGGTACTCTGGGCTGTCCTGAGAAGAAAGTTTACTTATGTAAATAAAGTTGCATTTAATATTTTAAGAGGTTCGATTTCAATTAAATGAGAAAATATAATCCGTGTGCCTTTTGATTCTAGAAGGAATTGAGCAGCAAAAATATTATACCGAGAAGGAGGCCAGAACTCCAATGAACTCAAAAATCCCCAAGAAATTTGATAGTGGTCAGAAGAAATTGAGTTTGGTATCAGTGTCTACTGTCATTAAAACTTACTGCAGCAGAATTTATCAGAATCTGAAACATAATTACAATTTCATCTTTCATCTTTATTATTAATAAGATGCTCAGAAACGATGGTGTAGAGAATAATTGAGCTATGTGTAGATAATTATTAAATTAAGTAGATAATGATAATATTTTGTTTGATCCTAAGAATTTATTAATTTATTAATGGACAACAGAAAAGAAAAAGCAGACAAATTTATTTCAATTTTAAGTTTTATATTAAGCGTAATAAAGATAATGTAATATTACCATTGTTTAAAAAGGGAAATGGATTGATAAGAAATAGGCAGCGATAAAATTAAATGCCATGCATGTTATTTATTGGTCATAACTTCTAACATCAGGTGGCACTTATAAGTATATTCAAATAAATTGGGGCATTGTTAGTGATTGTAAGAGATGAAATGACACGCTCGTATAAACTATAAACGTTGAAACGAAGTTAGTCACACACTAATCTTCCGTGAACTACTCAATGTCACGTTCATTGCTATAGTATGTCAGTATGACTTCTGAGATGCAATCTAATTTCCACCGATCCCAATTTAAGTGCTGTTTTGACAGACCGAATACAAACCAAAAATAAATTTGAATTTTGACAAAACTTGGACGACGGGGAGGCCTTTACTCTGCTCTGAGACACACAAAAAATAGATTTAGATCCATTCATGGTCAATCTCTTAGATGCTACATACACGTAAGGTGGAATTATTCAATCCATCCAGGCGCCAGACGGTCAATGGCAAATCAAACAACATATATGGGATTATGAAAACAAGATCAATGCGGGTAGCATCGCGAGACGCATGTGGTCAGGTAATAATATACGAAAAAAAAATATTTAAACGGCTTCTACATTGAAATCTTTCCTTTATTTATTTTCTCAAAAAGCTAATATCTGACCCTACATCGTTGTCAGAGAAACCTTCAATGACGAGATGAATTTATCGTAAATCCAAGCGCAGAAAACCAAGATCATGAGCAGTTGAATGACCAGAAATTCTTTCGCACAAGGAAATAAATGGAGTACGGAAAATATCAATTAATATGATAGGAAATTAAAGATACTTACTTCTTCTCTCGGACCATCTGGTTGCTGTAAAATACAATGATTTCATTTATGTTTTTTTGTATTCTAAGTGCGTGTATTATGCACTGGTAGGTCCTAGACAGTAAATTATAGCTTCATAATAGATACTATTTTATCTTTTTAAATATTAAATTTGATATATGAATTTTTGGCCATCCTATGCGTCCCACTTTATCGTAGAACTGTTACAATTCTTTAAGAACTAAATTTTGAAAAAAAGTACTATTTTTTATTATTCATTCTGCACACAGTGTAGAAATTGTGTAACAGACAGATCAGATCTAGAATCGCAAATTCAAATTTAGACACTGATGTGCTTGGCGCTGTTGAGTGTTTATTTTCATATCTAAATAATTACATAATAATCTGGGCTGCGTTTATGTTAGCAACTTATATCAAAGAATACACAACATTACTTACTGGACTAGTATAAGAACTATCTGTTTCATATAGAGTCTTCTCGTCAGGTATGTTTTTACCGCCACTGTCGGCTCTAGAATTAACATCTGGATTCTCTAGGAATTTCCATTTATCATTGCTATCTGGATGTAAACTATCATTTTCATCTTTGTAATTAATATCTAATCTTCTCCCACTTTTCTGCTGGCCGTTAGGATGACCACTTATTGGTCTATTATAATAACTGTCTGTTTTATGTAGAGTCCTCTCGTTAGCTATTTTTTTATCGACGCTATCAGCTCTAAAATACACATCTGGATTTTCTGGGAATTTCAAGTCATCGTTATTATTAGGATGTAACGTATTATTTTTATCTTCTTTAAAATTCATGTCTAACTTTCTCACAATTTTTTGCTGGCCGTTAGGATGCAACACATCACTTATTTCTCCTATTCGGTTTATGCTAAATCTCTTTACAAGTTTCTGCCAATCACTATCAGGATTTAACCATTTTTCTTTATCCCCTTTAAACTTTGTAAATTCAAATTTCTTCCAATTGTTACGATCAGGAAGTAATAAATCATTTAAATAGTCTCTGTGGATTATGTCTGACTTTTTCCCATTATGCTGCCAATTGTCACGATGTAAGGCAACACTAATATCTTCGATACGATTTGTGCTTATCTTTTGTTGAAGTTCCGGCCAGTTATTGTCAGGATAGACCTGATCCCTTATATCTTCCCTATGTATTAGGTCAGACGTTTTTAGAACTTGGGACGGTTCATCATTATTCTCTGTATTTATAATATCATAAAATCTCAAAGTATCTCCAATCGATTTGCTATTCTGTTTTTGATTTGCATCCAAATTTTGCGTAAGGTCATCCACTTGATCGTTATCTATCTTAACAGTAGTTAGTGAAAGAGGCAATTTTCTTTTTTCTCTAACCGATGAGTCTATTTGTTTCCAAAATTCATTTCTCATGCCAATATTATTACTACTAACTTGTATATCCTCTCTATTTGTGTTCATTTTGATTATTGACTGAGCTCTCATAACTGGGTTACCTTCTTTAATTTCATTATTGTCCAATTTATGAATCAATTTATGCTGATTTTGCAGATACTCTTCGGATGCTTTATTTGTGTCACTGTTTCTGTCATTAGTGATCAATATTGCAGTATGAGTTGCGGGCTTCGTGTCTGCATAATCCCAACGCTGGCGCAAAGTTTTATCAATAAAATCGAAATTTTCTATAGCTATGTTATTTATCATAGAACCTCTATTAGATCTTAACTTCTTCATGATTTGTTCGAATCGGTTATTTTTATCTGACTTAAACATATCGTCAAATTTTGTATCCCCTACTACAGTTATTGATCTACTTTTAATTGCGTCCCTATGATTTTGATCCAAGTTGTTTATGAACTGTTTGTATCGAGCACTGGGTGTCATATCGTCAAACTGCTGATCATTATCAGATCTAAGATATTTTACATCATTTTTACTTCTATAATTTCTTTTTTTGATATCTAGCCGTGTTAGGAGATTGTCAACTTGCTTCTTTAAATACTCATTGCCTTTGTAAAGGCTCATTGGTTCATATATATGATTTTTTACTTTGTCACTTTCACCTTCATTATTATCTTCGTTAATAGTGTTAATTAATAAGTTTTCTATATCTCTTATAGCTTCTTCCTCCAAATATTTTTCAGTTAACTTGATATTCGATCTTGCCGATAATTTCTTTTTTTCATTTTTCTGCGGAAATGTAATTGATGCATTGTAAAAAACCGTCACTTGACAAATAGGTGGCAGCAAAATTTTATAAATTAAGGTAAATTCATAACACTAGGTACGCCTGTATTCCCTGAAATGTTAGGCAGAGGTATACTAAAATATACACGGCACATTTCGCCGGTATGTTTAGGTCGCATGTAATATGGGGTAAACACACACAAATCCAAAGTCGGTCGGAGTTTCCAGCTACTAAGAATTTCATAGAAAAATGGGATTGACTTTTAACTTGCAACTGTTCTTTACGTAAAAAAGCAATGCAATGAGGAAGACAAAAATCTTAACTGTGCAAACAATACGTATTATTTTTCTATCAAGAATAATTAGGACTATTATGTGGTCTTCCACTAATAACTGGGGTTTCGTCTTTCAACATTGCTATGATCTAAGTTTCTAACCCTTAAATTAAAACCTGTTCCGCCATCTGTCGGTCGTTGAAAACTTGAGTAGAGTATTGGCAATGTTCAACACATGTAAAACCTTGACGTTGAAATAATGGAGTGTTCAGAGAAAAATATGTATAAAAAGCATAGTCTGACTTACTGCAAAACTGTGTTGAACAGCAGAAATTAATAAAATATAGAAATAAATATTTCCCATAATGCACATTCGCGGACGATTGAACGAAACGTGCTTACCGTGAGAAATTCTAACAAAACACTAATTAATGTTTTCCGATAAAATGCTAAATTGATATTTGCGCCAAAGATGTCGCTATTAAATTGTATTTTGTTGGCCATTTAAATGGATTTGTATGTGTTATCATGACTAAGCTAATAGCTATTGGCTCAGGATAATATATAAAAATAAGTATTAGTAAGTTTACTATGTTAGAATCTCGAAAATGAAAACTGATACACAACTTCTGTGAATGGTCCACATTTTTTTACGTTATTGATAGGACAAAATACATAACTGCTAATTTTCCGTGCGTATTGGTGCTAGTAGAATCCAGATCAATTGAAGGGGATTCATGAATCCTCCCCAACTTCGTATGGATGAATCCTTAAAAATAATGAAGGTAGACATTGGGACGAAACCTGCACGCCTGATAGGGGTTAACAAAGTACGTGAAGTCTGATAACAACACGCGCTAGGTCAACCAAAGGATGAAATAGGAATAACATATATTTGTGTTATTGGTTTAAATTTATTAGAATTCTTTCGCAAAGTAACTAAATAAAACAACATTGTGATCTATAAACACTATATTGAGCACAAATAATTTTTAATTCAATGGTGTCTAAATTCTTGTAATTCGAAATTTAATTGGTATATAGGATCGGTAATTTCGAAGCAACAAGAAACAAATTATAAAAGAGAGAATAAAACTTATAAATAACAATAAAAATGGATATTCTGATAAGTAAGATTAAAATTCTTTTTAGTGGCTATAACAATTTATGTTTATTAAATCTCGATTTCAGTTGTTTATACGGGATCGTTGCTTCACCTTTTTTGGGGACAGAAGACAAAATGTAAAAAATTGTCTAGGTACAGGAAATAACAGTGAAATTTAATTTGAAGATGTTTAAATTATATTTTATACTCTTCATAGCGTTATTTATAAATAGGTTGCTTCAAAAATGCCATTGATACATTTTATTACAATTTTAATTGCAATTCTCAATTACTACTTCATAAATATTTCAATTTTTAATTGACTTTACTTTTATTGTTTTTTTTTTCTATTTTAACATGTGTAACACCAAAAGCGTAATAAAGACTAGCACAAATACGTAACCAAAAAGCATTTATAACAAAATATTGCACAAACAAATACAACTTAAGTCTAATCAAATTGCTAACTTTGACTAGATAATTTATCTTGTGATGTCTTACTACCACTTTCAGGAGCTATGTCTTTTTGCGTAATACTCTGATCAGTGGGATATTTCTGAGCGTAAGCAGTATCCATGTTTTGTTCTGGAATTTTACTATCACCTTGCGTAGTAGTCTGACCACTTGGCAATTCCTGAGCGTATTGATTTTCGTCAAAATGTTGTTCGGCTGGATATTCATATTGTTGATCATACTGTGCGTTTGGATCAGTTGCTTGCGGATATTGCTCATAATTTTCATATTGTTGCTCAGTATATGGTTGCTCATAATTTTCATATTGATTTTGGTATTGAGCATCACCAGTTTCTGGTGTTTGTTGGTAATTCTGATCGTATTGGTAGTTGTCAGCTTCAAATTCTTGCGGATGTTCGACTTCCATGGGTTTTTCTGTTTCTTCTTTAATTTCTGGTTTTGGTTCTAATTTAGCCTCTTCATGTTCTTCAAAATGTTTTGTTTCTTGGTAATCTACTTCACTAGGTCTAACATCTTCAACAATATTTTCTTCGTCTTCAATTTCTTGATCAGATTCGGTAACGTTTTCTGGTTGATATGGAGTGGTGTCGGCTATTCCTGCAGTTTGGTAGCGGTCGTCTCGTTCGATTGAAGTGACTGGTGCGATCGGCCTGTCTGTGGCGTGTCCGGGGGACTCAGTTCTGGTATAGTCTCGTCCGCTGTCGGACGGGGGATGTGGTACATTTCTGTCGGCTGTGGCCGGGTGCGTGGGATGTGCTGGAAGTAAATTTATGTATGTAAGAAGACGTTGATATGCGGTTGTGTTCAGTGAATATGTCTTTCATGCCACTTTAATGCAGCCCGTTAGAATTCTTTTGTCATCTACTACTTAATTAGGTATAATTTATTGTTGTTTGTTATCTTGGTACTTAATATAAACTATGACTTTCATAAGGTTTAATATTAGTTATAAATGAAAAAAAAAACTGGTTAATAACTAGAATTTAATACGACTGAGTAATAAATTATCAATATTATGTTATCTTGTTTTTCAGATATTACGAGAACGTTAAGATTAGTTTCAGTAATTTCATTATTACTAAAACTAATCTTAGTAATACTACTAAATTATTATTTTACGGAAACCCGAACCTATGTAGCTCTATACAACGATACTTGTTTTCTGAGCTTATATATTTCTGAGCTTACATACCTTGAAAGGTGCTAGGTGAGTTGTGTGGGGACTGCATGGAGCGCGAGAGGCCGTTTACTTGACGCTGCAGAGTGGCCAGTTCTTGCCTGCGCACGTCACACACGTGAGCACACACAAAAAAAACAAACAAACAAGTGATGCATATAATCTAATACCATGCAGATAAAGGATTTCAAATGCTTCGATATACTGAGTTGGCAGGATTATTCAAGATGGGAAAATGTGAACAATAATTTTATTAGCAGCAAATGGATATAATCTTAACGGATATATTTAAATACTACTATAGAAAAGCATTTCTTTATAATACAATTTTTGGACTCATGACTTTTAAATTGGCTTATTAAAATTGAATGTCACAGTTAATTAACAAACAACTAAACTACAATAACTAAATTACAATGAAATCCATGCACGCATGCCAAAAATCTGCAGCCACAATATCACCATCACATATCTATCTATATACCAACACCCCTTACCTTCACTGGATCATCATCTGAATCATCAATCCTATCAATAGAAAGATCACTAAGGTTTCTCGTCAAACCTCCAATGTCATCCCTTGAGGTATCGCTCAGACTGTCAGCCCTTCTAAACCTATGTCTATAGTTATTCGGGGTAGATGTGTAGTAGGTGCGATCTAAGTCATAAGATGTTCGGCTATTCGGATATCCGCTCAAAGGCGTGTAGCTTCGCAAAGGTGTAATAGTAGTGCAATACTTTTTATGGGAACTCCATAAGTTTCTAAGCTTTCTCATTAATTCAACGTTCCTGCAAAGCAATTGTGTTCTTTCTGCTCTGAAATGGAAATTCGTGAGTGAATATGCTGAGACTATTTCGATTTGTGGATGAATCTAAAGTTTTACGACTCGAAATCATTTGAAAATTTCAACAACATTCTATTAAATACTGATAAAATCTGTAGAATCATAAAATATATTTTTGTCATGATTTCAAGTCCTATTAACTAAAACTGGCTGATTGAATGAGCATAAAATTGATTTTGAACAATTAATTTTATTGCACACACTTTTATAATCGTTACCCATTTAAAGGTATTGAAATTTTGTACTTTCTCACAACACCGAGATATTTAAAACATTGACAACATCGAATAACAAGCTATATAACAAACGAAATAACAAGCCAACAAATATCACAAACTACATTGCACATCTTTATCAATAAGAATAAAAAATCAAACACTGGTAGTCAATTAGAAAAATAAATCATGATTACGGGAAATGATTAAAACTATTATTAATATTTTATAGTCTAGCAATGGTAGAATAAAATAGGAAAATGATACTAATAAACTCCTTGTTATGTTAATTGTTGTTCATAATATTAAAGCAAATAAAATCGTTATAACTACCAGTGTTTTGACCTAAATCTATCTTAACATACACTACTCAGAACTATTTGTATACATCATTCGCTTTGCTCTATCAATTCCTTTACTCAGTCAAACAGAAAATGCCCATCATTAGCATTTTATGAAGCGTTCTCATCTTTATGTTCTGCGCCCTCTTCTTCAATAGCTTCTTTCTCATCAATTATTTCAGTTTCAGTATAACCAGGACCTGCATCTTGTACAATTTGTCCGTCATTACTTTCCTGTGGTATATCATTGATATTTTCAATTGGAGACTCTTCAACATGATGTTCATCGATTGATATAACTGGTTCTGTATGCAGATTTTGTTGATTCTCAACAATTTGGGCATTTTTGTCTACACTATGAGTGTCTTTAGCATTTACTTCTTCCGTAGCACTATTTTTATCTTCTATTATCTCTACAGTCTCATTCAGAACATGTACGTCGTCATTTGAGACTTCCATGCTAAAGCTATTCTTTACTCCTCTAATGTCATCAGCTTGCACTACGATTTCTTCAATGTGCGCCTCTCGCTTCTTCTTCTCTTTCTTTCTTGGCTTTGGTACCAACTTTACACTTATGTCAACTTTAATTGGCTCCTTTTTCTCCCGTAAAAAGGGCTGTTGTATCATAAGCGGCAGATTGTATATCTTCTCTCCTTTGATGTTCGTGAGATCCTGATTGGTCGTCAACGGGCCAACGACTATTGGCGCGTAGTTATTCGACGAATCGGACTCTTTTGCGGAGCGGCGCTTGGAACGGTGGCTCTCTCTTTCTCGAGATCTCGAACGGTCGCGCTGTGTTCTGATTGGTTCGTCTGAACGGCCGCGACTCTGCGCACTGCCTGCCACCAATAAAAACACAGCACGACGTTAAGACAATACTTTAAATGGATAACGATATTTGAGCCAGCAATATTAAGTGAAGTTATAAAGGAAAGTGTGATAGTAAATTTATTAGCATGCTATTAGATTGTAAATTGTTCGTACTTGTGCCTACGATTTGCGTCGTCGAGCTTGTCTGTGAGCAAACGACATTCGCCGGTGAGTTTCTCCATCAGACTGTTTTGTGATTGTATCATGGACTCCAACCCAGCCACCGTTTTAGCTGCGGAACCAAATGTTCTAGCTTTAACTCTAATGTGTAGTCACTACTATGGGGAGATCTTTTGTAAACAATCTGATGAATAAACTATTGACAGTTAAGAAAGAATACAAGCCCTTTCATAGCACTATAGACGTACATGCAAGCGCAGAAAATGAAAGGGTAAAGTATGAATGTTTTGAAGGTATTGTTCCAAATTATTGTTGTGTGAAGAATCTTTCAAAACATCAATAGTTTACCCATTGAATGAGGCTATTTCCCAAAGATTTAGAATAAGGCTTAGACCCAACTTTGAGAGGTACTGCGGACAGTATAACGATTACGTACCGTGTTTGTTCTCCATCGTCTCGAGCATGGATGACAGTTCTTTTTCTTTCTTGTTCTTCTCCGGCGATATCGGTGTCAAGTTTTTCATAGTTTGCTGCGAAAAGAATAACACATTGTTTTTTTCTCAAATATATCAAATGAGGACTAGAATTTCAGAAGAAAAAAGTTTGGTGTAACATTCATATAATCCAGCATATGACTTAAATGATAATAATAAAGTTGACATACCTAAGTGTAAAGTTGGTACCAAAGCCAAGAAAGAAAGAGAAAAAGAAGCAAGAGGCGCACATTGAAGAAATTGTAGTGCAAGCTAATTACTTCTTTGTGTGTTAGGTAGATTGATTAATTGATTCCAAAGTGAATAAAAGATTGTTTGAGCCTCATAGTCATCACACACATTGGATTATTTAGAATAACAGAAAACAATGACAAAAGTACTTATAGTGTTAATATTGTAAAACTTAAAAGTACGGAAATACCTCTTTCTCCAGATTTGAGATTTGTTCGGACAGACGCAGATTCTCACGACGTGAGTGCACCAGGTCGGCATCAGCCCGGTCCAGACGTTGACGAAGAGACTGAATCTAGTACAGAATAACAGCGATAAGAATGAAATATTAATCTCCAGTAAGAGAAATGTAAAAAGCTAAGGTCAATATGTTACGTCTATTTTGTAAAATACTTTAATAGAATAAATTAAGAATAAGTTCATTAACAGTATACTTGTAATCAATAGAATACTTAGTCAATAGACTATGTATAGGTACTCTCAATAGTGAGTAACGCAGAAAAATAGCAAGCCTTCTAAAATGAAATGTTTTTGGAACCTCTTGAACCACAATCAATAACACACTTGACTAAGTTTATCTAAACTTTTCATGTAAATACAATGGTTTTTCTTTGTAATACTTAGTTTCATTGTTTCTTTATTCATGGGTCAGATTTCGATATTTACCGGATGTCAAGCTAATCTTGTGTTTGATTTCTAAGTTAACCTAGTGGCTAGTAAATGGCCCCCCTTATTTCGTGAAGGTCCTCAAGAAAGGCAAAGAAATCAATATACAATCGTTAGTATTTCTTATGGAGAAAGAAAACATTGTGAGGAGACCTGCATGCCTGAGAGATTTTCTTGAAGGCGTGTGAAGTCTGCCAACTCGCATTAGGCCAGCGTGGTGGACTATAGCCTAATCCCTCTCATCCTGAGAGGAGATCCGTGCCCGGCAGTGGTACAGTATATAAGTATTTCTTACTTCGGAGTTAAGTCGGTTGGTCTCATGTTTAGCTTGTCGTTGGTGACGCTCTATGGCGAGACGGGCGCTGGCTAGCTCTTCTTCAAGTGATGCTTTCTCTGCATGAGCTTGAGCCAAGTCCGCTTGGAGAGATGCTGCAACATAAGTTTTATTTCAGTTAAGGCTTTTCTAAAACTAGTGGTAGTGATCTAACGCAATAATTATATCCTGTAAATTCCTAAAACAGTATCAACGTTGCATATGGTATGGTAACTTAGTGGGTTTCATTGTGGTCTATTAATTAATATACTAGCTGTTACCCGCGGTTTCGCTCACATCTCAAAGGATTTTTTGAAACAAAAGGTAGACTATATCATTTCATATGTCTAAGCCATCTCTGTACTAAATTTCATCAAAATCGGTTCAGCGGTTTAGGTGTGAAAGTGTAACAGACAAACAGACAGGTACTTACGCATTTATAATATTAGTAAGGAAGTAGGAATTAGTAGGTAATGACTCTTTAAAACTGCACATATTCAGTACTTCATTTGAGTACCATCTGTAAGAGATAATTCTCTATGGTTTCTCTCCACACTTTTCTGATTATCAGATGTGTGTATCTGAGTGTTTATAGTATATAAGTGAAATTGAACTCACATATTTTGTTCTTGAGTTCCATCTTGAGCTCATCGATGGCTGCGTTCTTCATAGATATCTCTCGTTTGAGTTCATTCTCTTCGCGACGTTGACGCTCCAAATCCAGCTATTTGAAAAAATATAAATCTAAGGGACGATAATTCAATCGTCAAATATAAAAAAAAAACTTTGTGAAATTGGCTCCTAAATCTTTTACGAGTACTGCTAGTCAAAACTGGAAAGTAGCATCTCAAAATTGGCTAAAGAATCTTTATCTACGGTGGTCTACAATACAACTGTTAATTTCCTTTTTTAGTGAGAGAAAGTGGATATTGAATTGAAAGTAGCAGAAGTTGGAAGTTGGTTTGTTTGGCAAAAGGCACAGTAACTTTCATTGGATATTAATTTAGGAAAGAATCAAATTGTGTACGTCCATAGATGATTGTGTGTGAATGTGTTGAGAACACGCCCTGTTTATCGTACGGAATATAATCATGGATCAAAGTCAAGTCAAAGTCAAATGTTGTATTTCAATTAGAACATTAAAATTGCACTTTTGAAAAGTCAAAACTAGTTGAATATCATCATCATGTTGATCATCCATCACCTGGGGAGGTGGCAGGGTATGTTGGACTCTTATCGACTAAAAACAGCACCTTCTCTAGCCCTATATGGTACGTTTATGGGATTCGTGACATTCGTTAGCACCGTGACAAGACATAACACACCCTACCTCCTTAGGTTAGCAACGTTCCCAGGGATGTGCCCTGTTCGGTACGAACACTTATATATTGTCTTTGTAAGCAATTACTACAATGCGCGAGGCCATTGAGCGCCGCCGTATTGCACTTTTATCATATTAGTAATAAGTAACGTCAGTGTATATTTCGCCGTTGCCGGGTGCGCTCATTAACATTCAACATTCATCTATGGTAACATTTAACAGTTAAGAACAATTTGTAGAAAGTGAAATACAGACTCTGAGTTACCGTAAACCTTCTATCATTAAAACAAACATCCCCACGCTCAGGCACCAACATGCCCTAACAAGCGTTCTGGGAAGTTCTGGGGTGGTCTATTAAGAGGACTGTGTCCCCCTCCATGTGCTGATGGTGGCCACCGGGGTGGTTTTAGTGAGTAAGAATCCCACACTCCCCGGTCTAATCCCGTAAACCGTTAGCCATGTGTAGGTTTCCCCTCCGTAAACAAAAACAAAATGTGAACAACGTAGTTCAAATCGCGTTTTGCCGCAGTTTATTGCTCTTTTTGGTACCTATTGAGTTGTATACCTGTAACTTGGCCACATTGTCGTACTGCGCGGCAAGGTCATGCTGCAGCTCGTCGAAGTGCGCATTGTATCGCTGCTCAGCCGCGCTTCGCTCCTGAATCGCGCGTCGAGCACCCTCGCCGGCTAACTCCCTTACTTTATTCCGCTCATTGGCTAAATCGTCCTAGAAAATATTACACATTTTCTCAAAAGTTCGAAGTTTGAGAATAGTTTTGATTTTGACGGTTAGTAAACCGGCCTTTCGTACAGAGGCCAGTACATCAAGCTACCACAATCTGTCAAATTTCTTTGATTGATTTTCAAGTTTAATACAAATCTATAAAGTTCATATTGAATTGGGAAAAATTGACAGTTTTGGATAGGTTGACCTACTGGCGTCTGTGCATTATACAATTACATAGCTGTCAAAATGTTTTATACCTTTATACATAAAGAATAAATAAATAAAAGAAATGAATATATAGACCAGTTCGGGGTCTCATTGATGATAAAATACAGAAATGTATGAATTGAATGATTACTTACTGACACTTACGCGAATTAGACATTGAAATAAAACTACTTTTTACGGATTTTATCGCATTACATTAAAATCCGTAAAGGGTCCGAAACGTTAGGATTAATAATATCAATATATCGCAATAAAATCCGTAAAAGTAGTTATTTCAATACAGAAATGTTAATAAGAAGGATCTTTATGTAATTCAACAGATATTAGTGAAAGGTGATGATGAAGATTTTTGCTCAACAGAGGGATTACCTATATCTATTTTTTTTTCACGGTGTTCCTTCTGGCACCGGCTGCGTCAGGGGCTACAGGAACAGAACATTCTTCCGCGGAGGGGGTTTTATCTAGCTTAACAAAAAAAGAGATGTGAATACCACGAAGTCTACCCAAAATCCTTTGGTCATACCTTTAGCCTGCGCACTTCAGTTTCCAAGTTGTTCCGCTCCTCCCTGAGCTGGTGTTCCATCACGTCGGACCCTCGCTTGTAGCGCCCGTCGTCATCCCGCTGCTCCAAGCTCAACTTCAGCTTGGATATCTGAGCCTCGAGGGACGACTTATCCCTATCCATTCAATAAGTCTTCATTATTTACTTACATATTTAAAATTTCCTTTCCAAAATAATACCTACTTACATATTTACAATATACAGACGTCAGCAGGTCAAGCTATCCAAAACTGTTGAACATGAACCTATCCTTCTAACCTAACCTAACCTATGACTGAAATTTGACAGATTGGGGTAGCTTGATGTGTTGGGCTCTCTGTACCTATACATACCAAAACAAAAAAAAAAAGAAAAAGCGCTGGTAAGCGTTAAAGTATTCTTCGGCATCGCTGTCGTCCGCCAACGTGCCCATAATACTAGCTGCATTGTCAAGTTGAATGGCTATGCTTATACGTTCCGCTAGAAAAAAGGCAGCCAGGTCATGCGAAGAGTCGACCAGTCTCCTTGATATTTCATTGAAAAGGAGACGGGCACTCGGACCCCTCGACCCGGGCGTTTCAACCCCAAACGGCTCAAAAATATAGTTACCAGATAGGTTACTATACTTGCGCTGTTTGAGAGTCTATGCTGCAGGAGCAGCAGCGCCAGCACAGCTAGCTGAGCCTAGCTAATTCTTCATTGTATCTAAGTCCTTTTGACTACCACTAAGGATTGTTATATATATTAACACATAGATGTTCAGTATGACAACTAACATCAACGGCTTTACCGGCCCTCCGAGGCACAGATGTGTGAAGAACGGCCACTCATACAGTGTGTCTTTATAATGTGCACATATTAAAATCTATCTATGCTTAATTTTATTTAAATTTAAAAAATCCTAAATTTATTGACACCCGTTTAAACAAAATGGTATAACGTTCAAACTAAATGATCTAACATACCATAACAAACTCTTTATTATTAGATTTTAACGTTATTAAGCAAAGGAAAAATTCGACCGCGGTGTACCTAACCAGAAGACGCAGGTTCGAATCCTGCCCGCGGTCGAATTTTTCCTTCCCTAAATAACTTTAAAAACTTAGCATGGAAAATGCCAAAAAATACAAAAAGATAGTAGGTAAGGTGGCATCGTTCGACATTGAACTAACTGTAAAGTAAGTCGTGTCGGTTGAGGAGCAAAATACTTGCTTTCAATAGGTGTCACTGACGTCGCCATAAAGACCTAAATTCAGAAAGCGATGGCAAAATTCGACGTGTCGGGTAGGTATCGCGGTGGCTTAGTGGTCATAGCGTCTGGTGTACCTAACCAGAAGACGCAGGTTCGAATCCTGCCCGCGGTCGAATTTTTCCTTTGCTTAATAACTTTAAACTCTTTATTGATTAACAGTAATAATTAGACGTCTAAATTGGGGAATAAACTGTGCTCAATTGAAAATTACGATGGCTTTATTAACAAAAATCTGCTTTTTTTCTACTAATTTTTTGTTTACACGAGGTTCGCAGTAGCGAACAATAAATTTAAAGTAAGTATGGTTATTGTTGATAAAATTAAGCATAGTTTCCCATATTTTAATATACACTGCATACAAACTGTCCGCTTCAGATCGGTTGATTACCATAGTTATGAATCATATTAACGATTCCTCAAAGTTTTTCTTCCAGCAGAAGAGTTTGCCATTTCTAAATAGTACCATTTATTAGAAGGAAAATTTGTATTCCAAGTATTTGTAACTACTATTGCTGTTATCTGAATTTGGCACAGGTATAGAAACTGCTTTAGGGGGCTGCTGAGGTGGCCCGCCACTGCCGGGTCTGCGGACGAATGCTACAGCGCTCCCGTAGTCCCGGCATTAGTGGTGATGTGAAACGCCGAGGTTGGTTTTAGTCGGTAGATCGCTCTTATCAGAGTGGAGTCCGACACACCCCACCGCTCTCCCCGGAGTGGTGGGTAGTGCAGAAAGCATTTCCAACCCCGTCAAAAAAAAAAAGGTATAGAAACTGTTTGCATAGCGAAATTGATTTTGTGTACAAAATTATACACCGTTTTAGGTGCATTTGCAGCCTCGGCGACATCTGGCTGAAATCAATGCTAAAAATCCTCCTCCTTGTTGGATTTGGTACACATCCAACAAGCAAACAGGCACGCGGAATAACATTATTTGAAGTTTGACAATAAATTACTGGATTAGGTAGGTAGTTTTGATATGATTCAGATGTTACTTGTAGAAAAAGTATATAGAAAGCAACGTACCTCTGAAGATTGTCGATCTGGCGCTTGAAGCCATCAAGGCAAGTTGAGTCAACGAGCCCTGAGGCCAACTTGCGCTTGTTATCATTATTCTCCTCCTAAGCAAATATTCAATATCAGAATTCCTTTAAAGTTTAGAAAAAAAAATTTAGTATTAAAAGTATTACGAAAAGGTAAAATATTAGTTCAAGCGTTTTGTGATGTATCTGAGAAAAACCATAGGTCCACCAAAAAATCATGTACAGGGTACCAACAATGAAGTACATTCTATCAGATAATAAAAGAAACAGTGAAAACGATTCAAGATCGACGATTTCGAAGTCGATTAAAAAAATGGGAGCATTCTTTTAAATTTCCTCGCCCACTATTATGTACATGGGACCTAAACATACATACAACCTGGTACCTCTCTGCCTAACCCTTAGGAGAATACAGGCGGGATGGTAACTATGTTCTTTTAAGTTTAACCGAAAATGGAACGGAAAATTTAATGATTCTTTCATAAGAACCATTAAAGTTTCCGCAGTTTTTTAAACACTTTTCTAAAGGTTCAAAAATAATTATGTACGAATACTGTATTACTTTTATCTACATCACAAAGCTTTGCGAAAAACAAGATGGTGGATTTCAGCCTGACCTTCATTTTGTAACACAATCAAATCGCTTATGTCATTGTACCAGACCATGGTGGTAATATACGTATCAGGCACGAAAAAAGCAATACTCCGAACAATTCAAAACTAAATTGTTAATTATAGGACGTATAGTGGGAATATTCTTACAAGCAATTATATTTTGTTGATTGCATTAGTCAGGTAGAGGCTAGAGGTTATGTGAAAGAATTGTGTCAGTTTTTGCAAAATAAACCTTACCTGAATTTTCTTAAGATCGATCTTGGCCTGCGCGAGCTGAGCTTCCAACTCGGCGATACGCGACTCGAACACAATGTTCGGTCCCTCCAGCTTGGTGAAGCGAGACTTTGCAGACTTGCGGGCTTTCAGCGGCGTGGTCTGACCAACAAATAGAATTTTGAGCATACTATTGTTTCGATTTAGTGCAATCGCTTTCAATCTAGAGGGGTTTACAGGCCTAAAGTAGAGATTTTAAAAAGTCTTAACTACTGATTTTCGTAGAACATAATTATGTTACGTTTAGAACAATCATTGGGCTGTCTTAGATCCAAAAAAAAATAACTGTGCCACTATAAATGGGACACCCTGTATATTTTGCAGTGGCCATTTTAGAGTAGGTAGTGGTCCGTAAGTCATTCAATTTAAATTTACAAACACTTTCTTTTAAGAATTTTCAAAATTTTTAAAACAATATTAAATTACAGTATTTTCACTTAAACATATTATTGCAATTTTTTATTGTGTGGAAAACATTAGGTATCGTAAGACCATTCCCTTGCTCTATAGTCTGAGACCACCACGACCATGCCTCTTCCGCACCGAACCCTAGCATTTCTTCGGTAAACGGCCCAGATGACTTACTATAATATAATATAGCTGAAAGGATTAATTTGGGGAACATAGCTCATAGAATTGACGACCGCTGGGGCAAAAAGTTTTTGGAGTGGAGACCATGCGTCAGGAAAAGCAGGTCATCTGATCCATCTCGTTGGAGATCTACGCTATCTCCAACAAGATGGAAAGATGACCTGCTAAGAGTTGGTGGAAGTCGCTGAATACAGACGGCAAATAACTTTTTGGAAGAGGGAGGCCTTTGTTCAACAGTGCAACTCTTCTCTTTTGGCTAACACTTTTGCCAAGACAACGTTGCGGTTGGATAGTTGATGTAGTGAAAAAGAAAATGCTGTGATGGTTTGGGCATTGTGAGAGAATTAATTAAAGGCGATTAAAAAAAGAAATTCATAAGGCCAATGTCAGTTGCAGCATCGGGAGAGGTCGCAATAAAAGGACATACGCCGATCCTATTCATTGGAACAGCCAGTGTAAAATGATATTTTTGTATACTTTTTGTGTTTATATATAAATGTCTCTGTGTGTCATTTGTTGAGATAATAAACAGTTTTCCTTTCTTTCTTTATCGGTTATGTGCGTAGTATGTACTCGCAACCGGCGCGTATGTATAACAAAAGGTATGAATGTGAAAGAAATAAGTATATACTAGAATCGTAGCAACGTGGAAGAAGTATGTACAAGAATCTACCAAGCGGCGTTCTCTAGGTTCTTCCTACCGCTGTGGGGAAGAGGCTGTATGTATGATCGAAGTACCTTATTGTCACTGTCAAGGCCGGTGCTATCCCCCAGTTCATCCAGTTCGTCGCTCTCAGATCCATTGTATGAGTGGAACATCTTGGAGATCAGCTTGTTCTTCTGTGCTTCGTGGAGGTGCTCGTTCTCTGATATAACCTCCTTTACCTTACCCAGCAGATTGTTGAGTTCATCCTGGAGGTCATTTAAAGCTTATAATCTACATAATGTAGCCGAATACAACACATTATTATATAATATAATTATTATAATAGATTGTCTCATCCTAATGTCTATCTCCAAATACCAAAATGGTGGTCTGTGATCTGGCCTATAAAACATAATTTTGACATTCAATGTTTCAATTCATAATTAAATTTAGCCAATTCATAATACTTATTCACAATTTATATAAAATGAATAATTTTAAGATATTTTCAATCTATTATTAAAATTGCAACGCTGTACCTACCTATTTAAAATAAGATTATTATACAACATTATTATTAGTATATGCGAAACCTGAATATAGTTTGTTCAGAATCAGTAACTGAATCGATTCCAATAATTTTTACATCATGTTATATTTTGTCCCAAAAACATTTAAAAAATGTTACGAGTAGGACACCGAGCGACACTAAGTACCTATCCGCAATCATATGCGCGCAACACAGGTCACTGACACTGAGCGCTCAGCGCGGGCGCAGTGCGGCGGGCGGGGCCCGGGGGTGAACCAACCACTTCAGTCGCCCGGATGCTATCGGGTAGTGTACACGTATGTCGCTCCCGTTCAAAAAGTAGGTACATAACGCGAGCGCACGGCATTTCGATTGATCTGTACCTATCGTATGTAAAAAGCATAGGTAGTGTTCGTGTAAGAAATGGTACGTACACTAGCGGTTTGTGGTGATAACGCGAGCGCGCGGCAGTTGTGTTTCGGTTGTCGTGTACCTATCGTATGTAAAAAGCATAAGTGTTCGTGTAAGAAATGGTACGGATACTAGCGGTTTGTGGTGATAAGTGATAACGTATTCCTGGCAGTGCGGCACGAGGAGCAATCTGACATTAAAGTATCGTCACACACATGAACACACGTTTTTATTTGTACCTACAGCCTGTTGTGGTTAAGTAATGCTATGTTTAACAATTTTCATCCATTTGAACTTACAGTGTTTGGTATAAGGTGCAACATATCGCATTGACTACATTTAATGACTTACGGCTGCATTTACAAATAAAGTACTTATTAATGTCTACCTACACTTGACCAGTACGACAGTCCAAAGACTGTAAGTGTGATGGAAAATGTGGAAAGTGTGATCAGTTAAATACAATGCAATCGGATATCGCCGTACGGTTAGGTACCTACTGCCACATTATTATCAATGAGCGCTGCGACGACGCGGGCGCGGGCCGGCGCCCGCGCGTCGATGAGTATGTTTTTGTACGGACAACCAGGTAAGTTAACAAGCTTATAACTTTGTGATTTTTCATGGTACAGTTTTGAAATTTTGTATATAAATTCTTTACATAAAAATACTAGACACGTGTTTCAGGTTTCGCATATACTAATAATAATGTTGTATATTCATACTAGCTGCCCCCGCAAACGTTGTTTTGCCATAAAAAAAATTTAGGGGTATGAAAAATAGATGTTGGTCTATTCTCAGACCTCCCCGATAAGCACAAAAAATTTCATCAAAATCGGTCAAGCCGTTTCGGAGGAGTATGGCAACGAAAACTGTGACACGAGAATTTTATATATTAGATTGTACAGGGGCCAGAACATCAAGCTAACACAATCTGTCAAATTTCTTTGATTGATTTTCAACTTTAATACAAAACAATAAGTTTCATAGTCAATTAGAAAAATTTGTCAGTTTTGTATAGCTTGACCTGCTGGCGTGTGTACACTTAGTAAGCAATAAATGACTTGACTTTGACTCATTAGTTTGTGCAAAGATGTACCTGGTCTACATGGTATAGAAATAACTAATAATATTAAGTAAGCTAACTTTAAGCAGTGATAGCCTAGTGGTACGACCATTGGATTGCTAAGTCGAAGGTCTCGAGTTCGAACCCAAGGCACGCACCTCTGACTTTTCGAATTCATGTGCGTATTAATAATTAATTATCACTCGCTTAAACGGTGAAGGAAAACATCGTGAGGAAACCTTAGAGATTTTTCTCGACGGTTTGTGAAGTCTGCCAGCCTGCACTAGGCCAGCGTGGTGGACTATAGCTTAATCCCTCTCAATATGAGAGGAGACCCGTGCCCAGCAGTGGGACAGTATATGGGTTGATGATGATTAAGTAAGCTAGTATGAGCACTCACCCTGCAGTACTGGCTCTCCCGCTCGAGCTGTTCGATGTACTCCTCTTGCTTCTGTATGAAGTTGATCACATCGGGGTTGGTGCCGCCCGTCAGGTCTCCCGCACTTGCCGATGTTGTTACGGGCGGCGGCGGCGGCGGCGGAGCTGATAATAAACTTCTTTATAACATTTTTTCTTGATAATTCCTAGCTAAGCTTTCAATAATATCTACTTAGTACGACTACAAGTAAATAAAAAAAAAACTACAAAAAAAATATTGGAAGTTTTTTCACACACAGCACCATCCAGTCCCAAACTAAGCAGAGCTTGTACCATTATTCCTGAGTGTCCTGTGGGAATCGGACCCATAACCACGTGATCATCAGTTCCCAAAGTGTGCGCCGCGGCGCCCTGGTGCACCGTAGAGAGTAAAGAGGGACGTCGAGAGGCACTCCTGTTTTCGATTCTCATGAAACTAAATTTATATCGTAAGACCTAACCTGTAAAATCACCGCCAACTGAAAAAGTTTGGGAACCCCTTCACGAGACGGACGTCGTGTCAGTATTCGTATGTTGCGGAGTGTAGTCATTATTTAGGCTGTCGCGTATAAAAATATATATTTAGCATTAAAAAAAATGTCTTAAACCACATAAGCTCGTCCCGATAAATAAATAACTGAAATATGCAATGGTCGTTATCTCATTATTTCTGTTTTAATTTTATACTAATTATTAGTGATGTACGCTGTAATTTCATGTGCATCAGATAAAATACCTACTACTCTCACATAGGTTGTTTTATGCCAATTTTTTTTTGTAATCTTTATTTACGGGACTTTGTCAACATTGACTTTGTCGCCCCATAATCCTAATTACAATGTACTACATTACATATCTACACATAACTGCATTAATTAAGAATTTTTATGCCAATTTTAATGTATGGGATGTGGCTGTAGGTACTTAGTAAATAAATAAAATAAATAATTAGTCGTGAGGAGCAGCTGAGGTTATCGGACTGTGGGTACGAGCTGGTATATCCACTACACTCACCAGTGGTAGTATGCTGCGGAGTGTAATTGTTCAAGCTGTCGGCGTACAACGTGGTATATTTAGCAGTGAGCCGCGGCCGAGGCTTGTACTCCGCCAGGGTATACGGGCTGTACTTCTTGTCCACATCGCCGTCAGATTCGTCCAGGTTCTTCACCGAGGCTGACCCGCCATAGCTGCGTACCTGGTGATTGATTATGAGGCTTACTGATAAATTACATTTATTTCTGTAAAATACATATTTTAAAGAAACTTTTACAAGTTAACGTTTTGCAGATTTTTTTAAACTAGATGGCTCCAGTATTTCTGACGACCTCTGAGAAGAAACACCGAAACAAACACAGAGTATCATAGTCTCTTTTAGAGTTCAGACATAAAATAGTAACAAATTGGTAAGTGTTACAATATAGGGCAATGATTGAAATGGCCTTTTAAAGAAAGAGCCATAGCGGCTTTGAGTAGACCAGTCCCAACCGACGGCACGCATGCATCAGTCATTGTGTCGTCCATTATTTAGGAAGCTCAAGTTGGATTCTTACACGTGAACAGAAATTAAACTATCTTCTACGTTTTATGGATTTTATCGCGTTATATCTATTGATCGGCAACCGACGCGTGTGTATGACAATATTATGAATGGAGACGAAGCAAAAGATGTAGGTACTTAAGCAAGTATCGTAACAAGATATTCTATAGTAACGTAAGGATTTAATTACCTACTGTCTAAATCCTGACCTTTCATATCCTTCACAAAATCCATGGTCTCGAGTAATGATTATGATTTAAGGGTTGTAATCTATTTCTTATCTTATAAATCTCGTTGGGCTTAGCACCAAACAAAATTAAATTTTACAAATATATTTTTTTTGTTTTCATTTAGGTATTCTTAATAGGTAGGTAACACATTTTTTGATATTATTTATTATATAAATAACTATATTTGTAAATTTCATACTGTATGATTATAATTAAACATGATGCTTCCTATAAATCTAACATCTTGGAAAATTACCTGTGCTGTACAAAGAAAAAAAGGTGTATTGTACTTACACTTGGCGCGTAATTCCCAGACAAGAAGTATCGCAATTTAGACACCGCCTCTTTGTAAGCCAACTCGGTGTAATCCGGAATCCTCTTCAAGCCATACTCGTTCATCTTACTCGGCCGCCTGCTTAAATAATTCGTATAATACATAATTAAAACTTAAACAAACTCAACGATCAACGAAATAAAACATTTTAAAACTCGAAACAAAAAATAAATAAAATAAAAGTCAAATTTCGAACTCCGAACTAGTGTTGCGCATTGCGCCGGGTAGCTGAGTGCGGGATATTTGAACAGATATCGATTACACAAAGCGGTTGTTATGGTTACGGTTGTTGTGGTAAACAAATGCTTCGCGACGAATGCAGGCGAGTATAAGCAATCGATTTATCATCTGTATCGAGCAGACGATAAGATTGGTAAAGTAATAATTGGAAATGAACCATTATCGTACTATTGCCTATTGGCATAGTTTTTGCATACAAATTGGATGACCTAGATCGGATGTCGCTTTAATTAACATTTATTAAACTTACATTTTTAAATAGTTTGTGGACTAGAAGGTTTAATATTTAAATGTTTATTATATAACTATGTCCTACAACTTTTTAAAACATTTCCGTGCGTAAAAAATATTTCTTTATTTTGCCTTTTTTGTGTCTTCTTCAGTCTAAATTCGGATCCCAGGGCAAACAAAATAATTATTAATTATTAACCTCATTTACCTAATAACAGAAATTAATAAAACGTAAAATTTTCTGTAATAATTATTTCGTCTCGTTTCAGAAGATTTTTAAAATTTATTGTTTCCTTGTTTAAAGTGACACAGAAATACTTTTATTAGGAACCACCGAACCACTCTTAAAATATTTTTCAAATTGAAAAACTTTTGTTTTTAAAAAGATCATAAGTTAAAATACCCACCAACATTTTCTGGGCGGAACTATTTCGCACTATGAAAACTTTTATTTGGTCGTTAGTAGCTGGTACTTGCCGTATTTTCGTCCGCTTGAGCTTCGCGTTCATCTCTTTATCAGAGCCTGCACTGGAACCGCTCTTCACTCTGTAACCCGCTGACTTCGGCTTCGTTATGTAACTTGTGGAACCCATACCTATCACTAACACGCCAACTATCGCAACCTATCGTCAACCGCGATTTATATTCAAAACAATGCAAAATTTATGTCAACCGGATAGTATTAAAATTGATATTTCGCGATACTAGTAAGTCGACACTATCAAGAGCCTATAAATTCAAATTTTTGAATATGGAAGGCATGGCGGGCCCGCACTACCGCCAATAGACAAGGTTGTCAGAAAAGGAATGAGTTTTGGAATAAGAACTTTTTGCTCCTTCCTGTGTTTTGTCCCGGTCGCACGCGCGGGAATATCGGTTATGTCTGTTCTCTATCGATGGAAAAGTTTTTCTTCAGGATGCATAGGCGCGGAGCAAGCTTGGAAAATTTAAGTGTTATCTCTTAGAACAAGTGAAACCACGCAAATTTGGATATATTACACAATGTTAAGAATTTTCATTAAGTATCTTATAGATATAAGCAGTGATAGCCTAGTGGTATGACCATTGGACTGCCAAGTCGAAGGTCTCGAGTTCGAACCCAAGGCACGCAACTCTGACTTTTCGAAATCATGTGCGTATTAATAATTTAATTATCACTCGCTTAAACGGTGAAGGAAAACATCGTGAGGAAACCTGCATACTTTAGATATTTTTCTCGACGGTTTGTGAAGTCTGCCAACCCGCACTAGGCCAGCGTGGTGGACTATAGCCTAATCCCTCTCAATATGAGAGGAGACCCGTGCCCAGCAGTGGGACAGTATATGTTGTATGGGTTGATGATGATCTTATAGATAATGAAAATTATGGTATGCTAAATTACTTAAAAGAGAAAAGTTAAAGTTTCTTCTGCAATAGATTAGCTAGAATAGTACACAAAATAGAACAATTAATAGATAGTAAATACTTGATCAAATTACAATATTAATAAATTACAATATAATATTTCAAACTTCTCTGCTACGCTAGAGTTGCTAGGTGCGATTCCCAGTCCAGAAAAGTGTTATTGGGATTTCCAAGAAAAAATCTAGTAGCAACTCGGAATTTGAATATAATATACCGCCGAAGTGTGGGTATACAATAGTACACCTCTGCGTAACCTTTCGGGGAATATGATGTATGTTGTACATACCTTACCATATTTTAAGTAAGCAAAAAATAGATAACAAACCTAGTTACTACAAAAAAAAATTATTAGATGTATATAAATTTATTCTTCTTATATAATCTCTGTATATAAATATATAATCTCTGTATATAAATCTTCTTATTAAAAGTATATGAATCTTTTTTGATCATTAAATATGTAGTCCATTTCCTATCTCCTGGACTACGCGACAGGCAGTGTCTAGCGTGCGTCGAAGACGAGCAATAACTTTTTGGAGGGAAAATACATTCGTGATCACGCGACATGGCGGCATGGGGGCAGGGGACCACAAATCATATCGTTTTACGTTCCCTGACTCATCCGCATAATTAGATACACGTAGTTTTCTACTGTTTACGGAAAATATGGAAATATTTATATCTTTTGAAATTTGGGCATAGAGTTTTTAGAGATGTTTTTCATGTCGGTTTATAACAATGCCTTGGGTTGGGTACATTCTAGTAAGTATAGTATTATAATATCTGTGGATAAAGATGACTTTTTGACCGTATGGTTTAATTTAATTTGACTCAAGAGTTTCACTCCAGGGTTCTACTTGAAACTTGAGTCGCCCTGGTCCCCAGTAGGGTCTGTCGTCGCCGTTGTCTCGAGTACAAACTACTTCGTAAAACATATCTTGATTTATGAATTAAGTACTCCCACTATGCCCTTATAATAACTCTCTTAAAGTGCCAAATTGTTAATTTATGTCGGATAGATCTAAGTACAGCCACCTGTGACCGGCTGCACATGATAGTTCTAGCTGGTTTAAACTATTTAGGTGTAACCGCACTTCGGCTTCTAGCGGTAACATTAGGTAATATAAAGTAAGTTTAAGGGTATATTTTTGCCTTTTGTAAATATGTACAACCCTTTGACCGCCACGGAGTGAATAGACGTCAAATGAAAACTTGCTCACGACGCCAACAACGGCATGGCACCAGGGGCGTATTTTGGAATTTGGCGCCCCGGGCCAATAAGTTTCGCCGCCCCAGTATTCTAAGAAAAAAGTGATATAATTGTTAAGGAGTACATAGGGAGTACATAAGGAGTACATAAGGAGTACATAAGGAGTACATAAGGAGTACATAAGGAGTACATAAGGAGTACATAAGGAGTACATAAGGAGTACATAAGGAGTACATAAGGAGTACATAAGGAGTACATAAGGAGTACATAAGGAGTACATAAGGAGTACATAAGGAGTACATAAGGAGTACATAAGGAGTACATAAGGAGTACATAAGGAGTACATAAGGAGTACATAAGGAGTACATAAGGAGTACATAAGGAGTACTTAAGGAGTACATAAGGAGTACATAAGGAGTACATAAGGAGTACATGGGTAAGTACATAAGGAGTACATAGGAAAGTACATAAGGAGTACACAAGGCGTTCATAAGGATTACACAAGGCGTTCATAAGGAGTACACAAGGCGTTCATAAGGAGTACACAAGGCGTTCATAAGGAGTACACAAGGCGTTCATAAGGAGTACACAAGGCGTTCCGTTCATAAGGAGTAGATAAGGAGTACACAAGTAGTACTTATGGAGTACATAGGTAAGTACATAAGGAGTTCACAAGGAGTGCTATTAGCGATAATACCGCCATTGTACCCTTAGTTTTATGAATTCCAGAATGTTGCTTCTTATCGTGGTGTACAATAAAGTTTATTATACGCATAAATGCATACAGCATGTTAAAAAGCTTCCATCGTCATTGAATATAAATAGTGTTAGGAAAACCAATTGAGAGGGCAGCTGAAGCCCGTAACCTTGGACTGCTCTTGGATAGCCACTTAAGATTTGAAAAACATGTATCTGACTCGGTACAAAGCTGTTTTTACCTGCTGTTTATACGGTCCTTTATAAAATAAGACCATAAGGTCTTATTATCTATATATTAACTATCTGAAGAACTTGAGAACAGCCCGTTGAAACACTCGTTGTGTCAAGGTTGAATTATGCCTACACTGTGTATGGCCTACGTTTATTGGCTCGAACCGATCGCCTTATCCCGAGAGTGCAGAATGCTTGCGCTCGTTTTTGTTACCAGATCCCTTATAGAACACACGTCACCCCATTTCTTACTAGACAATCCTCAAAAGGAAGTCGAGACGTATTTATTTTGTAAAATTTTATTTATATTAATCATATTTATATTAAAACCTCGCTCGGCGCCCGCGCCCCGTGCGCGTTATATTCGGAGCAGTACCTACTTATTTTTTGTGGACCTACTTACTTACAGACGGAAACTGCTACGAAGCTCCGGAAAGAATCGCCTGGCATGGTGCACTCCAAAGCTCTGATTAAAGCCTACAATAAATAGGAACAACTTGCATTTATATGGACCTTGTAGCCTGAATTAAATAAATAAATAAAAAATAAAATTTTTAACGAGAGCCTTAACAGGACACTGCTGCTTAAACAAGCACATGTTCAACCTAAGACTGAGCGACACGCGAACCTGCCGGCGTTGTGAGGAGGCGGACGAAACGCCACTTCATCTCCTGGGAGAATGCGGGTCTCTAATACACAAGCGCAGTTTTCATCTAGGGAAACATATCGTAAGCCCAGATGAAATAAAAGAGCTCAACCCTAAGCAAATCCTGCAGTTTATAGTAGCCGCGGGGTTTAGCGGTGAGCTCTAATGCAACAAGTGGCGATCACAATAGACCGACTGCGGTCGCAGTGATACTTAAGCCCCTATATAAAAATAAAAAAAATACCTACAGACGCGCTCCGTACAGTATATTGGCGAAACTTAACTTACAAGCGTGTTTTCGACCAAATGATTTACTTACTGATTCTTGTTTTTTTTTTTTGTTAATTTTAAATTGAGATTGATAAGAAAAATTAAAAGAAGTCCCTCCCCTGACGCCGCCCCTGGCGGATTGGCGCCCCGGGCCATGGCCCGGATGGCCCTGGGGTAAATACGCCCCTGCATGGCACGTCAAAAATACCAATTTTTTTTTAGTTCAAAATAAATACCTATGTAAAAATTTGTTGTTTTTTTTTACCTATTATTGGATACTAGAATTTGTCGCTTGGCGTAGAGAACACGGATTTTCGTTATTGACGTGGCGGTCAAAAGGATAATTAGGTAGATACCTATTTCTTTTTTCAACATCTCTTCCTGATTATAGCTAGGTACCTATGTACCGGTGTAAGTCAGTACCGGATCCGTCTGTACCTACCAGATCGCGTGACCTACCTCGTTAACCTTTGTTACAACGATTTTGTTGAGGTACATTGAGCTAAAAGATTTTTACGAACAAACTTTTCGTTGTGCCTTAATATACTGATTTAATCAATAGATAGGTACTCGTATGTATCATTTATACTGTTCCTTTTGTAGATTTTTTGGGCTATTTGATAGTCGCTCATATGGCACCTAAGACCGACGGCTTTATGTGCCCTCCGAGGTACGGTAATCTAGGAATTATGTAGATATTTAATGTATATAATGTAAAGAATTCAGTGAATAAGTCGTTGGAGAGCCACTATAATAAATTAAAACAAAGAACTTGAAAACAGCTTGGTGTTTCGATTTTTGCTTGATGGGACCTGAAAACCTACAGGAAAACTATCATTGTATTTTTTTATTTTTTTTTATTTTATTATTATTAAGGATCTCTGACAAAGGATTATACACAAAAAGATATTAGTAGTAAGTCACATACATTATAAGGCCAGTGTACTCCTTCAATTATGAGAGACCACAGCATGCAAAAATTATACAAAGCAAATTAAGTTAATTAAGTATCATACAATCACGCCAGTATACCCCGAAGATAGAAAGAAGAAAGAAAGAAAAATAGTTTATTCGCTACTTGTGTTCGCTACTATAGGGAGGTTTAGGCAGAGGCCTAAGTACTATAAAACACTAGGAGGCGGTGAAGGGCGGGCGATTTAGGGGCTGTCTTAAATGTAATAATGACGTTCAAAAAGTATTACCTAGTAGTCTATTTTGACTTTTGACTTGTATACACCCAAACTTCGTCGGGCACAATTTGGCACTAAGGTGTCAAACGAGAATACGGCCCACCTGATGGTATGCGGTTACCGTAGCCTATAACGCTTGTAACACCAGGGTTATCACTTGCGCGTTGCCGACCCTGTAAAACGAAAGAGGAATAGTTGGGTTGGAAATATAAAAGTCCTTCCATTGCCAACTCAACTCTTACTCACGGAGAGAACACAACACAGCTCAAAGCAGTGTTATTTCACTTCAATTTTCTGCAAGGCGGAGCTACCAACTTACCCAGTCGGGCAGCTCTCCAATTTCAGTGGAATTGCTCCCACTATGCCTTACCTCTCTTAAACTTTACTGGGACCTAGGAATCGAACCCAGAAAAAATATATATCTATTTACCTTAATAATCCTACTCTTTATTAATACTTCGGGCATAATCGTATTAAGAATAGAATAGAATATATCTATTTTCAATGTTACACATCAGTGATTACACGTGCAATTTATAAACGTGTTTGATTAATTATTTATTAATCAATAATACTCGACATTTGTGCGAGTTTTATAATTAAATTATTATTAATCGATTATGTATAGTTAACTACGTAATAATCTATCAAGTTTCTAATGAAAGTACCTAGTTATGTAATCTAAAGTTATTGATTATATACCTAGTTTAAATAAGATATATGTGTATTTTAGTGAATAAGTTGTTGAAGTACCTTAAATAAAAAATAAAAAAAATCCCTAGTCTCGGTTAGGAACTAAGTAAAAAGTAACAACTGTTTTGAGTAAGTTTGATTATGCACAATAAGACTAGGCCTTAAAGGCGTAAACTATCTAATGCTTCCATTGTATGTACACTAATCCTTCCATTTTATATAAGCTAACGCTTCCATATTCATTTCTGACATTTACGCGAATATTATACATTGCAATAAAACTATTTTTGACGGATGTTAACGCGTTATATTATTAATCCCGACGTTTCGGACCCTTTACAGCGTCCACCCGTAGTAGTCTACCCGTGACCATGGACGCTGTGAATGCTTCCATTTTACGTAAACTAATTCTTCTATTATATGTAAACTAATGCTTCCATTTTATGTAAACTAATGCTTCCATTTTATGTAAACTAATGCTTCCATTTTATGTAAAGTAATGCTTCCATTTTATGTAAACGAATGCTTCCATTTTATGTAAACTAGCTGTACCCTGTGGTTTCACCTGCCACTTACTTTAAAAGAAATCGTAGGTATTATTTATAAATATTTGCGTGCATAGACAATATTTTTGCTAATTCTCTTTTTGCTCGGTCGTAGCGTCTTGGCACACTATCGAAATGAAATTAACTTTTCTAATCCTGGTCGATCTAAAGATTAGTGTGAACGTTCACACAAAAAATAAACAAATTATTCAGCTTTATTGTATATATATATCAGTTCAAGGAATAAATAATGGATTAACGAGCGCCTCAGCTTTGTGGAGGATGCTGAAAAAGGTGATAGATGGAAAACCATAGAGTTCAAGGCGAAGAGTAAAAACAAATAAGTATTATTGAGTAAATTTATTAGTAAAAAAATAATACTAAAACAATCTTCTCTACTTTTTGGTGTTAGTAGCTACACAACAAAACTTCTTAATACTAAACAAAAAATAAATACTTTTAAGTAGATCGTTATCTGATTGCACGAAAAATAATAATTTCTTTTGTAATTAAATACTTGTCTAATATCGCAATGGCACTTTTGAATAAAAATACAATAGCAAAATAAGCATTTTCCACAGATTATATATACATTTGAAGACTTTGTGCGTAGTGATGTTTTTGCCAAAATATAATTCATTGTCTATGGCACAAGATATCAAAGCTCAAAGAGGTTTGATAGGAGATTATTTACAATAATGATTAACAATTAGCTTAATAATTAAAATCCTAAGCTTTGAATTAATACGACGTTCATTTTTAAGTTTACGACATAAATCAGCGTCTTATTACATCCAACCTAAAATTATTCTAGATTTAAGTTGATGGGTTTAAAAACTTGGGAGTACAAAAACAGACGGAATCATAGTTCAAGTCTTGAATGTAATTAATATGTGTGACATCCGTAAACAATAAGCCGATTACATTAAAATTTAAATGAGATACAAGAAAGTGAGATGCATTATAAAAAATATATGACATTACTAGATTTCATTAGGATTAGATTAAACATATCAAAATTGTAACGATTAAAAATTTTGCAGATGTCACATTTAAAAGACAGAGTAAGTACATAACCAATCAGAAACTAGCAATTACGTGCCTATGCTCTGATTGGTTGTTTTAAGGCGAAGTATAAATGCAAAAATATCACTTATATATGTAAGCTCATTGAAATTTATTAACAACCTGTTTCACCCAACTACCTTTAGCATCCTCTGCAACTTCGGGTGTCAATTCGACATTATTTCTACTAGGAATGTTTTTATCAGTACTGGGGGTGGGTATAGTTTTCTGCTCTCTGCTTTCTTTCACACTTATTTCACTGACACTTCTTTCGAAATTAGCTACTTTTGTCGTTATAGACTTTGGTTTGGCTGCCTGCATAGGTTTTCTTACATTAGGATTCGGTTTGATTTGAGTTTTCGACATTTGTTCAATCTCCATTCGCCTTTCTAATACCGACTTTGATGTTTTCGGTTGTTCAAGTAGAGATTTTTTAGAGTCTTGAGTCGATTTTATTTTTCTTGTTGCCGAATCGAGGCTGGCTCTTTCGAAACTCATCCTTTTAATCTGTATGTTCCCATGTGGTTTTAACTTGTCATCTATATTTTCCCCTTGTTCCTTAGATGTTTTCACGTCAGTTTGTTTTGGAATATCGCTTTTGATCATATTATCTTCAGCCATTTTAGGTTTTGCGTTCAGGGGAGAAGATTCAGATCGAGCTATTGATGGTTTGTAGTTTACATTCCTTTTAATCGTTTTCATATTGACTGATTCGGATGATGACGACTGTTCAGAGCTCTTAGATAAGGTCTTACATAAACTTTGCTTTTGAATGTTTGTTGCAGACGGTATTTGTGACATTTTAGGTTTCACAGGAACGGGTGGGGCTACTTTTGACTTGACAACCTTTTCACATTTACTGTTAACACGTTCAACATTTGCTGTTTTATTAGTTGTAACAATAACACGAGTATGTGTATTAGCTTTCTCGTTGACAGTTGTGGTTATTGTCGTTTTCTGAGATTTAAATGAAGAATTTCGTTTTATGTTCTCTATTTTGGTAACAGTCTTGTTTATAATTTTATCTTTGTCCACTGTTTCTAGTTTTGTCTCTTCTATATCTTCCTGATCGGAATACACCGCTGAATCTCTAAACACATCTTCATCAGTAACTTGTTCGATCTTTTCAAACGACTTTTCATAATAACTTTCATCTGAATTCGTTTGTACTGGTGACTCTACCATTTTATCTTTAACTTCTGTTACAATTTGAATGGTATTTATTTTATTTTGTGATTCCTGATAAGCTCCCTCGCTTGAGGAGGTAACAAAAGAAGAATTGGAAAATAAACTATCAGGTCTCACGGCATTTTTATTTATAAGTACATTGACCTTCTTAAGTGTAGATTTGTCGCTAACTAAAGTCGTTGGGTCAACGTAATCGGACTGAGCTATTCTAGCCCCTAAATGTTTGCTACCTTGCATGTAAATGGGCAGCTTGTTCAAGCTTTGGTAGGAACTATTGTTTGATTTCGAAGGCGAACCGATTGAGCTGGATATATTAGATACAACACTGACACTTTTCTCATAGTTTGGTCTTTGCTTCTCGGGTTTCTGATTGATATTGTCGCAACTTAGAGATAGAGCTTCTAGATTGCATTTTTCATTCTGGCTTTCAGTCAATGTACTATTTTCACAAACGCTCTTACTTAGTAGCTCATTGTTTAACGAGTAGATTATAGTTGAAGTAGTAGGACTTGCATCAGTCGATGTTATAACAACTTTGATGTCACTTTTGATCAAATTATTTTCTATATCTTCATTGTGTTTGTTTCTAGTATCAGGTTTATTTTGATTGTCATCCGTATGTTCATCACCGATTATACTTCGAAATCGTTGTAGAAGGTTCTTGGAGTAACTTCTGGGATTTAAGTTAGGTCTTTTTTCACTTGTAGGACTCTTTAGATCTGACTTTGCACTATCAGGACTGCTTTGATCATTTGCATTGATTTCTGTCTCTTCGTTGCTTTTGTTTGGAGTTTTGTTCTTGAAACGGCTAAGAACATTTTTGAGGGAAAGCATATTAGAAGTAGGCTTGTATATTTTATGCTCTGGATGAATAACTTCGATGTCATTAGATTTTGTATCCTCGTTTGGTTCTAAAGGCAATACTTCACAGGACGATGTAGTAGATATATTTAAATTAGGTTGGGATACGGTCAAAAGGTTCTCATTTTTATTCTTATCCAGATTTATATCATGAAATTTACTTTTGTAGCATCTATCGATTTCTTCTTCCAGTTCTAACGTTGATTGACTTATGTTTTGAGCGTAATCAGTCTCATTTGTTTTAGATTTATTGAATTTAAGTATATCTCCTTCACTCATTTCATCATAACTAATTTCGCTTTGATCTGAAGCTATCGTAAATGGTCTATCTGTGCTCATAACTTTACCATCCCTATTTAAATATGTTTTACTATTACTGTTAGGCTTACATTTGAATGTTGCCAGATTATTCTCTTCTGTATTACTCGTTACTACTTGAAAACTTCTAGGTAATGAGCCAGACTTTCTATCTCTGGAAACATTAAAGTGTTCCTTTTGTCTACTCAGCCATATTTCAGGCGTATTAGGGCTTTGTTGGTCGGGACTCATTGGTAAGTAGTCACTGGGAAGGTCACTAGGTATTTCTTTCTTTCGTCTACACACTTCTACCAAAGAGTCGTAAACATTTTCCGTGATGATAGGACCCTTGTTTTCCATGGTGACGTAACATTCTGAAGATCTGTCAACTTTTTCGGGTGATCTTACGGGAACATCATATATACCTTCTGGATTTTGTAATTTATTTAATTTATCAAACGATAAGTAAACGTAATCAGAATCGGGACCGATATGACGGGACATTTCAATGATGTCATCATTAATAGGTGGTGAAGGCAACCTTTTTGGCCTGCCAACGTGAGGGTTATGTTGTATTATTTTACTCTTCGTGTTTAACGTATGTAAAGTTTCGTCGACTCTATTATCCACTCTTAAAGTTTCATATATATGGTCTTCTACATCTTCAGTTAATTCGGTTCTAGAACTGGTCGTAGTATCGTTTTCCACTTCTTCATTTTTCTCAGCGTCCAAATTTTCTGAAGTCTGTCGTCCATACTTGGGTTTCAATTTATTAGATTCTAGATTTTTAGATAGAATCACTTGTTCGGGATTAGAATGTGATTTCATAAGTCTCTGATGCCGTCTTTGAGCACTGTTCCGTAGTTGTTGTTTCTTGATTAGCTTCTGAAATTCTCTGTTTTGCATCAATAACTGTGAAATTATTTGTTCTAGAGGCTGTTCAGCTTCCTCGCAGCTTTCCACTACCTCTTCAGGTTTCGTCTGCGTTTCACATGCTTTGTCTTCCGCTTCTGAGCCTTCATTTATCACTTTTTGTTTATTTAAGTACTTTACTTTTTCCAACTCATTCTTTTTGAAAGAATCTGTCTTCTCTATTAGTTTTTTATACGTTTCTTCGTCGATATCTTCATCTTTACTGATAGTTTCAGGTACGGGGGTTTGTATTTCCTTAGGTTTATCAACATTTAGACTATCATTTGATTCAGATATGTGTAAAATATTTTCGGTTGACACGTCGGTGGAAAAATCTGCATAGAACTTAGCTGTCGTATCGGAACCCAGCCGTAGTCCTTTAGCTCGGTTCTTCTTGATTTTAGAAATCTTCTTTGGTATATTTTTTGTATTGTACATTCTAATCTCTACGGCTGGTTTGACTGGACCAATTCGTTTTCTTGCGTCCACTTCTGGATCTGATATAATAGATCCTTCACTAGCACGAGCTTTCTTTGTAATTTTATTTGAACCACAATTTTTGCACTCGAATTCTATCTTTTCGTTGCCTCGCACTTCTCTCTCGTTATCACTGTCTTGACATTTCTTGGTTACTATACCAATCATATTTTGTTGTAAGCCTGGTTCAGACTTTCGCCTCCAAGTTCCTATTTTGGATAATTTAGACCGTTGTGGATCATCTTTAGATTTAGAACGTAATGTATCAGTTTTAGGTTTTTCATCATTACATCTAGATCTTCTCGAGTGTATTGTACTAGTTGAATCTGTGACAACAATATTTTCTTTAATTTTAGCGCATTTTAAGCACGTTTTTGGGATTTGTCTAACGTTGGTTAAAGAATTATTAGTGTCACTTAAGTCATCTTTGCTTTTATTATTGTCAGTGTATCCTATAATATTGTCAGAGGAGTGATAGCCCCGTGTTTTATTTAAAGAGCTACCAAATTCTTTGCTAAAACTCTCTTGCGATGATTTGAAGTCGGAACACTTGCAGGCAGATTGCTTTCTTTCTAAATGCTCGGCGCTGCCTGAGTCAATGTAATGTAGTGATCGATCACACTCGGGGCATTTCTCACCTAACTCGTTATCGTTATGTCTACAGCTACATTTATCCTTTACTTTAGCAAGTTCTGTTTCGCAATCAGAACAAAGATCAACGTAGCAGTTTTCACAAGTGTAATCCGTACCTTTTTCAGCTGAAACTTGGCTACAGTCACATTCTTGACTCTCGGCTCTAGAACTTGGTATAGTATATTTCCTGTTGCCTTTCTTGAGTCTGCCTCGGCTGCCGTTTTCGAAGGATTTTCTTCTTTCTCTTTCTAGTTTTCGCTTTTCTAGGTACTCTGGGGCAGACAGTTGCTTCCTCATTGATGCTTGTGTTATCAAGTTGTGAGATTTTTCTGCTAGCATGTCATCTGAAATACAAACAAGTGCACTGTCAATACTTGATTTTGGTTACTGATTAATTGTATGGATTTTTTATCATTTAAATATTTCAGTAATTTTAATAGTAATCCACTCTATCAATCTCACCGTCAGTTTTGTTCTGTCCAAGTTCCATGACCAGCTGTCTCGCGTGCGATGGAATTACGGCGTTATAGTTCTCCAGTATTACCTGAAAATTATGAGTCAAATTTTATAATCTTAACAATCAAATATTTTAGTAAAATGATCTCGAAGCTATCTAATTTTTAATTCTAGATTCTGCCCATGGACTACGCTTTTTGTCTCTCTCAACCTGACAGCAGGTTCTTGCCCAACAATAAAAGAACTTTTGGAGAAATAAACATTTTAAGCATTTACTTTTCAGTAATAAAGATAACGTACCCTCTTGAGCAGCAGTGTCCACTCCCGCTTGTGTCGCGGCGAGCGGGCCTGGAGCGTGAGCTGCGCGCGCGGCGCATCCCACGGGATCACGTGGAATGACAGCGGCGCGCCCGCTATCGACTCCACCAGCATCATGTTGTTGCACTGCAGCCATAACACATTAAATTTGGTGAATGTTGAGGGTGCATGGTAGCCAAGAGAAAACACGGTAGAAAATCAGAGCACTTGTATTTAATAATTATTAATTAACAGTGCAGGACACGACATGGTTTGCTTAGAAACGTAGGTAAAAAGGAAGTGACAGATGAAGCAGTGTTGCCATAGTCAGTGTGAAGTTAAAACCGTAACAGATTCCTCCCCCTTTTGGAAAGATTTACACTTACATTTAATATATATACTTATTACAAATTTAGTCTCACAACAGGCTTTCTAACACTACCACTCTTACGTGTAGCTGCTGGAGATGGTACAGTTAGAAAGCCTGTTGTGAAGACTGGAGGATGTTGGATTCAACCATATTTAGAGTCCTATCAACCACCTTGGGTGTACCGCACCACAATTTTTGAGCAATACCGATATTATAATCTATCTAATGGGTAGTCATGTTTTTGGATACCACTTAAACTAACGCAAAGAAAATACACGCTATGACTTGGAGTTGTGTATAACAGTCACTAATAATTGTTACTCACAGGTGTTCGTAGGTACTGACGGCGTTACATGCTCATGTGGATAACCATTTCTTAGCACATGAGAGACGAGCAAACGTTTTATTGCGTCTTGAGATTGAGAAAAAGCACTACACAAAACTACACCAATAGTATTTACCTCTCCTTTTATATGTTTATTAAATTAATACTTATTTATTTATATTAACATAATGTAAAGAATTAAGTATGTAAAGTACGTAGTATATTTATAAAGTTATGATAATTATGTGTGTATAATTTTTTTTTTTATACATTTATTAACGTTTTTTTATTTTTTGTTACAAGCATTTTTTAAACAAATATGTGAACCTAGCAATTTCTATCTCTACATCACCTTAATGCCTTAAGCATTAAGTCCGCCTTTGTACAGAGGCCAGCACATCAAGCTACCACAATCTGTCAGTTTTCTTTGATAGAATTTCAACTTTAATACAACATTATAAGGTTAATTTTCCATTAAGAAAATTTGTCAGTTTTGGATAGCTTGATCTGCTGACGTCTGTACTATATTTGTGCTAGAATTCAATAAATATTACTAACATGTTTTTGTAAAGTAACTAACCATGATATGTGACTTGTAGGCCAGGATACCGTCTTCCCTGTTCTTGGTAACGAGTAGCATCTTGTCGAAGAGGAAGGCGTGACGCATTGCCTTCGCGCCGAATACTCTACAACAATAAAAATCATATAATTAGTTAGTGGCCACCGGGGTGGTTTTAGTGAGAAAGAATCCCACGCTCCCCGGTATAACCACCGTAGACCGGTAACCTTATGAAGGTTTCCCCTCGTAAACAAAAAAAAAGGTATATATCGGTAGAGGTATATACATAACATATTACTACTATTACATAATATTTTACTCGTATTCCAAATGAATTTTTGAAACTTATCTATCTCTGAATGAAATCGAATATCGAAAAGTCAGAGGCCTTGGGTTCGATCTCGAGACCTTTGATATGGCAGTCCAATGGTTATTTAACTAGGTTTTCACTGCTTACTACTTGACTTATATCTTTAAGTTAACAGTTTTGACTTTTTAACCCCCTCACGCAAAAACGACGGGGTTATAAGTTGGACGTTTCTATCTGTCTGTGTGTGTGCGGGTGTGTGTCTGTGGCATCCTAGCTCCCGAACGGATAACCCATTTTGATTGTTTTTTTTTGTTTGAAAGGTGAATTACTAGGGAGTCTTCTTAGCTATGTTTGATGAAAATCGGTCCAAGATGACCGCCGCCACAAAGCGGATTACATACTTATTTTTTCACAACTCCCTCAATATGGGTATCAAATGAAAGGGCTTGACTTGTAGAATACTATACCCTAAGATAAATTTCCAATCGTGTCGAGGGTTTTTTAATTTTTTTAATTTAATACGGGGTCAAGGTCGCCCGAGGCGTACCTATGTGGCGCGACGATCTCGATATGTTTGCAAGGCAAGCATGGCTGGATGTTTCAAAAGATAGAGAGGTTTGGAAGAAGAAAGGGAAGGCCTTTGCACAATTACAGTGGGAAACTAAAATAGGCTATTAAAAAAAACAGCTTGATTTCTGACATTTACGCGAATTATACATTGAAATAAAACTACTTTTTACGGCTTTTATCGCGTTATATTGATATTATTAATCCCGACGTTTCGGACCCTTTACAGCGTCCATGGTCACGGGTAGTCTACCCGTGACCATGGACGCTGTAAAGATTTATTTCAAAAAGTAGTTTTATTTCAAAATACAGCTTTTAAATTATACCTAAATGTCCCTTCGGCACACAACTCTCCGTACGTGGTCAGGTCCGGGCCGTTCCACCCATACAACAGTGACTGAATCTCCTGGACCCTGACGGCGTGCTCGTGCCTCCGTTTCATGTCGTCGATGTGCTGCGCGATGCCGGTCATCTTCAGCAACGCGTACTCTGTCTCCCGGGATGCACACTGCTTCACCACATTCTGTAATACATCATTCATGTTCAAGTTCAAGTACAAATGTTTTTATAACTGTTGGACAACCTTCTCTAAGGAAATCTATCTTCGTCATTATCAACCCATATAGGTAGATACTGTCCCACTGCTGGGCACGGGTCTCCTCTCAGGATGAGAGGGATATGGCTATAGTCCAACACGCTGTGCTAATGTAGGTTGGCAGACTTCACACACCTTCAAGAAAATTCTCTCAGCCAGGTTTCCTCACGATGTTTTCCTTCACCGTTTAAGCGATTGATAATTAATTATTAATATGCACATGATTTCGAAAAGTTAGTGGTGCGTGCTTTGGATCCGAACTTGAGACCTTTGACTTGCCAGTCCAACGGTCATACCACTAGGCTATCACTGCTTAAGAAAATCAATCTCTACACAAAAATTCATCGAAATTCAGTCGGTTCAGTGGTTTAGGCGTGAAAGCGTAACAAACTGACGAGCTTTTACTTTGGTAAAGGCAATTTATCCGAAGGCTTTATTAGATTCTTTAAACAACTACCTCACATTTTAAAGTCTGTATTCAAGTAAGTCCTTAATTTAATTTGTTAATTGGCTATAATTCTTACCTAAAGGACATTGATCCAAATCGGGGATTACAGCGTAAATCCGAAGCCTATCTTATTTCTTAAACTATTTACGGTAAACGAGCCTTATAAGTGAATATTTAGTTACCTAGTTGAAGATGTTATTAAAATTTAGTAGGTTGGTACAGTCAGCAACAAAAGTCTCTGAACAAGTTGCAATTTTCAATACGATTTTCAAATATGAAGTTACTGATACTGACATGTGAAGATTGTGCGAAATAATTGCACAGATGACCATTAAATATTTACCTTACTTTCATAATAAAAAGATCACATGACAAGTTTTGGAGATGTCATGTTTTCAAAATTTAGCTGTGTTCAGTGACTTTCAGCAGTATAAGGGTCAAAATGGGGGGAGACTTTGACTGCCAACACAACGTTTCCTCGTGCACTGGCAACCTTGCTCACCGTAAGAAACACAACACAGCTCAAAGCAGTGTTAGTTCACTTCGATTTTCTGAAGGCGGAGGTACTACCCCAGTAGAGCACCTCTAATTTGAGTGGAATTACTCCCACTATGTCCTACCTCTCTTTATGTTTACATAAGTATATATATTATAGTAGTGAAACTAACCTGCAGCAGCAAATGATACTTCAGGATCCGTTGCACAGGCTTTAGCAGATACGATGCTAACGGCAGCATATGTCCCAACCCTATTTGCCGCTCTCGAAATTCGCGCGCGCTGTGCGGCTCCGAGGCTAGAGCTGCAAGTCGCTCCATAGTACGAGGGTACCCGGTGCAGTACGACGTATACACGGAGAAACCGCTTGTATTGTTCACGAAGCAGCGCGCAATACACGTCGCATCTAAACGACACGTGTTCAACTCGCCGCAGAGTGATCTGGAAAAAATAGAAGAAAAAATTTTAACAGAGCTTTAAGGAAAGATGTTACTTGTGAAGGCTAGATAATATATTATGCTTTTCCAATCGGTACTGATGCCTTTGTTTGACAAAGCATTTAATATTGCTAAAGTATGTATACTATGTATCTGTCGAGACTGTAAAATAATCCTTGTGCAACTAGTTTTTGACACTACAAATGACATTAACAAAAGTCATGAACATTTGTTTAGTTTTTGACGTAAAGTTATGTCTACGATGTTCGTGTCGTCACAAAATAATCTAGACTAATTTATTAATGTTTATAAAAAATGCCTAGATTGATTTTGATAGGTACCTACAGTCTGGTGTTTACCTTAAAAAAACAGTCCAATACATAAAAAAAAACATGACAAACACAATCGTACACCATCACGCCTGTATTCCCCGAAGGGTTAGGCAGAGGCCTGCTAATGTACCTACACCCACATTTCGCCGGTATGTTCAAATTCCATATAATAGGGGGCGAGCTTATTGCCATTAACCGGGCATAAATCCAATCTTAGTCTTGCTACTATTTAGAAATTTCATAGAAAAAACCCAGTAACACTTTGCCCGACCTGCGAATCGAACCCAGAACCTCTAGCGTACCTGTCGCGTTTTGGACCACTCGACTAATGACTAATGTTTGTACAAATAATGTTTTGTAATTTGTGTTTTAATAAATTATTATTACTATTAAAAAATAAAATAAAAAAATGATGCAGTCGAAAACATAGAAGAAGCTTTGTTCAAAACCTTGTCTAACATATAGATTGAAATAAAACTACTTTTTACGGATTTTAGGTCGTCAGCTAGGAAATGTCGGCTCCATCTAGTTTTAAATAATAATTATTAGTAATAAATGTCATTGATCATGTAACAATAAAAAATGTAGGGTAGCTGTCAGTAATTATATCATCAAGAGGCCCACCACCTCAGTCTACCCGTGACCATGGACGTTGTAAAGGGTCCGAAACGTCGGGATTAATAATATCAATATACGCGATAAAATCCGTAAAAAGTAGTTTTACCTTGTCTTACTCTAAATATCACATACTGATTAAAAACCTATACTTAAACCTCCCACACGCAGAAGCCAAAAACAAATGGTCGCAAAAAATATCTCATCAAATCGGACCTCAGGTCTTTACACTGTGACCAGTATATCTTGGAACATTATGGCGGCGCTAGTTGCTATGGAGAAAACCAACTTAAAGTAGTTCCTTGTTTCGTCGCGGGTCATGTTAAACTGGTTACAGGATCAAGTAATCTGGGATTTGTGAGGTCATGTAACCCAAGCGACCCTATCAGGGCTTTATTGTTTTACATTAACAGCCCGACACGGCGGAGACGTGACGTAACAAAAGGCCTACATTTAAGTATGTTTTTGCTGATTTTTAGGGTTCCGTACCTCAAATGGAAAAAAAGGAACCCTTATAGGATCACTTTGCTGTCCGTCCGTCCGTCTGTCAAGACCCTTTTTCTCTGGAACGCGTGAAGGTATCAAGCTAAAATTTATATCAAATACTCAGGTCCACTGCCCCTTGGAGCTGTGAAAAAATCAAACTTCTAAGCCAAGGCAATCAAAAGATACAGTCTTTTATGCCGCAAATTTCCGCAAAATTTCGAAACTCGCAAAGGAACCTACAGGGTACTTCCCGTGAACTCAAAACCTTTAAATTTGGTACGAAGCAACGTCTTATAGTATAGATAAAGGAAAAATTGCGATAACCGTACATTTTTATTTACATCATATAAGAAAAAATATTTTTAATAATTTTACATTTATCTTTTTGTATTTTTTTTGGCATTTTCCATGCAAATAATTTTTATAGTTATTAAGCAAAATTCGACATGGCGGGTAGGTATCGCGGTGGCTTAGTGGTCATAGCATCTGGTGTACCTAACCAGAAGACGCAGGTTCGAATCCTGCCCGCGGTCGAATTTTTCCTTTGCTTAATATCTTTAAAATTTTACAGTTACTAACCCTTTCCTCATGAACTAGAGGTATTAAATTGAAATTCATATCAAATACTCAGGTCTATAATACCTTTAAGCTAAAACAAAATCAAACGTCTATGTCAACGCAATCAAAAGTATACCTACAGGTTTGTACGGAACCCTCGGTGCGCGAGTCAGAGTCGCACTTGGCCGGTATCTTTTAAACTCCTGCGACGCTTTGGCTTTTGAGGTTGAATACTGTATACAAGATTTAAGTGTGCAATAAATTTGTATGTAAGCGTAAACATAAATACAGGGATTCAATCTGAATGCAGTTAAACTTACTCATAAATGGTAGGTACTGTAAGACATGACAGTTATCGGGTAACTGTTGATTTCGTGTATGTTGACGTCATTCGCCACGACCGTGATCATGATCACATAGTACACAGGCCAGCACATCGAGCCACCCCAATCTGTCAAATTTCTTTGATAGAGTTTCAACTTTAATGCAAACGCAATAAGGTTCGTGTTCTATTGGAAAAATTTGACAGTTTTGGATAGTTTGACCTGATGGCGTCTGTACCTACCTTTTTTTTATGGTACGGAAAATCCTCATGATAGGGAAGTGGCAGGGTATGTCGGACCCTGGGTATACCGAGTAAAAACCGCACTTGCCTTCACCTGCCCTATAGTCATGGCCATGGGATCCGCGAAATTCACCACGATCATGACAGGGTCTGTACATACCTAACACCTATCCCTACTAATCCCTACTATCCCTACTTCCCTACTAATATTATAAATGTGAAAGTAACTCTGTCTGTCTGTCTGTTACGCTTTCACGTCTAAATCACTGAACTGATTTTAATGAAATTTGGTACAGAGATAGAGTTGACCTTGAGAAAGAACATAGGATAGTTTTTATCTCGGACTTTTGAAGAGTTCTCTTGGAAACGCGATATAACCGAACTCGACGCGGGCGAAGCCGCGGGCGGAAAACTAGTGTAATATAAATCATTTCTTGCTAGTACCTACCTGTCCCACTTCCAAGTAAGTAATCAATCTATCAATTCATGTCCTTATTATGTAATCCCTACTAATATTAAAAATGTGAAAATAAATCTATCAATTTATCTGTTACTCTTTCACGCCTAAACCGCTAAACTGATTTTGATGAAATTTGGTACAGAGATAGATTAGACCTTGGAGAAGTACAGACGTACACGGCGGACATACCTTTTGTCTAAAAAAGCCCACAGAAAAGATAGCAGAGGATGCACTTGGAAAGAATACATCTTGAGGAAACCTGCATGGGATTTTCTCCACATTAGGCCAGCGTGGTGGACTATAGCTTAATCCCTCTCATTCTGAGGAGAGAGCCGTGCTCAGGAGCGGGACACTATCTGGGTTGATGATGATGAGCAGACGATCGATTTAAAATCTTTAAATAATATTAAGAAATAATTTCATAGTGACGTTGACGTGCAGTTGCATCACGTAGAGGAATCCGGGTCGGGTGTACGTTCCCAGCTAATTGTCGTTCGACACCTCACGGAAACATACGGGGCAGTGACGTGTGCGGGCGCGACGCAGGTGGTTGGAGATTATTTGTGTTTGAAATTAGTATCACATTAATGTTTAAAGGATCAACAAATGAACGTCTCAGAATTTTGAGTTATTTCGGAAATACAGAGACGAATCTAAATGTAAACTTCATCATAAATGCATCCTTATGTCAGTATTCAGTAAGGACGTTTACCCTTAAAATTGTCTCTGATAGTCTCAATAATAGTAACCAAAACTTTAAGCTGATGTTTTATAGTACCGATTAAAAAAACTCAAACATAGTCGGCGTGGCGTATGTATCATTTAAGCCGTAAATATAAAATTACAGACTAAATGGTAAATCTTAGTGATCTTGAGCACAGGGGTCCTTCCTCGTTATGCTGACTGAATTTTTATAAAAACGACGTTTAGAAAAAAATGTAAGTACTTATTTGTTAGATAAAGATAACTGACAAGTCGATAGATTAGAGAGCACAACAATCACTCTTACACTGCATAATTTAGGAGTAAAATAATTGTTGGGCGAGGCTGGGTCGGCACCGCTCGAGCGTCTCAATCCGAATGTTTCCCGCTCATTTTATACGCTATTAGAGATATAACATGAGCTTCATAATGTGTTGTAATGAGCGTTCCTTGCACTTACTCTCATTAGAAGCTACTTCTTTCTTTTTATTCCACTTAGGTAGCAAACATAATAATTATGAATTATCTTAGACCCGCCTGATGACCCGATGTAGTTGGAGTATGTTGAATGAGTAGTATGTTGGAGGTCTATTAGGAGAGCATTGTTCAGCAGTTTGTCAGAAATGTTTAAAATAATTAGAAGTGCATGTCATTATAAACTAACAAACCGCACTTAATCGAAAAGATAATAGTAATTCAATATTGTACAGAAAGTACAGTCTTCTTCTAAAAGGGGAACACACACAAACAACTATTAGGTTACACATACACACACATTTATACTAAATATGACATACAGGGTGCATATACCTACAACCATATTTTTTTAGGCAAGCGTAGTGAACTATTTGCGTAACCCTTCTCATTCTAAGTGATCGTGCCCAACAGTGGGACTCACGATGTTTTCCTTCACCGTTTAAGCGAGTGATAATTAATCATAAATACGCACATGTATTCGAAAAGTCGGGTGCGTGCCTTGAGTCGAGCTTGAGACCTTTGACTTGGCAGTCCAATGTTCATATCACTATGCTATCTTAGGCATTATTAAACTGCACATTAAAAATACTGGCTACAAAATATTTCTCGAAAATAACTTACGCTTAGAAAAATGTGAATCTATTTTTTGATAAATTTGTAGAAAACTAAAAATCGACTTTAAAAGGGCTTAACTGGTTTCAAGTTAATTCCACCCTGTATAAACACACACATATGCGTTCATACTAAGTTATACGTAAGCACACATATCCCTCTTTTGTAAAACTTACCCTCCCCCAAAAGTACCCTAGCTATTATTTTAACACCCTCAGTATGGGAGGACGTTTAGGGGATCGCCACATAAAACGTAAAAACAAATTGTAATACGACTACTTGAAGTGACAAGTTTGATAATAACAACTATTCAAAATTCAAAAATTCGAATTTAGAATTCAACTCTTTTGTCAAAAATGATTTTTATACAACGACAAAGTAATTAAATAGGTTGGGTCAATGGGTTAGGTTTTGTCCCATTTCTTTATCTTCATTTTGAAATTTGAAAGAAAGGGACAAAACATATTTTAACTAAAACAAGTTTATAGAGCGTTTTAAGTTTTAATGAATAACAGGGTTAATGTTTATTCAAATATAAATTCAGGATTACCTGAATTTCACACACAAAATATGTGTGGTCTGAATATTAATTCAGACAACACGTATTTTGTGTGTGTATTTTTGTAGAATATAAATATATCTAGAGAGTTCGTTTGTACGAGGTAACCTCTTGAACAAATTATCCGTTTCTGAAAACTCTTTCACTGATAGAGAGCTACACCATCCCTTTTTATGTATTAAGGAAGCTCCTCATGGATCATCCTCCACTCGGGGAGATGGCAGGGTATGTCGTACTCCACCGACTAAAAACTTCACTTTCCTAAATTTGCTCCATAGGCCATGGCCATGGGATCCGCGAAATTCGCCACGACCATGATAGGCTGTGGTACAGCTATTGCTGAACCCCTTCGATAGACAAGGCCTTGCCTCGTATTCTAATAGAAGGCACGCTTGTCGCCTACTGCGGCCATTATCTGATCGTGTGGCGGAATCCCCAATTCAGGTCTCTCCTCGCTTATCGACGGGGTCCAGCAACTGCTGGACCACAGCCTGTCATGGTCGTGGCGAATTTCGCGGATCCCATGGCCATGACAATAGGGCAGGTGAAGGCAAGTGCGGTTTTTAGTCGGTATGAGACCGACATACCCTGCCACCTCCCCGGGTGGCGGAGGAACCATGAGGATTTTCTAAAAAAAAAGAAAAAAAAGGCCACAGCTCTTTCATCTGCGGGGCTACATTAACCCTGAGTAAAAAAGTAAGCTCTTAAATTTCTACATGGGTTGAGGACCACGGCCCACCATTCGAACTATTTCCTTTATAAAAAACACTACTGTACGGTCAACAACGAAAGTCGCTGAATAGAGCTAAATTTTAAAAACATCACAGATTCAAAACTTGTCCAAAGGTTTTCTTTATTAAGGTGAACTAATTATTAAATGGCACAACCTGCCCAGTTCAGTAACTTCATACTTAAAAAAATGGTATTGAAAATTGCAACATGTTCAGCCACTTTCGTTGCTAACTGTACCTGCGCGTATGTATTTCCCGACGTGTTAAGCACAACGCGCACTACACGGTAAAAAACGTTATATTTAACAAAGGCTCCATTATCTTGTGAGTACTTGTAATTAAATTTAAAATGGTGGTTAATTCATCTTTATAACTTCCTTATAGAAGACAATTATAACATCATTGTTTAGAACGGAATTTACGTAATGTAAAAACAAGTGTGACAGTATTTTCCGGTAGTTATCCATCACCAAACGATTATGGTATTTCCTTGAAAACAAGCATTTAAAATACCTATAACTGTTAATATATTATGCCGAGTATAAATCTATAATCTAGTTTGCCCGAGGTTTCGATCGTATTCAAAAGTTTTAGGCAAAGGGTAGCACAGCACATGTCCACATGTAAACCTCATGTAATGTGCACCACTAGGAGAGGTGACGAGGTATTTTTTTAATAACATAACATACCAACCATACTGAGGTGTACCTACTAATTTTACAGCCACAGTTCGCCGATATATGTAGGTCACATGTAATAGGGGGCGAGCCATTAACCGGGCACAAATTTAAATTACTAATGAGCTGCTCATCATAGAAAATCCAAGTAACACTGCTAGACCTTGGAATCGAACCCAGGACCTCTAGCGTAGCAGTCGCGATTAGGAACACTAGGCTAACGATGCAGTTTTTTTAAATAATTATTATTTATTCATTATATAAATCGGACCTTCTTAAAACCACACTTTTCTTCCCTTGCCTCACAGTCGGGCCCATGTAATTCTTGATAACATTCACCACGACCCCTATAGAAAAAAAAATTATTCCTACATGTTTTATATATTCACTAACATTAGTAAAATTCCATTCTATTGAAAAACACCCCTCCTAAGACTTCACAAAGTAATCTGCAATCTCGGCAAGTCAAAAAACCAAAAACTTGTTTTATGTACTGTTGTGTTCCGCCTGATTTTCTGCCTACCCCGTCGGAATAAAAGGCATGACGATGGACCCCCTATTATTACGTTTTAGAAGAAAGCTGCTCCGTGAAAAGCGAAGGGGATGTCATTATGCCATATGTTAGGGATACCAGATATTGCTGTTTGGTATTTGACAAATGCGTGAATAGAAATGACGGATGGAAAGAAGAGAACGTGCGATTATGCTCAGCTAAAAAAGAAAAAATAGATGACAATAATCAAATACATATTTTATTCCCTAGTGTAAGTTTTTGAAGTGTGACAAAATTATTATTTAAATTTTTTGGATTGTAAATTAGTTGCACGGCTCCAAGTAGTGGGCTTATGGAGAAGAATGGCGTTGACGTCTGTTGACTTTGACGTTCACTAAAAGAGGCCTACGTGCAACAGTAGATGAATACGAGCTGATAATGATGGAGAATTCGATTTTACGCGTGGACCGCGTTCTACGTTCTGATTGGCCTGCTCCGAGCTCTGTACCAATCGGAACGCCGGACACGGTTGATGCGTAAACACGAACAAGGACTAGGGCATCATCTACACTACTATTATAAAGAGGAAAGATTTGTATTTTTGTATGTATGTTTGTAATGAATAAACTCAAAAACTACTGTGCCGATTTCAAAAATTCTTTCACCATTTGAAAGCTACATTCACCCTGAGTAACATAGGCTAAATTTATTGCTAGAAAAGATTATCTTATGTCCACCCGTGCGAAGCCGGGACGGGCCACTGGTTATATCATATAAGGAGGGCTTCAGACACCATAGACAGTTTATCGAACGCAACGTCAATAGGCAATTTTTGATGATGACTGTGAAGTAGTCGCAAAAATTTCTATGATAACTATAGGTAATTAGTATTTAGTACCTATAATAATATTTGGTCTAAAATCATATATTATAAAGAGAAAATATTTATTTAAATTAGGGTACTCCAACGACTTAGGTACTTACGAATACATTTTTATGGTATTTTATAAGATTTGCTTTTTTTATGTTTGTTTGTAATGGATAAACTCATAAAATTCTTTCACCTATAGACAGCTACATTATCAGCAAGAAACAAGGGTTGTATTTCCCATTTACCCGTGCGAAACCGGGACGGGTCGTTACTCGATACATCGTAGGGGAAGGTGGGGCATAACGGGCACGCTAAGGAAATCTATCAATAAAGCTATGATAAATATAATTTTAATCGTTTACTGTTTATTATAGCACTTTCATCTTATTAATCTAATATTTGGTATTTTTAGCACGATAATCAGAAAATCAACTTAACATATTGTTTTTAATCTCTTAGAAAACCTCATTATGCCCCGGGGTAAGGGCAGTATGGGGTACCTATAATGGGGCAATATGGGGTACGTCCATATTAACTACTTAGACTCGCTGTGTAGGCCAATGTGTATCTCTTCGACATCGTCGTCATCGATGCCAGCACAGGCATTATGGACCAAAGTCCACAAAGTTAACGTAACACCATAAATTATCGAACTGCGCGCTCTAAATATTGCTGCTGTCAAAAATGGACGCGTGCACTCTGACGCTCGGTCATTTCCGCACTGAGCGTTGATACAAATTGAAAAAATGGTTATTAAATACAGGACATCGCTAGTATGTCTGCGTAGTGGTGTTCAAAGTTGATATAAATCAATAACTTGCTTAATGCTATTATGCTTAATTTTTTGGGCAAGCAATTTTATGTGTTTTATTATAGCATGCTTAATTTATATGCCTACATGTGACTAACGCTATACGCGACGCCCGACGGATAGTTGGTTGATATGGTTGATAGAGAGATAGAGAGAGAGAGAGTGCTATGCGATATAAAGCAAAATAGCTTTATCTAATCTAATATATAAAATTCTCGTGTCACAGTTTTCGTTGCCGTACTCCTCCGAAACGGCTTGACCGATTTTGATGAAATTTTTTGTGCTTATCGGGGAGGTCTGAGAATAGGCCAACATCTATTTTTTTTTTATGGCAAAACAACGTTTGCGGGGTCAGCTAGTAGCTATATATAATAAGCACGGTACTTTATAATGCTTTATGCTATATTAACCATCTCTAGTCTGCGTAACATGCGTAAGTGTGGGTGGCCCCGTCGCACAGTGGGCTGGGATTACAAGGTTGGGTCTTAAGAGATCAGATGTATTTTTTTGGTATCTAGGCATAAATTTAAAACGTTTTTATTCTTTGACTTTTTTTAATTTAACGAGTACTTTCGGAGATATAGCCATATCAAATTTGTATGAAGAGTCATGTTATTTTAGTTAAGCAATTTATTCCAATTAAATTGAAATTTAAAATAATGTATACTAAACGGCCTGAAAACCTCAATACCTACTTAGTTCTTAAAAAAAAAACAATGTTCGACATTTTCCACCACCATAGGCAGGTATGACGTAATTTGTTTTGAGACTTATTTCCGGGAATCAAGGGATAAGAGTGCGCGAGCGCAACAACAAGTTATGACGTGTCGTAACGTGATTGGTACAATGATAGGGTACCTACGGAATGTTCGGTTGCATTCAAAAGTACTTCAGTGTTCTATTACCCACCATAATAGACGCACTACCCCCACACATTCATTACTTACTTATTTGTTATTTTGTATTTGTGAAAATGTTTGAAAATTTAGTGACAAACCTTGATCTTTTCGTTATTTTAAAAAACAGTGGCAGTATTAAAAATAATGACAGTTTGTGTAGTGAGATAAGATCTAAATTTTTAGTCGAATTAAGTGATGATCACGAAAAGACCTTAAAGTTGTTTTGTGCAAAATTTTGTTATAATTTAAATAGAAGATGGGAAAACGCTTATCGTAAAGAAAATATATTCAGAACTAAAAATAGTGAATGGTTACAAGAAAACATAATATGGCCAGACATTATTAAGTGTTTAATAGGCAGTAATCAAGATCAACCAGTACCGAGTACATCAACTCAGTATGTATCACCATCAAAAGTTTCTGTCGTCGGTGTCTCCACCGAACAAACCCCAAGAAAACCTTTTTGTGAATTAGCGCCTAAACAGAAAAAAAGACGTGCAGAAAACTTTCATTTATCTTCGGACGAAATAAAATATGCATATTTTGAGCAGTTGAAAGCGGATGGGAATGAGGAGGTTGCTAAAATACTAGAACATTTACTAAAGAATCCCCTAGATGTAAAAAAAGTTAAAAAGTGCATATCTGTTAAAGAAACAAAACCTGTGTTTTCTCCGGATGAGGCTTTAGGGTTATTTTTATCACTTAAGCTGACCAAGTGGCAATACAATACTTTAAGAAAAAGTGTTAACGAAAAAGACAGTAATATATTTCCATCTTATTATCAAGTGCAACATGCGAAACAGAAATGCTATCCACCAAAAGATGCTATTACAGTGACAGAAACCTCAGCTAAAATAAAGTTACAAGCTCTATTGGATATAACGACAACAAGAATAATGACGTCACTCGTCATAGATAGTGGTTGTAAAGAATTTACACTAATCAGTAAGTGGGGATTTGACGGTGCTTCTAATCAAGCCAATTACAAACAAAAAATGCAAACAGACGATGAACAAGAAAGTCAACTTGACGATTCAAGCATATTTATGGGTAGTTTAGTGCCAATAAAATTAGTGTGCGGCGAACAAGTTATCTGGCAAAACGATTCACCAAATTCATCTTACTGGTGTCGTCCAATCTTTTTCGAATTTGTGAAAGAAAATAAAATAACGATATTGCGGGAAAAAAGTGCTATTGAGGAAGAGATTGTAAATTTAGTGAAAACAGAAGTTGGAGAAATAAAAATTTCACACTCTTTATTAATGACTATGATAGACGGAAAAGCAACATCAATTTTATGTGATACTTCATCTCAGAGATGCGACATTTGTAAAGCCACTCCAACAGAGATGAATAATTTGCCCTTAATTGCATCAAAACCGACTGATCCAGATCTCTGTAAATACGGATTGTCATCATTGCATACCTGGATACGAATGATGGAATGCATTCTGCATATAGCCTACAGATTAACGATACAGACATGGACAGTAAAGGGAGACAACAAGTGCATCATGGAAAGAAGAAAGAAAGACATACAAGACGCTTTTAAAAATAGAATGGGACTTCTGATTGATGTTGTTAAACAAGGGCACGGCTCCACGAATGACGGAAATACTGCTAGAAGATTTTTTGCATATCCAAACATGACTGCTGAGATAACTGGTGTTAGTGAAGAATTAATAAGGCGATTTGCAATCATTTTAGAGGCAATTTCATCAGGTTACCACATTGACACAGCGAAATTTCACGAATATGCTCAAGTGACCATGCAACTGTATTTGGAATTATATAGCTGGTATTATATGCCTTCAAGTGTTCATAAAGTTCTTATGCATGGTGCAGCTATTATTGAAAGTTTTGGTCTAATACCAATTGGAAAGCTATCTGAAGAAGCTGCTGAAGCTAGAAATAAAGACTTTCGTAGATACCGCCAACACCATTCCAGGAAATGCAGTAGAAAAACTACAAATGAAGACATTTTAAATAATTTATTGACCAGCTCTGATCCACTCATCTCAGCGAAACGTCACAAACTTCGCAGAAAACATAAAACTTTGTCAGTAGAAGCACAAAGTTTATTAATAATTGAACAAGCGGAAACATTTGATGATGACGAATACGAAAATTTTGCATTCGTTAATGTGGATACCCTTGACAGTGATTAGATTAAAACAGTGCAGTGGCCAGTAGTGATTGTGATTTTTACTTATTTATTTATTTTATTAGTCCTTAGTGGATTGGGCCTAAAGGGGAGACCACTACATAAAAAAAACGCGCCTAGTTCTTAACCTCTATGGTGGTGTGGAATAGAGAACAAAATTTGAAATTGCGACCAAATCGCAGAAAATCGCAACCCGAGAATAGGCGCTAAAATAGGACAAATATACGTACTATGCATACGTAGAGTCAATTCTTTGAGAAAATTTGAGAATTTCGAGATTTTCACATTTTTTTCTTTTGCTTCATACAAAAATTACTTTGGATATTTATAACTCTGGAAATACTAAGTTATCTGAACGACCCTCATAGAAATAATTACTTATAATCGATAGAAAAATCCAACACAATATTTAAAATTTCAGAAAAAGAAACTTTTTTTTTTTAAATGCTAAGTCCTTTACCGGCCCGTTTCAGCCCACTGTGCGTCGTGCCCCACGTCCCTGTTACGCCCCACCTTCCCCTATATATAAAACAAAGTCGCTTCCCGCTGTCTGTCAAAACAGATTCATGCGCAAAGCCACGGGCGCCCCTTGGTACGTGCGCAATAGGGACCTTCACTTAGACCTAAAACTGCCTACCATCAAGCAGTTTATGAAACGCGCCTCTAAGCGCTATTTCGATTTGGCCCCCCTTCACCCTAATCCCCTTGTGGTCAGTAGCGTAGACTACAAACCCTCTCAGATAAGTAGTGCGCCGCCCAAGGCACGCACTCACTTACCCTGACGACCAAATCACCCTAGCGCAGGAGTCAAACAGAGTGACTAGCACTCTCAAAACACACGCACAAAAACGCCGCCCGATATACCGTCCTCGCCGGCGAGGCCCGTCGCGAAGACCCCTTAATGGTAATCCTCCCCGTCCCTTGCTCGAGCCAGCCCGTGCCGAGCCAGTAGCTTTAAATTCGCCCCTAAATAATTTAAACCCAGATCCAGCCGTCCCTAGCTGCCCCCCCAGCAACGCCCTAAGCCGAGGTCCGAGTCCCTCAGGGGACGCCCTTAGCTGTGTTGCTTAGTTTATAAGTTGCCCCTGGCTGGAGGCATTTGGTGCCTCGCCACCTAGACCGGTTAAGTTTTTAAAGCTCCCTCGAGCTAAAAACTATGTCCGTCAAAAAAAAAAAAAACCCGCTGTCTGTCCCTCTGTACGCTGATCTTGTAAACTATGCCGTTGCATAGTTTACAAGATCCGTTGATTTAAATGCGGTTTTCTCTATAATTTAGATTTTTATCCGGAAGGTTTAAATACGTATAATAATGTTGCATGTTATTAGTACAGAGGCCAGCACATCAAGCTACCACAATCTATCAAAATTCTTTGATTGATTTTCAACTTAAATACAAACCAATAAGGTTCATATTCAATTGGGAAAATTTGTCAGTTTTGGATAGCTTGACTTGCTGGCGTCTGTACATTGCACACGTGCGAAGCCGAGGCGGGTCGCTACTGAAGAATAATTACCTACCTGTTGAAAGTGTAAATGTCTTCAATATTGTTGAAGAGCTCGCTGAGCTGCTCATCGGAGAAGGTCACCTCCCGCCGCCACACGTGGAGATAGCCCTGAAATAGAAGAGGACATAAGTTTAATAATTTAGTTAACAAATACCTAGGTACTTTCCATATGAGGACGTGGGGGGAATCAGGATAATTTATTTCTGTAAATAGATCTTCTTACAAGTAAATGTTTAACATTTTCTTAACCTTTGACCGCCACGGACGTGTATAGACGTCAAATGAAAACTTGCTCACAACGCCAACGACGGCATGGCACGTCAAAAATACCACTTTTTTTTAGTCAAAAATACATACCTATACAAAAATCTCTTGTTTTTTGTTACCTATTACTAAATACTAGAATTCGTCGCTTGGCGTAGAGAACATGGATTTTCGTTATTGATGTGGAGATACTGGGATCACGTCGGGGTCACCAGTGTGGAGAGGCGAGGTGTATTGCCCCTCCGATGAAAAGGGAGGATCTTCCAACCAGGCGGGTGTTATGCCTGGCGGGCCACGGCCCGACGGTTGATGTCGGGCGGTTGTATAGTATATGCAACTTTTCGTTGCGAATGTTGCTTGCGCGATTCAGGCCTTCGTAGTTCTATGTAGCGCGGTAGATGTCGCTACAATTGACGTGGCGGTCAAAAGGTTAGCTAGATCGCTCTGGCATCTCCTGAAACCAACTCCGAGAATCATAGTCTCTTTAAAGTCAGACATAGGATAGGATAGTAGCAAATATGCGAATATTACAATTCAACAAGTTATGTAAGCAGTGATAGCCTAGTGGTATGACCATTGGACTGCCAAGTCAAAGGTCTCGAGTTCGAACCCAAGGCACGCACCTCTGACTTTTCGAATTCATGTGCGTATTAATAATTAATTATCACTCGCTTAAATGGTGAAAGAAAACATCGTGAGGAAACCTGCATACCTTAGAGATTTTTCTCGACGGTTTGTGAAGTCAACCCGCACTAGGCCAGCGTGGTGGACTATAGCCTAATCCCTCTCAATATGAGAGGAGACCCGTGCCCAGCAGTGGGACAGTATATAGGTTGATGATGAACAAGTTATGTTAAAATCCAATTTCTAGTACTTAAGTAAATTTAGTGAGGGGCCGTAAGAAAGCTTATAGGCCTTTTGTGTTCTTTTGTTTGTTTAAGATTATTATTTTGTAAATTACTGTTTGTTTGTTTCTTAATTAATAAAACAAGTGCTATCAAAATAATATTATAACAATGTAATTATAATATTTCAGTGATCATATTCCACCATGATCTACATTTGTACGTATGAAAAGCAATAAAATGATTCTGATACTTATTTATACTTATTAATAGGTATTACGTGATGAACATAAGTGTTTGTGTTTGTCTTTTTTTGTTTGGGTGTTTCTTATGGATTATAAGTATATATTAACAAAAAAAAAAGTATATAAGTATTACATCCATTGCCTAGTATCCTTAATACAAGCTCTGCTTGGTTTGGGACTAGATGGTGCTGTGTAACTTGTCCCAAATTTTTATTTATTTAATATAAAAAGCAATGTTATTCTAGAATAAGGCTTTAAACCTAAAAACATTATTCAGTCGCAGTTCTTCGCCGTTCCATCAACCCTGGCTTCAGAACAATGCTCAATTTAGCTCCGGCCCACTTGCGTTTGTGGTCGCACTGTGGTTAACGCCACAATGAGAGGCACACAGTACAAGGTACTAACATACACAAGCCACAGAGGTTGTATTACAAGGCGAGTATATACTTACTATACAAAGCTAGATTATAATTATATCCGCAAGGAAACGTTGTGTCGGTTTTGGCCCTTATACTGCCAACCCAACTATTCCTCTTTTGTTTTTTTACAGAGTCAGCAACGCGCAAGTTATAGGTACCCCTGGCGTTGAAGCATCTTTAGGCTACGCGGTAATCGCTTACCATCAGTCCGTAAACTTGTTTGCCACCTTATTAGTGGTATAAAAAAAACACATGGCAACCAACACTTCAAGCTATACAGTTCATAATAACCTTGCAAATAATGCAACAATGAGCCCTTTGTTTTAGGCCTGCATGTAGTTGAAAACTTATATTAGTGATGTTGATAATCGATTATCCATAATCGATTAATCGATTATCAACATTACTATCAAAGCATTAAAAATATCGGTAAATAAATCTTTAGCTTCATTCAGTCATGATTATTGATGACTTGAGTGAGATATGTATACCTTTGAGATAATTAAGATAATTTTACCTGTTTCAATCCATTATCAATAATCGATTAATCGATTATCAACATCACTAACTTATATTATGATCCTAGACAAATAACTAAGTTTGTCTAAGACAACGTTACCGAATTTTTTTAACAATAAAAGTAACATTATACCAACATAATAAAGGATAACTTATTGTGGTAATGTAACTCAATTCGTCATTATAGTGGGCAGGACGATCGCATGACTTCCGCTCCGCTTTCAGAACTTAAAATTAGAACGAATTTCTAAAGCAAATTAGTGGAATCTGCGATTTAAGGTTGAAGACACATTGGCGCGAAAAATATTTATTCATCGCTTAAATTTACTTTTTATGTTTAATAATTCATACTTACATATAGGTACTCATGCTTTTTCCAGAGCTACTAATATATTTGGAATTATAATATACGTGGACGAGGACGAAGCAAATTGTGTTCTCTAAAGAACACAATTTGCTTCGTCCACGTATCTACTTATATACATACACACACATCAATATACACACACGCACACACACATACACACAAACACACACACACACACACACACACACACACACACACACACACACACACACACACACGCACACACACCGGTTGCGAGTACCTACTCCGCACCATATCTTCAGAAACTAGTGAATACTAGTTAGTATTTATAGTCTTATAATGTACCATACATACATACCATCACGCCTGTATTCCCCGAAGGGTTAGGCAGAGGTGTACTAATGTACACCCACATTTCGCCGGTATGTTTAGGTCCCATGTAATAGGGGGCGAGCCTATTGCCATTAACCGGGCACAAATCCAGACTCCGAGCTGCTACTGAGAATTTCATAGAAAAACCCAATAACATTTTGCTCGACCTGGGGATCGAACCCAGGACCTCTAGCGTAGCAGTCGCGCTTAGGACCACTAGACTAATGAGGCAGTCTTATAATGTAATGTGCTTGAATTTCAAAAAGAAGAAAAGTTTTTTAGTTGACCTGTTCCACTATGTAAAATATCTTGGTGGATGAATTGTTCTATGCCAATTTTCAGCTAGGCGTAGCTCTGCAAAGGCATTTAAAAAAAAACTATAAATTCAGTTACAAGCGTATTTAGTTACATTACATCTATACTTTCGAATTTCACACATCCATAATTAACAAGTAGGTACTTAAATCTATGTGGTTTAAAGTGAGAACTGTTCACTTTCTATAACGATTTAACGACGTCATTGTGAAATTTATGATATTCTTCAAGACCATAAACTTATGATGTTTATGACCATAGGGGAAAAAAGTCTTCAACGGTGAACCAAGTGGTCTGTGGAGTCAAATGATTCAAACATTTTTTATTGTATTACGAGTACTAGTAACCTGTCCCGCCATAGCCTTTCTAGATAATTCGTACACTTTGTAGTTTCTGAAATTAGCCCGAACAAACACAATCTCAACGCGGCGGGAACTTTAATTTATTATGTATAACTTTAATATTATGTAGTGACGATAGAACGCTACTACCACTTCACCAGAAATGACCATATCCTGCTCAGCCTCTCAGAAATGTTTTTAATAAGTGTGATACCAGCGTCAGTAATATTACGTCCTTTGGTGAAGCCATATTGCTGGTCATGAAAAAGCCTATTTATTTTTCAAATATTTTGCTAAGCACAGGCAGAACAGACACCAGTCTAAAATTACCAGGATCTTGACAATCTCCAGATTTAAACAAGGATATAACTTTGCTGTATTTCATTAGATTTGGGAAGATTCCTCGGCCTACGCACTTGTGAAATATGATTTTCTTTGTTGTCTAATGGAATCTCTTCTTAATACGGAAGGAAATTAAAGCCATATTTGGAACTCCTAATCCAGTCACAGCGGGTGTGTGATAAAAAAGGATCACCCTTGTTTGGTATAACAACGTTTAGTCGAAAATCGTTCCGGCTAATTTTAGTTACAATAAAGTCATTCCTCATAATTATCCATTTGACCGAATAATTAATTAGTAGAATTTTATTTAGCATATTTATTTCTTTGAAATAATGTCTTGAGCTTCAAAATGCAACGAATTTACTTAGGCTAGGTTAGGTTGTTTGGTTTTTTTTTTTGGTCTTATAAGTACGTTTATAATAACAGCGCAAATGTTGTTATAGCTAATAAATATTCGATGAAATGAAAATTATATTAATCGATATTATACAAAGTGATTATTTTCTTAAACGTTGTTCGAATTAGTAACATTACATCAAAGGTTGTTATGCCAAACAAGGGTGAACCGATAAAAAAATACGTTATCTTTCACTCAATTTCAGTCGTCACCATGTCAATATGCCCCGGCCCTTAGACACGGCTATCGCAGCGCGTGCTCCCGCGCACGGCGCTAGAAAGTTCTGATAACGTGATAAAGGTATCACGAAGCGCACCATATTGGGCACAGTTTGTATATGGCAACAACATTACGTACATGCCCGCATAACGCTTATCTGATCACTTTTGCCTTTCAAAAGATTATTTTCTGACAGTAATTATTTGGGATTTCAACTGTTTCCGCATTTTTACTTACTAGCTCAGGTCCTCAGCTCATACGAACGTTTATGAAAATCTCCTGTAAGTAAACACTTATCAAACATACCTTCAAGCCTGTGTACTCTCAGAAGGGTTAGGCAGAGGTATACTAATATATACCCACATTTCATACACACCGGTATATTTAGGTGCCATGTAATAGGGGGTGAATCTATTACCATTAACCGGGCAAACAAATCCAAACTCCGAGGTGATACTATATCAATTAAAAAAAATAATAAAAATCGTTAATGGTCACACAATAAAAAATCTGTCAGTCTGTTGGTTATATTTTTACGCCTAAACCGGTGAACCAATTGTGATGAATTTTAGTATAGAGATTGTTTGGACCTTGGAAAAGGACATAGGCTACCTTCTTTTTTTCAAAAGGTCCTTTGGAATGAAAACGAAGAGTAATACTGCGAACAACATCGGTCTGTTACCTTTTTATGCTTAGGCGCTATTTCTATGAAATTAGCCGCTGCAGGAAACAGCAACTACGATTTTCTGTGATGGTGTGCCGTGTCGACAAGTGTCTACGTTTGCGCAGCGCCTTAAACCGCTGAATAAATTTCGTTAAAATTTGGCCAGGAGATAGCTTTCATCCTGATAGGAGATAGATCTTATGTCTCATATTAAGTCTTAGTAAATAGTCTATTTGAGACTCAAATGAAACCGTGAGCGACTTTCCATATTAGAAGAGAACTTCCGTGTTTGTAATATCAGGTATCTCATTCATGAACAGTTGAATACCGCTACTGTACTGATCTGATTGCTGGCTCCTATTTATAAGATTGAGCACGCGATTTGAATATATAGGGTAAGCTGTGTAAGCCGATCGCTACAGATCAGGCTACTGTTAAGGCGGATCACACGCTTATAAATATAAAATGAAATGATCTAGTAAGTATGTACATCGTTAGAGACTGACAAATCAATTATTTTTGTATTTTTTTTTATTAAAGATGATGATGAAAGATGCTTCAGTTAGAATATAGTTAATTTTAGCTCATAATTTGGATGTGTTTTATTTTTATTTTTTTTAATACCTTGGCTCATACTAAGAGTTCCTCCTGTATCGTGAGTGCGTTCTAAAACACATAACTATACTCACATGCAAATACACCCAGACCCGGAACAATTACCTCTATGTCATACTGACGACCTCTGTGGTCTAGCGGTTCGAGTGCCGGACTGCTGATCATGGGGTCGTGGTTTCGATTCCCACAGGACACAAATATTTGTGTGGATAAAACATGAGTATTTGTGTTTGTCTGGGTGTTTCTTATCTAATATATAAAATTCTCGTGTCACACGTTTTCGTTGCCATACTCCTCCGAAACGGCTTGACCGATTTTGATGAAATTTTTTGTGCTTATCGGGGAGGTCTGAGAATAGGCCAACATCTATTTTTCATACCCCAAATTTTTTTTTTTATGGCAAAACAACGTTTGCGGGGTCAGCTATTGTATTATAAATATGTATTTACAAAAAAAAAGTATATTATGTATTATATCCATTGTCTAGTACCCATAGTACAAGCTCTGCTTAGTTTGGGACTAAATGGTGTTGTGTAAAATGTCTCAAAAATATTATTATTATTATATTATACTTGTTCCATGCGGGGATGGAACCCACAACCAGATCAATCATCCAGTACGCCATACGTGGCTTATTATTGGAATGGCAAAGAATATCAATATCAATGAAAACAATTAAGCAGTGATATAGCCTAGTGATATTACCATTGGACTGCCAAATTGGCGAGTGATAATTAATTATTAATAATTCATTATTTGCCAATATAAATGATATTATTCGTCGTGCTCTTGCCACCGCCGGTGTGCCAGCCGTATTAGAGCCAAATGGTTTGGCACGTGACGATGGGAAGAGACCAGACGGTATGTCATTAGTGCCTTGGAAGTTGGGTAGGCCTTTGGTGTGGGATGCAACTTGCGTCGATACCCTTGCTCCATCTCATCTTCCAAGCTCAGCTGGCTGTGCCGGGGCTGCTGCTGCGGCCGCGGAGACCCTAAAGCGGCGCAAATATAGTAACCTCAACGGGAGCTATAATTTTGAGCCGTTTGGGGTCGAAACGCTTGGGTCGTGGGGCCCGAGTGCGCGACTCCTTTTTAAAGAAATTACCAAAAAACTTATCGACGCTTCGCGCGACCAGAGGGCTGGTTTATTCTTGGGTCAATGAATTAACATTGCCATTCAACGTGGCAATGCGGCCAGTCTTCTGGGAACGTTACCAGATGACAGCGATGTGGAGGAATACTTTGACGCTTGGACGTGATAATTATTTATTAGTTCTTTTCATTTTCCTTTTCTTTTTTTTTTGTACATTATGTAAATAGATTATTAATACGCACATGAATTCTAAAAGTCAGAGGTGTGTGCCTTGGGGTTCCAATGTAGATATCAATAAGCTATCACTGCCACTTTTATTATAGCACGAAAAATCCTCATGTACCATCCACCACTTGGGGAGGTGGCAGGGTATATCGGACACCTACCGACTAAAATCTTTCATTTCTTTTCCTCATAGTCACGGTCAATGAGATCCGTGAAATTCACCACGACCGTGAACGGCATGGTTAAACACTTGCCCCGCAGGATATTGTTTTTTTTTTATGTGCCACTAAAGTGGCAAACAAGCATACAGTCCACCTGATGGTAAGCGTTTACACTTGCCTATAGACGCTTGTAACACCAGGGGTATCACTTGCGCGTAGCGACACTGTAAAACAAATGAGGAATAGTCGGGTTGACAGTATAAGGGTCTAAGTCCACTGCCAACACAACGTTTCCTAGCGGAGTATTTGTGTTTTTGAAGAGGTCCAGCGAACGCTGCCACAGCCTGTCACGGTCATAGCGAATGTCACGCATCATGACTGTGACATATAGAGCTAGCTAGAAAGAGTCAAGTGCGGTTTTTAGTCAGTAGGAGTCCTACATACCCTGCCACCTCCTTAAGCGAATGATCCATGAGTATTTTCTGGGAAAAAGGGTATTTGTGTACAATTATGAGGCGCCACAAATTTTTCGAAATCGTGCAAGTGAGCGGATTAGTTGATATTGCTTTTTATAACCCCGGAAAGCGTAGGCTGAACTACATTCGTACACCCACCACTAACGAGGTGCTAGCTAATATTAAGCGTGAAAGTCGCTGAGAAATAAATTAAAAAGTTGTATTATAAGAGTATCTGCCTCTATGGTCTCGTTGTCACTAGCGCGTCTGATGACATAAGGGCCTAAGCAGCTCAGAGTTTCAATTTCTTACCGATTAATAGCAATAAGCTGGTCTTCTAATAGATACATCATTTTAAGAGATGTAGGACATAGTGAGAGTAAATCCACTCAAAATGGAGCTACCTGACTGGGGAAGTACGGCCTTGCTGAAAATCGAAATGAAATAACAATGCTTTGAGCTGTGTTGTGTTCCTTATGGTGAGCAAGGTTGCCAGTGCTCCGCGAAAACGCTGGAAACGTTGTCTTGGTAGACTTTGACCCTTATACTGGCAACTCAACTATTCCTCTGGTAGATACTTGTTTGCCACCTTATTAGTATAAAAAATAAAATAAAAACATAGTACTAACGACATACTGGCGAAATATGGTTCAGTCACTTGTTTTAACCTACTAGTCTACTAAGTCTGTAATTTCTGAATCATTTTCTTGGACATGAATAAAATGTACAAAGAAACCCAACCGTCAAAAAAATGTCAATAAAATACACCATTAATCCACTTATACTTGTTCACTCACGTGGACTTAAGAAAAACAGTGCGTGGGCATACTGGAGTGTCCACTACAGTGCACTCGCGTCATTAACTCGCCCGCAATGTCACTGTCATGGCCGTACACTGTAAACTGGTGTTATGTTAACATTGCTTCAATTTATGCAGAGTATGACTTGGGATAACACACTTACTTAATAGGTAAACATTCTTCATGGTTTTATAGCGAGAAAAAAAAAGATAGCAAGAATTCAAACAGTTATATCGAAAGTAAACTCTTGTCTACTTTTGACTATAGAGGTAGAGGTGATAATCATTCTTCTTAATCAAAAATCTTTCAAGTATAAAATTTTGTTCAAGAAAGATTTTGTTTTTTTAAACATAGAATTTTATACTACCTACTCTTCAAGACAGAAACGATCCGACACAAAAATAATTTGTGTTGGACCACCAAACCAAAATATGATTCGATTCACCAAATGGTGAATCGAATCGTTTGGTTAATAGTCTGATTAAACAATCGGAAATCAAATTAGAAAGATGCCTGTCTATGACTGATAAAGACGTCAAATCATCCCACATTTACATAGTTAATTTAACATACGGTTAGGTTAACGACCCGCATTCAACTTCAATAATTAAAATCCAACAAAATAAACATAAACATAAGAAATGGATTCTATTTCCCTGTATAAATATTATGGTCGAGCGCTCGAGTCATCTACTATCTCCCGTCCAAACGCGGCATAATAATAAACAATAGATGAACGAGTAAGGCGACGTGTCCACTATGCAAGTTGGTGGGTAGGTATACTCAGTCACACATAACCCGCGGCACCGGTTTAACCCACATTGTCACTGCCATTGTCACTCACATGCGCATGGTTGTCAACGCACTAGGTGTATTTATAGCCCGATTAAAAAGGGCCTAATTAAAAAACAAAAAAAAAACTACATATGACCCGTGCAAATACTTTTCATCGATTTCAATTTAATTTTTAACAGAAATAAACTAAAACTTATTTTTCGTCATTAAAGGGAAAAATAATCTTCGAAATGGCGTATGAAACATTATTTCTTGTTACAGTATGAACGGAAATATCATACCGCCAGGCGCTAATAGCTGCCCTTTTTGGCGAGTCATGCGATCATGTGTATTCAAAAACAGATGTTTTTTTTTTCACGTTTTTAGTATTGGTACGAAGTAACAGTTGTTCATAACGATAGCTAATATCACCCTTTTTGGGATTTATCATAAACAAGTCAGAAAGCACTCAAACTCAATGTCTTTTATATTTATATTTTTAGCATTTTCCATCTTCAATTCAGAATGTGAAGGCCAATTTCGAACTGGTGGGTGGGACTTTCGGTGGCTTAGTCATAGTATTTGGTGTATTGGATCAAAAATTGCAGGTTCTATTCCTGCCAAGAGTCGAATTTTCCTTTCGCTAAACAATTTTTATATCCTCATTGGTCAGTAAAACGCGTACCTATTGTAAACGAGCCGTCAAAACGCCTAGTCCGTAAGACAATAGCAGAAATCTCGTGGCGTCGATATATTAATCGCGTCTTATTATGATACAGCACGCACTCGACAGTCACACACAAATGTGTGTGTGACTGTCATTCCTTTATCATTATACTGTACAGAATGTCACACGATGGTTGTGTGGGTTGCAGTTCATTGAAGATAATTATATGATTTAATGCCGACGATCGCTAATAAATTAACAAATATGACCATCTACTTTGTATGGTCATATAATGTATGTTAAAAGCAGTGATAGCCTAGTGGTATGACCATTGGACTGCCAAGTCGAAGGTCTCGAGTTCGAACCCAAGGCACGCACTTCTGACTTTTCGAAATCATGTGCGTATTAATAATTAATTATCACTCGCTTAAACGGTGAAGGAAAACATCGTGAGGAAACCTGCATACCTTAGAGATTTTTCTCGACGGTTTGTGAAGTCTGCCAACCCGCACTAGGCCAGCGTGGTGGACTATAGCCTAATCCCTCTCAATATGAGAGGAGACCCGTGCCCAGCAGTGGGACAGTATATGGGTTGATGATGATGATGATAATGTATGTTTATTAGAACCATAATACAGGGTTTCCAATAAAATAAAGATCTATACTAATGTTATACAGAGGTAAGGTTTGTGAGTTTGTGAGGTTGTAGGGGGTAATCTCTCGATATACTACACCGATTTTGAAAATTCTTTAACCAATAGAAAGGCACATTATTTGTGAGTGTCATATGCTATATTTATGTGTAATATATGTATGATATCAGTAATAATTAATAATAATAAATATTTTTAGGACATTTTCACACAGCACCATCTAGTCCCAAACTAAGCAGAGCTTGTACTATGGGTACTAGACAATGGATATAATACTTATATTATACTTTTTTTGTGTAAATACATACTTATAATACATAAGAAACACCCAGACAAACACAAATACTCATGTTTTACCCACACAAATATTTGTGTCATGTGGGAATCGAACCCATGATCAGCAGTCGAACCACTAGACCACAGACGTCGTCAAATAAGTACAGAGGCCAGCACATCAAGCTACCACAATCTGTCAAATTTCTTTGATTGATTTTCAACTTTATTACAAAACGATAAGGTTCATATTCAATTGGGAAAATTTGACAGTTTTGGATAGCTTGACCTGCTGGCGTCTGTACATTACACCCATGCGAAGCCGGGCGAGTAATATTTGTGCGGATAAAACATGAGTAAATACTCATTCTTTTACATACAAATGTGTTTGTCTGGGTGTTTCTTATTTATTTATTTTTATTCACGATAGGCCTACGCTTGACCACTGGTTCGCCCGATGTTAAGCGACACTGCTATCTACGGTGGAGCGCGCTTGCCTAGAAGAAACCGATTCACTCGAGATTTAAAGACACACAGATTATAGTTATTGGGGAAGACCCCCTCAGGAAGCTCATTCCACATTTCAGCGGTACGCATGAGGAAACTTGATTTAAAGCGTTTCGTTCGGGCTTTTGGGATGTCCACAATGAATCGATGACGCTTTTTCGTGCTTCTGGTCGTCCGATAGTAGAAAGGGCAAGGGGGTATAAGATCGTGGAGATCTGATGCACACTCTCCGAAATGTATCCGATAAAAAACTGACAAGCTAGCGACTTTGCGGCGATGTTCCAGACTCTGGAGTTTAGCTCGGATGAGCGAGTCGTTGCCAATGAGCTTCTTGGCGCGTTTCTCAACGGATTCCAACGCCTCAAGCTGGTACTTAGCCGAACCATCCCAAAGGTGCGAACAGTACTACATGTACGACCGAACTTGTGCTTGGTACAATATAAGCAATTCTTCCGGCGTGAAATAACGACGCACCTTTGAGAGGGTACCCAGCTTTCTGGCAGCTACCTGAGCCTTGGACTCAATATAGGAGCCGAAGTTGAGGGTTGACGTCAGAGTAACGCCCAAGAGGTCAAGCCGATCAGTTACTTGAATAGATAAATCTCGGAAAGTAGGAGCCAGTTGGAATGGGCTCTTTTTGGCGGAAAACAGACACGCCTGGGTCTTTGCAGCATTAAATTTGACCAGATTGGCATCGCCCCATTCGGAGACTGCCTGAAGAGACAAATTCATGCGATCGACCATGGCCTCTCTTATGTACTATTAGTATGAATTTACAAAAAAAAAAGAAGTATTTATGTATTATATCCATTGTCTAGTGCCCATAGTACAAGCTCTGCTTAGTTTGGGACTAGATGGTGTTGTGTAAAATGCCCCAAAAATATTTATTTATTTATTATAAATATGTACAGAGGCCAGCACATCAAGCTACCACAATCTGTCAAATTTCTTTGATAGATTTTCAACTTTATTACAAAGCAATAAGGTTCATATTCAATAGGGAAAATTTGACAGTTTTGGATAGCTTGACCTGCTAGCGTCTGTACCCAGTGAATTTACTGGACACAGGAGATTTAACAACTTAGGTTTCACGATGACAACGTGCTAGTTATAGAGAAAGAAAAATTCGATATAAGTACACTGGACGCTTTCGCCAACTAAGCTGCAGAAACCACTGCCTCTGATGTGAAATGTCTCTTTCTCATTCTACGTGTTATGACGTCAGCGACATCTATAGAAGACATATTACTATGTTCTTCAACCGACATGACATTGCTTTATAGTTAGTTTAATGCCGAACGATGTTGCCTTACCTTTTTGCTAGTATTTTTTTACAGGTATATTACAGGTTTGTTTGTATCATCATCAACACATATACTGCCCCACTGCTGGGCACGGGTCTCCTCTCACAGAAAGAGAGGGATTAGGATAGAGTCCACCACGCTGGCCTAATGCGGGTTGATAGACTTCACACGCCGTCGAGAAAATCTCTAAGCCATGCATGTTTCCTCACGATGTTAAAGCCTAAAGTCTTTCTTCTTTTGTCAATGGTTTTTGCTTTTGATCTTAAATAACCACTAATGACTCTCACTAGTAGTGTAAGTCTCAAGTCTATTTGCAGCTGAGACCACACACGAGTAAATGCGACACCACGGAATCATTTCACGGAACCATAAAATGAGAAATGGGACCAAATAGTAACTTAAACCTCGCCATAGTCCCACTGCTTTATAATTTGAAAATACCTCTCGACGCCATTGAGTTATTATACCTACTCGTATTATTCCAAACATGGTAGAACAATAACAGGTATTCTCTTCCCGTGACAGCTAGGTTGTGTGATTGGTACGCAGTGACTTCATGAACAGTCTGACGTTTTACACGCTGTAAATAAATTGCCTGAGTAAAATGCATTTTTTCACTTGCTTGCTCCTATAATGAAACAATTTTGAATTAGTAATTAATTGCATACAGTTTACTTTTTTTACTAAATGTATGAAAACAAACAATATAAACTATACAAATACAAGCAAAAAAATATATATTATAAAAAAAAAAACAAGCAAAATATCTTAAATGATTTCTATAAATGTTTGGGTTCTGCAATAAACTAATAAAAATTGTTGATTCGTTTGGTGAAGAGATAATTACTAACCTACCTATTGTGTTTGAAAACGATTCTAGAAACATAGGGCAACAATAAGATGTTAAGGTTCGGTCAGTAAATACGCAAAACAGTAATCTTACTTGTTCTAGTACGATAGTACGTATACCTCAGTGTTCAACATTACAAATTCAGTCTCTTCCCAGGTCCGCTACAACTGTTCACATTTACGACTTCTCTGCATAGCTTTTTAAATGGCGTTAGGTACTGCATAATTTTGTGTCAAAACGTTTAACAAATTGCCTTCGAAGATATATAACCACCGCACCCAGGTGAGATTAGTCATTTTCCAATTAAAATCGAGCTGATATTAATCCAAGGAACGTCGGTGCGGATTATCGATGAAATTAAACGTTCGCAACGCGTTCAAAATACTATAATTTTAATTATAAAGTTGTGTCCACATTATAGTACGTTACGCGTCGTATTTCATTGCTGTTCGTGTAAATACTACCATTCTTTTAATGTATTTATAGGAAGCAAGATACTTTTTTATAATTCATGAGATAGCTACTTCTCAGAAATAAATTCGTAAGAAGTTCACCAATACGGTAGCCTAGCTTGGTTATTGGGTTGACAGATTTTTTAGACAGAAGTTTCATTTTACATAACACAACACAATTTCTCATCTATAGTTCTATACAAATTAATTTATTAGTTTTATTACTCTCCGAACATAATTTTAACAAAAGGTTTACTGCTGAAAAAGAAACATACCTAATTAGGTATTCACCAAAATAATACTAATGGAGTTTGTTAACAATACCCGTTATATGTAACGCTATAGTAGTTAAAGAGCTTCCAAGAAATTACGATTAAATTGCTCATGTTTTATTCATTCAAATAATTAAAAGAATATCGTGAAGAGTACGACAAACAAACACTTGACACACTGAGCACTAAATTAATACGCAAATACGACACAAAACGCGGCTCCACGCTGATGTGTACACAGCTTTATTGCATTCGTATAACAGTATCCGCCCACCTTGCCTATTAATAGGGCATTGCGTTTTTATTATATTCAAGTCGGAAATAAAAATGTTTTGACTGCTCTGCCCACATGGAAATCCACGACTATGTAGGTACAGTCGCCAGCAGGTCAAGCTATCCAAAACTGTCAAATTTTCCCAATTGATTATGAACCTTATCGTTTTGCCTTAAAGTTGAGAAAATCAATAAAATAAATTTGACAGATTGTGGTAGCTTGATGTGCTGGCCTCTGTACTTAGTTATTGGTACACGTAGATCGATACCATTGAATAAAATAAAGCGTATTCTGAAGTTTTTTTTATTAAATCAAAATCAATCAAATCAAAATAGTTTTATTTTCACATAAACCATATACAGGCACTTATGAAATGTCGAGTCTAGGTGCACGGTTCCAAATTAGTCGTTTCCTATGGAGAAGAACCGGCAAGAAACTCCATGGTTACTCTTTTAAAATATCGTTTTGTATTGTACAATGAACTCTATGATTAGTTAGTATTACTGCAGGTCTGCCTAAACCTTCGGGGAATACAGGCGTGATGGTATGTTATTAAATAGCTAAATTCCATACCGATAATTCGTAATTACGTATAACGTAAGTACCTAAATAAAAATTTATAAATTAAATTGATTAAGTATATTTACTGAATATTTTTAATACATAATCGCAAAGATCGATAAAATGATACCCCATCACTAGATATCGATCGAAAGAGATACAGAACTTCCGGTATCAATATGCATAGCGTTAGTCCCAACATAAGAACAGAAGGTAAATAGGTATTGAAAACACATTTACAGTAAGTACACTACGTACACTTGTTGAATCTCATGAATCCCATGCCTGTGACAAGGAAAGCAATGCCATTTGTCCGAGCTGACGCTTGTTAGTAGTTTTTTTTAAAGCAAGGAAAATCCTCATGGGTTGATCGGGGAGGCGGCAGATATGTCGGAGTCGTACCACTGCACTACCCACCACTCCGGGAAGAGCGGTGGGGTGTGTCGGACTCCGCTCTGGTAAGAGCGATCTACCGACTAAAACCAACCTCGGCGTTTCGCGTCACCACTTTAATGCCGGGACTACGGAAGCGCTGTAGCATTCGTCCGCATGCCCCACTTCACCTGCCCCATAGTCATGACCATGGTATCCATGTTGTGGTTCAGCTATTGCTATACAATATTGTTGGTACCTAAATATTGCTTTAAACTGACGCTTTTAATTCCGATAAGATTGACGCCATGACACATGAGAAAAGCAGATTAATGTGATTCCTAATGCCGACATTAATGGCTCTTCTGCGACTATCTATCTCACAGCGTGCGCTCGCGCATCCTTGATGCAGCCGCAAGCTACAGCAGTGCATCAAACCCACGTGCCGTGCGGTGCACGCCGTGTTTAAATAACTCGATATACTACGCTCTAGTACGCAATATGTAAGAGTGAGCGTTTTTTTTATATAACAGATTGAGCAAACGAACGTGTGGGTCACCTGATGATAAGTGACTACCACCGCCCATGGACATCAATGACATCGTAGCTGTGCACACTAAATGCATTGCCGGCCTTTTAAATAAATATACATATATATGCTCTTTTCCTTAAGGACCCCTTGTCGTAGTGGTTGAGGAATACTGCCGCAGAAAGGTTATTCCGTAGCTTACACGTTCTCGATAGGAATTTTCGTATCTAACGAACTGTGGTGGATTGCCAACCATCCAGATGGTGACGATAGCACGTAGTTATATGGTGCGATTAGAGTAGTATTTTATTTCCGTCTTCTATTTAATCGTTATGAAAGGATATGAATGCGTCACTGAATCCTTTGGATTAAAATTACTGCTTCTTTTGTAGGTATGAATTTCCTCTTGATGGGCATGGTGAATGTTACGAATCCCGTGACAAAACAAAATGTCTAGCCCTGCTATAAAGCCTAGGATTCAAACTCACAGTTAATTTCTAAACGAGACCTTCGACCTGTGGAAAACATGATGTGTCAAAAATCTTCACCCATGCATAAACTGTAAGCGGAAAGCGGAGCTTTACCTTAAAAGGGGGCAAAATAGACCACTTTTGATTAATCATGATAGGCTTGTGTTGGTGTTGTGTTCCTTACGTTGAGCATGGTTGCCACTGCTCGGCGAGGAAACGTTGTGTCAGCAGTGGGGACTTTGACCCTTTACTGCAAACCCGACTATTCCGCTTTCGCTTTACAGGGTCGGCAATGCGCAAGTGATACCCCTGCTGTTGCAAGCGTCTATAGGCTACAGTAACCACTTACCATCAGGTAAGCCGTATGCTTGTTTGCCACCTTAATGGTATAAAAAAAAACATAATGGACTTAGCCACAAGCCGCAAAAGAGCGCAAAATTACTTCCGACTGTATTAAACGCTTCCGCTCTTGACTCAGAACAAGACATAGAAAGCTGTACGCTTATCAATGAATATCTGTAATCTTTATGATCACAAAATTTAAATACGCGTACATAAATCACTAATTATACACACGTATAGTTAAAACCTACGCGGGCTACAGTAAATTGTGGATGTTGTATGTTATTATTACATGCAAGTGGGAGGTATTGGGAGATATTTGTTAAACCAGGTTAAGTCGTAGAGAATAATTTAAATATTCTTTGCCGGAATATTTTTTTGTCCTTTTCTTATAATCAAAGCATACACTTTTATGTTATTTTACGCACAAAAAAAGTATAGAGGCGGCCTTAATGCCATAGGCATATTCTACCAGTTGCCAACGTTATAAAACAAATTTGTCACACCATGTTTAATTTTCATAAGGGAATCTCTAAAACTCCGTAATTTTTAAAATGACTCGGTTGTTCCCAAATAAATTCATGAGTCTGAAATAGAAAATAAATATGTATTTTTTTTTTCAAAATGAATAAATGAATAATTAAATAAAAAGATCAAATTATCTCACCAGCACTTCCTCGTCCTCGGCAGTAATAGTTACTATTATTTACCCAGGGTACACAAAATGTTGCCAGTATAATAAACTCTAATATTAACTACTGGTACGTTCACTATACACAGTCAATTGCCCATTAATCTTGTTAACAATCTGTCACTGGCTTTATGACGTATTGTATGGAAAGTATGGACATCGTACAACTAGCTAAAGACTTGCTCAGACGCACGATTGTGTGACATCGCTTCTAATGAGTCCTTTATCTAAAAGACCTAATGACTAGTGATTTTGAGTTATTACATGAATATCCTTTTAAAATTATATCTAAATCAACAATGATCACTGTAGCGCCTGAGACCTGAATGTTACATTAGTATGACAGCGATTCTGACCAGTGATAAGTTATGCTCCATTTTATAATACGGGTGCTTGATTATTTAACACTAATTCCCAAATACTTATTTAATAATGAAAAATTCGATTTGACATTTTCGGTTTACGTACATACTTTGTCCAAACAGCCAAATATATTGTGTGATATAAAACTAAAAAAGAATATCGTTATTTTTAAAAAGCGAACACACTGCCTACAGACTCACCTGTTGAAAAACTAGAATTATTACAAACATTAAAAAAAACAACATTGAAATATAGGTGAATACACATTCCAAATACAAAAACTTATATTCTTTTTAATTAGATATCTTGTCGTTTTGAGGTCAAAACAAAAGCTATATCTATATTTTTTTATTGTAGAGCATCATCTAAACCCAGCTTAACATTACATTGTCGTTATTTTTATAACTGGCGACCCACGCACGGCAAGCTTTATAAATATGCACCGTGGGCAAGCTTCATTTAAAAATAGAACATAACATAACGCGAGTTTTCATTCATGTTGCTTGGTTTATTGATATCAATAATGTATGAAGTTATGAACACTGCTTGTTTACTTACGATATTGTGTTGTAATCCGTGTGTTGTATTGGGTTTTAGGTCCTATTGTGTGTGATGCAATAGTGAGCTTTTACTCATTATAATTTTATTCTTAAGTACTACTAAAATAGGATAACCAGTTCCATCAAATGCAGCTCTCCACGTCTTAAACCGAAGTTTTGATTTTGTTTATGGTTTGAAACAATCCTTTTTATTAAACTTATTCAGACATACCGCCATCACGAATCCGGATTTGAAACAGTTCAATAAACTACGATAAATTCCATAAAAGCAGTTTTGTCTTACCACACGTAGACCTATAGCCATAGCACCATATAAGCGCAACGCTAAACATTTTCTAACTACATAATAGTAAAAACAGGAGCAAAATAAATCGATCACAATTAATGGGCACCCTATAACCAACCCCCATATTAGGGAGTCCCGTTAGCAGACGTCTCACAACCCACCTCGAGCTAAACGACACATTTGCCAAGCATTATCAAACCTTATCTACATACGCTAAAGATTAACTTACCGTATCGCACCTAGCCTTCCCTTAGAATTATTCAACCAGTATAAACTGAACTCCCACGTCCCGTTTAATCTTAAGAAAATGAACTGCTAAAGGGTGACAGAATAAATGCAAGGGTCTAGTCAATTTGGTGGGTCACAATGACGAAGATCAATTATTGCTCTGTCAGTCTACCGCCAGTTTCAACTAGAAAACTTGGCAGTCTTTTTACAGTGCAATTTTTTTTTTTCGATCTGTTTATATTATTGAACTGCCGATGCTGTAGAGAATTAGATATATACTTCGGACTGATGCATTTAGCGGTATTAAGTACAGTACATACAATTGTATTAAATTAAACATTATTATCCTCACTTTGACGTACAGACATGTCAATGTAAGTGTAAGATTGACGTTTATCAAAGTCAGTTTGACAACTTAATCTTATTTTTTTATATCTTTAATCTTTTCGTTTCTTTTTAATAGAACACGATAATTGTATTACAATATTTAATTACTCCATAACGCCTACTCGTTTAAATTAGAATTTGGAATGAATTACCTAGGTACCTACCTAACCTATAATTTTAACAACAGACTAAGCTATCACTGTCATGCCAATTAATAATGTTATTCATTATTATTTGGCCCTTAACGTCGTATATTGGTTCTTAATTAAACAGATGGTTAACCGTGAATAAACCACGTTTTAATCCGCTCTGTTAGTAATGTGCTGTATGTTTTAGAAAGCGAAATGGTTATTTATCGAGAGGTGTAAATGGATAAGACCATTGTAAGGCTTCGTACACACACATAAATGCTAATTAGAATAGATTATTTTACGATCTAGCAGAGATTCAGTAATTCGTAGGTAACGTTTAGATTTATTTTTAAAATGCTGAGTCACTAATATTAATTACGGGACATCTTGGTTTAATCATTCATTCACAAACTCCAAAAAGTTTTTACTGATAATTTCGTAATGAAAATCGACCATTGAGACAGTCTGATACTGAACAAGTAGTAAATCGTAACGTGTATTATAAAATATATAGCTGTCCAATACTGAGCCGACAGGAAAGTAGCATAAGTACAAGCAGTATATAAATAGTGACAGTAACATAGGAAACAGTATATCAAATAGTCTACTGACTGAGTTACGTCCGACAAGAACTGAGGTGAGCCCATACTTTACAACTACTAAACTACTAAAAATTCATAATTTTTTCCTTGGCTTTAGCTCAAGAGTTTTATTCTGTGTACTACCAACTGTGGTACAACTATGTGTAAATAATGTATTTACCTACGACACGAAAATAATAGGAAGATTTTTAGATTCTTATTATTTTATTTTTAATTTTACTACATAAACACAACATACCTACCATGCCTGCCGAAAGGTCTACTAATAGCTTGATACCAAAATATAATAGCAAAAAATGACAGTTAAGAGACCTAAGCCAACGATCATGGACGAGGAACTAAATGAACGTAGATGAAGCGAATGTGGTGTGCCAGGATTAAAGGAAGTGGATATTGATAGTCCTTCCTTAATGAGAAACATAATATACATAACCAACCATCACGCCTGCATCCCCGGAAAGATTAATCAAATATTGACGGTTCGCAGGTATGTTTTAATGACGACCCTATTATCAGGCGTAAATCAAGTTTTAGTCAATTTTATACAAAAACCCAATCAAACTTTCTCAACCTGGGAATAGAACCTCATACTCACAAGCCACAATTGCGGCACTTACCTAATCCACTTTGGTATAGCAGTTATTAAATGTAATAGATGATTAGTGTTCTGATCAATAAAATTATTCCATTTATAAGTCTGTGCGCAAATACCGCATCGACGATCAGTTAAAACAGAGATCGCTAAGCTATTTCCATTTCCAAATGCGTACACAGAGATTAATAGATTTTTTTACACTTATCCTTTACCTTTTATACTTATGGGTCGGTAAAAGCGAGAACACTACATGCATTTTTTATTCCAAAAATACTTTAAAATTTCACTTTCGGCGTCATTTTTAACCCGTCCATGTTAGCAACCTGTCAGCTAATTAGCAATGGCAGTGTGTCACCGACAATTTGACACCTGTCACGTTTGACAGCTTCCTGCCGCCATATTTGTTTGGATACGCATATGCAGTGAAATTCGGCTGCACATCCAATTAATGTAATTTAATAATATGGTAATGATGGAAGATAAAATGCCGTGCGAAATCGGTAGCTAAAATAAGACACTAATTAAAGATGAAAAGTCGTTAAAGTGAACATTGAGTCAAGTTGGAAGAACTATGAAAGATGAATGATGATTGAAAGATTTTATTACACATCCTTCCATCTGGTATTCTGGTATACGATTCATTTGTATGACTACTACAACTAATAACTTAACGCCTTAACCAATATAAGATACGCCTACTAGTAATAGCTAAACATTTTCTAAAAATAGTTAAGTACCTACATAGTTACAGATACAAACGAAACATTGATATTTGTAATATAATAAAGAAGTTATCATCAGGCACGGGTCTCCTCTGAGAATGAGACGGGTCACGCTATAGACAACCACGGTGACACGGGTTGGCAGACTTCACACGCCGTCGAGAAAGTCTTTCAGGCATGCAGTTTTGCACGATGTTTTCCTTCACCGCTTAAGTGAGTGATAATAATTAATACGAACATAATTTCGAAAAGTCAGAGGTTGGCTTGAATTCGAACTTGAGACCTAGTACTTGGCAGTCCAATTTGTTGGAATAATTAAAGAAAATACGTGTGTATTTTACTATGACATATTTATTATTCAACGGTCAATCTAATATGATTATAGAACACTATTTCATTATCATTATTTGTTTAACACACACCATCACGCCTGTATTCCCCAAAGGGTTAGGCAGAGGTGTACTAATGTACACCCACATTTCGCCGGTATGTTTTAGGTCCCATGTAATAGGGCTCGCCCCCTATTATTGCCCCTATTGCCATTAACCGGGCACAAATCCAGACTCCGAGCTGCTACTGAAAATTTCATAGAAATACCCAATAACACTTTGCTCGACCTGGGGATCGAACCCAGGACCTCTAGCGGAGCCGCCGCGCTTAGGACCACTAGACTAATGAGGCAGTCAAATTGGTTTTTGATAAAAAGTAACATGTTATAAAGCATTATAAACTACAAAGTAGGTTCTATTACACAATTATCATAATTATCTATCGTCTACACACAGCTTTTTAATAAGTAAGTTAGTTAATAAAGACATAATGAATGAACTGACGTCACCGCGCGCATTCGGTCGCGAGTCGCGTCGGGTCAGGCGCACGCGATCTAAATGGACGCCAAGAAAAAGAGAATGACCTCTTTACATTTTAATAAACTAATTGCGGAATGGAATTGCTCGTTGAAATAATAATTCATTTAGTATTATCAGCATTTAGCAAGAAACAAATTTGATCATCCGGCCATAATGAAAAATATGATTCGGGATATTCGTATTTTCTACTAACACCCAGTAGAACCTATTTGCTACTAGGTACCAGTTGCATTTCAGCAGAATCTCATGTTGAAATGTTTTATGAATAATAAGCATGCAATTATTATAAGACATTTTTTTTATTTCACTAAGGTGGCAAGCAAGCATACCTACGGCCCACTTGATGGTAAGCGGATACCGTAGCCTATAGACGCTTGGAAAACCAGCGGTATCACTTGCGCGTTGCCGAACCCTGCCGACCCATATTTCTCTTTCATTTGTAAGAGGAATATTTAGTTTGGCAGTATAAAGGTCAAAGACAACACACACAACGTTTCCTCGCGGATCACTGGCAACTTTGCTCACCGTTAGGAACATAACACATCCCAAAAGCTGTGTTATTTCACTTCGGTTTTCTGCAAGGCCCTCCGCCTTGCCCGCCGCGCTTCTTCTCAAGTCAGGCAGCTCCAATTTAAGTGAAATTACACTATAATAATAATAATATAGTGTTCGCGACGACACGTCACCCATCAAATATAGTGCTTACGCGAGTGCCTAAGTCAAAACAATAATAGAAATCGCTAAGTGTTAGAAAAATAGACAAAATAAAACAGTTAAAAAACTAGTGAAAAGTGCTATCTATAAGTGTCATTTTGTGTTAATTCGATGCCAGGGTGAAACGTAAGTACGATCCAGGTCTCAAAATAGTATTCAAATTAGTATTTCGATCATTTAACAGTAATCTAGTGTTTTTGTATGACCTGAGACTCGTATGAATATTTTTCACCCTACCTTCGAACGTTTGTTTTTTGTTAATGCAATATTTAAGTTTTTTCGTAATAGGCTTTGTACCCTAATATTAGGTATTCAATATAAATAGAAATAAATGAATTTAGTATTCCCGGGTAGCTTAGGTAATGACCTAGCTATCGACAGTGTTTTAATTTACCTAACACATATAGAAAAATAATAGGACCTAAGGGAAAAGTTAGGTTCCCTAAAAATTCCTAAAATTTTCAAGTTCATACTAGAATATCTTTGTAACTATAGACATACGGTCGATGGGACCTAGATAGGCATACAGATTACAAAATAGGCTTTCCATCGACATATGACACATAGACCTAAGTATAATTCTAGACCTAGATTTAAGCCCAGAAATCATTGTTTTGAAAAACAGTTTTAATAAAGTTAGTACTGCGTACGGGAAGCGGCTCCGCGGTTCTCGTCAAGGTAAAGTTTGGGCGTACGTTAGTAAATGCAAAATGTACGCAAATCGTAGACATCGGTGCGACATATTATTTTCTTGAAGAAATCTGCTCATCTACCAGGAACCGCTTCCCCCGCATATTTTGAAGACTATTTCTGCGTTCTTATTTCTTCACCGCCGCATCTCCCTGAGGACTCGTGACGGCTACAGACACACGCCTACATACAACTTCATCGAACACACGAAGCTCTCCGGAACCTACAGGTGCAGGACGTAAGCGTCTCGCCAGCTATATACCACCCTCCGACATACATACACCGTATATAGCTGGGAGGTTAACGCCCGTCTGGCACATTTGATGGTCCTTCGAGCCGGATCTCTTCGTTGAAGATTGAAGATAGAAATACGTAACCAGCATGCCGGTCACAAGATCGCAAGGGAGATCAGCAGAGGCGTGGGTTGTTGACGTCGGAGCGGAACACAGCGAGGCAACTGTTCGTCATCAGCTACCGCCCCGCTCGCCGTCTACCACCGAGGGAGCAGAGCCGTCACGCCCCCCCCGGGGCGGGGGGGGTGCCCCCCCTGCAGCGACGTCGACAGAACTAAGTGGATCGACAGCGACGCCGCGTGACAGAAGGGAAGCCCGCTCGATGGAGAACGTCTCTGATCGCACCGTGAAGAATGTGGATGAAACGTACCGTCGTGCCGCACCGATGACTACCCGGGGTGACGCCCGTCAAGAACAGTCTCGACCGCCATCAGCATCGAACAAATCGACAAGGAAAATCAGGAAGGCTCGTGAAGACCTACTGAAGATTAAGTTAGAGCTTGCGCAACTAGCTTTACAGAGGGCCGAGGAAGATTCCGAGGACGAATATTTGGAGGATAGAAATTCGAACGATGACTACGTACGTTCCTGGCTGGAAGAAGCACCGGAACCTACGATGAGGGAAGCCAACACCGCCGAGGGGGGCATTCGAAATACGGACACCGAGCCACCGCCCCCCCCTGTGGACTTCGACATACAGGGCATCCAACAGAAAGCACCGTTAATCTCCAATACAGAACAAGAAATCGCAACAAAGGACGTCGCGCCCATACAGAAAAAAGAAGATAGTACAACTGATGGCTCACTTCGCCCGTTCATCACAGAACTTACCTCTGCTATAGCTGCACTTGCCGGGAAGAAGGGCAACGAAGTTGTTACGCCACACAACCCTGCTGCATCGAAGGTCATTATGGTGCTGCCCAACTTCAGCGGGGCACACACCGAGTGGCTATCGTTCCGCGCCATCTACGAGACGACACGAAAATACTTCAATGACGTCGAGAACACCGCGAGGCTTAGAAGAAGTCTGCGAGGAAGAGCGCTCGAGACCGTGAGCTCCGAGCTCATAGGCAACGCCAAGCCTGACGACATCATGAGGGAATTGGAGCTGCAGTTTGGACGTCCTGACTCAATCGCGCAGGCCGAAACGGAGAGACTGCGAGGCCTGCCGCGCTGCGGCGAAGCGCCTAAGGATATTTGCACCTTCGCCAGCCGAGTGAGAAGCGGCATAGTCACCCTGCGCGCACTGAAGAAGGACCACTACCTGATCAATGCGGAACTGCTGCGTAGCCTGACCGAGAAGCTGCCCAACTCTCTTCGTGTGCAGTGGTACCGAACATATACAGAAAAGTACCAAGCGAAGCCCGATCTCAGCCTCTTCAGCGAATTCATCAGCGAGCAAGCAAGATACTGCAGCGCCTTTGCACCCGCGGAGACCGTGGCGGACCCACCGGCGGGAGTGAGACGTATCGTACAAAGAACACACACAGCTACAGACAGAAACACAGTTAAATGTCGCATATGCGACAAAGAAGGTCATTATTCTTCTCAATGTTACAGATTCAAGGACGCTGACAACAACAAAAGATGGGAGCTGGCTAAGAAGCATGGCATGTGTTTTCGCTGCCTCCGCAACAGATACCAGGGACACACCTGCAAGGCAAAGAGATGTGGTATCGAAGGATGCATCGCCAAGCACCATCAGCTTCTTCACTACGAAAAGAAGCCTAGAATAGAAGAGGTCAGAGAATCACAGGAAATCGTCACCAGCTCACGCACCGCCAGCAACCACGTGTACTTGAAGATAGTGCCGGTGCGAGTGATCGGACCGGCGGGAGAAGTACACGCCCACGCACTCCTGGACGATGGATCGACCGTATCCTTGATGGACGAAGAGATAGCAAAGCAGGTTGGAGCGGAAGGTGTTGTGGAACCGCTCAAAATAGGAGCGATCGGCAGCGTCGTCATCGACGCCCCCTACTCCAGAAGAACCTCGGTCACGCTCGCAAGTCAAGGGGACAAGAGGATACCGTTCCAGGCTCGCACCATATCCAGGCTGGACTTAGCACCACAGACGGTCAGAGAAGAGGACTTAGCCGACTGCAGACATCTTGATGATCTACGGGGAGAGCTCAGCTACGACGCCAGCACACCGAAGCTACTCATCGGCCAAGACAACTGGCACCTACTCCTGGCAACAGAAGTACGACGTGGACCGAAGCATCAACCGATAGCGTCGCTCACCGCGCTAGGATGGGTACTGCACGGCGCTCACACGAGAACCCTAGGACAGCAAGTACACTACGTCAACAGACTGACCACGAGTGACGACAACCTGGATGAACAGCTACGAGAATACTTCGCGCTGGAGTCGCTGATGATCAACCCTCGCCGTCCTGCATCCGACCCTGAGAAAATAGCAGAAGATATATTGAACCGGACCACAGTACAGTTAGAAAACGGGCACATAGAAACATCAATTTTATGGAAAAATGAAAACATAGAAATGCCAGATAGCTATGCAGCGGCCTTGAAAAGGCTCGTGTCAATAGAAAGAAAGTTGGACCGCAACCCTGACCTCAAAATCAGATACACAGAACAGATGGACTCTCTCATTCGAAAAGGATATGCCGAGAGAGCACCGCAGGCGAACACCCCGGGAAGAACGTGGTATTTGCCGCATTTCAACGTACACAACCCTATGAAACCAGAGAAACTACGGATAGTACACGACGCTGCCGCAAGATCCAAGGGCGTGTCGCTCAACGACTTCCTACTTACGGGACCAGATCTGCTACAATCCTTGCCCGGGGTGATGATGCGCTTCCGCCGACACCTTGTCGCCATCTCCGGGGATATAGCGGAAATGTTTATGCAGATTAAGGTGCGGCAGGAAGACCGAGACGCCCTCCGCTACTTGTGGAGAGGAGACCGGCGGGAGGGAGCGCCAGAACAGTATCGCATGACGTCCATCATCTTCGGCGCGGCCAGCTCGCCGTGCACCGCAATCTTCGCCAAGAACTGGAACGCAAGAAGATATATCAATGATCACCCGAGGGCAGTGGAAGCCATAGTAGAAAACCACTACATGGACGACTATCTCGACAGCTTCAAGACGACAGAAGAGGCGACACGCATAGCCAAGACAGTTCAAGATATACATAAACAGGCGTGTTTCGACCTCAAGAAGTGGGTGTCCAACTCTACAGAAGTGATAGAAAATATAGATCCAGATCGAAAGAACAACATAGAAATCGTGAACATAGGAAATAAAGAAAACACAGAGAAAATACTCGGATTGATATGGAAACCGAGTACCGACGAGCTGAGCTTCAACTTGAAACTAGCCAGACTTCCCATCGACATACTAGAGAAGGAAGTGCCGACCAAAAGAGAAGCCCTCAGAATCGTGATGTCACTCTACGACCCCCTCGGCCTCGCCTCACCTGTTACGATTCGGGCCAAACAGATACTTCAAGAAGCCTGGAGACGAGGAATCGACTGGGATCAACCTTTCGAGGAAGACCTGGCACGCCAGTGGCGCAGTTGGATGCGTCACCTTGAAGACCTCAGAAACGTCAGTCTCCCGAGATGTTACCCAGGATACAGTGAAGCAGAAAATCTACAAGTCCACGTATTCACCGACGCAAGCGAGATGGCATACTCAGCAGCAGTGTACTGGCGAGCGACCACGCCAGACGGAAAAACGCACATCAGCCTCGTCATGGCCAAGGCGAAGGTAGCCCCGTTAAAACTACAGTCGATACCTCGCCTCGAGTTGCAAGCCGCCGTGATGGGTACCAGAGCAGTAGCGGCAGTCATACAAGAACATAGAGTCAAGCCCGCCTCGGTGACATATTGGACTGACAGCAAAACTGTACTGACGTGGATACGAAAAGGGTCAAGAAACTACAAGCCTTTTGTTGCGCATCGCCTGGCCGCCATAGAAGAAAATAGCAAGGTTGAAGAGTGGCGCTGGGTGCCGACCAAGTTGAACATAGCCGACATAGCAACACGTGACGTACCGCACAACTTCAGCCCCACACACGAGTGGTACAGCGGACCGAACTTCCTGTATGAAGACCCGTCGACTTGGCCTTCAGAAAAAACAGAAATAATAGAAAATACGACAGAGGAAAAAACGCTCGTAGCCACAGAAAAATGCAGCATATCGAAAATTAGAGAAGCCGTCCCTGACCCAGACAGATTTTCACGATGGGAGCGTCTTCTACGTGCAACGGCGAGAGTACTACAGTTCATATCGCTATGTCGAAGGCCCAAGGAAACTACGTTATACAAGAGAACAAGAAAAAATAGAGAAAATGATCCCGACTGGAAGAAACAGAAAAATGTCACACCTACGCCTCAGAAGAAAATTATATGTTCGAATGAAAAGCATAGAAAATTCGTCATACTGGAAGCCGAATTCCTCAGAAAAGCGGAAAAAACCCTCGTGCGGGTCGTGCAACAGGATTCGTTCGGACAAGAAATATCCGACCTCAGTAAACAGAAGAGTGTCACCAGCGACAGCCGACTACGCGCCCTGCAAGTACAGCTTGAGGACAAAATAATAGTGCTAAGAAGCCGCATAGCCGCCATCGACGAAATCAAATATGCAAGAAGTCCGCCCGTGCTAGATGGAGATCATCACATCACCCGGCTGTATATAGACTGGACGCACAGAAGCCTGCAACACAGCGGAACAGAGCTCACCATCAACGAGATCAGACAGCACTACTGGATCGTCAGACTGCGCCCCGCAACGAAGCAGGTGGTGAACCGCTGCCTACCGTGTCGCATCCGCAAGACACGTCCACCAGAACCAGCCACCGGTGATCACCCGAAGACACGCCTCGCACATCACCAGAGGCCGTTCACCTACACCGGACTCGACTACTTCGGACCCGTGTCAATCACCGTCGGACGACAGCATCAGAAGCGATACGTGGCTCTATTCACGTGTCTGACCACCAGAGCCGTCCACCTGGAGATCGCCGCGAGCCTGAGCGCAGACTCCGCCATACTCGCCCTGCGCAGGTTCGCCGCCCGTCGAGGTTGTCCCACCGAAATACACTCGGACAACGGCACTAACATGCACGGCGCTGACAAGGAACTTCGAGAGGCGACCAGAGAAGAAGCAAGTCGCCGCGGCATCGTGTGGCGCTTCATCACCCCTTCCGCGCCCTTTATGGGAGGGGTGTGGGAGCGTCTGGTGCGCTGCGTGAAGACCGCACTATACACTGTACTGCAAGAAAAACATCCGCACGAAGAGGTACTATCGACGTTACTGTGTGAAGCAGAGTACACAGTAAACAGCAGGCCATTGACCCACGTCTCGGTGGACAGCGAGGACGGGGAGTCAATCACCCCGAACCACTTCCTGCTGGGGGGCTCCGCAAGGCTGCCCACCCCCGGCACATTCGACGAGCAAGACATAGACAGCAAGAAGCACTGGCGCCGCTCCCAGGCGCTCGCCGACATGTTCTGGCGACGCTGGGTGCGAGAGTACCTTCCCGAGCTCCAAAACCGGCGGGAGCCCTACAGCCGTGGCCCCTGTCTGCAGGTGGGCGACCCTGTGCTCATCGCAGACGGCCAACTGCCGCGCAATACATGGCCGCGCGGCAGAGTAATCGCCGTGTACCCTGGTCCAGACGGCGAGGTCAGGACCGCCGAGGTTCGCACCTCTGGCGGGGTCCTGAAACGTCCTGTGAAGAAGCTCGTCCCCCTGCCGAAGTGATCCTGAGACGTCGCTCACCGAAGAGGATGCAGCTCCGCTACGAGCCGGCGCCACTGCGCTGCGCTGCACGGCGGGAGAGATGTTCGCGACGACACGTCACCCATCAAATATAGTGCTTACGCGAGTGCCTAAGTCAAAACAATAATAGAAATCGCTAAGTGTTAGAAAAATAGACAAAATAAAACAGTTAAAAAACTAGTGAAAAGTGCTATCTATAAGTGTCATTTTGTGTTAATTCGATGCCAGGGTGAAACGTAAGTACGATCCAGGTCTCAAAATAGTATTCAAATTAGTATTTCGATCATTTAACAGTAATCTAGTGTTTTTGTATGACCTGAGACTCGTATGAATATTTTTCACCCTACCTTCGAACGTTTGTTTTTTGTTAATGCAATATTTAAGTTTTTTCGTAATAGGCTTTGTACCCTAATATTAGGTATTCAATATAAATAGAAATAAATGAATTTAGTATTCCCGGGTAGCTTAGGTAATGACCTAGCTATCGACAGTGTTTTAATTTACCTAACACATATAGAAAAATAATAGGACCTAAGGGAAAAGTTAGGTGCCCTAAAAATTCCTAAAATTTTCAAGTTCATACTAGAATATCTTTGTAACTATAGACATACGGTCGATGGGACCTAGATAGGCATACAGATTACAAAATAGGCTTTCCATCGACATATGACACATAGACCTAAGTATAATTCTAGACCTAGATTTAAGCCCAGAAATCATTGTTTTGAAAAACAGTTTTAATAAAGTTAGTACTGCGTACGGGAAGCGGCTCCGCGGTTCTCGTCAAGGTAAAGTTTGGGCGTACGTTAGTAAATGCAAAATGTACGCAAATCGTAGACATCGGTGCGACATATTATTTTCTTGAAGAAATCTGCTCATCTACCAGGAACCGCTTCCCCCGCATATTTTGAAGACTATTTCTGCGTTCTTATTTCTTCACCGCCGCATCTCCCTGAGGACTCGTGACGGCTACAGACACACGCCTACATACAACTTCATCGAACACACGAAGCTCTCCGGAACCTACAGGTGCAGGACGTAAGCGTCTCGCCAGCTATATACCACCCTCCGACATACATACACCGTATATAGCTGGGAGGTTAACGCCCGTCTGGCACATATAGTCTTTATTTCAGATAATTACCCATAAAATAATAATAAAAGATGTAGTCAGCACAGAAAAACATATGTAAACAAAATAAACAATAAAATAATTCAAAAACAATAGAAAATAGAAAATAACTATGCCCTACTTAGATATAATTATCGAATCTTGGGTTCGACTTCCACGTTGAGCAGTGTTATTGTGTTTTTCTACACAATTCTCAATAGCAGCTCGAATTTTGAATGTTTGCCTAATTAAATGGCAATAGGCTCGCCCCCTACTACATGAGACCTAATTATGTAAATTGGTACACCTCTGGTTTTGGTACAATTGGTTCCCTTCGGGAAATATAGGCGTGGTAAGCTATGTTACAATCGGGTAACCTGTAGGTAATCTAGTATGAACTGGTAACGAAGTAGGTCAAAGTGCAGGGCACTGTGCCTAGTCACCACCTGACCCTATTGTACCGATTCTAGATAACAGTTGCTAAGTACTAAATAGCCGGCTTCGAGAATATTTTTACTGCACTTTTCTGAGCAATTGTTCTTGGTTCAGCTGGGGCTTGCACTGTGGTCTAAACTCAAGGACATGCAAACTATAATAACAGATTAGAAATGCATTAACATTTGCTTTAATGAAACTAAATCTTAACAAAACTTTGATTTGGTAGCTCGCTACTCTTAATGCTCACTACGCTCTATCAACTCCATTAATTTTCTATAAGACATTTTCAGTATCTAAATTTGAAATAAATAAATAATAATGTATCCTTTTTTATAAGTATCATAATATAATAATGATTTTATATATTTTAATTATCTTTTTTAAGCGCTAGTCTGTATAGGTATTACTACCAGCATTCAGTCTACGAAAATTTTCCTAATTAATCTAAGGAGCGACGTCCAAGGAGTGTTACCGCATTTTCTCATTGCGTTTAATTTGCTATTATTCCAATCTTAATTACCTACTTGACCTAGTTTTTATGTGGCGTGTGGTTTTGCTTAAGAATAGACTGCTCCGTAAATCGTAGTGTCGGATTTAGACGTTATATCAAGTAGATAACATTATAGTTAGCTGCAAGGAAATTAGTTTAATAAACACGTAGTTTTAGTAGCTTTTAGCTTCGAAAGCGTTATTCTCGTTTTACCCAAATCCGTGGGAATTTGCACTAAATCCTTGCTTGACGACGACGACGTCTGTGGTCTAGTGGTTCGCGTGCCGCACTGCTGATCATGAGGTCGTGGGTTCGATTCCCACAAAACACAAATATTTATGTGTTTGTGTTTGTCTGGGTATTTCATATGTATTGTAAGTATGTATTTACAAAAAACTATATAAGTATTTATATCCATTGTCTAGTACCCATAGTACAAGCTCTGCTTAGTTTGGGACTAGATGGTGCTGTGTAAGATTGTCCAAGAATATTAATTTATTATTTAGAGAAACAGTATTATCATTTAGAACAGTTTCGCAAAGGTTGTCCTACATTACTTTTATTTTTTTATCATGATTCTTTTTGCAAAGCCCAAAACGGAAACACAAAAGATTGTCAGTTCCTTATTCAAAAACAAATTCTTTCACCAAACGGGTGTAAGTTTACAAAAGCAAAATTTACGTAACGCTGTCCAAAAGACAGTAAACTAATTTAACTAAGGCGGAGGTTAGAATGGGAACGCTACTGATGTTTCAAAGAGATAGGAAGTGGTAGCAAAACAAACACCGCTGAAGTCTCAAATGAGTGACTTGGAGAAGGTTTATATCTTTAGCGGGATAGAATATTATTTAAAGAGCCAAATAAAAAAATATTGCCTCTGATCCATACAAATAGTATATGTAAATATCAACAGACATCCCAGTTGAAACCATTAATTAAACATGTAGAGAAAAATGTCTCTAATAATTTAAAGAAATATAACCTCATCAATCCATACTGTCCCACTGCTGGGCACGGGTCTCCTCTCAGATTGAAAAGGATTAGGCTATAGTCCACCACGCTGGCATAGTGCAGGTTGGCAGACCGTCGAAAAAATCTATCAGACATGCAGGTTTCCTTCCGATGTTTTCCTTTGCTGTTTGAGCGAGTGATAGTTAATTATTAATACGCTTAGGAATTCGATAAGCCAGAGGTGCATCCTTTAGATTCGAACTCGAGACACTTGACTTGGCAGTCACATGGTTATATCACTAGGCTATCAAATATAAAAAATGCTTTTTTTTAAAGCTTTTCTGCTTTTATCTAAAGAAAAACAAGTACACCAACTTTTGTGTAATAAAGAATTATTAATAAAAATAATCAAAAATCTGACTTTTGTAAAATTTAAAATAATGTAATGTAATAATAATAAAAATATGCTAAATAATAAGACAACTTGACATTTTGTAAGTAATTTAGTATTTTAATTGTTTAATATAATTATAAATATTTGCATGCCTAATACAGGCAGAATATAGCTTGAACTAAGCACTATTGTTATATCTGGTACCACCTGTATTCTGAGCAAATAAATCTTTCTTTCTTTCTTTCTAAGTATTATTATTTTTTATAAACTATGCTTACCTCGACAACCTGCCTCAGGTCTTCTACGTAGACGTTCTCAGTTTGCACTATCTCTGCACAAACTCGCTCCAGCTGAGATAGGCCTGGCAACTCGTCTACCAGCTGAGCGCCTTGGGACAAACAGAACAATTTAAGATATTTTTATTTCTGACATTTACGCGAATATTATACATTGAAATAAAACTACTTTTTACGGATTTTATCGCGTTATATTGAGTCTACCCGTGACCAAGGACGCTGTAAAGGGTCCGAAACGTCGGGATTAATAATATCAATATAACGCGATAAAATCTGTAAAAAGTAGTTTTATTTCAAAGTTTAAGATATATACTAGTTACTTAATACTGTTAGTAATTATATCATCAAGACGCCCACCACCTCAGTCTACCCGTGACCATGGACGCTGTAAAGGGTCCGAAACGTCAGAATTAATAATATCAATATACCCTTTGCAGGACCTGGGAATCGGACCCCTAACGTAGCAGTCATGCTTTTGACCACTAGACTAATGAATGAAGCAGTCAATGTCTTATAAAAACTGAAAATATTTATATTCAGCAAATTACTTACGTGGTGTATCTTCCGAATGCCTTTCCTCCGATATGCTAGCAGTCATCATTCCAGCGTTGTTGACGAAGTTATTGCTACCATTTGCGGAAGTCATATCCGCGTCACTGTGATCATCGAGGCTTTCGATCGAAGCCAAGTAAGCAGAATTCACTCCCCCTTTGTTTTGAACTCCACTGCTTGACGTTGAACTGGAAGACGCAATGGAACTCATCGACAGCGGTCGAGACACTTCCACAGGAGGATTCAATCTTATCGCTTCTTTCTCACAAGTTTTCAAGTTCCCAGTTGACCCTACAGTCTCAGGGTAGGGCACAGTTTTCGACAAAAGTTTCGCAGGACTATCGTTTTTATTCACAAAGTCTTTTCGATGCAAACTATTTGTGCCCTCGTTCATTTTGGGTATCTTCGCTGGCGACTGTACGGGACTTCTAGGCGTGGGTTTCATCGGAGAGTTGTCTTTTGAAGACAGTTTGATATCGAATTCTCTATCGTTAGATGTTATAGAGAGTTCGATCGATTGATCGATGTAAGGAAGAGAAAGGGACTCAAAAGCTGTTTTATTACTCACAACGGGAACATCGTAGATAGCTGGCCTATTATTCGTTGGGACATCGTATGTTTGAGCATCATCGATTTTAAACTCGGGCTTCAAAGGCACTGACTTAACAGGGGATTCTATTTCTTCACTCTTGGATTTATTAAAGCTCTTAACAGGACATGGTCGATCATATATGTCAACTGAAGGAAGTATTTCAACACCAGACTGAGAGATTTTAGATGTGGCTCCAACTAAAGGAATGTTAGATTTATGCCTCATCGAAGATCTACTAATATTCACTGTTTTCTTTTGAAATTTTAACGTGTTCGTTTCTGTTGCACTTGATATCATTCTTTTTACATTTGGCGAGAGATTATCGAACGTTGTTTCTTGTTTCATTTCTTTGAAAGTCCTTTGAACTTTAGTTAAAGTAGAATCACTAAACGTGTTACACTTGTCTATTTCGTCACTAGCACCATTGTTATCACATTTAGTTCGTATTGAATATAATGAGCTTTTGTTAAAGGTTGCTAAAGGAAGTTTTACACCTCCTGTACTCATTGTGTTCACTCCAGTCTTAGATATGTCTGTTTTAGTTTCTTTTATTAGTTCATTTGTTGCGTCTACTGGAGGATCATTTCTGGCATCCTTTGCGGTTTCCAATCGATTTTCTTCTGGTCTTACACTCTTTTCTGGTTCCAGTAAAGAGTCGTATATACCAATTAGTGTAGGCGTCAGATCTGTGGTGCTACCTGTAACAAACGATATGGTATCATAAATAAATGGCTACTAGATTTCTATGTTTCGTTGGAAATTGGGTCTTGTAGATTATATTATAAGACAGAAATTTCTATGGCTATGTTTGAGCAGTCATATAAAACCTTAACAGAATTAAATTAATTTGGAGTTTTGATGATAATATCAACGTCACACGACACATATGAATATGAATCGTAATGAACATAAAATTAACTGTTACTATAAGTTTTCCATAAAAGTTATACAGCGCGGCAATTTATTTTATGATGCAATCGTATTTATCAGCATTAATATTTATAAACTTCATCGTTTTATAAGATCTTTTCGCAATGTTTCATAATTTTGTGAATGTCATAAAAAAATAATGGTTATCGAAATGTGTTAATCTCGGATATTACTTTACTGGTTTTGGATACGGGTTAAGATTTTATTAGCATTCACGGCGGCTTTCACAGGGATTTAGCGGTATTACTGCTACTTGTCTTTAAAGCTTTGGAGCTTACAATATTTTATCGATAATTATGATTAAAAAATGTAATCCTGGATAGTTAGTGGTTTGACATATTGAAACAGTAGTACCTACTGCATAAAAAAGGCGCGGGGAGTATCGTTAACTTTCAAATTTTTAATAATTCTAAACACCAATACAGTTAATGGTGCGCTGGTGGTGACTTCATCAACTTTCCTATGTTATGAGATGCGGCTGAATATCAATATTTTACACGAAGCGACTGCCATCAAACCTCCGCAACCCAATTTCGAGGCAATACTGATATCCTGACGATACACTCCTGACGACTAATAAAGATTGCTATAGGTGTTCATGTGATAGCCGGGACCATCATCAGTGTTAATAAATTATATTATCTAGCTACACTCTTCATTGAATTTATCATTTAAGGTGGCAAACAAGCGTACGGTCCACCTGATGGTAAGCGGTTACCGTAGCCTATAGACACTTGTAATACCAGGGGTATCACTGGCGCGTTGCCGACCCTGTAAAACGAGAGGAATAGTTGGTTTGGCAGTATAAGGGTCAAAGTCCCCCACTGCCAACACAACGTTTCCTCGTGGAACACGGGCAGCCTTGCTCACCGTAAGAAACACAACACAACTCAAAGCAGTGTTATTTTACTTCGATTTTCTGCAAGGTGGAGGTGCTTCTCCAGTCGGGCAGCTCCAATATGAGTGGAATTATTACTCCCACTATGCCCTACCTCTCTTAAAAGAAAACCTAACCCGTACACTATGTATTTGCCTTTGGATTGCACTTGTCGCTGTTTTTATAGCAATAAAATCTTTCTTTCAGAGCATTCTACTTGCAAAAGCGGGAGGTGTGACTTTCAGGCATTTACATTTAAAAATAGAACCCGTTTCGATTGTTATCAGCCAGTCATCATCGGATTATGTCATTAGATTAAAGCATTCGTTAACCAAAAAGCTTTTAAAGGTATTAAACGGAAACATTATGGTAGGGTCGATTTCAAAGACACGCAATGACTTTGATTTCATGAGTTTTCGTTTTTATGTTGTTAAATATAGCTTTTCATAGGTGGTCGATACATCAGGCATAGATTGTAACGATAGTTCATTGACACGTCCGAACTGTAAGTAGGATGAGGCCACATCTGAATAAAAAACCAGGCAATCAAATACCAGGCAGGAGCCTCATCATCAACATCATCAGTGTTTGATTCCCAGGTCGAAATTAGTGTAGAAGGTTTTTATATGAAATTCCACTACGCCTTGAAGTTTTAGAATTTGTGGTAAAAATATACCGGCGAACTCCAGAGTGCTATCTGCCTAACTTTTGTGCGATACGAGCGTAATTATATGTTCGAAGATAACAAAAGCTTTTAATTTCAACCCAGTCTTATCCCATACAAGAAAGCTATCGAACATTCACAAAATTGGTACAAATGTTCCTTTTATCACCGCATTATAAATCACTTGTGATGTAAAAACTATTTCGTAGATGCAACTTAAGTGCCACAAAGATAATTGAGTGGTACCTAACAAAAGGAAATCAATAAAGTCCCGTGGAGACCCATATACTTGATTTACATGATAATAAGTGGAAATACAAGATATTTCGTATCTCAATGGCTGTTAACCGTAATAAAATATCTATTAAACCCTGTTTGATGTGCTTTTACGGAGCTGATAAGAAAGGATAGTGTTGGGTTACTTTTTATAGTTTTGTGAAACGTTTTTTATATCCTTGACCTAGCTTTTCATTATAAAAAGATATGGTTAGTAATTGTACAGACGCCAACAGGTCAAGCTATCCAAAACTGTAAATTTTTCCCAATTGAAATTGAACTTTATCATGTTGTATTTGAAAATCTATCAAAGATATTTGACAGATTGTGGTAGACAGTTCTTTTTTAACTAAAAAAACTGTATGGTGGGTGCGTTTACAAACCTGGCTGGTCTGGCTGTTTTTGTATGTGAAATTTTGTAATTTCACATACAAAAACAGCCAGACCCGGAATAACAAGGTCATACAAATATTTGTACGATCGGGATCGAACTCATATCCCGTAGCGAAGAAGCCGAATACTCAAGCGCTGCGCTACGCCAAACGTGTCGTCAAGTCAAATTGTTGTTACAGCAGCTTTTAAGACTGCTATTTTTTAAAGTGGCAACTCAACTATTTAATAACCGTAGTATTCAAAATTTTAGCGACACTATTTTTGTATGTTTGCAACTTAGTCCCGAATAGTACTAAATTTTTTATTATTTTTTTATGGGATAGGGGGCAATTGAGCAGACGCATCGCCTGATGCTAAGCGATTTTGATTTGATATTTGGATTTTCGTCACTATACAAAAAAATCTGTAAATCATATCTTTATATATAATTCACATAGATATAAGATATCGAATAAACATACGATAGGGAAATAAATGTTTATATAGTTTAGATAGATTCTCTTTGACTTCTATAACTTTGGGCTAAACCAAGAGTTACATTCTTCACCATTATTTTTCTACTTCTTCATTCACAACTTCACCATTTTCTCCAGCCTTTGTTCACCCAATGATTTTCAAATACTTTATTTTATTTTGATCCTAACGATAGAAGTTTGTTCTGGTATCATCAACTTATCACACCATTTAAACAACCCGCATTATAGACCTTCACAGTGATCCAATCATCTTTATTAGTTTCCTAACATCGATACAGGATGCTCAGCATCATCTCAAGGAACAGAATACTTGATCGTAGCCATGTCGAACGGAAGCAAGCTATTCAAAGGGCGAAGTTCACTGGCACGCGAGTGTATAGAGCGGATGATACCGCCACCAGACTCGTAACTATTATTACGTACCTCCACGTGGGTAAGTGGTGACAGCTGTTCATGAGTCAGAGTTTACATTCAATAGCTTATCTAATACATGCATTGGTCGTTTTTTTTTTCATACATCTTCAGTACTTCTTAGTCAACACCACTGTTAAGAGGTGTGGAGACACTGGGATCACGTCGTGGTCACCAGTATGGGCGAGGTGTATTGCCCTTCCAACGAAAAGGGAGGATCCTCCAACCTTTTGCCTGGTGGGCCACGGCCCGACGGTTGATGTCGGTTTCATTGCGAATGTTGCTTGCGTCATTCAGGACTTCGTAGTTCCATGTAGCGCGGTAGATGTCGCTACAGAGGCAATACGGTAGAATTTTAAAAAATCGTGTTTTAGCGAAATATTAAATTATATTAAATTATATTGGTAGGTAGGTCTCTAAGCATCATTAAACAAATCTTCAATCTAAAGCTGACACCTGCTACCTAATATAGCAGATTTTGTCATCATCATCAACCCATATACTGTCCCACTACTGGGCACGGGTCTTCTCTCATATTAAGAAGGATAAGGCTATAGTCCACCACGATAGCTTAGTGCGGGTTGGCATACTTCACAAACCGTCGAGAAAATCTCTAAGGTATGCAGTAATTCGAAAAGTCCACTATCCTATCACTGGTTTTTTAATACTTTTTTATAATTTAATATGATTACCTATAATATTACATTATATTGTTAGCTCTCTAGGCAATGTGTTAATATCATCTTCATCATACAAGTAAGTATCTACTATCACTAGCCCGATAGCTTTATAATTTCGCAGATTTTGTGATGAACATAATTAATATGGGAGTGATTCTCAACAGCCTTCACGAGTTCAATGACCGATTGACAAATATTATAACATAAAGAAAGGCTTATCTCGTGCCGAAAACGGTGCTGGGGTCATCATAATACAATGAGAAAAATTTGTCGCAGCGACGCATGTCAGCCCTCCTGGTTATGCTCAGTTCTTATTTACAACTCAAACAGTGTTTGTTGTCACACTTCATAAATTATGTCGACTTCGACCATCATCTCTAGTGAGATATCACCTTACCTACCAGGCGCACAGAGATGAGTCAGAGGTAGGTGTTTTCGTCACCGGTAATAGCCATCGTTGATTGTGAATTGTCTTACATGTCCCACTAATTGCACCCTGGGTACCAACACCGTTACAGATGTGTGGGCATAGTGATGTAACAATGCTTCGGTACCTGATTGCTTCGTTTTTTAAAGTTTTTTTGATTCAGACAAAATTTTAGTTCATCTTAGGGTATTATAATAATTGACTATGTAGTAGCAGCAGGTCTATCTATCCAAAACAAAGCAAGCAAAACATCTTATTTCTTTAAGCAAATAGGTATTAGTTCAAACAATACTAACAAAAACATCATTTAGTTAAAACATAAAGCGGGCTGACTCATCAACACCCACAAACGTTAAATTAAAATTCTATAGAACATTCCTACCTGACTCATTCTGCGTTTAGGATGCCAGGACATGCCAAAGTCCTGACAGTAAAAAAATGGCACAAAACTAAAATAATTCTTTATATTCTTTACAAAAAGCAAACCAAAAGGCAGCTCAATGAATCGGTACACAAGATTCAAGGAATTGAAAACGAGTTCCGGAAGATTTCTATGCGAAGTAAGCTGATACTGTTTCGGAAAATCCAGGACAAAAGTTATTGAATGCCACTCTGGGAACCATTCCTAAGAATATTTCCATTGCAAAACTGTACAGTTCCAGTAAATAAAATATTTGCATAATATTATAATTACTTACTATATATTTGGACTATTATGTGGCCTTTTATTGCACAGAACTAGAGCCCTGAAACGGTTAACCAGAGACGCGACAGACCACGGAGGATATGGTGGGACGCTTTGGAAATATCTCAAATATCCTTGGAATTGGAAAGCAGAACCTAACCACTTTTCAGGAGAAAATTGAAAATAATGGGGGTAGGCTTTTGCTCAAGAGTGGAACAAAGGGTAAATAAAATAGAAATATTACAAAAAATCTAATTAAGTTATGTCTAATTAGACATATTTGACTAGGGAAGATAAGTTGACAGATGAAACTCTGTATTATTCAAACTAAAAAAGGTCGTAGGTATTTCAACCACCGTGGGACCACTAGTTCAAATAATTATACAGGTCCAAACCATAATTTTATTTTTGCTTTTGTTCCCACTGCAAGGTGATCCCATTCCAAATACAAGATTGACAGCTACAATACCTGTCACTTTTGAACAGTGCCAACTGAACAAGCGTAAAACAGTTGTATTATCTGTGGACAATAGCGATTTTGAAACTGTCATCTATTCACAGATTAGTTTCGGAGCAATGGCGCTAGTGGAATGTAGGTCAGCAAAGGTTAATGGTTCAAGGTGGCTGTTGTGGGTATGTTGTGCTCTTGTCGCCTAGAAACTGACAAAGAAATATGAATTTGATCGATATCATTTGCCCTTTCAATTATAGAATAGCACAATATTTATTTTATCAATGAATAGGTATAGGTAGGCAGTATTACCGTGGTGGACTATAGCCTTATCTCTTTCAAACTGAGAGGAGACCATTAATAAATAACGATATTTTCATTTCAACTTGTTAGATACCTACCGCGGCAACAAAAACCCTGAAATACTTTGAAGAATTGGCGTGTTTGGATGCCGTCAGATAAGCAACAATCGACGATTAACATCGACCTTTCATGATTCAGGTACCTATTTCTAGTAGGCATTCTATCTTTAATCTTAAATGATAAATTTTAATGATATTTATTTCTGTAAATAGATCTTTTAAAGACACTTTTACAAGTCAATAATTAATTAATAATACTAGACGGGGCCGGTATTTCCTAGCTGACAACCGCTGAGAAGAAACGCCGAAACAAATTCGGAGAATCATCAAAAGAGACAGACCATGGTGTATTTTAAAGTCCAGACTGTAACAGTATTCAATGCTTATCATATGTGTTTTACAATGTAGGCAAATCTAAACTGGCCTTTTGAAAAAAGCCATAGTAACTTTATACTTTAGCATAGAGTTGACTTTTACCCCAAATGCTGCATTTAACCTGTGTGGTCTAGCTGTCAGCAAAGATTTCGTCACGTCGCACATATTTAGTGACATAGCTCTAACAAGCCGAGACGCCACAAGAGGACGGATTTAACCTAAGCTATGAACTCAACGCGGAAGACACTGCAGGTACTTCGACTATTTAAACAGCATTCCGACTATTGGAGAAACAAGACCATATTAACGGCACGTTACACTCTGACTTTTCGAATTCATGTGCGTAAGTATTAATAATTAAATATTGTTTTGCTTACACGGTGAAGCAAAACATCGTGAGGAAACCTGCAAACCTTAGAGATTTTTCTCGACGGTTTGTGAAGTCTGCCAACCCGCACTAGGCCAGCGTGGTGGACTATAGCCTAATCCCTCTCAATATGAAAGGAGACCCGTGCCCAGCAGTAGACAGTATATGGGTTGATGATGATGATGATGAACGGCACGCTAGGCGTTAGCGATCGGCTACCGCGGTTTGTGGGTTCCATCCCCGCAAGGAACAAATATTTGTAGAACCTACAGGTGTTTGTCATGGTTGTGGCGATTTTCAAGGATCCCATAGCCATGACTATAAGGCAGGTGAAGGCAAGTACGGTTTTTAGTCGGTACGAGTCGGACATACCCTGCTGCCTCCCCAGGTAGCAGACGATCCATGAGGATCTTCCGTACCTACTATAAAAAAGGATAAGGCCAGTGCGGCGTGCGGTTGCACAGTGGTCATGTGCTGCCGTGCACAGGGACAAATTCAGGGGAGACCCGTTTACAGTCTCCCTATTAAGGCACATGCCTTAATAGGCGGTGCACGGGGGGGTTCTGGGGTGGTCTATTAAGAGGACCCAGTGCCATGTGCTGATGGTGGCCAGGTGGCCATCAGGGTGGTTTTAGTGGGTAAGAATCCCACACTCCCCGGTGTCGCCCCTGGAAAATTCTGCGCCCTGTGAACCGGAAATACATGAAGGGTTTGCAAAGGTGTACAGACGTCAACTGTAATTTTTTCTTAATTGAATTGAGATAACAGAAAAGATATAGGTTATATTATAATGTAAAAAGTAGTATCATGTCTTGAATATATAACTTAAAACTTATGCCCATAAATCAAATATACGGCAGGCCTGTACGAAAATATGTTGAATATTCTTAATCACCTTAAAAAAATATTTGTCGTATGTATATGTATATTTCTATAATTGTGTCCTTTATACGCCAGCAGGTCAAGCAATCCAAAACTGTCAAGTTTTCTCAATTAAATATGACCTTATAGTTTTGTGTAAAACTTGAAAATCAATCAAAAAAATTTGACAGATTGTGGTAACTTCATGTAAGCCTCTGTACATATTTCTCGCGCCTAATGTTATGTAGTAGCTTATGAACTGATTCTGACCACACATAAGTCACATGGTCCCTGAACATCAATGCAGAAGATACACCCAGTTGGTTTTCTTTTTGCAAATGTAATTTTACTATCATTAATTTACTAGTGGTGTTATAAACTCATGTGAGTAACAATTAGGTAATCGATATATGTTACCCGATATACATATCGATTGTTTAGTCGAATACTTGAATAATAAAGTAAAATCGACTAAACAATCGCATGTTTAAACTTATGGAGAAAGCCGTACCAAATGTTTATCGGGTCAATAAATTAAAGAACACAAAAGTGCAGGCTCAAAGCTGTAGATCTCCACTCGAGATGGTATAAGACCCACTTGAACGGCCCATGTTTCATAAATATGGCGCCCCAAATAGGTACACGTAAGATTTTATTCTTGTCGACTTTTGATATTAGTACGTACCAGCTTTTCCCAGCGGTTTCAATCGCATTTCATAGATTGGTTTTTGTCGTTAAAATTAAGCATAGATTCCCTTATTTTAATATTTGCTAATTATGAAGACTCACACTGTATTTATACGTCACCATCAAAACCGAATTGTTTACATTACTTCATCAAAACATCTTCTGACAGTTTCAAACATCTGAGGAGGAACGAAAACTAAACAATCTGCGCTTCCGTTTCACGTTACACTACCGTTACTAACAAAACTTTTGCGATGTGCCAACGATAAAGTTTTATTGCTGAGTTTGAAATGACAGGGTCGGAAAACTTAGAATTTTCTTTATAAAGTAATGTCGAAATCTTTTGCTCATTTAGGTCGTTATTTTTATACCACTAACGTGGCAAACACGCATATGGTCCAACTGATGGTAAGTGGTTACGGTAGCCTATAGATAGACGCTTGTAACACCAGGGGTATCACTTGCTCGTTGCCGACCCTGTAAAACGAAAGAGGAATAGTTGTGCTGGCAGTTTAGGGGTCAAAGTCAGCCCACTGCCAACACGTTTCCTCGCAGAGCACTGGTAACCTGGCTCACCGTAAGGAGCACAACACAGCTCAGAGCATTGTTGAGCATGTGTCACTTCAATTTTCTGCAAGGTGGAGGTAATTCCCGTCAGGCAGCTCCAATTAGAGTGGAATTACTCCCACTATGCCCTACCTCACTTAAGTGATATATGTATATAAAACGACCTATCAAAATATAAAAGGTACGTTTTATCACGCCTGTATTCCCTGTTCACAAGTATATTTAGACCCCATATAATAGAGGGCGAGCCTATTGCTATTAATCGGGCAAAATTCCTAACGAGCTGCTACTGAGAATTTCACCTCGACCTGGGAATCGAACCCAAAACCTCTAGCGTAGCAGTCGCGCTTAGTAACACTAGACTAACGAGGCAGTTATAATTAATTAAACTGACAGAAATTAATTAGAATGTACAGAGGCCAGCACGTCAAGCTACCCCAATCTGACGAATTTCTTTGATAGATTTTCAACTTTAAAACATTACGCTAAGGTTCATATTCAAATGGGGAAATTTGACAGTTTTGGATAGCTTGAACTGCTGGCGTTTGTACCGAACTAAGATCGAATGTGTTATTGCGGTAACCCTAGTCTGGCGGCCGGGCTGATCAGGCGCACCGCAGATCAAAGAACACTCTATAGGAATAGAAACACCACACTTCCTGTTCCAACATGCACGCTTTTATTTGCCCAGGAAACAAGAACCTTTTAAGCATCTACTTATTATGTATTTTATTTAAGTAACGAAGAAAGCAGTGTAAGCCGTGATAGCCTAGTGGTATGACCATTAGACTGCCAAGTCGAAGGTCTCGAGTTCGAATCCAAGGCACGCACCTCTGAATTTTTGAAATCATGTGCGTATTAATAATTAATTATCACTCGCTTAAACGGTGAAGGAAAAACATCGTGAGGAAACCTGCATGCCTTGGAGATTTTCTCGACGGCGTGTGAAGTCTGCCAACCCGCACTAGGCCAGCGTGGTGGACTATAAATAGCCTAATCCCTCTCAATCTGTGAGAGGAGACCCGTGCCCAGCAGTGGGACAATATATGGGTTGATGATGAACGAAGAAAGAATTAATTACTTAAGAATATGGGCTGGCCATATCTGCAGAAGAACCGACAACCGCTGGGTTAGACGTGTTCTCGAGTGGAGACCGCGACTCGGCAAACGTAGTGTAGGACGCCCTCCGGCAAGATGGAGTGATGATTTGCGTTTCATCAAGAAAATAAATTGATACAACGTCTGTTTACGGTAGTTTGCTAACCAGGCCTAGCGCAAATGAGTCACAATGGATATTCAAATATTTACATCACAAAATATTGATCTACGTTCGTCTGGTATACCTACTTATAGCTTTAGTTTAAGCAACTACAATGTATTGAACTATATTTTAAACATTCCCTTTATCGCGAGATAAACAAAACTATTTCAATTGAATAGGTACTCATTTGAGTTAATGGGTTCAAGTAGTCTACGATAACCTTGGCGAGAACCTTTGTAGAAAAATGAAAGCAATATACACACATAACATCACGCCTGTATTTCCCGATAGGTCAGGCAGACGTGTAATAATAATCTACACCCATTGTTCATCGGTAATTTTAGATCCTAATGGCGCCCAAGTGGGCCTATTACCAAAGCCGTGGAAGCAGTGATAGCCTAGTGGTATGACCATTGGACTGCCAAATCGAAGGTCTCGAGTTCGAACCCAAGGCACGCACCTCTGACTTTTCGAATTCATGTACGTATTAATAGTTAATTATCACTCGCTTAAACGGTGAAGGAAAACATCGTGAGGAAACCTGCATACCTTAGAGATTTTTGTCGACGGTTTGTGAAGTCTGTCAACCCGTACTAGGCCAGCGTGGTGGACTATAGCCTGATCTCTCTCATTCTGTGAGAGGAGACCCGTGCCCAGCAGTGGGACAATATATGGGTTGATGATAGACACAAATCCAAACCCCGAGTCAGGATGGAATCTAAAAAGAATAACAAATCTTCACAGAAAAGTTTTAGGGGCTCCATATTCTTTGGTTCACCTTCTAAGAAACTAAGATTTATCGAATGAACGCTGGTAAAAAATCGATACTAACGATGATCCCAGAAAATTCTAGTTTATAATTCGTAAGTTTTATTTTGTCTTTGGATTTACCGAAGTTCGATCTTATACGGTAACATACAAAACAATTATAGCCTTTAAATAAACTGTATATAATAGTTAATTAGTTATAGAAAACTGCAGAACTAACATACTTTAAAATGAATTTAAAGTTACATACATGTAAGTCACACAGTTAAAGGTAAACGCGAAACAGCGAAGATTAAACCTATAATAAACTTCAACAATGCAAATGTCAAACTATGACTTTATTAAACATTAGAATAATTTAAACCCAAGTTTAAACGGTAATGTCCCACCGCTTCCTTACCATCAGTAGATAATTTCTATGTAATCGTTGCCATGTCATAAATCACAGTGCCGAGCAATACTCAAGCATGTTTACTCGACCCGGGTACTGAACCCGCGACCTCTCTGTTACGAACAAGGCACTTAGGTACAATGTGCCTCGATTAAAAGTAAGTACATGTCATAATAGCATATCATAAAAGTGAAAGCATACGTTTGCAGAGACAACTAGCGAATCACAGACAATGAGATGGGTGTGCTCTATGACATTTATTTTATGGTGTAATGACAGATTGTAAGTTGTCTATGGCGGGAAAAATGGAGGGAAAGTCGGAAATTTATATGGTGTACCTTTGAACGGACTGAATGTACTATTTTTTTATAATGCATGCTTCTCCGTCTGATATATATTATAAATTGTCAGTGTCATTAAGTAGAAAACTGCTATTCATGGGGGCATAACACTAATCTATTCACACACATAATTAATCAGACTTTCATCTAATATCATGGGAAAATCTAGGTATGATACCAAACCGATTGAAAGCAATAGCAAAGCAAAGTATTCTCACTTTTCTAACTGGCCGTAAAAAAGCAAGATGGTGGCGCGGGAGCGAACAGCTGTTGGTTTTCCCGCGTCGAGACGGCGCCTGCGCGGTACTGGCGCCACGCGCCTCCATATTGGAACGTACCATAGTGCATACATAGTGAGGGTTTCTAGGACAAGACCTACTGTAACCATTGCAAAATTTTACGATTCAGAGGCTTTCCTAGTGCATTATGAGAAAAGAATAGAATAAATCTTGTGAAATTAACAACTACCTAATCCTTCGTATTAATTTAGAAGAACATTCTGTTACCATTTTTATTTTCCAACGCTAATTTGAGCTACTAAAAAGTTTTATAGTTAATCGGTGGACTCCCGCGGTCCCTCAGTCCCTCACCACCTCGAACAATGGATATTGGCGGAATAACAGTTCAAACATTCAAATGTTCAGAAGAAACCATTAGAAAACCGAAGTGAAAAACTCGATCTCGTGGTATTGCTTTAAAATTAATGATTCAGTCTGATTGATCTGAAAAAATACTGATTTCATTTTTATTTTTTAGTGTACGAAACCCTTTTTAGGGTAAAATCAAAAACTTTAATATCTGACACAACAAATGAATATAGGTACTACGGTCTTCTAAACATACAACTATAAACTTGTACGTGTTTTATTTAATGAAATGTTATCAATTTGCACCATGTATGTAATATTACAATGATACTTCGAAAGAATCAGAATATTTTTTTTCGAAAGGAGTCCTTAATATAATCTAGAAATCGATTAATAGGCCAGATCTGTGACTCTATCTCATCTTACATTATTAATCATCAAGTAATCGATTTCCACCAATATAAATAAATACGAGTAGGTATATGGACTGCTTTCGCAAAACCTACGTGGAAGACCGCAGTCCCTATAATCAATGCCTCGATGTGGACCGGCAGAAAAACAAAACATCAAGAAAATGCGGTAAATTGGTTTCTCCTAGAAACACTATTATTAGTTGAAGACATTTTATTTCAAGTATTTGCTTCCGCGCCGCGTACTCGATACTAATTTATTTAAAATAAAACTAAAGTAGCGAGAGAGAAATATCTAATATGTATACCTATATAATTAAAGATATTTTTTAATTGATTCTTTATGCTATTTCCTCCGATTATAATTTCAATGATTCCAAGCAGCAACAAGATTTATAATGCGATGTGCTAATATTTTTTTAAAGATAACTGAAAGAAAGATTTCACAGCAACAAGATTACCTAAAGTTAGTATAATAGGTAGCATATGAGAAATAGATTATTAATTATAATTTCTTCAGATGTATGTAAACATTATAAATTAACTGCTATCAAGTTACCTACTCGTTAGAAATTCTTGTCAATTAAAGTCATAAAAGTAATGAAAGCCATTAATAAAGGGAGCACCGTTTCATTTTCTTTATCGTAACAAAACACGCGATGTAAATTGAGAGGTATTTTTAAATCTGGCAGTTAGGGTTTTACTTAGATTTTATTACTGTACTTCATGAATATTGGATCTAAGGAAAATTCTCCCGCTTGTCTGGGAATGGAGTTTGTATCGTAAAACCGGCAAATTCTTATCAGAATTAATTTTACAAGAGAAATATCTTCTTTTAAGTGTGTGTTTTGATCTGTAGGTAATTTGAAGATTTTTCTTTTTATTCAACAAAATCCAAAATTAAATATAGGTGTATAAATATTTAACAAATTAATATCAAGATATCTTTTGAGAACGTGTCCCAGCTTCATTTAAGAGAATCAGTTAGGATTTTCGTTGGTGCTTGGCGCCATGCGTAAACTATTCCCGCCAAAATATTCCAGTGACACATGTCATGACGTTCGAAATCCGACCATACCGGAAATACCTCTTTTATAAATTTGAGTTTAAGTGGGACGCTTCGGTATTTTTTATTGATAAAAACAGTTTAATCGTTCGAACCATCACGCCTTATACGCCAATACCATCCCCGAAGTTGTATAATGTAACGTTTTTTTTAAGTAAGTTCTAATAACAAATATCATTATAATCCGAACTGCTACTTAGAATTAAATTGACATGATTGTATAATAAATAGGACTGCCAAATCGAAGGTCTCGAGTTCGAATCCAAGGCACGCACCTCTGACTTTTCGAATTCATGTGCGTATTAATAATTAATTATTATCACTCGCTTAAACGGTGAAGGAAAACATCGTGAGGAAATCTGTATACCTTAGAGATTTTTCTCGACGGTTTGTGAAGTCTGCCAACCCGCAGTAAGCCAGCGTGGTAGGCTATAGCCTCATCAAGTCAAAGTCAATATGAGACGAGACCCGTGCCCAGCAGTGGGATGGTATATGGGTTGATGATGAAATGTATAATAAATTTACAATTCAAAACTTTGAGACGCCACACTGTTTAAGATACACACCACACTGGTTGTATAATTTCCAATCGACAGTCTCCAAAGTAATCTCCTTTCGTTTTAGCGATCATGCGTTAATTTGTTCTCAATTTCACGTCGCGACGTTTATTAGTTGATGTCATAAACCGCCCACTACGCCGAAACAGTTACAATATGTTACAATGCACTTTCCTTCCAAATCAAAAATACCGTTTTGGTAAATAAAGTGAAATGAGCATAATTTTATATTCATTAGTAAAGCCTAAGTGCAAAGTGCCGTTTCGTCCACAAAAGGCAATTTTTAACGGATGATTTGAATAATGTAAACGATTAACACTGTTTCCGAACGATCTCTGCATTAAAAAAAACGATTTATTTATCTGTGACATTAGTGTTACGCCGTACGTAAAACCTTTCTTATCATAAATTATTATTAAATATTTTAAAACTTTCTGTATAAATACATATTATCACGCTTGTCTCCCGTTGGAGTAGGGCAGACTATAGATTTCCACCTACAACGGATACTGGCAGTCGACTTTCGCTTCATCTTCATTTGTATTACGCTTACAAAGCAAAGTTTTATTGAACTTTTCAAATCATTCACAATTGATTTATTTTTAAATTTACTTATTGCAAAAAGGAAACTTAACACTAACGTCTTTCAAGGCCTGCGGTTTCATAATTAAGTTCCTTCGTAATGTAATAAGTATAGCTCAAAGGAAATCCTACTCGGCTCAGAGTTATTGCAAAACTAGTTCACGTTTACCCTCCAAATAAACTCTATCTGATAAACTAGAGATGTGCCACCATCGACTAAGCTTCGCAGCTTATCTCTAGAATCGATTACGCGTTCTATTATGACGTAATCGTTATTTATTTACGCGGCATTTTCATTTAATATAAAACGTGTATTTTAAAGGTTACGACTGTAAATGTTAAAATAAACGTTACTTAATACGTCAATCTAAAACCAAAAAAGATTTATATCTGATTATTATGTAGGTACTTACCTACTATTGAAAGAGATAAAAACAAAAATCTTTGATAGACAATTAAATTGTCTAGAAAAATAATCATTTTTACCGAATTCTTGTTGAGTAGGTAAAATATTTTGTTTGTAAGAACCGTACTCATTTTGCAAAATAAACAAGTAGATACTTCGTATAACGCTTACTTCACCCTTCACCAATGTATTATTACCTAGTCGATCCGAACGTGAGAAACAACGAGCTTGTTTATTTTAACATTACATCAATACTATAGAATAAACAAACAATCGAATAATATGCCTACATACATTATATCTTGTTAGTGCCTGTATGTCTAGTACTAAACGATTGTTTGAAAACAAATGTGAGTCATTTCATTACTTTATCGTTTCACCGTGCAGACCCTAATCTGATGGGCATAAGGTCTAAAATGCATTGTCGATCAGGCAGGATGCCTGTACGCAGTGTATACTTATACACAGTTCCGAGGTTTTAATGTCATCGTACGATAATAATTATTGCTCGTTTTATGATACTACTGACATACTATGTTTTATGACAAGTATTAGACTATGAGAATCGAACTAGCAAAATATTTACGCGATAAAATTTACTGGTTAGTGTGTAATACATAGATAGTGTCATTTTCACTTTTGTCAAATGCGAGACTCACTAACAATAAAGGGGAATAATGGAGTTATCTATCGTATGAAAATTCCAATAGCCTTATCCAATTTCAAGACTAGATAAAATAGGTAAATAACATCGATGCTTTTGTATAACAAAATTACGCTACACTACACAAATTGAATATTTTTTCCAATCCTTCTAAAAATCGACTAAAACCATTTTGAAAAAGATCCTAACTACCGTTCCACATCTCTAGTATTTTTTGCTTCCATTATTATTTAGCACTTCGAGTTGACTTTCCATATTTGAAATTCTTTGAATTCCTTTTCTCTTTAAAGAGGTAAAAGACATTTTGCAAACTTTTTTAATCATCACTTGGACATTATCTCACGTCGAGCCAGTCTTGAGATAAAAAAAACTTGCCGCGTATTTTACCGCAGCAGGATTAACACAAGAACATTATGAAATCCGTTTGAAAACACGTCTAGGTTTATCCAGGCCCACCCAGGTTAGTTAATGTCTAGTACCCCGAGGGGCCGGTTGCATCAAGCGTCAAACAATAGTACACCTCAATAAGGAAGCAAACTTTCCTAGTCGTGTCGCGCGGGGTTTACATAATAACCCCGTTAAACTTATACATCATATTATAATTATGACGTTTATGTTTGTTTAATAAACAAACAAATATTAACTGTCAGTTTCGTTATTCATTTTATTTCTCATTAACACATGCTAAACGTTTTCTATCAAGTAAATATTTTTTTAAATACCTATTTGAATTTATTGAAGTAAGTGAGTTAAAAATTAATTCGCACTGATCTAAAATATGATTTTGATTAATTATAATTATTAGTATACTAGCTGTTGCCCTCGGTTTCGGACTTTTTAAGACAAAAGGTACCCTCTGTACTTCTCCAAGGTCTAATCTATCTCTGTACCAAATTTCATTAACATCGGTTCAGCTGTTTAGGCGTCAAAGCGTAACAGACAGACATACTTTCGCATTTATAATAATAAGTTTTCCGCCCGCGGCTTCGCCCGCGTCGAGTTCGGTTATATCGCGTTTCCAAGAGAACTTTTCAAAAGTCCGAGATAAAAACTATCCTATGTTCTTTCTCAAGGTCAACTCTATCTCTGTACCAAATTTCATTAAAATCAGTTCAGTGATTTAGACGTGAAAGCGTAACAGACAGACAGACAGAGTTACTTTCGCATTTATAATATTAGTAGGGATGTATTATAGGGATGGCCACCTAAACATACTGACGAACTGTAGGTGCTGGTGTACATTATCACACCTCTGCCTAACCCTTGGGGGAATACAGGCACCTATGATAATACCTATGATAGTAGGTATATGTATATGTATGTGTCTTGCCGGCTAGGAACAAATTGAGGAAATAGTCCTGCTGACTTTACGTTAGGCACCCCTGAAAGTTTGAAATATTCAGTTTTACTCATAGCTTTGTTCCTTGTACCTTATACATACAATGTGACATTTATTGTCTCTAGGAGGTACCTATATCGCAATAAATTGCATGACTCATCTACCAAGGCTTCATCATTCCTCTGTTTACTAGCAAGACGTCAATCCCACTACTTAAAAACTTATCAGTGTATGTTATTCTATCGCAAACATTGACTAAACCATGACCAAAGACATTTTAATATTACTGGCGATAGACGGGACATCAAGAGCAAGAATATAATCTACTAGCTTCTGCCCGCTACTTCGCCCGCGTGGAAAAGTTACTTTTAATTATCGTTTTAATTTGACAAATGAACTCAAAATCGGTATAAATTATAGCCTATATGTTCATCTGATGTATAAATAATAATACTGTTAAATTTCATCAAAATCCGTTCAGTAGTTTTAACGTGAAAGAGTAACAAGCATCTATCCATCCATCCTCACAAACTGTCACATTTATAGTATTAGTAGGATAGGATTACATTTACAAGTGTAAATAAATCTATCTGTCTCTGTCATTTATATCAACCTGACAAAGAGAAAAATCAAATCAAATCGGGATCAACATTTTATAAGAAACTAGATCTTGCTACTACTAGATTTCACTCGCACCCCAATTAATTATTACAGACAAAAGGTAGCCTTTGTTCTTCTCCAAGGTCTAATCTATCTCTGTACCAAATTTCATCAAAATCTGTTCAGCTGTTTAGGCGTGCAAACTGAACAGATATACAGAGTTACTTTCGCATTTATAATATTAGTAACACTCTAGTTTACCATGACCAACCGAAATCTTCTGTGATTAAGTATAAACAAAAATCTTTTACAGTATACAATATGGTCATTTGGATTCAATGACAACTTTGAAATCAAAACTTATAATCAATAATTAAATTGACAGATTAAGAAACAGGAAGCTTAAATTAAAGGTGGGTACTTAACCTAATTGCATTTTTAATTAAGTAAGTATATTATTACCGCATAAAAACTTAGGTTATAAATTTATGAGTATAAGTAGGTATGAGTAATCATACGTAACTTAAAAACATACATTATACCTACATATATACTGCTAAAAACATAGCCCTTCCTTTTAACTTTGCCGTAGTCGAGTAAATACTATCAAATGTTTGTATTTCTAAGCAAAGCCCGCCACAATCTGTCAAGACGTACTTGGCATCTTATTAATTCCATTCCGTAATGTAGTGAGTGACCTCATGTGGGAAACGTGTTTCAATCACTATTTACCTTCCATGACGATGACGTCATTCAGTCGGTTAGACCTAATAAACGGCGATAACTTACTTGATTCCAATTTTAACTTTAAAAAGTACATGATTCGTTTGTGGTTTTTATTGTTTTAAATACTATGTTTAAAATAATATGACTAAGGAAAATTTTGTAGAGCCGGAAAGAGGAAGGATTGGTTGTGGTTAATTTCATGAAGGAATTACTTAAGAAGGTGGTATGTGTATAACTTTTCCTTTCATTATCTCTCATTAATTATTTTTTAAAGTGATTAGTCACCTCGATATGGAGTCTTTTTGAATCTTGACTTCATGAATCATCGATAAACATTATTAAAAAAGCAGCTTCACCATCATCTTTTTCACTCGCTAGCTGAATAAGTAACCCTCTCACTCAAAGAAACAAGATAGGTGCTAATTGAATATCTCCCTATTTTTATTTTTATACTAAACTGTTATGTAATAAACTTATTAATCAAAGATGAACTAAAAGGGCTCTCTATTCGATAATTAAAATTTACAGCACAGCACAGGTTTAACCACTTATCTGGTCGTGTGGGTCCTATCGTCTTAGTTGACGAGCCACCGTGCGCGTTGACACCGTAACGGTACTCAGATTGGTACCGAGAACGTTGATACGAAACTCATCGCCATCCCGGGAATTAATCACTATGTAAAACTTCATCGCGATAACACTAAGCGACTTCAACTTACAGCTCTTCTGATAAGTCTACTGATTATAAAAAAAAGTTACTGGCTTGACATGTAAGGTAGCTTTTGAAAAGATTTAAATAGATGGTATTTTTTTATTTCATCATGTTGTAGTACGATTATTTATCAAATAGAAATGTTAACGTGTAATTAATTTAAAAAAATGATAGAGTAACTTAAAATATCTTTAGTAATTTATCGCATTTAATTTAATAATTAAAAACTAATTACATACCTATTTAAATACCTCCTAGCTGCAACAAATCCTTTAATATCAAGAACAATCACTCACAAAATAATGTCATACTGAAAACACAAAACGTTAACCATACAGGCACTACTCAGAATTAGACTGAACGAATATACGCACATGTCAACACACGCGGAGTTTATAAAAAAAAAAAAAACAGAAAATGGCGACTTGGCGAATGGCGATTACTCGTCTCCTTTAAGTTACACAAGCGACTGACTCGGTGAATCACGAACAAGGCAAAATAATACCAATTAAACACCACCACACTAGTATTATTTACGTAATAATATTATATTAGCATGCCAAATTCGACTCTATTTCGTAGCAGGCAAGAGCATTGATGACGAATTTAACAGTGAATAGAGTACTAGTTCTTAAAATCGTGACGTGTTTTTATGTGAAGTGTTAACAAGTTTTATGAATGAAATAGAGCTGAGGAGCGACTATTTTCATGAGTTATGGACATAAAGTTACCAGTGGACTGTTATACTGTATAGCGTTTTTCGAAAATAAGGCTGGATGCTAACCTAAATCTTGGCATAGTTGCAAGATTTACAACGCCAACGGTATTCATACGACATTAAACTTTAAATGAGAATTAAAGCACGCCTTTGAAATTAAGTATCTTAAACTAGATTTTAACAGGATTTACAACTTACATTTACAGTTCAAATTAGGTAAATTGCAGATGTTTTTCACATTTTAAAATAACAACAAGTTTGAGAACCACTTCTTTAGCCTTAAGATATCGGTAGGTATATTGCCAAGAAATTGGGTTGCGAAGATCTTTCTTTTCTTTGATGGCAGTCGCTTTATGTAAATTACTGATACTTATTGATATTTAGCTGTTTATAATAATATGGTTAGAATACAAGCCGACCCCAACATAGTTGGACAAAAGCTAGGATAATGAAGAATGTGAATAATCAGTTTACCTGACGATTGTTGAACCTAACTATATAAAGTTACAATTGCCAAAAAGTTTGAAAATCATGTCGCAGAATAGCAAAAACCAATATGCAAAAATTTTTTTGAACATGTTTGTAGAAAGGAATTAATGGCAAAGAATAGTAACTATTCACGGATCACGGATAGATGGTGTAAAGAAATCAAAACAAACTCACATTCTCCATTTGTTTATCAAATTCCAAATGCTTTTCTCGCACAATTACTAAATTATAAACTATTTTTAATTTATAATAATGATACTGAAGAAATTATATTAGAATTTACGAGAGAAGAATTTACCAGAGTTAGTATGCTCGTGTCCTACATTTCATCACGTTAATTCGTATCAGAGGCGTTCTTTAGGTCCTCTAAAGTATTTTGGACACTCCAGCAAATGGAATATGGTATGGTCAGGGGGACCGCATGCAATTAATGTGGCGATGTGCTGGGCTCAAGTAACGTAAATAATATATTTACCATCTACACGAAAATATGAAGAATTTCCATCACAGCACAGCCTAAAAGTGACTGCGAAAATGACTAAACTGTTATCCAGATGTTTAAAGTAGTGTTTTTCAAAGTTCTTAAACACGCGACCCCTTTACAAGTCATACAATGTGGAGCCTCCAAGGCCTAAATAAGTTTCAACCCTTGCGTTTTACTTTCATCTAACTATCAAGCATGACCCCCCGAGAAATACATGACAACCCCCCTGGAGTTCGACCTGGAGGCGGAAATCGCTTCCCACCAGGCGAACTGTCTGCATGATTGCCCCCTATCCCATAAAAAAAAACCCACAGTCTGAAAAACACTGGCTTAGTGAAAGCAGGACGCCTCTAGCGGTCACCCTAGGGACTAATTTTAACAGCAACAACTATCGCTACTACAGAAGCAAATGATGAAAAGGGATTGCAATTATAATTTGTAATTCTGAGGCAGTCTGATAGGAACACTAACGACGATGTCACTTTGTAAGTCAATGCGGTGTAACTGTAAGTTCTAAGGACGAGGAAGGCATGACAAAAGGTAGTGTTGAACCTACCGTGTAGATAAGCTTGTAAGGAATTTGTTGGAACCATAAAAACCTGGCAAGAAATTTGCATTTCTACAAGAATTTTACTATCCACATAAGAAATATCGTGTACCTAAATATTACAAAAAGCTGCCAGTGCCTATGGAAAAAAGGCGTTAGTGTAAATATACATACCTATATTATGTACAGTGCCTAAGCGTTCAACTTACTATACGACTGATTGCAAGTATTTGTATGATCTACTTAGGTTTTTAGGTCTGGGTGGGTATATTCCCGGATTGGTTTGGTTTGCCGAATGGTGTTTCGATGTACGTAGAGATGGAGTTTCTTGCAGGTTCTTCTCCATAAGACTAACTTTTTGGAACCGTGCAATTAGTTTTGACTATTCAAAAGTGCTATTTAATTAAAAATAATTTTAATTAAAAATATTTAATGGTCTAATTAAAATAAAATATTTGTCTGAGTTTGTAGGGCCAAAACGACGGAGATGAAAAGACGTTTTCTCAGTACGGGGTGTATTATACGACTAAAAATACAGCGATACATCTTCGGAGCTACGCCATCAAAGCCTGAGAATAATTGCGTACGCGCTACAATGGTGTATGACGGTTCCTAAGGATACAGAATAAATAAGAATTTGGTAATATTCTCCTTCGCCAGTCTCCTGAGTGTAAATGCTAGCAACTGCCAGACTGAGGGCACCTGTGTGCCGTACATGTGTTGTTGCTAAGTGGTGCCAGAAGATGGTAGTTAGTGTAATTGTTTAAGTAATTACTAACACACCTAGGGCAAAACTATCCCGAAGTATCCTGATTGAAATATAAATAAATAAATATTTACAAATAAAATCTTATTTGTAAATAATTATTTATGTGTTTTTGGGTCCATTTTTGTATAACAAGCTCAACAAATTACTTAATTTATATAGTGTAAATTATAAGAAATGTAGTTTATTGTTATCGGAGTATCTTTCGAAACTCGACTATTCAGACACGGAAAACCTAATAGAAGTTGTTAAATGATAGTACTCTGTAAGTTAAATAATAAAAAAAAATGTTATAGTTATAGATCGTCTTAATCTGTTGTTTGCTTTCTCTCATAGAACTTTTATATTTTCATATTACTTTTGTTTCTAATAGCTTGTCCTAATTATAAATATGTGGTAAAGTGATGGCCTGAAACACAGGTTTGTATAAACCTAGATCAGGCAGGACGCTTTTATAATTTTATTTGGGTAGGTTTCTTTTTTCTTGTACAGCTAATTAATATATTTAGTTATATACAATTTTATTTAGGCCTTATTAACACCTTTCGAATTTCTACTACTAACCCACTACTGCAAATGTATGTACAGAGGCCAGCACATCAAGCTACCACAATCTGTCAAATTTCTTTGATTGATTTTCAACTTTAATACAATACAATAAGGTCTATATTCAATTGGGAAATTTTGACAGTTTTGGATAGCTTGACCTGCTGGCGTCTGTACTTATTTCATTGTTGTCAAAAAAAAGTTTTTTGAAATAAATTTATTATTTATTTATTTTATTTATTTATTGATTCATGTCAGTTGTTCAGCGGATCCATATAAATGCATAAGGCCAATTAATTTCAAATTATTTGCTCAACAACAAATATCAAGATTAATTTAATCACACATTGCGAAACAACCTTCACGATAATGGTAATAATATATTGCCAACAGAGCCAATTTCGAGTGGTTGTGAGGTCACCCCGAAGGTCGATGGAAGACAACTAGACATCAAACATCACTCCCACACCTCAGTTGTTTGATTAAATCAAAGCCGCATCACATTAAATTTTTAAATCAATATGCATATTACTCGTTACTTCTATTAGATTGTTTGCAGCAAGTCTATACCAAAGTAATTTATTAAGAAAACCTTGTCAGTTATGAAAAAAGTATTTCTTCGATACTCATTGGTTTTTAAACGGTTTTTAACGAACTTTGGATTGCTTGAAACGGATAAGTTGCTTCAGATGATTTAGGAAATATGTCGACGTAACGTGTATGAGCTGGGGATTAGTTCTTAGACTGTTTACACTAAGAAGCTGAGAAGGGTGGATGTATTTCTAATCGTATTTAGATATACGTACGTTGAAGAAAGCTCAAAATGTAGATTCGTTTACTACATAAGTGAATTAAAATATTTTATTTAAATCTTCCTTTTGTATGCAGGTATAAGGCGCAAATACCTACCCAGATATTGTTGTTAACCATTAATTACGTTAATTATCTACCTCATTATAAGCTGAATAAATATAAAGCCAAGGACTCCGCAAATGTTATTTTGTAAAACTTATTTAATAACATGTTATTTTTATTAGTAACATTCTGATTAATCATTTAATTACATACTAAATTGCTTGTAGCTTTTTTGGTGTATTAATTTGCTTTGTGATTTTAATAGTTCCTTAGTTTTTACCATACGATATTTACCTATAAACATACAATGGAACGATCAACAAATGTAGTTATCAATGGTAATAAACAGACCTGGGTATTTTTTTAAGAATTAAATGTCGAATGCATAGAACGCACTCAAAGTAAACGGAGTCGGACGAGTGCGTTGACCTCTTGTCATATCGCACTGGTAGCCGGCTGTGAACCAGTCGATAAATCGCACAGATTTATCGATACTCGCGTTTGTAGGCCGATAACTGTAATTCCTTTGCTTGACTTTTTAACATACCTTTATTAGCTTTATTTGTCACGTTGTACATATATGTCATAGGTTGCTAATATTTATTTTCCGTTATTTTTTTAAGTAAAATAATTGTCTAGTCTGAAATATAATATATTGATAAATGAATAATGTCAAGTGTGAACTGCAATGATACATGTTTGAAGCATAAATAATGTCGAGGACAACGCGTATTGTAAAGTATTTAACAAATCTGCTATTTGAATAACAGTATTTGCAGATGCTGAATGTTGTTAATTTTAATTGTTGCTCACTATCTTATAGTATTCACTTTCAAGGTACACGTATACATAGGTACCATCACGCATGTATTCTCCGATTTTTGTTAGATGTGATTAGAGCCATTTGAGTCAAGGTAGTGCAAAACCACACTAAACTCCAACCTGGGTGTTTAAAAATCGCCTATAATTCATACGGACTCTAATAAACAATTATAACAAACATTGGAATTGTAACAATTCCAAGGTAGTTTTCATCGACACTCCTCCTTCACTAAACTCTAAGGAGTACATAAAATAAAAGCGAGTCATAATATCCTGCGTCCGCGCCGGTCTGCTCACACACGTGTTCACGATAATCTTACGGCCTCTCACTACAATGCCGCCTCATCTACATTTAGAACACTTTCAGGATGAAATAATACACTTTTTGAGCACTTGACTTCTGTATTTGAACTCAATGTTATCAATTACTTCGTACAGACGCTTTATACGATATATTACATATATCTCTCTCTGAGGTTTAAATGTTATTTTTTTTTTTTTATTATTTGCAGTTCTGCATAAATCCTGAGAGAAACTGAGTAGGTACTTATTAATAATAGTTGCAAATGTGGCAATAAGTAATGCTGTAAACAATATAAATTTACCATTGACTATTAAGACAACAAAATATCGACACAGCCACACATCTTCTGACCTACTTTATAACAAGGGCCCGCCCTTTCCATTCGGGCGACGGCGTCAAGAATAATATCAGAAACATACCTTAAACAAGTCGGTCATCAAGATAAGCGCTAGGCTCAATGGCCACAGTAACCATAAAGGAATGTCTACTATTTGAGCCGCGATTAGCTTCTGTATAAGTGTTTCTAATCACATCAATCATCTTTTACAGTTGATAACTACCAAATACGAAGGTCGTTGTGTCGTCTAGTTTTTAGGTCAACGAGTTTCACATAAATTTAATGTAATCTATAATGTGCAGTTTGGCCTAGAACGATAATTTTATCCGAGGCACAATACATAATGCAAACTTATAGCGTCATTTCATTTTAATAATCGTAAGAATTATTACAATTTATTATGAATGTATTTAAACGATTTAATGTTCTGTAAAAAAACGGTATCTCGCCATTTTAGTAGTTTGTCATACGAATTATCGATACAGAAAGATAATCAACAAACATAATCCCGTCACTATTTATAATTCAAAAAAAAGTTCGTAAACATAGAATCCAAATGCGTAGCGTAAACCAAACAATAATACCGTATTAACTTTCCTTAAAAGGCATATGTTTTGTGTGTGGATCACGACGTGTCTGCGATGACACTATGTTCATATTACACAAGGTATCCCAGTTTAACTTGACACTGAAGCGTCACTGACAACTTTTTAAATAGTCTACAGGAGTAATGAATTGATTATATCCGGCGCAGCCTGGGTATTTAAAACCTTACCTAATCAATCAACTCTTAGTGTGCAGCATATCTTGTGCCGGATTGATAGAAGAAATCTTGGACTTAACTATTCTGCTGTAGACGAGCTCATACTGACATAATGGAAGATTTGTCTGAAAAAAAACACAAGTCGCCCCCTAGATTTCGCCCGTTCTAGTAAAGTGTATCGCCACTGTGATGTGTCATTTTACTAGAGCGGGCGAATTGTAGTGGGTGGATTGTGTATACTCCCCAAAAACAACCATCATGTCAAAGTCAGTATAATTTAGGTTTAATTTTGCTGCTAACCTAACAATACTGGGCGCACTGTACACGTTTATGTCGACAAGCACAATAAAAAGTTGCGACATACAACAGACTGATATGGACTTGTTCGCAAGTCGAGGTGTTTGCACAGAGTAAGAACCGCTACTATGAATCTCAATATGGAAATAAATACAGTTGTAGAGAATACAGTAATTGCAGAAGATTTTCAAAGCAGTTGCAGTAATCAAATAATTAACTAATCTAAACATACTGTAGAGGATACATATCAACTAAACCGTATTTACTTACATCATATTAATTATTTATTCTCTCTCTTATTATTTAGTCTTTTTTTTTTCAAAATCAATATAGTTTTATTTTAATAAAGACCATTCAATAAACCAGGGGTACTTATTCTGTTTTCAGCAACTCTATTACAGAAGATTGAAGATCTTACTTGGAAGTTCACAATAAAGATTGTCTAAAAATCTATGTAAGCTGTTATGAAAAAAAATTTTGATGTTTGCTACAAAAACGATAATAAAATAAAGCTTTAACAGCCATAGCATCCTCTTTATCTTGATCCAGAGTTGAAGACTTATCTCACATCAAAACCAAAGACTCCACAAATATTATTCTGCTGCTTTTGTTCAAATCGTGAGACGGATGCCACCTCATAAAACCGATGCTATAAGTTACAGTTAACTGACAAAATGTCAATCTGTCCGCATTCGATTCTAATTTCAAAATAGGAATTCCGATAAAGGATAAAGTTAGAAGATGGTCGCCAACGCGCTCGTCCCGAATTACACAGGATCCGTTGGTCGCGACACGGTGTATTTTTGGTAATTACCATTAATTATTATCTTTTTTCGTCTGTTGCGTTAAACTGTTTATTCATTCCCGAAGATTTTATTGCGTTGAAAAAATTTATGTTGGGCTTAATTCATAAATTAAAAATAGAATATAAATAACGTGAACTTTTAGTTAAATTGGACAACTTTTCAGCACCGATAGATTTAAGGTGACTAATGAATGTGGCTTTCATTGTAACAATAAGATTTGGTGCGTAACAGTTAATCAAATTAAGTCGAGTATTCATTGATTTCTGACAATTACCTTATGCCGAAACAACAGACAAAGGGAGTAATATCTACAGAATATTATTTGTGTTGAGGTAACCAGTATATCTTGTGGCTTCTCACTTTATTAACACCAAAATGACAAAGACAGTTTATATGTATATATTATACTTGAAAGAGTCATTATCATCATTCATTAGTTAAACGAGGTTTTACTACGTTCCTCAGTTTAGGTAAACGGTACATACATCCCTAGTAAAGTTCCTCACATAAAATTATGAGCATTAATACAACCTCACGTTTTCCTATACCCCAGAGCGACTTGTGAATTACTTTTGCAAACTTTAGAAAGTTTTCTAAGGGCCCGGCTATGGTTACTTAAACCTTTTAAACTCTTATGCATCTAGAAAACTAAGAGTATTTATTTATTATATGTGGTAACATTCTATACAAATGTTGCCAACTCCAAACCAAACTTTCATTTTTATGGTCTTTAGTTAGACGCTTCCAGATTAAAGGCAGCTTCTACTAAGACAATAAGTAGTTGTTAATATTTTGTGGAAGTAAGCTCATTGCTCGTTGAAGTGTGAATGTGACCTCAGTAAGTTTTAGGATCCATGCATTTCCTATTACAGTAATAGGAACCTATTGCTTAGCGGTAAAAGAAAAACTAAACAAAGATTGAGTTCCTAAATTCCTCCAAAGATTTTTATCTTAGCTTTAAGCCTCGTTCACTCACGAAGCTCCCTATAGGGCAGAAAATAGTTTTATATCCTCAACCAATAGTACCAATACAACATGTCCTGTCCCTACAAACAGTCACCAGTCTGTCCCTTGAAGTAACAAATAGACCGTGGACCTTATCTATGTCAAAATCCTAACTCTAGTAAGCAAATCTACCGATTGATTTGTCGTTGGGACCAATCTTCAAAATTCGGAAGGTATTCCTATACCTGTGGGTCGCATGGCGCCAAAATTGAACGCACCAATTATCGCCCGAAAAGCGTTAATATATCTAATAGGAACGCATTGCTAAAACCATGAACGCACCGGTTGTGTTACGTCATAAGACTTAATGAGAAATACCTTTTTTATATCGCAAACGTACGTTCAATTAAATAAATAAATTGATAGAAACCTTCTAAGTAAACTTAATCAACGTAAAGAGAAACTGCGTTTTGTTGTTAGATTTTTAATTAAAAACAAGTTGGTGGCGTTTTATAAAAAACTAGTCGAGAGGATTGCAGAAAGATTTAATTAATGTAAATAGTAGCCTTGTTAATAGGAATTTGGCTTGGCGCAGTCTGCACCTAGATAATTAAGGACATTTTTTTTATATAAATCTAGTCAGTAGGCAGAAGTACTCATCCTTGTTAATCTGCATTTCATTACCTGGAATCAAACAAAAATGTCTTTAGTATTTCAAATAAGTTAAAAAAAATGATAAGCACATTTTATTTCTTTCTCACGACAGCAGTAACCGTAGAACACAGTGTACCTAGTTATATTTTTATCATATTGATTTCTGACACCGCGAATATTATACATTGAAATAACACTACTTTTTACCAATTTTACCGAAAAATCCGGGTCCGAAACGTCCGAAATTAATAATATCAACATAACGCAATAAAACATAGTTTTATTTCATATTTAATTTTATTTAAATATAAGGGCCGTTCCACACATATTATTATCTATAATCGTGTCGTAAGTGGGTTTACAAACACAAATTCTCACATACACAAACATCTCCAGACAAATAAATATTTTCTACATAAAACAGAGTAGTTTTGCCTACATAAATTGTATTTCCTACAATAAATCTGTTTCGTATCTTTGTTACAACACAGTAATTAGCTCGTAATATGCTAGATATCTAGTAGAATGTTGTTTTTTATTCCTTTGTGCTAATATCTTCCGTTTTCTTTGTCTTAAGTAGCATACTCGTAAGCCAGATGCCTTAACAAGTTTCTTTGTAAGAACACAATAGATAGCTACCCCTTTATCACAATTATAAAGATAGTTTTTTAAGCTAAATCACGGAACCTAGACTAAAACACATTAGAAAATGATAGATATACTATCACTGTCTAATGACTTCTAATGACATTATACAAAAAGGCACGAAATTATCCTAAAACCTGTGTTTACAAAATTATATAATTTATTTGCTTTTCAAAATGTATTTTACCTAAGGAGATTTAAAAGCGTGTCTAAATGTACTGACATTGGTTAATGGCAATAGGCTCGCACCTTATTACATGGGGCCTAAATACGTGAATTCGACGATACGTTTGGCGCAGCGGCTGAGCATTCGGCTTCTGTGCCACGGATTGTGGTTTCGATCCCCACACGAATCAAATATTTGTACACGGGTAGACTGGGAGTTTAATATTATAATATACTTACGATCCGTAAAAAGTAGTTTTATTTCAAAGTACTTTAAATTCAGTGTGGCTGATCATTATTTCAACCTTTTTAACATATTCATTCGTCAACAAGTAATGTTTATTGAACAAAGTAACGCTCTCTTCCCACGCTCAACTTATTTAGCAAATGACTTCATCGCATTATTTATGTTAATCAATCATTATGACAAAGAAACAGTCTCTCACGATACTTTTTCTTAAAAAAAGACAGATATTGATTTCGTACACTTACTTACGTGAATATTAGATATTGAAATAAAACTACTTTTTATTGGATTGGTTTGCCAATAATAAATAACAAAAATGTAGGGTAAAAGAGCCGCTGTCAGTAATTATATCATCAAGACGCCCACCACCTCAGTCTACCCGTGACCATGGACGCTGTAAAGGGTCCGAAACGTCGGGATTAATATTATCAATATAACGCGATAAAATCCGTAATTTTATTTCAAAAGGAAGATACCTAAATATTTAATCTTCCTTTCGTTTTTTAAGCCAACCCCGAAAAATCCAGAAATGGGATGGGATAACTTAAAAATTTGTTTTGTAGTATTCCGGGATGTATCTTGAGAATCCATAGTCATATACTTAACAAATTTATATGGGGCTATCTTCGATTTAGGGTTGGTTCACATCTGACGGAATTTACGTCGCCGATCTTCCTTTGCGTAACGCCAGTAAACATTATGCCAGAAAAACATCTCATATCATACACATTTGACCGAAGATGCGTTACTATGTTTACTAAGCATAATATACGCGACCGAAGGTGACGTAAATTCCGTCAGATGTGAACCGACCCTTATACCTATCAAATAAAATAGAAAGATCAAAATCCGCGTACATACACATACAATAATCATCATCATCAAACCATATACTGTCCCACTGCTGGGCACGGGTCTCCTCTCAGATTAATTACGATTATTGCGGGTTGGCAGACACACCGTCTAGAAAAAAGGCATGCAGGTTTCCTCCTCCAACATTCAATAATACCCTTCTAAGGGTTCTTCAAACAGGTTCCCAACGCATCAGCAACTCCTCCGGTGTTGCAGATGTCCATGGGCGACGATGGCCACTTACAATCAGGTGGCTCGTCTGCTCGTTTGCTCGTTTGCCGACGTCAACACATAAATAAAAAAACGGACGTTACCTTAATGGCATATATTCCAAATACGGAGTCACGGTAAAAAAATAAAAATAACAATATAATGAACTAAATCAACTATAATAACAGTCAAGTATATTCCTTTTAAAATCGCGACACGTTTTGACAACATGAAATAGTGACCAAATGCGAAGCATATTCTCAACTAAAGAGCAAACACTCTCACGCTTTGAGAAGGCTAGTAATAATGATGTGTTAATTAAGCCTAAACAAGCAAAAAGCAGTGACATACATACAAACATCACATCATGCAACGTCATTTCCGTTATAAACGTCGTCGGAGGCATGCCTCACCTGACCTGGATTTTCGCAGGTTAATGATACATTCTGACCAAAATTCTACATAAAGTGAAGTGAATGACAAGGCAGTTTAATCAAACATTTAATAAATAAATAAATAAATAAATAAACATTTATACATATAGGTAAGTATCGTACAGACGCCAGCAGGTCAAGCTATCTAAAACTGTCAAATTTTCCCAATTGAATATGAACCTGATTTACTTGTATTAATGTTGAAAATCTTTCAAATAAATTTGACGGATTAGGGTAGCTTGATGTGCTGGCCTCTGTACAGTACGCGCGGCATAACCTGGCCGGACTGAAGTTAGCCGTTTGAATGCGCAATGGATTGTTTATATTGAAAAACTAGTTTTCCGCCCGCGGCTTTGCCCGCGTCGAGTTCGGTTATATCGCGTTTCCAAGAGAACTCTTCAAAAGTCCGAGATAAAAACTATCCTATGTTCTTTCTCAAGGTCAACTCTATCTCTGTACCAAATTTCATTAAAATCAGTTCAGTGATTTAGACGTGAAAGCGTAACAGACAGACAGAGTTACTTTCGCATTTATAATATTAGTAGGGAAGTAGGGATTGTATACTGCGCAAACAGCCAACTTCAGTCCGGCCATAACAACTGGTTCCCGCGTTTCCGACAAAAGGTGGTGAGGCGAACACCTCCTGTGGTTTTAGTCGGTAGGTCGTCCACTTTGGGCGGAGTCCGACACACCCCGTCGTCTCCCCAGACGGCGGCAGTCCATGAGGATTTCCACAGAGGAAAAAAAAAAAAAGTTATGCCGTGCATACTGTAATAAGATAACAATCAAGCATACGGGTCGAACCAAGGCCGGTTAAGTTTTTAAAGTCGAGTCTATGTCCGACCTAAAAAAAAAAGAGAGGCAGAGGCAGTCGCAGCCTATAGTCTATATACGTCACCAAAACCAGTAGTATCACTAGCTCAATTGTTATCTTGAGACTTCAGTCAGACCATTGCCCAGTAATGTCGCTGACTACATTACGTTCAGAAATTATGTTGCCTACTCCTAATCGGTAGTTCAATCGACGTGTCCACAAAGGACAACTAGCGAGATAAGTTAGTGTGAACGATAATACTTAAATTACGGAATAAAGCAGAGATACTCAACTTAAGTCCGAAGATATAAATAGCAACACAAATTTTATTATTCAGAGAGAAATTACTCTAACCTTTGTTTCAACATGATTTAGTTGTAAAGATATACATTTAAGAAAGAAAAATTCGATCTTAAGCAGGATTCTAACCTACGTCCTACTAAGTACTGTAACAGTTTTGAAATATGTCTAGAAAACAATTTAATCATTGTCATAAATTAAGAATTTCTTGTGGATCACAATAGAAGTCATATATTTTCCATTATTGCGCTTTTAATTACAATACGCCCCAAGAATTAGTAACCCGGGTACCACAGTACACCAAAAGCTTTAAACATTGCATCCATCCCATTTCTTTCGCTAAAATGTATATCTTAAAAAATGCCAAATATATGTAATAATAAATGATTTAGTTTTCTAAACCGATTCCAAGTGTTAATGTGCTCTAATACGCTCCTTTTGATACAAGTGGAAAACCTCATAGACTTCAGTGACCTGACCATTTCTTCTAGAGAAGTTACCTACCGACTGACACCATGCGGTATTGCCCATCGCCACTTTTACTGGGTCACGAAAGAGGTTTATCATTCCTTCGGAACCTTCATTTTGAACACTCCTTATTGCAACTACTCTCAAACGATCTGATATACTGGAACTAGACAGTATGAGACACAAAGTAGGTACCGATAACCTTAGTTACAATTTAAGAAAGAGCTAAGAAAGAAGGAAAAAGTTTTTTTTTTCTATAATGAGAAATTAGTAACATTGTTGTTACGGTGGGTCCCATACACCATCAATCAATGTGCCTTTTAAGTAGGCCTGTGCTGTAAGTAGGCCTAGACGCATTGGAATAAGTTGGCATCCACTCTTGAAGCAACAAACAAAAACGTTGACAATCACTGCACTAGTTTGTCATCTACCCACAGATTAGCGTAACACAACTGACATAAACTCACTTTCGAACTGCAAACAAGAGTGAAATCAGTTCCCTTGTTCCCAGCCTAGTGGAATTATCTAGCCCCGAGGCTATTGGTATGCAGCCGACGAGCCGCAGTGGTCGGCCATAGCTATGCATGCCGCGTGAGCATATTAATAATGCTGGTACCGGCTATGTAATTAATAAACATGTTTACTAAAAAGTTAAACGGACAATCGATAGACTTATTTATCTTTAAATCGATTGACGATCGAATTCGCAATTATATCGAATACATGGCAATGTAATACATAGCTACAGACGCCAGCAGGTCAAACTATCCAAAACTGTCAAATTTTACCAATTTAAAATGAACCGTAATGGCTTTGTATTAAAGTTGGAAATCTATCAAAGAAATTTGACAGATTGGGGTAGCTTGATGTGCTGGCCAGTACATATTCGGAAGTCGAGCAGTGTTCCTCTCATGTTCGTGGCGAATTTCGTGGATCGTATGTCCATGACTATAGGGCAGGTGAAGGCAAGTGCGGTTTTTAGTTGGTATGAGTCCAAAATACCCTGTCATCTCCCCGGGTGACAGGGTATGTCCCCCCATTGCCAACACAACGTTTCCTCGCGGAGCACTTTCATAGAAAAACCCATTTACACTCTGCTGGACCTGGGAATGTAAGCTAGTGACTATTGTGGAATAAACATAAAAAAAAAACACAATTTATTATACATACGCACAGGTACCACTTAACTAACGGTTAATAAGAATAAATCTTCGATTTATATGCTCCGGTTGATCTGCAGTTCACAACAAACAAGCGATGTGATGAATTACTGAAGCTGTAATTACTGTCAACGTGTAATTTTCCGACATTTATTATTGTTTAAGTCTAAGTGGCGACCTTGTTTTTTTTTGTCTGGCAATTAAACCGCATATTATTATATTTTATCTGCTGGATATACATAATAGTACTATAGGTAAGATAAGGCTCAGATAAATACAACCATTGATTTTAATTGTTGTCCCATTATATTTTAAATGTCTTCGAGTAGCACCGAGTACGCAGGGGCGTATTTTGGAATTTGGCGCCCCGGGCCAATAAGTTTCGCCGCCCCAGAATTCTAGGAAAAATGTGATATAAATGTTTTTTTTTCTATTATTTTAATTATAAGGAGTATAATAAGGAGTACATAAGGAGTACATAAGGAGTACATAAGGAGTACATAAGGAGTACATAAGGAGTACATAAGGAGTACATAAGGAGTACATAAGGAGTACATAAGGAGTACATAAGGAGTACATAAGGAGTACATAAGGAGTACATAAGGAGTACATAAGGAGTACATAAGGAGTACATAAGGAGTACATAAGGAGTACATAAGGAGTACATAAGGAGTACATAAGGAGTACATAAGGAGTACATAAGGAGTACATAAGGAGTACATAAGGAGTACATAAGGAGTACATAAGGAGTACATAAGGAGTACATAAGGAGTACATAAGGAGTACATAAGGAGTACATAAGGAGTACATAAGGAGTACATAAGGAGTACATAAGGAGTACATAAGGAGTACATAAGGAGTACATAAGGAGTACATAAGGAGTACATAAGGAGTACATAAGGAGTACATAAGGAGTACAAAAGGAGTACATAGGTAAGTAAGGTTAACTTACAAGCGAGTTTTCGACCAAATGATTTACTTACTTTCTTGTTTTTTTGTTTATTTTAAATTTAGATTGACAAGAAAAATTAAAAAAGTCACCCCCCCTGACGGATTGGCGCAGGCAATTAGGCATTGTTAGCATACAGCTAGAAGAATATTGATGATCCGAAAACATTAACTACTTACTTATGTACTTGTAGCCCATTAAAATAATTCTTTTAAAACACGCAAAATAAATTATGATATTTCCTGAAACTTCAACACTTTGTAAATATTAGATTTTCTTATATTATAAGCCTAATTAATCCCTCTCAATGGGAGAGGAGACCCGTGCCCAGCAGTGTGACATTATATGGGTTGATGTTGATGATGACAAGCTGGAGTTCGGGATAAATTAAATAACACCAATTTAACCGATAGACAATGAAAACTTTAATTAACTTACACGAATACACTAAATAAATCACCAGTATGTCACTATACCAGTTCACTTCACTATTTACTATCGCACTGTAGTCTCTTCGTAGTTCATTTCGATCTTCACTTCACCGTGTCCACAATTGAACTTCCACGCGTTTCTAGAACCTTCGTGAGCCATCTCAGTCGCTCTATCACGTATCCGGCGTAACAATATTTTCTTAATATTATTAATTTTATTTTTTCAATATATATTAAATTGAAGACTAGGTACTGGGTACACCTCAACTGCCCATTACCCGTTTTCTTACATTACTCTTGTCCATTCTATGGTTGTGTATAAGAAATTGCTAAAATGCTTTTAGCGATAAGAGCGCCAATTGTACTCATGTGACGTTTGTTCGTTTTACACCACTGTATCTTTTGGTTACAGTAAAGAATACTCGTAGAGGAAAGGTACCAATTATGGAATACGTGCCTAATATGGAATACCACAATATTTCTAAAACCAAGCGTCCCAAATAATTCAAGCGGATATGTAGTTGCCCCTCCCTTCTTCTTCTTCTTCCTCTTCTTCTTCTTCTCCCTCTTCCTTCTACCCGCATTCCGTTGAATGCGGGTAGAAGGAAGAAGAAATATTGTGGTATTCCATATTAGGCACGTATTCCATAATTGGTACCTTTCCTCTATCTATTTATTTACCAGTTTACCAATATAACGTTTGTTGGCAAAACTTCTGAAAGTAACTAAAGAGCAAGAACTGTAATATCGTAAGTAACACAACAAGCAGCAGTCATGGTAGCAGACAGTGACAAATGGCCGCAAAAGCTCGTGAATGGGCAGGGAACACGCCACGCCACGTGAAGTGTTCCACTTCTGATTAACAGCAGGGTTGCCATGTAATGGTTTAGGTAACAACCAAACTTTTTTTAATGTTAATTAAAGAGGTCGGGAGTTATAAATAATTGTGAAAAAACTAGGTAGTAATGTAAATAGTCTACTTCTCTTCGTCTTCTAGTCCTTATGAGTGATTCGGCTTGTATTGTAAAGAGAATTTAAAAGTTTTATTAGAATTGGCATTAACGCATGCTAAATATTTTTTAAAATATCATTTTTAGCCGAAGAAAAATGCGATCTCGGGTAAGATTCGAACCTGTTAAGTAAACCAATCGCTTTAGCTACTCTCCTAGATAAAAGGGCTGAAGGTCAACCTTGTTGCATAACTATATAAATGTATGTTAGTGCTGGCATTCAGACTAATAACAGATGCGACTATTTATAAAACTGTTATATTGTAAAGAGAATATTGGTTTCGGAAATACATAACTGCTTAAATAAATTGGCTCATTTCGATCTACCTTTTCCCACCACTATATCTGTGTTGACTTCAAGACTACTAGGTGAAGTTAGTTATATATTTCATGAAGCCATGTCTTTTATTAACTATCAGTTCGTTTCCATGAAAGCGATTTAGGTATTAAGAGTATGTTTTGAACTGCTTAAACACTATTTTAAATAAATAACTGCCAACATTGATAATGCCAGGATAGTTGAGTTGGAACAGCTATTTTATAACACACAGGAATAAGAACATTTAAAGATGGATTCTTTTACTCTTATACATAGTAATCGTTAATCGAGACGTGTGCTCCACTCGATTCCAATTCAGAGGAATTTATAAAGCTGGCTTTACTAGGAACGTCAAAATTTCGGAGAATTTTGAAAATAGAATCGTCGATGGCCAGTTTCTACAATCCGAATTCTTTGAAGAATGTTCTTTACTCTATTTGCATATAAATAAAATAAAACAATAGATGGCTGTATTGTCTCCTAGATTTCATTGTTTCAATTCCCATTCTTATTACAAATACAACCGTGAATCTTTTGTTTTTAAACGTTGCCCCTAGGATTTTCTCCAGTATCATGGGTGTTTTTTCAAACACAAACTTTTACATACACAAACACCTAGACCCGGAACAACTACATATTATTTGCATAACAATTTTTGATCCGGGATTATGGAGATCGAACCCACACCTCTTGCCGCAGAAGCCGATCGCTCACTCGCGAGCCGTGTGCCAAGCGTGTCGTCAATCTTTGACAATCTAATTAATATACTGTCAAAGATTACACGTTTGGCTTTTCGTGAATAAACTTTTTAACAAGTTTTCAAGAAATTTGATTATCGCTCGAGAACGAACCGCCTCATTAGTCAGTGGTTCTGGGTTCGATTCCCAGGTTGAACGGTGTTATTGGGTTTTCCTATGGAATTTTCAGTAGTAGCTCGGAGTTTGGATTTCTGCCCGATTAATGACAATTGATAGGCCTATTACATCCTACTAATATCATAAATGTGAGTGTTTGTGAGGATGGATGGATCGAAGGATGGATGTTTGTTACTCTTTCACGCTAAAACTACTGAACGGATTTCGATGAAACTTTAACGTATTATTATTTATACATTAGAGTAACATATGGATATGATTTATAACAATTTTGAGTTAATTAGCCAAATTACAACGATAATTAAAAGTAACTTTTCCACGCGGACGAAATCGCGGTCAGAAGCTAGTGGGACATAAACATACTGGAGAACTGTGAATGTAGATAGGTACACCTCTGCCTATCCTTGCGGGGAATACAGGCGTGATAGTAAGTAGGTATGTTATGTTGATCCAAGAACGATGTAAAGTTACTTTTTCTAGCCATCACTTGAATGGAAGTTGTGTGAGACGTGGCAGCCCTTGCGTTAATGTATAACATGATTATAGTAATTTACAGCAATTTATTTAATACAATAATCCTCTCATTAAATCGTATTACGGTATCGTGAGTTTTTAAGCAATCATCGATGATGTTCACAGTTTCCTGGTTGAAGGCAAGTACCTACAGTTTTTTCTATTCCGTGGTTATAACGGCCAAAGTTAGCAATTCCTCTGGAATCAGTGGCCTATTTAGCCCAGCCATCCTTGATGAGGACCTTCATCAAAGATGGCTCCCGGATATCCCTTATATGTATATAGGGCACAACTTATTAGTTATTCAGTCCTCCGAACCTCCGGATATTCAGTCCTCCGTATATTTTTATGTGTGTGTAGTTTAGCATAAACAGTAGCTAAATGAAGTAAAACTTATAAAACTAAAAAGGTTCTTTAGTTTTCAGTTGTGATGCGAACCAACAAAACAGTGGACCAACACTTTACTGCGTGTGTGAAAAAACAGTGGACCAACACTGTGTTAAATTCGTGTGGGCTGTTAGTTGGTAACCTGTACCTGGCAATATTATAGCAAAGCCGATATACTTAATATAATATTAAATTTGTACATTTGGCCATAAATAAAATAAAAACCGAAGTAGCCACTAGGTAGGTACATCACAGCTTCAAATTTTACAGTCTCTTCAACAGTTCAAACCGACACTCAGCGCCGACAGATCAACATAAAATGACGTTTTATGCAAATCGCGCGGCACCTCAAAGCTGTGTTGCCAGTCGTAAAAATTAACGGGTGTGGTGTTGCCAACAGCAATTTTTGTTATTGCAGTCTGGGCGGTCCGTGAATTATGGGAGGGCTTTTTTGATTTATATGTCTCGAAGATGCTATCGCTTTTAACAGTGATGTGACATTTGCAAGCCCTGAATATTTATTAAGATGGAAACCCGCCTGCTTTGTGTGTCTTGTGCCCGGTTCCTATTCTTTTACATACCGCACTGTTAAAATATAGATACCTTTCCCCAACTACGTTGAGGTGGGCTGCCAGTCTAACCAAATCAGGCAGAATATCAATATTTTACACAAAGCGACTGCCATCAGACCGCCGCAACCCAATTTCTGAGCAATACAGCCTGCATATATCCTGAGGATAGACTGGTTGTTAAATGTCATAGGTGTTCGCATAACAACCGGGCCCGACGACTTTACGTGCTCTCAGAGGCACGAACTGCCAAAGCTAAGAAGGATAAATATTTATCTATCTCCATTACAATAATAATTATATTATAATAGTATCATCGGTTATTTATAAACTTAATATATGTATTTATCATTGCATGCATTATGTACAAGTTGTATCAAGATAAGTACATATCAGTATGATGATTAATTTATGATAATCACAGATGCATAAATATTTTAATTTACCTGCGCATACGCCGCATTTGGTACTGCGTGGGTACAATAGTTATTTGTTTTGTTTTGCAACCTTTTGTCTAGTCAAGCAATGTGTTGTGTAGATTGAAGATAAATATTATTATTTATAGACATCGTCACACGTCTTACTGCAGATAAAGAATCTATGTATTCATTTACCTATTGGGAAATAGCTAGCGACTTATTTATCCAACAAATGCAACCAACGATAAAAAAAAAATAAGGCGATAGGCTGCTCATGTTGTTCGTCTGGTAGGACCTAGTCCTACTCTTTTAAAGTAGTCCAACGTCTAGACGTAGGAACCACTTTAAAAATGTGGTATAAATTTATTTATATTTATCGGTAAGTATAAGTATATAGTATATATATTTATATATATTTATTGATTTCTGACATTTACGCGAATATTATACATTGAAATAAAACTACTTTTTACGGATTTTATCGCGTATATTGAGATTATTAATCGCGTATATTGGGATTAATAATTTCAATATACGCGATAAAATCCGTAAAAAGTAGTTTTATATATATTTGTCATAAATTAGAGATATTCATAGCTTCCGTAATTTTAGTTTAATAAGTACTTAACCACCTGTTAAAATTGCATGCTATTGGCGGAGTGTGCCTTGCTCTGAAGTAAATTAAGTATACTATCATAACCACATTTTCACCAAATAAAATTTGACTTGATTTGAAATTATTGTATATAAATGTGGCTTGCTTAAACATAATATACATAAAGTTATTTAGAAAAGGAAAAATACGACCGCGGGCAGGATTCGAACCTGCGTCTTCTGGATTCTAACCAGGCCCGCGGTCGTATTTTTCCTTTTCTAAATAACTTTAAAATCTTAGCATGGAAAATGCCAAAAATATACAAAAAGATAATATACATATTTTTGTTCTGGTTTCTCGAAAAGTAGGCGAGTTTGGTGGAATGAGTTGAAATTGTATGACACAACAATGCATTCGAATACGCGCGCGTTTTTACTTTTTATACAAAAAAACACAGTGGCCAACTTTAGTCAGTTTATGGACAACTGTCAAAAATCCACGATGTAGCTAATGCACAAGTCTCTATATTTACAAAATATGTCTTTGTGATAACCGTGTTAAACACTGACAACAACAGTCGTTTATCTAACTGTTGTTTAATTAAACTGCAAATTTAATACTGTTATTAAATGGAAAGAAAGAAAGAAAGAAAGAAAAATCATTTATTCAGCACAATTCATAAAATACAGGTAGGTACTAGGTATACATTGTATGAATTATTGCGCTGAAACGGCGCTGGTTCAGCATATGCCAGACGGAATGCCTGGCGCTGGTTTTCAATCAGACCCTGGTGGCTCAATTGGGTCAAATGGGCTGTATTCTCGTTTTTATAATCACAGAGGGTGGACTATTCCTCAAAGTAGGTAACTAAAAAAACAAATCTTCCTAATTATAATCTATATAATATCATTAAATTATATGAATCCACCGCTGGATATTTCTTCATTAGTAGCCAATAGGCCACTTCAAAGTATGTTCATATCTCAATAAAACAAATAAGTTTAATTAAAAAATATAATTAATTGAAAAACAAATCCCTACTTATAAAAATACTGATTCTTAAATAATTACTATATCCTAACTTATTAAATTGTATATCACTTTATTTGTCTTCACTTTTATTTGACATTATTAAGTCTGGCGACACCGTAACGACCTGTGTCAAAGCGTCACCCACCGTCTCATACGTCACAAGTACTGAAGAATTGTAAGTCAAGCGGTTCGTACGAGCCAAGAACATGACATCTGAAATTAATTTCTGTGCTATATACTTCTGATCTTTGCTTACATCTCTCATTTGTACTTTGAGAAGGGTTGCGAAAGTCGAACAATCGTCCTCAATTTCAGTTTGTGACATGGGAACGGATTGAGCGATGACTTTCGGCCGTTCACCTCTCTCTTCTTTTATCTTCATCCGTTTAAGTGATGGCGTGGTCGGCACGTAGTCCTCGTCATCAGATGACACCTCTAACTTGTCCTGAAAATTTTGCGAGGATGAAATAAATCCTAAAGTAGTTATCTAAGGTAACCTACAGTGAGATATCAAATTCAATTCCTACCGGCTTCTCTTTTGAACAATCACTATGTATATTGTCTATCTTATAACAAACACACACTCGCACGCACGCATGCATTCATACACGTCCATTATTATTTTTATTTTATACTACTCTGCCTGCGGTTTCACTCCCAGCTCAAACGACTTTGAAGAGGCAAAAGGTAGCCTATGTCCTTCTCTAAAATCTAATGTATATCTCTATATCTGTACCAAATTTCATCAAAATCGATTCAGTGGTTTAGGCGTGAAAGCGTAACAGATACACAGACAGAGTTACTTTCGCATAATTATAACATTAAAGTAGGGATTGTTCTCCTTTATACTTTTGTTTTTTTTTATGTGAATCGTGTATATATTCATATTAGTAATTCAATAATGTGTATTTGCAAACGGTTTACGAGAGATGTAAAACTAGGAACCTCCAGTTTAAATGATTTTACTGGACCGCTCCGCCCCTATCTCACGTAATTAATGGATCCAAACAATAGATTCGGCACACAACAGAGAAACTCATTTTGCCAGACGCTATTGCTCTGTTACTGCGAATTTGAAGTGAACACAACACAAACAGCCGTTCAGTCTCCTAACGAATTGACAACCGGCGACGAGGGCGACACCCCTTCACTTCACCGCTCTCGCTCCGCAGATTGCACAGTGTCGCGCTTTAAGTTTACTTTTACATCAGGCGCCAATGTTCAGTTTATCATAGTTTATTCTGTGCGTCACTTACCACACTCATGGATTCCATTTCTTGGTTATACTTCGCTCTCAAAACAATCAGACTCCTTTGCTCTTCCGTATTGTTACCAAGAAATTCTTCTAACTCTCTATAATACCATAAAGTTGGAGAATATATTTCGCCCTCAGTCGCTCCAGAATGGATGCTCAATGCTACCTTCTTTTCTTCCCTCCTAAATGCAGTCCGAAAACTGTCAATCTTCTTTCTCACCGTATCTACAGTAGCATCTGAATCAATTTCGTGAACCTTTGCCAACAAAACGTCGTAAGCTTCTCTTCTCGCTTCCTTATTGACATACGACGGGTCTTTTGTGTCCCATAGACTTGGAAAACTTCTGTAAAGCCTGAGAAAATCTAACCAAAACTCACGCGACATCGTGTTATTGTTGTTTACCTACGCGCACACAAATCGGGCGTGTGAGGCCGACTAGAATCAAGTCGGTCGGTCGAGAGTGTCGAGACGGCCAACTCGGGGAACGGGGGTTGAGGTGGAGGGTGCGTGAGGAGGATGTTGGAAGGGGACCTTTGCCCGCTGCGGCGCAACAAATCGGCGCACGATAACTTGTTGGACAGGGAAGGCATATCGGAGGTTCGGCTCACACCTGCTATAATACTAATAAGTATATCGGACGGATTCGTGACATTTCGCATTGTGTTCGTCGTCAGTCGTGGCTGTATTGAACATTAAAATGTTTTGAACTTATACTATAAAATAATTTATAAGTAAGTACCTATACCGTACTTAACTATTAATAAAGTAGCAGCGAACTCAACAACATTTTATCTGTAGCAAGGAAATCTCCCGGCAATGCGATAACGATAAAGAATTGAGGACAAAGTAATGCACATATACGACTTGAACACAGCAGAACTGCATAAGACCTATTTATAGCGGCTTTTCTATTTACCTAAGTACATAAATTACTACTCTATCTATTTAGGCCATCCTAAATAGATATAGTAAATCTCTGGATTATAAATTGTAATATTAGATAATTTACGGGAAAAACGACAGAACAGACCACACTCAACCACAACGCTAGCAGCGCTAATTGGCCCCCTAAAAAGTAAACAAGGTAAATATTGCGTATCCTATTATGAAAAAAAAGAGATGGACTGTATATTTTTTTACGTAACAATTATTAATTGCTCTGAGATAAATGATAATCATTAATAATTGGACTAGTGAAGAATGTGAATCTTTCTTCTTTGCTATCTACTCGCACCTTTTTTCCCCAGAGTATAATATAAATAATAATTATTATTAATCATGTATAATAATTATTATTATGAATACCGGCTTCATTATCCTAGTGGTCCTAAGCGCGACTGGGCTGGGTTCGATTCCCAGGCCGAGTAACGTGTTATTGGGTTTTTCAAAGAACTCTCAGAAGCAGCTCGAAGTTTGGATTGGTGCTGAGTCAATGGCAATAGGCTCGCCCTATTACATGGGACCTAAATATACTTGCAAACTGTAAACAGTTGTACATTACAATATACCTCTCCCTAACCCTTAAGGAATACAGGCGTGAGGGTATGTTATGTGTTGACTAACGTTCGTGATAAATATTGATTTCCGATCTATTCTACCGGGACACGCTAAAAGAAAAAACTCATTAGAATTAAAAAGATAGAACTCTTGACAGCTGGTCTTTACAAAAATTAGGTTATAATCCAATTTAAATTGAACATTTAAATTGGACATTAGCAATGTACGCAGGACCTTTAGTGTAAACAGCGTGCGACAGTTCTATCAGAACGTCCGGAGTTATTAAGAAAAGTGTGGACTGGTTGCTCTGGTTAAAGCGAAGTACCTATGAATTATCTTTTTGATAGTTTTTTGCATTTTCCATGCTTGCCAAGGTTCTATAAAGTTATTTTGGCGAAGGAAAAATTCGACCGCGGGGAGAATTCAAACCTGCGTCTTCTGGTTAGATACACCAGACGCTATATGACCACAGCCACTGCGAGTCGAAATTTGCCTTCACATTCTGAATTTACGTCTTTATGGTGACGTCAGTGACGTCTATTGAAAACAAAGTTTTTTTTTCTTCTCACCTATGAATTCTTTGTAAGTAGTTATCACATTTGGACACTGGCAGTCTCATATTTTGGGCTTATTTGTAGGAACGAAATATATAACATTTTAAGAATAATACTGGCAACTGCCTCGCTAGAGGTCTTGTCTTCGATTCTCGGTTCGAGTGCTATAGGTTTTTTCTATGAAATTCTCAGTAGTAGCAGCTCGGTATTCGGATTCTGTGGCCATATTATGGCCAATGGTAATAAGCTCGCCGCCTATTACATGGGACCTAAACATACCGGCGCACCCCTATCCCTACTAATATTATAAATGTGAAAGATACACTGTCTGTCTGTCTGTTATTTGCGTTCCCAAAAAAGCAATAAAGAAAAAAGACAGAAAAAGTAGGTAGTTATACAGTGAAAATACACTATATCTAAGTGTATAACTGCCATCTTTGATATCTGTCTGTTGGAGTTCTCATAAACAAGTCTGCTCCACTTAGGTTAATCGGCTTATGGTTTTTTCTGGAATTGCAAAAAATAATCCAAATCGAAGCTTAATAGGAATGAGTGTTTATAATATAGAACGTTGGACTGATTGGACAAACTCCAATATCCATTATTGATTCCAAAACCTGTCTAGTAGTGTAGTGTGCCCCGATCCGTCTCGCCGGCTGAATATTTTTTTCTTTTGTTGGGAATTTTGTCTTAAAAATTACCTAAGGCAAAAAAAAAAATCTCTCGAGAATCTTATTACCTAACTAATTTAATTAGTAACAATCATCATCAACCCATATACTGTCCCACTGCTGGGCACGGGTCTCTTCTCATATTGAGAGGGATTAGGCTATAGTCCACCACGCTGGCCTAGTGCGGGTTGGCAGACTTCACAAATCGTCGAGAATAATCTCTAAGGTATGCAGGTTTCCTCACGATGTTTTCCTTCATCGTTTAGGCGAGTGATAATTAATTGTTAATACGCACATGAATTCGAAGTCAGTGGTGCGTGCCTTAGGTTCGATCTTGAGTCCTTCGACTTGGCAGTCCAATGGTCATACCACTAGGCTGTCGCTGCTTTTTATTTATTAGTAACAATGTTACGTTGTAATTGTAAGTATGCAGCGGTGGCAGCTGTTTGAAGCTAGTTATATTGACAAGGAACCTCCTTGGTGAAAATTATTAATGTGCGGTTTCGGTTTGCAGTCTGGCTTGGACTTGTACCGTAAATTGCTCCATTTTGGCCCCTATTCGTGCCTTCCATCAGGTTCCATTAAGAGTATGATCAAATGTGTGGAGAGGCGAGGTATATTGCCTCTCCAACCAGGCAGGCCAGGCAGGTGTTTTGCCTGGCAGGCCACGGCCCGACGGTTGATGTCGGGCGGTTGGTTGGCGGGCAAGCAACATTTGCACCGCAAGTTGCATAGGTATATAGATGCAACTTGCGGTGCAAATGTTGCTTGCGCGATTCAGGATATGTTCGTAGTTCCATGTAGCGCGGTATATGTCGATACAAAAGCATTCAAAAAACATAATATAAGAAATAATGTTTATAAGTAACTGCGGTAAGTATTTAAACTTATAAAATCCAAAAGGTATGCGCCTTAAAGTAGTAAAGCGCACTGACATTCAATTAGCAGCCATTAGCGACACCAAACAACAAAATATATTAATGAACCGCAATTTATGCGCAAACGCCATGCGACACCATTTTTTATACGACCAGTTTAAGCGTGGACCTTTAACGGTTGTAATTTTAAGCGTATGTTGATTAACCGTTCTTGAAAGAACAACATACAGTGTCTGTTAGATCCTAGATGATCACCATCATCCCGCCTATATTCCCCATCTTCTATCGCATAATACTATGGGGAATGCTCCGAGGAACTGTTCGGATTAATCCCTGCTGCCTTTTTCCGCCATCATTTTACGCGAGAGCAGTTCCATCCCCATCATCTAGATGGTTGGCAATTTTTCCGGACCAATACGACCCTCAAACTTTCAAGAAATGAGCGTACTCCCTTTTTAATGAGGTAACACCCAGAAAACCCGGCAACGCGCTTGTCTGACTGCTCTGGTGTTACGGGTGTCCATGGGCGGCGGTTATCGCTTACCATCAGGCGATCCGTCTGCTAGTTTGCCCCCCATCCCATAAAAAAAAAATCAGAAGAAGAAAGTTACAGAAGCTAGTTACTGAATTATATAAAATTGGTTCCATTAAGAAACACGAGAATAGGACTAGAGGAATATGAAGATATCGGTTTTTATTAATAGCCGGTACTTTGCCCATACCTACATTATCTAAAACTTACAGCTCCTGTCTCCCATATGTCATGGAAATTTCAATTAATCTTTATCGTAATAACGTGTTAAACTAGGTAAATCATCATTAATAACTCACATGGTTTCGCCACACTTCCTTACACTGTGCATGACACAGTACACGACTGATTTGTGTATCAGGTAACATAAATTAGCAAGATGAAAAGATTAATAATACGCCAACATTCTCATAATTTCCATTCTATATTAATCTTGGAATTGAAGCAAATCGGAATACAAAATTTTCTTTTTAATTTTCGATTGACGATTTCTTCATTAGTCTACTGGTTGCCACTTTGCCAGCACGGCGGCTGACCCATGGTTAGAAGCCCAGATCTAGCAGTGTTAGGTATTGGGTATTTCTAGGTAATTCTCAATATCAAATCAGTTGTGATTTGTGCCTCGCCCCAAAAAGCGGTAGGTATAGAAAACCGACTTAAATTATGGTAGATGATACGCAACGCATTTTACCTTATTCGATACGCGTCTTGACTCTAGTCGAGGAACATCTCTACGAGTACATGAGCAGACCCAGGCCGAGGCGCGAAGCGGTACGCCTAACACCTCGAGACGAGGCCGTAACTTGTAGATGTGTGGCACGCACTAGTCATGATAACATATTGCGAGTGAAAGCCATAATAACATGGCTGATAAAGTCGCCATTGATACCATGCTGCCAGTTGCCACTCTTACATGACAACGCCTGTCAGCGCTGCGTAATTACGTGTTTGATTATTAGTAAGTGAATAAATGGCGCGACACTGCTTATTAGAAACTGAATCAAAGAGTATGGATAGAAATGGAGATGATTATTTTATGATTATATCTTTCTAAACTACAAACCTAATTGCAACAACAACAAAAAATACGTTTTAAAAATACTGCTTCCCCAAATTAAAACAAGAGATAAAACTGCGTCATCATTCAATGTGACCAACAATAAAATTAGTTGCTGTCTCCTCCCGGATAGCCGAAGCGATAGCAATTAAGACAAAGCATAGCAATTACGAAACAATGCTATAAACACACGTAATCGAGCTGGTCAATATATTTTGTCATTGAACTTGAGTGAAAGTATTTATGTTTTGATGGCGACAATCTTATAAACTCGTCTCATTCCATATTTTTGGAGTGCGCAATGAAAGTACAATACCAAAATGGATTTCCCGATACAGACACCGCAATAAAAGAAAAGCTTACGTCCACCAATATGGAGTATGATTACACCACATCTGTCATTGAACTTGAATTTGGAATGCGTTCGGCTTGAGATGGTTCGAAATTAAAATGTCGTCATGTCAATTCGAATGACATTCCAAATTAGAATTTGGTCAGAGGTTTATTGAATAAAGTGTTATGGTAACAGTAGGTACCTATGTATTCAATTCTGTGATCAATACTATTCTGACAGCAAAGGTAATTTATAAGAAAATATTTTGAGCATTATCAAAAATTATGTCAGGGAAGATTTTCTGCTAGTGCAAGTGTGTTTATTGGACTACGGGTCCAATAAACACACTTGCAGCAGAAAACCTTCAAAGTACTTATGTCGCATATTATGTAACCTAGTTTTCGGATGAAAACATAATACGACCATAACTGAAAATCTCAAGTCATTCGATTTCAAAAATAAATTTTCAAATATGGAGCGTTCCAAAATGGCGCGCGTTACATAACAGAGAGAAAGTGAGAAGTTCAAAATGAAATTAAGGGGAATTGATGCGTCTAATATGGGCTCATTGTGGAGTATGAGGCGATTAGGCCTTTGTCCGGGCTAATAGCCGTGTGTAGCTGATCAGATGGATGTGATTAAATAAATGTGAAACATCGAATACAACTTTCGTTACATGTGCGTCTTGACATTAAACGTTAATAGTACATAGTTACAAATCTTGATATCGCGGTAATGGAATTGAGTATTATAGAATTAATTCCTAGGTTTGAGTAATATCACTCTATCAATTTAAAAAATATCAATTCTTGGGATTTTATGTTATTCTTACTAAGCAGAAACAGTGATAGCCTAGTGGTATGACCATTGGACTGCCAAGTCAAAGGTCTCGAGTTTGAACCCAAGGCTTGACTTTTCGAAATCATGTTCGTATTAATAATTAATTATCACTCGCTTAAAGGGTGAAGGAAAACATCGTAAGGAAACCTGCATACCTTAGTGATTTTCCCGATGGCGTGTGAAGTCTGTCAACGCGCATTAGGCCCGCGTGGTGGGCTATAGCCTAAGCCCTCTCATTCTGTGAGAGGAGACCCGTGCCCAGCAGTGGGACAGTATATGGGTTGATGATTACAATACTTGGGAATGGTTACACACACAGCTTTCCGGCTTCTGAATTCAACTCGGATTTTTGTTTCGTCGTAATCGGCCGTAACTGACTGTTAATAACTTCAAAATGCTGTAAGGTGCTTAGTTAGGCACCAGGAGTTTAGTGAGCGTATATTCTCTGCTCTAGCATGTCTGGCAATGAGTTTAGTGAGCGTATATTCTCTGCTCTAGCATCTCTGGCAATTTTGTTTTTAGTGATTATAGTTCCCAATATATCTGCTAAGGGGTTTTCATACATAAAAAACGCCAGACACTAGGGTCCATCTCTCAAGTTGCTGGTTATGGAAGAACTCTTGCTTATACATATACTGCTAGCCCGCGACTTCACCCGCAACGCAAAAGGCTGTTTGCAAAAATAAATTTATATTCTCCTCTAAAGTCTAATCTATCTCTGTACCAAATTTCATCAAAATCGGTTCAGCGGTTAAAGCGTAACAACAGATGGACAGAGATACTTTTGCATTTATAATATTAGTAGGGGTAAGGATTACAAGGGATAATGTCTAGAAACATCGAAATGAAATTTCTAATACTAAGATTTTCTGTTTTAGCATCAAAATCAATACATCCGTTCTCTGTGCGTAAACACAAGTTCTCAACCACTATCAGTCAAGCCGACATTGGACATCAGTAATGCAAGTACAAGTCCGACCTGTCGGACGGGATGCCTCGCACGCGGAACAGGTACCAGACGATTTCCCGCAACCTTGAGGCGCGAGGAGTCGAGGACGGACGCTTGTAAACAATATGATCCCGCTTACTTGTGGTTGAAAGGAATTTAATCACGGTTACGAATAATTTGCAAAATTGTCACCTCAATTTAAAGAGTCAAAGACTGAAATAAATATAATGTTGTTACATAGGATTCACAGTAAAAAATACTTGTAAGTAATCATAAAACACATTTACATTAATCAGAAGGTGATCCCTAAACTAGAACCCTGATTGAGAGTAAAATATTGAGACGAGTCATTACTTTCAAAGATTTTGAAACTTTTATTTTCGCTTTTTAATTTTGGTATTGTAATTTTAATAGCAACTTCTAGATGTCACTTATTGTTTCCCTTGCGTGCTTCATGAAACCACAGCCTGCACCCTGCTACAAATATATGATAAGCTCGGTCCTTATGCAGTTTCCAATATTTAATCAAAGAAATTTTATGTTTATTTTTAGTTTTAAAGAATTAATCTTTAAATTTTATTAAATTGATTATTTTCGAACAGAAATAAGCGACCTTGTTGATATAATGGTCAGTTCAAGTTGTCTCGAACCACTTACACGTACCGTTGAACAGGGATGATGACAATTTTTAGTCAATAATATAGTTGTTCTTTCTTAAATTAATGGGTTTTTAATTACAGGATTCTGTACAGGAAGATGTTACTGGAGAGTCTTCCTAGTACTGTTGTGTTTAAAGCAAGAATCTGACATTGGCATAAAATATGTATGTTGTTGCATTATCGACTTAACACAGCAATGATAATCGATGTTAACTTGTTTCGACATTTTTGGTGTGTTGTTCAATCAAATGTAAAGTAGGTTTTTATACATTATCCCAAGTGTTTTGGAGTAAAGACCGTAACTGATTTATAGTAGAGGCACTGGTCGAATAAGATCAAATTAAGGTCGAACTGATATTTATAATGCAAGAAAAACAACTTAGATGGTGCCGATTTTAAGACAAGATCAAAAGAATCTTAAGCCATATTATTTTATTAAGTACAACAAGATTCAGATCAAGACCTTAACTTTGCCTTTTACAATCCCTTTGAGAACAACAAGCTGAGACGGTTATGATGTTATGTAATTTTTGCATGAACATGTTAAGGTTTACCTCGTTGCACAACTGCAGCTAAAAAAGAATCACGTATGCATCGAACGTCTAGACGAGGCTGACGTTGATAAACCGTCACAGAATAATAGAAAGCTCTCTCGCTGGATGTGTTATCGGTATAACGCGGATGCGTGGATATTTCGCGGTAGTACCTAACTACAGTCATTCAAGTACCAGATCGTGGGCGGACCTGCCGAGCCTGTCCTACAGGGCGACGGCAGGCAACAGGTACGCTACAGTAAGGTAAGTTGTATTACTGTGTTTTGGCTCGCCCGAAAAATTAATGAACTAATTATAGTATTAATTAATATAGTAATAAGTAGTATTAATTTAATTTTTGGCAGAGTCAGTTGGATTCGAATGCATGTAACCGATATTTTTGTTAGAATATTTCTTGAGATTTATAAGATCCAGCTCAAAACTAACTGTAACGTACTGTATGAGTACCGAATACAGCTTTGCTCTCATAATGAGACGGCCGTTAGGTATCGTCATATTCTACTATGACCAGTGGCGGATCCAGGAGGCTAGTAGGAAACTAGTATGTCAGAAGTGGACCCAGATGCTTTTGAGGATTACTGGAGCCCTTTAGCCCGCTCCTGGGATCCGCTACTGACTATGACTGTATTTGACACTCGTTGAATGATTTTCGCTCCGCAGTTGAATTGGTCAAAATCCATTACCTGGATATCTAAATATCGAAAGAAAAACATAATGTGACAAATTCCAATTTCACTACGCCCCTAAACTTGAAACGATTTATTAGCAATATCATTATTTTGTACTACATACTGCAGACAATCTGTAATATAAGGTATTATGTAGAGTGTCGACACACAAGTAATGCACTTTTGATAACGCACGTTGAGGAATTGTTTGACTGTCATTACAAATACTGTATAAGTACGACGGTATTTTCTTAAAGTACACCTGTACTTGCCAGTTTTTACATAGACGTATCTATAACAAAGTTGTGCAATACTCGTAGTAGTGAGTTCATCGATTAGGTACTTGGACTACATTGACACTCCTTGGAGAAATATAAACAGAATTGTTATCCAATGATTATTAAAATATATAATAAAATACCCACCGAGATTAAAAAAATATTCCACTATATATTTCCCGTAAGAAATTGCATAGTTGGCTAGTAGAGAAATGTTGCTATAGTCTCTCTCTGAAGGACGATCGTTTTGGACTGTCTAAAAATATGTTAAAATGACGTTCAAAAAGTACCTACTACTACCTATTAGTCTGTCTTGATTAATTATTTTTAGTTCTTGTATTACCTAAATATGAGCAACTGAAATATGTGTTTGTTTGTAATAAACTAATAATGTAATAACCTCAATGTGTCTAAAATTTTTGCATACCAACAATGTTTAATACGAGTATTTTAAATAATTTATTTTATGTAACGAAAATTAAATATCGCTAGTTCTAAGCACAATGTTTTTTTTATCAAATATTTTTTTTAAGGAAAAGAATAGAATTTCAGATTCCTTCATCAGTTTTATCTAATGAATTATAATAATTTTAATATATTGTTGAAGGATGAAATATTATATACTTGAGATACCTCTCGTGGAAGATGTTTATTGTGAGTGACAGTATATTACCGATTCTCCAGAGGGGTTAAAATGGCCGCTTTCCAATCTTATTCAACTACGTCTTAACACATAACATATTACTACGTCATCCTAAGAACATGAACTTTATTCTAAGAAGTCAACTAAGAGAAAGGCTTCAGTACTAGGAGACAGCCAATTTGACAACCTGCCAATATAGTTTCATAATCTTGACTTGTGTAATTTTATTTAGTTAGAAACGTTTACATAACAAGCTATAATATAGCATTTTTTTTTGTCAAAGTCAAACGTTTTATTTCCAATAGACTATTTTTACAGTTACTATTGAATTGTTAAGAACTATATTCCATTCATTATATCGTTAGACAAGTAACGTTATAATTTAATCGTTATTTCTATGAAACATTTCACGAATATAAAGGTCAAAAAATGAATTAATTTATAACAAAATAACTGTAATTATTTCGCCGTTATTTGATGGTTGAACTTCTGTTCTTTGACTTTATTGTGGCGTCTATGATACATTTTTCACCGGCACCTACTACCAGTGCCCGTTATACCTACTTGTGTCAAAGCATTTCTACGCCGTGATTGTGTTGCTCCCAATATAAATCGATACTGGTTCAGTGTAAATCGCAAACGGAATCAACACGGATAAATGTTCGCGGCACGTTTTCTTACGCACAGACATGGCGCCATTATTTATAGGGAAAGAAGCAATAAGGTACGGTGTAAAGAGGTTGTTTTATTTTCTAGGATAATCACATTACCATACAGCCTTAAACTCCTCACTTACACACTATTTTGACAGCACAATGGATGAGTCATCTCAGCACTAGCGTAGCCATAGCCAATTCTTCAATGTTTTTTAACGAGTGAAGGTTTTGTTGGCATTACATTGATTTTGGTTTTAAAATTTAACCCACAGATCACATTTACATTATTTTCCATAAAATTTGTGGACGCGTATTCTGGTACAAACAGTTAGGTAGGGACTTATCTAAGTATAAATTTGACTGTAATGACAAATATACGTCCGTCAATTTCTATTCAATTAATGATTGCCTCTTGCATACCACTATTCACATGCAATAAGGGTTCATGCAGCACTGGAGATCATCAATAGGTTACATGAGCTTACACCTACATCAATGCGTAGGCAGGTTAGGAAAGCCTGTTTAATCTACACTACTATTATAAAGAGGAAAGATTTGTATTTTTGTGTGTATGTTTGTAATGAATAAACTCAAAAACTACTATGCCGATTTCAAAAATTCTTTCACCATTGGAAAGCTACATTCACCCTGAGTAACATAGGCTATATTTATTGCTAGAAAAGATTAGGGAATCTTATGTCCATCCGTGCGAAGCCGGGACGGGCCGCTAGTATAATATAGGTAGAGTTTAATCACAATCTTGTTGCTGTCATCATAAAATCTGATCAATTAGGTTAGCAGATAACGTTAATAAGCAGAATGTTATCTGTTATTCTGCTATACAGTACAAAGTATCTGGAGAAGTAAAACTTGCCACTTTAGATGAATCACAATAGGATTTATGAAAGCAATGATATATAACCACTGGACTGCCTAGTCAGGTCTCTAATCCAAGGCATGAACCTCTTGACTTTTCGTAATCATGTGCGTATTAATAAATCAGTCGCTTAAACAGTGAAAGAAAACATCGTGAGGAAACCTGCATGCCTTAGAGATTTATCTCGGCGGTGTGTGAAGTCTGCACTAGGTCACCCACATTAGGCCAGTGTGGTGGACTATAGCCATATCCTTATCCTTAATCTCACCCATGCCCAGCAGTGGGACAGTATATGGGTTGATGATGACAATATGATTCACCGACACTTGGGTACACGTTACAATAGAGTATACGTTACCAATACAAGTTGACCTAGCATTTAATAGGATTTTCGTACAATTATAGGTCAGTTTTTACTGGAAATATGTGGCATGTCAATCATGTAATACGATTCTGAACTATTTTTGTTGTTAACATGTGGAGAGGCGAGGTGAGTTCTTCCATCCAAAGGGAGGATCCTCCGACCAGACGGGTGATTTGCCTGGCAGGCCACTAACCAACGGCTGATGTCGGATTCTGTATATGTATAATGCAACTTGCGTAGCGGATGTTGATAGTGCGATTCAGGAATTGTTCGTCGTGGTTCTATGTAGCGCGGTAGATGTCGCTACAAATAAAACGATTATTATAAACATAACTATGGTGTTGTAGTTTTTATTGAAAAAAATAAACAGTTGATATATTGATTTCTGACATTTACGCGAATATTATACATTGAAATAAAACTACTTAGAGACCACAGTCTACCCGTGACCATGGACGCTGTAAAGGGTCCGAAACGTCGGGATTAATAGTATCAATATACGCGATAAAATCCGTAAAAAGTAGTTTTATTTCAAAACAGTTGATGTTATAAATTTCGGAAATATTAAATAGATATACTTATATCTATAGGGCAGTGGCTCGCAGGGGTTTAACCTAATACAAAAATGACATAAGTTCAAGAAATGTTAAACTTTCTCTGGTAGGGTGAACTGGTAAGCCATCGATACGATAAGAAATCGGGTAGTTGAAAACTAACTTTGAAAACTAGCTCAGTATTTTTCTTTCTCTTACATTTATATTCTTTGACAAACACAACATTGAAACTGACTTGTGATGCAATTACATGCAGCGTCAAGAATATTGACTATCACATAAGATAAAAAGACTTGTTATCGATACTAATAAAACACTTTCTTAGCTGATACCTGTTACAGCTCATGTACAGACGCCCGCACGTCAAGCTACCACAATCTATCAAATTTCTTTGATGATTTTCAACTTTAATACAAAACAATATGGATCATATTGAATTGGGTAAATTTGACATGTTTGGATAGCTTAACCTGCTGGCCGTCTGTACATAGTTAAAAGAGACATCACTCAAAATTCTTCAAGCCAGCAAAACGGGCCCCAAAATTTCACCGGCGACATTTAAGCGAAGGTAAAAGTTTATAAAAAACGATCAAACCTGTTTACCGATAAACGGCATTGATTAAACGAGTACATGATTTAATTCGTTTCGTAGTTGTAGAATGTAAAATGTTAATTGAAGACCTTTTTTTTGAATGATGTAAACATTGAAATAAAACTACTTTTTACGGATTTTATCGCGTATATTAATAATCCCGACGTTTCGGACCCTTAACAGCGTCCATGGTCACGGGTAGACGGACGCTTTCAATGTATAATTTTCGCGTAAATGTCAGAAATCATGATGTAAACATTGTTAATTAACGTGTCCATCGGGTGACTGAAAATATTGTCAAAACTATGTGAAAATAGAGATAATTCAAATCTTACCGATTGTAATTTTCTATGAGAGTTCATGCAATATTTTCTGATCACAAAAGAAACAAATATAACTACAGCTTAGCGAAAGATAAGGATGGAAGAAAATCATCATCATTGCGTATTGCAGTCTTCCTGTATGGATAACATTTCCATATCTAAGGTCTTCAGCCAGATTGCGGCAGCTTGTGTGAATTTGTGGATTTCCGACATTCCACCGGGAAGCGAAGTGGGCATTCGTTTACCACACGAAACAGGGTTTGGTCAGGTGGAAGAAATTGAGGAGATGGCGCCTGAGAAAGACGATGTAAAAAAGTCGTAGGTACAGAGGGCAGCACATCAAGCTACCACAATCTGTCAAATTTTGTCGATTGATTTTCAACTTTAAATTTGACAGTTTTGGATAGCTTGACCTGCTGATGTCTGTGCAACGCCAACAAGGACAAAAAAAATACAAAAATGCCACAAATTTTAGTAGAAATTCGACAACACATAATTTTATTATTGTCTCAGACACCTTTAAATAAAGTCGTGCCTAAACTCTATCAATATTTGATCGACGACTCATACAATGACGTCACACATGAAACACGCGTAGACAAACAATATCTTGGTTTATTGTACACTTAGTACAATATTAATGTCAATAAACTCGGTATGAGAACAGAATAGGCTCACGAATCTAATTTGGTAGTTAGTTGCTGATCGTGATGTGTCCAGTTTTCATTTGAAAGTGTACTTTGCCTAAGTATATATACGTGGTGATATCCTAAAAGAGTAATAAATTTAAAAATAAAAACGACTGCAAAAAAAAACAGTAAGTAAAAAATTACCTTTCAAACAACTGAAAAGAAAAAAAAACAAGACGTCAGGAACATAGCGACTTTAATAGTCGAAACCAATAAAAATTCTAGACTGGATCAAATTTTCCCAATAATTATTTCAGATATCTGACTAAACCCGTGTGACGGATTAAATAGGTCACAAAGTCAAAAAATAAATAAATAGAGACTACTAGGTAATACACATTTCTCTCTATGAATTTATAGGCTTAAAAAGTCAAGCCATTCCTCTGGCATAAATTCATCTTTAGAATTCATAAACGGTCACCCAGCTTCAGACGAGTATGTTCATTAAACCCTCTTACGGGTGCAATTTCCAAAAATTCCAACATAAAAGGCATCCACTGACAAAATTTCAAGTTTGTAGCCACGTGGTTTAGGCTCTGCGTTAATCAGGACAAGTAGGTAATTAAATACAAGTATTAATTAGACCAGGCAGTTGGGCGTTGCCTACACCGGTTTTTTTGGCATCCTCAGGTTTCACCCTTTGTAATTCACCTCTCTCTCTCTTTTGTTCTCTGTTTCAAGTCTCCTCTCCCTTATGTTCCTTATCTGCGACAAGAACTACTTTAGTTATAAACAGTAGCACTGTAAAATCTAGTTCAAAGCATTATAACTGTTTCAACCTCAGTGATTGTGTTCAGATCATGGCCATAATAATTGTAAACCTTTGTCCTTGACATGAAACATGCTACAATAACGCCGCCTTACATCAGATTTATTCAATTTGATATTGATTTATTAAACAAAATGGTGTATAAACCATATAGGCCAACAGCAAAAGCAGCATAAACAAACAATATGTTTTTGTTTAATATCGGAGTTTGGATTTGAGCCCGGTTAATGGCAATAGACTCACCATGGAATTAAACATACCGGCGAACTGTGGGTGTACACCTTTGCCTAACCCTACGGAGAGTTCAGGCGTGATGGTATGTATAATTATCATTGACTGACAACATAACCTTGACACTACCAGTGTAACCAGTGAGGGTTGTCGAATCAACGAGAGAGATGGTAAGTCAACTAGTTAGATTGTTCCAATCCCTCAACTGTTATGCATATCTAGCCACGTGTTATTATGTATATTGTAGATAGAACACGCGCACGCATGAATCACGACAGTTCGCAAACGCAACAGCTGTAAAGCATGGTGGCTTCTCGGGTAGAAGTATTAGATCTTTCAGTCATTTTCGATCAGTAAATAGTTGGTAATATGCTCGCCGCTTATTATATGGGACCTAAACCACAGATCTCTCGCGAACTGTAATGATGAGTTTATTGTCTACGCAATAGGACATCTCTGGATGACTGGACTTCCAACCTCATTTTATTAAATATAAATTACCATAAATACATTTCTTCATCGGATATTTTTGTAGTGATTTTTAAAGCGTGTAGGATTCTAGACTACAATTTCCTTATACAACCTTCTTGTAAAATGTAATAATAGAATCTTTTAAAATATATTTAGAGCAAAAAAATGACTAGTGATTCTGACTGCAATAATTGATTGTAATATATGGTTGGTAACTAATCTCCCATGCAAATGCAACTTTAGAACGTACCGACATAAATATCGGCTGACAGCATATTCATCTTGTGCGCTAATTTTAGATGACACAATAACTCCGTAACAAACGACTAACGAACAAATGAACGAATAGAAAACAAACTGTATTTTGCAGATCCGACTCTTCAGAGCTATTCCGTCATCAGAGATGCAAGCAAGCGTAATGTAGGATGCCGTAGGATGTGGAAGCCAGCTGGCAGTGACTGGATGTGGAATGTCAAAACATTAACGCCTCGATTAGCGTAGTGACTGCTAAGCCGAAATATGAACTAAATATCATTTACTCTGGGTTTTTACTGGTACAACGTAAAACGTCCGTTTAAAAATAGGTAATACTAATTTCTAACCATGGATGCTGTAAAGTTCGTATTTAACAATGAATACCGTTATAAAATCTGTAAATTGTTGTTTTATCTGAACAACTACAAATGGACTAAAATCCGCGCAAGGAAATGAGGCTAACCAGTTATTTCCTTTCATACAAGTAGCAGGATCATGCTCTAAAAATAAACAAACCAGCGTAAACTGTAATAGAATATTCTATAATAACGATTATACGCATCTTGCGAATATTAAGAAGCTCGTGAATCTAAACTCCGTTAGTGGTGGCACGGTAGTCATTCTCATTCATAACACGAGGCTTATGAAATAATCATTGTGTACACTGGAGGCCAGTGGAATACGCCAAGCTTCATTGAAGGTTACTGAGATTATAATGTCAGTTCTGACAGTTTCAGAATCATCGGATTGTAAAGCTTCGTAAACGATTACAGTAAGGCCTTTGTGTAAATTATGGACGAGTTATTCGCTTACACTAAGTTGCATTAAAAAGTTTGTATGTACCTAATTGTTACAATCTAAAAATTCAAAATAAAATATTATTTCTTTAATATAGGTACTACATATCGACAGAATAAAGTCGAGAGAGGCCTTTGTTCAGCAGTGGAAGAAATTATGATGATGATTTGAGAGTGAATTTTACAATAATATTTTGAAATGAAAAAGTTTTATAATATTAAAAATCCTAAAGGCAAGCAGAGCAATAATAAAGTTCTTCTGTTTAGAAAAAATACATCAAAAATAATATTTTGTGTACTTTTACTTTTGTCCTGCAATTTGCTAAACGGGACACTAACTAAACAAAAGTCTACCGATGACACATTATTCTGCCTGCTACCCGACATGAATTATTATTTTCAAATTTAATTTATAGCTGTCTATAACGACGTTATACAAATTAAAGAGGCTGTCTTTATCAATTCCTAATAATTTAAACTCAGCCAGTCAACATAGCATTACATTAATTAGAAATGAGTATCGATCAACTGTCAGCCACCACGCCCACACTGCGATAACTGGACTTGAAATGAATGAATTATACAAAGCACTATCATATCAATATACATATTTTGTGGTCAACAATCAATAAACAGACTTACTTCACTCTACAATGTTTAGATACGATAAGCAACCCGGCGCACCTATTCAGCGTGCCTATCAGCCTGGTGAGTGGTGCCGGGGTAATCTTCTGACACACCAAGAACTTAATACATATTTGTAACCCATGTTGCTCAAGCCACCAACATAGAAATAAAAAACTATCTTACTAATATTATAAATGTGAACGTTTGTTAGGATGTATGGAAGTTTACTCTTTTACATAGTAACTACTACTTAAAGGGATTGGATTTGGCTCACAGATAGTTTGTAACCTAGAGTAACACATAAGATACTTTTTGTTCAGGTAAGTCCACGCAGACTAAGTCGCGGGTATAAACGCAAAACAACGGGATAACGAACTTTGCTTAAAAATTAATAATATAGCTATTTCCGATAAGCTTGAAGTTGCTAAATATTTCGAAAGCTTCTTCACAAACATACCAGTAGAGGTTACCAAATCCCTTTCAGCTTCCTCTACATTAGCAGAATATCTCCTAAAACAGAATTTTTCGAAACAAGTACCTATATTCGAGTTTAAACATATTTCGATTACCACACTAAAAAAGGCCTTTAGAAGTCTTAATTTAAAAAACACAGAAGACTTATGGGGCATTTCTGTTAACGTGCTGAGTGTCATCCTTGATGCTATTGCCCCTATTCTGACAGACATATTTAACCAATGTCTGGATAGCGGGACATTTCCTGACTTAATGAAGCATAGTAAGGTCATACCGATCTTCAAATCTGGTTGCAAGAATGATCCCTCAAATTACAGACCTATTTCTGTACTTCCGGCACTTAGTAAAATATTTGAAAAGATTATGCTTGACCAAATGTTATCTCATTTTAAAATTAACGGAATATTGCATGATCACCAGTTTGGTTTCACGAAAGGCAGGTCGACTACAGATGCAGGAGTGAAACTAGTAACTCATATATTGGAGGCCTGGGAGAGCTCACAGGATGCTATTGGCATCTTCTGTGATCTCTCGAAAGCTTTTGACTGCGTTGACCACAACACGCTACTCTGTAAATTACATCATTACGGAATACGTGGACGAGCTGCTGATCTTGTACATAGTTATTTGTTTAATAGACAGCAAAAAGTAGGGGTAAACGGTGCAGTTTCCTCAGGCTCCGTAGTCAAGATGGGTGTGCCACAGGGCTCAATTCTTGGGCCCTTTCTCTTTTTGACCTACATAAATGATCTCCCTTATATGATGGCCTCCTTATCAGATATTATTCTGTTCGCCGATGACACCTCCCTTATTTTTAAAGTAAATAGAAAAGATGGAAAGGTTACACATGCCAACGAAAGCCTAGTCCTACTCTCAAAGTGGTTTGCAGCAAATAATCTTGTACTCAATGCCAACAAAACCAAATGCCTTAAATTTTCATTACCAAATGTCCCACAAGTAGAATTAAATTTAACGCTTGACGGCAATAAACTAAACACAGTTAAGGAAACAGTATTTTTAGGTATTACTATAGACAGTCAATTGCAATGGGGTGCTCACATTAAGGCCTTGTCGAGTAGGTTGAGCTCTGCTGCATATGCGGTTAGAAAAGTTAGGGAGCTTACCGATGTTGCTACAGCTAGGCTAGTATACTTTGCATATTTTCATAGCATCATGTCCTACGGCATCCTTCTATGGGGCACAGCAGCTGACAGAGACTCGATTTTTATTCTACAAAAGAGAGCTATCCGCGCGATCTATAATATGGGGCCTCGGGAGTCTCTTAAAAACATATTTAAGGATATCAATATACTTACAATGCCGTCACTTTATATCTTAGAAAATATTTTATATGTTCGCAAAAATCAGCAGAATTATAGTATTAGGAGTGATATCCACAGCTTAAACACACGTTACAAGTATAAATTAGTAATACCAAAATATAGGTTGTCTAAAACAAGTAAGTCATTTTTGGGTAATGGAATAAGATTTTATAACAAGTTGCCCAAATCTGTATTAGAACTTACCGATGGAAAGTTTAAGGCACATGTTAAACGCATCCTAATTAAGAAAGCTTATTATAAAGTACAAGACTATGTCGATGATAGGGACGTTTGGGGATAGTTGGACTGATACATCTGCACATGTGGCTTCCCTGGAACCTCTGTAACGACGTATGAGTATATCTATTAACTAATCCCAATTTAGTCATTTGTATTAAATATCATTGTTTTTGACTTGATACTTACATATATAATTCGTAAATCTTGGTGACAAGTTTTGTCAGTTGCTTTATATAATTTATTAGTTTCTACCGTTTGTAAATGGGAGAACTGTTTAGAACTTTCTTTTATGCCTAGCTGTATTTTATATAATTGTAATCTTCGAAACATTCCTAAATTGTTCTCTCATGTAAGTATCCAATCCAATTTATAATCCATCATTGTACAATACAAAACGATATTTTAAAAGAGTAACCATGGAGTTTCTTGCCGGTTCTTCTCCATAGGAAACGACTAATTTGGAACCGTGCACCTAGACTCGACATTTCATAAGTGCCTGTATATGGTTTATATGAAAATAAAACTATTTTGATTTTTTTTTTTTGATTTATAAGCTAGTTGGAAAATTATAGAAGAATAGGAAAAAGAAGTATGTTAAAAAACTCAAAAAACCTCGGCCGCTTGATCACATTCTATCAAAATAATCATAATAATAGATATGTCGTTACTATTTCAACTCCACTGCACTCTTAAGATTGATGAGAAAAAGAAAATTTTCAATTTTAAATAAAGAACAGGATTCTTGTACGACATTTTTAAAATTAGTTGGCCCAAAATTATACTGGCTATAGTAAGTTGTTTTTCTTTTATGACAACGCTTAATTAAGTTGAAATTAAACTAACGATCTCTATCGAGCATTCGTAACTTCCAAGTTCCAACCAATTCAGAATCATTGATCAAGATCACATAATATAAGCCATATTCAATTAACAGTTTTAATAAAATACCAATAACGTATCCAATTTCGTGTCCCGCAGTGTACCGGGAAATAAGAATCGTGGAATAACAAGCGATGGAAGGTAATAGGTATTGAATAATGTAAGCTGGCGTGGTGTGTGGTTGGGCAATACATATCGCTCTCACGATAACTGGACTGGTGGATAGATACATAGCTTCCTGGGAAAAATTTAGATGTCAACTTTTGACAGCGCACCCTGAGTTCGATCGGCGAAACCATTGAATATTCTAAACGAATATATTTATATTCTGCCTCATTCTAGTGATAGTACGCCTGTCAGCTACGCTAGAGATCCCGGGGTCGATTCCCTAGTCGAGCAATGTTATTGGATTTTTAAATTCTCAGTAGCAGCTCGGCAGTTTCAGGCTCGCCACCAATTACTTCAAGTAGGGATCTAAAATAATTTTCTTAATACGTAATTTATGTAATTTACTAAATGTACGAACTGTGGGTGTAGGTACCAGTACACCTCTGCCTAACCCTTTGGGAAGACAGGCGTGATGGTAAGTTGTTATGTAGTCGATTTCAATAGCATATAGTTAATTATTTAAGTAGGTATTTTGCTTTTACTCATAAAACTAGTGGAAAAGATTGATACAGTAAATTTCGCGATTAAAATAAAACACCACAACCAATCGAAATTATAGCCCTCGCTATATCGTTACAACAATGTTGTAGAACATAATGAACCCCGAATTATACTCCGAGATCATCGACACAACAGAACAAAATGAAGACATTATGCTCGATAATCACATTAAGATGACAACACAATCGAATTATTGTGGACTACGCACGACCCTAGAGGGCGCGGTGGTCGGCGTGTCATTGAACTTGAACTCGAGCAATTAGGGTGGCGCTCTCGGCACAATGACGAGGTTCCGGATGGCGCCTCTCTAGATGCGATCGATATGTACACGACCGCGACATTGCACTTTTACTCCTTGTAACGAGCTCTAAAGGTAATTCTGGGTTATCCTTACTAATATTATAAATGCGAAAGTAATTGTCTGTCTGTCTGTTACGCTTTCACGCATTAACGGCTGAACCGATTTTGATGAAATTTGGTTGGGTTGGTACAAAGGTAGAATAGACCTTGGAGAAGGACATTAAACCATTTGTCTTGTCTGTTGCAAAAGCTAGTTCTATAAAAATCATAGGTTTTTTTACATAATTTACCGAGTGAACAATATAGTGATTTTTTTACAGATAAAGTCTACGCGTATATTCTTGTGATATAAACTTGTAAGAGATTAGATTATCTATATTACCCATCTGCAACTATACTACGGAATTAAATCGTGTAAATTTGCGCATCCGCAAGAGATTAAATGTTTTCTTCGAGTTTTCTTTCGCCGAGTTTTCTCCGCCACTGAATTTCAATATTTCATTCACACTATCTTGTGTTCCTAATACATAATAATGTATCTAAATTGATAACAATTTAAGTAGAACATTGACCGTTTCCTTCACAACTCATTTGAGCGATCATTAATTTTATTAACAGTCGGTTTAGGTGCGCGAATCGGCCGTGTGTTTGTTTTACAACACAAATAGCTAGGTATGCTGTCTTCGGGAGCCGGGGGCAAAGCCCGGGAATAAATAGACACGCCTTATTATTCTACCTTGTTTGGACACTAATACGGTACGTAGATGCGTAGAGTAAGATGTTTTTACTGTTGCTTTTCAACGAAGAAGTAAAATCCTCACAGCATAAGATTGGTACCTATATGTATATTATGATATTTTATGGTACAGTAATTACATACGGACGACCGGCTTATCTTACGGACTTGAACATTAGAAAAGAATGGTCTTAGTATAAGTAATTTTAATTTATCTCAATCACCAATAAACACAGCATGTAAGAGCTACGTATACTTACTTAAATTAAATTAAATTGAATCTATGATATGAGGTCTTTATTAGGTAATGTTTTGTATAAATGTCTGCAATATACCTACATCCAATAAAAAAATCAAACAGCCAACACAAGCTATAGAATTCATAAATTCATCAAATATGTAATACTCATATTTCTCGAGCGAGCCATAAAAATGAAATAAATGGTTTTGAGCAAACACACGCAGCAATAAAACAAAAATCGATCCCTGTTTCCCACGAAAGCATGCAACACAGGATTACTACATAACAGCCTGAAATAAACCTTATTTTTGCGCCATAAGTTTTAAAATAAGCACACAGATGTTACACTAGCGTAAATCCGAAACAATGCACGCTTACAACGAAACCTATTTTGAGAGTGCCATGCATACAGACCCCTAGCAGTTCAATATTACTACTTAACTCAGTACCTTATTAAATTGGTCACTTAAATAAAGACCTTTTCAAAACTACCAAGTTCTGCATAATCTGCGTGTTTTTTAGTCTGTGGACTTTAAACCCCGGAAAATAGAGGTTATTCTGCAAAAATATGTAACGTCAAAAGCAGCATTATTTTTGTTTGAAGCAAATTACGTTCGGTTTCCCCTGAGTCTATTCTCGCTATTCTGCGCGCCTATAACAGAGGGTGTTTAGCTATAAATCAATCCGACCGCACTAAACTAATGTATTTGGCGTACGTTTCATTTTGTCCAACGTGTTTTCATTAGATTTTGAGAGGGTGGGGAATGGCCTTTTGTGCGAGTAGTTTTTCAAAGTAGGTAACAATTCAAAATCTTGTATCTCCTGTAAATTACTACAAAAACCATTATCGACATACCCTTAAGATCTTTATATTACTGCGAAGATGTTTTGTAGTATTATGGACACTACCTATTTACTTAAAGGATATTCATTTACCTACAGCAAAACTTTAGAACTTTAACTTGAATGAAATGGCATTACTACTTTTTATAAGGTATAAGGCTTTTAATAACAGAACTAACAGGCATGTTACACCGATTGATTCAAATATTTTTATGGAATTAGAGAGTAAGTAGAAGAACGTTTTGGACCAATAGAAAAAACTTCGATATGTTTAAATAAAGCCCACTATTTAATTCCCAATTCGGAAAAAGTGTCTGAATTGCATTCATGTTACTAGCTAGCTACATAAAGTACCTACACCTCGTGGTTATAAGATTCTGCGTAATCCAGAACGTGACATATTGACTCAAATATCAAAGATAAGAAGAAATACATTGGTGGGCGGACTCCACTATTAAGTGGGATTAAAGAGAAAATAAGCTATAAATTCTGATAATTATGGCCAGTATTAAATTTAGAAAGTCATCATCATAATCATGAATAATTACATTTACATACGTTTCCAGTCCTCATTTTGATGCACTTACAAAGTTTGCAAGCAATGTCAACAAATAACACAGCGGGTCCCATACTATCTTAGAACGTGTGACTCCAACATTACGGGCCGTAAAGTCGTAAAATTATGCTCACAAACTGGTGAGGGTGGCGTGGCTATCGACCCGACCTATCCCAATCTGCAGACACACCCGTCCAAGGGTGACAAACAAAGGGAACGGGAAGCAAAAATACATAGATGAAGCCAACGTCAATTCCACTTGTGAGAAAAAAATGGAAATTTGTTTGCAAATTGTAAGTGTTTATGAAACAGTCGAGAGAAAAGGATTACAGTTACGTTACCGCGTTGGCTGCTTACTATTTTTGACAGACAAAACATTGCCTTCCTTGCCCATGAAAGTTCCCACTAACTTAACTATTATGTTATCTAAGTTAGTGAATAAGTAAGATCAACCCCGGCTAAATGGGGCGACAACATCATAAAGGTCACAGGAAAGAAGTGAATAAGAGTAGTCTTAGGGCATAAGCGAATAGAAAATGCCCGAGGAAATAAAGCAGCGGACGACAGTTTATTTGAGGTCGGTACCGTTGAACTTTGAAATAAAATGAAAAGAACTTTAAACATTCGATATACGCTAAATGGCTATCACAATGCAGTTTTAATCAGAAACGTCTCGACTTTAATAAACGCATGTTTCATATGTCCTGACGTCGCGGCATAATTTAAATTTATCTGAGGCGGCAAGATAATAACTCAAATTAAAAAAGGGTCTCGCCGTCAAGTACGACGACATCTTTTTCACAGAATTCTTCAAATCGTCTTCGTGTGCCAGAATGCATATTTCTGACATAAAAAATGTTGCAAAAGGCAAGTTTAAGCTTACTATAAAATTTATTAACAGTGAATTATTAGTAATAAAATCGTGAGTCGTGACCAAGCTTCGGCACCACGGCTCCATGTTTTAGCGGGAATACTTTTTTTAATTTCGAATCAGACATTTACATTTGCGTCCAGTTATAAAATTTGAATTACGATTGTAAACTGGCAGAGAATATGGCATATAGCATTAAGTCAGCCTTATGTGCTATTTTTATTTTTATTAGTATTTATAAATAAACTAATTTTACTGTTAGGTATTTAGTTTCTGGATACTAATTTGAACAAGTTGCTGGATGGCGCATAGTGTGACCGAATCGCAACGTTGAAATGGTTTTCATAACCATACCAAAATAAAAAAAAAAACAATTTAAATATTTGTACACGACACCTGTTTTAGCACTATAAAGAGCAGTAACTTATTTGACAGGGAATGTGGCAGCCCTGTTTCTTATCTGTCCACACCCCAGATAATAAAATGCGCCCTTATTTTACGGCCGTCCCGGTTTCCTTCCCCGTTAAGTTCCCCTGTTATCAACAAACCCGCATTTGTAAGACCTTTACTATTTCCAGACAGCGTAGAACATCAGTTTTGTTAGATAAAGGTCCAACAAAAAATTGTTTTAAGGGCTAAATTACATGTCTCGTTAAACTATCTATGGCTGCAGCGTTTATTTTTATATGTATGTTTAGATCCGCTTATTGTTTAGGTCGTGCTTCCTTCATTAATGTTAAATTATGTGAAGGCAGTTATGCTACGGATACTATAATTTACTATCTTAGGACAATTTATCGAAGAGAAGAATACTTAAAAAAAATAACTTATTCGCGATGAGAAAAATTAATATTATTCTATACCTTGGCCTTTCGCCAAGGTTAACGAAATCTTTACTTTCGACTGCTTTCGACATTTTACTCCAACAATTTTAAATGGACCCCCGAACTGCCTCGCCTCTATATGCATAGATGGTTAAAATGCAGCAAGGAGAGGTCGTTTTAAGCTGGTGCGTTAATATATAAAACGTATGAGAATCGCCTCCCCGTCTAGACGTACGTCTGCGTCCCCGCGCATGCGTACTGCAATAAACCATTTTGTTTACATTATAATGAAATTTGATGCATAGCAAATTGAGCAATAAAGATTGATGTGTGAATAAAAATGTGGTTAGAAGTTAGGACTGATTACTGCCTATTTATAAATCGAAATGATAATGGTTTTCATTGATATTCATGGCGTGTTATACCACCTATAGCTAAACGACTGATTCAATTCAGACAAATGGGTAATAAATATGAGTTCAAAGTTATTCGGTGTTCAAAATCATGGTTTAATCATGTAAGGAACCCCATAAAGCCAACTTGACGTTAAATTAATCGTTTCGAGATTAAACTGTTTCGAGCTAAACGCCTGTAGTCGGTGCTGCTCAGTTATTTTAGGAGGGGATAATATTATGGCACATAAAAAAAGTGTTATTGATGAGCCTAAATTATACTAATAACTGTTTTATAACACGGTCTAAATTTGATCTTCGAAAAAGAACTAGCAAAAAACCAGGCAATAGTCCACACACGTTAATAAAGTATACAGTATAGCCGTAGGCAAAAATTTTAACTTAGTAAGCAAGTAGACATTAATGTTTCGATAATATTATTTCAAAAATAAGCAATGTGGTCGATACCGACGATGTTATTATAAATTTTCCAAAATGTCAATAATACATATATTATTGACATTATTAGAAAAACTATTTCATTATTTTTTTAGAATAACCCAGATGTTAAAAGGCACGTAAACGGTGAAGAACTAAAAGGCAACTAAAATAATGTAAATAGACAATAATTGTTGATTATCATTTTACCCCAACGCGTCGCGTCGGTCGGTCGTATTTAGTTACTTAGAAATATGTACCTACCATGGTTTCTTTCGAGCAAAATCCTAATAATTAGGTACAATCATTAATCGCTATGAGTCGTGTGATCGTAATTCCTTTAATACCAATTTGACGTCATAGCGTGCGAACGAGACGTTACGCCTGTCATCAATTAAAAAACAACAACAACAGTGTGGGGCCTCTAAAAATTAAGTTGCATGTCAACGTGAATTTGGATCTACGGTTGTGGTCGGTGGCACACATAGACTGCCTTGTTAAAAATATGGTTTAAAAACCTAAGTTAAGTTAGCTAAACCTAACTAAAAATATACTCATCACTTTCTAATGTCATATCACAAGAAGAGATGGGATTATGTAAAAATCTCAGTTTTTTCTTGGACCTTATTGTTAATAAAGGGAGACAGTTACAGTTAACTCGTTCTATTATTTCGTCATCATTATTTTCAATAGTTTTTTTTATTATTATTATTATCATCAAATCGTCAGAAACTGATAATTTATCAATTGGGCTTCAAATGACAATTGGCAGACACTTCATGATATGTGCTTAGTGGTATTTTAACATCAGGAAAAATACTCTGATTTATACGTCATAATAACTCCATAAACTACAATCACAACACTAATACAAGCACGATGTATAAAATCACTGACAACATAACTCTCTCAATCCGCTTATTTAGTGCCCCACACATCTCTTATGGTACAATGCACCACAATCAACATAGAAAAAGCGAATTCAATCTTATCCTTACAAAATAAAGTTTAAAATTGTGTAATGGGTAGGATACAGTAGGATCGTTGTCCAGCTCGGCGGATCGGTTGCGCACACCGCACCAGTGCGATTACACAGTCGGTTGGACGGGTAAAATAAAGCTTAGATAACCCGCAACTGTGGCAAAACGTTCATTCAAAATACAGCTTAGGTAATCCGCCACCGTGATGAAGCTGCTAGCCTAGTGGATTGTCGGGCTCTTTGGAGAGTTATTTGATGACTTGATTGATTTAGAGATTAGATTATATTATGCTATATGGGTAGCGGTTTTAATTCTCGTCGGAGTATCTAACTTTATGTCCGTAAACGCTGGTATAAAAGATGAATTCCGTGAAATCTTATTGTAGAAGTTTTTTGAAGTCCTGAGAATCCATCCAGTGTAAGTACCTAAGTACTACTCATGTTTATCCCCAAATTACTGATAAACCAACGTTTCATGTACTTATAAAAATTCGAAAAACAGTTGTGAAATATTGAATTTCAAAATATCTTTCATAAATATTTATACATAGGTATAAATAATCATTAAAGGACCTAAAACTTTACCTTGGGAAACTCTTGGCGTGACTTGGAAAAATCTGGAGCGGAAAGTGGAAACTATTAATCACGAACTTGAGTTATCTATTATTGGTAGGAAATAAACCCCCGATCTGTCTGTATCTGAAGTATCAGTGGGACTTTCCCCACTGATACTTCAGAAACTTCATTAAGTAACAGTCTATGATCGATCTTATCAAATGCCTTTTATCAATATTATCTTGCTTATGTAAGATACCATTTTCGGTTGTAAGAGCATGACGTATATATGGAGACACCTAATTACGGACAAGCTTTCCAAAGTGTTTAGACAACGCAGATTGGCCTAAATCACATCATTTGCTTTTATGGTGAAGAATAGAACTTTTATTTTGAAACTTGCAAGCATTAACGGGCTCTATATGTAATAATGGTGTGTATAGTCTGCTACCCGACTAAACTAGTGCAGTGGACTTTTATTAATTCAACTCATTCTAAGGGAAACGCTGTAAAGATTAAAAGAAGCTGTAGTATCTAAATCAGTGAAAATATTAGTTCCAAAATGTCAACGATTTACTTGGATAATCAATATTTCTTCGTAGTTTTAAAAACAAAGAAAATATGTACCGATCAGTGAGATAAATTGCAAAATTCTATAAAAACGGTATCTGGTTTAAGTGCTAAATCGTCTCATTTTATCTTAATGGGTCCAGGGGTGAATCCTGGGGTGGTAAAGAACTCAACGATTATTTTGAACTCAGGTGTGTACTTAGTTGCGCTGACGCAGGTTCGCAATTATTACGAAACGTTTACACCAGTTTGAAATGTCTGCAATTTATTTAAATGCATGTGGCCGTCAATGAAAGTACCACAAGTAATAAATAAAACACTTATTTTCCGTTTTATTATAGATATTAAATAGAAGCTTTACTCTTACGCCAGAATACACCACTCATCTTTTAATTACTTGCAATATCCCTATTGAGAATCTTTGAATCTTTAGAACTCCAATGCCTACCTATTTTTCATGAATGCAGGTATTCATGAAATTGGAACTTTCGAAAGATGTTCTCCAAGCATAGTTAAGTAAAATTTGAGTTAAAGTTAACTTCCCTCAAATCACCGATATTAATACAGTCAATAAAATAACATTTATTTTGTCACTAATGTCAAAGCGATGTCTGTCTGCAATAAATACCTATGATTACCAAATGCACCTTTGCGGGTCGAATGGCAACGTTATGACCTATCATTATGCTAATGTAGAGTTTGTGATCAAATGGGTAGATTCCATTGCGTTTTGTTTCATAATTATAACGACTTGGTTTACAGATATAAAGGAATTTACGTTATGCTTATTTTTAAAGGTTCTCTACATGTTAGAATACTAGAGACGCTGCAGATTGAACTGGCAGGATCTACACAATCATGATCGTCAACAGACACTGCACAGATGGCAGAAACCAGTCACCAATAAAAAGAATAGTTCTATGTACCACGAAAACACAATTCCTTTAGAATTGTTTCAATAAACTTGGGTAGGTAAATAAATCTGTTCAGACATAAATATACTATAAACTCTCGTAGTTATATTGTAACAAGTCAAATTAGTGGGACTATCAGTAAAATTAAACGCAGCATATGAACTATGTCATGTCATACTGGTGTATCCGCGTCATCAGTCATAGTTGTTCATAAGGCTGCGAGCGCACCTCCGACTAACGATTAACTTGATACGCCGGTTGCAACACATGGCATACAACACTCGCTTTACTCCGACAAATATTGGAACCAACATTGATTAAAAGGTTGGTACAAATTTTGTAATAAGTGCTAGAACAAACTAGGTTGGAGCAAATTTTTATTTATACAACCTATACAATAAAATTACCAATAATTTTATTACAACATGTAACGACATTTAAAGCTTTCGCATTGTGTATAACTTAAATAAATGGGACCTAAAACATACAAGCAAGCTTTTAAGGTTCCACTAAATGTAGCATTTGATGTGCCAATCATAAAGAATTTCCAATAAATATTTTTTCATCATAATCAATGACAGCATGAACATGTAAGAAAAAAAGAGTGTTCAACTTATAAGTGGGTTAGGTACCTAGTGGAAAGTTTAAGCCTCTTTTATGCCAACCAACTCTCTGCCTCTCAACTCCTTGATTTATTCTTCGCTTTCATAAAATGCATATTATGGTGGCAGATAACTTTACGATTTTTTCCCGAATTCCCCAAAAATTTGAGTACCATATCTAACCAATAGACGATATTGAAATTGTTCAAGTTTTCACTTATTTATAAGGAGGTAGATAACTCTTAACTTTTTCTCGAATTGTCTAAAACTCTGTTTCTTTAACAGCCGACATAAAAAGAAAACGTCCGTGGTAGAAATAGTTGTGTGATGCAATGTAATAAACCAATACTGGTTCCAAGGTTTGCAGCCAACGCTACTATAGTATTGCAATCTGAAACTCGGTCGGGCGCAGGAAACCGCTGGCGCCGACGGTCTTAGTCAACGGTTTGAAAGACGCGTTCCATCTTCATATTTATTAGCCTACTTTATCCTGAAGCACAGGTGTTTGGTTAATTAAAAGATTCAGTTCACTTCATAAAAAGATAAGTTATACCTCCTCATTAATACTACTAGCATGCTACGTAATCGAACATACATATTATTATCTTACTCCATTTCTCCAAATATTATTCAGATCATTCAGCTTATAGCCCTCGAACCCAGTGTTCGAAATCCAACCGTCAGCCCTAGCATCAAAGCCGTAGACAGGGGTATATGCCAACTCTACTTAACTATTTTGTATAGATAGAAAATGTGATATTTGACAAGCCTTTGTCTTCGGTGCTCATGCGTGTGCTTATGGTTAGTATTGAACTCTATATTTTTTACCTATTCCAAAAAAATTCGAACAGTGTATTTGGCAGCAGGTCTTAGTTCCCCTTTGTCCTTAAGATTGTCAATACATAAGCATACGTAGGCACCTACTCTTTCTTTAGTAAGTACTTAATTATAAAACTAAGAAGTATATAGCAACCACTTCCTCTGTATATTTAAAAAAATTGGTTTCCTTTCCTACATACTTACAGAATCAATTTTTTTTTTTTAAATTATTCAGTTTGGGACATGTTCCTTCTAATGTAGGTAACTTATTAAATATTTATCATTAATACAAAGCTCCTCACTACCGGTTACGGCGGTTACTCACTCAATGTTTATAAACAATACAAAGTTAGACTTTCCATTCGGAGCAGTTCGATCGTATGCTTTGTGTTACCTTTACAGTTCCAGACACTTGATTAAACAATTTGTATTAAGTTTGATAGGGAGCATAGATTCAAAATACAGACGCTCTTCACGGCGTCTAGACTTCAAAGACTTGCCTCTTCATCTGTGCAGTTCATAATAATGGATTGCACTTGAGTGCTCTCCACACGCGAATAAATTTTCGCTCAATATTCTAAATTTGAAACTTTTCATTAGCTTTTGTTTGATAGTGAGCATGCAGATTATTAAATCCTCTTTGTATTCTTTTTTATCAAGGCAGCAAAATAAGGTACTTATAAACTTAAAATCCACCCCCACGTGGCAGCAAATATCTACTGCCTAAAAAATAAAAAAAAGAAGAATGATGAGTTTTTTACATACCATAAACAAAGCTTTGTAATTATAAATACTTATTTGTTGTCGCAATAACCAGCTACCAAAAGCTAGCACAATAGGTTGCACAAGTAAGTGACTAATGACCGCAGACAATGCGTTTGGTACCTAGCTTAATATTTGCGGGAATATTGATTCATCAGCACACTGCGAGACACGCCTTAAGTCTAGATTCTGAAGGAATATTCAATTATTCAATCGACAATGGTGAGGTTGTCTATCGTTGCCTGCATAGAAAAGTTGTCGAAGTGCATTTATCGCAGGCTAACTCATTATTTTAATATTTTTGAGTTATATTGCAATCATTTTCAGCAAGGTATACTGTAGAACAATTTACTTGGTCTCATCTTTCTCTATCAAAGAAACTCTTAGGGGTTTTCTTTTTACTTTTGTAAAAAGTTAATGCAGAATGCTAGAATAATTTTTGTATTACGATAAACCCAAGAAAATTTTAATTTACATTTACACTTGCTGAGAAATATTTAGCTAAGTACAATTATTATTTTTGTTACAGAAACCATTTTTTTTCTAAATTATCTTCCAATTAAATAGGTTAATTTTACTGCGTTCTATGTACAGTAACTTCCTCGGAGTTTAATGGATGTTGCAATTTTATAAAAAACGTGAGGAAGTGTAACACGTTTTTCTTCGGTTGATGTGACACAATCATGATGAAAAATATTTCCTTACAGGTCAAGTATCTGTATACACTATACTTATCTGTAGGTAAATTAGCCAATGCCTGTTGATTTCATCATTATTTCAGGAGTATACAATATCTTCAAATAGAAATAAATTCATTGTCTTATTCATTAAAATTTATTCATTAGAAATAAATTCATTGTCTTACACAGTTTCAATTTACTGTGTCGACAAGAAACTGTTCGATAATGTAATTTTTTTAAATCACAGCCCGTCTTCATCGTTATTATTGTTACACCAGCTATTCGTCTCAACTGCAATCTCTGACACTTTTCAATTGAACATGGCTTTAGAAATCCATCGACTGTTATTTCGCATGTTATTTTTATACATGCAATTGTTTATAGATTGTGAAACAATGATGTTTGCAAAATGGCAGCGCAAACTAGAGAAAGGTTAATTTGACGAGTTGCTGACGGAGAGATTTAGATCCAAAAATGTTTACGTTTATCTAAATATAACATGTACCATAAATGAAATAATAAAGTTTTAAACAATTTATAAACAAATCGTTTGATTTTATTTCAAAAATAAATTAAATTTTCGGCTCATTTGATATCAAACCTTCAACGTGTTAAAGGCGCCAACTGTCGAATTTCAAATTAATCGAACATCCGGTGGAACGACTGCGTTCTGAGGAAGCGCACTCCATTAATTCAGTCGTCGTACAATGGCAGCACTGATTCCCTCCGTCTTGAAAGAATAATGTGACAATGAAGTTGATTAAGATGTTTTATGTTCAAAGGTGTCTCTTTGTGTCTTTGTAGTAAACAGGTAGTGTTGTTCCGACGCTTTTTATCGCTAACATAAGTACACATTCTTGTGTAAGATAAGCACAATATTACCGCAACGTACCTAGATATGTTTTTACTCGTTAAGACAGAAGAACATACAATATTTAATTAATTATATTTTACGTTATTTAAGTATTTTTCTGAGGGTAACGTCTAGGTTGAACTGTAATTATTGAACTTTTGATGTACATCTTGAATGAGTCATCAATTCACAGTGGCCTTCTTCTCTCTATCTCTAATACCTTGTATAACTAATAACTATTCGTTTGCGTGTGCCGTTTTGCGGTACTATTTAGATGTAGGTACTTACCACAGAGGTAGTAGATATGGAGTTTCATTTATGATAAATCTAAATGTATAAGGTACACAGCTTGGAACACTATCAAAATATTTAGAAAAAAATTCTACGTGCCAACAGAATTCCATTGATTGAGCTAATCAATGGAATGCTACTGGCTATCCCGTGTTTAGGTCGATAAGGTTGAATTTAATTTAGCTAAATGTATTTTTTTAAATAAATAAACGTGTGAACGGTACAAAGATTATAATTGAACTGCTATTAAGAAAGTAGGTAGGTAGGTACACGCTGTTGTATGTATCTACGCGATCTGTGGAATTAATTAGTAATTCTATGTAATTTAAATCAAATTAGTTGCTTTTGTCGCTGCTTTTTAGTTGATTAGGTATTTACTTGTCTTTTCATACTGCGTAATTATACCTGTTTACCTAATACCTGTACTCCTGGAAGGGGTTAGGCGTCGGATGAGCGACTACAAGAGGATTTAGCTTAATCGGGGAGCCTTCCATCCTTTCATGAAAATAGTAATTTGGATTTTAATTTTATTCCTAGCTAAGGCTCGGTTCATACCAACACTTTATCGACCAGTAAATGCGCCACCCGCCCAACCTAACATATTGGTTTGTAATAGGTACCTTTTTTTTTTTTTTTTTTTAACGTATGGAAATCCTCATGGACTATCCACCGCCCGGGGAAGGCGGTGGGGTGTGTCGGACTCCACCCATAGGGGGTGACCTACCGACTAAAACCATACGGGTGTTTCGCCTCACCACTTTTTGCTGGGGTTACGGGAGCGAGAACATTCCTCCGCGACCCCAGCAGTGGCAGACCGCAAACTCGCGGTCTCCGGCTCTATTAGGGAGACACTTGCGTGCCCCCACCTACCGATCCACGTGAGTGGGGCGCGGAAACACCAACCGCACCTCCATCTCGGGCCTTGTGTTGTTGGGCGGACGGACTTCCCCAAGTCCGCCGCCCGTGGCCGTTTATGGTGGTTGAAACAGGGCGTTGTCTGCCCTGTTCCTGCGCCCTGATCGACGGGCGCGGATCGGCAGGGTGGAGGCAGTCTCCCTCTCCCTCTCCGCGGTCTCCTTCTGCGCCATCACGTCCTCGCAGAAGGAGAGCATCGCCTCCCAGGCGTCTGGACTCCCGACCATGCTGTTGACTACGGCCGGGAGTGAGAGGTCTTGTCCTGTGGTACCTCTCAGGACACGGCGCTGCTCGGCCCATGCGACACACTGCTCGAGCGTGTGCTGCGCCGTGTCCTCCATACAATCGCTGCAGTGGTGGCAGCGGGTGTCTGCTTCTGGTCTAAGTTATTAGTCTGTTTACATACACACTACTTCCTTCAAAACTTTATAATTTTCACATCAGCGAACACGCAACACTAAAAAGTTTGAATCTTTTAGACACTTAGAATTGTACCAAATTTTGTTACCTCGTTAATAATGTAAAAATAATAGTAACAATATTATCAAAAACTTAAAAAAATATAAAATATTGCGAATCTAGTAAGATAAGGTCTTTATTTATATATATTTTGTAATAGGTACCTATGTATCTATAAACAGAATTTATTTTCCTTTCTTTTATATGGGTAGGGGGCAAACGAACAGACGGATCGCCTGATGGTAAGCGATTTCCGCCGCCCATGGACACCCGCAACACCAGAGGAGTCACAAGCGCGTTGCCGGCTTTTAAAAGGGAGTAGGTAGGTACGCTTTCTTGAAGGTTTGAAGGTCGTATTGGAAATACTGCAGGCGACAGTTCACAGTTTTGTTGTGCGATGCAGAAAGTTTCTAGAGAAACGCACAGTAGTGGACTGCCAACCATCTAGATGATAGGGATGGAATGGCACTGCTGTCGCATAGAACGACGGCGGAAAGAGGCATTTATAAATTGGTTTAATATATTATATTAGGTTCCTATACAGATTAATTTTACAAAAAAGTGCAAAAATCTTTTTTTCAAAGACTAGGTAATTTAAGGTTATTATGACGATGTCAGTGGTCTAGTGATTCGATTTTCTGACTGCTGATCACGAGGTCGTGGGTTTGATTCCCTTAAGTGTTAATTGTCTAGACTAGTGGGTAGGTACCGCTCTGTGGTGGCTATGTAAAATTGACCGAAATCTTAATTATTTTATTTAATGAAAAAATGAGTTTCTATATAATTTGCAGTTTCGAATCCGGCCATACGCAACCGCTACCTACCTGTGTATTTTATTTTTAATATAAGTAGGTAAGTACAGAATGATTGATCACGTATTAGTGTTCGTAGTTGATACCGCATAGCTTGATGCAGGCAGAGGCGCAGGCAACGAACGCAATCCCCACACGCCATAAGTGGAAATGCTGAGCAAAACCTGTCCCCGCCTCGGGAAATTCATGACCGAGGTGCTGTTTCAAACATTGCGAAAACTTTTTAATTTTTTTTAAGACATCGTTTGTATGTAGAGTACCGACTGTTCCTTTGTTGAACTTATTCGTTACACTAGCTTAAGTAAAACGGTATTTTAATACTTAACAAAATTGATTCGTTCTAAGTTTAACTTACCGAAAAAATCCTCCCAAGTCATAGAGTGATCAGAATCACCATTCGCACCGTCCATCTTCAACACTGTTTTCAAGCTACGACATCAACTGAACATTTTTCTATGCGTACAAGTAATAAAAACACAAAGTCGTTTTATTTCTATGTCACCAAACACAACTGGTTACATTTTTTGTTTGTTGATAAACAAAAAGACATCGCGTTCGATACTCTCGCGGTGTTGGGGTAACGAAACACACGGCCTCACGCTCGACGAGCGACTCGTGAATGAAACGGACGGATCAACGCCTGCATACATCGCCAGCCAACGAACCAAAGTTTGTTTCAATTCGGCCCTCGCGAGTCGCACTCCGGCTACCGCTAGGTGTTTGTTTTGTGCCCTCGCACGACTCAGAACTTCACAAGGTGCAGTGTTCCCATCCCGTCGATGAACGCTGTGCGAGCTCCACTTTGCTTCAGTTTATCTTTGCTTACTTAACTATTAACCATAATCTCTGTGGAAGTTTCCTGCACATCATTATGATACTGCACTAAGATAAGTAGCCATTGCAAAGTAGGATAAGTTGTTAGTTGTTATCAGTAAATGATCTAGATAGATATGAAGAGACGAGTAAGTGCAAACCTTTAATAAAATTTCTGTACCTAAGGCTCGGCAACACCGTTTGAGATTTAATTACCTAACAACACATTCAAATATGTTTGTATCTACTTCGTTAAAAATATTATAAATTATTTTGTACTCAAGTTAAAATCTAATCATTCAATTATTATGAACAGATACAAATACTGGGATTTATAGCAAGTAGATAGGTACCAATATTATTTTAACTTTTTTTTTGTATTTGAATTTGATTGAACACTATCTCACGATAGAGCACGCATGCCTAGAAGAGAAGTAACCCATTCACTCGTGATTTGAAGATTCCCAGATTGTGCAAATTACACAATACAGAACCACAAGAATCTCTCATGAAATGATGCATGAAGGAATTATTAAACCCAAAAAAAATTGAAGTAACTCAACTTACAATACTAAACTGCACTAAACGTCAGGCGATTAAAATCCAATAAAAGATATATATTTGATCCAATAATTGAGAACGAATCGTGACAAGGTTTGTATGTGTTTTTATAAATCCACTGAAATTCACCCGTTCGACGCCGGGCACGAATAGATAGTTGAAATATCAATGAATTTCGAATTTCGCGCAATTCTGGTTTACCATAAAGGAAAGACTTAAATTGTCTATGCCCCAGTAAAACATTGCATTGATCTTGTAAGAGAGGTGTAATTTAAGTCAATTAATTAAATAATTAGTCGATTTCTTTCGTTTTAAGTCAGATAAGTTTGTTGCACTGTACTGTCTTGAGTTGTGTTATTCTGTGATGAGATTAGGTCGGAATTTTTAGAAAAGTTTGATTCAAAGATTAACACATCCTTATTTTTTAATGACTGCAAATAAATCTGTCCCTTATTAAATAATATATTATATTTTCACACAACTTGACAAAATGTATGGAACAGTTGCTGTTTTTATGGATAGTTTAGATTTTTTTTTAATTTCAAACAAAAGTGTTTTTTACTTACCTTCAGAATAATATTGGCCTTCCGATTTCACTTTGTTCGCTTCATTGAGTTGGAATAGATAGATGGTAAATTGTTAATAAAGTGGTTATTTTCAAATGGCTTTATCTATAATGCAAACCGAATACTAGTACTGATTTATCGAGATATAATATCTATTAATTTCATTTAAATAAACTATCTATCTAGATAGTTTATTTAAATGAATTGGTTGTTCTAGAATACAGTTTGTTCTAGAAAATGATAGTCGCTTTACTTAACATATTAAGTAAATCGACTATCATTTTCTAGAATAAACTGTAACATGCATGATTGCATGGTATTGATTGGTAGACTGGTAGTGGCATAGATCAATATACGGTAGTGGTACCTCACTATTAACACAAACAACATGGCGGAATTTTGATCAGTTGTTATGTTTCCTGTAATTTTAATTTTTTAACTTCTTAGGTAATAGTTGAATACTCATATGTGGACTGTTAATATTACACAGTTGCTAATAATAATTGAAAATTTGTGCAAAGTAATTCGCGAAATCCGGTTTTAATACGCTACCGAGATATGAAAAGGTAGTGCACTTTACAGAAGAAGAAAATAACGGATAATTTCATTTTATTGTCACATTGTCGAGCACGTTAGACTTTATTAGATTAGACAACAACTTTACGTAACTATGCTTTTATTTTTAGGTGTCCGCTAGCGTCGGCAGTCATAAATTTTTTTATAGCAAAAGAGATCGTTGAACTATCTAAAAGATTTTAAATTCCTGGATGTGTTCGCTATGCCGCGACGAAGTACTGAACTAGTGCACCTGCCACTGCCTCCCAAAAAGAAAACAAAGACTGTTGAGGATCCCCCGAGCCTGGACGTCAGTTTCTGTGACGATGAAGCTTTGCCCCCTGGAATAGTGTTCACTGATGTCTTACAAAAGAAATGGCGAATCGGTAAACCTATTGGTAAGATTTATGTTTTCATAACTCAAGTAACAAATGAGTAAACGTACCTAAAAACATGCATAACCTTTGGTAATTTGTTGTCTTTTCTATGAAACTCAATAGAGACTTGGTAGTCTTTTCTTCAGTCTAAAAAGGTTGGTTATACACAATCACTAATAAATATCTCTTATATACAAATAAACCAACCTTTTTAACTAATTCATACTTTTCATCAACACCTTTGTCTCATTATGATATTATGATCCTGTAAGTAGTTTTCCCAGCTGATGCCATCTGCGAAAATAGTAAGTGCTAAGTAATATGTTTACTTCCAATATTTAAATTCATGATTGTATCAGTTGAATCACAATTCACACTTGCATCATAGGTTTTGCATCATGTTATTGACTCAATGATGACATCCCTTATTTTAAGTTCTTGGTTACAATAACCACTATACAACAGATACATTGTAGACAAACTTAAAATATCACTTTATGAATGCATTGGATCAATAATTAATTAATTACTAACTAATTTGTAACTGACAACATCAAACTTATGGTAGTTTTAAGATTTTAGTATTGTTCTCAAGTGACATTTATGTTTTTATTGAGAATAAAGTTGCTTTAAACCTTAATCAATGGTAAATATGAAGTCACTCTCTTCAAAAGAATATTACGATTATTTCAAATTTAAAAAATCTTATGGGAATATCACTTTGTACATTACAAAATTTTGAGATAAGTCAGTATTTAACTGATTTGTATTTCAGTCACGGAATATCTATAATGCTAAATAGATTTTGTTAAAAAGACTTGAAAGTAGGTAAATGCAGTATCTTTTTCAGAAGAAATGTCCATAACAAAGAATATTTGTCACATTTAACTTGTGTATACTAAGTACTTTGACTGTAAGTAGTGGGCTATCATATATAGAGAAAACTTGTTTAAAACCTGCTGAACTACTTTTAACTCATAGCTTGTTCATTAACATAGGTTATTTACCTACTTTATCTATCTGCTGAAAGTATACAGCATTATTTTTACTATCTAAGAACATAATTACCTACTCTATGGAATTACTAATACAGCTTCTCCTAACTGCACATGCAATTAATCTGGGGTTATTTTTCTCTTTGACTTGTTACATAGATGAACACAACTTTAGATAACTTATCATTATAGCATTTTTTTAGGTTTAATAACAAGCGTTTTGTGTAAAATACTGATATTCACCTGCATCTGGTTAGACTAGAAGTAAAAATCAATCAAAATAAAAATAGTTTTATTTTCATTTAAACCATATATGTATACAGGCAGTTATGAAATGTCGAGTCTAGGTGCACGGTTCCAAATTGGTCGTTTCCTATGGAGAAGAACCAACAAGAAACTCCATGGTTACTCTTTTAAATTATAGTGGTTTACAATGATGTTCGGTACAATAATAATTATAAATTGGATACTTACATGAGAGAATTAGGGATGTTGCGAAGATTACAATTAAATAAAATACAGCTAGGCATAAAATAAAGTCCTAAACAGTTCTCCTATTTTCTCGTTCACCCATCTTCCCAAGTTCCAAACCCCAACATAGTTGGAAAAAAGGTTCGGAAAATCATGAGGATGACTTCTAATAACACAATTATTAATTTATTCGCAGGTAGAGGCAGTTTCGGCCGGATCTACTTGGCCTCAGATGACGTCGATAAAGATGTCACAAAATTGAATGCTAGATATGTGGTAAAGATAGAACCTCATACAAACGGACCTTTATTTGTAGAGATTCACTGTCTCATTAGAACTGCACAATCATCACAAGGTAATTCACTAAAAAGCCCATAAATGTATCATAACTATTAGCTTGTTTTCAAATGTGTCTGTTTTTTGTTACATTCGAAGACAATATCTTTAGAAAAGGTAAAGAAACAAAATGTTATTACTTTAAAATATGGCAAGTTTTTAAAGTAGATAAATCTTTGATTTTGTTATTTTTCCATCCACAGTAAAAGCATGGCGGCTTCAAAACAAACAGAAACGCATTGGTATGCCTGTTTACATCGCCAGCGGATCATTCACAGATGAGAACACAGGCACTAAATACAGATTCCTTGTCCTACCACGTTATGACATAGATTTACAGAAAATCGTCGCTAGAACTCGAGTTCTCGACCTCAAAAATGTGTTAGTACTAGCCATTCAAATTTTAGATGTGTTAGAATACCTACATAACCAAGGCTACACACATTCTGATATAAAAAGTTCCAATCTAATGCTCGGTTTTGATGGCTCAAGAATCGGTAAAGTGCCCAGCGCCAAAATAACTCCATCATTCCAGAAAGATACTAAAGAAGTTCCTATGTTATCAGGAAAGCATAGAAGGGCTAAGCATACGAAATCTAGATCCTCAAATTACTATGATGATGAAGATTTTGTCATCAAAGACTATAAAAGCCCAAGCAATTCTGAGGACAACAACGATAATGATAAAAGACTTGCTAATGTGAAAAAGAAGTTGAGGAGAATCCTTTCTGATAGAGATAGCAGAACGCTACACAGACATCACGCATTCAACCTCAGACAATTGACACATTACGTTAACTATGAAGATATGAATAGTTCTGTATGCTCAGATCAATCCTATCAGAAACTTCTCGATGATTTTGGCGGCAAAAACTTAATTCGCACGACGAAAGAGTTCCAAGAAGTTACTAGAAAAAGAAAAGCTATAGAAAAAAAAGAAAATCACATTGAAAATCTTGATGAAATATATCAAGAAGCAGTATTATCTCAAACTAATGGACAAATATACTTGTTAGATTATGGTTTGGCTTCCAAATTCTTGGATTCTGAAGGTAAACATAAAGATTTTGGTATGGATGCCAGGAAAGCTCATGATGGCACACTAGAATACAGCTCAAGAGATTCTCATATTGGAGCACATTCTAGAAGATCTGATCTAGAAACTCTTGGCTACAATCTATTAGACTGGTTAACTGGAACCCTACCTTGGAAAACAACAGAAGTATTAGCTGAACCTGACTTAGTCCATGCCTTGAAGAAAAACTTCATGAGTGATATCAAATTACTGCTGAAAACGTGTTTTAAGACTGAGTTCTATCCCCAGTTCATGGAAAAATACCTTGAATATGTCACAAGTTTGGACTTTACTGAGAAACCTGATTATGATTATTGTAGAAGTCTTTTTAGAAGTGAACTGTTGAAAAGTGGTTGTGCTAGTGATAAGGAGATGTCCTTAAACTTTATTGAACCACCTATGTCTCCTATGAGCCGCAAATTGTGTTATTCAAAGAGGTTTGGCAAAAAGAACACAACACCAAGCTTCTTAGCACGAAACGGTATAAAAAAAACGTATGAAAGAGAAAATGTTTGTTCTCTTGAAAATGACTTGAAGTTAGAACTTTTAAAGCAAACACTTAACTCTTCCAGTGATGGTGTTCGTAAACCTTGCGCGTCACGAAACTTTTTTATTTCTGACGCTGATTTAGTCGCTCGTCTCAAAAAGTCTTTAATGCCTCACGATATATTGGGCAAAAAACTGTCCCCTAAAAACTTACGATCGAAAAAGAAGAATATTAAAAAACGTAGGGGTGTCAGGACTCACAGAAATAGCATCGGCAAGTTTGGTAATTTTATGGGATCAGCGCGTCAGTTTACTTGGGCGGAAATCCTGGCTGGCAACCCAGAAGATATTATTCGTAAAGAGCGCAACACTACTGCAGTGAACACAGAATACGTGGACGACGAAACATGCAAGTACAGGATAAGGAAATTATCAAATGCGTCAGATAGCAGTGACTCTCATTTGCAATCACCATTAATGCAGAAAGACTATTTACAAAACATGAACCCTACTTATGCTATGAAAGAAGTTATTGCGTCATTTAAGAGGAAGGTCGCTGGAAAGCCAAAAGAGACAGAGGAACCAATAGAAGGTCTAGAAGGCTACACACCAGCAATGATCAAAGTGTACAGGATAAAAGAGAAACGAGAGGCGAAGGAGAAATTAGAAGCCTTGAAACAGCAGTCATCAGCTAAGAAAGAAACTGTGTCAGTCCAACCAAGATGTACAAGGTCTATGAGGAATAGGAAACTACCTGAACCCAGTTCCAGAGTCACAAGACAGAAAGGCAGTGTGGACAGTAATAAGTCTGTGGAAGTTGTATCCGAAGTAATTGTTAAGTGTAATAGTAGAACAAAATCTAAGAGTAATAAAAAAGCTGCTAATAAGAAAGAAGAAAAGGAATCGCCTAAGAAAGAGGATAAGGAAGTTAAAATTATTGAAATTGTTGAACCTGCACCTAAAAATAATAAAAGTAAGTATTTATACAAAAGGAAAATAAGCAAGCAGCATTCTTAACACACTATAGTTATTGTGATTTCAAAGAAATTCATATTAAATAGACTTGTTTTGATTTTCAGAATCATCACCAAGAAGCAAAAGCACTCCAGTTATCAATAACAGACGGTGGCTGAGAAGTAGTAAGCGCAAGATATAAACTGATTTTTTTTTTAATGTTCTGTTCTTGATTGAGAGTGTATGTGTTGCTTTTCAAATCTATAGGTTAAGTTGTAATGTAGGTACCGCCTTGACTATTTTATTTACTGTCAAATCGTTTATGGATGTTATTGTTCAATAATATCAGTCTTTCTGTTTTTCTTTTTATCTATAAAGTAAGATTGACGGTGTAATTTGGACCCACCATTTTTTTTAATTTGCCTTGTAAAATTATTGATATACCTAATGAATGTTTGAAACAACTGTGATTTTAAGAATTTGTGTGCACTAGATGTTACTATCGTCGTGATTTAGATAAGCCCGGTTGATGAAAATATTTGAAAATGGGCTCTATTCGAATATTTTTTGCATTTAATAATATACTTGGTGTTTCTTAATTCCCACGCAAGTAGTTTAGCCGTTTTCGTCAATGTCGGCTTAACATTTTCTTGTGTGATTCCTATAAATCAATAAAAAAAAATTGTTGTAAATATGGTTTTTCTCTTACTCACTTATATTTACGTCGGGTGAGAGTATTAAAAAATGATTAAGCACCAGCATATACGAGCCCCTCCTCACCATAATAATATATCATTTAACTCTCCCCCAACAAAATTTATTTAGCAAACTCATCTTTCCACTCATGCAACAACACAACATTATCCCAAAGGGCAAACCCGTATAATATATTGCATCGCAATGGCGAGTATTATTCATAGTCTAGTTTTGTAGATAGTTATTTTTTACAAAATTTGTTAGATCGATTTTTCCTTTCGCTAAAATTAATTCTAAATATTTATTTTTAGCATTTATGTATACGTTAATGCTTGGTCAATACCAAAATGCTAAGGCAACATCGTTCGGCATAGAATAAAGTACACAATTCTAGTGGATAATGGATATGGGTTGGTCTAGGACACGTGTAAAATGCATCCGTAAAGGTAAACCAAACATCCCTCAAGAAAATCGGATCTGGCTGCTTTCATGGATGATTCGATGGATGATATTCCTATTTGAGAAAATCTCAAATAGGCAGGAAATTTGTAGATCTTTTCCCAGCAGAGCAGCAGGGTGACCAATCTATTAGTAGTCTATGAGGGTGACAGTGTAGTGTAGGTCATCAGAAACTTTAAGCTATAGTGTTGACGTGTGTACATACAACAAACAAATGCATTTTTTTTTCCTTGATGGCAATTGAGTCGTTGTCGACAGAATTCTTTCAGTATTCAACAACAATCTCTTTTGAAACAATCTAACCAACTACAAAAGATTTAAAAGCATCAACGCTATTGGGAGAGTGAACGAAGATTTTGTGCAACTAAAAGGACATGATTTTATGTCTTTATTTTTAAAAAATAAGGATTTGCACGTCAATACGTCTTGTCAAGTTGTCAGGTTGTCATGATCTGTGTAAAAAAAAAAAAGAGTGAATAATCATGAAATATGACATTGACAGTTTGACACTTCTTGACTTGACAACAGCTGATCTGGCTGTGTGGTTGAGTACCTCTTGTACCGTTACGACGATGTATTTATTTAATTATTCTAATTAACTAATTGCATAAATTGCCGACTTGTCCGCTACAGTGATAGTGACAAGTCATAAGGGCACCAAATTGTTAATTTATTTTCAATAAAATTGCTAACGTAAATGACATAACCTAAAAGTTCCTGATCATAACATACCGTAAATTCGTGTTTTTATAATTTAACAATGGAAAGTGAAGCAAAAAATGTGATAAGAGTTGGTTCGAGAAAAAGTGAGGTACGTACAATATATTATATTCCGTCAATAATTTTCTGTTATGAAGTTTCTAAATATTACGTGATAGACCGTACATAACTATGTGACTGACTTCATGATCTGATATCAATTCATTGATTATCACTAATCATTGCTGTTGTAGTATATAGTATTGTTTTAACTTCATCTGAATCAAAACATTAGTCAGTTTTCATATTACAGATTTGTTGTTGTTGATGTTATTGACTATAAAAACTTTTGTATAATATTTTAAAAAGTGGTAAATATATTATGCTGTCATTCTATGTTCATTGCGAATATGTCAATGAGGTCTCTATATTTGCTATTTGGCTTGTGGAAATCGGCTACCAATATTTTTTTTGTCAGTGAATAGACTTGTAATGATAATCCTGTGTTATAAATTTTCTCATCATCCTTCAATCTCAATTTACTTCAAGTAGACACAGTACATATACACATGTGTTTGAAAGTGATAAACATTCTAAAAATGAAATAATCTATATAATAAATAATTTTATTTAAAATGTTATATTAAACAAAAATGCTTTAGTACATTATGTACCTTGGCTTATTAGCTCTATAACCTGCTTTCCTGAAATGTTAAATATCTACTTATTCTTTGTAATATTTTTTTAATTTATGTTTTTAGTTATAAGACTAATTAAAAAATGAATGTGTACCTAATTATATTGTTTCACAAGTAGATATTATATAGTTTACTACTAAATATTAGTTTCCTGTGTGCTGTAGACATAATAATGAATATAATTATATAATCTTGATCAATAATTCTGTCTACACACAATTTTTAATACAAAATTGTAAATTAATCTTGATTCAGACTACCAGTGTCAACATCTTTGTATGGGGACCTAGTTGGCATAGCCAAGACACCAGATTCAGCAGGACTAGCTATGCTTGCTTGTGAATTTTCTATCACTCTCATTGAGAAACACTGATGCCTAGCAAAGATAGAGCAATAGGTTTCTTAAATTATTAGGCATTTTGTCTTTTAATTAAGTTTTTATTAGTATAATGTATTCTCATATATTATAAGCTTAATTTGGGACTAGATGGTGTTGTGTAAAAATGTTCTAAATATTTATTTATTAGTATATTTATTAGCATGGCTGGATGTGGCGCAGGATAGAGAGGTTTGGAAGAAGAAAGGGGAGGCCTTTGCCCAGCAGTGGGAAAGTACATAGGCTATAAAAAAAAGTATATTTATTTGAATTTTATACCCCTTTGGGTAATCCAGGAAGCTAACTCCAAAACTACTCTTTTTTCAGCTGGCTCTCATACAAACCAACTATGTGATTGACTGTTTGAAGAAATTGCATCCTGAAAAGGAATTTACTCTAGGTAAATAAAAACAATATATTAATTCTAATAAAGAAAAAAATCTGATGGTCACTATGATTGATTATGATGCATTATTTAAAAAAGAAAATCATGTCTGTTAAGTATTAATTGTCAAGAAAATTAATATGAAAATAAGTTTAACTGCCTCAATAAGCCCTGGGTTCTCTTTCCAGGTAGAATAAGATGTTATGCATCTTGGAGTTCGGATTGTTACTTGTTTAATAAGAATAGGCTTTCCCCTAATACATGGCATGATGGGACAAATTTCATCAAAATCGGTTCAGCTGTTTAGGAGCGATAGCATAACCGACAGACAGCGTTACTTTTGTCTTTATAATATTAGTAGGAATTTTATATTAATACTAGCTGACCCCGCAAACGTTGTTTTGCCATAAAAAAAAAATTTAGGGGTATGAAAATAGATGTTGGCCTATTCTCAGACCTCCCCGATAAGCACAAAAAATTTCATCAAAATCGGTCAAGCCGTTTCGGAGGAGTATGGCAACGAAAACTGTGACACGAGAATTTTATATATTAGATTAGCTTCTGCCCGCGATTTCGTCCGCGTGGAAAAGTTACTTTTTATTATCGTTGTAATTTGGCTAATTAAATCAAAAATTCAAATTGTTATAAATTATAGCTTTTATGATATTCTGTTGTATAAATAATAATACTGCAAAGTTTCATCAAAATTCGTTTAGTAGTTTTAGGGTGAAAGAGTAACCAACATCCATCCATCCATCCTCACAAACTTTCACATTTTAAAATATTAGTAGGATAGGGTAGGACAGTACATGCCATGCATCATGCCACTATTATCACAAATGACAGTGATGTTAGTTCTTTATGACACTGACATAACTGTACTAGTTTTTTTTTTTTAATTTAGTATTTGTTGGTGATAAAAAACAAGATAATTGAAACCATTCCTAAAGAATTAGATCTCAACCTACTGAATCAACATTTTACTACTTCGTCTAGTTTTGATATGACAACTAAACTTAACACTTTGAATTGTCTTTCATCTCTTCCCACCCCCTGTTATTCCTCGTTTTCATTTAGTGTATTCTCCGCATGTGATGTTAAAAAGGGCGTGGTATCAATTACCTCCAACGCAGTTGGTAGTGACTGTATCAGCCGTAACATGATTCTCCCTGTGCTTGACATTATCCTTCCCGTTATCTGTCATATCCTGAATTTTTCCATCTCTAGTGGCGTCTTCCCATGTACATGGAAAGATGCTAAAGTTATTCCACTACCAAAAAAATCCAACCCAGCATCCTTTTCTGAATATCGTCCCATATCCATTGTTCCATTCTTATCCAAAGTCCTCGAACGGCTAATACATATATAATCAACTAAGCTCTTTCCTCTCCACAAACAACCTTCTTAACTCCTTTCAATCTGGTTTTCGCCAAGGGCATAGTACAGTCAGCGTCAAATAGTTAGTGACACTCAGAGTATTCAAATAAATAGACGCAACCAAAAAGTCAATAATATCGGTACAAACAAAGTTTCCATAATGTTGTCAACATTATAGTCGCTCAAAAGGTCGAGACGTTTAAAACGTCATATAGATAGGTTCCTTTGATTATATACTTGTCTAGATGCCACATTGACACGTACAGAACGGCCCAAATAAAGTCTACTAAAATTGGTAGACTCTCTTCTCACTTACGTCAGTGTCATTTGGATCACTTCAGGGTGTGGAGTTCTCGAAAAATAATTAATTATGTCGGTATGTGCTGTCAAATTGTGTCGCAATTATGTGGGAAAACCGTATAATTACACTAAGATCACATTACATCGGTAAGTTTTGTTATTTAACCTCTATTATTTTATGAAAACATGATTTTTCAATTCGTTAATTTTTAGGTTCGACAGATTAGCCGGTGTTGTCAATTTATTACAAGGGAAATTTGGCGAAACTATGGGAGATAAAATGCAAATATCAGTCATCATCTTTCGATCAGGAGAAATTTTTTTATTTTAATACTTACATAATTTATTTGATTAGTAAATGATAAAAAAATGAAATGTGAAGTGAATGCCTTCACAAAATAAATGAAGTCATTCACTAAATAGTATTTTTGTTAGTTCTTTCTAATATTTTGGGTTTCAGATTTCTTAAGACTGGAGAGACATTATACAGCGGACACGAAATGAAATATAAAAAAAAACTATTTCGAAAACAAATACAAAGAGATGGATTTTGATCTATAAATTGCTGTATATATTTTTTCATTGTATTTTTTGTTTTTATTAAAATAAATAAAACACTAATCTACAAAATAATTACTTTATTCAGCTTATTTCGTTTAACTGTCATCCCATTAAATAATGGAGAAAAGGTAAGTTAATAATTTGGAGCAGGCATCCCTAAACACGCACACCTTGACAGTTTGACTACAATAAGTACACAAGCGGTACTCACACATATCACGCAATTTGGCCCCAGTTTTCGCGTGTCGTTTGTTTGCATTGCTCCATCTAGACAAGTATATAATCAAAGATAGGTTCAGTCAAACCGTCATAAATATGGTTACAGTCATCCCGCCAATGGTATCCAAGCATTTTATGTGTTCAAAAATATGGAAAACCTTAGAAAAATAAACTTTACTACTATACATTTTAAATACCTATTATTTCTCACATCAATTAATGTGAAAACAATTATACAGAAAAATGAAAGGAATAGAAACTACTGTTGTCCTTTTCATTTTAAGCATGACGTCATAGACATGTCTTTTGTTTTTTAAAGGCTCGTGCATAGCCTTTTACGATACTTGTAAGCAATAAACAGCTGACTGAAAATAGATGTACCTAAACCTCATTGATAGTGAGTATGACTATAATATTATATCCCATAGAGCTCTTGCTCTATCTATCTATATATTTTAATTATACACTCTTGTGCATAATTAAAATTTAAATGATTCAATATCATGATCATTTTATTTTAACAATGAACGTCGACAAAATTACTAGACTCGATAGTGCTTGCAAAAAAGAGGTGCAAGCGATTTTCAACCTTATTGACTATTATTCAAAAACCGCTATTTAAAACATAAACAAGGTAATAGAGTGGACGAATAACTAAAAATAAACAATAAAATAATGTCAATAAGGTCGATAATCGCTTGCATCAATTTTTACAACTAAAATCGTTTAAATTAAGAAATCCAACTATTGTTTTTTCAATTTTCTCTAGTTTTTGACTGCTTACCGCGGGCTTGCGGGCTGTGTGCTTGTTTATACATACCTATATTTATAGGTATGTATAAACAATATATACTTACCTATAAATATAGGTATGTAGTGCGAATATGGTTACGGAGACACCTTCCTCCCTCAAATATAAATTCGATGTTTTGTGGTGTCACTAATGCGATAAGTAGCCATATGTCTAGCTTGCTTTAGTATTGCACTTGACATTGATATTACTGACAGATAAATAGACATGCAATTACAACCCTAGATTGCCTAAAGAGGTTTTCGTCTTTGGGAAACCGTTTATTTCTATAACATGCTGGTTTATTTTTCTAATGTGTTCCAAATTTTTGAACTAAGTGTTCAAAAGTTTAAATGCTTGGATACCATTGGCGGGATGACTGTAACCATATTTATGACGGTTTGACTGAACCTATTTATATGACGTTTTATACGTCTCGACCTTTTGAGCGACTATAATGTTGACAACATTATGGAAACTTTGTTTGTACCGATATTATTGACTTTTTGGTTGCGTCTATTTATTTGAATACCCTGAGTGTCACTAACTATTTGACGCTGACTGTACAACCACAGCTCTTGTCAATGTTACGGAAGATATCAGATCAGGCATGGAAATTGGGAATCTAACGGTAATGGCATTGCTAGATTTTAGTAATGCCTTTAATGCCGTTGATTTCGATATTTTGCTTGGTATTCTACGCTCTATTAACATATCTCCATCGGTGATTGACTGGTTTCGTAGTTACCTGTTCGGGCGCCGGCAATGCATTTGCATTGAAGAATCATTTTCTTCTTGGAGCAATACCTCTGCCGGCGTTCCACAGGGTGGCGTTCTATCTCCACTTCTTTTCGCAGTTTTCATAAACACTATTTCCGATAAATTACTTTCTTCCTACCATCTTTATGCTGATGATTTGCAGATTTACTGCCGGGCTCCCCTTGGAAACTTGTCACAAGCGGTTTTCACTATAAATAAAGATCTGGCTTGTATTGGCGACTGGAGTAAGAGGCATGGACTTATGGTTAACCCCGCGAAGACGCAGGTTATTGTGGTAGGTAGTTCCAGAACCGTCTCAAGAATTGACTGGTCAACTCTTCCCCAAGTTTCTTTTGACAATATTGCAATCCCTTTTAGTGATAAAGTTAAGAACTTGGGGATATATATCGATAAACATCTTTCCTGGACCACTCAATTACAAGAAGTTAGTCGTAAATTATATGCATCTGCAGCGAGTCTGAAAAGGCTACGCAACTTCCTGCCTATCACGACCAAAGTTGCGCTTGTTCAATCACTCCTTCTACCCATCCTTGATTATGCTGACGTCAGCTATCTTGACCTAACTGAAGAGCAACTCGATAAACTTGAGCGTCTCCAAAATTTTTGTAAAAGATTCATATTTGGTTTACGCAAATATGACCATATTTCAGAATTCAGAGTTAAGCTTAAGTGGTTGCCAATTCGCCTTCACCGGAATGCTCATATTCTTTCTCTGCTCTATAATGTACTTTTTCAACCTTCTACCCCCTTCTATCTTAAAGAACGTTTCGAGTTCCTTGGCGACACGCACACCCGATTCTTACGGTCATCGGATAACTTGAGACTCAAGATGCCAATGCACTCCACAACTTTTTTTGATAAATCTTTTTCAGTACAGGCTGCTCGTTTGTGGAATGCGTTGCCAGTGTCGATAAGGCGAGCACAATCATTACCAGTTTTCAAAAGGCTTGTGAAGGAACATTTCTTGTCTCTTTAACAATGTCACTTATTCATCGTAGTTCATTCGCTCCTCTTGCTGTTTATAATTTTATATATATTTATATATGTATATATTATAGATGTTATATATTATGTTTATTATTATTATTATAATAAGTATATCTTAAGTCTTTCTAAATTTCTGCACCATAGTAAACCCCATTTCTAGTTCTGTTCCGATATGTCCATCCAAAGGTTGCCTGGAAGAAATCGCTGTTTGCGATAAGGCCGCCCATTGTATATTATGTTATAAATTAAGTTGTGTCCTCATATAATGTATTTTTAACGGTGTACAATAAAGTATTTATAAATAAATATAAATAAATAATTTATTATCTATTCACAAAGTATATACCTACAGTGACCTATATCTTACAGAAGCGTTTGTATGTGTCAAAAACATTGATAGTCATACATATTACATTATATGATGTAAGTGATAGCCTAGTGATATGACTGCCAAGTTCATTCTGCAAGGTCTCGAGTTCGAATCCAAGGCACACCTCGTGACTTTACGAATTCATGTGCGTATTAATAATTAATTATCACTCATGAAGCATACCTTAGAGATTTTTCTCGACTGTTTGTGAAGTCTGCCAACCCACACTAGGCCAGTGTGGTGGACTATAGCCTAATCCCTCTCAATATGAGAGGAGACCCGTGCCCAGCAGTGGGACAGTATATGGGTTGATGATATAGTATAAGTATAGATAACTGTTAGTACTTTTTACAGTTTGATGTTCTCTTTATTTCTTACATCACAAATGTAATATACCACGCCTATATCCCCGAAGGGCACGACAGAGGTGTACCAAAGTACACCCACAGTTCGCCCGTATGTTTTAGGTCGTACATGACAACGAGCGAGCCTGTTACTATCTGGACAGACAACCAAACTTCAAGCTGTTACTGACACTTTCACAGAAAACCCCAGTAACACTATTCAACCTGTCAATCGAACCCAGGACCTCTAGCGTAGTCGTGTTTAGAACCACTAGACTAACGAGGCAATTTTTGTATAACATTGTTTTTTTTTTTCTATTACCACTAAGGTGGCAAACAAGCATACGGCCCACCTGATGGTAAGTAGTTACTTTAGCCTATAGACGCTAAACACCAGGGGTATCACTTGCGCGTTGCCCACCCTATAAAACGAAAGAGGAATATTTGGGTTGGAAGTATAAGGGTCAAAGTCCCACCACTGCCAACTCTACGTTTCCTCGCGGAGCACTGGCAACTTTACTCACCGTGACACGTTGTATCTCTCTGGACTTAAAAGAGATTATGATTCTCCGAGTTTGTTTCGGCGTTTCTTCTCAGAAGTCATCAGCTATTATAATATTGACTTTGTACTGAAGTGTCTTTAAAAGATCTATTTACATAAATAAATAAATAAATAAATATCATTTATCCATTTATCCCAGTTACCATGACAACGTTAGGCGACCGAATCCTAGATGTATCACTGCCGAAAATAGGAGAGAAGTCACTGTTCACGAAGGATTTAGAAGACGCGCTGAGGAACGATACAGTGGACTTTGTAGTGCACTCACTAAAAGACTTGCCAACCTCGTTACCTGATGGACTTGCTATTGGAGCTGTTTTTGAAAGGTATGTAATCTTTTTGTATTTTTTGGCATTTTCCATGCTAAGATTTTAAAGTCATTTAGAAGCAAAAACTTGGTTTTCAATAGGTGTTATTGGCGTCACCATAAAGATGTAAATTCAGAATCATCATCAACCCATATACTATCCCACTGCTGGGCGACCTAGATCTATGAGAGGAGACCCGTCTCCTCTCATACTGAGAGGGCTTAGGCTGTAGTCCACCACGCTAGCCTAGTGTGTTACCACTAGGCTAACACTGCTTTTGCAAATTCAACCTGGCGGATGGGAGTCGCGGTGGCTTAGTAGTCATAGCGTCTGATGTACCTAAACAAAAGACGCAGGTTCGAATCCTGCCTGCGGTTGAATTTTTCATTTGCTAAATAACAATGATTTATTTTCAGAGAAGACCCGAGAGACGCGTTGGTGCTTCGCGAAGACTTCAAAGAACACACATTATCAACATTACCAGAGGGCTCCGTTATAGGTAAACCTTATCTTACAATCTTTAAGATAAAAATTTTAGCGAAAGAAAAATTCGATCTCAGGCAGGATTCGAACCTGCGGTCTCCCGGTTAAGTACACCGGGAGGTGGAACATAAATTAATTAATAGGTATTTTTGAACATCGATTTTGCAAAAGAACATTTCCCAAATAAACCGCTTTTGTCGCTTCCTTATAGCATTTTAGTAAGAATGAAATCTGTGGCCTGGTGCAAAAAGGGCTGATGTCCATTTTTGTGAGAATCACCTCATTTAATGAAAGGAAAACTAGAAAAATCTATTTTGTATTACAATGTTAGCCCTAACTGCAAACAAAAGTTTTTAATAAAGCAAAATTCTAGACAACCTGCAACCATCCAGTCATCCCTTTTATGCTTTACTTTTTCTCCTAATGCTAATAAGTACTAGAAATAAGATTTTTTGATTTTGGCCCTTTTAGCACGTGGCCACAGAAATATATTTTTTAAATAAAGTAAATTTTACGGGACAATAAGCTCCCCAGCAAGTCATTTTTCTTGTCTGTTATCTGTCTATACATTATTTTATACCACTAAGCTAATTAGCATACGGTCCACGCTTGCAACACCAGGGGTATCACTTGCGGCGTTGCCGATCCTATAAAAAGAAAGAGGTATAATTGGGTTGGCAGTATATCGGTCAAAGTCCCCGCACTCTGTAGATATCCAGAGATCTTTAAAACTAAGCAACCGATTTTGATACTGTTTTCACTATCATTTAGATTATTTCTTCCGGAAAGTTTATATGTATGTATAACACATACGTGTTATTAGCAGAGCACCCGTGCGATGCCGGGGCGGGTCGCTACTAAGTTATAATACAATGCAATGATAAGAAATATAAGAAAACATAGCGTGTCGAATGTGCCAGACATTTCCATCAACGTGGATACGGTCATTGATAAAACAAACTGTTTGTAAATTATATCGTAAAATTGGATTTTGAGCGCGATTTTAATTTCAAGTTCTAGAGAAACGATTCGTTTTATAATACGTCACACCTGATTTACGTTTACGACCACTACGAGCTCTGAAAGCAGTGATAGCCTAATGAAATTACCGTTGGACCGAGTCGTAGGTCTCGAAATTGAATCCTCCACCTCCGACATTTCGCAAACATGTGGGTATTAGTAATTAATTACTCTACTTTACTCTTGCTTAAAACAATGAAGGAAAACATCGTGAGGAAAGCTTTTTTTATACCACTAAGTTGGCAAACTAGCATACGGCCCACCTGTAAAACTAAAGAGGAATAGTTTCAAAGAGGTACAGGTTGACACATATGTATATCCCATTTCCAAACAGCCCCCAGACATACATAAGTAAGCACATACACGTACGTATTCATGCACGCGAAACACACACACGCATGCGCACATGCACACTCACACAAACACACACATGCACACATGCACGCACTCACACACTCTCTCACACACACACGCATACACACATATACATACACGTACACAAACAGTTCAACTACTTACTACACAAACCCACTCCTAATATCCAACACTTAGATAACCTCGGTAAATCGATACTGTTCACTGTTGTATTATATATAATGTTTTGAGTACTCCTAGACCGAACACTGTTTCTTAAGATACAGGTCATCCTAGTTTAAGAGGCAGGGTTAGTATAATTTTGTACAGATTATACAATATTGAATATTGTATTTTCTACTTCTAAATTTTTGTAATAAAAATCTAACTACTAAGTATACCGTGTAATATAATAATCTGTAAATTTTTGAAGTAATAAACATTATTATTATTATTATTATAGTTGGGTTTGCATAAGGGTCAAAGTCCCTCCCACTGCCAACACAACGTTTCCTCGCGGAACACTGGCGACCTTGCTCACCGTAAAAAACATAACACAGCTCAAAGCAGTGTTATTTCACTTCGATTTTCTGCAAGGCGGAGGTACTTCCCCAGTCGGGCAGCTCCAATTCAATTAATTGGAATTACCCCCACTATGCCGTACTTCCCTTAACTAATAACCTGCATGTCTGAGGATTTTTCTCGATGGCATGTGAAGTCTGCCAACCCGCACTAGGCCAGCGTGGTGGATTATACCCTGACTTCTCACCCTGAGAGGAGCCCAGTGCCTAGCATTGGGCCCAGCTTTCGTCAGCCCTAGGTTATAATTATAACATTTCCCCTGCAGGCACGTCGTCCCTCCGGCGGACAGCACAACTCCGCGGCTCATATCCACAGCTCAGCGTAGTCGATGTTCGCGGCAACCTCAATACGCGACTGCGCAAACTAGATACGACGGGACAGTACGCCGCGTTGTTGCTCGCCAGCGCAGGACTGCAGCGAATGGGCTGGGGCAATAGAATATCCAAGGTAAGCATTAGGAAAGACTAGGAAGTAGAACTAGAAGAAAGTGATTGATTTCTCACATTTACGGGAATATTATACATTGAAATAAAACAACTTTTTGATTTGATTGATATTATTATTGATAAGTTTTGTATACAAGTATTGGGAAACTTCAAGAATCAACCAGTTACAGATGTTTCTAAAAAAAAACAGAAACCAAATTAATCTATCCAGAATCAATTAGCAGAAACAACCTATGCTCAGCATAAAACAAAGTCGCTTCCCACTGTCTTTCCCTCTGTACAGTGACATCTTTTAAACTACGCAACGTATTTTAATGCGTTTTTACATTTAGATTATAATTTCTTTCGGAAGGTTTATATGTCTAATACATGCGTGTTACATTGCTCCTGTACGAAATCGAGATGGGTCGTAAAAATAATTGTTACAACCCTGTAGAGGGTCACCGTTCTTTAATAAATTAAGAAGAAAGCTTCTTCCCTCCCGCAGATCTTGCCATGTGCAGAGATGAAATACGCAGTCGGTCAAGGAGCGCTGGCGGTGGAGTGTCGCGCCGATAATACAGACATACTGAACATGCTGGCGCCCTTCAACCACGCTGAGACGTACTGCAGGATCCTAGCTGAACGGAGCTTTCTCAAGACGCTAGGTATGTACAGTCAGCAACGAAAGTCGCTGAACATAACAAAATTTTGAAAACATCACAGCTCCAAAACTTGTGAAGAGGTTTTTTCTATTAAGGTAACCTGAATATTGAATGGTCATCTATGCAATTATTTCGCATAACCTTCACAGGTGAGTAACTTCACACTTAGTAAAAATCATATTGAAAATTGCAACATGTTCAGCGACTTTCGTTGCTGACTGTACAATCGTGGTTAATGTAACGAATCCCACGGCCGTGCAAGGGAGGTGCGTTGGTGGGATTTTGTTTAGGGAGGGGGGAGGGGGTTGGCAGGTGTAGAGAAACCAAGAATATATCTAAGGTAAATGCTGCATGAGCAATGGGACAGGTTACATTAAAAATGAAAAAGTCGTCATATAAAATTCTGCTGTCAATAGAATCAACTATGTTTTTGTTTATAAATAGGCTACCTACGTAATATTACCTACTTTACGGTTTGTGAGCATTCCTGCATCTTCTAGGGAGGGCAGCAGGGCAGCTGCCTATCGTCAGTTTATGATCAAAATTAATGACGCAAGCAGCAAACGTAATTGGGTACAAATTTACAGGCGGAGGTTGCAGCGCTCCCGTCGGCGTCTCCACAAGCCTGAAGCCCCTTGACTCGCAGTTCAAACTATCAATAACAGGCGCCGTGTGGAGTATAGACGGCAAAACAAAGCTAGACCACACATTGCAACAAACATTCGTCCAGATCACACGCACACAGAAGCACAAGCTCAGTCCCACAGGTGACCAAGAATGTAAAAAAATCAAAATCGACAACGGTGAGTCTGAAAACGAAATTTTATCCCCAACAGAAGTACTTAATGACAAAGTTTTAAATAAATCTGCGAAAAATTGTGAAGTATCCAGTGAAGATGAGACGGATAAGCGTATATTTTGTGGTCTAACTGTAAATAGTAGTATTCCTATAGATGTCATCATAAAATGTGACAATTTAGGTAGAGATCTCGCGAACGCCCTTATTGACAAAGGCGCGTTGGAGGTGATGAAAGTTACTCAAGACATGATAAGGAGCTCCGTTGCCGCTCAGAAGTCATGATCGATAGTTTTTGTGCTCAATGAGACTGTTTTATATATAATGAGGATAGGACAAAGGTGGCCTTACCGAATATTTTTATTTTTTTCAAGGCTACCTTGTAGGTGAAATGAATAAAAAAATAAAGAAGGAACGAACGTATAGGTACCACACATTATTCCAAAGTTCAAAGACCTTGATGGACACATTATTCCAAGGTTCAAAGACCTTGACGGAAATTTGATTGGACATATTTCAACGCGCGGGAACCGGCGTGAAATATTATAAGCTTGACAAAATATATTATTTGGTAACCCCCATTTTATACTGCCTCACATTGTAATATTATTGTTTGTTTGTATATACATTTATAATAATAACCTGTAAAAAATACATTTTATGACGAGAAATCAGGATAATTTGTATAAATTGTAAATTGCAGTTTCTTAGCGCATATAAATTATTTTATTTCTGTTTCTTTATTTCATATTTGATTGTACATATAATGCTGCTTTCCTTACCTTGATACCTATTCGTTAAAAAGTTATCAAATAACTAATTATGGAAACAGTTTCCTATTATTAATATTAACACCATGACTGATTATAACTTTACATGCAACGAACATAAGTCGATCTATTATTTACTATTCCTAATTAATTTTATATTTTTTTCTTGTGGTCGGTACGGATAACTACACAAATGGAGTGCTAATATCGTCTCAGCAATTTCGGTGTTATGGGAGCTTCGGTTGATAGTTGATACTCGTGACACAGAATAGCAACAAAAGATTTTTACGTCCGTTACACATACATCCACTTGTGAATTTACCAGTAGATTTTACTTTAACACAAAAGCAAACATCAGTTTTTGTGGGCCTAAAAATGTTATCTCATACCATCACGCTGTATTCCCCGAACGGTTAGGCAGAGGCGTACCAATACGGTACGTTTAGGTCCCATTTAATAGCGGGCGAGCCTATAACCATTAACCGGGCGCAAATCCAAATTCCGAGCTGGTACTGAGGATTTTATAGACAAGCTCAATAGCATCTTGACCTAGGAATCGAATCCAGGAACTCTAGCGTTGCAATCCCACTTAGCAAGAATGTTATATATCTACATAATATCTGAGCGCCATAGGCCCGGGTCTAGTCGACCTTATGGAAAGTATTCCTCTAGCGGTTTCGATCTGAGAGTACCATATATGCGCCTGGTGTGAGCTTCTGTAACTGCGCTCTTTAAAGTATGCTCTGGTCTATTTCTGGCCATTTCTACGTCCCTCCGGGGTCTGCGCCCTGTGCTTAGTTGCCGCTTCTGTCGGATTCATTCACTACCTATGACACTAGCTACATGTTACTTTTTGACAGTAGCGGCCAGTGTTTTAGAGGCGCATTATGCCATAATGAATATGCTCCCTGGTTGTGGGCGTATTAGCATTCCGTTTGCTTTTAACTCCGTGTCTTTTACTATCAATGGATTTACCATACCTACGGACTAGTATATGGGGTATCCATTGGTAGTAAATTTTTACAAAATGTTATTTCATGAATATATTATGGTTGTAGTTATACATTGTTGCATATCGCCTATTTTGTTTATCCAGTGGGTACTTATAAATCACTTTGTTTACATAGCTTGGGAATGTAGAATTTAAAAACAAAAAATAATATTATAAATTTTCATTTAAATGTTTATTAATTAAATTTGTTTTTTCTATTCACTACTATTTATTTAGTTATTCTCAATCTAAGTCTTGATTAATTCCTAAATATTTCCATTAAATTAAAAATACTGTCTTGATCGGTTCGAAAGACTCTTTAGGTATCAGCCAAGAATCCAGGGATCGCCCTTCGACCGCCACGGACGTCTATAGACGTCAAATTAAAATTTGCTCACAACGCCAACGACGGCATGGCACGTCAAATATACCACTTTTTATAGTTCAAAATAAATATACAAAAATGTTTATGGTGTTGTTTTTTACCTATTATTAGATATTAGAATCTGTAGCTTGGCGTACCTAGAGAACACAGATTTTCGTTACTTACGTGGCGGTCAAAAGGATAAGAACCATGTAAACACTGATACAATTCTAGTCGTAGTATTGAAATATGAAAATACTTTCACGGTTATCTTTTATATTCAGAAACAAAGTCAACCAGTTTTTAGAATCAAGGTGAGGAGTGATAATCGTTGTTGCTCGTTTCTGTGGATTTCATACTAAATTTCCGTACATTTAATGCCGGTTGGTGTTTAGTAATTATTGAACATTTGTTGTTTAACAAATAGCCGACTTTGATCATGCATCGCCTGCGTTTCACGTTCCATCGAATTAATTTATCGTGGGTACAGAGGTCAGCACATCAAGCTACCACAATCTATCAAATTTCTTTGATTGATTTTCAACTTTAATACAAAATTATAAGGTTCATAATCAATTGGGAAAATTTTACAGTTTTGAATAGCTTGACCTGCTGGCGTCTGTACATAATTAATCTGTGATTAATTATAAATAATTAGGTTGTTTTTGGAATGTTTATGTACTTTATTTGCCATATTGCTACCATACGTTGCCGTGCCTACCACCTCTTTTTTTTTTAGATATTTTGTAGACTGTAGTCTTCAGAGGTTGACACACACAGAATTATATTACTCTAGCGATTGAAACAAAGCCTCCAAATATTTCTGTCAAAGATAACACCTTTTGATACTGCATTCCTATTTCTATGGTGATGTCCATCTCCACTAAATAGTAGTTAAATTATGTTATCGTTTTTAGTTACTTAATCATGAGGACAAGAGTTATATTGTATATTTATTTATAAAAAGCCTCATGTGTAGAGAAACAAATAAATATTATTATAAGACTTGTTTATGGTGTCTATTTTTTTTTGTTTATGTTAACTTTATTTGAATAAAACTGGTGAATGACTTGGGATTGGAAGTTTTTTATTAACATTGTTTAGAAATAAATAACTCCTTGTTAGTTTTTTTGGGAGTCCCCAATAGTTTTTATTATGGTACAACTGATTAAAGTTTGAACATTTTGTACATGGGTAAAAACTATAATATAGTGTTTGAAGCTGACAATGTGGAAATAAAACATTTATATTTGTACAATATCTTTATTTCACAATAAAATCTCAATCAAAACTCACAAGCATCCTTAACCAGTTGTGAACACAAAACAAAACCTAAATAACACTAACAAATACCTACATTATTATTGAACTTGCATTACTCCACGCTGACGCTACACTTCCCATTTGCAAAGTTTTACAGACGATCAAATGGCGGATCGATTTCAAGCACATTTTGTATCACAGCCCAATGCACGTACTAGGAAAATTTAAGGCTTTGCAAGTCGAAAGTTAAATCTAGGATGAAATATTATAACAGTTTCTTTGATGGGATTTTTATGATTAACTTAATTGTCTACTCAGCAGATGCTTGATTTATGTGTAACTAACATTGTGTAGCGAAGAGTAATTCTACATTACTTACTTCGCTACATCGGCACTACGGGTCGTCGACCGCTCCTTGCGATTATTCGCATTTCGACGAAAACCTCTGAGAGTTGACAGTCAGAGAAAAGTATAACATCAATTAAATGTTGCATTCATTGAAAACTAGGCTACATTGACGTAAGGCGCTCTTTAGTGTAATTATAATTAATTAATCAAAACCTTACTTTAAATTTCTTAAATTATGCATTCTACCGAAAAATATATTTCGATAAGGTACCTAATAATAAATATTAAATTAAATCAGTAAATGGAAAACACTAAAACCTCACGTCAAGGTAGTACTGTAGTAAGGTAGGCTGTCTGCCGACCTATAATGGAAGCATCCATTTAGTAGATAATGTTATGATATTATGAAAACACTCTCTTCTCCAACTGTGTGTATGTGTGTGTGTTTATTCGACGTCCTCTTCCTGCAACATCTTGCCGCTCGCCTTCATGGAGGCTCGGAGCCTCTCTGACACCTCGGGCAGCTTCTTCAGCAGTAAGTGGAAGATTGGTGCAGGCATCGTTTGTTGCAGTACCTGGAAAATAATAAAAAAAAACAATGTAAACCCATTTGACGCCACACTGCTGAATAAGCGACAGTTTTAATAAATTATTCAAGACCAGTTTAGAAAAGAGCTTGTGTATTTGAAAGTAGGATAACTTTCGCATACACAAGCTATAAAATTTAAATAACTAAGATTAGTTGGAACAACAATATTATTTTATCATTTGAGCCCACTAATTTTGCCTTATGACATTTAAATTGTGCTGTTGTTTAATTTTTGTCAAAAACCATGAAAACCAAAGATTGACTAAAACATCATGCACATAAGATGTCCAGTTTTCTTTTCAAGTAAGCAATAAAAAATCTTTAGCTTCTACTTTGTAAAAAGGTGTGAGTGTATTATATATTATTATGTGTTTAGTTTACCTAGTATACAATAGAGGTAAGTAGCTTCATTACAAGTACTTTACATTAGTAATTAGTTGAATGACTTACACTGAGTAGCTGCTGCGTTTGTCCGCAGACGGCGACGGCCTGTCCGAGATGCTCGACGCCCGCCTCCAGGTCGCCAGCAGCCAGCAGCTCCTCACCGAGCTGAATCTGCAATTGAATCACAAACAATATAATTTATCTGATATTGTAACACATTTCCTGGGTGGTGTGATGATGAAATATCCTGAGTTTTAGTCAGGGACCGTAAAACCCCCTTTATGAGTTAATTCAATTGAAAGGGTTACCCGTTGATTCAGTTACCGTATGGATGATGTTACTTCTTCGTTCCTGTAACCTTTTCCTAACACCAATGAAAGGGTAACCCTTTCAATATGTTAGCCAGTGGAAGGGGTTACCCTTTAATTTAAGGTATCCAAATGAATGGGTATCCTCTTGATAGGGTTTTTCAGGGTTACCGTATGGTTATCATCATAATTTACGTTGTTAGGTAGGGTGAGGAGACTATAAAATGTAGAAATTTCTCTTGCAAACATCTAGAATTGTATTACTAAGTAGTTTCGTTCATAAGGCTTGATCACGCAGTGCCCTATATCGTTTAATATTGGGTGCTCGATTCTGTAGGTAATTAAATTTAGGTAATTATGTAGGTATACAATAACAATAAAAAAATGTATAGAAGCTATATTATGATGGTTTGATCATGATGTAGAGAGAATGGATGAACAGAGATTGATAACCATAGTCCTGTATTTATCGAGTCGCTGTGGTCTATTTAGCTCAGAGCAAGTGGCAACTAACACGTGCTAGCTCAATGCATGCTATTTTGAACTTAATGCAAGGCTACTAGAGATCAAATTAGTGTTTGGACTCGGAAAGTGTTACCCTGTTACAGTGGTTGAAGGGGTAACCCGTTCGGAACGGCTTACCGTTTAATAGTATAACCCGGTAAAAATTTAAACAGGTAACCCAAATGAAAGGGGTTTGAAGAGGTAACCCATTGCAGCGGCTTAACGTTAAATATGAATTGGGTTTTCTAACAACACTGTAAAAACCCTATCGAAAACCCTTTCAACGGGTAACTAAAATGGTCCCTGGTTTTAGTTCATTAAATAAAATATTTGTTAAAACCTTTCCTTCAGTGTGCTGTGTATCAGTATTTTCATTTGAACCACAAGAAAATCATACTCTATATTTTCTATACTATATTTCTACATTCTGAAAATAGAATTAATATTTATGGAGACTGAAGATAGAGAGGGAGAGAGAGAATATTTTTTTCATCTGTACATGTTTCATGAAAAAGAATTTTAGTAATCTGGGACAACAAAACTTATGTTGGATTTGCCTAAATAGGATTTATGTTGGATTTAATTCCATACTTGTTGCAGGAAGAACCTCTGCATGGCCTCGTGGTCGCTCATGTCGGGCAGTGGGCCGCCCATTGTGCGCGATCGTGACGCATTCTGTTGGGCTTTCTGCCTTCCTGCAAATAAATACAATGTTAAATAATTTTGTCCATTCATGTTTTGCTTGAGTAAGTAGCATTATTTAAAACATTCAATTATTAAAATCATACACTGTGGGATGAAATTGGATTATTCTGAAAGCTGTTTATAAATAAGTATGTCTGTTATATCATTTTAAAGTTACATACTTGAGTTATTAACCTTCTTTCAATCAGTGATATAATCTTTCATGTTAGAAAATCTAACATCATCATAATCATTTCAAATGTATGGTGAAATAATTAAAAAATATTGCATCATCTTCCAGTTCTTCATGTTACACTCTTACTGTATTACTTTATTTTTCTATTCTATTACATTATAAGAGTTTTAACAGGTATTCTTCTGTGATATTCTTATTTTTTTTATAGATTAGGTATTAAGTGTCTGCATACTGATCTTACACCATTCATAGTTATGCCAACCTGCAGAATGTTACCATGCAGACTATAGCCACCTCATTTTGAGATGAGGCCTATCCCATACCTAACAGTGGCACATTAAATGGGTTGATGTGATGATGACAGTTATGCAATAATTATAATAACAAATGATTACTTTAATATTAAAACAACTAGTAATAATATACAATTGACACAAAATGTAAAATTGCTTGAAATCAAGTTTGTACAGGTGCTACTTAATAATTCAACTTTTTTTTAATAGTCTGTAGAATGAACAGAATTCTTGATGTGTGACCAATTTGTGAAAATGCAGAATGAATAAGAATATGTAACTCAGAGAAAACACCTTCCGTTTTAATTACCTGCTATAGGTAAAGAAAGTAATCTAGATGAATGAATAGAAAAAGAAACAAGTCAATAAGAAATTATTCTACAAAAATTACCATTTAGTGAATAGAAGCAGTATTTTTGGTTAATTATGGGTGTTTCTCAAGAGTGAGGGTTTCCTAAGGAGTACTGTCACTTACACCAGTAGGTCTGGCATTGTACCTATATGTATAGACTTGGACAAAACTTGAAAACAAAAGTTTGTTTTCAAGTTTTGTCCAAATCTTGTGTATGACAACACTACAAGCCATACAGTGGTATTAAAAAAATCACCACTTTTGTGATGGATATGAGTTGTCCCAAAAAGTGAACTGTTAAGTTTGCCATGGTTTTGTGTATACATACACTTGCCCAACACTTGATGACTTAATAAGCAAGCATATTGTAATATTTTAAGCATTTGTATAACATAATCTATATGGTTGTTCTTTCAAATAAGTACTGGTTTAGTCCCTTATCATCAGCCAAAAAATACCAGTTTATGCTTTAAAACATTTAATTAGTTGATACATAGCAAAGCTTAGCAAAGAAGGCTCTTTAGATGTAAGTAGAAGCACTTGGAATTTACATTTACACAAGACAGATTGAAGTTCGGCTCATCCCACAACTGTTTATCTGTGAACATCATGCATATTTGGCACAGACCGAATAACTATGTGGTCAGTCTTAGTTATACAAAAGCGTTACACAATTAACATTTGCCTGTATGTACGTTACCGTTCTGTGGTGTAGAAACGAAATAAATTAGTTATTCAAGCGAAAATTGATCGACGCATGATGTTGTAACGAGTCTTTGTGAAATTTTTAGGTTAACATAAAAAATTAAAATGTGGAGATAGTGGAAAAATTGTGTTAAAATGTAATGATATGATTGCCTATTGTATTCTAATACAGTTTTCATTCAGTAAACTTATAAAACTTACGTTCTCTCAACTTCTTTTTGAAAAGGGGATCCTTGCGACGTTGTTGGTCAAAGTACACACAATATCCAAGGAATAGGGTTCCAGCTATTCCAACTGCAATTCCTAAGGTAGTGCGCGTAATCTCCATGCTTATAAAATCACTTGCGTTGTTTTATTCACAGAAAATATCAACTCGCTTTTGTTACAGAATTTTGAGATCCGCCATTTATGAAAAAAGGATTATTTTGTTGGCAGCACCGTGTTTTTTACTTTTATTGTGTTCATAGATAAAAAATAAAGGGAAATGTTATCGATTACTAACGAAACTTCGGAATTAATAAATGAAAGAATCAATTTATATCTTAAAATTAAAATTAGAAACAATACTGGTGTATAACAGCTTAGCAAGAATTAATTAAATAAACTTAAATCAATCAAAGAAGTTATATAACCAACTAGTGAACAAGTAACTTTATATTTTTTGAGTTGCCTCATCAAAATTTGCCATATGTACACATGACTGAAATTCAGTATTTATAAATACTTTTACTATTTTAATAGTCAAAATATCTATTTATGCCGAAGGACCCTTGCAAGAAATTTGCGTGTGAGATCCAGAGATGCCTTGTTGGTAAGTTTTTTCATTATAATTTTATTTATGAACCTCTCCGCCGACAGCCGACATGAAATCAGTCGCCATCTTTGCTTCAACCTTTCAATCGCCTCCACAGATTTGCGGGCGTTTCGTCGCCGTTTTTCAATGTTTTGCTCAATTATATCGCTACGTTTTTGTTCAAAAGCCACGTAAATACTTTCCGATAACTTGTGGTAGTGATAAGTGCAAAAATGAGTTTTTTCGGGTTCGGTCAGACTGCGGATATCGAAATCGTATTTGATGATGCTGACAAACGGAAGGTTGCCGAAGTGAAAACGGATGACGGCAAAAAGGAGAAGTTACTGCTGTATTACGACGGCGAAACCGTTTCGGGAAAAGTAAACGTCACTCTAAGGAAACCAGGGTCTAAACTTGAACACCAAGGAATCAAGGTCGAACTCATAGGTCAGATTGAGTTATTTTACGATAGAGGTAATCACCATGAGTTTATATCATTAGTGAAGGAGCTGGCGCGCCCTGGCGACCTTCTACAGCACACTTCCTATCCATTTGAGTTCGCAAACGTCGAAAAACCTTACGAAGTTTATACGGGCGCTAATGTCAGACTAAGATACTTCTTGCGAGCCACGATAGTCCGCCGGCTCACAGACGTCGTCAAAGAGGTTGACATCGCTGTCCACACATTATGCAGCTACCCGGATGTGCTAAACTCTATAAAAATGGAAGTAGGCATAGAAGATTGCCTCCACATAGAGTTTGAATACAATAAATCAAAATATCATTTGAAAGATGTGATTGTGGGCAAAATTTATTTTCTACTTGTCCGTATCAAAATCAAGCATATGGAAATATCTATAATTAAGAGAGAAACAACAGGTTCTGGGCCTAACACATTCACAGAGAATGAAACTGTGGCAAAGTATGAAATAATGGATGGAGCCCCTGTAAGAGGTGAGAGCATCCCTATAAGGGTCTTCCTAGCTGGCTATGACCTAACACCAACAATGAGGGACATAAACAATAAATTCTCTGTTAGATATTATCTAAATCTTGTGTTAATGGACACCGAAGATCGCCGCTACTTTAAACAACAAGAAGTTACACTATGGAGGAAGAGTGACAAGTCTAGACTACCGTTACATAATGCACACATCCCTCAAACATTATCCCATCCAAGTCATCCGATCCCAAGACAGTTGAGTGCTTCAAGTGAAGATAATTCTAACAGGGCCATATCTCCAGCCAATCCTAATATAATGCAGAGATCAATCTCCCCATCAATGAATGATGGAGAAAAACACAATGGCCCCTCTGAAATGGAGCAGGAACAACCGGATGTAATAACGAACAAAATGTCCAATGCACACATTGAGAATAACCAGCCAGATGAAGAAGAAATTGATAATGAACCTGTACCTGTAGCAGAGAAACAAATCATACCTGAGAAACCACTGGTGGCAGAGAAACCTCAGCTTGCTGAGAAACCAGTGATCGCTGAGAAGCCTATTCTAAACCGGCCTGAAAGTGAAGCTAGTCCAAGTCAATAGCCGATATGCACATGCGCAGTCCACTTGACAGGTGCTGAAGACATGAACTGTATGTTTTCATATTTGAAAACTATTATATAAAGGATTGTAGTTCTATTAACTTTTCATGTGGTTTCAGACATAGTTTGTGATCTGCAGAGAAAAGTTGGTACAACTATTCTACAGAAGTTGTTGTAGAATTCAGGATTTCTATTATTTAAATGTTGGAGCTGTATAAATCGAAATTATTGACATTATAGTGAGTACTGTCAGCATTATATGGTATATATGGTATATAAGCTCTAATTGTAAGTGTACATTGCTATCATTGCAAAAATAAATAATGGCTGCAATATCTCCAATGTCTGTTATAATATATTATCTGTAAGTTAATGTCCAAAAAAGAACCTTATTGCAAAATAATAAGGAATATCTAAGCACAACATGAAAATAAATGAACTATGCCTTTGTTTTGACATGTTAGGACTTATAATTTTAACTTATGTAGCATGTTTGTGGTTTTAATTACTATATGAAATGATCCAAATTTAGATTAAATGTCAGCCATACAATAAGTGTATAGAATATGAAACAAAGGTCAAATGTTGAGATGGTTATCTAATTTTTTTAATAATTTGGGGCTTAAATTGTGCAGAACTAATTAATTGTTCACTGTAACATTTTTGTAACTGAAGGCAACAACATGAATAGGTATTTGTCAGAGCACTTATCAAACTTCAATGTTGGTTGAAAGCTAACTTATCTAAACCATATTAAATTCCGTTGAATTTTATTTATCTACAATTATTGTTGAATAGGTTCAATATCTGAAACTAAACAGTGACTCCATGAGTAGGTAACAAAACATTGATTAAAATTAAGTAAATAGCCATTGTTTAATTTTATGTATAACATTGAATGAAAAAAAACTATAATCTTAAACTTGAATAGTAACAAAAAGCAGTGCTTATTTTAACTATGGTTCGAAGAACCATTTAAAAACTTTTTACATCTCAGATGCAATCTGATTTTTTATGCATTCAGTCTGAATTGTTTTACATAAATTAAACAAATTAGTCAAATTACAGAATTCAATCAACATCACTAAAAGTAGGATATCTGCAGCTTTTTAATCTCATACAGTATCATTAATTTCGCCCGTTAGTAGATTGTTTATTAGATATCAAAAGTGTGACTATACATAGTGTGTATATTAAAATTAAAAGATGTATTTCTAAGAGAATTTAAGAAGTAAAAACGTAGGTGTCGGAAAAAATATATATATTTCATGAACATTTTAATTTTAATATAGAAAAATTGCTTGATAATATATTCTAGTTAAGTTTTGATATATCAATGATTATATTTTTTTTCACACATTACAATCTGCCATTACTCATAATTTTACGATAGTTAAACGAGTCTGATTTTAAATATGTATTACTAGCCGGTTTTATCAAATTAATTTAATAACAGTAACTCATCTGCTAAGCTAGGTATGTTAAATGATTTGTGTAATTTTTTTTAATGTATGATTTATAGTACTAACTATGTAGAAATGTGCATAACTACAGCAAGAAAGTCGAACCTAAATCTCATAGTCCTCAATAGCTTTTCATATTGCAAAAAATCAATTTCAAACAAACTAATAGAATTCCGTGTGCAGTGCCATTGCTGTTTTCAGATACAGAGTTTATTACCTACTTTGTCTGTATAAAAACTAGCAAACTTCAAATTGAGGAAACTCAATCTTCTGATGGTCAAATACCTATAGTTAATTTACGTGATGCTGTTTTCCATGAATTGCTCCTATCAGTACCCATAGATTTGAAGCTCTGTTCTGTCACACAGAGCACTCTCGTGCTCATTAGAAATGTAATTTTATGATATTGTAATTTGTTGAAGCAATTTAAAAGTGTTTGGGCTTTGTTATTTGTACATATCATTGCATTGTTAAACAATGCACGACCATAGATTGTATCTACATCAATTTATTTCAATTGAATCCGTCAAGCAGTTGTATCAATTGTAACAATGTCACCAATATAGGAAACTATACTGGAAGACATCCATTGATTCCGGCGTGAACGAAAAATATTGCAATGAACATAATATTAATTTGTAAAAGCATAAAATAGTATCTATGAATCTAATAAGACAAAATGTCTGTAGAAAATATACTAAAATGTATTTAGGTGTAACATAATAAACAGCCTTTATAGTAAAGATAATGTTCTACGACGTATGTATAGGTGTCAAGCATGATATTCTAAAAATAAATTGAATGATTAACTTTGTTGAGGAACATTTTTTACTATAGTAATAATGTAACACCCTTTCAAGAAAGGATTTTATTATTTTACACCCTTCATTGAATATATAACTAGTTTAAGTTTAAAAAGTTTTACAGCCTGTGGGCTGAATGAAATTAAATTGCCTTACTGAACGCATGCATGCAAGAAATAGATCGAACTCATTTGCTAAGGGCTCTTTGTAATAATATTATACTGTCCACAGTATAATTTATGTAGATTCTATCCATTATTTTTATGTTAAGTAAGTATAGTTACAGTTATTGAAAATATTGTGTTATATTTTAATTGTTTGGTTTAGTAACACTGTATGATAAAGATATCTTGTTTCTATTGAGATTAAGGCGGCATGTCGATTGTAACATTATTGTTAATAAAATATATATGTATAAATTGCTGAAAATGTCTTTCTATTGCGTTGCTTGTAGGAACGGTGTCTAATTACTGTCGTTAGCCCGCTAGCTCTAATTACAAGTGGTGACAAACAAACCTTCGAGAACATTCTCCGCAGGTTTCTCTAAAACTTTCTGTATTTTAGTTCTGAAAAGCGTAAATATCTTTTTACAGTAACAAACAATCAATTATTAATTTTATTCTTGTGTAAGGAGTTCCCCATAAAGCAAAAGAAGGATCCCGAACAAAACCGAAGAGCTCTGTGTACGAATAAAATAAAAATAGCAAAATATAAGCAAACAAAAACAAAGCTTGCTTTGTTTTTCTAAAAAGTGCTCAAACACTGCATTAATAACCAATAAAAGTTGCCTTGGATTCACAGGTTGCTTTATTAAATTACCGCCCCTTATTTATAACGCGAGTTAATCAAATTACAGTCATATTACTTAATGCTCTAAAAACACAGGCATAGTTTCAAAACCATTTGTCAGGATTGTCATTATAAACTTGTGATGATTGCAATTCAATACTTGATCAGAGCGACCAGCTTACTTCACTGGGTCGTAGGTTCAATTCCAGCAAAGGATAAAAAGATGTTAGCAATACTTAGGTTCGCAATAGTTCCAATAAGGTTTATAAGGAAAGAAAAATGTGGAAAAGAGGTCTGGAAAATTGATAAGTACTGGAAAACCTGAAAGTACGGGTTTCTATGGATTATTTCTAATCATTCATTGAAATACGGACAAGACAACGTTTGTTGGGTCAGCTAGTCTACAGATAACGACTTATTTACACGTCGGTACACATTTTTACGTCTTTGAGACGGCGACGTATCGATTGACAATACATTAAAATAGGTCAATTTGACAATAACGTCTTTAAAAATTCGTTTTGTATACAACACCGACAACGTTACTATTGATCGGTGATGTTCGTCCGTTAACCTTGCCTTTTGAATCTTGAATAGGTATGTTATATCATGATTCATGGATGAATAACTCAATAAATAGTCTTTGTTATATTGATGCTTCTGTTAAAATTATGCTTGAGAACTCGTCTGCAGGCAGCACTACAGATTCCTATAATTATATTCTCTCGCATTTGCAGCGACAGCGTTGCTGCCGAGCTCGGAATGTAATCTCATAGGTATATACCTGTAGAGAATATATGGGGAACAGTATTGCTGCGGAAGCACTGCGGCGTGTGGAGTACGGAATCATACCTTTAGTCTCTTTTTATAAATCAATAGCTTTTGCTCGCGGTTTCACTTGCATCCCAAAGGGTTTTTTTGAGATAAAAGGCAGCCTATGTCTCCTCCTACAAAGTCTAATCTATGCCTGTAAGTACCAATTTTCATGAAAATCGGTTCAGCTGTTGAGGGGTGAAAGCGTGACAGAGACAGAGTTACTTTCGCATTTATAATATTAGTAGGGAGTATATACGATATAGGTACTACAGGTCGTTAACTTCTTTTTTTTTAACTGCCTTACACTAGGTTTCTCCTGTTTTGTGGGCCCGTTTACACTGAATAACTACTTGGCCATGCAAATAATTATTGTTGTTTGTGTAGGAATCGCACCGGCGATTCGGATTAACGAAACCGTTCGCCCAGCTATTGCGCTACTGCCGTCAAATGGCGCAGTGGTTTCTGTACTCGACAGATGATAATATTAAACCTAACCACTACAAAGAAACAAACAGTGTTGTCAGCTACACACGACGACACAATCATCAAGCAGTTTGTCCTTTGTACCGCCCGTATTCCGTTGCAATAGCGATGATTTTTGTATTACAACTGTAAACCTTGACATGTTGCGAATACTAACAGTCTTCTGACTCAGGTTTTTAAGGGCTTATTTCAGCATACTTTTACAGCCTATACTTACGTGTTCATAAAAATGGTTCAGTTCTAATAAATCATGCAATGATGACGCGAAAACGTACCAAAACAGATGCACCCACTCCCACATTAATTAATACCAAGATGAAAGGTTAAGTATAAGGTACAAATTAGAATGATTCACTGATTTGATTATGAACATCGCGAGGGGTTTCAATAGATAATATTGATAACTCGTTTAGCAAAGTAGTTTCTCATAATAGGGTTGACCCCGGTGACATCACTTCGATCTATTGATAGGTTTGTAAACTAACAACAACCACTCCCCCAGAATCTATTTTACAAAATACCTGTTCCAATAATGAACTGCATCATTGGCCTAGTGTTCGTAAAAGCGACTGCTGCGCTAGAGGTTCTGGATCGAGCAGTGTTATTGCGTTTTTCTATGAAATTATCAGTAGCAGCCCGGAATTTGTAGTTGTGCGCAGTTAAGTACAATATGTTCACCTTCCTATTACAAGGAATCTAAACATACCTACCGGCGAACTGTGGATAGGTATACATTAGTACACTTCTGCCTAACTCTTCGGGGAATCCATAACTTACCATCACGCCTGTGTCTTATGTAGTACCTACATCGACAACTCGTCAAGGTACCTATACAGTGGCACTACAAAAACCACCACAATTGCCCTGGAATCCAGATGGAAAACGGCAAACTGTTTAGCTAGATTTTTCACCGTTTGTGACATCCGGTAAGGATTTTCGTCCCATGAAATTGGTGGCAACGCCTATAATTGCCGTTGCGGAGGGACGAGGAGTGATGTCCCTCCATTCGAAGCAAATATCCTCCAACCAGATAGGTGTTTGTGTGGTGTGACTAATTTATTATCATTTTGTGATTTTTGGCATTTTCCATGTAAAGTTATAAATCAAAGGAAAAAATGACTCATGTTCATACATGAGTAAATCATTCATTTGCAGAGCAACATATCGAAGTGAGATGTCTCCAGTTTTCCACATATAAGAATGTCATTTGTTTTATAGTTGACCATATCAGTCAGCAGTAGATGTTCATTTATGTAATATATGACTAATTAAACATGTATTTATTTATCTTTAAACAGAAACGAAAGTGACACTACTAATGACGTATACAGTTTTGTTGTTTCTGACGTAACATTATAGTTTCCATGACTTGGTACTCTGCACTGTCGACTTGATTGATTTGTACTGATTTTTAACGACAAAAGCACTAATAGTAATTGATTTTGAATGTATGATACGTAATAATAATGTGTTAAGTGTATCACCGTGTTTAGTCATAGTTCCCACGCTAAGCGTCTTGTAGTAAACCGTAGTCTGCTAACTTCAAGCATTTTGATCCTCATTTCTTCCTCTTAGGCATGCATCAGTGTTCCATAACTTTCAATTAATTCTCATAACTATTCCCACTTTCACTCTTCGGTTTGATCATTCCGTGGTTTGATCCTTAACCTCGGTGCAATTTTTAGCCTGATTCTAACCCTTTACGCAATTGCGCATACCTAATAAATTATCTTACTGGTATAGCCGGTCACCGCACCGCCGCGGCCTAGTGTGGGTTGGTTGAATACTTGAATGGATGACTGTTGTTAGGTTTCCTTTTCCTTTAGAGGACAAATGAAATGAAGCATTCGCTCTTTAAAGCAATACTGCGGTCATCCATACTGCATTTCCATGACATGTAAACCACAAGCTCATTTCCTGTTCACCTCGATACACAACTGTATTTCTATACTATGTTGATTGTTCTAAACAAGTAAACAGCTGACAATCGCATCCATATGAATTTGTTACGCGTTCGGAGTCTACACGTGATCGCTCCGTCAATGAGCGTGCGAAGCAAGGGGCGGACTGAGTGGAGTATTATGTATGTAGGTGTAGACTATTCTAGACCGGTGGGCGGAACAATTATTTTGTTTTTATTGCTTAGATAATGGTTGCTTATTTCTGTTAGTTACAATTTCATTGTCTTACACTTGTATTGCCCATTTACACCAATGGCAATACAAACACATAATATAGGTACCTTAGTATAAAAGAGCGGAAATATTATATCCTTATTTCATGAATGTGCAAAATTACACTGCTTCGTGCGGGAATCACACAGGATTGTGTTTTTTTATCATTATTTATTTATGGCTATATAATCATTGCGATCTCCACTCGTTTGATCGTTTTGTTAGAGTTACCACTAAACTCTTTGGTTTCTATAAGTTACAGGATATGCTAAGGGGTGAGCTCCTTTATTTCATTTGGGCTTCCTCCTGTGATAGCACAGAAATAGACAAAGTACCGATTGACATACTTTTACCTTTTTTTTTTTTCAAATATTAACATGAAATATGTAGATATTGGTATTACATAAACCAGTCAACAACAAGTTCTCCTTCGATATTCCACAACTTATTTCCAGTGATTTGTAAACATGAAACCGATTGTAAGTTATTGTTGAATAGGTACAAATGTGGGACCTGAGAAATATGAGGTATTGATATTGTGGCATATAATAATTCTTATGCTATCGTAGCTAGCATCCATTTCCTAACAGCATGAGTATAATTAAGTAATTGTTACCTTACAAGTTCATGTTGGTTTTTCGCCTACTAAAAAGTTTATCAACCTCATCCTCCTCGCCTTTTTACAACTATGCTGGGGTCGGCTTCCAGTCTAAGCAGAAGGGGCCTAAATATCAGTATTTTACACGAAGTAACTGCCATCAAACCTATGTAATCTAAGTTCTGGACTTCTGACTACTGGACTGACGGCTTTACGTGTTCTCCGAGGCACGGTAGGGTATGTGTTATGTAAGATCATCCATTCATCCAGTTGATCAGCGTAATTATTACTTATAATAGGTACTTACATGGAATCCGTGACCTCTGTAATTAGGTAGTTCTTATGTCTGCATACGCAAACTATGATATAATTATAAGCAGTAAATATTGGTGTTACAACCTATACGAGATGTTTATGACTCGGGTGATTAATTACCATGTGGCATCGATTAACTTTTAATGATTATGAACTACCTAGCTGCTTAAAATCTCTAAATCTAAACAGTGAACTGTGTTATCTATCTGGGTTATGACGCAACTCCGAATTAGCAGTATCCAAAAATTAAATTTTGTAGGATTGTATCATCATATTGGAATACCAAGTCAAAGGTCTCGATTTCGAATCCCAAGGTACGCATCTCTGACTTTTTGCATTTATGTGCGTAATAATAATACACTCGCTTAAACGGTGAAGGAAACATCGTGGTGGGAGCTGCATGCCTTAGAAATTTTCTCGACGGCGGCGTGTGAAGTCTGCCAACCCGCATTAGGCCGGCGTGGTGGACTATAGCTTAATCGCTCTCAAGATAAGACCTGTGCCCAGAAGTGGGACATTATATGGGTATGATAGTAGATATTGACCATAAATCTTTTCCCACAGAAAATAGCTTTCAAGAGGTTCGTTGCGAGCGCATTTTTGAAAGTATGCGTCAGTGTTGCATCAAGTTCAAGCCTCAGAACGCATCGCTCGTGTGTGACGGATACGACTTAGAGCCGCGGAAGTTTGGACCGGTCACTGACAGGCCAGCTAAGTAAAGGTAATTACATAACATTATTTTTTATTAAAAAAGCGTTACCCACACAAGTTGAACAGTTGAAAAACAACACAGTTTGCCAGCATTACCAACATTAAGTCAATCGAACAATCAGCCTATTGTAGTCCAGGTCCACAACTAAACTCCTGCGACTGTTAGAATTTTTCGATATAATTTTTTGAATCTGACTACGTACCTAACATTTATTAATTAGGTAATTTTGTAAACTGTATACTCTCTAACACTAGCATCTAAGTTCCAGACAGCTGAACCTTAGATGTAAGTACCTCGTGTTAATGTAGGCACTAATTACCTCTGCGGACGATTGCTACAGCGCTCCTGTAGTCCCGTCACTAAAGTGGTGACGCGAAACGCCGAGGTTGGTTTTAGTCGGTAGATCGCTCTTTTCAGAGCGGAGTCCTACACACCCCACCACTCTCCTCGGAGCGATGGGTAGTGCATTTCCAACCCCGTCAACATAAAAACAAAAAAAAGGCACTAATTACCTACAAGAACAATAAATTATATTCTAGTCTTGTTCCTAAACTTAATTTATTCTCTTCACAGCTATGGAAAATCGTCGTCGGAGTCAACCTCTAGGTAAAAGAAGTTGGATCTACAAGTACCCCAGGACTTTCCAGATCACATTCACGGCATTGGGCCTCGGAATATTCTTTTCGAAGCCTATCTACGACATTTTCTTCCGACCTCGTGATCCAATCGACTTTAGTGAGCCTTCTACCACGTATTCGGTTCGCAGGGCCGACAATTAATAATGGAATCGATTTCTAAAGCCAAAGAAAGATTAGGAAAATATCCTTTGATATTTGGTAAGTGTTCTAAACAGAGTGTTTTATATGCCCGCTGTGTCTTGCTCAAAGAAGGTTCGGTGAAAAAGGACGATTGTGCTAAAGAGTTCGAGGAATTCAAAAGTTGTTTATATTCTGCCGCGAAGAACTTGAAGACAAGGATTTAAAATGCATCGATTATTGCAGTTCATCAACTTGCCGCTCAGTTACCATCTTGTAGCCGGTTTCTTTATAAGGCTAGTTCTGATTGGTTATGCCGATATTCACGACAAAATTTACGATGTACCGTACACCGATGTCGACTATAAAGTGTTCTCGGACGCTGCTCGTCACGTTTACAATGGAGACTCGCCATACAAACGACATACCTACAGGTACAGCCCTATCATCGCTTACCTTCTTCTCCCTAACATGATCTTGGGCAAAGCTTTCGGTAAACTACTCTTTTCTACGTTTGATATATTTATAACTTTCGCCGTCAAGGTTTTAGTGGAACATCAGCTAGGACGTAGGAACATCGATTCTAATATACCGACGTACTGTTCATTGCTATGGCTCTATAATCCTCTGAGTATCGGTATATCGACTCGCGGAAACGCAGACTCGGTCCCATGTTTTATCATCATAATGTCGTTACTGTTCTTGCAATCAGATTTATTAGAGGGACTGAAAAAGTATGCGTTGTCTGGGTTTTTACTGGGTATAGCAATCCATCTTCGCCTGTATCCCCTGGCGTTCAGTTTCCCGATGTATCTTAGCTTGGGGACTTCTAAGATCACTCGGAGTATTACTATGCGGCAGGGGCTGCTGCTATTATGGCCCAATAAAAATCAGCTCACATTAGCGTTGAGTTGCATAGTCACACTAGTTTTTCTCACTTTTGGCATGTACGCACTGTACGGCTACGATTTCCTTTTTGAGACATACATATACCATCTGCTTAGAAACGATACGCGTCACAATTTCTCTGTTCTCTTCTACTATTCGTATTTGACTGCGGGTCAATTGGCGTTCGACATAGTGAAGCATATCACACAGATATTCGAGGCCTGTATCCTGTTTATGCTAAGTATGAAGTTCGGAACTGATTCCAGAACGCTGCCTTTCGCCATGTTCTGTCAGGCAGTCGTACTAGTCGCGTTCAACAGCGTTATGACGTCACAATACTTTGTTTGGTTCCTATCTTTGCTGCCAATTGTAGCACACTCCTTCAAGATGGGTAGGTCAAAAGCTTTACTTCTGGTTGTCATTTGGACGACTGCGCAAGGCTCCTGGCTATTTTACGCATATTTATTAGAGTTCAAGGGTAGAGAAGTTTTTATCCTGATATGGCTGAAAGGTGTCGTATTCTTTTGCGCCAACATTTTTGTTTTAGTTCAACTTGTGAAAAGTTACACGCCTGGGCATGGCTTTGGACAAATTGTTCATTTAAAAAGTCAGTAGTTATTAGTAAAATTAAATATAATGTATTTGTATAGTCTTGTAGATTTTTGTCATGATGCACATGGTGTAAAAAAATAAAAAATAAACATTGAACTTGCTTTGTTTTATTTCTAATAAGTTAACTAAAATTCAAAGACTAAAGCACACTAACAATAAGGACCCATTCTAAATTGCATTAACTTGTACATTGTGTCATAAAACTAGAGATATTTTCAATCTCGTATTTTAATTTAAAATCCCAAACATTAAATTTAACTCTCATAAAATAATTATAATCTAATGGATGACAACTTACAATGAATCATTTTTGTGTTGAAGCCATAACTTTGTCAGCCACACGGGTACGCACATACGAACATATTTGTTGCGTCGCATGATACGTAACAGCTTGGCTAACGAACACTGTATTCGTTGAACATGTTCGTTACGATCCAATGTGTACGTTTTGTATGGGAAGGTTCGGAGATATTCAGAAACGTAAACTGTTCGTACAGACCTAAACTAACCCTCCCCGGGTGCGGTGGCGGCGGGGTAGTTGATGCCAGAGTGCTGCTTAGACAGTACATGGCGGTTGCGCGCGAACTTTAGTCATGTTCGTGTCGTACACGGCTTTAACTTTAAGATATTTTATTGCTAATAGGAAGAACATTTGTAGCAGTCTTTGATGAGGTTATATGTTCTTATTAAATGCCGCCGGAGTTATATCAGTGGCCCTAGTATCGTAGCGTTCACAGGATATAAATAAGGTTGATCTAGAGCCGTTTTAAACATTAGGATCTCAAGAGAATTGCACATTGCTTTATTATTTCAATTGGTATCCTATAGATAGCCTTTCTTGTCATGGGTTTTCTGCAAAAAGATCAATTTTGTGACACCTCTAAAATATTTATTTTATTCCCATTTTAAGTTCTACATCTACCATTTTTTTTGCCAGTGGCAATACTGTTAATCAGGTACTGGTGTGGTATGTGACAGCATGATTCATGATAAATGTCATCCATATCTAACTAGTACTATTTCTTGACCTCTGGCATGTTGACCTTGGTGAGGTCTTCAGACTCTCCTTGCGACATGTTGGATAACTTTTTGCCGATACGTTCATGGACGTCTAGGTACTTGGCCACGCAACGGTCTAGACAGACTGACTCGCCTTTACCTGAAATTTTAAATAAGAATTGTTAAAATAATCAGTAAAGCTAGGTTTATATCTTCTTGAATGAGTGGATCAGGGGACAACTTAAAATTTTATTCTACCAATTCAATCCTTGAAAAGCATAACACTGTGTCAATAATCTTTTTTACTAAGTAATGAATTACAGCATACTAGACCATGGTCAAATCCATGGGATAAAGAATAAGTTAGTAATAATAATATATTATATCTTCAATAATGAATTATTACATTGTGGTATTTTGAGGTGGTAGCCATATTTTTTATTGCCAACTTCGACAATGTTTGGATAGTAACAGTACTAGAATTTTCTCATCATCACATGACAGTTTGTTGAAGAAAAAATTAAATTTGGGACATTTCAGCAAGTGATCCACATGAGTGACACACATTCAATATTTAGTGTGGATCAGTGGATCATTTTGACATTTAAATAAGTTTGTGTTGATGATGGTTATGAAAGTCTCAATTCAGACTAAACCAGTTTCAATTTATATAAATAGTTAGTTATACAGACAATTCAAAATCTGATCTTACCGAGTTCAGTCTCATGATATTTAACCGGTATACACTTGCGGTAGCATGCACAGACCAGCCGGTTGTACATGTCCGACATCATCTCAATCTCCAACTCCTGAACCAGCTGCAACTTTGCAGGATCCAGCACTGGCGTCGCCATTTTAATTTCTTTCTTCCTCTTGTTTAGTTATCCAATTCAAATATAGCCTGCAATTTAGAATGAAACATACACAGAAAGTAAGATACGGTCTGTGTTTATGTGATAGCCGACTGGCACATGGTGCAATGAGTGTCAAACATGAATAACAGTCAGGTACAGATTATTAACATTAATTAGCATTTAACTGTACTAGGGCTGTGTGGTTTCGGCCTAGAATACACCATCCCATCACATCCCCTGGGTGTCATAAGAGCCGACTAAGGGATTCACTGGAAGATGGGCAGTGGCATCCTCCAAGTATTACTTCCACCTACTGCGATTGCCAACCTGCCTGCCAAGGGTGGCGATTATTGGCAAAACCCCCCTCTGTGAAGGCCTATGTCCAGCAGTGGACTTTAAAAAGGTTGATATGATGATGATGATGAACTGTACTAGTAAAACCATTGACTTGGGAGAAATAGAGAGAAGAGAGTTTTAGAAACTAGGATATTTCCTAAGCTCATATAAGTATTTTGCCTGGTGCCCAAATCAGATATTTTACTGAGCCACATTCATCATTCAATAACTTCAGAATTGTTGAATTTTTACAATTATTTCTATGAAGTCTATCAGTCGATCATGTAATTTAGTGCCATTGAACAACCATTACAATTTTTACTGACTTGGCGCCCCTTGACTATTAATGTCCTGCTAAGATGCAGTGCAGCTCTCAAAACTGGTTTTTATTTGTACTTTTGATCTTGTGCAATACTTAGTTAATAATTTTAACCTATGGAATAAGCAACCATAGAAACATTTGACTATCTAAGCCACAAATACACTACACTTCATTGCTCTATCAACCAGAAGAAATTTCATAAATATTATTCTCACATCTTCCCTGTAAGCAGCAAGCAACAGATTAGGTATGCATGAGGGGTCATAGTAAGGAGGAGGACTTTTATTTGACTGATTATGGGGTCCGGTCCATACTTACACTCACAGCTGCCTGTATACGTCAGGGTACTCTCCTTGGTTGGACTTGCGCATGCGTTCCCGCGCTCTCATGTTCTCCAGACGACGGGCATTTATAGAGTTCTTCGCCACCACAAACAACGATAAACTTGTCACAGTTACTGCTAACCTGAAAATGTGAAGGTTTAGTGTGTAGATAAGAAAATATATTTTTCGTAAAACAGATGAATTAGAATCTTAGTGTAATAAGGAGAGGCTTTTCCAATGTTCTATGAGAGGATTTTCAAATGTTATTACCTACAATCAGTCAATTGGTCACTTAGCAATTCATGCTGACTTTAGTTCAAGATAAAATTAAAAATAAAATGTAAAGAAAAAATAAGAGAAATGTACAGGGCTCACCACAATGAATTGTAAAATTTTAACAGGCAATATATTTTATGATTCAACAAGTAATTACCACGATAATGTAATTTTCCCAAATTTTCCAAGCGGCATAATATATTAAATTCTCGTGAAAACTTCAGTAAAATTATTTTGAGGTTAAGATTTTAGTATCGCAATTCTTCGCGTTACGTCATAGTAGGAAGTCGCCAGTATCGCGGTTCACAATGTTCACTCACATGTCAAAAAATAAGTTTTCATACTTTCTTAGATTCAAACATAGTTTGAAAACGAAATATGCATTAAAAAATATATGTTATTTATATTGCTAGAAATCGGTGCTTTTAGTATATAAGATGAAAATAGATAGCAAAGTGGCTCCAATGTTGGCAGAGCTGGCTAGTGGTTTAATAAACATCGATCGATTATATTCTAGCAGTTTAAATACACTAACGACCTTAACCGACTTTAAAAACTAAAGCCACTTTTTGGGTTTGTAAAACACAAATAAATGATATTAACTAAGGTTTGATAGTTTAAGTCCGTGCGTCCGTCGGTTAACGAATGAGCTTGGGGTCATTCCGAATGTTGGAACATTGTAGTCTTTGGTTGGAACCAACATAGGAAATAGTTGGTCACAGTATTAGAGCTAATGCTATTATGTAATTATAATTGACTACCTTATGTCTGCATTAAAAAGATTTTTATTTTGTTTATTTTGATGAGATCAAGCGGGCTACAAATCAAGCTGAAGGTTTTTTTAAAGTGTAGAAATCTTCATTGAATTCCGCGGTCCTGGGGAAGGCGACGGAGCGTGTCAAACTCCACCCATAAGTACGGGATGTCATACCGATTTTAAAGAACCAAACGGGTGTTTTGCCTCGCCAGTTTTTGCTGGGGGAGCGAGATTTCAATCCCCTGCGACCCCAGCAGTGGTAAATCGCCATTGTGATCGCTGGCTCACTAAAGGAGGCAATTTACGTACCTGCCAATCCAACATGAGAGGGTTGCAGGCATAGATAGATTGCAGTAACACATAACAACAGTAATAACACCAACCGCCGCACCACCATCACGTGCTGAGCCTGAAGAGAGCGGACGGACTCTCCCAAACTCTGAGCCACAGAGTACATTATAATATACTCTGAGCTTAACGTATTATCCATAATATATAATCTGTGAGCTTAACTTTATCTATTAGACCATATTAAGGTCAATAATAACGGTTCTGTTTCTTTGATTCCTGAACGTAAATGACGCACCCTAAAAGTTAAAAAAAGTAAAGTCAACGTCATAACGCAATGTCAAATGTTCAAAACAAAACAGAACGTGGTCATATCTTGGTATTGTTGAATTATTAGTTACTTTAATTAATTAAAATGCCTAAACCAACAAAATTACATTCCAAAGGAAAGTCTAACACACTACAAAAGCCTTATAAAGTAGAGCAGGACTCGTCCGACGGTGTAGATCCCGAGGAGTCTATACGGCAATTTCAATTGGAGCTGTGCTGGTGTATTCAACAATTAGAAAGATCTTTAAACGAAAAGAAAGGCAACGAAAAGCAAAGTAAGTGTTTTTTTACCTTATTATCATCACCCACTTCAACAATTTTCTTTTTATTAAAAAAGTAACTTGCATCATTCGATTAGTTTGTCGTAAAGTAGCACAGAATGATAGCACAGCCATTAATGAAGTTTGCTGTGTGTAAACATTGGCATTTTATAGCTTTTTGATATTTAATTTTATCAGTTCGTCAAAACTTTAAACTTTTAAAATGAAGGTGTTTACTGTTTATAATTAGATTAATTAAAATTAAAGCATTTCAGTGTTACCAAATCATAAGTTTATTTATCTATTATAATATTCTATTAATTGGCTTTTTAATGACCTTGTCCAATACAAACAGAAATATGATATATATATTTTACTAATTGCAAACAATTAATTTCAATTATTGCAGCATATTGCACAATTAACTCTAGGTAAAGCTCCTTTTCATTTGTCATCTTTATCTTATTAATAAATAAAAATACTATTTATTTATATTACATGTATTGTACTCTGCAGTGCAAGATGCATGGAAAGTGCTTACAGTGCTTAAGAACAACAATCAGCCGATGGTACGTAAGAGACAACTAATGCGGACACATTTTGGTGACTACAGAGCTAAAATGGCCGCTGAAGAAAAGAAGTTGGCAAAAAGTAAGGTTAAAACCGTCTCGTAGCCGTCACAATAGTGATGAAAGATATTCATAGTTGTAAGTTAACAATGTGATTCAAATTTATGTCTCAATTTTAAATAATAATAATAATTGTGAAACAAGCAATCTCTAGAAATTGAAGTACTACCGCATTGAAGATAATCTGAAATTACCCAGGCATATTATATCAAGGCTTTGATCTGTCTTGGTCATTCCCATATCAGTGATCTGAGGAAGTAAACCATTTCAGATAAGACATTCAGTAAGAGTTGTTGAATATAATGGTATGAGGGTAAGTTTTTAGCCACCTAACTTCAAAAGCTAATCAAATAATCAGCACAATCATATCAATAAAACAAATTCATTTTTATTGAATTATCATAGAAAGCCTTTACTTCTAACCTCGTTTATATTGAGGTTATTTGTTTGCAGTGGCCAGTAAAATCAAGATATCAGACGTTCCCGACAAGCCAAAAGCTACATTTTTGAGGAAATCTGCATTTTTAACAACAGGTGATGAATCTTTTAGATTCAATTTTAATTTAGCACCAGAACAAGTAGATGATGGTGCTAACATTGTTAAAGATAACAACACTATTGAATTAATTCAAAAAGATAGCAATACTAAAACTGACCCTGAAGTTGCCAACACAGAAAAGGTCAATGAAGATAGTGCAAAGAGATTTAAATTTACAGCTAGCAACTCTGAGTTTAAGTTTAATTTTAATGTAGATAATTTTTAGTTTGTACTTAAATACTTGAAAATATGAATGCTGTACAAAATGTAACCGGATGGATAACAATATAAGTGCTTTATTATTTTGATATGTGAGTTTTATTTGCAGAATAGATTTTACATTATATCATAAGGTCCACCTGGAATATTGATAGTCGAAAATTGAATGATTTTTATACTTGTGGATAGCCAACAGACTTTACGATTCAAAAGATCTTCCTCACTGGGCATGATTAAGGGTGGCTGCCTCATACGGAGAATCATGGAAAATATAATTTAAAAAAAAAGATATTAGATATATATAAGTTATACAGAAGATATAAAGAGAAAAGGAAGGGAGATTATCTCATTAATTGCTGTTTCATCTAGATATATTTTTTTTAAGTACTAGCTGTTACCCGCCGTTTCACCGGCTTCTGGGTTTTATGAGACAAAAGTTAGCCTATCTCCAAGGTCTAATCTATCTTTTTACCAAATTTCATAAAAATCGGTTCACCGGTTTACGGGTCAAAGCGTAACAGGTACACAGACAGATTTACATTCGCATTTATAATATTAATTAGGGATTAAAACAAGATAACTATAAAACATTTATTTGTATTACTTCCACAAATTACATCTAGTCACACAAACTTTGATAATAGCCCTTTATAATTATTATCGCTTCGTCGTCCCTAATCCGCCGCGCACACGTGTAGTCTTTGAAGAAATTCTCCGAATTTACTACGGAAAAGCCTACAGGCAGTTCGTATGTAGAGAAATAAGAACCCCAAGTGGCTATTCCCATTAATTTGTTGCTCATTGTATTGTACAAAGCACCTCCTTCCACGCCGTGGTAGTTATAACATTTGTCCGCATTGTTTTGGAATTGTTGCAAGGAGCATGAGTGGTAGCAAGGCACTTTGAAGCCTTCTACAGACCCGGATTTGGTCATGATGCTGGGACAGAGCTCCAAATTGGCGACCACGCTCAGCTCCGTCAAGGTGTATTCTCTTTCCAGCACATTTATTTTGTGCAAGCCCTGTTGAATATATTAAAAAGATTTAAATCGTTAGATGCGCCCTACCGCGTCAAATAATGGTCACGTTTCCGTAAGTAAACTGGTTGACATCGGAAGTATCGAATCTGACATTATCTCGTTCACTCATACTGAATATTGCACACTGTCGTTCTCTGCCTCTAATACGGAATGTGTGCATTCACTCATCTCTATAGGACACGTTTTCTAACGGTATAAGTACGGCAAGGCCATATCGAACGATTTAAATCTTTGCATAAAGGTGTCCTTTAACTAGGAAAAGCAAGCAGTGTTAAAAATTCTATCATTTTGCAAACCTGGGTGAGTGCTTCAATTAACTGTCAATAATATTTTTTCCTTCCGTTATAATGAACTGCAAATTCAATTCTTATTAGATACCTACTTGTCTTACCTTTTTCATTGCATATCCAACGACTTTGTAGCTAATCGTGCCGAATCTCAGATCTAGTTCTGAAAACCATTTGAACATTTTATCCGTTCTGTTGGTGCTATCAAACAGTTCTATGATCTCCCACATGCCTTGGAAAGACTTTGGGTCCACGACTATGAACCCTATGTCATCAAATGCTTGTTTGGTCGGCTCAGATGGAACCACAAATGCTAAGGCATCGAGATGGTTTGACATGTAAATAATTTTTGTGTGGTTAACTTTAAGACTGAAAATAAGATAAGAAATTAAGACATTAACGCAGTGTAGAATGGGTAATTGTATCTTCTTGGTGCTCTGAAACTACGCTTGATCTCTAAAAGTCGGACGTGGTCTTGTCTGCAATGGTTACTGGTGGTTATCTGACCTTGGGCAAAGTATGTTTAAGCGTTAACTAAAGGGGGGGCGCCACTTTAGAATGTAGATCCTCTTTAACCTAGCGCAAAGCTATTATCCAGGTCGAGAAATGAATTTGTTTTATTTCTTATTATACCTGTGGGAAAAAAGGGAGCTAAACTGCTGCTTTTGTAAGTAATATTATTAGTTATAGATACTTCAACTTAGTTAATATCCAAATTTTTTTTAGTTAGATCCAATTTGATGAGGTTTTTTGGAAAGGTTATTTAAATTCCCATTAGAATGACGTTTTATACAAAACTGCTTCGGGTGGAGAGATTCAGGGTATACAACTAATGCATAACTTCACTATCATTTTGAACCAACTTTTCGAGACTACAGCCGTAGCTTACCAACTAGGTACCCACTTATTGTACCAACTTATGTATCCGAGTTTAATTCCTTGATTATGTTATACATACGTATATATACATCGCGAGGCAGTTATAAATATAGCCGTGTCGATGCAGACTGCGGTGCACATGTGCGGGACGTTGGCGCTGCGCGAGTGTATCACGCGCGCTATCCACGGGTAGCTCTTCTCGTCCACCGGTAACGCGTCCACTTGGTAGTTCTCAAGTGATGTGAAGACTGAAACATGTACAGTTACCAATGTCACCTTTATCCAAACGTTTAGACATATCTTGCATATACTGGTCTGTGAATTAGCCTTAAACCCATAAGTCCAAATTTTTGGGATATGTACGAATAAATGTACACCTAAAAAGAACCCTCACAGTGAGACCACTGTGAGCACTGGTACAACTGCGGTGGTGCCAGCGGGGCTCTTTGACATACCCAAACATATAGTTTAGTGTTTTTAACCAGACCGGATCTAGTGCACTTGACCCGGGCTGAAGATTGGAGAGGGAGGGCAGCTAGTCTCGTTGTCTGTGCTATGCTAGATCCGGTTTATAGACGGTCGGAATGAACTCAGGAATGGAACTCCTTGACAGAATTCGAGTTTTCTGATATCTTCTTAATCTCGTAGTTATCATAACAGTCTTGATTGTTGATGGATTGAAAACTTGTCCTATCTAGCTATCGCTAGACTTAGAATTCTTCAGGTCATCCGTCTACCTGGCTGGGGGTCGGGGGACGTCCTACACTGCGCTTGCTGACCGCCTACTCTTGAGAACTAATCTGCTGCAGTAGTCATAATTCCTTTGACAGACGTTATCACCTCCACTTTAGCTCGCTTCCACATAGCTTGCAGATTTAGCTTCGTGGACTATATAAATTTTAGTGTCACCCATGACTGGCATCAAATTGGCAGGCGACACGTCTTCAGGTACTCAGTTTAGGAAACAAGCATTACAGTCCAATACGTTAATTGCTCCATCGCCATTCGATCGGTATAATAATAATTAAATATAATAAAATAACACTAACTTGTTTGATTTAAATTGAGATTTTTTTTACTCTTCGGCAAATTTTCAGGAATGAAATTCAAAGTATCTAGAATATTCTTAGTTGTAACCGAGGTAATGAACAAAATCTGTAAAACTACCTCGTACATCTTTCATTGCGCACCAAATAAAACAACATTTTTATAACGTTTTTTATAGTTTTTATTTTATACAATATGTTTTTACATTCAATATCGGCTAGTAGTGCGCTTATCGGACAGTAATATGAAATATAATAAAGATTAAAGTTATATTTTAGTAACTAAAATGACATTTTCATATTTAATTATATGAATTTTGAATACTTTCCACGTAGGTAATACCTAGATTGGGTTATAATTATCATCTCTCAGGTCGCTAAGAATGCCAGAAAGTCGCACGCACCTCTAACATGTGGAATAGTCTGCCTGTTGAGCTTTACCCATTGGACTATATGACATGAGAAACGGCGCCTGTATAGGGCTCATAAGGGCCAGAAAGAGGAAACGCATCGGTAATTCGGTCTCATTCCTCTTCGTAGGTATCCATGGGAGGTGATGACCACTTACCATCAGGGCGCTCGTCTGATCGTTAATCCATCGGTAATGTGTTGTCACAAATTATGATAAAATCACTGCGAGCATGCCTAATGTTGTTCGGGTCATACAGGTGGCGTTATCCTGTGCGCCACGCGCGGTATTATAGTCGTGCCAGTTTCCTCGAATGTGTTAAAAACTATCGCTGGGAGTAGGTTTTAGTGAAACTGGAAATTTCTTAGCTAAAGAAATTCTTAGCACGTCCTAATTTACTTAAACAACGTGCGTGATAGTAATACTTCGTGGGTACGGACTGTCACCCCTTAAAGATGATGTCCCCACTGCATGTGCACCCCAGTCTGTATTGACGAGGCTATACTTATAGCAATTGCAAATAGCCTCTTACAGCCACTAGAAATACGAAGTTATCCGCAACCACCTTACCATGCTGACCACGTTTCGAAGGCCTAAACGATGTTGGTGACAACAGTAGATAGGTACTATACTTATACGCTTGTGCTTTTAAAACACTCGATAGGTATAAATTAAAGCATGTTAATTCTGATCCGATTGTTTTCTATATTCCGTGATACATTACTGAATCAGCCTTTCGGATCGTCGTAAATGTGATCATAACAGTCAAGTTCGGATTTTAGGAGGGAAGAATTCAACATTCTCCACCGCCCAACTTCCTTTGCAGTGATCGAAAAGGTCTCTCCGTATTAAAAAAAAAATCATGATATCATGAACAAGAAATTCTGTCTAAGTTTATTTTCTAACAATTAATGATTTTGGATCGACCAAACCCAATTAAATCTGCTACAAAATAAAATTATTCACCAACTAAACGTTGACAGTAAAGGAGTAGACACATTTAGATATAACACAAACTTATAATCTGGCGAATGGCAATAACACGTCACGTGGCGTGTTGTGTTACAAGTCTGTTCCTACTTAACGACTGGGACGACTTGCCTCATCCTCATCGGCAGCCTGAATCTACTCTCTACGAGCACAGGCCACTCTTTGCTTATGCCACCTTTTTCTCATCATTTCTCACATCTTGTGCTAATCTATCATCATATTTGTGATATAAATAAACATAAATGTCATTGACCCATCTTGCTGTCGGACGCCAGTCCAGTCAGAAATTTAATAGAATATTTTTATTTACATAAAATGACATTTTGATGTTACTCAAACTCCATCTACCGGCGAATAGCGGTCTTGGACCACTTTGGTGTCATACCGTGCGATTCCAGAGGCATTTTCTCTTACGCACGCTTAGGTTGTAGAATCGGCTCCCGGCCCAGGTTTTCCCGTGAGTCTACGTATAGCATGGGGTTCTTCAAGAAAGATGTGAAAAGATTTTTACAGGCCCGTCAACGCGCAAGTGATACCTCTGATGTTGCAAGCGTTTGTAGGCTATGTGGCCGTATGCTTGTTTGTCACCTAAGCTGTATAAAAAAAGTCTATTCTTTGAGTGACAGCAATTTTAATGTCATCGACCCATCTTGTTATCGGATGCCAGTCCAGTCATAAATATGTAGACCCCAACTAGAAGCAGTGCGTAGTGTTTGAACGGTTGGGAACGACGCTCAGTAGCTACCAACATTGATCGATTATCGATTAGGAAAAACTGTTGTTTAGCAGTCCTGCCTACGTAAGTACAAAAACTACGTAGGTAGAAGCCCTCACCTCGCGGTGCCTTGTGCACACGGCTAGTACCTAATTCAATAAAACTAGGTTCACGATCTTGAAATCCCAATTCATTTTTACGAATATAGTGGAAATTCTACGAATGTCTCTCTCTGTAATAGAGCCTGAGCCTATTGCCATTAACCGGGCACAAACCCAAACTCCGAGCTGCTACTGAGAATTTAATAGAACTGTGAATGTGCATTACTGTACACCTCTGCCTAATCCTTCGGGGAATACAGGCGTGATGGTATGTTATATTTTGCCGACCTCTCCTTTTTTATGTTTATGTATTTACATTTCTACAATAACAGCTGGTACCTATTAGTAACCTGAATTAGGAAATATTCTGGGAGCACAATAGCCACTGGAGATCGAAATTTGCATGATCGCCTCGCAATCCACTGCCAGATATCTAAACGCATCCCAGACTATTAGCCATCCTACTGGGCACAGCGTGCTCCAGGCGACAGATCTTGTCCTTGTCTTCCTTTGCAGAAAGTATGTGAATTGAAAAGGGGGTATTTCTGATGAAATGAAATTAATAAATAAATATCGTTTATTTTTATACCAAACTTATTTTATTGTTTTAAATGATACCCAAGGACAAAATAAAGCACTAAAACAACTTTTTGAAAATAAATAAAATAAAACAAGTACCAACTACAAAAATCATTTTATATTATTTCACGTCCCGTCACACAAACTTTGGTAATAGCCCTTTGTGATCAATACTCCGTTATCGTCCCTTATCCGTCGCGCACACGTAAAGTCTTTGAAGAAATTCTCCGAATTCACCACTGAAAAGCCTACAGGCAGCTCGTATTTGGTGAAGTAAGAACCCCAAGTGGCTATCCCCATTAATTTATTGCTCAATGTATCGAAGACAGCACCTCCTTCTACACCGTGGTAGTTATAACATTTGTCGACATCCTTCTGGAACTGTTGGAAGGTGCATGAGTGGTAGCAAGGCACGTTGAAGCCCTTTATTGATCCGTATTTTGTCAAGATGCTGGGACAGAGCTCCATATTGGCGACCACGTTCAATTCCGTCAGATTGAATTCTCTTTCTATTGTTTTGATTTTGTGGATACCCTGAAATTGAAATAATTTTCTATACTTAGATTGTCCCTTCTGCTCACGCAAAGCTGACCCAACAGAACACTACCTAGTACTTTATATAATAATTTTAGTATATTATGTAAATCATCTATCTCGTTTTAAATAAGCAAGTATCTTCTGGATTGTTTTAGCACTGGGCTCTTTCTACCTTCCATAAATTTTCCCGCTTCTTAATCATCATCATCATCAGCCTATATTAGTCCACTGTTGGACGTAGGCCTCCCCTAATGTGCGCTATTTCACCCTGTCCTCGGCTGTCCGCATCCAGCTTCTACCAGCAGCCTTTTGCATATCATCTCCACTCGAGAACACTTTTATGTCTAACTGTAATTTGCCTAAATCTGGGTCCTGGGTATTCCCGTCTAAGCGTAGGTAATTCGATAAAACTTGGGTGTTGCCCCCTATAAAAACCCAGAACCAAGCATGGACTGTTATTTATAATTCCTCGTTATAACAGTTTCAATAACCAGTATTTTTTTAAATATTGAACTGCGAATTCTTACCTTTTTCATCGCATATCCAACGACTTTGTAGCTTATCGTACCGTACGACAGATCTAGTTCTGAAAACCATTTAAAAACGTCATCCGTCCTGTTTGTCCCATCAAACAATTCTATGACCGCCCACATGCCTTTGAATGACTTAGAGTCCACGACTATGAACCCTATGTCATCGTACGCTTGTTTGGTCGGCTCTGAAGGCACTACAAATGCCAACACTTCGAGATGTTTTGACATGTAAATAACTGTTGTGTAGTTTACTTTTAGACTGAAAATAAGATGATGGAAATTATGGTATTTGAAGGGCTTAGAATTCACTTTTAAAAGTATTGGGCTTATGGGCTAAGCATCCACGTTGGGGATTGGTTACGTTACATTTCCTCGTAACTCATAACTCGATTTGCAGGTCCTTTTTGGTCGAAGAAAATGCCTGTGCGCATCGACACCGTCGGGGACACAGTGGAGTTATGGGGCTTTGCAGTTCCTTTTTCCTACCGTAGCAGTGAAGCTTATCTCACTCCTGATCCCAGGCCAAGACAGTAAAATAGTTTTTATTGGTACTGCTGCTGATCATCAACTTCCATCATTTAGGCCTATTATCGAGACAGCAGTGCGTTATGGCGGGTACTTTGGCAATTAGGGGTTAATTGCTCGAGTGTTTCGTCTGTTCCTTCCCTGAATAGGATGTAAATAAATACCTACGTGTAGATACATCGTGAGGCCGTTATAAATATAGCCTCATCGATACAGACTGCGGTGCACATGTGCGGGACGTTAGCGCTGCGCGAGTGTATCACGCGCGCTATCCACGGGTATCGCTTCTCGTCCACCGGTAACGCGTTCACTTGGTAGTTCTCTAGCGATGAAAAGACTGAAACATGCACACATCACTTGTCACCCACCACATCTGTCACTTCTGACTTCTTTGCTCAGTCTGAACCAATTGTTTTACTTAGTTTTTAATACATTTGAGGAAACTCCTCGGCCTCCTGGCGTACCTAACCACAGGCCATGCCAGAATGGATCCCTGCGGCATTCGTACGTCACAGCTTTCCATTTTTAATTTTGATGACGACAAATGAGTTCAGGAATGAACCTCCTTGGCAGAATCCGTATTTTCTGATCTGGCCTACTGCTACCACCCTATATACCTTAAGAAGCCAAAACTGAGTTTTACAAAATTTATTTACACTACATCTCGATACCACTGTGTGCATAATACATTTTTGTAAAGGGTAGGCTTGCGTTAAATCACTATTACACATGATTTTAGGCAAAGATGAGTTACGAAATGACAATAATAGAGCAAGTTTGTCTAGTTACTTGACTATTTCAAGTAGTTACTAGACTAGTAACTACTTGAACTAAGACTTGACTACCAGACTGTCTGTATTTTGTAAGAACTAAGTAATTCATCGCCTATATAATTACTAGTCACATAGGTACAGTTTATCATTTACAAGCCATATAAGTACAGTTACTATAGCCTTTTTTCATAGTATTTTCGGAAAATCCTCATCTATTTGGGGAGATGTCACCCCAGTATGTTGGACTCGATCCGCTTAAAAACTGCACTTGCTCTAAAGGTCATGACCATGGCATCCGTGAAACTTGCCACAACAGTCACTAGTATAGCCTAATTTTCTTTTAATTCTCTATGTAGTATGCATGTTTTTTAAGCTCCGGTTTAGGTGGTCTAGGGTGGGTCTACACATAAGTCATACACTTTCGCTTAAAATTAAACAATTAAAATGCTAGAAAATTCGTAAATGGAACGTCGTATTGAAAACAGGTTCAGGCTAGGTGCCTTCTTGTTTTAAAAGACTTGTCTAATGATACCCCTACATGATTACGTGCAATCAGCACAACAGAACATGACACAACACAAAAGTGGTTTCACTTGATGTAATAAAAAAACAACACTAACATGTTTCATTTAAATTGAGTGTTTTTTCAACCTTTTGCGAGTTTCGAGGGGCGAAATTCAAAGTATTCAGAATATTCTTATTTGTTGTAACCGACGTAATGAATAAAATCTGTAAAACTACCTCGTACATCTTAAATTGCGCACCGAATAAAACAACATTTTTATATCGTTTTTATAGTTTTTATTTTATACAATATGTTTTTACAATCAATATCGGCTAGTAGTACGCTTATCAGACAGTAATATGAAATATAATAAAGTTTAAAGTTACATTTTATTAACTAAAATGACATTTTCATATTGTATTTTATGAATTTTAAATACTGGCACCCATAGCGTAGGAATGTTATTTATAACATGGTATTTCGTTATACAATATAAAATTTTATTATTATTTTAACACAATATTATAACACGAAAAATATATCAACCAATAATTATTGGAAAATTAAGGCTAAAATATAATAATCCTATTTTCAGCTAGTCGTTATTATAGCGATCAGTAGACAACATAAAATCAATTTTATTTTGACTTCATAAGATAACAAATTGTGTGACAAGTTTACGCAACTTGAATTGTCTGTGTCTTGAATTAGCCTCCTTCAAGAGCTTTACTGTTTGAAATAAACCTTGAAACATGATAACAGTTACGGAAAACATCAGGTATGGAATTCTTTATGATCTAATAGTAGACCTATCCAGCCATATTAACATGGATATCTATCTATACTAAGTCGCCAATTCTTATTTCTAGCCGAACTTCGCCGATATGTCAAGTTTAAACGATCTCATACTTATCGGGGTGGAAGCTGATCTCCTGTGAGTAGTCCACGGGCGAGCTGTCCTCCGCGTGCGTGACCTTGATGGCCTTGAGGAGTGCCAGCGATGTGTCCGACGTCCACATCACTGTCAGGGGGAAGAAGTCGTTGGGCACTGCCGGGGTCACACTGTTGGCGGAAATGGGATTATAATAGTGATATGTTCCTCGTGAGTTACCTGGTTTGGCAAGTCAAAAGTTACTTGAACTTCAATATCTCACTTATTCTAATTAATCCTAATTTTCGACTCTCCGTTTCTCTTGAATCCATTCAAAAGTTTGTAAGCTTTTAGCAATAAGACCGCCCATTTTATCATTTATAAACACGTACTTGGCAAAATATTTTATTCTCATTCTCCTGGTCACATGAAAAATACGAACTTGCCGAGAGCGAGCGAGACATCAATAATCTCGCGCTCAGGTTTCCAAATCAGGAATTCAGATTCGGACAACCACATTCACGTATTTCACATTATTATGCAAAACACCGCACACGTGTATTTCAGTACGGAAGTAATCCCGACGTTCGTTTCGGAATCTCACGGGCGGCATGAGGAAAGTCAGGAAACTAATCGTTTGCACTAAGGATCCCAATATGAATTCCTGATTCAGAAACCTGATTAGGAAACCGAACGTCTGCACATAAAGAGGAACACTCCATATAAAACTTGCCGAATCCGAGGCTAACGACGTGAGTAAGGTCAGCAGCAAAGGTCTACCACCTGAAATAACTTACGTGAACTCAAGGCTGCCAGACTTTTGCTCCTTGTTGATGATGGGTATGCTCCAGATGAGCGTGCGTCCCTTCTGCGCGTAGCTGCCTTCCCACTGGTGCACTACCACCGAAGTGTTGCCAGAACTATAGACAAAAATTCACAGTTCATTGTCAAAGTGAGTTTTTTTATTTACTAAACTTTTATTCATGAAACTGCAGACGCACCCTTCTTCGGACTTCAAGATATAGCAGGCTTATTTCCATCTGTCAATGTCGGTACGATACATACCCAGGGCGATCTGAACACAATCCAAATCCAAATTTAAAAGTCATCACTACATCAAAACTTTTAATTAAATTCTAGTTAACGTAAAGCTTGTAATTATCTTATAGACAAAGAAGTCGTGCTACCTTCTCGGGTCAGTAACTTCTAGATAGTAAAAAATGTTATAGCGTTTTAAGAATTGAATCGTGTTCAGAGACTTTCGTTGCTGACTGTACCACTGAAAATTGACTCTGCAGCATGAGTGGAGCCGTACGAGTACCGTACCGTACGTACACGGCCGTTTGGAAAGGGTAGCTTTAAAGAACGCAGTTATATTATGCAGTTAGTATCGATAGTATTTATATAGACCAAGTTGGCGGTTTATTGAAGTCAAAGGTACCACTAGTCTAGTCAGACTAGATAAAAATAGAATTGAGATCAAACTCACGGCAATGGTATGTGAATGTTAACGTCGTTGAGCGTCAGGTGGTCGTGTTCCAGCTCGTACTCAATGTTGACGTCACAACCGCCGCCAGCGCCCTCTGACGGCCAGCAGTTCACTATAAACAACAGAAATGGTTAAAAGAAATTCAAAGCTTGAAACACTTATTTGGAGTTGTAGATATGTCTGTATAAAGTTGAAATACTTGTGGAGAGGCGGGGGTAATGCCAACTTGCGTTGCAATGTTGCTTGCGCGATTCAGGATTTTGTACGTAGTTCCATGTAGGGCGATAGATGTCGCTACATACTAATTTATCAGAAAAACAAAGTATAAAAATAACACTTGAACCATCACCTTAAGATTTCATTTCTACCAAAAAGTTCTTTTTTAAATCCACAAGAAATCATACGGCCTATTTTTCTTTTTTGTGTGATTGTATAGTCAGCGTTTATTAAAAGTATCTCACCGGAGAGAGGCGCCAGTTTGTCGTCGTTGGCGTTGAGTCTCCACTTGAGCACGCCCACGTCGCTGTTGAGCGGGAAGGCGCGCTGGCTCTGCTTCAAACCGATCACACCGTTTGCTCTAAACGCCTCCTTGTCCACGTTAGGGTGGGTCTGGAAGTACAAAAAAATAACATACATCTATAAAGGCATCTACATGTTTTCACCGGTATGTTTTTGGGTTCATGCTTGTATCTATTACCAATAACCATTGTGCCCGGTTCTAGCCGTCACAAAGAATTTCGAAAAAAAACAATAACCATGTTGGACTCCCGCTTAGAACGAACGAGACAGAATTACTTTACTTAAATTTTTTTATCAAAATTGCGCTTCGTGCGTATTAACATTTCCTGATGTCGTTCTGAAACTTGATAGTATAAGTTTTCATATCGAAAAAACAGTTTAAATATGTATTTTTATTTATATTGAATAAGCGAAATGTAAAAATATCAAGAATCAAATTGTTTTACATTTCTTTCCAGTGAAGTATTTTCAACAAAATGGCTATGAAAGGATTAAAGAAAAAAATAATCCGAATGGATCCGAAAAATAATACAATTTAATGAAAGTAGAGGAAAGGTACCAATTATGGAATACGTGCCTAATATGGAATACCACAATATTTCTAAAACCAAGCGTCCCAAATAATTCAAGCGGATATGTAGTTGCCCCTCCCTTCTTCTTCTTCTCCCTCTTCCTTCTACCCGCATTCCGTTGGATGCGGGTAGAAGGAAGAAGAAATATTGTGGTATTCCATATTAGGCACGTATTCCATAATTGGTACCTTTCCTCTAATGTTTGAATTTTCTGGATCCTGTAATACAGTTAATAACTAGCTCAGGATCCAGGGAATTCATGTGTCAATGCAACATTTTTATGTCAAAGAATTTTATTTATTTAAATTCATTTCGGTATTCCATTTTTATGGGAGATTCGGACATCTTAAGTGCTTTATTAAGGTAAGTACCTGCAGTTGCAGTGGTCTAGTGTCCTTGTTGTCGACGTGCACGTGGATGCGAGCGTACTGCTCGTTACTGATGCGCAATGTCAGCAGACCTGGGTGTGAATAACATAAATTAATAAATACTGTTCTTTTAATTTAGCATGCTTCGTTGGGTAAACAATTAAAAACATAAAAATCTATTTATAATTATGAAATTTTTAGTTACTTTAATTGAAGAACATAGTAATCTTCGATAGATGTCGCTGATGTCACCTATGAGACGTTGACTGAGGAAGATAAAATCTATCACTGTTCAAAATTTCATCGAAATCGGTTCAGCAGTTTAGGCGTGAAAGCGTAACAGACAGACGATAGTTACTTTCGCATTCATAATATTAGTAGGGATAAGGAGTTTCTGTATACAGCATCACTGTCTAATAGAACAAATTTAAGAACTAGTGGCGCCCACTGGGTGCACGGAAAGTAATTATCCAGGGCCTTACACACCAGCTAACTTACCACTAAGTTCAAAGTTCTGTACATCTCCATCTCTGCCAGCCACCAGAGAAAGGCGCTCTTCGAAGCGCAAGTGCACACTGAAACAATGATATGGTTTAAATGGTTACGGTTCAAAAGGGTTAGACACTAACCTTTTGGCCGCCACGTCACTAACGATAATAGGTAAAAATAACAATCTAATAATAGGTAAAAAAAAAACACTATAAACATATTTTTGTATAATTATTTATTTTGAACTATAAAATAGTGGTATTTCTGACGTTCCATGCCGTCGTTGGCGTCGCGCGTCGTGTGCAAGTTTTAAATTGACGTCTATAGACGTCCGAGGCGTTCAAAGGGTTTAACATTCAATTAGTTTTAGCAACACAAGATCCACAACCGAATGTTATGGCGCGATTTGGGTGAGGCCTATGTCCAGCAGTGGACTGCGATAGGCTGATATGAAGGTCCATATAGTTTCTAAATGACAGGATAAAATAAGACATTTCTTTCTTTCATTTCTTTTGAAACGAAGTTCCTTATCGCGCGTTGTGAAAGGGGGCTAGACGGAAAAAAATCTTACGAAAAGTTGTCACGACACTTTTTGCTTGTCAACAATATTTGAATTTCGAATTATTGAGTGAATGATAATATTTGAATTTCGCGCGTTGTGAATTGTTGAGTGTATACAGGTTTTTTTATTTTTAATTATTAAATTTTAATGAAAGGAACTTCGTTCCATCCGGGTGTCCCTTGACACCTCTCAAGTTTTTCTATAGAAATTACGTACACCCACATTTGTTGGTTTCCTAGACGTATACTTATAAAAATGTATCTCGTGCAAAAGGTTTGTAATTCGTTGTAAAATATATAACTACATTTTACGAATTTTAAGGCAATATACTTATGATATTAATATAATCATATTATTAACCTTTTGACCGCCACGTCAATAACGAAAATCCATGTTCTCTACGCTAAGCGACAAATTCTAGTATCTAATAATAGGTAAAAAAACCAACAAATTTTTATATAGGTATATATTTGGAACTAAAAAAAGTGGTATTTTTGACGTGCCATGCCGTCGTTGGCGTCGTGAGCAAGTTTTCATTTGACGTCACGTCCGTGGCGGTGAAAAGATTAATTATTGATTCCCGCAGTTTTGGCCCTTCTACCGCGTCCAAGGTTAAGGGCAGACAGAGGTTGTTATAATTACTCACAGCTAATCTACGTTTTGCAATCCGATTCACGCAAAACGAACTCACCATTATCCTTTACTTTTTAGCTTTTAGTGTAATTTGTAATAATGAGTGCTACTACTTCAGTATAAATAATGCCATCCATTTTTTGACATACCATGAATTATTACATTAGTAAAAAAAAAGCAAATAGTTGTGTACTCACTCCTTTTGGTCGGGGTTGATAGGCTTGACGAGGTCAGTGCGTGTGGGAGCGACCGTGGCGGCCGACACCGTGTCGCCCTCACTGCGCAGGCGCGATACGAACGACTCCGTGTCCGTGCCAAGGGAACCCAGCTTCATGGCAGAACGACCCGCCGGACGACCACTACACAAGTTATAGTCGAAGTCAAAACTAGTTGCACGGTTCCAAGAAGTGGGTGCTATGGAGAAGAACCGGCAAGAAACTCCATACACTCTTTTTTAAAAACATGATTACAATTATATTCTTAGTTTACAATTTTTGTTAAGAATAGTTACATACTAAGAACAATGCAGTTTGATGTGTACCTACTAATAAATTAATCCAGGTTAACACACAGAAAGAATAAATAAAAAAGATTGCCATTGACAGTAAGACCAGCCCCGAGAGACAGGTAACTCATATCATCATCATCAACCCATATACTGTCCCACTGCTGGGCACGGGTCTCCTCTCAGAATGAGAGGGATTAGGCTATAGTCCACCACAATGGCCTAATGCGGGTATGCAGACTTCACAAACCGTCGAGAAAAATCTCTAACGTATGCAGGTTTCCTCACGATGTTTTCCTTCACCGTTTTAAGCGAGTGATAATTAATTATTATTAATACGCACATGAATTCGAAAAGTCAGAGGTGCGTGCCTTGGGTTCGAACTCGAGACCCGAAGGTCTCGAGTTGGCAGTCCAATGGTCATACCACTAGGGTATCGCTGCTTTTTCGATAGCCATAATAATGTAACTCATATACAATGGATAAATCATCTACGATCAAGTAGCAGGCACCATAGAAACACAATCGACTTACGTCTCCCGCGCAGGCGTGGTAGGAATCTTTTCAGCGATCGGCTCCGATGACGCCGAAGATGACATTGTAGAACTGCCGAAACCACTTCCTACAAAAGTTTTCATATTTTGAAGTTATTTAGCTAAGGAAAAATTCGAATCCTGCCCGCGGTCGAATTTTTCCTTCGCTAAATAACTTTAAAATCTTAGCATGGAAAATGCCAAAAAAATACAAAAAGATAGTTTTCATATTATCATATTTTCTGCCTGATTCGCATTGGGGCGCAAGTTTTGTTAACATTATTGTCTTTCGAGCCAGGGCTGGAGGACTTGGGGTTGGCTTTCAGTCTAACCAGATGCGGCTGAATATTAGTATTTCACACGAGGCGACTGCATCAGATCTTCGCCACTCAATACCGATATCCTGAGGATAGACTGGTTGTCAGCTTTTTTTTTGGACTTCTACCACAAAAAATTATTGTTCAATCCGTTATTATCATTCAAGCAATAGCCGTTTATCCTGAAACTCCGTTCCTGTTGTAATTTATGGTACTGTTGTTCTTCTTTACTTGATTTACATATATCTTACTCTAACAATTTCCATTGTCTTTTATTGACTCTTCTCCAGTATAAGTCTACATAAAAGTTAGGAAGACATCAATCAAACTTACAGCAGGTCCGTTTTGTTATAAGTAATTATCTCTACATATTGTCTAAATATTAATTCGGATTTAAAAAAAATCAATCCATTGGACTCTATTAGATTGAATTTAAGAACCAAATTTTATTTTTAAATCATCAAAATCATCTTCTCAGTGAAATACTATGCATGCAGATCTACTAAAGGTGGTCTGTAACAGATCGCGATAAGACTGAGCCATTGTACAGAAGCCAGCACATCAAGCTACCACAATCTGTCAAATTTCTTAGACAGATTTTCAACTTTAATGTAACAAAATAAGGTTCATTTTCAATTGGAAAAATTTGACAGTTTGGATAGCTTGACCTGCTAGCGTCTGTACCATTCTATCATTTATAAACATGTATTTGGCATTTGTTTATGGTGTACAGTAAAGAATATTCTATTCTATCTACTTACCGAAAGACATCTGACTGCGCGGTGGCGCTCCTCGCTTAGCCGCTTCCAGTCTCTCTCTTTGCAACTCCTTCGCGCGTTCACGCATACGATTAGCTGCTTCACGCTCTTGTGTCTACGAAAAACCATACTAAAGTTAGTTTGGTTCAGTTTGCTTGTAAAAATAATTAAATGAATATAGTTCTATTATAGTACAACACGATAAGATTTTTATAGAAAATTTTATTGTGCTAACCTGTCTCACAGCTTGATAGATCTTCTCTTCATGCGAGTCCATCTCCACAAATGATCGGACCTGTTCACAAAAACATAATCTATTGATTTTGTTTAATTTATTAATATTATTATCATGTCCTGTGTTGCCATGATTGTCAACGATTTTGACTTCTAATAATCCATCAAGATATGGTAGAAATACAAGAATAATATACAAAAATAATACTTTCATTTAGAATATAATGAAATACTAACCTGTGCCAAGTTGACACTCTCCCTGTAGCCCAGAGCAACAATCTCATCAAAGGCAAACAGCAGGTTGAATGCCTGGTTCAGTACCTCAGCCTCGGTCAACTGAGTGCAGTATTCTGGAACCTGAATACCCATAAGGCTTATACTTACAAAAAATAATATAAAGCCTTTTTGTATATTAATGTTGACAATTGTCATCAATACAACTAATTAATATATTGCAATACTTTTTAATGTCAAGTATGCACTATTTTCAAAATTAGTTGTATGACTATAAGGTCTTCAGATGGTTAAAAATAACGGCTCAGGGTGCTTTATAATTGTGCAGAATAGGTATCTACTGACATCAATATGTTAGTAGTGCACAGCATTTTATTCTGAGTTTTTTGTTGAGCATAAGCCAAGAACATGTCAGGTCTATAGATTTTAGTCATAGAGCTCCTTCAAATATGCTAAAGGTCATCATGAGGTTTTTTTTTTATATTGCCTCCCAAGGGCAAAGCCACCCGAAGAATGAGTTTGTTGCAATATCATATGCTAAGAACCCTGCTATTTGCTCCAGAGTTGTAATGGTTTGATAGTATCACATTTATAATTAGTAATAAAATTAGTAATAGGTTACAAAAAGTTTATGTAATATTCAGGAATTATGTGTATTAGTAGTTGAGTTAGTGTATATAGATGTGTGAATGTGTATGTTGTTATGGACTAAGTGTAGGTTGTAGGGTGTATTTGGTTGTGTAGGGATTTGGTTTTATGAAATGAGTATTGTTCATGTGTGAGTCTAATGTGTGTTATGAAATTTCAGTAACAAGAATTTTACATTCAATCAGGCAACTCTTAAGTTTGTTATTTAAAAAAAAAACTGTATAACAACTGACTCACCACTCTGCTGAATAGGCGCAACGTCTCCAGATCCTCAAGTATGTTGCTGGCTTTAGTGGTGATCAGTAGCATGTACAGCTTATCCAAAGGTTGGTAAACATATCTGTATACATCAAAAATTGTGTTGTAATTATATTTGAGCAAAATAAAAATCAAATGTTTACATCATGATGCCAAATATAGCATTTTCATCTCGTTTATAAAAATAAAAATAAACAATTGAAATTTTGTATTTAATCATACGTTAAGCTGTCCCTTTGATTGGGATACATTGATATACTATGAAACATAATAATCTTATTGGAAATTTATAAAAACGCGCAGGCATGTTTACTACCTGACGGACTCGGTTTCGACAAACGTGTGTTGACGTCCTGCAGTCATGAGCTTCGGAAAGGCCGCAAGTAAACCCTCGATACGTGCCTTCGTCATCTCCACGAACTGACGTGAAACCAGTGCTGAAAATTGCGTGATGTTTATAAATCCCCTTCTTTACAAAATATTACGTTAAAATTAATATTTATTTAAGGAATATAAAGTTCAGTACCTTTTCCCGACTTCGTACATACTGTAGCAGCTATAAGCACCTGAAATTACACAAAACACCTCAGAAAACTATAAATCTAAGCCGGATATCTGACAATTTTTTTGAAAAATAACTATGACAAATGCACTTTAACTTTATGAATTTTTCATTTATAGCACTATTGATATATTTACCATTTTGATTTAGCTTAGAATTCCTGAAATAACATAAATTATTGAAAAACACAAATTACAAATTTGACAGCCAACACACCGAGGTGACGTGTAGAACTTTTTTTTAAATAATGTTGCCAATTGCCTTAGACCATGCCTTATTATCTGAAATGGCCAATTCCGAACGAAACAAGATTTGGATGGAATAAAATAAAGAGAAAGACCACTACTAAAGTCAATGCCCGTATTGGTGATAGAGAAAAAACTTTCTTTTAGTCTATGTTCTATAAAATGTCAAATTTGTCAAAAGTAAGCAAAGCACATTGGGGTTATTGTTCGTTTTTTACACAATTAAAATATTTAACTCATATCTTTCCACGTAATTGAGATATATAGTTAAGTGTTCACTTACTCTGTAGAAAAGATGGAGATTTTTATTTGATTTGCTGTCCAAATTCTATGGAATACGTTTGCATACTACAGAAGCCAAATAACAGTAGTAAGTGGCCAATTTTTTATTATTTTGTATTAGTATTTATATAGTAGTGGTTCAGGTCACATGCTCTCGAGTATGCGTTGGTCTTATGAGTGTTACCGTCATTATTTTCGCTAGTGGTCAAACGTTTAATTTGCATACAATGATATTTTCTATATGCCTGATTTATAGTTATTCTTTTCATCCAATAATGTTCACAGTTAAAATACGTGATCATGCTGTCGGTACAGATGACACACTGTTTGTTCAATTAAGTAGTTCCTCATTCAAAACTTGTAACTTGTGTAGTTAGTTTTTAATGTTTTGGTGTGATGGAAGAGACTTCTCTTATTGATAGTGATAATGAGGTACCTATTTACTTTATCACTATTATCTCTTTTCAGCTCATAGTTACTATTCGAAGTATTTTTTTTTGTAGTTGTTTCATTTGCTGATGCTGTTCTTAATTTTTTTGTAATGTTGTGATATATTGGCACATATTAGGCAATGGTATGGTATAATAGGGCCTGTGAGAAGTGTAGGTTTGTGGTACCAACAACCCTAATTAAATAGTAAATTTTAATTAATAATACTGAAGGACTTTATTGACAGTCCACAGTTGAGAAGTATGTGTAGAGATGAAGAGATGTGATGCATGCCGTGTCCGTTCAGAACGGAGGACGGAGGAGAGACGAGAAGACACGGGGGACAGAGACCCGCTCATAGACACAACAACCGTCTCTCAGGAGGATACTTACGATAACCAAAATTTAGTAAGACCAACATCATTTACGTAGTTAGCACTTATTTTTTGTGCACTCTCCATATTTTGTGCACTCATTTTTGGTTGGTTATTATATTGCAATTTTTTTTTTGTGATTTGTCTTTTCTTCATTCTGTCTAAATCTTAATGCATCATGTTATTGATTATGTTTGGACTTCGGTATATAACTTGACAATTTATTGGTACTTATAAAGTATGTGATAAAAGAACAATAAGAAATCTTGGATTCTTGTAAATACTATTGTGTTGTAGTACACTTTCTTCTTATAAACTTTAATAATAAGGTATGTGAGCAAAGAACAAGGGAATTGTATTGTTAATTATTTTTTCTATTGTAATGATGGGAAAATGTAACTCTACCTTGAATAGATCAAGAATTTTATTCAGTAACAAGTTACAATAAATTATATGTATATAGTTATTCATAATCATTTTATTTGGCGTCTGTTTATGATCCAGTATTTATATGTATAATGCTGGCTTTCATATCCTTACACAGATTGCTGAATAATCCTATTGATGTGATATCTCTTACAATAAGCATACCTCTAAATTCTAGGATCTAAGAAAATAATAGAAACATGATTTATCCAAAAAATTTCCGATAAAACCAGGCATTGACAGATATTCTGTTGGGTGGGACCACTCAGGATAAAAATGATTAAATCTTCGAAATACTCACCATACCATCACGACTGTATTCCCCGAAAAGTTAGGCAGAGGTGTACACCCACAGTTTGCCAGTATGTTTAAGTCCCATGCAATAGAGGGCGAGCCTATTCCCATTTAACCGGGAACAAATCCAAACTTCGAGCTGAATCAGTTCAGCTCGAAGTTTCGATTTGTTCCCGGTTTTTCTATTCGGGGGTTTTTCTATGGAATTCTCAGGAATTCCATAGAAAAACCCCCAACAACACTGCTTCACTTAGGAATTAAACCCAGCATCTCTAGCGTAGCAGTCGCGCTTACGATCATTAGACTCAGTTTAGAAATATTCATTGTTTCCTTTCCAAAATTCACATTATAGGTTGTTGGGTACTAATTATATACAACTAAGGTGGCAAACAAGCATATGGCCCACCTGATGGTTTGTGGTTATCGTAGCCTATAGATGCTTGTAACACCAGGGGTATCACTTGCGCGTCGCCGACCCTGTAAAACGAAAGAAGAATATTTGGGTTGGCAATATAAGGGTCAAAGTCCCCCCACTGCCGACACGTTTCCTCGCGTAGTACTTGCAACCTTGTTCACCGTAAGGAACACAACACAGCTCAAAGCTGTGTTATTTCACTTCGATTTTCTGCAAGGCGGAGGTACTTCCGCAGTCGGACAGCTCTAATTTGAGTGGCATTCCTCCCACTACGCCCTACCTCTCTTATTAATATTTTAGTGGGTTCATAGACTCCTAAGATCTACAGCGTGCGTGCAGCGTCTCCGCAGACAAAGACCCACCTTCCGTTTTGCTCCGCATGTTATGTGTTCACGCGAGATCTATTGACACACGAAGAAGTTCTTATTTTGAAAGTGCTACTTCTGTCCACACCCATCGTCTGATTTCTTCTATATCGTGTGTTCTATTCCAAAATTGGAACAACTAAAAACGTGTCTACAAAAGTGCCGTACAAATATTTTAGCTGGAATCGAACCCACAATTTTATTCTCGGCGAGAAATTAGTCCAAACTTATGAATTTGCCTTATGGTCGGTTGGTACAGATTCAGTTTTCGTAGATTCTCCGTATCTGGGATAACGAATAGTTTAATTTATACCAGACCTATAATTTATTTCTGTATTTATTAAAGATCACGAACAAAGGATATACACAAACATTTAAAAGTTACAAAACAAATACGTGTACTCCTTCAATTAGTGGAGGGAGAACACAGCATGCAGAATAACATTAAGAAATACAACTAAGCTAAATAATTATGTATTACAATTTTTTTATAGTTGGAAACAATTAAATAATATTATAAAATTTAAGAGTAACGTGAAATGAACGTACAAATCAGGCAGGTAATTCCATCGTAAGCAGTGATTGAACTGCGTATTTAGCCCCTACGTCATAACACACTGTAATAGATGACGGCTAACGAAATTAACTGGTCCACGATAAACATTAAAATGAGACCGAAAATCCGGATTTTATAGCTTGCGTTTTAGAAATCTTCACATTATATGCGCTTCCCTGTCAACCAATGTAAAAGGAGCCGAGAAAAGTTTCTGAATATTATTTGGGATTAGGAACCAAGCCGGTATAGTACAGAGGCACATTAAGCTACCCCAATCTGTCTAGTTTCTTCGATAGATTTTCTACGTTATTACAAAATAATAACGTTCATGTTTGATTGGAAAAATTTGACAGTTTTGGATAGCTTGCTGGCTTCTGTACCTATAGGTCCCTCTTTATCCAGTTATTTATGAAAAATATACATATTTCTACTAAATGGGAAAGTATAGGCAGTCATTTTATTCATATTTCAAAAGTAATACTAATCTTGCTATCGTAGAATGTAAACAAAGAAAAAAATCAGTTGGTCATTAACAGCTACTGATAGCAAGCCTCCTCTAGATTATACCTTTATAACGGATTAAAAAAAAAACAGATAATGTTGATGTGACCATCATATTTGTGTCCCTGGTAAATAATAAAATCGTGAATGTGTCTCATATGTCAGGGGTCTGAATAATTTGGTGAAGATTTCCCGCCTTTTGAGAGGATACAGTTCTTTAAAGTGAGACAATGGCAGTCTCTTTAATGCCTTGAAAGGATGCGGTAGTGTTTGTGTGGATTTCATTCTCGTGCGTCAGTTAGTGATACAGGAAATGAGATTTTAGTGAAAAAAGTTTTTATGTCATTGCATAGATATGAAGAAAAAAATTAACATTACCATAACACCGAAAAAGGTACAGTGATATTGTTTACTTCTTTCTATTCGGAATTAGGGGTATTTGTTTCAAATTATTTAATTAATAATCATAATCCAACCATTTAAGGAAACAATTATTAATATCACAATTTATTTCCTCAACATAACAAGTTTCTTAATTAAACTGTCGCAAGCGGTTATGCGAAAATTCGACTAATAAGGCTACTTATCACGTTCATGAATGTTTTGACTCGTATCTGAAATAAGGCTGGCTATACACCGTACTGAGTAGAATTAAAATTACAACAATGCGGTCGGCTAGCATGTTTTTTTTTCACTCGGGAGAGTTGTATTTAGTTTATGGCAATAAATGAATGGTGTTTAATATTGATTGTGTGGGATTGAAAGGCAGGAAGTGTGGATTTAAATCCAAAGATCAAAAATGCAGGTGCGTTACACATCCATCACCCTAATTTTTAGAAATTTATGCTAAAGTAACTTGTCATGAATTCTTATCGAATGAATTACCGAACCAATTTTAATAAAATTTTACACAAATACCTCAGAGAAGAATATAGGTTACTTATACCATAAATAACTGCCTAAAAATTATCATGATTTGTCCCTTATTCATACTTTTAATTAAAAACGCAGGCATGATATTATCCTCAATCACACTCAAAATCCAACACTGACAGGCTTAACATTGACGGGTTCTACCGTTCTATTCTTGATTCATTCTAGTTGAAAGTGGGACCCCAGCACAAATATATTCAACCCAACACTAGCTTTGAGTTTTCTTTTGCAGAAATAAACTAAAATTACGTATCGTGGCATACATCAGACCTTGCTGTTATAATTTATTCTAGCGTGCATTCGTAATGTGACATTACGGTTTCTTGTTTCCAAACAAAACTTTTGTTTGTGACATATTACTACATTATAGTTGTTTGTTTCCGTATTATAAATTATAATGGCTTCTACTACAGAAGTCCAACAATTGTACAATATATTTCTAGCGCCGCAATTTGTGCTGTTTCTAATACATATCGCAGTCAACTAATTTCCTATTTATATCTCTTTCTTACAAACGTGAAATGTTGTGTCATAAAAAGGACAGAAATAATCAGAACTAGAATTATTACTAATTACCTAGGTACTATTAATTTATGCCTATGTCATAATGTAGAGTCGCAAATTGTGATGGCGACTGCACAAAAACACAAGCAAGTGGATTAATTTATGTATCTAAATATCTTGTTACTTTCTTGCCTATCCTAAGGAGACCGTTAGACGAAACTAATTTGATTTGTAGATATCAGAATCGGTTTCTGACTTATGCTAAAAATGGATTTAAGAGCCGTGCAACCTGTACAAGGTTAGCATAGTGGGCCGGAGCCACTCGGAACTTCATTCGATTTTAATCCGAATCCATATTATAATTAATTTAACCACTCGATGTTGTCCGCGGTTTCACTCGCGCTCTAGAAGCAATATTAGGTACAGAGGCCAACAGGTCAAGCTATCCAAAACTGTCAATTTTTGCCAAATTGAACATGAATTACTTTTAACAAAACTTATTACTTTCTAATAAAGTTCAAAATCTATAAAAAAAATTGTAGATAAGGTAGATAAAACTTATAAGTAGTTTACCCGTATTAATTACTAAGTCATTCAAATCCTAGAGCTTATCGACAACCTCCATTCAAGGACTATACATATAGTAGTATCTTCTACGTATAAGCAATTCCTATATACGTTTCTCCGAAGTGTTGAATTCCCACATATTTCTTGCAACCAAGGTGAATCATGGTGAATCATTCAGATTATAGAAAATATTTTCCGCGTTTTGAACACCATCGCTGGCTTCTACAGCTTTATCGTACTATCTTTTACAAAACAAACATAAAATATATGTATATATAATATCACAGAACAACTTTTAAGCTGTAACACACACATCATTAGTCATATCGATTTTAAAAATAATTTGTCATAGACTACGCTGGTCGACAACAGCTCTGTAATATTTACTGTAGGTATACTCGGCACATCACTGTCTAATTACTTTACTCTGTAGAATCTGAATGAGATCCAAAAGATGCAATTTCCAAAAGACTAGATTCCAATGTAATACTGGATACGTGCCTTTTCTAGGTATTTAAAAAAAAAACAGTTTGGTTCAGGTTGTCGAACAATTTTATTCTACCATAATGATTACGTAGCTAGAATAGAAAATAATATGCAATTACTAAAACTTGTTAAATGGCAATCACACCCACTTGGAAGATTAGAAGCGTTCCATGTCACGATTTAATTAAAACAAAAGTTAAAGTAAGCACAAAGTATATACATAGATAGAACTGGTTACTATGTAAGTACAATCATGTGTTTTTTTATATTACCTGTGTTGCGACAGTATGAGTGCGACCGTAGCTGGTCTATTGAAATCGCCACTTGTTGATGTTACATACATACATATAAGTATACACACAGCTTACATCTAAAATTCATCTTATTATTCATAAAAACTCCATTGGCAAACAAAAAGACCGTAGCGCGTAAAACTACAAGTATATCTTCCAAACCAGCATTGTACATTAACATAATGACTGTAAACTAATTCGTCGGTTACTTTTGTTACCTCAACAAAAGGAAGCTTGTAAATATCGTGTTACTACGCTCCTTGTAGTTACAAAGTAGAAAAGTCAATCGGGTCAAGAACAAGTCATTAAGTAGGTACTGGCTTCCTAAGTTCCACATGCTGTTTTGTTTCTCATATAAATTATGTATGATGTATCTGATCGATGTGCCAAGCAAGACCAAGGCTTTGTTATGTCAGTAGGCTTTCCAAAGTTTTGGACGTTAGTTTGAGGACTTATATGAGTTTGTTTTAGTACTTCTTGAGTGTTAGGTATACGACCTTACTCGCTCTTGTTAAATATGCAAATTTACAAGGGCGTAACGTGTTACCCGTCTTAAGGGGCAGTCTCTAAAAGTCCTGTCTAAGGCCTCTGTTAAACGACACCAAGTGGTCCTAATGTATCTAAAGTTAAAGCAGGCAGTGGCCTGATATGCTTTTAAAAGCGAAATTGGCGCCTTAAACGTAACCTCGAGTAAAATATAAGGCAAGACAAAGAAGACGTTTTCAACTAAAGTTGCCTTACAGATTTCGCTTATGCACCATCTGCTAATGTTTTTGACCATAGTATTTGCTAAAGTCCTGGTCCTGACAATACCACTATTGAGTGGAATAAACTAAAAACACAAGACGCCGAAAGCAATACGAGCATACAGCAATATCTTGACCCTAATATGTGAGCCAAGCGCCTTATCTCTGAGTGCAAGTTAAGAGACAACCGTAGGAAATGGCGCACTTTACGTGCTCTGTAAGGTACGGCAAGCAGGCACGCCACATGTGCAATTATCCTAACCTATCGCCACAGACTAAATACATGCATTGATACCCTTACACAAAACTGTTCTCACACTTACACACGACACTCTCATACGACAATCACGCACAGCACTTATAGTACGCGACATTACTCACTACACCAATACCCAACACACCAACACACACACCTAACTCGTAAGTAAATTGTTCCTTCTTTATATTAACGACCTGCCAAGAACAATAAAGCATCAGTGCATTCTATTCGCTGATGACACCACAATAATTATCAAATGTAAGGGCCAAATAAATTATGATATTGAAATTACTCAAACACTAAACAATATTATAAAATGGTTGGATATTAATAAGTTAAAAGTTAACATTTCTAAAACAAACTTACTTCACTTTAAAACATGGAAAAGTAAACCTGTCCACCTTCAAGTTGTGTATAATAATGAAAATATAATACAAGTACATAGCACAAAGTTTCTAGGTATTACACTTGATGAGCATTTCACATGGAAGAACCACATTGAAATAACTTGTAAAAATATTAACCAAAATTCAATTTGTCTTTGCGTTGAGGAAGGTTAAAGATGTTACGACCCGCGAAACTTCCCTAATGGTGTATCACGCCTATGTCGTCTCGGTTATCCGTTACGGTATAGTTGTGTGGGGAAATTCGTGTGATATAGAGAGAGTCTTTATCGCTCAAAAAAAATGCATCCGTGCAATATTTAATATGGAGTGGTCAGATTCATGCAGGCCTGTATTTAAGTCGCATAACTTGTTAACTGTGCCCTGCTTATATATTTATGAAGTTGCTAGGTTTTTAAGATTTAATCCTGCATTATTTGAACGTAAAGATAATAGTAATAAGAGGAAAGTTACGTATGTGGACTTTGAAGTACCTCCGCCTAAGTTGGAACTTTTTCGGCGAAATTGCGTTTACATGGCTCCTTTAATCTATAATGCTTTGCCAAAGTCTATCACCCAACTGCCCCAAAAAAGATTTTGCACTGAATTACGCAAGTGGTTGTTACAGGAATGTTTTTATTCTATTAATGAGTTTTTTATAAAAAATGCCTATAAATTTTATACTCTTGATCTTGCTTTGAGATATAGACATAAATAATTATTATGAATAATATGGTAATTCTATTTTAATTGTAACTTACGAGTTCTTTTATATTATAAGTTTCCTATTGTACAAATTTAATTGATTTGCATGCCGCTGTGACGGTGAGACATGATGGACATGATGCATAATTTATAACAACTTTGTACCGTGTTTCTAGCAAATAAATATATTATTATTATTATTATTATTATAAATTTAGTACTGAGCACCTAGATATTAATATTAATATCACTACTATTTTTATTATATTCCAACCTAGATTATAATTGCTGCTGATCAAATAATTATATCTTTTCATGGAGGAGCGGAGTCTCCTAATACTTGCCTAAAAGGAAACTCCAATCACAAATTGTAGTCACAAAAATCAGTAATTCAAATAAATTATTTTTCATTTTTTCATTTTTATATACATATAGTATAGCTGATCTTATTGGTGAGGTCCTTCGAAAAGGTCAGGTGCGTAGTACTCCCAACCGACGCGTGTGTATGATAAGAATGAAGAGGAATGAACGTGGAAGAATCAGAAGTATTCAAGAAACGCAGCACGTGTAGATCGTTTCTGCCTACCTCTGTGGGAAAAAGACGTGAGTGTATATGTATGTAATTAATTGCTATCTGGATCTAATGTGGGCAAAGTGAAACGGCAGTAGACAGCTTTCCCAAACACGCTCCCTCCTCCCCAATGATCTACCGTCATATCTGACATCCCAACAATTCGCTTTCTTAACAGTGAGCTCATTGGTTATGGCGCAAAGTACACATTTTGGGGCATGAAAAGAGACATTGATTGACGATTAATTCGACTGACAAAGCTCAAATACTCTACCTGGTTATCAGTAGCAGGTCAGATTTCGGATTTGTACAGGGAACCTTAAACGTACTGCCTACACATTCGGGGAGTACATTGGATAGTATGATGTTGATGAATTAAGACTTAATGATTGAGTACACCTTCAACCACCTGTTATCTGTCTCTATCCTAGATTCCTGTCCATCCAATGGTTGTCTGGAAGAAATTGCGAATAGCGATAAGACCGCCAATTGTACCTACTCTTTAACGTTTGCATATTGTTATTCTGACTTATCCTATGTAATGGTGTACAATAAAGAATACTCTATCTATCTATCTATATATCATAAGGGTGTGAAAGGCAGACGGTTACCGGTCTACCGTTACTCTTAACCCCTTCGGGAATCACAGCCGTTACGTTTTAGTTATATTTATGGCGCTGCTATCGCTTGCTTGCACGGATTCAACTATATCGGAACTTTAATTGTGTTGTTACCGATAGCGCGAACGGTCCAATTGTTTCTCCGTTAAGAGTATGTTATCAGAAACTTATCGATAAATGTGTGAGGACTATGAGAAATTGTGATTTTTACAGTGCACATTGACGCTACGCATATTCAAGTAGCGTCACTATTTGAAGATCAAAAAGCATTTTAGTGTGAACGAGCACAGTGCTACAAACCTCATGGGTAAATGACAAACGCGCAAATTGAGGGTCTTGCGATTGCCGCGGTAAGTCTAGTGATGGGCCAAGTCTCTACTCGTCGTTTATGAAATGTCATTGCCACTTTGCTTCTGTCTTTCTACCGTGTCACTGACCTATGACTGATGTTGGGACAGACCACCAATAATGTTAATTGGGAAGAGATCTAAACTGCATTAAGTGGTCGGTTGTATAATAAACAAATAGAAGAAGAAAAGTCAGTCAAATTTCATAGTAATTTGTTAAAAATACGCGTCAGTATCTAAGTACGGCTTAATAGCTGTTCGTGTTGAAAGCTAATAATATAATGGAATATTAAAACTTTATTCTTAATGATAACGGTGATCTACAGGGCACTACTGGCTATTAGGCAGGCGTGACGACGCGTTTCTAAATATCACAGATTAGGAACTAGTAACCGCGAAGTCCAACTTTATATTAGGGATGCACCTATTTATTTCCGCGTATTTTTAACTTGACGTATTTGGAATTTCACTGACTGTTTATTATACAATCGACCACTTAATCCATCTTATGGGTACCCATAACAATCGTTCTAAAAGTGTAGAGATATTAGAGGTTTCCATTATGTACGTTACTCTTATCAATGGGTCCCAAATTACATTCAATCTCGCCATTCTTCTTTGAAGATTCTATGTCTGCTAGAAGTGCCTTAGAGTTTTGATGATCGGTCAGTGAGTGACAAAATAACGAAACTTTGACTAGTTATAATTCTTAAACTACGGGTTCAAATTGAATTAAATTTGAAATATACCGTGTTTATACAATGCCTGCTTGGTTACTCAAAATTCTGGCTCCTATTTTTATCCACAATGAAGTTTTAGTGGGTCAAAAATGGCCTGAATTGCTTCGAGAAGAGGATGGTACGGCCGTGCCGCTCTTTTGCTCGACTTGGCTCAGATCAGTAAGAACAATTATCACGAATACGAAACATTTACGACTGCAAGTGTCTTTACACCGAGTTTTATCGAATTTACCAGTACGCATAGGTATTTCGGACATAACGTTAGCCACCATTTTGTCATGACCTACTAATTCTGAGATGTAGCATTAATTAAGACTGAATCTATACTTGGACTTAGCTGTTTTTTTTTCTATTTACCAATGACAGGATTAGCGTAGTCGCCTAAACTTATGCTTATATTTCAGCTAATATTGTCCACTTGCGGAGCTCACAACTGTGCGATCTGACATTTATCCCGAGACAAACCTTTCTCATCGCGTTAGCTCCGATCTCGTCTCTAGTCTCACACGAGACATAAAATGACGACATTATTTCTTGGCAATGTACTATGCTTGCCTTCTCTACGGTGTAAGTTCATGTTGTTTTAGGTTGTCTGAACTCGTCTTTCGCCAAAACCACTAGCTGCAGTCTTAATTATTCATACCTTGACTCGCTATGCTGATAGCTATACACTGCGCCTACAATTTATACATACTTACATAGCGCAGGCCTGCCTCTTCTAATTGGGGTAGACGGAAAATAAATTCCCTACATTTCTTCATCCGCGTTCAGCTTTTTTCATCTACATTTTCGTAAGTCGATCCTTACCGGCTTAGATAGAATAATTGATAGATTCAAACTTTTTGGTCGTAATGATGTTAATAAATAGTTCCCCTTTGCCTTCCAATTTGGACGAAATTGATTGAATAATTTAAAAGCAGTGAACTTAAAAAACTAGGTATCATTTAGTGGCATTTTGGGCTTTGTACAGTTTGTACTCAGCAGTAACGGACATTAAAATGTGGAATAAAATTGTAACTTCATTTTTACACTCAAACTGCCTTATTGTTCTATTGGCCGTAAGCGAGAATGCTATGCAAGAGGTCCTGGATTCGATCCCAAGGTCGAGCTAAGTGTTATTGGGTTTTTCTATTAAATTCTCAGTAGCAACTAGGAGTTTGGATTTGTGTCCGTGTCATTGCCACCTTAGTATTTCCGTGATTAAAGGTTATAAGGGAAGCAGGAAAGTTTTTTTTGGTATTTATATTATTTTTTAGTAAAGAAAGTTAGGTATTATCAAAAGCGTTATCTTTGATATTACACTGTGGCACACAACTTAAATGGCTATTCCAAGGGTGAAAGGCAACTTTTAACTGTTCACGAAATTATTAGTTCATCTGCGTGTTTGAGACACGCGGTAAAACTAATAATTTCCACAAAGCATAAGTTATAAAAAAATATACGAAAAAAGTTAATGTTGCAAGGATAGAATATCTAAGGATCTGCGTCTTTTTCTTATACGTAAATATCCTTATTCAAAATGGCGTAAGGCGTAACATAGTAAGATTTTTTTTTGTATAAATATCTATCACAAATTCCGATAAAAACTGTAGAACAAATAAAATCCACTGCTCACTTGGTATTTATGTGTATAAAACATAAATATCAATACTGTGTATCTATCTCTTAGACAAGCTCTCAGAAATCAAAATGCTCTACATTTCTCATCAATATTCCCCATAGACTCAAATCGGCCCCAGCCAGAGGTCGTGATCCCCAATTAACAGACAGACGGGCTCGGCGCAAGCGCACATGTGCAACGGTAGTTCGCTCACGTTCCGCCGCATCAGTGTTCCTTGTTTAAACATTCGTCTTCACGATTTTATCGCGTCTATGTGATTTCGTCGTAAAGTTCAACGCAATGACCGTTTGAAATTGGAACGTCTGTAAGAAGTCTTTATTGTGGGTTCCTATAAATAAATGTGAAGTTGGATTTCCTGTAGTGTCGCATGTCACCGTAGTCATGTGGGTATGTATGTATCGTTGGTTTTTTGTAGAGGATAGCCGAACACGGGATGTAGTGTTTTTTTTATGCCCATACACCTATTTATTTTTTGTATTATCAATAGCCAAAATTATATTTTTATTGAATTAGTTATTTATTGCAAGTGCAGGTAACAATTTAATGCTTAGTGTGTTCTATATTTGAATACTTTAGCCGATAATTGTCTAGTAAAAAAACTTACAAACAATGCCCGACCTGGGTTTTTAAACCCTCAACAACCGCGCCAGCGACCTCTAGATTGGATGGCATCTAATTTGGATAATATTTAAAACTTTTTTTTTTCAATAACATAAACAGATAAAGGGTCAATAGCTCACATACTTCCCATTGTTTACACAAACAAAAGAAAGTATCCGATAAGCTTGTCTTGGTATGTACATAAAACTGTCGTGTCGATAATACTTTACGTTAACTCCGTTAAAAATAGGTGGCAGTTTTTAATTATGACGTCAAGTTAGTTTTGTCACGCATAGTCAAAAACATCATAATAGTTTGAGAACCGTGAACCGAAGTAAAACAATTTTCTTCATCTACGACTGAAATGGTACAAAAACTTTAAGTAGGTGGCAAACGTTGGCTAAATCGCGTGACGCTCGCTACTTTGGACTAGGTTCACAGTTTAGACTGTTTGCACACTGTTAATTAATAGCTAGATATTTTCTTCACCGATTTAATGTTCCTACTGTTTATACTTAATGTGGAAATGAAGATAGACCTCTTCCTGTTGGCTGTGTTGATTTCTGGCCTTACTTTTACTATAAATGAGTCAGTCAGTAAATGAGTTCAACAGGACTGCCAAATCGCCAATGATTTTTTGGGTCAAAGATTGGGAAGATAAACTTATTCAAAGACGGAATCAAATATATCTTTAGGTAATCATGAGTTATCTGGCGTGTCGGCGAAAGTTGAGGGTAGAGGTAGTTGTCGATACCTCATATGAGCTCCTGCCGCTGCCGCGAAAACCTTTAATCTACCCTAAGAAAAGACATCGTAAATATTGGAGCATTACTAAAATATATAACACTACCTGTTACCCTCGTTTTTACCCTTATCCCAAAGGGCTTTTTGAAACAAAAGGTAACCCATGCCCTTCTCCAAATCTAATCGACAACTGTACCAAAGACAGACAAGACAGAAGAAAGAACATGACAGCTGTCAAGTTGACAGTTTTACTATGAAATCACTATGAAACTGATACTGGAAGGCTACCATCAACTTTACAATAACTATTCAAACGCGAGGCAGTTGAGTTTAGGTGCCTAAATTGAATCGCTTTCTATCATACCATGACATTCTTAAAGTTGAACCGAGTTTGAATCGTTATTAGTGAATGAATGACCGATGTTTGTCTCTGATCGGCATTTAAAACGCCTTTTGTGTGAAAGTGACAGAGCTATAACCGTACCATATAAGTGTGTCTCTTTCTCACAAGACTGATGGATACATTCAAAAACTAATATGCCATAACTTTTTCAACTTTACCGGTTTTTAAAAACAAGGAAGAAAGTACTTATAAATTAGAAATTAAAGAAAAACCTTAGTGAAAAAAATACTACAAAATCAAAATAGACATTATTTTGTTTATTACCTATTAATTTAACAAAAATAAAACGTTACTTGTGATGTTAACTAATATTGTGTGTGAGAATATTTGAACGTACTTTCTTGTTATAAAAAAAGATGACGGTTGTCGGTTCAGTATGTCAAATTGTCAATTGTCAGTCTTGTGTTAATGTCAATTGTAATTTTTGCGGCAAATTTAATTTTAATATTTCATTACATTAGAAGATTACTTTCACTTCTGGAGCAGACTCAAAAAGTATATTGGCAAGTGTGACATTGCCCCCCACATCCCAAGAATTTGTGGCACCTATTCCGGCTTTCCAACTGCTACCATACCGGTCCCGTGGTCTCTTCCACCTCCGACTACCCCGCCAGCACCGAGCTCCCCAACTAGTGCAGCCAGTACACACCAGCGCAGGCGGCGCGGGCGCGCGCTTCAAAGTCCCCGCTCGGTGCCGCGCAGCCGGCGCCGCCACATACACCGTCACGAGTTGCCGATTACAATGGATACTGCTCGGCGGTCTTTAATACAAATATCAGAGCAGAAGGTCACCGAAGATAGACGGAGGAATGATTTGCTGGAGTCTTTGGTACAGGAAATCAAAGAAATTAAAGAAATACTGAGTACGAGGTGCTTAAAACGTTTAATAAAATTAATTTTCAACCAACAAGGTAGAATTTATAAAATAACAATAAATTCAAAGATAATAGAGTCGCCTACTCATTCCCCCATATCCCTATAATCTATCTTGCTTTGAGCGCGTCTGGACAGGTTTGCTTATTAGCATGCTACATGCTATTATCGATCTAGCAGCAGATGTGTGTGCACGTACGACTTCGCGCCAAAATTTTGCTGGGGAGACGAAAAAGAGAACGAGCTTGTTATTAAATAGCATTTGTGTTGATAGCAATGCTTTGAGCATTCTTATTGAATTTTTTAAGCAAATGTATACAGCTGAAGAGCATGCTAGTTTTACGCATCATAATAAGCATACTATTTTAGTAGCTTGTCTATCTGTACCATAAGGTTATTTCGCAGATATTTAGCAGTAAGAATAATGAATTTAAACGTAATCTATTTAAGCTACTAAATGACAAGGTATATTATTCAGTCAAGGAATATCTGGATGACAAGTTTTGATCAAATTATTATTATTATTATTATTTTTTTTTTTTTTTCTTATTTATTTTTTTATATAATTGTACCTATTTTCATGACATTAATCTGACATGCCTGCATATTCTTTGACATTAATTATTAATATTATTAATCTAATTTTGTATGCCTATCGGCGGAACATGGTTCGTACAATAGATATTTATAGTAAAAAAACACCTGTAATCACCTATGTTCACAAAATAAATAAATTGAATTGAATTGAATTTCAAAAATGTAACTATAGTAAAAAAAGACTTAAATTTAATGTAGGTACAACTGTCAGGCCCCGCGCTGCCATCAACCGACGTATGAGAGCAGCTCTGGTGGACTGCCCCTGTTGCAATGCCTGGTTATGATGGTCCACATCTCTACCGTCACTATGATGAACCTTTAAATCGAACTCTCGCGCAGGTTCTTCCTCTTCAAGTGTCTGCTTAGGCATTTACAGATGCAGCCACCTCAGGCTTGTAGTGCAGCACCCTATGCACCAACAGACACCGAAAACGTGGTTTGAGAAGCCCTATAGTCCTCTCAACTATATTTCGTGTCCGAACGCATATCGGTGTAGTGTCGCTCCGGTGTGCCCGGCGCCGCGTCCATTGCACTACGGGTGTCATCATGTTTCTCCTCACGGGATATCCCGAATCACCTGTGGAAGGCCACTTAACATGTCAATGATAGAAACATAGCAATCAGCACATTGATGATTTCATGGAAATAATTAAATTTGTTTCTGTTAGCAACTATTTGAGTATATTACTTTAATAATTTCGTACTTCAAATAGCTCAAATATATTAGTTTAGTTGAAAATTACTGAGCCCTTTGGGGTTGAGACTAGTCCAAAGCTGGAATCCACACTCATTATTTGCATTGCAAATCTATTAAAAAATTCTACGATAAAGTTTCACAATTCAAGAAGTTCACTGTTTTCATAGCACATGGAAATTATAATGAGGTTTTCTGCCTTTTACTTTAACTGCCTATGATATTATACATAGTTCACTGAAAATGTTTCCATAGTATCAGAGTGAAGGAGTAAGAAATAACCAGACACTTTCGAATTTATTATAATTAAGTAATAGATATAAATCTGCTAATGGTGAAGGAAAACATTGTGAGGAATTTAATGCTGCAGTTACTTGAGCCAGTGCTGAAGAGACTGTCTGTTGTGCCATGGAATACGCACCAATGTCTCCAATATGCCTCTGATAGGATCCAGTAGCATAAAATGACAGAGCAGTCAAAATGTTGATAAGTATAGTCATTTCGAATATTACTTATGTGTAGTATTAAAAGTACCTAACAATCGAAATATAATGTTACTTTTAATAATGAAGCTATAGTCACTAAACTTTAGTAACACGAAAAACAATGTTGAAACTTACCTTTTCTTCTACTGACAAATCACAGGCTTTTACAGGCTCTAAACATTGGTCTTAACTCGTCGCATAGATCGAGAATCAGTGGCTTAGAGAGCCGGTAACGACGTATAAATTCTTGATCCTCCAAAAGAAACGGGTTGGATTGGTAGCGTGTTATGCGTCTGTTGTATTTTTTAGCCGAATTGTTAGCGTAATCACTCTCTAAAAATTCGAGCAGAATCAATTCATCCGACATCTGTAAAATAAGGTGTTTTATGTATCTGTTTATATTTTAACTGAAAATTACAGTACCGAATAACTATTTAAGTTTAGTACTTACGTTACCTTTTCAAATCTCAATGAAATTCACAACTTATTCTTTTTATTTCACTCAACTATTCAATATAGGCTGCAAAAAGAGTAACTTTTATTGAATCGTGAACTTTGACAGTCCAGCGTCTCAGTTTAGGTTTAATTATGAGGTCATGGTACCGATTAAACGAATGAAATGAACATTAGCGACGCAACTTGACAGTGAAACGCTGTCAAAGTTTTGGGCGTAAAATCAATCGCAATTATGACGTGGTGGTACGAATAAGTAAAACAATTCAATTTAGGTCCTAAATTGAATCGCGATAAGAGGTCGTGGTAAGCCTCCTGGTATGTTAAAGTGGCGTGCGTTTTTTTTCAAATTTAAAGTTATTTTTTCTCATCCCCTAGAGAGCATAAAAAAAAGGATGACGAGTTTTAACAGCGTAATACAGGGTATTTCTTTCTATTATAAGTGTTCCCTCGGTACATCATTTGGACAGATTTTGGTGACATCCGTTTATCAAAATAGGTCCTGCGGTTGAGGCGTAAAAGCGTAACAGACATACAGAGCTACTTTCGCATTTATATTATTAATAGGGATTACCACACACAATTGGTCAGCGGGGTGGATTCTATCCTAACTCTATAAACCCGTGCCCAGCAGTGTGTCAGTAAATGTGTTGGTGGGTGGCACCCATCATACATTCCACCTTGACATTACCCATTTATGCAAAAATATGTTATGTGCAACTACCTCCTTGCAATTTCGCAGCATAAAGGTGTGACATTAGTTAAATCGCGTGAACTGGGCCCTCGACTTGAGCGCCAGCCAACGCTTTAGCCTTCGTAGCGGCCTCGACACTACTTTTGACGTCTTTGACGAGCTGTTAGGGGTTCAGAAGAACACTCGTTAATTTTTTTATAGCTACCTTTTTTCCTGACGTTAACTGAGCCATACACCAGGGTATTCATTCTCTGTGATAATCCTACGATTATTTACTTCGCAGTCATGCAGAGTCCTTACAAAATGGCTACATTGGGGCTTTGATAGAAATGTTGTTTTTATTTGTCTAATGGAAGTACTCTCTCACCAGAATAATTTTCAATTTTTTTTATTGTTGATGCGTTTGACCTCAGTCTCACCTGATGGTAAGCGACGACGAGGTCGAAGGTGGTACACGCTTACCCAGGTAATGCCTGTTTACTGTCACCTTAAAGACACCAAGTCACCAATATTCGGTCAGATTAAATACCCAGTAATATTATAATTTTTAATGTGAAAGTAACTCCGCTGAACCGATTTTGATGAAATTTGGCACAGATATAGATTAGACCTTGGAGAAAGACATAGGTTACCTTTTGGTCAAACCACCTTCAAATACGTTGGTAACCAAGTGCTGAATACTTAGTTTTATTACGATTTATTTTGTCCTTTAGTTCATGTGTATTAAACGTATTTATCATAGATTGTGGAAGAAACAGAATAATCTGTCATATGTGTCATATTAATCGGAAATCATTATTATACACCGTTTATCTTGTGTTGACAAAAATGGGTTCATAGTACGGTTCATAATAATTATCTTATCTCTGACAATCTGTCTGGACCTCGCCTAAGTCACGGTGTGTTAAAATTCTACTTACATCGTAATGAGTTTGACGTGGTTTTACGTAATATTTAGCTTGTTTTTACGTATGATGTGTTACTGATGAAATAATATTTACACAACAAGAATTCACTATTCTCTCGCAAGCATTAATTTATGTTTGGATGGACAAATATATATTTTTTCTGAATAGATTAAAAATCTTTGTTGAATCCCTCAATTATACAATATATTATATGCGTGAGTGAGCGACTAAGAGAGAGCACTTTCATATCCCTAACCCAACACACCTAGGTCATCGAAAATAATCTTGAGCCGGGTTGGAGGTGAGAATCATTTAGCTGACTCGTCTGGTCTCTGACTTTACCTGAAACTTCATTCTAAAAATATTAACAGTACAGTCAGCAACGAAAGTCGCTGAATATGTTGCAATATTTAATATAATTTTAAAAAAGTATAAAGTTACTGACCTGTGAAGTTTATGCGAAATAGTTGTATAGCTGACCATTAAATAGTTAGGTTACCTTAAGAGTAAAACCTCTTGACAAGTTTTCAAGCTGTGATGCAGCTGTGTTCAGTGACTTTCGTTGCTGACCGTACAAAAATGTAACGATAGAAGTTGAAAAGGCTGAAGAAATATACAACATTGTTATTAGATGATAACGAAGATCCTTTTACTACGCGTAACTAGAGCTGCGCTAGCCGCGGTCTTTGGATGCGTAACCGTTCTTAGCACATCGAGACTTGCCTCAAATAGCACTTAAAGCCGTCGATCTCGGTTATCATACAAACACCTATAACATACGTTAGTGGTAGTCAGAAGCCCATTAAACCTGACAACCAGTCTATCCTCGATATCGGTATTGCCCAGAAATTCGGTGGCGGAGGTCTGATGGACTGCCATCAGACCTCCGCGCTTCGTGTAAATTACTGATTTTCAGCTGCACCTGTTCCACCAACTATTCCGGGGTCGGCTTCCGAAGCCGACCCCGGAATACTTGGGGAATGGCTAGCCATTCATCTCAAAATAAACTCAAAATACTTAATGTATTAAATTATGATGACCCTAATTTTATACATTATTTTGAGTTAGTGTCAACTGTCAATGTCATGTATACTTTTTTAAGAGAGGTAGGGCTTAGTGGGAGTAATTCCACTCAAATCAGAGCTCCCCGTTGTGTTCATAACGGTGAGCAAAGTTGCCGGTGCTCCGCGAGGAAACGTTGTTTTGGCAGTGGGGGGACTTTGACCCTTATACTGCCAACCCAGCTATTCCTTTTTCGTTTTACAGGGTCGGCAACGCGCAAGTGATACCCCTGGTATTACAAGCGTCTATAGGCTACGGAAACCGCTTACCATCAGGTGGGCCACTTTAGTGGTATAAAAAAACCTGTACAATGCTATTTACTAGGATTCATTTCTTGTTTACGGAATAAGACTACGAATATCAAAATGATTAATAACTAATTGCAGTGTTATCTATAACGACATAGTTCAACTACACACAATCATTAATTGTACAGATAATGTAGTCTACACTTCGCAAAACACCGTTATATGAATCACTTTAATTAAAAATTATGTTTGTCAATACATGTAGAAATAGACATTTTAAATTAATGATGTGTATGTAAATAAGCGGTTTCTTTATTTGTCATTCAAATAATTTATGAGGAGAGTCAACTCTACCTTTAAAAAATATTGACGTGACCTTTAGGTCACGACAAATAATACAAACAAATCCGTTGAACTTAACATGGCCTTTTACAAGCCCAGACTTCAATATTAGAATACTGTATTATACAGGGTGTTACAAAACTACCCGTAAAGTCGAGAGGAGGTTAAATGGGACCTTTTATCGAGTCCATTCACATATTTAAGAACCATAGTAACGCTGTATAACATACCCCAAAAAAAGGAAAACAACAACATTTATGAATGAAAAATAGAAAAACTATTAAACTAGACAATTATTAGATAAAATAGGTTACGTAGGCCTTTCTGTTATATAATCTGGTTCCCTGACATGATAGCTGACAAAATTTTTGGCTTTGATAATTAATTATATTTTTTACGGGGTATTTTGTAACACGTTGTATAAGTACAGAGGCCAGCACATCAAGCTACCACAAACTGTCAAATTTCTTTGATAGATTTTCAACTTTAATGCAACGTTCGAAAGTTCATTTTCTATTGGGAAAATTTGATAGTTTTGGATAGCTTGACCTGCTGGCGTCTGTACAAGCTCTGCTTAGTTTGGGACTGTAAAAATGTCCCAAAAATATTTATTTATTTAATATTTACTATATTAAACCCAGCCATCACACAACGCTGTGCCGTGGACTCTATCTTTATTGTATACATACTTATTTACGATGTTTATACGTCTGTGGTCTAGTGGCTTGAGTGTCGGAGTGCTGATCAGATTCTGGGTTAGATTCCCAAAGGTCACAAATATTTATGTGAGGAAAATAGTGTTTGTGTTTGTCTGGGTGTTTCTTATGTATTATAAGTATGCATTTTCAAAAAAGTATAAGTATTACATCCATTGTCTAGTACCCACAGTACAAGCTCTGTATAGTTTGGGTCTAGATTAGTGCTGTGTAAAATGTCCTAATTATTTAAAAAATATATATTAATCAATACTTGTATTTTTTCAAATATTTCGATGTCTAGAGACGACGAAGTATTTGAATGACTTCTTGAGATTTGCGAACATAAACACGAGGAAGTTAAATCACTACATAGTATAAAACAAAGTCGCTTTCTCTGTCCCTATATCCCTATGTATGCTTAAATCTTTGAAACTACGCGGTTTTTTTTAATAGATAAAGTGATTGAAGAAGGTTTAAATGTATAATACATGTATTTTATTAGTACATTGCACCCGTGCGAAGCGGGGGCGGGTTGCTAGTTTTTTATATATAAAAATGAAGGCTGTTGTTCTAGCGTTAAAATAAAAGAATTTTTAATAATTACTATTTTAACTAACCGTTTCGATATTGTCTCTTTTAAATTTCGTGATGATATAGTGTGTAATGTGTGTTGTTGCGTATTCGCAGTCGTGCGGCATCTGCGCCATGTTCCCGTCGTGCATGTCGCTGTTGTCGCGGCGGGGCGAGCAGCGCGCGCCGCGCCCCGGACAGGCGGCCGTCGTGCTCAACGTCTACGACATGTACTGGACCAACTGGTGAGTTTCTTCTTCTTATCTTCATCATCAACAACCCATTTACGTCTGTGGTCTAGTGGTTCGCGTGTCGGACTGCTGATCAATAGGTCATGGGCTCGATTCCCACAGAACACAAATATCTAAGTGATGAACATAAGTGTTTGTGTTTGTGTGGGTGTTTCTTATGTATTATAAGTATGTATTTACAAAAAAAAAGTATATTAAGTATATCCATTGTCTAGCACTCATAGTACAAGCTCTGCTAAGTTTGGGACTAGATGGTGCTGTGTAAAATTGTCCCAGAATATTTATTTATTATACACTGTCCCACTGCTGGGCACGGGTCTGCTCTCATATTGAGAGGATTAGGCTATAGTCCACCACGCTGGCCTAGTGCGGGTTGGCATTCTCTACATACTGTCGAGAAAACTCTCTAAGGTATACAGGTTTCCTCACGATATTTTCCTTCACCGTTTAAGCCAGTGAAAATTAATAATTAATTCGAAACTCAGAGGTGACTGCCTTGCATTCGAACTCGAAACCTTTGACATGACAAGTCCAATGGTCATACCACTAGGCTATCACTGCTTTCTCTTCTTTCTTATCTTGTCAATGGTTAAACAATTTCCAAGTAATATAAGGCCACCTCAATAGCGTTATGCTCGGCCGCATAGAGATCGTCCTTCGTGCAGATGTTCGGGCACAAACCAATATACAGGGTGTCCCAAAACTCAACGATAACCTGGTACCGGGCGAGAGGCCAAGATATACCAGTTATGAAAAAAATAAGAAAAAAAATCTATGTCACTTAGTCAAGCGATGATAGACATTTTTCGAAAAAGTTAAGAATTTGACACCCTTGGTCGCATTTTTAGGTACTGTGATCGCAATTTTCACAATTTTACAGTGATTTTTTTAATAATGTTATCTCAAATAACAGTGCTATTAATCGTAACCACAAATGAAAGTAATAATCATTGTTAACTAAGTAAAATTAATTAAATTTTGACGAGTTATGGTTTATAAAATTTATGTCGGTCAACTTTGACACTCTACGTTGGAAAAAAAATGTACTACACTACCTATGGCAAGTTTTTTTAAAAGATGGCCCATTTAGTCTAGATTTCAAAATAGTATTGCTAGAAGATGTACCACTCAACATCTACAGAGAAATGTGGTATCAACAAGATGGTTGCCCAGCACATTATGCCCGGCCTGTAAGAGAATATTTAAACGAATTATATCCCGGTAAATGGATCGGACGCCTTGGACCAATTTCATGGCCCCCTCGTTCCCCAGACCTGAATCCAGTAGATTTTTTTACTGGGGATGCATAAAAGAAAAGGTCTACTCAAAACCAATTCAAAATGTAACAGAATTGCGCCAAAAAATTGATGCAGCATCAGAACAAATCAATGCGAGGAGATTTGCAAGACTGGTGAACAGGTCATTTCTGAGGCGATGCTGAGCTTGTATTCGTGCTGGAGGGAAACAATTTGAGCATCTGCTTTAGTTTTAGGAGGATAATAAAGTGTTACGATAATTTACCGTTTTATTTTGATTAAATTTTCCATGAGTTCCTTTCGCAAAAAATACGAAATAGCAGTTTTATTGGCAAGAAAAGTGGCAAGTGTTGTACTATTTTGAAATCTAGACTAAATGGGCCATCTTTTAAAAAAACTTGCCATAGGTAGTGTAGTAAATTTTTTTTCCAACGTAGAGTGTCAAAGTTGACCGACATAAATTTTATAAACCATAACTCGTCAAAATTTAATTAATTTTACTTAGTTAACAATGATTATTACTTTCATTTGTGGTTACGATTAATAGCACTGTTATTTGAGATAACATTATTAAAAAAATCACTGTAAAATTGTGAAAATTACGATCACAGTACCTAAAAATGCGACCAAGGGTGTCAAATTCTTAACTTTTTCGAAAAATGTCTATCATCGCTTGACTAAGTGACATAGATTTTTTTTCTTATTTTTTTCATAACTGGTATACCTTGGCCTCTCGCCCGGTACCAGGTTATCGTTGAGTTTTGGGACATCCTGTATATGAAATAGTTTGCTCTAGATCGCTGCAGTCAGAGCGACACCACCACGAATTCGTTATTAATTTTTAGAACAAGAATATTGACTTCAAGCATTTTATGGTCAGAATCGATGGTCCGACACCGACCAAAGGAGGTCATCAAAAGTCCATACAACGGCCCAAATTTGTACCGTAGGTACATGACAGCTGTCAAGTTGACAGTTTTTACTATGAAATCAGTACAAAACTGATTACTAAGTGCCAAAATGGCGTGCGTTTGACATTCCAAAACTGACACTGACAGCAGATAGCTATCAAGTTGACAGTTTTTACTATTAAACACTACGAAACTGATAATAGTGTGTTAAAATGGCGTACGTTTTTTCAAATTTAAAGTAATTTTTTCTCATCCCCTAGTGAGCATAAAAAAAGTATAACGAGTTTTAACCAGCGTAATGCAGGGTATTTTTTCCAATAAGTGTACCCTCGGTACATCATTGAGGCAGATTTTGGTGACATCCTTTATGTGGCACCTTCAAAAACCAGAAAGTATTTTATATCAGATAAAAACAGAAACATTGAAATCGATTCACGATCGGTCAAGATATCGCGTAACATACACAAACAAAAATGACGTCGAATTGACTAACCTCCATTTTTAAAGTCTGTTGAAAAGTACTTACTACCTCCATATATCGGCGCGCAACAGTAGTTTATGAGGCCTACATGAGAATGTACAAATCCAAACTGATGTTCGAGTCGACGAACGAATGAATGGAAATGACATAGCTTCATAATTCTGTCATTTCGAATTGAACTAGTTTGCAAGCAGTGATAGCCTAGTGGTATGACCATTGGACTGCCAAGTCGAATGTCTCGAGTTCGAACCCAAGGCACAAACCTCTGACTTTTCAAATTCATGTGCGTATTAATAATTAATTATCACTCGCTTAAACGGTGAAGGAAAACATCGTGAGGAAACCTGCATACCTTAGAAATTCTTCTCGACGGTTTGTGAAGTCTGCCAACCAGCACTAGGCCAGCGTGGTGGACTATAGCCTAATCCCTCTCAATATGAGAGGAGACCCGTGCCCAGCAGTGGGACTGCTGGGCTATGGGTTGATGATGATGATGATGTTCGAGTCGACGAACGACGTTTAGTTTTTTTTATATGGGATATTCTGGAACAAATTAAGCAGTAAAAATTAAAATGAAGTGTGCTTGGGTCTTCGCTGAAAGGTATTTTTTTAAAGAATAAAAAAATAACTTTATGTGAAAAATTTATGTAGATAGGTCAGTATAATACTAATATACATATAAGGATAGAGTAATTTAAAAATATATGTATAGGGTAATATAATAGTAAATGTAAAAATAGAGATTGTAATGTGTTTGCATCAGTGTGTTTTTCTTTGTCAGACTGACGTATGACAGACACTAGACAGAGCAAGTCTGTAGATCAGGATTGTGTTCGTGTTTTTCCGTATATCGTAACCTATTGACCGCCACGTCAATAACGAAAATCCGTGTTCTCTACGCCAAACGACAAATTCTAGTATCTAATAATAGGTAAAAAAAAAACAAAAGAAAATGTATAAGTATTAATTTTGAACTAAAAAAAAGTATTATAAGTAAAAGTATTAAATTAAGTATTTTTGACGTGCCATGCCGTCGTTGGCGTCGTGAGCAAGTTTTCATTTGACGTCTATAGACGTCCGTGGCGGTCAAAAGGTTAAAATGTGTTTGATGCAGGTACACGGCGGGTGCGGGTGTGGGCGTGTTCCACAGCGGGGTGCAGGTGCACTCCTCGGAGTGGGCGTACGGGGGACATCCGTACGCCTTCACCGGTGTGTTCGAGATAACGCCGCGAGACGAGCGGGAGCTTGGCGAGCAGTTCAGATTCAGGTAACGATGTTTCAGAGTCATCTTTAATTCCATACAATTTACTCCACTAATTAGTAATAAATAAGTAATTCCACTCAAATTGGAGTTGCCCGACTGGGGAAGTACCTCCGCCTTGCAGAAAATCGAAGTGAAATAACACTGCTTTGAGCTGTGTTGTGTTCCTTACGGTGAGCAAGGTTGCCAGTGCTCCACGAGGAAACATAGTGTTGGCAGTGGGAGGACTTTGACCCTTATACTGCTAACACAACTATTCCTCTTTCAATACAGGGTTGGCTACGCGCAAGTGATACTCCTGGTGTTGCAAGCGTCTATAGGCTACGGTAACCGCTTACCATCAGGTAGACCGTATGCTTGTTTGCCACCTTGGTAGTATTAAAAAAAAACTATACTAAAATACTAATATTATAAATGTTAATTTACTCTGTCTATCTGTTACGCTTTCACTCCTAAACAGCTGAACTGATTTTGATGAAACAGAACAGCAGTGGAACACTACAAGCTCATAAAAAAAATATGATACTAAATAAAACTCGTGTGGGGTGCACTTTGTGTCCGTTAATTATAATTATGTTTTGATTTCTGTCATTTTTGACACGCGAATATTATACATTGACCCTTTACAGCGTCCATGGTCACAGGTAGACTGTCTACCCGTGGCCATGGACGCTGTAAACGGTCCAAAACGTCGGGATTAATAATATCAATATAACGCGATAAAATCCGTAAAACGTAGTTTTATTTCCATGTATAATTATGTTTGTTAAGTCATCCACGACCGAGTTTTTGTACCCTAGTGCGCGAGCTGTTTTTTTTTTTAATGGTTTAATCGTTGTTTTACAGACAAAGCGTACACATAGGATATACAGACTTCAGCGAAGACGAGGTGAGACGACTGGTAGCAGAACTAGGCAAACAATTCCGCGGTGACAGGTATATATAAATATATATTGCACAAACGCCAGCAGGTCAAGCAATCCAAAACTGTCAAATTTTCCCAATTGAATATGAACCTTATTGTTTTGTATTAAAGTTGAAAATCAATCAAAGAAATTTGACAGATTGTGGTAGCTTAATGTGATGGCCTCTGTACATTTTAGTGAAAGAAAAATTCGACCTCAGGCGGGATTCGAACCTGCGTCCTCCGATTAAGTACACCGGAAGCTTTAGCCTACTAAACTATCTATTTATTTTCATCCTGTTTGTTTCTAATATGGAACTATGTTATCATTTCTGTTGAGATGGGCGTTGATAGCCACAGTTATAATGACTATTGTAGCTATCTCCGTTTTGTATAATTATGCTTTATTTTCTAAGTATTATGTTCCAATAAATACCATCACGTCTGTATTCCCCGAAGGGTTAGGCAGAGGTATACTAATGTACACCCACATTTCTACGATATGTTTACGTCCCATGTAATAGGCGGCGAGCCTATTGCCATTAACCGGGCTAAAATCTAACTATAATATAAAAATATCGCTGCCTTTGATATCCAATTTTTCTTCCAAAATTTCAATCTTAAATTGACGTCATTTATTCATGTATATAAGTAGTTAAAATTTTATATTAGCGCCTCATGGTTCTTCTAACTATTGTCAGTTGCCCTCTACCATCATCAACCCATGCACTGTCCCTATTGAGCACGGGCTTGGCTATAACACTCACATATTTGCTAATATCCTATGTCTGGACTTAAAAACAGACTGATTCTCTAAGTTAGTTTCAGTAATTTTTCTCAGAGGTCGGTTAGGAAATGCCGGAGCCATCTAGCTTAAACATAATGGAAAACATTGACTCGTAAAAGTGTCTTTAAAAGATCTTTTTATAGAAATAAATATCATTTATTATAGTGGATATAGTCCACCACGCTTACCTAGTGCGTTGCGGGTTGGTCAGACTACTCACGCTACCACTGAGAATTTTTCTTAAAAATGCAAGATTCCTCACGATGTTTGTCTTCTTCGTTTATCTATTTACATTATGCACAATAGTAATACATAATGTGGACATAATGACATATGGCATTAACTTTAAAGGTGTTTGAAGATTTTTATTTCACTCGGAAACCGTCAGGCTGACGTCAATGGTTAAAATTATTCTCAATATTTCAACTTTTTTGTCTTTTTTCATTAGAACTAATAATATTTTGTGGTCAGACAAATAGAAATAATTAACAAAACGCGTCTATGATTACTACACTACAGTACTCTTACTGACGATACCCACATAGAGACGCCAGTGGGTCAAGCTATCCAAAACTGTCAAATTTATCTTTTTGTATTTCTTGGCATTTTCCATGCTAAGATTTTAAAGTTATTTAGCGAAGGAAAAATTCGACCGCGGGCAGGATTCGAACCTGCGTCTTCTGGTTAGGTACACCACCGCTATGACCACTAACTGTAAAATTTTCCCAAATGAACATGATCTTTATTATTTTGTATTCAAGTTGAAAATCTATCAAAGAAATTTGATAGATTGGGGTAGTCATATGTACGGGCCTCTGTACAAAACATCACGCCGTTATCAATTTCAAAGGTTATCGTAATCAGACAGTTGTTATTCTGCTTGTATCCGCTCGAGACTTTAAGTGATTTTGAAAAGTCTTTTCTTACTGATTAATCATGACCCCTGCTTTGTATGAATCCAAATATAATAGAGGGATCAAGCTTTAGATCTCCAAAAGTTTACACGATCAAATACTTATTACTTTAAATTCACATGTGGTTTTTCTTACCGGTAGGGAACACTGCCTATAACTCAATTCCTACCGGATTCCTTTTACAAAAGTCAGGTCAGCATTGTCTCCGGCTTCCGTTTTACCAAATGTCACATTTCGTCACTGCTTATTACATCTCTGAATTTAAAAATATGAGCCTAGTGACAAACCCTTGGTTGGCTGGAAGAAACCTCTGTTCGCGATAAGGCCGCCCTGTTTTAAATTTTAAATAAAATTGTGTCCTGATATATGTATTGTATTTTTATCGGTGTAAAGATTGTATTTTAAACTGCTGGCGAGCAGGTCAAAACTGTCAAATATTCCCAATTGTAAATGAACCTTACTGATTTGTGTTAAAGTTAAAAGTCTATCAAAGAAATTTGACAGATTGGGGTAGCTTTATGTGCTGGCCTCTGTACAATAAAGTAAATATATATAAATAAATAAACCCCTTTTTGGAGATGCGGAGAATCATCATGAATCGTCTGTCATCTGTTATGATGTATATATCTGCCGTATTGAAAATGTTCAACGAAAATTTATTAAATACATGTGTTATCGCTTAAAATTGAATTACACCCATGATAATTACTTTGAGCTGTGTGCTAAGTTTCATATTCTTCCTCTAGTCAAACGTCGTGAGATAGCTGACATCACCTACATTTTAAAGTTGCTCAATGGGCTGATAGACTGTCCTGATCTTCTCTCTCAGATTCAATTTAATGTACCAAGAACATCAGCAAGGCATAACAACCCCATTCATCTTCCTTTAGTGTCTACTAATTACCGGCAGAATGCGTTTCTGTGGCGAGCGAGTAGTTCTTTAAATAAATACTGTATGAAGTACAATTTGGATATCTTTAATGCTAAGCTGGAAACGGTAAGACGGGTACTTAGTCAAGAATTTTTCTCAAAGCACGACAATTGCGTGTCTTATATTTAATGAAACTTATGTTCACAAGAACACTTTTTATGTAAACCATTTCTTATTAGTGAAGACCTATTATTGGCTTTCTGATGTCTATAATAATTTATTATGTTTACGCTAATTGTTATATGCTGTTGGTCTTCCTTTGATAAATAAATCTTGGGAGACCACAGTTGTCATACCTGTTATTGCGATCGTTTTCCGATTGAGAAGGAGGGATGTCGCTCTATAAAGTAAATAGCTCCATTCCTTTCTCACAACCTAAAAATGATCGCATTGACGGTATGGCCTCTGGATATATCGGACTTATACAAACTAAAAACCGCACTTGCCTACTTTTCCTCTATAATCACGGCCTTGGGATTCCTGGTATTCACCACGACCAAAACAGACTGTCCAACAATCACTGGACACTTTTAAAGAAAGGCCTGGTGACAAGCCTTCAGAAAAGACAACCAGTTAATGATGAACTCTCTTGTATCAATCTACATACACTAAAAGAGATTAAGGTGCGTCAGATATAATTAAATAATGCATTTATTCTTCTTTTTCAGGTATCACCTTATGAACAACAACTGTAATCATTTCACCTCAGCATTTTGTTTGGTAAGTTATTTTACACATCGCTCTTATAAGCTTTTTATCACAGAAGGGATAAATATCATATTAAATATCATAATATACATTTTTTTTTTAAGTTTTTTATGATCCCATGAAATAAATCCCCAAAAATAGAGACAATAAACAAAAACAAAATAATAATCGGTTTAAAAATAAAGAAGTTATCAAGCATTGTAATTTTATTCTACTGCCATGTTTCACTATAATCGGTCAAGGTCTGAATAAGAATTGGTTATTTAAGTCCGTAACTAGCTATTTATTATTACGTCATAGGCGACTTTACACAATTAATTATAGTAATAATTTGTGTAGTTTTGCATGCATGCAGTTTGGATTAAATTAAATGATTTATTGTTCAATAGAAGGTTGTGTGAACGGTAATTGTAATACTACTAAAATGAAAATATGTTGTATATTTAAAAGTTTATATGATCGATATAGCGATCCTCATTCGGTAATTACGAATATTCGTATTCGAACGAATAGTGCCGAATATTCGCCAAATGATTGTTAACTAGCGACCCGCCTCGGTTTTGGACGGGTGCAACATGTAAATATTATATATAAATATAACCTATGACACAAATAATGTGGCTTTCTATTGGTAAAAGAATTTTCAAAATCGGTTCAGTAGATCCAGAGAGAGATTACCCCCTACTACCTCACAAACTTTACCTCCTTATAAATATAGTCAATCTGCAATCATTTGGTTCAGTCAAACCTATTGGCACGGTTGGCACCTTCATCAACCAAATTCGTTTCCTCGCAGAGATCTTCACATTTGAAATGCTGACTCTGTCGCATTCCACATATACATATAATGTAATATTTGTAGATTCTCGTTTTTGTGTCTGAAAGATTAATCAACTAGGTGTCAAACGACTGAAGGCCAACGATAGCTAATAGATTTTCTATTGTCGCTTAATTACAATCAGACAAAATAAAAGATTGACAATAATCCCGCGATCTGTTTCACGGAACTGGTGAATTACTACTCGGTACGGTTGACATAAGAGTTAGCATACGGCCCACCTGATGGTAAGCGGTTACCGTAGCCTATAGACGCTTGCAACACCAGAGGTATCACTTGCGCGTTACCGACCCTATAAAACGAAAGAGGCATAGTTGGGTTGGCAGTACAAGGGTCAAAGTTCCCCCACTGTCAACACAACGTTTCCTCGCGAAGCACTGGCAACCTTGCTCACAGTAAGAAAAACAACACAGCTCAAAGCAGTGTTATTTCACTTCGAGTTTCATTTTTTGCAAGGCGCGGTGGTACTTCCCCAGTGCAGTGTTCCCCAGCAGCTCCAATTTGAGTGGAATTGCTCCAACTATCTAACTATCCTCTCTTAAAGTTTAGAATTTTGATAAAGATTGTGTAATGACGTATCACGCAATATTTGTCAAAACGCAAGTATTTTCAGCTGTTACATAGTCCTTTGGCGTTGACGGTACTAGTACTACGAGTAATTACGAACACAATAGAGCAATTAGCGATAACGATTGTTTTGAACTGTGCTGATAATGACTGGGCGACGCGTGCGCAACCACTTGTTCGCTTACACGCAATCTTTTTCAAGATATTTTGTTTTCTCTATCGTTACTAATAGAAGCTTATTCATGAGACGATTACTTACTGCTATTTTATCTAACAGTAACATGTTCCGTAACAATGTCATTATTCGAACCTAAATTCATACTATTTCTATAATATAGATAATATTAAAAGAGGGTACAGTGGGAGTAGGTAATTTCAGTCAAATTGGAGCTAGGAAAGTACCTACTTCCGCCTTGCAAAAAATTGAAATGAAATAACACTGCTTTGAGCTGTGTTGTGTTCCTAGCGATGAGCAAGGTTGCAAGTGTTCCGCGAGGAAACCTGTTAGCAACTTGGCAGTACCCTGATAAAAATAAAAAACAAATAACAAAACCACAGGATACGGGATTTTAGACGGAAGATAAATTATCTATGAGTTGATACCGAGCATTCTGTTCATTGGTAACAGGAAGAAACGCAGTAAACGAATGATTGGAAATAACAATGTCGCTGACATAATTATTTAAAAAACTAATGATAACGTCACCAGAGCTGTTTATATGTACTACATGAAGGGCGTGTCTTTGTTAGATGACTGTAGGAACTAGGTTTGTCTATACAAAATATGTGGCCAATACGCTAGCGACTATCTGCTCAATAAAGTTTTATTAATAATCACAACTTCGTGAGATCATCGACTATATCCTAATCCCTATCATTCTGAGAGGGGACCCGTGCCCAACAGTGGGACAGTATATGGGTTGATAATGGTAAAAAGTGTAAAAAATCAGTATACCCATTTCACAATTAACTCGTCAAATAACAAAATACACACATAATGCAAAAGCTTTTGTTTTTTGTTATATTCTCCTGGTAAGGTAGTGTATAGACGCCAACAGGTCAAGCTATCCAAAACTGTCAAATTTTCCCAATTTAATATGAACCGTATTGTTTTGTATTAAAGTTGAATATCAATCATTGAATAAACAGACGTCTAATATACAGGCTCGGCCTAGTTTAGACGTCTGTGTTCATTGTGTTTTTTGGAATTTGTACCTAGACTAAGTTACATGGAAGTTATTCTCTGTTCTTGGAGTTAATAAATATATTATTATTATAATCAAAGAAATTTGTGGGACTGTGGTAGCTTGCTGTGCTGGTACACCCACAGTTCGGGCACAAAATCAAATTCTGAGTTGCTACTGAAAATCTAAAAATACAATAACTCTCATCGACCTAGGAGCCCACCTCTAGCCTAGCAGTCGCGCTTACGACTACTAGGCTAATGACAATGTGGCAGGCGTGTTTATTATGATTGTTTTTGTATACAGGCGCTATGCGACCGCGACATCCCGGCGTGGGTGAACCGGCTCGCGTACGTTAGCTCCTGTGTGCCCTTCCTGCAGCGGTGTCTGCCCAAGTGAGTCATGTATACTGTCGTTTTAGTTTTATTTTTTTATCAGACACAAAAAACATTCATTATTTTTATTTCCTCGTATCTTAAATAAAAATCCACACTGCGATTATAAAACCATAATGTACAAGTCGCCCCAGCAGACCTTGTTCTACAACTCGATTGCAATTGTACGTCTAAACCATCAAGGGACCCAGTCAAATACACACAACATTTCTCCAGAATCGGTTCAGCCGTTTAGGAAGTGTTTAGAGACATACACAGGTACAGAATAATTATCTTAAGATAAACATGAGATATTTGCGTGCAAGTTCTACCCACATAGTGTAGTATAATGAGAAGTTGGAGTTGAGCAGGGACCAAGTGTGGTGGGGGCCAACAGTGAGCGAAACCATATTGTAAAAGTTCCGGGTCCAACCTGGTTACGAGTGGAAAATGCGCAAATGATATAGTTTGAGGGAGACTTGTACCCAGCAGTGAGGGCTGGTGATAACAAGAAATGGCGGAAAATAGACGTAGACAGTAGGAGGCTGCAAACACAATGGGACGACAAGCTCCACTCTTCCCAGAAAAATTGGGCCACCATACCAACAGATAGATTGTCCCGGTTCGTTCGAAGAAAGACCTCCCGTCTTTGCCCAGCAGTGGGACGAACCGGCTAGGCAAAAATACCATTAATACGAAAAGAAGAACGTGGTCAGTGTGCATTTGATCCTTGTGGAAATATATAGGTCTTTGTTCAGCATTGGACATAGAAAAACTGTTATGCAGGATGTTACAAAACTACCCGTAAAGCCGAAAGGAGGTTAAATGGGGCCTTATAACGAGTCCATTCATAATATTTAAGAACCGTAGTAACGCTGTATAACATCCCAGAAAAAAGGAAAACAACAACATTTATGAATGAAAAATGGAAAACCTATTAAAGTAGACAATTATTGTTAAATAATCTGGTTCCCTGACATAACAGCTGTCAAAATTTTTGGCTTTGATAATGAATTATATTTTTTACGGGGTATTGTATATCAAAGAAATGTGTGTGTTACAGAGAGTGGCTAACCCCGGCGGCGCTGCAGCAGTCGTTGGCGGCGCACTCTCGCTCCTCCTCGCCGCAAACACCACAATAGCATCGTGAGTACAGTATAGTGTTGTCAAAGTCAAACATTTTATTTCAATTAGACCATTACGGCACTTTTGAAAAGTCAAAACTAGTTGCACGGTTTAAAAAGTGGGTCTTATGGAGAAGAACCGGCAAGAAACTCCATAGACACTCTTTTTTAACCTTTGGACCGCCGTGTCAATAACAAAAAGCTGTGTTCTCTACGCCAAGCGACAAAATCTAATATAATAGGTTAAAACAACACTATAAACATATTTTGAATATTTATTTTGAACATAAAAAGTTGTATTTTTGACGTGCCATGCCGTCGTTGGCGTCGTGAGAAAGTTTTAATTTGACGTCTATACACGTCGGTGGCGGTCAAAAGGTTAAAAAAAACATGATAACAGTTTTCATCTTGGTTTACAATCTAAATTTGAATAGTTCATAAGAACAATGCAGTTTGATGTGTACTATTCAATTAATCTAGTATAATAAATAGAAAAAAAAGGAGGTAGCCATTGCATCTGAAACATTGCCTTCTTAAAGTGTCTTTAAAAGATCTATTTACAGAAATAAATGTAATTATTTCTTTATTATATTAACGCGTGCTCATTTAGAAAGAAAAATTCGATTGGTCGTGGCGAATTTCACGGATCCCATGGCCATAGGCCCCATGACTATAGGGCAAGTAAGGTTTTTAGTCGGTATGAGTCCGACACACTCTGCCGCCTCCCCGGGTGGCGGATGATGGATCATGAGGATTTATTTCTACTTTCCGTGCTATAGAAAAAAAGTTTTTGAACCTGTGTTCGTCCGCAGTGGTCTTGGTACCTTACTTAGGTAGCGTCCGGTGTACTTTACCGGCGGCACGTACTGCGTTTCTTTCTCTAAAATTTAAATCAATCTATCATCATCTATATGTACTAGTAATATAATCATGTAAGTCCATAAAGTTAGCAACAATACTAACACTGTCGACTCGATAATTTTTGTTTATTAAAATATACTTAATTTGGAATCACACATCGATAAAAGAGATTTTTTCTAAGAAGCAATAAGCTCAGTTTATGAGAAAATAAAACTTTCCTTAAAATGGATTAATTCGGCCATAAATAAGATGATTATTTAGTATCTTTTTGTAAAATACAAAAAGATAGGCTTAGTGGTCATAGCGTCTGGTGTACCTAACCAGAAGACGCAGGTTCGAATCCTGGCCGCGGTGGAATTTTTCGCTACATAACTTAAAATGATTATTTAGGTCAAAATCATTTATGATGATAATGATCTGCAAACTGCGTACGAAACGCCACTTCATCTCCTGGGAGAATGCGGGTCTCTAATACACAAGAGCCGTGTTCATCTAGGGAAACATATCGTAAGCCCAGATGAAATACAAGAGCTCACCCTTAAGCAAATCCTGCAGTTTATAGTGGCCGCAGGGTTTAGCGGTGAGCTCTAATGCAACAAGTGGCGATCACAATAGACCGACTGCGGTCGCAGTGATACTTAAGCCGCATTATAATAATATTAAAAAATGATCTGCAAAATAATACCATAATAGCAAATGAAAGGAAATATCTATTTTATTATTCATTTAATTTTTTTTAAGTTGAATGGCGGCGGCAGGCTGTAAGACGAAAAGCCGCCCAGCCCCCCGCGCGCCATGGAACATATTATTAAGTTTTAAAATGTTAATAAATATTTATTATCTATAAGTAGGTATAGTCGACCAAAAATTGCTTTAACACTAGAGTGAATGTCGTTTCCATATCACAAAACAACAAGGTCTATTTTTGCTTACAAGACCAAGTGGACAGTGACATAATGAGTCTTAGTGAAAATTAATTTGGATGGAAGTTTTAATCGAAAGTGGCAAAACAAATTTATGGTCGACTATACATAACGGTTATATTCGAAACAACTTATATCGAAATCATATTTCGATATAAGTTGTTCTTAGTAATCAAATTTAAGGTATGTCATTGGCCGATGATGTACTGAACACAGATTGTACGAGAGCATCTCTCACTTGGCTGTATTTTTTTTAAATCATGTTTTTTTTCTCTTGTCAGCAGAAGATGTACTGCACTGTTGCAGATAAGCGGTCGGAAGAAGTGTTGTGCGAACTAATAAAATTAGATTAACGTTAGGTAGAACTTGTTTGGCGCATTGTCGATCGTTATTAGAGAGGCGGAGCCGCGTGGCGCCGTTAGCACAACATTTAGTCGATTTTGTCTATGTAATGTTTTAAAATCGACTAAGGGAACGCACTAGGAAAGGTTAACGAACCATTAACCACTTAAGACTAGGACTTACTTCCAAGGAATCGTTAGTTAATGGTTCATTAACATCTGGGCGTGAAAATAATGTAATCTGAAATTTAAAATATTGTTATTTAAAAATGGCTACGACGCGGCTCCGGCCTTTATTATTATATAAATTGAATTATAATTCTGTTTCCGCGTTAACAAAAACTGAGAACCTGAGAGTCTCTTAACCGTACGAGAGAAAGAGACGACATTCTTTCCCTCAGTTTTTATTACCGAGGACTATGAGTTTCTGCAGTAGTGTTATGTCCCCATTTTGAGGGTTCCTATTTTAATAGGAAAATTATATTTATCTAATATTTAAAACATAAATCTAAACTTTTTGAGGGAATTGACTGTTCATGTTTTTTAGACATTCTGTGAGTGAATGGTTATTGCTTTGTTCATCAACTCATAATATCTCCATTTCTTAAATTAAAATCAAATTACGTTCAAGGTACCTAACTGAACTTTCACATTACTTTAAACCAATTTCGTTTTTAATAATATGATTGAAAATGTTACTACTTTAAAGTCTCGTTTTCTAGGCAACTCCTAACTTTAAGAATATCCAGTTTCTATGAACATATAAAATCCAAAAAAAAAATGTTATGTCGTTGAAAGTGAGGTCAAATTACGGATATGACTGTGTGTGTATGAGCGCATTGACTTAATATACGTAGTTAATAGTAGTCCGTCCGTCAAATGTTTATAACTGGCGTGTTTATTAATTATAAGCGGTTGCCATACTTCATATTATTACAAATTACATTGACAAGAGGCGGGCGAAATACTAATTGTCTGTAGCTGCCTGCAGACAAAACCTTTGCAACATTTAAAAAAAATACTTTTGTGCCGGCATTAATTATTAAAAAAGGTAAGTATTGCTCTGCCTTTTGTCTTAGACGTAAGATAGTGGGGAGAATAATATGCTTCTTGTTATTAATATGTTTATTCTTCTTATAATTGTTTTGGTGAGTGTAAAAGATTATTTATTATCTTTTGATTTTTAAATGAAATGTTTTCAGACATACAGAAATGACAAGTTTTAAGGTGAAGTGTGTGATTTGAAAAACTTCAAATGGACAAAAAGTACAAGTCTGATTGAGTTGTTGACAAACCAAATAAGATACAGAGCGTGTAACAAAACATATAAAATCATCTCTATAGTTACAAGTCAAGTATGTTACTGTACACACCGAAAATATTCTTAACACATAAAGTTAATTATGATAATGTACCCCTTAGCAGTTGAACCGAGGCGACATGTCCGGATATAACAAAGTGCACTTAGATAACGTGCATAGTAATTTGACTTAGACGTATTAAGTATTTGTTATTTAGAGTTTGCTATATGTGCGGTTTTACTCTTGTGCCATAGAGTTCATAATTCTAACCTTATGCGGGTTATCCCTCAGGAACTTTTTGGAAAACCTTCGCCTCTTATGTTCCTTTCTCTTCAATGATCTTTGCATGTTTCGTTTATAAATGAAGCTCTAAGGCCCGTACTTTGTAAAGGCTCTCTTACGCACTGTACTTGAGTATCGTTGAAATAACTCATTTATATGAAATGAGCGTCAAAATTTTCTCATGTACATTATTTTCTACGCGGACCAAATAACTAAATTACTAACAGCGACTTCGCGCTTCTTTGAATAAAGTTTTACATAATCCTATATGAATATATACTAGCAAAATTATGATACTTATAAGAATTTCTGTGTACCTCAAGATCGCAGCTTAACGTGATTTATTCCTGTTTTTCTATTCTACAAAAAAGTGTATTTGCTTTTTATAAAGCAAATGATTGAGTGTGGGTTTGTTTTTCATGTTGTCGTCTACACCTTGTATATAATAAGTTAGTTGCTGTCTTATTTAGCCATACATGTGACTCAATAAACTGCAGCAGATGAATTTATTCTTTCGTTATTATAATTTGTGTTCTATTTTATGTCGAAGATGGCAGCACTTTAGCTTGATACTACAACTTGAAATTTTAAGAAACGGTCATTTACCTTCTAGCTTCCCTTTCTTTGGGCTTTTTATAGCATGTTTCTTAAATATGGAGTCCACAACTGCCCATTAAATATAGGTGTATAAACATTAAAATAGATGAGCGTTCAACCCTAAGCGGCGAAAGGTTAGGAATATTGATAATCATAATTATAATAATACATAAGCATAGCTACGATCCTAATACTTCACAAAAGTGCCATTGATATAATAATGGAAATTAGGTAAAATTTATTTATTAACTAAAATTGTTTCCCTTATTTTCGCGGCCATTTTAACTTCTGTGAGAATCATTTAATATACAAATTTAGGATAATTGGCTTGAAATTTTATGAGCGTAACATGATTATAATGTAATATAACCATATTTCATATGAATTTGACAATGCGCCAACGTATAACGTATTTCAAATAGAAACACTTGCACGATTGGTTTGTGATCTGATAACAAATGAATTTACAAATTCTTCGCTTCAAAATCTCGAATCAGTGTGTTCAAAGCAGTCTATAATTCAAAATTATTAATGAACTTGAAATTAGACATTATTTAAATATAGGTCAATTGTACCTATTTATTTAAAGTGGTGTATCTATTAATTTGTAAACCAACAATATTCGTTCATGATATATCGTGGATCGTGTTGTCTAGTTGAAATACGTGTGTCGTGTATCGGACTACACAATATGTGCCACTCACCTCAGTGTTTCAAGTTATGACATTTTTACAAGTTACAAATAGTTAGGATATATTGTGATGCCGCAGTGACACGCTGCCGACGCACGGACTCATTTTAAATAGTGTTACGAGTAGGTTGGTTGTATTTAAATAAGTTCTTTTTTCTATTACTTTGTGTAGATAAATCTAGAAATATGAAAGAACAACAAGAGTCTAATGCAGTGTGCAAAATCGATCGAACTTATCTATGATTGTTGTTTGCTCGATTCTGAAAATTAAACCATAAGCTTTTACTCCTTATGTTGACTTATTGTTTCGGTGTCGCAAATGCTTGACTCATATCGCGTTTTTTCTCTATATTTAAAATGTGTGTAGCTTAAGAATCATTAGTTTTACAAAATCAATCTTATTCTTATCTTCTTTCTCGTATAGTTAAGTTTACACAGAGTTCCTAAGACTCATGACATTGTCCAATGTGAACTATATTATAAGACGCGTTCAGCGTGCTACTGCGGTACAATACTGTAGATTTTGGAACTATAATTAGAATATGCAAATAAAAAGAGTTGAAACTGTTGAATAAAATAAAATATTACTGTTTAAGGTAGATAATATTTATGTGTGGTAAACAATTATAATTTAAATTTTCTATTTGTCTAATGAACTTGCATATAAAGTAATTGTAAAATACACAAAATTTATTAAAGGTCCTAATGTTTTAAATAATTTTCACATTTAAATGTAAAGGACTATGTTCTGGAAATAAAAACGAAAATGAAGCAATAATAACGATACGAATTTTACGAAGATTTTTATTCGCCCAGAACCAGTGTAAACACGAAATGTATTTAATGTAATCAAATACAACTTAAAATAATACTGTCATACATATATTCGGATCAGCATCTGACCAAAGATAACTTCCCTAAACTTACGTGTTATTATTTTTTTAAGTGGCGATTTAACATAGGATTGACTGTTTGCAAAGATGATGATCATTTGATTTCTGACATTTACGCGAGTATTATACATTGAAATAAAACTACTTTTTACGGATTTTATCTCGTATATTGATATTATTAATCTCGACGTTTCGGACCCTTTACAGCGTCCATGGTCACGGGTAGACTGAGGTGGTGGGCGTCTTGATGATATAATTACTGACAGCTACCCTACATTTTTTTATTGTTACATTATCAATGACATTTATTACTAATTATTAATTAAAACTAGATGGAGCCGGCATTTCCTAGCTGACGACCTCTGAGAAGAAACGCCGAAACAAACTCAGAGAATCATGGTCTCTTTTAAAGTAACAATATTCAGTGATCATGTTTTAGTTAATTATTGGCAATCCGATTCACGCAGAACGAGCTCACAGTATCCTTTGGTCTTGCAGTTGTAGGCCTGGATTTTGGTTTAATAGAATCTATAACAGGATTCCAAGCAGGTGGTAAGACCCAGCCATCTTCTCTATTGAAATTTGGATGTTTTTTAATTTGTGACCATGGACGCTGTAAAGGGTCCGAAACGTCAGGATTAATAATATCAATATACGCGATAAAATCCGTAAAAAGTATTTTATTTCAGTGATTGATCATTGACAATTACAATAATTAAAGATCACTCGAATAATTGCCGTTACATATTAACATTGCGCTTCGAAGTGTGAAATCGTCGCTATTGTAGGTAAATCTAAACCCATAACAACTAATAATTTGGTAGCGGGCTCTGCGGCGTTCACTAAGAGGCATGTTATACGTCAAGCAGTGGAAGAATACGAGCCGATGATGGGCAAACGTGGACCCATTGAGTAAATAAATATAAAACCATTTCTACATGACAATCATTTAATATTTTACCATCTCTGCTTTAATCATAATTTCTTTACATTCCTTTTACACTTCTTCTGTAATTCAAAACGTTCCCCCAAATTTATGAAATTATTTAAACTTGGTAAATAAACTAAGTATGGTTTTTATCGTTATTTGGAACTGCGGGTCACAGGTGTAAGTTAATTTATAATTCACGTGGGCTTGTTAGTTATTTACCAAAGTTTATTCTAGTTCTTTTAAGTAGTTTTCGCATTTATTTTAACTTAGTTTTAATGTGTGCATATGCGTATTTTGTTTGTACTGTAACGCCATATTTATAGCATACTAGCTGACCCCGCAAACGTTTTTTTTGCCATAAAAAAAATATTGGGGTGGGTCACCCTTATTATTTAGAGGTATGATAAATAGATGTTGGCCGATTCTCAGACCTCCCCGATATGCACACAAAATTTCATACAAATCGGTCCAGCCGTTTCGGAGGAGTACGGTAACTAACATTGTGACATGGAAATTTTATATATTAGATATATTTAATGTAATGCGTTTATCCCTTAAGAACCTCTAAAAGGTATACTAATGTTTGTACAATTTATTTGTATTATAGTTATGAAATTATGTAGTTGAGTTGAATTTCATCTGATGTTAGTCTTGAGTGGGATAAAGTCTCTATTTTTATTATGATGTGGTAACTAAATGAGGATATTGTAACGAACTAATCTAGTTAATAAATAATTATTATAACACTGTTACCTACAACTAAAATCAATGTATATTCTATTCGGTGAGTCGGAAACAAGTTGTGGATATTTCCACTCACTGAATTGTGGTAAATAACAGTTTTTCACAATATTGCCAGAGCAAAAGAAAGGTTGGCAATAGTATAACTTTTGAATGAATAAACTGTGTAAAAAGTTTGCAAATAATGTTTTATTTAAACCCAAAGCATAAATAAAATAATGTTTACGTAATTTTTTCCATAGAGGTGAAAAGTATAAAATTATACTAAAAAAGCAAGGGCAGGAAATATACAATCAAACAAATAATATTACTTATGAATACATTTTATTATTAAAACATTATCAGTAGTGACATTCAAACTCACACTCTTAACTAAAGCATTTGTACAGGAAGCTATGAGCTTCACATTCACTCTCACACATTCACTAGTCAGTTACTTAGGTGTAACATAGTCATTAAAAAACTTACAATTACTTACTAACCCCCCGATTTATAATTACATACCTAAACGTCTAAATTATAAAGTTACCTCCATACCTAATTGGTATTTGTATCAGTGTACCCAAAACGCCTAAATATGTATTACTACATTTGAGGAAATTAAAACGCAATACAATTTTTGTAACAACATTGTAACATTAAAACGTCACTTGAGAAATAAAATCTACAACATAAAAGATATCTTCTTTTTATGATTTAAAGAATTATACTAGTATTTGACGTATATCTTTAGATAGTTCTTATAACTTTAGTATAAAAAATGTCTAAAGTACACATGATAGTAGTAATTAATTAAGGTTTTATTTGGTGGTATTAAATACAACCCTGCTAATTCTACTTGGGTTTACAATCTGTATAAAATGTTAAATACAACAGAAAAAGCCACTATAATGCAAGACTCGAATTTTACTATTAGTAAATAGTAGTTAAATTCATTAAAATAATGTATAACGGTGACATCAATCATGTTTCAAAGCGTCGCTTTATGAAACTATTCCTATTCGATTGCACGAAAAAATAACAATTAATTAATTGAAAAATAACTAAATCTATGAACGGCGCAACTTACATTGACTATCTGTTACGACTATGCAAAGGCAAAATAACGCAACAAACGTTTTATTTTTTACAATAAGTAACACTTGAAAGCCCGTTCACATTATGCTAGTTCTTAAAACTAGAACTCAATATTATCATATCAATAGAACGCAGCCCGACGAATAGAAATTACCTTAATACTGTAGGGGAATATTTATTGCTATACCTTTTAAATGTGTACCTAATCTACACGTGTACGTAATATCAAAAGCTAGTTACACTGAACGATGATTGGCGACTTATCGTTACGACTAATAGTTATTTTAACCTTTGCAATATCGATATGTTTGCGACTCGACATTGGCGATGTTTCACGTCTTGACAATTTAATTGAACGATTTAACACTTATTCCAGCATTTACAATCATTGTAAAAAAACGTAGGCTACCTTGTCCTACTAATTTTGAGCGCAAGTGTATATTATATATTCACACAATGTTCTCAGTTTTAGCCAACCCAAATGTTCACTGACAAACTATAAAATCTTTACGACCAACAGACTCGCATATTAAAGCGACAAAACCGTTTACAAATACAAAGTAAAATATGACGAGTAGGGAGACGTGGTATGGCCGCAGCGTCATTAAGTCGTTGTGTTCATACCACGTCTAATGAAGGCTCACAATCCTATACCTTATTCAGTAATGCTTTCGTTTCGTCGTTGTTGCCAATGGTTGCAGAGTCTAACATGAGATACTATACAGGTTTCATGAAGTGTGACGTCATTGGAAGCGGTGCCATCGCTATCGTCTGGCAGGTGGCAGTGCAGAAGGTCAAAGTGAGGATCACTTCTTGTCGCCGCCGGTCACCGCATTGCCGCTACTATTCGCGTTTGCGGCGCCACTGTAGTTCTGCAATGAGGGTCAACGTCAATAATGCATCTTCAAACTTTGATGTTCGACAAGCTTCACTTGGCCACTCGGTTAGCGTGGTGGGTTCTGGCGCTGTCCCTTTCATGTCATCTTAAGCCGAACGCAATTTTATAAGGTATTACGTCAGACAGAACGGCTGTAGTCAGCCAGCCATGACAAGAATGACTGGCTGCCTTAGTTTTTGCTGAATCAACATTTGTTGTGAGAATATTTGGTGCCGAAGCATCCACTCTAGGCATGACGACACATTACAAAGTTCATATTTGAGTCATATCACTCTTGACTACATTGTTAATCTTAGCACGGTCATTGTCGCGGCAACTTGAAGGATTTGAATACATAACGTTTTTACACGTAAATATTAGTACTAACCTGATAGTATTGTGCCCACGCCTGCGCGTCCGGTGTGTTGCCAGCCTGGTTACCTTGTTGGTACTGCAACAAATACACATTTGTTAGATCGATGCACAGTAGATATTCAACGGACGACGATTTTATATAACAACGAACTAGTTTCTCATAAAGGATGTCACCAAAATCTGCCCAAATCATGTACCGAAGGTACACTTATTGGAAAACATACCCTGTATTACTTACGCTGGTTAAAACTAGTCATACTTTTTTAGTATGCTCACTAGGGGATGAGAATAAATAACTTTAAATTTGAAAAAAATGCACGCCATTTAACACACTAGTATCAGTTTCATAGTAAAAACTGTAAACTTGACAACTGTCATGTACCTCAGGTACAAATTTGGGCTGAGTTGTTTGGACTTTTGATGACCTCCTCCTTTGTTCTTTAAATCTAAATAAGGAGAAATAGTGGTTGATAGTAATAGAGAGTTAGTGTGGTACCCCGGGCCAGGCCTGCTGCTGCTGCTGCTGCCACTGCTGCCACTGGTACCACTGCTGCGCCGTGTAGTTGGCGGGCCACTGCTGGCCGGGCGCGGCCTGCGCCTGCGCCGCCTTGCCGGCCGCGCCCGCTCCCACCCCCGCGCCGCCCGCTCCCCCCACTCCTCCCGCCGCGCCCGCGCCCGCTCCCGCTCCCGCGCCCTGCTGCGGGTTCCAGTTGCCCCAGTTACCCCAGTTGCCCCAACCTGCACAATACGGTGTACAAAATGTAGTGGGAAAACGTACCATTCAACTTTACATTGAGTGTGTGTTTGCTTCAATACAAAATTCATCATAATTATCTTTTTTTTTTCTTTTTAGCAAATTTTCACAATCCAATAGGTCTCCACGACGCTCGAGTAAATCCCCATTTAACTTCTTGGGGAACCCCAAGCTATTACTATAAGGAAAATTTTCATATCTTCTGTTTATTTTGGTATGGCCCACCAAATTACAAATGGTTATAATATCTGAATTCTGTGTATCAATCGTATTGATTATACTTTAATTTTGAAGGAGTCTGTGAGGTTGCATGTAGATATTATCAATATAAATAAAGGAAATATCGGATCATAATCATGTATATGAAAATGTATTTCTTATGTGTGTACCTTGGTTCTGGTTCCAGTTGCCCCAGCCTCCCCATCCACCAGCCCACTGGTTCCACCCCTGTTGGTTCTGCTGATTTTGATTTTGGTTCTGAATCTGCCCATCCTGTTACAAAGTAAAAATTTAATAATTATTTTCTCATTTACTGTCCCACTGCTGGGCACGGGTCGTTGAAACAGATGTGATCACTGATCAGCGTGGTGTAGTCCACTGCGCCGGCCTAATGCGATTGGCATACTTCAGACACCATCGAGAAAAAATTCTAAGGTATGCCGGTTTCCTCACGATGATTACCTTCACTGTTTAAGCGAATGATAAATTTAATTATTAATATGCACATGAATTCGAAATGTCAGAGGTGCGTGTCAGAGGGCTATATCAGTAGGCTATCACTGCATGTTATCATTTTTTGATAAAAATATACTCGTCGTTTTAAGTACAGCAACCAGACTACATATCTACAAAGGTCTTTGACTGAGATATGTATGGTTTAGAGTCGGCATGGTTACCTTCTGGTTGTTGGGGTTGGGTCGCTGCTGTGCATTGAGCTGGTTGGGTCGCTGCTGCATGCCGCCGCGGTTGTTGCCCATCTGTCCGCCGCGCTGCCACGATCCTGCGCCGCCGCCGCTGTTGTTGCCTGGACCACCGCCTCCTGAACATAACAACTATTTCACACATTTGCTTCATAGGATACTCAATCCTGAGGACGATTTTATAAGAAGGAATATTTTCACTTTCTTTTTATTACATAAATTAATAGGTACATCACCACTTTGTAATCCATCTAACCATTTCTTATGTTTTTGACAGCTCTTTGGGAATGTAACTGTTCTATGTAACACTGTAAAAGTAAAAAGTTGCGCGTTGTGTCGGTCGCGGCCGAAGCGGTCGCCCCCGGGGGGCCCGGCGCCGGCCCCCCGGCCCCTTACTGTGAGTGTGACAGTGTAGCAGTGTGTGTACGTACCAGGTTGGTGTGGTCGCTTGTCGGGGCGGTCGTTGGGGCGCGCGTTGTGTCGGTCGCGGCCGAAGCGGTCGCCCCCGGGGGGCCCGGCGCCGGCCCCCCGGCCCCTTACTGTGAGTGTGACAGTGTAGCAGTGTGTGTACGTACCAGGTTGGTGTGGTCGCTTGTCGGGGCGGTCGTTGGGGCGCGCGTTGTGTCGGTCGCGGCCGAAGCGGTCGCCCCCGGGGGGCCCGGCGCCGGCCCCCCGGCCCCTTACTGTGAGTGTGACAGTGTAGCAGTGTGTGTACGTACCAGGTTGGTGTGGTCGCTTGTCGGGGCGGTCGTTGGGGCGCGCGTTGTGTCGGTCGCGGCCGAAGCGGTCGCCCCCGGGGGGCCCGGCGCCGGCCCCCCGGCCCCTTACTGTGAGTGTGACAGTGTAGCAGTGTGTGTACGTACCAGGTTGGTGTGGTCGCTTGTCGGGGCGGTCGTTGGGGCGCGCGTTGTGTCGGTCGCGGCCGAAGCGGTCGCCCCCGGGGGGCCCGGCGCCGGCCCCCCGGCCCCTTACTGTGAGTGTGACAGTGTAGCAGTGTGTGTACGTACCAGGTTGGTGTGGTCGCTTGTCGGGGCGGTCGTTGGGGCGCGCGTTGTGTCGGTCGCGGCCGAAGCGGTCGCCCCCGGGGGGCCCGGCGCCGGCCCCCCGGCCCCTTACTGTGAGTGTGACAGTGTAGCAGTGTGTGTACGTACCAGGTTGGTGTGGTCGCTTGTCGGGGCGGTCGTTGGGGCGCGCGTTGTGTCGGTCGCGGCCGAAGCGGTCGCCCCCGGGGGGCCCGGCGCCGGCCCCCCGGCCCCTTACTGTGAGTGTGACAGTGTAGCAGTGTGTGTACGTACCAGGTTGGTGTGGTCGCTTGTCGGGGCGGTCGTTGGGGCGCGCGTTGTGTCGGTCGCGGCCGAAGCGGTCGCCCCCGGGGGGCCCGGCGCCGGCCCCCCGGCCCCTTACTGTGAGTGTGACAGTGTAGCAGTGTGTGTACGTACCAGGTTGGTGTGGTCGCTTGTCGGGGCGGTCGTTGGGGCGCGCGTTGTGTCGGTCGCGGCCGAAGCGGTCGCCCCCGGGGGGCCCGGCGCCGGCCCCCCGGCCCCTTACTGTGAGTGTGACAGTGTAGCAGTGTGTGTACGTACCAGGTTGGTGTGGTCGCTTGTCGGGGCGGTCGTTGGGGCGCGCGTTGTGTCGGTCGCGGCCGAAGCGGTCGCCCCCGGGGGGCCCGGCGCCGGCCCCCCGGCCCCTTACTGTGAGTGTGACAGTGTAGCAGTGTGTGTACGTACCAGGTTGGTGTGGTCGCTTGTCGGGGCGGTCGTTGGGGCGCGCGTTGTGTCGGTCGCGGCCGAAGCGGTCGCCCCCGGGGGGCCCGGCGCCGCGCCCCCCGCGGTCGCCTCGCCCGCCCCCGCGCGGTCCACCGCCGCGTCCCTGTCCCGGACGTCCGAAATCGCTGCCGCCGCCGCCGCCACCACCACCGCCGCTGTTATAGATATACGACAACATTTATACAACTTAACTCATTAATTCCCATCAAATCTATTGCCATTAACCTGGCTCATATCGTATAATGTTAATAGAAGAAGAATAAATAGATGACTAACTCGTATCGCTGCTGCGGCGCGGGCCAGGGTCGGTCGAACCGGTTGGCGTTGGGCGGCGGTGCGCGGTTGTCCCGCCCGCCCCAGCGACTGGCGCCGCGCCCGCCGCCCCACCTGCCGCCACCGCCGCCGCCGCTGCCGCCGCCGCCACCGCCGCCGCTGCTACCACTACCGCCCCACCGATCCTCTGCAATTAACATCGTTTTAGGGTTCCATGCCCCAAGTTGGAAAAACGGAACAGATAATTCTTTATAGAATTGACTTCCTCATCCGTCTCCGGCTTCTTGAGTCAAAGCTCCTTTTCTTAGAAACGGATACCTATATACCTCAGTAGGAATCGAATACTAAAAATCTTAAACTGCTGTAAAAAATGTCAAGTATCTACTTCTACTTTTTGGAAACGTATTCTCATTCTAAAAATTCCACATGGACTGATCATACCGACCCATAAGATAATTCTCGGGGACCTTGTTTCTTTTTTTTTAATACAGTGAAGTAAAGAGACCTACAAGGTGGCTTCCTCCAGTTATTTATTGCTTAATTTTGTGTCTTATTTTCTCAAAAACTGACTGACTACAGGTTTGACGTAGCGGCTAAGGTGGTCACCTCGCCAGTGCCGTTGCGGCGGGTGTCGTGAGTTCGATTGCCACCCGAGACAATGATCCACAAATATTTATTTCTAGTCTGGGTGTAGGTACTATGTGTCAGTCAAATGTATGTATGTAGATCCAAAGTATGGGAAGTCTTTAAAAAAAATAGGGATAACACACGAATTTCCTCCTTTATGGGTTAATTTACAAACATTTTTCACACATACAAACAATACTTTATTGCATTCCATAATGTGGCGTACAAACTTCAATTCTAGTAGAACCTACCTGCAGACTATACAAATAATCGATCCGTAGCACAGAAGCTATCGATCATCAGCGTCAACCGGCAGTAAAATACATCACCGCGATACATCATCATCATCAAGCTATTATGTATATTACCCCACTATACTGTCCCACTGCTGGACACGGGTATACTCACAGATTATGATGTGTTACTATGCGGCATGGTTTTTTTTGTTTATCGATATCTATCTGGTGCCATCTAGTATTAATTAAATATTGACTTGGTAAAAGTGTCTTTAAAAGATCCACCACATCATTTACCGCCTGGTTAACTCGAAAAAGATGTATACAATTAACTACATATCTTAACAATTTCCTAATTTTCTTGTTGCTCTATTTAATAATACTCTAATTGTTTACCTTTTGAGTGGAAATTCTTACATACAATCACAATTCTATTCCCTGTGTTACTAATTATTTTTATTTATTTATTTAATATAGGAAAACCAACAGCTATACAGAAAATTTTAATAACTAGGTCAAGCTACACTAAGCCAATTACAGGTTCTCACGGATAGTAATTTACCAATATATTTTAGATGTCATGTAATAGGGCGAATCTATTGCTATTAACCTAGCATAAATCCAAATTACGAGCTAATAGATAAGAGTATCCTAATGGACAAAACACAATAACACTATTTGTTACAACTGGAAATCGAGCCCAGAGCGTTACAATCAGTAGCCACGCAAGCTTGCAACCGCTAGACCAACGACACAGTTACTACCTATGCATTACATTAGCCGCGGGAGGGCCTGCTATAGGAGAAATCATACTAATGTGAAAGTTTGGATATTTGTTTGTTACTCAATCACGCAAAAACGGCTGAACGGATTCGCATGAAATCTGGCACACAAATAGTATGTAACCGGGAATAACATATAGGCTTCTTTTTATCCAGGAAAATGCGGGAATTAAACTGATATAGGAAAAATACTTACGGTATTTGAATGAAAATTGGTACCAATTTTTGTACTATATTGTTTGTGACCAGCGTACTGAGTACTTCCAATCCCGGTAAAATGCAGGAATTTTCTGAAAATCTCGGGAAACTGAATCGACCATAATGTAAGGTTATTCACCCAACAGACAAGTTAGGCGACTGCATTGGGTACTTTTTGTCCCAGAATAGGTATATCCCGGAATTTTATTTTGATCCGAACGTATCCAGTACTTTCAATCCCGGAAAATTATGAGAATTTTCAGAAAATAATTGGACTAATAGAAAATCATAAGTAAATATTTAAGCTTAGTTACTCAATAAATTAGTTAGGCGACTGTTAGGTAACATCTACTGGAAACATTATGTTTTGTGATATTTTTTTATTTTTTATTTTAATCATAGGGAACAACAAACAGCTACAAAATACAGTGTTACAAAAAGAGATACACATAAATAAGTACAATAATGTAGCCCACAACGCTGTTCACAGATAAAGCTGTGGAATATGGTATTTAATTAGTAAAACGCTAGGATAATAGTTGAAGAATGATAACAATAAAAACTAGACTAACTTGACTATCGCGTCCATCCATCTACACTTTTACACAATAGAATAAAGTAATCAAGAGAGCTCCTTTAATATAAGACCCTTGAACCTACTGGGAGAACATGCAAAAATATCAATGTGTTCAAAAGTCTTATTATAGTTATCTAAGATTCTGCGAACAGGCGAGCGCAGACCAGTATTAGAATGACAAGTTGTAATAGAAAATAGTCTGCCAGCGCGCACCTTTCGCTTATACACTGTTCTAGGAACAACATAGCTCAACATGTTGGTCAAATCAATGCAATCGAATTTATTAGTAACGATGTTATATAGGTTCATGGCTTCTAAGTATTTACGTCTATTTTCAAGTGATGGGAGTTTGTACTTGTTGAGTAAATCCTGATATGACAAATAGTGACCATAGCATCTAAAATTCATAGCACGTAGGAATCTGTGTTGAACACACTCAATAGCCTCAATGTATTTCTTATAATATGGACTCCAGACGGACACGGCGTATTCTAATTGAGAACGTATGACAAACTTATATAGGCAAATATATGAGGAAGGTTTCTTAAAATCTAACGTCGAGCGCATAACAAATCCATATAGCTGATACGCTTCATTTACTATTTTGCTAATGTGCAAGTCTAAGCAAAGTTTGGAGTCAAGAATAATGCCAAGGTCACGGATAGAGTCCACTTTAGTTAGGGGGACATCGCACATTGTGTATGTATAATTTACGATATGTTTGTTCTTTGTAAAGTTCAAAAGATTACACTTAGGTAAACTTAGCTGCAACTTATTTCCACGACAGTAGTTCGACAGTCTGTCTAGGTCTTGTTGCAACATAAGGCAGTCATTCAAATCGCGTATAGTTCTATATACCTTAAGATCATCGGCATATAGGAGAAATTTGGTGTTAAGAAAACATTGACTTATGTCGTTAATATACAGTACAAATAAAAGGGGACCGAGAATAGAGCCTTGGGGTACACCGGAGGTGACCTGTGCGATGCAAGAAGAATGACCATTAATTACAACTCTCTGACTACGGTTAGTGATGTATGAAGAAAACCACCTCAACAGGTTACCACGGATTCCATTGAACGCTAATTTATTGAGTAATATTTCGTGATCTACCTTGTCGAAAGCCTTGCAGAAGTCAGTATACACTGCGTCAACCTGTACACGGTTGTCTGCATTGTCGAACAGAAAGCTAGAGAACAGCAGGAGGTTAGTGACTGTGGACCGTCGCTTAACAAAACCATGCAGCTGTTGGATAATAATGAGTACTGATTATTAGAGTAGATAGTGATATGTAGAGTACTGATTATCTGTATGTCCGGTTGTCCTGGTTATCCCGTGAAACCAACCTTGAAATAATTGGGTACGAAGTCGCGAGTAGAAGCTAGTTATTATTATATACCATGGTCGAAGTTGTGAAGCCCAGGTCCTGTCATTTGTTGGCAAGCTGCTTTGTGTAAAATACTGGTGTATGTTCAATTGAAAAGAGCTATTAGGATGATGAGAAACAATATAATGATGTTGGTAATACTAACCGCGGTCCCTGCCGAAATCGCGGTTGCGTCGGTCATCGCGCGCGTTGTGTCGCTGCTTGTCGTTGGAGCGGTGTCGCTTGGTGGGCGGAGCATCGCGAGTGGCGGACCTCTCGCGCTTGTCCTTGTCGCGCACGACGCCGGCGGCGCGCGCCTCCTTGTGGTAGGTCTCCAGCACGGCGCGAGCCTCAGCCTCGCCCAGCTCGGGGAACAACACCTCGTCTAGCCACGAGCACTTCTCGGGCAGCGCGAAGTTGGCTGCAAACACAAGGCGCGCGTGAGACGGCGAGGCGGCGGCGGCGGGCGGGCGCGGGCCAGGGCCGGGGCCGAGGCCGAGGCCGGGGCCGAGGCCAGGGCCGGGGCCGAGGCCGGGGCCGGGGCCGAGGTGCGGTTCGGGACGTGTAACCAACCTTTCATGTCCACGATAGCCCCGTCGGGCACCTCCTTGCCGTCGGCCTCCTCTCGTCGTTTCTGCCGGTCGCGGTACGTCTCGTCGTCGGTCACTATCACGACCGCGACCCGCCGGTAACCGTCGAAATCCCTCAACTTGCGCCTCTGGGCCGACGGGTATACGTTTGTCTGTTTTTACCCAACGCGATATCGAAACCGCGATCACGAATAACGTCGGTGGCCGTCGTAGAGTCGCAGCGTAGATTATGATGTGGAGCAAAACATTTTCATTATAGAAACGGACGATATCCAGCGGTGACTTTGTACTTTGTTTAATGTTTTGTGGCAGATTGACACCTAGAACAAGCTCAATAGAGATCCCATTCGCGGTTATTTCAATGGGCCGTTAGGCAAGGTTACCGCCCACCGCTCCCGCGTCTACACCACTTACCTCGGTACGAGTCTAAAAACAATACATTATAGCTCTCACTTATCGCGGAAGCGGTGTCGTAAAACATGCCTTTTAACTACACTTATACATAGGACGTACCTTATGAAGATGTGTTGATATATAGATGGCATACGAAGCTAGACAGACGCTATATAATTTGACATACATAATACGTTCCATGTAGATAGAATGGCATAAGAAAAATTAAAGGGACTCGGCCAAACATCAAGGGGGATCGTGTTCGATCTCGATTGTTCCTGAATTAAGTGTGGCTGCCAAAGTAAATATGTCATTATAAAAGTGGAGCGGCACTGACCTGGTCGAGGATAAAATTCCTTTTGCGTCCCTTCGCGATTTCCAACAACTTAAGCACGCATTTAGCGCACTTGGAGACCATAGCGTCCCAGCGGCCGTCGTAGCTGGCGCGGAACGGTTTACAGTCCACCTGGATCGACGTACACACTCATACAGTAACCGAACCAACGTGCCTTGTACGTGGCCGTGCTTACGCTAACCTTACAACTAAAGAGTAATATGTTATTGTGATACCAGGGACTCTCCTTGGTGACTCGGGACTCGGTATACGTACGTCCTCTTCAGTCGGCGATCCACTGGTATCATATAAACTACACTGCTATTGTTGTCGACCGCTAAAGGTCTTTTAACATTTTTTTTGTTATTATGTTTTGGTTTATAAATGTTGTTCATATTGCACCCTGTTGAAAATACAGACGGACATTAGTTATCAATGTTTACAGATGGAGTTGTTGGAGCTTTTATTGTGCTCATACCTCTCATTAGCGCTGGAAGGGAAACATTCATTAGTTTGTGTCAGTTTGTGTGTGTTGCCATTGAAATGAAATGTACATTATTTATGTTTTAAGTGTACGAAAATATAAATTATTAAACATTTTAAGCTCAATACTTTGAGTTATTGCGATATTTTTTATAATAATTGCATTCAACACATTCACTCTTCAGATTTGACTTCTTATCATTCGAGCTTACGTACTTTGGGCAAGTTACTTTACTTTATGGAATATTAAATAAGGCTACGCGCGTATGATAGTATTTAGGGCTATTAATGCAATTGTATCTGCAGAGTGGCTCGTTGTTAGCATTTTTTTCATTGCAATGTCTGCTTACCTTACTGTGGATGGATTAGATATTTCACTTTGCACCTTCAACTTACTCAACCCAGGGCTATTGCAAAGAAACTGTATATCGTGCTATTATATCCTTAATCTTTAGAAAATAAGATCATACGCGCTTAACCTAGCGATGTTACAGTGAAAAGAAAATAAAAAGTGGTAAAATGAAGACTTGTGAGACAAAACATCGCAATAACTCAAAGATGAAACTTTAAGATTTACGATCTCATACAAACCATTGTCGTGTACATAAATAAAATTGTGTCAGGTAGGGTATTATTGGTTTGTAAAGTTTGATGTCTATGTGAATAATTGACCAGTAACATAAACACCTGATTTAGTCATTTACGATTTTTCATTATTAACATTAGTAACATCACACCTTCATAATGGCGAAGACAACACAAATCAAATCTGGTATTATAAAATTACGTTAGTAATTCTTACATAAGACCGACCGTTTACTTACAATCCCCATTGGGACACGATGACTACAACATAATATGGAGTAAATAAACCAATAGTATTTTTGTTTTCAGTTTATATTACTGGTCAATGAAATAACCAATGATATTGTACTGTGTGTATGTGTGTCCGTGTGTGAAGGTAGTTGTGTGTGATGTTTGTGTGTGTGTGTGTGTGTGTGTGTGCGTGAGGTACATACCTTCATGCGGTCGAAGAGTGCGCCGGTGGAGAGTATGTTGTAGCGCTTCTCTGGGTGAGCGGCGGCGTGCTGCTTGGCCCAGTACGTCTTGCCCGACCCCGGCATGCCCACCATGAGGATCACCTACAAAATGCGACTTTGTATTAAGATATTTAGGATACTATCTTTACTTGGGACATTCATAGCACCAGTACATAGTCTAAGTTGAGCATTAGAGTAAAACAAAGACATAGATTTCAATCACTACATAGTATAAAACAAAGTCGCTTTCTCTGTCCCTATATCCCTATGTATGCTTAAATCTTTAAAACTACGCAACGGATTTTGATACGGTTTTTTTTTAATAAATAGAGTGATTCAAGAGGAAGGTTTATATGTATAATACATGTATGTTATTAGTACATTGCACCCGTGCGAAGCGGGGACATGTCGCTAGTACTATGTAAATTTAACTGTTGTTCATGGTGGCTGTAACTTTCATAGACTTAGGGAATTATTTCAAACAGATACAACTAATGCCTCTATTAACTGACTAATGAACGTAAAACGCACTGCAGATGTCTTTTACCTGATGAAAGTTTTGGAATAAAGTTGTGTTAGTGGGATGCTAGAATGCAAGTTGGCTTAGGACCGGGATTTTTTTATTGAACTAAGATGAAATAAGGATACGTTTCGTTTAATGGTAAACGGCAACCGATAGATACACCAGTGTAATCACTAAGTGACTATCGTGAGACATAAAAGTCAAAGTAAAAAATTCAAGTTGATAAGTCTCATTGGTTCATTAAATTGAGTGTGTACAGAAGCCAGCACATCAAGCTACCACAATCTGTCAAATTTCTTTGATTGATTTTCAACTTTAATACAAAAATGTAAGGTTCATATTCAATTGGGAAAATTGGACAGTTTTGGATAGGTTGACCTGCTGGCGCCTGGCGTGGGTGGGTACATAATGAAGCGAGTAGTGTGTTGTACCTCACAGTCGGCGAGGCTGGCGGGGCGGGCGGGTCCCTCCACGACGTCAGTGAGTGTGCTGATCAACAAGTACCCCGGCACCAGCTCCGCCTCCGTGCCGTCCAGCTCCTCCTCCACCGTGTACCTGCACGTCACGTACTCCTTTACTAACCTACTCGACGATGCTCCTTTAGTGCACCGCGGGACGACATATACGGTTACAGGTTGAAAACATTACCCTCCTTAGGCAATCGGGTAAAATGAGACTTATATATATTATGACGGGCGCATCCCAGTACTCATGTGGATGTGTGATGGATCAGAACACAGTTTCCCTAATTGTGCAGGAGATTGCATAGGCCATCTACCATTGCTGGGGTAGCGGAAGAATGAGTGATGGCTCCCGTAACCCCACCATTAAATGGCGGGGCGAAACATGGATGTTTCGGAAATCCTCATAGACTGGAGTCTATGAGACCACACTAAAAAAGGCATGATTCCTATAATCAAAACTAGCAACTTTTATACTACAAGTTTAGTAAAATTGATTTTATGTTAGTGCATACTAAGAAACGTTGTCTTCATGAGAAGAAGGCTCGTTCCTAGAGGAACAATAATGCAACAAATTGTTTGCCTTTTTCTATTTCTCTTTGTGATAATGAAACATGACTTACCGGATGACAAATTTAATTCTCTTGTCCAACACATGACCTTGTAGGACTTGCTCTTCGGTCACTTCGGCGACTTCACCTTCTGCGAGACATTATATACAACTTAGTACTTAAATAATGTGTAAGTGAGCTGTAGGTATGGTCAGCAACGAACGTAGCTTAACACGGCTAAATTTTAAAAACATGAAGGCTCCAATACTTGTCAAGAGATTTTTTTTATTATGTAGGTTTCACACACACATTCAGCGACATTCGTTGTTGACTGTACTTGCTCTTTTATTGCAGACTTTTTATTATTAGAAATGCACTTGTAGAAAAGATCTATAAATCAGCCAGTAATTTAATGTAATTCCGCTTGCGACCTTATACACTCTACAGCATACAAGAGTAAATACAGAATATTATTGTACCTGCTCGGTAAATTCATATCACACATGTGATACGAGTGATTAAAAACTTCGCAGGTAAGTGGGTATTATTTTACGCCTGCTAATTTATATTTTATTTATTTATTTTATCTAATTTGCCTAGTAGTCGCAAATGCAGTTGATAAGCGGAATTTCCTAAATTTGATTCTTAGGGCAGCTTTTAAGTTCTTATTTTTTCTTTTCAATGAGGAATTTCTAAGTTACAGTTCCAAATTTGGATATGGGCCACACAGTAGAGATTTGTATACAGTATACTGTATATACATAAGCCCTATTATATGCGACCTAAAACATACCGGTGAACTGTGGGAAACGTAATTACGCCTCTGCTTAACCCTTCGAGGAATACAGGCGTAATGGTATGTTATTTGTAAATTGTGTACAAATGAATGATAAATGATATTTATTTTGTAAATAAATCTTATAAAAACACTTTTACAAGTCAATATTTAATTTGTATTACTACATGGTGCCAACATTTACTAGCCGACGACCTCTGAGAAGAAACGCCGAACCAAACTCGGAGAATCATGGTCTTGTCTTGTAAGACCAGACAGTAACCATCAATAATAACCAACAGTAATCATCAACCCGTATACTGACCCACTTCTGGGCACGGGTCTCCTCTCACAGAATGAGAAGGAAAAAGCTGGCCTAGTGCGGGTGGGCAGATTTCACACGCCGTCGAGAAAATCTCTAAAGCATGCAGGTTTCCTCACGATGTTTTCCTTCACCGTTTAAGCGAGTGATCATTCATTATTTAATATGCACATGATTTCGAAAATTCAGCGGTGCGTGCCGTGGATTCGAACTCGAGACCTTCGACTTGGCAGTCCAATGGTCATACGACTAGGCTATAACTGCTTTTTTGACAGTAACAGTATTCTGTGCTTATCAAATATGTGTTTTGTTTTGAAGAAAGAGCTTAGCAGCTTTGAGTTGCATACTGACGGCACGCCGTACATCAGTCATCGTGTAGCTTAACCAATATTTAACAAAGATGATGTACTCACCAGCATCGACTTCACTCTTAATTCCTTTGTCTTGTTCTTTTTCGGCTTCAGACTGCTCATTCTGCTCGGTTTCCATAGGTTCTGCCTTCAATTCCGTCGGCAGCTCGGAAACCTTGTCACCATTCTCCTGCATAATATATAATAAGAGTTATGAACTGTGGACACAAACGATGCTGTTGGTTGCAGTTTAAAGGATTTTTTAAATTATTATTTATTGGCGGCTCACTGCGACTGTACGGATACAACATGGTATTTATGTCAAATTATGAAATTTTATGTTTTTGTTAGTGATAGTCCCATTCTTTTATTTGCAAGGAATAAATTGATTTTTTTTCTTTCTAGTTGGTCTATTGTGATTGACACTAGTATGGTTAGGCGATAAATATTGGCCCTAACGATTTCATCAATGTTGGCGACAAGTGTTTCAAGTTGATCAAAATGTGCCATTACAGTGTAAAGATATTGTTTTTATTATTACAGAATTGTTTAATTTCTTTTAGTTAAGTTTCAATGTTATATAAAAAAAAATCTCAAAAATGGATGGATTTTTCACTATCCCTATATATTTTGGTGTTTTGTTTTCCACGATTTCGTGTCTGATATACTCCTATTACATAAATGTAACAATAATAGTTCTTACCTTGGGCTCCTCCGGCTTTTCAGCCGGCTCCTCGGTGGCCTCAGGCTCCTTATCTTTTTCCTTTTCCTTATCTTTCTCCGCGTCTTCGGGCTCAGCAACTTCTTCACCCCTCTCTTTCCTCTCAGCGGCTTCCTTTTCTTTTTTTTCACGGTCTTGCCTTTCGCGCTCCTAAGGGAAAACAAAAAAAGGATTCATATATTGTTTTATGATGATGCATTGTATATTGTTACTATCGACCTGCCCTCGCTTCGCACGGGTGCAATGTACTAATAACATACATGTGTTATGCTCTTTTAAAAAAATAATAATATACCTCTCTCTTCTTCCTCTGCCGTTCCTCTCTGTCCTTCTTCTCTTTTTCCCTTCGTTCGCGCTCCTTACGAGCGGCCTCCTCCTTCTGGCGTTGAAGCTCCGCTTCAATCAATCGCTTCTCTTCCAGCACTTGCTCCACAGGTATTTCAACACGCTTGCGGACTATTTTCGTTTTTGTTAGCATGTTATATCTGTTGAATAATATAGATTTTTAGTTGTTACTTTCTTACACCCTGTGTTTAAAAAGACTTCATGAGAACAATCATCTGCCTTGATTATATTTTCCATTTTCAATGCGGCATAATTTTAAAAATTTATGTCTTATTAAAAAATTCTAAATATTTTTTATCGAAAAATGTAATTTCGCTTGCGATCTCATGGATTAAAGAACACACAAGAGTAAATACGGAATACATAATCTACCTGCTTGGATTGAAAACTCATGGTACACAAGTACCATGTGTTGAACTATGCAGGTTCTATCAATCAAATAAATATCACACAAATTAACAAACATTCGATCACGTTGCGGGGATCGAACCCGGCCTTTCGACCGTGAAAACCAGACGCATCGCCTCTACGTCAAACTGGATTCAGAAATTCCTTTCAAATTAACCTTCCCTTGACATAAAATAGAACTGGTTGAAAATATACAATAGAACAACTTTTTTGAAACAGTACCTGAGCATGATTGTGCATAAATATATTTCCATTTTTAAGAAATAAACGAATAAAGTCAATAAATTCCCAAAATCAACTGAAAATTTTCTAATACCTATTTTTCATTTATCTATTTATAGCAGTAGCTCGGAGTTTGCATTTGTGCCTAATGGGACCTAAACATACAAGTAAAACTGTATGCAGTTTTTATAGGACAAGTATATCTAAACAGAAAAGAGTCATGTTTTAGGGCTAAAAAGTTCACAATTTGACTGAAAAGCAAGGAATAAATACTTGTAAGGAATAAACATGTTTACTTCTGTTTTCCGAGTTAACATTCAAATTAGAAAGATTTACACAGAACTTTATACATGTATAAGCTATAAATATATAGGTTCTATCATCATCATTAAATAGGTTAATTCATCAATTACAAACAAATAGATAAATACAACTTACTTGTCATATCCAAAGTTGACTTTGTAGCACATGTTTTTGGTGAGTATGTGCGGGAACACCGGCTGGCCGTTGAGCGCCGCCTTGTCAAACTCGAAGGCCGTGCCGAGCTCCACGCCGTTCAACGTATACAAGATCTTGCACGGGTTTGATTCCAGATCCTGGTGACAAAAAAATTGTTGATTAAATTCTAGCAGAGGACTTGACTACAAGGCAACACGATCTTATTACTTATGTTGTATGAGAATAATTTAGTTAAAAATTATGTTTTGTATTATAAAAGTGTAACATCTTACAAACTAATAAAGGATATTATCATTTACTTTGTAAAAAAAATATAATATGAATCTAAAATACGAGGATACTTTTTGTAATACGGAAAATTCTCATGGATCAAGTGCCACCTGGGAAGCGGCAGTTTATGTTGACTAAACACCACACTTGGCTTCCTGTGCCCCCTTGATCACGAATCTTATGCCCAACTATAGTCACGCGTCCCGTCACCGTGAGATTTCTGACATTCGCTACGACAATACGAGGAACATAATATTAAGGTTATGAATATATGAAACTAACCAAGTAAGCACCGACGACGTCCTTTTCGTTGAGTTGTTGGCCATACTCCTTGAACTCGCTGTTAGACACGGCGCGGCCCGTACTCTCGTAACCCCAACTAAATTCTCCCTCGCCTAAAAAATATAATTTAAAATAAAGTATTGCTATAGATTTTCTATCATACTTTACTGGGTAAGTAATGAGTCCTTTAATCTAATACGAACAGTAATATAAAAAATACTCAGTAAAGTTTACAAAATAGTGCATACAAAATAGTAAAATTTTATCACAAGGTGTTAAGATTGCAGTTTTTGCGTATTTAGATTTACAATATAGACTTGCCAATCTAGAAAACCATACAGCTTACCTAAATGTAATGAAGAGTCAACAGTAGACCAGCCGATTCTCAGACCAGAGCCGATAGATTCTTTATCCGTACTTTCGTTGGTCGCCATCACTGCTCCAACGCGCACCTATTTCAAAAAACAATATAATAACAGCTTTGCAATATTATTTAATGGTGATTTAATAATGAATAAGGTTTTTATCGTAGATTTGAGAGTCACAACAGTTTTTTTCTTAAGATAATTGATATCGGTATAATTACAAGGATATTGTAAATTCAAGTAGTGTATGTAATTTTGAAGATTATAATTTTAAGAGAGGTAAGGCATAGTGGGAGTAATTCCACTCAAATTGGAGCTGCTTCACTGGGGAAGAACCTCCGTCTTGCAGAAAATCGAAGTGAAACAAAACTGCTTTGAGCTGTGTAGTGTTCCTTATGGTGAGCAAGGTTGCCAGTGCTCCACAAGGAAACATTGTGTTGGCAGTGGGGGGGACTTTGAACCTTATACTGCCAACCCAACTATTCCTCTTTCGTTTCACAGAGTCGGCAAATCGCAAGTGATACCCCTGGTGTTACAAGCGTCTATAGGTTATGGTAACCGCTTACCATCAGGTGGGCCGGTTGCTTGTTTGCCACCATAGTGTTATAAAACAATGGACCCACCTCGTAACAGACTCTCCCAGCATCAACACCATGGCTGGCCCTGGTGCCGGCCCACGCGAAGGCAAAGGCGCCATCACTGAGCGGAACTACACCGTTCAGCTCCGGCACCTCCAAGTATTGGTTCAAGTCACTGTCATCTGCACAAAAAAATAAAGTTACGAGTTTAGATGTTAGACCAAGATAAATATACATCTTGGATTTCCACATGGACAATATAGGATAAAGTATTCATTATAAATTGACATTATGAAACATTCTGACATATTATGTATGAATTCTCCTTTCCAATGTAAATATAAAATGTATGCAAAGTAATTTTGTTATAATATAACAATGGTATGTCAGCTGTCCTCATTTTCCTAAAAGATATAATTTAAAGTACACACACCAAGCAAACATATGTTTTATGATTATTCAGACGTATTCAGTACTCTGACTAAATACGTAGTACGGTCGAAAAAAGAGTTAAGTACACAGGCAACTAATTAAATATCGTGTTTTTATAAAGATTGTGTAATTATGTATCACGCAATATGTGTCAAAACGCTGGTATTGTAAGCTGCTACACATCAAACCCTTTGACGGGCAATTATTTAAATTTGTGATTTAAATAATTGTGTAAAGATGCAGATTTCGTTCGCTACCTGTATACCAAACTCTTTTGTTGACTGTACTAATAAGGCTGAGAAACTGATAAAAGATTTTGTAGATACATGTATCTTTAAAATAAAATGAGCCATATTGACATGAATTGTCTCAAGAATGAGCTTTAGCTACTATTTAAATTTCAAGATTACATTTAAGCTTAAACAATGACGGGGCAGGCATACTCACACCAAGAGAGGGTGATTTTATTGTCATCAATCTCAGGCTCAGGCACCTTGACTTCTGTAGCCTCTTTCTTATCCTTGGTCGCTGCCACCTCCTGTTAACATACAATTCTGTACCTTCAGTGAAAAGTGATATAAACCGAAAATCATGGTTTTGAGAAAAAACGCTTTAAAGTTTTAAAAAATTCTGACTCTTTTTCTACTTTACTAAAATAAGAACTGATTACTGTTATTGATAAACAATATCTTAAAAAAACAAATAGTGAAAAAAGAAATGGATGATTTTGTGTAGTTTTTTTTTAATTTAATAAAATATCCAGATGTATCACTTAACACAAGACATCATTATCAATAATTTGCGTGTCATTTAATTTAAAATTACTTGAACTCTTTTACACATCGTTTTTGGTTTGGTGTTGAATGATTCTATACTTCGTATTTTGGTAGGTTTGTACTTTAAGGAGATATTAAAACAAAAAGTTGTAAAATTAATATTGTTAATTAGAGTATTAAAAATTGTAATCGATATTGTAATTAAGAAAATGTAAGACAAATTGAATTGAAATCATTATACACCCGTATAATACTTATGATGTAATGTGCATAATGATACAAACTGTTGTTCATAATGATACGTTTTGAAAATATTAAAGTATTTATTGATATAAGTGCAATACAGATATCATAATCATCATCATCATATCAGCCTATTATCCACCAAAGAAACTCCAGGCATTGCTCTCTCCATTGCACGCTAAGCAACCTTGAACTTTTGGACCAGTCCCATGATGAGTGTCCATGTTTGGGCTCCATAAGTCATCACGGGTAGGACGCACAGGTTATAGACCCTGGTCTTTAGGGATTGTGGGATCGACTAATCAAAGATATCACGCAGCTTCCCGAATGCCGCCCAGCCCAGGTATATTCTTCTGGCCGCCACCTTCTCGAAGTTATGCCGCCCCAGTTGAATAGTTTGGCCAAGATATATGTATTCTTGCACTACTTCGAGGGCAGAGCCATTTACGTATACAGGTATCAGGATGACATAATCATTGCCAAAAGCCAAACCAAAGTCATGTACTTTGGTTTTATCCAGGTTCATCCCGAGACCCACCTGCCTTGAAGAATCGCCAAGGCTGTTCAGCATCACTTCCAGCTTCTGCAGAGATTCTGCCATGATGAAAATGTCATCCGCAAATCAGAGGTGCGAGATGTACTGACCGTTAATATTTATGCCTCGTCTTTTCCAGTTAAGCGTCTTGAAAACGTCCTCAAACGTGTTCGTAAACAGTTTCGGAGAGATGACGTCTCTCTGTCTTACCCCTCGACGCAGTTGGATTGGTTTTGTACTCTGGTCTTGTACTTAGACGGTCATCGTTGCGGCATTATACAGATATTTCAGCACCTCAACGTATCGGCAGTCGACAAGGCATCTCTACATAGACTCCAGTACAGCCCAGGTCTCGACGGTATCGAAAGCTTTCTCGTAGTCCACATACGCTAGGCAGAGAGGCTGATTATATTCCTCGGTCTTTTGGATGATTTACTTCAAGGCGTGTATGTGGTCCACGGTGCTGTAGCCTTTCCGAAAACCGGCTTGCTCCGGTGGCCGGAAGTCATCGAACTTTTGGGCAAGACGATTTGAGACAACCCTCGACAACAACTAGTAAACATGTCCCAGGAGTGATATGGGCGCAGCCAGCTTCGACCTGTGGCAGTGTTAGTCTAAGAGCCGACCTTGTTAAGCGCGCTCGTTCTATTTTGACCTTTATATCCAGAGTGCTTCTTACCAGTCGGTGATTACTTCCGATATTGACCCTATTGATCACAGAGATATCTCTGAATACCTGGCGCTTGTTAGACATAACGAAGTCGATCTCGTTCTTTGTCATGTTATCGGGGCTTCGCCAGGTCCACTTCCTTTGAGGCTTCTTCTGGAAGAAAGAGTTCATCAGAAAAAGCCCCTGTACCTCGAGAAAGTTTACCAGCATTTGCCCCTTGTGATTTCTGTGTCCATAGCCGAATGGACCCACTTTCGACTCGCCGCTCTCTTGTACTCCCACTTTAGCGTTTAAGTCACCCATAACAACAGTATAGAATATCGCGGTGGCTTAGTGGTCATAGCGTCTGGCGTACCTAACCAGAAGACGCAGGTTCGAATCCTGCCCGCGGTTGAATTTTTCCTTTTCTAAATAACTTTGGCTTGTGTATAAGACGAAGGCCACTAAGTATGTATATATATAACTATTAGCGTTGTATGCATAAGCTGTGGGAAAACCTTATTAAATAAATAAATAAACTTTAACAGTATAGAATGTTTTGGTACGAGACATAGCTTTCACTATGTCTTCGTACATGGCCTCGACTTCGTCGTCAGGGTGTGCGGACGTTGGTGCATCTTTTTACGAAATGTAGCCACTCTTAAGGTCAAAGTTGACACAAAATTGGTATCGTCGCAATTTATAGTCTACGCAATTCATATCAGCGAACTTTGGGTGTACATTGGTACACCTCTGCCTAACCCTTTGGGGACAGTCGCCATGATGATATGTATGTATTATAGTTTAGGATTCGGATAGAAATCTATTTCAGATATGTACTAAAATTACCTCATGCACATAATAATAATAATAATAATAATAATATTTATTCATAATTACAAAGGTAAAATATAATACAGAGATAACTTATAAAATAATTAAGAGGTATTACAGTGTTAGGTGCCTGTACTAGGTAAACCTGTGTCACAGGCGGCAAGTGCTGATCCGATAACTAAGTAAAATATTACAATTTGTAAGAACTAATAAACCAAACAGTAAGTAACATAAATTAGAAAAAAATAATGATTAAAAATAATAAAAGGATAAATTATTTATTTGATATCTTAAGTTATAATACTAATTAGGGCTTCGGTCTCATCATAAGTCAAGGATTGTAAATATTTGTACACTAATGATTTAGTATTATGATAATTAAGGGCATACATGGATAAATTCTTATTAAGTCTATTATACAGGAAAGGGCCTAAGAATGAATAAAACCTATTTGTGAAAACAAACCTTGACTCTGAAAGTGAGGTACACACAATATCTTTCCGTCTCTTCGTGTTAGTAATGTATTCATTATATGGTAGGTCGGCGTGTTGTTTAACCACAATGTGCATTATGAAAAGTTGGCGGACAGTTAGTACATTACAACATTCATACAATAAGCGAGTGGGGAAAAGGAATGGTCGGGAAGTGGCTACTTTCAAGATAGCTCGTTGAGCTCGTTCTATGGCCAGCATTACTGTCTTTGGGGCACCTCCCCAAGAGGTAATACAGTATTTAATAATAGACTCACACAGTGCTTGATATATCTGCTTAATTAATTTGTAGTCTGCAATATAGCGAAGTTTTTTGAATACAAAAATTAGCTTACGTATTCTATTTACTAAAGTTGCAATATGTTTTTTAAAAGACAGATTGTTATCGATTATAATGCCTAGGTACTTAACAAAGGTAGTGTTATTAATAATAGGACAAGTGCAAGCTACTACCCGGGGATCATGACAGTTATGTGCATATAAGTGATTAATACTAGGGAGGTTATGAGGCTGACGCATGCAGAAATTAATAAATGTAGTTTTTTCGGTGTTCAGTGTTAGTAAGTTACGTTTTAGCCAATTATTTACTATATTAAAGCCTAGTTGAGCATAATCATGAACTTCTGAGCTCGAGTCAGCGGAAAAGATTAGAGCAGTGTCGTCTGCGTACGAAATTATTTTTCCGTGGTCAATATTAAGCCTACAGAGGTCATTTATATATACCAGGAATAGTGTAGGCCCAATAATACTTCCTTGCGGAATTCCAAAAGGTGGGTTTTTCATATCTGCACTAGTGATGTTGCCTATTTTAACACATTGAGATCGATCCTGTAGATAGTCTACAAAGAGTTTAAGCTGAGTGCCTCTTATCCCTATTGCCTCGAGCTTATTTAGAAGTATGGAAATAGACACTGTATCAAAAGCTTTGGCCAGGTCGAGGAAAATCCCTGTTACTCGTTTACCTTTCCCAAGTTCCTCACTGACATAATCGGTTAAATGGTGTACCGCGTCTGCTGTTGATAACTTAGATCTAAAACCAAATTGGGAAGGGGAGAAGAGAGAATGCTTTTCAAGATATGACACTAGTCTGTTATTAACAATTTTTTCCAATACTTTAGAGACTGAAGGCAATAAGGAAATAGGCCTATAGTTAGTAACGAGATCCTTTTTACCAGATTTATGAATGGGAATTACAACAGCCTTTTTCAGATATGTAGGAAAAATTCCCTCACGGAGACAGATTTGAAAAATGTGAGTTAAAGGAGGGACTAAGATGTGTCTAAATCTTTTCAAGATTGTATTGCTGATGTTATCCCACCCAGCTGCTCGGTTGTTTTTCAAACTTAAAATAACTCTTTCTACTTCACTTTCGTCTACATCTAGCAAAACAAAGGAGTTACCTCTCTGATTACTGGACAGATTTAGTGATGAGCTGTAATTTCCTGGTTGTATCTTTTCGGCTAGGTTCTTCCCAATATTTACAAAAAAGCTATTTGCGTGGTCAGCAGAGGAGATAGGGTTAGAATGTGTGTGCAGTAAGCTTGAGTCTGAGTTAGTATGATGTGACGTGAAAGTGACGTTCTTAATTATTTTCCAGAGCTGTTTACTGTTATTTCCCGCTAGATGAAGTTGTTGTTTGTCATATTCAATTTTTAGTTTTTTCAATAGGTTATTACAGAAATTCCTGTACCTTCTGTAAGACAACTGTAGAATAAGGTTATCGGGACATCGCTTGGCTTTCTTATGTAATTTGTCTCTGTGCCGTATGCATCGTATAAGGCCAGGGCTGATCCAAGGTTTAATGTTAGCCATTTTCTTGCTCACATTAACGATCGTTGAGTTGCGTAATATAGCTTCTCGCACTTGGTCAATTACATATGACAGGGAATGGTTAGCGTCAGCAGTACAGTAAACTGGGTTAAAATCAATATTGCACAAATAATGTTCAAGGCTACGCATGTTAATTTTTGTTTTTTGCTGCGGGCGAGCTAAGTGCTTAGTCAGCGACAAATCGAGGGTTAGTAGGACAGCGCTATGGTCGGTTATTGTTGAGTTAGTAACAAGTGTTAAACATGAAAGTCTGGTTTTAAGCATGACGTGATCCAGACATGAGCCGCTTTGGTGGGTTGGCAAAGAGTGAGAAGGGAAAAGCCCATGGTATGCGCATAAATTAAGGTACTCCTGGGTCCCTGCATCGGTACTATCAGAGTTTATATTTATATTTATATCTCCAGTTAATATTATATTTCTAAAAGAGGAAAGGGACTGGAGTAAAGAGTTTAAATCATTATTAAAAACATTTAGGTGTTTAAAAGAAGGGGGTCTATAAATAGCAATAATTACGATGTCAGTGCCGATTTTGATAACTAGGCAATTACATTCATGAGTATCTGGTTCCTCAACTGTTAGAAGTAAGGATTTATTTGAGTATATAACTACACCATCGTTCTGGTTAAATGATGCAGAGCTGTAGAAACTATTGTATCCCTGTATTTCAGGGACATGATCCGCACGATTTGAGAGCCAGCATTCAGTTAGTACAATTATATCACACTCAATATTAATCCTATGTAGGAAAACGTTTAAGCTGTCTATATTCCTATAAATACTCCGGATGTTTTGTGTTAGTATAGTTAATGGGTTATTGTAATTAGAAAGATATTGTTCACAGCTTTCCGTGTCACACTGTTTAGATTCAAATATAGAGGTATTATCTAGATCGTTAATTAATTCGTTGGCCATTTAATGTAAAGTGTGTATACGCTAGTAACTGCTAAAACAAGTAAGGAGAGAACGGCGCTCTAGGCGCCCCCATAATCTATAGAATTAATGTACCTTTTTTCGGCCTGTATTTTCGCCGGGCAGTCAGGAGATCCTGTGTTGTGATTGCATGGTTTCTTAAAGAAGAGGCAAGTAGCGCATTTAGGTTCACTCGATTTATTCGGACATTCCTTTATAGAGTGACCTAGATCACCACAATGGCCGCAAGTGTGAGTTACCTGCCGACATGACTTGGCCGCATGACCATACTGCTGGCACTTGTAACATCTCGTGACCAGAGTAAAGTCCCTCGCAAGGCAAGAATACCAATTCACAAAAACTCTCTCGTTACTAACAAGGGCTTTACGTATATCTGCAGGTACTTCTATGATGTAGTTACAGGTCTCAGAATCCTTTTTTCCTGACTTGTGGCTTAACTTTATAGAGGTCAAAAATTTCTCAAGGGAGGAATCCTGCAGTTTATCTGCTAGATTTTGGTGATATATGCAAGTGAAAACTTCTTTTTCTTGCATAGATGTGGGCACTCCAATGACTATAACTCTAGGCTTCCGCTTATGAGGCTCGTCCACAGTAAGACCTGAAGTCGTCAACTGCACCGATTGCTTCAGTTTCTCCACGTCCTCCTTTGTGTCGGTGCTGATTATGACACCACCGTTCTTGGTCTTCCGTAGGCCTCTAACATGAAGCTTCATCTGTTCAGGGCAGATAATTTTTTGGACCAGGGACTTTGTCTCCTCGCTGGACTTCAATTTATCATTAGGATAAATAGCAACTGAGCTTAGTTTTGTCGGCAGAATGAAATTATTGTTCCCTTTTTTGACCATGTCAGCAAAAGAGGTTCCCGTGGCAGGTTTCGACGACTGGTCAATACTCAGCTTCAGGTCATGTAAGCTTTGAGATAGGTCAAGTTGGTCTTGTAGCGTTTCCATAGAGGAACGGATATGTACAGCTTTAGCCTTGAGGGACTGGTACAGCACAGCCATCTGCGACGTATTATGACTCACTTTACGGCAGAGAGTACTGATTCGAAGCTTCTGCTCCGAATTCAATTTGCCTTCGGCAGCGATAGTACATACCTCGTTTAGGTGCTGCTCAATGTAGGACATCCAGTTTTGAATTTCAGGAGTCGAAATAAGTTCAATATTATCGCCACTGTTATTTGGATGAGATGTTGGTGCGGGGCCCGGTGTAGGCGGCGGGGTACGAGCAGTCCTGCCGCTCCGGTTGAAAGGACTATTTTCCATTTTATTGTTTTTGTTGTTCCAAAACACTTAACATTTCCATAAAATATTAGTTTTAGAATTACATAATTACGTGTGGCACTGTTTATGTTACTAATGTCTGTTCACAAAACGAGGTCAAGAATCAGCAAAATAATTAATCGTAATATTTATATTGTTCAATTGTTCGACACGTCTGATCGTTACAAAGTTACAAAGTAATAGAATAATGTTTAATTTATTATGATAAGTTACATAACTCCTAAAATATATAATAAATTAGGTGTAAATAAATAATAATACGAGGTATTTTAGTGACACAGTAATATCACCACGAATTAAACGTTATTTGTGTAAAATGATATAAGTCAGTTACCTTACACATTATTTTGCTACCGAAAATACGATGTACTAGCTAAAATGCAATCGCAAGACTAACTTCCTCAACAATCACTTGTTCTAATTTCCAATATATGAATCTCACTCGACGCGGGTAAGTGGGATGCGAGAGGCGAGCCCGACTCACAGGCTGCTACCCCCGCCCGCTGCACTAAGAACTTGTATCACAATACACTTATTCTATCGTATAAACAAGTTCATTAAAATTAATATTTTTTGTTTTAAATACATTTATATTATTAAACACGTATTCCAAAATTATGTAAATATTGATACAATTAAATCGGAGTCAGATATCACAATGAATTTGATTAGAAAATAAAATGTAAATTGATATATTAAGAGTTGTATCATTATACACATTTTTGATCCTACAAAAATCTACATTTATTGTGATTTAAATATAATTATACCGGTTTTCACAAAAATGAATAGAACCAACAATACAATGTTTAATAATAAAAGTGTAATTATATCAGTTTGTACTAATTCACATCTAAATAATTCGGTCGCGTAATAGGAGTTATTTATATTCGTATTAATATACATTAAGAAAATTGAAATATTTGTTCAGTTCACTTTGATATTAATACAGTTGTATTTAATTACACATTAATAAATGTAAAAAAAACCTAGTTATAGCACTGTACACCAAAATTAACTTGCTCAATTTGAACCTTAGAGGGGTGTGAATAAGATCAAAAAATAGCATTTTTTTTTCTGCGGTACTTAGTGCAAAAATATTAAAAGTGCTATAAGTCAAGATGTATTACTTTTCACTGAAGGTACAGAATTGTGCTATGTAGACAGATTGCCAACACAGAATAATCATATTAAGCTCCACTTAGACACGAATTCATAGAATTTAGGATAATTTTTATTCTGTTTCCAAAGGGCAATAAAATTATAGTTAAGATTAGTGTAGTGATCAAGACATTACTAGTAACAGAAAGAATAAAATTGCAAGAAATTGCAGTAACCAGCACGGATCATAAACGCCGAGCTTTATCCTCGCAGAAGTCGATTATTGGGTTGGCGGTATGACGTGAGGTGCGAGGGCGGGGCGACACATTTCGATTCTTTGATAGGATTATCACGCGACTCGTCTTTATCAGTACTGTTTACGCGCCTCAAGACAACGAGTGCACTTCCGTACAATTTTATTGACTAACAACTTTATTATTCATTTAGGTATGTTTTGCACATAAAATTATGTCGTATGCATATTTTATTTTTTAATAATAATTATATGTACCAGAACTAAAAGTATGATAAATTACAATCCCATATATTTTTTTAATAAATTATATGGAAATTATGAAAGAGACTAAAAATAATCTGTTTCGACTATAATACCAACAATGGTATACAAAAAATAATAAAAGATTACATCTACAAACTCCAAGATGACTGACATACCTCAGGCAGTGTGAGCACTTCATTAGTGACCTCTACAGCCCTGTAGAAGTTACTCCAGCGAGCCTTCTTTTCATGCTTGCGCTTCAAACGGTTCAGCCTGATTGGGTCCTGTTCCCACATAAGTTTGAGAAACAGAAATTATTAAACTCAATAAAATAGGTTGCTTATAAACTGTGCATTAAAAGAAGTCTATAATATAATGAAACAAAACTTTTTACTTTTAACAACAATTGTAAAATAATAGGTGTCAACTAAGTAGTTGGGATCGCAAAAGTGGTGGCTACTCTAAAGTTAGCGTTACCCGAAGCCCCCATCCTCACGCACACTAACTAAATCCTGGATAATATAATTCTTCTTTATTCGTTCTTGGCACTTTCTCTATAAGTATTAGTATGAATATTTTTGGATAAAAAGAACTAAACTTAGGGACTATACATACTATAGCTATTTCGTTAAATAAATAGCGGATTTATTGTCATATTTACATTGCTGAGCTCCTCAATGCGTTTGGCGTCCTCCTCAGCCTGTTTGCGTTCTCTCTCGATGCGTTCTTGGTCGCGTATGCGGAGGCGCTCGTTCAGTTGCTCCCACTCTTCTTCCTCCGTCATTTCGCGTTCACGCTAAATAAAAAAATAATAAATCACAGCTGCCAAGCATCCCAAACAGAAAAGTTTATAAACCAAATACAATTACATATATTTTTGGCTGGCACTAGTTATCGCCACACATTTGGTGGATCCAAATTTAATACAGATTCCATGAACTATCTATGGTATAGATTGCTGCTCCATTTAAGAAAACTTCTTTGGGAAGTTTTTATAATGTACAGACGCCAACAGGTCAAGCTTGTCAAAACTGTCAAATTTTCCCAATTGAATATGAACCATATTTTACATTAAGATTGAAAATCAATCAAAGAAAATTGACAGATAACTTGATGAGCTAGATACACAATGATTATGTCTGAAAGTGTCTCAAAGAGATTTAAAACTGACATTGAGAACATAGAATAAACTTTATTGTATGCCAAGATAAGAAGCAAACATTCTGGAATTCATAAAACTAAGGGTACAATGGCATACACATACACACAAGGTATAATGGCATGTACATATCCATTTCAAATACTTTGATCTTGGTTTATTTTAGTGATGTTGATAATTGATTAATCGATTATTGTTAATGGATCGAAACAGGTAAAATTATCTTAATTATCTCAAAGGTATACGTATCTCGCTCAAATAATCAATAATCATGAATGAATGAAGCTAAAGATTTATTTACCTTTGCTTCCTGTCATCTCAATGCTGTGATAGTGATGTTGATTATTGATTATAATTTAAATTGAACTAATTTATTTTCTTTCTTTGTTAAGCTGATATATCGTATACACTAGGCAGGAGCAATTTGCTACTTATGGGCACAATATGTTATTAGAATTTTGTTTGTGATGTTATAATGTTTAAATGCCTTTACTACTCCATAACTACAAGACAGAATATTAGTAACAAATATTATAGTATTGAGGATATGTCCATTGGACACACACCTCTGACTTGCGAGAAATCATGCACAGAGGTCAGCACATCAATCTACCACAATCTGTCAAATATCTTTGATAGATTTTCAACTTTAATACAAAACAGTAAGGTTCATGTTCAATTGGGAAAATTTGACAGTTTTGGATAACTTGACCTGCTGCCGTCTGTACATATTAATAATCACTCGCTTAAATAGTTGAAGGAAATCATCGTGAAACCGTGACATATGTATTTTATCTATGGCGTGTAATGTTTGCCAACCCGTATTAGACAAGCGTGGCCCGAGGGAGGAGACGCGTTCTCGGTAGAGGGACAGTATATTGATGAGAAAGGACAAATATAAGACAATTACGTCATCTTTCTTGCTTTCTTCTTTTTCTACGTCATCTTGTTCCATTTTTTCATCTTTGTCAAACTCAGTTTCATTTTCTTCTTGTTCCACATGTGCACTATCTTGCTGTTCCATTGGTTCTTCTAAAAATAAAAAGAATAATTTACTACTAGATTGATTTAATCAGAAGAATTTGTTTATTAATCAATAAACATTGGTCACTCAAAAAAGTGAATCTTAACACCGTCAAATAATAATAATCGAAGTGTGTGAAATTTAAAATATGAGATTAAAATTTTTGAAGTTATTAGGAGTACTTCTTTGGCAAAAACATTATTTTGAGTAATTTGTGCTGACTTTTTATGAAATCCTAATTATTTTGGGGTCATAATTAAGATATCTAAATGATGGTAACTTCTGCACGTGACTTCATCTGCATGGACTTTAATTGAATTGGAAAAGTATCTAGTCGTTAAGTTTTCTGAAATTTTCTAATTTATTGATTTCTGTCATTTACGCGAATATTATACATTGAAATAAAACTACTTTTTACGGATTTTATCGCGTATATTGATATTATTAAAGGGTCCGAAACGTCGGGATTAATAATATCAATTTTCAAATAATACGCGATAAAATCCGTAAAAAGTAGTTTTATTTCAATTTTCTAATTTCTTAATTTTTCTTTCCATAAGAACCCTACTAACTATTAGAAAACTTTAAAAAAATAAGATGAGTGAAATAGGTAATCCTTATGGCGTGACCAATGTAAATAGGGTTTAGGTAGCAGTTTTTTAATTATATACAGTAATAATTATTTTTATTTTTTTTACATTTACATACACAAATTTTAACATACACACATACCCAGACCCGGAAAAATACCTGTAGGTCATACAAATACTTGTACCGAGTGGAGATCAAAGCTACAACCCGCGGTGCAGAACCGATCGTGACGTCGTAATAAAAATAAAATCCTTACCAGTTTCAGATGCTTGTTTTTGAGGTGATTGATTCCTGAAATAAAAAATAGAGTTATAATAATTGAACACTAATAAAAACAATAGAATTCTATAGTGGACACAGGTTCTTTAAGATTTTTTTATAAAAGTATGGATTACAATGTTAGCTTACAAGAACTTATCCAGTAAAAGAATGAATGCAAATAATAGTTTGAAATTACGCTCATATTCATGGGGATTGTAGTTGTACAAAAAACGTAATGAAATTGCCTCGCATACAATTATGAATATTTCAGTACAAATCGATATTTTATCGAGCGCGTCACATCGCAACGTCCTTGAAAAGCTGCTGTACATCGCGTTGCTTCGAAGCGTTGTTATTATAATGTATACTACTGGCTACTACTAGCTGTTGATCGCGGTTTCACTCGCATAACAACGGAATTTTTGGTTTTTCCTTCTCACAGGTCAACTACCAAAGTTTGGTCTGTACCAAATTTCATCAATATCGATTCAGCGGTTTAGGCGTATAAGCGTGACAGACAGACAGTTATGTATACATAAAATGAAAAATTGCAGCCTTATTTGCGTATGGATTATTTTCTAAACTGCAGAATATACGCGAAACTTAAAATACTAATCAGCAATGAAAATCTTTATACTACACTTGGAAGAGCAATAATTGTACTACAGTAACCGGCATCGATCTTGAGGGCTGACCTTGATCTTCTTCTTTCTCCCAGAATTTTTCCCAACAATATTGGTGTCGGGCTATCGGCTTCCAGTTTAACCAGATGCCGCTAGATATCAGTATTTTACACGAAGCGACTGCCATCAGACCTCCGCAACCCATTTTTTTTGGGTAATACCTACACCCTGAGGATAGACTGGTTGTCAGGCTTTTTGGGTTTCAACATTTGTCATAGGTGTTAGTATGGACCTACGGCTTTACGTGCTTTCCGAGGCACGGAGGGGTCTCGATGTGTTAACCCATCCACAGACTGACCGCGACTAGCGCAGCTTATTCTTGCAGATCGATTGATCAACTTAGTTATTACTTAGCCACGAGCCCCTCCAGCTGACCTTGATTTGTGCAGAAGTAATTTCTTGGGTTTGTTTGACGGACGTGAGTATAGTATGTGATCATCACGCGACGCGTTATGTCCGCAAGTCGTAATTCGTTCTTAGTTCGTCATAAATTCTCAGTTTTTCATGCGCAAATCCAATCCCTACCCTTTCGACAAACGCTCAAGATCCATGCCTGTCGCTGTACTGAGTGCACAATAACATCCATTGGAATTGTACCACCACCACAATTTTACAGAGCACCATCTAGTCCCAAACTAAACAGAACTCGTACTATGGGTGGGACAATGGATAATAATTATATACTTTTTTTTTTGTAAATACATACTTATTAATACATAACCACCCAGACAAACAAACACTTACGTTCATCTCCGACACGCGAACCATTAGATCAAAGACATCGTCGAATATTTTATGCAGCAGAGAAAAAATTGAAGTAAATATTTACTTACTTTTCTTCATGTTTGGGATCAGCCTCGGGTTCCTTTTCGGCAGGCGCGATAGCGGCTTGCACTACTTCTGGCTCTGGTTCTACCGCTGCGGGTACTGGCGCTGGAGCTGCTGGTTCTGGTTCCTCCACCTTGGCTGGCGGCGAAGAAGAGTCGGAATCCTCCTGACTCGGCGAATAAGGCTCTCCTACCTTTGGTTCCTCTACAATAGGCTCAGGTGGTTCTTCACGTATAGGCTGTAGGAAAATTTAATGATTAGTCGTTTTTGGTTAGTCCATTACTGTCTCACTGCTGGGGAAACCCTCTTCGTACCAGTTAGCAGCCTAGACACACTGACAAGTTTTTTTTAGAGCCCCTTTGGGTAAGTATGCAAATTTTAGGGCAAGCTACAATAAAAGCGGTAAGGCCCATCATGGAGTGGCTAGAGACATGGCATGGCGCTCCCAGTTTCCGGCTCACGCAGGTGCTCATGGTTTTGGATGTATTGTATTGTGTCACAATGACCAAGAGGCCTTAAGGAGACCCTTTTGTAATTGGAAAATCTCAATGTTCATACTCACAGCAGTTTTGGCAGGCGTAGCAGCGAGTCGAGATGACGACGATCGCCTTGTCGTCCGAGCAGCTGGCGTGGGCCGCCTCGGAGTCGCCGGCTCGTCAGCATCTTCAGTAGAAGTGTCTAAAATGGTTGTGTCTTGTATTGCTGGGGACAAAATTACAATTGAGTAATGGAGTCTTATGGTTCCAAAGAGTGAAAGCCACCATCCAAAAGTGTGTGAAATGTTAGTTAGCTTTGTATGTATAGATAGGTACATTATATATCTCCTACACTAGGGAACAAGCAGTGTCGCCAGAGAATTCGTAAACAGACAATTAACAGACACTAAGTACATCAAGGCTCAGCCAAAACCCATAGAACATACTAATAATTTGTCTCAGGAATTGAACCCACAACAAAAAGGTAAAGGTGCAGCAAAAGGTAGTCGCGAGATAACCACCTTAAGTGCTACACCTAACATAATTACAGTCAATTATATTATTTAATATTATAGGTATTGAGTAAGATATATAATTTTGGTACAGATGCCCGCAGGCCAAGCTAACCAAAACTGTCAATTTTTTCCAATAGAAAATCAACCATATCATTTTGCATTAAAGTTGACAATCTATCAAAGAAATTTGACAGATTGTGGTAGCTTGATGTGCTGGCCACTGTACTTATAAGTTATCAAAGTATCACAGTAGAAGCAGTGCATTATTAACATAATATCCTGTGCATGTGTGCAGTGTTCAGATAAATTGCTAACAACACAACCAAATTATGAAATTCCTGCATATTTATATTGCAATTAATATTGTATGGGTTATAAAAGGTCTAACTATCATGACTTGAATGGTAGGGGGCCTATTTTATGGCCATTAATACCAAATATATATGACTTTCAAACAATAAATACCAAACAAATAGGTAATCTCAATCTGGCATCAAAATAAAAACTAAGTTATGTTTGGGCAACATTTTCTGTTGACATAATATTTATTCTGGTCAAGCATTCAACAATCATATTTTTTATGTAAAATAATTGGTATACCACATAAATCAAACTTGGAATCATTAATCTAATATATAAAATTCTCGTGTCACAGTTTTCGTTGCCATACTCCTCCGAAACGGCTTGACCGATTTTGATGAAATTTTTTGTGCTTATCGGGGAGGTCTGAGAATAGGCCAACATCTATTTCTCATACCCCTAATTTATTTTTTTATTTTTTATGGCAAAACAACATTTGCGGGGTCAGCTAGTAATTTATAATTCCATAATGAGCAAATATCTAGGCAAGTTAGTTACACTGTAAATAAATGAACAATTATTTTATCATGAAGACAATATATGGTATATGGTTTTACCAGTGATAAGAGAACCACATCAATGAAATTGAAATGACTCCACACATTGAAGTAAACAATAAGGGTACTCAGACCAAAACATTTCAAATAGGATGGCTTTGTAAATACAGGGAGAATATGAATTCCAATTGTATTGCTTGAAATGTTGTCATAGCATAGTATAGAATATATATTATTCCTGATACTGCAGGAAAAGGGTGATAAGATTTAAATTGAAAACATGTTTCAACTTATGTTAGTGCTTTGCCATTTGAAAAACTTATGATGGAACAATTAAAAAATATACTTAATAGAAAAACAATTTGTTGACAACGACTCTCTTGAGGGCCACAATTCTTCAATGAGTTATCTTTCAAACTGTTTGAACTCGGCAGTTATTAATGTTTGTCAATAGTATTGTCTACAGCTATCCCAGTATCAGTATCAGTCTCCTGTATGTAGTATGTGAGTGATAAAAAAAAAGTTGTTTCTTTTTATAGTTTCATCTGTTTGTACTTGAGTTTATGATAAGCCACCTAAATAACATAATACTGTTTGAAGGCCATGTGACATTACAAACAAATCAGTTTCATCGTAGTGATGAGTTACTTTCTGGATTCTTTGAGGTTAAAGTAATTATAAAACTACAGAAGCTGAACGTACTATGACCGTACTTAGTGTTATTGCTGTTACAACATAATGTGACATCAAGGTTATTATTATTCCGAAGAACAAAAAGGTAGTAAGGCATAGACCCACTCCAGTTTCCCTCCATTTTGGTCCTCAATATTCAATTAGAATACCTTCTTATGTTTCTGCTGTAGAATAAGTTCCAGACAATATACACTGTCCACACATTGCAAATATGACGTCATGTGTGACACCAAGCGTAAAACTCATCAAACATTTTGTACGAAAACGTACACGTGCCTTGATGAAAATTATTGATTTTACTATGGAAAAAAAGCAGTTATGTGATACAAAACATTTCGGAGAAGTGTTATAAACATATAATGAGCATGTTTTACCTTTTCCAGTCTTAGCTTCTAGAGCTTTCTTCAATCTTTCAACTAAAGCCGGCTTGTTCCCTTTGGTATCCAACCCGAGGGCGCCAAGCTCGGATCGTAGATCCACCACTTTCATTTTGGCTGGATCCATCGTTCAATTATAACAACTTGTCCTGTTCACAATCCACTATATATTCCAATACCACACTACAATTACATAAATTATGTGTAATCAAACATTACTCGCGAAAAATTACAACGAGAAAGCGCCAAGCCAAACCAAGATGGCCGCCCAACAACACGTAACGGAAGTGGAAAACTAGGGAAGCACTCCAGAATCGATTTTCGTTGTACTCAATAATCGACTAGATTTAGTTTTTTTTAATTTATTTTTTAACAAAACTCATGACCATAATGTAATTTATTGTCTATTAATGAATAGCTGAGAAAGGGCGGGAATTATGATATGTCTAGTCTTGAGTTGCTTGGATACTCTAAAATTGTTTGGTTGTATTGACATTTTATAATTTTAGATATTAATGTGAATCTCATAAAATTTAAGTTTATCATGGCTAGTAGAAAAGAAGACCATAAAAGTAACGTTGAAACATTTGTAATATAAAATAATATATTTCTAAAAACATAAACAAAACATTCTACTTTATATTTTAGTTCAAGCTAACAATGACTTGGAAAAGAAAATAATGGAAGCTTTTGAGGTCTTCGACCATTCTGCCAAACAAGTTGTCGATGTCAGAGAAATTGGAACTATCCTGCGATCATTAGGTATGTTGTACCTACTTAAATAAGTATTAAATAAATAAATAAATATTTTGGGACATTTTTACACAGCACCATCTAGTCCCAAGTCCCAAATTAAGCAGAGCTTGTACTATGGGTACTAGACAATGGATATAATACTTATATACTTTTTTTTTGTAAATACATACTTATAATACATAAGAAACACACTTATGTGTTAGTACATACATTATTTATTTATAGTCTACATACCCTCTATAAGTTATGAAGATAAGATATCGGCTACCTTGGTATGTCCAACTACTGGGAAAGGCCAAAGGCAAATTATTATTTTCGTAAAACAGGATGCTGTCCCACCGAAGCGGAGGTGCAAGAAGTAATTCTAGCGACTGAAAATAAAGAGGCGACAGGAAACGTGCCGTTAACTAACTTTCTACCCTACATGTGCAAGGCTATGGTGGAACACAGGTTCACTACTTTTTATAACCTAGGTCCTTCTTTCTGGGTTTAGATTTAAAGGATCTAGGATCTAAATGGTTAGATTATATTATTACTTACCCATTGTTTGTTAGAACGTGTAATGGAAGGCAGACTTACTAGGTACCCTGAAGCAATTTAGCACACTTCAAACTCTTTAAATCTACCTGCAGAACTTCCATAAAGAGGCCATCACTATGTTTTCCTTAACTTAAGTAAAAATCAGTTATCCTCTCATGGTAAATTATATTTATTTTTGTAAATAGATATTTTAAAGACATTTTTATAAGTCATTTAATACCAGATAACGCATATGTTTGCCTACAATGCATAGTGCCTACCTAGATGTCCTTATTCTGTTTATGACCTCATAGCTGTTCCTGAAGATTTTGTTGATATTTTGCTGTGGTGAATAATCATTTTTATATTATTTTTGTAAATATATATTTAATTGTTCTTTCTCCACCATGGGACCTCGATCATTCTTGGAAATACCACCGAAGTAAGAGTAGTACGCAAAATTTCAAATCAATATGACCTGTTTCTCAAGTAAGAAATGAGCTGATGATCAAAAATGAAGACTGATGAAGAAGAGCCTGAACGGATCTTCTTCATTAATAATTATAGCTAAGAACCTAATTGATCACGAGCTTTCAAACAGAATAAAACGCCATCAAAACAGACAGACAGACAGGACACAGATACGTCGATACATAGCCTAACTGTCTGTCACTAGCTCGTAGTCGTGAAGTTTTGATTATATAAGGAGGTAAAAAAGGGATATATAAAGACTTAACTTCCTTAAGTACCTACCCGTAATTTTGAGTAGATTCTACCCAGCAAGCGCGGAGATGTTGCTAGCAGCGTTCCGTTATTTTGACACGGAGGGACGCGGCTACCTCACTAAGGAACGATTCACACAGCTGATGCTAGAAGAAGGGGAACCTTTTACACAGGTTTGTTTTCTTCAAATTTTTACTTTTTATATTGTTATAGAGTAAAAATTCGTGCAAGAGGTGGGGTATTGAACTCACGGTCCAACCTCTTGAACGAATAGAAGTAACCCGCCTACTATTTGGAGTCAGTTAGGATCTCTAACTTAAAAAGCGTGTTGTGTTCTGTGCAGCAAAAAAGAGTTCTTATCTCGTTTACTAGACACATCCATTTGATATGAAGGAAGACCTCACAGTTTTGTGTCAAGTCATCTGAGACTACTCCGTCAGAGAATAATGAATACCGTAGATTCCTAGCCCACTTTAAATCTACTTTCTGCTTTATCGTCACAAGGAGGAGTTTGACGAGATGATGCAAACCGCGCTGGATCCTGTCACTGACACAATTACGTATGAGTACTACATTAACCAGCTTATGGTGCGTATGAGTCTTATGTTTAGCATGGAACAAACATTTTAACGCATGCAACATCACGCACTCGGTGTTTTACATTATTTTGCACGTTTACTACATAAGATTATTGATGGCGTGTGCACCTAGAACATTCTTTGTGAATAAAAAAGTGAAATAATTAAAGACTATGCAAACATTTTTCGATGTGATTCGCGTATAAGCGAACACAAGATTTCTTCGAACACTGATTTTACAACCACAAATCTTTTCGCAAAACAATACTTGTAGAGGGTATTTTCACAACTACGGCGCGTGTTCACAATGCCTCTTCTTGTCAACATTTCTGTGGCGTTGTGCTAAATTAAAGATAAATGATTTGTCTGCCCATAAGCCATCTTTAGTACAACACCATGCATATGTTGACAGCATTTGGAAGCTCGCAACCACGGGCCACGTGAACGGATTCGAATGCTCCGTTAGCGAATAGGTACTCGTGTGGATCGTAGTAGTTGATTTAATAGTCCTAGCGGTAGCATTGCATTTTAGGTACCTAATGATTGTTGCAATATGCAACGATAACGATAGTGCAAGTGACGTTTTTTTTTGCGACTAGCTATGATGTCAACTGTTGATAAACAAAAGGTTTCAGCCGGGACACTATTCCTTTTTTTTTACCATTTTCCCATCCACACCCTCAACCTCAGTGTACCGGAAGTCAGTTCTTTGAGAAGCTGACTTTCGATCCACTGATTAGTTGCACGAGATCAGGCTACCCATATCAAAATCAGCCCGCATATAACTGTCATTTGCAACGCTACCTTACAGGCTATAAGGTGAATCGTGTCCGGGATCTTCCAAAGATATATTGAAAATATTAAGAATGGAAAATATGTCGTAACTATCTCTCGGTCCAAAGAGTTTGTTTTATACAATGGAAGCTTTATTTCCATGTCTCACGGGATTTAATTGTTTCTATCATCTAGTATTCAAGGGAGAGAGGCATTGTTCTTTAATGAGATAAAGAAAACAACTAAGGCTTATGTGTATATAATTTATTTAAATTAGTTAAAACGGTCAGGGATAAGGACATGAATACTGACTAATAATTATGTATCTACATGAAAATAAAAACAATATACAACGAAATTAACTTAAAGCAATGCTAAGAGTAGTCGTAAACATCAGTAAACGATATTTATATGATATAAGATGATAAAAATCTAGTAATATTTTATCCATGGCTCCACAAAGATTCAAACCGATCTGAGAAACCATGTCCCGGTAATTACGGGAGCAATACTTGGTGAGTGCAGTGTAATTACACTCGACAAGTAGTGTGTAGAGCAGATATTTTTAGTTAGGACTGCCCGGACACTGCTGTCAGCCGCACTAGTACGTGACGCCCTGAACTGGGCTTAGGTCAATTGATAAGTATTCATAAAAAAAAACTTTTGTAAAAAAATACGTACGATACGCATAATACACACTTTATATAACTAAGATTGCTGCTATATTCACGTGAGCGAAGCCGCAGGCAAAAGCTTGTGTATAATAAGAAGACTAAATCCTAGTTAGCTAGTTAGTTTTGGAGTCTGTCCTTGCTGGATCTAAATTTTGTGATCCTCCTGACTCGGAAAGCTGGATCCGCCCTTGACTTATTCCTAATGATTAAAAGCGCTATGTTATGAATGTACTAATGGTAAAATTATAATAAATTTGGTCATCAGAGAATGCACAATGAGTGTAACTAAGTACACAAAAAAGACGCCGCCAGGTCAAATTATAAAATGAAATCGGTAAAGAGCATAATTTTAGCACATTTCGTATGAAATATCTAAGAGATAGCCCACCTGAAAATGTTTCCTTGTAACGTATATTATTTGGAGCTTTTCTAGTCTACAGAGTTAAGAAAATATTACAATGATTTTCATTACATTACTTTATAAGATACCTGATCTTGCTAAAATCAAAGCTTATTAGTTCTGTGTAAGCTTGCTGGCGCGGCGAGTACGGATAGTGCTCGGAGTGACGCTAGCGAGTCGAGCCGACATCCGTGATGGCGTCGATCTACCTGACGCATTGCTCTTTAGTTCTCCCACTTTGTCATCTTCTAATTTCTCCTCCGGATTTGTAGAGTTTTCAGATGTTTCCATTGGCTGTTCAGCATCTTTATGAGTGTTTCCATTGCTAGTGGCTTGAGAATTGATGTCAGTCGTGGCGGATTCCGAATTTTGTAGTTCAATGTCCAATTCCCTTTCTTGGTTTTCAGGGAGATTCACAATGGTATCTTTATTTTCGTCAGTTTTAGCTGTACCGACTTCATTGTCAGGTTTTTCAGAATTTTCATTTACTTTTTCGTCTTCTAGCACATTTTCATCTTGTTTCTTTTCTTGGTTTTCGCGAGAAATTTCTGTTTTATTTTCGCCAATGTTAGTGTTATTGCCAGTTTTCTCAGCAGTTTCATATTTAGACTCTTCTTCCGACCTTATGGTCGACAATAGTTCAGTTATCTGGCCGTCTAATTCAGCGGTGATAATTTCGCTGTCTCCTGATTCATCTTTCTTAGCTTCCTCATCACCTACGTCCATAGCGAAACTCTCATTGTTTTCACCAGTCGAGTCCCGTGCTCTATTTGTGCAGTTCTTTATACTTAGCGTAGACCGTCCTGAAAAGAAGAAATAAGATTTAGCTGAACAGAATCTATAAATCTAAGGGTCCAAAGGCAGTCAATATTATCGACAATGTTTTAAACAAGATCCCTGAAAAGAGTAAATTTGTAGTGAAGACAAATAGTTCTCTTACCAATTACAGTTCCATCAGCGGCCACTATAAGATCAAAGTCAGTTTTCTCACTAAAACCAACAAACAGCAAGTTGTGGATACTCCTATGCTTCTTTATAGATTTTGGGTTGAATTGATTAAGGAATGCCTGCATTGGCTTCTTCTTTGGCAGTGAAGGACGACCCATAATCTGGAATCAAAATATTTGGAGATTATTAGAACGATATTCATTGTTAAAGAAATTAAGTATTTTATTGCTAGACGTTGACTATTTCCATATAATGCACAATCTTATTTGCGTTGTAATAACTTCGTTTTGGTACCTTTACGAAGTGGGGTAGATTACGCGCTTGGCGAGCATCACTCGTAGCTTCCGAAGCAGCACCAGTCTTATCAGCATTACCCTGACCGTCAACATTTGTCTCCGCCATCTCATTTGCCTTCATTGTTATAGCTGCTTTCGTATTTTGGTACATCACATCAACATTTAAGCACTTGATCATGAACTAAAAAAAAAATATGCTTATTATACACCCCACTATATGAATTACGGTAAATCCTCATGGATCATCCAACCGCCACCTGGGGAGGCGGCAGGGTATGTCACTCGTACCGATTAAAAACCGCACTTGTTTTCACGTGCCTTATAGTCATGGCCATGGGTCCGTGAAATTCGCCACGGCCATCTAAATCGAAGGCACGCGTGTGGGAACCCCCTGGATGTCTATCTGCGCCCTGTTGATGAGAGTTGGATGCTTCTCTCTTTCCGCCGCCTCTTTTGCAAGCATAATTTGCTCGCAGTAAGAGGCGGCAGCTTCCCACGCACTCTCGCTCCCGACCATGGACCGAATGACGGCCGGAAGCGAGAGGTCACCCACAGCGCTGATCTGTATGTCTGGCGTCATATACCAGCATCGATACTCGTCATGAATAACAAGTAGTCTCAGAGTGAATTTTAAAAGATGTAGCCAAATAAGCAAAACAGATTGTGATAATGATAAGACTATTAAGTAATAGCGACAGCGCAAATTAGCATTGTTTTAGCGGGAATATATTATACTAGCTTCTGCCCGCGACTTCGTCCGCGTGGAAAAGTTACTTTTAATTATCGTTGTAATTTGGCTAATTAACCCAAAACCGTTATAAATTATAGCCTTGCAAGTTATTCTGATGTATAAATAATAATACTGTAAAGTTTCATCAAAATCCGTTCAGTAGATTTAGCGTGAAAGGGTAACAAACATACACACTCACAAACTTTCGCCTTTATAATATTAGTGTGAAGTGTGATAAGATAAAGTATATTTAGTTAACTTACCGGTATATATTTCTTCATGAGACGTGGCAAGAACCGTTTTACGTCACGTGCCTTTACGCTACTTTCTAAAAAGTTTTTATATTCTTCTTCAAACTTCTCGTTCTTCAGCTGTGCACTGTCTGCACGTTTTTGTCCGTCAGTCTTATTTTCAGGAGTTACGTTGTCGGATGTTTGATCATTGGCGGATGCTTGATCATTGGCGGATGCTTGATCCTTGGCGGATGCTTGATCGTTGGTGGATGCTTGATCGTTGGTGGATGCTTGATCGTTGGATGCCTGATCATTGGCGGATGCTTGATCGTTGGATGCCTGATCATTTTCGCATGCTTGATCGTTGGCGGATACTTGATCATTGGCGGAAGCTTGATCGTTACCGGATGCTTGATCATTGGCTGATGCTTGATCTTTGGCGGATGCTTGATCATTAGCGGATGCTTGATCATTAGCGGATGCTTGATCGTTGGCATTTATTTCTTCAAGCTGAAAAAGATTTTCTGTAATAAATCACCATCTTATTTCAAACTTTCTATACATCATAATGTGAAAAATTAATTGATAACTCACTTTCTCAAACATATTACGAAGTGAAGTATCAAGGAGCTTAATCATGCTACGTCTGAAATATTCCGTCGGATCACCTGCAATTAGAGTACACTATATTATAGCATTTCCGAAATCGTACCCATTTTTACACAAATGGGCTACGCTAAATCATTTCGGGACTTACTAAATACCATTAGTTTGGTGTAGTTTATTCTTGGTTCTTGAATTTTTCAGTATTAAAGGGTAGTTGTTACCGACAGAAATATGTATATGTTTTTAAATTTATGTGAAAAATCGAAAGCAACGAAATTATCCGTAAAAATTACAATAATACTAAATTGTTTCTTATATTTCGTTGATAGACTAAGCACATAGTTAAGCAATATACACATTATATAAATTATGTTTTTAATAATTCAACATATTTACGTAGCTCGTACAAGCAGAGGTGTATAGTAATATACACCCACAGTTGGCCGGTATGTTTAGGGCCTACTTAATAGGGGGCTAGCCATTAATCGGGCACAAACCCAAACTCCGAGCTGCGAGAATTTCATAAAAAAATAACACTGGTCGACCTGGTAATCGAACTCAAGCGTAGCAGTCGTGACTTGTGACCACTAGGCTATTGAGGCAGTCACTTCCTTACCGTGGCCTAACAATTTCCATTATATGGTCCAAATATCTTAGAATTCGCCTAAACTACATATAGTCAGGGTCATAACCCTGTGTTAAAAACTAATATTCAGTGAATTCTGTTTAGATCAATAGATGCTCACTCTAACTTATGTATGAAACTTAGTATAGAAGTACTCAATAACTACCTGACTCTTTAGGTTTAGTTTTCGCTTCTTGCTGTTGTACAGGGACGCCTCCGGCTTCTAGAGCTAGTTTTACAATGTCCATATCGGTTTCTCCAGGGAACTCCTCTCGATAAATTGCGAGGATTTCATTCAGGCTGCCAACTACTTTTCCTAGCATGACGGTTCTAATACGCTCTCGAATAGCTTGTTTCATGACACGCTGCATATGTATTGAGCGTAACAAAGAAGCGTTTAACGAATCGTCAGGTACCAGTTGTCTTATGTTTTTCATAATCGCACCTAAAGCCAGTTCCAAGCGTCCGCTCACCTGCTGCGTCGGCACCTGGTCCGGCAGCAACATACGCGACACGTCCTTTGATGCCGAGTCATTAGCAGCAGACCCCAAACTTTTACGTTCAGCAGAAGTCTGAGACGATTTTGGAGCGGCGGCAGACGCTTTGGAATTAATCACTTTAGTTGATGCGAATTCTTTGTTGGATGCTTTCTGGTTTGCGATCTTTTGGCCTATAGATGGTTTTATTTTAACGTCCATGAGAGGTGCAGGCCTTTTAGGGGAGGACTTTGGACCAGGTCTTTGGTACCGGATATTTGTGGAGCCAGTATTGCCCGGTCCATGTTGGTTAAATTGGGACTGATTAGTTTTTTTCTTTGGTGCAGTTCTTTTAGGGGAACCTTCATATTGCCATTGGAAGTCAGCTTGGCGTTTTCTGCCAAACTGATTGCGTTGTTTGGATCCATTGTCATACAAGTGGGCAAAATCGCGATTAGAACCGTGCTGTTCCGGTTCATTGAATCGCATTTGATCATACGAATCATAATGTCTCTGAAATTCAATTACAAAAAATCATGATTTATATTTACAGAATATGCTGATATTGTTCCAATTGTAAGCCATTCTATCTGACTAGGTACCTGTCACTGTTTAAAGGACTAATTGACTATTGAGTTAATTAATCAATTAATCAGATAACTGGTTAAAACAATTCAGCATATTTAGAAGTGAGATGGTCTAATGTTTTAGAAACATTAAGATTTTATTCACTTCAAGTATTTCACAAAGAAGACATGTGCTAAACTCCAATTCCTAAAAATAGTCACATAGTTAAATATTGAACAACAGAAAGATGTAGTTTGTCAAATTCGAATTAGCTCCAGACACCAATATGACATTTTGAAAAAGCCAACAACCAAAATATTGGGTTCTGATAGATTTATTTTAAGCATTTTCAAAAATGCCATACCTTGTTATACATTTTGCACCATGATCGAATTTAAAAAACTTCTTACTCTTTTCTCTTTCCCTAAGCAAGTATTTTTGGACTTGGAATCTACCACACTAGGAAAAAATACATGACAGCCATGCTATTGTGATAGCCATTATTTCCCATAGGTCAGAACATAATTATATGACATTACATACATATAGGTCTTGTTCATCACTATAGGCATATACTAAAAAAGGGATCAAGAGGAAAACAATGTTGATTCTAAATATTATTTTGAATTTGAACAAATAACCTTCATAGAAATTACTATGTACCCATATATTATTCAGATAATTTGTACCAGTAGTCAAAGTATATAGATAAAGACAATTAGGCATACAAGTTATACCATGTCAGGTAGACCACAATCTATTCTCACCTAGATAATTCTGACTTCATACCAATGTATGGTATTATCATCTGTTATTTCATTATTTTCTATTACTTAAAATGATTTTATTGGTTATTTCATTTGATATGATTTTAAATATAATATTATTATAAAGAAACTCAAGTTTCTGAAGAAATATATGCCTGGAAAAAAGTGTATTAGTGATATTCAGTCATAAAAAATCATACCGATGACTTGTTGTATTGCCGCATGACCAGCAACTGTTGCTGCTGTTCAATCATTTCACGCTTGCGCTTCAAGAGTTCCAATTCCAAATCAATATCCTGATAACAAGAAAATAATGAGATCAAAATCAGTAATGAAAGATATCTTTTTAATTGTTTTGTGTAAATATAATATGTAGTGTGGTTATTAGAAGTTTTACATTTTGTAAAAAGAAATCAAGTACAGTATTACAGCTGTTATAGGTCAAACATAACTATATCATATCTTACAGTGCAATGTGTTACTTGTTCCTAAGAAATATTATTATAATTTATTGTCCTCATAACATTTTGATGTTGGTAAATGAGGATCTGTTGTGCTACACTGTACATTTTAAGAGGTTATCTGATTTAGTCCTAAAAGTTTCTAGTACACTATGAAGTCCAATGCCATATAATTGAAAGTATACCCCGAATAGTTAAGAAGCCTTTGACCGAATAGTGAATGAGTGTGGTTATTTGTCCGTGATTTACCAAGAAATTCTGATTGCGTGGATGAATATTTCTTTTTAGGCCAAAACGTTTAGGTACATGTCTTCATTTCCTATTGCGTTTTAAAATAGGTACACATACCTATTCATAAATTTTCTCAAAAGAACAGATATTCTACATAAATAAATAGATTATTCAATGAATAAATTGAAACCTACCCTTAAATGTCCAGTCATCAGAGGTCCGCCCGGGCCCGAGTTATTCCCTCCCCGGCGGCCCATGTTGCGACGCATTCTTTAATAATATTTACTTTATTTTAGCAAAGAGAAAATAAATCACGTTTAGATCTAGGAAACACTAAAATAAATTATCAATTTACTTTATTTTTTTAAACAGTTTCTTTCACAGTCAGTCAATAATGCCGGAATCGGAATCACAGAGTCATTTATAGTGATGCGCCGATCCGATTCGATCTTTTCGAAGATCGGTTCGTGGGCATTCGGTCCAATCGCGGATCGACTCAACTCTTTAAATTATCGGATCGCGGTCCAAACATTGTGGTTTGCACAAAATGTAAGTTAGGTAGGTATGTTATAACCACCGAGATCAAACAAAGTACGATCTGGAACTTTAGCTTGTTTATGTTACAAAAATACCTAAACAAAATGTCGGTACTAATAATTAAACGCCAATAATAACAAATATGTAACTTAATTATTTATTTATTTATTTAATATATGAACCATCAACACAGGATACACACAATACATTAAATATAAAATTGGACTTAGTTTTATAATGGTGTGTTCCTCCAATTATAGAAGGTCACAGCATGCACTTATAGTCTAGCTAGGTGAACAAAGTAAGATAAAGAAGAAATGACATTACAATAAAAAGAACTAAACTAAATTAAATAAAAATAGTTATATAATCAAGAAATAAATTGAGTAATAAATTGAATATTAGGTATCATTTTTATTAGCAGAGGAGAATTTTCACCTCTTTTTTAAACTTTGGAAGGCGATATGCTATGTCCAAGCCATGGCGCTTTAACAGGTCGCTGTAGTGCCTACAGAGCCTTGGTAGAGCAGCGAAATGTCCCAGGTTTGTTCTAGATCGTGGTATATTAAAGAAGCTATAATTGTTAGGCCTTGGTAAGCGAGATGGCATTTACTAATATTATATTATTATTGGCATTTACTAATAGATGACGGCATGTAAAAATATGACACGAAAATCTTCAATTATTGTTAGTTAATTTTAATCTAAAAATCAGTTTTCTTAGGTTTATGTAATTTCTGTTGCCTTGTTGAAAGACCCAACCCTTCTTTGTTTGAAATAAATGTCATTTATAAAATTAGAGGTTGTATTTTCATGCGATTTTTTGGATCGATCTTTTGAAACCAGATCAAATGCATCGATCCAATCCAAGGATCGGATCGAGGGGTTGCGTTCTATTACGATCACAAAATCGGATCGAGCTTAAAAAAAGCGCATCCCTACACTCATTTATTGATTAAAATATTTAGGGTTGTCAGGTTAATAAATAAGATTGCCTTCATTCATTGAACTGGCGGTCAACCGTAGGCCTACCAAGAATAAAAAAAAACATATGTTTGTTGAAGGTTTAAATAGTTGCGACTTGCGGTGGGCTTCATTTTTATGAGGTTGCATGGTTGTTATTGTTTCATTTTGTGATTTTATCTTACATTCAGGCTGATTTCTGAAATTAACGCTTCTTTCCACGGACTTCACAAACATTATTTTCTCCTTGCAAAAATGTATTGGTAATAATATATATACGTATTTTAAATCTATCCAAGCCTTCACATAATTTAAATTCCAATCCTATGATTATACATAATACTTGACATAAAAAATGAACTACATAAACTTGACATTCATATCAGAATTTTCGTTAAGTCCTAAAGTTGCAACCCTTCACATTTAGTGTTAGTGTTAGTGATGTTGATAATTGATTATCCATAATCGATTGACAACATTACTATCACAGCATTGAGATGACAGGAAGCAAAGGTAAAGAAATCTTTAGTTTCATTCATTCTGATTAGTGATTATTTGAGTGAGTGTATACCTTTGAGATAATTAAGATAATTTTACCTGTTTCAATCCATTATCAATAATCGATTATCAACATCACTAGTTAGTATTGTAATTGTAAAACTACTAATAATTATATATCCCTTGATTTAGTCGATTATTACGGTGGCAGGTACGACCATCTGATAAAGTTTTTTGGTAGAAAGAAGGTAGGTTGAAGAAGGTATAGAAGCGTACTTATAATAAAGAGGCCAGTGAGGAGAAAGGTAGGTTCTATGGTAGGATCGCTTTCATTTTAATCTATTTCAAACATGTGTTGTGGGCAGTGTGCCCTGCGATCTATCCTAAATAATATCAAAACCGCAGATAAGCTGTTTTCCTAGCATTATTTTACTACTTTACCTCATTAGTTTTGACATACCATCACGCTTGTATTCCCCGAAGGGTTAGGCAGAGGTGTACTAATGTACACCCACATTTCGTCGGTATGTTTTAGGTACCTACCATGTATTACGAGGCGAGCCTATTGTCATTAACCGGGCATAAATCCAGACTCCAAGCTGCTACTGAGAATTTCATAGAAAAACCCAATAACACTTTGCTCGACCTGGATATCGAACCCAGAACCTCTAGCGTAGCAGTCGCGTTTAGGACCACTAGACTAATGAGGCAGTCCTGTGATAATTAGTTTTTAATAAACCTTGATTTATTCTTTCCCATCTTTTCTTTTTCTATTCCTGTCCTGTGTTATTCCTTCCTTCAGGTGGCACAAAAAGATATATATTATACAGCAGATTTATATGAAGAAGAAAGAAAGAAATTAGAGGCAGCTCAACCAAAAAAGAAACGCGCTTCCTCGTTACTGCGCGCCAATGTTATACAATCTGCGATAAATATGAATTAACCATTGTTTCTTCATTATTTACATATACTGCTATTTGGTTAGTTACTATACATTTCTAAAGTTTGTGGTGATTTAGTATTGATGGACTAGGTTACCATCAATTTTAGGGGATTCCATTCAATATTCATATTCAGTCCGATGTATTCTGTATTTAAAGACAAATCAATCGACTGCTTGATTGTTAAGATTTGACCAGTAGCTTTTGTTTGAGATTTGAGCTATGACCGAACATCCATACCACCATGTTAAACGCATTGACTGCCTTCTACGGTAAAACTCATTATATACCTACCCACTCATCCCATTTTACTTACGGTTTCAAAAGCGTCATGTAAATAAGAATGCACTCTACCAGTTTTATTAGCGGATGACGCGCAGCCATATTATCTAAAGTACAATTATGTATGTACCCTCATGTTTTTTTTTTCAGGTTGAAGACGAGGTCGTGGAAAACCAAGAACCACCAAAATGAATGATAATAATATTACTTTGGACTAAAAATTATTATTTTTATTATTTAAATTTATCTTTATTCCAAAAATGCTCACAAAATACTCAGTGTACTTATAGAATAAATAAAACCAAAGAAAACAATCGAGTTGTTTTATTGTAGATTCAATAAATTTCCACACAACATTGTGACACTACGTAATTAATAGATTCGTTACTATAACAATCTATTTTTTAAACCAATTATACGGGACTAAGTTTGTGGTGTTTTTATTGTGATACATAACCATAACAAAAGCTATTTTAATTAAACTTATAATTATCTTCTAATCCTCATCAGATCCACTGCATTCATCTAATATAATACCTTCAGACATTAAAGCGAGGATGTCATGATCGTCCAATTCATCATAATCACTCTCAGGCTTATTGGTTTCTTCAGCTTTAACTTGTGCTTTCACCGGCACAGGACCTGGTTTCTTTATATTGTCTTTATTCTTGGCGTTTATTTGTGGCTTTTTAACTTCTATTTTGTCTTTATTCATAGTTTTATTTTCAACTGTGGTTTTATTTACTGGAGTTTTTTGAACCGGTTTACTGACTATAGGAATTTCAACCAATGGTTTGTCAACAACAGTCTTCTTTTCAACACCAGTTTGGGGAACAGCCTTTTCAACGGCGGGTTTATTAACTAAAGCCTTATGAGTGGTGTTCTTATTTTCGACTGTAGGCTTATTAACGCCCGCCTTATTCTCTGGAGTAGGTTTTGTAATAGCAACCTTCTTTTCCACTTTATTTTCAACTGAAGTTTTATTAGCGGTAGGCTTACTATCGGCAGGCTTATTAACGGCTGCCATTTTTCCGGCTGTAGGCTTATTAACAGCTGCTGTTTTGCTATTAGCTGATATGCTTTGTGCTTTACTTTGATTTTCTAATTTCTCAACATTTTCAGTCTTATTGGCTGCATTGGATTTAGAAGGAAAATCTTCAGTTTGTTTAGTAACTTTTTCAGGGGTTGGAATTTTGTCAGCCTCAGCCTTTTCCTCTTTTTCAATTATTTCTGTTGCCTCATCGCTCGCGTCATCTTCATTCTTAAAGCCTGTGATAAGATTTGGCGGACATTTTGTGAATCTGTAGATTGGGTTCACAATTACCTTTATTTCACCTGGAAATAATCATTTTAAATTAATTTTTAGATGGTAGGACACCCCGTCGCGTTGATCTCTACGGAAATATTCTAATGTAGCCTAGGTATGTCCTTAGAATATAATTAATCTATCTCAGATTCTACACACATAGGCTACCTTTTATCCAAAGTTTTTCGAAATATTTTCATGGATTTAGACATCAAAAGAGTTACTTCCGCATGTATAGAATTAGTATGCATATTTACGTTTTGGCGATTCTACTTACCACATCGAACATCACTGGCGCTGCATATTTTATCAAAGTCAGTGATAGTTTTGACTTGCGCTGCGAACATGTTCACAGTTTTCTCGATACGTTTGAAAGCTATGAAATTATATTTCTTCAAAAACTCGCCCAGATGGACTTTTTCTGGTTTGCCTGAGAATTGAACCTGCAAAACAGATGAATGTTAAAAAATAGATTCAATTGTGTATCTTTATTGCATTGGCTTGAAATGTGTATATTAGCAGAAATATAACGTAATACAGTTATTTAGCTAAGGAAAAATTCGACCGCGGGCAGGATCGAACCTGCGTCTTCTGGTTAGGTACACCAGACGCTATGTATACGCTATAAATAACTTTAAAATCTTAGCATGGAAAATGCCAAAAAAAAAAGAAAGATAGTATAACGTAATACCTTTACGTAAAGTGGGTTGTGGACGTTCAGTAACCTTTTAGTAATATTGAGTCCTAATACCTGTAACATAAGATATGATTAAGTATAAAAAAAGGCTGCCTCGATGGTCGCAAGCGCTGGTGTTGAGCGTGAGGTCCTTTTTTATTATAACATTGCATTTTCATAGTTATTATGCTATTTAATATGGGACAGTGAAGTGCTTACATTTCTCAGGTCATCGCCAGCGTTGTTCCTTAGTTTATCGACTACAAGACATTCAGCTTCATCTGTTGGATTGTCCGGAAGTTCCTGCCACACCTGTAATATGAAAATACACTTAGATTTGTAAATATTGGGACAAATTTTCACATACTTGAACACAAAGACCCAACTACAACAATAGGTCATATAAAAATATTTTCATCTATAAGAATATACTTTCTTGTTGCTCACATATCAATTTGGTTATTGTCTGACCATCGGTTCTGAAGATACACTACAAAACGGTCGGAAACAGAAGTCGGTTTTTTCGGTCTACTCGACTAAAACCCAACTGCTTTCAACATTAATAACACTACCCAACTGCTTTCAACGTTAAAAAACACTATTATTGTTATTATGAATAACGTCAGTAGCTCTTAGTCGGAGCAATCAATTCGACTTACTTTGATCATAATATCCCTTAGTTCGTTCTCGACCATCCTGGTCATGCGCGCGTTCAGTTCATAGTGCCCTCCGTGTGGTGGCTCTACAGGCGCGGGCGCAGGCGTCGAAGCTGGTTTCTCAACTTCTTGCTTCTTTGTATCGGCTGTTTAAAGTGATTTGTAAATATTACTGACTGGTCACAAGAAAGTCTCATTAGTCTAGTGTTCATAAGAGTGACTGCTATGCTAGAGTTTCTGGGTTCGATTCCCCGAAGGGTCAGTCAGAGGTGTACTATAATGTACACCCACAGTTCGCCGGTATGTTTAGGTCCCATGTAATAGGTTGCGAGCCTATTGCCTTTGACCGGTCACAAATCCGAAGTCCAGGCTGCTATTGAGAATTTAATAGAAAACCCCAATAACTCGGCTTAAGCGAAGCTGTCGCGCTTACGGCCACTAGGTTAATGAGTTAGAAACGAAACTATACGTAGGTAACTCCCATAATTACAATTTTGCATTGAAATTTTCGTCATGGAAGCGTAAGCTTACGCGTAGAATCGTCTCTATAATCAGAGACGATTCTAACGATTCTATCAGAGCGTATCTTTAAAAAGAACCAAATACCGAGTACACCTAACTTTGTAGAAATTATGAAAAAAAAAAGCAGAAATTTATGAGTAAACAAGCAAATTAGCCTCCAAGCATTTTTATCTATGCATATATTATGCATAATTACTTGTCCTGACTGAGTGACTGATTCATCAATGGAGAGCCTTCACTGCTAGGGCTACAACTTAATTTTTTTTGTTGTATTTATGTCTTTTGTGTCCATCCACTAAGGGGGGATTTTTAGATATTTCTATTTATTTTCCTAAGAGGGTTTAATGGTCATACCCGTGCGAAGCCGGTGCGGGCCGTTAGTAATAGATAAAATATAACGTACGAGTAGTTCAGCAACATTAGTATTTGTATAAATATCTTTTCTAGAACTTCCTGTGGAGTTTGCTTCAGTAGTTTTTACCGACCCTTGACACACCAAAAAATAGTATAAGCTCTTTATTTAATGCACTAAAATAATGTCATACATCAACAGTCTCATTATTAAACCTACCTTTAACAACTTTCGGTTCACTTAGACTGGCTTTAGGTTCAGACTTGGCAGGTTGATCTGTTTTCGGTACAGGCTTCCTTCTCATGACAGTTTGCATAGGCCTCTGTTTCATCGGACTTGGCACAGGCTTTCTCTCTGCAAAAGACGAAAATGAATTCAGCCATACAGTTGACATAGTCTGAACTAAGGACAAAGTGAAAGATTTGCTACGTCAAATACAGCATTGCTATATCAGAGGCCAAAAAGATGCATGAGAGATCGAAAAGATGCAAGTGTGACAAGAAATCTCAAGTGAAACTTTTTGACCTTGAATAACCTGTAATTATATATTCTACGAAGAGACAAAGCCAGAAACATTCCTGAACGTTGTATATAATAAGTTCAGAATTATAATAACTCCTTTAGCAAAATTCTGTTAACAAAGCGAGACTTTGAAAACCTGAATGTGGAAGAATACAGCTGACGCCTCTGGTTTAAATCCTGTGTAATCTGCGAAAATATAATAACCTACGAATGTCAGAATGTAAATGCAGTCTGTTTTAGGGATTATTGTGTACGAGAACACGACTGAGCAGGCTTACCCCGAATACCTTGAACATCATCCGCACTGCTCTCTGAATAGTGACGACGAAATAATTGGAAAAAGGCCAAGTAAAAAACGGTTTCTTTCAGGACAAGATATACATGTGCCGAATTGCGATCTTGTTTGGTCCCAAATACAAAAAATACAGACAAGTATTCATAATGCAGCATGTTGCAGATTAATCTAACATTAATCATAAACCCAAATCATTCTTCGGAATTCGTAAAAAGCTTGTGTTGAAATGCGGTGTAATTTATACACAAATGCTGCTGCGTCGCCGGATTCCGGAGCTTAGCTAAATGTGCCAAATAAACTCAGAACTTTAAAAAAGTCGACTAATGCAGGACAAGCCATTGTGCTGGCCCCAACAATAAAGTTGGTGCAGCACACCTGACAACTGGAACTAGGACTGATATTTATATTAAATGAATAGGTACTACCAACATTTAGGTGGGCTGGAATTCAACCAGAAGTTGGCCAAAAGGCTAGGATGAAAGTGAATCGGCATGTTGTAGTGATATGAGCGAACATTTTTGAGCCTTTTGATCGCGACTTACCTTATCCATAAACAATTTAACATCATTTGAATCAAGCTCTCTCTCCCGTTTAGAAATTAGTAAAAACACGGCTTGTAATGATATTTTAGTTGATATGAAAAGCAAATCCATTTGCAGCAGAAACAGCACTTACAATTGACTCACCAACAGCTTCTCCATGAGTTATTATTAGAAGCTTCTACCGGTAGTCAAGGTAAAATATAACAATATTTCTGGTTTCGCAGCATTTCTGACGTCCGTACATTCGAAATTGCTGAAAATGTTATAAAAAATAAACAATGACCCTTACCCTATATTTCGGCAAGATCTTCCGAAGCCCTTCTTGTTGGATTCTGAAATTTGGACTGCACGTTGCTGGCTGAATTTCTAGTTTCATGCTGCAACTCAACAAATAGAAATCAACAAAGTATCAATTATACATACTTTTATAAAAAAAAAACAGAATTCTGCTTTATAAAATATATTAATGTTAAATTGCGTCAAATGGAAACTTACCTCTATTTAACTTCGTAACTGCGGGAAATTGTATCAATCAACAATCTAGTACGCGATAATTTCAATTGAAACTGTGAAATATAACTTGATTTTACAGAAATATCCAAGATACTGAGCGTAAATACAAATTCTTGACATTGAAGATTCATGACGACCGCATTCAAAGCTGAGGGTAAATTACCTACTCTTGATTTTTTACAGCATCTTCGCTTTCCTTCTGTTTTTACTTTAATAATACAAGTAATAATAAAATTTGAAGGTTAAAAAAAAACAAATTCAAAGCAATTTATTTATTAGAACCGAAAATGTTTTCAAAGAATCGACATCATTAGTGCAACACTACACCACGTACGTGTTTAACAAAAAAACTAACTTACATTTAATATTATAATAATAATATTCGTCATGATGACGATATTTTAATCTAAGCAAATAATGTCACTGTCATCAGAACAATCCGATTCTAAATCCATGTTAGCGACATCGTAGCTGTCTGTCATTTCAGACTTATATTTATTTATCAGCTCTTCTAACACAGTTTCAGAATAGTCAGACTTAAAATACGCAGTATGTAAGCCATTTGAATGATCCACATAATCTAACTGATAGCGCATTTTGGACAAAGTTTCCAATGATTCTAAATCTATATCTATTTGGAACCTAGCCTTTTTCCTGTCAGGTATAACTTTGATATGCTTCCAGAGATTGAAGTTAATCCCCTTAACACCTTGGTTGCTTTGCTTCAACCTCTCTGCCACAACAGCAGCATTAATCTGATATTCGTTAGGTAAGGAAAGATACATTTTGAAGAACCTGGTGTTCTCTTCTTCACCACCCAAAATAACAATGGCCTGACGATTTACTTTACCCAAATGTTGGCTCAACAACCATTTTTTCGACTCATTATTTTGCGGCACTATTCCAAAACAGTTTGGCGGGAAAAACCCGTATTTTATGAAATCCGTTTTGGAAGTACCGTCCTGCTGATGATATCGAAATAGATGATATATGAGCACTTCTTTAATTTTACGCGCCTGCATAAGAGTTAGAGTTTTGCAACCTTTGAGAGTTATTTTAACGAGTGTTTGTTCATATGCGAGCGAGGGCATCGGCGAGTTCTGTATAGCAGCTGTAATCTCAGCCGGTTCATTGAATGAGCGCTCTTTCAGCCCGGCATCGAACGCGTCCTTGTCAACGGCGATGGCTTTCAAGAACACATTTACCTTTTGAAGTTCGTAGCTCAACATCATTTTATGTTTTTCGAGGGCGCGCGCGGAGGATGGCGGTAGGTCTACGTATAGCCTGGTTCCTTTCTCATTGACTATTTTCTTAACGAACTTCCACTTGTGGACGTTGGCGCCTTCCAGCTTCTTATTTTGAAGCTTTAGTTTCTCGAGCGGCTCGATGTTGCGGCTCCTGGAGTGGCCGGGCAGCCAGATGGCTGCGCGCTCGTACCACAGTTCCTCCTTCGTATATACTAACACGTTGAAGTACGTGAAGTCACTAAAATCTAAATTAAGCAGCCAGTCTCTGGAACTGTCGTTTTTGGTGAGTAATTCATACCTGTGCGAGCTCTGCAAACCTTTGAAAGTGAAGTCCGGCGCCCAGCCCTGACAGACCTCCGTTTCTTGTAGCATTTGAGAAATTACGAAGTCCTTCAAGAGATCCGCCTCCATAGCTGTAATCATTTCGAAATCGTCTTTGCACAAGTAAAGTTTGAAGCCGTCATCGTTCGAGGAGAGTTCCGGGAGAGATTGCTGTAACGGCACCGGTTCCTGCATGTACATCTGGTTCTGCGGTAGACTTTCGTACGGGTGAATGAATGGTGCAGGCACCATCATGGGAACCATGGCTTGGTTCATGGCCGGCGGGACGCCGAGAACCGGCATGGTGACTACCTCTGGAGGCACTATACTCATATTCCATCCTGAAATTTTCACAGAACTGATAACTTCGGACACAACAATTTTCAACTTACAGAATCGGTAAGAAATTAAACGAGTAAAACAATAATTCAACATGCCAAACCAAACTTACTAGAATCACTGAGTCTCGGGCGCGGTGCAGCTTCTGTAAAGATGGAAGAATTTTGTCGACCATTTCATGATGAGAATAATAATTATTATATACAAATTATTATGTATAATTTGTTTTATTTTACCTGACTTCAAGTTGGGGCTTTGAGAACGTCTAGCAGTCTTGGCCGGTACCTCCGACAGTTCTGTGGAAACATTATTAATATTAAACACTGTCACGGTTTAGATAATAAATCATTATGTTTAGAGATTATTTTTGGTGGCAGAAGTTTTGGAGAGTATTTTTGAGTTCAACCAAATCAATTTTTTTATCATAATGAATGACGAAAATTTTGAAAATTTACCTGGAGCCTGTCTCTTGATAACCCTAAACTGAACGGGCAGCGACGCCATGACATCCTGCAATATCTTCTCCTCGTCTTTAATAGTGTATTTAGCTTGGTACTTTATAATGATTTCAATGAACGACACATCGTTGTCTCCAAACATCTCGAACACAATATGTGCGACGGACAACTTTAGCTCTTCAAAAACGCGATTCCTCTGTTCCCCTTTCAGCTGTCTGTAGTTTTCGTGACGGTCCATTATCTTGTTGGCGATCTCCTCTACAGCTTTCTCGCGTTTGATTCTAACAGAAGGACTGACAGTGAACCGTTTGGGTCTTTCGTCGGACCGGTCGCCTCCACGTTCGACTTTCTGTTGGTAGTCTTCGCGCGAGCGGTAGTCGCTGCGACGATGGATGTCATCTGAGCGCGGGTCCTGACGTGGCGGGTCGTTACGTGATCTATCCTCACGTTCCCGAGGGCGGGGCTCTTCGTCGCGGAACCTGTGGCGGTCTTCGTAGCGTTGCAGTCGGTTGTCTTCACGTTCTCTCTCGCTGTGATGACTTATGCTGCGCTCATCTTCCAAATATTCTTCCCTTTTTTTGGATCCCAGCCTCCGTAGCTCTTCAGCCTTCTTTTTGAAAATCAAAGCTCTTTTATAGATGTCTTCCAAATCTTTATCGATATTAGTATTAATAGGCTCCACTTTCCTGTCGTGGCGAGATGGAGATTCTCTTCTACGATGATAGTCATCAGGGTGTGGGCGATCTTCGTGCTCGCGGTGTCTTCTAATTGAATCGTAGTCTTCTCTTTGAGGATGCGGCTTCCGGTCGGGCGAGTCACGTCGACGGTAGTTTTCGCGGCGATCAACATCGAAATCATCACGAGTACTGAACTTCGGTTCTCTTTGAGGGAATCTCTCGCTATGACTGGTGTGCGGTACCGGCTCCCTCACCGGCAACTCCTTAGCAGGTCGAATTTTATCGTCGTTGAATAGTCTCCGGTCGCTGTTATCAGGACGCCTTCCATGAGGGTCTTCATCTTTTTCTAACGGTCTTTCCCAAACAGGAACATGTTTGGGTTTGTCATCGTGAACTCTTTCAGAAAAGGTATGGCGACTGGTTCTGGAGTATTCACCGTCGTGAGTTTTCTGTCCGGGCCAGGAGGGAGGCGGTGGCGCGTCACGTATGTCAGGGCTGCGACGTTTCTCCAGCGCCCACGAGCGCCGCGGCGTGTGCGACGAGCGAGGCGACGACGACTGCCTCTTGTACCGGTCTCTTATGGGCGATCTGTCATGTCGGACCGGGGAACGGGACTTTCTTTGCGGCGTGAGGGTACGTTTAGCTTCGACGGCCGGTTCAGGTGCCCGATCTCTACCCATCTGGATTCTTGACAAATCATCCTTTTTCATGGAACCTGTAGTATCATCCCTTTCCCTCTGCCAAGGAGAGTTTCTCTGATTTAGTTGCCTCATCCCCTGCATGGGATACTGAACGTTCTCGCGGGCGTCTGAGCGGTAACCACCTGAGTACATAGCTTGGTTTGGTGCCTGTAAATTGAAAGTTAGTTTGGAAACTCGTACGTAGTTCAAATTAAATAAATATTAAACCTAGACAAAAATTAACGCGAAGAAATTGGTCTAAAAGCTGGTGAAATTCGTCCTCATTTTATTTTCTGTGAGAGGTACATTAGTAAATTGCTTTTTAATATATCACCACGAAATATTATATTTTGTGAACCATTAGATTACTGTCACATGTAGCATACAAAAGACACTTCTCCACGGATATATCGACACTTGTTTATCCAAATAGTAGTTAAGTATATGCACTAGAAATTGCGATCACATAGGTTTTGGGTTTACCTTTATCTATTGACCAGTATCGTTTAATATCTAGTAAAAAATATAGTAACAGAAGTTACTCAACAAGCCGGATACTAAAACCTAACACTTAAATTATTTTGTATGAGTATGAGATTAATCGTGCTGGCCTCCTTTAGATTTGGACTGAAAATATTAATTATTCGTTACAGAAACTCAATCTTGAACCTTATTGTGTACTATAACTGGTCCGGATCTAGTTTATGTATGAGTTTCTTATCATTAGTTATTCGTCCGCTTTTTGCGATTTACCTTTTTATATTTTCATTACATTGCTTCGAACCTTCCCGGTTTAATTCCGTGTGACATGTTTCAATTATAGAATTCATCTAATTTCATCCAAAACTAATGTATGTCAGTATGCTATTATTTATTCTTGCTGATAGTTGTTTCATTTATTTACCCTTATAAATGCAATATATGGATCTCTTTTAACATCGATGGCACCAATACTTTGAAAAGAACGTGGGTTCTTAAAATATATGACTTCATAAAAATTTATACATGTTTCGAAATAACTGGTGACTGCATACTTTTTTTTATCACGTAGAAAATTTGGGTATAGTAAATCCGTAGACTGCTCAGAGTGTCTCGATATTCACAATGACCAACTTACGTGCAGGTTCTATTCTGTGTTCAGGACTGGTTCAGAACCATGAAAACATTTTTGGGAGCTTGCTTGCCAACAGCTTAGATATGAAATTCTTTTATTTCGTTTTTAAGAGAGGCCAGGCTTGATACTTCTCACTTGAATCCTTTTGGCATTAATGGCAGTTTTGGGTCCATTTCAAGATTCCAGTGTTCTTTTGGGACTTCTATATTCTTAGTTAGTCCATTGGTTTCATCATCATTCTTACAAAATGTAGTTTAATATTGTTCAGGGTTCACAAAAATACCATTTAAGCCATCTTACTGATTATTATATTTACTTTACTGCGAAACTGAAAGCCATCCGCTTATGGAGCAATAATATTTCAAAGGCATGAGATGATATAACAAGCCGCTTGATGAAATAACATGTCAAAGGGTGACAAATCTCATTATGGACCGATGCGCTAGGTTCTATATCTACGTCGGTAAAGGCTGCAATATTATGTCTCTGGATAAAGTAAAAATGTTGAAGCACTTAGTTTCATTTACTGCCATTTTCTGACTCCAAAGTTTGGTAATGCTGTTGTATATTTATATAATTCTAGTTTGTTCTGTTTTATCCGAAGAGAAGACTGGTGCTGTGTTCAAGAGATTTTTATAATCCTTCAACTCCTTTTTTTTTTCGTTGTCAACGGCGAGATACAAGCAGTACCGGTAAGCGATCAACGTCATCAAAGGTACTCGTATGCTCATTTGTGAAGATGTTAATAATAACCATCATCCTCTGAGCTTTTTCCCAACTATTTTGAGGTCAGGTTCCAGGTTTGCGGCTGAATATCAGTATTTTACACAAAGCAACTACCATCAAACCTCCACAACCCAATTCTGATGTCCTGAGATAAGGTTGTTTGTCAGGCTTTTTCGGCTTCTGACTACCACTAACGATTGTTATAGGTGTTCTTATGACAACCGTGACCGACGGCTTTACGTGTTCGCCGGGACAAGGAGAGCTCCATATATTAAGAATGGACACCCATCCAAAAACTCACCGCAGAAAGCGCAGCTTAACCTTGCATATTGGTTGATCAGCGTAGTAATTACTTAGCCACGAGCCCCTCGAATGTGTTAATAATAAATGAAGTTTTACTCTTGTCATGACAAGTGAGTGAGTAAACATGCCGCTTTACCTACATTTGTTTTACTTGAAAGAAAGCTTTGATTGCAATAAAGGACTTGTCACAATACACCCTTCCATTTTGTCGGCTTTATTTGTCGTCTTCCTATTTACTCAGCTTTGATCTTCAACTTAATATTTTACTATAATTTTAATGTTGTCAATATATTTGTTTGAATATCAACCTTTACAATGATTTCTTTGCGTTTCTTACCGGAAACGCTGTTCAGTCTCTCTCTCGGAATTAATTTTTATTAAATACTGCCTAAATCCATGTATGTAGGTAGGTATTTATTATGTTTCAGTTCGTGACTTCCATTAGAATTAAAGTAATGCTTATTTTATCGTGTTACTCATCTCCAAACTGTATTATCATCATCAGTTGATTTGTAGTTTTATTTGTGTATCTTAGATGTCTAGTTTCTTTTCTTCGATTGTTTTTTATTTATTTACAAATCCTTATTGACTCCAATATCGCTTTCATATACAAATCTTTTAGTTAAATACTAAAAAGTACATTAGCAAACCGTCTTAATATTAAATTCGTCCATCACTTAACACGATAGGGTAATAGTTAATACCCAGAATACTAAAATATTGTAAGTAATATTATTGATTTCTGAAATAGAAAGAAGAAAAAACATTACATTGTCCATGGTAATTACCAGTGGTCCACCATAGACCATGTTTTGACCTTGGAAGCTGTCCATATCCATAATGGACCCTTAAAGAGTTGTGTATTTCAATGTTAGAATAACATACAATGGACCATTTCGTTCCCGAATCGACTTTTCTAACGATTTCCATATTTTCAATTTTGTGTAGGAGTTATAAGACAAAAGTACTTACATGTGATGTTGCCTCGTAGGCGGGGCGCACTTGTTTCAGCTTATCTTGTCCATACTTGTCGGAGTGAGGTCGGCTCGGCGAGTACCTACTTGAAGTTATTATATTAGTAAGTATTTTCCATGTTTATTGTATCGACGAAAATATTTAAGAGAATTGGTTGTTACGGGTGCAGCACTTTAATCTTATGACGACGGTCTGTGGTCTATTCATTCGAGTGTCGGGTTTAATTCCCACAGGACACAAATATTTATGTGATAAACATAATTATAATGTTTGTGTTTGTCTGGCTGTTTCTTATGTATTACTAGTACTGCCCGCGACTTAATCGGCGTAGAAAAGTTACTTTTAATTATCGTTGCAATTTAGTTAATTAACTCAAAATCGTTATAAATTGTAGCCTATATGTTATTCTGATGTATAAATAATAATACTGTAAAGTTTCATCAAAATTCGTTCAGTAGTTTTAGCGTGAAAGAGTAACAGACATCCATCCATCCTCACTAACTTTCACATTTATAATATTAGTAGGATAGGATAAGTGTGTATTTACAAAATAGTATATTGTATATGTCAGTATTATACCTATTGTCTAGTACCCATAGTAGCTCAAGCCCCAAGCTCTATTTAGTTTGGGACTAGAAAGAAAGAAAGAAAATCACATTTATTCGGAAAAGGTCCGTACAACACACAGTTAAAATAATGTAAGAACATAATTATATAATAGACCACAAGGATCACTGTATTATATGCTGTCGGCATGCTTGTCCCGAATGGGTTGCCAGCTCAGCATTATGCTGGGCGTATTTATTACCCAGCGCTGGTTTTCAGTTGGCACCCGAGCAGTGACACACGGACACAGAAAACATGAATAAATATAAGATAAAATAAACTAATGTACCAACCTATTAAATTATATAAACATAAATATATTAAACTACATAAATATTAAAAAAATATAATGTTTTTTTTTTATTCGTTTATCGTGGATATTATACATACAAAATAATTCAAACACAATTCTTCTGCCAAACTGCAGTACAGTTTGTCGGCAGTGTTCTCGTGGATACAGTTTTTAATATCCAAGTATAATAAAAGAAAATAAGAAAACAATAAGGGGTTCACACAAAGAATAAATAAATAAATAGCATAATGATGGGCTCAGGTCGTCTTTCCCACCAGGCTGGCATGAGCAACGCATGCACAGAACCCAATCCCCCCGACCGCCGGCGCACCCCCCCGTCGGAGGGAGACAAGTAACCCCGCCCAATGTCCAATGGTGGGGTGGAGTGCGGTGCAAGTGCGCTTCTGCTCTAGGACTAGTGGTGCTTTGTAAAATGTACCATATATTTATCATTAATCTTAATGAACACGCGGTCATATCTACTAGATCAGTTTTTGTGTGACGGTTGTACGGAAACCTTGTTTCACAAGGCATTTAATAAACATGTTAACGGAGACAAAGTACAGAGGCCTACACATCAAGCTACCCCAATCTGTCAAATTTCTTTGATAGATTTTCAACTTTAATGCAAAATAATAAGGTTCATATTCAATTGGGAAAATTTGACAGTTTTGGATAGCTTGACCTGCTGGCGTCTGAACACCAGATTGAAAAAAAAATAGAACAACAAATATTTGTCTCTGCTACTGAGAATTTCATAGAACACCCCAAAACACTGCTCGACCTGTGAATCAAACCCAGAACTTGTAAAGGGACTATTTTACAAGTTCTGGGTTTGACTCATGCTTACCACTATAGACTAATGAGGAATTTTTATTAGGTCTATAGAGAAGATATCATAAACTGACCTGCCCGGCCTTGATGGAGATTCCCGTCTTCCCGGCGAAGGTCTTCGGGGCGGAGACACCAGTCGTCTCGAAGGCGAGAGCCTCTTGTGAAGGATATCACTACGAACAGGGTTATGACCGTCGCCGTGATGGATTTGTACGCGCCGGTCTGTTTACAAATAAATTCATCAGTTTTTACACTAAAGCGTATCATACATAATTATATATCTTAAATATTATAAGTTTTAAGTGTTTGGCACTCTTTTGGGCTTCTAATTAACACTAACGATTGTCATAGGTATTCGTATGACGGCCGGGGCCTACGGCTTGTAAGTCTGGAATAGTTCAGAATGGTCACCCATCCATTTATTGACCGCGTTAAGCGCAGGATTAGTAAATTTTCTGTAACTCAAAAATTAGCTATCAATATTGTATTGAGTACTGTTTTATAGAGATCCTATTTTTTTAAGTTACTTACCTACCTAACTATTCTTTCTATTAGAAAAAGCAAACAAATAGGTACATAATTATCTACATACTCAAACGACTCATTTATTCACTTTTTGACAGGTTGTCTTAAACGTAACTGTTCCAGCTTATGTAAAACTTAACTTTAAAATGCGTTGAAATAAAACTACTTTTTAGACTTTGGGTAGACTGCGGGGAGAGTCTACCCGTGACCATGGACGCTGCAAAAGGGTCCGAAACGGGATTAATAATATCAATATAACGCGATAAAATCCGTAAAAAGTAGTTTTATTTCAATGTATAATATTCGCGTAAATGTCAGAAATTTAAAATGCGTACAAATAATAAGGTTCATATTCAACTGGGAAATTTTTTCAGTTTTAAATAAATCGATAATCGGTACTATATACCAATTAAAGTGTCAATAATAGAATCGGTAATCGGAATGTTACGTTGCTGCATTCACTGGATCCATCTGTTAAAAGTGAATAAACGAGTGGATAGAGTTTAATCGGAATGTTTGAACACTTACCAGGAGACACTACTCTCTTGCCAGACGGCGAAACTCTTCTCCCTGAAGGAGAAACCCGTCTCCCGGATGGCGACACTCTCCTTCCAGACGGAGAAATCCTTCGACCGGAAGGCGAAACTCTCCTGCCGGAAGGAGATACTCTTCTCGCGGGAGGAGAAAGTCTTCTTCCGGATGGAGAAATCCGTCTCTCATGAGACGACCGTCTAGGTGAGAAGGCACGTCTCTTCTCAAAATCTTTGTAGGGTCGATCCTGTGTCTCAGGTCTTATCAGCTGGGCCTTAGGGTCCCTAGCATCTGGCTGAACGTATTTCCTATCGTCGTACTGTTTGTCGTAGGAAGTTGGGCTCGGTTTTGAGAATTGTGATTTTGAGGACTGGGCCTGAAAAAGTAAACGGTTATTGTTTGTTGCTGTGTGGTTACTGGTGCGTTTTATATGGATAATCATCATCAACCCATATAATGCCCCACTGCTAGGCATGGGTCTCCTCAGGATGAGAGGGATTAGGCTACAGGCCAGTGTAATTATACCCAATTTGAATCGTGAACGCTCTAGAACAGGTGCTACGCACATAGTTGTAAGTAATATTTGAAGATATCTGTGAAAGATTTTTGGAAAATGCCCATAGCATTTGGGAAAACGAGATCAAGGCTAGTAACACCGCGGGACACAACTTTCGTTATAATATTACTGCTCACTAGGAAAATGTTTATTCCAATCCGTACCTGCGACTGCCAAGATGGTGCAGCTTGCGACGAGTACTGTGACTGGTGGCCTCCCGATCCTCCTCCCGAATGAGAGCCCGTCATTCCTCCAGGATTGCTTAAATTGTACTGCGTCGGGCCTTGGAAGTTGTCCTTCATTATAGTTACCTTGAACAAACCAATAACTGAAGCTGAGCAAAGCTGAGTATTACAGTTATCCAGCTATAAAAAAACGATAAAGTGGTTAAGGATTTTTTTTTATTGCCTACAGTGGCAGACGAGCAAGCCACCCACCTGATGGTAAGTGGTCACCGTCACTCATGGACCTCAGAAACGTCGGAGACAGTGACTGTATGTGGTAGAGCTCTTTAATTTTATTATGTGCCTATTTATTTAAGTAGGTTCTTATACATATATTTTTGATTGTGCTAAGACAAGCATACCGGCCGCCTAATGCAAGCAACCGCAGCCTGTAGACGCCAGAAACATCAGTGGGATCATTCGCGCGGTGTTATCTCGAAACCTCAGCTGTGAGACTCATATGCCCCGTAATTTCTATGGCTACATTAAAATCCCTTAAAGGCCCTTCAAATCGGAATAAAATAAGCACATTATTGCTTAGCGTCGAATTCCTGTGCGTATTCATAATTAATTATCACTTGCTTAGACGGTGAAGAAAAAACATCGTGAGGAAACCTGTATACCATAGAACTTTTTCTCGACGGTGTGTGAAGTCTGCCCACCCGCACTAGGCCAGCGTGGTGGACTATAGCCTAATCCCTCTCAATGTGAGAGGGTCTCCTTGAGTACCGTGTCCAGCAGTGGGACAGTATAATAGTTAATGATGAAGTAAATATATGTATTCACAAAGTTTATTGTGTTAATAATTTTCGTTCTCTTTTTACGTTTGTATGTGCCATTTTTGCATTAGAAAAGACATTTGGTTCCGCTCTCATTCATGTATTTTTTTTATTCCACTAAGGTGGCAAACAAGCATACGGCCCACCTGATGGTAAGCGGTTACTGTAGCCTATAGACGCTTGCAACACCAGGGGTGTCACTTGCGCGTTGCTGACCCTGTAAAACGAAAGAGGAATAGTTGTGTTAGCAGCATAACGGTCAGTCTCTCCACTGCCAACACAACGTTTTTCTCGCGCAGCACTGGCAACCAATGTATTTTAGGTATTTACCCACCTGAAAGTGGGTAGACTTACCGGTTTATTGTATGGTTGGCTTGGTGGGTAGCGGTCGTGGATAGGAGGGTGTGTGACGCTCGTGTCCACCGTCTCGATGTTCCTGAGGGCGTGGCGCGGCTCAACTGAACGGCTCGGCTGTAAAGTTCCGATACTCTAAATAAAGTGTGGCTCATTGAAATGGTATGTTGTATGTATGGTAGATATGGTATAGACGCGGTATGTTTAGGGCCTTCGATTCCCCGGTAGAGCAGTAGTATTGGGTTTTTCTATGATTTTTTGAACCTAAAACTATAATGGATTGGTTCGTAATAATGCGAACCATGATCGCTAGCCAGCACGAGTCGTGAACACAAAACTTCGCCTGCATGACTTTCATTTAGAGATCTGGGGGCTAAATTAGCTATAAGGAATCATAAGTTCCTTCGTCTACATAACGAGTCATATAAATCCAGTATATGCTGATCTCGCATTATATAAGCTTTTCATACACTTAGAGGTCACACTGGAAATCTAAAAATAAATTAATATTTGGGACTATTTTGTTTTACACAGCACCATCTAGTCCCAAACTAAGCAGCTTGTACTATGGGTCCTAGACAATGGATATAGTACTTATATTTTTTTTGTAAATACATACTTACACAAGAAACGAAACCCCCAAGAAACGCAAACACTTATGTTCATCACATAAATATTTCTGCCCCGTGGGATTCGAAACCACGACCTCGTGATCAGCAGTCCGACACTCGTACACGTCTGTGACAACCATTGATGTATGTGGTCTAAACCACCATTGATGTATGTGGTCTAAACCACCATTAATGTCTGTGGTTGAAACCACCATTGATGACTGTGGTCTAAACCACCATTGATGTCTGTGGTTGAAACCACCATTGATGACTGTGGTCTAAATCACCATTGATGTCTGTGGTTGAAACCACCATTGATGTCTGTGGTCTAAACCACCATTGATGTCTGTGGTCTACACCACCATTGATGTCTGTGGTCTAAACCACCATTGATGTCTGTGGTCTACACCACCATTGATGTCTGTGGTCTAAACCACCATTGATGTCTGTGGTCTACACCACCATTGATGTCTGTGGTCTAAACCACCATTGATGTCTGTGGTCTACACCACCATTGATGTCTGTGGTCTAAACCAAAGACATCAATAGTGGTCACAGACTGTATGGCTCGTTATACAAGGTCATTCTTAGTATATGCGAAACCTGAATATAGTTTGTTCAGATTAAGTAGCTGAATCGATTCCAATAATTTTTACATCATGTTATTTTTTGTCCCAAAAACATTTAAAAAATGTTACGAGTAGGACACCGAGCGACACTAAGTACCTATCCGTAATCATATGCGCGCAACACAGGTCACTGACACGACACACTGAGCGCCCAGCGCGGGCGCAGTGGGGCGGGCGGGGCCCGGGGGTGAACCAACCACTTCAGTCAGTCGCCCGGCAGCTGTAGGGAAGTGTGCACGTATGTCGCTCCCGTTCAGATAAGTAGGTACATAACGAGAGTGCCACCGCGAGCGCACGGCATTTCGATTGATCTGTACCTATCGTATGTAAAAAGCATAGGTAGTGTTCGTGTAAGAAATGGTACGTACACTAGCGGTTTGTGGTGATAACGTGAGCGCGCGGCAGTTGTTTCGGTTGACGTGTACCTATCGTACGTAAAAAGCATAGTGTTCGTGTAAGAAATGGTACGGATACTAGCGGTTTGTGGTGATAAGTGATAACGTATTCCTGGCAGTGCGGCACGAGGAGCAATCTGACATTAAAGTATCGTCACACACATGAACACACGTTTTTATTTGTACCTACAGCCTGTTGTTGTTAAGTAATGCGATGTTTAACATTTTTCATCCATTTTGAACTTACAGTGTTTGGTATAAGGTGCAACATATCGCATTGACTACATTTAATCACTTACGGCTGCATTTACAAATAAAGTACTTATTAATGTCTACCTACACTTGACCATTACGACAGTCCAATGACTGCAAGTGTGATGGAAAATGTGGAAAGTGTGATGTATCATCAGTTAAATACAATGCAATCGGAAATCACCGTACGGTTAGGTAGCTACTGCCACATTATTATCAATGAGCGCCGCGACGACGCGGGCGCGGGGCGGCGCCCGCGCGTGATTAGCATGTTTTTGTACGGACAAACAGGTAACTTAACAAGCTTCTAACTTTGTGATTTTTCATGATACAGTTTTTAAGTTTTGTACATAGATTCTTTACATAAAAATACTAGACACGTGTTTCAGGTTTCGCATATACTAATAATGATGCTGTATAGCCTTGTGGCCTTAAATCTTATTGTGCTTCATCAAAATTGGCGATTTCGGCGAATTTACATTTACACAACTTACTTCGCTACTATCGTTTTGTGCTTACGACTCGAGCCGGTAAAATACAATTATAGAAGCATATTCCAAATAACCTCGTGATTTTACTTCTATACCTCTACATCGGATATTAATTATCACTTAAATATAGTTTTAAATGTCAGGCCACCTAGATTCGTGCGTTGTCTCAAAATGATGAGAGAATTAAATCATAATCCACTACTCCAGCAAGTAGGCAAGTTTAGCAAACCAATCACACCTTCAAGAACTTCCTTCAGGTGTGTAGGTTCCATAACGATGTTTTTCTTGATCGTTTAAGCAAGTGACACTTCTTGTCCGATACTCATACGCACAAGTACTACTAGTATACTTCAAAATCTATCATTCAAGAAGCCATTGGTCCAACCAAGAGAATGAAATACATTACGCAGATTGTATTAGAAATTGTGAATCCTTGCGAGGGAATAAAATTAGTTTTGAATCGATGCCGAGAGAATATTTACAAAACTGATATTTATCCATGCTAATAAAGTTATCAGACTTTTTTTATAGTAAGGAAAATCCTCATGAATCCACCCGGAGAGGTGGCAGGGTAAGTCGGACTCGTGCCGACTAAAAACCGCACTTCCCTTCACTTTCCCTTAGTCAAGGGCAAGTGATCCGTAAAATTCGCTACGACAAAAGATATCAGACTTGAGATATGACGATAGTGAACTAAGTCAGAGAACAAAAGTTAATAGGACGTCAGAAATGTAAACTGTCTCACCTTTATAATGAGTATCAGTTCTTCTCCCGCTAGTCTTGTGTGACATGATGAATCTTCCTTCTTCCTGACAGTGGCTTAAGAGGCAAGGAATGGGGATGGGATCTGATTCACCATACGAGAGGTTGGGAAAAGCGAGGCTTAGGCTTGCTTAAATTACTTTTAATACAGCAGTTATAGGGAAGATACATAAAAAACTTAAAACTACCTAAGGTTACTAAAAAATGAAGAAGGGTTTGGGTTTCTTAAAAGTTAAAGTGAGGTCGGCGTTGGGATTTTCCCCTATTCGAACGCCCTCCCGCATATCCACCTCTATGACCACCTCTATTTTTACCCCTAAAAGACTTTTTGTTATTTTTTCTTGCTTTAGCGGCAACAAATTGACCTTGTGTATATTCAGAGGTATTAGGACCACCAGAGCATCCAGCTTTGGGTTCTGCACTGCAAAATTCCAACTTTTGTTTCGCCTTAATATTGATTTTAATTTTTTTAAAGCCAAGGAAGACAGAGTAGTTCTGTCCGCTAAGAATTTCAAGTGAGTCTTCGTCAATAGAAAATGTTACGACCTGGCTATTAGTACCATGCTCTACTTTCATATGCTTTATCCGCCAGTTAGAGAAGTCTATTCCATCATTTTGAGCTATAAGCTCCCCAAGAAGAGTCTCTGCAGTCAAAGTAGGATCCGGGACATACGCGATTCCGATTACGGGTTTAGGTAGTTCGCTCATCTTAAGTACACATAGTCTCGCTCCCTCCCATGGTTTGATATAGGCTACCTCTGTTTTTAGCCATTCTATAGCCTGCTCATTTACACAATACAGTACTAAACCACGACTATGTTGCGAGCAGCTTAAAAAGTACGGTCTGCTTCCCTCGTCCTCTGTTTCGACTAAATCCTGGAGTTCATCTATAAGTTCATCCATTTTCTCTTGGGACATTTCTCCAAGTTCATCAAAAATGACAACTCGTGTCGCAGGACAGTTACCCTTCTCCGTCCGTGGAGGCCCAACAATCCTTGCTATCTTTTTTGACCTTTCGAGAGAGGTTGGGCTCATATCTCGTTGACGTTTCTCTAGGTCTCTTACTTTTTTTGCTGCTCGAGCAGTGAAATACTCTGGTATAAGTTTTAAGCGAGTTTCACAGAGGGCTCTAGCTTCCTTGAAAGTTTTCCCTTGCTTCATCCACCAATAGAGTCGTCTTTTGGACGGGGCGCTAAGGTGATCGGTTCGAAACATTTGCCTGTTCATCTTCCTTCTTTCTCTTTTGGACATGCCTTCAGTTTTGGGGGGGTCTGACTGACTACTAGAACCATCGGGTTCGGTGAAGGTGCCACGCTGCGGCAGTTCTTTCTGTACTGATTGCTGTGAAACTTGCGTGGAGACAGGACCCTTGAAGGAATTGGCCGAGGAAGGACCAGGCCTACCTTCGCCGGTAAAAGGTGGCTTGGGGAGGTTCGAGGGTTGTGAATCTCTCCTCCAGCGGTAACGGGGATCCGGCTACCAACAATGGACAAACAATATTATGGAATTGCGGTTCGCTGCATCTTTCAACAAATTATTATAATTCTCAAAAATCAAAACATATGAAAATGATTTGTTATACTCTGAACAAGGTTCCCAAAAATTAATCTGCTTGTACAATGTCGACAATATTCGAACAACTCTAGGGTCATTTAGAGTCACCGTGTCATAATATCAGAATTGACAACTATGTAAGCCAGCAGACCGACAGCTAAAGTTTTCATGTGTTAAGATTTGAGAAATATTATCTGCAGGCAGCGTTAAATCCTTTAGAAGAATTGTGCAAATTTATACCGAAACAGACCCTGCGCATGATAGGCCCGCTTCCTCTTCGACCAAGCGCTTTTTTGCAAATTAAATCGGATGAAACTTTCATGTGTTTAAAGTCGCTTTGATCTATACGTTACAATATACGGGTCTGTAATGAGACATTATTTTGGAATAAGCAAAGATTATGTAAAGGTATGCGATTCACATAGAATGGTTGAAAATTTTAACCGTTTATTTTTTTAGTTTCATCATCCCTTATCCCAAATTACTTGGGGTCGGCGCAGTATGTCTATACATGTATTCACTTCCTTTTTAGCCATATCATATAGCACACAGTCCATCCATCTTTTCTTTGGTATTCCTCTTCTTATATCCATCTACATTCATGCTCAGTACCTTCTCAGTACTTCTACGACACACGAAAAGCGATTACTCCACAGCTTTTCTGTAACAGGTGCCACTTTTAAACTTTCCTTTATATACTCATTCCTCACCTTGTCCATTCTGGTAACCCCACATATTCCTCGTAGCATTCTCATCACGGGGACATGCCTTTCATGCATCCGTTTCGTAGCCTAACATTCTGAGCCATACATTTTATAGCTAAACGGCCGAAATTAATAAATAGATTATTAATTTCGGACGTTAAGCTAAAAAAAATATACGATTAAAATTTATACCTATCGTTTTCCTTAAGTTCCTTTTATAGAGCTTATATCAAATTGAAAACAATCAATAGATAGGTCACAAATTTCGCCCATGAGCTGCCAATAGGATATGCCAGGGCCTCGGTAGTGTTATCAAGAGGACTGTCGATAAATTCGTCAATAGTTGAAGTTTCTGGCAATTATATCGTGTTCCTCTCTTCTGTGGAATTTTCCTTAAATCTTTTTTAGCCCATGGCACAGCCTAAAGACAACCTATGTGCAAAATTTCATGTTTGTAGACTTTATAATATTCATTGGTATTTCACTTTTTTAAAAGTAATACAGATTAGGATGGCTTCTCATTACCATATAATTTGGATTATTAATTATGATTTTCTGTGACCGGTAGGACATTTACTAAACTATAGTGTGTGTGTTTCATTTATATATATATATCCAAATATAAGAACAATTATCAATACACGTGAATAGAAGCGAATAATTATTATATTTTTCACTAAGCCTGTTATTTGAAGTTTACAACTGTCCCACGCAATAATTTGAGGAAACCTGAAGGAGAATACGGCACAGTTTCTGACTTCCCGGGATCATTGTCATACGACAATTGGAATCGTTAGATTAACGTGCTCTCTCAAGCACGGAGGTGTTAAACGGCGGATCTAGAGGGTGCAGAGGATCATGGATTTTTAACGTGTGGGAAGCCTCATGGCCTTTCATCGCCTGAGGAATGCGTCGAGACATGGACTTCACCTATATAAGGTGAGATACGACTAGAACCACACGGTGTTCATCTCGCCACTTCGTGCTTAGTAATGGAACGGGTACGCCATTTCTCCGCGACCCCGTATTTTGATATTTGACCCCAGCAGTAGAGGTTTATGACTTAAGGGTTTAAGCTTAGAGACTTTAGGTTGTCCTCTTTAAATATGTGACTGTTTAATCATCATCAACACATTAACTGTCCCACTGCTGGAACGGGGCTCCGTCACAATGGACTTGGGTTTTTATAAGACGCACATATCTTAAATAGCGTTACGTATACTGTAGCTGTCGTAATTTAAAAGTAGAACAAAGTTTCACAAAATTATAATTTAAATGTGTGAATGCAGCAAGCAGAAATGTATTAAGTAAATAGGGATAATACAGGTAATTAATTTTATGATAGCAAGTCAAGACCAATATGTGTAAAATAGCATAATGCTATTATGAGGAGAAATGAAGTAGAAAAAAAGAGCATAATGAATATTATGTAACAGCACTCACTCTATGATTTACCATGGAGTAGTAATATGCATTGTCCTTCATAAAAATACTTCTTTAATATAATAATTCTGTACATGTGTCTGTTACTGAACTCTCTCTTAAACAGCTGGGTTCAGCTAGTTCTGTCATGGGATCCATGACAGAACATTACAACTCCATTTATATTTTACTTTTTTTATGAATTGTGCTATACATACCGGGACTATATCAGGAACACTTTTGGGTTGGAATCCATAGTTCTGCTCCGCGGGGGCTCTGCCCTGGTTGAAGGAGGATCGCGGAGGGCCTTGATGCTGCTGGTGCTGGAAATAAACAATGTCGTTGACTATCCACCTGGTTCATAAAGTTTACTTTAGGATCTAGTGCATATCTGCAGACAAAACACAACCCTCACACACAAATATTACAACATACACCCCCTATAGTTGTAATGATGTTTATAGTTTCTCCTTATTATATATTCTCACTATAGTTTCTCTATTAATAATTGTTACCTTTACCTGTATTTTCTTCTGAAGAAAGAGACTAGTCTCCATGACAGAGGGAATCCTAGTGTGGAGGCTAGTGTGAGCAATAAAGATTTTATTTATTAAAAACATTAGATTGTCTGGAATTTTTTTTCTTGAACTGTTTTCGTGTCTAGGTATTGCCATAATTATATTATATAACTTTAATATCAGAATAATTACCCAAGCTGGTAGACTACTCAACCAACTAAATGGAAATAATATGATACAACACTAAATCATTTACCTACTAAAAGTAATAATAATACAAATTGGAGAATTACAGACAAAATTTTGAAATATTCCACTGGATTGTCGAAGACAAGATAAAGAGAAATAAAATATTAAGAAAATTGGTTGGGTTGAATATTTCGTCTTTACCATTCATAAAATATGTATTGTAGTTATGTTATTTACCTGTTGTCCATATGAAGAATTATTCATGTTTGGCTGAGAAGAATTATAGCCAAAGCTGCCCTGTGCTGGACCCTGGGGCGCCATGGGCGGGTTGGTGTTCCACTGGTTGGAGTTGTTACCACCAGAAACCCAAGGTGAAGGCCGATTTAAACTATCTATTCCACCTGCAGCTACACTGGGCCCATGTGGTCCACCATGACCATGTGATGGTCTAGGACCATGAGATCCACTAGGACCATGTAAGCCACCAGGCCCATGAAGTCCTTGGTTATTATAATCATTAATGGGTTGGCTCATATAATCATTCCGTGGTGGGTTGGGGTAGTCATTCCTTTGGTTTTGGTAACCAGGTCTTGAGTCAAATGAGGGTTGCTGCAGGTTTGCCTGAAAAGATCAAATTTATATCACACATTATAATTATTAGGTACATGAAATGAATCTGAAAAAAAAAAATAACAAAAATATTAAAGCCATTTTTTTTCTAAATTTATATGGGATCAACTTTGGGGTATACTCTTTCCAATAAAAAAAGAATTATCGAAATCGGACTACACTGTAAAAAGTTATGCATTTTCATACATAGAGAGATATTATATGCATAGAGAACCTCCTCCGTTTTTTGATCGTCGGTTGCTAAAACAACTCCGTATTTATTGCAAATATTTATATTATTAATCCCAACATTGCGGACCACTTATAGTGTCCATTGTCACAGGAAGACTGAGGTGGCGAGCGTATCGACATTGCTTATATAGTAATTAACAACTACCCACACTTTTATTAACTATTAGCAATCCAATTCACACAGAACAAGCTCACAGTATCCTTTGGTCTTGAAGTTTTTGGCCTGGATTTTCGAGACACCCACCACATCAAATGAATACTGGAAAAACATTTTCCAGTATTCATCTATTGTACTGATGTTCACTGCCATCAGACCTGCACAAACCAATTTCTTGGCAATGTCCTAAGGATAAACTGGTTGTCTCGGTTTTTTGGGTTTCTAAGTTTCTAACTCCCACTAAGGATTGTCATGTGTTTGTATAAGAAAAACTTTCAAACTACAATGTTGAACAAAAAAATGTTTTAATACTTAGTAGAGATGATACACTTACACCAGGTTTTCCAACAGGCACCGCTTTTAAAACAAAGTTGCCTGGCATTCGGTACCCGTCCAGGCATTTCATTACTTTGTATCCTTCCGCATTATCTGCCAGCCCAATCCTGACTTTCTTAGAGCCATCGTTTTCAACTACCAGATTATCAAGGATAAAGTCACTTATATTACACTCTTGTTTTATCAAAATCTTTACGTCTTGATATTTGGTCTATAAAGCAGAAAATAAGAACTTAATTATAATTGTACACACAATAAAACTAAATAAAAAACACAAGATAACCTAAATTATACGTACTTTCCCAGGAAATCCATGAATTGTTATCATCATCTTGGTAGACTTTATTTTAAAATACCTTAATCAGAAAGCTTACTTTAACAATTACAATATTCAATTACAATGTACATTGCAACAAACACTTTATTCTTTGATAAATTTGACGCATAAAATTCGCCATGACACCTTAATCAATGAATCATAGATAATAGAGTACTCTGTGTCTGTGAGTTTGTGACCATAATGCATTTGCATTGTTTATTTTTTTCATAGTTTAGTGTTGTAACGTTTTGTGTAAACAGTTCAATTGACAGACATTGGCAGTGCAAAAAGTACTCTAGATTTCGGAGCGCAAGGATAACTTTTTAAAAATGATGAGGTCATCCTTAAGGTTGACATAAAGAATGCCTTCAATTCTGTTAACAGGGACGTTTTGTTGACTGAAGTAAAAAAAGAAACACCCAAAATTTACAGTTTCCTTTGGCAATGCTATAGGCATCCATCAAAATTATTATATCAGGACAATCTTTTGGAATCAGCCGTCGGTTGTCAACAAGGTGACCCTCTGGGGCCAGTCATTTTTAGCTTGGCAATTAATCCTATTATCAAGGAACTAAATTCGAAATTCAACGTATGGTACTTAGATGACGGAACCCTGGGAGGTGATGCAGACACAGTTTTGGAAGATTTAATTTTTTTAAAGCAGAAATTTCTTTCGATCGGTCTTGACCTAAATCCCTCTAAATGCGAAATATTTTTAAATAATACAGACAGACAGACTTTTGAAAAGTTCAACGCAATCGCTCCTCATATAAAAATTGTAGAAAAAAATTGTCTTCACCTTCTAGGGTCCCCAATCTTCGACGAATCTTTTCCGACTTTCATCGAGGAAAAAATACAAAATTTTAATGATATTTCGGAAAGACTTTTCAAAATTAATACCCATTCGGCTTTTACTATTATTCGTTTCTGTTGTTTTGGACCAAAATTTATTTATTTTCTTCGTTGTTCACATTTGTGGATGAACCCACATCTTTTGGACAAAGTAGACCAAATTATAAGAAACTTTCTTTCTTCAATTTTAAATGTGGCCTTGGATGACCGAGCCTGGCTACAAGCCACGCTCCCCATTCGTTTGGGTGGCCTCGGCACCCGGAAAATTTCAAGTATCAGTTTACCCGCTTTCATATCATCAGTCCACGGTACTGAGAAGTTAGCAAGAGATATATTAGCGCCATCTCTGGTTGACTTTGAGGTACCGTGTTTGTCTGATGCTATGAACGTTTGGAAAATGGCTTGTCCCAGTACTTCTTTACCCGTGATCCCATCTTCCCAGAGGCTGTGGGACGGGCCGCTCTGCAGTTTGACGCGGAAAGAACTTCTGAATACGTCAGTCAATTCTGCCGAGCGCGCTCGTCTGATTGCCGTGGGTGAGTGGGAATCGGGTCTCTGGCTTCAGGCACTTCCGTCATCCAACATAGGGACTATGTTGGATGACACAACTTTTCGGCTCGCTACATGCCTACGTCTGGGTGCTCCTTGTGTTGCTCCGCATCGCTGTCATTGTGGCGAGTCAGTCGATAGCCTCGGTCATCATGGCCTGTCGTGCTGCAGAAGTGCAGGCCGCATAGCGCGACATGCCAGCATCAACGACATTCTTCGTCGTGCTCTTGCCACCGCCGGCGTACCAGCTGTTTTAGAACCTAACGGCTTGGTACGAGACGATGGGAAGAGACCAGATGGTATGTCGCTTTTGCCCTGGAAGATGGGTAGGCCTCTGGTGTGGGATGCAACTTGTGTTGACACCCTTGCTCCATCCCATCTTCCAAGCTCAGCTGGCTGCGCTGGTGCTGCTGCTGCTGCAGCAGAGACTCTCAAACGGCGCAAATATAGTAACCTATCTGGTAGCTATATTTTTGAGCCGTTTGGAGTCGAAACGCTCGGGTCGTGGGGTCCGAGTGCCCGTCTCCTTTTCAAGGAAATATCAAGGAGACTGGTCGACTCTTCACGTGATCAGAGGGCTGGCTTGTTTCTAGCGGAACGCATAAGCATTGCCATTCAACGTGGCAATGCAGCCAGTCTTCTGGGCACGTTGCCGGACGACAGCGATGCCGACGAATACTTTGACGCCTACTAGCGTTTATACTTTTATTTATTTCTATTTTATTTTTTGTTTTGGTATAGGTAAGTATGTATATTTTGTAAATATGTAAATAATTATGATGTTAAATTTAATAAAAATGATTTTTATGTTTTATTTAAAAACTAATTTTAAAATTAAATGATTAATAAAAATACGTGTTAGCCGATTTGGAGGCGATTTAATAGGACTGTTTTACACTAAAATAAAACAGTCATTATGTGCCGAAAGAAAGACACAGCGTTGATGTGAAGAAGCTGTCTATGATATTGTCATCTAGGAACATAATTAGTTAAAACATACCTGATTGTCTGTGGTTTTTAATAAAGTTACCATGAATTGCCGGCAGGGGTCGCTATGTTTTCTTCCCGCGCGACCGTTGATATTTCTTCATAAGTGTCTTCACTCACCAGCAAGGCCCTTGCTCTAACGCTGTGTCTTTCTTTCGGCACATAATGACTGTTTTATTTTAGTGTAAAACAGTCCTATTATATGCCTAGCCGAAAGACACAGCGTTGATGTGAAGACTTGTTTGATATCTGCTGGTGATGGTAACTACAAACGCTATGTGAATGATAAATGTGTAAACATACTAAAGAAATTTTATTTTTGTTTAAACATTTATTTATAATAATTAACTGATACAATAAATAATATACAAACTTAATTAAGTATGACACAAAAAAAGATCAATGATATAACACTCATAATATAACATTATCAATCTCTATGAATAAACAATATATATATATTTTATATAAAATATTAAGGTGATTTGGCACTCATAACAATCAACAATATTTTAATTTTAAAGATTATGGCTTATCTACAAACAAGTATGTAGATGTTTATTTAAAATCAATCTTATTTTCCTAAAATAACAATTATAAAAAATATCTTAAACTAATTGAGATCAATTTAAATTCAATATTGCTTATTAATTACCAAATTTTAATTTAAACACTGGAGAAATTTGACCTGAGTAAATCTTCATTTCTATTTTCTTGAATGATTTTTTTACAATAAAATCTTCTAAAGGTTTTCTCATTTCTCCAATTTCCTCTTTTTAGAATTTCTTCAATTGGTAAATTTTCCCACCAGCCTTTGGACGCTACAGCAGCTCTAATACTTCCTGGAGATGCCCCTATGTTGACATCTTTGAAAATGGATTTAATCCATCCCGCAATTATAGTTCTTGTGGCTGATCTTACTTCACCTTTCAATGTTATAAATAGACTGCTTATATTAGTTTTTTCACGTCTATGTTGGGATGCTTCAATTAATTGTTTTATATGTCTCATAGGGCATATATGTACATTTGGGTGTTTTAAAAGGGACCATCCAGACTGTCTGTATTTACTTGAATCTGTTTTTGATCCAAATGTAGGCCATAAAATAATATTGTCCTTTTCTTCAATGAAGTTATTTTGAGAGATGTCTAATAAGGTAAGGTCATGTATTCTCCGGCCTGATGCTAAGAGTAAAATTATTGCAGTTCTTCTAGATATATCAAAGACTGAATTGGTGCAAGGAACTGTATTTAACCAATCAAATAACAATTTTGTATCCCATATAGGGGATTTTGCAGGTATAGGTTTAGCCAATGCTATGGCCTTTAAAACTTGTTGGATAAAGAAATTTTTTGAAAGATTTTCTACATTTGAAGCGCAATATGTAGAAACAGCAGATTTATGCAATAATACTGTGTTATAAGAAAATTTTTCTTTTAAATAAAGATTTGCTAAAAATCTGGCAACATCCCTGCCATCTGGGTTTTTATGGTTAACACTGTTGGTGGTGCAAAATGCTACCCATCTTTTTATAGGGGCTTTATATGTGTTTAGAGTGCTAGTTCGCCAACTGCTACCTAATAATTTTAATTCCTGTCCACTCCAGTTTGATATTTGATCATACCACCCCCAATTTTCCAGGCTTGGAGGGACAACTTGTCCACCTGTGGGGGACACAGACCTGTTGTTCGATCGATAAGGTTCTGTTGAAGATTCTTTATTGGCAATGGATCTGTTAGGGCTCTGGCTTGGAGGTCGGTCAACCAAAAGCATTGGTCCCAATGCGGGGCTATTAGGATGAATGTTCCTTTGGCTTTGTTCAAATGTGCTAGCACCCGAGGGATTAGGTTGGGTGGGGGAAACACCCAGCCTAACCGACACTTCCAATTTCGACTGAAGGCGTCGCAAAAAATTGCTGACCCATCTGTTGAGTCCCAGGTTACGTACCGTGGGACAACTGCAGTTTCTTTTGATGCGAACAAGTCTACGTCTGGGACGCCCCATTTTTTGAATATAGCCATCCTGGCCTGGGGTTGCAGTTGCCATTCCGGCACCGGTTTTCCTCTTGAGAGGTGGTCTGCAATCCCGTTTAACCTCCCCGGGAGGTAAGATGCCGACAGCGTTATATTGAGCTGCTCGGTCAAGTGAAGGAGTCTGTCTGTCAGGCCCAGCAGGGCTAAGGAACGGGTGCCCCCTTCGTTCCTTATATAGGCTATCAGTGTCCGATTGTCGGACTGCACCAATACGTGTGCACCCTTCATGTATGCACCTTGTTTTGATAAGGCTGCATACACTGCATACATCTCCTTCACATTGGAGTGCCATTTTTGTTGGCGAGGACTCCATTTGCCCGACAACATGGTATTGTTCAGGTGTGCTCCCCAGCCCGCGTCCGCCGCGTCTGTGGTGAGAAAGTGCGATACTTTTTGGCTGTGCATTTTTCTTGCACTTTTGCCTACATTTCTTACCCACCATTGTAACTCTCGAGCTACTAAAGGAGGTAATACCCTTTTGTACCTTGGTCTGCACCCTCTGAATGATTTTAGAAAAATCTGGGTTCTGCGACAGTGCAGGCGGCCATTTGGAGTTGCTAAATTGGCAAAGTTTATTACTCCTAGCCATTTCTGTGCTTCTCGGAGACAGGACATATTTTTTTGTAATAATCTTGTTCCTATTTCTTTTATATTCTGAATTTTTTTGAACGGAAGTGAAATTAAATTGGAATTTGTGTTCCATGTCATGCCTAGGTATTCCAATTCCTGAGTTGGGGTGAGAAGTGACTTTTGAAAGTTCACCTGCCAACCCAACATTATCAGGGTATCTAATGCAACCTTCGTTTGATTCTTGAGTTGCGTTGGATTTTGGTTGGCTAGCAAGAAGTCGTCCAAATAAACTATTATTCTTATGCCCTGTCTCCGAAGGATTTCCGCAATCCAATTTGTCACCGAAGCAAAAGAGTGAGGGGCTGATGAAAGACCGAAAGGTAGGGCTGTTAACTGTAATACTTCGTCTCCATATATTACACGTAGGAACCGCCTGTGGGTTTCCTTTATACAAAGATGAAAATAGGCTTGGTGGAGGTCGATTTTTGTCATCCAATCCTGGTCTTGCAGAAACTGGATGACATCCACTCGAGAAATTAGCTGGAAATGACGAGCCGAAACATGCAAGTTTAATTTCTTTAGATTGAAAATTGGTCGCACTCCTCCATCTGGTTTTTTTATTAAAAATATTTTGGAATGGAAACCCGGTGTAATATTTTTTGGTTTCTCTAAAATGCCTGCGTCCTTGAGCTCTTTTATGACCTGTGTCATTTTCTTCGATTGCTTTGTTGCAAACCTGGTCATTATTCCCTTGAAGGGGTATTGCAAGGGGGGTTGTGATACAAAGGGTATGCGGCCCCTGGCTATTAAGTTTTGAATATATTGGCTCGCTCCCAGTTTCACCCATGCCTGAACATGGTGCCTTAGGCAACCCCCTTTGAACACTCTGCCTTGATTGTCATTTATCTTTATTATTGGAGGATTGCTCATGGGAACCTGTGCGACGAAAGGGCTGTTTTTTATAATTATATTTAGATTTTTTATCTGAATTAAATTTATTTTTCTTGTCATTTTTTTTAGATTTATATGACTGTTTTGAATTTTTATTAGAATTATTTGTATTGGAACTGTACATATTTTTCTTTCTATCTTTTAAATAGTTTGGCATGTTTAACCATACCTGGGACCCACCTAATGACTCTACTAGAGGTAGGAGTGCTTCTCTATTAAATAGGTGTTCAGAACTCGGTGGAATATTTTGCAAAGCTACCTTTAGGTTAACATTGTTTACCTCTTTCAGAACACGGTCACGTCTAACTTCAATACATTCAGCTCGTTTACCGCATATAACTTGCATACATGACTCTATGTTCTTATAAGAAGGTGAGGACGGGCCAAATAATTCAGTTAGTTTGTTATGTAAGGAGTTTGCATTCAACTCTGTTTCTGAATTGGCAGCCCAATTAATGACGCTTTGTAAGCCATCCTTTAAAAGATACCTACTATCTAGGACAGCATTTGACAAACCTGCTAATAAATGTTCAGTACTAGCTAAATAATCGGTTCCTTTATTTAAATGACACAGTTCCTCATTTAATTTGAGTCCTGTGAAGCCTGGAGATGCTATGTGCGACTGTAAGGCTTTTTTATATCGAATGCCTTTCCATGCCTGAGAATTGAATTGCTGAAGGTTACAAATTTCCGCTAATTTACATGGGTCCGCAATCGGAATAATCTTATTTTCATCGAAACTTATTTTTAAATCTCCTAAGGACATGTTAGGCGGCTGAATACTGGGTTTATTTAAAAATGGTTGTGGTGTCTCGGATATTTTAGAATGGCCGCCATTACTAACATTATTAGAATTTATTGCATTTACATATTGCGGTATTTGTGCTACATAATCAGAAAGAAAGCTGACTTGGTTAATAAGTGTATCCATGCGAGGGTCAGAACAGGTTCCGACCTGTTTCGACTTGCTACGCTTAGATCGTTTGTTAGGTGGCGGGTCGGCAAAGCCTTCCTCGTCTTCCGAAGATGAGGAAGAACTGCTTTGCTCATATGAGCTTGAACTCATAGCGCTTCGCCCTCCCTCCGGAGCAGCGATTTGCGCCTCGGGACCCTCCTCTATAGGATTCATAATGAAGATACCTACTCACCGAATTTTCACCAACCGTAGACACACTACACTATGATATTTAGTATTTATCACTATTTACCGCTATAAACTAAAATACACTTTGTTTAGAAGGTATTGTGACCTAAAACAATGGATGTTTAAGACTTTTTGTCGGGTTTTACAACTTTTGAAACTTTTGCTCCTATCACGACAAAAATCACAAACGCTATGAAGAAATATCAACGGTCGCGCGGGAAGAAAACATAGCGACCCCTGCCGGCAATTCATGGTAACTTTATTAAAAACCACAGACAATCAGGTATGTTTTAACTAATTATGTTCCTAGATGACAATATCATAGACAGCTTCTTCACATCAACGCTGTGTCTTTCGGCTAGGCATATAATAATGAAATATAAAAGACAATCTCAGGCTCATCCGGCGATACATTTCAGCTGAGCCTGCTTTAAAAACAATTCTTAAGAACTGCTATGCTTACTATGCAAAACTTATATTCTAAACCTAATCTAAGCGGGAGGGGTGACGGGTCACCATAACTAAGTACTATTTATTAATATTAGACTTTATTAATGATGCTAACTAAACCCTGACCGGTTGCGGCTTGCCATTATGTGGGTCGTAATGTCGTCAATACAGTAGAAATTAATAATTAAAAATAAATCACAAAAAACTGAATACTGATGCCGTATTTAGTAGTATTAATACTCTATCCACACGTTTATTTCACTTTCAAATACATAGGCTAATAGATAATAGGTACTGGAGTTCAAATATCGAACCGATTGATGAAACTATAATAATTGTAGTACCAGTACCAGTTAAGAACATCGTGACAAAACATCACTTAAATCACGCGATGTCGTTAGTAAAATCCATATTTATTATAATATTATTCATACAAAGTAAAAGGTAAATGTTTTACGTCAACGTCAAGTATCATCATCATCATCATCTTCCTGCCCTTGTCCTAATTTATTTGGGGGTCGGCGCAGTATGTCCTTTTCTTCCATTCATCTCTGTCAGCCGTCACTTTCTTTCAAGTATCATCATCATCAGCCTCTAATAGTCTACTGCTGGACGTAGGCCTCCCCTAATGTGCACCCTGTACTCGGCTTTACGTATTCAGCCTCTACCAGCAGCCTGTACGTCAAGTATAAATCATTAATCTGTGCCTCAAGTTGTCAACTGAGCGTAGACAGAGAACTCTTTCTCTGTCTAGCGCTGTCTAGTGTCTACGCAACCGAGTGACTTTACTTTCTTGTAGCAAACAGTAGCAAAGACTGACTGAGTGCAGAGTGAGTGAGCAGTAGGGATATTAATCAATCACGTCTGAATGAATCAATCAATCAATCGAGTGTCACGTTATAGGGTTTATTTATTCCGGTTTATTCTACTTTGATCTATGGTCAAGTGAACTCAATCAATCAAGATTTCAAGAAGTCAGCCAGTCAGGACAGGAAGACAGGAAGTAGATTAAAAGTAGTCAAGCAAGTGTCAATGTCAAACTGTCAAACTGTCAATTTAATAATTTTTCGGTTTTTCTGTGGATTACTTCTGGATTCTATAATTTTCCGAACAATTGATTACTATTACCTTTTTATGACTCTTCTTGATTTGTTTGTAAAGCTAGCTGACTGACTTGCTGAATGTAACAAAATTGCAAGCCAAACCCTTGGGAGATTATAAATACGATTCCGGTGTGGTCTACGAGAGCATCAATTTCGTTAGTTCGTTACTTTCTTGTGTAGTAAATGATTTAATCAGCAATTAATTGATCAAATATGTTAGTGACAATACGTAATTTACCTGCGAACGTAAGTACCATAATATAATTACCATAAAACCGAACATCATCATAGATTTTTCTCAAAAAATAGTCTGTCGAAGGTGCGTGGACTTCTTTCATTCCATGCTGCTTTTTTTTCACAGACGCGGTATGCTGACTTGAAGGCGTTAATAGTCTCTAAATGCGGTTTGACGGAGATGATATTGGACAATTTGATGCCTGATGGTATGAATGCAAAGAAAGTTACAGTAGGGCTGGCCGAGGAAGAAGATGCGGCCATCTTAATGCGAAAGATCAATGGGCTCGTAATAGAAGGACATCAGGTGTATGTTGAAAGCGTTAAGAAGAAACAGGTTGGGGTTTATTTGAAATTTTATTATTTTACAACAAAACATCAAAATTTCACTGTCAAAAATTGATGTGGTGTCATTATACTCAAAGCGGGTTAACCATTAACAGACACAATAGAGAATAAATTGTTTTAATGGTCTGGAGGGTCGCAGTTTATTTAATATTCAAGTATATAAATATAAGATTGAAGGGAAAGCATAATAAAATCCTTCAACCATCTAATTATGAAATAAAGATATCTAAACAAAGTTGTTGGCACCTGCAATTAAAGTTTCCTTCATCATTATTTACATTTTTAACTCGATTCATCTTTAACAATTCACAAAACTGGCCTGCATGTAATTAAGCAGGCCACCATTTTTTTCACTGTTAATATTACCTAACAATAATAATCAATCTTGTAACTTTTCTATTTGAGATAAAATAAAGCTATTTGTAGTTGTGATAGCACTATTGAAATAATAATTGTATCAACAGGGACCTGAAACTGATGTGTCTTGGCAGCCATCACTGCATCAGCCTTATTATCAACAAAGCAGCTACCGGCCTAGCCAACAACTCGGGTATACAGATTTACAACAAAATGCAGTACCCCCTGTATCCTATGCTGGGATGTATGGTGCAACAAATACTCAGGTAAGCCATTTACTTAATTTCTTTAAAAAGGATTTGTACCATAAAAGACAAATTCTGAATGTGAAGCCAAAATTTGTCATGGCGGGTGGGATTCGCGGTGGCTTAGTGGTCATAGCATCTGGTGTACCTAACCAGAAGACGCAGGTTTGAATCCTGCCTGAGTTAGAATTTTTCCTTCAATAAATAACTTTAAAATATTCAATACCTTATTATTGTAATTAAATGGCAATAGACTCACCACTTGTCATATACATAGGACTTCAACATACTGAAAAACTGTTTGTGTACATTAGTACACTGTTGCCTAACCCTTCGTGGAATACAGGAGTGGTAGTATGTTTTATAGTATTTTAATTTATATAAATTGCTGGCGGTTGACTACTATTCAACACAATACTCTTAGGAATATCGGTGAAAACTGGTCAACCGCCAAGTTTCTTGATTGTACATAGATAATAAAAGTATGTTAAATTATGCTGGCTATATAAATATATATAATATAGCTGCCCCCCACAGTATCACCCACTGTTTGTCCTTTTTGCTCGGCTCCTATTAGTAATACAAGTGATTTTTTATAGCCTATAACCTTCCTCGATAAATGGACTATCCAAAAAGAATTTTCAAAATCGGTTCAGTAGATCCAGAGATTACCCCTTACAACCTCACAAAAACTTTACCTCTTTATATTATTAGTACTTATAGAAGTATAAATGTATGAAACTTAGCCAAATCTCCTTCCAAATACCATAAAGGTTAATAAAAATTTGGTAACTGCAACATTTCCACAGCTTGTGAATACCTATAAAGGAACACATCAGTGCTTAGCATTTTCAACTTAATAGAACTAAAATGGATGCATTTCAGTTCTTTTTTCGGGAATGAGAATTCATGAGAAAGTAATTTGAATTGCATCCTGCACCATAATGTTTGTAAGAATATTTTCATTACTACGGTCTATTAGACATGGTCAATCTGTTTTGCGAATTGATTTTTGCGTTGTTGCTCAAATCGGTTCGATACTGATGGCAAGTATAGTCCAAGACAAACTTCTTGGCTGGTCTGTGCATCCATGTGCATGGGCAGTGCCGCTTTAGGGAGATGGACAGAAAGAAAAAGGGTTTGTCTGAGCCACCAGGCTAAAAATTGGACTGGTAGTAGTGTGGGAGAAGCATGCCACGGGAAGTATGTTTTCGCCATAGCATGATATACATCCACACACCAGGCACTATCCCTGTATGTTATACGGACATAACATATATAGTATTACTGTGTGATCAAACTGTCCTAAGTTCAGATCAGCTAAGTAGTTGGCTGCTGTCGCCGTCTGAAATTGACAGTCTGAATATGGACCATCATTAAGCATGAAAAGTGTTCCTGTCTGGACTTTAAAAGAGACCGTGGTGTTTCTTTCTCAGAGGTCGTCAGCTAGATAATACCGGCCCCATCTAGCATTAACTATTGACTTGTAAAAGTGTTGACGTTCCGGACACTTTACAGCATCCAATATAACACGATAAAATCCGTAAAAAGTAGTTTTATTTCAATTCGCGTAAGTGTCGTTAAAAGATCTATTTAAAGAAATAAATATCATTTATCATTATGAATTTTCTTGCCGTGTAAGGTGATAGCTGACATGGCCACACTGTTCCTGCCTCACTTGTACTACTTGTCAGCTTTGTTGGGTTTTAGACATACTGAATGACATACGATACGGGAATGAGGACCCTGTCCTTAGGACACTACGCTTTAGGGACTCTGTGCGGATTGGAGTTCGTGCGTGTGAATATTCACACACTACTAAATGTAGTAAACGATGTTATTCAAATTGTATCTTTTGGTAGTTTCACTTCTGATCCTTAAATCAGCATCACCAATTACGGACCGTCTTAGATATCTTTATTTATGTAACCACTAATACCCAGTACAGACAAATTGACCAGGTGTAATAGACCTCCAAACATACACTTCTCAGAAATTAAGTGAATTAACTTAATTTTTGGAAGTCTTAGAGTAGCCTTCATTTTGTAACTATCTTCAATATATCTTCCACAGAACGCATTTGCCAACTATGGCTATCCACAACAAATGCAGTATCAATCGAATCAAATGATGGCTCAGTCTGTGGCCAACTTTAATCAGGATGCTCCTCTTGGATTCAGTAACCAAGGCAACAATTCCAGCGTCTGGGCAAACCAAAACGATTGGAATCCTGCAAGGAGTGGTTCTGATGGGAATAGAACTTCTCAACAGAACCGAAATAACTCGAGGTGGGATAATTCTGATGACATCGGTCGTCCGCGTCGCGATGCATCTGCTCGCGACCGCGGACGCGATGGATCTTCACGTAACTTCGGACAGGATGCGCCTGTTCGCGACGTCGGACGCAAAGCAACGCGTGACTTCGGACGAGACGCTCCGTCGCGCGGCTACGGGCGGGACGCTCCCTCGCGCGATCGCGGACGAGACGCACCTCGCGACCAGCGGGACCGGCGGGATGCGCCTCACCGCGAGCGCGCGGGTGACGTGCAGGCGCGTGCCGGCCGCGAACCACCCGCCCGCAGCGCGTCCGCCCGCGATTACACCAGAAATGATTTCGAACGCGGTCCATCGAAACGTCAATTTTCAGCAAATAATGCACCAGGCAAATCTTCAGGTTTCGTTTCGCAGATGAACAAATTTTCTTACCAGCGCGATAACCCTGGCCAAAATCGGAACACACTGCCCAAAGCAGCTCCGAACATGGCTCGGAAGGCCAAGAGTGAAAATATTCCCCCTGCAAAACGCCAACGTACTGTCGTTTATTCTGATACGAAAGGACCGGCTAATACTGCCCAGTCCCAAACGAGTACCAAAAAGAAAGCCAAAAAGAATGACCCAGAAACGTTATTGAACCGCGCGGCCACGTGGCGCTGCCAGATTGCATCTTCTGTTGCTAGGGATATTATAAAAAATCCTGAGTTAAAAATTCAAATCGAAGAGCCACAGTTTCTAACGGAACTAAAACGTGGTATACGACACCGTCTAGAAATGTTGTTTGGCAGCGATGTTAACATTTCTCAGACAGACATGTTAACGATATACAGAGAAAAATATAGTGTCGACAGCGATGCAGAATTTTTCAAAGAAGTTACTGAAGATATAGAGAACCATGGAGCCTACGTTGCTGACGACACCAAAAAAGGTAATTTGTACTATATTAAGTGGTTTCTTCTTCTTTCTTACAGTTTATATGAACGCACGAAGTGTTCGTGGTGTTATCAAATTTGTCCATTATATTTTCTTGTTTTGATACCTTACGACCTAGTTAAAGGTCATCATGATACCATATGGTGTGGTAAGGTAACCAAATGAATTCTGAAATACCCTGCCTGATGAAAATCCGCATGGGGAGGCCCATGCAGATTTTCATAATTTTTCATAATTACATAAAAAATTGAAAAACATCATGAGGAAACCTGCACACCTTAGAGATTTTTCTCGACGGTTTGTGAAGTCCCGCACTCGGCCAGCGTGATGGGCCTAATTCCTCGCAATATGAGAGGAGACCCGTCCCCAGCAGTGGGACAGTATATGGATGATGACAAAAAAATGTTTACCTTATGAAATTATTGAAGCAATTTCTTAAAGCTCATATTATGCTTTACCTTGATTCTTTATAACCCTCATGTCACGCCAAACATTTACTGTTAAACGTTACAATCTTACCTGATTGATGGTAATCACAAACAGCTTTTCCGATTCCTATCGCACAGTAAGCTTGTATGGCGTGTGTGTGTTACATATGAGGGTGTTGGTGGCTACGTTAGATCCTACCACCAAGCACCAATTGTTACAAATCAGAGACAAAGAAATAGAGGTTTGGACAAAGTCTAATATACTCTATTTTCTTTGTGCATGTTTATGGTAGACTATAATAAACTAGTCATGCTCAGTAGAGTGTTTGAATATATATTGGACGAGCTGCAACGTACCTACAACCCCTTTTACGTTAGACATGCCAAATTAAATCAAGCTTACTAATGCAAAGCATAGAAATCAAAAAGATTTTACAAGTTTTTTTTCCTTTTTGCCGGAATTCCAAAATTGACGATCACAGAATTAAGTCTTCATGACGATGACATGACAAATGAAAAGCGGAAGCTGTCTATTAGACCATGACCTGGTGTCTTCAGTTACTCTAAAAGCTGTGACTCTCCACTGACTGTAAAAGGCCAACTCCTATAATATAAAACGCTTATTAACTAAAAGACGGGAGAATTGGCTTTATTGCCATCTCACTGTGTTGACGTCAAAGTGATCAAGACAGGTATATATGTCATTCATTAGTCAGAAAGGTTAGAAAGGGGTTCGAACCTTTCTATATGGAAGCTAGCATATCGGACCTGCCGCCATTTTGTTTATTTTTTTTCGAAATCACGGCGCACTATGAAGGTGATATCGATAATGATTGTCCTGTACTCACATATCGGTCTTTACCTCCAAATACCTCGGTAACGTGAAATTTTGGGGTACTGACATTTTTTGTTCGTTTATATGTTTTCTACCCTTACCTTACCCTATTGACTACTTTACAACTGACCAGGATACAGCCTTAATTCTAAGTTAAGATTATTTGGGTTCTTATATCCTGAAGTATCAATTGTATGTACTTCAAAGGTAGACGGTAGTTGTAGAAAACTGAGCAAATATGAAAAAAAAATATATTACGCAGTTTTAATAAGTTAAATTGATGTTTTAATTCAAATAGACCGTTATTACAGGTGTTTTTGAATTGTCAAAATAGCCGACCTGATAATGAGTCTTATGGAGAAAAACCATCAAGAAAGTCAGTAGATACTCATATAAATAAATAAATGAGTGATTTTAACAACTAAACTAATACCTAATTTTGGTGGAAATATTGTTTCTGGATTTTTAAACCCAGTAACACTATCCGACCGTGAATCGAATCAGGGTCGTTGAATTCGATGTTAGTTGTTGAAAATCACTCAAATAATTATTAATCTATCTATCTATTTAGCCGGTAACACTCACTGCTGAGTGAAGGCCTCTTGTCTACGTTGTTATGCTGCGCCTGAAAGGGAAGAAGAAGTTGTTCTTAGGCTACATTCTTTCTTTAGAACTACTAGCGACGCGCCCCGCCTTCGAAATGTATTGATAATATGCATGTATAAACATTCTAGAAGAAATGATGTAAATTATAGTGAAAACAATACCAAAATCCGTTGCGTGGTTTAAAAGAACTAAGCGAAGAAACAGATAGACACTGACAGTGATTTGTCAACTGTCAAATTTCTTTGATAGATTTTCAACTTTAATACAATGTAATAGGTTTATATTCAATTGGGAAAATATGACAGTTTTTGATAGCTTCCTAGCTGGCGTCTGTACTATTTAGATATAGTGAAAAAGGGAGTTATAATTTTGGTATGCCATCATAAGAATATTGTTATTGTGAAATTACAATACATACTTTATATTTATGGATGATTGTTTGATAAATAAAATATGTCAAATGTCACAGATAAATATGCAAATTCGCCATTTTGATCGACTTTGTGTATGTGTGATTATGAAGCTATGATGCTAGAGAATTCCTAGCAGGACAGAGTAATAGGACCGTATAAAAAATATAATTAGCATAATCTTAAGTGTAACAACAAATTTGTGTTTCAGCTGAACCGGGTAGCAAAAAGGAAGGCGCCGGCACTGTCAAGAAGATACTATCTAACCCGCAAGCAGGTAATCACCATCGCACTATCCTTTGTTATTGTAATACTAGTTTTCCGCCCGCGGCTTCGCCCGCGTCGAGTTCGGTTATATCGCGTTTCCAAGAGAACTCTTCAAAAGTCCGAGATAAAAACTATCCTATGTTCTTTCTCAAGGTCAACTCTATCTCTGTACCAAATTTCATTAAAATCAGTTCAGTGATATAGACGTGAAAGCGTAACAGACAGACAGACAGAGTTACTTTCGCATTTATAATATTAGTAGGGAATTAGTAGGGAATAGTAGGGAATTAGTAGGGATTAGTAGGGATAAACATTTATACTCTGAAATAAAACTTCTTTTTACGGATTTTATCGCGTTATATTGATAATATTAATCCCGACGTTTCGGACCCTTTACAGCGTCCATAGTCCATGTGTCATGGTCCAGGTGAAAAAATCCGTAAAAAATAGTTTTATTTCAATGTATAATATTCGCGTAAATGTCAGAAATCAATGTGAAGGAAATTTGGACCTGGCGGGTGGGTCGCGGTGGCTTATTGGTCATAACATCTGGTGTTTACCTGAAGACGTGGGTTCGAATCATGCCCGCAATCGAATTTTTCCTTCGCTAAAATAACTTTATAAACATTCATAGTTCAGCCATACAGTTGATTTTGATTTGGTCAAATAATTGTTGCGATATACGATGTGCAGTGCCGTCATGAAAAAATTAAAAGACATTGGTCAAATCCTAGTAGTATAAAACACCTGCTTCAATAGCCTATAGTGGTCGTAACCGCGATTGCTACGCTTGAGGTCTTGGGTTCGATTCCCAGGTCAAGCAAAGTGGATATCGGGTTTTGCATCATCCTCCTCCGAGTATTTTTACCATGTTGGGTTCGACTTCCACTCTAACCAGATGCGGCTGAATCTCAGTAATATACACGAAGCGACTGCCATCGTACCTCGGCAACCCAATTTCTGGACAATAGCAATATCCTGAGGATAGACTGGTTGTCAGGTTTTTTGGGGTTCCGACTACCACTAACGATTGTCATAGGTGTTCGCATGACAAGCGGGACCAACGGCTTTACGAGCTCTCCGAGGCACGGAGAGGTCTTGATTTGTTAAGAATGGTCACCCATCCAGAGACTGACCGCGGCTAATACAGCTTAACCTTGCAGATTCGTTGTTCAGCGTAGTTATTATGTAGCCACGAGACCCCCATTACCCTATTGAGACTTCATCATTATATTATTATGCGTTTTAAATTACGTCCTTTATATTTCAGTTGTTACCAAAGAGGAATATGCAGAAACTATCAAGAAGATACCTTCGTACCCGCAAGGAGGTAAATTACCAGTACAGTATGGATTGGCAGAATTTTCGAAATTAAAAACGTTTGCCATTAAAAGAAAAACAGTATGGCTGTATCCATACTGTAGCGTCTGTAGTAAAGGTGATAGAACCGATCTGGCAGATCGACCCGCCCGCCATTTTGTTTCTTTTTTATTATATAATAATAATAATAATATATAATAATTTTTGGGACATTTTTACACACCTCCGTCTAGTCCCAAACTATGCAGAGCTTGTACTATGGGTACTAGACAATGGATATAATACTTATATACTTTTTTTTTGTAAATCCATACTTATAATACATAAGAAACACCCAGACAAACAAAAATACTCATGTTATAACCACACAAATATTTGTGTCCTGTGGGAATCGAACCCACGACCCCATGATCAGCAGTCCGGTACTCGAACCGCTAGACCACAGAGGTCGTCAAATTTGGAGGTAAATACCGACATATGAGTACAACGACAATCATTATCGATCTTTACCTCCAAATATCTCGGTAACGTGACATTTTGGAGTACCATGTTACTGACATTTTGGAGTACCATGTTACTGACATTTTGGAGTACCATGTTACTGACATTTTTTGTTCGTTTATGCGTCCTCTACCCATACATATCAACAACATCGTGCGCCGCGAATTCGAAAAAAAAAAACAAAATGGCGGCGGGTCCGATATGGCAGCTTCCATACAAAAAGGTTCGAACCCCTTTGATGATTAAAATGGCAGGGCGAGCCTCATCGTAGCATGCTTTCTGTATCTGTGTTCCGTCTATATACAGACGGCTGCAGGTCAAGCTATCCAACTGTCAAATTTTCCCAATTGAATATGAACTTTATAATTTTGTATTAAAGTTGAAAATCTATCAAAGAAATTTGACAGATTGCGTAGTAGCTTGATGTATTGGCCTCTGTATATTAATGTTTTTAGCTTAAATTAACACAATCTTGTAACGAATAATCCATCTACACTTGATTTGTTTCAAATTGTACTGTAACAGTGCTAAGTCCTTATATTATGTATATTAAAGCTTGTTGTAGCCTCCTATAATTGCGAGAGTATACTGACATTGTTACCGCTGTACTTTGTAAAGAATCACGTGTTGTGTACATCCCTTGTTGGAATTCCGTTACATTTTCAATAGACATTAAAAAAATATTATATCAAAATAAATTAATATTTCTTGTTTTATTTTTCAGATAAGAGGCTGAACAAGGGTAAGTTAATATCCATATGTATTTATTTGTAAAAGCGTCCTCGAAAATGGCTCGAACGAAATCGATAATATTACAGTTAACGTGTGTGGGTTTACGGGGACGAAAAATCCGTCTACATAAGTCTAATTCATGAGAAAATGTTCACATGTTTTCATGCACAAAGCAATAAACAAACCAGTATTTCTACTATTTCCATAATACTATTTCCAGTGTAAACTGACCTTACGTTGTCCAAACATTCGTACATTTAGTGGTAAGCTTATAAACTAGAATTGTATGGCACGTTGTATAGTCTTCGTGTGACCGTGAATCATCGATATTCTTTTTTATATATTTTTATACCACTAAGGTGGCAAACAAGCATATGGCCCACCTGATGGTAAGCGGTTACCGTAGCCTATAGGCGCTTGTAACACCAGGGGTAGCACTTGCGCGGAGCCGACCCTGTAAAGCGAACGAGGAATAGTTGGGTTGGCAGTATAAGGGTCAAAGTTCCCTCACTGCTAACACGTTTCCTCGCGGAGTACTGACAACCTTGCTCACCGTTAGGAACACAACTGAACACAGCTCAAAGCAGTGTTATTTTATTTTTCGATTTTCTGCAAGGCGGAGGTACTTCCCCAGTCCAGTAGCACCAATTTGAGTGGAATTACTCCCACTATGCCCTACCTCTCTTAAAACTCTATACCATTTTAGCCCACCTGCATCCTAATATGACGTGCCATGAAACAATTTTGTCGTCGCTTATCTCGTGCCGAAAGAGTATGGCTGGAGACGGGATGAAGTAACGACAAAATTAAGTCGCTTGTCAGTTGCACTAGAAGTGAAGAAAAATTAATTCTTTTCAGAATTGAAGAAGGCCAGTGTGATGATATTCCAGGACACTGATTCCCTGGTCAGCCGGTTGAAGCCAAATATGCAGAAAGCGCTGGACGAGGAAGTTGGAGACATGGCTGCACTGGTATGAACTCTGAAATTATACTTACAATGCTGCAAACTGTACTTGACATAGGATAATTTTATTATATTAGGCTTATAATAATAATAATAATAGCTAACGAGGAGTACTTGCATAGGCACAACCTTGTAGCCAGAATTATCCATCAGCAACTTGCTCTGAAATACACTCTTGTGGCATCGGAGGTACCGTACTACAGGTATGTGCCCGACCCAGTTCTCGAAAATGGCAATATCACATTGTACTGGGATCGGTCCATCATCACTGACAGGACTATTGTAGCCAATAAGCCTGATATTGTGGTGGTGGACCGAATCGAGAGGCGTGCAATGATTGTTGACATTACCGTCCCGCATGACGGGAACCTCGTGAAAGCCGAGAAAGATAAGCAAATCAAGTATCTTGACTTGGCTCGCGAGGTTGTCGACATGTGGGATGTGGACACAGCGATCATTGTACCGATAGTCGTGTCAGCCAATGGCTTAATAGCCACGAGCCTCGACCAACACTTCAGGAGGCTCTCGTTAGGCGGCTGGGTCAAGGGCCTGATCCAGAAAGCAGTATTGCTGGACACGACCCGTATTGTTAGGAGGTTCCTCTCTCTGGAGCCCTGACCGCCGGTAGCTTGGACCCTGTTCCCGATACCGGTGGGCCTCTATTTTTATATTTTTAAATGTTTTCATTTTTTAATTTATTTTATAAAAATATTTAAAAATGTAAAATATAAGAAAATAGATAAATAAAGGACATAATAATAGACTTTATTTCAGACCAAGGTATCCATTTTGTTAGTAACAATGTTCATATAGACAACTGTTAGTAATACTTAAAACTTCCTACAAAAAACATATAAAAATAACAAGCACTCAAGACTCACTACTGCGCCATTCCATGAGAAATGTCGCAGCAATGGTTGATGTAACTACAGTCGAGCCGACTAGCGATCATGCTGAGGATGCTGTTGGTGCTGCCACGTATTCTGTAATCACGGCTTAGTAATGAATGTAATTATATGCCGTATTCTAAAGATAGTTTAAATTAGATACTAAAGATTTGAGATATTAACGGTTTAAGTTTTTGGCAGCGATTGAATTGTATCGGTATAGAATTTCTATGCTCACATAAGGCATGACGTCACATCTCACTATATTAAATTCTGCTACTATTATAAAATAAAAATAAAATTGTTGATCAGCTCTATGATCAATGTCAAAACTAGTCAACTTGCCTGTTTGAACTAAACTCGCTTTCAAATTGTCTACTGCTTCCTTATTGCAGTGGCGCAAGCGGTGCTGCTGATCGTGAGGTCCTGGGTTCGACTCCCAGGTCGGGCAGTGTTAATGGGTGTTTCTATGAAGTTCACAAGCCTAACCCTCAAAGGACGTCAGGCGTGATGGTATATGAAATTGTCATAAAATTATCATCATTTTCCCTTTTCCTAACTACAACGGATATATAGATGCGGCTTAATATCAGTATTTCACACGAAGCGAATACCATCAGACCTCTGCTACCCAATTTTTCGGCAATACCCGATATCCTGAGGAAAGACTGGTTATCAGGCTTTGTAAGGTTCTAATTATTAACTATTGTCGTAGGTGTTAGTATGACAGCCGTGACGGACGGCTTTACGTGCTTTCCGAGGCACGGAGGGGCTCGATATTTTAAGAATGGCCACCCATCCACATACTGACCGCGGCTAGCGCAGCTTAACCTTGCAGATCGGTTGATCAGCGTAGTTATTACTTAGCCAGTTTAGTTCCCATGTATTACGGGGCCTATTACATGGGCCCTAAACATACCTGCGAACTGTGTACTGTATTGAGCACCATGGCCGAACCCATTGGGGAATACATAATGGTACAGAGGCCTCAAGCTACGACAATCTGTCAAATTTCTTTGATTGATTTTCAACTTTAACACAATACAATAAGGTTCATATTCAATTGGGAAATTTGACAGTTTTGGATAGCTTGACCTCCTAGCGTCTGTACTATGTACAGATAAAAATGGTCTTATATTTTATTCAGATCGCAGAAGAGTTCCAAGATGAGCCAGAACCGGAATATGAAACCTTCCATAAGCGCGTCAAGACTACTGTTATCGACGAATATAACCAGGTACGCTTCAATTAAATCATCATCATCAACCGATATACTGTCCCACTGCTGGGCACGGGTCTCCTCTCATATTGTGAGCGATTAGGCTATAGTGGGCTACCGGTGGAAGGGTCGCGAAAGTAACACGTAGCAGTTCTCGTGGCCCCTCTATGAAAGTGGACAGACAGGCACAAACTGTGTGTTTAGTGGGTGCGAGCCCCACATAACCTCACCGTATCCCCGACGGTGTCGTATACGCACAGGCATTTTCTCCGGCCAAAAAATAACAAAGGAATTATGCTATAGTCCACCACGCTGGCCTAATGCTAGTACTAGTTTCTGCCCGCGACTACGTCCATGTGGAAAAGTTACTTTTAATTATCGTTGTAATTTGGCTAATAACTCAAAATCGTTATAATTTTTTTTTTTTTTTTATAAAATTTTTAATTATAGCCTATATGTTACACTGATGTATAAATAATAATACTGTAAAGTTTCATCAAAATCCGTTCAGTAGTTTTAGCGTGAAAGAGTAACAAACATCCATCCATCCTCACAAACTTTCACATTTATAATATTAGTAGGATTGTGTTATTATCGTCTCCACCTTGTCTGCTGGTATGAACATACAATTTTATTTAAGAAAGTATTTTTATTTTTTAGATGGTGAAAGTGAACGTTGCCAAACGTATTCTAAAGATTCGTCCAATAATGTTGCGAATATTCAACTATCCGAAAATTATAAACAGGAGTAAATTGGCACCCATACTTGCCGAATACGGTATCGACAGCCTCAGGAAGTCGGAGAAGAAACCCCCTATGTACTTCGGCACATGTAAAACGTATGAGCAACATGACAAGCTGTGTGCCATGGAACCACTCGTCGTGGGTAAGATAACTGTTGTTTTTATAAACCCATATTCAGTAGACGATATTTGTTAACTATTGTTTGTATCAAAAAAAATTTTGAATTATCCTGATTGTACTTACCCTGATTCATTGTCATTGATTAATATTGATATACATTATATTTTAAAATAATTCAGTGGCCTTTATAATGGTAGTCTAGAATCAAAAAGTTAACCTGAATATAATCATACAATAACTTTTCAGATGGCTGCAAGGTCGTGATAAAACCATTCCAGCTGACTGGATTTAATGAAAAATTGACTAAGAAACAAATCAAATTACATCGTCAAAAGATATCAGAAACATTCTCAAACAACGCCGATGATTTCACGGAGGATATAGATGAATTTAATGAAGAAGTTGATGAAGAAATTGGTAACTTAAATGAGGAAGATGACGAAAATCAAGGCCAAAGTGATAACGACCAACCTGAAAACGAAAACCAAGAACCTGAAGAGGAAAATAAAGAAATCGAGGCATCAGAAATCGTCGAAAATGGGGATACCAAGAAAAATGGAAATGAGTTGGAAAGCGATGAAACACAGGAAATATATGAAAATGATAATGCTGAAAAGCCAGAAAGTGCAGATAAAGAGAATAGTACAGAAGCTGTCAGTACGGAAGTGGCGAGCGTTGAATCTAAAGAAAATGAAGAAGTTGTAGCACCTGCCGGTGTCGAGTGTGATTTAACCGCAAACAAAGACGAAACACAAAACCAAGATGATTCCTCTAAAATTGATGGTAAGCTGTCAGAGAATGACATAGTTGACGCGGACAAAGATATTACAAATCCTTCTGAAGACGCAGAAGATGATGGGCGCGAGAATTATGAAGATATCGACATAGATGATCTTAATGATGATGACTTGGAAGATTGGTGATTATCTTATCCAAGAAGATCTAATATTAGAATAAAGTAGGGTATTTTCAATCCATATTTTATTTAAAAACTTTTTTAGGCGACCTTGATCTATCAACTAAAGATCACTATGTAAAACATAACATTAATTTCTGCTTAAATAGACATTAATGTACCTTTTTTAATTTAGGTAGATAATTTTCTAAGTTCAAATTACTTTAATCATTCATGCACAGACTTTAAACTCTATCAAACAGGTTACATATAATATTAATGTTAGTCTATGGTTGTAAGTACTCAAAGCAAGATTTAATGTAATAAGTATTTTGTACACATTAAATGGAATAATGTGAATGAATAAATTGTTTCGCTCCTCTATCCTTGCATCGTTATCTCTGATCTTTACCCCCATGTTCGCAGAGCAGCTACAAACTTATTGACCGATTCTTTCAAAGTTTATGACTCGTGCGATGATTAGGAGTTTAAGAAGAGTTTCTTGCCGGTTCTTCTCCATAAGACCCACTTTTCGGAAACAACTAGTTTTGACTTTTTAAAATATTTGACTTGATGCAGACCAAAAACACACGGTCAAGTATAATACAAAAGATTAGTAGTTACCTCTTTATTCAAAATTATTGGTTCAAGAATATAATCCTTAGGGCAAATGAGACTGCTAAATTTAACATGGTACCTACCACCAACGAACTTTACCGCGGTCAGGTTGATCAGAGGTAAGAAAGATAAAAATCTTGCTTTCCTCTATCAATATTTGGATATTGTTAATCTATGGTTTATAATTCATTCCCTATCACTCTAAGGGTCAGTTCACACCGAGACGCGACGCAGCGCGCACTCTTTAAAAGAGCGACTCAAAACAGAATTTTGTTTTCTACACGAAAAGACACATTTCATTGTCAGAATTTAGAATACGTTCCACCATGCAGCGCTGCGCCTCGTGATGCCTCGCGGCGTAGCGCGGTGCATCGCCAGTACGCGCGGCGTGCAACAAGAGCGGCGCTGCGCCTCACGAAGCCTCGCGACGCCACAAGGCGCTGCCGTGGCGACTTGTCTCTACTATTTCGCTTTCGCTTGCAAATGGTAGACTGCGGCTGGACGCGGAGCGGGGCGGGAGCACGTGGCGAATGTAGACACGTTCCGCTGCGCCGCGCGGCGTCTCGCTGCGCAGCGAGGCGTCGTGTTGCCAACGATTTTACTATGCGCCTCGCGACGTTGCGATGCGGCGCGCGGCGCAGCGCGATATCACTGGCCTCTTCCAGTATCGTCGCGTCGCGTCTCGGTGTGAGCTGACCCTAAGGTATAGTGCAATCTGTTGTGCTCCCTGGTATGGTGTCTAAAGAAAGATGGATGGAAAAGTTAAAAACCCGTGCATATTAACTAATAACAAAAAAGGCAAAGAAACACCAACAGATAGGACTATAAGGAAAACTATAAGTACCTATGTGCTCCTGGAGTCGTGCTTGTCAACTATTTGTCTAATCTCTACCCCCTGAGTAAGTCGTTTGCCGCACAAATGGTGTTAGGTAGCAGATATGGTAGGCCATGTAAGGATAGAGGAGGGGACAAACGGAAAGTAATGCGATTCAAATATGGATAGGACTGACCTCGCACCAGCTTGTTACGTCATAGCTGTCAATTAAAATGCGCTAGGCTAGGTAAGGTGAGCAAAACAGATATTTTTTATAGCAGGTATTTAATTTATAACAGTCGGTGGAATTGACTGTTATTTAACAGAAAAATAAGTTAAAACTACTTTTTACGGATTTTATCGCGTATATTGATATTATTAATCCCAACGTTTCGAACCCTTTACAGTGTCCATGGTCACGGGTAGACTCGTAAATGTCAGAAATCAATAGAAAAATAAGTATTTTATTACTTGTGTTTATAATAAAATTAAAGTTATAGTTGTCTTGAAATATTCCCCTTTGCCGTTATTTATTTATATTTGTAGCGGTGAAATCCCAACATAAGCTGCTCCCTGAACGTAAGGGCCGTGGTAAGGCGCCACGGCGATTTTCACCTTCGCGCTAGCCGCGCTGTGTATCGGAACGTTTTGTCGCGCATGCGCTCTGCGCCGCCAATCAGACGGCCGGCGCCGACCGCATGAGAACGATTAGGATTGGTTCTCTGGAAGTTTTATAAAATATGGCGGAATTGTAACGTAGTGCAATGTGTCCTGTGCACTCTTTTAAGTTTTATTAAAGTTTTATTGACTAATGACTAAGACTCTGTATTTCTAACGACCCACCCCGACTATATATTCGATTAATTTGACGTGGTTAATTTCTTTCTGTCAGTCATCACTAGTAATTGAAACAATTGCTTCCAGTGTTAGATTCTCAAAGACGCTTAATCAAATGCCATATATATTTAAATGAATTTAAATCACAATAATAATGTAGGCAGCCTCAAAACTTCAGTCGGGAATTTAAAATATTTTCTATGTTATGGTTTTTGGTGGTTTGTGCCTTATTATTAACTCGCAGAGTTCCAAATTGATTTGGTTTATCTGCTGATAAATATATTACATAGAGTTTCAAAATAAGAAAATTAATTTTCTTTGCAAGCCGTACTTTTTTGACAGATCGTGGATCGTATCTTTCCTCTGTCTACGGGCAAAACATGTAAGAACAATGAGAAATGAATCACGCACGGTGAATCACCAAAACTTAATTCAGGGTTGCATGTGTAAAATAAAAATAAATCACATATTCTTAAGAGAATTTCCATTTGTTTATAATTTGATAATAATCACTGATAAGTGTAATTAAATGCTTTAATCATAGATCAACTAATGTGTCTGCTGCATTACCATTACAATAACTAAATTTAAAAATTATGTTATTTTTCTGGTAACACCACATTCATTGCAATAATAATAATTGCCAATTTTGCCGATTGCTGAACTGCATTTCAATTGCATAAAAATAAAACATTCAATTTAGGTAACGTGAACAGTGTAAAGTAGTGTAAACTGTAAGGTAAAAAACTGTTTTGTTGACCCGTGCTTATAAACTGTTCGTGTAATATCGAACCAATACTGTCTGTGAAATTGAAAGTGGCGAACAAACTGAGCTCCAGCCGCAGCTTCCTCCAACACTGGTCCTGTTGTTACAGTCAACAGCATACTCTTGTAAATATGGTTAAAATAGCAACTTACGTGTTTTTCGACATTGAAACAACAGGTTTACCGCACCAGGAGAAAAACAAAACTAAGATTACAGAACTGAGTTTCGTGGCAGCTGTACGTAGTGATATAGAAGGAGCTCCTTTCGGCGCCAAACCCTATGTTAGCAAGTTGTCCTTACTTTTCAATCCTCAGAGAAAAATACATCCAGAGGTGGCAATATTGACCGGCTTATGCAATAACACATTAAAGAATGCACCAATTTTCAAGGATAATATTGAAACTATTGTTTCATTTTTGGAAGAGCTTCCTAAACCAACATGTTTAGTAGCTCATAATGGAAATAGGTTTGATTACAAAATACTCCTTGCTGAATTTGCTGATGTTGGTGCCTCTTTACCACAAGACTTGCTGTGTGTTGACTCCTTAATGGGCTTTCGACATATCCAAAGTGTATCAACCATGCCAAGTACAAAAACAGATGACTCTTTAATAAAGAACACTCCAACCATGGAAGATTCATTGTTAGAGGAAGACTCACTAGCTAGAGCTAATTCATTAATTAGTGAAGATTCATTAATCAGTGAAGATTGGCCTGATTTGGATGTAAGTAGTGAAGACTGGAAGGAAATTGATTCCTTAAGCACATCATTCTCTGATATGCCACTGGAAGATTCTAAATCAAATGGGAATTCTGAAGAATATAAGAAACCACCTCACAATATTAGGGAAAATGTGGAACCAGAAAAACTAAGTTACACCCTCTCAAGTATCTACCAACGATTATTAAAAAAAGAAGCGTTCAATGCTCACAGAGCTGAAGATGACTGTCTCATGCTTTTAGAATGTGTAGTTGCCACTAAAGAGTTTATTTTGTGGGCTGATAGGTCTTGTAAAAGTATTCATGATATCATGCCATTAGATCGTAACAAATATATGAGAAGCAAAACTTTTAAGACTTCGTCTCCTTCATAGATTAGATTGACTGATTGTTTATTTTTAAGTTTAAAATAGTAGATATTTTTTTATTCATCAAAAGTTATTTTTATATTATGTTAAGAGATTTAAAATCATGGATAGAAAAAAAAACAATGACTTGTTTAAAAATATTTTTGATTATATCAATAATAATTATATTCTCTCTTCACAATGATCATGTTACAATTATAATAATTGTGCAGGTTTTTTTCCTTGTTATTGTTTGGAAGTAAATTTTTTGAAAATTTACTTCTCTTGTTTTAATTGATTACCACCACTCCATACTGGACAATACTACCCCCCTTTTTTTTTTAGTCGGTTTATTAATCGAACGACTAAAAAATCAGACAGATATCAGATATTTTCATGAGGATCTCCTTGTCTGTCTGGTAGTACGAACTAAAACCGCACTTGCCTTCCCTTGCTCCCTATTATCACGACTCTTAGTTACTGCACTATATTCGCGACTTTCGCCACAATTAAATTAGTTGTGGCGAATTGTTCTGTTATGTGGTGGCGAAATACAAATTATATTCAGATGGCGTGAACAAGCCCACCAGAAGAACGAGAAAGAGACCTTGTGATTGAAGAGCGTGTGTTACATTACGTCAAAACAACCTAATTCTTCTCCGTACAAACCGCAAAACAACCTAATTCTCCTCCCATAACTAACAATTACAACAACTGCAGCACCATCTACCGACTGTGGTATTGCTGTAATTCGTTTGAATGTAATGGTGCAAGTGCAAATTAAGTTTTGCGATTTAATTCTGGGTTTTGTAAGATAATTGTTAAAACTGTTTTTTACTTTAGTATTTAATTAAGCAAGAAAAAACGGACTGTTTACCTAACCACTAAAGACCGAAAATATAATTAGAAAGCTTTATACCTACTAATAGCTTTATTCCTATATTGATACCATTACCGATTAGTACGTAATATACCTACTTACTACTGATACAAGATAGGTGCAGCAATCGGTTAATATGTTATTTACTTTCTAACCGTCATACACACGTTGGTTATAAGAATACATATATGGCTTGTCGATAACACCAATGATGCGTGATGCATTGTTCGTCGGAAGGAACAGATAAGCCTAATTATTACAAAGTTATCATGGCGTTCACCATAACATGGCTATCGCAGAAGTGCAAAAACATTTGTATATAAAAATCGGATTCCTAAATTGTTCTCCAAAAATAATTATGTAGTCTTAAGTTATTTTCTACTTTCTTGTTCTTCAAGTATTATTATTTGTCATAAATAAATAAAATATATAAACGATGAAGGTCACGAGGAACCTTTTCTCGACAGCGCGGCGTGTGAAGTCTGCTAACCCGTATTAGACCAGCGTGGTGGACTATAGCCTAATGTATCTCATTCTGAGAGGAGACCCGTGCATATATAAATAGTAATGGGGCAGTATATGGGTTGATGATGATTAGGTGTTGCCAAATTTTTGACCTTAGGAGTTATGGAAATTTTGTACAGTCTGGGACTATAAGTCCAGTAGCACGTCAGCGATCATATTCGCTTGCACGGAATGCACGGTACTGCGCGTATACACACGTGTGTGAGTGATATAAATGCAAACATTTACCCGTCAAACAGTTTATCTACGATTAGGTCACTAAGGCAAATACTCATTGCTCTTTCTGCCTAGATAATGATGAGAGTGTGATTATACGAGATCGTGCATCTTATGTGCAAAATGTTTGTTATAGAAAAAGGTCATAAGTGTGACTTGTTAAGTGGGTACGTGTATTTTAATTGTATATTAGCGTGCTATGTACTGTTTTTTTATTACACAAGTTAAAAGTGTAGAGAGAAAACATGCTGCTGTCAGCTAGTAGGCCTGGATGAATATTCCCTTTGTCATGCCAGCTAACACTGTACACTCCTCGAAGAAGCCTTGATCTTTGCTAGAGCATAATTTGAATTTTCCAAGTAATAGAATGTTTATAGAGAGCAAGACCCATGTTGGCAGTATATGAATTGTCTTTGCCAAATATTTCTCTACTCTGTGCTATTGAAGGTGTGTCAAGACGTCAAGTTGCTGTCAACGTCAAAAGCGAAGCTAAGTGATTATGATTAGCGAGGCATGTTTTGTTGTGTGATGTGATACATAAATAAAAGAAATATTCGTTTCTAAGTTTACGATTACATTGTGAATTTACTATATAATAAAGAGATATCTTCGAGAACAGTAGCCATGTCTATCATAGCGGTCAAAGGAATACCACAGAAGGTGAGAACTTAAGATTCGATTTACAAGTTTGGATATAAAAACCAATGCTTTACTAAATAAAAAAGTATTTTTCTTTTACAGTGGTCCTTAATGAATGTCGTCAAAGTTCTGGCCAAATCAATTAACGGCCACTTTGAAGCGCTCAACTTTCAGAATGTCCCCAAGACAAAAACGGCGAAACTGAAGATTTGTTATTTACGCCTGTCAGAAAAGCTGGACCCCGTCCGTGTAGTGGAAAGAATTAACTCTGCAGTATATCCTAAATTCTTTCGGCCTTTTGCGTTCATACCGGACCATGTACCAGATGTAAGTAGACAAACTATTTTAAGGTCCTCTTTGGTCATAAAAAATATGGTACTTGCTGGATGTGCTGTTGTTAGTCATCATCATTCTGAGCTTGTATTATCCAACTGCTGCGTATAAGCCTCCTTTCTTTTATGCCAACAATCTCTGTCCCTTGCCTCACTCATCCAGTTTGCTCCTACTACCTTATTTATGTCATCAGCCCACCTGGTTGCCTGGTTGTTAGTGGTACCTCTGAACAAAATACTATGGCATTTCCCTTAGAATAATTATTGTTCTTCAAAATTTCTGGTGACAATATGTTTGTTACTGGTTGCACCAATTTGCTCAATGATTATGGCTATGATAAATTACTGTTTCTAAACAATGGTAATTTATGATTAGGCATCATAATAAAACTACCTCACTCCTCCTAGTGGAAGAAGAGTTGCATGAGTTCCTGGGTTCGATTCCTAGGCCAAGCAATGTTATTGGGATTTTCTATATAATTCTGAGTATGTGCTCAGAGTTTAGATTTGTGCCTGATTAATGGCAGTAGGCTCACCCCATATTACATGGGACCTAATCATACCAGAAACTGGGTGTACTTAGTACACCTCTGCTTAACCCTTTGAGAATATGGGTGTGATGCTATGGTTATGTATATCATTTAATAGCAGTTATCACTTAAAATTTATTTTAGAATTAAAGAGACACTAATTTTATTTACTGGTATAATTATGATTTTGTTTTGTATTTAGCTTGGAGAAGGAAAAAATTATGGGAAAAAAAGATTTTAATTCAATAAAAAACTGACCCTTTGGTCAAACACTCGCAATTTGTGAATAGGCATCTTCTGGGTAAGTTAGTTCCCTTCGACCTCGACATGCTTACCATCAGGTGAGACTGAGGTCAAACACAAGCCCATCAACCATAAAAAAAATAAAAAAATTACAGATACCTGAAAAATAGTAAAAGAAAAGTTTTTGATGGTGGTAGGCTCTACTCATGCTGCAGTTTGTGTGGGATGGTACCACTATATTGCCAAATATTCTTCTGCTAAGCAATAATGTGCTATAATTATGGCATTTCTTATGTATTATAAGTACGTATTTAAAAAAAAAGAATATAAATATTTATATCCATTGTCATACCCACAAGTCCCCGTACAAGGTCTGCTTAGTTTGGGACTAGATGGTGCTGTGTAAAATTGTCCACTAATATTTATTATTATTATAATCGGATAGTCAAAAACGTGAACAAGGCTATACAAGATTATCATATTGACATTTTTGAAACCAACGCCCATCCGTTCCGACGACTTATATAGAATGAGTTTTTCAATTAAATTCTCAGTCCGTGACACAATATTTTTTTATTTTATTTACTATATTACATCTTTTTGTTTTTTATTTGCTTTTTCTTATTATATACTTTAGTGTTTCCTTTGTGTTTATAGGTGGAAACTATAGGCTTAAGTTTTATATTTCGTAACTTATTATTAAGATATTTATAAGCTGTTTGTTTCCCTAACATAAATAAATAAATAGTTATTGTGTTCTGGGAAAGGGAAGCCAGTGAAATTACTGTGCATATGAGACTGAGGTCTCAAGATGGGAAAGTGCTAGTGATACTACTGGTGTTGCTGATGGCTATAGGCTATGGCTGCCAGTGCCAGTTACCAGCAGGCGCTTGTTTTGTTGGCTTTGGTTCTTTTAATTAACTCCCATAAATCATTTTATTGTACCTCACTATTAGCTAGTGGTTTTAATATTACCTTTTTAACCATGATCCTTGAAAACACCACATATTTTCTTTTAAAAAAAAATTTGTGTACCTACTAGTTTGGTAGTGATGCCAAAACAGTAGTTTTTAAAATGTTTGTCTGTTTGTATATTCAATCTTCATGCCAATTAATACCTGGATTTTGCAAAAATGACATTTAATGGGTGGGTCCACATATAGGCTATAAATAATCTCGCTATCGACGTAAACGAATATCCAATAAAGTATTTTGTCGTATTTTATGTCGTTTAAATTGTAGTTCAGAAATCCAATCAGTTCCATCAAATCCAATCCATTTTCTGCCAAAATTAGTCCATACAATAACATTCATTTATCGTAATGAACGCGAGTAAAACCGTGGTCACAGCAAAGAAAGAAAAAATACAACAGCTAGGCTAGTAGTACTCCTTATATACTCCTTATTTATTTATTTATAAATTTGCTGCTTATGTACTCATTATGTACTACTTAGTTACTTCTTATGTACTGCCTATGTACTCCTTATGTACTCCTTATATACTCCTTATGTAATACTTATATCATACTTTTGTACTCCTTATGTACTACTTATGTACTGCTTATGTACTCCTTATGTACTGCTTATACATATACTCCTTATGCACTTCTTATACATATACTCCTTATGCACTTCTTATGTACTCCTTTTGTACTCCTTATGTAATACTTATATCATACTTTTGTACTCCTTATGCACTCCTTATGTACTGCTTATATACTCCTTATGTACTACTTATGTACTCCTTATATACTCCTTAAGTAATATTTAAGTACTCCATATGTACTTCTTATGTACTGCTTATGTACTACTTATGTACTCCTTAAGTAATACTTATGTACTCCATATTGCGTGATACATGATTACACAATCTTTATAAAAACACGATGTTTAATTACCTGCTTGTATACTTAACTCTTTTGTCGACCGTACTACTTATACAGGATTATTTTTTATTCAGTGCGCAAACTTTGACAAATGAAACTTTAACAAGTTTTATTAAATACCTATTTTTTATTTTGATACGTCTTCGTACAAAAAAATAAAGTTATCGCTAACGAAAGATGTTTAATTTAAAACTAAATGTATGGCTACTCAACAGCGCGCGGCAAAGCGGGCGCGCCTAAGTACCTACATAATATCAGCTGTGCGCTCGTTCGATTCGCCGGCGTAGGTACGGTACGAATACGGTCAGCTGATTTTATCAGGTTCGAACATAATTTACATTATGTACCTTATGTACTCCTTATGCACTGCTTATGTACTCCTTATGTACTGCTTATGTCTTCCTTATGCACTACTTATGTACTCCTTATGTAATACTTATATCATACTTTTGTACTCCTTATGTATTCCTTTATATTCCTATAATGTAATACTTATATAATACTTTTGTACTCCTTATGTACGATGTTTAATTAGCTGCCTGTATACTTAACTATTCAAACCGCTAGTATCCGTACCATTTCTTACACGAACACTATGCTTTTTACATACGATAGGTACACGTCAAACGAAACACAACTGCCGCGCGCTCGCGTTATCACCACAAACTGCTGTACGTACCATTTCTTACACGAACACTACTTATGCTTTTTACATACGATAGGTACAGATCAACCGAAATGCCGTACGCTTGCGGCCGCGCTCGCGTTATGTACCTACTTATCTGAACGGGAGCGACACACGTGCACACTACCCTATAGCATCCGCGCGACTGAAGTGGTTGGTTCACCCCCGCCCGCCCCACTGCGCCCGCGCTGAGCGCTCAGTGTGTCAGTGCACCGTGACTTTAACCTGCCGTGACCTGTGTTGCGCGCATATGATTGCGGATAGGTACTTAGTGTCGCTCGGTGTCCTACTCGTAACATTTTTTAAATGTTTTTGGGACAAAATATAACATGACGTAAAAATTATTGGAATCGATTCAGTTACTTATTCAGAACAAACTATATTCAGGTTTCGCCTATACTAAAAATGATGTTGTATACTCCTTATGTACTTCTTATGTATTCCTTATGTACTCCTTATGTATTCCTTGTATACTCCTTATGTACTGCTTATGTACACCTTATGTACTACTTATATACTCTTTATGTACTCCTTATGTACTTCTTATGTATTACTTATGTACTCCTTATGTATTCCTTGTATACTCTTTATGTACTCCTTATGTACTACTTATATACTCTTTATGTACTCCTTATGTACTACTTATGTACTGCTTAAGTACTCCTTATAAATCCCCTGCCATGGTAGACAGATACATATTTGCAAAATGATTGCAATAAAAAAAGTATGAATCGGCATTTTTTTGTTCCTATATCTCCTTCCATGGTAAAATGATTGTAAAGTATGAACAGCTAATTTTATTGTTACAATTTTTATGAAAGCATCACATTACATACCTTATCTAATTAAAATGCCCCTTAACATTTTGACCGCCACAGACGTGTATAGACGTCACTAAACTTGCTCACGACGCCAACGACTGCATGGCGCGTCAATAATACCATTTTTTTATTGAAATAAAACTACGTTTTACTTTTTTTCTACAGTCTACCCGTGACCATGGACGCTGTAAAGGGTCCGAAACGTCGGGATTAATAATATCAATATACGCGATAAAATCCGTAAAAAGTATTGAAATAAAACTACTTTTTACGGATTTTATCGCGTAGGTAGACTCAATAAACGCGATAAAATCCTCAATAAGTAGTTTTATTTAAATGTGTAATATTCGCGTAAATGTCAGAAATCAATATATCTTCTACCATTTTTTTAGTTCAAAATAAATACCTATATAAAAAAAATCGTTTTTTATTTACCTATTATTAGATACTAGAATTTGTCGCTTGGCGTAGAGAGAGTTCGTTAATGACGTAGCGGTCAAAAGGTTAAAAAGGGGTTCAGATTGTAGTATTCTCACGGGTGATGACGCCACAGGCCGATCGAAATTTGCCGATTCTGCATTCATATTATCACATTGCTTGCAGTGTCGCCATGTGGTGTCATAATATTACTAGCCCGTTGTTGTTGCCCGCAGTTTCACTCGCATACTAGTGCTTTTTGAGATAAATGGTAGACTATGTCCTTTTCCAAGGTGTAATCTATCTCGGTATCAAATTTCATTAAAATCAGCAGTTAAGGCGTGAAAGCGTAACAAACAGAGTTATTTTTGCATTTGTAATATTAGTAGGGATAAGGACACTATCATACTTGTTAGACTCCTTTTTTAATATAATATATTAGGAGACACAATGTGCCTATGCCTCAATTATTATAAAAAAAACAATGTTTTTTCAGTTACCACTTGCAAATAACCCAAAGAAATTAACACTAAAGATGAAGCGTCATCTTCGATTGGCTGAGGAATTTGCTCCAGATAAGGTAATAAATTTTTTTCATTATCTATCATCGCATAGTGCAAGTAATTCGTCTCAAATTGGATCTGTCCGACTGGGATGGTACAGTCAACAAAAGAGATTGGTCAGGTAGCGAAGGAAATCTGCATCTTTACACAGATTGTGATTTCAATAATTACACGTCAAAGAGTTTGAGGTGTAGCATCTTACAAGACCTGCGTTATGACACATATTGCGTGATACAGTATTACAAAATCTTTAACAAAACACAGATGTTAATTAGCTGCCTGTATACTTAACTCTTTTGTAGACCGTACCTCCGCCTTGCAGAAAACCGAAGTGAAATAACACCTCTTTCATTTTACAAGATCGTAACAGAACCAGAACCTAACACAATCTACTTTTCAGGTGTTGACAATGACAACTGAGGAGATATTGACAGAACTGCAGTTAAAGTACCCGGGCCTCTGTGCTCTGAGCAAGAAGACTGACCATAAACTTTTGGAGGAATTGGCTAAGGTATTACTTTATTAACAACAGACCAAAAACTTTATAAAAAAAAAATATCAAAATGTTGAACAGGTTTTCTCTACTCACCGTTCGCCGATATGTTTCAGTCCCATGTAATAGGGGGCGAGCCTATTGCCATTAACCGAGCACAAAACCCAGTACTTAATACTTTGCTTGTATTCTTGGGTTTTTGTATTAACGCGAAAACTGTTACGCTGACATAACAGTTTAAGACGTCACGTTTAGTCCACTAGGACAAGAAGTTTCGAGAAGAAAAAATATTTAAAAAAAAATTGTCTCCAGAAAATCTTGGAGCGCCTGCAGACGATAGCAGAGCGCAACGAGGAGGTGGTGGAGACAGGCTTCAAGCTGAGCCAGTGGTACCGGCGCGCGCACCCTCACTTCGGCGACTTCCAGCTCGTGCTGGGCACGCTGCACGCGCTGGAGGACCTGGCTGGAGAGACCCGGACACAGCTGCAAGAGAAGGACCTGGCCGACCTACCGCCACACCCTTACGGTAATTCACTCACTCCTAACCTTTTGACCGCCACGTTAATAACGAAAATCCGTGTTCTCTACGCCAAGAGACAAATTCTAGTATTTAATATGTAGCGTATTGTCTTAGTTCGCTGTTGCACTGCGACATTCAGTAATTAACAGTAACATATTGACGCACGGATTTGGGTTATTGACTTTTATAACATACAATGTAATGCTTCGTTAAGTGTCATTACTATGGAGAGCCTCGAAATATAAACTTATTATATCCACCGTTGTGAACCCACAACGGTGGATATAATAAGTCTTTAATTTCCCATCTACACCTACCAACTATCAAGATATCACAAATAATAGGTAAAAAAAAACAACAAAATTTTGTAAAGGTATGTATTTTAAACTAAAAAAAACTTGAGAGGTGTCAAGGGACACCCGGATGGACCGAAGTTCCTTTCATTAAAATTTAATAATAAAAAATAAAAAAACCTGTATACACTCAACAATTCACAACGCGCGAAATTCAAATATTGTCATTCACTCAATAATATTTAAATGCTTGTCAACAATATTTGAATTTCGAAAAAAGTGTCGTGACAACTTTTTCGTAAGAATTTTTTCCGTCTAGCCCCCTTTCACAACGCGCGATAAGGAACTTCGTTCCAAAAATAGTGGTAATTTTGACGTGCCATGCCGTCGTTGGCCTCGCGAGCAAGTTTTCATTTGACGTCTATACACGTCCGTGGCGGTCAAAAGGTTAAAGATAGTTTTAGAGAAAGAAAAATTCAATCTCAGGCAGCGTTTGAACGTGTATCTCTCTGGGTAAGTACGCCGGACGTTTTAACCAACTAAGCTACCGAGACCACTGTCTGTGATGTCGACTTTCTCTTCCTCATTCTACATTTTATAGGTGACGTCAGCAACATCTATGACGAAGACAATTACTATGTTCTTACTGGGGCCATACGACAACGTGTTAATGCGATCACTTTTAGGTTGTGAGAAAGGGATGGTGCTATGTAATTTTATAGAGCGACATCCCTCTCTCTCAATCAGAAAACGATCTCAATAATAGGTGGTGTTACTGCCCCTGCTCCTTTAACCTTTTATCGTAATAAAATCATAAACGCGATAATAGAAATACTTATGTATATAGAACAAATTAAAGCATATTAAGCAAGTTATTGGTTTATAGCAACTTTGAACACCACTACTGCTATGCCGATTTTCTACCAGATAACGTTTAACATTACATTATATTATTATATTGTTCTCAGTGATCGACAACCTGCCGTACGATAAAGTCCAGGCAGCCTGCAACAAGTACTCGGAGAGGATCATCAAAAAGGTATCTATATAATACACCAACACGCCTACATTCACCGATAGGTTATGAATTTCTTAGAGACAACCGAATAACATTGCTTGATTTCTTGATTGGTCCCAAAGTAAGTTGTTCATAATTTATGAGTACAATGCTTCCTTAAATTTTATTGGAAACTTGCGACCCGTCCCGTCAAAATTAAATATCAGATTTGAAGCCCAGACGTTGTAAGATTTCGTCTTTCGAAATAAATGCTTTACTTAATTTTTTGCTATACATAGATATCTGAGCATGTGAAGAATCTCAAGTCTGAATTCACGGACACTGACACAGAAGATGAAATCGTGAGGAAGAAGGTCAGAGAAGAACTGAAGAAGATGGCGCCTTTCCTGCCCCAGGTATGATTAGATTAGGAATATAATAAACCGCGCATCAAAAATACAGATTGAGCGACAAAATTACTGATTGAGCAGCAATCAGGTATCTGATTGCTGCTCAGAAGTCAGACACAATCAGATCAATCACACAGCCAGAACCAAATCTGAATGTTTTGAGTGTATATAACAATATTTTGAGGTGACTATTTTGCTGCTCAATCAGTAATTTTGTCGCTCAATCAGTATTTGTGCTGTGCAATAAGTATTTTTGCTTAGGATTGTTTTGTTATACAAAACGACATTTTTACTTGCCATTAGATTATGGTCGACTGGTAGAGAATGCTTTTAGCATTAAATCCGCCTCTGAACAATCTGTTGTGCATAAATAAATAGATTAGCAGCTGTCTTCACTATACTACCTAGTAGGCTAGTAGTAACTAGACATGAAATAATTTAGTAGCACTCTGAAAGAAATATTAGCTTTAACTATATGATGTCTAAGTCGAATTCAGAATAGCAAGATATTTGGAACTGTGTTGTTCAAAACTATTTTGGTTATAATGGATGTTTAAAATTCTATAAAACGATAAAGGAATAGTTGGAGTGGCAGTATAAGGGTCAAAGTCTCCTCACTGCCAACACAACGTTTCCTCGCGGAGCACTGGCAACCTTGCTAACCGTTAGGAACATAACACAGCTCAAAGCAGTGTTATTTCACTTCGATTTTCTGGAGGTACTTCCCCAGTCAGGCAGCTCCACTTTGAGTGGAATTACTCCAACTATGCCCTACCTCTCTTGTGATTTCAGATCGTGAAGCAGGTGGTGTCCAAACACTTTACACCACAGAAGACTCCATATTATAGAGTCAGGGTGAGCTATGTTATGTTTTTTTAAATATATCAAGAAGAACCTACATGTACCTATACTGTGAGACTTGAATGAATTAAATAAAACTATTCCTCAAAGGTGTTTATTATACCGTATTCAAAAAAATTTTTGATACTATACGCCATTTTGAATAATATTTTTCCGTCCAATGACGAAAAAGAAGTTTAAATAAGTTTTGATTCATTTCTGTTAAAAAATACAGTTTAAATCTCACCTTTCTTATTAACCACCAACTATTTGCCTCGTATCGAATAACCTCATTGATCATCTGTCACCAGGGGAGGAGCCAGGGTATGTTGGACTCCCCGTAGTATTTATGTAGACCACAGAGGACGTCTGTCGTTCGCGTGCCGGGTTCGATTCCCACAGAACATTATTTATGTGATAAACATAAGTGTTTGTATTTGTCTGGGTGTTTCTTGTGTATTATAAGTATGTATTTACAAAAAAAAAAGCATATTAATATTTATATCCAGTGTCTAATACCCATAGTATAAGCTCTGTTTAGTTTGCTGTGTAAAATTGTCCAAGAATATTTATTATGTTCATATTGTGTCGTATATCCAGATATACGGGGAGCCGTTCCTCCCGTCCAAGGAGACGATGTCCCCGTTCGTCCGGCGCTACCAGCCGGTGCGAGTGATCCGCTCGGAGCGTATGTTCAACCTGCTCCGCTTCAGCGTGCCGCCCTCGCACTTCGCCAGCCTCATGGCTATGGACGGCACTGTGCTAAGTATGCCTGTCTATGTCTCCATACTAATATTATTAACCTTTTGACCGCCACGGACATGTATAGACGTCAAATGAAAACTTGCTCACGAGGCCAACGACGGCATGGCACGTCAAAAATACCACTTAAAAAAAACCTATACAAAACATTTTTTGTTTGTTTTACCTATTATTAGATTCTAGAATTTGTCGCTTGGCGTAGAGAACACGGATTTTCGTTATTGACGTGGCTGCCAAAAGGTTAATGCGAGAGCAAAACTGTTCAAGTTAGCTTTTCATGCCGAAACCACTGAAAAGATATCAATAAATTACCTTACCTTATTCAGTAAATAAACCTTTTGGGATGAGAGCCAAATAGTAGTCTGAGAAATCTTAATAAAAAAATAATATTTACTGTTCATTGGTAGGCGTATCGAGTCCAGCCCAAGTTAAAATTTTTCTTTCGCTAAAATGTATCTGAAAAACAAAAGCTATGATGGTCTATGTATAAATATGCAATTTTTCCCCAGACGGAGCAAAATTAGTTATTCGTTCATCAGACATGCCTGTACACAAAGTGTCGCAAGCGGCTCTAGCCGGCATCAGCGAGGCGGGGCCGCAGCACGAAGCCGCAGAGCTGACTGAGGACTGGGACGATGCTATGTAGACGAGATAGAACTTCATTATCTAACGGGATGAATAGAAGAGGAAGAAAAAAAATAACATTTATTTGAAACAAACAATACTGATTGTGAAAAAGTTTTCATTATGTGGAACTGGATTCTGGCATCAAATGGACTGTGATACATTTATTCTTTTGATGCAATTCTGTACAACCAATGTAATGGATATCATGAATATAATACTTTAGTGCAATTTAAGTCTGACGAGTTTGTGTACGTTTGTAAATTCCACCGCGACACAGAGCCTTCCCTAGTGCGGGCTTTCATTAAAAAATCAAATCAATGGACACTCACTACTGTACCTTTTGTTCCAAACATTTCCGCTGTTTTGACATCGATATTGGGGAATTTTGTGCAACCCGGAATAACATCTATCTATCCATGATTTTCATCAAAACGGTGTACAATTCTGTGGTAACATGGGCCTGTCGACATCGTTAAAATATCAGATTTTAATAAATTATATCGTTAGGTGCAGTGTGACTGCTTCACACTGCTAATCAACTTGCTGGGAAAGTGGAATGCCTAAAATTGTGCATTGTTGATAGGTATCGACAATGCACAATTTTGTGCATTGTCAATACCTATCAACAATAAAAAACCTAAAATTGTGCAACACCCACTTTTAATTACTTGCATACCGCAAGTAATTAAAAGTGGGTGTTTTTACATTCGATTGATTTGCGAAGTTAGGTATTCTCGCATTTATATTTGTTGTAATTTGGTATAGTAGAAATGTAATTAGGTCTGGTAACGTTAAATTAAGTTCCATAGGTAGCGTTTTGAAATAAAAGTAAAAAAAAATATTGAGATTTTTTAATTACCATTTCTTTCTCACAGATTAATTTACCTACAAGATTTGTTACAAATTTCTTAAAACAAAGAGTTAAATCGACTTCGTTGTTAATTTATTGCGGCGCAGGAGTCTGTCGCTACCTACCATGTAGTTTTGATGTGTAAAAGCAGATGTCGCTATATCTGAATATACTATACATACAGGCTAAGGGAAGTATCTGACGTCGCTATAGTCATTGCGTAGTTCTCATGTTACATAGATGTCGCTACATAAAAATCAATTATTACGTGATCTGACCGCTTCCGATTTATGCACTCCTGGTACCCGAGTGTTGAATACCAACGAATATATAAAAATTTGGCATGGCATGGATTTTCCAGTGATCCTGTTAAATTCATGTTACCCTGGTAACAAAGAGCTCATAATTTTGTAGTTTGCGCGTCATAAAAAAAAATATTTCGTGTCGTCTTACCGCTTCCGATTTATGCACTCCTGGTACCCGAGTGTTGATTATCAACTAATATTAATATTTGGCATGCCATTTAGCCGGTGATCCTTTTAAATTCATGTTACCCTGGTATCAAAGAGCTCATAATTTTGTAGTTTGTATTTTATGCGCCTAATAAAAAAATAATTATGAAACTTACTACCAACTACCCCCATCTTCTATAGTTTATGTTGTCCTAGTATAGGAGAGACGAAGTCCCAACAAAAGTCGTATTGAGTCTGTCTTATACAAAAGCGGACACGCTGCTTGCTACCCTGGTACCGAAAACAAAACAAACTTCAAACTTGATGCTGCATTAAGTTACTTCTTTCCTTTATAGGTACGATTATGATTCAAAATTACAGGTTATGATGGCAAAATACATAGTGGTCTGAAAAATAAATCGGAGATAGTTTAGAATAATTTTGTATCATTTAAAATCATTCCTTTCGAACAAATCTTGTAACAATAATCCGAAACAATATGTACTTATTGATTTCTGACATTTACGCGAATATTATACATTGAAATAAAACTACTTTTTACGGATTTTATCGCGTATATTGATATTATTAATCCCGACGTTTCGGACCCTTTACAGCGTCCATGGTCACGGGTAGACTGAGGTCTTCTCTCTTCTTCTCAGAGGTCGTCAGCTAGGAAATGCCGGCTCCATCTAGTTTTAATTAATAATTAGTAATAAATGTCATTGATCATGTAACAATAAAAAATGTAGGGTAGCTGTCAGTAATTATATCATCAAGACGCCCACCACCTCAGTCTACCCGTGACCATGGACGCTGTAAAGGGTCCGAAACGTCGGGATTAATAATATCAATATGTACTTATTTGATGAAGCTTGGTGGGGCAAAGTGTAACGATTCGCAGCATTTTCCATGCTAAGTTTCTGACGTCACCATAGACGTAAATTCGAAATGTGAAGGCAAAACTCAACATGGCGCTTGGCGGGTAGGAGTCGCAGTGGCTTAGTCATAGCGTCTGTTGTGACCAGAAGACGCAGGTTCGAATCCTGCCCGCGGTCGAATTTTTCATTTATTAGTTTTTATGTCAAATGCTTTATTGACAGCTTGTAAATTTCATTTTATTCGGGTCAACCACTTAGTTGGTCTTGCAAATTTTTACTGTAATAAGTCATGCGACTATTTAATTGGAAATCTCGACAAGATTGTCTATTTAGTATACAACATACAATAACATTTTATAATGTAGTTTTTTTATTCTAATTGAGTAATAAAATAAGTTTCATAACAATCACTTTTTTATTCATTCTCCGAGACTATTTCTGTTTGAAATCCTTTTTAAAATGAAACAAAACATTTTAAGAATAAATGATTTTAATTTCAGATCTTTTGAATAACAAAAATAGATGTCAAAATAAATACGAAATATTTGCGATAATAAAAAAAATGCATTGTCAATGCAACGAAGTGCAATAATTTTAATTATATATAACATAAGTATATATATCAATATATTAGATTCACAAAAAAGCTTTTTGTAAATAGCTAATCGCACAGAACTAAACACGGACGTCTTGACCATAGATGACCATAGACGAAACGCTAGCACATTGGAATGGACAATCGGTGGATAAAGAAATACTGTTTTAAATTAAAACTATTTTGCAACATATTGACTATTCATAACATTTAGCACAAAACATTTAGCGAATATAAAAATATTTTTAGTTATTTTAGTCAATTACACAGATTTAATACCCGTATAGAGTGGATAATTAAGTCTCCATAGTTAATTCTTAATTATTTTAAAATATATTTTGTGACTTAGACGTATGAATCTCACATACACTTATTTGCAAAAAATTGTACTCACTATAATTTTTTTACACATTTTTTGGGTAAGAGAGTGTTATAACAATCTTTATAAAATAACGGCAACATTTAGTAGGTTTCAATGTACAGTTTGCGTAAATAGGCCTCTTCTAATAACAATAAGGCAATTGGGCTTGACGTTTATGAGTAGACTGTGCGATTCAGCCATTCGTCGAGGGAGAACGTGGCGTATTCCCCGCCTGATGACCTCCCTTTGAACGTATCTGTAAAACAAATTGTATTCATTACAATCAAAATATATTTTGGCGCGAACGTTAACAGTTAGTAAGCGTTTTAGTGCGGTGGACATTTTACATAGTATTTAGAAACAAAAAAATATATAATTTTAAATAGTTCCAAGTCGTTTTCTAATATATTAGATACTTGTAAAATATCCAAACGAAGTGGAGGGTTTACTGTTTGCGAATAGTTTAATATTTAACCTGTATAATCGATACGTTTACTATTTGTTTATTTATTTATTAATATTTATTTGAAAATAATGTCGTTTACTCGTACCACTATCGCAAACAATGTATAGATTTCAAGGCCGTGTAGGAAATTTTATAATGCAACATTTTGTAAAAAGTTTAAAAAATGTCATTTAGGTCAAAACGTTTATTTTTGTGCGAAAAAAAAGATGATGCTACTAGGAAAGGACTGAATGCCAAGAAGACTGTTAGATATGATAAATCGAATAATTAAAGACAGTTTCGCCAACAACGAAATTACTGGAAACAGTAGTTTGTATGGAAATATTTGGAGTTGGATATTTCATTTCCATTCGAAATGAAATTCAAATTTGTGTTCATGTTTAAATTATTTTAAGGTCTTTAAGTGATGTATATTTTTAATATACTTCAAAAACGAGGAAGGTTCATAACTTTTTTTTCTGTATAGTGTAAGTGTATACGAAACCCTCATGTTATCACAATACGTTCTTACAGAATGTGAAAACGGACTCAGAAAGTGTGGCTAATATAAATTAAGATTTAAATGGACAAAGAAGAAACTAGATGTTCCAGTAAACTTATTAGCTATAATTGTAAGACGGTCAAGAGATCCTGGGAAAGTGTTAGAGCTCTGTGTCAGACTGCTGATATGGTTGGCACTACAGGAGACGAGACGTTTTCTGTGGGTCTATGCCATCAGAAAAGTTATTATTATTAATATCCAGAGACACCATTATCCAGAGTCCTAAAATACCTCAAGTGATACCTCTGGTGTTGCAAGCGTCTATAGGCTACGGTAACGGCTTACCATCAGGTGAGCTGCACGCCTAATGGCCACCTTAGTGGTACATAAAAAAAACCTAACCTAACTGTGTAGCCAGCCTTTAAAAAAATGTTAAACCTTTTGACCACAATTGACAAGCATTACTATATTATATTAGTGTACAATTTCCCGCACAGCCGTGTGATGGGTGACATAGCGTGTACAGGTGACATAATCCTGGCGTCATATATTACGTGGTGCGACGTGTGCGCCGGCGCCGCTCATTTGTTCCATTGCAGTTCGCGCTCGAGATTCTCGAGGGGCTCGTTGTTCGCTGTTACACGTTATTATTAACACTTATTTTAAAGAAACTCTTTGATTAATTAATGTACAATCAGTATCAAAAGGGAATATACTTATAAAGTTCTTGAATTAGCGAAAAGTCGATTCCATAGACAGTTTATAGTTTTTCTAATTAAGGCCGTTACTGGCCGTTACTAATGATTCTGATTGTAGTATTTTATTCACTTACTTTATACATATGAAAAACACAATTATCTAGTTGAAAATCTGTTTTCAAAAACGTCTGGAATTGTTAACAAAACACATACCTACCTCTCTCAATTATAATTTTATCATGCACTTAACTACTATAGTTCCATGAAAAAGGTAGCAAGTACCTACGACTTCTACTTTATGTCATGCCGAACGGGGAAGCCATTCTAAGAACTTAGTTTAACTATTTAACTACTCCAAATTATATATTCAGCATTTAACTACATAACATTAATATCTATTTCTTATATAGCTGCAAGTTTGCTCAATATACTCTATCTACACGCACATAATATTGCTGTTACTTACCGATCATGGACTTGAGTCGCACCGAACACATAATGAAGTCGTCGAACTGAATGTAACCGTCTGAGGAACCGTATCTGATGAAACAAACAATAATATTCAGCAAAAACTCACTTTATAAACGAGGGAGGTTCATCGCCGACACCATATAGCATTAAAAATTTAAAACATTGACTTGAAAAAGTGTCTTTAAAAGATTTATTTATAAAATATCATTTGATCGCTTCATATTTTTTTAACTGACTTACTCTTAAGTTACGATTCTGGGGTGGTCATAAAAGAGGCTCTATAAAAATAATTAAAAACAATAAGGAAGTTCTCCTCTCTAAAATAATTAATTCCTCTGTAACGATTTTCCACGAGCAATGTAATGGCATTGTGTCACTTATTCCTTTCGTTCAATTAAGCCGTATACAGAAAGAAAACTGGTAGCCGTGTCTCGTGTGTAGTATCGTGACTCGTGTCTAATGTCACGTGTCGTGTGTAGTGTCGTATCTCATGTGTAGTGTCGTATCTCATGTGTAGTGTCGTGTGTCGTGTGTAGTGTCATGTGTCGTGTGTAGTGTCGTATCTCATGTGTAGTGTCGTGTCTCGTGTGTAGTGTTATGTGTCGTGTGTAGTGTCGTGTCTCGTGTGTAGTGTCATGTGTCGTGTGTAGTGTCGTATCTCATGTGTAGTGTCGTGTTTCGTGTGTAGTGTAGTGTCGTATCTCATGTGTAGTGTCGTGTCTCGTGTGTAGTGTAGTGTCGTGTCTCGTGTGTAGTGTAGTGTAGTGTGTGGTATGTACCTGTGCGCGAGTACGTTGAGTACGTGCGCGTTGACAGTGTATCCGGCGGAGTGCAGCGCGTCGCGGAGGTGTTGCGGCGGGATGGCGCCGCGCCCCTCCGTGTCGTACAGACGGAACACCGCCTGGAAACAACATACATATTTACTGAAAATAAAAAGCATAGTACACACAGCGAGACTGGTTCGCCAGACCCCAAACTTTGCCGCCCGGGGCAAGTACCTGCCTGCCGCCGCCACTCTTACCCTAAATCCTGGACTGTCTTCAACCGACACATGATTTATGTTGCCTTACTTTTTCATTATTTGTTAGTCAATCGGTTATAACTCTAAAATGAATAGGTTTGTTATTCAAAAAATTCTCTTTGTAATAGAATATTAGTATATATTTATCATCTATTTAAGCTGTTATCTAATTTTTTTGAACAACCTTGGAGATCAAACCTATAACTTAATCACTTAACCACTACATCAAACAACATTGTCATCGCACTCACCCTCCAGTTACGCAGGTCAATCCACAAGGTCTTGAACTCATCGAAGCCGAGTCCGCCAGACCCGTCCTTGTCGAGCATGGCAATCATGCTGCGGCATACGTCCTTCGAGAAGCCCTGACCTTGGAGTTCTGCAAGATTAGTTCGAGGTCAAAATTTTTACGTAAAGAGGGATTAGCTGCAAGCATGGTACTGGGCTTAGAGTTATGGAATGGTCTATAACCTATAGTGAGATTGGATTCCTTAATGATTTCATGTAACGTCACATTTCGTCGCGAACTGTGGTGACGCTTTTAAATTTCAGTTTCCCTCTTTTTTATATATATTTTTTTATCGGTTTAAATAAAAAAAAATACCTCTCAGGTGACGACACTAAAGATTGGGGAAAAAAATATTCCAGAAAAAGTTAGGCTTTGTGCATATTCCCTATTCGGTAGTCTGGCGTACGTACATAAAAAATATACTAATTAAAAACATACACAACTAGCGTTTGTAAAAACATACACTAATTGTGTATGTTATTTCTTATATGTATGTTTAAGAAATACATACATATTTATGTATGTATTTATTATTTTGTACATGTAAACTATACTAATTAAAAACATACACAACTAGCGTATGTAAAAACATACACTAATTGTGTATGTTATTTCTAATATGTATGTATAAGAAATACATACATATTTATGTATGTATTATTTTTTAAAGTCCCATAAAAACTTAATATATATAAATGAATTTGATTGTTATAACCTTGGCCTTTGGCGTGATGGTTATGCTGATTATAGCCATGCCACTTGCAAAACAAATAGAACCACTATAAAGCAACCAACAAAGTTCTTGATAAGCTGCTGGAGTTAGCAATATTCATCAATAGCGACGCGGCCCGGCTTCGCACACTTGCAATGTACTGATAATATGCATGTACATACATACACTCACGCCTTTTTCCTATAGGGGTAGGCAGAAACTAAAGAACGCCACTTGCTACGATTCTTGCATACTTCTTTCGCTTCGACCACATTCATACATCTTGTCATACATACACGCCGGTTGCGAGTACTACGCACGTGACCTTTTTGAAGAACCTCACCAATATGCATGTATTATACGAATACACTTTCCGGAAGAAATTCTCTAAATGATAGTGAAAACCGTATCAAAATCCGTAGCGTGGTTTAGAAGTAAGTGGAGAAACAGAAGACAGAGGGAGAGAATTTGTTTCATAGTGTTTAGAGCAGGGATTCCCAAACTTTTTCAGTCCGCGGCGAACTTATAGGTTTAATATTTTGTCTTGGCGCCCTACCTAGTCAATAGTATCTATTAATTTCCTGAGAATTATAAACAGTTTCGCCTCTCGACGCCCCTTCTTTACTCTCTGTGGCGCACTTTGGGAACCCTTGATTTGTAATATAAGTATTTGCGTTTGTACCGCTGGTCTAGATATGAGGAATTTGATACCTACACGTAATTTTTCACATTATCATCAACACTTTTACCATCCCACTGGTAGATATAACTTATGATAGTGTGTGCGTTGGATCACACCTTGAGATGTACGACTTGGCAGTCCAACATAATATACCATCAGTGTACACACACACACAGTTCATTGGTAGGTCCTAGGTTATAGGGGCATTAAACGGGCACATCCAATCTAATATATAAAATTCTCGTGTCACAGTTTTCGTTGCCGTACTCCTCCGAAACGGCTTGACCGATTTTGATGAAATTTTTTGTGCTTATCGGGGAGGTCTGAGAATAGGCCAACATCTATTTTTTTTTTATGGCAAAACAACGTTTGCGGGGGCAGCTAGTCTTATATATTATTTAAAATAATTTGCCATAAGATCTAAATTCAGTACCACGCTTTAGGATAAAACTTAACGATAATTTTATGGAAATGGAGGTGACTTAACTAACTACTATAATATAATTTAAAATCAATATTTAAAATGCCCATTTTCATTCAGACTTCTAATGTAATAAACATGCATAAAAGCAAAATGTACAAATTTCCAAAAACATACATTTTTGAAAATTCCTACATTTTTATATGTTAGTGGCATAAAGCAGATATGGCGAAAATATTGCTTATGGATCCCATAGACAAGAGAACTATAAGCATTATTTTACAACAAAAAAAGTAATAATAAAATTAAAAACATTGTGCGTTGTTGACCTGAAAAATATCAAATAATAGAAACAAAACAAAAATAATAATATATTTACATAAAATATAACAAAAACAGACATTTTAAATTGTGCCCTCCATTTCTATAAAAAGTGAGATTTAAAACTAGCTGTACATGCATCGCCTCGCTGAAAACCTGAAAGAAATCTCATGTTTATTAGTAAAATGCTTTGAATTCGTAAATTTAACAAGTACTAAAAATCAAATCAAATCATTTATTTCTTTGTAAACATGGGAATAATAAATAGATGTTGTCAGATTTAAAGTTCTCCATATTTTGCTGTAATATGAGCTTGCAAGTTATATAATTACTTAATTAATTAATAGATACTTATCTAATAAAAAAAAAGTAAGTATCTAATCTAAAAGTATCGACTTTTCAAAGTAACAGTTTTATTTATTATAGCGACTCGTCCCCGCTTCGCACGGGTGCAATGTACTAATAAAATACATGTATTATACAAATATAAACCTTCCTCTTGAATCATTCTATCTATTAAAAAAAAATAACATCAAAATCCGTTGCATAGTTTTAAAAATTTAAGCATACATAGGGATATAGGGACAGAGAAAGCAACTTTGTTTTATACTATGTAGTGATAAAACCTTTTTGTTTATATAATTTTATATGCATTTCTTTAGTGGGCTGATCGAACCCACAACATGATTCCATTAAAGCTAATTCGAATCATCAAGAAAACGCTCGACATAAAGAGATTACAAAAAATACCCTCTAGGGTAACTGCATACCCAGGATGATTTACAGAAAACCAAATTAATTAGTTCTAAACCAATCAGATGGTTTGACTGTACGTTTCACCACAAAAATTATTAATCAATAATTATGTTTCTTTATACATTTAATTGGAATTAAGTTCGAAATATGCGTAACAATTTGTGTAAAAACTTGTATAAGTCATTCAGTACTATAGGTCCCATGATAATGAATAACTTGTTGTACAACTTTCAGAAATATCAAAAATAACTTATCCAACTCCCATGAAAAGAAAAACGATTATCTTAGTGTATTCGTTATTAAGTTAAATATCATCATTCAAGTGGTTTACAATGTCTCAGTATAGTAATATGTCCCAGAATATTTCTTCAATCATATACAAATCAACCCCATAATAATAAATTCATTTTCGAAAAATAAACTTTCTTAAAGTTGTAGAACAAAAGTGTCCTGCATACAATACCCAGCCAAGCTTTACCCCTTGACTAATACTGCACAAAATGTGACCCCCAAGGCGTCCATGCATGACGTCATACCTGTCTGGTGTGGCTGTGGCTGCGTGAGGTGTACTTGTTCTTGGTTTTGTTGCTGCATTTGCTGCAGGTCGATGCCAACCTCCTTGCAGATGGGAGTGCACAGTGCACACAGCAGCTGTTCCAGACAGCTGGGCTCAGGCTCACCCCCCCCCGGCGCAGCAGGGGGGGCTCCAACACCAGGCGCCCCCCCACCGCCATCGTACGCAGCACCATGCCGCATGCCCAGCTCTGTAGGGATAGCTTCCTATTGCTATTTGTTTTACATGTGTATTGAGTTTTTCTATACAGTGCAACCTTTTATCCTCATTCATCTCTGCAGTATAGTAAGACAAGAAAATTTAAGACAGACAGAAAATTTGAGGTTCAACTTTAACATAATTATGGAATAAAAAGATCTGCTGGAAAGTGGTTGACTATATGAATAAACTCTTTTCTGGATCAACTCAACTGACACCATTATTCCAAAACCCTGGTTAGCTAGGAGACAGCTATATTATTATATCTAGTGCTATCTCGCTTTATTAACAACAAAAATTACAGACAGGTATATGGCTTTTGGAATAAGGGCCGTAATACTTAAACTAATTAAGAAGTTTAAGTTTGTACAACATTTAACAATGTTTGATATAATGTGACATGTAAGTAAGGTTACTTTTCGTATGGTATGTTATTGTTATAATAATTATTTGCTTGATTGTAAATTATTATGATATGCAAAACATATTACAATACAAGACTTTCTACTTATAAAGCATTCTTGGATAATTTTATTCTTTGTATGCTGTATTGTAAAAGGATTACAAAAAATATTAAAAAAATAAAATATCTACAAAACAGTGCTACAAATAAAAATCGTATAATATCGTAATTGTACTTACATATACTATACCTTGGCACGGCAAGCGAAACGAAACAAAAGCTGCGTTTTAACTCGACACAAAGCGTTATCACATTGAGAAGCTCAAAAATGGGCATTTTAGAACAGTATATGATAAATTATATATAAAAATAATAGCTATATGTCGGCCTCTGACTAATACATATGATTCGTTATTTCATCGCGCACACTGGCGAGGGGTGCTCTTACACTAACCACGTTTGATCGATAGACGATAGGTCCAAGATCGACGCTACTCAAGTATCGATTCGAAGTCGACGGTTAGTGTAATAAATAACACCCCAAGTAAATATATTATATATAGTTTAATATAATGTCAGAATTATATATTCGGGCCTCGCTTCGTAAATTATAATATCCACTCTAAGCGTTTCTTAGTATATGTATACATTTATGTATGTATATTTATTTATTAATTGGATTAACACAATATTATATCGCAGAATTGCATGTTAATCAAAATATTGTGTTAAAATGAAATTATATACGATTATTGTACATTTCAATAATATTCTTCGGTTCCTTGCTGCCAAATCATGACCCAAATGATTTCTAGGTATAACTTGTTCCCAAAACTATTGAAACATTACTTTACTCCAAAATAAAAAACACCCTGATAGTATTTTCTTTAAAATAATCTAAAATAAACTAGTGCTAGAGAAAGGTCGCCCCTCAAATTAAGAAGTACAAGCCTCTATTCATAATAGTCCGCTACGGTAATTTAATGCAGGTTGACTTCATACACATTCAAGTGCCTGAAATAATATTTTCAATTTTGTGACTGTAACCGTAGTCAGTATATTGCAAAAACACCCTTATATCCAGGATACAAGAATATTCCCCCTTAAAACAAAATAAACGATGTTCAGTGAAATACTCTGATCAAATATCGATCTTATGCTCTTAATAATATGGGTGATAATGTCAAGTTGATCGTACGTACCCTCTCGCATGGCGTAGTCGAGGATCTCCTTGAGCTCCTGCCAGTCGACCTCTCCGTCGGTGCCGGCGAGCCTGTTGAAGAACTCCCGCACGGGGTCGGCAGGCTCGGGGTTGGGCGCTATCTCCTTCACTCTGTCATCTACGTCTCCCATGCCGATGTCCTCGTCATTCTCTCTGGGAAATGAGTGGATTTAAAAAAAAAAATACTAGTCATATACTTTTCTCTCCTTTCCTGGGTACACAAATCTCGCATACACATTTATTTTTGCAAATAGATCTTTTAAAGACACTTTTAACAGTCCATATTTAATTCATACTAGATGTCGCCTGTATTTCCAAGCTGAAGACCTCTGAGAAGAAACGCCGAAACACTCAGAGAATCATGGTCTCTTTTAAAGTCCAGACAGTAACAGTATGCAATGCTTATTAAATGTGTTTTATAATGTAGGCAAATCTTAACTGGACCTTTTGAAGAAAAAGTCATATCGGTTTTGAGTTGACCAGTAGGTACAGTCAGCAACGAAAGTCGCTGAACACAGCTAAATTTTGAAAACATGACAACTCCAAAACTTGTCAAGAGATTTTTTTATTATGAAGGTAAGGTAAATATTTAATCATCATCTATGCAATGACTTCGCACAACCTTCACAGGTCAGTAACTTCATGTTAATAATCGTATTGCAGATTGCAACATGTTCAGCGACTTTCGTTGCTGACTGTACTTACTGACGGCACACTTACATCAGTTATCGTGCAACTCAACCATATTCGGGGGGTCAAACCCGTGAACTTTAGCAAAGCAGACGATTACTTGACCGCTTAATTCACATAATGGAGTGTTTATAACTAATTATTCTTGTCTATTGTATACTTACGTCATATTATTGCTCTTCTCTGAGAATACTCGCACAAGGAACTCTCCCTCCTCATCGGGCTCGAACGTGGACGGCACTATGACGTAGCTGCCAGGGTCCAGCTTGAACCTGTAAGGGGAATTATTACAATTTAATGTGTGTTTTGCATGAAAATCTGTGGGGGGAGGTCTTTGTTGAATAGTGGACTTTTTTAGCAGGTATGATGATGATATACATGGATGGAATGTCCTTGAGTACAGTTAAGTTCAAATCCAGTCTTTTTAGACCAACTTCAAAAAAGGGTGTTCTCAAGTTGTCTGTTTTTTTTTGTGTATGTACTCGACATCAGTCATATTTTTTTTTAATTAGACTATTAAAATAGGTTCATATTTTCGAAAAAGTCAAAACTGTCTTTGTATTTTTTGGCATTTTCCATGCTATGCGATTTTAAAGTTATTTAGCGAAGGAAAAATTCGACCGCGGGCTTGCAGTGGCTAACCTAACCTAACCTAACCAGAAAACACAGGTTCAAATACTGCCCAGGGTCAAATTTTTCCTTCACTAAATAAGTCAAAACTAGTTGCACCTATTGTATGTTCATTGATCGTGATGTTTGTTTTTTAAATTTGGTTTTATCTGACCATCGGTATAGGATAATTTAGGGTGATCAATGACTTGAGGCTGGTCACTACCTGGCGCTAACTTCTCGCAGGTTAATGAAGGCCTGACTGCGGCCTACAGAAGCGTTGTACTTGAAGAAGTTGACGTCTAGCGGCTTGGGCACGTGGCCGTAGTCCGGCAGCCGGTACACCGCGAAGCCTATGGTCAGGCACTCCAGGCCCTGGTGGCGCTGCGACCTACGGTTCTTCTGCATAAGCGCCACTATTATCTGAAAACAGATCAGCAACGATAAGGGATTAGACCTTACACCATTCTCCGAGCTTTTTCCCTATATTGGGGACTGCTTCAATGGATACCCTAAATAAACTGTTTTCTTTCTTTCTTCCAGTCAAAGCACAATGGTTGGCTGTATTTTCCCTACAAGCACGATAGAATTACTCACAGTACACTTGTTCTCGTCGTCTCCTTCGTCGACGTCCTTCAACGTGACAGTGTACTGTGGATTCTTCCAGAACGTCTCCAAGTAGTTCCTGCAACCGCCCGCCGTAACACCTGTGCAACGAAACAATGTATTTATATACGAATCCTTTCCTTTCTCAGAGCCTTTTTTTCAACTAATTTGGGGTCGGCTTCCAGTCTAACCAGATGCGGCTGAATATCAGTATTTTACACGAAGCGACTGCCATCAGACCTCCGCAACCCAATTTTTGGGCAATACCGATACCGTGAGGATAGACTGGCTGTCAGGCTGGGTTTCTGACTACCACTAACGATTTTCATAGGTGTTCGTATGACAACCGGGACTGACGGCTTCACGTGCTCACCAAGGCAAGGAGTGGTCTTGATTTGTAAGAATGGTCGCCTATCCACAGACTGACCGCGACCAGCGCAGCCCACGAGCCCCTCATGAATTTACATACGAATATAAAGCTCAAATAACTTGTAATATAATGAATGACAAATATAATATGTTACCTCTGACCCACTCTCCTTCGAAAACGGACATCTCCCACTTCTTGGTGCAGCCTTCGGGACATTCCTCAGGGTCTAGAGAGTCAGGGTTCAAGTTACAGATCTCCACTCTGAAATTAATATGAAACAATATAAAATATACTTAAAGAAAAATCTATCACCTTACGTTAAGCGACACTGCGATGTACGGTGGAGCACGCTTGCCTAGAAGAAACCGATTCACTCGACACACAGATTATAGTTATTGGGGAAGACCCACTCAGGAAGCTCATTCCACATTTCAGCGGTACGCATGATGAAACTTGATTTAAAGCGTTTCGTTCGGGCTTTTGGGATGTCCACCATGAATCGATGACGCTTTTTCGTGCTTCTGGTCGTCCGATAGTAGAAAGGGCAAGGGGGTATAAGATCGTGGAGATCTGATGCACACTCTCCGAAATGCATCCGATAAAAAACTGACAAGCTAGCGACTTTACGGCGATGTTCCAGACTCTGGAGTTTAGCTCGGACGAGCGAGTCGTTGCCAATGAGCTTCTTGGCGCGCTTCTCAAAGCTTTTTCTTCTTTAACCAGATGTCGTTAAGAATGTCAACTACCTGGAAAAGTGGTTAACGAAGTCCTTGAACGACATCCAGAACTCGCCGTCGTCGTCAAATGTGAGGCCCATTTCCTCCTTCTCTGATTCAGGAATAAATCTCCACTCAGGTGACCTGCAAACAAAATTAATTTCTATTTGAGTTTTTTTTTGTGGTCTAGTTCGGGTGTCGTATTGCTGATCACGAGGTCGTGGTTTCGATTCCCACAGAACACAAATATTTATGTGGTCATTATAAGTGTTTGTGTTTGTCCGGGTGTTTCTTATACAATGTGTTACAAAATACCCCGTAAAAAATATAATTAATTATCAAAGGCAAAAATTTTGTCAGCTGTTATGTCAGGGAACCAGATTATTTAACAGAAAGGCCTACGTACCTAACGCTGTATAACATACCCCAAAAAAAGGAAAACAACAACATTTATGAATGAAAAATAAAAAAACTATTGAAGTAGACAATTATTAGGTAAAATAGGTACGTAGGCCTTACTGTTAAAATAAAAAATTTTTGGCTTTGATAATTAATTATATTTTTTATGGGGTATTTTGTAACACCTTGTGTAAGTATTTCAAGATAGCTGCAAATTGTGTGTTTCAGGATAGTCAAGGATGTTATCCATATCATCTAGGCCACGTCTATGGACGATTGGCCGGAGAAAATGACAAACAGGAAGTTGTAGAAAGTTATGGGGGAGCCCTATCCAGTAGGACAGTGCAGGTTAAAAAAAAGCATCAGAAGATTAATATTAATAGGGAGAAGAACGTACTTATCGCTCCAAGGTCCGTTCCACTCGGCTTCGTTCCCCCAGGGGTTCCGCAGGCGCAGTAGCGGTATCTTCCCGCTGCGGCCGGGGGTCTCGATGTCCACGTACTTGACCTTCGTGATGGAGTAGGCGTGCCCCCGGATGAGTCCGGCGGGGGTCTCCGCTTCCAGGATGTTGGGGTCAGGCTGGAAACAGGCATTAGTTTCACAATTATAATTATAGTATGTAATTCATAAAATAAACTGTCTCATTGGTCTAGTGCTCGAAAGCGCTGGTGAGCGTGAGATCCTATTCGTTCGATTCTTAGGACGAGCAAAGTAATGTGTGTTTTCCATTTAAAAATTAGTAGGTTGAAGGTTCAATTTATTTATAATATTTAATTTTTATACTATTCTAAAGAAGTAAATACTACAAAATAAATAAAAATTAAATTCATGAGCACACAAACTTGTATGGCATGGGAGTCTTTAGACTAGTATTGGCTGTGTATTTCATTTTTACTTAGTCATACTAGCTCATCCGATAGACGTTGCCCCGTCCAAATTATAATCAACTTCACCCACTCTAACTTTTCCTTTTTGCTCAGCTCCTAAGGGTTGCAGCGTGATGTTAAATACCCTATAACCTTTTCAAATCCGACTAGTAATTTCAGAGACTAACGCGTTCAAACAAACAAATATCTCTTTAGCTTCATTATATTAGTATAGATAGTCGTCTTGGTCATGTATAGGTGTTCCTATAGATATCAAAACTCACCTCAATGCTGCATCCGCTGAGCGAGTTCCTCTCGTATGCCTTGAGCAGTATGGTGTAGAAGTTTGGCGGCAACTCTGCTATGTCGTACATCTCCGTCACTCCGCCCGTGAAGTCCTCCATGGCCTCGCATGTTGAACCGCCTTTCAGAGCCTCGTATGAACCGTGCAGTCTGAAATTTTAGTCAACATGTTATGGTTATATTCGAGTTGAATTCTAGTCTTTTCTATTAAGAGCTTGTTGAGAAAAAAGTGAATAGTATAGTATAAGAATCATGTAGTCATTGATATTGTATTTATTATTTAGGTGTCTATTTGTGTTTACGGTATCAGGGACTCCTTTGTAATTGTATTTGTAACAACCAGACAAGCATTCAATGTAAGATCCTGTCTTATGATGTTATTTTTTTACGGTCACCAATGAAAGTCACTAACCACAGCAAAATTTGTATAACATGATAGCTCCAAAACTTGTCATTCAGTGTATTAAATAGTACCTATACTGCAGTCGCACGGCTGCTTGGTCTAGCTGACAGCAACACTGTCATCCCCACCTAGTACGTCCAGCGCCCACAGCCACAACTATGTTTTTTACTTATACTGTCAATTGCTGACAGTTATTTCAAACAACTGACAGTTAAGTAAAATTAGATACTATTATTGTCGTTAAGTTTTCTAACATTTTCTAATGTTCCGCTCAACTTCCTTAATTTTTTCTTTCATCAACAAAAAAAGAATTAGCCAAATTGTTCCATCCGTTCACGCGTGATGCGATGACTAAGGGAAATAGAGATTCATTTTTATCTTAATAGATTATATTTAAAAAAGCGATTTTCTCTGCCGTAAACGCAATACCCTCACAAATTATACTCGATCTGTGCCATCAGCCTCTCCCTTTGAGCGCGCACGTTGGGGCTACCGGATACGATGAAACTATTTCTTCCATCTGCCTCGTTGACGGGTCAAAGGCATACGGCAGATACAGCCAATTCGATTATTAACCCAGTTGCCCGACTTAAAAATAAAACCTAAGACTTGCGTGCAGTCCATCTCTAGCCTCTAAATAATAATTTTAGATGAATCTTGTGTACAGAGGGCAGCACATCAAGCTACCACAATCCGTCAAAACTTTTTGATTGATTTTCAACTTTAATGCATGACATTCCTTATCCATACAGCGAGGGAATGGAATCAGCTGCCTGAGTCTGTATTTCCTGACGTGTACAATTGATATAGGTATCTTCTCGGTAAGCGTGCTACATCTTAGACCACATCGTCACTTACCATCAGGTGAGATTGTGGTCAAACGTTAAGCTATCTCTTATAAAAAAAAATGCAAAATAAATGACATTTACTTAGCATATGCCTTCTCAAGCAGCGCGCTCCAGAACTCGTTCCTCTCGGAGGAGTGAAGGAACACGAGCTTGCCCCTGTAGGTGGGCAGCCGGTCGTCTATCACCACGTCCACCCATCTGCCGTACTGCCAGAACCTGGAAAAAATGAAGAACATAAACAACAACGAACTTTTTAAGTAGAGTTTTTATACAATGTGTTACAAAATACCCCGTAAAAAATATAATTAATTATCAAAGCCAAAATTTTGTCAGCTGTCATGTCAGGGAACCATATTATGTACGTAAGCCTTTCTGTTACGAAAGGCCTACGTACCTATTTTACCTAATAATTGTCGACTATAATAGTTTTTCTATTTTTCATTCTTAAATGTTGTTTTCCTTTTTTTGGGAGTATGTTAAACAGCGTTACTACGGTTTTTAAAATATATTGTGAATGGACTCGTTATAAGGCCCCTAGGTTATGTAAATACATACTTATATATTTCCTAAAAAACTCTAGAAAACCATGAACGAGCTGTTTGCTCATTCACTAGATGTTTAGTTGTTAAGGTTATGTTAAATGTTTATGTTAAAGTAGAAAATAACTCCACTGTTTATGTTATGAGCGTTTATTGAACATTAGTTAGAAATGTACAGTATTAAGTATTATAAAATTATTGTACGTACTCGTACAAACACCTAATGATCTAAATAACTTGATCCTTATAAATAGGATTTAGCAATTAAATTGGGCGAATACAGTGTTGAATATAGGCATAAACTTACCGAAAATGGAAGACACCGGCGTATCCATCCTCATCGAAGCTCTGGTCATCAGGTACCACTTGGAAGAACAGTCTGAAATAATGTCATTATAGTCGTTTAGAAAATATTTAGGCAGATCAATTACAAATTTGCTAAATATCGATGAATCTCTAATAATATTATAAATGCGAAAGTACCTCTGTCTGTTAACGATTTCACGCTAAATCGCTCAACCAATGTTGATGAAATTCATTTCTTTTTTAATAAAGCACAGATCAGTCAACTATCCAATTCCATGTAAATACTTTTTTATTTAAGTATATTTGAACTGGCTTACCATCCGTGAGCCACTAGGGTCTGGTTGAAAACCAGCGCCAAGCATTCCGTCTGGCATATGCTGAACCAGCGCCGTTTCAGCGCAATTGTGGGGCAATCAATGTATACCTAGTACCATAAGTATTTATCTGAATTGTGCTGAATAAATGATTTTTCTTTCTTCTTTCTTTCATGTAAATAATATTATGTTCTCTGATATTCCATAATGTGCAGTATTGTAAACCAATGTGGTATATTTTGCTGTTAGCATGGTCAAGTAACTAAAGGAAATATAACTCTAGATAATTTTTCAAGGACAATGGCTTGGATATTATAATAATAATCATGTTCAAATACAACGTATCAATGTCAAACTGCATTTATCGTTATCTTATGTCGTGTGACAATGACATGAGTGGGTCTGTGCTGAAATACAAGTATCTATGTATAATATGAATTATCTACAATCTAACTAAATAAATCCATACATATAAAGTTATTTAGAAAAGGAAAAATTCGACCGCGGGCAGGATTCGAACCTGCGTCTTCTGGTTAGGTACACCAGACGCTATGACCACTAAGCCACCACGATGCCTACCCGTCATGTCGAATTTTTCCCTTCACATACTGAATTTACGTCTTTATGGTGACGTCAGACCATACATATAGTTATAACGAGGGGCTAAGTAATAACCAAGCTGATCAACCGATCTTCAAGGTTAAGCTGTGCTAGTCGCGGTTAGTCTGTGGATGGGAGACCATTCTTAATTCAAAGCGAACCCCTGTGCCTCGGAGAGCACTTAAAGCTGTCGGTCATAAGGCCTATGACAATCGTTAGTGGTAGTTAGAAGCCCAAAATGTCTGACAACCAGTCTATCCTCAGGATATCGGTATTACCCAGTAATTGGTCTGAGGTCTGATGGCAGTCGCTTCGTGTAAAATATTGATATTCAGCCGCATCTGGTTAGACTGGAAGTCAAGCCTATACAGAAAGCTATGCTTGTTAATTCTCTAAGAGACCGAATCAGAAATAAGGAGATCCGTAGAAGAACCAAAATTGCTGAAAGGTTAAGTTAGCTGTGATTAGCTGAAGTGGCAGTGGGCGGGGCACTAGCTCGTAGAACTAACGGCTGATGAGGCAAAAAGATTATCGAGTGAAGACCACAGCCAGGAAAATGCGATGTAGGACGGCCTCCAACGAGATGGACGAACGACCTGGTGAAGGTTACATGCAGGCGGTGCAGTTATATAACCGTCCCTTGTGGATATCTATGGGGTAGGCCTTTGTTCAGCAGAGAACCTCCTGTGGCTGATCTGATGAGGCAAATGCGGTTTTAGTCGGTATGAGTCCGACACCGATCCATGAGAAATTGTCACACTTCATAACAACAGGGCATAGTGGGAATAATTCCACTCAAATTACAGCTGCCTGACTGGAGAAGTACCTCCGCCTTGTTGAAAATAGAAGTGAAATAACACTGCTTTGATCTGTGTTGTGTTCCTTACGGTGAGCAAGGTTGGCAGAGCTCCGCGAGGAAACCTTGTGTTGGCAGTGGGGGGACTTTGACCCTTATACTGCCAACCCAACTATTCCTCTTTCGTTCTACAGGGTCGGCAACGCGCAAGTGATACCCCTGGTGTTACAAGCGTCTATAGGCAATGGTAACTGCTTACAATCGGGTGGGCCGTATGCTTGTTTGCCATCTTAGTGGTATAAATAATGTTTGCATCTAATTGTTAATTATATCTAGTGACGTGATGTTCATACGTAAGTGTGACTATAAAACCAGTTTAAAAAATAAGGTATCTTACTTTCTGTGCAGCGTGAGGTTGGCTACGGCAGCGAGTAGCCAGCAGTCGCCGAGCTCGCCCTGCTGTACGTCGAAGCGACTGTACCCCTCCACGAACAGTTGCGGGTCCTCGCATATTTCCTATAAATACAATTACATTTATAGATTTTATTTTTATTGTGATAAGATCAAAAACAAACGAGGCGTCTGATGGTAAGTGGTAACCGCAGCTTTTAAACGTCAGTCGCGTACGCGGTACGTGGCTGGTTCGTACTGGTGCAGGAAAATAGGACCTGGAAGGAATTGAGGGAATCCTTTGCCCAACCCCCTGTTGGGCAAAGGCTAAGGTCAGCAATGACTAATAGAAACATCCCGGTTCCAAGACTGGGAAATGATTAGTATTTATTGTTTCTGACTGGTAGCCTGAAAAGAAGATTCAAAGCCGCGAGGGACTTCTATCGATTGGATGAATCACTAATTACATCTTCCTACCGATAGCATTATAGAATTGAATCATTAAAAAAAAATGCTCTTAAAACGTAACAAATGTCAGTTAACTTACCCCAGGCCTCAGCCAAGTGAGCGGTCTATCGAGCCTCTCCTTGTAGTAAAGACTCCGGTCTATCGCGGGGAACTCAGGGTCTTCGAACAGCCTGCCTTCGGTTAGGCAACGAGACCTAATGTCATTGAAGTCCTGGTATGTTGCTGGACCAAACGATGATGGACGGGTCTCACCTAACTGTGGAAATTAAAAAAGGGATTTTAAAATATTTTTTTATATACGTTTCATTCTTTTGAATTCCAGTTTTGTATTCCCATGAGAACGCAACGTGCTACGATCCTCTAAATTATACCATTTTTGCTTTGTCAAAAGTCACTTAATTATAAACGTGGACGAAATGTATGTATAATGTACAGGGTGGCTAAAATCACCACTTTTTGTGAATCACAATATGATTCACGGTTACACAACTGTGCAATTAATGAATTCCAGTTTACCTCTATTAGTAGACCTCGATTTTTATAGCTTCTTCACATATACTTTTGTACACTTAGAAGTCCGTATAAACTGAAAATATATTAGACCAGGGCGGAAGCCTTTGAAAGTGAAAAAAAAAAGTAGGATGAAACCCACTGGAAAAGGAAGAGAATATAACAAAAATGAAAGGAAAAATAATTTACGGGCGATCTGAGGTCGGGAAGTGGATGGGTGTGCGATAACGATAAAATTTCGAAGCGATTTAAATAAATTGGGGTTTGGATAAGTTGGGGTCATATGTTTCACATATAAACCTAATCATTTTTGCACATTATTGTAGCACGCACGCCGACACTGCATGTACTTGTCCCACTGTCCCACTTTATTAAAAGCTGCCCATGTGCAACATCTGGGCGTTACTATTAACACTAATCTAAATTTCTGTAAACTTAAAGAGCTTACGTGTTCTAAAACTAATAATTTTAAATAAAGTTTTTTTTTTAAGTTATTTAGAAAAGGAAAAATTTGACCGCGGGCAGGATTCGAACCTGCGTCTTCTGGTTAGGTACACCAGACTGCCCGCGGTCAAATTTTTCCTTTTCTAAATAACTTTAAAATCTTAGCATGGAAAATGCCAAAAATATACAAAAAGAAAGTTTTTTTTTATTTGTGACTATTTTCCAAACTCCAGAAGGGCAGTGTACTTATACTGTCTATGTCCCTCGCTAAGAAAGAGTACAGTTGGACTGTGTCCGTCGCATATCGGACCGTCGGCGTTGGACGGCGACCGACCGAGTCCAATTTACCATCAAATGGAGTTCCGAGGCCGAGAAGTGACATATCAGCTGACCGTAAACGAGATGATGAACAATTGCTAATGAATTCAAATTCACTTTGGATTTTCTATCTGATAATTTCTGCGTAGAAACAAACTCAAAGATCCCTTTTAATTTAAAAAGTCAAAAGTGTTTTAAAGGTATGTCTGAAATGGCTTTTAGTGCAGTTTTTGTATATAGCTTGGGACGTGTGACGTCAGCTTATGCCAGTGGACTGTGATAGGCTGAGATAATTAAGTTTTGATCATGTTTCTTAAAATTTAAAACGATCCTAGTCGTATTGTATAAAAATACAATATATTAGTAGGTGCATACAAACAGTTTTGGCAAGCTTTTGTTCATTACCACGTTCCAATGTTTAAACGTTAAAGTAACAGGAAATGTCCGCAAAATAATCGGGAACGTAACTTTATAGAAGGAATTAAATTTTTAAGTTGAAAATAATGCGTAATTGTACCTAGTCACTACAATATAATGTTGAATGTATAATTAGATTGATACTGTCAACTTAACCACGTGGAAGGTAAATTGAGCTTATTAGTTTAGTGATAACAATAATAAATTATTATTGTTTGGGCTATGATTTGTAGTGACATATTATTATATTACCCAAGTCACCCAAGTGTCATTCTCTATAGGTTTCCGCAAACATGAGATAAGTAGACGGCCCATTTATACATATAACTATGACCTAAGTCCAAACCTAGCTTTGACCGATTTGGCAATGCTCCCGAATGGTGAAGGTTTCATGGTAATAGAAAACTACCAAGAATCAATAGAATAGAATATAAAATAAAGCTAAAAGTTAGCCGTAAAATCTTAGGAAATCTTTTAGCAGATGATCATAATTTTTCTAGATTACATCCTCCGAGCCTTTTCCCAACTAAGTGGGGTCGTCTTCCAGTCTAACCAGATGCGGCTGAATATCAGTATTTTACACGAAGCGACTGCCATCAGACCTCCGCAACCCAATTTCTGAGTAATATCGATATTCTAAAGATAGACTGGTTGTCAGGCATTTTTCTACACTTATTCTATTTTACAATATCGGTACGATACGTATTTCAGATAATTACCGATATGTCTTGCAGTCATTCAAGTTATAAATAAGATAGCATAAATAATATCAAAACGCACCCAAAACAGCTGTTCACCAGTGGGCATGAACATTTTGCTTCCATTATAAGAAGGGGGCATCCTCAATCTGTGTACTTTATGAGGGTCTACAGTAGAAAGCCTTTTCATTGGAGTATTTTCCGCACAAGTCTTGATATTCGATAATGTGACTTTAGGCGATCCTATCACTTCTTTGGAAAAGATCATAGTTTTGTTCGTAACAGCATTGCTGTTTTCAACAGTATCAATTTTTTGTATAATCATTTCAGGTTCTTCCACTTTAGTTTTTTCAGCAGGCTCCAACACTTTTGTCGCCCAAAAAGGCTTGTAAGAACTGTTCTTCCGCACATTGGATTGTTGGTATGCATAGTCGGAAACCCTTGCTTTCTTGAAATCTTCGAAGAATCTTGTAAAGAAACCAGAATCTCTAAAGAAACTGGAATCTCTGCCATTTTGATTAGTTTTGACAGGTTTTTCTTCTCGTCGTACTATTCTTCCAGATTTCGGAGATAATATTGATACTGATTTCCTTTTCCAAGTTTCTGCTGCGTTTGGGACAGTAGTGGTAGCATAGAACGTTTTTAGATAGCCTACGTCTTCTTTAAATAATTTAAAAAACGTATCTTCTGTGACTTCCTTAGTCATTTTGTTTTTTTTTGTGTTCATTCGCCGGGTTTTCCAAAGTAACTGATATTTACGCCACCATTTATTTAAATTGATGCGATTTTGTTAACTAGGTTTTGAGAGTTCTAGTGCAAGGTCGGGTGATTGATGTAAACGGATAATTAGGCTATTAATAATATATAACAATGCTTTGTTCCAATGTAAGCCAAGTTATTAACAAGGTAACGGTATAAACAGTGTTGATAAAATTTTTCCTATTATTTCCTATTGTTTTGTTTCCTAAAGCGTATATTAAATGTAATATTATTTACAATAAAGTAGCAAAATACGCACGGTAATAGCTATATCAAATAAATACGTAACTTTCTGTACCTACTCCTTACTATCTCAAATTATTAATTCCCTAAAAACTGATATTACATTATTATTATCATACATGAATGTATGAAATATGTAGAAATTTTATTCAGTCATAAATCAGCGTTTAGATATCACCCGTCCTTGCTAAGAATAACTATCGATTTTAGTGACGACTAACAAATTAGAATAACTAGTAAGTACACGAAGAACTTTCACATAATTGTTATACATTATTTTACAAGAAATGGATGGTTAGGAAATGTTTCTATATCATTCATGGTTTACTATCGAACCTCAAAGCTTACTGTAAGTTCACGTTATTGGGTTTCCAAATATTTTGCACAAATTTTCAGTTTTAGAAACACTCATATTTTTGAGATTTTATTCATAAAGATCAACAAAAACACTATCATCGTCACATGTGATATAAAATCTCTTAAAACTGTCACTTCACATATTATCACGAATTAATATAAATTCGCATAGCCATATATCCATTGTCCAGTTCGTATCGGTACTAACTGACAATATTGACTGCCACGCCGGCTACGACTGATAACACTATATTAAATGTGGTAGTATAAGGACAAACTTGTGTGTGTGAGTGGCGGAAACCCATAGAGAATTACTATGTAATGTACCCGTGGCGTATTGGAAGCGATGCTTTATGAAAAATGCTTTTACCTATACAAGAAGCATAATTATACATTATTTTTATTTGCTTTCTATCGTGGTAATAGATTTGTATTTACATAGAGTGGATCGATTTCTCATCATCTCATCCGCGAAACTACGGACCCAATGTTTAATCAGAATGGTTGTTAGCGAGGTTTGAGATACTAGTTCAGCAAGTTCATTTAAGAATACAATAAAATTACGTTTGGGGGTGTTTAAATGATGATAATGCAGTCTCTTCATGTAACATATTAACAAGCATTTGGTTGGACTGGAGGCCATCCATAGCATAGTTGGGAAAACGCTAGTTAGTGATAGTGATGGCAATTAAAGAACACCATACTATACACTAAATGCTTTACAAAAGCTATATTCAGCTTCACTAATTAAAATAGTAAAGACCACAACACAGACCCTTGGGGGACACCACGTCATGGCCGAGGTGTGGTGTATGACAGTTCCGTTTTTATCAACGCATCGAATCTATAGTGACATAAAAAGATAATTACTGTTCTGTTTGTAGTTCGGACAAAAGCCTTTTAACCTAATAAGGTTTAACAGCTATGGTGAACAGTATCGATGGCTTTACTTGTTTAGTTATCTTGTTAAGTTATACGACAGCTCATGTTTTAACTAAAATTAGTACTCAATTTACGATTTACTGAAAGGAAGCAGAAGAAATAATCTATAAATCGGTGAGTCTTTTTTTTCGTGTAACCGTCTTAGTAATCGAGTCATACTAAATGTTTACATTATGATAAAGTTAACGGACATATGTATAGGTGTTTTGATAAGATATTTATTTGGAAATTCCAAGGTCGCACAATGAAACATTGGGGTTATCTAACAATATTCCCAAAAAATATTTTTTAATAATAGAACATAGGTTATAGGTAAAACATCAATTAGTTGGCATTAGTACATTTTTGATCTCATCATTGTCATTATATTATGTGGCCTAAGCTAAAAAGTTTAATAATAAGATACCAACATTAAATTATTCTTAGAAAGTATTCATAATAATCAATTTGTTCATAAAATATACATATATTATGCTTTGAAATAAAACTACTTTTTACGGATTTTATCGCGTATATTGATATTATTAATCCCTATTAATAATATCAATATACGCGATAAAATCCGTAAAAAGTCGTTTTATTTCAATGTATAATATTCGCGTAAATGTCAGAAATCAATATATATTATGCTTTTATTACCTATATCTTTAGCGCTTCACACAACATGAACCCTGTAAATAGAGGTCTGGCTCCTGACTCTTGTCATACAGGCCTTCCTGTCAGTTCAAGAGCCAAAGCTACATGTATGTGTAGACTGAAGTTTCAATAAATATTGTTATATGTGTGTGTTATTATGTAACAGTCGCGTTGTTTATAGTTTCCATTGTATCGCATAAAAATAGTCTCGCCTCGCTATCAATCTTTTTTTTTGTGTGTGGAATAACTTCATAGATGGTCTGCCATCATGGGGGTGACGGGATATGTCGGACTCGTACGAAAATCCACACTTGCCCTATAGCCATAGGGATTCGCGACATTCTCTACGACCGTGACAGGCTGTTCGCGAATACTGGACCACAGTCCAGTGTTCGCGAACCCCATCAAAGTGCAAGGTCTCGTTATCATTCTGCTGCCTACCACGGCTTGATTTTTTTGTTGATACCTCATCACACGACAGAAGAACCTAATTATTTATTACAAAACTTTACAAAACAATAAAGTTAGGAACTTGTCAAGACTTCGCGGTTGTACAGTAACAATATGACGAGGGCGATTAATTTAAATAACTTCCACAGTAACAACATTGTTTTCACGCGACTTGAAAAACTGTAGCAATGTTAAGAGGTATAAATTGTAAGGTATTTATAGATTTACGTTTCTACACAGAATTGTTTCCGTGTCACATAAAATTAGATATTTATTATGTAGAAATTTGACAGTGTCATTTATGGTACTATGTATAGTTACTGTTACATAAAGTACAAATATTTGTAATATTTTGATAAATTTTACATAAAGTTGATTATGCCAGAAATGTTTACGTTTATCAGTCGTAAAACAGATCGGTATAATAATTATTATATTGTCATCATTGTGAAAGGGTATTATTTATATGGTATTTTAAATACAGCTATTTGGCTTTGAACAAATACTGTACAAAGGATTATGACTTACACATGGACATTCTAAATTATATATCTTGCCGCTCAGAAAATTAGTATTACAAAATTAGGGTCTCCACTTCACCTGTTTGTAAGATTCCTCAGTTCATGGTCGGATTTCAGGACATCATGTTTGTCAAAATTGGAACAAACATTCAAACTAATTAATCACATTTATAACATGTATAAGTGACGAATTAAAGTCTAAGGTGAAAGTCGATTAAATTGACACATTGGAACCTCATCCAAGCTTATCACTAATTTAAACTTTTGAAGACAAACAACACAGCGTTATTAGATGGGAATTTACTAGGATTTAAAATACTATTGTGCTGTTCTTTGATAGCTAAACCATTTAATGTAGGCGTAAAATTACTATAAGAGTCTAAAGTTTATGGTAATTACATGCCATCATTGTTACGTTGTTCAAAACGGACCATAATATAATTAAGAATTTGATCGATACGGGGGCGAATAAGGTCGAATGTCTAGACTAGGACGACCCCCTATGCCTGTATACTTTGTCTAAAATGATCACAACGCGTTATTTATCTCGTTTGTCGTACTCATCTTTAAATTGCGAGTATCAATTTCTATACATATTTGTTTAAATAGGCAGGAAGTCGCCATACGCTTATAAATAATTATTAATTACTTGCTCAATGTGTCCCCATAATCATTTTCTTCAAATATTTTAAAAAGGTTTCATTTTAAAGGCTTATTGTTTTTCTGCACTGGTATTTTCTTCCAATGCTAAATTACTATACACTGTCGCAAAACTAGTGAATTTTATTGGTCAGAATATAAAAAATGTAGTGGAAGATTTAAGCTGGTGGTTGAACATTATATATTTTATTAGTATTTGAACTTAACTGATTTACCGATGTATATAAGTAGTTGTGTGAAGTCTGCCAACCCGTACTAAGCTAGCATGGTGGACTATAGCCTAATCCCCTTCATTCTGAGAATGTATTATGGGTTGATGATGACAAGGTCACGGATCCTAGACTAAATATGGATCAACGACGTTCTCCAAATTAACTGATTACGAAAATAAAATGCGATTTCACAGCGTCATGTCAGTTCAAAACGTTTATATTTCACGCGCGTCTACGGTGAATCTAGCCCTCCAATGTATTCATTGGTAGGTTGCCAAGAAACAAAACCGAGTTACTGACATTTGTATACGAAAATTTTCATTAATACAACTAGGATAAATGACTAAAATCTTCTTTTTTTTTTTCAATGTGATGTTTGTAAACTGGTAATTTGTAAGCACTTGGTGTGAGTAATTCTGTAATTCATACTTCGTTATCTTTGTTTACGTGTTTTATTATTATTTTTTAATCAGGGCTCTGAATGATTTAACGTGGAATAGATGGATGTAAAAATTGTCGCACCTTGGATTTTTGGGATTATCAATTTTGTGTTTCACAGTACAGTTTTCGACAATCTATCAAAAGGTTTTAAATGACACTAACAACATTCTGTTTGAATATAAAATATTCAAGTTATAAAATTTCCAACAAAAAACAAAAACAAATTGAACCAAACGCACACACTATGGAGTAATAATATACATAAATGATGATGATGATGATGTAATTGAAAATTTGATGATTGATCTATTGATGGACAACAGATCAATCATCTAAGCTTTAAAAAGCAGGTAAGCTCTAAAAATCATTCAATACGTCACTCAATACCGTGTACAGACGCCAGCAGTTCAAGCTATCCAAAACTGTCAAAATTTCCCAATTGAACATGAACCTTATTACTTACATCGTATGAAAGTTGAAAATCTATCAAAGAAATTTGACAGATTGGAGTATATTGATTTCTGACATTTACGCGAATATTATACATTGAAATAAAACTACTTTTGACGGATTTTATCGCGTATATCTAATATATAAAATTCTCGTGTCACAGTTTTCGTTGCCATACTCCTCCGAAACGGCTTGACCGATTTTGTGCTTATCGGGGAGGTCTGAGAATAGGCCAACATCTATTTTTCATACCCCAAATTTTTTTTTTATGGCAAAACAACGTTTGCGGGGGCAGCTAGTTGATATATATTAATTAAGATTGGGGTAGCTTGATGTGCTGGCCTCTGTACATAACCTCGTGCACACAAAGCCTGTCGGCGTCCTGCAAGCGGCAGGGTTGTAGGTACTTTTGCCGGATAAGCTATATGGAATGTAAAAGACACATTGAGACAACTAAAAATCATCCTTACTCTATTCCTTTATAGGTGAAAATTGTTCAGGAATAATTATCAGCTCTAGCGGAAATTACTGTGTCTATAGTATTTTAAACTGTATAAGGAATATGACTTTGTTAAGGACAATATTTAATTATCGTTTCGCTGTAGTATTTATATCTAAATTGGGCCGATCCGTAAATTGAATTAGCAAACTAAAACCAATCCTCACTCAAACCAAGTTCGCAAACCTGTTTGTGTAAAAAAAAAATTGACATGTTTTGTTAGATCGTAAAAGCTGTACCTAAATATTGGTGTGTGTAAACGTGTAATTACCTGCCCCTGTACCCTGCGTAGACGTGTGTGTGGTAACTGGAACTATCGGAACAAACATTTATTGATGGGTAGATGATAAAGTGACTTCTAATGGTGATGACACTTATGACTTCGTTACCAATCATTGATTGAAAGAAGAAAAAATGATTTTTGATGGTGATGGATCACACTGATGAATTCGTTACTAATTATTGATGGATAGATGAGGATGTTCTAATGGTGATGACACTAATGACGAATTAACGTGTGGTGAAGGACACGAAATAGTTTCCAAAGATATCGTTATTCAAAATGAAACTAAGTTAAAACAGCCAAAACTTTTACCACCGACACTTATAAAACCGGATCACATTTCACAGCAATGTTAATAATTTATACAAAAATACAGCAACTATTTACTTATCTGCTGGAAACGGGATTACTTTCAGGTAGAGAGAGATTGAGGCTATAGGTCTGCACTAGGTCACGCTGACCTAGTGCAGGTTTGCAGACTTCACATAGGTACTTTCCAAAAGAAATGCAGTTTTCTGTCCGCCTTCAACGCAAACGATAAACTAAAACGGGGTAATTTGCAAACCACAGGGCTATGTGGCTTTAACAAAAACATTGGAATATTCTGTCTTATGTGTTGAAGAATACAAAGACAATTTGGTAATGAAATTATTACATTTGTGATTATCACTAATAAAACACATTTCGTATCTGAACTAAGTATGTACAAATAGCCTCGTGGATTTCAAATAGCTTTGGTAAATAATAGCCAAGTAATACTAGGTGACCAATTTCTTATCCGCACATGAATTCGAAACGATAGATTAACGTGCGTATGATTCCTGACGGTTTGGATTTTCGTCCACTGTGCACGTGACGCTTTTGTTCTGTTAAATGATAAATGATATTTATTTCTGTAAATAGATCTTTTATAGACACTTTTATAAGTCAATATTTTACACATGTTTTTAAGCTAGATGGCTCCGGCATTTCCTAACTGACGATCTCTGAGAAGAAACGGCTAAACTGACTCGAGAGAATCATAGTATCTTTTAAAGTCCAGACCTAGAACACAAGTTTACACGCAATAATAAATACAGATCCCATTTACTTATTACGTTCTAAGCATCTGTATTCATTACTGAATGTACGAAAATCAAGAGCCAAAAGTCGATACAAATGTCAATGAACTAGTCATCGCATTATTTGCATTACAATCGATTGTTGTTCTTAGAAACTATAGTGTTTTACTATTGTATTGTAAGATTATATTTGCATGCTTATTAGCACGGATAGTGAACTGTATCGGATTTGTAATTGTTAAGTAATTTATCATTGCGTGTTAGTAATTTTTATTCGATATTTGAATCACATCGTGGAGCAGGGGCCATAACGTGTTGACACGTTTATGTTGTAAGAGAGAGATCATTTACTCTGTAGAGCGGCATCCTTCTCTCACAATCTAAACGTTATCTTGTTCTATAAATTATGAAATGACAAGTACATTATACCATTTAAAGTGGCATTCGTTTCTGGAGGTTATAATATAGCCTCAGCTTCTATATAATAATATCTGAAGATATTCAAAATTTTTAAAGATTATACCAGAAGAAGATGATAATAATGAGTCATTGATAGAAATGTGAGTTAAAGTAAATATAGAATGATTAATGTGTATAGTAAAGATTACATATTACTATCTTTTTGCAAGTTCAATGTCAGATATTATGCTCTTATCTGGCTGGTAAACAATCACAACATTATTAATATGTTACGTATACGTTTACGTAATAGCTATCGCGATGTTTTTATAATCAATGGGGAGAAATGAAGAACAATAAATCGGGAAATAAATGTATACAGAACTAGCTGTAGCCGGCGATTCCCCTCGCATTTCTAAGGCTTTTTTAAGACAAAAGGTAGCCTACGTCATTCTCCAAGGTCTAATCTATCTCTGTACCAAATTTCATCAAAATCAATTCAGCGGTATAGGTGTGAAAGCGTAACAGACAGACGGTTAATTTCGCATTTATAATAATAAGTAGGGATTGTAAACTTAAAAAAATTAAGAAATCAAAGAAGGTTTTACCTATGGGAAATCTCAGGTTAATGAGGCGTATGAGGAACATGAACAGTAATGAACATCATTATCGTCGTATATACCAAAGCCCATCAAAATTGGTTCAGTGGTTTAGACGTGAAAATGGAAAAAACATAATATTACTATGGATTGAATTCTCTCTCACTGTTGTCGTCAGAATTAACGACAACATATTACGAGCGACATATTATATCGTTACGAACGATATAATATGTCACTCGTATAGACGTTGAGGCATACAATACTATAGTAACGTTCATTCTGAGCATCTGAGCTGTCACCCTTATTAACCTGTTGACTAGTGCTAATCATTAACCACGGTTTATGGGGGACTCGGTTTGTCCAACCAATTTGCTTTGTTTTCTTATGGATAAGCGTTTAATAAGCAAGACACTTGATCCAATGCAATGGGAAGCAAAATGGAAGGCTACCTGGCTTTATGGCCTATTGGCGGTTTAAGCTCAGTCTAGCTGGATAAGCGCCATCTATCAATTGAAATGCTGACCAAAAGAGTTCAGGCATTTTATGATCTACACAGATATCTCATCAAACTTTGGCATTCAGTCAATGTTTATTTATTTTCGTGCAATGAGCAATATATTGTGAAATACTCGGCCAACAACCCATAATTCGTGTACATGTGTTTTGAAATAATTATCGCCGCGTTGTCCTTTGAATATGAATGTAACGAGTTCTTATCTCAATCGTTTTTAAACACACCATTCATTAGTCAAAGTATTATTTGCGCATTTCATAGTTTAAAAAAAAATATAATTTGTATACGTCGTTTGAGTTCAAAGAGAATAGTTTAACACTGATATTTGAAGACAGTGGACACTGTATTTAAAAAAAAGAAGAAACTCGCTAATGATATTAATTATGTTAACGCACTGCCCACGAACTGGATCAACTATCTTGATATTTGGCCAGGAGTTCTTCGTACAATTAATGAAATTCTTAGAGTTTGGGAAAACCATGCAAACAAACATCGCAAGACGTACAGTCTAGTACAGGAAGTGATGTAATTGGGAGTAGTTTGATGTATGAAGAGGTTTTATGTGACATCTAGCAACCTTCTTCTTTAGAGTAGAGGGAGACCAAAGAAAAGATGGATTAATTGTTTTAAGGCGGATATGATGGAAAAAGGCGAGTGAATGATGATTTGGCGGCCGACAGTGTGAACGAAAGAAAAGGACATACTGACCCGACCTCAAATCAATTCGGACAAAGGCAGGAGGAAGATGACTAATGATGAGTTTCGGAATCGATTATTGATTTTGATCACTAGAATAGGCATTATCAGATTTAAAGTATTTACCAGGTTCTAAGACCACTATTCAAATCTTCTGTAGGGCCATAGTGTCGCTATCAGGGAACGAAGAAAAACCTAACGTTTCATCTGATGTAACAATGGATCAAATGACACGCCGGCGTTTCAAATTGGACAATTGCATGTCTAGAAAGGTCATGAGAGAATTAACTAGTTGACCTCACTCAGTGCAGTTGATCCGCAAGATACACAATTGTAAGCAATGAAAATAGACGCGAAGTGTTCAATTCAGCACAACAATTCGGATGAATCGATAAAGACACTAAGCAAATGGGAGAAAGTTTGACCAATTATAGCAGTAACCGGCGAAATGGACTTTAGGTACTTCGGACCTAATTTTGACTAGTGAAGCTAAACGAACAGTAGAAATATATTCAGGAAATTATAGAATGATGAATGAACGACTGCTACGCTAGAGATCCAGTGTTCACAGCTCCAGCGGTGTTATAGGGTTTATCTATAAAATTGACAGTAGAATCCCGGATAAGATTTGTGCCAACATGGAACCTAAACATACCTGCGAACTACGAGTGTACATTAGTAGACCTTTACCTAACCCTTACTAATAATACAGGCGTGATGGTCAAATCAGTAGTGTCGTTTGCGGTTTGCGTTTGCAGTTTGCCGCCCATCTCAGATTTGATTGTAAAATAAATAGCTTTTAATTCATTTTGCAATTAGTGTGTCTATGTTGTCGGAATACACAAAATTACCATTCCTTTATAGTTTATGGGTGCCACATCCTGTCAGCGTTCAAAATAATTTCACGGCCTATTTTTAGTAACGGCGCCCCCCACTTGAGTCACCGTTCCAACGCACCCACAGTTCGTCTAACAAAACATAAATATTGTACTCATTTTATGTTCTGTGGTGCGTATAATATAATATTATGCTCAATTGCATTTAGAATTAAATTAAAAAACTGCAAAAAGGAAGTATATTCTCTCGTTTTTCTAAAATCTATTATTTAGCTTCAGGTCTCGCCAGAAAAGAATAAGTATATCTGAATGAAATTTGTGTAAGGACCTGCTCTTATCTCTGCCTTTATTTAGTCGAAGAAGTTCTGAATTAGTTTCTGCTTTGATCAGGCAAGATTGAATCAAGTTTTGTGTTGCTACGAGTCACAAATGAATTCTGCTTTTTTATTATTACTAGTTTAGAAGACTAACGAAGATTGAGCCAGATATATATAACATACCAGTTCAATAAATGTACGTTTCATTAATTACTACGCGATAACAACCAATTGCGGTGCGTTTTAATTTTAAAATAGAATCTTGCGCAAACAATAATTATTTGTTTTTAATGACATAATTGTTTTCTAAATAAGGAAAATGGTTTTGTTTATAAATGCAAACTCATCATTTGACACTAATTACTAAGCTCATTGTGCAAAGTCATAATGCTCTTCCATGTGAACAATTAGAAACTATGTATAGTAGAATACCACGTGCTATGAACAATTAAGAAGTGCAGTAGTTAATTGTTTAGATAATTTTATAAGTCCTAAGTCTTGAGATAAACACGTGGCAGTGTAAATAGAATTTTGATATGTGCACACGAAAGGTTCGATTTATACAGATATTTAGGTATATACATATATTGTTGATTACCACTGTAATAACAGTGATGGAAACCGAAAACTGAACTGAAAGAACTGTCAAAAATTCAAAAGTATCCCCACCAACCCGCATTGAGTCTACGGCAGTATAGATTATAATACAGACTTCTTCAGGGAGAAGTCTAAGCTCCACTATTGAACGTGAGCCGTGGATTAAGAGAGAAGATAATATCCTGATTTCTAGCAGGTTAGGTTACCATTCTCTTCTCCTCGGAAATTCGGAATACATTTTGTCTGACTTTATTATACCGTGATTGTTTTAACTGCTAACGAAACTACCTAACGATCTATAACGTCTACTAAAACAAATATCTTTAGAATGGTCTATTCTAACATTTTTAACGGCTTTGTTTTGCCGTAGTATCGGGGTGACGTGTCTCTCAGTGCTGCTTGTTGCTATCAGTCCATTTCAACGGAGTAATGTCTTTTTGACGATTTTAGGTAAATGGGTTTCATTGTGAACCTTCTTAGAGTTTAAGACGAGAAATATGGGTAATTTACCTTGTAGCTAAGGTAAGCCGATCGATCGGAAGTGGAATCGAAGAATTACGTCACCAGATTTTAAAACAATAGTAGTGTCAAAACAAATGTATACTTTTGACACCAATCACCTGTTTTCTAAAAGGTTTGAAAGGCTATAAGGCCATTATTTCAAATTCAGTGTTGACCAAGGTCTTACTGATCGTGAATAATATCTATCAGACGTCAGAATATCAGATATTTTAAATATTGGTAGGGTATTCTTATCCTACTGCCTTATATGTGTGCGCATAATGCATTAATTATTAATATCATCTTATACGGTCTCCACATCCGTTGTTGGCATAGTTAAAGCGCTATGTACCTACTCAGTAACTTGATCATGAAACATAGTCTGTTTGTTATTATGATAGGCGTATTTATAAGAGAAATCATGCAAGAATGATTGAGATGTAATCAGAGAGGACTGAGAACTATGTTTTGGTACTGACCGATGCGGAAAATGTTGGCTAGGAAACATTTGTACTTAAGTACTTAGATTTTTTTTAATTCACGATAGGCCTACGCTTGATCATGATCACTTATAGATCGCCTGATGTTAAGCGACACTCCTACTACGGTGGAGCGCGCTTGCCTAGAAAAAACCGATTCACTCGAGATTTAAAGACACACAGATTAATTATAGTTATTGGGGAAGACCCACTTAGGAAGCTCATTCCACATCTCAGCGGTACGCATGATGAAACTTGATATAAAGCGTTTCGTTCGGGTTTTTGGGATGTCCACCATGAATCCATGACGCTTTTTCGTGCTTCGTATTTGATTATAGCTTCCATGCAGGCATAAATTAGCCAAAGGAAGACAAGGGTTTTGTCACAAAGTACTTACCTATTTCGTCGCCGTAAATCTTAGTAAAATTCCACCTTGTCGCTGCAAAATCAGTTTAACTATGCAATACCTATGTAGTGAAGGCTGTTACACTTATTGTTGCTGAAATTAATAGTGATTGAAATGCCATGTTATCATTTCCATCCCGCGTTGCTCTAGCTTCGTAGTAGGTACTAGGTACTATAGAGGTTCTAGTTGGTTACGTAAAAGTATTATTTTAGTAATTCATTGAAGCATTAATTACGTATGGTGACCTTCCCATAGCTCCATAAGGCCAGCAGAAGTCATAGACGTCATTGATACAAATTAGCGCCGGAAACAAAACAAGTTAATGTTTTGAAACGTGATTCACATTTCACATACAACCAGTTACACGGACCAATCTTATAAAAATCTATGCAAATGTCAAAATGATACTTGCTACCGACGCGTACGCATGTACAAACTCCGAGATGGATGGATTAATGGAGTTGGAAAAGTATTTAAGGATCGTAGCACGTGTTACAAAACATCTGGCTGGAGTTGTTGCCATACTTTTAAAATATTCTCTGAATAGCTGTAAGGACGGCACCGGCAGTTTTTTATCCCTTTACTTGGAGAAAGCAGGGAATAAGGTCTGACTTACCCTCAGTTAGTCTAACGCTATACCTATATTGTCGAAACAATGGAAATCATTCGCGCATTGAATACGACCTTGAAGTCTAACAATCCTAATACAGATCACATCCCATTGGTGTAAAAAATCTATTAGGTATATAGGTAGGTAAATCTTTGATTGTGTATTATAAGTATATTTCTATCTTAAAGTTTAATGTACTTACAGCAAATGCTTCATCTTACAAGTCAATAAACTGTGTAGGTGGGCGACAAAACAGATTCGTAAATCCCACACTAAAATAATATAAGTAGGTATGTACCAAAAACAATTTGGGAGTGCATGCCCCTTATGAATAATGAATGCAAATTGTTTGATAGCCTTATAGAGGCCTAGATAATGAGTTGCTTTTTTCACTGTCATGTTCTCATTTCAGACATTGTTACATAACTTTAATAATAATAAATATTTATTGTTTCAAAAAATACATGACATGGTATAATTCCTTAGATCCCACACTAGTATTCCGTGTTATGGGGTCTAGTCTCTCTTAATCCTTCACATCAAAAGACAACAAAGATTTCAAACAAGAACAAAAAGAGAGCAAAAAAGTAATTTCAAAAGCCAAAACAAATAACATTGTGTCTAATTCTAATTATAAACCTGTCATTCTTATGAGAATATTTTAATCATGAATTTCAGTCACAACATGGTTATGTTGTGACTCATGATGTTAAAATCTAGTAGAAAGTAATTGCATGAGAAACAATCAGGTCAGTTTTAATACAACAAAAAAAATCAGGTGTTTCAGGCACAACCCTGGTTGGTCAATAATCAGAAATACCTAGATAAAATGTATCTACTAACCTATTGAAATGTGTGTACTTATTTCATTTTTAAAGATACCCACCTTTTATTATTTATTTAATCTAGAATCTATTTTAAATAGGTATAGCTTGTACACATACCACTCTATAATTCTTAATGCTTGGCAAAAACCTCTTCTGTTCCACCTCTTTCTTCTGGAACACTTCATTGATTATGTTGCCAATAGCCTGGGCACCATATTGCATTAGCGCTTGGCCTCCTTGATTGAGCAACTGCTTTCCTGCGCCCTGCAGCATGGCGCCAAAATCCATGCCGCCATTTTGACCCGCCATGGCGAGGTCTCACTCACTCACAAACTACTCTCTATTGTTTTGGGTTAATGACACTTTGCTAGGACATTTTGGGGTTGGCTGTCCGAAAACATAGAATTATTTTACTGGGTTGCATGTGTTTTTTTAATACTGCTTAAATAGCTACTTATGACAATGTTACTTGTCATTATAATTATAGAATTGCATACTTAATATAAATATTAACTACTCATAATTATATTAAAAAGCACGGAGTTTGTTACAATCTAAATTAAATTTTCTATTCTATGTTGATAAAGTCAAGGAATATAGGCAAGTATCCAAAAAAAGACACAGTGGTTCCACAATAATTCAAATAGAAAATTCCTCACAGTTAAAATTAGAGGACTGGACACAAGCCCTACCACAACATTATGCTTAATGTGCAAATTGCATGAGGAAGTTTTAGTAAAGATATAATAAAATCACTTTTCAATGTTATTTTGAATATTATACATAATACTTATGTATTTTGCAATATCACATTTCAAATTGAGGTAGACACACCAAAACAAAAATTCAATATCAATACACTGGACACAAGTCATTCATCCTAGTGTGAACATATTACTAGTAGGAAACTGTATGGAGGCCATACACATGATTACACTGTTCAATAGTGATGTCATCTGTAATGCTACAGAGGCATGCTAATTAAACTACCTTAGTATTTTTCTCATAAATAAAATTAATTGAGCATGCTGCAGATTTTGCACCATTCATAAAGATTCTGTAATATAAAGTGTCATAAAATGTTTTCTGAATGAATTTATAATATTTTTTTTGGTGACATTTAAACTAAAATGCCAATTAAATGTTCTAAAATTATTAATAAACTGGTTTACTACATACAGGGTACATCGTAGGTGATTAAGAATATTTAAAAAACCAGTTATTAGGATCCTTACTCTAGGAAGTTATTAGTTCTAGAGCTGTCAATACCATTCATTTTGTTCCACCTCACATGAACACACATGTGTCACAAACAATTTTATTGTTGGAATACCACCAGCAAGATGTTTCCACCAAAACTTAAGATAACATCACAAAATTCTAAATTGATTATTTAACAATAATACGAGCACATTCCGAGATAAACCGGCTACTAAATACTAGGTATCTAGAATCAGACTCCAACAAAATGTAGGTCAGTAGTGCACTTTCAAATGAAAGCACTGAAAATAACGAAATTTAAACTATAAAGATCAGTTTTTCGGCACTTCCAGAGCCATTAAAACACATGATATTACATCAAATGTGAGATCATCGTTAGAAGTCGAAGTTCACTGAAAACTATTAGGAATCTACGAAGGAATGTTCTACCGAGATCTTATCAAATATTTTTGTATTAACACATCTACAAAGTAAACTTCATTTATGTTTCTTTTTACACACAACACAGTAAAATATTCCGCTGCATTTTGCACGTTAATTTCTGATGAATTTTCAACGCATTAATATTAAAATAATTTTAAAAATCAGAGAACAACCGTACCCAAAACCATCTCACGGAAACTGACAGCAATACAACCGGCTAAATAAAAGAGCTTTTGATCACACAGAAGACGCGGTTAACTCGTGACCTCTTCAACTTGGTCGCATTGTGCACAAGATTATTGCCAGCGCAGAGAATGACGTCAGCCGCTAAAATGAGGAGCATTGATTTTTAACTTACGCATTCTGTTAATGTTTGGGTTTCCGATAATCGTAAACAGTAGATAATAATTTAAAAAAGTTCTGGTTATTTATTTTGTATGTTGTACTACAGTTTGGTAATCAGCGACCTGTATCGAAAATGGTGATTGATATATTTAGTGTTGTAACATTTTATTAAAATGACCTTCAATTCAATCGGGAAACTCGATTTTCACTTCTTTCTGCTTTTTGCACTTTTACAAGACTACCATCACGCTATCACGTTATCCCCGTAGGGTGACAGAGGTGTTCAAGTGTTACACCCACAGTTCGTGGGTACGTCTCGATCCCTTTTTACAAGACTACCCACTCTCACATTAACTATTCATAATATGTATTAGGTACACAGGGTATTGGTTTGGATAATGAATGAGGCTGAAAATTAGCAATACAGGTGGCAGTTTCGATTCCCGCGCAGAATAACTATTTATTTGGCGTACAGGTTGGAATATGGTTAGTATAAATTCGCGGTCAAAATGTTACTGTGAAGCCTTGGTAGAACTGTTTAAAAAAATATAATATGTCAGAGCCAGGTGTTTCATTAAACTAAAATAACTCTGTACACATATCGGGAAAAGAATTTCAACTTTAGGTAGGTACACACTTGACCAATCTTTTGTAGTCAGTGACTACTAGTCACGTATATGGAACATACTTACAACCTTTTTGCCTTGACGGACTAGTTTCCAATTATGGCAGGAAATTACAAACGAAAATGTCCGAAACATGAACGGAACATGTGTGTTGCCCCTGTGTTAATTTCGTATTACTGATTAAACCACGACACTGTAAACATTTGTATCCTTCAAAATTTGCGTAAAACCAAAGTCTGGTATACGACTGAGATTACACTGAGGTTACCCTGTGCAACAATAACTAGTCAGTGGCTGGCTGAGCAATTCCTTTTTGCTGATGGATTTCCGCACAAAACTAATATTTTTATGGCCTCCCATTGTTTAAGGTTTTAATAGGACAGGTGTTTAAGTGCATATTCACAGACATCTAAGCACAATAATTATAATATAAAACACAGGATTTCTTATGTATCATGCTATCAGGAATATTATTTTGGGGATTATTTATGCACAAATTAATCCAATTTAAAATAGAAACTAACTGATCACACGTAAAATCAAGAGTCGAGATACCATAACGCATTGCATACGTGGGATCAGTCTGTTTCTACCTGTGTCTTGAGTACGAGTAGGTATTAATATTTTATCAATGCATGAGAATTTTGTTTTTAATACACTCAACCAAACAGGGCTTTGCATTTATTTTGCCGTCCGTATAACCCACTTTTACAAAGTTCCCCATAGCAGGAAATTTGGCATCAAACCAGCTCATTCTCCATAGATGTCCTTTAACGGGCACAAGGCTAATGTGAAACTATTCTTAACCATGTCAAGCCATTAAACAATTGTAGTCATTGATGTGATCGTCCATAAAGCCATTGCATTTCATAAGGGACTCTGTGCACTACACCGTATCACCTTACCACAGATTAGATACTAGTCACTATTTATATCACCGATTTTACAATACACACCACGCCTGTGTTCCCCGAAAGGAAAGGCACTGTACTAAGCATAACCACAGTTTAGGTATGTTTAGGTCCCATGTAATAAGGAGCAGGCCTATTACATAAGATTTCACCGATTTCACTCTGACCATGAATTATATTATGTATTAATTTATGTTTCAAAAAAAATGTTACTTAAATATATTGGTTTCTGTCATTTTTTATTTGTTGAGTTGAGAGTTAGAGTAGTCTGTCCGTGACAGTGGACGCTGTAAGGCGTCCGAAACATCGGGATACAATACACGCGATATATCCATAAAGAGTTGTTTTATATTATGTTAATAGGTATTTTTGGGACGCAAGTGAAACAGCTAGTTTTATGATAAATAGGTTTTAGGTCGTGTTTTGCATTAGTGATTATTTTAGTTACGACATAGGGAAGTTACAATACCTAATCTAAAAGTCATGGAATGATACAGTATAATGGACACAGGCATTAGACTTGCGGATATTGTAGCCGCAAAAAGGCCCAAATTGTCCGACATTACCTTGAACTGTGATGACGAATTTTTGAAGTAAATGGATAATTAATTATGATGTTGTTAAGTCTACTAGTGTCGGATCTCGGAGTCCGGTTTGAGAGATGTGGGTGGATATAATAATTATGTATATGTACCTAGTAAGGTATTTTTTTAATTAATAGGTGTTGAAATATGTTTAACTATATTTTGACATGATGAAATCTATCCATCTATATAAAATATAAAAATATCAATTGCTGTCCGTTAGTCTCGCTAAAACTCAAAAACGACTTGACTGATTTTGATGAATTTTTTGTGTGTGTGTGACTGATTTTGATAAAAATTTTTGTGTGTGTGTGGAGTGGGTCCCTTACTTTCTTGATGGTTTAGATTTATAATTAGAGCCCGAAGGTAGCGCTGCAATCGGGTTGGCCAAGCCAGCTAGTAATTGATTTTATAATGTTGAGATTATGTAATTTCGATGAGGATTATAAAGACGGATTTTATACTAAATTTTTTACCAGAACCAGATATATCTAGTAATGAATCATTTTTCTTTATTATCCATACTTCATTTCATCACATACTTCTATTCTTTATTATCAATACCTTAGCACACATTTATAGATTACAATCCCATCCCACAATTGACTGAATATTCTGTATACGTATTATGAATCGTCTTAAAAACCTCTACATAATACCTTGTTATAAAAACAAAAAATCTCTGTTGATTATAAGATTTGGATCATTAGCACCGTAGATAAACAAACAGTGCTAAAAGCATTTCAACTGACGTTAGAGCTGTTATTCTGTACTCACGTTGAATTATATTGGGAAGCAAGAAATTTCCAATTTGCGCATCCTGAAGCTGTGCGAATCAGATAAAGACTTTCATTGAAAAGTTTATTTTATATTCCAAACAAATATATGTAAGTATGTTGTTTCTTTGCTTCTAAATTAATTACCTAGGTAGGTTGTCTACCTTGTGCAATACATTTAAACTTACTTACCCTTAAACTTTAATGTTGGAACATTAAAGTTTATGGGTAGTTTTGTAGTATTTTTGTAGTTACACCACGGAAGTTTTAGGTAGTCCGCGTCTGTGGTTTGCCACACGCGGCAGTTACACGTAACAGGCTAGAGATAAAAATAAATTCCCTTTCAATTTGGCAGTCGGATTCTTTACGTACGTTATGTCAGTAGCCCTAGGAGCTACGGACAGCAAGACTCGGGGGCCACGGATCCCATGTCCATCACCATAGGATAAGTAAAGGCAAGGACGGTTTTTAGTCAATACTACCGACTAAAAACCGTACTAGTACCGTCGGTAGTTGTCTTGTGTAGGTCCTGAACGAAAGAACTCAAAGACACGTTTCTGACCAGTGACATAGAAGACACGTTACTTATCCAAGATCCCTAATCGGTCATTCGGTTCTAACAGTACCTCGGTACGGCGTATCATAGTCGTACTAATCCTACAATCGTGCATGACTGTTTAAATGTTTCTGAAAGACAATATTTTACCATAATACGAATCCAATTTGTCGATCAACCTAGAATTAATATTTAATAATTAATTTTTTTTTTATCTGCAAGCGCTGTAGACAAAGACATGAAACCATACTAACTAATTATTCTGATGTCTCTAGAACTATTGTTACGGGACCAAACGATGATCTATAATGCTATTGGGTCAGATATCCTAAAATAACTAAGAGAACTAAAATGGTGTACTCTGACCGAATTGTACTTGTACGGAGCGATCTCTTTACTGACCGAATAGACACAAAATTAGTGTAGTAGTTAGGAGTCCGATATACCCTGCCACCTTCCCAGATGGCGGACGATCATGACGATTTTAAGTACGACAATAAAAAAATAAAGTAGGTACGGTCAGCAACGAAAGTGGCTGAACACAGCTAAATTTTGAAAACATGACAGCTCCACAACTTGTCAAGAGATTTTTTTATTATGAAGGTAAGGTAAATATTTAATGGTCATCTATGCAATGATTTCGCACAATCTTCACAGGTCAGTAACTTCATGTTAATAATCTTATTGAAGATTGCAACATGTTCAGCGACTATTGTTGCTGACTGTACCTACAATCCCTACTAATCCCTACTAATATTATAAATGCGAAAGTAACTCTGTCTGTCTGTCTGTTACGCTTTCACGTCTAAATCACTGAACTGATTTTAATGAAATTTGGTACAGAGATAGAGTTGACCTTGAGAAAGAACATAGGATAGTTTTTATCACGGACTTTTGAAGAGTTCTCTTGAAAACGCGATATAATCGAACTCGACGCGGGCGAAGCCGCGGGCGGAAAACTAGTATACTATATAGATCATAATATAGTTGTGAATACACTCCCATTTACTAGGACTAGGACTAAAGATTAGGAATTTGATTAGTTATACATACATACACTCACGCCTTTTTCCCATAGGGGTAGGCAGAAACTAAAGAACGCCACTTGCTACGATTCTTGCATACTTCTTTCGCTTCGACCACATTCATTGATTAGTTATCTAAATACTTATCTATCGAAATTATCTTACACTGCAGAAGTCAATTAAAATAATAAACTAGGTAAGAAGGTACCATACAATCACGCCTGTATTCCCCTAAGGGTTAGGCAGAGGTGTACTAATGTACACCCACATTTCGCCGGTATGTTTTAGGTCCCAGATGTAATAGGGGGCGAGCCTATTGCATTTACCGGGCACAAATCCAGACTCCGAGCTGCTACTGAGAATTTCAAAGAAAAACTAATGAGGCAGTATTTAAAAAAACAAGGAGGTTGTTGACACGACCGCCAACGAAAGTAAGAGAACGACCTTCAAGGTCTTGAGAGATCTACTAAGTGTGAGAAATATGAATATTGAATATTATATAGTATGTATTCAGTACAGTAAATAATGTCAAGTCAAGGCAGCGGCCTAGATCGGCAACAGATGTCGGTGATAAGCTGCAATTTGTAGTATATTTTGTAAGTAGATGTGAAACTGAATAACCAGCTACCAGATATATTATAGAATAATATACCACGCATCACGCGTGGTCCCTGGTAGCACATCAAGCTACCACAAACTGTCAAATTTCTTTGATTGATTTTCAACATAACGATAAGGTTCATATTCAATTGGGAAAATCTGACAGTTTTGGATAACTTGACCTGCTGTCGGTACATACTGCTGTGCACTGTTTATGCCCGGTTAATGGCAAGAGAGAGTATTGCCATTAATTGGGCACAATATCTAATTCCGAGCTGCTACTGAAAATTTACTTATGGAAAATACCAATAACACTATGCTCCACGTTTGGGAGTAGAACTTGGACGAAAGCAGCTACAATAAAGCACTACACACACACTACAAGATTGATGAACACCAACTCCTAGGTGGTTATTGAGAAAGTCCAATTACTAGCTCAGACAGCATATTGACCAAATTGGGAATCGAACAATCCAGGTCTGTAGCCTCTGTAAGTTAATGTCAATGAACCTCGTCGAGCATTTCAGTGATTCATCCAGAGTGTATGTAATATGTATCTACTTATGCTTTACTAACCGTCAAGTAGTCGATTAAAAGGAAAACCATGTTCAAGATCATTGACACGAGTACTGTTAGCTCCTTCGCGTGGGTACTATTAATTTATTCTGAGGAAATAATTTCGGATTAACAATTACTCATATCAGGAAATTGGATTTTCCAAAAAATGCTCCAAAGAGATCCTAATCCATCTGAGTGTGGGGGTTATCGATATTAAGCTCGTTTTCAGAATAAACACTTTATATTCTAAGCTATAAAGTCTTTAATTTAAGAGCTCGTCTTTTGCATTTAATTTTATCGACGTCATAAAATGATTCAGATTTTTTAATGTTTCAACAATCCCGCATTAGTCACTGGTAGAGTAAGGAACTTTAATGTGTAGTTTGCAGATGATATCACAATATGGCCGATCGTAAGACTAATGAGTAATTACTAATTAGACTCATTATTTGTTCCGGTTAACAATCAGTAATCAACCATTTGTAATGTTTAATTGGGGTTTTATAGATTTTAAATTAGCCTTTAAACTGTCAAATGGTCGCAACTGCGGTTGCTAAGCCTGAGGTCCTGCGTTCTATCACCAGGTCGCAAAGTGTTATTGGGTTTTTCTATGCATTTCTCAGTTGCAGCTCGGACCTATTTACATGGAACCTAAAGGAATATACCAGGGACACTGTGGTAGAGTACCTCTGCCTCTGCTTAATGCTGCGTGATGGGGTGTATTGTAAATAAATGGCATTTTCAGGATATTTCTTTCTTTGTGATGCATCCTGTCACAGTTCCAGCAACAGGCACTTACCTCAAAAAAGTGTATCATTTTAGTCTGTAACGTACAGACGATAGTTTTCACTTAAGTAGATACACTTCCATTGCATTGCACTGCATTGGTGACCATTATTAACACATCGAGACTTCTCCGTGCCTCGGAGAGCACGTAAAGCCGTCGGTCCCGATTATCATACGAACACCTCCAACACCGTTTGTCATAGTCACAAGCCCAAAAAGCCTGAAAACCAGTGTATCCTCAGGATATCGGTAATACCCAGAAATTGGATTGCGGAGGTCTAATGGCAGTCGCTTCGTGTAAAATACTGATATTCAGCCGCATCTGGTTAGACTGGAAGCCTATAAATAAAGAATATTGTTGGGAAAAGTCTTAGAAGACGATGAAAATAAACCATTCCCGACCCTATAAATATATGATATAAGGTACACTATCGAACTATACATTAGCTAGTATTAAAAGTAATAGTTTTACTAGTTAAATACTTACGTCAAAAACCTCATGCTGCTTGAAAACAAAAATATTCAATTAAGTATTGTGAGTGAAACAGTGTTTACACGTAACCTTTTTGGACCGTCGAAATAAAATGATAGCGGTTTTAAGGACTGCCTGACCGAAAACCTGTTTTTGTTTTACATTATCATGATGATATGTAATATTATGTACAGTACATATTTGGGCAAAGAAAGGTCGTCGACAAAAATAGCAACAGATTATACAGCAGGTTGAGAAATGTACTTTTTGGGTGTGAAGTAATATTATTATTCTTTGGTAAAGATTTATCAATCGATTTCAAGGGACTGTTGGCACATGGCCTAATAGATTGGGTCGATACCTATGTGTCAGGACTCAATACAGTGTAAGGAGATATAATTTTTTTTTTATAGTACGGAAAATCCTCATGGATCCTCCTCCACCTGGGGAGGTGGCAGGGTGTGTCGGACTCATACCGACTAAAAACCGCACTTGCCTTCACCTGCCCTATTGTCATGGCCATGGGATCCGCGAAATTCGCCACGACCATGACAGGGAGATACTTAGACAATTCTTAAAAATGCTCGTGGCTAAATCATGGTTAAGCTGCTATTCGACGACCTCTGTGGTCTAGCGGTTCGAGTGCTACTGATCATGGGGTCGTGGGTTCGATTCCCACAGGACACAAATATTTGTGTAGATAAAACATGAGTATTTGTGTTTGTCTGGGTGTGTCCTATGTATTATAAGCAAGTATTTTAAAAAAGAAAAAGTATATGTGTATTACATCCATTGTCTAGTACTCATAGTACAAGCTCTGCTTAGTTTGGGACTAGATGGTGTTGTGTAAAATGTCCCAAAAATATTATTATTATATTAAAAAATATTATTATTCGCAGTCAGTCTGTGGACGGGATCATTCCAACACAGGCTCGGAGAGCACGTAGTGCCGTCGATCCCGGTTGTCCTAAGAACATCTATAACAATCGTTAGTGGTAGTCAGAAGCCTCAAAAGCCTGACAACCAGTCTATCCTCAGGATATCGGTAGTTCCTAGAAATTGGGTTGCGGCGCCGGCGGTCTAGTGGCAGTTGCTTCGTGTAAAATACTGATATTCAGCCGCATCTGGTTAGACTGGAATCCGACCTCACCAACAGCCGACCGACATATAATGTCAAGACTCTTGAGGTAGAGGAAGTTGCAGTATACATATGTAAAGAGTCTTTAGTTTATGCAGAAATTTACTAATAGTAATTTACTATCTTCTCTCTAGCAACACACAACAAAGAATTTACGAAGAGGTAATTTGATATTTTGACGATTATCATGGTATATCACGCCTCCCTCTATGGCCACGGATAATGGCCTGACGGAAGGCGCCAGAGACCTACCTACTAATACACATTAAACATTTTTAGTGTAGGTGTAAAGAGTGGTTAACACAAAGTTTATTAGGGGAGTGTTGATATAAAAAGTTAAGCTCTTGCCAAAAGGGCATTTCGCATGAGATATTTGTATAGTTTTAAACATTATTTCCTTGTCTCAATAGAAGTTACTACCGATCACAAACGTAAATTATTGTAAAATGTATCTATATAAATTGTAAAACGTGTGGATTTTACAACATCTCTGATGGGATATCGAAGCCAAAAACGATAAAACATTAATAGACTAATGGTTAGAGTGTTTGCTGGCGGTACACGGTAGTTCCTTGTTCACACCGGGGGCAGAACAATCACAAAAAGAACGTTGAAGCTTTGGATGTAAAGGAAACAATGATCTTACGATTAAACTATTAATATAATATCAACGTACCTCGTAAGTTAAAGAAACTTCAATTTGCAGGAGTATTTTCAAATAATGAAGTACTGTTGCGTAGACGCCTACGCAACAAAACTAATCCATTGGATCAGAAACACATTCATGGGAAACGTGCGATGCTTTATCCAAAAGTTCGTACATAGTTCTAAATATTTTTGTATACCTACGTAGAAATACTTAATCAATAATTGATCACCTATTCAATAGTATTCAATATTACCTAAATTAAATGTGTTTTTGTGAATATTTTATGTCAGCAGAAAAATACAGAATTCATCATAGTGACAGTCAAGTAGTTTTTTTTTGTTTTAGTTTATTATTATTTAATAGGCTTTTATCCACAATAGTCAAGTAGTTATAAGTGTTACTTGCCGTGTGAAAGTGCTGATTTCAAGTCTTAGGGACATGGACTTTTCAAAATCATGTGCGGTAATTAAATTTATTGAGAGCACGTGATATTTCTTGAACTGTGAGTGATCGTAATGCATTATACAAACTTGATAAATTTTAGGTTATCCGAGATTAATAACAAAAAGGTTTGTGAAGTCTGCCAACCTGCACTAGCTCAGCGTGGTGGAAGACAAGAGCCTTTAAAGCCTGACAACAAGTTTATCCTTAGTATTTACCAGAAATTGGGTTATGGAGGTCTGATGGTAGTGGCTTTGTGTAAATAGTATTCAGTCAAGCCAACTTCAATAGATATAGTTGGGAAAAGGTGTCGATGGTGAATTGAGCGTTGTGTGTGATTGGTGGAGACAGTCCAAAAGGACCTATGAGCGCCACAAAATAATTTTGTCTCTATATATCTCGTTCCGGTCCGTTGTCAGAGGCCGTACCACGAAGTGTTATTGCGACCGTTTTGCGATTGAGAGGGAGGGATGCGCCTCTACACATTGAATAGCGCCATCCCTTTCACACAAACTAAAGATGATCGCGTTATCACTACGTGGTAAGGCCCCAGTATTTACTGTTTCATCACATGGCGATCGCGATACGAGATAATGCGTTGAGTAAATTATTTCACGGCATGCATGTGGCATGAAGACAATTGACAACATGAAAACAGTGATGTGTTGTGTAATATAGTAAAAGTACTTACCACTTCATTCACGTTGATTGAGGCACAAGCTTCTTCAAGCACCTCTTCGACAGCCCCGCTTTCATACTCTTCAGCAGGCAAGGCTGGGTACAGCCTCATGCTGGTACTAAACATGGTGTCATCAACCGTCGGCAGCTTGGGGTACAAACTTCCATTTTCAAGCAGCGGCTCTGTACCTTCCCCGCGCTCGCCTTTGAGGAACCCCCTCACAGCAGAGGCAGCATTGGCCGTCCGGTGCCAACCCCAGCCATTGGCTTTCAAATTCTTCGGGTAGTAATTAAACATTGTTAACACTTCGCCACTGAACACTTCACTGCGCGCGTATTAGGGTTAATGTTCCAAAAATAAACTACGTCTTCACTTCTCAGCGGTTGGACGACGAATGGTAGTTTTTGCGAGATTGTTTATAATATAAAATCTGTAACAAAGAAAGGTGGGATTTAGTGGTGTTAGTGAATCATTTTCCCTTTAATATTTGGGAAGTGGGGGTGGGCGGGGTATTTTTTTTTGTAAAGAAATGGGAAATATTATTATCTACGCAAAATATTCGGACAAGGATGAGTCAACATTTTTGTTCCGGTTTTTTTAAGATGATGAATTGTTACAAATTCTCCTTGCAAACCAGATGGGTCCATGTTATGACTTATGAGTATTTACACATCAATAATACAACGGCTGGCATTTGAACTCGTGACCATTGAACCCACGACCTTTGCTCGCCAAATCATTGTGCAATTATTATTTTTTTTAACGTTGCCCCACACTAGGATTTTCTCCTGTATCGTGGGTACGTTTACAAACACAAATTTTCACATACACAAACATCCAGACCCGAAACAACTAGGTCGTACAAATATTTATTCCGTGTGTGGATCGAACCCACAACCCGTGGTACAGAACCCGATCGCTCAGCCACTGCGCCAAACGTGTTGTCAAATTAGGTACGATTTAGAATTAAGATAATAAAGAAATAGAGGCCGCAGAATCCTCCTGGAATACCTATAACAAGTTCATAAAAATTAGTATAATAAAATTATAGTTGGCTGCAATTTTAGCGAAAAGATTGGTATTTTTATGCGTCTAAAGAACTTATTTAATATGGCATAGGTATTAAATAAGATTTATGATCTATTTAGAGATTGATTGTCTCGGTCCTTAATGAATTAAAAATCAATAAAACTCAACGACTGTCGTCAACCTGCCTCAGCGCATGATGCGATATTTTGGCCACATTGCCCGTAGAAATCCCGGTAATCTGGAACGATTGATGGTGACAGGAAAAGTCGAGGGCAAAAGATCTAGAGGACGGAGCCCAAAACGTTGGACGGATCAGATATCCGAACAGCTGGAGATACCAGTCAGTGCCGCACTCCATCAAGCGGCTGATCGTAACAGATGGAGGCACATTATCGATAGACTGAAACAGAGCCACGATCCTCAGCAGTGAGGGAACGACTGAGAAGAAGAAAAGAGATTGATTGAAAAGTCTGTGTGATGGGAAATTAGCGCCGTTTATGTAAATTGCAATGAAAGCAAATCACAAAATAACGTCACGTACTTAATAACTAACTGGGCTAACAGAACAAAAACATCTTTTATATAGTGTGTGTTGCACAGAATTCAAACAATAAACAAAATTAATAAACAGCTGCATTGTTAAGTCGTTTGGGTGTTAAGCGTGTGAAACTATAGCGATCAACCTTGAGAGGTTTTATCATTCGTGACCGCTTGAATTTCCTCCCCGATGACGTCACATTAGTTGAGTCTTTCATTGTTTTGGAGAACTAATAGAAGTTTATTATAAATCAAAATCTAGCATCCCAGCAAGAACTAGATAAATAGGTATACTTTTTTTCCTAATAGGAGCTGGGCTGGGCAATGGGCCTATTCACAATCAATTCATATTTCAAATTAGCTCCGTAGCAATTATTTTACTATGTGACGATGAATCAAAAGTGGCTTTTTTCTTGACGACGTCTGTGGTCTAGTGGTTCGCGTGTCGGACTGCTGATCACGAGGTCGTGGGTTCGATTCCCTCAGAAGACAAATATTTATGTGATGAACATAAGTGTTTGTGTTTGTCAGGGTGTTTCTTATAATAATAATAGTATAATATTTAATATTTTTGGGACATCTTTACACAACACCATCTAGTCCCAAACTAAGCAGAGCTTGCACTATGGGTACTAGACAATGGATATAATACTTAAATACTTTTTTACTTTTTTTTTTGTAAATACATACTTATAATACATAAGAAACACCCAGACAAACACAAATACTCGTGTTTAATCCACACAAATATTTGTGTCCTGTGGGAATCGAACCCACGACCCCATGATCAGCACTCGAACCGCTAGACTACAGAGGTCGTCAAATATGTATTATAAGTAGGTATGTATTTACAAAAAAAAAAGTATATAAGTATTATATCCATTGTCTAGTACCCATAGTACAAGCTCTGCTTAGTTTGGGACTAGATGATGCTGTGTGAAATTGTCCAAGAATATTTTCTGATAGGAGGAGGAGCTGAAGGGAGCAATCGTTATTGCTCTCTGTATTAGATATGATTTGATTACAACTTTCTCCTTGAGTTTGTCTTGTTGAATACATTTTCATGTAGGTTTTTGCTCCCTTCTTCTTAACCTTTTGACCGCCACGTCAATAATGAATATCTGTGTTCTCTACGCCAAGCACTATAAAAAAGTGATATTTTTGTCGTGCCATGCCGTCGTTTGGCGTCGTGAGCAAGTTTTAATTTGACGTCTATAGACGTCTGTGGCGGTCAAAGCCGAGATCGCATTAGATTTGCCAGTTAGCGGATGGCTATACCAAAGCCATCTTTTGGCAAAACATAGTCGGCCAAACAACTTTGTTTCTTTCTATATGTACACCCAATATGTTATTAATTGAGACATCGATGATACAATGATCGCGTTCAATAGAGAAAGTCGGTAATAACTTGAATAAATTCTTAATTTTTGAATAGTTAAATTCTTTTGGAGATTCAATACCACACTCTATATTATTTAAGTCAACGTGCAATACAATATACTTCTGATAAAAGAGGGAGTTTGCCTATGTGGTGCGGTAACCTTGAACGCTATTTGAACGAGAATTGAATTCAACATCCTCTCGGTGCAATTTGTCCGATCTACGTAACATACCGAATGAATGAATAGTATGTAATATACATAAGCACGCCTATCTACATATTGGGTTAAGTTCACTGACATGGAAATATGAAGAGTATGATGTAAGGTACCCATCAATTTATTTTCATTATTCAACGATTACACTCTATGAAGGGTATATAATTGTAAAGGCAGATAAATTTACAAGTATTGACATTAAAAAACAAATCTAAATTTACTATTTAAATAATGTACAAAAAAAAAAGGAAAATACATACATACCATCACGCCTGTATTCCCCGAAGGGTTAGGCAGACGAGTACTAATATACACCCACATTTCGCCGGTATGTTTAGGTCCCATGTAATAGGGGGCGAGCCTATTGCCATTAACCGGGCACAAATCCAGACTCCGAGCTGCTACTGAGAATTTCATAGAAAAACCTGACCAGGACCTCTAGCGTAGAAGTCGCGCTTAGGACCACTAGACTAATGAGGCAGTCAAAAGGAAAATAAAAAGAACAATACATGTTCACGTCTAAGCGTCAAAGTATTCCTCCACATCGCTGTCATCTGGTAACTTTCCCAGAAGACTGGCCGCATAGTCACTTTGAATGGCAATGCTAAGGGAGTTGGCACATTTATATCACCCGATGACACCCCACGTGTGTTTATTGGCCGATTGTTAATATCTAGGAACACGACATATAATCTGGCAAATTTCTCTTTCCGTTTTGAATGTATCTCTTTCCGTTTTGAATGTATCTCTTTCCGTTTTGAATGTATCTCTTTCCGTTTTGAATGTATTTGATATATTAATGTTAGATTTTATATGTATACTATTAACCACAGCTGTATTCTATTAAGAATTACACATCGTACTTGTTATTTAACTTCTTTGTAATATGTGGAGAATGTTGTTGGTTATACATTTACTAACTCTGCCACTGCAATTGTTTTTGTATTACTTTAATGTGTAACTGATTATTTTCCCAAATAAAGGTTAAAAAAACAAAAAAATGGACACGTTACATACGCGTCACGTGGCGTGATGTGTTACAAGTCTGTTCCTACCTTGACCCTAGAATAAAACAGCCCTCTGGGTCGGAAGAAGCGTGATGTAAGGTAGTATGCAGTTGCAGATATGTAAAATACAAGAATATAACAGAACATACACCATCGCGTCTGTATTCAACGAATACTGGTGTACCTACACAGATCCCCGGTATGTTTAAATCTCATGTAAGAGAAGTAGGGGCATAGTGGGAGTACCTAATTCCACCCAAATTGGTGCTGCCCGACTGGGAAAGTACCTCCACCTTGCTGAAAATCCAAGTGAAATAACACTGTTTTGAGCTGTATTGTGTTACTTACGAAAGGGGAATAGTTGGGTTTGCAAAGTTTGCATAGTTGGGTTGGGTCAAAAACCCCACTGCCAACACGTTTCCTCGCGGAGCACTGGCAATCTTGCTCACCGTAAGGAAAACAACACAGCTCAAAGCAGCGATATTTAATTTCGATTTTCTGCAATGCGTAGATACTTCCCCAATTGGGCTCCTCCAATTTGAGTGAAATTACTCCCACCTCCTACTATGTTCTATCAATCTTCTTTATCTAGGAAAATCTATTATATAGGTAGAGTCCATATTATGTATGTTGAGGATCTGTATGTTCAACTAGCTGTTGATTTATATGTATAATATATAACATAATAATAATAATATTTTTGGGACATTTTACACAACACCATCTAGTCCCAAACTAAGCAGAGCTTGTACTATGGGTACTAGACAATGGATATAATACTTACTTTTTTTGTAAATACATACTTATAATACATAAGAAACACCCTTATGACGTATGATTGTGAAACGAACAGAAGAAATGCCGGATATCTACATAATCATGTTTTATTTAGCTTGGTTTATCTTTCTCATATCTCTATGGCTTAGTATTTCTGAGAAGTTGATAGAAATGCACTCAAAATACATTTGCAAAGGTGTTAAAGACTAGCATTAAGCGCATAAATCCTCTTTATCAGTATTTATAAGTTATTTTGAGTTGCAAACACTCAAGCAGAGTCCTTGAAAAAATGGGTTTAAGATTACAAATAATTCTGTTATTCCTGCCATGATAGAAAATTTCACACCTGGTGTAGATAGGTACATGGTACATACATAAATATTTATCAAAACAAAACATAATATATTCCGAGTATTTCGAAATGAGGAAGTTAATTTACCAACTCTAGAGATACCTACAACCCGAAACAGTTGGTAAAGTAATTTAATGTATACGATGAACTGTTTGGCTACTAAGAAGTTTCTCTATGCACACTGCTTTCTTACATAACCAGTTTATTTCTGGAAGAAGAAATGTGTGAAATTTGTTTACAGTAAAATATTGCAGCTGTACCAATACCATAGAGTTTGCTGAGCTTCAGAGAAGAGATAATTAACTTCTTAGACAGATAACCCGTCATCGTAGGTTATTTTGATCCTGTACTTTTGAAGTAAGTACCTACTTCACTTAATATTTTTTTTTATACTTTATAGAAAAATATACAGACGAACTTGTTTTTAAGTCGGTGAAAAACAGGGTTAATGTTCTGAAAACTCAAATATTAGTCGAGTAGTAGTTTTGAGTCAAGCACGTCCTAGATACAGTACTAACATTTTCAAACGTTTCTTGGAGCCGGAGGATTCTTGGAAACTATGAAAGTTCAATGCTGCACTCTTTGACATGCATCATATATGTATTATATTTTTTTTAAAGAATGTTTAGTCCCTAATCAGTTATTACTGTTTAAATTAATCCTATTCCTACTTATCTAATATATAAAATTCTCGTGTCACAGTTTTCGTTGCCATAGTCCTCCGAAACGGCTTGACCGATTTTGATGAAATTTTTTGTGCTTATCGGGGAGGTCTGAGAATAGGCCAACATCTATTTTTCATACTCCAAAATTTTTTTTTTATGGCAAAACAACGTTTGCGGGGTCAGCTAGTGTATTATATTTTTTTAAAAGAATGTTTAGTCCCTAATCAGTTATTACTGTTTAAATTAATCCTATTCCTACTTATAATATTATAAATGTGAAAGTTTGTGAGGATGGATGGATGGATAAATGTTTGTTACTCTTTCATGCTAAAACTGCTGAACGAATTTTGATGAAACTTTACAGTACAATATGTACTGTAAAGTTTTTTATACATTAGAATAAAGACATCTGACGATGTCTGAGGTCTAGTGGTTCGCGTGTCGGGCTGCTGATCACGAGGTCGTGGGTTCAATTCCCACAAATCACAAATATTTATGTGATGAACATAAGTGTTTGTGTTTGTCTGGGTGTTTCCTATGTATTATAAGTACCTATGTATTTACAAAAAAAAAGTAGGTATATAAGTATTATATCCATTGTCTAGTACCCATAGTTCAAGCTCTGCTTAGTTTGGGACTAGATGGTGCTGTGTAAAATTGTCCAAGAATATAACATATAGGCTATAATTTATAAAGATTTTGAATTAATAAGTAAAAAGTAACATTTCCATGCAGACAAAGGTGCGGGCAGAATCTAGTGTTTCATAAAAATGTCAAATTCAAAACGAAAGCACGCATTCTAATAAATTTTGAGTGAACAACTATGGGTGCGTTCGCGAATTACAAAGGAACTTAATTAGGCCGCTCCCTCTGCGCAAACATGGCGTCACCATGACCTCCTTGCTCTAGGGTACGTTCGCTTTAATTACTGGGATTAAAAACAGTACGCCTTTATTATTTACTAGTTTTCCGCCCGCGGCTTCGCCCGCGTCGAGTTCGGTTATATCGCGTTTCCAAGAGAACTCTTCAAAAGTCCGAGATAAAAACTATCCTATGTTCTTTCTCAAGGTCAACTCTATCTCTGTACCAAATTTCATTGAAATCAGTTCAGTGATTTAGACGTGAAAGCGTAACAGACAGACAGAGTTACTTTCGCATTTATAATATTAATAATATAGTAGGGATGAATGTTTCGGGAACGCGTTCGCTTTAACTGGATACTAGAAAAAAATACTAGCTTTGTTTCAATATAATTTGTAAAGATATAGGAGCAGAGGAATAAACAATGAGTAATTAGTCGAGCAGTGATAGCCTAATGATATGACTATTGGACTGAAAAGTCAAAGGTCTCAAGTTCGAATCCAAGGCCCCTCTGACCTTTCGAATTCATGTGCGTATTAATAATAATTAATTATCACACCATCGTGAGGAAACCCCAACACCTGCCACCCCGAAATAGAGCAGGCTGGTGGACTATAGCCTAATTAATCCCTCTCATTCAGAGTAGAGACCCGTTTCCAGTAGTAGGACAATATGTATACAATAATAATAATAAATAAATAAAAAGTCCCAGAGCTTGTTCTATGGGTACTAGACTATGGATATAATACTTATATGTACTTTTTTTTGAAGTACTTACTTTTTTTGTAAAAACAAACACGCAAACAAACAAAAACATTTTTGGGTTGATGATGATAATTTTTTATTATTCTACTAAGGTGGCAAACAAGCATACGGCTCACCTGATGGTAAGCGGTTACCGTAGCCTATAGGCGCTTGCAACACCAGCAGTGTAACTTGCGCGTTGCCGACCCTGTGTTGAAAGAGGAATAGTTGGGTTGGCAGTATAAGGGTCAAAGTCCCCCCACTGCCAATACAACGTTTCCTCGTGGAGCACTGGCAATCTTGCTCACCGTAAGAAACACAACACAGCTCAAAGCAGTGTTATTTTATTTCGATTTTCTGCAAGGTGATGATGATCATGTTGAATAGTCGTATGCTCACCGGCTTTCCTCTTATACCAACACTCATTCAGAAGCAATCGTTATTCTGATATAGACGTTATCCTTCTCTCAAAAAGTTTATCACTTGGCTGAGAACAATGAAAACTTACAAAGCGGATTTTCCCATGAAATGACAGGAAAACTGGAAACAAAATAATTACGTTTCGGTCTTCGAGATAATAACGGCTACAGCTAAATTGCTCAGTGCAGCAAAAGTATCTATTTTGGTACTACCTAAAACGTAATTGCTCATGTTTTCCTTGTTGTATAAAGATACCAGATTATTCAGACTATAAATATGATTATTAAACCATAGAGCAAACAATAGCCGTACTTTTGATTATAATAACTCTCGAACCACCTTTCTACAGACATACTATAGATAGATAGATAGAATAATCTTTCTTGCACACCATGATAAAGAGCAACATAGGAATTAACTAAATTAAGGGTACAATGGCGGTCTTATCGCTAATAGCGATATCTACCAGACAACCTTTGGATGGACAGGTAAAAGAGAAAAAATCAGGTATGCTACTAGAGGGTTACGTAATAATAGAACTGCTCCGTTAGCCTAGTGGATGTAAGCGCGACTGTTACGCTTGTGGTCCTGGGATTCCCAGGTGCAGCAGTGTTATAAGGTATTTTATGAAATTATCAGTAGAAAGAAGAGTGCCCTTTGTCCTGCAATGGGACACTACAGGCTTGTAAAAATAATAATATTCAGTAGCAGCTTGGTTTGGATTTGTGCCCGGTTGGCAATAGACTCGCTCCCTATTTTATGAGACCTAAAAATTTCGACGAACTGTGGATATACATTGTTACATCTCTGCCTAACCCTTGGGGGAGTACAGGTATGTATATTAAGTTAATGAACGGTTATAGCCACCACTCGGTCTGCCCATGTCCTGCTCCTGCCCTGATCGGAGCCAAGCCATTATTTGTGCCACGATACATCAAAATTAAGCAGTGATAGCTTATTGGTATGACCATTGGACTGCCAAGTCGAAGGTCTCGAGTTCGAACCCAAGGCACGCACCTCTGACTTTTCGAAATCATGTGCGTATTAACAATTAATTATCACTCGCTTAAACGGTGAAGGAAAACATCGTGAGGAAACCTGCATGTCCTAGAGATTTCGACGGCATGTGAAGTCTGCCAACCCGCACTAGGCCAGCGTGGTGGACTACTATAACCTAATCCCTCTCATTCTGGGAGAGGGGACTCGAGCCCTGCAGCAGTGGGACTGTATATGTGTTGATGATGATGATGACATCAAAATTTCTTCACTAGTTTATAAAAGAGTTTGAAACACAGACAAATGACATGCTCATATTTATATTAATAGTGTAGTATTGGGGATAATAATTGTACGAACAAAGGTGAGGTCATCGACTCGTTAGTATAGCATTGAGATCGTCACGTCATCGAGGAACAGTGATGACGTAGGCTTTTGATGACGGCAACACTGAACTGCATGATTGTGCGAAATTGACCCACAAACGTTTAGCCATACTAGCTTCTGCTCGCAACTTCGTCGATCGAGATTGATCAGCTTAATATTTCCTTAACCATGAACCCCTTTGAGTTATCCTATGCCTTTACCTAACAATAGGGTAGATTATTATGATAATGAGATTAAACGCAGTTTTTTTTTAAATAATTTTTTCCTCAAAATGTTTTTCTATTTCAGAATTCTAAACAAGGAAACATTATAATATAAAGTTTCCTTGTTTGCAATAACTAATACCTTTCTATAGAACAAGACCACTTGTTGCATTCAGAAGTTGTTGTTGATGAACCGGCCTTGGACGTTACGCCTTATAATCGTATTAGGAATTTAACGGCATTATAATATAATCTCGAACAAACAGATGCGCCTTGCATTATACATATGTATACGTCATCTTCCTGAATCATTGGCACAAATTACGTATCTTCGCTATCAGTCGTATGATTATAGTGTTTAGAATGTCCGTATTCATTGCATACAGCGCATCTACCGTTACTTTTGTATGCAAGGCTATAAGTCACCGGTGATTCATTAATAGATGGTTAAGTGCATTCAATACCAGTCATTGCGCTTGGAGATCAATATGTTGTATTATAAGTATGTATTTACAAAAAAAAAAGTATATGTATAAGTATTATATCCATTGTCTAGTACCCATAGTACAAGCTTTGCTTAGTTTGGGACTAGATGGTGTTGTGTAAAATGTCCCAAAAATATTATATTATTATATTATACTAGCTGACCCCGCAAAAGTTGTTTTGCCATAAAAAAAAATTTAGGGGTATGAAAAATAGATGTTGGCCTATTCTCAGACCTCCCCGATAAGCACAAAAAATTTCATCAAAATCGGTCAAGCCGTTTCGGAGGAGTATGGCAACGAAAACTGTGAGACGAGAATTTTGTATATTAGATGATCAGACGATTGATAAGCATTACATAGATAGAGATTAATTTTTATTATACTTCTTCGGGAAGAATTGGCCCCAAATCTCGCGAAAATTGTGCAGAAGATTAGCTTGTTTTTTAATTCATCATAACAGGAAAATATGTTAAGTCAATCGAGTGTGTCATCGGTACTTATTCGTTAAAAAAAATATGAGTTACACACCATTTAGAATAATGGTATTTAGAACTCAATGGTAGGTAAGTAAAATAGGTATTTTTCTCAAACAGATTGGATAACAATAATAGACAATCGATTAACAGTCTCTATGACATTATGATCACGTACAGTCAGCAACGAAAGTCGCTGAACATGTTGCAATTTTCAATATGATTTTTAATAAGTGTGAAGTTACTGACCTGTGAAGGTTATGCGAAATAATTGCATAGATGACCATTCAATATTCAGGTTACCTTAATAGAAAAAACCTCTAGACAAGTTTTGGAGCTGTGATGTTTTCAAAATTTTGTTATAATTATATTTAAATTATTTAATAAATTTTGTTTAAATTATTTAATTATTTATTATTAATTATTTAAAGGATTAATCGATGCACCACTGAATGAAGCTTAATTTATAGCGTAATTATTATGGCACGATTGGAGCAATGGTTAGGTTAGTTTGCCTTCTGCGCTACGTGTCGCGGGTTCGATTGCTGTACAGGACAAAATATTTGAATGGCCTACGAGTGGATCTATATAATGTATTTATAAGTGCAATTATTTGGTTTCTTGGTGACAGGGATTTAGTATGAACCAAAGCATTCTTATGTATTTACTCATTTTAAGGAAATGTACTGAGTTCATGGTATGTTTATTTAAATGTATGTAAACTAGAGATGAAGCCATATGCGTATACATATAGATATGTATGTATTATTTATAAAAGCATATTCACGTGTGCGAACTTGCTCTTTGATAGTTAGTAATCTGCTCTAGTAACTGCTCTATTTGTTTATTTCTGACTACATTTCATTAAATCTATTTCCGGTTAAATGGTGTATCTCGTACCGGATTTAACGAGAAAAACAATTAACGAAACCTATTGACATAGAAACTTCTTTGAGTGTTGACATTTCCGACCTACCTTGTTTCTAATTCTACATTCCGGAAAATCTATGGAATCGTACGAACCTAGAGTTTTTTACATAAATAAATGAAAAGTAAGAATAAAGGTAGATACCTATTTACTGTTTGTTTAGCAATTGTATGGGGAATTATGAAGTAGGTAGGTACCTAAGTTTCAGTCAAAGATTTAAATCGGTTTCAGTCACGGGTCTCACTAGGTTTTCTCGGTTTCTCCTGATTGGGTCGTGGGTCGTCATCGATATTTTCCATGGTTTCGAAACTTTTGTACCTATCGCGTTAATAACTTCATAAACTTCGTACCTACCTAACCGATAAAATCAAGAAACGTTTGTTTGCTTCCTTAAAAGTTTTTCAGTTTTTCAGGCTCATTAGAGAAGCGTAGCGATACTAAATATCCAATTTAGTGCATTGTGATAAGAATTTATTGTGCCAGATAAAGTTTATATGAACAAGATAAAAGTAATTTTATAATTAGTTAGGCACTAATATCATGTTACTATATTATCAAGAGTTCTTGTAGGTACCTATCTACCGATTAACAATAGATACCTACCTACCTATTTGTTTTATTTACTTTTCCATTAACAGGCAAGCGGCGATTGATTTATCTTTTGTTTACAGATTCTATAACATAAAAGTGTTATATTCTAACAAAGAGTACATCAATATAAAAAATTTAAACGTATTTATTATAAGTAAGTACGACAAACTTAACGAGCAACTTGCAAGACAGACGTTCACTTGTTAGTTGTTTGTTTCAGGGACGAAACAAAAACAGTTACAGATGTGTAAATAAATACTTGACAGAACGCTATATCAATGTTAGCTTAAGTATTCTCTTCTATAGGAAAGGCGTAGTTTGTAAAGTACCTATCCTATTCATAACTCATTAAAAATAATTGACGTGAAGTATGAGTAAGTGTACAAAAATTCGCAAAATTAACTTACCACCACTCTCTCCGGCCACTTGTGATTGTGAATGATTTCCTTGAACGAATGAAACTGATTTTGATTTCATCTCAGTGAACTTGAAGAGTTGAAGTTGCTCTTGGATGTTCATTCATGATAAAGTTCTTTCGTTTTGAAGTTATACTAATAAAGTACAGTAAGTCACATGGACCGCAATTTTTTTCAAATTTCCACACACTGCGTGATATTAACTTATGTATATTGAATAATAATATGTAATACTTAGTCTTTATTTAAAGTTAAACATACATAGGACATAGACATAAAAAAGTATTGTCTTTTTTAACGATAGCAGCTTTAATTTCCGCACGACCCAGTAACTGTCAAGCCAAATAGAAACTGTCATGTCAAGTCTGAAATCAGTATCAGTCAAATGTCAATGTAAGTGCATGCTGGGCACGTGTTTTTATTATTGTTGCAACGAGAAGTCGTTTTAAATTAAAATGAAAGTTATATCAGAGGAAAGGACAAGAATTTTATTCGAAAAGCTGACTAAATAGTGAGTATGCTTTGTATTTTGGGAGGTAATACATAATTTTTCATATTTTAGTATTTGTTTTGCTCCGTAAAGTCAACGTGAGCCGATTTGCCGAACATAGCTTAGTTTTATACCTCTTAGTCTACTAATATGACCGTAAAAACTGCATTTTCTTGTAATACAGCGCATGAAAAAACCGATAATATCTAATATTATTGTGTAGTCAAATGCAATCAGAGAAGCCTAGGTTAAACAATGTTGGTGCTACAAATCTGCCACTTAGGGAGGATGCTGTCATGTTTGTCATGTTAGTGGTCTCAGGGTCAATTAAAAAACTATAATTATTTAAAAATTATTTTATTGAAATATGCACCATTGCTCATCACGTCCTAGCCAGAGAGAGAGAGAGCTCAGCGGCACCACAGACAATCATTACAATTTTTAATCAACAGTGTTGCCACTACCAGATGCATCGTTTGTCTGACTCGTACTAACTGTAAACACGTCTTCCATTCCATTGGTATGGTCACGGCCATGAGATTCGTGTCATTTACCATGACTATAGGATGGCAAGGTTACCAAACTTGATGGAACTACCTTTGAATTAAAAAAAATACTGTGATAAATAAATATAAATAAATAAATATTATTGGACAATTTACACAGCACCATCTAGTCCCAAACTAAGCAGAGCTTGTTGATATAATACTTATATACTATTATGTCTAATAAAACAACAATTAGGTAACTTTATTTTATTATAGGTTATGCACTTGGTAGCACACAGTACTGTGAAAATCAGACTGACAGTTTACTTTTTACAACGTGGGGTACTTGCACATATTAAATGTTAATCACATAAAATATACAAATATACCCACAATAGTTAGACATAACATATACCTACATTTTTTTTGTACAATACATACATAAGAAACACCAAGACATACACTTATGTCCATCACATAAATATTTGTGATTTGTGGGATAGAACTCACAACCTCGTGATCAGCAGTCCAACATGCGAACCACTAGACCGCAAATGTCGTGATAATAATTAACTTTCATTTGGGCAATACTGCAATTTAAAAGAACATTGTTATGTACTTGTCTTTCTGTTGTGGATAATATGTATAACCTATTTAACTATTAAAATATCAATTTTATTATTTTCAGTATTGGTGTAAATGTCAAACTCTTGATCGACAGACCAGATGGCACATACTGCTTCAGAGAAAAAAAGGACCGTGTATACTACATTTCGGAGCGTCTCCTGCACTTAGCACAAACAGTAAAGCCTGACCACTTAATATCAGCGGGGACGTGCTTTGGAAAGTTCACAAAAACTAATAAGTTCAGGCTACATATCACAGCACTGACGTATATAGCTCCGTATGCACCGTACAAAATATGGGTGAAGCCATCTGCGGAGCAGCAGTTCTTATATGGACACCATATTATTAAAAGTGGTAAGGATATTTAAGTTTTCATGTATATAGTTTTGATTTAACATGACATTATTTTGTCTTTAGTTAGAAAAAAAAACGAAACAACATACCATCATGCCTTTATTCCTAAAGGGTGAGGCATAGGTGTATTAATGTCCTGTCATGTTCGTGGCGAATTTTGCGGATCCCATGGCCATGACAGGGCAGGTGAAGGCAAGTGCGGTTTTTAGTCGGTAGGAGTCCGACATACCCTGCCACCTCCCCGGGTGGCGGAGGAACCATGAGGATTTTCCATACTATAAAAAAAAAGGTGTATGTACACCCACAGTTCGCTGGTATGTTTAGATCCCATGTTATAGGGGCACAAATCCAAACTATGAGCTGCTACTGAGAACTTCATAGTAAAACCCAATAGCACACATAATAGCTATAGAACTCTCTCACTGACATCGTGAAATCTCAGTAACTGTAAAACCTTATTAATTTGAAATAGGAATCAACAATTGGTGTTAAACAGGGACACAGCTAGAATATAAATATTCCCTACAATCTACATAATTATCTGAGCCTTTTCCCACTACATTGGGGCTGGCTTGCATTCCTAACCTGGAAGCTCAATATCAGTATTTTACTCAAAGCAACTATCATCAGACCTCCACAACACAACCAGATTTCTGGGTAATACTGTTATCCTGGCATAAACTGGCTGTCAGGCTTTTTGGGATTCTCTACTACCACTACGTCCAATTGTCATAGGTATTCATATGGCAACCGGGATAACGGCTTTATGTGCTCGATGAGGCACGAAGGGGTCTCGAACTTGAACTTGAATTGATCACCCATCCACATTCTGACCGCGGCTACCGCAGCTTAACCTTGCAGGTTGATTGATCAGCATAGTTATTACTTGGCCATGCATGAGTCCGTCGAATTATATTAAAATGAACCTATATTTCAGGTCTTGGCCGCATAACAGAGAATACTCCAAAAAATCATGGAGTAGTGGTCTACACGATGTCAGACATCCCCATAGGTTTTGGAGTAGCGTCACGGACTACTGCGGACTGTAGGCATGCTGACCCACTGGCCACCATAGTGTTCCACCAAGCTGATGTCGGCGAGTACATACGCTCGGAAGATACTTTAACATAGTTATAAATAGATTTTATGACAATGGTTGTTTTGTTTTAATAAATTTGCTTTGCACCCAGTCCAGATCTAATAAATGATTGTGGCTTGCGGGCGGCTGAATTGGAGATCAGATAATGGCCCCAGTAGGCGGTACGCGTGCTCATCATACGCGTGCCTTCAGATAATATGCAGGCCAAGGTCTCGCTAAATGATGGCCAGCGAGTGCTGGACCACAGCCTGTCATGGTCGTGGAATTTCACGAACCCCATGGCCAAAAGTGCGGTTTTTAGTCGGTACGAGTCCGAAATACCGTACGGATTTTCCGTACCTACTATAAAAAAAAAGTTCCAATATGACTGTTGTAAAAAAAATCAGTGCTGAAACCTACTGCTGTAGTTCTTCTGGTCGGATACTGCCGCTGGATTTGGACCAATGGAAGTGTGTATTTAATGTGTTATAGTTAGAAGAGTAATGTATTTAAATAAAATAGTGGTAAGATGTCATGATCTCAGGGTGACCCTTACGATCTACCTCCTCCGACCGCGCGTGCTAACGATTCTAGATTTGACATTGAAAACGGAGAATATAGTAGAGGTATTATGTGAGCACGTAAAGCTGTTGGTACCGGTTGTTGTTATACGAACACCTATGACAATCGTTAGTGGTAGTGAGTAGGTCGTTGTAAGGTTGTGTAAAATGATATTCAGCCACATCTGGTTAGACTGGAAGCCAATCCCATCATAGTTGGGAAAAGGCACGGAGGATGATATAACCATGAAACAATAGTTTTGCTCACCCCTAAAAGATTGGGTAGGTACAGTCAGCGTCAAATAGTTAGTGACACTCAGGGTATTCAAATAAATAGACGCAACCAAAAAGTCAATAATATCGGTACAAACAAAGTTTCCATATTGTTGTCAACAGTATAGTCGCTCAAAAGGTCGAGACGTTTAAAATGTCACATAGATAGGTTCAGTCAAACCGCCATAAATATGGTTACAGTCATCCCGTCAATGGTATCCAAGCATTCTAAGTGGTCAAAAATATGGAACACATTAGAAAAATGAACTTTACTACTATATATTTTAAATATTCTTTCTCACATCAATTAATGTGAAAACATTTATACACAAAAATTAAAGGAATAGAAACTACTGTTGTCCTTTTCATTTTAAGCATGACGTCATAGACATGTCTTTTGTTTTGTAAAGAATTTCGTGCATAGCCGTTTACTTAGCAATATACAGCTGACTGAAAATAGATGTACCTAAACCTCATTGATAATGAGTATGACTATATAACTCATAGAGCAAGAGTGCATAATTAAAATATATGATTCAATATCATGATCATTTTATTTTATTTTAATTAACAATGAACGTCGACAAAACTAGATAAAGATATTTATTCGCCAAGGATATGGTACAAAAGTTGTTATGTTACAATTAGTTTTCCGACACATCCGCCTCTGCAAGAGGCATACGAATATTCTTAGGCTGAGATATCATTGCACGTACATTATAATAAAATATGGGTTAGGTCAGGTGGTATACCCAAATACCACCTGACCAGACTTAAAAACATTTACAATATAGCTACATAAACACTAAATAAAAATATTGAATAAATACAATATTGGTTAAAACTAAAAAAATAAAAACTATTATGTATATCGGTTACACTTACAAGCTATGAATTCCTTAACTGTGTAAAAATTTTTTTCAAGCAACCACTCAAGCAAGACTCGATAGTGCTTGCAAAAAAGAGGTGTAAAGTTTTCAAGCTTATTGACTATTACTCAAAAACTGCTATTTTAAACATAAACAAGGTAATAGAGTGGATGAATAACTAAAAATAAGCAATAAAATAATGTCAATAAGATCGATAATCGTTTGCGTCTTTTCAATTTTCTCTAGTTTTCGACTGCTTACCATCAGGCGGACTGTGTGCTTGTTTATACATATATGTGCGAATATGAAGAAATGAGGATCTAGAGAGATGAGAATAATTCGATAGGTAACTACACGTAACATCTAAAACGATAGGTACATAAGGATATTCCCAGTTCATTTGAAATATCTGTTACACCTTCCTCCCTCAAATATATAATTCGATGTTTTGTGGTGTCACTAATGCGTAGCCATATTTCTAGCTTGCTTTAGATTCACTTGACATTGATATTACTGATAGATAAATAGAATAACATGCAAATAACACTAAATTGCCTAAAGAGGTTTTCATCTTTGGGAAACCGTTTATTTCTATAACATGCTGGTTTATTTTTCTAATGTGTTCCATATTTTTGAAAACTTAGAATGCTTGGATACCATTGGCGGGATGACTGTTACCATATTTATGACGGTTTGACTGAACCTATCTATATGACGTTTTAAACGTCTCGACCTTTTGAGCGACTATAATGTTGACAACAATATGGAAACTTTGTTTGTACCGATATTATTGACTTTTTGGTTGCGTCTATTTATTTGAATACCCTGAGTGTCACTAACTATTTGACGCTGACTGTACCAGGTAGATTTTCCGTACTAGGTACAGTCAACAAAAGAGTTTGGTATACAGGTAGCGAACGAAATCTGCATCTTTACACAGATTGCGATTTAAATAATTACCCGTCAAAGGGTTTGACGTGTAGCAGCTTACAATACCTGCGTTTTGACACATATTGCGTGATACATAATTTCACAATCTTTAAAAAAACATGATGTTTAATTAGCTGCCTGTATACTCTTTTTTCGACCGCACCAGGTAGGTACATTATGATGACAATTTTATATTAGCGCCATCGTATGATATGAAACCATACTTTGCCACTGATATTTTGTTCTACGGAAACAACGATTTCCTATAATCGTACTAGATGGCGCTGTTTACAACAATTAAAATGTTAGGTGTACCTACCTACAATATTATGTGTCCAAGCAGAGGTACTCTACTCATAAAGCCAAATTTCGCCAGTGGTGAACTCCTTCAGTCAGTGAAAAAATCAGTCATGTTGCACTTTAACTTTTATATAGGTACTACAAAACTAAACATTGGTTGTTGCTTAAAAATTTTAACAGGATATTTATGTGTACATAATCTAGCATAGCATTATGATGGGGTCGTAGGGATCGAAAATTAGAAATCTGTCGGAGGCCGAGCAGTTGCATAAAACAAGAAGGTTAAATATTGATTTAATTTACCATAAATAACCATCACAGGTGAGCAGTTACATTGATATATTATGTCATGTACAAATGCCAGCACATCAAGCTAACATAATCTGTCAAATTTAGATATCTTTGATATATTTTCAACTTTAACACAACCAGATAAGGTTCATTTGACATGACATGACCTGCTGGCGTTTGTACAGAAGCCAGCAGGTCAAAGCATCCAAAACTGTCAAAATTTCCCAATTGAAAATGAACCTTAAATGGTTTTGTTAAAGTTGAAAAATCTATCAAAGAAATTTGACAGATTAGGGTACCTAACTTGATGTGCTGGCACAAGAGTTTACTGCCTTTTTTAGGTCAAACAGGTTATTGGGGGAAAGCCTGTTGTCATTAACTGGGCACAAATCCATTCCTAAAGCATTGCTTAATATAACATAAATTATTTACCTAGATTTGTTGCTTTTCCCCTATCAGAAGCAATTAGCAAACAAAGTAGATACATACATAAGCAATAATCCTACCAAGTGACGGTACCTAGTTTCTGCCTACCTCTGTAGGAAAAAGGTGTGAGTGTATGTATGTACTTTCCTATTAATTAAATGTAAATTATAAAAGCAAAGGAAAAATTCGTTCTTCTGGTTAGGTACACCAGACGCTATGACCACTAAGCCACCGCGATACCTACCCGCCATGTCGAATTTTTCCTTCGCTTTCTGAATTTAAGTCTTAATGGTCATAGCGTGTGGTGTACCTAACCAGAACACGCAGGTTCGAATCTGCTCGCGGTCGAATTTTTCCTTTGTTTTTATAATAACTTTAAAATCTTAGCATGGAAAATGCCAAAAAATACAAAAAGATAAATGTAAATTTCTAAACAATATCAAGATGTCCGCGATTTTCTAGTGATGGATATGAATGTGTAGGGGTAGTACAAGAACATAGGAAACATGATAAATGATTGAAACGGGACTGAATAATGAGATGACGTTTGACAGGGATAGATGAGAGAAAAGGACATGCTGCGTCGACCCCAAATAAATTGGGATCATTGTACCGAGATCGTTGCTTACAGGCGTTGCAGTGGCAGGAACTTATTGAGGCGGACTCGCCAAACAATAATTATAAAATATTACACGAAGTAATTATTTAAACAGAGAGGTACATACCTAGTGCCAGTAATTCCACTCAAATTGGAGCTGCCCGACTGAGGAAGTACCTCCGCCTTGCAGAAAATCTAAAAATAACACTGCTTTGAGGTGTGTTGTGTTCTTTACGGTGAGCAAGGTTGCCAGTGCTCTGCGTGGAAACGTATTGGCATTGGGGGAACTTTGACGCTTATACTGTCAACCAAACTATTCCTCTTTCGTATTATAGGCGTAGCAACGCGCAAGTGATACCCCTGGTTTTACAAGCGTCTATAGGCTACGGTATATCAAGCGGGCCGCATGCTTGTTTGCCAAATATATTATTTTATTACATATTATTATTTCATACAACCCCCTCATTACTGAGCCGAGTGGCCGTAACCGCGATTGCTGTGCTCAAGGTCCTAAATGATAGGCATCCGCTCATTATCCTACCCTTATTGTGACTAGTTGGGTCCGACTTCCAATCTATGCAAATGTTAGACAAATTTACCTATATCATCTGTCTGTCTTTAACATTTCGATTCCTAGATATTGTTACTAGCATACTAGATAGTGTTATTGGGTTTTTGGAACGAAGTTCCTTATCGCGCGTTGTGAAAGGGGGCTAGACGGAAAAAAATCTTACGAAAAGTTGTCACGACACTTTTTGCTTGTCAACAATATTTGAATTTCGAATTATTGAGTGAATGACAATATTTGAATTTCGCACGTTGTGAATTGTTGAGTGTATACAGGTTTTTTATTTTTAATTATTAAATTTTAATGAAAGGAACTTCGTTCCATCCGGGTGTCCCTTGACATCTCTCAAGTTTTTTTTCTATAAATATTTTAACACAATCTCAACTATAATTACAGGATCATATCCCAATGCGGTACCTATTGTGGTCTTCACAGAAGGGTACCTATTATAAAAAAAAAACTTATTTCACTGTTTATAAAAACTTTATATTAAAACCATCATAATTCATAATCACATAATACCTACATAAATACAGAACTCAGTAGCAGCTCGAAGATTGGATTTATGCCCCGGTTAATGATAAAATGATAATAGATAGACTCGCCTCTTATTACACGATACTTAAACATACCGGCGAAATGTGAGTGTAGGTATATCAGTACAGCTCTGCCTATCCCTTGGAGGAAAGCGTGTTGGTATGTTGTTATTATTTAACCACAGACTATTTTTCATACAGCCATAATCTCGGGCATACCGGATCTTTTATCGTGTTATTTATATGGCTATTTACGTCAAAAAGCGTATGATTAATAGTAAACAATCGCAGCTACTTTCATTAAACGTTATAGAGATCATGACCCGAGCTTATTGGTACAAATAAGCATTGAATAGGTAGGTACTGTTAGGTCTGGACCATGATTCTCTGTTTTATAGGATCGCGCTACACAATGACTGATGCATGCACGCGTGCCGACGGCTGTCGGCTGGGACAAGTCTATTCAAAGCAGCTGTGACTCTTTCTTCAAAAGGCCAATAATTCAGACATTACCCTGCATTGTGACACTCACATATTTGATACTATCAAGTCTGGACTTTAAAAGATAACATGATTCTTAGAGTTTGTTTCAGCGTTTCTTCTCAGAGGACGTCAGCTAGGAACTAACGGCGCCATCTAGTATTATTAATTAAATATTGACTTATAAAAGTGTTTTTATTAAATCATACTAGCTTCTGCCCGCCACTTCGTGTTCGTAGACTTTACCTGAAAGTATTTAGTTGTTAAGTTTATTAAATTTTCTAAGTTCCTGCACAATGTTTTACATTTTTTCTTTCATAAGAACCTTCTCTTGACAATTATTAAAACAACAAAAAAGTAACTAACAAAATTGTTCCATCCGTACACGCGTGATGCGATGACCAAGGGAAATAGAGATTCATTATGAATTAAGTATCCTAGTTTTTATTACTAGTCTTTATTGCTGTGTTTATTAAATAAAAATTAAATATAAGTATCTTTTTGTATATTTATGGCATTTTCCATGCTAAGATTTTAAAGTTATTTAGAAAAATAAATTTGACGTCACCATAAAGACGTAAATTCAATATGTGAAGGAAAAATTCGACATGACGGGTAGGTATCGCGGTGGCTTAGTGGTCATAGCGTCTGGTGTACCGAACCAGAAGACGCAGGTTCGAATCCTGCCCGCCGTCGTATTTTTCCTTTTCTAAATAACTTTAAATATAAGTACTTAATACCAATTCTTGTTGGAATCCACAAGACCAATTAATAGTGGCTTCAAGTGTGGTTATTGAGCATAAAGTCCTAGTTTAGATTCCAAAGTCGAACAGCGTTGTTGGGTTTTTCTGCGGCAGCTCTAAATTCCCAGTAGCAGCTTTGAGTTCCGAATTGTGCCCGGTAATGACAATAGGCTCGCCCCCCTATATGCTTAATGTAATCATTAAGCCTATAAAAATTAAAAACAATTTATTTCAGACCTTACATACTACTTATAAACTACGCTAACGTAGTTTATAGGTAACGTAGTTTATATGAGCGCACAATGTACACCTCTACCTAACCTTTCCAGAATACAGGCGTGTTGGTATGTTTCATTAAAACTTTTTTACACAAGAAATGATTGACATTCTCTCCAGCTAGTTTATCGGGAAGATCCCTGCTCTTTCTGATAAGGCCGGAGTTCATCCTTCCAATCTAAAATCCTTCATCCCTTGTGTCGTAAACCGCGCACCCTTTAAAACCCCATCTTAAGACCACCCTGTTATCTGGGTTGGAGTATATTTTGCATTATATATGACTTTGGGCTGGAGGCTATGTAATAACTACGCTGATCAATTGAACAGCAAGGTTAAGCTTATTTATTTATTTACTAAGTATAGCCACATTACATACACACATCAAAAAAGGTTTGCGATCACTGAAAAATCTAATTCTTTCTTGTTACAGTAGATTATAATGGCTGTAAATAAGCACAAAACAACATAAGAGCAGTACCTACCTATTTTATCTGATGCACATTTATTTAATTATGGCCCGCCATCAACATAATCATATAGGTACATTGACAAAGGATAATCACAGAGATAAGGACTTATGATTACATCAAATTATAGACGAGCACAGCTTTCATAATAACGTAGTCGCTTACAATTGTATCTATCTGTGTTAAATTTTACAATATACCTAATTATTTAAAATAAGTCATTTAATCATTTAGTCATTGGATTACATTTTATATTATCAAATTAATTAAATACATTAGGTATCATGTAATACCCAAAATGTAATGAATAAATGATTTTGATTTGATTTGATACTTGACAAGATATGAGTGATTTTAATTTAAACATGCCAATTACGGCGTACATAACACTCACAACTAGTTAGCTAAGTCATTTGTCTCTAGAGCATATTAAAGAATGTATCTGACAACACTAAAAAGTATCAAACATTTAGAAAGTATTAAAAAAAAAGAAATGTGAAAACGACCGTTGCATATTTCAGTAATCTATCTATATGCGCTTGTCGCCGCCAGCCTATAGATGGGTGATCAAGACTATTCTTAGACATATCGAAGCCTCCTCCATGATTTACGAACACGTAAAACCGCAAGCCCTAATTGTCATACCTATTGTCGAATTTCGTGGCCTGTAGGTAGCTATATAAGATGTTAACATTACGTAATTAAAATAACTAAAAAACCCGACTGCATAAAAACACTTTAAAAAAAACTAAAAAGACAAAAACAAGTCTAGTAGTCCAGATCTATGTAAAGTAATATTGAATAACTACACCATTTAAATGTTTTCATGATCGATAAATACATAAAATAATAAATTATAACGTAGAATAAAGTCAATCTTGGCGTCGGGACCCATTCAAAATCGTGACCGTCTCTAAAATTCCCAGTAGAATACATACATACATACACGTCAAACACATAACCCTCCTCCTTCGGCAGTCGGGTAAAAAGTAACTCTAACAATTTCGTGAAGTAATTCGTGCAAAATAAAATAAAGTTATACGAATAATTTTATTTTCCTCTGTAAAAAGTATTTGGTATCTTCAGTACCTACTTATTATATGTTTTTCGCTACAAAACGGCTAAAATAACCCGGGTGCCTCATCATATCCATTTTACAACTCGGCACACACCAATTTAATACCTTTTATTATCTAAAATCTTATTTAAATGCTTCCCAAGACCCTTTGTGTTATAAATAGGTGGTAGCTATATTAAATATTGTGTGGGGCGGGTGACTAAAAGGTGGGCCTTTTTGTTTCAAGGGCCCGCTGTCCCTTAAATGCTATTACCAGCTCCTATAGACGTAATAGAGTAAATTTATAGTATTCGGGAGATGATTCTATGAAAAGTTTTTACTTCTTATTTTCGTGTCGATGCAAAATACATCATTTAGGTATATTACTTGAGCAGTGATAGCCTTATGGTCTGCCAAGTCAAAGGTCTCGAGTTCAAATCCAAGGCACGCACCTCTGACTTTTCAAATTCATGTGCGTATTAATAATTATCACTCGCTTATATGGTGAAGGAAAACATTGTGAGTAAACCTGCATACCTTAGAGATTTTTCTCGACGGTTTGTGAAGTCTGTCAACCCGCACTAGGCCAGCGTGGTGGACTATAGCCTTATTCCTCTCAATAAGAGAGGAGACCCGTGCCCAGCAGTGGGACAGTATATGGATTGAAGATGATGATATTATTTGAGCCCCGTAGATGGCCACGATAATTGCGGCATCAGTGGCATTCTTTAGATCTTCAAAGGTGCAGGTGTACGGGCATTTTGGGCACTCCAGCAAGTGTAGCATGGTCTGGTCAGGGGCACCGCATTCGCACTCTGTGGCGCCCGGATCTATGATCTATAAGTTTCTACTTAGAGAGTGGCTTTGAGATTTTTTTGTGAGGCTTACGGAAATGTTTTGCCGATCTGGTATCGTCGAGGTACACAATGACTGATGTCGGTCGGTTAGGACTGGTCTACTCAAAGCCGCTGTGGCTCTTTCTTCAAAAGGTCATTTTAGACATTACCCTGCATGCTGACACATATACCTATAGGGTGTTACAAAACTACCCGTAAAGCCGAAAGGAGGTTAAATGGGGCCTTATAACGAGTCCATTCACAATATTTAAGAACCGTAGTAACGCTGTATAACGTACCCCAAAAAAAGGAAAACAACAACATTTTGAATGAAAAATAGAAAAACTATTAAAGTAGACAATTATTACAAAAGCAGTGATAGCCTAGCGGTATGACCACTGGACGGCCAAGTCGAAGGTCTCGAGTTCGAACCCAAGGCACGCACCTCTGACTTTTCGAATTCGTGTGCGTATTAATAATTAATTATCACTCGCTTAAACGGTGAAGGAAAACATCGTGAGGAAACCTGCATACCTTAGAGATTTTTCTCGACGGTTTGTGAAGTCTGCCAACCCGCACTAGGCCAGCGTGGTGGACTATAGCCTAATCCCTCTCAATATGAGGGGAGACCCGTGCCCAGCAGTGGGACAGTATATGGGTTGATGATGATGAGACAATTATTAGGTAAAATAGGTACGTAGGCCCTTCTGTTAAATAATCTGGTTCCCTGACATGACAGCTGACAAAATTTTTGGCTACTTTCGTTTACGGGGTATTTTGTGACACGTTGTATTTGATACTAAGTACTTATTATGTCTGGACTGGTCGTTAAAAGAAACCATGATTTTCTGGGTTGTTTCGGTATTTCTTCTCAGAGGTCATCAGTCAGGAAATGCCGGCGCCATCTAGCATTAAAAATTCAAAACATTGACTTGTAAAAGTGTCTTTGAATGATTTAAATAACATACCATAACGATGTAAGTATTCCCCGAAGGGTTAGGCAGAGGTGTACACACACCCACAGTTCGCCGGTATGTTAGGTTCGTATATAGGACGAAAATATTGCCATTACCCGGGCATAAATCCCAACCCTGAGCTGCTACTGAGAATTTTATAGAAAAACCCAATAAAACTCTGCACTACCTGGGAATCGAACCCAGGACCTCAAGGGACCGCAGCTGAATTTTTTTGCAGCTGCGGTTTAAAGGTCACTTGGTTCTGTAATACGGAACCTAAATCACATCGAAGTATCTACTTATAAGTCTTCAGGCATACAACACATGAACAAACACCACCACCATACGTAGGTATGTAGGTATATTTAAAAAATATCTAAGTAGGTACTATCTACATCAATCATTTTACATTCCACAGAATTAACTACATTATCATCACGACTAACAAAGATATTTCAAAATTTGAACACGTATTCCAAGTGTTCCTAATATGAAAATATCGCGTCGACGACGGAACTAGGTGTCGATAAAATGTACGTGTAAAAACTAAACGATTGTAACATCGATTTGGGAGCCGATTATTGCAATCGAGTCGGACTGTTCCCGGTGGTCGTATTAAGTTTTGTTATGGAGTCAAAACGTGATGCGGAGGCCAAATGTTTGATGGTATAATTTTGTATACCTAGCTTAGTTTATAATATTTTTTTTGCGTGTAGCATGCAGGGCTGGTTTTAAGCAGGGACCGTACAATCCCCTTTATGAGTTAATTCAATTGAAAGGGTTACCCGTTCATTCGGTTACCGTATGGATGATGTTACCTCTTCGTTCCTGTAACCTTTTCCTAACACCAATGAAAGGGTTACCCTTTCAACATGTTAGCCAGTGGAAGGGGTTACCCTTTCCTTTAAGGTATCCAATTGAAGGGGTTATCCTCTTGATAGGGTTTTTCAGGGTAACCGTATGGTTATCATCATAATTTACATTGTTAAGTAGGAGGAGTGAGGAGACTATATAGAAATTTCTCTTTCAAACATCTAGAATTGTATTACTAGTTTCGTACATAAGGCTTGATCATGCAGTGCCCTATATCGTTTAATATTGGGTGATCAATTCTATAGGTAATAAAGACTAGGTAATTAAATATAGGTGGTAATTAAAAAAAATATGTAGGTACATAATAACAATAAAAAATTGTATAGAAACTATATTATGATGGTTTGAGCATGATGTAGAGAGGATGGATGAACAGAGATTGACGAAACAAGTACCTATAGATCTATCTATCTATCAGCTACAAACATCCACTGCTGAACATGGCCTCCCTTAAAAAGATCGCCACAACAATCGGTCTTGTAAAATCTTAATGGGAAAAAATCTGAGACCAAGACTTTTTTTTAACTTCTTTTTTTCTTTGAATTGAACTGTATTAGAACTATCCTAATAACCATAGTCCCGTATTTATCGAGCCGCTGTGGGTCTATTTAGCTCAGAGCAAGTGGCAACTTGACACGTGCTAGCTCAATGCATGCTATTTTGAACTTAATGCAAGGTTGCTAGAGATCTAATTAGTGTTTGGACTCGGAAAGTGTTACCCTGTTACAGTGGTTGAAGGGGTAACCCGTTAGGAACGGCTTACCGTTTAATAGTATAACCTGATAAGAATTTAAACAGGTAACCCAAATGAAAGGGTTCTGAAGAGGTAACCTATTGCAGCGGCTTACCGTTAAAAAGTGCAACCCCTATGAATTGGGTTTTCTAACAACACTTTGCAAAAACCCTATCGAAAACCCTTTCAACGGGTAACCAAAATGGTTCCTGGTTTTAAGGCCGTGAGCATTCAAGAATTGGAGGGCCCGAAAAATTGATGGAACTAACTAAATATCGCCTGTGGAGGCCCCTTCCTTGTAGAGGCCCCGAGGCTAGAGCCCCTGTTGCCCTGACCTAAATCCGGCCCTGGTAGTATGAGAAACCGTGATAGCAGGCAGTGATATGACCTTTGGCTCATCATCATTACTTTGTAGAAACTCACACGAACTGAACCTAATATTGTTTAATCATTTAATTTTGAGGGCCTGGTGCCCAAAACTCAAGTAAAATCTTACCTTGGGCACTGTTCAACTATTTCTAGGTACTTATATACACCTGTATTAGTGGATAGTGTTTTTGTTTCTATAGTGTACTTTACATAACATACCATCACGCCTGTATTCCCGAAGGGTTAGGCAGAGGTGTACTAATGTACACCCACATTTCGCCGGTATGTTTAGGTCCCATGTAATAAGGGGCGAGCCTATTGCCATTAACCGGGCACAAATCCAGACTCCGAGCTGGGGATTGAACCCAGGACCTCTAGCGTAGCAGTCGCGCTTAGGACCACTAGACTAATGAGACAGTCCAGTAGTGTACTTTAATATGAAATAAATTATTATCTCCTTTATTTGTCTATAAACTTACTAATTACATTTTTAAATATTTTTATAAAATAAAAAAAGACAAAAACATTTAAAAATATAAAAAATAGAGGCCCACTGGTATCGGGAGCAGGGTCCAAGCTACCGGTGGTTAGGGCCCCAGAGACAGGAACCTCCTCACAATACGTGCCGTATCAAGGAGTACTGCCTTCTGAATCAGGCCCTTAACCCAGCCACCCAGCTCGAGCCTCCTGAGGTGTTGGTCGAGGCTCTTGGCGATAAGTCCATTGACCGTAACGACTATCGGCACAATGATGGCCGAGTCCACATCCCACATGGCGACCACCTCGTGAGCTAAGTTGAGATATTTTAACTGTTTCTCTTTCTCAGCCTTCACGAGGTTCTCGTCATGCGGGATGGTGACATCGATAATCAATGTGCGGCGCGCTGATCGATCTATTACCACTATATCAGGCTTATTGGCTACAATAGTCCTGTCAGTGATAACAGATCGATCCCAGTACAACGTGACATGGTCATTCTCGAGAACTGGGTCGGGCGCATACCTGTAATACGGTACCTCAGAATCCACAAGGCCGTATTTTAAAGCAAGTTGCTGGTGGATAATCCTGGCCACTTGGTTATGCCTGTGCAAATACTCGCCGTTAGCCAGACGAGAACACCCAGAAGTAATATGCCTGATAGACTCACCGGGACAATGGCATGCCCGACATATGTCGATTGTCCCGTCTTTCATGATATACTTCCGGTAGTTGTTCGTCAGTATAACTTCATCCATAATTGCACAGACAAAACCTTCGGTTTCCCCAAAGAGGTCACCGAAACGCAGCCAGGCTACGGACGCTACTTGGTCTACATCGGGCCCATGTAGGGCCCGGAAAAAGCGTCCGTGTAGCTCCTTGCTCTGCCATACTTCCTTGCGGTCGTTGGTACTAAGCACCACGGGTTTGCGCCAGTTCTCTTTAGCCAAAGATAGCGGGGTGAGTCCATTGTCCACTGCGACCACATCTCGGTGCATACCCACGTCAGCCTTGAGAAAATATTCTCTGAGACTGCACACCTCGCGGTTGTGGAGGGTCTTAGCATTCAAAAAACCTCGACCCCCGCATTTCCGTGGGATGTACAGCCTCATGACAGACGAACGTGGGTGATGCATCCGGTTTGCGGTCAACAGCGACCGGACTCTCCTATCTAAGGCGTCCAACTCCGTCTGGGTCCACTTGAGTATGCCAAAGGAGTACATCAGGACCGGCATGACCCAACCGTTAAAGGCGCGCACCTTGTTGCCGCCTGACAGAGAACTATTAAGTACCTTTTTCAGGCGGCCGAAGAAGCGCTCCTGTAACGCTTGTTTCATGTCAGTCCCGTTAATGCCTAACCCTTCTGACATACCCAGGTATTTGTAGGTATCAGTTGCGGAGAGTGATCTCAGGTTTATAGAATCTGAGAGTTGTAGTCCCTCAGATTCCACAACCCCGCCCCGCCTTACATGCATGACCGCACATTTATCTACACCAAATTCCATCCTGATGGAATTACTAAAAGTTTCAGTTGCCTTTAGTAACTCCATCAGTTGCAATTTGGTGGAGGCAAACAGTTTTAAATTATTATTATTATTATTATTGGACAGCCAAGTCAAAGGTCACTAGGCCAGCGAGGTGGACTATAGCCTAATCCCTTTCAGTCTGAGAGGAGACCCGTGCTCAGCGGTGGAACAGTATACGGGTTACTTGATGTACACCCACCGTTCGTCGGTATGTTTTAGGTGGCGACAAATCTAAACTCCGAACATCTACTATGAATATCATAGAAAAATCAGTAACACTTCAATCCACCACGCTGGCCTAGTGCGAACAGCATAGGAATAATCTCTCTCTCTTCTGGGGAATACAGGCGTGAGTGTTATATGTTATTTCTATTTACTAAGTGAAAAACAAATCAAGTTGAATATTATATCTGTAGGATATGAGTAACTGTGAGAATGTTCAGGAGGACGTATTCAGTCTCTAGTGAATGCACGGGGTACGGTGTCCAACAGGAGTTACCTGTTGGCCTCCAAATTATACACGCACAGGAAATATAATAATATATGTATATTATAATGATCATAAAAATACAAGTGGACTGTACACGGCACAACAGATAACTGGCGACCCCCACGTCGCCTCATTCCTTACATAAGTACTATAGTTACATAGGTATATGTGTAACACATCGGTATGTATATTTGTGTGTGCATATAATGTGCACCTACATATCTTTATAAACTTTGCATAACCACATGAAACTGATTTATATGGCAGCAAAGCAAATTTTGCCCGCCATTGTTACTCACAGGAGTCGTCAACATTTTTCTCTTCATACGAGTTCTACAACCTGACCCAAATGTTTGCGGCGCATGGCGGTCGCCTGAATTCCAGCTAATACCAAGCCGACGACATGCCACAAATGCTTTTCTGTTACACTCATGTTTTACGGAAAATTTCCGCTTCCAAGACTGCAGCAAAATATATTACACATTTTAATTTAACGTCATCTTATATTCCAAGAATAGAATGTAATAATATTCACATTTGAAGTCAGTTTTTTTATTTATTTCTTGACTTGCATCAGATAGTTTTATTTTAAAGAACTTGCTATCTTTGTAGTGTTTTACTTACCATTATGTAGGTAGATTGAGATGGAGGATCGTACCTACTCAGTGGGGTGCATTAGGAAATACCTATTTCCAGCAGTGGACTTTGTAGTGCACAGGTTGATAATGAAGAAGTCTGGAACATCGCCGCAAAGGGTTGTTAGTTTATCGGTTTTTATCGGATACATTTCGGAGAATGTCCATCAAATCTCCACGACCTTATTCTAATGTTATTTCTATTTCTAAATAATTAATTATCATTTCGATATTTGTGTTATTTTACATAAAGCAACTTCTAAAAACATAACTGCGTTTAGTTTACGATTTTATTACGTTTATTTATTAAAATATTTCTATTGATATTATTAATTAATTCGAAGTTCTAAAAATAATATACTTACATGAAAATAAATGGCTTAGTTGCCCTAATAAGTGGTACAAATTTTATAACAGAACAACAAAAAAAGTATGCGGTACGAAATCTGCCGTTCGCCTTTGTGATCGTCGATACTCGGTCAAGTCTAGGTCATTCTACGCCAAATAAAGGGTGCGAGAGTACATATATTTACTTCAAAAACACACCGAGAGGCAGAATAAAACACAAAAGGCATGGGTCACGTCGATTGTGTGTATTTTTGTACACATATTCTATTTCAAGCTACACGCAGAAATCCATTGATGTGGAATATATTGGTACTAAACAAATAAAGCTGTATTCATGTGGGCAGCCTGTCGAACTTGTTGAATACTTATCTTTTGTTATTTTGTATTTAGTAATGCCCACAGTTCACGATTTATTAGTTGGACTACTGTCTAACTTTTACTTAATATTAATAGTGATATCTTTACACAGCGATTTCGGAAATGCTCATAATAATAATATGTCCTCAATATTATGTACTTCCAGAAAACCAGTATGTTTACGTTCCATGTAATAGGTGCCTATTAACATTAGTAGGCCTCAAATCTAAGCTCAGAACTGAGAATATTCTTAGCAGTTCTCAGTGCAAAGATTTTTTGGGCTGTTCTGTTAAAAAATCCCAAAAACCAATCATTGCACGACCTGAGAAATAAACTTAGACTCGCTTGTTTAATTAACAGTCGGACTTACGGCTGTAGACCAATTACTACTCAAATTCTTCTGCTTTCTCCGAGCCTTTTCCCAACTATATTGGGGACGGCTTCCAGTCTAACCAGCTGCGGCTGAATATCAGTATTTTACACGAAGCGACTGCCATCAGACCTTCGCAACCCAAACTGGGTTCCCGGCTTTTTGGACTTCTGACTACCACTAATGATTGTCATAGGTGTTCGTATTACAACCGGGCCCGACGGCTTTACGTGCTCTCGGGGTCACGGAGTTGTCTCGATGTGATAAGAATCGTGATCCATCCACAGACTGACCGCGACTAGTGCAGCTTAACCTTGCAGATCGGTTGATCAGCTTAGTTTTTTTTTTTATTTTTTTATGTGCCCACCCTATGGGCAAACGAGCAGACGGATCGCCTGATGGTAAGCGATTACTGCCGCCCATGGACACCCGCAACACCAGAGGAGTTTCAGGTGCGTTGCCGACTTTTTAAGGGGTTTGGGCCTCCGGTATCCTCACTCACTCGACGAAACACAACGAAACCGTTATTTGACGCCGGTTTTCTGTGAGGCCGTGGTATCAAGTCCGGTCGAGCCGGCCCATTCGTGCCGAAGCATGGCTCTTCCACGGTAAAATTACTTAGCACGAATCCCTTACTACTCAAATTATACACAACAAAAAATGGTGAAAAAAACTAACTATTAACTGGAACTAGGCAAAGCCCCTCCTACATTCGTCCTTTGATGTGCTAATACAGTCTGTGACAATATTTATACTGAACTTTGTGCGTCTACCCTCATTTCGTAACAAAGCACAAAAGATTTACCGACATGGAATAATATCCGTCGCCAACCAAAGCTTTTGATAGAAATTATTTCATAAAAAAAATCTATTCAGCACAATTTGTATGATTGTGATTTTTTCGGTTCTGAGAACTAATTGTAAAATAAGTCTGGAGAGAAAATAGGGATTGAGTCGTAGGATTTCGTTTGATTTCACAACAAATTCGGCCATATTCTTGGACATACTAAACGTTCAAAGCTTCAAGGGAATCGGTAGGTACTTGTACTACTTATTTTAAAAAATGGTTATTAAATTTTCTGCTGCTTATAAGCAGCAGAAAATTTAATAACCATTTTTATATAATATATATATTGTGAATATCATGTGGCAGTCGTGATTATACTGCGAAATTCTATTGTACCTTTCGATTGCCTTGCGGTCTGAGCTTGTCATGCTCACTAAAATGTCCTGCTGATGGTGCAGTTGTGTGTCGGGTCGTTTTCTTCCCTGCAACATGGTTGAGTCGAAGGACGCCGCGATACACACGTCATATTCGTGAACGGGTGCCGTCTGTCGGGGCTCGTCAGCTCTTACTGTCAATGGCAATCTTTTTTTATTTATTCTTTCTATGTGTTATACTGGATTAATTGATTAGTTGGTACACATCAAACTGCATTGTTCTCAGTAACTTTTCATAACAAAAATTGTAAACTAAGAATATCATTGTAATCATGTTTTTTTAAAAAGAGTGTCTATGGAGTTTCTTGCCGGTTCTTCTCCATAAGACCCACTTCTTGGAACCGTGCAACTAGTTTTGACTTTTCAAAAGTGCTATTTTATTGGTCTAATTGAAATAAAACATTTGACTTTGAAATAATATAATATTATGTCTAAGTATCGAAATTGCAAAAGCAATTTTTTTTAAAAAGCTGAATTATAAGTCGAATTTAACCAAACAAGCAGAATAATCTAGTCTGCATTTCACCGTCTCAAGAAAAATGGTTAAATCGTTTTCAATATTATCCCCCAAAATTTTGCACCGAGACGGGTATCTTTTACATATTGTCAACGTAAATCTGTTACGTTTCACTGGAGTCGAGTCAACGGGAGAGAATTAAATTATACTCTACTTATACCGTCTTAAAAACACGTCCAATATATCTTGACACTGTACGGTGGTGCTGCTTGCTAAAGGTAGGATTCCGTGTGGTGCGGCAGACGGCAGATGCGGTCAACAGATTCCGTATAGATTTCGAAGCCAGCACTGGACTCTATAAGTACGTATATGAGAACCTTCTCATATACGTACAGCATATACCTATATGCTGCATTAGTTTTATTGCAAAAAGAAGACTACTATTTATTTATTTATTTATTTTATAATAGGTACACCAACAGCATACACATCACACATAAAAAGATAGAAGAAAAAATATTGCATTGACTGATGTGTATGCCAATTACAGGTATACACAACATTCAACTTACAGCATCATTCAGCAATATAAGTACTTAACCTAAAACAATAGAAATTATAAAAGAACAACAGAAATTAACAATTAAACAATACCACTGACGTGACATCGCAATGTCTTTTTAAACTTAATAAAGGAACCAAAAAAAACGTCCAACTCTGGCACTACTATAATTTATATTATAATTATTACTGAAATAGAAAACCTGTGGAAATTGGCCCATGATTTGTATTGAATGTGGTGACACGGCGAGTCTATCTTCTCTATCTTCTATTCTTTCATCCATGGAGATGGCGACTACGTACTTGCAAGGGGGTGCCATCTCCCACTACGGGCCAAACTTGTTATGAAGTCTCTGGCGGCAGTTGCAAGTTGCGTTTCTCATGTAAACACAAGTTTTTTGCTGTTTACCAAGTACAACTACAAATTAGGAGCTGTTACTAATAATTATTTAAGAGAATAAACTAAAAACACTGCCGAATACAAATCTGGAACTAATCTCTGCAACCGCGTGTGCTACCTTACTAAGTCAGTTTCTTATTAAGTACATTATAATTTAGTTCTATTTTTCGCCGCGGTTCAAGTTAAAATGGACACCCGAAAATTAGACGCAGTGATCGCAAAAATTTGCTTCTGTCATTTTATGGGAGCGGATTGGCTGCCGAAAAGTGTTGCTAGATTAAAATATTTATTTATTTATTTATTTAAACACATACAGCTATCATCACAGGCTTAACCTAATACAATAGCGTAGTTGTAGTTATAAGTATATATTATTATTATTCCAAACAAGAAGTTACAATGCAAAATGCGACCCGTGTGAATTCACTCAAAGTACAATTGAAACAATCAATCCGTTGTGACACCATATTGAGTGTACGCAGCGCTCGCGTCATGTACCGTACGTATATGTACCGTTGCGTCGTCTCGTGATGGATATAAGCAACATTTTACAAGATTGCTACTTTTTTATGGGGACAAAAGAAAAGTTTATTGTTATAGAAAGAGCTTAGTGTTGGAATTCGTGTTTTATTTTAAGATTGGATTGGTCGCTTTTTGTTAGCAGAGTACGTATTGTTGCCATTTTTTCTTAACCCTCAGGTAACACGAAAAGGCACGTGGTTCTCCGATGATAATTATACATTCTTCTATTGTATGAAAATAAACAGATATTTGAAGAAATTTATTAACGTGAAATTCTATTTATTGAAATGAAACTACTTTTTACAGAATTTAGGAATAATAATATCAATATAACGCTATAAAATCAAGATGGAAGATGGGCCATTGTCTGTGGAGAGACATTGCACGCACACTGGATCAGCGTCTGCATTGGATCAACCCCATTTGTGGATATTGTCTTTACTACGACCGACCTTCACAATAATTCTCGAATACACTTTACGCATGTCAAGTTTTGGCCATTTCACAGGTAAGGGACCGTCACTAAACCCTTTCATTGTGACCAGCTTACTTCTAACTGCGTTACGTGTTACTTGTGCCCATCGCCGCATTCAGATTTTTTTCGAGGCGGGGCAAAAAAATAAAAATGCCGCCCACGCCAGCATATGTTTTATATGTAGGTTGACCTTTGCCTACGCGCCACGCAAAAATAATGCATGTGCTTAAGTCAAAGTCAAACATTTTATTTCAATTAGACCATTATGGCACTTTTGAAAAGTCAAAACTAGTTGCACGGTTCCAAAAATTAGGCTTTATGGAGAAGTACCGGCAAAGAAACTCCATAGACACTCTTTTTAAAAAAAAACATGATTACAGTGTTCATCTTGGTTTACATAAAGGTTTGTATAAAGTACTGGACATCTGTTTCAGTGGTCAAAGTTGCGTTGATGATGAGTAATGAGACGTGTATTCGTCTGCCAAGAAGTTGGAATTTGCCGCCCGGGACATAGATCCCGGCTTGCCCCCTCCCTAGATCCGGCACTCATTGTGCGTAGCTTCCTTCTAACTGCGTTATGTGTTATGACGTAACGTATGGGGCCAAATAGCCCTAACCTTCCCTTACCCAACCGAGCCTTGTATAATCGAGCCATTAATTACAGATTTCGACTAAATTTTTCGGAAAAAAGGTTTCTGCGATTAACATATTATTTCCATTCTGTATTCTGTGTTATTATTTTTTAAATAACTTGCTATGGAGTGTTTTTATTGTGCGGTCGTTGGTTAGGAGATTATTTTTATGTTTTTTTAAGGTTTTCTATGAAATTTTCAGTAGCCATTCGGACTTTGGATGTGTCCCCGGTTAACGACAATAGGCGCTCCTTATTAAATAGGATCCAAACACACCGGCGAACGTGGGTGTATATATACACTTCTGTCTTATCCTTCGGTAAATACAGGCGTGATACTATGATTGATTTGACTTTTTTGGGTTTACTTCAGTGTTCCGTACCTACAAATGATGAACCAGAACTCTGAAAGCCTTTTAAGATTCATTAGCGCCGTGTAAAAATCGAAACGATATGTAACAATATCGCAACAAGTTCTGCAACTTGCTTCGTAAATGTACAAATTTTACAATTTTATTTTTTATTTTATTTATAAAGGTTCACCAACAACTACTTATACTATTCTATTAATATAGTGCATGAACATACATATAAGCCAAGTATAGCAGCCTCTTACAGGCGAGCACAACATGCGCTTAAAATAGTCGACAATGCATTTAACATATTGATTTCTGACATTTACGCGAATATGATACATTGAATTGTACCTCATAATAAAATTGCACCTCATTCTTTAGTCTATAAGTCTTTTCTCATTTCTCAGTCTGGAATAACCAAGATTATACCTTCTTAACTCTAACCGAGGGTGGGTCACTGGTGACCTGTAATACAGGTTTTTAATTAAAAACCTACATCAGGCACCAGTCTCTCACATAGGTGAAAGACTAATGTATACACTACCTAAATTGTGAACCTATTGTGAAGAGAAAATAAATCAATTTATTATTATTATTGAAATAAAACTACTTTTTACGGATTTTACGTCGGGATTAATAGTATCAATATACGCGATAAAATCCGTAAAAAGTAGTTTTATTTCAATACATTTAACAGTTACACGTTACACTTTGTATCAACATGTGAGCGGAAATTTTATGTGACGTATTATTGCTTTTGTTCGTTAGGTAACTATATTGCTTTGTGTAACCTGCCTCATAAGATAATATGATAGCACTTTTGAAAAGTCAAAACTAGTTGCATGGTCCCAAAAAGTGGGTCTTATGGAGAATAACCGGCAAGAAACTCCATAGACACTCTTTTAAAAAACAGTGCTGTTAAATAGGTGTTTCTATCCAATTCTGAGTAGCAGTATCCAATTCTGGAGTTTGGATTTGTGGTTAGGTTATTGGCAATAAATAACATGGGACCAAAACGTACCCCGCGAATTGTGGGTGTAAATTTGTACTCTTCTGCTTAACCCCTCAAGGAATATAGACTTGCCATAAAGTCAAGTATGTTATCCCTACTAATATTATAAATGCAAAAGTAACTCTGTCGGTCTGTTTGTCTGTTACGCTTTCACACCTAAGCCACTGCACCGATTATGACAAAATGTAATACACAGATAGATTAGACCTTGAAGAAGGAGATAGGCTACCTTTTGACTTGAAAAGCCTTTTGGGATGCGCCTGAAACCGTGGGCAACAGGTAAGGTTATATAAACGAGAGTACTCATAATATATTATACCTTTTAATCCACATTTACATAGATCGCGAGTTATCTTCAGAGGTAAGTACAGAGGCCAGCACATCAAGCTACCACAATCTGTCAAATTTCTTTGATTGATTTTCAACTTTAACACAAAACGATAGGGTTCATATTCAATTGGGAAAATTTGACAGTTTTGGATAGGCTGACCGACTGTACAATTTAAATGCTACGAGCGTAGCACTGGCTATGGCTACGGCGTAGCACTTGCTACGGCTACGGCGTACCAGGCTCTACGTAATAACATTTAAGAGGTCTGTTTTTGATTAAGTCCGTAGCGAAAGTACTTTTTGGTATTCGTAACGAAGGAGTTTTTAGTGAATTAGTTTTAATAACTAACCAGTAATAAATAAGTTAGGAACATGCTGTGTTTTGATTTGAAGGTTTATAGGCGGCGGTAAAATTACAGATAAGTTTTTCAGATTATCATGCCTGCAAACCCCGAAGAGATAGGCAGAGGTCCCATGTAATAGGGGGCGAACCTATTGTCATTTAACCGGGCACAAATCCAAACTTTGATCTACTACTGAGAATTTCATAGAAAAACCCGTAACACTTTGCTCGACCTGGGAATTGAACCCGGGGCCTCTAGCGTAGTAGTCGCGCTTATGACCACTAGACTAATGGGACAGCTTTGAGCTATGTTGTGTTCCTAACAGTGAGTGAGGTTACCAGTGCTCCGCAAGGAAACCTTGCGTTGGCAGTGTGGGGACTTTGACCCTTGTACTGCCAGCCCAACAATTCCTGTATCGTTTTATTTATTTATTTATTTAATACTTTATGCACAAATAAGTACAAAGGCGGACTTAATGCCTAAGGCATTTTCTACCAGTCGATCTTAGGGTGATGCAGAGATAGAAATTAGTAGGGGCACTAACACGTTTGTTTAAATAAAAAACAAATGAAAAATATTACATTTTATAATGTTTGTATCAATATTTTATAGTGTTTTACAGGGTCAGCAACGCTCAAGTGCTACCCCTGGTGTTACAAGCGCCTATAGGCTACGGTAACCGCTTACCATCAGGTGGGCCGTATGCTTGTTTGCCACCTTAGTAGAATAAAATAATAATAATAGGTATATAATGTGTAATGTTATATAATCCTAATGACTGCCTCATTAGTCTAGTGGTCCTAAGCGCGACTGCTACGCTAGAGGTCCTGGGTTCGATCCCCAGGTCGAGCAAAGTGTTATTGGGTTTTTCAATGAAATTCTCAGTAGCAGCTCGGAGTCTGGATTTGTGCCCGGTTAATGGCAATAGGCTCGCCCCCTATTACATGGGACCTAAACATACCGCGAAATGTGGGTGTACATTAGTACACCTCTGCCTAACCCTTCGGGGAATACAGGCGTGATGGTATGTTATATAATCCGTTAAATATAGTTTCATTTCAATGTTGATATTCGCATATGTGTCAGAAATCAACAAACTAAAGTTACTTTCATTTAACAGAAGTTATGAATAGGCTGTCAGTTTAGTGGCTTGACGTGGAATTAGGTCAGTTGCACATCGGCCGAGGCGAGCGACGCGCTGCATAATTAATGGCGACGGCGGTGTGCAACCGGGCTATCTTGTTACCACAACTTCTCACAGTTTTGGCTGAATTTAGATTTTAGTTTTATGTTTGGTTAGCTTTTATTAGTGCAGTGTTTGTGAGCGATAGAGATTTAAATGTCCTTATTACGGATTATATTGCGGTGCAATTTTCTTCTATGTATTAGAATTATATTTTTTGTATGTACAAATACTTACATACTTAAAATACATAAGAAACACTATCGTTCTCAAGTTATGGTGTGACCCAGAGAAATAGGGATTCATGTCGTTTGTGTTTGTCTTGGTGTTTCTTATGTAAGTATTATAAGTATATATTTACAAAAAAAAGTAATATAAGTATTATATCCATTGTCTAGTACCCATAGTACAAGCTCTGCTTAGTTTGGGACTAGATGATGCTGTGTAAAAATGACACGTTTTTGCTCAACTTCTTAGAGTCGTAGCGTAACCTTCCTCCCAAATTGGGCTATCAAAAGCAAAAATAATATTTCAAATCAGACTGTTAGTTTCAGAGATCAGCGCGTTCAAACAAACAAACAAAAAAATACTTCAGCTTTGATAAATGATATTTATTTCTGTAAATAGATTTTTTAAAGACACTTACAAGTCAATATTTTACATATTTTTTTAAGCTAGATGGCTCCGGCATTTCCTTGCTGACGACCTCTGAGAAGAAACGCCGAAACAAACCCAGAGAATCATAGTCTCTTTTAAAGTCCAGACATTGTATTACTACAAATATGTGTCTTACAATGTAGGGCAAAGTCTGAAATGGCCTTTTGAAGAAAGAGCCATAGCGGCTTTGAGTAGACCAGTCCCAACTGACGGTACGCATGCATCAGTCATTGTGTAGCTCAACCATAATTTAGGGAGCTCAAGCTTTATTATGCATATTATATTAGTATAGAATTAGTTTTTTAATCGATTTCAAAAACTGTCTCATTAGTGTAGTAAAAATGTAGTAGTCAAAAATGCAAGTGCTACGCTTGACCATGTCGTAAAATCATTTAAACCTGACATTTCAATGGACCATCAAATCTGTCTGTAGACGCTTCAGCAGACTTTTGATAAAAAGCAATTTCTGATTTTCTGTGCCAAGTTTTGTCAACCTTAATTCAGTAATTTATTACGTGCAGATGTAGCAAATAGAAAAATACTTTTCAATCCTAGGCCTCAATGGCAGTTGGAAAAAAGTTTATTTAAAATAACTGTCACCTTCACAATATACCTTAACGATCTCACTGACTAATACTATTATAAGTATAATCCTATGAAATACCATCACAAAGTTATAGATACTGGAACTCAATTAACAGCCGTTGGAGATACAACATAAACTGATTAAAAGTACGGAATTAAGTTGGCAACACTGCGAATATAAATTAGTTTTGTTAAGTTGCATTACTGCTTAGATTATGGTCGAGGATATAAATACTGTATTCGATATTCAAAAAGTTAATCTATCTACATCCAATCAAATCCCATTGAAAAGCATGTTTTTACGGTGACTTAGGTGATAGCGTCTGGTATACCTAACCAGAAGACGCAGGTTCGAATCCAGCTCGCATTCGAATTTTTCCTTCGTTAAATAACTTTAAAATCTTAGCACAGAAAATGCCAAAAAAAATACAAAGATATAGTAAATGAATAAAGCAAATATCAGTACCAACCTAATAAAATTGAGCCTCACGACCAGTCTATAAAGTAAACAGCCTAATAAATATCATTCCCCATAGGTTTATGGTGCTATCAACGTGTGACGTCATATGACCATGCCCTGTAATTTCCTATGTGGTCGAATTAAGTAATTAGAGTGATATGTGTGTGTGCGGCATAGAGTAGAAAGCATGAAGGATAGTTCTTGAATTACTTTTAAGGGTTTTAATCTGGCTAGATAAAAATCGTGATGGTAGTGGGATCATAGTAAATGGGTCCATGATTAGATGGGTAAAGCTAAGGTTGGTACCAATAGTTGATAATATCCTAGTAGTTGATATTTGTACCTATTAATCATTGTATTAACACAATCTATACACGTATTGTCAACTATTAGGTCAAATGAAAATTTTCCTATCAACAATACGTATAATTTAAGACTATTGAAAAATTAAGTATATTTAAATTAATATAATATATTTTACTTTTATATATTCTTTATAGAATAGGTGGACTACTGATTATTAATTGTTACTAACTCCAAAAATTCTTACTACAATAAAAACAATATTTTTTGACGAAAATCCGTTTTTTTCACACTATTGTGTCAATTATTGGTACATTTACCTTATATGTCTACCAAGCTGGCCAAGTGTGGCTTGGTAGACTTACGCCGTCGATAAAATCTATCAGGCAAGCAGTTTTCCTGAATATGTTTACCTGAGTGATAATTAATTATACCTTCGCACATGACTTCGAAAATACAGAGGTGCGTGCATGTGAATAAATCAGATTTAACATAAAATTTCAACACATATTATGTAAAAACTAAATACGACTACTTCTCTCAAGATGCCCAATCCATCTCAGCATATTCTTTTCAATTCTTGTCACTATATTGTCTTTTACACCGCAACGTTGCCTTCATCACGATAATTTCTTAATCTGTCATTCCGAGTTACACCGCACATACTTCGCAAGGAACGCATTTCTACAGCATTTATTCTACTTTTTTGTTTCTTCTGCCATAGTCAACTTTCACTTCAATAAATTATGTGTTTTTTTAAATAAAGGCCTGCAGAAAAACTTTGTAGTTCCATTCTGTTCTTACTCCGTGGTGTGTAGATCGGGTGCTCCGATAAGTGTGTTGCGGTCCTTGTGAGATATTTGATGTCTATCACGGTAGTACTTATGTACTATTAGGCTACGCTATTTAGGAGTGAGGTCACAAACGGTATAGGCAAGAATATCATAGCCTTGCCTCACCCAGTTCGTTGGTATGTTTAGGTCCCATTTAATAATAACAATGATCTTCTTAATAATTATTAATCATCATCAAGCCATATACTGTCCTACTGCTGGGCACGGGCTCCTCTCTCAGAATGAGAGGGATTAGGCTATAGTCCACCACGCTGGCTTAGTGCGGGTTGGCAGATTTCACACGGCTCTAAAATCTCTTAGGCAAGCAGCGCTTACGATGTTTTCCTTCATCGTTTAAGCGAGTGATAATTAATTTATAATACGCACATGATTTTGAAAAGTCAGAGGTGCGTGCCCTGGATTCGAACTCGAGACCTACGACTTTCTCGAGATTTTCTCGACGGCGTGTGAAGCCTGCCAACCCGCAGTAGGCCAGCGTGGTGGACTATATATATAGTCTGATCCTTCTCATTCTGTGAGAGAAGACGCGTGCCCAGCAGTGGGACAGTTTAAGGGTTGACGATGATTGGTTATCGATATTATTTTACCTTTCGGGAAATACAGGGGTGATGGTAATATTAATTAATTTATAACTAGTTGTTGCCTGCGGTTTCACCCGCATCCCAAAGGGCTTTTTGAGACAAAAGGTAGCCTATATCCTTCTCCATGTTATAATCTATCTCTCTACCAAATTTCTCTAAAATCAGTTCAGCGGTTTAGGCGTGAAAACATAAAAGACAGACTGAGTTAGTTTCGCGCCCATACTAATTATTAAGTAGCGATTTGGAGTATTAGGTAGGTACCAAAGATAAATAATAATTATTGCAACCTCCAAATTCCAACCTCAGTTGTATCTCAATAGGATAATAATTTTAATACAATTGTTTAAGCCATAAATTTGAATGATTACGAATGGTGGTGCCGGTGTGTCGCGACGCCAACAAAGTGGCTTAATCTATTTATTGGTAATATGATTTCAATAAGACCTTGCGGGAACAACGTTGGTAATCTTATTTGGTATGAGTAGACACGACTGTATATAATTGACACGTTTTCTGTTACTGGTGACTGTAGAATATATCATGTTGTAGTCTTGTAAAAAGTCTTAACGACACCTGTGGTCCAGTGATTCGATTGTAAGACTGGTCGTCGTGGGTTCTATTCCCATAGGACACAAATATTTATGTCATGAACATAAGCGTTTGTAATAAAACTACTTTTTACGGATTTTATCTCGTATATTGATATTATTAATCCCGACGTTTCGGACCCTTTACAGCGTCCATGGTCACGGGTAGAGCAGTCTACCCATACCCAGTCTACCCGTGACCATGGACGCTGTAATATATACCTTTAATAATATCAATATACGAGATAAAATCCGTAAAAAGTAGTTTTATTTCAATGTATAATATTCGCGTAAATGTCAGAAATCAATAAGCGTTTGTGTTTGTCTGGGTGTTTCTTATGTATTTATTATAAGCATGTATTTACAAAAATAATGTATACAAATATTATATCCATTGTCTAGTACGCATAATACAAGGTCTGCTTAGTTTGGGACTAGATGGTGCTGTGTAAATCGTCCCAATTATTTGTTATAATTATTAAAGCATACATGAAACACTATCACGTCTGAATTCTTCGAAAGTTTAGGCGGAGGTGTACAAGTACACCCACAGCTCGTCGGTATGTTGAGGTCCCATGTAATAGTGGGCGAAACTATTAGCATTTAACCTGTCACAAAGCTGTGCAGTTTGGCAGGACAATCCTGTTTCATTTAAATGTAATTATCTTCAATAAAATAATATAAAATAAATAAAGAAAACTTCGAGCCGCTACTGAGAATTTCAAAATAACATTTTGTTTAACCTGGGAATCGAAATCGGGACCACACGATTTTCCAGACTCAGAGGCCAGCAGATTAAGCTACCCAAATCTCCCAAATTTCTTTGATAGATTTTCAACTTTATTACAAAACAACAAGGTTCATTTTCAATTGGGAAAATTTGTCAGTTTTGGATAGCTTGAACTGCTGGCGACTGAACATCGTGGATGTACATTAGTACACCTCTGCCTAATCCTTCAGGGAATAGAGGCCTAATGATATATTGCATTTATCTATATGTATACATGTTTGATGTAGCTATATTGAGTAATAACTTGATCTACAAGTGGTCTAGACATACAGTCGCCCCATGGGACGATAACGTGATGTATTGAATTAGGAGCAATCATGGCTGCACCTATTTTCATTACTGTACTCGTAATATCTTGCTTTTATTGGTCCTCAATAACTGTTGGTTATGGGGGAGTGAAGGTTAGGGCTGGCACAGTATATAAATGGTTCATAAATATATATATATTCTTGGACAATTTTACACAGCACCATCTAGTCCCAAACTAAGCAGAGCTTGTACTATGGGTACTAGACGATGGATATAATACTTATTATACGTTTTTTTTGTAAATACATACTTATAATACATAGAAACACCCAGACAAACACAAAAACGACAGTAAAAACCATCACACCTGTATTCCTTAATGGGTTAGGCAGAGGAGAACAGTAATGTACACCCACAGTTTGCCGGTATGTTTAGGTCCCATATAATAGGGGGCGAGCCTATTGCCATTAACCGGGCGTAACACTTCAGAGATATACAGGGCCTTTATTAACTAAGTTTTTCTTAAAAGCAGCCTTGACAAAATTATAGAAACATGTATAATTGTGTACCTACGCATGTTTCATAATATAATAAACTCCAACTTTATTTTATTATGAAAAATATTTATTAATTAATTAAAAAAATATGTATTAATTAATTACAATTATTATTATCGACTGCCTCATTAGTCTAGTGGTCCTAAGCGCGAATGCTGCGCTAGAGGTCCTGGGTTCGATCCCCAGGCCGAGCAGTGTTATTGTTTCTATGAAATTCTCAGTAGCAGCTCGGAGTCTGGATTTGTGCCCGGTTAATGGCAATAGACTCGCCCCCTAAACATACCGGCGAAATGTAGGTGTACATTAGTACTCCTCTGCCTAACCCTTCTGGGAATACAGGCGTGATTGGCATGTTATGTTATTATTATTAATTAATTATAATACTAGTGTACAGTAGTATATTAATCTATGATCAATACTGTCGACAAACCAAGAATACTAGTGTGGTGGTATGTTTTATCATATTTACGACACGCATTGTTATTTCGTCGGAACTGTAGTGACGGCCTAATTTTTGTTGTTGTTATAAAATGAGAAATAAGCATTTTTTTATTTTATTTTTATACCACTAAGGTGGCAATCAAGCATACAGCCCACCTGATGGTAAGCGGTTACCGTAGCCTATAGACGCTTGTAATACCGGTTATCAATTGCCCGTTGCCGATCCTGTCAAACAAAAGAATACTTAATTGGTTTGGCAGTATAAGGGTCAAAGTCCCCCTACTGCCTACACAACGTTTTCTCGTGGAGCACTGGCACCCTTGCTCACCGTGAGAAACACAACACAGCTCAAAGCAGTATTATTTTACTTCGATTTTCTGCAACGCTGAGGTACTTTCCCAGTCGGGCAGCTCCAATTTGAGTGGAATTACTCCCACTATACCCTACCTCTCTTGAGACGGTGCCATTATTTCCTGACTCCCTAAGAAACACCAAAATAAACTCGAAGAAGAATCATTGTCTCTTTTAAAGTCCAGACAATACTTAATATCAAAATATGTGAGTGTCAAAACGCAGAGCAATGTCTCAAATGGCCTTTTGAAAAAAGACTCACAGCGACTTTGAGTAGACCAATCTTGAAGGAGCCTGCATGCATGCATTAATTGTCAACCATAGTAGAGGGAGCTCAACAACCCGTTGCACGACGCAACTAAACATGAAGGTATAATTAAAACCGTCATTAGATATGTATGGAACCTTTTTGGTCATAAATTAGGTAAGAGGCAAAAGTGTTATAAATGAACTAGTATTTGATTAAAAGCAGAAGTTTTAGGTACTTCGGCATCCGGCCCTTTTGCCCGACTGAACAAAGGCAGGGTAATTTATTGTGCTTGATAATTATTCTCATAAAATACCTGCAGGCTAGTATCCTCGAAGAATTAGTTAGAGGTGTACTTATGTAAATATATGTGATAATAAGTAGGTAATGTATGCAAATGTGTTTTTATGTCCCACGTAATTTCCTATTGGCTTTAAGTTCAAGCATTTTTGTTAAGGTTTGTGCCCGGTTAACGGGAATAGGCTCGCCCCCTATTGTATGTGCTTCGTGTCTTATTTCAACCTATTTTATAAAGTTTATTGTTTTTTTATTGCCTTCAGTGGCAGACGAGCAAGCGGCCCACCTGATAGTAAGTGGTCACCGCCGCCCATGGACATCAGCAACGTCGGGGCCAGAGCTGTGCCGCCGCCTACTGTGTGTAGTAAAGAGCTCTTTTTAGGCCTCGTTTGAAGAAGGACATGTCATAACGCACGTGAAACACCGCAGCAGGTAGTTCATTCCAGAGCCAGGAAGCAAAATGAGGTTCCATAATATCATCATCTTAGTTCACCCACTGTTGGATATAGGCCTTTTCTCTAGTTCCAATGTCCAATCTCTTGTGCCAGTCTCATCCAGGCCCTCCCTGCGATGGAAAAAACGTAGTCCGCTTATCTCGCTATCAGACGACTGACATTCCTTAAGAATAAACCAACTATATAAAAGAACTCACCTTTACTTTGTAGGGTTCGAACACTTCAATTCTATTGTTCGTTCACGTTCAACACCTCGAAGAAATGACGTCACTGACACTTAGGATTATTTGCAATTGAAACTTCACTTCACCATTTAAACAAAACGGAAAAGCATTATGAACAAAACTTATTTGAAATTGTTCAATTCTGACACTTACGCGAATATTAGAGATTGAATTAAAACTATTTTTTACGGCTTTTATCGCTACGTTTTACGGATTAATAATATCAATATACCGCGATCATCATCATCATCATATCAGCCACTAGAGGTTCTCTGCTGAACAAAGGCCTCATTTAAAGACTTCCATAAGGACAGGTTACATGCCTACTGCATCCCAGCAACCTTAACCAGGTCTTCCGTCCATCTTGTTGGAAGCCGTCCGATAAAATCCGTAAAATGTAGTTGCATTTGAAACTATATAAAAACGCGTAATTCCGAGAATGAGCGACACCTTACATGTCGACGCGATGTTTACAACTGTTTTAAGAAACTGGATTGTCAAAATATATTTTCTTTTTAAATGCGGGTACAATGTAAATGTGTACAGGTGGAGAAGACATTACAATATTAAATAAAACCACACTGTAGTCACAGTGTAAAATCAAAATATGAAATAATCATTGTATATATAATTTTAATGATTTATTAATCTGACATTTACGCGAATATTAGATAATGAAACATAACTACTTTTTACGGATTTTATCGCGTTATATTGATTACAGTGTTCATTGTCACGGTATAATAAAAAATCAACATTATGATAGGTATTTATTCATTACGTATATGTACTTTATTGTAAACCAATAAAATGTAAAAAAATAACACAATTGCCATTAAATATAAAGTATTATATATTAAGTAATAATAAAAGTTTGAGTTGTTTATGTAGTCTTTATAATGATTATTAGTCATTATTATAATTAGCAAATATTGGCATTGCTATCTGATTTAAAATTGACTTTAACGAATAAATTAAAATCATTTGTTCTAAAATTGCATGCTGTAAAGTTTGATTGATGTGGTTTACTACTGTAAAAGTATTTTTTAATTTATGTTTTCAACAAAATCATTGATGTGAAGCTAATTTATGTGAAACTAGGCACAACAATAATTTGATACAGAATTATTATAAGTTAATACAGATTTAAATGTCCTGTTTTAGATGGTAATAAAAATATTAAAATACTTATAGTCTAGTCCGATCGACTATCTCAGAATTAGCTGTTTTGGTAATCCACGAGAACCCTGGGTTATGCAGTTTTAAGTAAAATTGTGTTCACGTGTAACCAATCAAATGAGTGTAAAATTTTTGTATTAAACAAAATATAGGGTTGTCACCAGTAATAAATGAAACAAATAAAATTATACAATTTATTTATTTAATTATAATATGCACCTAACATTGTATTCAATTCGCCATGGTCCGAATCAATATAATATAAAAACTTTCGTATTTTAAATTAGATTCTATGACTGTCGCTGTAAATTAGAGATTAGGACAGATATTATAAATATTTGTGACTTGCTTGACAGACTGTGTGGCAACTGCGCGGCAACAGTGGCGCAACTTTATAGAGATTGTTGTCATGTTTTTACATTTTATTGTCCTAATCTGAAACATTTATACTTATTAAATAAAGAAGCATTACAAACATTGATAACATAGTTACAACATAAATATTTAGTACCATTTTACTTTATATAAATACTTACACATTTTTACACATTTATCTACTTTTTAATACATTTTTTATATAAATTTACAAATATCTCATAAATTTGTTTTTCTATAATTATACAATAATAAAAGCACATTGAGAAATAAATATTTATTATATAATATAATATTTTTTGTATAATATTTACAATATACTGATACTTTTCCGAAATGGGGGCTCACCATTTGAAGGCCGTGAAGCCAGCCAATCAATATACAAAATATATTTAATTGTAACAAAATTAATTTACTATTTATGATCAGGTAACCTCACAGCCGCGAAAAAGTACCCATAAAATTATACAATTTTTATTTATACATTGCAAAGTATAAATGCAAATTATACACCACTATACTACATATTCGTTACAAATTTTTATTTTTGTATAAATCCTAGTCGGCTCTATACAAATGTTTTACATTTATTAAAAAATCGACGTCTAAATTTTATACACCGATTTTGATTTATAATAAAACCTTTGTGCATTCTTTTTAAATTTTGTTTCAATAAAATAAGAATAAAAAAAAAAAATATTTATTTTTATTAGAAGGTAAATCTTTCGAAACGTTTGTCAGAAAAAATAGACTTATTGATATGTCCTAACAATACATACAGACAAAAAAAAATCTCTTACACTACTCATAAGATATTTACAAAAATTCCAATATTTAAAGCACAGTTTCGTTAGTGCAAGTTCTAGGCCCATTTACTAGAGAATATCTGCTAGATCCGCCATTTTTCCTACTAGTAACCGCCCCCCTAATAAACAGCTCCTTAAAAGTCTCCCTAAACTGCCTCGACATGCCACAGTAAATAGCAAAATTGATGGGATACGACACGAGGATAAAGAAATTTGTAATTAGAATCAAGATGTTCGCTATATAATAGTCTAGAATCTCGACTATAGTGCTAGATATAATGTGCAGGATAGTGACAACAGCCACAGGAATTTCTACTAGGAGAAACACTGTTACCACTACAATCAACATGAGAGTGGTACAATTAGAATCTCTCAGTTTCCTGCACTCAGATTTTCGGTTCTCCTTAAAGAGTCTCTGCCTGTTGATCTGGGCAGTTCTCATGGCCCTGAAGAGGAGAACGTTGAGGACTACGAGTGAAGTACATGGGATTAGGTGAACGAATAGCACTCGAAAACCGTAGTACGTTATGAAGTACGCGTCCAGAGATATCGCTTGCACCCATGGCGCCATTTCGATCTGTAAAAGGAAGAAAATTATTGTTATTTTTATTTGACCTAAAAGTACGCTGTTATCCATAACATGCCATTACGCCTGTATTCCCCTAGGGGTTAGGCAGAGGTATACTATAACGTACACCCACATGTAACCTATTACCATGGGGGTACATACACATTACGTGGGGGTGAACCTATTACCACCAACGCTGCACAACTTCAACCTCCGAGCTGTTATTGGAAATTTCACAGAATACCTAATCAACACTGCCCGGGAATCGAACCCAAGACCTCGAGCGTAGCAGTCGCGCTTATGACCACTAGACTGAAATAGTTATTGATTAGATATTATCTGATTGACTGAAGTATGTAGTTATTTTATTTAGAAGTTATCCTTACAAATTTTTTCCTTAAATCAATAATAAAGGATAATTTTCATCACTTATGTGTAAATGTCTTTAATTACACTATATTCAATATTTTCTTCGCGACCTCTGAAGTAAAACAAGTATAAAAAATAGTATTGTTTCTTACTAGTAGTTATTCTGGGTACAAATGTTTGTGTTTATGAGAATTTGTCTTATTAAAGGGAGAACTTTTTTTAAGGAATAAATCTGAATGTTTTGAGTGTATATAATCAGTAATTTTGCTGCTCAATCAGTAATTTTGTCGCTCAATCAGTATTTTTGCTGTGCAATAAGTATTTTTGCTAAGGATTGTTTTGTTATACAAAACAACATTTTTTGATTTGCAGTTAAATACTAGCCTTTTTTTAACATCTTTTAGATAGAAATGTGTTGCTGGGGAGTTTGTTTCGCCGCTTCTTCTAATAAGCCAAAACACTAGGAGTCGCTGAAGGCGGGGCTGTCTTCACAACATAGTATAAAACAAAGTCGCTTTCTCTGTCCCTATATTTTAATTACAATAAATGAATTGAATTAAATTAAATTCATTTATTGTAATTTTTATAATGTGAATTTTAATTTTAATTGTAACACAGTTTTTTAAAAGTCGTTTTTTACTAACACCCTATTATGGACCAATGTCTGAAATAAAAAGATTTTATTTTATTTTATTTATATCCCTATGTATGCTTAAATCTTGAGTGATTGAAGAGGAAGGTTTATTATATGTATAATACATGTATTTTAAAAACTACTACCTAGTATTCTATCTTGAATAAATTGTTTTGACTTTGATTTTAACTTTAGGACGCTATATAATCCTTTATATTATATAAAATGTTAGAATTTGTAAGTATTTTAATCAATAGATGGCAATGAGCAATTCCTCCGTTCAATGACACTCACGGTGTAATTTTTGTATGTTAGTTAAAACCCCAAAACATAAAATACCTTATAAGAAATAATAATTGAAATACATTACATCAATTTATACCTATGTGTAAGTATTATCATCGATAAATACGTAAGTACCTTTATACATTAGATTCGATTTCAGGGACAACCTAATCGGTTTAAAAAGGTTTCTCATTAGGCGTAATCCCGTGCGCTTGTAAAATAAAAATAATAGCTTTTTTAAACATTTTCGAGTTTGTTTTTATGTACAAAAAGCAATTAAATTGTACAGCTGAGAGTATAGCTTGAGGCTTTCTCCGACTTCATTACAAAATGTCATGTGCAAAAACCACGGAACTATGGGGCTAAAATCTAAACTTTTGATTAAGTAATTACAATACGATTTTGATCTTCATCCATTGTTCGTACTATACCTATATAGTTCGCAAAGTATACATGAAGCAAGGTAAGTTATCTTAGTTGGCTAAAGCGTCCGATGTACTTAACCAGAGGGACGCAAGTTCAAACTCTGCCTGAGATCGATTTTTCTTTCTCTAAAATGTATATCTTTAAAGATGCATGCGTTAATGCCATCACCAACCCATTTACTGTCCCACTGCTAGGCACGGGTCTCCTCTCATATTGAGAGGAATTAGGCTATAGTCCACCACCCTGGCCTAGCGCGGGTTGGCAGCCTTCACAAACCGTCAAGAAAAATCTCTAAGGTTTCCTCACGATGTTTTCCTTCACCGTTTAAGTGAGTGATAATTAATTATTAACGCACATTAATTCGAAAAGGCAGAGGTGTGTGCCTTGGGTTCGAACTCGAGACCTTCGACTTGGCAGTCCAATGGTCATACCACTGTTAATGCCAAATTTCATAAAAAAATACTACATTATACGTACTCTGCAAACTTCCTCGAAGTGACCCCTCCAGACGGTGATCTGCGGCACGTATCGTCGGTCGAAGAACCTCGGCAGCTGATGCAGGAAAGCCGCCACCCCGATGTATATTAAACACTTCATCACGTTAGGCATCGTACACCTGGAAACCGACGGAAGATGCTTATTTCAAGATGAAAAGACGCACGTTTGGTAGGGGACCATCTCACCCCTACAATTACGGTGAGTTTCGTGGGCAATTTCCCACCAGAGATAAACACAAAGAACGGAATTGTTATGATCCACATATACATTTTCCATTGCGAAAGGCTGCTGGTAGAAGCTGGATGAGAAAAGCCGAGGACAGGGTGAAATGGCGCACATTAGGGGAGGCCTACGTCCAGCAGGGAACTAATATGGGGTGATGATGATATTCCATGGATCCAGATTATTCTTTGCATTGGTAATTGTATTTTGTAAAGTCCCCCGCCACACGGGGCTTGTTGTAGAGTATGAAAAATCAACTTGAAAGTAGTGGAAAAGAAAATAATTTTTTTTACTAGAAAATAAGGTTTATGTATGTATGTAAACAAACAATTAATGTTAAGAGAGATAGGGCATACTGGGAGTAATTTATTAAAAACGAAATAAATAAAATAAAAAAATATAAATAAATGTCTTTCTACTTTCAACAGTTTTATAAAATGTGTAAAATTAAATTTATCTTTCAATTGAATCACTTAAAAGATAAATAAATCGAGTTTAAAATTGTTCAATTTTCAGTACTTTTTCACTGGTGTTTTAAACGTCAAAGTCTAGAAAGTGTCTGTCTGGATAGAATCCATGCCGTACCACGAAGTGTTATTGCGATCATTTTGCGATTGAGAGGGAGGGATGCCGCTCTACACATCAAATAGCGCCATCCCTTTCACACAACCTAAAGATGATCGCGTTATCACATTGTGGTAAGGCCTGGATTCAGATATTACACATTAAAGTCTGAATCGCCTCGTGGGAGTTACACGACGATTTATTGAAGGAATATTCCACAAAGATTTATTTAAATGTACGTAAAAGCGATTCAGAACTATGATTCAGAATTTTTGAGATGTATGAGCGATTTACTTAAAACGCGATATACTTAGAATGCGATTTACTTTAGAATTCATGTGTGTATTAATAATTAATTATCATTCGCTTATAGGGTAAAGGAAAACATCGTGAGGAAACCTGCATAACCTGCACTAGGCGAGCGTGGTGGACTAGAGCTTAATCCCTCTCATTCTGAGAGGAGATCTGTGCCCAGCAGTGGGACAGTATATGGGTTGATGACGATGATTTTTTTTATACCACTAAGTTGGTGAACAACCGTACCGCCCACCTGATGGTAAGCGTTTACGTACGTAGCCTATACACGCTTGCAACACCAGGGGTATCACTTGAGCGATGCCGACTTTGTAAAACGAAAGAGAAATAGTTGGGTTGGTAGTATAAGGGTCAAAATCCACTGCCAACACAACGTTTCCTTGCGGAACACTTGCAACCTTGCTCACCGTAAGAAACACAACACAGCTCAAAGCAGTGCTATTTCACTTTATCACTGTTGATGAAACATACCGGTTAACAGACTGAGTGTACTCCTCTGCCTTACCCTTCGGAATACAACCGTGACGTATAGTCAGCAACCAAAGTCGCTGAACATATTGCGACCTTCAATACGAATTTGTAATATGAAGTTACTGACCCTGTTCTGTGAAGATGACCATTATATATTTACCTTACTTTCTTAATAAAAAAATCTCTTGACTAGTTATAAGGTTGTCATGTTTTAAAAATTTAGCTGTGTTCAGCCACTTTCGTTGCTGACCGTACACTGTCTACAGTGTCATATCACTGCAGTTAGTTCGCGTGACCGCAGACACTACTCTATACTGTTACACTACTGTTATTAAAATTTATAGTTCCGCGTGGCTTTGCGGTCTACTCGCGTTGCAGTGGTGAACAGAGAAATTTAAATAAACCACTAACATTTATACTATAACGCATGTGGGAATATGGGTAACGCATGTGGGTGTTGAAAATCATGTTAAAAAAGATATAAAATATATTTTTTTATATATTTTGATAGGGTTACGCTTGACCAATACTTCGATCTACGATGGCGCGCGTTTGGCTAGAAGAAACCGATTCACTTGTGATTTAAAGTCGAAGGTCTCGAGTTCAAACCCAAGGCACGCACCTGTGACTTTTCGAATTCATGTGCGTATTAATAATTAATTATCACTGGCTTAAACAGTGAAGGAAAACATCGTGAGGAAACCTGCATACCTTAGAGATTCTGAACCCGCACTAGGCCAGCGTGGTGGACTACAGCCTAATCCCTCTCAATATGAGAGGAGACCCGTGCCCAGCAGTGGGACAGTATATGGGTTGATGATGATGTGATTTAAAGACACTCAGATTATATCTATCGGGGAAGAACACACGGGAACTCATTCCACATTTCAGCGGTACATATGATAAAAGTGGACTTCAAACGTTTAGTTCGAGTTTTTGGGATGAATCGGTGTCGCTTTTTCGTGCTTATGGCCCTCCGACATGATAAAACTAACCTACAAAAAGGAACTATCTCATAGAGGTACCTAAAATCATTTTGCTCAATTTAGAAATCGAATCAGGACCTCAAGCGTAACAGCTCCACTCATAGCCACTAGGTAGTACCTAAATTCTTAAGTCCCGTACCCAAACTAATTCGCGTGCGATTGGTTCGCCATCACGGCTCTAGTACCTACGTTGCTTAATACCTCAATGTAACCGCCTAGTTTTATATGTGCGTGCTCTAATTTTCTGGCAATACCAATAAAATACGTAACAGGACGCAACATTAACCAACTGATGTTTTTATTTGCCCAAGTTTTTTATGAGCTAATAAGCAATCTCATGGTCATGTCGTCTGAGGTGGGTTTTTATTGAGGCGGCATATTTTTAATTAAGACCTTCATTAGTTTAGTTGAGGAAATATTGGTTGCGAACTGTTCGTGGCTAGCGTGGCCCAGGTGAATTTAATTGAGATTTACGGAAATTGCGACATTTTCGGTGGATTGTTCTCAAGCTTTTGTATCATAATTAAAAAATTATGTATTGATGTTACTGGTTGGCGTTATAAGTTGAAGCAGTGATAGCCTAGTGATGATACCGTTGGACTGCCAAGTCAAAGGTCTCGAGGTCGAATCCAAGGCTCGAACCTCTGACTTTTCGAATTCATGTGCGTATTAATAATTAATTTAATAATAATAAGAAACAAGAATAATAAAGGACATAATAATATTTGGGGACATTTTTGCACAACACCATCTAGTCACAAACTAAGCAGAGCTTGTAATATGGGTACTAGACAATGGATATAATACTTATATACTTTTTTTTTTGTAAATACATACAATACAATTATCACTCGCTTAAACGGTGAAGGAAAACATCGTGAGGAAATTTGCATGTCCTAGAGATTTTTCTCAACGGTGTGTGAAGTCTGCCAACCCGCACTAGGCCTGGTGGACTATAACCTAATCCCTCTCAATCTGAGAGGAGACCCGTGCCCAGCAGTGGGACAGTATACAGGTTTATTTTTTTGCCTCATTACATCGAAGCTGTTGAGCGTATGGTCCAGATCCGATTCCCAGGTTGACAAATTCTCAGTACCATTCGAGGTTTGGATTTGTGCCCGGTTAATGGCAATAGGGTCGCCCCCATGGGACCTAAACATACCGGCGAATTGTGGGTGTATATTAGTACCTACACTTCTGCCTAACCCTTCGGGGAATACAGGAGTAATGGTATCATCATCAACCCATATACTGTCCTGGAGGAATTAGATTATAGTCCACCACGCTGATCTACTGCGGGTTGGCAGACTTCACAAACCGTCGAGAAAAATCTCTAAGGTATGCAGGTTTCCTCACGATGTTTTCCTTCACCATTTAAGCGAGTGATAATTAATAATTAAAACGCACATGAATTCGAAAAGTCAGAAGCCTTGGATTTGAACTCGATATCGTTGACTTGGCAGTCCAATGCTACAAGTACTTCCTTAGTTCCTTCTTTAGTTTAAGACTTGAATATGTTGTTTTGTATTTTGTCCTGTGTTGTGGCTGTCAACTTTCTTTCTTCATTCTTTCAATGGTTATAATATCACTAGGCTTGATGGTATATTGTGTTTTTTTGGATTCATTTTCGGGCAAATCCTCTAACATAATTTCTATTGGTAGGTACTTTACAATTTTCCACAAAAGAGTTCCTCACTTACCGTGACCTACACCTGTCATGCGCACACACTACCTCTTAACACTTTCCCTACGTCACGGTGTACGGAACCCAACCTTTTGGAATCCCAACCCTTATCAAATGAATAAGTGATTCAGTGGCTCTCTAGTGCAGATCTTTTAAGTTTTTAGATTAGGTACCATAACTTGTACACCCCCTTGGAGAGGACGGGGTCCTGTGGTGTCTAGTTTCACCATCAGCTTGGGGTTCGTGCACGCTCTTTTGATAGATCTCGTTAATCCCTACTATATATCTACCTACTATACATATTATAAAAATGAATTTCAATTTTCCTTGGTCATCGCATAACGCGTGAACGGATAGAACAATTTCGCTAATTCTTTTTTTTTTGTGTTAATTATTGTCTGGAGAAGGTTGAAATAAAACTACTTTTTACGGATTTTATCGCGTTATATTGATATTATTAATCCCGACGTTTCGGACCCTTTACAGCGTCCATGGTCACGGGTAGACTGACGGTCAGTCTACCCGTGACCATGAACGCTGTAATAATATCAAATCAATATAACGCAATAAAATCCGTAAAAAGGAGAAGGTTTTTATGAAAGAAAAAAAACATTGTGAAATTAGAAAATTTAAAAAACTTAACAACTAATTACTTTTAGGTGAAGTCTACGCAGACGAATTAACGGGCAGAAGCTAGTCATATGGGAAAGTTAATCTATCTGTCTGTTACGGTTCCATTTCTAAACCGCTGAAACAATTTTGATAAAATTAATCAATCAGTAAATTTTTACGTATTAATTATTTATCATCACTACATAGTATAAAGCAAAGTTGCTTCCCGCTGTCTGTTCCTATGTATGCTTAGATCTTTAAAACTACGCAACGGATTTTGATGCGGTTTTTAATAGATTGAGTGATTCAAGAGGAAGGTTTATATGTATAACACATGTATGTTATTAGTACATTGCACCCGTGCGAAGCGGGGGCGGGTCGCTAGTTTAACATAATTTTAATAAAAAGTTTAATTCTTGACGTAATACGTACTAACTTTTTATGTAATAAAGATTTATTAATTATACTTTATTTTTGTAAATACAATACTTATAATACATAAGAAACACAGCCAAATACAAACACTTAGGTTCACCATATAAATATTAGTGTCCTGTGGGAATCGTACCTACGCAGCAGTCGGACACTCTAACGACTACACCAGAGTCGTCTTTGTCTTATTTCTTCTACCCACTTTATTTTGGAGTGTCAAAAAGGAGCTACATAAATATAATATCATTTGGCGAGTAAGATAATGGATTATTTCGTAAAGGGAACGCCCTAAAAGCTATTTTAATCAAGTTGGAGCGGCAGCAATCGAATAATTCTGTGCTGACATAGTTTAGAGGACGTTTCTCAAATACAAGAATCGCGGGAATAAACTAGTTTCATTATGTCTAGTTGTGCGGTCAAAATATTGAAAGGGTTTTTGACGTTTTGGTTTATATTCTAGGTGATTAAAATTTGATTGACTAATTGGCTTATGTTATTTTAATTTTCCCAGTTTAAACGCGTAACTGTTGTAGGAAAAGGGACATTTTGCGAAAGGGTCATTTCGGGAAAGGGACGTTTTGAGAAAGGGACATTTCGCGAAAGGGATATTTTGGGAAATGGACATTATGGGACACATTTCGGGTCAGGGAATATTTGAAACCGAGGGACATTTTGGGAAAGGGACGTTTTGAGCCTGATCAAATAAAACTACTTTTTACGAATTTTAATGCGTTATATTGATATTATTAATCCCCAAAGATTTAAATCATTAGATATGCCCTATATATACTTATACCGTTCGAAAACGTGTCCATATAGAGATGAGTGCATGCACACATTCCATGTAGAGATGGAGAACGACAGAGTGCAATATTCAGTATGAGTGAACGAGACTATAACAGACTCGATACTTCCGATGTCAACCAGTTTACTTACGGAAACGTGACCATGATTTGACGCGGTAGGGCGTATCCATGGTCACGGGTAGACTGAGGTGGTAGGGGTCTTGATGATATAATTACTGACAGCTACGCTACATTTTTGTTTCTTATTGGCATCCGTGACCGTGGTGAATATTACAGTTTCCTCTCTCTGTGTACTTTTTACTATTACAAAACTATATGTTTTATGCAAAATAAGTTATTATCCAACAAAAACAACTTTTTCCCGGCCAAATCCCAACGGAGAAGAATGAATAGAGAAGTGGATACATTATTCGCAGCTCTATTTTTTAACTCGCCTGAATCCTGAAAGATTAATCTCGGCCTCCTCTAGGGAATATTCGCCATTTCGTTCTCAAATGCCACCGTTTCTATATTCAAATCTGTCATTTCCATTGTTGTGTCAGTTTATTGTCAAACTACCCACCATTTCTCAGTCGCTCTTTGTTACATTCGAAAGAACTTGACATTCCAAGAGTTTGAGACAGACAAAAAAAATGACAAATGTAAGTCGAGGTCAAAGATTTGAATTTCAATATGCATATTATATTATTGCTTTTTATAAAATTGTTAATATGCTAATCGGTCTTTCAGGCAGAGATGTATGCCATCATTGCATGTGTGAATGAAAACATAAAAAGGAATGTGGAGAATAAAAACATCTACATTGTAAGCGACAGCCAAGCGTCACTTATGGCCCTGACCTCCTGCAGAGTCAACTCCAGGTTGGTTTTAAATGCCATAAAAACTCTTAATGAGCTAGGGCTAGAACACTCACGACAATTTTTCGACAGCAGCACCACACGCATCTCCAAATTCATACTCAATAACAGAAGGGACAAAGCCCGAGCTATCATCGGAGCCTTTACAGGGCATTTCGTAACGAATGACATACTCCATAAAATGAAGCTGGCTTTGAATAGTGATTGCAGAGCTTGTGGTGAATTCAGGGAAACAATGCAGCACATCTTGTGTGGTTGTGACGTCCTAGCGACGAAACGGATGAGTCATTTCGGCAACAGACACCCGAAGCTAGAAGACTACAGGTTTCTTCCTCTTAGTGGGCTAGCCGCCTTCATGAACCACGTTTTTGAAGAGTAAGGAATGTACCAGGCTGAGGACAACACAATAGATCACATTTGGTCGATGTGTTGCTGGCCATGCCAGCCCCCTCAGTTAAGATAGATAACGACTAATAATAACTTAGTACAGCTACACTACCACACCAGCTCACTGACAACTACTACTACTACTTGTATCTGTGGTATAGTATTTACATAACATACCATCACGCCTGTATTCCCCGAAGGGTTAGGCAGAGGTGTACTAATGTACACCCACATTTCGCCAGTATGTTTAGGTCCCATGTAATAGGGGGCGAGCCTATTGCCATTAACCGGGCACATATACAGACTCCGAGCTGCTACTGAGAATTTCATAGAAAAACCCAATAACACTTTGCTCGACCTGGGGATCGAACCCAGGACCTCTAGCGTAGCAGTCGCGTATAGTATTTACATATCTATTAAATAGATACACTAAACTATTCCTCAGTGATTGATACTGCGTGCGTCTTCTTGCTATTTATTTGGTTTTAGCCACAAGTTCACCTGGTCAGCAGTACCATAAACACGATCAGTGAATTAACTATAAATAGTTTTATGTTCTTTTTACGGCATTTTTCGGCCAAACCAAACGAAACTAATGTTTTATGATTTCGCAGTACCGACAGACTACTGTTTATTTTGTTTACTTTTACATATTTGGGTATCTGTTTGTCTGTGAATCATAAACTGCTTTTGAGATGTTTGTTCAGGGAAAGAAGAGGAGTAACTAACCGTATACCGTATCTTAGATCGTAGCATAAAAATTAGGAGACTTTGTTTATGGACATTGTTTGAAAAGGATACTCTGGTGGTCTTTACGGCTTGAGCGAACAGGTTTTTGCTGAGTTTAGCATGCTCCATTGTATACTACACTGATGCCTAACAACAGGAAAAGTAGCGGCCACCGCGAATTGAGAATAAAAAAAAACCTTTGTACCGACACTATTGTTTAGTTTGGGACTAGACGGTGCTGTGTAAAATGTCCCAAAATATATAAACAAAGAATTTAATGAAAAAATGGTGGCAAGTTTGGCACAGTATATGAGTCGTACGCCAAGAGTCAATTCGATTCTTGCACAGAAAAAATATTTGTATGACCTAAGTATGGTATACTTAAAATATAAAAAAGTTGTCTTTCGTAAACGTACCCGAAATGCAAAAGAGAAAATTTGAAAGAAAAAAGTTATGCAAAACAATGATTATTTCTTTCTACAAACCTTTCGCCCCTGGCGATAGATGGCGTTACTGTTTAGCCTGTACTTTACTATAGCAATACAGGATACCGTCACGTACTAGAGTGAGGTATCCACTTCGAAACAAAGAAAGGTCAAGTGGCATACGTCGAGGTCCTTAATTTGGGGAGTCGCATTGTTCTTTGATTGCTGGGTGTTAGAGGTTGCTGTATCATAAAGTGATGAAAGATCAGCTAGTAGATAGATAACTTTTGGGATACGTGAGTTTGTTTCCAAGATTAAACAGGGCATTAGATCAGTGAAATTTTATTTAAAACTGAAATACTAGAAAGCGTGGATAATATTTTCTATAATATTGTTGTATAATGTTGACTGGTAGAGAATGCCTAAGGCATTAAGACCGCTTTTGTACACTTTTGTACATTAAGAATAAAATAAATAATAATAAATAAATATTTTGCATAATTATAATGTCTCATGAGGTATATTTGCCCATCAGCTGTCGATGTTTCTAGCATTTTTAACTAATTACAACAAAAAATTGTGCAATCACTGTAAACTACTAATCATTAATGTAAATGATTTTATATCTACGTATGTATACAAGATAAAAATATTATTTAGAAATTTATAAATATTAACCATATTTCTGTACAAGTATAATTAAAACTTTTACAAATAAATTCTTATTTTCATAGGCAAAAGTAATATCACTAATCTTGATTATATTATTACCCTGAAAAAATATAAAAGCCCCAATATCATTTAATTAAACAATGTTTTCTCTCTTTCAGCTAAATATCTTGGTATACTTACAAAATATTATAACATAAATTCTCGTATATTCGAACTAAATTCATACGATGCTCAGCCATCATGCCAAACATTCCTGTAATACTAATTACCAATTATGCACGATTATATATGACATACGGTGTTTACTAGGGATGAGAGAATACTGATTTTGATGAAGGAGAATATGCGGTCCATTAGCTAATATTCGGCTTAATCTTAAGTGTATTCGTATTACAGAGAATTTGTATCACACAATGCTGTGTTTTACATTTCCTTTATGTTATTATTTAGTAAGTTGGCATAAGGTGAAAATTTATTGGGAGTATTTTATAGGTATCATTGTATTGTATCGTATATGAAGACGTAGAGCTCTTTTAGTGAACGCCACAGAATCGATCTTTAGCTTTACACAGTCATCTAGTATATACAATGACTTTAAAATAATAATAAGTTACGCTTACTTTTAGACGAGAAAAACTTAATGATTTTGACTGAGCAAAACTGTTATATTAACATTGAAGTTCTGAAACTAAGTTTAGTGATGCAATCACCTAATTGTATCATTGAACTTCTGTGCATAATTTTTAACAAAATATGTGATCTATGGATATCAAATATTCGGCCAAAACCGAAAGGCCGAAAGCCAAGGTGCCGAATAATTGAACATTTTATCCATCTCTAGCGTACAAAGCTAGGGGAAACTGAGCATGAAGATATATATATATATACAAGGCGTTGTACTTTAGTACAGGGGCGTTCAAAGAGAATAAGGCTATGTTTGATAGCAGACGTTTTCCGGGTGACGTGTTGAGGCTTACGTAATACTGCTTTGTACTAGCTAGGTGTAATAATCTCGAAACATCAGACCTACTGCATCTTGCTAAGAATATGTTCTAAGTAGTTATTATTCTGTATAATAGTTATTCTAGTCTTGGAGCTACTGCAATCGGAAGATTAATTAACAAAACCTACAATCACGCCTGTATACCCCAAAGGTTAAGGCAGACTAATGTACATCGACCGTATGCAGGAATGTTTTTAAGTCACATGTAGTAGGGGGCGAATCTATTGCCATTAACAGGGCACAAATCCAAACTTATACTGCCAACCCAACTATTCCTCTTTCATTTTACAGGGTCGGCAACGCGCAAATGACACCCCTGGTGGGTGTTACAAAAAAAATATATGCCGGCGAATTGTAGTTGTACTTAAATACACCTCTGCTTAACTGTTGGGAGATTACAGGCCTTATAGCACGATGGTATTTCAGAAACATTTTCCCGGAGCGAACAATATCGTTGTTTGCACAGGCCTCGCAGCGATTCCACTTCAGTAAGTTTGGGGACACCCTTAGGCAATGTTGTGGGGATATTTTGGCAGGTTCCTTCACTAAAGGTATACATATAACGTGCTTCGAAAAGTATCTTTCTACGTATTTCAGCAAAAAATAACCAATTTCTAATATCATTCTCCGACCCTTTTCCCAACTATGTAAGGATCTGCTTTCAGTCTAACCAGATGCGGCTGTATGTCAGTATTTTACACAAAGTGACTGCCATCAGACGTCCGCATCCTAATTTCTGGGCAATACCGATGTTCAGAGGATAGATGTTGTCAGGCTTCTGACTACCACAGAATGACCACGGCTAGTTGATCAGCGTGTGGGGCTGGCTCAAACCCACACGCTCGACCTCCGGTCTCGGGGGGGAGTGATGTAGCGACATCTACCGCGCTACATAGAACTACGAAGGCCTGAATCGCGCAAGCAATATTCGCAACGAAAAGTTGCATAAATACAACCGCCCGACATCAACTGTCGGGCCGTGGCCCGCCAGGCAAAACACCCGCTTGGTTGGAGGATCCTCCCTTTGGATGGAGGGGCAATACATCTCGCCTCTCCACACCCTCATAATTCTATTAATACGACTATGATTATTAATGGTTATCGAATTTTTTTTTAATGTTTGATTATCGAAATAAGGTTTTATGGAAAGATGGAATGGAAAACCTTGAAGAATTGGGAAACTCGCTTCTGCAGTATCGGCCTAGAATCCAGGTTTTATGTCTGAATGTTTTATGTGTATATTAGGTCATTACTTTTATTAAAACACTAGCGTGCTTCGCACGAGTGCAATGTAGTGTGTGTTGCCTTGGATTTGAACTCAAGACCGATGAATTGGCAATCCAATGGTCATATCACTAGGCCATCACTGCTATTTTTGACAGACTGGAAATCACGAACAAATTTGTCCGTCTATCTACTACTTGTTTCCAATTGAAAACAAACCGTACTGACATTATGTCAGCCTGACAAACAAAATCAAGGTTTTGTAATAAAACGTTCCCAATATCTACTCTATTTTAGATCTCTGTGTGCCCAATACAACATAACACTGATTGAGTAATATTTTTATGCACTTACCATGTCCTAGCTACCGGTGCGTGACAAACGTAGATATACCGTTGTACCGCTAGCGCCAGGGTCAGCCATATGCTCGCCGTGTGAAACATTGCCGGTATTACCTGCAGACAAAAATATTCATCAATATTAATCCATTATTCCCAAGTTCACACGGACACTTATGACAATCGTTAGTGCTGGTAAAAAATCTGAAAAACCTAAATAAAATAAAATCTGGCTCTCTGACATGACAGCTGAAAAAAATGTTGGTTTTGTTATTTAATTATATTTTTACAGGGTATTTCATAACACGTTGTATACAGGTTAATTGAGACTCGCCTCCTTTGGAGTCGGTTTTATAAAACCAACTTCAAAGAGACCTTCACGTAAGACCCCCGGGGAACCCCAAGAACCGCAAGAGCCCCGAGAACAATAGATTTTGGACTGTGTCTGTAATTTGAGTTCATTAAATAAGAAAAATACATGTAAATGTTCCTGAATCGTTGGTTACTTGCTTTCTGATAAATAAATACAATCTGGTAATATAAATGTACAGTTTTACTGCCTCATTAGTCTAGTGGTCCTAAGCGCGACAGATACGCTAGAGGTCCTGGGTTCGATCCCCAGGTCGAGCAGTGTTATTGGGTTTTTCTATGAAATTCTCAGTAGCATTGCCATTAACCGGGCACAATTCTAGACTCCGAGAGTCTAGAATTGTGCCCGGTTAATGGCAATAGGCTCGCCCCCTATTACATGGGACCTAAATATACCGGCGAAATGTGGGTGTATATTAGTACACCTCTACCTAACCCTTTGGGGAATACAGGTGTGATGGTATGTACTATATTATGTACAATATACATATATGTGTATCTTTATATATATAATTCTACTGTACGTGTGTATGTCACTGAACTCCTAAACGGCTGAACCGATTTGAATGAGTTTTTTTGTATGCGTTTGGGTAGCGCCCTGTATGGTTTAGATTTACAATTGGACCCGGTAGATGACATTGCAAACGGGTTGCAGTACAAAGTCTGCTGGGCCAACTAGTGTATATACCTATCTTTTTATGTATGCTTTTATTTTCAGTATCTAGTATATTTTTATGTTTGTCTACCAAATTGTCATCTTTCCGTTTCTCTTGAGTCTATCCAAAGGTTAAGAGATTGCTTTTAGCGATAAGGCCACCCATTGTACCATTTGATGACCTTTGTTTATGGAGTGCAACGAAGAATATTCTATATACTATTCGCACAACCAGGCAAACTGTAAAGCGTCACCGTTTCATGGTGGAAATTCCCGAAACCCGCACTAAGCGTTTTGTCTCGACATTCCATATCCGTACAGCGAGGGAATGAAATCAGCTGCCTGAGTCTGTATTTCCTCACGTGAACAATTTGGGGGTCTTCAAGTCAGGAGTGAATAGGTATCTTCTAGGTAAGCGTGCTACATCTTAGACCACATCGTCACTTACCATCAGGTGAGATTGTGGTCAAAAGCTAACCTATTTCTTATAAAAAAAAAAACATTCTAAATACAACATAAAGTAGCTGGATAGGTGGATGGCGAGACCGTTTCATGCACTACGCACAAACGAGATAAGGCTTTGAGGTAATTGTGAACACCGTTAGTCAAACGATAAATAAAGTAGTCAGTTTCACTTTTAAAATTAGTATGTTTGTATGTTGAATGCTACATTATCCCTGAATAACATAGGCTATATTTATTACTATAAACAATTAGGCATACCTACTTAAACTTCAATAATGTAACCCAAGGTGTAAAAAAAAAAACCCCTGCGAAGCCGAGACGGGAACCTAGTAACTAACTTATAAACAAACTGCTATTAAGTTTTGGATTCAAAGATTTAAACAAATTCAGATTAACATACCTTTAGTGTTGCAATTTTTGAATTCGCAAACAGAACATCGATTATACGGAAGCTGCCAACTTAATTTTGCAGTCGAGAGAAAAATCACCGAACCATTTGTAAAGGAAAGATCTTTTTGAAATAGCAAAAGAACTTGTTTGCGTTTTTGCTCGGTCTGCAACTTACCAGCGGATTTCTGTGAGAAAATATCGTATTTTAAAGTGCTTTCGAAAGCTCGAAAGGAATCAGAAGTGAGCTATGCCTAGGATTTATTCACACTGAATTCATCTCTTCTGAATTCGTCTTATTGTTTGTTCGAAGATCGGGTTCTGTGGCATTCATTAGGAGAGGCCTACAGCAGTGGACGAATATAGGCTAAATATCAGTTTTTACACGCAGCAACTGGCATTCAGATTTCCGCAACTGAATATATTCTGAGGATAGACTTTTTGGGATTTTAGCGATTTTTAGCTGTGGTTATAATATCGCTATTGACTTAGCTGATTGTGTTTTTATATACACTATCAGAAGGAAAGGTTCGGGGAAATAAATATAGCAACGACTGATTCACTTGGCGGTTTTATTGCGATTCCTATTAACTCGCCCCGCTGTGTGCTGTGACTTAATACATAGTTTTTTTTTTAAAGATTTTTTTTTAATTGTATTAAAATAGGTTATAATTTCTTAAGGGCATGACAAAACGTAACCAACAATGGGGAGGACACTTGCTTGTGCAACACAGTTCTTACTAGTGCAGGAGTTAGGGTAATCATTTATAATTGTAACTAATGTTTATGTCCAATAAAGAATAATTATTATTATAGTTACATTACAACTTGCTTCCATATCTGACTACTACTAACGATTGTCATAGGTAAAATAAATATTTTGTGACATTTTACACAGCACCATCTAGTCCTAAACTAAGCAGAGCTTGTACTATGGGTACAAGCTTTGTTTTTGTAAATAAATACATATTTATGAAACACCCAGACAAACCTAAACATTTATGTTCATCACATAAATATTTTTGTCCTGTGGAAACCGCACTTTCGACCTTATTTATGATCAGAAATCCGGCACTCGAATCACGAGACCACAGAGGTCGTCAAAGGTATTCGTTTATAAGCAGGACCGACGGCTGTGCGTGCTCTATGCTCTATGGCACAGAAGGGTCTCGATGTGTTAAGTATGTAGTATCCAACCACAGACTAACCGCGCAGCTTACCTTGCTTATAGGTTGATGAGCTTAGCCAGGAGCCCCTTAAAAAAGTCAATAATACCGAATAAAGAGTTTTTATTGTTATAAAACCTATCGTATGAGCATGTTACACTTTGCCACTTCGAAGCCAATTTGACTTGCAATATTCTATTTTCAAAATACTGACTATTTTAAAAATAGAACTCGTAAAGGGATTCAAAATGCACGCACTAACCAAGGCTTCGGATCACTACATTGTATAAAACAAAGTCGCTTTCTTTGTCCTTATATCCCTATATGTGCTTAAATCTTTAAAACTACGCAACGGATTTTGATGCGATTTTTTTTAATAGATAGAGTGATTGAAAAGGAATATTTATATGTATAATACATGTATTTTATTAGTACACTGCACCCGTGTGAAGCGGGGCGGGTCGCTAGTAAAGCATAAATTCAACAGCTAAATTAATAAACGACAGTCTCAGAGGGTGAATTCGAGTGTGAAACATGCCTTAGCAATCTGGAACTGCCTTTGTGTAATTCCAGTGAACTGAACGGATACCAGGCGATTTTTTTAATTTGCGCCCATTATTAGGGGAGACATTTCGCCTAAAATTGTTTTGTGGAATTGTCTGAGTTTTTGGTTCAGTTGGCTTGCGGTTTTATCAAGGGAATATTTAATATAGTAATTATTATCATTGTGTGTGTGACTAAAAAATACTGAATGAAGTGGTAGAGAGGAGACCAAATAAAAGATGGTGTTAAAGCCGAATAGACAGGACGGGACGAATAGAAGAAAAGAACATGCTGCTCAAACCCCAAATAAATTGGGACAAGAGCAGGAGGATTATGATGATGAACACTGTGACAGTGATGGCATGAGTAGCAGTGATTACTAAAATTGGTTCAAAAACCACAAAAGCCACAGTTCACCGATATGTTTAAGTACCATATAATAGGTTGGGAGCCTATTGCCATTAACCAGGCACTTCCAAACTCCGAGCTGCTCCTGAGAATACTGACGTCAAATTACAAAAAAGGTTTCTATAAAAAAATGTGCTTCTGCCGTCTAAGGCCAAACAAAACAGGTATAATCATGAAATACACGGAGCTCTTAAAAAAAAAACAAAAGAGGAAGCCTTAAGTAAAAAAGAGATAAAATTGGTGTTATTGTTAAAAAAATGAAATTTTATTTGGTCTCTGACGGGATGCGTATTTATGAAAGCCACTTTTTTGTAGCCAAAACTACACGAGTTGAAAATAGGTCAATTAGTGGCCCTCGCCCGGGCCTGCTGTTATACAGTCTCTATTTAGAATGAGGGGGGCTCAGGCGAAAGCTTTCCATATAGTGTGCCAGCTGAATAACAGAATAGCCTAGTGCACCTAAATTCATTAACGTTTGTAATAAAAAAATATTATTTAAATATTTGAAATAAGAAAAATGAACAGAAATAAACTTTGGACTTGAAGTGGAGTGATATAATAATGGATTGCTTAATATGTCTCGAGTTCCAATCTAAGGCACAATTCTCAGATTCAGCGAAATCATGTGCGTATCCGGTAATGTTAATTACCAAACGCTTAAACAGTGAAGGAAAACATCGTGAAGAAACCTACATGCCTAGAAGATATAGAAGACAATCCACATTAGAACAATGTAGACCAGAGCCCCATAGCCATATTTTTTTATTTTATAATTCGGAAAATCCTCATGGATTTTCTGCCAGTCGTGTCAGGTTATGTTGAACTCCTATCGAAAATTCGCCATAATTGACTCCCCAAGTCTGCCGCCTCCAGGCCACAGTTCATGGAGGCCGGACGTCTGTAGACTTGACTACAGCCTACCTCATTCTCAGAAGAAACCCGTCTTCAGTGAGACGGAAAACAGGTCTATGATGTGTGCTGAATTAACATTTGCAAATACGCGACCATATCAGTTTCCCGCGTTATAACAATACCCATATCATTCGAGTACAAAAGATCGGGAGCATATCGATACCGGCTTGTTGAATTCGAAACCCGGTTCCCGAGCTCATTACTCTACAGTAGATATTTTGAAAGGATTTTGTTGCCAATGATTTGTTATCTTTCTGGGGTAGTAGATTTAATTAAACTGCGGTTTACTAATCAAGAAGGATATATATTGTAACAGATATATGGAGAATTTGATGTTTAGATACAGTGTTAATTAAGTTATAAATAATGGCAAGTTATTTATTATATGTTGTGGGGATTGTGAGTACTTTTAAGATGGTAGACTGTACTCATTCTGCAGAGTTGTTCGTTGGTGCTGACACCGCATTCCCAAATATTGTGCCGTTAAGCAATTTTTTTTTATAATTAGATCTTTATTCTTCAAATAATTAAATTATCCGATAGATGATAAGAGGAACAGCTTGGTTGGCAGTAAAGGGTCAAAGTCCCTTATACTGCCAACCCAACTATTCCTCTTTCATTTTACAGGGTCGGCAACGCGCAAATGATACCCCTGGTGTTACAAGCGTCTATAGGCTACGGTAACCGCTTACCATTAGGTGACCCGTATGCTTGTTTGCCACCTTGGTGGTATAAAAAAACCTACTTTAGTACTTAGTACTTTCATAAATTATCGGTAAAACTCCTTGGACTATTTGTACGAGGCAATATTGACAGTGGTTTAATTCGAGCGGAACGAAGGTTAAAGAAGGGATCGCAAACATTTTTTATAAATACCTCTCGACACAAATCAACAGTTGCTAGTGAGGGGACGTACTCGTTAGTAAGTGTTTGTTTTGTCGATACCTTTATCGTTTATTTATTTTTTTCATTTCTATTATCTTATTAGCTTACTTGTTCTGATTCTTTGTGAATCTGGTCTTCTTTTTATTGGCCTTCTTTTTATTTAAAGGCTCTTCCTTTGCTATTTATGTAATAGGTACCTTTCTTTATGATTATTATTTAAACAAAGAATAAAAACATTATGGTTTCATTATAGGTCATTATTTTTTTATTGAAACACAAGCTCGTTACGCCCAATTCTATATATTATATTTATAATTATTATTATACGTATAATTATTAATTTAATTCAATATTTAAGCAGCTAGTCTTTATTTATTGATTTATTGTTTGGAAGACCAACAGCAAATAACAGGTTCTTTATACAACATATTTTTAAGCCTCCTTTATTTGCTATTGAGCATAACGCTTAAAATAATTGGTGTAGAGTCAATTTTGATACCATTCTATAGGTTGTCTCAAATACTTTTGATTAAACACAAAAAATATGCAACATATCGGGGTTATTTTTGCGCAAGAGTAGAAAACGCAAAAACGATAAGTATTTTTACATATTTAACATATTTTTAACCTTTTTTGTTTATTATTCAGGAAAAAATGATTAATTTTTTCATAGCCTCAACTCTTATCTTTACAATAAGGCCATTTGCACCTCTGTAGGTCTCTTAAATTGATATATATTAGCATTTTATTGAACATACCCTATTTTAAAATGAGATGACTGCCATTCGCGTGGTGTTGGGTTAGGAGTATAGTGCGTTTGTCGATAAAATTGAGCATATCATATGCCCTTAAAGTATCGGTAACCGTTTCCCAAACACATTATATAAAACCTACGGATTAATGTCTTTATTGTCATTCGACTTTAGTCTAAGGACCTCGTTTAATTTATCGATATCTTTTTGAAAGCTGGCCACATCACTGGTTTTCAATATTCATTGCTAATGATAAAATTACTTAATTCTTTGTTAGTATTACTAGTAGCACACAATCATACCCACACGCATTTATTCCTCGAAAGGTTAAGCAGAGGTGGACTAAAGTACACTCATAGCTCGAAGGTATATTTAGGTGCCATGTAAAATGGGGTGAGTCCGTTGCCATAAAGCATTCACAACTCCATTATCCGAGCTGCTACTGAGTATTTCCTAGAAAAGCTCAATAACAACGTCAAAATTGCGTGTAATAAGCTGACTTGCACTAGGCTAATGAGACAGTTTATTTAATGCTTCTACAAAATATCGATAAGCATATCGGCAGCCCGCCCATCCCTATCAAGTATCGGTACAATCGGTATGGGCCATCGTTTGCGCCACATATTGGATAACATCCCTCACTATTTGCTGACACTCGCATTTGTACAATTTGTAATATATATTTTTAGTGTGAAGTGGCCTTCATGCATTGTTGTCGAGGTCCCTTTGGAAAAATATAATAAGGGAATAATACATTATAATATTTTTTGTTTTGATCGACTTAAAAACTTAATTTCGTCAAATAGTACTACGACAAGATTTTATTTCGACAACATGGAACTCCGATACGTCCTAATTTCGACAACACTTTAGTTCGAAATATCTTAAGCCCGACAAAGCGTTTCTTCGACATGACTTAACTAACAAACAATGCGAGTTCAACGACATTCTTCTTAGACAACAATGCTATACAACATAAGTCAAATTCGACGTACACTACTCCCACATACTGTACTTCGACAATGTCTTAAATCGACGTGACATAACTAAGACACAATACTTCTGCGAAATTAATAGATAGGATGGGATATCTCCGTAGGTTTGATGGCTAATCCGGAGGGATGTAGGTTCCAATCCTGCCTGAGATCGATTTTTTCAGTTAGGTAAAGTATATTTACATATTTTTTATTTGTTTATAGCATGTTGCCCCACACTAGGATTTTGTCCTGTATAGTGGGTGCATTTAAACACAAACTTTCACATTATAATAATAATAATATTTTTAGGACATTTTACACAACACCATCTAGTCCCAAACTAAGCAGAGCTTGTACTATGCGTACTAGACAATGGATATAATACTTATATACTTTTTTTTTTGTAAATACATACTTATAATACATAAGAAACAGCCAGACAAACACAAATACTCATGTTTTATCCACACAAATATTTGTGTCCTGTGGGAATCGAACCCACGACCCCATGATCAGCAGTCCGGCACTCGAACCGCTAGATCACAGAGGTCGTCTTACATTTCACAAAACTTCCAGACCCGAAACAACTACCTGTAGGTCATACAAATATTTGTTCCGTGCGGGGATCGATCCCACAACCCGTTGCACAGAAGCGGATTGATCAGCCGCTGCGCCAAACGTGTCGTCAATAAAATTGATATATTGATAGCGTTTTAATTTAGTAAATACAGTAGTGTAGGGCTTAAGATATTTCGAACTAAAGTATTGTCGAAATTATGACGTATCGTTACAAATTGTTGAAGTAATATCTTGTCGTACAACGATTTGTCGAAATTCGGTTTTTAAGTCGTTTTGATCATATTGTGCGGATTATTTTTTTACTCAAAGGGTTTTTGACACAAAAGTGTGTACGTGTTCTCTGAACCATCCGTGCCTCTCAAAGTGTTCAGAGCGCTCACCCATCCACAGACTGACCGAGGCTAGCACAGTTTAACCTTTTAGATCGCTTGATTAACGTAGCGAGCCCCTCATTAAATATAAAATGTAGAATTAACGAAATTTATTCATTTATCATAACAATATATTGACATGGTGACACGCACAAACAGACTACCCAAATAAATTATGTATTATCAAATATAATATCAACATGAATGGTATGTCGAAATGTCCAAATGCTCATTATATTAATAACAGAATCTAATTTCGATAATAACATGTTTTTCAATGTAAAAAATTTAGGTTGGCAGTACAAAGGATGGAAAAGCTTTAGATATGTAATTACCAATAATGAAAAATCTTTATAAATAAGTAGGTACATTTATAAATATTTAATTAAATAAGTACGGTATTATTTGTATGTACGAGTTCGAATCTAAGGTACCTACGCAGCTCTGACTTTTCGAAATCATGTGCGTTTTTGACAACGTTTGTGGTCTAACGGTTCGAGTGTCGGACTGCTTGGTCGTGGGTTCTCTTCCCATAGGACACATATATTTATGTGATGAACATAAGTATTTGTGTTTGGCTGGGTGTTTCATATGTATTATAAGTAATAATAATATAATAATATTTTTGGGACATTTTACACAACACCATCTAGTCCCAAACTAAGCAGAGCTTGTACTATGGGTACTAGACAATGGATATAATACATAAATACTTTTTTTGTTGTAAATACATACTTATAATACATAAGAAACACCCAGACAAACACAAATACTTATGTTTTACCCACACAAATATTTGTGTCCTGTGGGAATCGAACCCACGACCCTATGATCAGCAGTCTAACCGCTAGACCACAGAGGTCGTCCGTCATAAGTAGGTATGTATTTACAAAAAAAATAGGTATATAGGTATTGTATCTTTTGTACTTATAGTACAAGCTCTGCTTAGTTTGGGACTATATCGTGCCGTGTAAAATGTTCCAAATATTTATTTATTTAGTTTTGTAGCGACATCTACCGCGCTACATAGAACTACGAAGTCCTGAATCGCGCAAGCAACATTCGCAACGAAAGTTGCATATATACAACCGCCCGACATCAACCGTCGGGCCGTGGCCCACCAGGCACAACACCCGCCTGGTTGGGGATCCTCCCTTTTCGTCGGAGGGGCAACACACTTCGCCTCTCCACAGTTTATTTACTTTGGTATCTTTTTTATAGTATAGAAAATTCTCATGGATCCTGCGCCACTCGGGTAGGTGGCAGGGTATGTCAGACTCGTACCAACGAAAAACCGCACTTGCCTTTACCTGTCCTATAGTCATGGGCCATGAGATCCGACACCTCTGCCTAACTCTTCAGCGTGATATGTTATAATTTATTTATTTAATTCAGGCTACAAGGCCCATATAATGTAAAATACTATAATACAATTTTCAGAAAATCGAAGTCCAATAACACTGCTTTTAGCTTTGTTGTGTTTCTTACGGTGAGCAAGGTTGCCAGTGCTCCACGAGGAAACGTTGTGTTGGCATTGGGGGGACTTTGACCTTTTAAATACTGCCAACCCTATTCCTCTTTCATTTTACATTCGGCAACGTGCAAGTGATACCCATGGTGTTACAGGCGTCTTTAGGCTACGGTAACCGCTTACCATCAGGTGGGCCGTATGCTTGTTTACCACCTTAGTAGAATAAAAAAAAAACAATACAATATAGCTTAAAACAATAACAATTAAAATACTATACATAAACAATAAACTAAGCACTAATTCACACGAAGAGTCGGCGTCGTGTGTCGCGCGGTGTCCGGTAGTCGGCTTCGGCAACGCCGGAACAACTTTTGGCCAAAATTCCTCTTTCATAAAGGTCGCCAGATGTACAGTCGGCACTCTCAAACTCTCTAAACTTCGATTTTTAATTAAACTTTGTTACTGTAGTGTATTATTAAACGTCTCGTGTAGGCTTCCACTTTGTAGTTTCTAATCAATCTTCGAGAAGGTTATGTATCAGTTTTTATAGCAAAGATGAGTCTCATGTGGTTTAGTGGTTCGAGAAACAGCTTATTACGAGGTCATGGGTTCGATTCTCACAAAAGAATATTTGTAAAAAACCTCCTAACAATACGCGCCATGTCGAAGAGTACTGCTCTCTGTATCAGGCTCTTGATCCAGACTCGCAACGAGAGCCTCCTTATAAGTTGGTCGAGGCTCTTGGCTATTAGACTATTGAGTAACACAACGATTGGTACAATGATCGCCGAATTCACATTATTATTATTTCCTTTATTCATATTTATACATATTTCTTGTATTTTTAAATATTTTATCATAGGGATAAAAAACATATAAAAACATTTGAAAATATAAAAAATAGAAACCCACTGGTATCGGGAACAGGGTCCAAGGTACCGGCGGTCAGGGCCCCAGAGAAAAGCCTCCTAACAATACGGGCCGTGTCCAAGAGTACTGCTCTCTGTATCAAGCTCTTCAGCCACCCAGCGAGAGCCACCTTAGATGTTGGTCGAGGCTCTTGGCTATTAGACCATTGGGTGACAACGAGTACAATGATCGCCGAATTCACATTATTATTATTAAAATACTAGCATATCACATAGCCGACCCCCACCGTATTCGAACCTAGGTCAGTATCAAAGATACGCCCTACCACGTCAAATAATGGTTACGTTTCCGTAAGTAAACTGGTTCACATTGGAAGTATCGAATCTGTTATTGTGCCGTTCACTCATACTGAATATTGCACAACTGTCGTTCTTTGTCTCTACATGGAATGTGTGCATGCACTCATCTCTATATGGACACGTTTTCGGTATAAGTACGGTGATATCTTTGGTCAGTATAACATTTTAGTACTCACCTCGTTCATATAGTTCCATGCCTGACACGCCCTAACAGGGCTGAGCGGCTTGTAGTGGTTCCCGAAAGTGTACATGTAGAATAGCCAAGGTGCGGGGAACAGCATGGTGAACATGTCGCAGAGCGCCATGCCCATGAGCACGACGTTGGTGGGCGTGCGCATGTGGCGGCGCGAGAGCACGACCACGATCAGCGTGTTCGCGACCGTGGTGGTTGCCAGCAGGAACGGCGCGATGTATCTGTTGAAAAATATATTCGTCTGATTTCTGACACTTACAAGGATATTATGTTAGATAGAACATTTTATAAATGATAACCAGGGATAATGGTGATCAATTTCCTTACACACACAACACACACACACACACGCTCCCACATTCAAATTACACACAATCATGGATTTGTTTAACTTTGTAAAACACTTATAAATTTTAAGTGTAAGTGTAGTTCGCTATTATTAGTTACTTTCATTTTAGTATAATAATATATAATATGTATTCTATTTTTTTTTATATACCACTAATGTATACTTAAGATCCAATAGATGTAAAATGGGATGAGCTTATTGCCACGTACGGGCCAAGAATGTCTAGACTGTACTTTCCCCGATGTGGGCATCGAATCAATCGTTTGATTCGTTTGGCGAAGCGGCTGAGCATTCGGCTTCTGCGACACGGGTTGTGGGTTCGATCCCCACACGGGACAAATATTTGTATGACCTACAGGTAATTTTTCTTGGTTTGTGTATGTGATAATTTTTGGCAACATATTATTTAAAAAAACAAAAAAAAAATATCAATACCTCACGGTCAATAGCCGCAATGGCGGGAACTAGGAAGGCTACCATCAACTACATCAGGTCGCAACAAATTACATCATTAAAATACGCCCACCGTTAAGCTGGGATCAGAAAAATGAGATTTTAGACAGTTATTTATAACAAACAAAGGGATTTGAATAATTAATTTGATTGCTTAGATAATTCCCTCCATTTAGATAACGTCAGTTCTATAAAATATAAAATTTCCCGCTCATTAAAGTCAAAAGCTTAAAGATCTTTTCGTAATCTATTTAAATTGAAATTTGGCATTTAAGTTATTTATAAAGTGTAGTAATCCGCTCAGAAAGGAATCGTGGAGATTCCCACCAGATTGGCCTAAACGAGATCAATGCGGGTACAGATAGTATAATTATATATTAGGCAACCCGCCCCTGTTTCGCACTGCTGCAATGTACTTATAACACACATGTATGTATTATACATACTTATAAACCTTCATCGTGAATCACTCGTATCTATTACTAAAAACCAGGGACCGAAACTGGTATGATCAATACCGATATTTTTCGGTTACAACCTATATTTTTCTTACAGGTATTTTTAAAGGTCACCATATCTCCTAAATTTAATACACAACCATTATCAATACCGGTAACCGAAATAGAAATTACCTCTATCTTACACGTGCAACGGTATTAGTCAAGGGGCTCGCATCACCTGTGTGTGTGTGTTGACGAGCTGTGTTACCTGTAGCCTGTTGTTACCTGTGTGTGTGTGTGTGTTGACGAGCTGTGTTACCTGTAGCCTGTTGTTACCTGTGTGTGTGTGTTGACGAGCTGTGTTACCTGTAGCCTGTTGTTACCTGTGTGTGTGTTGACGAGCTGTGTTACCTGTAGCCTGTTGTTACCTGTGTGTGTGTGTGTGTTGACGAGCTGTGTTACCTGTAGCCTGTTGTTACCTGTGTGTGTGTTGACGAGCTGTGTTACCTGTAGCCTGTTGTTACCTGTGTGTGTGTGTTGACGAGCTGTGTTACCTGTGTGTATGTGCCTGTAACTACTTACTAGTAGTAAAACTTCTAATACTACTTAGTCTAAAAGAGTACAATAAAATAGGAAATTAAAAAGAAAAATCGACTTCAAACTCGTCTCCATCCTGTTTAAATAAAGACTGAAGGAAACTTCTTATTTATCTAATTTAACTAAAAGCTGACTTGAGCTTATTTCATGAAAGCTTTTCAGATATGAGTGTTTCAAGGAGAACTGAAGGAAAATGTTACATTTGGTAAACTAGTTTTATTTATAACATTCTCTAGAAAAATCTTCGTTGTAGCTAGTTATTTTCTCTTTAACTACCTGTTCGTCCAGCGTCGCCCGTGTGAATTTTAGTGGAAGAGTCTTTAATTCTCTTTCGAACTCTGACGACGTCTGTGGTCTAGTGGTTCGCGTGTTTCACGAGGTCGTGGATTCGATTCCCACAGGACACAAATATTTATGTGATGAACATAAGTGTTTGTGTTTGTCTGGGTGTTTCTTATGTATTATAATAATAATAATTATTTATTTATTGGAACAATAACAAAAGTATACATTAATGACAAGTGCACGATAACAGCTACATTAGTTCAGAGACTGTGTCGTAGCCACTACACCTCCAAAGACGGCGGCGCAGCGTTCCAGCAAAAGTAAGGTTTTACAATTTAAAAATTAAAAAACATAAATATCTATTTCTAAAAACAATTATCAAATAATATAAGTATTAATGCGTGTGGTGTGTCTGTGTGTCTGTGTGTCTGTGTGTGTGTGTGTGTGTGTGTGTGTGTGTGTGTGTGTGTGTGTGTGTGTGTGTGTGTGTGTGAGTGTGGAGTGAGTGTGCTAATGTATAAAAAAAAAAGTATATAAGTATTCAATCCATTGTCTAGTACTCATAGTACAAGCTCTGCTTAGTTTGGGACTAGATGGTGCTGTGTAAAATTGTCCAAGAATATTTATTTATTTATTCAAACCTTGTCCTGACAATTACGAACGCAACAAAACAAAAAATACCCGATTTGGGCTAGTCGGTCTTAAGTGATAACTTTTCATACATGTGGCAATTGATTTTTATTAATATAAGAGAGGTAGGGCACAGTGGGGGTAATTCCACTCAAATTGGAGCTGCCATACTGGGGAAGTACCTCCCTTGCAGAAAATCGAAGTGAAATAACACTGCTTTGTGCCGTGTTGTGTTTCTTACGGTGAGCAAGGTTGCCAGTGCTCCACGAGGAAACGTTGTGTTGGCAATGGGGGGACTTTGACCCTAATACTGCCAACCCAACTATTCCTTTTTCGTATTACAGGGTCGGCAACGCGCAAGATATACCCCTGGTTACAAGCGTCTATAGGCTACGGTAACCGCTTACCAACAGGTGGGCCGTATGCTTGTTTGCCACCTTAGTAGTATAAAAAATATATATTTATAGGAGGGGATTTTGGATAAGTACCTAATAACTAATAAATCCGTTTTGTTAGTCGCCTTTCATCCATTCTCTCGACATGCCCAAACCATCTCAGCATATTCTTCTCAATTCTCGTCACTACATCGTATTTTAAGCCGCAACGTTCTCTTATCATACTATTTCTCAATCTGTCATTTCGAGTTACACCGCACATAATGTCAGTGGAACCGCCGAGAGGGGACGCCCTAGAAAAACTTATACCGACCTTATTGGTGAGGTTCTTCAAATAGGTCAGGTGCGTAGTACCTACTCGCAACCGGCGTGTATGTATGATAAGATGTATGAATGTGGTCGAAGCGAAAGAAGTATGCAAGAATCGTAGCAAGTGGCGTTCTTTAGTTTCTGCCTACCCCTATGGGAAAAAGGCGTGAGTGTATGTATGTACTTAATAACTAGGCTGATCAACCGATCTCCCATGTTAAGCTGCGTTAACCGCGGTCAGTTTGTTAATGAGTGACCATTCTTTACATATCGAGACCCCCCTGCCACGGAGAGCACATAAACCCGTTTGTCATACGACTTATAAGGCCTATAACAGTCGTTAGTGGTTAAAAAAAAGCGTTTGAACCTGCTTCCCTCCGGTTAAGTACACCGGACGCTTTACCCAACTAAACCTAGACCACTCCCTGGTATGTAAAATTTCTCTTCATCATTCTACGTCTCATAGGTGATGTCAGCAACATCGAATAAATTACCAATATTATGTAAAACAATTTTCTGCCCGCGACTTCGTTCGCGTGGAAAAGTTACTTATTTTTATAGTTGTAATTTGGTTAATTAATTCAAAATCGTTATAAATTATAGCCTATATGTTGTTCTGATGTATAAATAATAATACTGTAAAGTTTCATCAGAATCCGTTCAGTAGTTTTAGCGTGAAAGAGTAACAAACTAACATCCATCCTCACAAACTTTCACATTTATTATATTAGTAGGATAGGATAGGATTTAGTATTAAAGGTACTCACCCATACATAGGCTCAGCATAATTGATCGGGAATTCGCAAGTCACATTCAAATAAAAATGCGAGTGGTTCGATTGACAGAAATCGTCGGACGTGAAGTTCGAATATCCCGGGTACCCTGTCTGATTGTCGTAGTAATTATAGTTGATCTTTGAGCTGTCCAAATCGGTGGAGTCGGCTTCCACAATAGCTTTCGTGGCGTTGAAATCGCCGAAGTAATCGACCCAGTCTTTGTCGTGCGCCGCCATCTTGGTTTCGTTGGCTATCCGGCTGATTTTGACATGTTGATTGTTACGTCATTCTGTACCTGTGGACAAAGGAGAATTATTATTAATAATGATTAAAGAACAGACATTTTATTTAGGTTTAAGTTAAACTAAGATTATGGCATAATTTTTTTAAGTGTTTTTTTAAGCTAGGGTTGGATCGATTGGGCTGGATTAAGTTCGTTAAGTTCGAACTATTTTTTACAATTACTTAGATTAGTAGATATAAATCACATTCTATATCGAGGTCTCTCTTCAATTTATTTGGTAACTAGCTTTCCGCCCGCGGCTTCGCCCGCGTCGAGTTCGGTTATATCGCGTTTCCAAGAGAACTCTTCAAAAGTCCGAGATAAAAACTATCCTATGTTCTTTCTCAAGGTCAACTCTATCTCTGTATCAAATTTCATTAAAATCAGTTCAGTGATTTAGGCGTGAAAGCGTAACAGACAGACAGAGTTACTTTCGCATTTATAATATTAGTAGGGATTGATCAGCATTAGCTTCCAGAAAGAACTAGGCAATATTTATAAAAAATAAATTATTTCGGAAAAATTAATGAATGAATGATATTCATTCGTATGGTACGTAACAGGTTGGTATAGGTACAGACGCCAGCAGGTCAAGCTATCCAATACTGTCAAATTCCCAATTGAAAATAAACCTTATAGTGTTGTATTAAAGTTGAAAATCAATCAAAGAAATTTTACAGATTGTGGTAGCTTGATGTGCTAGCCTCTGTACGTATTACTATGTTAGTTTCACATAACTTCGTCGGATATATTTTCCAACATGCATAATTATACAATTTTGGAGAAACATTACTCATTACTTAGTTACACAATGACAAAAAAAATATCCATAGATTGTTGGTACAAATGATCACTTATTTGTCTCATTTCTTTTTCTTTATAACTTGGTGTATTTTACTTGTCAGTTTTGATAGGGGGTAATATCCTTATCCTTCCCTTACTAATATTATAAACGCGAAAGTAACTCTGTCTGTCTGTTACGGTTTCACTCCTAAACCGCTGAGCTGATTTTGATGAAATTTAGTACAGAGATAGATTAAACCTTGGAGATGGATGTAATATACCTTTTGTCTAATAAAATCCTTGTGTATACAATTGAAACCGCGGACAACAACTAATAATAAATAAACGAAGGTAAGGTTAGTAAGGTTAATTATTTAATAGTTTTTATTAGATAATATTAGATTAACATTTATACATGTATGTCTTCGTAGAAGAACTAATATCGTTATATCAATTTACGCAAGTACACTTAGCTATTCGTCATTATATTTAGTGGGTAAGGCAAGGTAACATTGATAGCGAGTGTGATGAACACAGAACTTTCAAAGAAAAAAATAATTGTGGCATGTTAACACTATAACACCTTCCTAAGAACACTCGCTGATGATTCACAGATCCCTTCGTAAAAAATCATAACTAAATCAGTCAAACCGTTTTTTTTTGGAGAATAATGGGCACGGTTTGCACACACACACACACGCAAATAAACGTCTGATTAAACGCACACACCTCCGTTCCGCCGTGGGTACGTATTTATTATATTATTACATTAGAAATGTGTAAATTACTCATGAAAAATTCGAAATGTATGTTTTACAATAGAATGTTGTTTTTTTATATAAATTATTTCTGCAAGCCTGAGGAAGTATTCTAAGTTGCACGGGGCCAGCGCGGCGGACTATGGCTCTTTTAGATAATTATTGGACTTAATCATAAACCGCTCTCAATTGCACCTCACCTTTACCCAAAAACCATCTAATAGGTACAATTAGTGGAGATTGAGCCTCGTAAATAATAGACAGAATACGTTGTAGGAGTATCTGTACTAGTTTGGCTTGACGTAAGCTAATATGGCATAAGGACGTGAAGTAATATTGCCTACATGGGTTAAATTAACCACGACATCCTTCTTACGTAGATATTATGATACTTCACCTACTCGGAAAATGACACATTACAACTATAAATATTTGGAGAGAAAGTGGTTACTTTTCCGATATGTTTTTTTTATTTTCTTCGTAGGTGAAATAAAAAGTACCATGTGTGGTTTTTTTAAACCACAAAGGTGGCAAACAAGCATACGGCCCACCTGATGGTAAGCGGTTACCGTAGCCTAAAGACGCCTGTAACACCAGGGGTACCACTTGCGCGTTGCCGACCCTGTAAAATGAAAGAGGAATAGGGTTGGCAGTATTTAAAAGGTCAAAGTCCCCCCACTGCCAATACAACGTTTCCTCGCGGAGCACTGGGAACCTTGCTCACCGTAAGAAACACAACACAGCTCAAAGCAGTGTTATTTCACTTCGGTTATCTCCCCAGTCGGGCAGCTCCAATTTGAGTGGAATTACTCCCACTATGCCCTACGTCTCGAAAATCAAAACATCTTCAATTAGTTAAGCAGATTCCTAATCTAAATCTATATATTCGATGATATATTATATTTTATACATATAAAAATGAATGACGACGATCGGCGGTTGGTGCCGACCGTGTAGAAGGCCTTTAAGGTATTTTGTTTATACGTATTACACACAGTGACATCAATAAATGTTAGACAGTCAATGACGTCACAAACACAGACCACCAAAACGATTTTAACCTACTTTGTCAGGTTCAAATTACCATCACGGATTACTTAACCGTGTTTCGTTGTAAATAGCAAAAGGAGTTATTATCTGCCATCAATCTCCCGTGCTCATAACCCGAGTTAATGGCGTCCCACCCTTTTTGGGCTCAAATTAATTTATTAAGCTTGTCGAGTCCTGTTTCAGGCACAAAAGGAACAGAAATTTTGATAATTTTAAATAGACTGTTATAATCTTGAAAGGGTTTCTTTACCTACCGACACGCTTGAGGAGAGGTGAGCAGAGATTGACAGTTCAGTGGCATGTTTTAAAGTTCCATGTAAGTGAGATAAACTGCCTTTCATCATCATAATTATTAGTAGTATAGTGAAGCGCGGGCGTTTTAGGGATGACTTTCAAAAAGTACTTACCTAGTATTTATTTTGGGAATTACTGGGAATTTTAGAGACGGTCACGATTTTGAATGGGTCCCGACGGCAAGATTGACTTTTTTCTACCTATTTTATCTATTTGTATTTATTATGCAAACATTTAAATGGTGTAGTTATTCAATATTACTTTACATAGGTCTGGACTACTAGACTTGTTTTTGTCTTTTTAGTTTTTTTAAAGTGTTTTTATGCAGTCGGGTTTTTTAGTTATTTTAATTACGTAACTTGTTTCCGGATTTTTAGTGCAAAACTACGAAAAATCTGCAGACGCTTAATTGCGCAGACGCTTATTTGATTATAATATGTATTTAAGTCATTTATTTCAGTTATGTAATGGTTTACTATGTGTATGTATGTGTGTATGTGAGTCACCCACACATTACGTAAAGAAAACTAAATAGGTACATAAGGACAGTAAAAATAATTCAGAATGCTTGATAAATAAATTATAACAAACAAATCGTATTTCCTAACCTCAATCTAAAACTACCTACGGACATTAACGAAGAAATTATTTATATGAAAAAGTAGATGATTTCCTACAAGTCCCTTAACAATAAAGTAATGTAATGCTTTCGCTAATTGCTACTGAAAATTTGAGAATACATGATACGGAATGCTCAAAACATATTTTTCAGCCCACGCATTAAAGCGCATAAAATCCGCCATTTTGTTTTTTTTTTTAATTTCATGTACCCAGTGACACTCGTGCCATCAAGACAAATCTAATGAGGTATCATTTATCTAAATCGGTTGCACCGTTGAATAGTTACGAGCGGACATAGGAACGGACATACATACATACATACATACATACACGTCAAACACATAACCCTCCTCCTTCGGCAGTCGGGTAAAAAAGCCTTTTATTTCCTACTAGCGACCCCGCTTCGCACGGGCGCAATGTACAAATAACATACATGTATTATTATACATATAAACCTTCCTCTTGAATCACTGTAGCTATTAAAAAAAACCGCATCAAAATCCGTTGCGTAGTTTTAAAGATTTAAGCATACATAGGGATATAGTGAACTGATTTTGTGAACAGTTTGTGCTACCTGGTCCCTCGTACTGTGCACGGTCGGGAAGTGCGCCAGAGACGTCTGTTCGCTACAAAATTCTGCCGTACCAACTCTGGAACACGATCACCACTGCACCGATTGGTGGACACTTATAATAAGCAGTTTGGTTTAACTGATATTATGTTTCTCAGCAAGCATATGTTCAGAAATAGGATTATTGCCACTTTAAAGGAACAGCTTTAAACTAGTATTTAGTATTTACAGGACCTACAAATTCGTACCAGAAATATTATATATTTCTAGAGATAGTTACATACTTTGTTTCTCATACTGATATAAATAGCCCTCAGCAAAAATCGGTTGTAATTGTAATTGGTATTATTAAGTAACTTTTCGATTGTCCTTTTTTTAACAGTTAGCTATTTTGTTTTGTAATACGTGGATAATGTCGTGAGTAGTGTATTTGATACTACCTACTGCTAATATTGTTACTACATTTTGTTAAATTGTTAGTACACTGCTGTTTGTTATCCCTAATAAAATAAAATAAAAATAAAATATAGGGACAGAGAAAGCGACTTTGTTGTATACTATGTACTGATGATGTAAATGGTTACACAATACCTCACAATTTATATGGTTATTACAAATGTTTCGTTTTATACAATTAAGATATTTATATGAAACAAAATCTTTAAGGATTTCCTCCAAATAATTTCATTTGGTCCGGTCTCTGGCCACTTCTAGCGATTTTTGACCAGCAATATTTTTTTCAACACACTTGCTCATAAAATGGCTCTAATTTCATCGCAATTAGGCACATAATGACACCTGTTATCAAACTGTGACTTGTTCATTGCTATTATTCACAAGTGAGCTACAGGTTTTTTTTTATTTTATTAGTTGAGTTGCTTTATTCTTAAAAAAGTTTCTATACAAAAAAGATCGTGTTCGATAAATAGTACAAATAAATGAATGTAACTATTGCTTGCCCATTTCATGCAACTTCGTATTTCAATAGTTATTTTCAACTTGTACGTTTTTAATAAATAAAACTTTCACTCAAATATAACTTTTCTTTTCTCTGTTATTGAATTCCCCATTTTGTATGTGGCTAAACCGCTATCCGCGAAAAGCCAAAAACCTAACGGCTCAGGTTTCAATGGCGCCTCAGCGGTAATCACCAACATTACACACTTGTACCATATTGTACTATTATATTGTCGACCGATCTTGTGCTGGACGACCCTTTTTTCTTTTCCTTAGTATCTTCCAAGTGTAGTCCTTTCCAAGAAGTGACTCTCGTCATCATCATCATCAACCCATATACTGTCCCATTGCTGGTCACGGGTCTCCTCTCACAGGATTAGGCTACAGTCCACCACGCTGGCCTAGTGCGTGTTGGCAGACTTCACACACCGTCGAGAAAATCTCTAAGGCATGCTGGCTTCCTCACGATAATTTCCTTCACCGTTTAAGCGAGAGATAATTAATTATTAAAACTACTCACTTAAAACTCACTCATTTTTCAGTCTTATACCTACAATTGATATAAAAATTCTATTGGTTCATTACAACCTCAAGATTGATTTCAATCAATTTTCAAAAATGAGTGTACTTAATACTCTATTCCTTTATTTATACTTCTACATATTTTTTTTATTTCATCGTAACATAAAATATAAAAAAAAACATTTAAAAATATAAAAAATAGAAACCCACCGGCATCGGGAGCAGGGTGCAACCCACCGGTGGTCAGGGCCACAGAGAAAGAAACCACCTCCTAACGATCTCCGAACACGGACCGTCGTGTCCAAGAGTACTGCTTTCTGTATCAAGCACTTGATCCAGCCACCCAACGAGAGCCTCCTTAGATGTTTGTCGATGCTCTTGGCTATTAGGCCATTGGCTGACACAACGATTGGTACAATGATTGCTGAATTCACCTCCCACATGTCGACAACCTCGTGTGCCAAATCAATTAATAATAATTTCAACATCATAATAATAATACTCTATTATTATTATGATGTTGAAATTACCCGCCATCAAAACCTTCAAAGCTGGAACTTTTTCAATCACTCTCCTCTCAAGATCAGACACATACTCCCAAACAATTAGTATCAGTAACAAGAACATTGTTACTGAGTAAGCGTCGGCGCGGAATTTTCATAATTAAACTTGTGCTGAAACGAATATCTTCGGTAATAAGTTTGGAAGTTACACTTTTGAACTTAGCTCATTTCATTTAGGTGTAGGATGTGCGTAGTTAGTGCGTGCGGTCTTAGGTACAGTCGACAAAAGAGTTAGGTATACAGAGAGCTAATTTAACATCTTAATTAATTTAATCTAAATAAACTTAATTTTAAGAGAGTAAGAGATAGTGACCATTGGACTGCCAAGTCGAAGGTCTCGAGTTCGAACCCAAGGCACGCACCTCTGACTTTTCGAATTCATGTGCGTATTAATAATTAATTATCACTCGCTTAAACGGTGAAGGAAAATCGTGAGGAAGCCTGCATGCCTTAGAGATTTTTCTCGACGGTTTGTGAAGTCTGTCAACCCGCACTAGGCCAGCGTGGTGGACTATAGCCTAATCCCTCTCAATATGAGAGGAGACCCGTGCCCAGTAGTGGGACAGTTTAAGGGTTGATGATGAAGAGATAGTGGGAGTAATTTCACTCAAATTGCAGCTTTTATCACAATTTGTGTAAAGATGCAGGTTTCGTTTGCTATCTACGTAGATAATTATTTTGTTATTTAGTGTAAGTTATACTAGAGTTTTAGATGAGTCTGTTGAATGTCGCGCCACGGCTTTGATTTTTGTGATGCAGAAGATCTCGTCCATCTGCCAGATACGGCTGAATATGCGAATATATATGAATATCTAATATATAAAATTCTCGTGTCACAGTTTTCGTTGCCATACTCCTCCGAAACGGCTTGACCGATTTTGATGAAATTTTTTGTGCTTATCGGGGAGGTCTGAGAATAGGCCAACATCTATTTTTCATACCCCTAAATTTTTTTTTTTATGGCATAACAACGTTTGCGGGGTCAGCTAGTTTTAATATAATAATCCTCGTTAGTCGCTTACTCTTGACAGAGTGGTCGTGGTTGATGACGCTGCATTTTTATTGGTTAAAGCAGCCATCGCGATGCGCCTCCACTTGCTGCGGTCTTCGGCGTCTCGAGAACTCTGGACCACGGAGGTTTGGATGGACTATGGAGGATTAATATAATAATATATATCTAATACATATGAATATTTTACAGGAAACGATTACCATCAGATAACCGATATCCAAATTCTGGGCACTACCGATATCCTGAGGATACACTGGACATCAGGCTTTTTGGGCTTCTAACTGCCACTAACGGGAATGTTTTGATATGTTACGAATGATCACCCATCCATACGCTGACCGCGGCGAGCACAGCTTAACCTTGTAGTTAACCAAACGTAATTATTATATACAACAAAAAATACATTGTAAAGAGAAACAGCTCTAGTTATTAAAGTCAGTTAAAAAAGTAATGTATTGCAGCTACTTAAAACTTCAAAATGGAGCGAGTTAGTTTGTTTAGTACTCCAGCCAGTTGTTAAGGGGAAGCTCGTAGTTCTACTTTATTTTTTATAATATAAAGCTTTGCCCCAACACTAGGATTTGCTCCTGTGTTGAGGGTGCGTTTACAAACAAAAACTTTCACATACACTAACAATCAGATACGAAACAACTACCTGTAGGTTATACAAATATTTATTTCGTGTGAGGAAAATTATTAATATCAGATAAGGTTGCCACAATTTTGTAAAGTAATTAAATATTTATTTATTTTTAACAACAGACTAACGATTTACAACCATGTTACCTATGGACATCGGCCCATACGTACCTATATACATAAACCTACCAAACAGTTACAGTGAAGTGTCATATTAATCCGTGAGAACATACGAAATGCTGACTGCAGCTAAAACGGACTACCGTGGGACAATCGAACGTTCAACAGTCAGTCGATCTCGCTCAATCGCTGTAGCTAGAGGTTGTACACATAGGTTAATTAAATATAAGTACTATTTGTAATAAGTTCATTTAATTAAATTTGTAAAAGGACAAAATTGCCTTTTTTAAAACTCCTACCCAACGGCCAAGGACGTAATTGGCGCAGTCGGTAGGATAGTCGAATCAGTGCGTGCAGTCCAACCTTGATTCGCGCCTGATAGTCGTATCGCCGACGGGTCGACTATCCCTACGAAACCTACGAGCAGCGCCGTTGACGGAGTCTACTTCATCCAAGCTTCGATGAGACTTACAATGCAGAATCTTCTGTGAGTACTATTTTATTACGTTATACTCCTATCAGTTGCTATTCCCGATCCTGGTAATAGATCATCCATTATCCTTTAAGTTTAGTTATTAGTTGTCAAGATTTTTTCCCCAGAAAAAAGTAAGGACATTAAGCCGAATCAACGGCACATTATTTTAGATAGGTTGAGACAGATTAGCATACCTGAAATGCAGCAGGAAACTGAAATGGCTCAGGCCGAAAATAGTAATAAGATAGATAGAATCTGGAAGGCTCTTAGATTGGTACCGGAGTTTGATGGAAACTCGCACGTTTTGGTAAGATTTTTACACATTTGTGACAACCTAGTATTAGAATATGTGCGGCCAGATAATCAATTAGTCAGTTCAGCTTTATTAAATGGTATAATAAATAAAATAACCGGAAAAGCTGCCCGCACTCTAGCCACTAACGGTATCCCAGATAATTGGAAAGGAATACGCAACACATTAGTGAACAGTTTTTCGGATCACAGAGATGAATGTTCTCTCTACACAGATTTATCTCAACTCACCCAAGGTCACGATACGGCTAACGTTTTCTATGAGCGAATACAAAACATGCTTAGTATAATTATGGCTTACGTTCAACTTCATGATTCCATCTCCACGACTATAGAAGCTAAGAGACAATTGTACAACAAACTAGCGTTAAAAACATTCATGCGAGGGTTACAGGAACCAATTGGTTCACGCGTTAGGTGCATGCGCCCAGAAACATTAGAAAAAGCCCTTGAATTTGCACAAGAAGAAATAAATGTAACATACTTACAAAATAAGAATATTCAGTTAGGTAACCCTAGAAACATGCTTCAAGGAACTCCATCCCCGAATAATCAAATTAAGTCTAACGTCAACCCTAATTATAATCCTTATTTAAATTTTAACAATAACCCACATCCCAATCAAAATTCTTACAATGCAAACTTTACACCACAAGCTTCATCTATGTTTAGACCACAGTTTCAAGGACCTTCAAGAACCCAACAGGCTATGAGGGCATTGCCTCGCACGGACATGTCCACCGGCTTCGGAGGATCAGGTTTCGAATTCCCCAGAATAGAATTAAACTTACAAGGTAAAAGACAACTTCCGTATATTCAAATAAAAAATCCACCACTTAAATTACTTATTGATACTGGTGCTAATCAATCGTTTATCAGCCCCGACATAGTCGATAAGTATTTTTCCCATTTACCAGTTTACGAAGACCCATATATCACGAATATATTTACGAAGTATATATTTACGAAGACTCATATCGTGTCAAACATTCATGCATCTACCAGAAATGAATATTCTATAATAATTCCTTGTTTCCAAGAATTTCAAGGACATGATCCAGTAAATTTTTTTATCTATAAGTTTCATAACTATTTCGATGGTTTAATCGGATGGAATCTATTAGAACATTGGCAAGCAAAAATTGACCTTCGAACGCGAACATTAAACACGAACTTAACTTGTAATAAAATTCAAATGTATGACTCTAAAACTTTAAATTTATTAGAAACAATTATTCCTGCACAGTCCACTCAGATAGTTAAAGTGCCTATTAATATCTCTGAAGGTGACGTAATTATCAGTCAGCAGTATATCAATAATTGCAATATAACAGAGTGTCTGTCCACTGCCCAAAATAGCAAATGCCATGTAGAAATTTCTAACCCCACTGTTAATGACATTATTTTTAGTCTGGAAAAACCAGTATGTGCCCAAATATTTAACGAACAAATTATACCCACCAACGATTTTGAAAGCTCAAGGACTCAAGAAATCTTATCACGTCTACGTACAAACCATCTTAACCCTGAGGAAAAAGAAAACTTAATATCAGTTTGCAAAGAATTTGCAGATATTTTTTATTTAGAAAACGAACCTTTGACTTTCACAAATCAAATTAAACATAAAATTAACACCACTGATGATCTTCCAGTTCATTCTAAAACATATAGATATCCCTACATACATAGGCAGGAAGTCCAAGAGCAGATAAAAAAAATGTTAGAACAAGGTATTATTAGACCTTCAACATCAGCATGGAGCGCACCTATTTGGATAGTTCCCAAAAAATCTGACGCATCGGGTAAAACTAAATGGAGATTGGTTATTGATTTCCGTAAGTTAAATGAAAAAACAATAGACGACAAGTACCCTATCCCTAATATTACAGACATTTTAGACAAATTAGGACGTTGCCAGTACTTCACGACCTTGGACCTGGCCAGTGGTTTCTATCAGGTAGAACTGGACCCAGCCGATATCCATAAAACAGGATTTAGTGTAGCAGACGGAAACGGTCACTACGAATTTCTCCGAATGCCCATGGGACTCAAGAACAGTCCAGCCACGTTCCAACGTGTCATGGACAATATCTTGAGAGGCCTGCAGCATGAAATATGCATCGTGTACCAAGATGACATTTTATGCTTTTCAACATCTCTTCAAGAACATATAGTTAATCTGCGCAAAATTTTTAAACGACTTAGGGAATCAAATTTTAAACTACAACTTGATAAATCTGAATTTTTAAAACACGAAACCCCTTACCTTGGTCATATAATCACAACCGAAGGAGTCAAACCAAACCCCGATAAAATTTCGGCTATTTTAAAATATCCTATCCCCAAAACTCAAAAACAAATTAAAGGATTTCTTGGACTGGTAGGTTATTACAGACGCTTCATACCAAATTTCGCTCGCGTAGCCAAGCCATTAACTTCATGCTTAAAAAAAGGTGCAAAAATTAATCTTACCCCCGAATATATTAAATGCTTTGAACACTGTAAAACTTTACTAACTAACGATCCCATTTTGCAATACCCGGACTTCTCCAAAGATTTTATTCTCACGACAGACGCGTCTAATGTTGCGCTAGGAGCTGTTCTGTCTCAAGGTGAGATAGGTTCCGACAGACCGATTGCCTATGCCTCGAGAACATTAAATGACAGCGAAACCAACTATTCAACAGTTGAAAAAGAACATTTAGCCATCGTATGGGCTGTCAAATATTTTAGGCCCTATCTTTTCGGCCGAAAATTCACCATAGTTACCGATCACAAGCCACTACAATGGCTCGTGAACCTCAAAGAACCAAGTTCACGCCTTACTAGATGGAAACTCAAATTATCAGAATACAATTATAAAGTAATTTACAAAAAAGGAAAAGCCAATACTAACGCTGACGCATTATCCCGGATAGAAATCCACAATGAAGAAGTATCTTCATTGATAGTTAATATCCCTGACTCAGAATCGACAGTTACAGCACCTGACGACAGACCTATCATCAGTGACTCTTCAACTGACACCGCACATACCATAACAGCTTTAAGCCCAACTCCCGACCTAGACCTACGCGACACTGAAACAATACATACATCACACGAAAATCCTATCCTAGAAATACCCACTTCAGACGAACCCTTAAACAAATTTAAGCGACAACTTGTGATTAAATGTATCAACGGGTCTTCGAGCACTAAACCAAAAATTACTGTACCATTTGAAACTTTCAGGAAAACAGTCGTGGAAATTTCTGAAAATAATATGGAACAAGAAATCGTGCCGATTGTTCAAAAATTCATTGACCCGAAGCTCCGCACCGCTATTTTAGTACAACCTGTTGACAAAATGTACACCATCGTTCCTATTCTGCAGCAAAACCTCAATAGCTCTTCAATAAATATAATTTTAGTAAAACGTGAAATTCTGAATGTTTCAGACTATCTTGAACAACAAGACATAATATCGAATTATCATACCGGAAAAACCAATCACAGAGGCATTAACGAAACGTACTTGTCTCTATCTCAAAGATATTTTTGGCCAAAACTTAAAGAACAAATAACACACTTCATTAATGATTGTATGATTTGTAATTGCGCTAAATATGATCGCGTTCCCCCACGTCCTGAATTTCAAATTGTTCCACCCCCATCCAAACCCTTTGCTCTTGCACATGCAGACGTCCTAACAATAGAACAAGAAAAATATTTAACTATAATCGACGCATTCTCTAAATACGCACAAGCATATCGTATGCCCGATTGCACAGCCCCTAATATAGTATAATCTCTATTGAACTATAGTACACACCACGGTTTCCCACTATCTTTAACAACTGACAGGGGAACTGAATTCACAAATCAAGTAGTATCAGAATTTTTTAAATTACATAAAATTCAGCATCATTTCACTGCAGCTGACGCGCCACATGAAAATGGCATGATTGAACGTTTTCACAGCACATTATTGGAACACTTACGTCTATTAAAACTTCAACATAGAAACGAAACCGCAGTAAATTTAGTTCCTTACGCACTAATTGCATACAACAGTTCAATACATAGCATAACAAAGTGCAGACCCCTTGACCTTATCACTGGACATTTTGACCCCAGAGACCCCACAGACTTAGACTTGACGCAACAAATATTTCAACATTATCTGCAGGACCACCGTGACAAAATGGACGTAGTATATCAAATTATACATGACTCATCTTACTCTGAACGAAAGGCTATAATGACTCGACGTAACCTTGACCGAGAACCTGAAACAGATTATAAGCAAGGTCAGGTTGTGTACGTTAGAAACCCGATAGCGCAAAGGCAAAAGCTCGCCTCTCGTTCACACTCAAGATAAAGTGACTTCAAACCTCCCTATACACATATATACGTCTAAAAAATCTAGACCTGTTGCCAAAACTAGAATAAAAAGACCCAAATTAACTAAAAAACCGACGTTGTTACAGAATAATTTCTCATGACCACACCTTTTACAAGAAATAAATGAAATACAACACCAAATTAACGTACTCAGAACCCAGCTTAGTGACTCAACTGTCAATCTTCCCAAACAAAATGCATCAATGTTTAAATATCACGTTCTTCACTTATCTAGAACCTTAGATGAAATTACATCCCGCCTAGAAACCTTTGAACCTAATAGGACTAAACGAGGCCTTATCGACCCACTGGGATCTTTGATAAAAAGCGCTACAGGCAACCTTGACCATACTGATGCTCTGCGATTCGAAACTGCAATCAAAATTTTACAGAAAAATGACAAAGCGCTATCAGTTAGTTTAAACAAACACATCACTCTATTTAAAGATATGACAGTTCAGCAAACGCGAGTATTAGATAGCTTAAACACTAACCAGCAGCAACTTTCGAAAGCTGTTACGTACCTATTGAACATTACAAGCAATAATTACGCTATTCAATACATTCGCTTATTCCAATTTTTTAACGTAATAGGCGATAACATTCAGGATTTTTATCTGGAAATAATTAGATTAGAGAATATTTTAGCTTCTAGTCGTACTAATTCTATGCACCATTCTATTATTACCGTTCAGCAACTGACAACTATGTTAAGCAAATTGAAAACTCTTTACGATTCGGATCATATATTAGAGTTAGATATAAGGTATTACTATAATCTAATTAGTTTAGGTTCGTATTACACTAACGATAAGATAGTGATTGTCCTTAAGTTCCCAATTCTATCACCAACAATCTATAACCTATATAGACTATGTCCCGTTCCCAACAAATATTCACAAATTATCCTGCCACCATCCCCTTACATAGCAACCGACTCCAAGGAGTTTGCGTACATGGAGGCTGAATGCCCGAAGATCGACACCTGGTATATCTGCCAACAAAAAGTCTCTCATCAAAGGCGTACACATCGAGATTGTATCTATCACCTACTCCATCAGCAAGAAACGGAAAACCGATGCTACTCTACTACCGTCTCACTCGTTAAAGAAGCGCTCCTAGAATTGGACAATCAGCACTACGTCATAACGTTCCCGAAACCCACAAAGACTCAAATCATATGCGGACAAGAAGAACATCGGCTACTTAATGGCAGCTACTTCGCAACAATACCTCTCTACGGAATAGCCTTATTAAGTGCATCTGCACTTATCATCGCATACGTCATGCGTCGCCGGCAACTCATAATAAGAAAACGGTCATCTCTACAGCCTGAGCCTGGGATAGAAGTACCAATTAGAATCCAGTCTTCATCATCAGATAATCTTCAGGAAGGAAGCCCGCAAGATCACCAAGCCGCAATATTTGCGTTAAACCTGCGCAAATAGTTGCTCATCCGGGAGGGGAGGTGTTACCTATGGACATCGGCCCATACGTACCTATATACATAAACCTACCAAACAGTTACAGTGAAGTGTCATATTAATCGGTGAGAACATACGAAATGCTGACTGCAGTGAAGTGTCATATTAATCCGTGAGAACATACGAAATGCTGACTGCAGCTAAAACGGACTACCGTGGGACAATCGAACGTTCAACAGTCAGTCGATCTCGCTCAATCGCTGTAGCTAGAGGTTGTACACATAGGTTAATTAAATATAAGTACTATTTGTAATAAGTTCATTTAATTAAATTTGTAAAAGGACAAAATTGCCTTTTTTAAAACTCCTACCCAACGGCCAAGGACGTAATTACCAACTACAATATTCAAAGATAACAGAATAACAAAAAATATAGAATTAAAAAATAAATAAAAATAAAAAACAAAAATAAGATTAAACACTAAGGCTAGCTACACTCACAGAACTTCAGGTACGTGATCATTATTAAAACTTTCAGCTTTCTTCTTCATAGTTTCTTAGGTTTCGTGATAATCCCATGGATATCTCGTGCTCCATGCATCAAGTAAGGTAGGGCATAGTGGGAGTAATTCCACTCAAATTGGAGCTGCCCGACTGGAAGTACCTCCACCTTGCAGAAAATCAAAGTGAAATAACACTGCTTTGAGCTGTGTTGTGTTCCTTACGGTGAGCAAGGTTGCCAGTGCTCCGAGAGGAAACGTTGTGTTGGCAGTGGGGGGACTTTGACAATATACTTATATTGCCAACCTAACTATTCCTCTTTCGTTTTACAGGGTTGACAATATGTAAGTGATACCCCTGGTGTTACAACCGCTTACCATCAGGTTAGCCGTATGCTTGTTTGCCACCTTAGTGGTATAAAAAAATAAACCCCGTTCCAGAACTAGTAAATATTATATAGAGACTAAGACTTATATTAACTTCATTACATTAAGTACGGACAATGTTATCCCCACAAACACAGGGGTACCTGGTGCTGCAAGCGTCTATAGGCTACGGTAATCGCTTAACATCAGGTGGGCCGTATGCTTATTTGCCACTTTAGAAGTATAAAAAAAATCAAGCATGATGTATAGAATGTACATACAGATCATGCAATTCATTAAACATATTAATTATGACCATTGGTCTCCCAAGTCTTGAGTTTAAATCCAAGGAAAGCACCTCTGACTTTTCGAATTCATGTGTGTATTAATAACTAATTATCAGTCTCTTAAACGGTGAAGGAAAACATTGTGAGGAAACCTGCATGCCTTGGAGATTTTTCTTGACGGCATGTGAAGTCAGCTAACCCGCACTAGGCCTCTTAATCTGAGAGGAGACCTGTGCCCACCAGTGGGACAGGAGATGGGTTGATGTTGGTCTTGATAAGTGGATTTCATTTATTACGACCTCGGTTGTAGCGACTATTTAGCTATAGCGACGTTAAATCTAAGTCCCTTGAATTTAAAGCATACTTTAGTACAAAATTCATGTGGATATAGCGACTTTGGTTGTAACGCCGAGTTCGGGTGTAGCGACTATTTTTAATAAATAATTTGTAACAAATTCCTATAAATCCCATGCAGCTATTGCGACCGGAGTAGTCGGCCGCCAAAGACACAAAGATTTTTTTCTTTCACAAACATTTCTTATCTTTTGTTTACATCCACACAGATGGTAAGCACATTAGACCTTTACCTTTTGTTTATATATATCAGTTAAGTAGGTAGGTAAGCGTGTACTTTTCGGAGTTAAATTTATGGTTTGTGTATGTAGGTATCTCTTTACCTTTGCCTGTAACGACTTCCGGATATAACGACGAAATTAGAGTAGTCCCTTCATTGTCGTTATACCCGAAATCCACTGTATTTACATATACACCTGCCCTTAACAGCTGTAAAATTTCATCTGGCGGAATCATTTTAATTTCGCGTAGAACATTATGTAATTGCTCGCAATTTTCCGGGAGCGGCGGGAACGCTCTTTGAAGTAAATGAAGAACAAACTGTTATAATTGAAGAAAAATTGTGTTTTGGTTTAACTGTGGGTTCTGTTGTATTTTACGGCCTAGTTTGAATAGAGAAGAATATGCTGAGATGGTTCGAACATGTCGAGAGAATGGATGAACGGCGACTAACAAAAGGGATTTATTATGTCAAATATCAGTGGAACCACCGTGAGGGGACGCCCTAGAAAGACTTACACCAACATTATCAGTAAGGATTTTCAAAAAGGTCAGGAGCATAGTACTCGCGACCGGCATGTGTGTATGAAAGGATTCCTTCTGACTTCCTTTTAAGTGACGATTCATTTCAAATTGGAAAATGGCGTGAGTGTATGTATGTATGTGTATAAATGTATGTATGAGTACATAATTAATAATAGTTTTACGAGACGTAAAAATAGTTTTGAACTTTTCAAATTAAAATTAAAGTTTTACGAGACGTAAAACCAGTTTTGAACTTTTCAAATTAAAATTAAATTTTGAAATTTTCAATATACATTTCGAGATTTCAATTTATGAATTTGTCGTGGTAGCGACTTTCGTGATCCACACCACAATAGTCCCACTTTTGTAATCAAGAATGTAGGGGTGATTTGAACGATGCTTTTGATCATGTCAGGGGGATTTAACAATGTTTTATGCCACAGACAATCCATAGACAATAAAGAAATCTTAACCTCGATTTTAATTTTAAATTGATTTTCTTTAATTTCAATTCATTTTTTCCTACCATCACGCCTGTATTCCCCGAAGGGTTAGGCAGAGGTGTACTAATGTACACCCACAATTCGCCGGTATGTTCTAGATCCCATGTAATAGGGGGTGAGTCTATTGCCATTAACCGGGCACAAATCCAGACTCACAAAGAGGTACATAGGACGAGCTGCTACTGAGAATTTTATAGAAAAACCAAATAACACTTTGCTCGACCTGGGGATCGAACCCAGGACCTCTAGCGTAGCAGTCGCGCTTAGGACCACTAGACTAAATGGCAGTCAGCGGTTACCGTACCCTGTAGACGCATACAACACTACAGATGTAACTTGCGCGTTGCCGACCCTGTAAAAATCGTTTCACACCCTTCTTGAAGAATCTCATGCTATAGTTTCTAGGGAGCTGATTCCGTGACTTAAGCGTGCGTTGGAGAAAATGCTTCTGGTATGAGACCAAAGTTGTTCCGGTGGACCAATATGGCTGCCTCGAGCCCCCAACTGACTAGTGATGGTTGATATAGGATAAAGCATTATAAAGTAGCATGCTTATTTTATATGGATCACCCTTGTTTGGTATACCAACGTTTAGTCGAAAATCGCTTCGGCTAATTTTAGTTACAATAAAGTCATTCCGCATAATTATTCATTTGACCGAATAATTAATTGGTAGAATTTTATTTAGCATATTTATTTCTTTGAAACAATGTCTCGAGCTTCAAAATGCAACGAATTTACTTAGGCTAGGTTAGGTTGTTAGGTTTTTTTTTGGCCTTATAAGTAGGTACGTATATAATAATAGCGCAAATGTTGTTATCGCTAATAAATATTCAATGAAATGAAAATTATGTTAATCGATATTATACAAAGTAATTATTTTCTTAAACGTTTTTCGAATTAGTAACATTACATCAACGTTTTTATACCAAACAAGGGTGAACCATTGTATATAACATATAGCAAATGATATCGTGGCTCGCACTTAATGCTGTAATGATATATTGCTTTGCATCGCGCCGCACGAACGAAACACATTATACATGATGATAATGTATTATAAATACTTATATAGCATGCTATAATAAAGCACTTAAAACCATGATTAAAAAACATCATTAAAAATAAAAGCAATAAGCAAGTTATTGGTTTATAGCAACTTTGAACACCACGACAACTGACAACCGTGTCACGTGACCCTAACGGTTTTTATCGACCTGTCAAAACGTAAAGGCGCGCATCTCAGAATTGATTATTAGAAAAAAAAATACTGTTCTTTTTTGTTTAGGTTCAAAATTGTAATGTATTTTAGAAAAGCATTAATTATGACTCTCCATTGTTTGGAAAGCTTTGTTTTTTTTTCAACAACGTTTAGTTCCACTTGGTCTTTGTAAAGGGCTTAATTAAAAATGCGCAGTCAATTAGGGAATAAAGGATGTAGCTAGCTTCTTTTCTAAAAATCAGTCTAACAATATTATTAAAAGCATAAACAAAGCTTGATTGTTCTTTGAAAGACTTTTATCTCTTACTAATAAAAATTTGTATAACCTGTGTTTATTAAAACTATTTTTAATTGACTTCAAAAAAGGACTACCTACTTCATTCGCGTGATGGTCCTGAGCGACTGCTAGAGGTCCTGGATTCGATTCCCACTGGGTCGAGCAGTGTTATTGGGTTTTTAACAAAAACGAAGGGGTGTTATAAGTTTGACGTATCTATCTGTCTGTGTGTGTGCGTGTTTGTTTTCTGAATTACGATCTGTGGCATCGTAATTCCCGAACGGATGAACCTATTTTGATTTTGTTTGAAAGGTGAATTAAATAAGTCGGGAGTGTTTTTAGCTATGTTTTGTGGAAATCAGCCCTAGATGGCTGCCGGCTCAAAATGGCGGATTACATATTTTTACACAACTCCCTTAATATGGGTTTCCAATGAAAGGGCTTGACTAAGTAGTACTTATATACTTATGTACTTATGTACTTATGTACTCATGTACTCATGTACTCATGTACTCATGTACTCATGTACTCATGTACTCATGTACTCATGTACTCATGTACTCATGTACTCATGTACTCATGTACTCATGTACTCATGTACTCATGTACTCATGTACTCATGTACTCATGTACTCATGTACTCATGTACTCATGTACTCATGTACTCATGTACTCATGTACTCATGTACTCATGTACTCATGTACTCATGTACTCATGTACTCATGTACTCATGTACTCATGTACTCATGTACTCATGTACTCATGTACTCATGTACTCATGTACTCATGTACTCATGTACTCATGTACTCATGTACTCATGTACTCATGTACTCATGTACTCATGTACTCATGTACTCATGTACTCATGTACTCATGTACTCATGTACTCATGTACTCATGTACTCATGTACTCATGTACTCATGTACTCATGTACTCATGTACTCATGTACTCATGTACTCATGTACTCATGTACTCATGTACTCATGTACTCATGTACTCATGTACTCATGTACTCATGTACTCATGTACTCATGTACTCATGTACTCATGTACTCATGTACTCATGTACTCATGTACTCATGTACTCATGTACTCATGTACTCATGTACTCATGTACTCATGTACTCATGTACTCATGTACTCATGTACTCATGTACTCATGTACTCATGTACTCATGTACTCATGTACTCATGTACTCATGTACTCATGTACTCATGTACTCATGTACTCATGTACTCATGTACTCATGTACTCATGTACTCATGTACTCATGTACTCATGTACTCATGTACTCATGTACTCATGTACTCATGTACTCATGTACTCATGTACTCATGTACTCATGTACTCATGTACTCATGTACTCATGTACTCATGTACTCATGTACTCATGTACTCATGTACTCATGTACTCATGTACTCATGTACTCATGTACTCATGTACTCATGTACTCATGTACTTATGTACTTTATGGAACACAACACAGGTTAAAGCAGTGTTATTTCACTATGATTTTCTGCAAGGCGGAGGTACTTCCCCAGTCGGGCAGCTCCAATTTGAGTGGAATTACTCCCACTATGCCCCACCTCTCTTCAAAAGGTAGTCAATCTATCTATTATTGTATTCTTTTCCCTATTATTTCTGTGGGGAAATTTTGCCATATGGGCTTATTTGCCATAAGCTATAAATAATTTCTAGCTCCTTTATTCCAGACATATTGCAGACCTTTTTTCCATCACCCATGTTCATAAACCCCACCATTTATCATATTTCCTTTTTTCTTGAGCACAGCAAGCAAAAAGGTAGAAATCTAAAAGGAGTTTTAATTATTTTTTTCCCGACACACAGAAGGAGGATAATGCTTACACTAATTGCTCGGGGATACTCGTGCACTTTAGTTACTGGTCTGGCAAGTTTAAAAAGGTTATTTATTAACTTTTTTTCAGGAAGTCGAGCTTAACTTACTCTTAAAGTTACACGGTGTAGTTAGCTCATGATGGACGAGGCAGAATATCTAGTTGGAAAATTGATATTTAAAATTAGAACTTTTCTTTTAAAACTGCTTCTTTTTTCTTTTCATCGCTCAGTGAACTGTCTCAGATGGCTGCGTTCGGTGCATTAATCAGGAGGACACAGGTTCAAGTTCCGCCAACGGTAAAATGTTTATCTCACATACAATTTATAACAATAATAAGTTTTTAATAGGTAACCTTAAAAAACAAAAATAATTATGGATTTCGTTATTTATGATGTTAGTTTATTATAATTTTTGTTAACTATAAGTTTAGTTTATAATTTACAAAATATATAACTTTGTTTTTGTTTTAGCTAGTTTATTTTGTTAGGTTGTTTCTAAATATTGCTAAAGTTAAATAAGTTTTACGATCCTCCATCAAATTAAATCACTAAATAAGAACATTTAAAAACTGTAACGATAAATATTTTAAGCAATTAAAAATTTTTAAAATTAAACATTGCCCCACACTAGGATTTTCTCCTGTATCGTGGGTGCGTTTACGAACACTAATTTACCACTAAAAACACCCACAACAACTACCTGTAGGTCATACAAATATGCTCCATGGTGGGATCGACCCGCGACACGTGGCCAAGCTAAACGCTCAGCCGCTACGCCAAACATATCATCAACCCATATACTGTCCCACTGCTGGGCACGGGTCTCCTCTCATATTGAGAGGGATTAGGCTATAGTCCACCACGCTGGCCTAGTGCGGGTTGGCACGCCAAACATGAATATTATTAATTTGATAATTACTGATTACATAATTACAATCGTGCCGTTAATTAAGCTTTGTTTATTTTTCATAAAGAAAACCCTTTCTTTACAACAACAAGTTTAGGTACAAGTTTTATTTGATGTACGTACATTTGTACCTCGTAGCGTGGGGTGGGGGGAGGAAAACATTTTGTAGACTCTGAGCCTTTTGTATCCTTATTTGGGTTCCTTGGGAAGTTTTTTAAAAGCATATATTTAATTTTTTATACCAATTTAAATATAACCACAAGTGTACATTAATCGTATATATGATATTTAAAATGCTAAATGAAAGCTTGTATTATGGCAATTAGAATTTATAACAAATTACCCAGCATTAATAAAAACGAAAAAATAAACTTTATTATAAAGAAACACTGTACCTAAGTCAAAAATGTATTTACTCTGTTAGAACCATATACTCTCCCACTGCTGGGCACGGGTCTTTCAATTAGGCTATTGTCCACCACGCTGGCCTAATACAGGTTGGCAGTCTTCACACACCGTCGAGAAAAAATCTCTAAGGCATGCAGGTTTCCTCATGATGTTTTCCTTCACCGTTTAAGCGAGTGATAATTAATACGCACATGATTTCGAAAAGTCAGAGGTGCGTGCCTTGGATTCGAACTCGAGACCTTCGACTTTGAAGTCCAATGGTCATATCACTAGGCTATCACTGCTTACTGCTTAGCCTCACTGCTTAGCGGCATAATATTGTGTCCTTTTAACGTTCGACATTTTTCAGGAAATATTGTGCCTTCGTAGCGATTTTTCAGCTTTCAGCCTGCCATTCATGTTTATGCAAATCATATGCTAAACGTAGGTAATTTGGACTAGTTGGCTACAATCAGTGCTGGGCTTTGACATTAATTGTAATTGCCTAACACATTACCATCATGCAAGACCAAAATGTTTCTGCATTTACCTTTGAGTAATAAACAGAAAACTACACAAATTCAATGCTATAATAATAAATATTCTTGAACAATTTTACACAGCACCATCAGTGGGAGTATTTCCAGTTAAATTGGAGCTGCCCGACTGGGGAAGTAACTCCGCCTTGCAAAAAATCGTAGTGAAGTAACACGGCTTTGAGCTTGTGTTCCTAACGGTGAGCAAGGTTGGCAGTGCTCTGCGACGAAACGTTGTGTTGGCAGTGGCTTTGATCCTTATACTGCCAACCCAACTATTCCTCTTTCTTTTTATGGGGTCGGCAACGTGCAAGCGATACCCCTGGTGTTGCAAGCGTCTATAGGTCACGGTAACCGCTTACCATCAGGTGGGCCGTATGCTTGTTTGCCACCTAAGATATAACGCAACTAGGGTTATCAAAACGTAACGATTATGATGTTACCTCCGTACTTATAATCGAAGTATTTATAAGTACTTAATATAGGTACAAACTAATTTGTATTGAACGAGGTAAGTTTCCCGTCGGGTTGGAATTTGAGTGGCTTCCGTTACGGGCTCCCGACCCCAGAACCCGGGAGTCGATGGTAATTTAATGATACAACTAAGATAGATGGCTTATTGGTCCCATAATTCGGTATATAAAGTGAAATATTACAAGTATATTATATGTACTTTGGGACATTTTACATAACACCATCTAGTTCCAAACTAAACAAACTTGTACTATGAGTACTAGACAATGGATATAATAATATTATTTTGTAAATACATCCTCATATACAAATACCCAGACAAACACAAACACATAAGTGATACAGAAAATTTCATAGAAAAACCCAATAACACTGTGAATGGGAAACGAACACAGGACCTCTAGCGTGTCAGGACTACAAGACTAACGAGACAGTTTTGCAAAAATAAATTTATAATTTTTATTTGCTTACTAAGTTCTTCATACAACGAATAAATTTCATTTTATAATTAGCAAAAGTCAGTTTTGAAAATAAAATATCTATGCCCATTTTTTTTATTACCTTCATTCATCAAAAACGATTTTAATTTAAAAAAGCAAATGTGCTTTATTAAAAAATCGTTTTGACAAACATTTCGGTTGACCCTCCAATGCTGAGGCACATTATGATTATGACCCCTTGTGGGGTAAAAGATTAATTTTAATATTATGTGTTTAATACCGCTATCAATTTCCTTTATTGTTAATCAATTATGTCGGTTGGAGTTTATGCTTGTTGTAATATTTTAGTATATATACTTCAAATAAATCGTCCCTTCTGTCTGGATGCAGGTTCGATTCCCAGAATTTTTTCTTTCGCTTTTGAGGTACTTACCTACATCAGGTAGACGGACCGGAGGGACGCTGGTTCGAATCCTGTCAATCAAATTTTTGTTACCCAGCTGGGGACAGTAAGTATATAGGTGGATGATGACAATTTAAATAATTACAATGTTAATATAATATCTAAAAATATTAAACGTCTACGTTACGTAATGTCAGACGGAATTTAAAACAAGGAAACTTTCTTAATGAAATGTTTCCCTTTGTATATGAACTTCTTACATTTTTTGGATTTCATCTATTGTAAGAAACACGAAAGGGTACTTAACAAAAAAACCGGTCAAGTGCGAATTGGACCCGCGAACGAAGGTTGTAATATTATTTTGTAATATTTATTTTATTCTGTTTGTAGTATTTGTTGTTATAGGGGCAATAGAAATAATTCATTTGTGAAAGTTTCAACTGTCTAGCTATCACGGTTCATGAGATACATGTTCATGAGTTCATGAGCCTGGTGACATACGGACGGACGTACTACTTACTTACTACAGCAGAGTCTTAGTAATAGGGATGTCATGCCATGGTACAAGCTCTGCTTAGTTTGGGACTAGATGGTGCTGTGTAAAATTATCCAAGAATATTTATTTATTTATTAAAAAAAGTGAGCTAATGTTTATAATATTATTACTTAACCAATCTCTCATAGGTCAGCATCTTAATAATTACTTTCATCTGGTGTTACTCAAAAACTTAATAACATAAAATTCCAGACAACATTATTTTCAATTAGTATGCCGTTAGTGACTTTAGACCAATAAATCCATTAAACGTGAAAAGCTGAATAAATCATGAATATATGCATAATTTTTGCGAGTTTTAATAGAAGCTTAAGGTTGGTATTGTTTTTTTTATTGTTGATGGGTTTGACCTGATGACACTTGATGGTAAGCGACGATGAGGTCGAAGGTGGAACGCGCTTACTCAGAAAATGCCTGTTCACTCTCACCTTAAAGACACCAAGGTTATATGGGCCCAGGAATATAGACACAGGGAGAGCATACCACTCCTTTGCGATGCGAACAAGAAAAGACGCAGTATACCGCTTCGGGCGTCGTCGTTGCAATTCGACCACATGTGGGTGAAAGTAGTCCCGGTCTGGTAGTCCGATGAAGGAAAGTTAGGTAGTTATATGGTATCTACTGTAGAATTCTCAGGCAATATTAATGTAGGTATAGAAAATCTAGTAGTCACCTTATTAGCCCAGTGGTCTTTACTGCTGCGGTTTGATCTCCAGGTCGAGCAGTGTTATTGGGGTTTTCTATAAAATTTTCAGTAGCAGCTTGGGGTTTGGATTTGTGCCCCTTTAATAATAAAGGCTCTATAACATACGACCTAAACATACCAGTGACCTATGGGTGTAACAATTTGTACACTTCTGCCTAACCCTTAGGGTTCCTCATGGATCATCTACCATTTGACGAGGGAGGGTATGTCGGACTCCTGCCGACTAAAAACCGTAGTTTTTTTTAATTCATGATAGGCCTACGCTTGACTACTTGTTCGCTTGATGTTAAGCGACATTGCGATCTACGATGGAGCGCGTTTGCCTAGAAGAAACCGATTCACTCGATATTTAAAGACTATAGCTACTGGGGAAGATCCACTCGGGAAGCTCATTCCACATATCAGCGGTACGCATGATAAAAGTAGACTTAAAGCTTCATTATCTTCATAAGCCTTACAGTGTCTTAACCTTGGGCTTGCTAACGTAGCTAACCTGGCATTTACAAGTCTCTACATAATTTTATTATTCATAAAAATAAGATAGTATTAAAATTTGACGCAACCCTAATCTGCTTACATAAATGGGACACCATAGCAGAGTTGAAAAATCGAGTTACAAAATTAAATTAATGTACATCGCCTTAAATGAATTGGCTGTAGAGCTCGTTTTGAGATTATTACCCTGACCCTAACTGAGGTCACCGAGGTCGTTTTCGATGCGAGTAAAAAAAGAGAGGTGGAATATAGGATTTTTAATGTAGGAGATATTTTTTTGGGAATCTGATGACTGTATTTAAACTGCTAGATATATATTATGTAATCAAAATGAAAATAGGCACGATGTACAGACGCCAGCAGGTCAAGCTATCCAAAACTGTGGAATTTTCCCAGTTGAATAAGAACATTATTATTTTGTATTAAAGTTGAAAATCAATCAAAGAAATTTGACAGATTGTCGTAGCTTGATGTGCTGACCTCTGTGCAAAAAAAGACGGAATAAGTAGGTATTATTAGTAGTAGGTAGTATTTTTTCTACATGGTGGGTGTAATATTTATTTACAAGCAAAAATCAAAACAAACTAAACTGACTTGTGATTTATAATTGTCTCATTCGAAAACCAAATATACCGGCGAACTTTTACTGTACGGAAAGGTTAGGATATAGGTAATCCTATATCCTAACCTTTCCTTCATAATAAAAAAATCTCTTGACAAATTTTGAAGATGTTTTCAAAATTTCAGCGACTTTCGTTGCTGACTGTACCAAAAAAGGCGTGATAGTATATTACGTCTTCAGACAACCATTGGGTTGATATATCGGTCCATTTCTACGGGTGCATCCGGGACATGGAAGTAAAAGAAGAACAAGAAAGCGGCCGTTTTCACGGAGGAGGGCCCAGAAAACGCTGATGCGAAAGCGGGATGATTTGAACGCTTTCCGGATCAACCAGCCTCAGATAGCACTGAACAGAGATCAGTGGAGGGGTTGGTGGAGACCTTTGCTCAGCAGTGGAACCACATAGGTTAGATAGAAAAAGTATTAACGTTACGTGGAAAACAAAGATTATTTCTGACAGTTTCAATCACACAAAATCCAGTGGGCTCAGAATATGCTAATAATTTAAACCTGCGGTTACCCTTACCCGTCAAGACCCTTTTACCCTTACAATATTATAATCTCTAGATATTTACAATATCAATTACATGTAGTTTATAGGCTGTAAAGATTATATAATATCCAAACAAAAGGTCTAGGTACTAAAATTATGCCATGCCCCTCCCAAATGATAAATGATATTTATTTTTGTAAATAGATCTTTTAAAGACATTTTTTCAAGTCAATATTTAATTAAAATTAGATGGCGCCGTCACTTCTCAGCTGACGATCTCTGAGAAGAATAGCGAAAACAAACTCAGAGAATCATAAGTAGTTTCTTTTAAAGTCCAACTTATGTGTTCTGCAGGGCAAAAACTGAAATGGTCTTTTTAAGAAAAAGCCATAGCAGATTTGAGTTGACCCGTCCTCACTGACGGCACAGATACATATACATCTGTTTAAAAGAAAAAAAATACAAGTTTTTTTTTGAGATAAATAAGCAAAAAACTATTTTGTATAGAGAGGAAACGAAACCACTTTACCCAAGGTATGTGCACATTTTCTCACATCTCTAGCTACCCACGTGTTCACCTTTGGAATTCCTCAACAAAATACCTTTACGAACTAAATTGTATCAGCAACGATGTCAAAAAGCTCCAAGAGTGTGGGTATAATAGGGTTAACCCTCAAAGCGTCGGTAAACAGAGTAACCGGTAATTAAGTTAAAACTCGTTTGCAGCGAACGGGTTACGTGGACGACCCAAGTAAAATGTGGAAAATACTTTGTGGTGTCTGTTTTGTAATAATGTTTAAAAATATTATGTATTTATTTACCCATGCAAAGTGAAGGGTAATCTAGTTCAAATGTTGCATATTGTATTGCATGCTGTAAGGCAGTAAATACATAATAATTATTCGATTCGGTTGAGAAAGTGTTCAAATTCAAATCAAACATTTGCATTATTTTAACGTTTGGCGCAGCGGCTGAGCTGATCGGCTTATGCGCCACGGGTTATGGGTTTGATCCCCACACGGAACAAATACTTGTATGACCTACATTTAGTTATTCCGGATCTGGTTGTTTGTGTATGTGATAGTTTGTGTTTGTAAACGCACCCACGATACAGGATAAAATCCTTTTGGGGGCAGCATTTTTTTTAAATATAAATATAAAATAGATAGTGATTTCTGACATTTAAGCGAATATTTACATTGAAAAAAACTAATTTTTTTACGGATTTTATCGCGTTATATTGATATTATTAATCCCGACAGGTCTACCCGTGACCATGGATGCTGTAAAGGGTCCGAAAAGTGGGAATTAATAATATCAATATAACGCGATAAAATCTGTAAAAAGTAGTTTTATTTCAATGTAAGTATAAAATAGATGTGACTGACGTCACCTTATAGACATAAATTTGAAAAGTGAAGGCAAACTGCGACCTGGCGGTCATAGCTTCTGGTGTACCATACGCAACAGAAGACGCAAGTTCGAATCCTGCCCACAATATAATTTTTCTTCGCTAAATTAAAACTCAAATCAAATAAATTGATACGAAAATATAACATAATTTCATATGAAACATTGTTTTAAGATTTTAATGTACTTACAAAGTAGTTATTGCTATCTAGTTTGGAAAGCAGTGCCGGTGGCTATAGAAATGTCACCAGCAGCAGACCATGAAAAAAAAGGTAACAAAATGGAAAAGAAAAATTATAATAAGCTGGCCTGACACTGACAAAACCACTGGAAGAACAGATTTTTCCGTTGCCTACATTTTCGTGAAGTCGGGTTTTTTAATTAACTTTTGTTTGTCGAATTTCGCAAAGGTTTTTTTTGCTGCCACTAATGAGTTTCTGTTTGGGTTTGGAAACAAGGATTGTAATGATAGAGAAGGCTACTAAAAATAACTGCTTTTACATTCTCATTGCGTTTATCTTTGAGGCTCGTGGCTAGTAATAACTATGCTGATCAACCAATCTGATCTGATGACTGCCTCATTAGTCTAGTGGTCCTAAGCGCGACTGCTACGGGTCCTGGGTTCGGTCCCCAGGTCGAGCAAAGTGTTATTGGGCTTTTCTATGAAATTCTCAGTAGCAGCTCGGAGTCTGGATTTGTGCCCAGTTAATGGCAATAGGCTTGCTTGCCCCCTATTACATGGGACCTAAACATACCGGCGAAATGTGGGTGTACATTAGTACACCTCTGCCTAACCCTTCGGGGGATACAGGCGTGATGGTATGTTATCAACTGATCTGCAAGGTTAAGTTGCGCTAGACGCCGCCAATCTGTGGAAGGGTGACCATTCTCAACACATCGAGAACCCTCGCGTGCCTCGGAGAGCACGTAAAGCCATTTGTCGCAGTTGTAGGACGAACATCTAAGACATTCGTTACTGATAGTCAGAACCCCAAAAAGCCTAACAACCATTCTACCCTCAGGTTATCAGTATTACTCAGAAATTGGGTTGCGGAGGTCTGATGGCAGTCGCTTCGTGTAAAATACTGATATTCAGCCGCATCTGGTAAGACTGGAAGCCGACTCCAACATAGTTGAAAAAAGGTTTGGAGGATGATGTCTTCGTCTAGCCCTTTCTTTATAATACGTCGTCGATTGTCTTTCAGTCACACAGTCTTCGCGAACACACTCACGACTTTTGCCACTTGACTTGGCCACTTACTACGATTCTTGCATATTTCTTTTGCTTCGTCCACGTTCATTTTGCCATATACACGCGACGGGTCCTAATATGTACTTGACCTTTTTGAAGAACCTCACTAATGAGGTCGGTATGTATTTCTAGGGCGTCTCCGCCGGGAGCAGTCTCTTCCACTTCAATATTACGTAGAATTTGGACAAAAGCCTTACTTCTTAGATCACAAAAACCTTGAAGATGTTACAATATCATCCACATAAACAAAGATACACTTAATGAAGTGATCTGTAAGAAGTTACGCGTCCCACTTCAGTATTTAAAACAAAAGGAGAACTTCTTTACATGCTTTGAGTAGATACTCCTTTTGAATATACAAGTGCACACTTAGAAAAAACCGACTTGAAGCATTTTGTGACGTATTAACTAAACAATAACAACTAAATTTATGTGACCCGCTCAGATTCTTTATAATTTATAGATTTTACTATCAGTTGCCTACGTTGTCACTCACAACCCAAAGGAATTTTTGAGACAAAATGTGGCCTATTTTCTTCTCCAACGTCTAAACTATATCTGCACCAAATTTCATTAAAATTGGTTCAGCGGTTTAGACGTGAAAGTGTAAAAGACAGACAGAGTTATGAAACGATAACGAAAATATCCTAATATTTTATAGTTTTTATAATTATCATGTCATACAAACGGATAAAATATTTTTATTCCAGTAATTTATACATAGATAAGTATTATATATTTTTGTATGGCTGTACTAATACATATTAACAAATTAAATGATAAATATTTATTTCTGTAAATAGATCTTTTAAAGACACTTTTACAAGTCAATATTTTACATATTTTTTTAAGTTTTTAAGATGACTCCGGCATTTCGTAGCTGACGACCTCTGAGAAGAAACGCCGAAATAAACTCGGAGAATCATAGTCTCTTTTAAAGTCCAGACATTGTATAGTAACAAATATGTGTCTTACAATGTAGGGAAATAAAGGAGAAAGTCAGTCAGTGGGGGAAATTTATTATAATTTGCACGGGACGTCTGTTGGATCATTAGAAGAATATCATACAGAAGAATTAAGAATTTCTTCCTTTTTTACCGACGAAAAAACAAAGGAGGTTGTACATTCATCAGCATGTAGGTTTTTCTTTTTTGAGGTCGGTTAAAACATTTTTCGACTGACAAGATAGTATTTCATGAATAAATTCCTGGAGACGAAAAATAAAATGATGAGTTTTTAACTGTCAGAAACGAAGATACTTATTGCTTTTTAACATCGGCGCGTGGGAAATTTAGCGGAATATATTATGTAAATGTTAACCGAATATTCAATGTGCTAAGAATGAAGAAGAAAAGAAAGAAAGAAAGAAGATTTATTCTGATAGTCACAACACAAGACAAAATACAAAACAATAGATTCAAGTCTTAAACTAAGGAAGTACGTTATCTTGTGCGATATCAGAATAAGTCCCTATCTCAGGATGGTCACCCATCCATAGACTGACCGCGGCAAGCACAGCTTAACCTTGCATTTAAGTTTCTATTTGTGTCTTTTTGTACTGTGTCAAAAACAATATTCTTTCTTTCATCTGTTAAATCAGATCTTGATTTGGGTTATTTCCTTGCAACTCTTCATTCTTACTACCTACCCATTGTATTAATGTAATCTGGTCCTAAGTAACAAAAAAATGGTTCGACATATGAATAACTATTCGTTATGTATTCCACATTCCACATTTTTCAGTCATTAATGTCCCAACACTATGATGGATCACCTAAAGTATATCTTGGAGTGGAGGCTAGGCTTAACGTGTTCAAACATCTCGCTTTATAAAACAGTTTCTTTTTTTAAAAAAACTTTGGAAGATTGATCGCAGACATATTTTCATTTCTTATATTTTCATCGTAGGTAGTAATAAATTATCTTTGCTTAAGTACCTACTAAAAAGTTTTTAAGGACACTAAAAATAATTTCACTTTACGTTGATATAAAACCACTTTTTACGGATTTATACGATAAATGATATTTATTTTTGTAAATAGATCTTTTTACAAGTCAATATTTAATTAATACTAGATGGCGCCGACATTTCCTAGCTGACGACCTCTGAGAAGAAACGCCGAAACAAACTCGGAGAATCATGCTCTCTTTTAAAGTCCAGACATTAAGTATTTTGTGCTTATCATATATGTAGGAATGGAACGTGATGAATGAAAGAGAAAGTATTACTTTCTCTTTCATTCATCACGTTCCATTACGTGTAAGGTGTGAGAAAGAGAACGAGTGAATGTTAAGGATGACGTACGATATTGACAAGAATGAGAGGGACGGCATGAAACAAGAGAGCACAGAAGACGACAAGACGATAGGTAAGACGAAAGGTGAAAATAATTAAATTCAAGAATACCAACGGAATCATTTTATTTTATTTTGTCCGAAGTAATAATTATCCCTACATATATGTGTTCTCCAATGTAAGCAAATCTGAAATAAAATCCGTAATCCCACGACCTTGGGATTTACAGCCCCACCACACTCGAACCACTAGAACACTTACAATTATCTTTTTGATCGAAGTGCGATACTAGCTTGTGAGTTGACATGTCCTTACTGATGGCCTGCATACATCAGTCATCGTGTATATCAACAATTACTTAGGAACAATTAATTCTTTTCGGGCTATGCACAGAACAAACATACCATCACGCCTGTATTCCCCGAAGGGTGAGAAGACCGGTTTCGCACTACGTCCGATCCGAATCCGTGAAAATACAGAGATTCAACGGATAACTTAGAGAAATCGAATGACGGAAATCGGATCTAGTGTGTAAACTACCATACAAATCGTTTTAGGAGTACTCCGGACCGTATTTTCACAGATTCTGATCGATTTCGGATCGGACGTAGTGCGAAACCGCTCTTAGGCAGAGGTGTACTAATGTACACCCACATTGTGCCGGTATGTTTTAGGTCCCATGTAATAGGGGGTGAGCCTATTGCCATTAACCGGGCACAAATCCAGACTTCGAGCTGCTACTGAAAATTTCATAGAAAATCCCAATAACACTGCGAACCCAGGACCTCTAGCATAGCAGTCGCGCTTAGGACCACTAGACTAATGAGGCAGTCTATGTAATATAATATTATAAATCTGAGGAGTGTTTTTTTGCTTGGTTGAACGGGCAAATATTTTTTATACTGGTTCGAATTGAAATCTTTTTTTTTTATGTTAGAATATAGTCCATTTATCAAGGAAGGTTTTAGGCTATATAACATAACGCTACGCTAATAGTCTTCCTGTCATTTTCGAAATAAATGGTAGCCGTAATAAAGATGACCATTCTCTTGGACTGTCGCTTGCCGAATGACTGACTCAACCAGTCGATGTGCGGAGTGCGAAGCGCACTTGCACCGCACTTCACCCCACCATTGGACATTATATATATAATTATATATATTTTTTTTAATATAGTAGTTTTAATAGATTTGTGTTTATATAATTTAATAGGTAGATACATTAGTTTATTTTATCTTATATTTATTCATGTTTTCTGTGTCCGTGTGTCGCTGCTCGGGTGCCAACTGAAAACCAGCGCTGGGTAATAAATACGCCCAGCATAATGCTGAGCTGGCAACCCATTCAGGACAATGCCGACAGCACATATACAGTGATCCTTGTGGTCTATTATATAATTATGTTGTTACTTTATTTTAACTGTGTGTTGTACGGACCTTTTCCGAATAAATGTGATTTTCTTTCTTTTTCTTTCTTTCTACGGTCTACAGGAGCTGACTGACCAAAAGTGTTACATAAAATAACAGGAGCAAGCATATTATAAGGTCTGTTATCCGTTGATGTATTAGGTAACTGGTACTGAATATAGACATCCGTCTGTGCTTACGTAATATCCAACTTGTTTCAGTCAGGTACTTATTGCGTAGGCTTTGTTATACGTAATAAAACGTAATGTAATAAGCATACCATCACGCCTATATTCCTCGATGGGTTGGGCAGAGGTGTACTAAATGTTCACTCACAGTTCCCCGGTATGTTTAGGTCCCATGTAATAGGCGGCGTCTATTTAACCAAAATCCAAACTTCGACCTGCTACTGAGAATTTAATAGAAAATCAAAATAGAATTTTGCTCGACCTAGGAACCTAAATTAAAATATATACATATATATATATGTATATTTTATAAATATGTAAGTATTATTTTGTCATCTACTGTAAGTAATAGAAACCCAATTACACTTTGAATAACCTGGGAATCGATCGCTCGACTCACGACATCTACGCCAATGGAGCACTGCAATATATTTCTTTGAAAGATCCTAATTCCTACTACCATCACGTCGGGCCCTCATTTGTTTTACCCTTCCTAATAATTTATAATATCCTTAGTACGTCCCAGTAGCGATTACTTGCATCTGTCGACCCAATAGGCTTGCATGGAATAGGCAGAGCCTTTTTATAAAATACGGCCCTCATACACGGGTTTATGTGCAAAAGATGAGATGAGGCTTCCCTTTGTACGATGAAAGGGGTTCATGGTAATTTCGTTTCGTTTTTATACCACTAAGGTGGCAAACAAGCATACAGCACACCTAATGTTAAGCGGTTACCGTAGCCTATAGACGTTTGCATCATCAGGGGGATACCCCGGTCGGCAATGCACAAGTGATAACTTGTGCATTGCCGACCGGGACCCTGTAAAACGTAAGAGGAATAGTTAGGCTGGCAGTTTATGGGTCAAAGTCCCCCCACTGTCAAAATAACGTTTCTTCGCAGAGGAAAGACAACCTTGCTCACCTTTAGAAACACAATACAGCTCAAGGCAGTGTTATTTCACTTCGATTTTCTGCAAGGCGGAGGTACTTCCCCAGTCGGGCAGATCCAATTTTGGAATTACTCCCACTATTGTGTGCCTCATTAGCCTAGACTTCTGGGTTCAATGGATCAATTTATTTATTTTATTTTTTATTTAAAATACGTTGCTCCACACTAGGATTTCCGAAAATTTGTATTTGTAAACACAAATTTTCACATACACACAAAAACCTAGACCCGGAACAACTACCTGTAGATCATACAAATATTTGTTCCATGTGGGGATCGAACCCACAACCCGTGGCGCAGAAGTCGATTTCCCAGCCGCTGCGCCAAATGTGTCGACTCGTCTCTTTTGCGATCTTTGAAATGCATACCTTTTTTGTTTACGGGGGGAAACCAAGAGGCTACCGGTCTACGGGGATTAGACCGAGGAGTGTGAGGTGAGACCCACTAAAACCAACCCGGTGGCCATCATCGCATGCCATGTGCCATGGCATGCATGGCATGGGTGCCATGGTGGGGGGCACTGTGTCTTCTTAATAAACCAACCCAGAACCCCCCTGTTCAACGCCTGTTAGGACACATTCCTGGGGAGTCAGTAAACGGCTTAGAAGTGCATACCTATTACCTAACTTTTTAATTTCTAGCAAAATACCACTTTTTGAATAGATTTTGGCGCGCGCAGCATTATACTAGAGAAACTTGGCACAGATGCGACGTGCGATATTAAAATACTTTTCAGAGATAAAATATTTTGTAAATCAATTTGTAAATAGTTCTAGTAGTATTTTAGTATAGTATTGTTGTTTCGCATCTTACCTCTCACCTCTAATCTTTGGTGCATCTACCATGACCGTCTCACCCTAAGGTTGTCTGGTAGAAAATGCCTAAGGCATTAAGACCGCCTTTGTACACTTTTCTGTACATTAAGTATAATAAATAAATTTGGCTTGAATGCAGTTTTATGGCATGCGTCTAATAAATCGTAACTTAAACATAATATATCAGTAATTTTGTAACCATAATAATTGTAGGACTGTTTGGGGCTGTATGCCTTTCATATTGAGAAAGGTTAGTCGATGTACCACTAGATTTAACAACCAGAAAAAATTAAGGGCATAATCGGTTGTTGGTGCATTGTTAGATTTCGAAAAAAAAATGTTCCGTTGTAGTAATTCTTATCATTAATACTGGTTAAACGCAAATGCTTGCAGTAGGTATATTGTTAAATGATAATCTTCAAAAAACGCACAGTTTTCTCTCGTACTGTGTCTATTTTAGGTTAGGTATAGGTTTCGTTCACCAAATTGCTCGGTTTTCTGAAACGGTAACGGATTTCTGAATACACGAATTTGAACAGAGGCACGTGTCATACATAGTATTTCGGGAATGTTACACAAAATCTAATTTTCCCCAAAAAGTATTTCACAATTTCATACATTTATTTTTTACCTTGATTCGAAACCCAAAATCTCAAATTATCCCAAGTACCTACCTACATAGTAGTCTATTAAAAATAATATGAAGCAATATTTTTTTCTGTAACTAAATAGATATTTTCAAAAACTCAATATTGATTAATCGAATGATACATATATCATCGTTAGCCTATCCCTACTTCAACCCTGTCATGTCGCCTGAATAATGAATGTACTAGGCGCACATGAAACAAAAGAGCTCGGAGAAAGGGCCCTGTGCCTGACAACAACTAAGGAATAATAAAGGAATACCTTTGCTTTAAAAAAATAAAATGTCGTAGTCTTGTGTGAGGTTGTGACATAATGAGTACTTTATGTAGGTATGTAGTTTTGTTAAGTACATAGGTAAGTACATAGGTAAGTACATAGGTAAGCACATAGGTAAGTACATAGGTAAGTACATAGGTAAGTACATAGGTAAGTACATAGGTAAGTATATAGGTAAGTACATAGGTAAGTACATAGGTAAGTACATAGGTAAGTACATAGGTAAGTACATAGGTAAGTACATAGGAAAGTACATAGGTAAGTACATAGGAAAGTACATAGGAAAGTACATAGGAAAGTACATAGGTAAGTACATAGGTAAGTACATAGGTAAGTACATAGGTAAGTACATAGGTAAGTACATAAGTACACATAAATAGTACATAAGTAAGTAGTAGTACATAGGTTAGTACATAAGTAGTAAAAAGGTATGTAAGTCGAGAAAAATTTCTAAGGCATGCAGGTTTCCTCACGTTGTTTTCCTTCAGCGTTTATGCGAGCGATAATTAATTATTAATACAAAATGATTTCGAAAAGTCAGAGGTGTGTGCCTTGTATTCGAACTCGAGACCTTTGACTTTGCAGTGGTCATATCACTATGCTATCACGGCTTTTTTGCAAGTTATATAAATAGGGCTTAGCTTAGCTTTTTTCATATATTATATTATATCATTTCATTTTTAAGAGGGGTAGGGCATAGTGAGAGTAATTCCTCTCAAATTGGAGCTACCCGACTGGGGAAGTACCTCCGCCTTGCAGTAAATCGAAGTGAAATAACACTGCTTTGAGCTGTGTTGTGTTTCTTACGGTGAGCAAGGTTGCCAGTGCTCCATGAGGAAACGTTGTGTTGGGGACTTTGACCCATATACTGCCAAACCAACTATTCCTCTTCCGTTTTACAGTGTCGGCAACGCGCAAGTGATACCCCTGGTATTACAAGCGTCTATAGGCTACGGTAACCGCTTACCATCAGGTGGGCCGTATGTTTGCTTGCCACCTTAGTAGTACAAAAAAAATCATTTACATTAGACACTTTATAGATATAATTAAGTGTATTTTAGTTGTTTATCTATAAATCATGTTATACACTTCCTAGCCTGAAACACAGGTTCAACGTAGATCAGCCATATTGCAAATAGGCTTTATATTTAATTGTAAGACACATTGTTAAATGCACTGCAATATCTTCTAAATAAACAATAATATTTATTATACATATTAATATTTTTTTCCAGTCTTATTTCTGCGTCGCACGTGAAAAAGAAAGCCATATCAAAATTTTATAGACCACTTTGAGAGCATGAAAATCGTTTTAGAACTTCATTAAGTTAGCATCGATCTTCCCTGACGATAATCTGTGAACTTTATAAATTAATTAAGATGTCCATTTTCTTTGGTCGGCCATGTTTTTGCGGGGAATTGAGATTTTATCACGTTAGGTACTACTTTTTTTTATTTATATTAAAAACGAAAAGAGGATTTATCTATTTTTTTTTGTTTTACGCTATCTTACCTGTTGTTACCTATCATACTTCGGTTTTTTTTATGATATTAATGTGCATAACATCATCACGCCCTCCGTATTCGCCAAAGGGTTAGGTAGAGGTGTACTAATGTGCACCTACAGTTCGCAGGTATGTTTACGTCCCATGTAATAGGGGGCGAATCTATTGACAAACTTCGAGTTCCAGCTGCTACTGAGAATTTCATAGATTAATCTGCACACTAGTTTATAAATGATTTTATGATTTACATGTATAATATTAGTATCTGTTGAACTTCCTCATTAGTTTAGTGGTCCTAAGCACAACTAGAGGTTCTGAGTTCGATTCCCAGGTCGAGCAGTGCTATTGGGATTTTCTGTGATGAAATTCTCAGTGACAGCTTGAAGTTTGGGGTTGTCCCCAAACTCCAAGGGGCTCCAATAGGCTCGCCCCCTATTTCATGGGACTATGGTAATAAGTAGGTACCCTTTATCTAAAAAAAATTAATAAATTTATGCATTAAATCTTTCTATTTTATCTATCAAAGGACAAAATATGTTATTGCTTTATTGGAAGCAACTAAATCGAATCCTGCAACGGCATAGTATCATAACGTTTTGCGACAAACATCATACGAATCGCTCCGTTTTTTACTTTCGTTACTATTATCATCGGAACAACTTACCCCTGGCACTTTTAGCCCCGATCTCCCCTACTTTGATGTCCAAATTTTTAGATATCACAATAACTTAATAAAGAGTTAGTAACATAATTGTATAACATTGTGTAGTCCATTAGAGCTACCGAAGCACTTATCGTTTCAGATTTGGATTACAAATTGCTTACTATTTTTCATTTCGCTCTCACTTTATCTTAGACTTTTTTAGACGTTATACAAAGTACTAAAAAGGTCCAATAGATATAGCCCTTTTTTATTCTTTTAGGCAAAGGTCTAACTTGTGTATTCATTACATACACTAACGCCTTTTTCCCTTAGGGGTTGGCAGAAACTAAAGAACTCTACTTGCTACGATTCTTGCATACTTCTTTCGCTTCGTCTACATTCATACATCTTGCCATATTTTGAATTTATAACAGTCGTGCAGTGTTTTCTTTTTTATAGAAGAGGGAGGCAAGTCACCTTATGGTAAATGATCACCGCCGCCCATTGACACCCACAACACCGGAGGAGTTGCAAGTGCGTTGCCGGACTTTAAGAAAATAATTGGTGTTATTGGTTTCTCTATAAAATTCTCAGTAGCAGCTCGGAGATTGGTTTTGTGCCAGCTCAATGTCAATAGGGTCACCCCCTTTTAATATGGGACCTAAAGATACTAGCGAATTAGTACACCTCTGCCTATACACTCGGGGAAAACAGGCGTGATGGAACGTATGTAAGTAGAATTTATAAATAAATGACGCAAAACAACACCAATGGCGACGGTTGGACGCCATTTTATTTTTTAAATAGTAGGTATCTAAATAAAATATGGTTAAATACTTAGGAAGTAATTGAATACAGACTTAGTAATGAGAAATCTGCATCTAGGGCTAGCTTTTGTATAAAAAAAATACAGTAATAAGTCAAATGGTGGAAATTCCCGAAACCCGCAATAAGCGTTTTGCCTCGACATTCCTTATCCGTACAGCGAGGGAATGGAATCAGCTGCCTGAGTCTGTATTTCCTAACGTGTACAATTTGGGGGTGTTCAAGTCACGAGTGAATAGGTATCTTCTAGGTAAGCGTGCTACATCTGAGACCTGAGACCACATCGTCACTTTCCATTATGTGGTGAGATTGTGGTCAAACTCTAACCTATCTCAAAAAAACAAAATACTACGAGTATTTTTGATTTTTTGTTATGTGAGTGAGTTCGGGAGCAATAACTAAACACGTAAGGGTCATTACATAATACCTATATTTAAAAAACGGACCGTTTACAATCTCTTTCAACTTGCGTATAAAGATAGACATGCCTAAAACATAAATCTTTTTTTACTATATTAGTACGGGCGTTTTCTAATTCCGTTTTTTACCGATTCGCTAGTTTTACGATCTTCCCGACAGGCGAATAGTAAATATTTTATTTGGATTTCTTTTGGGAACCACATAAATTATGTTAACTGATTAGATATGTACGTTTAATGTGGAATTTCCCATTCGTTTGGTTTGCACGGTTCTGGGTGGAATGGGAATTTGTATTTCTTGGTATTTGTGTTTGGATTTGGTGTCAGTCCAGGCATGTGGATTGCGAATTAGTAATAAAACTCTGTCTGGAAGTATTTAGCTGATGGAGTATTTAAAAAAGTCTTTGAAAGATTGAATGTGAGAGTGGTTAAATAAGTGTGTCTATAAGTCATTTTGCCGTCAATTGCACTTTTTTACAATCATAATTTATTATGTACAGTCGAGAAAAGACATTGTTCATCGTTCGGGCAACGAGCGACGTCTACATCTTGATATACTTATATTGTGTTATATATTACATTGATTTCCGACATTTACGTGAATATTATACATTGAAATAAAACTACTTTTTACGGATTTTATCGCGTTAGGTATATTGATATTATTAATCCCGACGATTCGGACCCTTTACAGCGTCCATGATCACGGGTAGACAGTCTACCCGTCGGAATTAATAATATCAATATCACGCGATAAAATCCGTAAAAAGTAGTTTTATTTCAATGTGTTTAAATTTATAACGCAGTTTACTAATAAATTAATCATTAATGTCTAACAAACTCTATAAATTGTTTAATTAATAATTAATCTATGTGTATCAAGATTGATATCAGTCGCTGCCTGTTTATATACTCAATTCTTTTATCGACAGTGCCGTTTGAAGATTTTTAATGCAAAGAATGAGTTCTTCGTTATTCGAATTACCTACTCTGCTATAATATAGCTGACAATAAATACATGCTAATTTACCTTAATGTTTTATAATTTCAAAGAAAATTAATATTTTTTCATAATAATTTTATTACACCTTAGGCTTAAATACTTTTATGTAGTTAGCTTTAATTTTAATTGTAAGGCAGTGTTACATGTATTGCACGTTTTATATAACAATTTATTTTTATTACTCCCTACCTAAGATTTAATGGCAATTCATAATTTAACGATTTGGACGATTACTTACTATGCTTCCACATGATGTTGAGTGAGACAAAATAAAATTGTATATGAAGTTCTTACAACATTGTATGTGCAATCTATTCGCTGTAAGTACCTATTATAAGGCAAATTACATAGTACATTACAGAGATCAAAACAACAGGCGTTTGTGGTACACGTCACATGTGTGCCTACTGGGGACGTCGTGCACATGCGCCGAAAGCAACACTACCTCCTTTGAAAAACTCAATAAACTAATCCATCACACGAATATTGCCCTTAAAACTTTGAACATAAAGTCTATATAGAATGCATTGATGATTTTGCTGTGCAATTAAACAAAATTAATTGTTTTAAATAAACAACATTTCAAATCAAATCAAAATTATTTCGAAAAAAGTGACCCTGTATATTTGTGTAAATACTAAAAGTACCGAGATCTTTCTTTATTTTCTATTTACATAATGTACAAAAAAAAAAGGAAAATGAAAAGAACTAATAAATAATTATCACGCTGTCATCTGGTAACGTTCCCAGAAGACTGGCCACATTGCCACGTTGAATGGCAAATACTCCCTTTATTTATATTCCTACATATATTTTTATTTTTAAATATTTATCATAAGTATAAACATATAAAAAAAAACATTTAAAAAAATATAAACCCACCGGTATCGGAAGCAGGTTCCAAGCTACCGGTGGTCAGGGCCCCAGAGAAAGAAACCTCCTAACAATACGGGCCGTGTCCAAGGGTACTGCTTTCTTTATCACCCAAAAAGAGCCTCCTTTGTATTATTATTATTATATTACAGTATGATCTCAATTTTTAACTTACCAATATTGACGTCAGCACTCCGGTTTCTGTAACAAACGAAGCATATTTTTATAATCATTTAACATATTAGGTACTAGTTCGTACAGTTTTTACATGGCGAGTAATGTACAGACACCTAACAGTAATGATAATGTACAGTAATGCCAGCTCATCAAGCTACCACAATCTGTCAAATTTATTCGATTGATTTTCAAATTTAATGCAAAGTAATAAGGTTCATATTCAATTGGGAAAATTTGACAGTTTTGGATAGCTTGACCTGCTGGCGTCTGTACGTGGAGCCTAAACAATCTTCTATTAAGGAGGTTGAATAATAATAAAACCTATTTTTACTCATGTAATATATTAGGTACTATTTCTACTGCTTTTACACACACACGACTTTTTCTACAGTCAGGTTAAAGGTAAAGGTAAGGTAAGGTTCTTACACTACGGGGAGTGGCGCCGTTTGCTGAAATACAGGTCCTAACCTAGTTCGGCAGCGGATGCTATTATAAATATTTTGAATCATTGTTATCTACTAGCTAATAATTACGACAAACTTTGTAATATTTTCTCTGGAAATAAATTATTTTATTATTATTATTAAAGGTCGCTGGAAGTCGTTGGATGTAGACGGCTTGTGGAATTCTATGGGGAGGGGGGGGGTCTTTGTTCAGCAGGACCTCCTATGGCTGATATGATGATGATGATGATATTTTTAGGATTTAAACCTACTGTGTTATGAATCTAAATTCATAACAGACTGAAACCACTGCCTAGCCACTGCACTTAGACATATTTTTATACTTCGTTCATAAATTTCTTTAGAAGCAATATTGTCACTATCGTTGATAATAAAACACACACATATCTATTGTATAAGAACCGATAACTATTCCCATATTTTTCCACAGAATGCGCCGTTACTTTACCGCCTTTCCCATTACCAGCGTACCCAATGGGAAACATAAAATTTTATTCTTATTAGCTGTCTTTTCTTGAAAAAATTTAAGAGAACAAAATTATTTATGTGGAAAGAGTCTAATTTTCCTTCAGAGTTTAGTGCTGAGTAAAATGATTATTTTTTTTGTGGAAGAGGGAAGCCAGCGAAGTCGGGTAACCTGATGGTAAGTGATCACCGCCGCCCATTGACACCCTTGTGGGTGTGATTACCACGGCGGTGATCAGTACAGAGGTTGTGTGGTTGTGTAGGTGAGTGCATTGCCGGCCTTTGAGAAAATAATAGACTCGCTTCTTGAAGGTTGCCATGTCGTACCGGATCGGAAATAAATCTCCGCTGGTAATTGATTCCACAGAGCAGTTGCAATAAAAAGTTTCTTGAGAAACGCACGGAAAGCAAGCATCGAGAGATAAGTAATAATACACTCATCAACCGATCTGACAGGTTAAGCTGCGGTAGTTGCGGTCAGTCTGCGGATGGGTAACCTTAACACGCCGGGACATATTTGTTTCTACTGGATTTGATAGAAAAGCACATTCATGTTAAGCTGAGCAGCTAAATCTGACCAATCTACGCCTTCATTTACAAGTTTATATGAAAAGTTTAAATTTAAAGACATCTCTACTCCTTTGTAACGATTTCATTTTGAAATAAGTCAGACTATCTTCATGGTGCAATGAACATACTTATATTGTAAAAATGTGTTTGATAAAACAAAGCATGCCCTTCAAATCGCAACAAAGGATTCTCCAGCGACATTTTGAATTGTCGATTCCATGGTTTCGTTGACATTAAAGATAAGTTCTGAACACTGTCGGGGGAGACAGTTTGTATTACCAATAAATACTGACAGACAAAAGCAAACAGACAGGATAAATTTAAATATCCTTTGATTAAAGCTTTGCTTCACTAGAACAGGGGTTTGTATGCAGAAAATATTTTATTTCTTCATAGCTTTTTAGGAAAAGAAAACCGAATTCAAGCATTGTGTGTAAAGATAAGACTTATATGGTTTTCTCTTAGACGCCATTGTCAGAACTGGACCAAATTAAAATGTGACAACACCAGCAGCAGCTTTCAAATAAAAAAATAATCATCAAAATCAATTCACCCAGTCGAAAGTTCTGAGGTAACAAACATAAAAATAAATACAGTCGAATTGAAAACCTCTTCCTTTTTTGAAGTCGGTTAAAAAATAATATATTTCTATCATAACCCGACATACCATCACCCATGTATTCTCCGCAGGGTTAGGCAGAAGTGTAAAAAAATATTTAAAAAACAATTACTATGGTGTCTGACACTTCGCTAATGCAAGACATTGAAATAAAACTACTTTTTAAGGATTTTATCGCGTTACATTAATATTAATTTATTGGATCCTTTACAGCATCCATGGTCACGATAGACTGAGGTATTTGACGTCTTAATGTTAAAATTATTAACAACTACCCTACATTTTTGTTTTACAATTATTATTAGTAGCGATCTGATTCACGCAGAATGAGCTCACTTTATCCTTTGTTCTTCCAGTTTTAGATTTAATGTAAATTATATTGGGGATTCGGTCTAGGCTGTTCCCGACAAAGCCCTTATTTGATCCTGCTTTTGAGCGTAACAATCTGTACTTATTATGATTATGAACTACAATTAAATTGATATAATATTGTTACAACGTACTTTAAACTGCTCCTGTTTTTGAAAAATTGCCTCTTCCACTCATTCAACCTCCAATAACATTTTTATTCAATAGAGATTAGTGAGTAAAAACAAGATAAAATTTAATAGTCTATGATAAAAGCCATCACACGGCCGACGATTGAACGAAATGAATGAAAGAACTTTGAAAGTCTTTAGACATTGGCTTCATTCGTTTTCCAAGCCATTGGACATCAAACTTTTTATAATACGCCACGGAATGAAGTTAGTTGGAAAACTAATTTTAATGAATGGGATTTTTTTATATGGTTTTCTAGGAATATGAAAAGTTTGACTTATGCTTTTGTTTTTCTCGGCTGCTGTCGAATAATTAAAAAAAAGTCTAAAAAGGAGGAAGGTTCATAATTCGACTTTATTTTTGGGGTGTAAGTTACACTACACTACAAAATGTTTTAAGTTGGTTTTATCTAATATATAAAATTCTCGTGTCACAGTTTTCGTTGCCATACTCCTCCGAAACGGCTTGACCGATTTTGATGAAATTTTTTGTGCTTATCGGGGAGGCCTGAGAATAGGCCAACATCTATTTTTCATACCCCTAAATTTTTTTTTATGGCAAAACAACGTTTGCGGGTTCAGCTAGTAATATATATATGTATGTATTTTTTGGACAATATTGTAATTTGTGGTTGTTCGAAGACGTCTGTGGTCTAGTGGTTCGAGTGTCGGACTGCTGATTATGAGGTCATGAGTTCGATTCCCAAAAGACACAAATATTTATGTGATGAACATAAATGTTTGTGTTTGTCTGGGTGCTCGTGTCTGTCTATGGGTACCTACCAGACAATGGATATAATTTACTTATACATCGTGTTTTTTGTCGTCTTACAACCGAAAGGAAACCATTATTTCATATTATTTCTACTAGGTAGGGACTAAGTCTGAAATCTTGAACAAAAAGAAAGCTGTTTCTTAGATAAAAGTTCAGATCTCTCGACAATATGTAGGATGTACTAAGCTGATTTTTTAGCACTTCATGCAAAAAAAACACAGCTACATTCCCATACAAGAAATTGTTGATCATGATGAGTAGAAGTATATTCTTTCGGCTATAATACGACAACAAACACAGTGTTTAATTCTAATTCTGAACTGTAAATATTATAATTTAGTAATTATAATATTTACAGTCTTGCGCGCAAAACGACAAATATATAAAGTACACAACAGTTCGCTGTTTTTTTATACTTTTGGGAATACATACGTAATGTACCTATGTAAATATTAAAATGAAGATAAATAATATTAATTTGTTTGCAGGGCGAAATACCAATAAAGGAGGTCATCAAAAGTCCATACAACTCAGCCCAAATTTGTACCCGAGGTACATGACAGCTGTTTAGTTTCACAATGTTTTTATAGTAAAAAGTGTCAACTTGATAGCTATCTGCTGTCAGTGTCAGTTTTGGGATGTCAAACGCACGCCATTTTGGCACATTATTAACAGTTTTCAGCTTCTTAATGATTTCATAGTAAAAATACTATTTTCAGTTTCTTAATGATTTCATAGTAAAAATACTATTTTCAGTTTCTTAATGATTTCATAGTAAAAATACTATTTTCAGTTTCTTAATGATTTCATAGTAAAAATACTATTTTCAGTTTCTTAATGATTTCATAGTAAAAATACTATTTTCTGTATTTTAATGATTTCATAGTAAAAATACTTACCTCTGACTTTTCGAAATCATGTGCGTATTAATAATTAATTATTCCTCGCTTAAACGGTGAAGGAAAACATGAGGAAACCTGCATGCCTGAGAGATTTCCTCGATGGCGTGTGAACTCTGCCAACCTGCACTCTAGGCCATCGTGGTGGACTATAGCCTTATCCCTCTCATTCTGTGATAGGAGACCCGTGCCCAGCAGTGGGTTAGTATATGGATTGATGATGTAAGTCTACGCGTGCAAAGTCGCGGTAAAAAATAGTATTTTTATAAATCCTGAGAAGGTTTACCCCGATTAACTACCTATGTAGTTAATCGGGATTATAAAATACGTAACTTTCAAAGTTCAAAACGGCGTCTAAAGAAGCAAGAACAAAATTTATTATTAATGCGCGGTTTGTCTTACAGAGGTTTGCACTTAGAACTTAATAAACTTGTACCATATTATTATTGTAAAATTAAGTAGATACCAAGTATTTTATTACTTTCCTAAGAAAGGAGAATTTATTCAAAAAGTTTTTACACGACTATATTCCTGCATTGTAAAGTTTTGACGTAAGTTTCTTAAATGTTTAAAAAATATAAACTCGAATTCTAATTTTGAAAGAAAAACGAGAGAATATTCTACAACCAATAACAAAGTTGAAAAAAAAACTATTCAAGCAAAGTAAAGATATTCCTCTAACACAACAAATTATACTGTTTTATATTCTAAGGCAACATGCAGCGATTCTTCAGGCCTGGAGGATTTATGTACCCGAATTTGTATTAGCTTTAGGGTCTGTTTGACGACCTCTGTGGTCTAGTGGTTCGAGTGCGGGACTTCTGATCACGAGGTCGTGGGTTCGATTCCCACATGACATTTTAGAGAGTCAACGTGAGTTGAGTTGACCTCTTCCACGCCCATCATACTGACACAGTTCTGTTGCAATCCATCGTACTTAATATTAACATACTGATGACAACGCTCCCACTTTCATATGTGGATAGCCTTTGACTTGTTGCGTTACTTAATAAGAACTCAACTAAATGCCTAAAGATAACTGTAAGTATGAGACCGGTTGTGATACCAAATAAAAGTCTTTCACCAAACAAACTAATAATTTTATTTTTTAGTTAGGATGGTTGAATTTTTTCTTCGTTAAAATAACTTTAAAATCTTAGCATGGAAAATGCCAAAAACTTATTAAATTTTGTATTAAATTATTTCACGTAGAGCAACTGAAATACACAACAAAAATTCACGTTACAATTTTGGTACAAATAAATGGAAACGTCCGACGTATTGACTTAAGGTAGGAACATACTTGTAACACACGACGCGACGTGACGCGAATGTAACGTGTCCATTCGCTAGATTATATGTTGTGTTTCTAGATTTCAACAATCGACCAATAAACACGCGTGGGGTGGCATTGGGTGTTATAAATATGCCGACTGCTTAAGTGAGTAGTGCAAACGGACTGTATTATTGAGTCAGTCGTCGGTGCAAAGTGACACTCTTATTTTATTTTATTAGGATCTCCGACAAAGAATACACCTTACATGCTAATAAAAATATTACAATTGACCTTCAAGCCAAGTGCTTCTTTAATTATGGGAGATCACATCATGCGAAATGAGATCAACCACTACTTAATATGAACGAAAACAATGAGAACAAACTTTAAAATTAAATCAGCTTAAATAAATAAATATGTATATGTATAGATAAGTATATATATGCTTAAGTATCAAAACAAAACAAATAAATTTAAAAATTTAAAAATATCCTTAAGATTTTGAGCGAGAGAGAGATATATACATATATTATACAAATACTACTCTTTATATATATATATATATATATTATAGTACGGTAAATCCTCATGGATTCTCTACCACCCGGGAAGATGGCAGGGTATGTCGGATTCGTACTTCCTCTATAGTCATGACTATGGGATCCACGTAGCAAAGTGTCACCCTACACTTACATAGCCATGTGCGTGGACTTATGTATGTATGTGCATGTCTGACTCTACAATAACAAATAAAAAAGAGACATTTCATATACTTATCAAAAACCAACTAGCCATTAAACTACAGACAGGAAGCTCTAAACAAACAGCCATAACATTATGTTTGAGAAAAACATGTTCCCTCTTCAGCCAAGAGAAAAGTAGGTACCAACATTACAAAAATTGGTTTTACTACTTTATCGGTAGGCCATGACTCAGCACCATTTTATATTTATTATCTGTTGAAATCTTGATCACAATAATAAAAAGTTACTATAGCACGTGACGTGAAAATTTGAAAAAAACACCCTCGTGTTTGTTTTACGGAAGTAGGGAGATGAAAAAAATAAAAATAAAATGTAAGTATTTTTTTTATAAAAATTTAATTAGAAAATTACCGGCTGACTTAAGGTGGATACGCTTTGAGGTGGGAAATTAAAAAATGTATGTAGTATTCATACACGAAATAAGAAGTACCTACCAATAAATTTAGCAAGGTTCGCTTAGTTTATTGATGGCTTCTTGGATTCACACATAGGTACATACATACATTGTTCCTAAGTCCAGCCAGTCCCGGTCCCGGTCATAAGAACACCTATGATAATCGTTAGTGCTAGTCATCAGTCAGTATCCGGAGTTCTGGCGTCAAACTCGAGAGCGGGTGCTGTCAGTCGGGGCTGGTCAGCTTTTACTGTCAATGGCAAACTTTTTATTTATTTTTTTCTGTCTAATTATTATACTGGTTTAATTATTATTGTACAGTCAAACTGCATTGTTCTCATGAATTATTCAGGACAAAATGTTTTTTTTTAAAGGAGTGTCTATGGAGTTTCTTGCCGGTTCTTCTCCTTAAGACACACTTTTTGGAATCGTGCAACTAGTTTTGACTTTTCAAAAGTGCTGTTTTAATGGTTTAATTGAAATAAAATATTTGACTATGACTATTACGGCTGTTCCTACTAAAATTGATGTTCAGCCGCTTTTTATTAGAGTGGAAGCCGAGCCCAATATATTTCGGAAAATGCTACGACAAACAAAAAAATAACTAAAACCTTTAAAATTCCAAAGAATTACAAAAAAGCCACAGTAAAACCTTGTAAATCCTAAAGACTAACACAAAAAAGAAACTTCCCGCCATTGAAATAGCATTCTTTAGTCTATGGACGCGACGTTCCATTTCACGCGAGGGAATTTGAAGTTGGAAGCCAGATAGCGTAGTGTCGAGATCCTTTATACGTAACTTTGCAGAGTACTGTTTCGCACCTAGTCGGCTCTTATCTGGCAACACAGTTTTATAGTTTAAAAGTGGAATATTTTAGAGCAACTATGTGTGTTGTGTATCGTTGGTTTTAGAGTTACGCCTTTGTGCTTTGGGAGTTTTAAGAAAGAGATGTAGACTGTTAGCTATCTTGAATGTTTGTCACTTTTACTGCGCAAAGTTTTGTACGTAGATCCTTTAATATTGCCTCTTCATAGAGCTGGAATGTTTTGGAACATGTAGGCAATATGACTTATGTGTTTCGACAAGGCTGGCAAATGCAAATTATATTTGTCTACTTGTTTTCGAAGGTGTGTGAAATCTGCCAACACGCACTAGGCCAGCGTGGTGGACTATAGCCTAATCCCTATCATTGCGAGAGACCTGTGCCCAGCAGTGGGACACTATATGGGTTGATAATGATGATAAATCATTAAATAGATCATACATAACATAAAATCACGCCTGTATTCCTTGAAGGAGTAGACAGAGGTTTACACCTACAGCTCGACAGTATTTTAAGGTCCCATATAATAGGGGCGAGCCAATTGCTATTAATTCAAACTCCGAACTGCTACTGAAAAACTCAATAACATTTTGTTCAACCTGGGAATCGAAGCAAAAACCTCGAGCATAGCAGTCGCGCTTATGGCCACTAGAATAATGGCAGACGAAACATTACTTAATTCATAACTATTATATTAAAACCTTTACTCTTACATCGTTATCATAGCTCCAAAGTACAAAACGTATTCAAAAAGACTCAGCCCATTCCAGGTACAACCAGGGGCATCAATATGTATGTATAGAAATGATTCACCGCACAAAACTATAAATATTCAATTCATTTTAACTTTTTTTTTACAACTTTTTAAGTTTTAGGTACGTACTTTCCCCGATCACCTCCGTTCCGCCATATTCCTTTCATAATCCTCATTCTCTCTCACTCGCTATCTTTAACAAAACTTTTCGCGAAATTCTAAAGCGATTCTCTCTCAAGGTGTTGACTTAAATTTTATGGTTCAAAACTATACTTTATTAGGCTTATCTCAAAGTTGCAATCGTCATTTCGTGAAAAAATCACTTTTGACGTTTAGTAAGTGTATATGTTTTTATGCTAGTGACTGTACGAGTAGTATATAACTAAACAGTATCCCATTAAATACCGTAGCCCTGAATGACGTCATCTTTTTTGCTCTAGTAACATTGAATGCGGGGAACTTTCTAGAACGAATGCTTTCAATGGAGCACTTCTTTTTCCTTACAACTGCGTGTGGGTAGGTAAGGAAAAGTCTTCATGAATCATGCAGGAGTGCTTAAGCCAAGTAACTTAGAAGAAAAAATGTATTCAAAGTATTTTTGAATAAATTTTTGTTATAAGTTGACTAACAAGCATACGGGCCTCATGGTAAGCGGCTACCGGCAACCAGCAATGGCAGACGCCAGTATCACTAGCGCATTGTCATCTTGAGAACTCAGTCAAGTCATTCCCAGTAATTTAACTGGCTACGTTGTCATTATTGCTTAGCGGCTGAATGTTTCGGCCATGCGGCTTTGACTCATGCTGTTGTTAGTCTAGGTTGCCAGAGCATAATAGGGCCTACCACCTTAAAATTTAATTTCTTTTTTAATTATAGCGCCTCCACGCTTGGATTTTGAACTGTATCGTGGGTGGATTTACAAACATCAATTATTACACACTCAGAACACTCGGAACCCGGAACTCGGAACCCAGTCGGAACAACTCCCGTAGATAATAATAATAAATATTTGGGACATTTTACACAGCACCATCTAGTCCCAAACTAAACACAGTTTAGACTATCCTTTCATCCTCTTTAGATGTCCTATCCTGTCATCCTTTCAGTTTGTGGACCCAAATTACATATAACAAATTTTACATCATAATCAATGAATAATATTCTCTACATCTGCAATAGAACGTAAACAAAACATGATAGTTGACTTCAAAGGTACCAAACGCTGTGATCTCTAACGAGGTAAATAAGGTAGGTACCTACTAATTAATAGAGAGGTTCCTATTATTCGTTCTGACGTTTGACACAAAATGCGGTTAAGTTGGTAGCGCTTGACATTTTGCTTTGTATAGTGTTGCCAATATAATTTGTGGAGCAATAATTTAATTGAAAATCACAACTGAAAACAGTGTGGGTGATTGATTTAGCGATACGGGTTGCGTGTCCTATTTCCGAAAGTTACAAATATTTGTGAACCTTGTAAAATTATCATTCGAAGGATAATTATGGGTATTTTCTATGAAATTCTTAGAAGCAGCTCGGAGTATAGGTTTGTGCCCGGTTAATGTCAATAGGCTCTCTTTGTACACGTCTGTCTAAACCTTTGGGGAATACAGTGATATTATGTTTATGTTGCATACGCTGAGAGGTCACCTTCATATCATAACATCATTTTGTGATCAATTAAAAGTGGCCTGAAAGGCCCCCAGGTACAAAAAAATAATAGTGGTGCAACGTCAACCTATTCAATATAAAGCCTACACAGTTTTAATAAAAAAAGGTTTTAATCCGAGTGCTGGCACGTGACACTTTTGAGGTATGCAGTGATTAGCAATTCCAGTACTTTTTTTATCTACTGTTTAAAAAAGGAACTGAAAATCGGGCCAGAATATTCAGCAAACTAAAGTTCAGCCTTTCTGTGTTCGCATCACATATTTTTGTTAGCGCAGTTTCATTCACGTGTAAAACTGTCTAATAGAGGAATACGAATAATTATGACGTTGCATTTTTTAAAGTGAAAATCTATGAAACGTTATTGCCTTCAACCAAATTATTATTTAGTTCTCTGTGGTTCAACAAATAGTTTTCAAATCGAGCAAAGTAGTTTTTTTTATGAAATTTTCAGATATACTGGCAAAGTGTGGAGAATAGAATAGATACGTATATTTATGTGCAATGAATGTTGGTACAAAAGTCAGGTGTTACAAATTGTTAAAGGATCCTTTTATACACTCTACCGTAGCATGGCATGCAAAATTCATAAGTATAGTTAGTTAACCAAATAAATTTATTCTTTCAAAGAGTTATCTGTACTCTTGTACTGAATAATATCATTTTTCTAAAAGCAGAGCTGTAAGATAGTTTTTAAACATTTTCAGTGGTTTGGTATTTTATTAAAAATGATAGGTGCCATACAAATAACGCTTTTCTAGGGTAACGTTATTTTATATACATAGGTACAGGAGTAGGTACAGCCCGTTTGCTTATACAGGGTGGAGAAATTTCACTCCTATGGGGGTTAAATCTACATACCTACCCGTGCCAAGCCAGGTCGGGCCGCAAGTGAATAATTATATTCAAATAGGCAAAATATAGGCAGATCGTTACATCATAAGGCTTTCGCTGCATCCTTTAACGTGATATTCTTGTGTGTAGAGAACTCTAGCGGTCGTTTGCAGAACTACAATCGTCATACAACATTTAAATGATTTTTTATAGAATAGCTGTCCGCTATAGGAACAAGCCCAGTTTAGCGAAGCAGTTTACAACACACAATTAACGGATAAGTCAAAGTCAAAATAATTTATTCAAGATAGACTACCAGGCAGTAATTTTTTAACGTTATTTAAAAATAACCCCAAAACGCCCGCCCTTTACCGCTTCCTAGTATTTTAGCTGGAAAGATTAAGCGGCGCAACAAACTCAGCAACACATTTCTGTTTGTTTGTATATCATGTAAAATTGTTATATAAAACAAACAATTTTTATTTTGATTCGATTATATAAATCTTCAATGCTATATGCCAGCCAGTGCACACTCTCGAAGTTAATACTCAAGCATCATTATAGTAGTAACAAACTCCTCTTTAATTCAATTATATCGGTGAAATGGCGCACATACGGAGACGAAGTACAGAAGTACAGCAGGTCAAACTATCCAAAACTGACAAATTTTTCCAATTGAATATGAACCTTATTATAATCAATTAAGGTTGTTGTGGGCAGGGTCCACAGCAACAGGAGAAATGAAATTAGTAGTCTTTATCACTTTATCAGTTGTATATTTGGCACGAAAACTTAGATAGATTGCATTACACTCAAATTTATAAATATACATATAAATAAAATAAATAAATTACACTCACAAAGCAATGTTGGCTGGCTCACGGCTCACCGGCATAAACAAGAGAAAGCATCACCTCAGTGCTACCATATGTAAAAAAAAAAAAAAACATAAACCCTTTTTAATATTGCAACATAACAAAAGTTGAAAATCTACCAAAGAAATTTGACAGATTGTGGTAGATTGATGTGCTGTCCTCTGTTTAACCAAACTCGAAATAAATATCTGTGGATTATACAAGTATTTGTATGTGGTGGTGTTAACGCCATTTCATCAGTGTGCGTGCGTACACGCACACAACGACATGACGGAACGCACGTCATCGAGGCTGCGGCGGCGCGACAGCAGATGAGATTCCGCCCGCGACCGCCAGCGCGCGTACGCGTTCTCCAAGTTGCTTTATATAATCCGCAAACATTCCAAGCAATTTTTTTATTCAAGTTTTAAACCAATACTGTCATATTTTTTATACATCCAAACCTTTGTCGTCATTTCGTCGCCCATTGACCACCTCGAATCTTCTTCAGGTGGGAATCAAATCCACAAAACAAAGGTAGTGGCGAAGAAAACGTGCAGTCGTACTAGAGAGGCTGGCGTATCCGTCACTCAATTCCTGTTTAGGTTTTGATCAGAAAACCCATTTCACTTCGTCCAACAGATAACTAGTTACCAACGGTTTCAGTACTGAATATTGAAGTTTAACTACATACAGTTTGGTAACTAAGATCCGTATTGCAACAGAACAGTATAGTATGTTAGTAGTTGTAAGCTTACTTTGGAAGTTTGCATACAGATTACGGTGAAGTGAGTGATTGGAGTGAGAATGAGAGTAGAGAGAGAGAGAAAGTAGAGAGTAAGAAAGATTAGAGTCGGTGACATTTACACACACACGCCTTTTTCCCATAGTAGTAGTAGGCAGAAAGTAAAGAACAACACTTGCTACGATTTCTGCATACTTCTTTTGTTTCGTCCACATTCATTCATCTTGTCATACACACACGCACCTGACCTTTTTGAAGAACCTCACCAATAAGGTCCGGTGTACGACTTTTTAAGGCGTCCACTGACATTCACCATATAAGTCCTTTTTGTTACTCGTAGTTGCCTTTCATCTATTCTCTCTACATGCATAGTCTTCTCCTCAATTTTTGTCACTACTTTATTTAGGTAAATACGTATGTAAGCATAATTATATAATTACCTCACAATATTATCTACAACTTTACTATCCTATATATATTATATAAACCTAAATATTGGCAACTTAGCTGCAAAACAATAATTGACAAGTATTATCTATAAAATGTAGGTAGTTTCTAAACTTACAGGGCGCCCTCCCCACTGTCTATAAAAAGGATGACGCCATACTTTTGAGTGAGCCTTAATTGAGTGTTCGTGAAGTTAACATCAACGAAGCCTGTAAATTATGTAAGTTCTATTGGTTATACTTTTACTTTGTTGAATGGATTAATTGATTGTTTATTATTAACTATTAATATTAATATTGTTATATAATATGTAATTATAAGTAATAATGATAATGAATAAATATTATATAAATATATGAAATTATAAATTTAATAATTACTTACCAAAATATAGATATTTAGCCAGCAAATAATATATCCAGTAAAATAATATCTTTTATTTTACATGTATAAGGTGGAAAGCTCTGCTAATGCTGTTAAGCTTAGGAGGAGGAGGGATCAGGAGGGAAGGAGTTATCACTCCAGACGAGCTTAACACCAGGTGGTATCCCACCACATTGCCAATCATTTCTACCACTAAGTAATAATGTGCTAAAATTGGCAATGTAGCCAGTGGAATTACAGATATTAAACACTTTGAGCGGAGCAACGCTAAAATTTTATAAACGCTAATTGGCACAACGTTTAATACAGTCAGCGAAAAATACATCGTTCTTTAAACTACGTTTATACACGGCAGTGGCTTATACTAATTCCTTCAGGCTACGTCATCGCGCTGTATCGCTTTATATTTTTGGACTGCTAGCGCCACTACGCGTTAGTTTTTTTTTTTATACACTTTCTAAGCCTTTCTTTTACCCACACACATAAGTACTGCATAGCAGAACACCATTTATCGTCATTTATTTTGTACTTATTATAAAATAGTGCTCCTTAAGAAAAAAGCCGAGTCTTCGAATTGCAAGGAATGCAATCAGGTAGAGGACGTGCAACATTTGCTGATGGATTGTGTCCGGAACAGAAGAGTGAGGGAATCACTTTTGGAGGAGCTAAAACTAAATAAGTTGGATGTAGGTTTAATACAATCAATTTTATCTCAACCAACTTCAGAGGTTGCTAAAAAACGATGTCGCTTAGCATATATTTAACAACATAATTATTGTAATTTAAGTAAGCAGCCATGTTAAATGTACTTAAAGTCTGATAACTTTTACATTGTTAAAGGTACGATGGGGTTGACATATCTCTTTAAATAAAAACCCCTAAACAATAAAAGAATAAAAAAAAAAAATAGTGCGCCGCTCAAGAAACATTTCTATACCCAGAGGTTCGACTGAAAGTGGCAACGTCTTACCACTGCTGTTGCTGGCGGCAATCAGTTGCCATTAGGCGGCCCGTTTATTTGATTTTCGTCTGTATTACAATATAGAAATGTGCGCTAACAGTGTTGCCAATCAAATTCATTGGTTTGTCAAATTACTTTTTTACTGGAAGCTTTTCTTACTACCAATACTTATCAAAATAATATTTACATATTTACAGAATATACATTAAAAAAACGCTACAAGCGTCAAAGTATTCTTCGGCATCGCTGCCCGGCAACGTGCCCGGAAGATTGGCAGCATTGCCACCTGCATTATGTGTTGCATAATTATGTTATTGTTGAAAAAGGAGGGAGATGAAGTGCGTATAGACATTACGATGTACAGAAATCCTTTTCCTATACACGCTAAAGGTACAAGTAAACAAATAAGTGCTTATCTTTTTGTATATTTTTAGCATTTTCCATGCTAAGATTTTAAAGTTATTTAGAAAAGGAAAAAATTCGACATGACGGGTAGGTATCGCAGTGGCTTAGTGGTCATAGCGTCTGGTGTACCTAACCAGAAGACGCAGGTTCGAATCCTGCCCGCGGTCGAATTTTTCCTTTTCTAAATAACTTTAAAATAAGTGCTATTAAAATCATGGAATAGCCGAGTCATAATAACGCAATATCGATGCGTGGCGCGCAAACTGTTTGGTGTAATCTGTGGTCATTAGCGGCCTGAGATTAGGGTTGCCGACGTGAATAATGGAATGAGCTAAAATATTTTTTAGTTAGGGTTGAAATAAAGAATGGTCATTTAGTAGATTAAAATGACGATTATTTACGATCCCGATTTTTGCTCAGCACTGAAAGTATTACTATATACCTACTTATATTATACACCTTTAAGAAACTTATGGATTACGAATACATATAAACAAAATATTTTAAAACAAGTATAATTATATTTAAATTCTCATAGTAGATAAACAGTTTCTGGAGTATAATAATATATATTATTTTACGCATTCAGTTAAGTACACCCTTGATTTAACTTGCTCTTTATACTATATTAAATTATATTAAAACAACTAGGTACTTTTCATTTACTAAAATATCCACTAGTCCTAATTTCTTCTTTCTTTAGATATTCAATTTATATTTACAAAATGGAACATTTAAAATTTCTCCCCGAAATAAATGAGCTGGCAACCTTTTCACTCCAACTGTACAACATGAATGCCAGGAGCAATTTCCCGCGCTAACTGTATAATGTGACGGCGAATTGGCCTTCTCTGGAATTGCAGGCATCTTGTAGGGCAATCTCACGCAGTGCTGATGCCTTTAGCATAGGAATTAACTACTTTTACAAGCTAGATACCGACTATTCCAGACTATTTGGTGAAATGGGAACAATGTTATTGTTACATCTAACCACTACATTTTAAGGGTTGGCAACTTATTCTTTCAAATACGTTCGAAATTCGGATATGGTTTTTTCTTTGTTGGTTAGTGTTATGATTTTGTATTTGTGTCTCTAAATATTCAAATCATTTAAGTTTTATTTCGAATTTCGATTTTGGTTTCCTTTAATAAATGACTATTTTAATAATTCTATAAAATTTTCTTTTTATTTAATTTAGCAAGCGAGATCAACAAAACCGTATAATCGAACTTTTTTTTACTTCAGGTAACAATCGGCACACAGGTAATATATTATTATAAGAGCTGTTTTTTTTTGTTGTTGCTATAACTGTCGTCTTGTTTAATTTTAGATTTTACTTATAATTTCTTTTTTAAATACTATTTTCTTTTTGTACATCACTTTTAACATTAACGCTCTTCATTCGGGGCCTCATAGCTCTCTCATATGAAAAAGTAGCACAGGTACCTATAATCTTTTACTGAAAAGGAGCTCCTTCTAATATTACGGTAAAAATTGTACAAATTTCTACAATACCTAAAACATATGACTTTGACTTTACTCATTTTCTTTACACTTCCAATCACACACTAACGTGACTTTTTAAATGAACTGATGGAAATCCAATTTTTCGTCTACCGTCCAATTAGCGATGGCATACCGGGGTTGAACTAATTGTGTTCCGTAAAAAGGACAAAATGTTCTACCTTCTTGATTGGTCTAGTAACAGTGTCGACTCGATCGACTTCGTACCATTTTATGACTATACCTTAAAACTGAATTGGACTCAAAATAGTATTAACCATATTCAGGCATGAAATGTCGAGTCTAGGCGGACTAAGACTTTATATTTCAAATTCCAAGTTATTTATTGGTGTGACTCTGGACTAAGGTACATTACATGAGATCTTGATAAAAAATAATTGGTTAGTTCCTCAAAAATCTACCTTAAACGTTGTATACTCTTTGACATAATAAAATTATTAGTAATTATAGGCAAAACTAAGAATATTTTATCTTTTTGTATATTTTTGGCATTTTCCATGCTAAGATTTTAAAGTTATTTAGAAAAGGAAAAATACGACCGCGGGCAGGATTCGAACCTGCGTCTTCTGGTTCGGTACACCAGACGCTATGTTACTGACGTCACCATAAAGACGTAAATTCAATATGTGAAGGAAAAATTCGACATGACGGGTAGGTATCGCGGTGGCTTAGTGGTCATAGCGTCTGGTGTACCGAACCAGAAGACGCAGGTTCGAATCCTGCCCGCGGTCGTATTTTTCCTTTTCTAAATAACTTTAAGAATATTTTGCTGTGGTAACGTCTTGATAAAATTTATCTGAGGATTTTGCAACAACATCTTGGGAGATAAATTTGTAAAATAGCAACAAGTTACCTATGACAATCTTCAGTGGTAGTCTCAAGCCCAAAAACTGACTTACAATCTATCCGTAGGATATTATAATTGCCCGTATACCTACGCCTTTGAGGACCTAAAGAACGACACTGATGCTGCAATTAATGTTGCCACTTACTGGATGAAAGTGATATAAATATTAATGTATTTACCATAGACACTGAAATAATAATAATAATAAAAATTGAAATTGAAATTTTTAGTAGCGCCATCAGGATGGAGTTTGGTGTGGACAAATGTGCGGTTATGCATGTAAAGCGAGGGGAGATTGTGGAATCCGTAGGAGTTCAACTCGCGGATTCCATAAACCTGAGATCCCTCTCTCCAAACGAAACCTATAAGTATTTGGGTATGTCGGAAGCGTTAGGTATCAGCGCTACTGACATGAAGCAATCGTTGAGGGAACGTTTCTTTGGCCGCCTGAAGAAGGTATTCAATAACCTTCTTTCGGGCGGAAACAAGGTGCGCGCCTTCAACGGTTGGGTCATGCCGGTATTGACGTACTCTTTTGGCATACTCAAATGGACTCAAACGGAACTTGATGGCCTGGATAGGCGGGTTCGTACACTGCTGACTGCATATCGAATGCACCACCCACGATCGTCGGTCATGAGATTGTATATCCCGCGGAAGTGTGGAGGCCGAGGCTTTTTAAATGCTAAAAACCTCCACAACCGCGAGATATGCAATCTCAGGGAATATTTTCTACACGCCGACGTGGGAATGCATCGAGATGTAGTAGCAGTGGACAAGGGACTCACCCCGCTCTCCTTGGCGAATGAGAACTGGCGCAAGCCTGTAGTGCTTGATACTAACGACCGCAGGAAGGTATGGCAGAGTAAGGAGCTCCACGGACGCTTTTTCGGGGCCCTACGTGGGCCCGATGTAGACCAAGCAGCGTCCGTAGCCTGGCTGCGTTTCGGTGACCTCTTTGGGGAAACCGAAGGTTTTGTCTGTGCAATTATGGACGAAGTTATCATGACGAATAACTACCGGAGATTTATTGTGAAGGATGGCACGGTTGACATCTGTCGGGCATGTCACCGCCCGGGTGAATCGATCCGCCACATTATCTCTGGTTGTTCTCGTCTAGCTAACGAGGAGTACTTGCATAGGCACAACCTTGTAGCCAGAATTATCCATCAGCAACTTGCTCTGAAATACACTCTTGTGGCATCGGAGGTACCGTACTACAGGTATGTGCCCGACCCAGTTCTCGAAAATGGCAATATCACACTGTACTGGGATCGGTCCATCATCACTGACAGGACTATTGTAGCCAATAAGCCTGATATTGTGGTGGTGGACCGAATCGAGAGGCGTGCAATGATTGTTGACATTACCGTCCCGCATGACGGGAACCTCGTGAAAGCCGAGAAAGATAAGCAAATCAAGTATCTTGACTTGGCTCGCGAGGTTGTCGACATGTGGGATGTGGACACAGCGATCATTGTACCGATAGTCGTGTCAGCCAATGGCTTAATAGCCACGAGCCTCGACCAACACCTCAGGAGGCTCTCGTTAGGCGGCTGGGTCAAGGGCCTGATCCAGAAAGCAGTATTGCTGGACACGGCCCGTATTGTTAGGAGGTTCCTCTCTCTGGAGCCCTGACCGCCGGTAGCTTGGACCCTGTTCCCGATACCGGTGGGCCTCTATTTTTATATTTTTAAATGTTTTCATTTTTTAATTTATTTTATAAAAATATTTAAAAATGTAAAATATAAGAAAATAGCTTAATAAAGGACATAATAATAATAATGTGATGTGGACTCGGCCATCATTGTGCCGATAGTGGTAACGGTCAATGGACTTATCGCCAAGAGCCTCGACCAACACCTCAGGAGGCTCGAGCTGGGTGGCTGGGTTAAGGGCCTGATTCAGAAGGCAGTACTCCTTGATACGGCGCGTATTGTGAGGAGGTTCCTGTCTCTGGTGCCTCGATGCCGGTGGGTTTCTATTTTTTAAATTTTTAAATGTTTTTATTTTATCTTCTGTTTTTTAATAAAAATATTTAAAAATGTAAATAATATGGTTAATGATTCAATAAATGGAATAATATTAATATATTTTTATTTCACAATAACCAATTTACAAAAATATTTTTCAGATTGGGTTACAATTTATTGAGGTGACATATAAAAGAAGATGTATTACCCGGAAATTGGGTTGCGGAGATCTGATAGCAGTCGTTTTGTGTAAAGTACTGATATTCAGCCACATCTGGCTAGACTGGAAGCCGACCCCAACATAGGAAAAGCTTCGGAGGAAGAAGATTAATTATTTTGAAATCATACTTAATATTAAATTGAAATAAAACTACTTTTTACGGATTTTATCGCATTATATTGATATTATTAATACCAACGTTTCGGACCTTTTATAGCGTCCATGGTCACAGGTAGACTGAGGTGGTATTAATTAATAATTAGTAATAAGTATCTTTGATCATGTAACAATTAAAATGTAGGGTAGCTGTCAGTAATTATATCATCAAGACGCCCACCACCTCAGTCTACCCGTGATACAAACGCGATAAAATCCGTAAAAAGTAGTTTTATTTTAATGTATAATATTCGCGTAAAAATCATAATATTATAATTTTCATTTCACAAATAAATTGTACAATATTTAAATTAAGAATTAAATCGAATGCGACCACAACGTCCACATCACTCAATTAAAAACTTAAATTATGAAACTTCATAATTGATTCGCAAAATTTTAATCATAGTTATTGATTCAATATTGGTTTGCGTGGTTAAAATACATATTGAGGTATGTTATGATGCTGAAAATATTTATTTTAATAATATCACCACCACACCTCTATTCCCCGAAGGCTTAGGCAGAAGTGCACTAATGCACACCTTTTTTTTTATAGAATGCAACATCCTCATAGGATATCCGTCTTTTTACATAATTGCTATGTATATAAGTATCTATCAGCCACGGACGTCCACTGCTGACCATAGGCCTCCCCTAAAGATCACTACAAAAATGGGTCTTGCGCAGACCGGATCCACCGACTCCCCGCGACCCTCATGAGGTCATCCGTCCACCTAGTCGGCGGCCATCTTACGCTGCGCTTTCCTATGCATAGTCGCCACTGTAGAACTTTTATTTCCCCAGCAGCCACCCGTTCTGCTAGCCCCATGGCCCACCCATAACCACTTCAACCGTGCGAGTTATGTCGGTTGTAATTTAAAACAATTTAAATTTGCTACATAATTGCTAACATCAAACTAATTCCACTTCAATGTCCTGATTAGTAGGTAGGCAAGCTTAATTATAATGACGCTTGATCATACGTTCAAATCGCTTCCGAAACATGTCAAACAAGTTAATTAGTGCCTGATCTAAATGAGATTAAACTAGTTTAAATGTACCGTCGATCTTATGAGTGATATGGTAGTACACTAGGCGTTAGACGTAGATAAATATATTTTAATGTACTTACCTCGCAAAAATTACGTACCTACCTATAATTTTTTTTTTTCTCTCACAATGGTTTTGTAGCACCTTTCAGTTCAGAACTTTACAAATTCATATTGTGAAAGCTGGTGCCTGAAGTAGGTTTTAGTAAAGAACCTGTATTACAGAAACCTATGATAAACATTTATAAGTCGCAACGTCGAGTTACAACGTGGCGCCATCTAGTACTGATCGGTGGAAACGTCAAGTAGTACACTGGTGAAGTCAACATCACGTGGTTAGACTGACAACTGACATTGACAGTTGGTTTTGAGGTTATGAAAGTTGGTTTGCGTAGGAGCTCTCTTTATCGACACACTCTTGATCGGAACACGACACGGAACCGACGTTTCCCTAGTTGATTTTATTAAATTTAAATCAAACTGTGTGATACCTGTGTAACCTGTGCGATCAGCTGTTATTTGTGAAGTGATTCCTTTATTCGAGGAACTACAAGCTTAAGCTCAACTTCAGTGCTTTTATTTTGAATCCTACGCCTATCCTTTAATCCTAGGTCTAAAACCCTTTAATAGCGAGACCAACCACTTAACGTCGTCAGATAATTTTTATTAATGAAATGAATAAATAAAGTTAAAAATACTAATTTTCCTTTCAGCACGCTGGGAAGAGACAAGTTATAAGTCTACAAAACCATGTATGTGAGTGTACAGAAGCCAACACATCAAGCTACCACAAACTGTCAAATTTCTTTGATCGATTTTCAACTTTAAATCTATTGGGAAAATTTGACAGTTTTGGATAGGTTGACCGGTCATTAGTACCTACACTTGCTAACCCTACCTGTATTTTCGGTTCACAGTGCGCAGAATGTTTTAGGTGTTGCCAGGGGCGACCTGGAACAATGATACACCTGTAGGTCGTTTTTTATAGTACGAAACATCCTTATGGAACCTCCGCCACCTGGGAAGACGACAGGGAATATCGGATTTGTACCGACTAAAAACTGCACTTGCCCTCACTGGCCCTATAGTCATGGCCATGGGATCCGTCAAATTCGCCACGACCATGACATCTGGTCTGCCTGACCTGGCAATAAATGTTGACTGACGATGTAGGCACATAAATTATTCACCGTCATCATCATCAATCCAAATACTGTGCCACTGTTGAACACGGGTCTTCAATCAGGATCAGAATTAGAGGGATTAGGCTATAGTCCAGACTTCAGACACAACATCGAGAAGAATCTCTCAGGCATGGAGGTTTCCTCAGTATGTGTTTCCTTCACCGTTTAAATTTTTAATAAATATTTTGGGATATTTTTTTTTACACAGCACCATTTAGTCCTAAACTAAGCAGGGCTTGTACTGTGCGTACTAGACAATTGATATAATACTTATAAACTTTTTTTGTAAATACATACTTATAATACATAAGATTGATCGTTTAAGCGAGTGATAATGAATACCTGAAAGAAAGAAAGAAAGAAACATTTTATTGCCATAAAATACTACCTACATTATGTATATCAATTCGAAAAGTCAGAGGTGCGTGCCTTGGATCCAAACCTTCAAATATTATTATACATAGGTATTACCTACCTTAAAATAATGTAACAAAAGTTAATACCAATTTTATTACATTATTTTCTTTAATATCCATCAATTTCGCTCTCACAAATGAAGCCAGCACTGCAAAATTCGCACCGTATACTCCTCTTTTAAATTTAAATGCAAGCACAATAATATTACGTGTATTTTTCAGTTCACTTTCCGTATTAATTAAGGTCATGTTTGAGCGAGCGTTCAAGCTGCATCGTACTAAAATGGATGGCTGACTCTTGACACCTGATCGCTTTTGCGCTGCATACATCACGTTCTCCGAGATAATTACTGTGAATGGATGCTTTTCCGACTGCATTTTTTATAATATGTATCTAGTTTAATAATTTCTGACACACGCGAATATTATACATTGAAATAAAACTACTTTTTACGAATTTTATCGCGATATATTGATATTATTAATTCCGACGTTTCAGACCCTTTACAGCGTTCATGGTCACGGGTAGTCTGAGGTGGTGGGCGTCTTGATGCATATAATTACTTATATCTACCCTCAATTTTATCTGATTCACGTAAACGAGCTCACCGTATCCTTTGGTCTTGCAGTTAAAGGCCTGGATATTGATTTAATAGAATATATAACCGAATTCCAAGCAGGCGGTAAGACACAACCATCGTTTCTATTGAAATATGGATGTTTTTTTAATTTCAATAGCCTCACGAATCATCCTGGGTAGGTATCGACTTATTTCGCAAGGAGTTGTGGTTTATCAAATATGATGTAATGCTGGGCCTTGTCAAGTATGTTCACAAACTGCCGACTTCTTGGAACGGTATTTGACATCAGCGATGTGTGGTGTTGTATCTAGTTTATTTATTATGTTATTAGATATTACACATAGGTATTTACCTATGTGTAATATCTAATCTCGAATTTTAAAAACTAAAAAAAAAAAACTGATATGACCATTGGTTTGCCAAGTTAAAGGTCTCGAGTTCGAGTCCAAGGCACGCACTTATATTTTTCGAATTCATGTGCCATCACCATTACAGCGTCTTCGTGATGGGTCTAATAATTAATATTTGACAATGCGGTATTTCCACTCTACACGAATTATACTGCATGAGCAGAACCTACCTTAAATATTTAAGATTGGAAATATATTTCCATAGTATAAAAATCTACAAAGGTTGGTTGCAAAGGTTGAATTCAATTGTAGGTTGAAACTAATTTCTTTACAAAGTTTTGGTGTCGTGACTGCCATAAAAAAGTTTGTAACTCAATCGTTGTACACAGACGTGCTACACCTTGCCTTATTTATACTCAAAGGGTACCTTTCTCAATTACAGTCACCTGAAGCAATTTCGAGTTTTATAAACTTCGTCAAGTTTTCCTCTGGATCACGTTTTAAATTCTTGTTCTTGCTTGCCTTAACAAGATAACGAACTTAATTCTCTTGTAATAATTACTTTTTTGAGGTTTATGAAGACGATATTTTTTTTATCTACTACGCATTTTTTATAGTTCGTGGCGTGAATAAAATTCAAGGATTTAAATAAATTAACAGTTTTTCTTACTGCTGAGTTTATTTGTGAAGTGGTTGCAAGGTCAGGACAGGGCCAGACTACCTTGAAACCACTAGTTTCAATTTCTAGGTTGGAAAAGTTAATAACTCGGAACTTTAGAACAAACAACTGACTTTAGAACAAAAGTGGCGTGGAAGCGTCGAATTAGGCTTAGTGTGAGGCAAGGGAAGGGGGTCTGGGGTCTTGATCCCACGATCCCTCAAGATTGATTGAGTCCCCTTAAACTCAGTGTAAAAAATAAGCATCGTATCATGTAGGTACATATTATGTATATTTCTGTAGTTTCTGCCTACCCCACAGAAAAAATGCGTGAGTAAGAGAGAGAATGCATGAAATTGCAAAGAGAGAATCACAGAAAAATACAAATTTTATCATTTGACAGGTAAAAACGGTGTAATTCTTTGAAATTCGACATTACAACAGTTTAATTCTGGCACCAATGTACCTACAGATTAAATATAGCCACAGTCCACAGTTTACACCTTAAATTGTAAACCGTTTACCAACTTTACTGTAGGTAGCTATAAACTTAAAACAAACAACAACAAAACACTACTCAAATACAATAGTTTCATTTAAATTTACCCATTGAGTACGCCGCGTACTGCGTACCCGCTGGGAAAACAACGCAACTTTTTAGCACGCGGCGTACGAAACATTTAACTTTACTAACGAAGCTAGTTTGGTATGTAGTTGATGTTTTATTTAACAAGGATGGTAAAACGACACGTATTGTTTACATTAAGTGTTCTCTTTACGCTTGGAAACATTTTAACGAAGACATTTTACGCCACGCAAACAATGGCGTTTTATGCTCTGTTTTTACAATAAAAACAACTCATTTTGCTTACCAATCGCTGAATCTAATAATGTCATTTGAAATATTCCTTGGCCATCTCTTTTGGTCATAGATATTGTCCGTTTATATTTGTATCTTTTATTATTAATATTAAAATTGTTATTAAAGGTTTAGGCAGAGGTTTATTAATTGAGGTTCATCCCCAGTTCGCCGGTACAAATCTAAACTCAGGTGGGCCGTATGTTTGTTTGCCACATTAATTGTATAAAAAAAGTTAAAGCCATACCCGTCATAGAATACAGACGTGGTATTGTTATGATTGAATTACTTCCTTCTTATGACGGAAAAAATAAGTCTATGGTATATTTTTATACTGTTCTTGTTCAATCATTGTTATTTTATGTAAAACCTCTTTTACAACATTTATTACATCGTTTGCCAAAATATCTACTTTATGTTATGGGCTATTTTAGTTTAACTTGCCGTTTTACTTGTTTTGCGTCAGTTACGATTATTATTTATTTCATCATCATCATTTTATTGCAAAAAATATTTTTATAACTAATTATCTTTGTAACTATTATAAAGGTTTTGGCTATCATTTTCTTTTTTTTTTAAACGTTGCCCCACATTAGGATTTTCTCTTATATCGTGGGTGCGTTTAAATACACAAACTCATATACATACTTTAGAATTGGCACATTTAACTCATTTATATAAAAGTTTGCTTTCTTTGGTTTAAAAGACATTTTTACGATGCCCATTTTCATAAATCGTTAACAAAGCTAGCTTCATTAGGTACAAAACAAATGATCATAATAAGACTTGCAAGCATCAAATTTTATGCACTTTATACGCCGCTTGCGAGTTCTGTCGCATCTGAATTTCTTGGAGGATCTCACCAATGCGGTTGTACCTATATTCTTCTAGGGTGTCCTCTTTCCATGTTCCGCTGAAAGCCATCTCATAAATATCTTTTGTTAATCGCCTTTTATTCATTCCCCAAAAACAAGGTAAAAAGTGGAAGGACATTGTTTTTATTAGAATTGTAAATTAGAACGGTTTTGTCAACTTTTTCCCAGTCCTGGGAATAATAACGGCGTTTCCTATTGCTGGGAAAAATGCTTGGAATGTTGTAGATATAAATTATGGAAGGGACGCTTGGGAATAATTTCGACAATACTTAGTATAATGGAGGTAAAGGAAATTTTTATTTCGCTTTTTAGGCTTAATAAAATTGGTTTTTGGTTGGGATGAAGTTAGTGGAGTTTTCACTAAAAACACCTATAGGTATCTCCGGGGGGTAGGGTAGAGGTGCATTAGACCAACAGTTTGTAAATATGTATTTATACAGGGTTACTTGTAAAACATTATTAACCTCGTAGGACTATATTAATCATCATCGTCCCATTTATTGTCCCACTTCTGGGTACGGGTTTCCTTTCAGAATGAGATGGATTAAGCCTAGGCCTGAAAAACTATCTCGGCGGCGTGTGAAGTCTGCGAACCCGCACTAGGCTAGCGTGGTGGACTGTAGCCGAATCCCTCTCAATATGAGAGGAGACCCGTGCCTAGCAATGGGACAGTATAAGGGTTGATGAAGATGATGATGATGAGTAAAGTTTAAACAGAATCTCAGGCTCAGTAGCCACTTACGAGAGGTAGGGTATAGTGGGAGTAATTCCACTCAAATTGGAGCTGGGCTGGGGAAGTACCTCCGCCTTCCAGGAAATCGAGCTGAAATAACATTGCTTTGAGCGGTGCTGTGTTCCTAAACGGTTAGCAAAGTTCCCTGTGCTCTGCGAGGAAACGTTGTGCTGACAGTGGGGGGACTTTAACCCTTACACTGCTAACAACTATTCCTCTTTCGTTTTACAGGGTCAACAACGTCTAGTGATACCCCTGGTGTTGCAAGCGTCTATAGCTAGTAGCCTAAAAAAAACTTGAACAAAGTACCTCTTTATCATTTTATGACATCCCTAGCTGAACGTGTGTGTTAAATCTATCAAAATTTTAAGTAGTTCTGGGACAGTGGTCGATAGTACCCAAGTCTAGACAGATTATATGAATACTTAAAACTGCCTAGCATATAAATTGCTTTGTAATGTTGGCATGAGAAATAGCGAATACGTGTTTACAATTTCATTTTTATTATGAAAATCCTGGGAGAAGTGTTGGGTATTGGAAGAAGGACAGCTGGACCACAGTCTGTCATGGTCTTGGCGAATTTCACGGATCCCATGGCCAGCACTGGGAAGCCCTCCCAGGGATGTGGTTCTGAGGTGGTCCATTAAGAGGACACAGTGCCCCTCTCCATATGCTGATGGTAGCCACAGGGTGGTTTTAGAGGGTAAGAATTCTAACCCCCGTATACCGGTAGCATTTTGACTGTTTCCTCTCATAAACAAAAAAAAAGTACTATAGGGCTAGTGAAGGTACTCGTAAGTGTGGTTTTTTTTTTCGGTACGAGTCGGACATACCCTGCCGCCTCCCCAGGTAGAGTATGAAAAAAAAAGTTATTTTTTTTATTATTCTACTAAGGTGGCAAACAAGCATACGGCCCACCGGCACACGATGGTAAGCGGTTACCGTAGCCTATAGACGCTTGTAACACCAGGAGTATCACTTGCGCGTTGCCGACCCTGTATTGAAAGAGGAATAGTTGGATTGGCAGTATAAGAGTCAAAGTCCCGCCACTGCCAACACAACGTTTCCTCGTGGAGCACTGGCAACCTTGCTCACCTTAAGAAACACAACAAAGCTCAAAGCAGTGTTATTTTACTTCGATTTACTGCAAGGCGGAGGTACTTCCCCAGTCGGGCAGCTCCAATTTGAGTGGAATTACTCCCACTATGCCCTACCTCTCTTTAAAGTATGTATTGGAAGAAGAGTGTTGAAACATGCACGTCGGGGGTGAATAGTATCTACCTATATAACAGCTTACCATCTGGTGGGCCGTGTGCTTGTTTGCCACCTTAGTTATACAAAAAAAAGGTTTACAGTGAAAGACAAATTCTAAATGTGTATTTGGAATGTTGAATTTTCGCAATTAAAACGGCACCCAACCGATGCGAAAGCTCAGGGATTAAGTGGGGGTCTTAATAAACTGTGCATTATGGTAGACCTTCAACCGCAACGTAGATTGGTTGGAGGGGATAATAGACATTTAATCTTATCCAATTTAAGGTTGAGTGTCGCATAGGTAAAATACCCTTCTCGATTTTTGTTGTAGTTTTAATATCAATGTCTGGAGAGTTTCGAAATGTCGAATAATCGTTATTTGTTTCTGAATGAAGTTTGACTACATACCGGCGAACTGTGGGTGTACACAAACCAGCACATCAGGCTACCACATCCTGTCAAATTTCTTTGATAGATTTTCAACTTTAATACAAAGCCATAAGGTTCATTTTCAATTGCGAAAATTTGACAGGTTTGGATAGCTTGACCTGCTGGCGTCTGTACATAAGTGCATCTCTGCTTAACCCTTCGAGGAATACAGGCGTGATGATACGTTTAGATTTACTGGAAGAGTTGTTTTTCTGTTCTTGTCAATCGTAAAAACATTGTTTATATTACATAAACCCACGTAACAAGTGCAGTGATAGCCTAGTGGTATGACCCCAATGGTCAATGGTCTGGCAAGTCAAAGGTCTCGAGTTTGAATCCAAGACACGCACCTCTGACTTTTCTAAATTACGTTTTTATTAATAATTAACTATCACTAGCTTCAACGGTGGAAAACATCGTGAGGAAACCTGCATTCATGAGAGATATTCTCGAAGGTGTGTGAAGTCTGCCAACCCGCGTTAGGGCAGCGTGGTGGACTATAGCCTAATCCCTCTCAATATGAGAGGAGACCGTGCCCAGCAGTGAGACAGTATATGGGTTGTTGATGATGATGACATAACGAGTTCGACATACCCTGCTGCCTCCTTGGGTGGCGGATGATGCCATGAGGCTTCTTCGTACTATAAAAAAATGTATAATGCCAATACAGTTGGCATTTACATCGTGTAGTACATTAACATTGACACTCCGCTCTGCCAATGACCGGCAATTTGCCAAATGGCCGCAATTTGGCACAAATTTACGTTTTATAACTGCCTTAAGTTGGTTTAGATTAAGTTATTTATGATTTACGTACGATATATTGACATAGGTCCAAATAATAGGTCTTGTGGTAGTTAGCGTGACTTCTAAGTTTCTCTGAATGAGTGGTTATCGCATCCAGGACCTCCTAGCGTAGCGGTCGAGCCTTAAGCCATGAGGCTTATGAGGCAATTATCATTGGCTAGTATTTTTTAACTGCAAATCAAAAGAATTACATTTTTTATAAAAAATAATTCCCAATCCTAAGCAAAAATACTTATTGCACAGCAAAATAGTCACCTCAAAATATTGTTATATACACTATCTTAGCCACTAGTTATCCCTTTGGTCTCAAAACATTCAGATTTGGTTCTGGCCGATGTGTGGTCACAGTTCTAACCTAACCTATATCTGTATTTTGTTGCTCAATCAATAATTTTGTCGCTCAATCAGTAATTTTACTATTCAATCAGTGATTTTGTCACTCAATCAGTATTTTTGATGTGCGGTTTATTATATTTTATTATCATTCAACATTATTATTAAAAAAGAAGCAATTCTATTCACGTGATTTCGTGAATATACGTATATACGAATGAATCCCTGTTTCCCTTGGTCACGTCATAACTTGAGAATGACTTCACCGAATTAATTCATAATTTTTTTTTAAATTTTCTAGAAGATTCTTACGGAAAGAAAAATTAAGAAAATTGCGCAGGGAAATGGAAAATTTCAAAAAACTTAATGACTAGAAAATTGTTACCCAAGGATAGTCCACACAAACGAAGTTGCGGGCAAAAGCTAGATAAAAATATAAATTAAAAGATTAATTTCACTAATTTTACATAGTATTTATAGAATTTTAAAACGTTTTCACTTAAAAAAAAAACCTATACTTAAAGTAAACTAAAACTAGACTAAAAAAGAGCTTCAAAAAACTCCTCCGCATCGCCATCGCCTGGCTACATTGGCACTTTGAATGGCAATTCTTATTCTCTGGCCGAAGTAAAGGCCAACCTTTGGGCAAAATAAAAATCATTAAATCTGTTTAAAAATTAAGTTCACTTACTTTTAAAATATCTGGCTCGAAATGATGACGATCTGCAATGAAAAAAAAAAACAATATTACGAAGAGAATATAATAATATTGATTGAAATAATAGTAACATACGATAAAACCGAATTTTTTTTTTTAGATAAACTCATTAAACACTGTTCAAATGGGGAATTAAACCCAACACATTCTTCTAAAGGTATTAGTTGCGCTTGCGACCAATATGCTAATGACACAGATTTTTTTATCCCATGACGCCGCGCCGGGGGGGTATTTTTCACCGAAGGGCGAAGATTTATAGAGAAGTAGGGAATTATACGAGTAATTCCACCCAAATTGGAGCTAGCTATCTGACTGGGGAAGTACCTTCGCCTTGCACAAAATCAAAGTAAAATGATGAGCAAGGTTGCCAGTGGCCCAACCCAATTTTTTTTTTTTTTGTTTTTTTTTTTTTGACGGACATTGTTTTTACTCGAGGGAGCTTTAAAAACTTAACCGGACTAGGTGGCGAGGCACCAAATGCCTCCAGCCAGGGGCAACTTATAAACTAAGCAACACAGCTAAGGGTGTCCCCTGCGGGAGGCCCAACCCAACTATTCCTCTTTCGTTTTATAGGTTCGGCAACAAGGTTGCCAGAGCTCCGAAGAAACGTTGTGTTCGTGTGAAGTCGGCAACGCGCAATTTATACGTCTCTGGTGTTACAACCGAACGCGAACCACTAGACCGCAGACATCGTAGCTTGTTTGCCACCTTAGTGGTATTAAAAAAATAACACACAATTCCATACAGTTTTGTTATAAGTTCGACACCCGTAATGTTGAATTTGCAAATATATTGGATCCGGGGACCATAGTGGGTTGGTTATATGACAGTTAACTGACGTTTCGATCCAAATCATACGCCACTTCGTGTTAGTACTTAAAGAACGAAGGGTTTCTTAAAACAATATTATTCTGACAGTAATGTTATAAGAATGTTATTTTTCTTGTGGTTTGAGCGTCGTACTGCTGATTACGAGGTCGTGGGTTCGATTGCCACAGGACACAAATATTTGAGAAAGAAAGAAAAAGTATATTTTTTTGCTCAATACGACGCATGACAATTATTAGTGGGCCAAAGGCCAACATGTCAGTTTAGACACTAGGTTGGCAAACAAGTGCCTACATAATAAAAAAAATTGATGAATATGATATTTTTGACGATGATGATATTTTTTTTTATACCTCTTAGGTGGCAAACAAGCATACGGTCCACCTGATGGTAAGCGGTTACCATAGCCTATAGACGATTGCAACACCAGCGGTATCATTTGCGCGTTGTTGACCTTGTAAAACGAAAGAGGAATAGTTGGGTTGACAGTATAGGGATCAAAGTCCCCTGTTGGTTGGTCAGTATTGGCAGCAACACAACGTTATTTAGCGTTGTTCGTTCAAATTAAATATTTTTAATTTGGTATCAAAGTAAAATCTAATGGATTATTATATTAAGTCCTAAACAAAAGTAGTTGTTTAAAGTTTAAGAACTTTATTTTCTCAAAAAGAAATATATTCACTTACATGCGAAAACAACACTTCTAATTTAGTTGACGTTAGATACAGTTTATGCCGAGATTATTATAAAGGAAAAGTTTAACAAAAATATAAGTTTTACAATTTCAAATCTTCTATAATAATTATGTTCATTTTTTGCTTTTTAAAAAGTATGTAATGGACATCTGATGTTTTACATTTTAGGCATTTTTTTGTAAAGCTGTGTATTATGTACAGACGCCAGCTGGTCAAGCTATTCAAAACTCTCAAATTTTCCCAAATAAATATGAACCTTATTGTAATGTGTTAAAGTTGAAAATCTATCAAAGAAATTTGACAGATTGTGGTAGCTTTATGTGCTGGCCACTGTACTTCACATACTTATTAGTTGTTTGTCCGAGTTTATGATTTCTAAGATAATATCAGTTTTCTAAGTAACCCTGTATAAATTGTCTCTTGCACCCTAAGCTGTTAGTCCTCTACCAGTTGATTAGGGAACTTCAGCATAAACTATTATATACCATAGACCTCAAGAATAATGAAAGACGAAGGAAAACGGTCATAATTCACCATCAAAAACACCACAAGATATCAATTCATCTTATTCCCCTTACGCATGTCAAATCTTCGTCCGGAAAGTTTTTGACAACCAACTGTCAAAACTTATGCGATGTCTGAATTGAAATCGAGATGAAGAATCGATTTCGGCGAAACGAGAATCGATTTGTGTATTTGTTGTCAGGTGGCCACGGCAGTTAGGATCGCTCTATTCGGTGACAAAGTTGGGAAAAGATTCTGTATAAATAGAGAGGTACTTGAGGGATTTTGCAAGTAAAGAAAATGTCTTTTAGTTTTGGGATCAGTATAAGTTTTTACCTGCTTTTTATTGGGTTGGTTCTTTGGGGTATCAGTGTAGATATTATTCTTCAGCATAATTTTAAAAGACACGTCTGCATTATCTGTATAAATATTATTTTATAATTATAAACCTGAAGAGTTAGTTAAATAGAATTTAGCTTAAAAACGCATACATAAATTCTCACTAATTACATTAATTAGATTATGAATGAGACAATAAAAAATATATACCTAATAGAGGTGGTTAGAAAATAAATTAGATACAATTAACCGTACTTAACCTACTCATTGTGATAAAATAAAAAATAAATAGTAATAACAATAAAATATTATAGTTAAAATCGTAAATAATACGTAAATATAATAAATCAAATTTATAATAATAAATAATGTTGACTTCAACTTGGAAAATATAAATAGAACGAAATAATATAATAAATAGACACGTCTCCCTCTCTCCTACTAAGCTGTGCTGTGCCCAACAGGGTCCATAATTGATTCCTAGATTTAAGCCTACCATCTGTTTTATACAGGGTGGAAGGGACTTCGACGCGCAACGGCTTACCATGACTTCAGTATATGATTCTGGACCCCCCCTGCGTTGGAATTTTTCGTCGGCTTTTTCTTAAATTTTACGTTTTTTTTTTTGCAGTTTTTTCAACTTTAAACTGTATAAAATCATTATTTCTATCTAACCTAATGAGAATTTTAATTAAAAAGTCATTAATTCACTTTTTTCACTAAAAACAGCATTGTAAATTAAACTCGAAAGATCTTCTGGTCAGCTGTTTCCTTAGAGTTCACTTGCGAGTTGTAAAATTTAAGAAAAAGCCGACGAAAAATTCCAACGCAGGGGGGTCCAGAATCATGTAAGTACTGAAGTCATGGTAAGCCGTTGCGCGTCGATGTCCCTTCCACCCTGTATATTTTTGTACATTATGGAATGCAATAAATGAATATGAGTTAGTTGGTTGAACGCGCTAATCTCATGAACTACTGGTTCGAATTGAAAAAATATTATTGTGTTAGATAGTCCATTTATCGGGGAAGGTTAGAGGCTATATAACATTACGCTATGACCAATAGAAGTCGAGCAAAAAGGAAGTTAATGTTAGGGCGAAAGAAAATGTTAGGGCGGGTGAAACCTCTCGGCACAGCTAGTTATTAATATTAATTAGGGTTGTTTCTAATCGTATTAGTCTGTATTTTTAATTTAATTTAATTATATTGATTTCTGATACTTACGCGAATATTATACATTGAAATAAAACTAATTTTGACGGATTTTATCGCGTTACATTGATATTATTAATCCCGACGTCTACCCGTGACCATGGACGCTGTAAAGGGCCCGAAACCCGGATAAAATCCGTAAAAAGTGGTTTTTATTTTAATTTAATTAGTTTAACATATTGATTTTCTGCTGCAGCTATTTAATGATTTACCAGAATAATTAAAGAAGTGTGATAATATTAATATATTTAAATCTAAACTTAAAAAAACATATAACTGTAGGTAATTATGTTCTTAAGAACAAATATTTTTTTTAAACCTATTTTTGGCACTTACGCGAAACTAAGACATTGATATAAAACTCCTTTGTACGGATTTTATCGCGTTATATTGATAATTATTATTATTAATCCCAACGTTTCAGACCTTTTGTAGCGTCCGTGGACGCGGGTAGACTGCGGTGTCGGGCGTCTTGACATTATACAGATTATTATTAATAACTACCCACATTACTATTAATTATTAGCAAACCGATTCACGCAGAACGAGTTCACCATATTCTATAATATCCTATACTTTTGCAGTTTTTGGCTCGGATTTTGATTTGATAGAATATATGGTTCCAAGTAGGTGGTAAAACCCATTTACGTCGGGATTAATAATATCAAACGCGATAAAATCCGTATAATTTTCTTTTAATTGGTTTAATTTAATATTTTGTGCTCTTTTGTTTAACATTGTAGAGGCCAGCATTATCAAGCTACTCCAAACTGTCAATTTGACAGATTCTTTAATAGATTTTAAATTTTAATGCAAAATTATAAGGTTAATTTTCAATTGGAGATTTAACAGTTTTGAATAGCTTGAAATTTACACTCACATTTATCGTGCGAATAGGTTGGTGCTTGTGTAATAGTGTGTACGTACGATTAAATCTATTCGCTTGTGTGGAGTGTCACAGGGTTGGCAAAACAAAGCAAGATATTGGATCCTTCTGTGGCGGAAATCGTAATTCAAAGACATTCCTTATCCTTGTTTTATCTCGAATACCGGAATACCTTTACCTTTAAAAGGGTTAAGTTTATTTGTTTCGAAATATTCCATGAAGTTTATAATTAGTTTTTTAAGTATTTTAATAATTTAAATAAATAAATTGTTTGTTTGTTGTTAATGTACTTTATCGAGTTTCCAGGAAAACTTTTCTTGTTTTTGGGAAAATGATCGTCTAATTTATTTTGTTCTTTTTATTGCCGACTTGAATGATTTCTTTATGGAAATCTTGAATGGAAAGCGGGTCACCTAATGTGGAATTAGCGGAAACCGTAGCCTATAGAAGGTAGCAACACTAGCGCCTTCCTTATGACGCATATGCCTAGTAATTTCACTGGGTACATACATTGCCTTTCAAATGAGAACACAAAAATGTAAGCACATTGGTTTGCGGTAGAATATATGTCGTGCAACGTGCTACAAAATACCCCGTAAAAATATAATTAATTATCAAACCTAAAAATTTGGTCAGCTGTCATGTCAGGGAACCAGATTATTTAACAGAAAGGCCTACGTACCTATTTTACATAATAATTGTCTACTTTAATAGTTTTTCTATTTTTCATTCATAAATGTTGTTGTTTTCCTTTTTTTGGGGTATGTTATACAGCGTTACTACGGTGCTTAAATATTGAGAATGGACTCGTTATAAGGCTCCATTTAACCTCCTCTCGGCTTTACGGGTAGTTTTGTAACATCCTGTATAAGCCATGTGCCACCCTAGACGAATTCTGCAGCGTGACGAACTCTGACGCACTATAGAAGCGAGGCAGTCGCAACAAAGCCGTGAAAGCATTATTGTATTGGATACGTAGAGCACTATACGCCTTTGGGATTGTTTGAACCACAGAGCTCTCGAGTTCAGTGAACAATGTAATTTTAACAGCGGGCGTCTGTACAGAGGAGAGAAAGATCGAAAACAGCTCACAACGCGTTGTGATCAATTATATTATTTGAGCTTAAAATGCAAGGAGTTATAAAAACTAAATAATAAAAACATCCTACTTAGGCTTGGTTAAGTTTTTTAAAAATACAGGGTGTGTTCCGGCTTCGCCTGCACCGCGCGGAGCCCCCGCACACATACATCGCGCAGGTGTGCGTGTACACCGCTCACCTCACCGCGCGCGCATCAATCTGGGTTGATGCGCGCGCGGTGACGCGGCGGCCGCCGCACCATTCGCCCGCGCGCCTCGACCAGGGTTGTGTGCGCGTCTCACTCAATGCATTAATTAATTAGTAATAAATTTGTTACATGTCGTAGTGATGATTCTTTCATTTTACAATAAAAAGTAACCAGCGACTATCGAAGCCGAAACAGGGTGTTACAAAACTACTCGTAAAGCCGAGAGGAGGTTAAATGGGGCCTTATAACGAGTCCATTCACAATATTTAAGAACCGTAGTAACGCTGTATAACATACCCCAAAAAAAGGAAAACAACAACATTTATGAATGAAAAATAGAAAAACTATTAAACTAGACAATTATTAGATAAAATAGGTACGTAGGCCTTTCTGTTAAATAATCTGGTTTCCTGACATGACAGCTTACTAGGGTTGACAAAACTTTTGGCTTTGATAATTAATTATATATTTTACGGGGTATTTTGTAACACGTTATATATGTTTATTTAAAAAGTACCTGAACATGTTGCAATCTTCTATATGATTTTAAATAAGTATGAATTTACTGACTTGTGATGGTTATGCGTAATAATTGCATAGATGACCATTAAATGTTTAGGTTACCTTAATAGAAAAAACCTTTCGACAAGTTTTGGAGCTGTGATTTTTTCAAAATTCGACTTTCGTTGCTGACTGTACCAATACCCTTCACAGTGCTACATGGTAAGCATACAATAACCCTTTTATGAAAATAGTAAACACAAGATACATTACCGAGATTGCAAATGCACTACTAACAGGAGCCTGTTTCATATACAGGGTGTCTTGAAACACCTGGGACATTTTTAAACAAATGAAAGGGCAGAATATTTATATTAAATTACAAAAATAATTTTGGAAAAATACCTATCCATTTCAGAGTTATAGCCGTTTTTGAGTAATATCACCATAATTTCGAAGCTATATTCCTCTTTTGTTTTACAGGGTCGGTTAGCGCAATTGATACCCCTGGTGTTGCAAGCGTCTATAGGCTGCGGGAACCGCTTTCGTTTAGGTGAGCTGTATGTTTGTTTGCCTCACGTAGTATACCATATTCAAGCAGGTGTTCCGTTTTCATGGCATCCTGTATAATAGAATATTGCAGGTAGATTATTTTCAGTAAATAGAAGCTTAAGGACTCACGGCTTAATAAAAATAAACAAAAGGATGATGGATAGAAACATTACGTAGTATATCACCAAGCTTATATTCCCTGTACTATTAGGCAGAGGTATGTTTATACAGTTCACTTATATCTTTAAGTCTTAACCCGGCGTGAAGAGGGATGAGTCAAAATAATATTTATAGTGGAGGGGCTTTGACCCTAACCTAACCCAACTTCTTTCGTTTTACAGGGTCGGCACGGCGCAAGTGATACCCCTGGTGTTGCAAGCGTCTATAGGCTACGGTAACCGCTTACCATCAGGTGGGCCGTATACTTGTTTGCCACCTTTGTGGTTTAAAAAAAGATTTCGGGAATTCCCCACGGAATTGGGAAACACGAGATCAATGCGGGGCAACGCTGGTAAATATATATTTTAAGTTTGATTCATTCCAAAATACAGTCTTGCCATCAAAAAAACATTGATTATCTACCTACGTTTCAACTAATCAGACATGAATGTTCACATCGGTTCACAAGGAAATAACCAATTCAGGAACAAAATTACTTTTTTGATACATGTAGGTACCTAACCCTCATGTCTTAGGCATCGGTTACAATGACGCGCGAAATTAAAAGGAAATTGCAGAATCTTAATTTTGATGAGTTCTGTGTATAAGGGACATAGGTATTTTTTTATGAAGGCTCAGGCAGAAGTGTTCTAATGTACACCACTGTTTTATGTAGTGATGTTTTAAAAATTTGGTTGTGTTCAGCAACTTTCTTTGGTGACCGAACTAGTTAAGTAGCCACGAGCTAGTCGCTAGTCAGCTATAAACTATATTTTGAAAAATAAAGTTTTAATATCTTTAGATAAGACTGGAGTAAGTACTGGGGTAAGTAGCTGGCTTAAAATATTATTTATTGTTAAGATGTACACCGCTACAGGATAATCTCTTGTTCAAAGAATAGTTTTTATCATGGCTAAGAGACAGGCAGTGGAAACAGTGGAAACCGCGGCCTATAGTTACTTTTCAACCGACGAAACAAAAAACGCAGGAGGTTCTCTAGTCGACGCGTATATTTTTTTGTATGTATGACCACGCATAACTCTTTCCAGTGTAGTCCGATTTTGATAACTCCTTTTTTAATAGAAAGATAGTCCCATATAAATTTAGAAAAAAAAATCCGACCCTTAACGGTAGGAAAACAAGGATGATTGATTGTTCACTCACTGATTGTAAGGTATGACCACGCATAACTTTATACAGAGTAGTCCGATTTTGATAATTCTGTTTTTATTGGATGGGGTATACCTCGAAGTTGGTCCCATCTACATTTGGACGAAGAATCCTACTCTAAGGGGGGGGGGGAGATAGGGGTGTTTTGTTGTTCACTCACAGATTTTAGAGAATTAAGAAAAAAGTAATTTACATTAAAAATTACTTAGGTCGACTTACATTAGTTTAAGAACTTAGTAATTAAGGTTAAATAAGAAACGTTTATTATTTTTTGCTTTTCAGTTTTTCGGGGGATAATTTTTTTCTTAAAAAGTTTTTATCTATTTTTTGTACTGTGAGGTAATTCAGTACTTATATTTCAAAAGAAATAAACATTAATAAATCAATAAATAAACATTTGGGACGTTTCTACACATCATCATATATTTTTACTAAGTTTAGTGTGTTCTAAGGTGGCAAAAAAAAAAAACATACGGCCCACCTGATGATAAGCTGTTACCGTAGCCTATACACTTGTGAATCCAGGGGTATTACTTGCGCGTTGCCGACCCTGTAAAACGAAAGAGGAATAGTTGGGTTGGCAGTATAAGGGTCAAAGGGCCAACACAATTTTTCCTCGCGGAGCACTGGCAACCTTGCTCACCGTAAGAATCACAACACAGCTCAAAGTAGTGTTATTTCACTTAGATTTTCTGCAAGGCGGAGGTACTTCCCCAGTCGGGCAGCTCCAATTTGAGTAGAATTAGTCCCAATATACTTCTCTTAAAATCTCAAATTAAGCAGAACTTGTACTATGGGCACCAGATAATGGATATAATAATAAATTATATACTTTTTTTTTGTAAATACATAGATAGGTACTTATAATACATAAGAAACGCCCACACAAGCACTTAATTTCATCACATAAATATTTGTGTCTTGTGGAAGTCAAACACACGACCTCGTGATCAGCAGTTGAACACTCTAACCAGTACACCACAGACGTCATCAAATTTTACTAAAAGGGAAAAAATCTAAGGTGTACACCGATTTCACTGTCTAAACAACAAAAGTAAGTAAGTAATTCTATTTTCATAAAACAAAAATGTATCGCACTTCAGGAAATATTATATACCTTGTAAATTCATCATGTAAAAAGCTTCGTAAATACGTAATAACTGGATGAAAATCACAAAGAGAATAAAACATTCTACTTTTCTTTCACCCTGTATATTACAAAGAAAACGTTGTCGACTTTGAAATAAAAAACAGAATATAATATTGACTTTTCATCTTTCAATACATCCTTCTCAGAGACTTTTCCCAACTATGTTGAGCTTAGCTTCCTATCTAACCAGATTCGGCTGAATATCAGTATTTTAAACGTACCGACTGCCATCAGACCTTCGCAACCCAATTTCTAGGTAATGACGATATCCTGAGGATAGACTGGTTTGCAAGCTTCACATAGTGATTATAAGATATAGATTCCATAGTCAAGGAAAAGCTTCCGGCAATCATTCATTGACGAATGCCATTGGTATCGAGCAAAGTACCTTTGACTATGAGAAGACTGGTGACCGTTAGGTGCAGCATATCATGCTAGAACCCCTTAACTAACTTGATGGTTTCAGCTCTACTGCTGTTTTTTTTTACACCACTAATGTGGCAAACAAGCTTACGGCCCACTTAATGGTAAACGGTTAAACTACCGTAGCCTATAGACGCTTGTAACACCAGGGGCTTGTATCACTTGCGTGTTGCCTACCCTGTAAAAAGAAAGAGGAATAGTTGGGTTGGCAGTATAAGGGTCAAAGTCCCCCCACTGCCATCACAACGTTTCCTCGCGGAGCACTGGCAACCTTGCTCACCGTAAAGAACACAACACAGCTCATATCATATATTAAGGGTATTGCAGCTACAAACAGAGTGGACACTCACATTCCAAATGATTTTTCGAGACAATTTTGCTATGTCCTCTTCCAAGATCTATTCTGTATCTGTACCAAATTTCATCAAAATCGTTGCAGCGGTTTAGGCGTGAAAGTGTAACAGAAAGACAGACAAACATAGTTACTTTCACATTTACAATAATAGTAGGGCAGGAATTTCGCAAAGTTGCACAAAAGCCAGCACATCAAGTTACCACAATCTGTCAATTTTCTTTGATTGAGTTTCAATTTTAATACAATTTTGGATAGCTTGACCTGCAGGCATCTGTACAAACATGTCATCATGCTTATATCCCCAAAGATTTAGCAGAGCAGTACTGATAGTATACGTATAGATTACCGGTATTATTTTTTTAATGGAACAACCCAATATCATAACTCGAGCTGGGAATTGAAACGAGGACCACACGCTCCGTAAGTTTGTTTCAAGTTCTACTAGATGAATGACGTCGAAAAAAGAGTTTTATCACACCCTATGTACAAAGTGAGAGTGTGGGAGTAACACGATGGTACCCTAGGGAAGGCAAAAGAAAAGGAGGTAGACCACAGAAAAGGTGGGATGACGACATCAGACAAGTGGCAGGTGTGACGTGGAACGGAGTGGCTCAAGAAAGATACGAGTGGAAAAGGTTGGAGGAGGCCTTTGCCGACTGGCAAACAGATCTACAGAACATAACCAAGAACCAAATATTAGATTAACTTTTAAGTTTTACTGGACTAATTTTATGAGTTAAACTGTAAAGATCCAAATTAAAGGCTATATTATTATTATATGAGTGAATTTCTCAGGCGATAATTCTACGCGTCTAGGGTGAAAATGCAGTACTGCTTTACACATAGAACCACGATTTTTTTTCTTTAAATTCAGGATTCATATGTCTAAATGAAGTCAATTAAATTACATATGTAAGACTATTAGTTTTTAAGAGAAAAATCAATATATGACGAATTGTCAATTTCTGTGTCTTGTCCACAATTACTTTGATCCACAATATTCACCTCTCAGAAGAATAATTCCCAATAAATAAATAAAAAAATTAAAAAAATATGTTGAGTATTAGTTAGCCCACAAGAAGATAATTAAATTTTAATTTTTAGACCCATAGTTAAATAAATACATGTCAAGTTAGTTTTGTCCGAGCGAAAGTAGCAATTTCTATGGTCATTTTGTTTCGCCGTTTATACGTTCCACTGATGAGTATATACGGACAGTTAATTCCTGCTCGGCAAGGATCAGTGATGCGCTGACGCCCAGTGGGAACAGTTGTACACCATCTCACTATTTCTTCCAGCCAAAAATGTAAGTACGCGATTTCAGGTTACTCGGAACGAAATTTTGCAAATTCTGTGGGCAGGTTTAAACCCTTTTTATTTTTAAATAAAAATATGACTTTTATGCATGTTAATGAACCTTTGCTACATGTTTAAGATAATAGAGAAAAATAGTTATAAACTTAATATATTTTTGTAATATAGACAAAAAACGCCATGTTTCCAATTTCTGTGGGCCAATTTCTGTGGTTTCCGTGGCTTCTGGGTGTCCACGGAAATTGTACGATTCCACAGAAATTGTACCAATCAATTATTATATTAAGAAACTAGCGAACTGCCCTCCACTTCTTCCGTATGTCACCCGCAAGTTACGTCTTTGGTTACTGCTCTGCTCTCGTGTGTCGTAGCGGATAGCCCATGTTACTCAAGAATAATGTAGCTATCTATTTGTAAAAAAATTGTTAATATCTCAATTCTGTGCAAGAACTTATTTTATAGCTTACACAAAATTTATTAATTTATTAATCCTATTGTGTCCCATCCTGTGCCTCCTTTGACAATCAAGTGTAAGAATTTAAATGGACATAAGATTAATTTCAATATTTTTTATATTTCAGCAATCAAATATAGTTCAGAAATTCAGACAGTTCATTTCGGTGCCAGTCGGTCTCAATTAACATTACACACTGGAGTAATTTACTATCGTGTACAGACTGAAATCAAATCCCAGTCATTCTGTACTGGGAGTGAATCTTTGCGTCACGATGCGTCTGCAGTTTTTTCCCGTTTTTTGATACCAATTTTGCAAGAAATTGAAGCTGTTGCACCTCATATATATCGGTTCTCCATCTCATATCCAATTCTCCCTCATCACATTATAGAAACAAAAAAAAATATTATATCGCGGCTTTAACTATACTTGCCAGATTTGTCTAGTGGGATATGGCATTACTGCGAATGTGGGCATGGAAAGGGAGCACCTGATGGTGTAGGAGGTGTTCTTAAAAGATCTGCAAACTTTTTAATAGCTAAAACATGATCATTGAATATTGTTACTTAAAAGAGACCATGATTCTCCGAGTTTGTTTCGGCGTTTCTTCTCAGAGGTCGTCAGCTAGGAAATGCCGGCTCCATCTAGTTTTAATTAAGTAATAAATGTCATTGATCATGTAACAATAAAAAATGTAGGGTAGCTGTCAGTAATTATATTATCAAGACGCCCACCACCTCAGTCTACCCGTGACCATGTACGGACGCTGTAAAGGGTCCGAAACGTCGGGATTCATAATATCAACATACGCGATAAAATCCGTAAAAAGTAGTTTTATTTCAATGTATAATATTCGGGTAAATGTCAGAAATCAATAAATTTTCAATATCTTTGTTACCTAAAAGTTGACTGATGTATAACATCAGTATTCTAAAGTTTCAGAGCAATTTTATTGGGCTGCTCGATTATTGATGATTGTTATTAAATACGTTGTTAATTTCTTATTTTGATAATACAGGTATTGATAATCAATAAACTTGAAACTTACTAAAATGCCAATGGATTAAAGTACCTAGGTAATTATTGCTAAGTGTTACGTTTGATTTTTGATAATAAGTAAACTTTATTATGTCTACAAAGATTTATCTAGTTTTTTTGGATTAGTTTTCTGAAGTTCTGTTATTGATATTATTAAGATAAAACTGTACTATTTCAGCAGAGATAATAATTATTTTTTTTAGATTCGTTGTAATTTTTTTTCCATAATTAAGTTTAATTATTAGTAATTTTTACTCTATCATAGGAGTAAATAAACATCAGTTCTTTGATTGAAGACTGATTTATAAGTGTACACACCGTTGTAAGTAATTTTTATAAATGCTTATTAGAATTATTCATGTAATATCAGTTCTTTTCATGACATAATAATAATTTAAAAAAAATAGCATGTAATTCTGCCAATTTCAGTGGGCATATACAATTTCTATGGCACTAATACAATTTCGGTGACAAAAATAAAATTTCTGTGGAACGGTAATTTCGGTGGCCAAAATAACTCTCTAAGTAATATAATTATATAATCTTCTTTTATAAAATGTATATAAAATGTGGATGTATTGCGCTTTAATATTAAAGCTTGTCAAAAAACCTGAAAATGAAAATGTCCACGGAAATTAGGGAAAAAATCCAGTAGTTGAAATTGACTCATATTATTATGTACATCAAGCTACTCCAATCTGTCAATTATCTTTGATAGATTTTCAACTTGAAAATATTATAATAAGGTTCATATTCAATTGGGAAAATTTGACCGTTTTGAATAGATTGAATAGATTAAAAATATTCAAAGGATCCCCGAAAAATTCGTTATCCTAAAAGCTTACAAAAACAAGCTTCAAACAAAGTAATAGTAAAAAATATCGTCTATGTAAAACATGACAACTTTTGTAATCAAAACTTTTCCCGCCGTTTATTTCTGCCGCGCTGTTTACATGAGTACGAAATTTATCTTAATATCTATCAGTTTTATCCTAGAGATTTAGGGTCCCGTAAGTACACTTAGAAGCAGTGGGCGGGGCATATAGCTCGTAGAACTGATGGCCGCTGAGGCAGAAAGGCGAGGATTATGAGCAAGGAATTAATTGACATACTTGTAAATCATAGTAGTAGAGTAAGTAATATAAAATATGTAAATATACATAGTTATTTTTTTTATACCACTAAAGTTAGCCAATTGACAAGCATACGGCCCACCTGATTTTAAGCAGTCACTAGACGCTTGTAACACCGGGGGTATCACTTGTGCGCTGCCAACCCTGTAAAACGAAAGAGGAATAATTGTGAGTTGGCAGTAAATTGGTCAAAGTCCCCCCACTGCCAACACAACGTTTCCTCGCGGAGCACTGGCGACCTAACACTGCTTTGCCTAACAGTGTTATTTTAGTTCGATTTTCTTCACGGCTTCAAGGCGGAGGTACTTCCCCAGTCGGGCAGCTCCAATTTGAGTGGAATTACTCCCACTATAGCCGTGATTTTATGTAAATCGACATTTATGGAGTGTAAACTTTTCACTAACAACGTGTAAAAAATACTTCATTAAATTGAAAATAAGGAAAACAAACACTGAAATGTTTTACGCAATCCTTTATCAACGAAAATTCACATCGAATTTGTTTTTTTCCTTGTAACTTTAAGTTTATTCAACGGGAACCCATACAGTGTACACAGTCAGTCACCTGCTGAAAACACACTCGATATTCAAATGTAACAGAAACATTCTGTTTTACATAAACAGGGCCCTTAAAATGCTTTTAAATTAACTTGTTATGACTATAAGCACTTTGTTTGATAGACCGATTTGAATAAAAAAATCTGCAGATATGTTATCAAGATTGTGGCCTGCGGGCGGTTGAATTGGGGGACTCTGCCACCCGACCAGACAATGGCCCCAATGTAACGAAGCGTCCCTTAAAAATAGGTATGCGAGGAAAGGCCTCGCTTATCGACGGGGTCCAGCAACTGCTGGACCACAGCCTGTCATGGTCGTGGCGAATTTCGCGGATCCCATGGCCATGACAATAGGGCAGGTGAAGGCAAGTGCGGTTTTTAGTCGGTATGAGTCCGACACACCCTGCCACCTCCCCGGGTTGCAGAGGATCCTTGAGGATTTTCCGTACTATAAAAAAAAAGATATGTTATCAAGATACATTGGCTCGTGGTTAACTTATAATTAAGCTGATCAACCGATTTGCAAGGTTAAGCTGCGCTAGCGGCAGTCAGTCTGTGGATGTGTGACCATTCCTAACAAATCGAGAACCTTACGTGCCACGGAAAGCACGTAAATAATAATAGATAATTTTGTTTCGGACATACATAAAATTGTTAGTATAGCTATGACAGTTGTTAGTAGTAGACAAAAGCCCAAAAAGCCTGACAACTACTTTTTTTTTTATTGCCTACAATGGCAGACGAGCAGGCGGCCCACCTGATGATGATAAGTGGTCACCGCCGCCCATGGACATCAACAACGTCGGGGACAGAGCTGTGCCGCCGCCTACTGTGTGTGGTAGAAAGCTCTTTTTAGGCCTCGTTTGAAGAAGGACATGTCTTAACGGAACTTTATCCTCAGGATATCCGTATTACCCAGAAATTGGGTTGCAGAGATCTTATGACAGTTGCTTTGTGTATAATACTGCTATTCAGCCGCTTCTGGTTAGACTTCAAGCTGGCCCCAACATAGTGGGAAACGGTAGAAGGAGAATGATTCTTTCTTATCCATACTTGTGTAGGATATCTCAGAAATAACCCAAGTAATTTTCAAAACTTATTTATTATCACACAAACTTCATAATTCATAATTCATTTATTTATGAATTATGAAGTTTGTGTGATAATAACTTATTAACAATTACTGAACAACTAATTATATAAAACAAGGTAAGCACGACGGCACAGCTGCCTGACTTCGATGTCCGCGCGTTCTCGAGTCTCTCCGAACACTGACTAACGAACGCGTCCCCCGATGCTTGCTCTGCTGATTCATCCCCACCCTCGTCCCAGTGTGGAAGTCGATCCATTTATTACAAGTATGTATTTACAAAAAATAAGGATATAATTAACATTATATGCATTGTCTAGTACGGTCGACAAAAGAGTTAAGTATACAGGTAGCTAATTAAACATCGTGTTTTTATATAGATTGTGTAATTATGTATCACGCAATATGTGTCATAACGCAGGTATTGTAAGCTGCTACACATCAAACCCTTTGACGGGTAATTATTTAAATCACAATCTGTGTAAAGATGCAGATTTCGTTCGCTACCTGTATACCAAACTCTTTTGTTGACTGCACCTACCTACCTACCTACTATGAGTAAACAAAGTGAACTTCAGTGTCTTCATTGATTGTTTTTCTGTAGCCGACTCAAAATAAGTTATTAAGACTAAACGGGTTACGTAAGTGTATCTTTTTATACTTTTTGGCATTTTCCATGTTAAGATTTTAAAGTTATTTTAGCGAAGGAAAAATTCGACAGCGGGCAGGAATCGAACCTTCCTTTTTGGTGGTTAGGTACACCAGACGCTATGACCACTAAGCCACCGCGAGTCTTCGGGTGTATCTAAACAGAAGACGCAGGTTCGTGTGCCCGCTGTCAAATTTTTCCTTGACCAAAATAAGGGTTAAGTATATTATTTTAGTGAAGGAATAATTCGACTGCCGGCATTCGAGTCCCACTCGCCAGGTCGAAATTTGCCTTCACATTCTGAATTACGTATTTATGGTGACGTCAGTGACCTCGCGGTGGCTTAGTTGTCATAGCGTCTGGTGTATGTACCTAACCAAAAAACATAGAAAATACAAAAAGATAGGGTTAAGTATTTTATTTTTCCTTTTTTGTTTTCGCCGGTTCCCTTTTTTTAAACTACACCAAGATTATTATGCTTACGGTAACCCTCAACAACTCAATCCAATAAAACTTTTTAATTCCTTTCGCCAAGAATACCTTTCATGAATTCAAAACAAAGTTATTATTCAGTAAAGGCTGCCACAAAATCGTTGGGTTGACCGTTTTATATAATTTGACTATAAGACTGGCACAGTGGTTGTGTAATCACCTTCTGCGTCGTGGGTTGTGGGTCAATTTCTGAATGGATCATTATTTGCCCCACGTTTACCTATTTAGTTTTTTTATTTTTGACGGGGTTGTAAATGCTTTATGCAGTATCCAATGCTCCGGGAAGAGCGATGGGGTGTGTCGTACTCCGCTCTGAAAAGAGCGAGCTATCAACTTAAACGAACCTCGGCGTTTCGCGTCTGTAGCATTCGTCCGCAGACCTGGCAGTGGCGGGCCGTCTATACGCCCCCCTACGATGGCCATGATCATAGGGCAAGTGCAGTTTTTAGTCGGCACGAGTCCGTATACCCTGCCACCTCGTCGGGTCGCGGACGATTTTCCGTACTATAAAAATAAAACTAGTGTCTTCTGTTAGCGCAATAAAAATAGCTGCAAAATCTGCAGATTTAGTCATAAAAATGTTTTGTTTTTTTCTTTTATGGAGAAATGCTTTATTTTATGGATGGATGACGTGGCGGTATTCTAGTTTATGTTTGTGCCTTATACCGGCGAACTATGAGTGCACAATTACCACATACCTACTCATACTTCCGCTGTCACTAATCATAAAAACACAATAAAATATAATATAAAGTAATGAGTGTATCCCTGTGGTAAGTTTAACTGGTCAGTTTGTGTACTTATACTTATATTATTTATCACTACATGTTCTTACGTATTGTTTAAGTCTAACTATTAATATATACTATTTTTTAATAAGTGTATGCATGCTTCGTCACTAGACGACATCTTTGTTTATATAGTTTCGTAATTTTTAGTTTTCTCATATCAGTGAACTGTAACTGTTCTTTTGAGAATAAAATTCTTTAAACCTACAATTAATATACCTCTGTTTATCCCTTCGGGAAATAATGAAATTTTGGCAGTTTATGCCTTTTAAAAATAAATATTCTTGGACAATTTTACATGGCTGTACTATGGGTACTAGACAACGGATAGATATAGTCTAGATAGAATAGAGTATTCTTTATTGTACCAAGGACAAGTCAGAATAAAAAATAATTATGCAAACTTTACAAGAGTACAATTCAACCATTGGATGGACAGGAATCTAGAAAAGAAACATATAACAGGCTGTTGCAGGTGTATTCTATAATTAGTCTATTATATTATATTAGTCTACTAATATAATACTAATATAAATTTATGAGTAGAGTATAATAATAATACTTATATATTTTGTTTTTGTAAATACGTAAAAACACCCAGATAGACACACGAACGATTTTTGCTATTTCACCCCTGAGGAGGTTAAATGAACATACTCGTGTGAAACCGTTACGGGCCGTTAGCAAGTTAATAATGATGACTACTGAACGAAGTTAAAAATAAAAGCTGAAAATTATCTGCCTGAAGCTAATACAATAAATTTGCAGCGCTCTCGGTAGTTACTACAATGGCCTGGCTTGAAGCCAACTGGCCTCAATTAAGGCTTTTCGAGCAAAAAGTGTAAATTTTAATCGGCAGCGTTTTCCACCGCTGCTTGCGCTTTATTATTATTAAAGTTATTTATGAATCATCACGTCGTATGGAAAACGCTTTTTTTAATATAGTCACTAGCATAAATACGAGCATAAATTTATGACGGAAGAGTAGGCAAAATCGTAGGTAGAATCATCACCATCGGACATTATATGGGCGTAGATATTTCTTATGACAGAATTGAAAGACGTAGATTACTTGCTTTAGTCACTTTAACACAACGAAACGTGAGACAGTTACGTACGTCTGTATCGGACCAGAGTCAGGCAACGAATGTGCGCCGCACTCTACCGACAGATAACGCCACGACTCTGTCAAGAACCCCCACCCGATATCAGGCGATCTGTGACGTAACAGCGAGTTGTAGCCAACGTCGGCTAGGTGGCGCGCTTTCGTTTTAAATTTTCGTTTGACATAAATGTCGACATGTTTGGTGTAGTGGCTGAACGATCGGCTACTTCACTACGGGATGTGGGTTCGATCCCTGCACGGAACAAATATTTGTATGACGTAGAGTTTGTTCCGGCTCCACTTGAGTTGTGTTTTATAAACCTATGGTGGTACAATCTAATAACAATAAAAAGCATAAATGTATTGATAGCCTAGTAATAATTATGATCGTTGTACTGCCAAGTCGTAGGTATCGAGTTGGTATCCAAGTCCCATATTTTGCAAACTCTTTCTTTCTCCGAGCCTTTTCCCAACTATATTGGGGTCGGTTTCCAGTCTAACCAGATACAACTGAATATCAGTATTTTACACGAAGCGACTGCCATCAGACCTCTGCATTTTGGGTAATACCGATACCCTGAGGATAGACTGGTTGTAAGGCTTTTTGGGCTTCTGATTACCACTAACGATTGTCATAGGTGTTCGTATGACAACAGGGACCGACGACTTTACGTGCTCTCCGAGGCACGGAGGAGTCTCGATGTGTTAAGAATGGTCACCCATCCACAGACTGACCGCTACTAGTGCAGCTTAACCTTCCAGATCGGTTGATCAGCTTAGTTATTAACTAGCCACGAGCTCCTCTATATACTGTACCGAATATAAATAGCATATATGTACATATAATACCTAAATACATACTATTCTTGTACACACACAAGTTCCAATACAGTTAATATAGTTTAATAAATCATTTGATGGCCGTCGTAGGGTTTCCATCCAATTTGCGATGTCGCCTTGCATATGACGTCATTTTATCAATAATATCAACCTTATTGTGTGTCTGTGTAACATCAGAAAGATACGTTCTTAACCGTGTACTTAACGGAGGGAGGCAGGTTCAAACACGGCCTGAGATCGAATACTCCCTTCTCTAAAATTTATGTTCAAATGTTTAGTATGCGTTAATGCTAATTAATATACAATGTGTTTGTACTGTTACCGATACGTTAAGGGTATATTATATGCTCATTTTTATCGACAAATGCACTTTCATATACCTATACTCCTAACCCAACACCCCGCAAATGGCAGCCATCTTATTTTAAAATAGTATGTTTAATAAAATGCTAATATCTTTCAATCAATTTTGACGACCTCTGTGGTCTAGCGGTTCGAGTGCCGGACTACTGATCATGGGGTCGTGGGTTCGATTCCCACAGGACACAAATATTTGTGTGGATAAAACATGAGTATTTGTGTTTGTCTGGGTGTTTCTTATGTATTATAAGTATGTATTTACAAAAAAAAAAAGTATATAAGTATTATATCCATTGTCTAGTACCCATAGTACAAGCTCTGCTTAGTTTGGGACTAGATGGTGTTGTGTAAAAATGTCCCAAAAATATTATTATTATTATTATAATCTAAGAGACCTACAGAGGTGAAATAACCTTATTGTAAAGTTAATTGTTGAGACTATGGAATAATTATAAAATTTTCCTAAATAATAAACAAAAAAGGGAAATGAGCATACAATATACCCATAAAATATCGGTAACAGTATCCCAAACACATTGTATAATATATCTACACTAATAATTATTATAAATGCGAAACTTTGTCTATATGTTTGTCACCTTTACAGTAGCAGTCATATTGTTAAACCATATAATATTATAATATATTGGAGTTATCGCTTAATAATAATAACTTTATATTCAGACACAGGTCCATAGTAAAATTAGTAAACTTAAAATAAAACTTAAAAGTAGGTTAATAAATGTTGTAATGTAATATATATAATGTCATTTATTTATTGTATTTAGCTGCTCCTATTAGCTGTCCCATCCAGTATTCTTGTATAGGACAGTCCCATCTGTTTGCAATTACATTCAGTATGCTGTTGTAACTACTTTGTAGGCGATGGCGTAGTGACACTATTTTATTTCTAATAACGCTGTAAAAGCACTCCGTTTGCGCTTCAGCGAACATCGAGGAGGCACTACAGCGCCATGGCAGCCCCAACAGCATCCTGAAAGCGTTGTTATACTGGACACGTAAGGCGTTGTAAGCTAGTTTCGTATATCTCGCTGCTCGTGTAAAAAGATTGACAAAAGGCTTTAAAAAGCCTTAAAGTTTAAAGTGCCTTTTGTTGCGGCTGAAATTCCCAAAAATCTTTACGAACAAGAAATATACGGAAAGATCGGAACAGTAAAACCAGAAGTTCCGAAAAGTAATTAGAACCAATTCGTAAAGAAAAAAATGTCTGTATTCGTTCGAAACGCCCGTCACTTCGGCGTGCGGCGGTTGAATTCCTATTTCGAGGAATTGTGAAAGAGGAATTTTTGCACGACGCTCACATAGATTCTTCGATATTCTAACTTTTAAAATTTGGAATTTTTCTTTATTCTATGTTGAGATTCATAAATATTTATAGGTAGTTTGTAATTATCACCGTACCATATCATCATTATCATAGTATACTTATGTTTATATATATATAATTAGTAGTATAAGAAGTTTTAGTAGTATACTAATTTTTGTTTGCCTTGCTCTCTTTTATTCAAACATAATTATGGCTTATAAACAAATTTAATCGTGTTTGTTCTTATTATTGATTATGTTTACTTCTTTTTTTTATTATGTTGGCACTTGGTTGCCACCATAGAGTTGCCACGTATTATGCCATTATGCCATTATTGGTGTGTCGTATTCGGCGAAAATAAATATTTTTTCTTTATATTAATATAATTCACATTAAAACTGTAAAAGTGGATAAAATTTCCTTTATTAGTGCCAACTACATTGTGAATGCCGAAAATTTGCTGATGATATTTCAATTTTATTAGCAAATTTATTGTCAACTACCTACTTAGAGCAAATACTAAGAAGGACTACGATTGTGAGTTGAGGTTATTCATTAACTCATTTATTCAATCAGCAAAAGCTATTAAAGTAGTCAGCCAACCTTTGATATAAGGAAAAATTTAAAGAAAATTAAAAACCAGTGCGATACTTTTATTGAACTAGTAAATATAAAAACTTTTGTTCAATTTTTTTTTACTGATAATACATGACAGAAAAAGCTCGTCAAAATAAAAAAAAAGATAATTGGTTCACCAACAGAAGAGAAAATGGTACTTAACTATTTTGTCTATACAAAATTAATTCGAAGTGGCTACTCTAGTTTTTAATAGCTCAATGTACTATTCCCCACAGGGTCGAGAGCGCTGCGAAATAAATACACAGCCGTGAGATATTGCTCTTTTATTGCACAAGTTATACTGTCGCAGAGAATAAGGGTCGGGACGCATTGACGCGACTAGCTGTCGCGTTATTTTGACAGACACATGTCACTTGAAATTGAGGTTACTAGTTTGACGTCAGTCTGTCACATAACTGTCAAGGGATATTGGTTAGTGGGCGAGACAGATAGCAGTGGTTGATTGCCGCAGTGACTGTGTGGTTAGTATTTCGGGTCTTTCAAATTGGATTGCGATCTATGTTTGGGTCGGCTTCGAGTTTAACCAGATGCAGCGGAATATCAGTATTTTAAACAAAGCGACTGCTAGACCTCCGCAACCCATTCTCTGGGTAATATCAATATCCTGATGATAGAAAGATTGTCAGGCTTTTTGGGCTTTTACCACTAACGATTGTAATAGGTTCATTTGACCATCTTCTGACGGCTAACGTATAGCCGTCAGAAGTAAGTAAGTAGTAAGAGTACGTACTCTTAGAAGTACGGAGGCGTAATATGCTAAGAAAGGTCACCCATCCACAAACTGACCGTGGCCAGCGCAGTTTAACCTTACAGATCGGTTGATCAGCGTAGTTATGACTTAGCCACGGGCTGATTATTGCATTAATATTTGTGTGGCCTGCAAAATCGACTGGCATTGGTTTAAGAGTATAAATAATATATGTGGATAATAATAAATTGTCATTCGTTTAACACAGTGAAGGGAAACATCGTGAGGAAACCTGCATGCATTTTCTCGACGACGTGTGAAGTCTGCCAACCCGCACTACGCCAGCGTGGTGAATTATAGCCGAATCATTCTGTGAAAGGAGACCCGGGCCAATAGTGGGACAGTATACGGGTTGATGATGATGATGATAATGATGTGGATAATAAATTTCTGACCCAAAACGCAGAAGACAAATCTAGTCCAGTCCATAGCATGTCCCGTATAATTCTCTTTCATTCGACTTATAAAAAACTGAAGTGGATAGGAATAGTGCAAAAAGTATCTACTCATAACACGAAATTTGTATCATATAGATAAGTTATGAACCAATTTTGGCGCCGAATTTTGTAAATCGCGCGCCCAAACCCGCGCCAATATGTATTTCTAAAGCCTCTTTGGGAATATACCTACAAAAACTATAGTTTTATTAAAAGGATTCCAACTTGTTTCGTACTAAACATATGAGTTTTTGTACTTTTAATGGTACTTTAGTTACTTTTTATTTGCGATATGAAGAATAACTTTCGTATGGAATGGGAAGTTTCCCAATACCTTGTATTTTCCCATTCGATACGCTCGTCACGTCGCATTGCATCCACAGTACGCAGCGTGCCTCTGATTTTTATTACGACGTTTATTATATGAATATGAGAAATGCTAGTCAAAGGAAAAATACAATTGTATCCCAGAGAGGAGTTCGTATATTTAAATTGTCTCTGTTTTGAATCGAATAGGTATTTATTTTAAATGACAATAATATATTTTAATAATAATGAGTTTATTTATCTCCACAAGTTAATTACAAATATAGTTGACAGGTAGCTTGACAAAACTTTGCATTTGTGAGAGATCTGGAGTCTAAACTAAGCCAAGGCCTGTGTACAATGTTGTGTTCATTGATGTTCTTTTGTGGGGCTCGTGGCTAAGTTATAACTATGATGATTAACCGATCTGTAAGGTTAAGTTGTGCTAGCTACGGTTAGTCTGGGGATGGGTGACCATTTAACCTATTGAGACCTTCTGTGCCTCAGAGACCACGTGAATCTGTCATCGGTCCCGGTTGTTATTCTAGTTAACCTATGACCCACAACCTCGTGTTCAGCAGTCTGACGATCCACTGACTAGACCACAGACCATATCATAGTCATCTACCACCAACCAAAATATTTGAAAAGGGCACAAATATTTTTATGGGTGCACTTTTCTAAGATGCCTCGCCACTGGCCACACTGCTGAATTGTGTTGTGATATCGATTGCTACCCAAGAAAAATATATGTGTTTCAAGGCTATTTGTACCGTTCATTATCTAAGTATATATTTGTGGAGTCCCCTGCCACACAGGGTCGGTTCCTTTATTCAGAACCTGTATCAAAAATAAAATATTTTTAACTTATAATTAAATATTTCTGCATCTGCAGTACCTATTATATTTCTTGCATCAAATTCATATTTTATTCTCATTGTTTCTTAGTTTATTATAAAATATCAATACATCGCATGTCTGAGTCTAGACACAGTCTGCATGATAATGATTGTGTGTCTGCTTATCGAAGATAACATTACTAAGTGTTTGTGTTTGTCTGGGTGTTTCTTATGTTTATTAAGTATGCAGTTATAAAAAAGTACTTATGTAAGTATTAAATTTTTGTTTGCTGCGCCCTACAGGGACCATAATTGTTTCTTTTTTATTATATTTACCACCTGTATTATACATTATGGAATGCAATAAATATGAATTTGAATATGAATATTATTATATCCATTGTCTAGTACCTATAGTACAAGTTCTGCTTAATTTGCGTCTGTGACTCTGCGGTGCTGTGTAAAATGTCCCTAAATATTCATTTATTTATGGGTGGTATTTAATACTTTAACTGGAAATCCCCTTTTTTCAATCAAAATATTCGAAATTAGCACCAAAAATACTGAATTGCACACTCAATTTGCTCATCAAATAAATATCAAATACACTTTCTTGGTCTTCAGATTCGGTATTATTCAGATTTGGTTCTGGCACTCGCCGGCCGCTTCCGCGGCACCGCTCGCTTCGCTCGCTCGGCTCGTGCGTTGTATGGTCACAGTTCTAACCTAACCGCTATCTATATTTTGCTGCTCAATCAGTAATTTTGTCGCTCAATCAGTATTTTTGATGCGCGGTTTATTATATTCCTTTATTTATTATTAAAATGAAACCTTTAGCTACCGAAAATATTCATAGGTAAGTAATGTTATGCAAATAAGCACTATTGTAATTTTAGCTAACTATTCCTCTTTCTTTTTACAGGGTCGGCAACGCGCAAGTTATACCCTTGCGTCTATACGCTACAGTAACCGCTTACCATAAGATGGGCCGTATGCCTGTTTACCACATTATTGGTATAAAAAAAACTATAATAATAGCAAAATTGAAAAAAAAAAACGTAGGTTTTTCTGCCAGACAACCTTTGGATAATGCCGAGACGGTTGTAACTCTAACATTATTATTACATTGAAACATTGGCATTTACCCAAAACTATTTTCATTAAGTAAGCAAAGTTTTTCCATATAAGAAAAGTAGCAGTAAGCAAAGTTTCTGCTCGGAGTTTAAACTGCACATTTAGCCAAGTAGATGTACACTAAAAGAGTACTTGTGATTAACCAAATCTATACTCCAAGATGCTTTTAAAAAATCATAGTAAACCCGATAGTACTTTGCTCGTCCTGGGATTAGAATCCACGCTCATACTCAGCAGCCGCGCTTACGTTCACTAAAACAATGAATCAATGTTTTGGTAGCCAATAAAACATTTAAAGCTTTCCTGGCTTGAATGCAGTACAATAAAAATAATCAACCATTCAAAATACTGAAATTACATTAGATTTCATATCCCAAATAATTTTATCATTTATCTGAAATAGTATAAGCTATATATTATAATCGATGAGTATTTACTCACAATACATTTCTTGCTAAATAAGGTTTTTATTTATTCATCATCAAATCTTGTTACTGTCCCACTGTTGGGTACAGGTCTCCTGTTAGAGGAGTTAGGCGATAGTCTATCACTCTGGTTTAATAAACATACCGGCGAACTGTGAGTGTAAAGCTGTAGGTACGAGTACACTTCAAACATTAATCTATGATAATATATAAAAAGGCACCTTATATTTTTTCAAATCTCTCTGATAGATTTTCAACTTACAAAATAATAAGGTTTCTCTGAAACGGCTGGACCGATTTTAACGGGACTTACACTGGCAGATAGCTGATGTTATATGGAGTAACTTCTACTTTTATTTCAGAAAAAAATAGAGTATCGCGATCACATATCCACCCGCGCGAAGTCGGGACGGGCCGCTAGTTTAAAATAAATGATGCTGAGTATTATTTAAGTATAAATTAATTAATTATGAACAATACTGAAACCATTTTACTGTCATTAATTAATGCAATTATGAAAGGGACATTAGAAATTCTCTCATTATAGTCAGTGGCTTTTATGAAGCTTCTAAAGATTATGAATTTTCGGCTAACAGGGACATTATTATATTAAAACCATTTTTCAAGATAATCTACAATATCCAATGTCATTAATGTGGCCAGCTGAAACTAATTTGAGGAAAATTCTTGGTAGTATCTAGATTGTTCAGAGTAAGTAATTTTATATTAATACTAGGCGTTTCACGTGGTATTACTTAAGAAAAAAATTTAGTTTTACTAATCCCGTGGTTATTTTTCATAAATCCTTAATTAATTTTGCGTGGTGGTAGGGTGCTATGATGAGGCGATTGTCAGTCTGTGGATAGGTGACCATTCTTAAAACATCAAAACCCCTCTGTGCCTCGGAGAGCACGTTAAACCGTCGGTCCGGGTTGTCATATGAACACCTATGACAATCGTTATTGGTAGTCAGAAGCCCGAAAAGCCTGACAACTAGTCTATCCACAGGATATCGGTATTGCCCAGAAATTATTATCAGTTTAAACATAGTATTTTCCTATACAAAACAAAATATACACAAAAGGAAACTAGGCCCATATAAAATGTAAAATGCCTAGCCAGACATGCAAGGTAGCAATATTAAGAAATCAAGAATTTTAATGAGTCATTTCTAAAATCAGTTACATGAATTTTATCAAACAATACTGTATACGTAACGAGTTGTATAATAATTACAAGGTTCTGAAGATAATGTAATATAAATATTTACAAAAAAAAGTAACCTCGAATATTGACTCAATGGGAAATTACAAGGAAATGGGAAAATTCAGTCTAATGGGAATTCATTAAAATCACAGTACAACGTTATCCTCTTGGCATCAACCATGTTTACTGCGAATAAACTGAAGTACTCAACGTTTTAATATAAGACGAGAGGTATTCACAGTAGCAAAGTGGACTTTCACAGTAATGGGGTAACTTTGCCCGTTTAATCTCTGACTGGGTAAAGGGTAAGATTTATAGTTTCTTGGCCGGTAAGTGTTTGCCGGCACAACACTATTAACGTTATAAATGCGAACGCAGTTTGTAACTGCAAACTGTTTACTTTACGAGTTCTTAAAGACAGTATTGCAAAATTCTGAAATTAGGTTATACGTAAGTAGTTAGGTACTTGGATTTAACTAAGATACTTACGACTTCCAACATACTACAGCTTATTCTGTGCGGTTATAACACCTGTCAAATGTGTCACCTAAGATAATATAATCACGTCTATCCACGTCTGCAAAGCTAGGCAGAGGTTAATATAATAATAGGGGGCGATCCATTTCATTATGCAAATACTTGATCCGTGCTACTATGGGCGGCCCTCTCCTCGCTTCCTACTCGAAGACGCACGTGGTTCAACCACGTGCGTCGCCTACCGGGGCAATCGTCTGATCGGGTGGGGGCCGACTGCCCAAGTCAGCCACCCGCAGGCCTGTCCACCCAACGTGGCGATGGAAAATTCGTGAGCATTTACCACTCATAAAGAAACTGTAACTATGAACGCAGCAATTATGTGCCGACGCGACGACACGCTTACGGACTGGCAACGGATGAAGTGCAATGCATACATAGCACCACAACACTATTCATACATAAACTAGACACTACACACAACAAATTGCTTAACATTAACTCGTTCAAGTTTGTGTTTCGTATCTATTGTTCTTGTTTTTAATTTAGTTCGATGTATGCGGGTCACTCAGAAAATCAATGCTGTCATACAGTTAAAACTATTTGACAGCATAAAAAAATCTGAATGAGGCGCCCATTGCTGGCATAACGTATGTATGTATTCAATGTTATGTTGTGTTTGCAATAAAAAAGAAAATTCTATGAACATAACATAAATCTTTGCTTACAAAATTGTATAGTAATAATATCTCTTTGTCTAAAGCATCATTGCCAAAAGGTGCCTATCCTATGGCATGTAATATACGGACGGATATACGAATTCCGCCATATTGTTATTACACGCCCCCGTTCCTATATCCGCCGCGTGATCTATCACGTAAACTGTAATCTTCCTTATCAGCGAATAACAGGATGGCAGTATGTTACACGTCACTTTAACTTGATGTCGGTTCCAGTAAATAGCTCAATTTATCATTATTAATTTTAAATCGAATACAAAACAGCAGAGATAGCCTAGTGATATTTGGACTGCTAAGTTGTGGGTCATGATGGCGAAAAGTCAGTCAGCGAATGATACATTTATGACTCGTTTAAAACGTTGAAGGAAAACGTCGTGACGAAACCTGCATGTCTAAGTGATTTTCTCGACGGAGTGTGAAGTTTGAGTGATGCAATTAAACAAAAAAATATTCACAAAGGAGGTCATCAAAAGTCCATACAACTCAGCCCAAATTTGTACGTGAGGTATATGACAGCTGTCAAATTTACAGTTTTTACTATGAAATCACTATGAAACTGTTATTATTGTGCCAAAATGGTGTACGTTTGACATTCCAAAACTGTCACTGACAGCAGATAGTTACCAAGTTGACAGTGTTTACTATAAAAACACTATGAAACTGATACAAGTGTGTTAAAATGGCGTGCGTTTGTTCTCATCCTCTAGTGAGCATAAAAAAAAGTATGACTAGAGTTTTAACTAGCGTAATACAGGGTATTTTTTCCAATAAGTGTACCCTCGGTACATCATATGGGCAGATTTTGGTGACATTCTTTCGAGATTGTCTACAGAACTATCCATTTAGATTACTTACAAGTCTTTTTTCAGTAAAGTCGACAACCACACCATAATTATCATAACATTTAACTTAAGTCCCATATTCACAGTAATTTTTTTGGTAGGATTAAAAAATACATCAATGAAAGTGCATTCACTCGAAATCACTTCTCAGTATTGAAGAAATAATATATTACATCTATATACAGTCGACTACATTTTTATTTTCCCATTTACTAACCGAGGCGGATTTTTTTCTAAGAACAATTTATCGTGCACATTACTCAGGATTCTGTAACCGTCGTTTATTCTTCACAAATGCGTTACATATTAAAATGTAGGGGGAAGGAGACAGCGCTATTTTATGGATCTTTTTTGATGGAATAAAAACAGTTATAAAAGGTCTTTTTTTTCGTAATAACGGGACGTATTAGACTAGTATTAGATAAGCAGTAATAGTAGTAGAACCAAATGACTGCCCAGTCGAAGGTCTCGAGTTCGAATACAAGGTACGCACCTCTGACTTTTCGAAATCACGGCGGTGAAGTCTGCCAACCCGCACTAGGTCAGCGGGGTGGACTATAGCCTAATCCCTCTCATTCTGTGTCTGTGAAACTCAGTGCCCATCAGTGCGACAGTATATGGGTTGATAATGATGATGATTGAATTCAATTTCAAATTTATTTATTTTGTGAACACTGGGTTATACCTACAGATGTTAAGAGAGACTACAGTAGTGACAGAGATTGCTAAGTCTTGAGTTGTACCATCACGCCTATATTCCCGAAAGGTTTTTAACTGGGCGTAACTCCAAACTCCGAACTAACACTACTCGATCTGGGAATCGAACCCAAGATCTGTAATGTAGCGGTCGCGCTTACAACCACTAGACTAACGAGGCAGGACAAAATAATTAGGTAGATAAGACTGAAATCAAAGTAAAATATCAAACATTTGAAAAAGAAAGTTTCAAATGCCACAACTTTTACATCAGTACAAATCCTTAGTCCTGAAAAAGAAAACAATAGCAGGATTTCGAAACATCCCGAAACCTTCGCCTCCCAGTTGTACCTTTTGTTTCCAGTCCAAATGGAAGTTTCAATTGGACTTCCTTTTCGAACAAAACCCTTATTATTCACTTTTGAATAGACATAGGCAGAGGTACCGAATTTAACTCAATAGGTCCAACAGTATGCCCATTGAATTTAGAACATCAATACCACTGCAATTTGAACGTCTTTTGAATTTGGAATAACGGGTAGTAAAACAAGAGAAAAGCTATCTCATATTTAGTACTACCCTCTGAATTAGTAATTTGGTATAAGAATTGGAGTGTGTACTAAGACTACTTTGTAATAACTTATCTAGATAATGGAGTATACTTAATCATATCGCCATTTCCTTTGAGTAAAATAAAACCTACGTACCTATTACGTTCATCTCGATTAATGTTGCGTTACAAAAAAGCTATTGACCTTTTTCTTTTTCAAGATAAATTTAAATCTGGGAAGCCAACCTTTCCCCTTAGTTAAACGACAATTTATTTAAAAGTTCACTTTCTCACCTCAAAACTACAAAAATTTCAACACCAACTAAATTCCCAGACAGTACGATAAAATACAAAAACTTTTACAACTACAGTTGAAAACAGCAGTTACTACAATTACTACAAGTGCTGCTCTTTGAGTTTTTGTTTGGTACAACTAGAGAATACTAATCGGTACGCAGCATTGAGAAAAGCGACAGGAACTCTCGGTATTAGCCTCAAAGACTAAATCGACTAAAGTTCTGATTAGATCGTTGAGAGTCCTTTTTTAAGGCGATTAGGATGAAAATAACTTCTAGCTACTGGGAATTTGTTTTAGTTTGTTTGGGAAAGTATAATTAGATTTGTCTAAAACTTGTTATCTGTCTTATTTTTACTCTGATGTAGTCCAAAATTATCATGAAAAATAGACGGCACAGGATTTGAACAGTTTTTTATGATTTTCCTGTCGACACAGCTTGCTTTGGACGAACGATTAAACACAATCATTAATTGATTTCGTATTTTTGCACGAAGAAAAAAAAATATACCTACTTCTAGTAATTTCGATTAAACATCTTTATGAAATAAACGCAATATGTACTGAATGGGAAACTTTTTCCAGTCACTACGAAAATTCCCAATCGAAACGCATTTTGTTGAACAAGTTCGTAATCGTATTACACGTGGGATATCGTAAAACCGAACACTAGAGTGTGGGGCTCATAAATTTTGTGGCTAGTTTAGATTCTGTACGGTTGACGAACGACTGAACTAGATCTTATTCCAGGATCTAAGAAGGGGTTAGGAATGATATTATCTTGTTTTTTTATGACGTGTACAGTATAATTCTTTGTGTATTGAGTACGATTACAAATACAATTTGGCTACAATCCTACGGCTGAGTTCTTCTAGGTGGGACAATAAACGGTAATATTCGGCAGCTAAGCAGTATTGTGGTAACGTTACGGTTGTCCGGTTGGATGGGTAATGCGACCAGTGAAATTACTGGATAAATTGGACTTAACAAAAACGGCACTCCTTTTTCCAAATGATCATTGGTGTTAATATCATATGGCTTAGGTACTGAACGGCAAACTGTATTTCTTTAAAAACAATATACAATTAGAACTGCTCTCTAAATAACTAGCCCAGCAGTGGGCTATCTCACTGCTGGGCAAAAAGTAAAAGAAGTATAAGTAAATATTACAAATATTTCTACGCCATCAATATCATCAACCCATATAATTACTATTAGGAGACCCGTGTCCAGCAGTGGGCTATCCCACTGCTGGGCAAAAAGTAAAAAGTAAAAGAAGTATAAGTAAATATTACAAATATTTCTACGCCATCAATATCATCAACCCATATAATTAATAGTCACGGGTCTCCTATCAAATTGAGAGGGATTAGGCTATAAAAAAGAAAAATCTCTCAGCCATGCAGGTTTCCTCACGATGTTTTCCTTTACCGTTTAAGCGAGTGATAATTAATTATTAAAACGCACGTGAATTCGAAAAGTCAGAGGTGCCTTCCTTGGATTCGAACTCGAGACCTTTGACTTGGCAGTCCATATCACTAGGCTATCACTGCTATTACGTCATACATTGCCAGAATATTTCAGAATATTTTGAAACTTAAATATATTATTGTAAGAGCCTACAAGTACCTACAATATTCTAGCAAATAAATTATTTGATTTGATATTTTTTCTCTAAAATGTCTACCGCATCCATGACATCTAGGTTCCACGTCCACCACTATCTCAAGGGTAGTTCGTTTGGAGTCGTCCCTCGGTATTAATCAACTCGCCCTCCTTCTTGAGGACATGACTCGTGTACTCATGTGACACCACTTTGAAGACAAAAACAAGGGACAGTTTCGAGGAAAATGAAACGGGATTTGTTATATATATTTTGTTAACTTGTTTCCGCAAAAAAGAGAGTTAACTTTGGGTTATGGGAATGTTGTTTTTGTGAGCAAAATTTACTTTTAGGGTTTTGTCAAACATAGTGAAATGAATGCGGGGGTATGTGTTTTATATGGTAATGTTGCTCGCATCACGATACTCCATTTATTAAAGTGACTACCTAATTAATATAGTGGTCCGCAGGAGCGGTAAGCGGGTCTGCTACGGGAGTGTTATTGGGTTTTTCTATGAAATTCTCAGTCTCTGTAGCTGCTCAGAGTTTGGTATTTGGCTCATCCCCTTCATGGGACCTAATAAATACCGGCGAACTGTGAGTGTACTTCAAAATACCTCTGCCTAACCCTTCAAGGAATACAGGCGTGATGTTGTATGTTATGTTATGTTATATTATATTCATAAACTATTTCTCTATGCTCGTGTTTAAGGATAAGGTCTAATAAGACTTTTCTTTTTCTTTATGCCACTAAGTTGGCAAGATCTTACACCTGATGGTAAGCGGTTACTGTCGCCTATTGATGCTTGCAACACCAGGGGTAGCAGCTTGCCAACCATGTAAAATGAAAGAGGAATAGGGTTGGCAGTATATAGGTCAAAGTTCCCCAACTGCCAACGCGTTTCCTCGCGGAGCACCCAAAGGCAACCTTGCTCACCGTTAGGAACACAACACAGTTCAAGGCAGTGTTATTTCACTTTGATTTTCTGTAAGGCGGATGTACTTTCCCAGTCGGACAGCTCCAATTTGAGTGGAATTACTCCCACTATGCCCTACCTCTTTGAAAAGGTTTAATAAGACCCATTATTGCTCTTATATAAGACTATTCTAGTAAACTACTACTAGTTCTAGTAAACGAAAAAGCAGCTGAAGAGTAGAAACAACTTTGACTTAAGTCTAGCCTTCTGAAAAGAACTTTGCCTTATGTTTGTCAGTTAGAAGACAACAACTCAAGAACAAGTATTATTTCTGATATAAACCCTTCAAATAAGAAAGGTTGGTTGTGGGCAAAGTTTCTTCATAAGCGTTAGTTATAGTTTGAGTGTTGGCGTTCAATATGCCAGAATATACTCATTCAGTAAGTATTATAACTGAAATATGTAGGTAGCTGTTTACCAGGAGTGTTTTCTACGAGGATATCTTTTTTGCAATCGTTTTCTGTTCTCTGTTCGAATCTTACCGACATTCGATTTCAGAATTGACAAGCAGATTGCGATTTATTTCGCTAAAATCTATGAAAATATTTAGCATGCAATAATCCCTACTAATCCCTACAAAATATATAATAATATTAAATGCGAAAGAAACTTTGTCTTCTGTCTTTTACACTTTCACGCCTAAACCGCTGAACCGATTTTAATGAAATTTGTTACACATATAGATTAGACCTTGGAAAAGGACATAAGTTACCTTTTGTATTGAAACATACATATCACAGAATCTCATCCTGGGAGACTGGGACAAGAGAAACGTTTCGGAATTGATTACTCAGCTAAGCTCATTAACGTATGTCATGATATTAAAGATGTGCACGATGTTTCGATGACTACGTTTCAGAGTTCTAGAAATATTTATAATCTGTACCCTTATTACCCTTAAATTTTAACAACCTTCTCTACAGATAACTGTTCATTTTCTCCTACAAATGGCATTCAATTAGTTGATTAAACCTGTTAACAATAATTGTTTTAATCACAATGTAAGATACTTTTTCATTTGTTTTTTATTTCTGACATTTACGCGAATATTGAAATAAAACTACTTTTTACGGATTTGATCGCATTATATTGATATTATTAATCCCAACGTTCGGACCCTTTATAGCGTCCATGGTCACGGGTAGACATTTAAATTAATATTTAAAGAAACATTGTTTTTGTTAAAATTTCGATAATTGACGATTATTTTAAGCTCATGTTGTGCACGCCTGTAAGAGGCTGCTATACTTAACTTATCTGTATCGACCTATCCGTAAAATAAATTATAATTGTGTCACAGAATAAATAGGGTTTTGGCTTATTTTATTAGTAAAATCGTTTTTTTTAAGTTATGTTCATTGTTTATTAAGTTACGAGTATGTTATAACATAAAAGAATACCAATAAAATAAAGGTCAGAATAGCTTTATAACAACACAAAATCCGATTATGGACATAATCATATGTAACCTTATTCTATGGATAGGTCGTTAAGTTCATGTACTATATTAACATAATAATATAAGTAGTTGTTAGTGTGCCTTTATAAATAAAAAACATAAAAAATTACTCACTGACGTTTATTGTTCATAATGACAGTTAGTGGGCGGAGCCGCTATTGCTATGTACTTTTATTATGAAAATATACAAGAAAAGACCTTTGGAATTTACCTGTGTTTTACAAATAAATTCTGATTCTGATTCTGGAATGCAACTAACAGTTAAAACTGTTAGTGCCAGATATAGTAAAATATAACCACAAATAAAAACATATTTGGGACATTTCACACAAAACGATCTAGTCCCAAGCTAAGCAGAGCTTGTAATATGGATACTAGACAATGGATAGAATACTTAAATACTTTTTTTTTGTAAATACATACTTATAATAAACACCCAGACAAACACAAACACCTGTTCATCACGTAAATATTTGTGTCCTGTGGGAATCGCACCCACGACCTCGTAATCAGCAGTCTGACACTCGAACCACTAGACCACAGACGTCGTCAACCATGATCGGATTCAAAACCTTTTCCACTCTCTCAACAAAAGCCTATTCGCTAGGGTTTCTTTAGACTAAATTTAATCACTAGATAGTAGAACTGTTGTGTAATTAACTCATAACTGTACCAAACAGATCAGTTCTCTGAAACAATGGGAGTAGCGGAGAGACAGCGGAATGGTTCTCAATAGAGGATCTTGATTAGACCTCTGCTATTATCTGCGCTCGTTAATGTACCTGCCTTATTAAGGCCAACGCAGACCGGGACGGGATGGCAAAGGATTTGCTGCCAGTTAGCGCACATTAGCCGCTTAGATACCGCGGCATACCAGCGCCTTGACACGGCATACCACGCTACTCTACCCCCGCCTCACCCCGCGGTATGTCACTAAAATAATTAAATAAAACAAGTGTGATATCCTTGAATCCAAAAATGTGATTTTTAAAATTCTTGTAAATGATATCATTGGTACTTTGTCTCACAAATGCCTTAATGCTGGTCACCCTATCCAATAACTGACAAACCAATGGCTTCTTTTATGACGTCTATCGGGATGTAGTGAAATTCTGTCGATAACCTATAATATAACGGAATAATGAAATATAGTGCGATACTGTAATGAGGTCAATGATCGTGTGGCTATAATTATGTGGGTCCAATGATGAAGTATTTACGAAGACTGAAGGTGGCGTAGGAACTGCTAGATTAGGTTGAAAAAAATTCACGATAATCAAGCCGTTTACTGTTCCACTGCTGGGTCTCCTCCCGGATTAAGAAGGAAAAAAAGAACAAATGTGTATTTGGCCAACTCCAGTCACCAACCTAGTAAGACTCGCTGGGAGTCGTTGGATGCAGGTGGTATATCATCCTTGTGGAAGTCTATGCGGGAGGCCTTTGTTCGGCAGTGGACCTCTTTTTACGTACACACATCAAAAAAAGTTTGCGATCAGTTTGAAAAATCGAAATCTTTTTTGTTACGGTAGATTATAATAAGATTTATTTTTCTTTTTAGATTCTTTATTTAAAAATATAGATTTAAAATATAAAACAATAAAACAGTTCAATTGTTTAAAGTTCAATTTAAAAAAATATAACAGTTTATGCTAATGATCGCAAACTTTTTTTGATATGTGTACGTAAAAAGAAAAGAAAACACAAAAACAAAAATATTTCAATCATCACATTTCTAATAATTATTTTATTTTAATTATTATTTTATTTTAATGACCACACTTTTGGCGTAGCGATTGATCGATCGACTTCTGCGCCACGGGTTCGAACCCCACACGGAACAAATTGTCGAAAATCGAATATTTTATTTCAATTATACCATTACAATAGCACTTTTGAAAAGTCAAAACTAGTTCCACGGTTCCAAAAAGTGGGTCTTATGGAGAAGAACCGGCAAGAAACTCCACAGACACTATTTTGAAAATACTGGTATTTGTATAGTCTACACGTAATTGTTCCGGATTTGGATATTTGTGTATGTGAAAGTTTGTGTTTGTAAACGCAGCCACGATACAGGATAAAATCCAACGTTTTTTAAAGGAAAAATAATTTGTAGGTAATCAGTGGTCCCCTACTGGTTAGCTTCGTGTGCTTACTAAACTAAAAATAAATCTTACTTAGCTTTGAGTGCAAAACAGTTTAACCTAGCAGAGCGATTGGTCAATCTAGTACATAAATACGAGTAATTTTACCTCCATGATACAAAAAGTGCAGTCCTTTGTTTAAAGGTATTGAGGTAATATGGCGCGACGCTAAAAGTTCAAAACTCACAAGCAATATGAAGTGCCATTGTAGATAGAGACTTAATATAGAAAACGAGACAGCAATTTTCACGGATAATGTGTCTTTGTGTGTGCACTCTTGTACAAAGTACAGTCGTAATCAAAAGTGCTAGTAATTGAAAAAGTTTGAGCGTTCAGTTTATTATTTTTGATTCAACTTCATAACTATTTAATTAATAAAAATGTTTTGACATGTTCCTTAAAATGTTTCCCTTCACCGTTTCAGAGCGTGATAGTTAATTATTAATAATACAAAAAGTCAGTGATGCGGGCCTTAAATTCAATCTTATGATGATTATACGGGCTATCACTGTTATTTTAAGACTTAAAATTTTAAAAAAAGAAACCACCTAATAAAGAGTAGGTAAAGAATAGAATGCTATGGCAATAGTCAATAATGATTTATATGTGGTGGACTGGAACCTAAATTAGGGAAATCCTGTATTTCAGGTCTCCAGGACACCCGCCCGGAGTTAGGTTACAATGATGTTAGGTGATAATATATACATTAAATTAATTTTCTTCTTGAATTTTACTTATAACAATCATCATATTATATTGTAAAACACAGGTAAACTTACAAAAGTCTTATATTAAACGGAATGTGTTGGTTTTTTAATTATTCAATCATTTTTGACGCTGACTATACCCCCCAATCGTTTTAAAACCAAAGAGGTGCTCAACCTTTTTACTAACCCTTAACAGTTTATGACGAGAAACAAAAAGCAAACAGTATATTATAATACGTCTACCTTGTCTATGTGATATTGTCTATGTCTAGGACATCGACCTCTGCTTCCAGACAGGATTGGCTTTAATTACCTGAAATAGAACAGAATATAGTTAGTTTAGTCTGTTATACGATATTCTTATATCTATACATAGATAAATACCTATATACTTGTCCTGACAGACTGATTTATCAACGCAAAATCTAAACCGCTGGGGTTACAAACTTCAAAGGTGGTCATCAAATGTCCATACAACTCAGCCCAAATTTGTTGAGGTTACACCTCAAGTACAATTGTCAATTTATGATCACTAGGGAATGAGAAAAAATAACTAAAAACGCACGTCATTTTAACACACTGGTGTCAGTTTCATAGTGTTTTAAAATAAAAACTGTCAACTTGACAGCTGTCATAGATGACAGCTGTCAAGTTGACAGTTTTTACTATGAAACTAATAATAATATTTTGCCAAAATCATCGGTGTCAGCTTTCGAATGTCAAACGCACGTCTCGTTTGACATTCGAAAGCTCACTGACAGCAAAGAGCTATCAAGTTGACAGTTTTTATTTTAAAACACTATGAAAGTGATACCAGTGTTAAAATGACGTGCGTTTTAAGTTATTTTTTCTCATTCCCCAGTGATCATAAAAAGTATGACTAGAGTTTTAACCAGCGTAATACAGGGTATTTTTTCCAATCAGTTTACCCGCAGTACATCATTTGGGCAGATTTTGGTGACATCCTTTTGGCAGTACCTAGCCTATTATGTTGTCAGCATCCACTAAGGAAGGATTGTTGAAAATGTCACCCCTAAGGAATGAAGTGATGCCCGTACGAAACCTTTTCATTTATATCTAAGTTAGTAGTTGATGAAAAACTGGTCGACTTATCTATGTTAGGATATCGGTATAAACTAGAAATTGGGTTGCGAAAATCTGATTTTAGTTTCTTCGTGTAAAATATATACAATATAAATTTCGTTGTCTGGAAGAAATCACTTTTAGTGATAAGGCCGCCCAAAAAACATTAGTTGCTAGATATTTATGTATATTTATTTGTCTTTGTATTAATATAAATAATAAAAGACTGAAGGCTCTAACTAGGCTACTAATATTCAGCCGCATCCGGTTAAACTGAAAGCCAATGCCAACATAGAAAAAGGCGAGGGTGGACGAAAGAATCACGGTATTGTTGCTAAGTATCCATAAAAATCGTTGAACAGAACATTAACCCGGCCAAGGATTAGTACATAAAGGTAGTTAACATTAATATTGGCTCCATAAACCTTTATTTGCTAAGTTCTAGATTCCAGTTCAGTGTTCCCGGAAGAAATGGGCTGTACCGAAATTAATGTGGATGCTTACTCTATGCAATAAAATATTGTCCTAACCAAAAAGATTTTAATGTCTTTGGTACAAACTTTACTATGATAATAGTTTCCTTGGTTTCATGTCTCCGACGTTTGATTTTAAAGCTTTTTTAAATCTATTTTTGCTTTGAATTGGAACGCACCCGGAAGCTGTATAGCCGCTAAATTACGTAGACCTCTTTATTTCAAAAACTGCACTTGTTTTCTTAAGAGTATCTATGAATGAAAAGACGCCTCACATGAAGGTTTTGTATAGAAAATGACAGCGGAAGCGCCGGGAGGGGATGCCCTTGAAAGACATACACCAACCTTATTAGTGAGGTCCTTCATTCTTCAAAGAGGTACTCGCTACGGGCGTGTGTGTATGACAAGATGTCAAAGAAGTTTGCAAGAATCGTACCAAATAGCGTGCTGTAATTTCTGCGTACCCCTACGAGAAAAAGGCGTGAGGTAGTGTATGTCATCATTCTAAACTTTTCTCAATTACGTTAGGTTCAGCTTTACCAGATGCGGCTGAATATAAGTATTTTACACTAAGCGACTGCCCTCAGACCTCCGCAACGTAATTTCACGGCTATATCTTTGTTCTGGGCTACTCAAACCCGCTGTTGCGACATTTCAGACATTACCCTGCATTTTGACACTCACGTATTTTTTATACTATTATGTCTGGAATTTTAAAGATACCATTATTCTCTGAGTTTGTTTCCGTTTCTTCTCAAAGCTCCTCAGTTATGCTGAGATGGTTTGGGCATATCGAGAGAATGGATGAAAGGCGGCCAAGAAAAGGCGAATATCAGGGGAACCACAGGGAGGGGAAGCCCTAGAAAGACTTACACCGACCTTATTGGTAGATTCTTTAAAAATGTCAGGTGTGTAGTACTCGCAACCGGCGTGTATGTATGTGGTGGATGTGAATATGGACAAAGCGAAAGAAGTATGCAAGAATCGTAGCAAGTGGCGTTCTTTAGTTTCTGCCTACCCCCATGGTAAAAATGGCTTGAGTGTATGTATGTATTAACCTTAAAACAAACAAAACACTTTTGAAATAGCTTTTATCTGACCCTACATATCATCAAATAAAACATCTTAATAGTTAACCCTCAACTGCAAATGGCTGTTCTCTCGGGGTCTAATGTGTCCAAAATAGCCCAACCCTTATCTGGCACGTCACTCACAGTAAATGTGTATGAATGGGTACTATTGTCCTAATAGGTCATTAAACCTCTAAGCTATTGTGAACAATAACATAACATACCGTATATTAAATTACGAAAAGATTAATTTTTGAATGCAAGGCGAAGTAGAAAACGCAAATACGATAAGTAATTTTCGTGTAAAATTTCGTAATTTTACATATTTTTTTACCGTTTTCGTTTATTAATCAGGAAAATTTATTTAATTATTCCATAGCCTTAACGCTTATCTTTACAATAAGGCCCCTGCACCTCTGTAGGTCTCTTAAATTGAAAGATATTAACATTTTATTGAACATAGGTACCCTATTTTAGCCGAATAAAAAATAAGATGGCTGCCAATCGCGAGGTGTTGGGTTAGGAGTATATTAAATTAATGTGCATTTGTCGATAAAAATGAAATGAGCATAATTATACTATGTTAAAGTATCGGTAACCGTTTCCCAAACACACTGTAGAAACAAATAACTGCCTCATTAGCCTAGTGGTCCCAAGCGCAACTGCTACGCTAGAGTTCCTGGATTCGATTCCGTCCAAAGTTATTTGGATTTTAGCCCCCTGTTACATGGGATCTAAACATACTGGCGAACTGTGGGTGTACATTGTTAAATGTAACATGTTATGTTTTTATGTTCATATACCAGGAAAGCATAATATTTCACCGTTCGTATTTCACACGGTGTGTAAGTATACCATTCCTAATGGCTTCAAATGTCATTTTGGACAAGTTTGGATAAACTTTAGCCCAGTTCCGAAAGCCGGGAAAGCTAGGGTTGCCATCAGTCAAATTATTTCACCCGGACTAACAGTTCTAATGCAACTTCGTATTTTTATGACTGAAATGAAACTAGTGAACCTTAGCATTGGAGCTGATTGCCTAACTACTGCTACGCCATTTTTTTTTATACCACTAAGATGGCAAACAAGCATACGGCCCACCTGAGCTACGGTACGCTGTTACCGTAGCCTATAGACGCTTGTAACACCAGGGGTATCACTTGCGCGTTGCCGACTCTGTAATACGAAAGAGGAATAGTTAGGTTGGCAGTTAAAAGGTTAAATTCCCCCACTGCCAACACAACGAATTTTTCCTTTGCTAAATAACTTTAAAAATCTTACCACGGAAAATTTTTTTTTTTTTTTTTTAATCTTTATTTTAAGGGACTTTTGAACACAGTTCACGTCAGCCCCATCATAAACTAATCTTAAGTTTACAAACGAAAAATACTAAAATTAATTAACGAAAATCAGTATCTTAAATATTAACTAATGTGTAAATTAGTTTAGCCTCACGGGACATAGGCCGAGACAGAAAATGGTAAAATATGCCTAAGTCTAACCTATTTAAATTTAATTCTTGAATAATTCTACTTCTCTCAGATTCGTTCCTGACACACTCCATCAAAAGATGTTGCACATCCTCTCTTTTATCGCAAACCTCACAATTGGGCGAACTTACTTTTTTCATAAGATACGCAAAAGCTCTCAGTGGCATGTGCCCGGAACGAACCCGATGAGCAGTTACAACAGTACTTCGGCTAATGGCATTGCTATCAAACCATGGAATACGAAGAGGCTCGTTTTGTATTATCTTGTACCAAACACCTTTTAGTTTAGATTGCTCATTGAAGTAATCTTTCCATTTATCATAACAATAATTTTTAAATTTTCGTAGTATTTCCGAATAAATGGGGAAAATATAAATCTCAAAACCCGAAACTGCCCCAATTTTCGCTAACCTATCTGCCTCCTCGTTTCCTCGCAGGCCAATATGTGATGGGATCCACTGCAATACTATGTTGGTGCTATTCAAAAGATGTGAGTGTATTTTTCTCAACACATCATAGGCAATCGGTACACCTCTGTGCCCAGAGGCGCATCGTGCCAGATGCTGAAGAGCACTTTTACTGTCAGTAAAAATTACTAATTTTGTAACATATGGTAACGTTTCAACGTAGGACAACGCTTTTGAAATTGCTAACATTTCTGCCGTCATAATAGATACCGGTGAAACTATTTTAAAACACTCACCTCCCCCAGCAGCAGCATCATAGTAGGCAGCTCCTATCTCTGTACTTTTTGATCCATCTGTATATATTTTATACCATTGACCATATTTATTATTTAATTCTAATAAAATATCATTTTTTAACAAATTCAATTCGTAACACTTTTTAGGTTCTATAACACTTTTTAAATCAACTTTAATAACATTATTAATTGTAATGTAACTACACCAAATATTTAACTTATACATATCTAAAGGGCAAGTCGAATATATTTTTTCTTCTTTAATACTATTATAGGTAGTCATTAACAACGGTTTCTTCTTATTTATCCAGAATCTATTAGTTGAAAGTGCACATAGCTTATGCAACAAACTACTAGTGACATCATTGGTCCAAGATTTAACTTTAGAACAGAACTTAAATGCTAAATACATACGTCGTACACACAATGGAGGCAAACATAATTCACTATGCATTACATGTATAGGAGTCGTTTTAATAAAACCTCCTATAGTTCTCATAGCTTTGTTTTGGACCTTATCTATTTTATGCACTCTTGATTTACTACTATTGTCATACAGAAAACACCCATAATCAATACGACTTCTTATCAAAGCTATGTATAAGCGTCTTAAATGTATGGGATGCACTCCCCACCCAGGCCCAGACAGAACTTTGACGATATTTAACATTTTCTGGCATCTTTCATTTATTTCATTAATATGTCTACCCCACCGGAGTGAGGAATCCAACCACATACCCAAGTATTTGATATTATCGACTCGTTCTAGCGGTACATCATTAACTAATATGTGGACTTGTTGCCTTCTATACCCTCTACTAAATAGACATAATTGAGATTTTGCTGCTGATAGTTCTAAGCCTATGTCGAGTAGTATTCTAATAATAATATTTATAGACGTTTGCATGTAGATAACACTATCATTTAGATTTTTACAGCTCGTTAATATTGCAAAGTCATCAGCGTATTGACATATTTGTACAATGTTATTATTATTATTTATTGCAATATCCATAGTAACAATATTAAACAGTAATGGTGAGATTGGGTCTCCCTGTGCAAGACCTCGATTAGTCCATCTGACAATGTCATTCTCCAGGCCTAATTCGTCTCTAATAATTAAATGTCTTTCGCACAAGAAGTCCCAAAGGTAGTTGCATATTCTACTTCCAACTTTTAGTTTATCTAATTTTTGCACAACACTGTCAATTAAAACATTATTATAAGCATTCTCAATGTCGAGAAAACATGCTAAAGTTGGGATATTATTAGTAAATGCAATCTGTATACTAGTGACCACTTGAGTAAGAGAATCTAGACATGAGCGTCCTCTTCGTAAACCGGTTGTGCTAGAAGACAAGATCTTATTATGTTCGATGAACCACTCCAACCTTTTATTTAACATCAGGTGAAAAATTTTACATAAGCAAGATATCAATGATATTGGTCTTAACTTGATCTCTGTATTAGACGTACTATTTTGTTTTGGTATTGCAATGATTTTAATGTTGCGCCATTCAATGGGAATATAACTCGAATTAAATATTTCATTATATATACGAAGTAAACACATTTTCGCTACTATAGGGAGATTAAAAATCATAGAATATGTAATGGCATCATCACCAGGAGCTGTATCTTTTTTCTTAATACACGCTTCTAGCTCTTGATAGGTAAAAGCAGATTCTAATAATAAATTATTAGATGTAATTACCGGTTTGGAAGACTGAACTGAATCAGGGGCTAAAGTGCGCAAAAGGTCCTGTTTCCTATCAATTGAAAAGTAATACTTATCTCTTCTGTAACCTTTAATCCACTTCATTCTGCTCCACATTTCTGAAGAAGATACACTACCATCCACATCTGTACAAAACGCTTGCCAACTTTTTGTTTTAGTTCGACGTATTTTTTCTTGGGCCTTTAAAGTTTTGTCCTCTAGTACAGTTAAGTTTCCAGGAGTGGGATTTCGTCTAAATTGAGCCAGTGCGAGTCTTCTCTCTGCCACAATTTTGGATAGGACTTGATTCCAATAAGGTTTCGGCTTGAAATTCCTTTCAGGGTCATTGCAAATTTTAATTGGAGGGATGTTTTTATCTGCTGATTTATTAATAATAGAAACAAAGCTGGTGTACTTTTGTTGCGTAGTCTCAGCACATATAGATAATTCTGTATACACATTTTCAATATCCTTAGAATATGCTAACCAATCAGCTTTCTTAAAATTTCTCTTTTTTATATAATGTGGTACATCCTGATAGTTAATTTTAATTTTTATGATCAGGTGATCACTTCCCAAATTTTCATTAAACACACACCAATTGCAGAGAATTGCAACATCGGCCGAAGTAAAGGTGATATCAGGAGACGTTTGCTGTAGCACATTACTCACAAGTCTTACTCTGGTGGCGTTACCATCATTTATGGGTATATAACCGTATTCTAATGCGGAATCCATGATTTGATTACCTCTTGTATCGTTTTTAGACGACCAATTCGAGTGATGTCCATTAAAATCCCCAGCTATTATAGTTTTTCTTGTGTATAATGAAAATAGTTCATCCCAATCAAATTCTCTAGTTAGTACAGAGGGTGAACAGTAAATAGCAAATATATTTTCTAAGTATTTACAATTAAGGATCTTTACATGTAACATTTCTATGCCAGTATTGTTAATGGTAGTCGGCTTAATTTCGGATTTTATTGAATGATGTACTATTACTGCTACGCCACCATACCTATCGTGTCTATCTCTTCTATAAATACTATATTGTGACATGTTCAACCGACTCCCTTCCTCCAACCATGTTTCACACACTATTGCGATATGTATTTGGTCTTTAATCAAAAGAGCCTCAAATTCTGTCAATTTTGGCCTTAAACTCTGTGAATTCCACTGCAAAACATTAATACAAAAACTCTTTGCTTTATTATTATCCATTAGAGCCACAGAAAAATCGATTAAATAATTCTCCATCTTTTATGATTTCTACTACATATGCACAAATTTCTTCAAAAATCATTTTACAAAAGCATTTCACCTTATCTTCAAAAATCGAATTTGACATAATAATTTCTTTCAATTTTTGTATTAATTTAAAGAATATTATTTTAAGTGTGCTTCTTTTTCTCTCTTCCCCCTTACTTTGAACTTGCTGTTCAAAAACGTTATTTTCATTCCATTCCATATTTAACGAATCTATCTCTTGATCTTTGTTTGTAGCTAACTTTCTGTTTTTCTTTTTCTTTTGTACTGGGTGTCCATTCTGTTCACAAGTCTCTTCAGCCACTAGAATTTCACTTTCTTCATTGTTTATTTCCTGCTCCATACATGTGACCGGTATGTTAGTCTGTAATACATCTCTATAACTTTTAGATCGAAAAGAAGGGGTCTGTTCTGATGTATCTAAAGTATCTTGTTCATAAGCGCTGATTTTATATGAAATCTTTTTATTTTTCGATAACAGTTCCAAAGCTTTTCTATAAGAACAAGTTTCTTTACACATAACATTCCGAATCTCTTTTTCTTTCTGGAACATAGGACAGCTTTTGTCAAAGGACATGTGGGGACCATCGCAGTTTAAACATTTAAAAATGTTAGTTTCACAATTAGTGTGATTTTGACCGCATTTAGGACATAGGACTTTTTTCCTCGGGCAATACTTTCTTATATGTCCATACTTCCAACAGCCAGAACATTGTGAGACTGGGAAAGTATACGGCTCGACTTTAAACCTGCAACCGTATCCATAAACATACGGTGGTAAAGTCGGCCCTTTAAAACATATCCTTATAGTCTCACTATCAACCCAATTGCCCTCATTACTTAGTCGTTTGAGCCGTAATATAGAAATAATCTCTGTGTCACATTTTAACATATTTTGAAGTTCTTCCATTTCAGTTTCTAAATCAATTTGTTTAACCATTCCATAAGACACACTCAAATCAAACGTCATTTGACACCTTAGTCCCAACTCCGTTATTTCCTTACAATTTAATAAGGAATTCGCTTTTTCTTGTGATTCAAATAAAATTAAGACTTTAAAGTTGCTTTTATATTTGATTCTATGTATGTCTTCTATATTATATTTTCTCAACATTTTAGCTAGGGCGATCTGTTTCGGTAATGGTTCTTTAGCGGTAATACAAACTTCAAAAGTATTATTTTTTTCTACTGTGCGGGTAGTCATCTCATTTTGCGAGTCACTATTCTTCGATAAACATCGATTTAATCGTTTTGGTCTTCTGTTCACCGTTATAAAGCCTTCTTCATCTTCATCTCGTTCACATTCATTACTTTCACTTCTCATTCTCTTGCTCCGCTGTGTATTATCAATTTCTAAACTTTTTCTCAGTGTACCTTCATCATGTTGACTCATTGCACTCTCAGTTTCATCTTCACTACATTCACTCACTAATCTAGGCAAACTAGATGAACTTCGATTACTTCTATCACTCATTGTTATAATTAACGTAAATAAGAAGTAAAACACTAAATAACATTGCGATTATGGAACGGTTGGGCTAACGCGTACGCTGAACTCACCGATTCGCGCGCAACTGTACCACGGAAAATGCCAAAAAATAATACAAAAAGATGGTTACTAGGTAAGGTGGCGCTCGACATTGAACTGTAAAGTCAGTCATGTCGGTTGAGAAACAACAACTTGCTTTTCTATTGAAAAGCAAGTTGTAGCTTCTCAAGCAAGCAAGTTGTTGCGTGTTACTGACGTCACCATAAAGACGTAAATTCAGAATGTGAAGGCAAAATTCGACATGGTGGGTAGGAATCGCGGTGGCTTAGCGTCTGGTGTACCTAACCAGAAGACGCAGATTCGAATCCTGCCCGTGAACGAAATTTTCCTTTGTTAAATAACCAATACAAAAAAATTATACAAAAAGATAAAAAAAGGAATTGTCTGGGACGATTTCAAACGGATGGCGGTTGATGGCAACCCTAAAGCGAGTTGTATAACTTAGGCAATCCATCTCAAGCTGCCACGGTGTATAGCTAATTAGCTTTATACAAACAATTGAATGTGGGCACAAAAGCGTTGTGGTGAAAACTTCCGTGAAATGAATGAAAAATGTATTAAGTATTCATGGGTATACACTTGATCTAACATTCATACATTATAAAGTATGCTCACCAAATGATTAACGATATTTTTGACGTTTGTGATCTAGTGGTTTGAGTGGCGAGGTCGTGGGTTCGATTCCCAAAGTGTCTACGTCTTACGTATTGATAAGACAGTCGGATATTTTTAAAATTAAGCTGTGTGCAGCGACTTTTGTTGCTGACCGTACACAGTTTGGGCTCGAAATAGTTAATAGGTATTTCGTGGCCAAACTGTGTCAATAAAATTATTTCTTTTTTCTTCTAAACAAAGTAAATGGCGTCAATTTTCAATGCTGTTAAGTGATGACGCATTACCAGTCCGTATTTCAACATCAATGAAGTAAAATTGTTATTACAATATACACAGTATATTTATGCTCAATACATTACTACTGATCAACCGGTGTCTTGCGTAATTTTTAACAGCACATTATTCTACACTTTGCTTTTAGATTAACATACATTTTAAATGAACTGATGGTTGATTTAGAGTATATCGGTCTATTTTATCTGTGTACTTAAGGATTTTAGGACAGACCATCACGCCTGTATTCCCCGAAGGGTTAGGCAGAGTTGTATCAATGTACAGACGCCAGCAGGTCAAGCTATCCAAAACTGTAAAATTTTCCCAATTCAAAATGAACCTTATTAGATACTTTGTATTAAAGTTGAAAATCTATCAAAGTTTGACAGATTGGGGTAGTTTGATGTGCTGGCCTTTGTACTACGGGACAAGACAATGGATGTAATAGTACACAAATACTTTTTTGTGAAAATCATCATCATATCAGCCACAGGAGGTCCACTGCTGAACAAAGGCCTCCCCCATAGACTTCCACAAGGACCGGTTGCAAGCCGTCTGCATCCAACGACTTTCAGCCACCATTACCAGGTCGGCTGGCTCTTTAGAGGCCTTCCCACGTTGCGCTTTCCGGTGCGTGGTCTCAACTCAAGATCCTTTTTGTGTAAATACTTTCTTATAATTCATAAGAAACACCCAGAATAATACAAAAGTACCTACATGTAGTAAGGGGTGAACTTATCGCCATTTAAACAGGCACAAATCAAAACTCCGAGCTGCTACAGAGAATTTCATAGAAAAACCAAACAAAACTTTGCTTGACCTGAGAAACGAACCTAGGACCTCTAGTTGAATAGTCAAGCTTACGGCCAATAGCTAACCTAACATTCTAACTGTGGGTGTACTTTGGTACACGTCTGCCAAACCCTTAACGGAACACAGGCATAACTTTATAACTTTACGTCCAATATTGTTCGTACAAAAGGACCAATCTGGACACCAAGTCACCTGATGAGCTTGAAACCACATCGTTATTAGTTACTGCAGCCAGCGGTAACCAGAGACAAAGAAAACACGACAAATTGAAGACTAACATTTACTTTAGCAACTTAAAGAGGCGATGGTGCCGTGATTTGGACCCCAAGTCATAAGCTGAAGCGGGAGTCGTTTAGAAAGTTCGAGAACATACTGTTTCACACACACACACACTTTATAAGTCTATATAAGCTTATCTATCGTAATATTACACACTATACTAAGATAATACTTAATAACTATGTTATAAACGGGCTGTGCCTATAAAAAGAAACCTTACTGACTCCCAAGATACAGGTATTTCCTAGTTTAGCAGATCCATAATATAAGTGTACCTCAAAAATCAAGTCATCCTCATGAAGTAGTGACAGTCTAGTGATATGGCCATTGGACTGCCAAGTTAAAAAAAAAAAAATAATAATAATAAAGGTCTTGTGTTTTTTTTATGTTACTAAGTGGCAAACAAGCATACGGCCCACTTGATGCTAAGTGGTTGCCGTAGCCTATACACGCTTGTGCCAAGGGTATCACTTGCGCGTTGCAGACCCTGTAAAACGCAATTCGATTTTCTTTATATATAGGTGTATAGGTAAGGAAGGGAATAGTGGGAGTAATTCCACTCAAATTGGAGCTGCCCGACTGGAGACTCCGCCTTGTCGAATATAGAAGTGAATGAACACAGCTTTGAGCTGTGTTATGTTACCCCTGGTGTTGCAAGCGTCTATAGGCTACGGTAGCCGCTTACCATAAGGTGGGCCGTATGCTTGTTGGCCACCTGAGTAGAATAAAAAAGCGAGTTAATTAATTATTATTACGCATATGATTTCGAAAACTTAGCTCCAATGGTCGTACCACTAGGGTATCATTGCTTTTAAATCAATCATTCCTCCACACTTCGGTATACTAATATAGGCACGACGGTAATGTATATGATCTGTATACGATTCCGCTCTATTTCATGCCTTGCACCACCACAAGGGTACGTACAAGCTCTTGTTAAGTACATCTAAGTCAAATGAAGGGTGTGAAAAGCATCTAATTGTATTGCTGTCCCGTTCTCTAAGTACGCGTAGGAGTATGCTCTACTTGATGTACTTAATTAACATTCTCAATTTAAATTTTCAATTTGGTAAGTAGATTTATTATCTTTAATTTATAATCGTGTTAAGTTTACATACTAGTAAATAGATATACTTACATTGTGTGATAATTTCACATAAAGATTCAATTTATATTTTTGTATTTTTTTGGCATTTTCCAGATAAGATTTTAGCGAAGGAAAAATTCGGCCGCGGGTATTATTCGAAGCTGCGTCTTCTGGTTAGGTACAACAGACGCTATGGCTACTAAGCCACCGCGAGTCCCACCCGCCAGGTCGAAATTTGAAGATTCAATTTCTACCTTCAACCCTTTTTCCAACTGTTTTGGGTCGGCTTACAGTCCAACCAGATGCGGCTATAATATAATAAGAATATCAGTATTTTACATGAAGTTCGTATGACAACCGGAACTGACGGCTTTACGTGCTCTCCGAGGCATTATTAATAAGAGCAGTATTGAATTTCAAAAACAAAATGAAAAATCAGATCTATTTAAGCAAAAAGGTTGAACTTGATATTAAAAGCCTCTTTACGTTCTTTTGAACAAAAAAAAAATACGACTATGTAAGTATTCCTTTCAAATAGCTTACAAAGGTTTTTCATTTGAAGAATTTTTGTTACTTTAAAGGTTTTCGTCAACTACACATTGTGCCATAAATGTGGAACGCAAATCTTTACTAGTGACGTTTATATAAATTAACGTTCGGCATACTGTGTTGCGCAATTTATCGTCTTCGCCGCGAGGCCTGTTGAAGAACCGGTAATGTTAACCCTCCCTATCCCTGGCTCGGGCTGATGCACGCTGAGCCATAGACAGCCCCTAAATGATTTAAATCATGATTCAGCCGTGGTCTGAGTCCCGTTAGATGCCCTTAGTTGCGGTTGCTGAGTTTGAGGGTTAGCTGGGGCCTTTTTGGTGCCTCGCCACCTTAACCGGGTAAGTACCAGTCTACATTTGTACATTTCTGCGTGACCTGTCGGGGATAGAGTAGTGATCGCTTATGTTTTGGAAAAGCCTGTCTAGTTTAGGACTTAAACAAAGTCGAGAATTGAAATCATTAAGTAAGTAAGCATTTCAGTTACCAACAATTGACGTTTCAGAGCATTTTTTTTTTGTGTTATACACTAGTTTATAATAATGATAATAAACAATATATATTTTGGATATTCTTACACAGCACCATCTAGTCCCAAACTAAGCAGAGCTTGTACTATGGGTAGTAGACAATGGATATAACACTTGTATACTTATTTATGTAAATACTTACTTATATAACATAAGAAACTCGTATGAATCGAACCCACGACTTCGTGATCGAACCAATACGTGAACCACTAGACAACAAATGTAATTAGCATGTATCATGGCATGTTACGCTGTATTGGACGAGGGCCTTTAGCGGCACTGTTGCTTCGGGATTTATTTTTGTTTTTTCTTTACGAGCACTGTTTTTACTATTCTTTGTTTTCGCATAATGTTTTGTCATCCATGGCTGTTATTTTTATGGGGTTGCCTTGGGGCATGGCACATTTTCGAGTTAAGGTTTCTGTTTTCATTTGAAGAGCTCAAACGGAAAAAAAAACTTATGTTTTCTACTATTATTGCATATGTAAATGGGTGAATATAGATTACATATAACATAAATGTATGATATGTATAATAGCTGCCTCGCCAGTCTAGTGGTTCTAAGCTCGACTGCTACGTTAGAGGTCGATCCTAGGTTCGACTCCCAGGTCGAGTAGTAGTAGTAGTAGCAGCTCGGAATTTGGATTTATGTCTGGTTAATAGAAAAGTTAAGAAGAAGTATGTTTTTTTGAGAGTTAGGGCATATTGGGATTAATGCTGCCTGACCGGGAAGGACCTCCGCCTTGCAGAAAATTGAAGCGAAGTAACACACAGCTTTGAGCAATGTTGTGTTCCTTACGGTGAGCCAGGTTGTCAGTGCTTTGCGAGAACACGTTGTGTTGGCAGTGGGGGAACTTTGACCCTTATACTGTCCACTAGGCTATTCCTCTTTCGTTTTACAGGTTCGGGAATGCGCAAGTAATACCCCTGGTGTTGCAAGTATCTATAGACTACGGTAGCCGTTAAACATCAGGTAATGCTTTTTTTCATAAGGATTTAGTATGATATTTGGCGTCTGTTGGGTTATAATTTGCACCGATTTAAGAGTCCCTACAAGATAGATAGATAGATAGATAGAATATTCTTTATTGTATAACACAATACAGAGAAAATGATAAAAAGAAAACAAACGTCACATAATGTATATACAATTGGCGGTCTTATCGCTTAAAGCAATTTCTTACAGACAACCATGGGATGGACAAGTCATGTAAGAAACGGGTAACGGGCGGTTGTGTGCTTAGAAGTCTAATTAAAGAATAATAGATAGATAGATATATAATAGATATAGAAAATAAAATAAATATCTAATAAATATTAATAATGTATATAAATACTATACATACAACATATTATTTTGCATAAAGAGAATACTATAACAATTCACGTACATGTAGCCAAGTAATGTTCCTTTACCATTTTTTTAAAAGATGCCTGTGTTTCGGCACGTCTCACGGAAACCGGCAGAGCATTCCATAGACGAGTGGCCTGAACAGTAAAAGAATTATCAACAAAATTTGTGGCGTGCATAGGCATCTTTAGTTTTAAGTTCTCTGATGATCGTAAGGATCGCAAATGTGTATCACAGACGAACTCAAATCGTGTTTTAAGGTAAGCGGGTGTAGCAGGATTGAAAAGAATACTATAAAGTAACGAAAGAATGTGAGCATTCCGACGAAGGCGAATTGGAAGCCACTTGAGCTTAATACGAAATTCTGATACATGATCATATTTGCGTAAACCAAATATGAATCTTATGCAAAAATTTTGGAGACGCTCAAGCTTATTGAATTGGTCCTCGGTGAGATCAAGATAGCTGACATCGGCATAGTCAAGGACAGGCAAGAGGAGAGATTGTGCAAGCGCAATCTTAGTGGTAGTTGGAAGAAAGTTGCGTAGTCGTCTCAAGGATCCTGCTGACGCAAACATACGACGGCTAGTTTCCTGCAACTGTGGACCCCATGTTAAGGTTCTGTCCATAATTAACCCTAAGTTTTTAACTTGGTCACTCACAGGAATTTGGATGCCATCAAAGATAAACTGGGGGAGACGGAACCAATCTATCTTGGAAACCATTCGTGAGCTACCAATAACGATTGCCTGTGTCTTAGACGGGTTAACACTGAGTCCATAGCATTTGCTCCACTCAGATATTGCAGCAAAATCTTTATTAATATTAAGGACAGCTTCCGATAAATGCTCCAGTGGAGCTTGTGAGTAAATTTGAAGATCATCTGCATATAGGTGGTAGGATGAAAGAAGTTGATTAGAAATTGAATTAATAAATATTGCGAAGAGTAATGGGGATAAAACGCCACCCTGAGGCACGCCAGCTACAGTATCACACCATGAAGAGAATGTATCTTCAATGCGAATACGCTGTCGACGGCCAGTCAGGTAACTACGAAACCAATCAATTGCCGTTGGAGATATGTTAAGAGAGCTGAGAATGGCAAGTAAAATGTCAAAGTCAACGGTATTGAACGCATTGCTAAAATCTAGCAGTGCAAGTACCGATAACTTTCCATCTTCCATGCCTAACCTGATGTCTTCCGTAATATTAACCAGAGCTGTAGTAGTACTGTGACCAGGACGGAAACCAGATTGGAAAGGGTTCAGAAGTCTATTCGTGGAGAGGAATGTGCTTAATTGTTTGTGAATAAGACGTTCTAGGACCTTAGATAGGAATGGAAGGATGGAAATAGGACGATATTCGGAAAAGGATGTGGGATTGGGTTTTTTTGGTAAAGGAGTAATCTGGGCGTCTTTCCAAGCATTTGGAAAAACACCGCTGGATATCGAATGGTTAAGGATATGACAAATGACAGGAAGGATTTCGTCCAAGATAGGAAGGATCATATTACGGCTGACTGAGTCACTTCCAACCGCATTAGAGGTTATAGATAAAATGCTCTTCTTAACATCACAATCAGAGAATTGATTAAAGACAAACGGGGAGTAATCGGGAGTCGGAAGAGTGGAAAGATTAAAAAGTGTTTTGCCTTTAATTGTCCTGTCAAAAAAGGACGAGGAAGAGAAATGTTGATTTAATAAATCAATATTTAAGTTGTTGGGGATTATATCTTGACGCGATTTTCCGATTCCCATTGATCTCAGAAATTTCCAAACTTTCGCTGGATCACCATTTTCAATCGAACTATGGATGTGTTGGCGTTGAGCATTCCTACACACCTTATTGCAGTGATTTCTAATATTTACATACCTCTCCAAGTTTAGAGAAGTGGGTCTAGACTTATACTTTGATTTAGCTATCACTTTATTATCCATAATACTTTTTATTTCATTGGTTAACCATGGAGAGGGCAGATGCTTTATTTTTACTGACCTAATAGGAGCATGAACATCATATATTTCTATGAGTTTATTTAAAAATATTGATAATTTTTCGTCCATTAAATCAGATGCAAACAAAGGTTTCCAATCAATATTTTTAACATCTTCGCGAAGAAGATCGTTATTCATACCACCAAAATTGCGCTGCAGAAGAATTTTTGGTTTAGACTTTGGAGGACGGATTTTATAAGAAAGAAAAATAAGATCGTGATAGGAAAATGCATCGGCAAAGCACTGTCCATGCTTGACGACATGATCACGAGAAGAAACGAAAATTAAGTCAAGAAGAGATGGAATAGAGTGTGGAAAATGGTGAGTTGCATTTAAAGGCAAGATGTATAGGTTACTAGATTTTATGATGGACTGAAGAGTAGAGGAACGAGAATCATTCTTGAGAAGGCAAGTGTTAAAATCACCCATGATGATTGTATGACTGTAAGAGGGGACTAGATTTTCTAAAATGTTTTCTAACGAGGAGAAAAAATTTATACGCAGTGACGGACAATAGTAGACACCAAGAAGAATTTTCAAGTGGTGAAGCTCAATTTCTAGAAAAAGATGCTCACCAGCGTCTGACGGAGGTGGTTGTGAAGACATACTAATAATCGTATAAGAAAGATGTGAACGGAGATATATGGCAACACCTCCACCACCGCCATTAGCTCGGTCATTTCTAATTAACTTAAAACCTGGAAGAGAGTAGGCAGACGTAGGAAGAGAAGGTTTTAACCAAGATTCGGAAATTAGAATAGCATGAATATTCTTACAGTCAAAATTTGCCAGCATATCGGGGAAATGAGCCGGAATACTCTGGGCATTGATGTGAACCACATTGAAATTCTTAGGAACATCAGAAAACTGTGACAGAAGTGTGTCAGCAAGAGATGGAATACTGGTGAAACTGTCATTACTACTATTTGCTGAGAGGAACGATTCGGAATCAGAATTGCTACTAATATCAAGTATAGACATAAATATATAATAATGCAATATATAAAATTATATAAATACTATAAATAGGTGCTTATTACAATAATATGTACCTAAACAAAATAAAGACAATATCATTATCCACCTGCCGGTTGTGTTAAAGTTTATAATACTATAAAAGTTACACAGTCCGGGTAATAAAATAAACAAATAAATTCAGAAGGGCTATGCGCAATAGAATAAAATTACAGTGCAACGAAACGTAATCGAATATGATGACATGACACTTGACAGTTTAAGACAGCTGTCAAATTGTCAGTAATGTCATTGTCGGTTGATTAGTTTGTTGTCATGACATCACCAAAACGAAAATTATTTCTTTCACATTGCAAGTATTTAAGGTAGATGTTATTACTATATTTAAAAAGACAAAGTATTAAAAAGTGGGTACATAATAGGCGGAATAACAATAATGCTTACTACCCGGACTTTACAAAATCTAAAAGAAGAACTTCACTTTTTACCAACAGCAAGACGTTCACGCTTGGATCTGCTGCTATTCGCTGACTTTTCGGATGTGGCCACGGTAGCAGCCACTGTGCAATCCCGCTGTTCCAGTGCATTCAAGTCCGTGACAGAGACGACCCGCTGCCGCGTTCCGTCCGACCGAATAACATAAACAAAGCCGTCCTGTGTCCAGCACTTGTTTACACCACACTTTTGCCGCGCTGCCATGAAGAGCTCATGCCGTGTCTTAGTCAGGAACTCTGACACTGTGATGCCTGATCCTTTACAAGTTTCGTGGTGTAAATACAGAAAATAGCTTATTTTTCATCGCAAATTTTTCAGTAACCATACAATATCCGATTTTTTTTTATGCACAATTATACATCACCTATTTAACTACTTAATAAGTCTACGAATTGTAATTTTGATAACAACTCAAAATAAATTATGAAAAATAACAATCGAACACACGTTTTTACGTAATCGCGAAACTGCTGTTTTTTCAATAGATTTTTTAGGTTCCTGGTAGCGAATAACAACCTGAAAAAAATCATAAGTACTAAGCATATAGTATATTAAATAGTCTACGATTTATTATTTTAAAATTTATTGATTTAGTACTTTAAAAAAAATGTTGAACACACTGAAAAATCACATAAAATATATAACCAAAACCGTCGTCTACGCGTAAGAACTTATAGAAAATAACATTGTCTTAAATTTATTTAATAAGTTAAGCTATTCATCTATCAAATGAAATAAAAAAAAATTGCTTTGCATAATTAATTGTAATAAAATATCTAAATAATGTCTTATAAGCCGATGCGCATACTCGAAAAATTCAGTCGCGCCCAAAGGCTTCTCGACGATGGACCTGTGTCGCTGTGACGTTTGCCGCTCCCTCAATGTTATTTTTTAACTTAAATAAACTAATAGGTACTTAGACTTATAATATGTATCAAACATTATTTTGATACGATATTAAGAGAGATATTTCATACCGACAAAAACACCTTTGATAAATCGCTACTAATATTAAACTGCGACAGTAATACTGTTCGTCTGTGTGTCTGTCTGTCTCTTACACTTTCACCCTAAACCTAACCTAAACCACTGAATCGATTAAAGATTTTGACGACGCGGACGTCTTTGGTCTAGTGGTTCGCGTGTCGGGCTGCTGATCCTGTGGTCGTGGATTCGGTTTCCACAGAACACAAATATTTATGTTCTGAACATAAGTGTTTGTGTTTTTCTGGGTGTTTGCTATATATTATAAGTATGTATCTACAAAAAAAGTCATTGTCTGGAACCCATAGTATAAGTTTTAAGCTTATTTTGGGACTAGATGGTGCTGTGTAAAATTGTCCAAGAATATTTAATTTATAATGAAATTTTGGAGAACATAGAATAAGTTTATCTTAAAAAGCCCTAGGATATGTGGCTGACACCGATGTCAATAGCTAGTTAATAATATATAGAGATTCTAAGATTTATATTAACTCCATTACATTAAGTACGGACAATGTTATCCCCACAAAACCGTCCTGACTCACAAATCAATTGTTTCTGCAATACAATTCGGATCCGATGTAAATTTAGCCCAATGAACATTATTGATGGGCTCACGAGAATAGATATTGCGCTATCTGTTTGTATTTTAGATAGAAATGGAGTATTACAGTGATAGACTACATAACAAATATACCATCATGCCTGAATTCGGGTGAATGAAGGGTTAGACAGAGGTGTACTAATGTACATACTCAGTTTGCTGATTATATAACTCTATACAGGTGATAGGATACGCAGCAGAAATAGTTATGCTATGTCGGTACGTATATTTATTTAATCATTTACCTCAAGGTGTTCGATAGTTACCCATAAATAAGTTTAAAAAACAATTGCGTAGATGGTTATGTGAAAATTGTTTTTACTCTGTAGAGGAATACTTAAAATACAAAATTTAATGTGGCAATAATTATAATTATGTAATTTAACTAGATAGTGTACCTATTTGTATGGTTTGGGCATGTCGAGAGAATGGATGAAAGGCGACTAACAAAAAGGATTTATATGGCGAATGTCAGTGGAACCGCCGAGAGGGGACGCCCTAGAAAAACTTATACCGACCTTATTGGTGAGGTTCTTCAAAAAGGTCAGGTGCGTAGTACTCGCAACCGGCATGTATGTATGACAAGATGTATGAATGTGGTCGAAGCGAAAGAAGTATGTAAGAATCGTAGCAAGTGGCGTTCTTTAGTTTCTGCCTACCCCTATGGGAAAAAGGCGTGAGTGTATGTATGTGTGTAGTGTACCTATTTGTATGTCATAGACTTAAGATGACAAATGTGCAGAACTTAAACCTTTTTTTTTTCTAACAGCTTTGTAAACCACATTTTGACAAATAAATATATTATTATTATTCTCGTATTTATTTAATTTCTTAATTACATTATATTTTTAAATATTTTTACAAAAACTAAAAACAAAAACATTTAAAAATATAAAAAATAGTCAGACCACCGATATCGGGAACAGGGTCCAAGCTACCGGTGGTTAAGGCTCCAGAGAGAGGAACCTCCTCACAATGCGTGCCGTGTCGAGGAGTACCGCTTTCTGTATCAAGCCCTTGATCCAGCCGTCTAACGAGAGCCTCTATTATTATTATTATTACGAAATAAATATTACATACCTAAAACATATTTAAAAGTAGAAATATAACTAAAAGTTTAATATAAAACTTAATAAAAAAAAAGGTCTACCAGTCGGGCAGCTCCAATTTGAGTGGAATTACATCCACTATGCCAGCCTTAACCTTTTGAGCGCCACGTCAATAACGAAAATCCGTGTTCTCTACGCCAAGCGACAAATTCTAGTATCTAAGGTAGGTAAAAAAAACCCGACTGCATAAAAACACTTAAAAAAAAACTAAAAAGACAAAAACAAGTCCAGAATACATAAAATAATAAATTATAACGTAGAATAAAGTCAATCTTGCCGTCGGGACCCATTCAAAATCGTGACCGTCTCTAAAATTCCCAGTAATGGGTCGGGTAAAAAACAACAAATTTTTGTATAGGTATTTATTTGGAACTAAAAAAAAAAGTGGTATTTTTGACGTGCCATGCCGTCGTTGGCGTCGTGATTTGACGTCTGTACACGTCAGTAGCGGTCAAATGGTTAAACATTCAAATAATTTACTTGTAAAAGTGTCTTAAGCATCTATTTACAGAAATAAATATCATTTATTTCTGTAAATAGATAATAACCAATATTTTAGTACCTGCAAACTAAAGTAAATAAAATAATATGCTTTGTGAGCAATTATTTAAAACAACAAACGTTCATCATCTACTTTGTATATTTAGGACAACGGTATATCTAGTAAACGAAATTCTATTTAAATAAACTTGTGTGTAAACGGCTGGAAATCAAAGCAAATTGGACTCTATTTGCTGTTACATTTAAGTTTGTAATTGTAAAGCTTGTTACTTTTGTTTTACGATTGATATTATTATATTAATATTATATGTAGTCTGAATAAACGTTATCTAATTATATTAAAACTATAACATCCTGCCTGCTGCCTCATTAGTCTAGTGGTCCTAAGCGCGACTGTTACGCTAGAGGTTCTAGGTTCGATCACCAAGTCGAGCAAAGTGTTATTGGGTGTTTCTATGAAATTCTCAGTAGCAGCTCGGAGTCCAAGCCCAAGCCTATTATTGCTTGGGCTTGGCTTAAACGGGGCGAGCAGGTATTTTTAAGTCCCATGTAATAGGGGGACAATACATTTTTGAGACAGCACTGTCTAGTCCCAAACTAAGCAGAGCTTGTACTATGGGTACTAGACAATGGATATAATACTTATATACTTTTTTTTTATACATACTTACTTCTACTACTTCTTACTTCCCTACTAATATTATAAATGCGAAAGTAACTCTGTCTGTCTGTCTGTCTGTCTGTCTGTTACGCTTTCACGTCTAAATCACTGAACTGATTTTAATGAAATTTGGTACAGAGATAGAGTTGACCTTGAGAAAGAACATAGGATTAGTTTTTATCTCGGACTTTTGAAGAGTTCTCTTGGAAACGCGATATAACCGAACTCGACGCGGGCGAAGCCGCGGGCGGAAAACTAGTAATACATAAGAAACACCCAGACAAACACAAATACTCATGTTTTACCCACACAGATATTTGTGTCCTGTGGGAATCCAACCCACGACCCCATGATCAGCAGTCTGGCATTCTAACCACTAGACCACAGACGTCGCCGAACATAGACGTTGTTTTGGACTCCTGATCAAAAGTTCGCACCCTTGAACTTTTTTTATTGTTATCCCCACATAACACAAATATTTATAATGAGCATAAAGTGTTCGAGTTTTCTCTTATATATTTTAAGTATGTATTTATAATAAAAAGATGTGTTTTCAAACAAAAGTACCTACATAAGTTATTGTAGCGAAGGAAAATTCGAACGCGGGCAGGATTTGAACCTGTGATTCTGGTTAGGTACACCAGGTGCTATGACCACTAAGCCACCGCGAGTCCCACTCCACCAATCAGATCGAAATTCGTCTTCACATTCTGAATTTACGTCTTTATGGTGACGTCAGTAACACCTATTGAAAATCAAGTTTTTGCTTCTCATGGGATACAATGGATATAGTACTTATATACTTTATATAAGTACTATATCCATTGTAGCGAAGCAGTGATAGCCTAGCGGTATGACCATTGGACTGTCTAGTCGAAGGTCTCGAGTTCGAATCCAAGGCACGCACCTCTGACTTTTCGAATTCATGTGCGTATTAATAATTAATTATCACTTGCTTAAACCACTAATATTAACGGGCTTAAACGGTGAAGGAAAACATCGTGAGGAAACCTGCATACCTTAGAGATTTTTCTCGACGGTTTGTGAAGTCTGCCAACCCTCACTAGGCCAGCGTGGTGGACTATAGCCTAATCCCTCTCAATATGAGAGGAGACCCGTGCCCAGCAGTGGGACAGTATATAGGTTGATGCTGATATCCATTGTGTAGTACCCTTATAAGCTATTCTAAGTTTGAACTGTGTAAAATTGACCAAAACGTTTTAATATTATTATCTATAACTACACAAATATTATAAAAAGGTTAAGTTTGTGAGGTTGTACTGAACCGATTTTGAAAATTCTTTTACCAATAGAAAGCCACATTATTTGTGAGAGTCATAGGCTATATTTATTTATAATATATTCATGTTATTAGTACATTGCACCTGTGCCAAGCCGGGGAGAATTGATAGTTTATTATAATTCAATACCCATCATTTCCCTTATATCCGAATGCAATATCGTAAAAATATACAGAAGTGCTCATATAACACGGATATAAAAGTTACTACTTCTGAAACTATTATATATGGTAACCACGATTTACGAGTACCAAGCGACGTTCTAAGATGTCATGAAACCCTAGTCTTGAGGGAGTCGTGAAGTTATGACTTAGAAATTATTACCCGGATATATTTCCAAAGAGAATTGAGAGTAATGCTCAATGTTTTAGAATCGTGTGACTAACATCGGTCATGTAGTTTGATTTGTACTTGACACACTTAATTTATGCGTGCCATGGAGTTTCTCTGAAGGATAAAACCCGCAACTAGGTTATCCGACTGAAAACCAAAGTAACCGACATAGCAAACCGGATAAGCAAGCTGAAGTGGCAGTGGGCTGGCCATATCTGCAGAAGAAACGACAACCGCTGAGATAGACGTGTTCTCGAGTGGAGACCGCGATTCGCAAACGTAGTATAGGACGCCCTCCGGCAAGATGATGAAAAGAAAAAAACGAAAAATAGTTTATACACAGAAATAGATATTCAACACTATAAATGTTACCTCTGCTAAACTGCAAAGCAATTTGTTGGCAGCTGTAGCTCCTTTTGTCTAACACAAACATACACATTCCCAGTAAACACTTTCTAAATATCCTCAACATTGAGGGTTTGATAAAATTCATTGAAGAGGTACTTATGTATTTTATTTTTATAAGACGCTTTTGTAATACAGCTGTTTATATCGACTGGAAGGTTATTAAAAATGGTTGGAACTAAAAACTTTCTACATCTACCATAATAGTTATTACAATTGGGTACAACAAACCTTTTCATATTATTTGTCCTCTGAGGTCTCGTACGTACAATAATATTTTTATATATATCACTATTATACTGTTCTAACGCTATTGCTAACACCACCCTCTCATGAGCCGGCAACATTTTACATTCCAAAAATAAATTTTCATACTCACCAATTTTACAACGCTTTTTTGTATTTTTATCTACTGGAGTGATGATTTGCGAAAGGCCTGGTAGAAGCTGGATGCGAAAAGCCGAGGACAGGGTGAAATGGTACATTAGGGGAGGCCCAAGTCCAGCAGTGGATTAATATAGGCTGATGATGATGATGATGACACTCAATTTATAGTTTGGTTTTCATAAACCAACAATTTTGAGTAACTCCCACATTTCTGGTTATGCATAATGGGAGTAATTCCACACAAATTGAAGCTGTCCGACTCAGGAAGTACAGAGGCCAGCACATCAAGCTACCACAATCTGCCAAATTTCTTTGATTGATTGTCATCTTTAATACAAAGTGATAAGGTTCTTATTAAATTGGGAAAGTATGACAGTTTTGGATAGGTTGACCTGCTGGCTACTGTACCTCTGCCTCACAGAAAATCGAAGTGAAATAACACTGCTTTGAGCTGTGTTGTGTTCCTTACGGTGAGCTAGATTGCCAGTGCTCCGCGATTAAACTTTGACCCTTACACTGCCAACCTAACTATTCCTCTTTCGTTTTACAGGGTTGACAACACGTAAGTAATACACCTGGTGTTGCAAGCTTCTATAGGCTACGGTAACCGCTTACCATCAGGTAGGTCGTATGCTTGTTTGCCACCTTAGTGTTATAAATAAATAAAATAGTTCTAACTCTGCTTAGTTTGGGACTGACTGAGTCTGATAGCGAACCACTAGACCACAGACATGTTCAATATTTCTGGACATTACACATTTACACAAGGAGAGAGATATCATGCCAAAATATTCGGGCTGAACTAAAATAGGGCTGTCTCAACGTTATCCTGTTTGCCCGGCTTTTGTGTAGATTTGACAGGCAACTGGCAGTAATAAACGCTTCCCATCGCCGAGCATTCCTCTTGTCTTTGAGATTTTAAGGCAAATTTGAACAGGGTTGTCACATATATTTCTTGCAGAAAATCGAAGTAATATAACACTGCTTTGAGCAGTTGTGTTCCTCACGATGAGCAAGGTTGCCAGTGCTCCGCGATGAAACGTTGTGTTGGCAGTGGGGGGACTTTGACAACCCAACTATTCATTTTTCATTTTACAGGGTCGGGAACGCGCCAAGTGATAGCTCTGGTGTTACAATCGTCTATAGGCTATTGTAACCGCTTACCATCAGGTGGGCGGTATGCTTTGTGTTTATAAATGCACCCACGATACAGGTTTTTTTACACTAAGATTGAACGTATTTAACGTAACTTTTGTTTAATTGCTATAACTGTTAAGTTTAATCTTTCATTTATTTGCAAGCTCATATAAAGTAGAGGTCAGAATATTGGTGGTTGATGACGCAAGAAATAAGTCGTGGCTTTACAAAAGTAAACTCTGAAGAATACCTAATAGGGTCGCTTATTCTCCACGTTGATGACACGGTAATTTTATTGGTTTTTACCCTACTGATAGAAGAGGGTGATGTTCGAGGGTGTATGTATGTATGAAAGTTTAATTATTTAGCAAACTCTAGCCTCCAGTTATCTGTTTTTTTTTTTTAAATTACCCCATTATTGTAGGTACAATTACACATCCTAGGGTGCTACCGACGTAATTTGTCATTTGTCGATTTATTTTAATATGATTTCCCAATAAAAATATTTTATAATAATAATTCATTCAAAATCAAAAAATCAAAATAGTTTTATTTTCATATAAACCATATACAGGCACTTGTGAAATGTCGAGTCTAGGTGCCATTTATTTCAGACATGTCCATAGTTGTTTCTAAAAAAAATAATGCTCATTAAATTAATTTTGTATGTATTCTTACGGTTTCAACTATCTCATTAGTGTAGTGGTCGTTGGCGCGATTGCTAAGCTTAAGGTTTCATTCTCAAGTCGAACAAAATGTTATTTGATTTTTCTATGAAATTCTCAGTAGGAGCTCGGAGCTTGGATATAAGTTCGTTTAATGGCAATAGGATTGCTATTAAATGGGACCTAACATACCGTCAAACTGTGGGTGTACATTAGAACACCTCAGCCTAACCCTTCGCGAAATACAGGCGTGATGGTATATTATGTTACATTTTCCAAATTTTGCCCTCTTTTCTGTTCTGTACTGTTCCCTAATTTTGCCCTCACGAGGTGCCAACCCTACTCGCTGCTCTATCAATCAGTCATATTCTGACGTAAATCTATCCCTTAGGATTTACGCCACTTAATTGTTTAGCTTAAATTGCTGTTAGGCAGAATAATATATAGGATTATAAGGAGATGGACAGGACTAGCTGAGGGACGGACATTTTGGCGTCAAGTAATTACTTATCGTGTTACTATTTAAATTAACGTCAAACCATTGGTTTGGTGATTAATAAGTTTATGGACTTTGGACTTCTATTACCATATTACCGGGAAATACCGATATCCTAAACGGAACGGGCCTTTTACTATTAACTGTACAGAAATCCAAAACGTCTACAGTTGCTTTCATCGTAAAACTCAATGACACTGCTCAACCTGGAAATCGAACGCAAGACCTCTAGCGTAGCGGTCGTGTTTACGACCACTATTCTAATAGGTATTCGTGAAAAAATCAAGACTGACCAAATAATATGTTATCCAATTAGTGGTTTCAATGTGTTAATAATAGCCAAACATCGACCTCGGCAAATGGAGCTTAACCTTATAAATCCCTCTAAATACAATAAAATATAATCCACGTATGTTTATTTTGTTTGAGACATTTTGCACAGCACCATCTAGTCCCAAACTAAGCAGAGCTTGTACTGTGGGTACTAGACAATGGATATAATAGTTATGTACTTTTTTCTTAAATATAAATACATAAAAAAACCCAGACAAACACAAACAGTTTATGTTCATCACATAAAATATTTATATCCTGGGGGAATCCTGTGGAAATTTCAATTATTCATGTAAATTTTATATTCCGCGACATGTATGTAATATTTGGGTTTTCGTTAATCAAACTATTTGCTCGACCGTGTGCCATAAATAAAAAATATCAACCATGCATCAGTCAAGTTAGGCCTAAAAAATATCCAGTGGGCCGTAAATTTGGAGCGCACCACCATTTTATCTAGCCGGTCAAAATGGATATTGTTAACTTTACAATGTAGTGCACTTTCAGTGGCCTGCATTGTAGAATTTTTAAAGTTTAGTAAAGATTTACTTTCCAACGTGAAATATTAAACTTAGACTTTTGTGAAGCTTGACATAATTTTGTCGCCACATTATTGGAACGAAGTTCCTTAACGCGCGTTGTGAAAGGGGGCTAGACGGAAAAAATTTTTACGAAAAGTTGTCACGACACTTTTTGCTTGTCAACAATATTTGAATTTCGAATTATTGAGTGAATGACAATATTTGAATTTCGCGCGTTGTGAATTGTTGAGTGTATACAGGTTTTTTTATTTTTAATTATTAAATTTTAATGAAAGGAACTTCGTTCCATCCGGGTGTCCCTTGACACCTCTCAAGTTTTTTCATCAATTATTTAGTAGACTTCATTTTAAGCGAGCTAATTACCACAAGATAATTTTATCGATAATTAATCTCGTTTGGAGCCATTATCTCGACACGACGTGTGACTCAAAATGCGAATTATGTACGGGTTATTATTGTCACCATTGTAACCTGTACCTACTATACAAAAAGATCGTCTCGACAATATTTTACCATTCTGTATGTCTCTCGAGATATTTTGATGTAAATTTAAGCTTACTAGGTCACGGTAAGGGCCAGGGAATATATTACCATTTACTGGTTAACCATAACCGTAATCTATAAGAACTAGAAACACAACATCGGGAGGTATTTTTAATAATATTAAACGTACGCAGTTTTTAAGTATAATTTCCTCAATAATTCCTCCATAAACCTATTAGTTAAAAAATACGAGTAAAAAGTTTCTTAAAATATAAATTTGCCCTAATTCATTTAAATAAAATGATTAATACACTAAAATCCTAAATACAAGTGATTATGCAAAGGAAAAATTCGACCGCGGGCAGGATTCCTTTGCATAATAACTTTAAAATCTTAGCATGGAAAATGCCAAAAAAATACAAAAAGATAGTTAGTAGGTAAGGTGGCATCGTTCGACATTGAACTAACTGTAAAGTAAGTCGTGTCGGTTGAGGAGCAAAATACTTGCTTTTCAATAGGTGTCACTGACGTCACCATAAAGACGTAAATTCACAATGCGAAGGCAAAATTCGACATGACGGGTAGGTATCGCGGTGGCTTAGTGGTCATAGCGTCTGGTGTACCTAACCAGAAGACGCAGGTTCGTATCCTGCCCGCGGTCGAATTTTTCCTTTGCATAATAACTTTAAAATCTTAGCATGGAGAATGCCAAAAAAATACAAAAAGAAATCCTAAATACATTTGTAAGACCAATTAAATTAAGCCAATACTTCGCCTTCACTGTGTGTACTATAGTAATTAGTAATCTTATCTGTGGAAACATTGTTTCCACAGATTGTACAGAGGCCTGCGCATTAAGCTACCCCAATCTGTCAAATTTCTTTGATAGATTTTAAACTTTAATACAATAAGATATAGTTCATATTCAATTGGGAAAATTTGACAGTTTTGAATTGCTTAACCTGCTAGCGTTTGTAAATTAATGTACTTCATTATTTATGTAGGTATTTAGATGTAACATCAAATGTGTCATTGTTGGGTTTCAAAGAAAATATAGATGAAAAAGAAATTATACTAACACATTCAACTCGCATACCGAAGTATAAGACTAGCTAACTTGTAGTCTGTGTGCTAGTCTAGCATACTGAGCCTAGTCCTGATACTATAATTATATTTGGGAATGCAGTACCCAAACAAATTCTGTAACAGATTCCAACTATACAGATGCACTTATCTACGTGGTTTTATTCACTGGGCCTTTTATTATGCATAAACTGTATTCTCCTAATACAAGGTAACACACTTTCCGCTATACACTTTCTGTGGCCCGCAGTGTAATGTCATAAATCTCGCTTCTGTGGCTAATGTTCGCTCCAAACATAGTTTGGGTACGATTTTTGGAGTTCCGCAAGGAAATAATTTATCATTTTCCTACGTGGTTAAATAATTTTGGCCAACAGTGTTTTCAAATGGAGGTACAGTTTTGTTTTTTACCCGCCCCTACTTCGCATGGGTTTGTTCATAAATTATAGCGTAGAACCGTCGTAGATAATCCTTCTTTATATTAGTGAAAACTGTATGAATCCGTACAGTTCCTGAGATAAGTCCGAACCAACGAATACAGGATGCAATTATTAAGGAGGTAGGCCTCCATGAGCTGTGGCCTGCGGGCACGTGTGTATCCTACACACGTGCCTAAAGTAACATGCAAAGGAAGGCCTCACTGATTGAGGGGGTCCAGCAACTGCGGGCCGCAGCCTGTCATGGTCATGACGAATTTCACGGATCCCACTGCCATGACAATAGTGCCAGTGAAGGTAAGTACGGTTTTTAGTTGATATGAGTCCGACACACTCTGCCGCCTCCCCAGGTGGCGGATAGTCCTTGAGGATTTTCCATACTATAAAAGGAGGCAGTGAATCATTCACACGCCCTCGAGAAATACTCATTCTTCTTCGTGTCGATGGTACGAATTTTAAATGCTCTTCGCCCAGAACATTGCTACTTCTACAGCGTCGTCAGTAGCTGAGAGGTCGCTTTGATTGCAAGATTTGAGGCACAAAGTACAGTATAGGAGATGTGCACCCTGTAGCCGTTTTGTCGGGGTATCCCCTGTAGCGACATCTACCGCGCTACATGGAACTACATACAAATCCTGAATCGCGCTATCAAAATTCGCAACGCATGTTGGAAATAAGCTAATGACGCTCCTCGCCACCATACCCGGTTAAGTTATCAAAGTTAACTCGAACTATTAACTTTATCCGTCCTGAAAAAAAAACCGTCGGGCCTTAGCCCGCCCAGCAAAACACCCGCCTGGGTGGAGGATCCTTCCTTTGGATGGAGGGGCAACACACCTCGCCTCTCCACATTGGTGACCGTGACGTGATCCTAGTACCTAAACACCCACTTTATAATTTTCTTTTTGCCACTAAGGTGGCAAACAAGCATACGGCCCACCTGATGGTAAACGATTACCTTACCTATAGACTCTTGTAACACCGGGGGTATAATTTGCGCGTTGCCAACCCTTGTTCACCGTAAGGAACACAACAGCTCAAAGCAGTGTTATTTTACTTCGATTTTCTGCAAGGCAGATGTACTTCCACAGTCGGGCAGCTCCAATTTGAGTGGAAATACTCCCACTATACCCTATCTCTCTTAGTCTTAAGTTACCATATTGGAATTACACCTTCCCAATTCTCGTTATAAACGCACGTATTTGTAATTACTGAAAAACTATTATATAATAATTAATTACACGTGAAAAGGGCAATTATATTACGCATGAACAAAAATGAACATTCACAAATAATATAATAGGAGAGAAATGAAATTGTAATTTAATTTCATTCACGCGGAAAGTTTGTCAATATGGTTGACACCGAAATATTTTACCAATGTTCATTTAAAAGCGGTAATTAAACGTGATGTTCACTATAATTGAATCTGTCGAATCAAGGGCCATATTTCAATCCCGCTAGTGTGGGTACTGAACAAGAGGTCCTGGTTCGATTCTCAGGTTGAGCAAAATGTTAATATTTTTCTATGAAATTCTCGTAACTTTGGCTTAAAGTTCAAACAAAAACAGAACTGCTTGGCCTTTGTATTTTGGGGCAGGGGGAACGAAACGAAATGAATGAAATGCAAGTTTTTGCTTTTCAACCGACACAACTTACTTTACAGTTAGTTCAATGTCGAACGATGCCACCTTACCTTCTAACTATCTTTTTGTATATTTTTGGCATTTTGTAGGTAGGTATCGCGGTGGCTTAGCGGTCATAGCGTCTGGTGTACCTAACCAGAAGACGCAGATTCGAATCCTGCCCGCAGTCGAATTTTTCCTTTTCTAAATAACTTTAAAATCTTAGCATGGAAAATGCCAAAAATATACAAAAAGATAATGAGTATTTGTGTTTGTCTGGGTGTTTCTTATGTATTATAAGTAAGTATTTACAAAAAAAAAAGTATATAAGTATTATATCCATTGTCTAGTACCTATAGTACAAGCTCTGCTTAGTTTGTGACTAGATGGTGTTGTGTAAAATGTCCCTATAATATTATTATAACAAAAAAAAATATAATTATCATGTAGTTACATTATTATAATTATGTGCGTTCATGCTAATATTATAGTAAAATATCTCTTTCACGCAGTTTCTTGACCCGTATCCCAAAAGGCTTTTTGAGACAAAGCCAAGTTAGCCTGTTCTCCAAGGTATAATCTATCTCTGTACCAAATTTCATCGAAATCGGTTCAGCAGTTTAGGCGTGAAAGCGTAACAAACAGAGTTACTGTTGCATTTATAATATTCAGTAGGAAAGTTGGAATTATCCATATAATCCCAATGTTCCCTCACTGGTTCGCTGAGATAAATCCTTAATCAAATCATGTGCCGACATAAGGTACAGAACCCTATAATATTCCGTCTCACGCTTGACCTCCTCTTTCCGTCAAAATGGACTGCGAAGGGATTTGGCCTGAGCCCAAAGGACCCATACTGTCTTTTAAAAAAGTACAATATAATATATTCTTTTCTGACATTTATGCGAATATTATACATTGAAGTAAAACTACTTTTAACGGATTTTATCGCGTATATTGATATTATTAATCCCGACCCTTTACAGCGTCCATGGTTACGGGTAGACTGAGGTGGTGGGCGTCTTGATGATATAATTACTGACAGTTACCCTATATTTTTTATTGTTACATGATCAATGACATTTATTACTAATTATTAATTAAAACTAGATGGAGCCGGCATTTCTTAGCTGACGGCCTCTGAGAAGAAACGCCGAAACAAACTCAGAGAATCATGGTCTCTTTTAAAGTAACGATATTCAATGATCATGTTTTAGTTATTAATTATTGGCAATCCTATGGTAGTTTCAAAGGAGATTTAGATTTTTGACGACGTCTTTGGTCTAGTGGTTCGCGTGTCGGACTGCTGATCATGAGGTCAAGGGTTCGATTCCCACAGAACACAAATATTTATGTGATGAACATAAGTATTTGTTACTTAGCGAAGGAAAAATTCGACCGCGGGCAGGATTCAAACCTGCCTCTTCTGGTTAGGTAAACCAGACGCTATGACCGTTAACCCACCGCGAGTCCCACCCGCCATGACGAATTTTGCCTTCACATACAGAATTTACGTCTTTATGGTGACGTCATATTTTTCCTTCACTAAATAACTTTCAAATCTTAGTATGAAGAATGACAAAAAATACAAAAAGTAGTAGTACTATATTTGTCTGTGTGTTTCTTATGTACAGACGCCAGCAGGTCAACCTATCCAAAACTGTCAAATTTTCCCAATCGAAAATGAACCATATTATTTTGTATTAAAGTTGAAAATATATCAAAGAAATTTGACAGATTGTGGTAGCTTGATATGCTGGCGTCTGTACTATAAGTACCTATGTATTTACAAAAAAGAGTATTTAATATAAGTATTATATCCATTGTCTAGTACCTATAGTACAAGCTCTGCTTAGTTTGGGACTAGATGGTGCTGTGTAAAAATGTCCAAAAGATATTTATTTATTTATTATTTACTAGCGACCCGCCCCCGCTTCGCATGGGCTCAATGTATTAATAACATACATGTGTTATACATATAAACGTTCCTCTTGAATCACTCTATCTATTAAAAAAAACCGCATCAAAATCCGTTGCGTAGTTTTAAAGATCTAAGCATACATAGGGACAAACACTTAGCGGGAAGCGACTTTGTTTTATACTATGTAGTGATTTCGAATGTACCGATATTATTTTTCGAATGAACCGCCTAAAATTAGAATCTATCGTATTTATGCTTCGAAGTCCACTTTAGACGTAAATGCTTCAAGTTGATATTCATATAGGGCTGCTGTCTATCCGGGATTATAATTCCGAGAACGTCCGGGAAGTTTGAACGGACTTCCAACATACCCCGGGATTATTTGAAACATACATCATCATCATCATCAACCCATATACTGTCCCACTGCTGGGCACGGGTCTCCTCTCATATTGCGAGGAATTAGGCTACAGTCCACCACGCAGGCCTAGTGCGGATTGGTAGACTTCACAAACCGTCGAGAATAATCTCTAAGGTATGCAGGTTTCCTCACGATGTTTTCCTTCACCGTCTAAGCGAGTGAAAATTAATTATTAATACGCACATGAATTCGAAAAGTCAGAGGTGCATGCCTTGGGTTCGAACTCGAAACCTTCGACTTGGCAGGCCAATAATAAATACCACTAGGCTATCACTGCTTCTTTGAAACATAGTTGGATTGTAAACACGGGTAACCTGAGCTTCTAAGTAAAGGCTGATATTTCTTTGATCTACACCGAATAGAATCTGTGTTAAGCGAATCTGTTGTGCGTGTTTGAAGCATAGAATCTGTTATTTAGAAAAGGAAAATTTCGACCGCGGGCGGGATTCGAACCTGCGTCCTCTGGTTAGGTACACCAGACGCTATGACCACTAAGCCACCGCGATGCCCACCCGTCACGTCGATTTTTTCCTTCACATACTGAATTTACGTCTTTATGGTGACGTCAGTAACACCTATTGAAAAGCAAGTTTTTGCTTTTCAACCGACACAACTTACTTTACAGTTAGTTCAATGTCGAACGATGCCACCTTACCTTTCAAAATTCGACATGACGGGTAGGCATAAATAATCTTTATTATTTTAATGTTGGAACTTAGATACAGTTTAAGATTTTATTTGTACAACCGATACCTACACTTGTCATGCTCGTGAACGGGTGCCGTCTGTCGGCTCTTATTGTGAATGGCAATCTCTTTTTGTTTAATTATTATATTGTATTAATTATTATTGTACACATCAAATTGCACTTTTCTCATGAACTATTTAAAACAAAATTGTATACCAAGAAAAACTGTAATCATAAATTTTTTAAAGGAGTGTCTATGGAGTTTCTTGCCGGTTCTTCTCCATAAGACCGACTAACCGTGAAATTAGTTTTGACTTTTCAAAGGTAGGTACTATTTGAATGGTAAATTGACTTTGACTTATTTTAACGGTGCCAAATCAGTTAAAGGAAATTTAATTAATAAAGGAATAATTAAAGGAAATTATAACATAATTATACAAAATGACAACATCTTTATATGTAAGTAAATATCATATATTCGAGAGGTGGCATAGTGGGAGTAATGTCACTCAAATTGGAGCTACTCGACTGGGGAAGTACCTCAGCCTTGCAGAAAATCGAAGAGAAACAGTGTTATTTCTCATAAATTGGCAGTGGGAGGAGTTTGACCCTTATATTGCTAACCCAACTATTTCTATTTCATTGTACAGGGTCGGCAACGCGGAAGTGATACCTCTGGTGTTGCAAGCGTCTATAGGCTACGGTAACCGCTTACCATCAGGTGGGGTGTAAGCGTGTTTGCCACTTTAGTAGTATAAAATATGTACATACACGTCGACTTGAGAACCTCCTCCGTTTTTTGTTTTTCGTCGGTTGAAAAAACACCATTATTATAATTATAGCGCCTTGTCAAGCTCAGACCGAAGCCGCTCCTCCAATCAGAGCGTGAGGCCGCTAGCCTAGCCTATACATATACCTCGATAGGACACTCATATAATGATAACCCTGCCCTTGATATTCACGGCCGAGTAAATTCAGTTACAGGAAACAGAAACAAGTCAGATATATTTTTAAAAAGTCTTCAAACTACGTCACAGCCGTTAAACGTTAAACTTGTGTTCATCACGTGCTAGTTATAAAAGTCAGTTAAGATTCATGAGTGTAATACTGTTTGTAATGATGGACTAGACTGTTCAGTGTAGTAGGTAATAGTGTGTATGCAACACATACTTCGCGTTTATTAGATTTTAAGTAGTCCAAGATGAAAGGGAAGTTTTTTTTTTATAAGAGATAGGTTAGCGTTTGACCATAATCTCACCTGATGGTAAGTGACGATGTAGTCTAAGATGTAGCACGCTTGCCTAGAAGATACCTATTAACTCGTGACTTGTAGACCTCCAAATTGTATAAAGTCCAAAGTGAAATACAGCCTCTGAGTTACCGTAATCCTTCCGCATCCCCAAGCTCAGGCACCTAGACGTACATAAACACAATACCATCACGCCTGTATTCCCAGAAGGGTTAGGCAGAGGTGTACTAATGTAAACCTACATTTCGCCGGTATGTTTATGTAATAGGGGGCGAGCCTATTGCCATTAAACCGGGCACAAATCCAGACTCCGAGCTGCTACTGAGAATTTCATAGAAAAACCCTGTAACACTTTGCTGGACCTAGAATCCAACCACTAGACTATTGAGGCAGTCAATCTTTTACAAGTCACATTGACTTGTAAAAGTGTCTTTAAAAGATCTTTACAGAAAATAAATATCATTTCATTTCATTTCATTTCAATCAAAGTACATCTCAGCCTAAATTTACGGGAGTATTGTTATGACAGTATGATGTTAAATTAGACCTTATCTTCGCACAGATTGAGACCATAAATTTACTAAAACCACTTTAGTCTGCAAATCTAAATTTAGGTGAAGCTTCAGTGAAACCCCGAATATATTACAACAGATAAGTCACTCGAGTATTACATATTTAGTGTAGGATTTAGCACGATTTACATTTGAATATGTATAATATGTTGTTAAATCAATTTGTTGTGTTGTTATTTAAAGGGCCTCACACGGCGAAGATACTATAATATTTTAGGTTAAGATGCCTTATTACTTATTCTCATGGATCCTCCGCCACCCGGGGAGGTGGCAGGGTATGTTGGACTGGTACCCACTAAAACAGCACCTTCCTTAACTTGCCTTGTAGTCATGGCCATGGGATCCATGGAATTCGCCATGACGTCGACAGGCTTTGGTGCAGCTGTTGCTAGACCCCTTCAATGGACAAGGCCTTGCCTCGTATTTTAATCGGAGGCACGCGTATGGCGAACACGCTACTAGGAAAAAAAAAAGAAACTTTTCTCGACCTGGGAATTAAAGCTAGGACCTAACGCTCAATAGCCACGCTTACGAGACCAATTATGCAAATAGTTATTAAACTCCCAAAATCGAACTCTCTTATAGTAGTGTTGAAGCCAATGCTTTTTTATGTATGTCATATCTTTATAAACAGCTGCGTGATCTTATTCTAATTTAGTTCGCAATGAACACCATTAAAGACAGACGTATTTTAATATTGTCATCGCACCCATTATTAGCTTCTATCTATCTATCTATCTATCTATCTATTAGCCATGGAGTCCACTGCTGAACATAGGCCTCCCCCAATGATTGCCATAAAAATCGGTCTTGCGCAGACCGCATCCACCGACTCCCTGCGACCCTCACAAGGTCGTCCGTCCACCTAGTTGGGGGCCGTCCTACGCTGCGCTTTCCTATGCGTGGTCGCCACTCCAGGACTTTATTTCCCCAGCGGCCGTCCGTTCTTCTAGCCCGCCCATTGCCACTTCAACCGTGCAATCCTGTGAGCTATGTCGGTTATTTTGGTAGGGTAGACTTGGACTCTGAGCCTCCTTATAAGTCCCATCGTGAACGACCATGTCTCACTTCCATAGGTCATCACTGGCAACACGCACTGTTCGAAGACTTTCGTCTTAAGGTACTGAGGAATTTTGGACAAGAAGATATGTCGCAATTTCCCGAACGCTGCCCAGTCGAGTTGGATTCGACGATTGACCTCCTTCTCAAAGTTGGACCTACCTAGCTGGACAATTTGTCCCAGGTATACATACTGATCTACAACTTCGAGAGCAGAGCCCCCAACAACTATCGGGTAAGGTGCCACCTTAGCTTGTCAATCAATAATCGACACTATTACCGTAACAAGTTGAGTCTTTTATGAAATCAGCAATAAATTCAAAGCCTCTATGACTATAGTCCCATAAAATAAGTAATATCAATAATTTTGTGAATATTCACATTTTTTCCGCCATTCCATTATCCTTACAACCAAAACGTCGACATTGCAAAACTGAGTCTGTTTTGGAAAGCGCTGGTACAACCGTCCATTTTATTAAGACCTCCCACCCTACCCTCTTAAAAGAAAAAATCTTGGAAAAACCCATGAAGTATAAAGATCGCGTATCAAGAAAAACTGGTCGTATAAAAACTTCGGAAGTGATTGACCATTATTATAGATCCATCGCTCTGCCCTAGTGTTACAAAACTATAAGTATGTAAATAGGAACAGACGGGTGTCAAGTTAAACTGGTCATATAAAAATTCCTGATTTCCAGATCACGTACATTTTTCTGAAGCTCGCTTGGTACTTACATAGTTTTAGGAAGCCGTGACCGCGAAATCGTGGCTCATATTTTTTTAATAAACTCACTAATAAGAAGTTCGTGGAAAGTTCTTAGACCTTATATCTAGTAGTCTAATCTTTTAAGGAAATAATATTTTGAAACAAAATAAAATCCTTGACTTAAATGTTTATTTCAAATGTCTTTTAATTTGTTTATACCATCACGCTTGTATCCTAGAAGGGTAGGCAGAATTGTACAGTACTGCACTTCGAGTTTGCCTGATTTTTAGGCTCCTATAATATATAGCAAAGCAGAGATAGCTTAGTGATATGGATCTTAGTCCATTGGATCTCCGTCGGTTTTTTTTTATTCGATTGTTTCGTAGATATTAAAACAAACAACTATACGTGTCACGTGATGGTAAGCAGCAACCTCATGGATCCTCCGCCACCCGGGGAGGCGGCATGCTATCGACTCGTACTGACTAAAAACCGCACTTTCCATAACCATGGGGTCCATGAAATTCACCACGACCATAACAGGCTGTGATCCAGCACTTGCTGGACCCCATCATTCAGCTAGGCCTTACCCTGTTTCCTATCGGAACGCACACGTGTGATGACGCTTGCCGCCTACAAGGGCCAGTATCTGATCGGGCGGTTACCGACTCAAACCCGCAATTGCCTTCCCCTTACCGTACATTGGTACACCTCTGCCTAACCCTTCGGGGAATACAGGCGTGATTGTATGTAAAATTATGTTGCTATGCTACATTATGTTATGTTAAGAATCTACACAAAAAGTTTACATTTAATTCAATTACATCATGAAAGTCGTAAACGCAGCGAATTGAAGACTATTTTTGCTTGCCATCAGTCAAAATTATTTACGAACTTCAGCGTGTAGGTGGTCGTCGACATAATATACGTAACTAACTAGTTAGTAAAATATAACCTAATAAAACACCCATAAAATATGATTAGGCTATAAAATCAGTTGACGCCCCTAATGTCTTTTATTGAATGGTACCTACTGATATGATGTTAGTATTATTAAGGCTTGAAAAGGTTTATTAATAGATATTAGAGATTGAATAGTGCTTACGCGACTATCATACCTTTCTTCCCAAAAGGGTTAGGCAGTAAGAGTTAGAGATTAGCTTGTAACTAACTATCTCGTAACTATGTATTTTCACATTGAAAAAAAAATAACTTTTTAAGAAATGAAAATCGACTTCAAGACTTCAATGTTTAAAAAAAATCGGTCGAGTTGAACTAATATAATTATCGCTTAATAACGGATCCACGTGGACAACATCACAGGGTATCCATTTGTTGCATACCAAAACCTTCTCCAGAATATACAAAATACTTTTCTGAAAACCGCATCAAAATCAATTCAGCCAAACGCGATATAATCGCAGACAAACATACTGGTATAATAAAAAGAAACTATATTAAAGAAGTATTTAAAAAAGAGGTTGCCAACCTTTCAATCGTCGGGATACAATTAGATCATTTTCCGAGGCCTTGGCGTCGAAAGTAAACTTAAAAAAAAATGCTAACACATTAAATTTGATCCCTTCGAAAGTCACTGAAGCTTATAATCGTGAATTCTTTGAAATCCTGCAATAATTTGAAAGGAATGACAGGGTTTTAGCAAAGTCTATAGGGGCTTTGTTTACAAAGGCCCAACAATTTAGGCCTCGTGTTAAATGATGCCTATTTATTAGCCTCATTTCAGATTATCGCCAAATAGGTTTACTGTGTACTGTCGGGTATATGTGAGAGGCGAAGACTGAAAAAGTAGGTAATATGTTGGATTGTGTTACAATTTAGACTATATAATATATAGTTATTTAGATCTAAATAACTTTAAAATCTTAGCATGGAAAATGCCAAAAATATACAAAACGATATATAATATATATTTTTTTATACCACTAAGGTGGCAAACAAGTATACGACCTAACTGATGGTAAACGGTTACCATAACTTATAGACGCTTGTAACACCAGGGGTATCACTTGCGCGTTGCCGAACCTGTAAAACGAAAGACGATTAGTAACAAAACGTTTCCTCGCTGAGCACGTCTTGCACACTGCTTTGAGCTGTGTTATATCACTTCGATTTTCTGCAAGACTTCCCTAGTCGGGCAGCTCCAATGTGAGTGGAAATCCCACTATGCCCTAGCTCACTTAAAATATAACATATTCCTGGGCTGGGGCTCCATCTTCTTGAAATAATAATTGGTCGATCTGGGCCAAAATTAAATGACCCAGCTCTTCAAACAGTTAGTTTAAAATTTCACATCGTAAAGTTTTTTTGTTGCAAGAAGGAAACCTTCAAAAGCTGCCGGCCTATTTGGGGTAGGCCAGGGTGTGTGGGATTTTACCGCACCAACTTTTACCCCCAGGTGGCAATCTTCAGCACAATATTGGGGCATATAGCTCCCAGCCTAGGTTTTCCCGAGAGACTATAGCATGGGGTTCTTCAAAAAGGGTGTAAAGATTTTTACAGTGCAACGCACAAGTACCTCTGGTGTTGCAAGCTACGGTAATCGTAGTTGGTGGTATAAAAAAAACTAACGTTTTCTTCCGGAACCTTTCCTCTGTCACGTCTATTAAGGCTCATCCCAAGGAAGGCCTTCCTAATCGCTGTGTGGTGCACACGGCGGCTCGCGACCACCACGTGCCGCCGTCATCGCTGACGTCATCATGACCCCATAGGCCCCTCTCACATCATATAGCTAGTTAGCTGTAAAATACAAGGCTTTATGTTGTAATATTATATATATTGGCCTCGTTCCAGTCCCAATTTTATTCGCACTTAAGTTGCGGATTTCTTCCAGTAATTTTACTGAAGATTTTTTGTTATCGAATTTTTTGGTATTTCGTGCTAATGATTTTGCTTTGACAAAGTTAGGAAATGCGGGCACCAACATTTTTGGCGATATTTTTTATCGAATGCCTCATTAACGAAGTTCGGGGGACGGCAGGAAAACGAACGTGCTTCTAATCAACACTTTTATAATAATATTACCGTAAACTTTATAGGTAGGTACAGTTAGTAACATCTGGACGAATAAACTGTTCAAAATGATCTCAACAAATAAGAAAATTTAAGTTTAAGTCAATGATATATAAGGACTATTTTAGAATGGACAGAGTAGAAGCGACAATACCTAATTATCGTGCTGACTTGACTTTTATGACTTTGATATAAAGTTGAATTTCTTTAGTAGGATTTTAAATAATTATGAACAGTCTGTCCATACTGTATTACTCGTACTAATATTATAAATGTGAAAGTTAGGATGGATGAATGGATGTTTGCTACTCTTTCACGTTAAAACTACTTATTTATTTATTTATTTAGTGCATGGAGAACTTACAGCTATCAAAAGTATACTAATACAAAGGAAAACCATAGTCTTCAGAAAGCCAATTACAAATCCTCACGTATAGACTTAGAATAATGACTTTAAGGTGTGAGTACAAAAACAAACAAACAAAAAACATCATATCACCTTAATTAAAGTAAAACGCATTACCTGAACGGATTTTGATGAAACTTTACAGTATTATTATATATACATCAGGATAATATATAAAACTATAATTTATAATGATTTTGAGTTATTTGGCCAAATTACAACGATATTTAAAAGTGACTTTTCCACGCGGACGAAGTCGCGAGTAGAAGCTATTACTAAAAAATCAGTGTGGTTAGCGTATCGGCTGAGACATCGGCTTTTGTCTAAATGTACATAAAAAAATATCTCAAATATAGCCCCGTTAGTCTAGTCGTCGTAAGCGTGACTGATACGCTTGAAGTCCTGGGTTCGATTCTCGGGTAGATAAAGAGTTATTGAGTTTTTCTATAAAATTCCCAGTAACTAAATTCAAACGCGTGCCGCACCCTAAACTTATCGGCAGACTATAAATGTACATTCGTGCACCTCTGCCTAACCCATCTGGCAATACAGGCGTGAGGGTATGTTTCAAAAGGTTTACCTTCTTCTATTTTCAGGAGCCAGTTTGAATATTAATCGGCCATTAAAACCGATGTAGTCTATATACGACAAGAGGCTCGTTAGATGGCTGTAGTCTCGATCCGGGGATTAGAACACTATTGACACACTTTTAGTTCGATGCCGGTTAGACAGGGCTTAAAACAAAAGCCGCGGAGTAGCGTTGGGACTTAAAGTTTTATGCATATTTAAGCTTTAACGCCTGGCATCGTTGCCTCATTATTTTTATACCACTAAGGTGGCAAACAAGCATACGGCCCACCTGATGGTAAGCTGTTACCGTAGCTTATAGACGCTTGTAAAACCAGGGGTTTCATTTGCGCGTTGCCGACCCTTTAAAACGAAAGAGGAATTGTAGGGTTTGGCAGTATAAGGGTCAAACCCCCCACTGCTTACAACGTTTCGTCGTGGAGCACTGGCAACCTTGCTCACCGTAAGGAACACAACACAGCTCAAAGCAGTGTTATTTCACTTAAATTTTCTGAAAGGTGGAGGTCCTTCCCCCGTCGGGCAGCTCCAATTTGAGTAGAATTACTCATACTATGCCCACCTCATTGCTCTAGTGATCGTAAGAACTGTTGAATTTGAGGTCCTGTGTTTTAAGCTGGTAGGCTTTGTTCAAGCTGCATGATTATGTCTGGGGTAGTACCACTGCGATGCCGAATATTCTGCGGCAAGTCTTCTTCTTAATCTTAACTGTGGGGGCTGGCATGGCCAGCAACATCATCATGCGGAGGTCTGATGGATACATGAAGATGTAAAATATTGATATTCACACGCATCTTCCGTTAGACTGGAAGCCGACCCCCATATAATTGCGAAAAGGCTCGGAGAAAGAAGAAAGAAGAGTTAAGTAATTACAGAAATGATATTACATACCTAATGCACAAAATACCAAAATAAATTATCAGGCCTAAGCGTCGAAGAACTCCTTCCACATCGTTGTCATCTGGTAACCTTCCCAGAAGACTGGCCGCATTGCCACGTTGAATGGCAATGTTAATAATTCTTTGATCCCAGAACCAGACCAATGGTCGCGCGAAGAGTAGACCAGTTTCAACTTTCTTAAAAAGGAGGTGTGTACACGGTTCCCACGATCTTGTCCTTTAGTGAAAATCATCCTTCTACCTTTATCCTAAATTACTTGTGGTCTGCGCATGTCTTTTTCTTCCATACATCTCTTTTAAGGCCTACGCAGACCGGGACGGCATGGCAAGGGATTTAAATTTTTAACAATGGACATTCAAACGTATCGCTCGCATTCGCTTTAAAATATTATATAATTTTATTGCACGGCATTGAAAGACGCGCCACGGGCGATGCCGTGGCATACTGCGGTAAGCAACGGCATGCCGAGGACGCCGGCGCTCGTTGTGACATACCGCGGGGTGAGGCGGGTGTAGAAAAGCGTGTCATGCCGTGGCAAGGCACTGTATGCGCTGACTGACAGCAAAATCCTTTGCCATTCCGTCCCGTCTGCATTCGCCTTTAGCCGTCATCTCATCATTCAGTTTCGTATCCATATCATCTCTTCCACAGTCTATACATCTTTTCTTTTATCTCCCTCTTCCTTTATATCTATCCACATTCATGCTCAACATCGTCCTGGTAACTTCCTTTCATCATCATCAACTAATATACTGTCCCACTGCTGGACAAGGGTCTCCTCTCACAGAATGAGCGGGATTAGGCTATAGTCCACCACGCTGGCCTAGTGCGGGTTGGCAGACTTCACACGCCGTTGACAAAATCTCTCAGGCATGCAGGTTTCCTCACGATGTTTTCCTTCACCGTTGAAGCGAGTGATAACATGATTTCGAAAAGTCAGAAATGCGTGCCCTGGATTCAATTGTAACTTCCTTTAGTTTAGTTAAAAGTATTCCAAGATATTCCTCTACTTCCAGAAAGATATACCTAGTCATAATATTATTTTTAATAAAAAGGCTAACCTACTATTATCTTCGAAAGAATTAGTAAGTCTAGACTTCAGATTACCCAATTTATCCAGATAAGTATTATATTTTCAATGAAACCTTGTCAGAAAAATATTAATAGATACAAATGGAAGCCAAATGAATTCATATTTTACGAAATCCAATACCTACTCAAATCCAGTGACGTTGAAAGATAAAAATATACGATCGACCATAATACAAAGAGCAGCGGATTTCAAAAAATATGTTATTTATTGGAAGGGATGATAGGTCTACGGAAATTGGTTGGTTCAGACATCGAACTTGTGTGGTGTTTGGAGATTATGAAAAATAATGTTTTTTTTTTGCGTGACGGTGTTGTTTGCAAACAGCTTAGTAGTAAGAGTATAATCACAGCTTAATTTTATAAGCTTGTTTGTTTTATTTATTTATTCATTAAGGGCTTCCAAAATTTTTACAATGTTTCGATCACAGATAAGGATTTTTCGATATATTTTTTGACAAACGAGCATACGTGGTTTTGTACCCAGTTAATTGCCATAGCTCGACCCCTAGTACATGGGACTTTAACATACCAATGAACTGTAGGTGTCCATTGGTATACCTCGGACGAACCTTACGGGAATGATGGAGGCGTGATGGTATGCTACAATGTCATGTTTTTTAAGAAAAGTTTTACTGACTTAGATAATGGTCAGTGTGGCTAATATGAATGGAAAGACATAACGGCGGTGATACTCCCATACCGCATAAGTAACACATAGATATAAGGCCTAACTTTGTATTAAATAACATTGAAAATTAGGTCTAGGCAAAGCGTTACTTACGCGGTATTGGAGTATCACCAACGATAACTGTTTTGCATGGATAACCTAGTTCCTCTTGTAATCGCTAGAGGCGTTACACATGTTTTGTGTGGCTGTACATTAGTACACCTCTGCCTGACCTTTAGGGGAATGCAGGCATGATGTTGCATATTATGATGTTGCATATTATGCTGTTGCATATTTTTTTTAATTTTTTATTTATTTATTTTTACTTTAATTAAAACGGCCGCTGGCCAATTACATTAATTAAAGACATAGCATTCATACACTGCTCTCACAATACTCCAAGCATACTAACAAAAATGTCTTCCATTCATCCGCAAACACATCACATTCAGGCTTGGCCTCCAGGAGAGCGTTAAGTGCAGACAGCGTGCGAGGAACAAGAGACTGTGCTCGTGTGACAGTTCGGCACGCGGGCATGGCATATTATGTTGTTGCATATTATGTTGTTGCATATTATGTTGTTGCATATTATGTTATTGCATATTATGCTGTTGCATATTATGCTGTTGCATATTATGCTGTTGCATATTATGTTGTTGCATATTACGTAGTTGCATATTATGTAGTTGCATATTATGATGTTGCATATTATGTTGTTGCATATTATGTAGTTGCATATTATGTAGTTGCATATTATGTTGTTGCATATTATGTAGTTGCATATTATGATGTTGCATATTATGTAGTTGCATATTATGATGTTACATATTATGCTGTTGCATATTATGTTGTTGCATATTATGTAGTTGCATATTATGATGTTGCATATTATGTAGTTGCATATTATGATGTTACATATTATGCTGTTGCCATGCCTCCGAAAGCACGTAAAGCCGTCGGTCCCGGTTGTCATACGAATTCCTATGATAATCGTTTGTGGTAGTCAGAAGCCGAAAAAGCTTGACAACCAGTCTTCCCTCAGTATTACCCAGAAATTGGGTTGTGGAGGTCTGATGGCAGTCGCTTCGTTTAAAATACTGTTAATCAGCCGCATCTAGTTAGACTGGAAGCCGATACCAACATAGTTTGGAAAAGGTTCGGAGAAAGAAAGAGATATTATGCTGTCGCATATTATGATGTTGCATGTTATGTATTTATTATCAACACAAATTAATTTACATTATATTAAAAAGGCACAGTGTGAACATAAACCAATTTAGGTTTTTCTGTACACCGATTGGGTCCGTCGACAGCTCGATTTTCAAAAGATGTAGGTAGGTGAACACGACGTATCGCGCTCGCAAAGCTACACAAAACGGTGTACCCTCTAAAATGTTGTTTTTTTTTTTATGTATTTAAATTATTAAGATTATATATTTCTATTAAGCTTCAATTTCTCTAAAAAGTATTCTTTAAGTTTAGATTTTATGTTTTTATGCGTTAATTCATTTTTTAATTTTAGTGGTAGTTTGACAATTATTTCTGGTATAATATATGTTAGGCGTTTAAATGTTATAATAATAATAAAAGTTAATATATGTTATGAAGTTGCATATTATGTTATCAACCGCTAAGTTACTTTATTTGTCTATTATAGTCGGTGCCAAGGGACAATAGCCGCTTAATAATATCCTACTCGTAAATAAATTCAATTCACGTCACCCCCACGCCGGTAAAATTGATTGGGACTGCTCTGTTAGCAGGCGATGTATTTATTTTCCGGGTGGGCCCGGTTGACGTCATTTCTATCATTCATCATTCGGTATCAGTATTTTTTATTAAACATAGGTATTGCAATTTTTTAATATTGTGGAAACACTGGCATCACGTCGGGGTCACCAGTGTGGTAACACTGGCATCACGTCGGGGTCACCAGTGTGGAGATACTGGTATCATGTCGGGGTCACCAGTGTGGAGATACTGGGATCACGTCGGGGTCACCAGTGTGGAGAGGCGAGGTGTATTGCCCCTCCAACGAAAAGGGAGGATCCTCCAACCAGGCGGGTGTTTTTGCCTGCGGGCCACGGCCCGACTTGCTTGCGCGATTCAGGCCTTCGTAGTTCTATGTAGCGCGGTAGATATCGCTACAATATTTTTAAATAATCAGTGTTCTTAAATATTTTTTTATGATTTTATTAATATTTTTAGACGTTATTTCATTTCGAAAAATATGACGTGCCAACTGTATTTACACCATGAAGGTTTCACATCTTAAATTGAGTTACTCTATGATAAAAGGAAGAAAACTATTTTCACTATTATCAACTCATAAAAACAAATAAGTACTTGTCAATTTAAATGACAGCTTCAGCTAAATTGAGGTATTAAAGGTGTTGTATTAGTACTTTTTTACCCTACTCTACCTTATTCTTTACAATATTTTTGAAAATACATTTGAGTAGATTTAATTTTTACCTAATCTGAGCATAGTCAAGTTTTTTTACACGTATAATATAATTCCTTCAATCTTCTTCAAAGGAACAACAAAAACGTGTCGCTTAATCATTAAGGAAGCTCCCTCTCTCTTCTATGACAGGGACGAAAATAATAATGTGGCATTCCCACTACGTAATTAAGTTATTAACTTTACTGCGTGCTGGCTTGCGAGATATAATTCCATTTGGCGGACACAATATAGAGAAAATGTTACAAGTAAGAAAAAGTTATATTCGTTCGTTAGTTCGCTTCCTTAATGTTTCATCGTCAACCCACATAATTAATTATTAATTCACACATAAATTCGAAAAGGCAGTGGTTGGCCTTGGATTCGAACTTGAGACCTTTGACTTAGCAGTCCAATGGTCATATCACTAGGCTATCAGTATTTATAATAATATTTTCATTTGTTTCAGGCATTAAGGCCCATATAAAACAATATACCTACTTCAACATTTAAAATTAAATACTACAAGATACATATACATATCAATAAAGTGACATACACACACCCCATGCTTTGTACCCTTTTTTTTAAATATAGCGCGCACGGAGGAGTTTGAGATTTCGCATAATTACTTTGGCATAAGTTTATATGGAGAAGGAGTGCAGAAAGCTGATTTTTTGGTCTAATAAAGCATTATATATTATTATTACATTAAATAAAACATTGAATAAGTGTGTGTTGAACACATAAATGTGTTTGACATTGACACAAAAATGTGAATAGTGTAAATTACTTTTTAAATACACTTTGACAAAAGAAACTCTCTATTATAGGCTTCAAACTGGAACACAATAATTTTAGCGCCTTATTGCTTAGCGACAGATTATTCCATAATATGATAGTACAGTCAGCAACGAAAGTCGCTGAACTCTATTCAATCTTTAAAACGCTTTAATATTTGTCTTTAAGTTACTTTCTGAGAAGGTAGTTACGAGTTCTTTGTATATAATAACAAAATTTACCTTAACTAGAATTTAATAAAAGTTTTTGTGTAGTGATGTTTTCAAAATTTGATTACGGTCAGCGACTTACGTTGGTGACGGTACCATCTCAGACTTAGCAGTCTACCTTTAAGAAAGTACAAAAAAGTGCAAAGGTTCCTATTTGTATTAAAGTAGTTCCTATTTGTATGTCAACCTCTTTCTATATCAGGCAAATACTAGGTGTGTTCTTAACAAATGCAATTACATAATTGGATCTCGGGAATGTTCACACACGACGCCATTTTCTTTTATTTTTAGAACTGGCCGGATATTAAAAAGTTTCACTGTCTCTGCTTGGTTGTTACTGACTGGGCACATTACAGTGGTTTAATTTTGTTTTTTATTGAATTGCCGTTGAAAAGTGGTAATGAGGAAAAATAGTATATAATAATAATAATATAATAATAATATTTTTAGGACATTTTACACAACACCATCTAGTCCCAAACTAAGCAGAGCTTGTACTATGGGTACTAGACAATGGATATAATACTTATATACTTTTTTTTTTGTAAATACATACTTATAATACATAAGAAACACCCAGACAAACACAAAATACTCATGTTTTATCCACACAAATATTTGTGTCTTGTGGGGATCGAACCCACGGCCAGTATCAGTACCTAAGTATAATTAAAAGCAAATTTATTACTCACTGATTAATCACGAAATGTCAAAAACGATTATAAGTCTTTAAAATATGTTATTTGGGCATTTAAGTTTCTTCGTAAGTGTAAAGTGTAACCTTGCGTTAAGAAAGGAATTAAGTATGTTTTTTTTTTAATGTTTGGGACATTTTTAAACACTACCATAATTATATTCCCAAATTAAACAGTACTTGTACTATGACTAAACATGGATACAATACTTATATACTTTTTTGTAAATACCTACATACTTAAGATACATACACATACGCTTAATGTTTATCGCATAAGTATTTGTGTTCTGTGGGAATGGAACCCACGACCCCATTATCAGCAGCCCGACACTCGAACCAGGAGACCACAGACGTCGTCATCTCCTCTCACACAAAATTCTCTAGTGATTGGCAAAAACCAACTTAGTGCGGAGCACAGATTTCTATTGAGAGTCAATTCTCTAATATAATTATTACATAACATACCATCACGCCTGTATCCCCAGAATGGTTAGGCAGTGGTGCACCAAAGTACACCTACCAGTTCGCCGGTATGTTTAAGTTCCATATAATGAGGGCCAGCTCTAGCCATTAACCGGGCACAAATCCAAACTCCGAGGTGCTGCTGAAAATTTCATAGAAAAACCCAATAACACTTTGCTCGACCTAGGAAAACCTAGAGTAGTTAACTGTTTGTAGTTGACGATAAGTCGTCATTTATATAAATGATCATAAAAAACAATAATTATTAACGATACTTATAACATTAAAAAATCGAAGATCAAGGATATTTAATAAATATTCGACCGAAGCACCCTTTAGCTTGCGCAATATCCTCACGGAAATATCCTTCACTCTGGAGCTGAGGAGTTGAGGGGTTGGCAAGGTATTTCAAACGCGTACCGAATAAAAAACGCATTTGCCTTCCCTTGTTATATAGTTAGAAAATTAGATAATCAGCCTCATTATCCACCTACTAACTGGTTAATTATACCAAAGCATGAACTTGTGCAATTCATAAATAACGTCTAAAAAGAATTTTTTTCTTGTAAAAATTCAAAAAGAGAACACTGATGCTAACATAATCCTAAATATACAATCTATGATTACAAAAACGAGTTTTTATTACCTGCAATATCGTAACCAGAATTACTGGCTGAAAATATTAACAAATCCAACGGCAAATGCAACATTCTATTTTTAAAATAACCAATGTAAACAGCCCGCACGTTCGTTGATTAAATTTTAAATTAAAACCTTCATAGTGGGCAAGTTCATTTAGTTCACGTCAAGTCAAGGACTAGAAAATGGAAGATGGGAAGAGATTATTGGAAAAATTCTTGAATGGGTCATTGAGTTATTATGCTAGAGATGACACCGCATAGCGAGTTTTTACTCTTAGGATCATGGTGGAAGCGCCACAATGTGTGTCACAGACATGGTACCTAAACATACCAAACTGTTGATGTACGTTAATACACCTCTGTCTAACCTTTAAGGAACACCTACAGGTGTAATTTGTTTTTTTTTTGTTATCATTTATAGACACATCAACAACTTATTTCCCTATTTTTTTTTTACAGAAAGGTTTTATCTATACTACATAGTACCTATTATAAAGAGGTAAAGTTTTATTGTGAGTTTGTAGGAGGTAATTTCTGGATTTAGTGAACCGATTATGAAAATTCTTTTACCAATAGAAAGCTATGTTATTTGTGAGTATCATGGGCTATATTTATTTATAATATATGCATGTTATTAGTACATTGCAAGCCTGGGCGGGTCGCTAGTAACAATGTTATCCTGTGCAAATAGTTCCAAGCATGCAAAACTTTCAATAATGAAAGTGATATTTTATGTTAATACTATAATAATAGACTCACTGTATGAGGGGCTCGTGGCTAAGTAATAACTACGCTGATCAACCGATCTGCAAGGTTAAGCTACGCTAGCCAAGGTCAGTCTATGGATGGGTGACCCTTCTTAACACATCGAGATCAGTATCTCGGAGAGAATATAAAGCCGTCGGTCCCGCTTGTCTTATGAACACCTAAAACAATCGTTAGTGGTAGTCAGAAGCCCAAAAAGCCTGACAAACAGTCTATCCTCAGGAACCAGTCTATCAGTATTGCCCAGAAATTGGGTTCCAGAGGTCTAATGGCCGCTGCGTGTAAAATACTGATATTCAGCCGCATCTGGTTAGACTGGAAGCTGTCCCCAATATAATTGGGACAAGGTTTGGAGTATCTTTTTCTTTTCTTGGCATTTTCCATGCTAAGATTTTAAAGTTATTAATCATTAGCGACCCACCCCGCTTCGCACGGGTGCGATGTACTAATAATATACATGTATTATACATATAAACCTTCCTCTTCAATCACTCTATCTATTAAAAAAACCGCATCAAAATCCATTGCGTAGTTTTAAAGATTTAAGCATACATAGGGATATAGGGACAGAGAAAGCGACTTTGTTTTATACTATGTAGTGATAGTGAAATAAAATCGATAGTGAAATAAGTTCGATCCTGCGTCTTCTGGTTAGGCAAAATTCGACGAATTTTAATAGGTGTTACTGTCGTCACCATAAAGACGTAAATTCAGAATGTGAAGGCAAAATTGGACATGGCGGGTAGGAATCGCGGTAGCTTAGTGGTCATAGCGTCTGGTGTACCTAACCAGAAGACGCAAGTTCGAATCCTGCCCGCAGTCGAATTTTTCCTTTATTTAATAAAAGGTTTGGAGGATAATGATTATAATAATAGACAAAATATTCTACCTTCAGGCTAACTAGATTAGCAAGAGGTGAAGGTACTAAGATTATTAAATGTCGTTCATGTGCAAAGAAGGTTTTATTATCTTTGGAAGGAAAACTTTCAGTAATATTGTAATTTATGCAAAACTTGAACGTTGGTGAAGCTGCGAACGCAGTTTACGTAAAGCTGTCTGTATTTTCGCGAGTAAACTATGCATTTAGTTGACTTTAACTGTGAAGAGGGATCTAAGGAGTAACAATAACAAGTGTAAGGTTTTATGAATATTAATAAATTGAAACTCTCAAAATTATAAATACTGATCATACTGACGGCGATAGTGGGCATTTTAATAAAATAAAAGTAGTACAGTCTATTTATTGTACTGGCCACACTGGGACGAGAGTGGGGATGAATCGGCAGAGCAAGCATCGGGGGACGCGTTCGTTAGTGAGTGTTCGGAGAGACTCGAGAACGCGCGGACATCGAAGTCAGGCAGCTGTGCCGTCGTGCTTACCTTGTTTTATAATTAGTTGTTCAGTAATTGTTAATAAGTTTGTGTGATAATAAATAAGTTTTGAAAATTACTTGGATTATTTCTAAGATATCCTACACAAGTATGGATAAGAAAGAATCATTCTCCTTCTACCGTTTCCCACTATGTTGGGGCCAGCTTGAAGTCTAACCAGATGCGGCTGAATATCAGTATTTTACACGAAGCGACTGCCATCAGACCTCTGCAACCTATTTCTTGGTAATACCGATATCTTTGAGGCTTGATGCTTTGAGCCTTTTTTTATGTGGCCTACGCAAATGTTCCTCTGATCTGGTATCGTCGTGCGACGGGTTGTTGAGCTTTATAAATTATGGTTGAGCTACACGATGACTGACTGCGTGCCATCGGTTGGGACTGGACAAAGCCCCTAAGGCTCTTTCTTCAAAAGGCTATTTCAGACTTTGCCCTACATTGTAAGACACATAATTATTTGTTACTATTCTATGTCTGGACTTTAAAAGAGACTATGATTCTCTGAGTTTTTTTCGGCGTTTCTTCTCAAAGGTCGTCAGTTAGGAAATGCCAGAGCCATCTTTATAAAATGTCTTTTTGCCAGCTTCAAAAAAATGTTTAACTATTGACTTGTAAAAGTGTTTTTAAAAGATCTATTTACAGAAATAAATATCATTTATCATATTTTATCTTAAGGATAGACTGGTTGTCAGGCTTTTTGGGCTTCTGACCACCACTAACGATAGGCATAGTTGGTTGTACGGTAATCGAGACCGGCTTGACGTGCTCTGAGGCACTGAGGGTTCTCGATGTGTTGAGAATAGAGGTCACCCATCCACAGACTGACCGCGGCTAGCACAGCTTCAATCTGCAAGTCAGTTGATTAGCGTATTTATTGCTTAACAACGAGCTCCTCATAAAAAATAACACAGAATAACTTAATAATACTCGGTAATCGAACACAGCACCTTTCTCGCTGATTCTCTCGTCAGCCACGGCAACCTGGCTGAAAAGCTTAGATGTGTAAATAAATTTGATCCATGCATACTGAACGGATTTTGATGAAACTTTACAGTATTAATATTTATACATCGGAATAACATATAGACTATAATTTATAACGATTTTTAGTTAATTAGCCAAATTACAACCTAGCTATTATAATTTAGCAAATATAATTAGCCAATTAATACCTTTTTAGAATAATATGAACGGCTCGCCGTCACACAGATAAGCCGGCAGTGGCTTCCGTGTACGGCAACAGTTTTGTTTGTGTTAATTATGTACATAAGAATATTGGAAATAAAAAATAAAATAAATACAACGATATTGAAATAAAACTACTTTTTACGGATTTTATCGCGTATATTGATATTATTAATCCCGACGTTTCGGACCCTTTACAGCGTCCATGGTCACGGGTAGACTGAGGTGGTGGGCGTCTTGATGATATAATTACTGACAGCTACCCTACATTTTTTATTGTTACATGATCAATGACATATAATACCAGTTATTAATGAAAACTAGATGGAGCCGGCATTTCCTAGCTGACGACCTCTGAGAAGAAACGCCGAAACAAACTCAGAGAATCATGGTCTCTTTTAAAGTAAAAATATTCAATGATCATGTTTTAGTTGTTAATTATTGGCAATCCGATTCACGCAGAACGAGCTCACAGTATCCTTTGGTCTTGCAGTTGTAGGCCTGGATTTTGGTTTAATAGAATCTATAACAGGATTCCAAGCAGGTGGTAAGACCCAGCCATCTTCTCTATTGAAATTTGGATGTTTTTTAATTTCAATAGCCTCACGAATCATCCTGGGTAGGTATCGACTTTCCTTCGCAAGTATTTGTGGTTTATCAAATCTGATATAATGCTGGGCCTTGTCAAGAGTATGTTCACAAACTGCTGACTTCTTGGAACGGCGGTGTTTGACATCGGCGATGTGTTCTTTTACGCGGGTCCCTATGCTTCTTTTAGTTTGGCCTATATATGAGAGACCGCAATCACAATCAAGCTTGTATACGCCCGCATCTTGTAGAGGTATATGGCACTTGACAGATGGTAAGAACTGACTGATCTTCTTCAGCGGCTTGAAGTATGTTTTAATTGAAGCACGCTTCAAGATGTAGCCAATTTTGTCGGTGACTCCTCTAACATATGGTAGTACGGCAGGTAAGCGCAAAGTAGTTTTATTTCAATGTATAATATTCGCGTAAATGTCAGAAATCTATAAATACAACGATAATTAAAAGTAACTTTTCCACGCGAACGAACTCGCGGGCAGAAGCTTGTAATAAATAATAATAATATATTCCTAATGTCTGCTAATCCTTTAAAATATCTTTAATATCATTTAAATTTGATAGTGTAAGCCATTTTGACATTCTAATTGGAGCTGCCCGACTGGGGAAGTACCTCCTCCTTGCAGAAAATCGAAGTGAAATAACATTTTTTGAGCTGTGTTGTGTTTCTTACGGTGAGCAAATTTACCAGTGCTCCATGAGGAAACGTTGTGTTGGCAGTGGTGGGACCTTGACTGATAGACTGCCAACCCAACTATTCCTCTTTCGTTTTACAGGGTCGGCAACGCGCAAGTGATACAAGCGTCTATAGGCTACGGTAACCGCAGTAGCATAAAAAAAATCTTAGAAGATAAATCGTCATTACACTCAAGCTGCTTAACCTCATTAGAAGATTGATCACCATCCAAAAATAAATTAGGTACCTATCAAGCCATTTTCCTAAGTAATCAATTCGTCAGCACATACTACTGAAATCCCAAGGTTCAATGCCTGAGTCATAATCATACTATTTTGATATATTTAGACATTACACAAATATTTGTGAAATCGAGTATACAGGGTGAATTTTTGAAGTGGGCGTGGATCATCAAATCCGAAACTAAAATACTCAAACGAGTCTCGGATTTTGATGAAAACTAAAACTGCATGATAGGATTTATGAAAAATTTATACTGAAATATTTTGAAAATAAAAAGACCTGTCCGATAATATCATTAATAACGATCCATTTCTGGGTTGTAATGACGTAAGGCAAACTATTAAAGGAAAGAGACCATTTAAAATAAAAAAATAACTTTCTCGTTGGTCTAGAGTCTAGACCAACGTAATCTCGTAAACCTAATAGATTTCCATGTCAACCAGTGTTATTGGGTTTCTATGAAATACTCAGTAGCAACTCGGTGTATGAATTTGTGCCCGGTTTATGGCAATAGGCTCGCCCCCTATTACATACAAATATAACCAAATCATATCTCCGATCTGTGGATGTATATTAGTAAACCTAACAACCTACCTAATGCCTAACCCCTCGGAGAATATAGTAGTTGTATGTTGTGACTTTAACTATGAGCTTGACGACGTCTGTGGTGTAGTGGTTCGAGTGTTGTACTGCTGAACACGATGTTCAGCAGTGCAACACTTGAACGACGGGTTCGATAACCACAGGACACAAATATTTTTGTGATGAACATAAGCGTTTGTGTTTGTCTGGGTATTTTTTAAGTAATACAGTCTAGTACCCATAGTACAAGCTCTGCTTAGTTAAAAAAAACGAACCACTTTTAAATATGTCGAAAATTTAAATGAACTGGTTTTAAAAGTATGATATAATTAAAATTAATCTTGTTCACCTGTATAGTAAATAAGCAAAAATTCACGCTGTATAATACTCATTAAATGTAGATAAAATATAAAGTAAACTATTGAAATGCTGAGCTAAACGTCGTAAAAGCAAGTTTTATTTATGTACGTAGATTTAGTAAATGTAATCGTGTATGTTTTTCTACATTTGAAATCTCGCATATATTTAAAATTACTCTAGGTCGATTTTCGAGGTTAAGCTCATCACTAGTCCCAAACTAAGCAGAGCTGATACTATGAGTACTATTTATTGGATATTCACATAATTTTTGTTCATCATCAACCCATATTAATACCGTCCCACTGCTGAGCACGGGTCTCCTTTCTTAGAATGAGAGGGATTAGGCTATGGTCCACCACGCTGGCTTAGCGCGGGTTGGTAGACTTCACACGGCGACTTTTCACGATGTTTTCCTTCACCGTTTAAGCGAGTGATGCTTAATTCTTAATACGCACATGAATTCGAAAAGTCAGAGGTGCGTGCCTTGGATTTGAACTCGAGACTTTGGACTAGGCAGTCCAATGGTCATACCACTAGGCTATCACGGCGTATATATTATATTTTTTGTTCAAATAAAACCCGCAGCTCTGTTTGATGTACATTGTTTATAGCCTATTCAATATTATCAGACTGTATATCGGAGCTTTTCGCGTTTCCGCACGTAAACATACGGGGGCGTAATTGGTGCGGTACGCTGATCAATAGCGAGAGAGCGTAAGTAGGTAGTTAATTTTATTTCGTTTTTTATTTTAAATAAGTGTTTTTTTTGTTGTTTGTTTTCATTAGTTTTATAATAAAAATGTTTATTTTTATTTTATTCAAATATTACAGTAACAGACTATAGACTAATACACACTCAATTTTATTATTCAATAAACACTTATAACTATACACAACATTCATTTGTTACAAAATTTCTGCTTGTACAATATAGATATTATAATGTTAACATCATCAACATAACAAATTATTAATTGCTATTTAATTAGCTAATTATTATTTATTTACAAATTATTAAATGCTATTTAATTAACGAATTATTATTTATTATTGACTAATTATTATTATATTATTCTGTGATACATTCTTTAAGTAAGAGGCTTTTGAATATTTGAAATTGGCAATGGAAAATATCAATCTGGGAACATAATTCTGTTATATGTAAGTAATGTTTGATGCGGTGTGTTATTTATTAGGGTGGTTTGTGGTCACAATGAGACGTTTAGGCTTGAGGTAAAATATGTATATTGCAGAACTCACACAACACGTTATACATATAAAACAAAGACAGTACAATTTATTAGCTATTAGATAGCCGTTAGAGTGGTTTCGGCGGATTGAGATTACACACCCACGCGCCGCGTTGTTTTTGGGCGACTGTTTTTACCGACCACGGTGATGGCGCGCGCGAGTGCGACGTTGCCGCCGTTAGCCGCGCATGCGTAGTACGCTTAGCTTAGCGCAGCGCAGCCAATGACGCGCCGCGTCGCCTTCGCGCCTAGCTTACTACATAACAATTTCAATACTTAAGTATTTATTTTTTTATTTTTACGGTACATAATAATCAAATAAACATTTACGATAGGTAAGTACATAAAATACAACAAGTTGCCTACACGGTGTAATATTAATGTAAAACAAAATTATTTACTCAAAAGGTGAGTGAGACAACTCAATTAGGTACTTTTTATCCCAAAAAAATATTAGAATATTTCCTACTAATTCCTTAATCCCGGGATTAGTAGAATATTTTCCGGATTTTCCGGAATTTTATCGCATTTCCGATTGCGGTAACAGATAGGTTGTATTTACATGAAATTTGGTACACATATAGTTTGAGATCAGCACTCACATATTAAGTAAGTAGTTCCAAGTCAGGAAAAATGTAATAATTTCCTGGAAATTCCGGGAAACTGTTTCGGAAATAATCAGGCTTCTAAGCTTAATTACTGAATCAATGAGCTAGGAGATTAAATTAGATTATGTTTATACCGTAAAAAATATTATATTTTGTAACCAGTATTAATGTGCAGAGTACCTACTGACTGTAGAGCTGTCCGAATGTCCTGTTAAGCCCGTGAAACTAATCTGGCAAAAGTTGTGTTACTAAATCTACGCGTACGAAGTCGCGGGTAAAAGTTAGTTCTCAATAAATATTTTCCAAGTCAACTTCATTGAAACAAAAGAGCTTTATTTAATGCGTAATTAGTCCGTCTTCATTAAATGTAGCCTATTAGTGTAATTAAAGTCTTTAACATCATCCTACAATGGCTCCCACTAATAATATTATTTAATTAGCAAATTTCTCCATAAATAAAGTACAATTTTGGAAATCAGAACTGTTTAATTATCTCTGCTTATTAAAGAACGTCTGGGTGTATAATTTATTTTAAAAAAATATGTCTGGATAGATTTTGTTTGATACTAAAAGCATGCATATATTATTACATGCCTGAGCAAGTATTTTTGTTATTGTAATGCCTAACATTAACACTGCTTAATAACGTTGATGAGAGAATTGATTTGTTTTAATGCTCTTGGAATAAATTACAAAAGAAAGGGAGGCCAACACATCTACCACAATCTGTCAAATTTATTTGATTCATAATCAACTTTAATGCAAAGCTATAAATTTAATATTCAATTGGGAAAATTTGACAGTTTTGGATAGCTTGACCTTCTGTACCTACACATAACCTAGGTATATGTTATGTCATATGTTTTTTTTCTGTCATTTTTGCTTCCGTGTGTGAATTACGATTAGAAAAACGTAGGAAAAGGAGGGAATCGAAATCAAAAACTTCAGTGTACCAGTCGCGCTTAAAACCATTACGCTGTGGAGAGGCGAGGTGTATTGCCCCTCCAACGAAAAGGGAGGATCCTCCAACCAGGCGGGTGTTATGCCTGGCGGGCCACGGCCCGACGGTTGATGTCGGGCGGTTGTATATATGCAACTTTCGTTGCGAATGTTGCTTGCGCGATTCAGGACTTCGTAGTTTCATGTAGCGCGGTAGATGTCACTACAACGCTAATGGGGAGTCTGAATGAGCAATCTCTAAAAAAAAACAATTAAATTCGCGGGACTGCCCTCACTCATATTGACCGTATATTTAAATAATCGTCAGCAAAAATTTGGACGGCATCTTAAACAAGCTATATTACCTCTCTAAAACTCAGTCTATATATTTAAAACACAATAAACGCTGCAAGTAAACGTACCTACCTAACGTTATAGCAGATAAAAATAACGGTTTTTTATGTAGTTACGACTTGTAAAAATGGAGGAAAGTACTACATTGTTATAGAGAGATGAATCTCACAGTTTATTGGTCGTTATAAGTTTTTAAAACCTAAATTTTACAGTCGGCAACATTGTTACTCGTTCACACTAAAATTACTGAACGGATTTTTATGTAATATTACAGTATTATAATCCATACTTCCCTAATCCCTAATCCCTAATAATATTATAAATGCGAAAGTAACTCTGTCTGTCTGTCTGTTACGCTTTCACGTCTAAATCACTGAACTGATTTTGATGAAATTTGGTACAGAGATAGAGTTGACCTTGAGAAAGAACATAGGATAGTTTTTATCTCGGACTTTTGAAGAGTTCTCTTGGAAACGCGATATAACCGAACTCGACGCGGGCGAAGCCGCGGGCGGAAAACTAGTAATTTATACATCAGAATAACATATAGGCTGTAATTTATAACGATTTTGAGTGAATTATCCAAATAACAACAATAATTAAAAGTAAATTTTCCACGCGGATGAAGTCGAGGGCAGAAACTAGTAATTTACATACATAGTACAGAGAACAGCACATCAAGCTACCACAATCTGCCAAATTTCTTTGATTGTTTTTCAACTTTAATACTAAATGGTAAGGTTCATATTCAAAAAATTTGACAGTTTTGGATAGCTTGATCTGCTAACGTCTGTACAAGCTCTGCTTAGCTTGTGAAGCCTTGTTGCGGGAGACTTTACAAACATATAATTAACGGGCCCAAAAAACACCCAGACTCCAAACAAAATCATCCTTGGAACTCACAAAAAATTGCCTAGTGTGGGAATTGAACCCACGACACGCGGCGCAACGGCAGTGGCGAGGCGAGCCTTAACCGCAATGCCAAACTTATGGGCCTACCACACGCACAAGCTTCACCACAGTTTTGCCTGCGCAAGTCGGTTTGTACACGGAACACCGTGCCTTTGGTTGGTAAAACTGTATCAGATTTACCAACCAAACGCACGGTGTACCGTGTACAAACCGGCTTGCGCAGGCAAAACTGTGGTGAAGCTTGTGCGTGTGGTAGACCCATTACAGTAAAATATGAACACTTATCTTAGTTATTGTCGAGTGCTACCACGTATTTCTTAGACTTTCATTGAACAGACTAGACAAATAGATCCATATAAAGAATGATACGATTTATAGTGATCCCACCGGCTTATGGTACGGTCAGAAACGAAAGTCGCGGAACACAGCTAGATTTTGAAAACTTGTCAAGAGATTTTTATTATATGAAGCTAAGGTAAATATTTAATGGTCATCTATCCTCCGCCTTGCAAAAAATCTAAGTAAAATAACACTGCCTTGAGTTGTGTTGTGTTTCTTACGGTGAGCAAGGTTGCCAGTGATCCACGAGGAAACGTTGTGTTGGCAGTGGGGGGACTTTGACCCTTATACTGCCAAACCAACTATTCCTCTTCCGTTTTACAAGGTCGGTAACGTGCAAGTGATACTCCTGGTTTTAGAAGTGTCTATAGGCTACGGTAACCGCTTACCATCAGGACCGTACGCTTGTTGGCCACCGTAGTAGTATAAAAAAGAACCGGTTACCTAGCTGGTTACCGTAGTCTATAGACGCTTGTAACACCAGGGGTGTCACTTGCGCGAGCGATTGCAACACGTTCAGCGACTTTCGTTGCTTACTGTACAAAGACATTAGTATTGTATTGACTTGTTTTATTGACCTTTCTAGAATTTCTATTGATTTTGACTTTGACTTTGACCTTTTTAGAATGGTAACCCAGAGAAATTATCCCAGTCGAATATATCCGACGGAAAAATTACAAATGATATAGTGCTACGGACATAATTATACAGAGATAAAATATGTTTTTTTTTAAGTGAATGTGTACAACTAAATATTTAGTGAATATTTCAAGCGTCTACCTGTTGCCGTAATCCTGCCCGCGGTCGGTTTTTTCCTTAGCTAAATAACTTTAAAATCTTAGCATGGAAAATGCCAAAAAAAGGTACCTATATTAAGAACATTAAAAAAAAATGTCATATCTGTTCAGCCGTTCTCAAGTGATATGTTTATCAGAGAACAGCATTCAATTGTTATTTATTTATCTACATAAATAAAGATGGTACAGACGCTATTCCAAAACTGTCAAATTTTCCCAATTGAAAATGAACCTTATTGTTTTGCATTAAAGTTGATATCTATCAGAGAAATTTGACAGATTGCCGGCCTCTGAACATTGACAAAATTACTACAATTTTACCATAGTAAATGTACTTACTCCATATTACCCATGGGATATCAGTAATGACGTCATAGGCGAACTGGCCTCTGAAAAGATGACATTGAACAAATTGATTCCCTCGAGATTATAGGGGATAGTATATTTTGTGTTATTTTATTGAATTTATTACGCAAAGTAGTTTTTTTTATATCAGCATTTTTTTTTGTATATAAAGACTGCTTCGTAGGTCTCCGGTCATTATTTTTAAGGTACGAATCAACCATTATCAGCTGATCCCTCATTGTATGGAATGTCAATACACTGCGAGGTCAGCTTATACCGGATAGTGTCGCTTGACATGTAGTCATTTGTACTAAGATGACAAACAAGCAAAAGAGCCGCCAGAAAATGCTAATGACGCCTACAACACTAGTGGTAGATCACTCTTGTACTTCAGTACCTACCTAAGTTGTTTAGTCATTTCAGTCGTTTACCCTGCAATTTCACTGGTTACAAACAGGTAAACAAATTAGCACATTATTGCTTAGCGGCAGAAAGCCATAAGACCGCCATTGTACAGTCTAGAGCCAATAGCACGTCAACGATCATATTCGCTTGCACGGCACTGCGCGAATACACACATGTATGAGTGATTTCAATGCAAAAATTTACCGGTCAAACTACGAGAAGGTGATAGTGTGTGGCAAATGATCATTATGCCGCACTCTTTCTGTCTAGATAATGATGAAAGAGTGCGATATACGAGGTCGTGTAGGTATATTATGTGCAAAATGTTTATTATAGAAAAAGGTCGTAAGTGTGACTTGTTTTGATGCGATAGATTTGTTAAACTGCTACACCCCGATCGTACCTACCTACCCTTAATTTAGTTAATTCCAATGTTGCTTCTTATCATGGTTTGCAATAGAAAGTATTTAAGCTATCTATTTTATCTATCACCCCAGACAAACTCAGATGCAGTCTGGTCTACCACTGCAACATCATTTTCAATTCATTATCAAGTTCATAAAGTTCTAGAAAGTTCTATTTTCATAAACTTTTTGACCGCCACGTCAATAACGAAAATCCGTGTTCTCTACGCCAAGCGACAAATTCTAGTATCTAATAATAGGTAATAATTGTATACCTAGGTATTTATTTGGAACTAAAATAAGTGGTATTTTTGACATGCTAAAATCTATAGAATCTTGTAAACCCTATTTTCAAAACTACATTATACTTACACTTCCTTGTCTGTATATTTTTGAAACTGCAGTGTTTGTTAGGAATAATCCCAATTTTTTTCTTCGTTTGGAGGATAATAATTCTCGAAATAGACGCGATAACAGCAGACTTTGCTTACACAGTGCTAAAACTACCCTAATGCGCAGGAGTATCTTTTGCATGGCTCCAATTATTTACAATAAACTGCCTAAATGTTGGAAGGAGTTAAATAGCAACATATTTAAGACTCAGTTAAAAAAAAATCTAATTCACAAAGCTTATTATAGTGTAACAGATTTCTTAGCTGAAAAGACGATTGGACGATGATCTTGATGATGATTGACGAAAAATTATTGTAATTGTTGGTATCGTTTTATAGTAACTGCAATGTGTTGACATACATAATGTCCAAATTTAATTATTTTATTGATAATGTATTAGTATTAAAAAATTATAATTGTTAATTTAATCGAATGACGTACCTCTATGCTCTTATCGTATTGGTTTTTTCTCAGATTTCATACTCCTATTCACTAGGATATTAAAAAATAAAATAGATATTTAATGTGTTTTCTCAACAATATTTGTACGCCGTCTGATATGGCTAAACATGACTGAACTATAATTCAAATGTTATATATAATATCTTGCATGCTCTTGTATGTACACACATCATGTTTAACAAATAAATATGATTTGATTTGATTTGATATGCCATGCTGTTGTCGTTGGTCTAGTGAGCAAGTTTTCATTTGACGTTTATACACGTCCGTGGCGGTCAAATGGTTAATCAAACATTTTAGATCATTTACTGCTAAAAGAAAATAGTAATATATTGATTTCTGACACTTGCGCGAATATTATATATTGAAATAAAACTCTTTTTACGGATTTTATCCCGATATATTGATGTTATTAATCCCGACGTTTTGCAACATCCATGGTCTACCTGTACGTTGTAAAACTTTTATTTCAAGAAAATAGTAAATTTCTAGAACTTTCCAGAAAGAAGGAGCATTTTATTGCTCCGAAATGCGAATACACTGGCAGCCATTCTGCAAGATTTACCAAACTTTATAGGTATTTGTGGGATATAAAATTACATTTTATGAGTTCGTTCTCCGTGTCTTGGAAGGCTTCCAACCCACCTGTAGTGGGCTTAAGGCTCGGTTTAGCTTGTACTTGAGCCAAAGTGACATAATGGTACATAACATATTGGTTTCCGCAGTCGCGGTAATATTAGTGCACGGAAGTTTAATATTGGCGATATTGATTTACAGTTTTTCTTATTAAGTTGTTGGGCGACTTTGGATAGCGACTCGCCCCGGCTTCGCACGAGTGCAATGTTTTTTTTTTTTATTCTACTAAGGTGGCAAACAAGCATACGGCCCACCTGATGGTAAGCAGTTACCGTAGCCTATAAACTCTTGCAACACCAGGAGTATCACTTGCGCGTCTCCGACCCAGTATTGAAAGAGGAATAGTTGGGTTGGCAGTATAAGGGTCAAAGTCCCCCACTGCCATCACAACGTTTCCTCGCGGAGCACTGGCAACCTTGCTCATCGTAAGAAACACAACACAGCTCAAAGCAGTGTTATTTTACTACGATTTTCTAATGTACTTATTACATGCATATATTATAAAAAAATATTAACCATTTATTTATAATATATGCGCGTTCAGACGCCAGCAGGTCAAGCTATCTAAAACTGTCAAATTTTTCCAATTCAATATAAATCTTAATATATTGAATTAAAGTTGAAAATCTATCAAATTAACTTGACGGATTGGGGTAGCTTGATCTGCTAACCTATGTACTTACTACTTAGGATTTATTTTATATTTAATTTTTTTTTCTGAACGACCGAAAGTTCTACTAAAAGCTATTTCAAGGTAATCCATAAATTACTGGCCAGTCTGTATAAATATAATGTGTCTCTGTGTATAAAATTCATATGAGGACCCCAACACGTTTCAACTAAGTTTCTCGGTGAAAGTTCGGTATTGTAAACCCAGCTTAACATCAAGTTCCAGAGTCTTAGCTTAATTACTTGAAAGTTAGCCAAGATTTCTGTGAAATTTGTCTTATTATTATTGTAAAAGAGGTAGAGTAACCTTGAAATGTAGTTTTAAGTTAAACATACTATATTACGTTTATCTTAAAACCATCTCAACCACTTAAAATAATAAAAATATTTTGGGACATTTTACACAGCACCATCTAGTCCCAAACTAAGCAGAGCTTGTACTATGGGTACTAGACAATGGATATAATACTTGTACTCTTTTTTTTTTGTAAATACATACTTATAATACATAAGAAACACCCAGAGAAACACAAATACTCATGTTTTACCTACATAAATATTCGTGTCCTGTGGGAATCGGACCCACGAACCCATGATCAGCAGTCCGGCATTCGAACCACTAGACCGCAGACGTCGTCAAATATACATATATTATCGTCATACCATCACGCCTGTATTCCCCGAGGGGTTAGGCAGAGGTGTACTAATGTATACCCACAGTTCGCCAGTATGTTTTACCATTGTATGTGGTATATCAACTCCGTTATTTTGCGATCGATACATGGGGATTTTGGATGAGAACTGTCCAGGACTCCTATAATTCCAAAGATTTAAATCGTTTGATGCGCCCTACCGCGTCAAATAATGGTCACGTTTCCGTAAGTAAACTGGTTGACATCGGAAGTATCGAATCTGTTATTGTCTCGATCACTCATAATGAATATTGCACACTGTCGTTTCCAGTCTCTACATGGAATGTGTGCATGCACTCATCTCTATATGGACACGTTTTCGAGCGGTATAAGTACGGTGAGGGAAAATCTAACGATATAAATCTTTGTATGATTCACTCTTTTTTTACTACACTCTTTTTGTGAAGACTTAAAAAGGGGAATATGTAAAGTTTAAAAATACAATTTTATTATCTATCCTTGGAGTGCTAGGTAGAAGTGAAATAAAATGCAGTGGTTTATGGTTATTAAACGTCACAAGAAAAAGTTATAACATTTTTATATTTTCAAACTAGTTTCGGTCGAAAGTATATAAAAGAAGGAAATATTGCAGAACTAACCCTGTCTTAAAACTTGATTGCTATCAACTTGTAAACTCTCGTTCTTGATCGCCACAGAGTAAGGCAGAGCTGTAGGAACCATACTCAGGAACATAATTATAAAAAACGCTGATATTAAAGTTATTTAGCGAAGGGAAAATTCGACCGCGGGCAGGAGTCGAATTTTCCTTCGCTAAATAAAAAGGAAAAATTCGACTCCTGCCCGCGGTCGAATTTTTCCTTCGCTAAATTACTTTAAAATCATCATCAATCATGGGAAATTCCAAAAAATACAAAGATAATCGCTTATCTATTAATGTATCAGCGATTATCTTTGTTTAAAGGTCTACGTTCTTAATATTTTCCTTCAAGCCATTTCCTAACTATGTTGGGGTTGGTTTCCAGGGTAACCAGATGCGACTGAACATCGGTATTTTACACGAAAATAATGCCATCAGACCTCCGCAACACAATTTCTGGGTAATACCAATATCCTAAGGATACAGGTTGTCAGGATTTTTGGGCATATGACTACCACTAACGATTATCATAGGTGTTCATAATGACAACCGGGACCGATGGCTTTACGTGCTCTTCGAGGTATGAAGGGGTCTCCATTTAATAAGAATGGTTACCCATCCACAGACTGACCACGACAAGCGCAGCTTAACCTTGCAGATCGGTTGACCAGCGTTGTTATTCATATTAATGTCATTTAATAGTCAAATCTAAATTCCAAGCTGCTACTGAGAATTTAATTTTATTTATTCACTAGTTTTTATTTGGAAAACCTGAATTTTATTGATGAACTGAAATCGACTTGCAAAAGTTTATCAGTTATGCTGTTAGTAATATTGTCTCTTACCTTATGAATGATTGCAACGAAGATCGATGTTAAACCTGTAACAATAAAAATCAATATTAATAATTGATGGACCAAAAAATAGCAACTGAATAAAATAAACGTGTAGAACGTGCTGAACACTAATACAGATTAAAACAAGCAGTAACGAGAAAAAAAGAACATCGAAAAAACAAAGAAATCAATCTGTCAAATGCTTTATTGACAAATATGTACTTGGACAATCTTTTTGTATTTTTTTGGCATTTTCCATGCTAAGATTTTAAAGTTTTTTAGCAAAGGAAAAATTCGACCGCGGGCAGGACTTTTACACAGCTACTAACTACTATTACTATTCTTGGACAATTTTAGACCCCAACCTAAGCAGAGTTTGTACTATGGGTACTAGACAATGGATACAATACTTAAATACTTTTTTTTGTAAATACGTACCTACTTATTATACATAAGAAACACCCAGACAAAAACATACATATTTGTGTTCTGTCGTAATCGGATCCGACACGCGAACCACTAGACCACAGATGTCGTCGATTGATAAATCGAAATAATAAATTATAATTATGTCAAATGAATGTGATCGATTTTTACAATTATAAATACGGTACGTTATTAATATATTGCATAGCATGGAACCATAAATTGATTACATCGAGAGGAATTTACCTATCGATAAATTTTGCAGTAGGTAGCATGTACCTACTACTACCGCTTTCGATAAAATTATCGAATTTTATCGTACCGATATTTTTTTTGAATTGATCCATGCTCGCACCACTGCTGCTAACAAAAGTACTGTCAAACACAGAATCCATTGCACAGTCTAATGAAATTACGCAGTCAACCCAGAAAAGTTTTTTTACGCGACTGTCCAAACAATTACCATAAATTTTCAAGGATTACTCGTCAGTCTCGGTAATGTGCCGCGCTTTTCCGCTTCATTGCGTTAGACACTTAAACGATTCTGCCAAGAAGTTAGTGCTACAAGCGGTTTAAATGTTTGTTTATTGGACATAGAGTAGAATAGAGAGTTCATTATAGTATGATACATATTAGACTAGCTATGCCCCGCGGAGATTATTAAGTACATTATGGAATGCATTAAAGATTGAGATACCCGGTTTAAGCTCGTGTTTCCCAATCCCGTAAGAAGTTGCCTAAATATTTTCTTTTTTCTTAGTAGATGCCTTTTAGAGTCTGATATCTTACATACTCGTAGCATAATTACAAATATACCATAATTGTATTGTAGGATGTGTTGTACACCCACAGTACGCCAAACCACCCACAGTAAACATACACAGTATGTTTAGGTCCCATGCAATAGGGGTGCGCCTATAGACGTTAACTGGGCACAAAATCAAACTCCGAGTTGCTACTGAGAATTACACAGAATCCAGGACCTCTAATTCAGCAGTCGCGTTTGCACCTTTAGACTAATGAGGCACTCTGTCATATAAGGCTGCTGTAAATGAGAAAACGATAATAAAAAAGTAATTCTCATTAAGTCAATACATTTGATTAATTAATACACGTGAATTTAGACACAAACTATTTTCTATACTACATAGGTACCTCATAGGTATCAATATGCAGGCAGCTCTAAATATTTTATTTCATTTTCCAATGATGTGTGAAAAAAATAGAATGTAATTAAAATTAATCATGCACTCATGTGCGATGTGCCACAGAATCAGCAATATTATTCAAAAATCGAACACTGAATAGAATATAATGCATATCAATTAACACACTAATATTTTTTACTCTTCGTGCAGTCCTTTTCAAACAACGACGCGTATTAAAAATGTCACTTTTTCCTGACGGTTGACTTCCTTGTTACATTTACTGGGCCCAGGGGCAATCGAAAAAAAAAGTAATTTTGATCGTACCGATTCATGAAATTCGATTTACGAAATGTTGTTTTTAATTATGGTCGTCGGTTTTTAGGGGGTTGAGTCGTAATGGCGTTTACTCAGGGCTGTCAAAAGTACGTTTCTGTACTTGATTTATGATCTGCCGGTTGAAAGTTTTTATAAAAAAACAAGTAAGGAAATGACGTATTGTTGATTAATGTTATTTTAACTTTTTGTTATTGTTTCTTGACAAAATAGAGATAGATAATTATTATTATTACCGTGCTTGAGAAGTATTTTGGTTGTTGTAATAATTTTATTACAACTCCCTAACGTTCTTAAAAAAATAAAGCCTTTTTTGGAATACTTGACATCAGCATTATCATTATAAATAATCGACTTTTAACCTAACGAGTGGCTTATCTTTTTTTTTTTATAAACAATATTTTTAACTTAGTAGATACCTATAGGTAGAAAATCTACGATATAGAAAAAAAAACAATTATAGTTCTACCCTGTGAAATTTGAATGCTTAGAATTTTTTAATAATGCAAAAAATCTTGATTTGGCTTCTTTTGCCCTATCATTGGAGTAACACAATCCTGATAGACTACGCCTCTTGCCTTTCATTGTATATGTATATAAACTTACGGATTCTCCAAATTATCCCCACAATAATCTTGCTGCGCGACAACATATTGTCGACAAAATCAATTAAACGCCAACTTTGATCAATCCTAGTCACGTCGGGCGTTAGTTTGTGACAAAACTTAGTTTATTGCATACCCTGCGGTTAACTTAATTGAATATCGCCAAGTTTCGAATATGTGATGAGTGTAGTGACATACCCAAAACCTTGTTTCGGAGCTTAGGACCAGAGTCTAATTATATTTCGATACACAATCGGTTTACCATACGAAATATTTTGGTAATAGGATGAATTTATGTAACTATCTGTGTTATCTGCAAGATCTGATTTTTCCTAAAATCGAAGGGCATTTCCCTAAATGATTAACGGATTTTCATACCAAAAAACAAACGTACATACTAATATTAACACTTTCCGAGGCAGACCGCCTGTCGACGTTATCGTGGTATTACGTTACAGTACGGCTAAGGGCGGTGAACTTTATTTTATGTATTTTGGCAACTCGTCGATGGCCGTTGCTTGCCCATAACATTCCTAGGAAGCTCATGATCCAATGTCAAATCAGGCGACTTCATTAGTTCGTAGGTGTCGCATAAGTATTTTTGATGTTTGACAACCCTATTGAAATGTCAAAGGTAGATAAAACGTTAATGTCACGCTACCCAAAGGACCACTGGTTGGGTACTGTTACGTGACTAAGGACCGATTTATCAACCGTTAGATAAACTTGTGCAACATAATGATAATAAACTTTCACTCAATTTATTGTGAATTTTCGTGTTTTTTTTTTTGAGGTAAATGTGATTGTTGTCTTTGGAAATCTTTTTCAGCTATAGGTTTTCATGTATTCTGTTAATAGATATAGGTTTAATAACTGTAATTACACCTAACGTATAAAGTACACACATTGACGTAAATAAGCAACTGACAACTACCGTCCGCGGCCCGCCAGGTTACTTTATCTCTGCAAAGAAAAAAACATCAAGGAGATGTAACAATCTACAGTAAAAACAACCCTTAACTCAAGCCTATATGACGCTTTTGACCCTAACAGCTTCCACTTTACAACCTAGTAATAATGCACCCATAAAAGGCGACTTTAAAAGTCCACAAAGCCGTATGTAGTTGCGACTTTTAAAGACAGCACGCTCGTCAGAGCATGTTATTGCTAAGTGGACAGTTAAGACGTGTTCCAACAAACAATTTCGTTCTAGAAATGTTCGAGACACATTTAGAATGTTCTAGACACATTGCGTGTATTCTTGTATTTGTAAAGAACGATAATTTAAAAGAGTAACCGTAGAGTTTGCCGGTTCCTCTCCATAGGAAACCAATAATTTAGAACCGTGCACCTAAACTCGACATTTTGTATGTGCTTGTATTTTTATCGATTTAGGTAAGACACGAATATTAGACATTTAAATAAATCTACTTTTTACGGATTTATAGCGTTATATTGATATTATTAATCACGACGTTTTTGAACCCACAGCGTCCATGGTCACAGGTCAGTCTACCTATGACCGGGGAGTAAAAGTTAACCCGTAAAAAGTAAGAAAGAAAAGAATAACAATTTATTTTTTCATTCCTTCCTTCCTTTCTAATTTATTCCAAATACTTTTATTTCAATGCCGGAATTATGATTTATATAAAAAAAAAAACTATGATTATTGAAGGTAAGTTAACGATTTTAAACACAACATGGAACCTCCGCCACCCGGGGAGGTGGCAGGGTATGTTGGACTCGTAAAAACCGCACTTGCCTTCACGTGCCCTAAAGTCATGGCCATGGGATCCGCGAAATTTGCCCCGACCATGACGGGAAACATTGTGGCCTAGGAAATAAGAGTTATTGCGTCGTCAGTATAAAATACCACAGAAAATATAATAGTTGTAATATGCACCCACAATAACTGGAATATATATTATATATATATGTATATACAATTCTGAGCGTGCTAATATCGCGAAGTTTGTCTGTCTGTGGAGTTTTATTAAAATAAGTAAACGACAGAATTGACCCAGTGACCGCGCTGCGAGATAGGGTTGTCAATCAAGTTTTTCTGTCATTTTACCAACAAAAATATAGACTGAATTTACAATTTAGAAATACAAAAGGCTATTGTTGGAATTGAAGAGGTCCAACAACTGAACGGGACCACACCCTGCCATCTTATGGCCATGGACCGGATGCCACGATGATCCCTAAATAATGGTTGAGCTACACGATGGCTGATGTATGCGTGCCGTCAATAAGGACTGGGCAACTCAAAGCTGCTATTGCTCTTTTTTCAAAAAGCTAGCTCAGATTTACCTACATTGTTAAACAAATATTATCTACATGATAAGCATTAAATACTGTTACTGTCTGGACTTTAAAAGAGTTTTTTCTCAGAGGTCGTCAGCTAGGAAATGCTGGAACCATCTAGTATTGATTAAATACTGACTTGTAAAAGTATAATTAAAAGATATATTTACGAAAAACTAAATATAATTTATGAACGGAACAAAAATAATGTCATGGGTAGTTTGGGGTCACTTGGAGTCGTAGCGTTTACTCCACAACTCTTAAAGCAATAACTTACTTCACGTTGTCGTCTCCGGAATAACTCAACGTCTCACATCAGACCGTAAAGAAAGAGACATAAATAAATACGTGTGTAATGAAATGGAAACAGAGATAGGGGATGTCATTCGTCAACTTGAGTATTACTGAGTACTTGTGTGTGAAGTAGAGAGAACTTACAGAGAGAGATGTCATCAAAATGGAATTACCTACTTTAAATTGTCAATATTTCTTGTTTATTTCTTTAAAAACATCGTTTCTGAGTTATCATAATCCTGAGATCGATTTTTTTCTGATAACTATGGTAATAATCAAAAAGCATCACTTATAATTATGGCGTAATGATGTAGAACAGTTGTCTTTATCAGAGCTCTTATTTAATTCAATAAGTAATCTGTGATTTTAAAGAAATGTCATGATAGATACGTCAATTGTCAATGTCAAATATGTCATTTTCAAAAATGAACAAAATCTGGTGATTTATCAATTTATTCGAATCATTAGCAATAAGTCGAATTATTAGCAAGTCAACAATTTAATGTTATATTAAGAATTACGATTAATCACGATAGATGTCAAACTGATATTATGAGATTTTTGGCGAAAAAAGCAACAAGCATATCAGCGTTCATCCATAAATAATAATTACATGACGTAATTTGGCACTTACGTCTGTTTAGAATAGAAAAAAGTTCAAATAATTATGAAAATGATTGATTAACGGGAAAATAAAAAATGGGTGTCCTATTTTTCGATCTAGTTTTAATTAAAAATATAATTAAAGCGTGTTAAAAAATGAGATCATTGACAGATTATGCTAAATAGTAAGTAGGTTATGATAAAAGGTAGATTCTGAGTAGTAGCTCGGACTTTAGAATTGTCTCCGGCTAATGGAAATAGGCTGGCTTCCCATGGGACTTAAAATACCAGGCAACTGTGGGTATACATTAGTACACCTGTACCTCTTTGGAGATATTATCGTTAATTTACGTTTAGTTAATAAACACATAACATAATCACTACGCTTGTAGGAGGGCAATCGAACCCTGGACCTCTAGCGTAGCAGTCATGCTTACAACCACTAGGCTAATGAGGCAGTTTAGTTTTTAGAAGAAAAAAAAAAAGAGATACTAGAAAAAATAATGGATACCTAATACTGGCAACCCTATAGTAACAGAAGTAAATTGGCCACCCCTGGGGCAATAGATTGCTTTAATTTTACTTAGTCTGGTAAACATCTCGCCGTGACAGCGGTGGACTGAGCAGAATTAGTGTTGCTAGCAAAAAAATAATAGCTTTTTTTATTAAACGCACCTGGTGGGTAATGCTACGGACATAATTAGACGAAAAAGACAAGTTTTCTTTTAAATGTTACCTGTAAGATCAGCGCTCATACGGGCTGTTATTTATTTTTAATTTATTTTTTTGCTGACCCCTCTCGTGCCTAGCGAGACCTTTCCTAGGAAACGTTGTGTTGGCAGGACTATGACCCTTATACTGCCAACCCAACTATTCCTCTTCCTTTTTACAGGATCAGTAACGCGCTAGTGATACCCCTGGTGTTATAAGCGTCTATAGGCTACGGTAGGTAACAGCTTACCATCAGGTAGGCATTATGGTTGTTTGCCATAATATTGGTAAAAAAAAATTGCAGGAAACAGTGGAGCAGTAAATGAGTTGATGAAGATAAGATTAATTTCAACCTATGGATTTTATTGAATATTCTTTAATATAAAATTTTTTAATTATATTGTGGGAATGCATGTAATCATATTTTATAAAATTTAATAATATTTGCATGTCACCACTATGACTAAGTGTTTTGGATCTAAGAATTTAATTAAGACCGAACTGTTCCAATACTTATCGCAATAAAGATCCATTCATTCATTCATTCATTCATTAGCCTAAAGGCAACCTCACTCTGTAGACGCCAGTTATACCAGTGGCATTAGCATCGTGAGCCTTCATGTTAATTCTCACATGCCCAGTGATTTCACTGGCTACATTACGCTTCAAACCGGAACACAAAAATGTTAGTATAGATGCAAATTTGACAGTTTTGGATAATTTGACCTGCTGTCAAGTTATCCAAAACTGTCAAATTTTCCCAATTGAATACAAACCTTATGGTTTTGTGTTAAAGTTGACAATCAACCAAACAAATTTGACAGTGTGTGGTAGCTTGATGTGCTGGCCTCATACCTACATCATTGCTTAAAGGTAAAACATTTGTCAATTAACCTCTAAGGAAACTTTTAGCAGAATCGTACTACCTCAATTACTACTAATTGAAAAAAAAAATCAAATAACGTGGCTTCAACCCAAATTTACCAATTGGTTCTCGGAAAATAATCAGTAAACATCAATCACTGACACTAATACTCGTTCATTCATTTCCAACTTCGTCACTTTTAATCAAGCATTCATTTTACGTTCGGCATTGAACGAATGTATGAATGAATTATGGCGGAATCCGTCACTCGGAAACTCCGTGCCAATGGTCCCGGGAACAATTCAAGGCGCATAATGGAGCGTTCGATATTTGATTAGTGAACGATATTGAATGAAGAAGTTCTGTACCGTTCAGATTTTGATTTAATTAGTGATGTACCTATTAATTCAGCCCCGCGGTCCAAGAACAATTGATTTTGCATAGTGTCTGTAACTACTTACCTATTTGACGGGTTAAACGTCTTGAGTTCAAATCCAAGGCACATACTTGTGCTGCTTTTTACCCAACCACGGCGAAGCAAAAAGGAGGGTTATACTATCATCAACAACCCATATACTGTCCCACTGCTGGGCACGGGTCTCCTCTCACATTGAGAGGGATAAGGCTATAGTCCACCACGCTAGCCTACTGCAGGTTGGCAGACTTCACAAACCGTCGAGAAAAATCTCTAAGGTATGCAGGTTTCCTCACGATGTTTTCCTTCACCGTTTAAGCGAGTGATAATTAATTATTAATACGCACATGAATTCGAAAAATCACAGGTGCGTGCCTTGGGTTCGAACTCGAGACCTTCGACTTGGCAGTCCAATGGTCATACTACTAAGCTATCAACGCTTAAACTATAATCTAATTATATAACAATAATCTAATCTAGTTATAATAATATCCATCCTCCGAGCCTTTTCCCAACTATGTGTGGGTCGGCTTCCAGTCTACCCAGATGCGGCTGAATATCAGTATTTCACACGAAGCGACTGCCATCAGACCTCCGCAACCCAATTTCGGGGCAATACCGATTTCCTGAGGATAGACTAATTGTTCAGGCTTTTTGGGCTTCCGACTACCACTAACGATTGTCATAGGTGTTCGCTTAACAACAGAGACTGGAGGTTTTAGGTGCTCTTCAGAATACGGAGGGATCTTGTTGTGTAAAGAATGGTCACCCATCCATAGACTGACTGCGGCTAGCGTAGCTTAACCTTACAGATCGGTTGATCAGCGTAGTTATGGCTTAGCCATGAGCCCCTCAGGTTATTAGGTAACCTTTAGCCTTTAAGCTTTACCAAAATATTGTGTGTATTAATAATAAATTACCACATAATTTGAAGTGACACATAATAATTATTAAGTAATACGAACATGGTTTCAAACAGACAAAGGCCTTGGATTTGAAATCTAAATCCATCAAGGCTACTATATATTACTTTGTTATACCAAGGGTTAATAGTTAGTCACGTAATCAAGAGGTTTCCGGAGGTCTGACCCTCAGGAGACATCGTTTCCGAACCCGTGCCAACCTTTCTTATGATCCATACATGGTTAAATGATCTTTCTTCTTGATCTTGTTGACCTTAATTTTCTTTGAAATAAGTTAATGCTTATAACATTCTAGATTACCTATAGCTACGTATATTATGTAAGCCTATATATGTATTAATGTTAGAATCTTAAATTAATATATGTACCGACGCCAGCAGTTTAAGCTATCCAAAACTGTCAAATTTTCCCAATTGCAAATGAACCATATCATTATGGATTAAAGTTGAAAATCTATCACAGAAACTTGACAGATTGGGTTAGCTTGATGTGCTGGTCTCTGTACCTACCTTTATTTAACGTCAGACAAATATATCTAAATGTGATAACGTCAATATCGAAGTGACATTTGACATCTGTCAACACAATATGTCAGATCGTCATTGACAGTTACGAAAAATATGGATGGCAGAACGCGTTCGCATGTTGATTAGAAAGGTCGTTTGTTATACTGAAACTTAGAACAAAAACGTTTACTTATTTTGACTAAACTAGGAGATATCTAAATCACTACCTTCCGGTCGACAGTCGATACCCGGCAGAAGCCCTCATAAGCAGAATGCAAAACAAAACCTAAAGACCCCTTAGCATTCAAGAGTTAAGAGCCAGAGGTCGATGTAATTAACCCTTATCATTTTATAATGAAAAGTGTCATTTTGTCACTTAACGCACTTTTAGTACCGTCGGCGAAATAGAAAGGTACCCAATTATAAAAGGTTGCGAGTTGCTGAAATTCGTTAGTACTTGTAAATTAATTATCAGTTCGCTTATTTTATATATGTATTTTAGAGGGTAGAATTGAAAAACTTTTTGGTTATAATGTTAAAATAATAAGATTAAAAATGATTTAAGTTCGTAAACTCGCTAGCTCGGCTTTTTTATACTGTATACCGACGGCCTATTCGGTTTCCATCAGGTAAGAAATAAAGAATACGGTAGGTACATCGCATTTAAGTATCAAAAAAATCATCGTATAATATCAATAATAACGCGATATATTAATAATATCAATATAATGAGATAAAATCCGTCAAAAGTAGTTTTATTTCAATAAAATATTTATGTTTCTGATTTTTTTCATTAGGAAGTTGACATAATGTTAATGACAACCAATCTAAATCCTCAGAATATCGGTAATTATTTCCCAGAAATTAGGTTGCGGTGGTTGAATACTCATCATCATCAACCCATATACTGTCCCACTGCTGGGCACGGGATAAAATATTGATATTCAAGCGTACCCGACACCTTGTAACCAACATGAATGCAATAAAATTTATGAATTATCTAATAAGACTGGAAGTTGACCCAACATAGTAAAAAAAGGCTGGGAGGATTGACATTAGACTCTCCCCATATAACATGAGGCCTAGAATATACCGGGTGTAAATTAGTGTAAATATAAAATTCCGAAGGTACAGTCTGAGGCCATAAGTCCAGTAGCACGTCAACGATCATATTCGCTTGCACGGTACTGCGCGTATACACACGTGTATGAGTGATTTCAATGCAAACAAACAGGTCAAATAGTATAACTACGAGAAGGTGATAGTGTGTGGTTTGTCATTAAGGCAAATGATCATTATATCGCATTAGCATCGAAAGAGTGCGATTACGAGATCGTGTACAAAATGTTTGTTAAAGAAAAAGGTCATAAGTACGACTTCTTTTGATGCGATTGATTTTTGAAACTTCCACTGGACTTATGACCCCGACCGTACAATACACCTAGAATTGCATGTCCGTGGAACACGGTTTCCAATAAAAATAAAATGCCAAGAATCACAGCTAATAAAACAGAGGCCAGGAAATTACATTGCGATTAAATCGACACTTAAGAGACTATGCCGTTTAAGACAAGCGAGCGGCGAGGCCACGGCCTGACTAAAGGCCATACCAGTAGAATGGGACACTTTCATTTATTTATTTACTTACTATTGTAGCGACATCTACCGCGCTACATAAAAGTACGAAATCTTGAAGCGCGCAAGCAACATTTACAACGCAAGTTGCACATATACAACCGCTCGACATCAACCGTCGGGCCGTGGCCCGCCAGGCAAAACATCAGCCTGGTTGGAGTATCCTCTAGTTTCTTTGGAGGGGCAATACACTGCGCCTCTCCACTCTGTTGACCCCGAGCAGAACATCAGCGCAGCCTTCCGGAGACCAGCATCATCTACGTCATCATCTTCCCCTCACAGCAGCCTTCAGCCTTTTTCATTAATATTTCAAGAAAGTGTACTTATCTACGTTAAATGATATAAAGTATGTAAACTGTGGGAGCTATGTCTGCCAACAAACTGCTATGCAGTTTGGCAGAGATATAAAATTGTTTGATTTAAGATGTTTTTTACTGTGAATAAACAGTTTCTTTCTTTCTTCTTTCTTTCTTCAACTGTTTCACGAAGAATCACCATAAGTAAAATACTTCTATCATGGCCGTGGCGATTTTCACGGATCCCATGGCTTTGACTATAGTACAAGTGAAGGTAAGTGCGGTTTTTTGTCGGTACGAGACTGACATACCCTGGCACCTCCGGGCTGGCGGACGAATTGTATCTATTTTTAATAATATGTACGTACGTGCGTAATTTTTAGTCAATTTAAAAATAACGTGTTTCAATTGTCTGTTTATGTGTAGGTGTGTGATGCGATAGCTTTTCCTATCGTTACATAATCGATTTATTTATAGAACATAAATTTTTTTATCGGTTTGGCATAACATTTGAAGTCTAAGACCAACATAATTGGGAAAAAGGCTCAAAGAATGATAATTTCAAGTGCTTATCAAATATTTTCCCGCAACGGCAATTTTGCCTCATTAGTCTAGTGGTCCTAAGCGCACCTGCTACACTAGAGGTCCTGGGTTCGATCACCAGGTCGAGCAAAGTGTTATATGGTTTTTCTATGCAATTCTCAGTAGCAGCTCGGAGTCTGGATTTGTGCCCCGTTAATGGCAATAGGCTCGCCCCCTATTACATTGGACCTAAAAACATACCGGCGACATGTGGGTGTATATTAGTACACCTCTGCCTAACTCTTCTGGGAATACAGGCATGATGGTATGTATGTACGGCAATTTTGCTTTTGGCCATTATAAAAGAAACTGATATTGATCAAAACTCACAGTAAGTTTTCGGGAAAACGATTCCAGTCGCGATCTTAATTACCATTTGGAATTGACTCCCAAGGCTTGGGCCACGTTTGCATTTAAGTGCTTTTAACTTAAATTGAATTCCAATTTAAATAATTATTAGCCCACCAAGAACACTCGTCGCAAGTTCAAATCTCTTTAGTCAGTAATTTGCGTGTTTTGGTTTAGAGTTATCGTTAAGTGGTTCAAAGTTATCGCGTAGAATTAATATTATTGGGTCATTGGTATATGCGGTACTTGGCCTAAGGAGGATTGGTAGACTTCATACACTGTTGTAGCTTTGAACAGTCTGGTGGCTTTGAGCCTTTTTTTATGTGACCTACGCAAATGTTCCTCTGATCTGGTATCGTCGTGCGATTAAGCTACAAGGTTATGATTGAGCTACACAATGACTGATGCATACGTGCCGTCAGTTGGGACTGGTCTACTCAAAGCCGCTATGGCTCTTTCTTCAAAAGGCCATTTCAGACTTTGCCCAACATTGTAAGACACATATTTTGTTACTATACATTGTCTGGACTTTAAAAGAGACTATGATTCTCTGAGTTCGTTTCGGCGTTTCTTCTCAGAGGTCGTCAGCTAGGAAATGCCGGAGCCATCTAGCTTAAAACATGTAAAATATTGACTTGTAAAAGTGTCTTTAAAAGATCTATTTACAGACATAAATATCATTTAATCATTTGTTTTGAAAAATCACGACGTTTTCCTTCACAAAATAAAATATTTAGCAAATAATTATATAATTATTATCAAAGTAACATTGTGAAATATATTATAAATAAATTGTCGTTCATACTGCTTACTATAATTATAACATTAATTGATGACGATGGCTTTTAAAGATTTAATTTACGATGGTTATAATCTACCCATGTGAAACCGTCAAATTTTGAACTGGCATCATACTTAAATGTGAAGAAACGCACCTTACGCGCTGGTTGCATGCGTGTATTGCCACTGGGCACAAATTTAATCTCCGAGCTGAAACTGAGAATTTCATAGAAAAACCCTTTGCTCGTCAGGTATCGAATCCAGGACCTGTAGCGCATTAGAACCCACTATACTAACGAGGCAGTTTAATCTTCAGTTGCAAAACAAGGGAAAAATAATACTGAGAACTAAGACAATATAAATTTTATGACTGGTTCAGAATCCAACAGAATTATACGACTCAGTGGAGCAATTTTTTTCGTCGACATAAAATATAGGTATTTTATCAGTAACAGACGACAAAATGTCCAAGGGAAATTCACAAGGGAATTACATTCAGGCCACGACAAGGCGGATATCGTTAAAACCTTTTTGGAATATACTCCGCGACGTTTGAATTTTTTATAAATTCCATCGAGATTTTTCGTATGTGATTAGGTTGGTAACAGGTTGAGGGTCTTGCTGACCAATCGGATTGGAAGGTTAAGCTGCCACTTGCCACGGTTAGTCCATGGATCGGAGAACACGTTCGAATTTATTACCTAATCTTGTTTGTCTTACGAAAAACTATGACAATCCTTAGTAGTAGTCAGATAATTAAAAAGCTTGAAAACCAGTCTTTCTTCAGAGAATATTAGTAATGCCCAAAAATTTGGTTGCGGATGTCTGACGGCAGTCGCTTCGTGTAAAATACTGATATACAGCCGCATCTGGTTAGACTGGAAGCCGACCCCAATATAGTTGGGAAAAACAGCTACGAGGTTTGGACGAAAAAAGGTAACAGACAATATAGACTAACAGTTTACTTTCGCATTTATAATCCCTGCTAACTTTAAGAGAGGTAGGCATCCACTATGCCACAATTCCACTCAAAAAGACACTGCCCGACTAGGAAAGTATCTTGCCTTGCAGAAAATCGAAGTGAAATAACACTGCTTTGATCTGTGTTGAGTTCCTTACGGTGAGCAAAGCCAGAGCTCCGCGAGGAAACGTTGTATTGGCACTGGGTTGAATTTGACCCTAATACTGCCAACCCAACTATTCCTCTTTCGTTTCACAGGGTCGGCCACGCGCAAGTGATACCCTTGGTGTTACAAGCGTCTTTAGGCTATGGTAACTGCTTACCATCAGGTGGGCCTTATTCTTGTTTGCCACCTTAGTGGTATAAAAAAACTCTGTATGTGTGTCTGCCTGTGTGTAACGCTTTCACGCCTAAACCGCTGGACCGATTTAGATGAAATTTGGAACACCGATTGATTAGACATTGGAGAAGGATATAGGCTACCTTGTGTCTTAAACAACCTTTTGGGATGCGGGCTAAACCGTGGGCAACAGATAGTATTAGTATATGGGTTACAATTGTGTTACACACCAATAAACTGTGATCATCTTACTCCGAGCCTTTTCCGAAACCTTCGACTTGACAGTCTAATGGTCATACCACTAGGTTATCACTGCTTTACAACAATATATCAACATCAACCCATATACCACTGCTGGGCACGGGTCTCCTCTCATATTGAGAGGGATTAGGCTATAGTCCACCAGGCCGGCCTAGTGCGGGTTGGCAAACTTCACAAACCGTCGACAAAAATCCCTAAGGTTTCCAACAACATAATCTTTCTCGGAATATATCGTTTTTTAGCTAATTTTATTCCATCGTTTAATGAATTGCTCTGCCGACTAGGATCCATTGTTCCGACCTACTTAATCTGACCTAGTTTGCATTGAGCTATTAAAATATCCATTTAACTTATCCAGAACTAATATTTTACAAACGAAAATGAGTTTGTTTGTCCCACTTTCAAATTCCTAGCGATTGATTCTCGTAATTTGCATTTTTGGAAAGAACTTTTGAGGATATATCTGGGGGATTAATACTTATAATCCTTTATATGGGTGATATAATCTAGTATAACTTGTAGATCCTGTTAAAATGGACAATGTTTCCATTTTAATCCTTTGGTCCATCCCTTTAACGTTTAATTTATCTAGAAAGGATGTTAATTAAATTCAGTCCTCACTAAATCCTTGAGGAGCTTGAACTGAAAGGCAAACAAGTGGAAACTGATGCTTTTTCTACTTCTCCAATTCACGCGCTGCCTCATCATCATCATCAACCTATTTACAGCCAACCCACTGCTGGGCAGGGATTTGGCTTAAATAGTCTACAACGCTGGCCAATTCCACGTTGGCAGACTTCCCACGCCTTGACATATCTTTTTTGAACAATTAATAATTAAGTACCTACTTTATATTGTCACGGAACGGAAAGGAATTTTTGGAACCAAATTTTATATAGAGCTACCCCGATCTGTCAAATTACTTTGTATATTTTCAACTTTAAATACAAAGTAATGAGGTTCATGTTCAAATGGGAAAATTTAAAAGTTTTGGATTGGTTGACCTGCTGGCGTCCGTACCATTTTGAACTATTTGAGAGGTAGGGTATATAGCATAGTGGGAGTAATTCCACTCAAATCGGAACAGCCCGACTGGAGAAGTACCTCCGCCTTGCAGAAAATCGAAGTCAAATAACACTGCTTTCAGCTGTATTGTGTTTCTTACGGTGAGCAAGATTGCCAGTGCTCCGCGAGGAAACGTTGTGTTGGCAGTGGGGGACTTTGACCCTTATACTGCCAAACCAACCATTCCTCTTTCGTTTTTCAGGGTCGGCAACGCGCAAGTTTGCTGACCCTGTAAAACGAAAGTGATACCCCTGGTGTTACAAGCGTCTATAGGCTACGGTAACCGCTTACCATCAGGTGGGCCGTATGCTTGTTTGCCACCTTAGTAGTTCTAAAAAAAAACATATGAAAATTATCTTTCTTCACGAGACTGAACAACAAGATATGTCGAGTCCCACCCGTCATGTCGAAATTTGCCTTCACATTCTGAATTTATGTCTTTATGGTGACGTCAGTAACACCTATTCAACAGCAAGTTTTTGTTTCTCAACCGACATGACTTACTTGCAGTTAGCTCGCGGTGGGTTAGCGTCTGGTGTACCTAACCACAAGACGCAGGTTCGAATCTTGTACACAATCGAATTTTTCCTTCGCTAAAATAACTTTCAATTTAATACTATCAGATATAAATTTCGATAAATTCATATACCCATAGTGATTAACTACCTACGTGTATGTCCTTGCGCACCCCATATGCCAAGGAATTAATCAAAACCAAACAGGAGAGGTTTAACTGAAGTACAACTGTTTGATATTAAGCCGCGTTAACCCAATTAGGCGTGTTTGTCCTCAAACTATCCCGTTATAGAGGTGAGTCCAGGCCACGGCCTAGACAAACCACAAGTGAGGCCTCCAACTGTACCGGAACTGCAAATTAGTTTTAGTTTGAATTACTCCATTCTATGTACAATAAGCGATCGTTTCTTGTTTCTCTTTCGGACTATTAGTAAGTTTTTTCCAATTTCTGAATGGTATTTTCTTTGTTGACATTATTAACTTTAATTTCTATCTTTTTGTATATTTTTGGCATTTTCCATGCTAAGATTTTAAAGTTATTTAGAAAAGAAAAATTCTATCTTAGCATGGAAAATGCCAAAAATATACAAAAAAAAGATAGAAGGTAAGGTGGCAACGTTCGAAATTGAACTAACTGTAAAGTAAGTCGTGTAGGTTGAAAAGCAAAAGTGTTACTGACGTCACCATAAAGACGTAAATTCAGTATGTGAAGGAAAAATTCGACATGACGGGTAGGTATCGCGGTGGCTTAGTGGTCATAGCGTCTGGTGTACCTAACTAGAAGACGCAGGTTCGAATCCTGCCCGCGGTCGAATTTTTCAAGCTATCCAAAACTATCAAATTTTCCCAATTAGATATGAACCTTATTATTTTGTTTAAAGTCCGTCTCACGAAAGAAGTCGTGCAGACGCGGCGTCACTGTCATACGACGGAATATTTCTATTTGCTAATCTCTATGTGCAATCTAAAAGCAGTGATAGCCTAGTGGTATGACCATTGGACTGCCAAGTCGAAGGTCTCGAGTTCGAACCCAAGGCACGCACCTCTGACTTTTTGAATTCATGTGCGTATTAATAATTAATTATCAAAATCAAATCAAAATCAAAATATTTTTATTTTCATATAAACCATATACAGGCACTTATGAAATGTCGAGTCTAGGTGCACGGTTCCAAAGTAGTCGTTTCCTATGGAGAAGAACCGGCAAGAAACTCCATGGTTACTCTTTTAAAATATCGTTTTGTATTGTACAATGATGGATTATAAATTGGATTGGATACTTACATGAGAGAACAATTTAGGAATGTTTCGAAGATTATAATTATATAAAATACAGCTAGGCATAAAAGAAAGTTCTAAACACTTCTCCCATTTACAAACGGTAGAAACTAATAAATTATATAAAGCAACTGACAAAACTTGTCACCAAGATTTACGAATTATATATGTAAGTATCACGTCAAAAACAATATATATCACTAGCTGAAACGGTGAAGGAAAACATCGTGAGGAAACCTGCATACCTTAGAGATTTTTCTCGACGGTTTGTGAAGTCTGCCAACCCGCACTAGGCCAGCGTGGTGGACTATAGCCTAATCCCTCTCAATATGAGAGGAGACCCGTGCCCAGCAGTGGGACAGTATATGGGTTGATGATGAAATCTCTATTGTTTTAGACTCTCCAAAAATTCAATATTGAATCTCTGTAGGATGAATCTGATTTTATTGTTTCACTAATTTATTGAAATTGATATAAGTAATGTAAAGTTGTCCGAGTTTTGAAAATTACTTTCACTCATTTCCGTGGGACTTCTTTCGTGAGACGGACTTTAGTTGAAAATCTATCTAAGAAAGACAGATTTGGGTTGATTGATGTGTTGGCCTCTGTACTTATTATTGAATCTATAAATAAATAAATCTTTATTATCACATACAGTTGTGCTTTTATCTATGACTGAAGAAAATTTAACATTGCATGTAAAATGAGTCTAAGAAAAGTAAAATAAATTATTATTACTAATGGGGTGGTAGATCTTGGCTGCTGTTCTTTTAAGTACGTAACACCGCATTGACAGTTATTCTACTGTTAAGCCATGATGTGCTCACAGTAGTGTTGCGATTTGAAGCGTAATGTAACCAGTGAAACGACTTTACAAATGAGAATTTTATCAATTGAAATCTTAAAATAACAACGCGCGAGTGGTACCTACTACTAGTGTTACTGAAGTCTATAGGCTGCTGCTGGAGCTGCCCGACTGGGAAGTACCTCCGCCTTGCAAAAAATCTAAGTAAAATAACACTGCTTTGAGCTGTGTTGTGAGCTACGGTGAGCAAGGTTGCCAGTGCTTTGCGAGGAAACGTTGTGTTGGCAGTGGGGGAATTTTGACCCTTATACTGCCAACCCAACTATTCCTCTTTCGTTTTACAGGGTCGGCAACGCGCAAGTGACACCCCTGGTGCTGCAAGCGTCTAGCTACTGTAAGCGCTTACCATCAGGTGGCCGTATGCTTGTTTGCCACCTTAGTAGTATAAAAAAAAAAACAGTAGCCGCTCACCACTAGGCAGCCTGCATACTTGTTTTGCCAGTTGTTTACAAAAAAGATAATTACTAAAATACAATGTGTACTATTTACCCACAACCCAAGAGGTAATGGGTAATACCGATATCCTGAGGATGTACTGGTAGTCCAGTTGTTTTATAAAAACTATACTTCTAGGAATTATATTGATTTCTAACATTTACGCGAATATTATACATTGAAATAAAACTACTTTGTGCTTCAATTAAAACATACTTCAAGCCGCTGAAGAAGATCAGTCAGTTCTTACCATCTGTCAAGTGCCATATACCTCTACAAGATGCGGGCGTATACAAGCTTGATTGTGATTGCGGTCTCTCATATATAGGCCAAACTAAAAGAAGCATAGGGACCCGCGTAAAAGAACACATCGCCGATGTCAAACACCGCCGTTCCAAGAAGTCAGCAGTTTGTGAACATACTCTTGACAAGGCCCAGCATTATATCAGATTTGATAAACCACAAATCCTTGCGAAGGAAAGTCGATACCTACCAAGGACGATTCGTGAGGCTATTGAAATTAAAAAACATCCAAATTTCAATAGAGAAGATGGTTGGGTCTTACCACCTGCTTGGAATCCTGATTGATTCTATTAAACCAAAATCCAGGCCTACAACTGCAAGACCAAAGGATACTGTAAGTGAGCTCGTTCTGCGTGAATCGGATTGCCAATAATTAACAACTAAAACATGATCATTGAATATTGTTACTTTAAAAGAGACCATGATTCTCTGAGTTTGTTTCGGTGTTTCTTCTCAGAGGTCGTCAGCTAGGAAATGCCGGCTCCATCTAGTTTTAATTAATAATTAGTAATAAATGTCATTGATCATGTAACAATAAAAAATGTAGGGTAGCTGTCAGTAATTATATCATCAAGACGCCCACCACCTCAGTCTACCCGTGACCATGGACGCTGTAAAGGGTCCGAAACGTCGGGATTAATAATATCAATATACGCGATAAAATAAAAAGTAGTTTTATTTCTAGGAATTATTTTTAAAATTCTTTACTGCTACTATACGGGTGAATACATGTCAATAATAGTGCTGTGTGCTTCCTAGTAAAAAAATAGTGATATGACCCGTTCCTTACATGACTCTTGTCCATCCCATGGTTATCTGTAAGAAATTGCTATAAGCAATAAGACCGCCAATTGATACTTATGTGATGTTTTTTTTTTTTCTCGGTATTGTGTGTGTGTGTGCAATGAAGAATACTCTATCTATCTATCTATCTACGACCATTGGACTGCCAAGTTAAAGCTTTCAATTTCGAATCCTAGGCTCCTCTGACGGTGAAGGAAAACATCATGAGGAAACCTGCCTGCATAGGCTAGCGTGATGGACTGTAGCTCAATCCCCCTCATTCTGAGAACTGACCTGTGCCCAGCAGTGGGACAGTGTATGGGTTGATGATTTCTTCTCGTTTGACTGGTTTCGTATGTCTGTGTTTAACGTTCATCTCAAATTGTTAAATAATAATGTGGAAACTGTTTTGGTGTATGTGCTGTTTTCTATATTGTAACTCTATTTAATATTGAAGGTACTTGTTTCCCAAGTAAAATAAAAACAAAACTGTAGAGAAGTTCACAATGCGATCTTCTCTACAGTTTTGTTTTTTAAATAATAATGTAGAAACTGTTTTGGGTTATGTGTTGTTTTCCATATTGAAACTCTATTTAATATTGTATGTACTTGTTTCCCAAATAAAATAAAAACAAAACTGCATAGAAGATCTCATTGTATTAAATTCTTCGCTCAAATAAAATTGCATTTAACAAAGTAAAACAAAGTAAACACCATTCCAAATCATTTACAGGTTTAATTTGTTCGACTTTTCAACTTTTATTTTTCAAAGTGAATATAAATTAAATTCTGAGAGTGTAAATTCATTATTTACCTTTTTAACATGATACACACAAGATAATAAAATTAAACAATGAATTCAGTGGTTTTACAAAAGGTTTAAATTACATTAGTAGTGTTTGAATGAAACAATGTGAATAAATTAAAGTATTTACATAGTACAATATATTTGCGATCCTCAAATAGTTGACCTCATACTATTGTCATATAAATCCCAGGGTTGCGGCTATACCCTCAGGGATGAACACTGTGTGGTTTTTGTTGGTTAGCGTCCGATATTATCCGCTGTTTTCTCTGGGCACTAAATATTCAACACAATTGAATTATTACTAATTTACTACCTCATTACCCTAGTTGTCGTAACTGTGACTGCTATGCTTGAGGTCCTGGATTCTAGTCCCAAATCGAACTAAGTATTAGGTTTTTATAAGAGAGGTAGGGCATAATGGGAATAATTCCACTCAAATTGGAGCTGCCTGACTGGGGAAGTACCTCCGCCTTACAGAAAATCGAAGTGAAACAACACTGCTTTGTGAGCCGTGTTGTGTTTCTTACGGTGATCAAGGTTGCCAGTAATCCGCGAAGAAACCTTGTGTTGGCAGTGGGGCACTTTGACCCTTATACTGCCAACCCAACTATTTCTCTTTTGTTTTACAGGGTCGGCAACGCGCAAGTGATACTCCTAGTGTCTATAGTCTATGCTTGTTTGCCACTGGTATAAAAAAAACTTAGTCTTTTTTTATTTGATTAAACATACCGGTAAACTGTGGGTGTACATTAGTACACCTCTGCATAACTCTACGGGGAATATAGGCGTGATGGTATTAAACAGTTGCATGAGTTACTGTTAATTAATTAATACGGATGCATGTTATAAATTATTTGTTGTATCAAAACTCAACACTGAAACCTTATTACATTTGTCTATCACGTGTTTCCATTCCCACTGTATTATTATTAGGCCAGGGACTGGAACGAGGCCTCGTGTTCGAAGGAGCAATGGAGGTATTAAATTTAATTTGTTCAAATGTAGGCCAATTCGCAACATTGTTTACACTCTGTCTTATGTATTTATGTGCTTTGCGTTCTTGGTTGGCCTGTCGCATTTCTATCTGACTAAAACAGTCAAAAGAATATCCTGTCAATAGAGGCCTTTTTATAATAGGGAAAATCCTCAGGAATCATCCGCCACCAGGGGACGTGGCAGGGCTGGACCCGTACCCAACAAAAACTGCAATTGTCTATAGTCATGGTTAAATTCACCACTACCATCACCTCACTACCTTCAATCAGCGAAGCCTTGCTTCGCATCGTAATGGAAGGCACTCATGTGGCGAACACGCGTGTCGCCTACTGGGGCCATTATCTAGTCAGGTGGCGGAATCCCGATTTCAGTGGCCAGGTTTCGGCTGCCCTGGGCAATTTACTAGTAGCCGCCCTTTCCGGCTGATTTAGATTTTATTTTAGCGTAAAAAAGTTAACTACCTTCATATCTGGCCGCTCTAGTCCCAGGCCTAGGCAGTCTTAGAGAAAGTTCACCTCTGCCCATCAAGCAACAAACAAGATACACTATAGGAAATCTATTGTTTTTCGAGCATCAAGACCCGAACGCTGCCTAGTGAATTAAACGCAATTGACGGACCAAATCCTCGGATATAAGAATCTTTATTCGTTTAAATCAAAATGATATATATAACTCCCATTATATACAAATCATACTCCCTTACAAACGTAAATCAATTCCAAAAACCATCTACTTTACCTTAAATCCAATACAAACTGTCACAAAGACATTAGAATTTCAATATCATTATTAATACCTTCCGTTTCCAGTCCACGGCCTGGCCCGTACCAATTTGGGCCTCAATTTCAATATCAGATCACGTAGAGTTTTCGTTACACTAAATAAATTGAGCTTTTGATAAGGACTGCGTGGGCCTCCCCCCTCCTTTCCTCCATCTAAACTTCTTTTGTTATAGGCACTATAAATCTAGAATTGTCTGTTTTCTTTTTATAGTTTCCTTTTGACTGAGTCTATAACCGAATAGGAAGTTTTTGGCTTGTAAGAAAATACTTTTCTTTACTGAATATTATTATCTATTTAAACTATTTTTTACAAACTTTTAGCGCTTTATATTAAAAATCACTACATAGTATAAATTTCCCGCAGTCTATCTGTCCCTATGTATGCTTAGATCTTTAAAACTACGCAACGGATTTTAATGCGGTTTTTTTTAATAGATAGAGTGATTCAAGAGGAAGGTTTGTATGTATAACATATGTATGTTATTAGTACATTACACCCGTGGCGGGTCGCTAGTGATTAATATTTGATATGTATAGTCGCCAGCAGGTTATGCTAAAAAATGAACCTAATTACTATGTTTTAAAGTTGGAAATCTATCAAAGAAATTTGACAGATTGGGGTAGCTTGATATGCTGGCCTCTGTACGTTCATTTTATTATTAGGTATAAATTATTCTTTGCCTTTTTAGGCTGCCTATCCACCGGAGCGGAGTGAAAAGAAAAAAAGTAAAGAATAAGAAAAACAAAGAAAAGAACAAGAAAAATTAAAGAAGTATGCAAGAATCGCAGCAAGTGGCGTTCTTTAGTTTCTGGCAGAAACTAAATGGGATTCCATGGGAAAAAGGCGTGAGTGTATGTATAATTATTTATTTCAGGGTTCGGTTTCCAAGTTTCAGATCCTCTACAGCTTTTACAACAACAAGACCAATGATTCAGTTTATATTACTTTACTTTTTACTTTATTAATTATCACTCACGGTAAACGGTAAACGGTGACTGAGAGATTTTGGTGTGTGAAGTCTGCCAACCCAGACTAGGCCAGCGTGGTGGACTACAGCCTAATCCCTCTCATTCTGGAAGAGGAGACCCTTGCCAGGCAGTGGAACAGTAGGTATATGGGTTGATGATAATACCGATTTACATAGATTTAAGTAAGAGAAGCCGTGGGAAGATATTTCTCAAAAAAGCCTATTACTCAATTAACGATATAACTGATAAACAAATAGCTTAAACGCAAATTAACTAGACTAATCTACACCTACACAAGACACTTATTTTTACAATATTTATTGTTGATAATTATGTTAAAATTCCTTTTTTTAATTCGTAACATTGTTGAATTACAGAATATACTATAAATTAATTTAACGACCAAAAGACATTTATTTTATTATTAAATAATTATAAATAAAAATTGCTGTGCCCTACAGGGTCCATAATTGTTTCTAGTTTTTAAGCAAATATGTAAACCATCTAATATGACATTGTGGAATGCAAATAATTATTATAATTAAGAATGTGAATATGAAGAAGCTAGATTGAGGGATTAAAACCGTGAGAGATAAGTTATTTAAGGTACGCCGACGATGAATGAAAGATACTTGACGTCTTCAGGAAGGTACGCCTGGCTTGATTGATGAGCTAAATGGAGCGTGGACTGAAGGGGTATCAAAGAAAATAATTATCTTAGGTACTTGATCATTATAGGTACCTACTGTTAATAAAAAATTGGGTAACTAATTGTCGATAAAATTTCTCACATGCGTTTACAAATTAATGGGAATTCTCAAGTTCGTTTTAAATGTACTATCGGCACATTTAAAACGAATTTGAGAAATTTTTGAGTAATTCTAAACGCCCAACCGCCGCAACACACCTACGTACCAACAAATTATAACTTTAAGTATAGATGGCAGTGATAGCCTAGTGATATGACCATTAGACTACAAAGCCAAAGGTCTCGAGTTCGAATCCAAGGCACCTCTGACTTTTCGAATTCATGTGCGTATTAATAATATAATTATCAATCGCTTAAACGGTGAAGGAAAACATCGTGAGGAAACCTGCATGCTTTAGTTATTTTTCTGTACTGTGTATGAAGTCTGCCAACCCGCAATTAACGTGGTGGATTATAGCCTAATCCCTCTCTTAAAAATCACAGGAACATCCCCACTTAATCAGAATAGGCAACATTAATGGTTAAACCATTTACATGATTATACCATTGAGATATAACGCCATGTCAGTTAATATCAGTGTGAGTAATATATCATGATCGCACACCTGTGCTAATGCGACACTCCCCCCCCCTCCACCTCCACCGCGTACGTGACAGCGCTCCCCAAACTTTTTGAGACTTGTACCATACCGTGAAATGTGTTTGTCTCTCAATCCTGTTACGATATACAATCAAGATTTTACCTCAATAAAAAGTGGAAGTAAAGGAGTATTTTCGTGCGGAAAAATGGATAGAATTTTTGATATTTTTTTGAGTACAAATAATTGCTTCAACGGCCTAGTGGTTGGAAGGGTTTCTGCTACGCTTGAGGTCGTAGAGTAAAGTGCTAAAGTGCTATTGGCATTTTCCATGAAATTCTCAGTAGCAGCTCGGAATTTGGATTTTTGTCCGGTTAATTACAGAATCGCCCCCTATCTAGGTACACGGGACGTAAGCAAATCGGTGAACCGTGGATCTGCATAAGTACACCCCTGCCTAACCCTTTCGGGAACGGGGGCTGAAGAGAGGTAGGTCATAGTGGGAGTAATTCCACTCAAATTGGAGCTGCCCGACTGAGGAAGTACCTCCGCCTTGCAGAAAATCGAAGTGAAATAACACTGCTTTTTATAAGCGTCTATAGGCTACGGCCTTTTTTTTTTTTTTTGCTTAGCGTGTGGAAAATCCATCATGGACTTCCGCCGCCCGGGGAGGCGGCGAGGCGTGTCGGACTCCACCCAGAGTGGGTGACCTACCGACTAAAAACCACACGGTGTTCCTTCTCGCACCTGCTGCGTCAGGGGCTACGGGAACAGAGCATTCTTCCGCGGCCCCCGACTGGTGATGGCCCGCCGCAGCGGGCCCCGTCTTTGAGTTGGTAGGGGGGGAGTGAGGCGTAGACTCCCCCCCGCCGTCATGGAGAGGCGCGCGTGGAACACAACGCGCCACCGTCTCGGGTCCTTGAGGGGGAGCGACAGACGTACCCCGCGTCTGTCACCCCCGGACCGTTTAGGGAGGCTGGAAGAGGGCGTTGTCCGCCCTCTCCCGGCGACGACGTCGCCCGGTGCGCCTTCTGCGGATCGGGTCAGCGCTTGCACTCTCGCGCTCCCGCTCCGCAGCTTCCTTCTGCGAGATGACATCCTCGCAGATGGAGATCACCGCGTCCCAAGACGCCGCGCTGACGATGGCCGACAGCGACAGGTCGTCTCCCACCGCAGCGATGAGCGCACGGCGCGGCTCCTCCCAAGCCGCACACTCTGCGAGCGTATGCAGCGCCGTGTCCTCTACGCAATGGACGCAGTGATGGCACCGGGCGTCTGGCTCCCTGCCTATGCGACCCAGGTACTTCCCGAAGCAGCCGTGCCCCGAGAGCACCTGCGTCGCCCGGAACGTCAGGGAGCCGTGCCGTCTCCCGAGCCAGCGCTCGAGCACCGGCCGGACCGCCTCGATAGTGACGAGGCCGGCGGTAGGGTGCGAAAGCCTGTCCCGCCATTCTGCCACCAGGACCTGATGGAGCTCCAACCGGCGCAGCGTGATCTGCCGCTGCGCCAGTCCATAGGCTACGCCCTACGGTAACCGCTTACTATCAGGTGGGCCGTACCTATGCATGTTCGCCATCTTATTAGTATAAAAATGTAGTATTTTTGTTTACACAGGTGATACAATTTGTCTAGAACCTTCTCATAGTACAAGTTCTGCTAAGTTTGGGGCTGGTGGTGGGCAGGATGGTGTTGTGTAAAATGTCCTAATTGTTTTTTATTATTATTATTCTCTTTATACCTTCGAGGAATATAAGCCCGATGGTATATTTCTATTTTATGTTTGGAGAACAATACTTAATAACTGCGTTAAGGGGGTTAATCTGCTAGCAATGTCAGAATTTTGTCGCCTTATTATATTATCTATAACTATACTTTCGGCACAAGATAAACGACGACAAAATTATTTCGTGACTCGCATGTTAGGCGTGCAGAACCCGTGATATATCCAGCTATTATTCGTAAAGATCAAAGATTAAATCTAAGTAATTTAAATTAATGAAATTTTGATTTTGACATAGGTATCTACTGTAATTCCCTTTTCTTTAGCCAACCTTAAGGATAATGCCGTTAAATACTTCTTATGGAATTTTGCTAGACGTCCACGTCAGCAGTTTCGTTTGGTTCAGATATTCCATCTCCTGGAGATAAACGGCCTCCATTATTATTCTCCGCCATTATTAAAATTTAAGCTTTATGTCAATAACATTGTACAATTTCGGTTCAAATTTCAATATCCAAGAATAAAGAAACATACTTTCTCGGAACGAAGACAATTTATGGTAATAGAATTTTGCACCCACCTAAACGCTTGTAACGAAACCATATTGTGATTAAATTCGACCCCAACGCCATTTAGTTGTAAAAAAGTTACTTACAAAATATATTATTTTGGTGGAACGAACATGAACAAACATAAAGGTGTAGGTTTTCTTAATATTATAAACATAATTTTATACTTATACATGTGTCTCTGATTGGGGCAGGCCGGCCTACCCCAATCGATTCTGTATTTCCACTTACCTACTACGATCCTGGTATGCTTTTGCTTATTTTTTTTTTATAGCAGAGGGGGCAGACGAATATTAAGTTTACCTGATGGTACGTACCTACAGAGGCCAGAACATCAAACTATCAAAGCTTGTCAGATTGGGGAATCTGTCACATTGCTTTGATAGATTTTTAACTTTAAAACCAAACGATAAGGTTCATATTTAATTGGGAAAATTTGACAGTTTTGGATAGCTTGACCTACTGGTTACACGTTGATCAATCTCCTCACGCTTGATCGTCGGTTTATAGGCTTTAATATGTACCTACTTATCCAATTAATAATACATACAAACGATGTTATATCGAAACAATATAGTGAAATAACTCACGTAAATATTATATCAGTATAGAGTAGACAAAAAAGTCAGCATTTATTAAAGATCCGTACGAAATTATTAAATCCAAATACCCAAAGTTTTGTCTTCATAATTTGACCGAACGATCAAACTTTTCCCCATCCAAATTAAATTGTTCCCCGCTGCATTACGTTTATTATTAAAATTTATCTCCATACAACATAATCTTGTTAGAAAAATGCATTTTCTTTTTTTTCCAAGAGCAACCATAAAAAAGTTGCTTCAAAACTGCAATAAAAGACAGGCCACCTTTAAATCCAGGAAATTTAAATAAAGAAAAAATTTTGAAACTGGAATTGTTCGTCTTTTGTTGAACATAAACAAATAAATATTGATTACACAATATTTGGGAGGCTTCTAAAAGTTGAGAAACTGCGGTGATTCACATTCTGATGTCTTTGAGACTTCTAAAGTAATATTGAAGGAATACTTTTTGATATTACAACAATAATTTACAAAAGGCAAAAGAAGTCCTGAAATTGTATTATACAAAATTGAAATATTTGATTGAAAAAATCACATTTTACTCGGTGTTTTACCGAGTACCATGACAGATTATTATTTACTCACTGAGCCGACAGATGTAGACGTGTCCAAATTACATTAAATCATAGAAAAAAAAATACTTTCAGCTTTTTCAGAATTTTCCAATTACCCGGGCAACAAAGTTTCAAATTATTTTTCCCTAGAAATCTTCTTCTCATGCTATAATATAGCACATAAAATCGCATGCTAAAAAAATTAAGCTCATAGCATTAAGCATGTTATTGATTTGACTTAGGTGACAACTCATCCGCAAAATATTTCATCCGCGGATGAAACGTCACCCTTTTAAAATTGTAAGGCGAGGAATCATCCGCAAGTTCGGATGAGTCGTCTTATAGTTAATATTGATGTGGTTATATCGGCCAAATAGACAAACAAACATTTGTGTATAGGAACATTGTCTGTTCTTTAGTTTCGCCGGTTTCGCCAGCGGCTAAGTGTAATAATATCGTGGTTAAATCAAACAAAAATACTTCTATGTATAAGAATCGTTTTATTATTAAGAATATAAATTTTTATACTGGTAAATCAGAATAATAAGCAATTTACCTAAACAAATGACAGGTAGTTACTGTTTTACTGCGAAAATTGAGTTTTGTTATAAATATGAGTACATTTAAATAGATTGTTAATAATTAAGTAACCAATTATTTACGACTACAAGACGTTATGTGCAACTTGTATCAACTTTGAACACCACTAGTCTAATGGCAGTCGCTTCGTTTAAAATAAAGATCTTCAGCCGCATCTGGTTAGAAGCTGACCTCAATATAGATGGAAAAATAGCTCGAAGAATGATGATTTATGATATGCATTTCCTAAATGACGACTTCTGAGAAGAAACAACGAAACAAACTCAAATCATAGTCTCTTTTCCAAAGTCTAGATATAATTTATGTAGTATCAAATATGTGTGTCACAATGCAGGGTAATGTCTGAAATGGCCTTTTGAAGAAGGAGCCACAGCGGCTTTGAGTAGACCAGTTCCAGCGTACGGCACGCATGTATTTGTCATTGTGTACCTCGACCATATTTAGAGTGAGCTCAAGAACCAACAATGCAAACCTTCCAGCCTAATTCGATTGAAATATAGATTCTCCTGGCCCTGACCTTCCTGTTTAGCAATGAAAACATGCGCCGTCTCCACCAATTATACAATATACATTATAAAGTGCAGTGAATTCATTCGACCGTTTATTTGCGTAGTGGATCCTATTTAATCAATCCATTTATGGTTGCTGCCGACGACAAGGTCGCCATGGTCGTGATTGGTAATAAACGTACGGTATTTAAACGTTTGTTTGTATGGAATAGAATTAACGGTTTAACCCATCAAGGAACAAGCAGATACAGTAGAAAAATAATTGGTAAGACCCTCCAGAGGGTCTCCGTGTCTTAAATGGTTAGGCAAGTACAGTTTTTCGTTGGGAAAAGGAGGGCTATATCAGACTCTAACTAAACAAAAATGCACGGCGCTCCATAGCACATTGAGGAGGGGAGATCCAAGATCACAGAAGTAAAGAAACGGAATAAAATACCAAGAGAGAAACTATAGAGTCCTTAGATATTATTGATTGATTGATTTGATTTAGTTGATGAGCTCCCTTAATTATGCGAGTTACACAATGACTGATGCATACGTGCCGTCGGCTGGGACTAGTCTACTCTAGTTTTTGGTTCTCATTCTTGCTCGTTGGTGCAAACTGATTAATGCACACTGCCAATTTCTAATTCGATTTTTAACTTAATTATATATATTTAATTTTTTAAATGTATACTTTTTTAATCTGATTTAATTTGTTATATCTAAATTTATTATTTTTTTGATTGATTTACTGTATAGTTTTTAATTAGCAAATTTGATTAATTTACGATGTAATTTTTAATTTAATTTGTGTAAGTTTAATTCAAGAATGCTGTCTTACTAGTCCCTTTATCTTTCTGAGAGTGTTGTGTACTTCTGTAAGTGACCAACTCACTATGCCTAAAACTGTTTGTAAGTTTTTGTTTATGTATGTCCTAGTGAGTAAGTCGTTGAAGTATCATAAATAATTAAATAAATAAACGGTATTTTGGTGTAAACGCTGAAAACGAGCTTTCATTTACACTAAAAGATCAAGAAATAATGCTCTAGCTTTTTGTTCGTTTGGTCTAAACCCACCTTAATGCTCTAACAAATGCTCTAGTCTAAACCAACCCTAACGTTCAAATTTCGAATTGAGGAAGGAATAGAAACCAAATAAATTATAAAGCAGTATGATTCAGTAATAGGTACACGCTTAAATTAGATATTTCGAAGATTTCAGAATAACTAATTCATAAAATTTAACTCTTGAGGGATCAAACAGATTTTGGTCCAGATTAATGAATATTTTAAACTGTATTACATGAATAAATGTTCTCTTTCATTTACTCAAGTGATTACCATTGGAATAATGCCTTCAGGATAGTTATACTGGAATTGGATAGGCCAATGCCCTTACGGATGTGTAGTCTTTTTACGGAAGATTGAAAATGGAACATAATATCTTGGCTTAGTGGTCATAGCGTCTGTTGTACCTAACCAGAACACGCAGGTTCGAATCCTGCCCGCGGTCGAATTTTTCCTTTTCTAAATAACTCTAAAATCTTAGCATGGAAAATCCCAAAAATATACAAAAAAAAGATAGTTAGAAGGTAAGGTGGCATCGTTCGACATTGAACTAACTGTAAAGTAAGTTGTGTCGGTTGAAAAGCAAAAACTTGCATTTCAATAGGTGTTATTGACGTCACCATAAAGACGTAAATTCAGTATATGAAGGAAAAATTCGACATGACGGGTAGGAATCGCGGTGGCTTAGTTGTCATAGCGTCTGGTGTACCTAACCAGAAGACGCAGGTTCGAATCCTGCCTGCGGTCGAATTTTTTCTTTTCTAAATAACTGGAACATAATAATTGGTGTTGCCATTATATTTCGATGACGACGTTTAGTAGTTCGCGTGACTGCCGATCACGATGCCGTGGATTCGATTCCCAGAGGACACAAATATTTTTGTGATTAATTTTAGTGGTTGTCTCTTGTGTTTCTTATGTATTATTTATGTATGTATATAAGTATTTATCCACAGTACCCATAGTAAAAGCTCTGCTTAGTTTAGTACTGTAAAATGAAAGAGGAGTAGTTGGGTTGGCAGTATTATATAAGAGGCAGAGTGCCACTGCCATCGCAACGTTTCCTCGCGGAGCCTTGCTCACTGTAAGGAACACAACACAGCTCAAAGCAGTGTTATTTTACTTCGATTTTCTGCAAGGCTCAGACTCAAATTGGAGCACGATTGGAGAAGTACCTCCTTCTCCAATCGTGCTCCAATTTGAGTGGAATTACTCTCACTATGCCCTACCTCTCATCATTCATTCTCTCATCATAATTAATTATTAATATGTACATTATTTTCATACATTATACCGTCTAAGACAGTCTTTAATCTAATAAAAAGCAGGAAAAATATTGTATTAGGTGGCTGCAGTGCATTATGAATATTTATGATAAAAGCCAAGTAATGTTAGCGGAAAATGTCTAATAAAATACTGAGTTTACAGATAGTCACCGTGGACTAGTTTACAATCTATGTCAGTATAATATAAAATGTAAAATATTGTTGCTTTTAACATTAAGGCTGGGTTCACATAAACTCACAGTTAGGCTACTTATCTACTGAAGTGGAGATGAACGGAGAGTTGCGGTAGCACCATGGAATAGAATAGCTTATTACCAATACATATATGGAAGCTTGTTACCTCCGTACCTCAGAATGTACTACTGTGGCTGTAGATTATTAAAACTCTGCCTAACCCTTCGGGGAGTACAGGCGGGATAGATGGATGGATGTCTACAACATTTTCTATATGGCCAGCCCACCGCCAATTCAGCTTGCTAATCCGTGTGCTATGCCAGTTATTTTGGTTCTCTGTCGAATATTTAACCTTTTGACCGCCATGTCAAAAACGAAAATCCGTGTTCTCTACGCCAAGCGACAAATTCTAGTATCTAATAATAGTTAAAAAAAAAAAAATTTTTGAACTAAAAAAAGTGGTATTTTTGACGTGCCATGCCGTCGTTGGCGTCGTGAGCAAGTTTTCATTTGACGTCTATACACGTCCGTGGCGGTCAAAAGGTTAAATAATAATCACTATTTACACGAAGCGACTGCCATCAGGTATTCGCGATCCAACTTTTGAGCAACGCCGATGTATTTAGGTCAAACTGATAGTCAGGTTATTTGGGGTTCTGACTACCATTAACGACTGATATAGGTGTTCTATTGATAACCGGGACTAACAGCTAAAAGTGCTCTTCGATACTAATTTCGATTCTCGATTCGATACTCACCATTCTTAACACATCGATAATCCTTCTATAGATACCCTTACAATGGTCATCGATCCATAAACTGACGTTTGCAAGCGCAACTTAACCTTACAGCTCGATTAAACAGTGTAGTTATTACTTAGCCATCCTTGTCAAGATAAACTAAAAAACAAGTAGGTTTAGAAAAATAACTAAATCCAACTGAAATCAGCAATCCGTATAAAATCTGTATTAAAAAACTACAGTTCCAAGAAAGGACCGAATCGGGAATAGTTCCGCGGACAGAAAGACCAGAAAAATAAATGAGGACATTGACAAACGAGTCGATCTGCGCAGACTGGCTTATCGGAATCCTTTGGCGACTGTGAAATGTCTTGGGGCCTTATTCTAAAATACTTAGACCACTGCTAACGACACTTTAAAATATGCATGTCCTTGTCGTTCCAAAACTAATAACGTGAGATGGCACTTTAAACCATAATCACGTAATCACTTGGCGTAATGGTAAAAGTACTCAACCTGATATTAATAACAGTTTTGTCTTTACAATGATCAAAAACGTCCCTTCAAATATTTTATATAATCAAGAATGTAGAAAGAAATATGGCAGTGAATTAAGGACCACTTTTTCCTTTTAGGTGCAGACTAAAAATAAACGAAGTCCGTCTTCTTTTTAATCGAGCGAAACAGTTTTCAAAGTGGGTCCATTCCGAATGAAATTTTCCAAGTTAAATCCATCAGCGATGCTTGAAGCAACTCGTAAGAGCTCTTCTCAAAACTTATCGTGACCTGATTTTGCCTTTGAACAGAACCAAAAGCGAAGCGATTTGAAATCGAGGCGCGTTAGGACCAGAATAAAATGACAAGTCAAGCTTATGTATGTTTTATTGATTGTATACGTATTACCAATTGACTTCAAAAGGGTTGTTATTCATTCGTTTGTTATTTCAAAGTATATTTGAGCTTATTTTTGTTAGGATATCTTTTAGACCATTTTTCCTTCTGATTTGGTCCTTTTAAAATTTAACACAGGCGTTACGATGTTATAGCACTCTTTAATATTACAAATGTTCCTTTAAGTAAAAATTACTGAAGTGTCAGTTCTTTATCTGGCAAGCGGAAATAATAGCCATTTAATAGGTATGCTTGCAACACCATACATTTTACTCGCTACATTGAGACGTCAGTTGATAACTTTCATTCACTCAGTAACTTTACTGGTGATATTACCGTTCAAACCGGAATACTAGAGCAAATGGTTTGGACTTGGCACAGTTGACTTAGCCTTTTCGAGATCTCGATTACATATCTTTATGTAAATGTATTAAGTTACAAAAGTCAATTATAGTAATTGAGATTCTCGGTCCTTTTGTCCGCAATCTCAGTACACAATCCTCTTTGCATAAATGGTTATGCAAATTAGACTGTACACCACATGAGATCAAAGGCACCATATTTCTGTCTTGTTTATATAACAGCAATCAGTTTTGACCTAACAGGATTGCGTCCACTGCGTTTCAGTATAACATGACCGTAACAATACCGGCTCGTGCAGAAAATATTTATTCTGTTTGTGAATTATTATGCATGCCATATTTTAGTCAACTTCAAGAAGGAACTGCTTCAGTACTGCTTAGTGTAGTGATTTTAAGCACAACTGTTACATTAAAAGTCCTGGGTTAGTTTCCCAAATCGAGAAAAGCTGGGATTTTCTGTAAAATACAGCTCGGAGTTTGGATTTTTGCCCGGGTACTGGCAATAGGCTCTTCACCTATTAGGTATATGGAACCTAAACCTAACGGCGATCTATGAATGTACATTTGGTATACCTCTGCCCAACCTTTCGTGGAATTCAGGCGTGATAGTATGTTATTTTGGAGAAGGAAGAGTCTTTTAGTTCACCTGCTTTTTTTGTTCGTATAATTCTTTTAATTTCAGACAAAATAGTCCACTTATACATTATATAAATTACTAGCAGATAGGTACTCGTAGTTTCACAAGTATCTCAAAAGTTTTTCTCTCCATATGCTAGGTGTCTCTCTAAACCAAATTTCATCAAAATCAATTCAGCGGTTTAGACGTGGATCACAGTCATGATAGCCTAGTGGTATGATCGTTGGACTGCCAAGTCGAAGGTCTCGAGTTCGAATACACGGCACGCACCTCCGACTTTTCGACATCATGCGTATTAATGCGCATTATTCATTAATTATCATCACTCGCTGAAACGGTTCACCGTTTGACATTTTGACCGTTTCACACCGCATTAATGATATCAATATAACGTGATAAAATCCGTAAAAAGTGACTTTAGGTCCAATTTAGATTTCTTTTAAATATCCTGGTGAAGGATCCGGAGCTAAAATATACTATTAACTATCACTTTAGCCCAATAGACATACTAAATAAAACATAATACTGAGTGTCAGTGGTTTACCACACTATCTATTTCTGGCACCCCGTTTGAAACCTTACCCTTTACAGACAAAATACATGCTCGGATATTGGATCCCATAGTGATATATCCTTCCTTAGACGGGTAGGTATGTAGAATTTGAGAAGGTAGTGATTGATTATTGATAGTTTTTCCAGCTATATCATTTATTGAGGGGCTCGTGGTTAAGTAAGGGTGGTATTTAATACTTTAACTGTAAATCCCCTTTTTTCAATCAAAACATTCGAAATTAGCACCAAAAATACTGAATTGCACACTAAATTTGCTCATCAAATAAATCATCTATATAAAAGTCACCTCAAAATATTGTTATATACACTCAAAACATTCAGATTTGGTTCTGGCGTTGTGTGGTCACAGTTCTAACCCAACCTAACCGATATCTGTATTTGGTGCTCAATCAGTAATTTAGTTGCTCAATCATTATTTTTGATACGCGGTTTATTATATTCCGTTAAGTAATAACTAAGCTGATGAACCGATCTGCAAGGTTAAGCAGCGCTAGTAGCGGTCAGTCTGTGGATGGGTGACCATCCTTAACACATCGAGACCCCTCCGTGCCTCGGAGAGCACGTAAAGCCGTCGGTTCCAGTTGTCATACGAACACCTATGACAATCGTTAGTGGTAGTCAGAAGCCCAAAAAGCCTGACGACCAGTCTATCCTCGGTATCAGTATTACTCAAAAATTGGGTTGCGGAGGTCTGATGGCAGTCGCTTCGTGTAAAATACTGATATTCAGCCGTATCTGGTTAGACTGGAAGCCGACCCCAATATACTTGGGAAAAGGCTCGGAGAAAGAGAAGACATTGTGGAGAGGCGAGGTGTATTGCATCCAACGAAAAGGGAGGATCCTCCAACCAGGCGGGTGTTGTGCCTGGCGGGCCACGGCCCGACGGTTGATGTCGGGCGGTTGTATATATGCAACTTTTCGTTGCGAATGTTGCTTGCGCGATTCAGGACTTCGTAGTTCTATGTAGCGCGGTAGATGTCGCTACAACATAATTTATTGTAAAAAAAGCAGTGATATCCCAGTGATAGGAATACCAAGATGTAAGCTTATGTTTGGGTTCAAGGCACGCACCTGTGATTTATTTTATACCACTAAGGTGCCAAACAAGCATACGGCCCACCTGATGGTAAGCGGTTACCGGAGTCTATAGACGCTTGTAGCACCAGGGGTATCATTTGTGCGTTGTCGACCCTGTAAAACGTAAGAGGAATAGTTGGGTTGCCCGTATAAGGGTCAAAGTTCCCCCACTGCATAAAGTTTCTTCGCGGAGTAAAACTTAAACTTCACTTAAACTTTCCAAAATTATGTCATTATCACCCCATATACTGTCACTGGGCATGGATCTCTTCTTACAGAATGTGAGGGATTCGGCTATAGTCCACCACGCTGGCCAGTGCGGGCAGTGCTGGCGGTGCGGGCAGTGCCAGCAGTGCGGGCAGTGCCGGCAGTGCGGGCAGTGCTGGCGGTGCGGGCAGTGCCAGCAGTGCGGGCAGTGCCGGCAGTGCGGGCAGTGCCGGCAGTGCGGGCAGTGCCGGCAGTGCGGATTGGTAGACTTCAAAATCTCTAAGGCATGCCGGTTTCCTCAAGATGTTTTCCTGTACCGGTTAAGCGAACAATTATTGATACATTAATTTAGAAGAGGCTCGAAGAATGAGGATGATTTTCAAAAGATACAAAAATATATAAAATTAGAAATTTCTAGAAAACCGAATACTAAAATTTTCCTTTGCTTCCTTTTTTTTAATATATGCACATAGGTATACCAAAAGAACAGTCATAGCGTTACATCAGAATAATTTTGATTCTAAATTTAAGATTTTATAAAATCAAGCACCGTATTTCAACGCGACGGAAATGCTTATACATGTTCCTTCGTTAATTTTAATGTGGGTAGTCGTATATTTGTCGAATTGCGTCTCTAGTTTTGTGGTCTAGTTTCGTCTTTCACCACATTTACTGCCGTAAATTAAATATGACGACGTCTGCGGTTTAGTAGTTCGAGCGTCGGACTACGAGGTCGTGGGTACGATTCCAGGAGACAAATATTTACGTGATGAACATTTGTCTGTTGTTGTGTTTATTATGTATTAAAAGCATGTGTTTAAAAATAATGTGATGAATTTGAAGGAGTCAAGAATCAAGAATAGTTTGACGACGCCTGTGGTTTGGTGGTTCGAGTACCACACCGCTGACCACGAGGTCGTGGGTGCGATTGCGGCAGGACACAAATATTCATGTGATGAACACACCGAGATCCCTCTGAGCCGTGAAGATCACGTAAAGTCGTCGGTCCCGGTTATCATAAGAACACCTATGACGTTAGCGGTATCATCAGGATATCAGGGGGTCTACTCCCTAAACACGAAGTCCGTAGTTTCGACCTTAGTTACGGGCGTTTCCTACTCCGTATCACGTACGGATGGACGATTCGTTCGGGGCCCGAACTAAGAATGAATGACAACACAATTTGACAGTTGTCCCTACTCCCGATGTGTTTTTACCCGTTTGAAAAATTGAATTTGAGACTTGTTATAACGGACTCCGAAGTTTCGGAGAACTTTCGAACGGCTCGTAACTTCGTTGACGGAGATAGGGAGTAAACCCTCAGTATTGCCCAGAAATTAGGTTGCAGAGGTCTGATGGCAGTTTTCGTATAACATAATTATATTCATTCACATCTGGTTAGACTGGAACCCGCCAACATAGCTGAGAAAAGGCGGAAGATTATGATTATCATAATAGTTGAGGGTATTTGAACAAAATTACCATATCTAACGAAGGTAAAGTGGCACAGTATCCGGATAAATGATCAGTACCATAAGCTATTACAGGTAGGAGAAAGGATATTTCTTCAGACAATTCAGAAGTAAAAGCCTATCTAATTATGTAAATATTCCTTTCACTTGAAGAGCAGGGGACAATCAGTAATAATTTTGAAAGGCTACGTCATAATTGAATAAGGGGTACGCCATTTTTGGGGTTCCGTGGTAAAATTAGAAGCTCATTTCACGTTCAACGTTGAAATTTAATGTGCGACCGACGCGACATCGTGAATGAGCGATTGTTTTTTGGTTCTGCAAGTCTTACATTATTTTGATTCCAATTTTTTATTTATTATACCCGAAGGGTTGGACAGAGATAATAATATATTATTGTACATCCACAGTTTTCGGGTAATATAGGTTAATATAGTCCCATGTAACAGGGGGTGAGCAAATCTCCGAGTTGCTACTGAAAATTTTATGAAAAAACCCTGTGTTGTTTTCCTTACGGCGAGCAAGGTTGCCAGTGTTCTGCGAGGAAACGTTATGTCGGTAGGGGAGACTTTAACCCTTATACGGTCAATCTAACTACTACCAACTCCTCTTTCTTGTTACAGGGTCGGAAACGCATAAGTGATACCCCTGGTGTTCCAAGCGTCTATAAGCTGCGGTAACCGCTTACCATCAGGTAGGCCGTATGCGCGATTGCCACTAAGGGCAATATAAAAAAAAACATATTGCATGCATGTTTTTTAATCTGTAACTATGACATATGGCTCTCTCAGAAGATTAAAACTCAGAACATTGTGTATAAATGCAAGTGTAAATTACAGAGGAGTCAAAAATAAATAAAAAATAAAGGAAAAAATTTAACTAATATAAAATTACAAAAATTAACTCATCTCTAATCCCGGTACTTCCAGCGTAGCAGTAAATCTTACCACTATGGTACGGAACCCAATTTTTTACATCACTAGGTACGCTTTATGATGATCTAAAGCCATAGAGATCAAATTCCTTATTTTATTGTTATAGCCATCGAAGCCAGGTTCATTGAGACGTGAAGATTGTGGATATATTATCTGTTTAAATTAGCATACTTCTCTTATGGGGTGAATGGGTGAAAGAAAACCAGGTGTATGACGAGACTCAATTAGGGGGGAAAACCGCCATTTTGAAACGGCTTTTCTTGATCACATATTTGTATAGGTACGGTAGAATAATTTCTCAATACTTTTTTATTATCATTGAACATAAAACTAGTCGCTAAAAATAATAAGCCAAATTAATTTTTTTTTTTTCGAAATAGACTAGTAGTACTTATTGAACTTAATTTTACATATTATAAGACAGCCCACAAAACGCTTACGCTTCACCGCCTCCTAGTATTTCGGTGTTTCAAATGGCATACTAGCTTTTTCCCGCGACTTCGTTCGTTTGGAATTAGTAATTTGGTTAGCTTATTTTTTATTCAAGCAGCTATTTATTTCTAAATTTAAATGATAAAAGTCTTATAGTCCTTTTTAATTGATTCCCCATACAAATTTCCACCCCCCTTTTCGTCCTTCCTTAAATTTTCCTTAAATTTTATGTCCTTCCCCATAGCTCAAACTATCGCCACACCAAATTTCATCTAAATTGGTTCAGCGGTTATTGATTCCCATACAAACTTCAAACCCCTTAAAGGTTGATTTCTGGGATAAAACCTATCCCGCCTTTTTCGCAACTCAAATTATCTCTATACCAAATTTCATCTAGGTCGGATCGGTAACAAACAAATAGAATACACTTTCGCATTCACAATTAGTGCTTTAGTACCTATGAATAAAATAAAATAAAGCTTTTTAAAGTACTTAAGTGAAATCTTAAGCGAAGTCAAACAGCAACCCCCCACCCTCACCTCTTTTTCAATCTTACCTATATAAATACAGCCACTAAAGCGTTTGAAACTAAGTACCTATATGCAAAAGGAAGGAGTTTAGTCTGTTGTCAAGTTGAGAGTAATTAATTTACATCCAGTCTAGGGCTTGTCTAAAACAGAAAACAGGGACAGTGTTCCTGGCAGTGATGAATGTAGGTAGTCTGTAACTTTACACTGTGCTTTATTAATTATCGACCTATATACTGTGCCACGGAAACCTGCATGCCTTAGAGATTTTCTCGACGGCGTGTGAAGTCTTGGCACACATAGCAAACCGTCGAAAAGAAACTTTAAGGCATGCAGGTTTCCTCACGATGTCTTCTTCGCCGTTTAAGCGAGTGATAATTAATTATTAATACGCACATAAATACGAAAGAACATTAAGAAAATTAATCGACACGTGTATCCTCCCATTAATTGACACGTGTATCCTTACTATCTTAACCTTTGTTGCCCAAACGTGGTCACTAACCGAGTCTCAATCCAAACTCAAGGTCTGCTAAACAGCGATGGAGCGTAGGTAGTGTACTCGGAGTTAAAATAACAGACCGAGTCCGTAACAAACTGGCATCGCTGATGTGGGTAGAAAGACCGCTGGATTGAAGTGGGATTCGGCGGGTCATGTATCCCGGATGCACACAGAGACAACATCGTAATCCAATGGTTGCCAGAAGACGGCCGTCGACGCCGAGGAAGGCCCAGAAAACAATGGCGGGACGATTTGGACGCTTTCCAGACAGACTGGCCTCAGATAGCACTGAACAGAGATCAGTGGAAGGAGATGGGGGAGACCTTTGCTCAGCAGTGGGATCATATAGGTTAGAAAAAAAGAATACGAAAAGTCAGGGGGCGTGCCGTGGATACAAAATAGAGACCGTTGACTTGGCATTTCAAGATGTCAGTATTTAAGTCTCATATGCCCAGTATTGTCACTGGCTACATTTCCCTTCAAACCAGAACAGAACAATGTTAGCACTGAATATTGAGTAATGCGAATATCACACCACCTGACAGCAGGGTCCACATGAAGAAAAGCTTTTTTAATATTTTTTTATACCACTAAGGTGGCAAATAAGAGTAGGTACGGCCCACCAGATTGTAAGCGGTTACCGTAGCCTATAGACGCTCGCAACACCAGGGGTATCACTTGCGCGTTGCGAGCCTGTAAAATAAAAGAGGAATAGTTGGGCTCCAATTTGAGTGGAATTACTCCCACTATGTCCTACCTCTTTTAAAGTGTGATAAAAGAAAGTTCCCTTTTTTCTTTTTTTTTTTATTATATCGCGGCTTAAGTATCACTGCGACCGCAGTCGGTCTATTGTGATCGCCACTGGTTGCATTAGAGCTCACCGCTAAACCCTGCGGCTACTATAAACTGCAGGATTTGCTTAGGGTTGAGCTCTTTTATTTCATCTGGGCTTACGATATGTTTCCCTAGATGAACACTGCGCTTGTGTATTAGAGACCCGCATTCTCCCAGGAGATGAAGTGGCGTTTCGTCCGCCTCCTCACAACGCCGGCAGGTTCGCGTGTCGCTCAGCCTTAGGTTGAACATGTGCTTGTTTAAGCAGCAGTGTCCTGTTAAGGCTCTCGTTACAATGCGCAAGTTGTTCCTATTTAATGCTAGGACAAGGTTTGTGTGCCGTTTATTGTAGGCTTTAATTAGAGCTTTGGAGTGCACCATGCCTGGCGATTCCTTCCAGAAAGTTCCCTTACCTCAGCTTTGATAACTCTTGACGATGATGAACTCAGTATACCTGCAATCAAGAAAAAAAATATGATTGATTACTCTGTAGTGACATCTACCTCTCTTCGAAACGAAAGTTGCATTGTATACAACTGCCCGACATCAACCGTCGGGCCGTGGCCCGCCAGGCAAAACTCTCGCCTGGTTGGAGGATCCTTCCTTTGGATGGAGGGGCAACACACCTGGCCTCTTCACAACCCGATTAGTTGACACACCGATTCAAAGATCAGCTGCTGCGCTCGCTCGATACCCGTAAGGATCAAATATTTTTATGGTCTACGAATAGATTTTTAGGTCTGAATGTTTGTGTAAGTGCGATTTGTGTATGTAAACACATTCATGATACACACCAAACAAATTAAAATATAACATGACAACTCAAAGCTGCTATGGCTCTTTCTTCTAGAGACCAGTCCAGATTTTCCTACATTGTAAAATACATATGTGATAAGTATGAATACTATTACTGCTTGGACTTAAAATAGATCATGATTCTCAATGTTTATTTCGGCGTTTTTTCTCAGAGGTCATTAGTTAGAAAATGCCGGAGCAATCTAGCTTAAAAAAGTAAAATATTGACTTGTAAAAGTGATGACTTATTTACATAAATAAATATCATTTTAGTGTCTTTCAAGGATCTGTTTAAAGAAAAAAATATAATTTATAAAAAAAAACTAATAAACAAAATTACGTTAAAGATCTACCGAAATCACTGATACCAAAGTTCTCATCCAATACTAAGTAGCAACATTTATTGATGACAAATTACTGTTCTTCAACCGACATTACTTACTTAAAAAATAAATTTATACATGAAAATCTTTCGCATGAAATATATAGTAACTCGTAAAATTGTATCTTTTTTAAAAGAAAATTCGGACGCGGACTCGATCTCTCCGGATTAAAGGACGTAGATTTTTTACGGCAAAAAACGTGCGTTACTAAGCAGCGCGAGCAATGAGAATTTTCACACGAATATAAAAGGATACCTACTGTCTGTCATGTGTCAATCAATCAGGCTTTCTACTAGTCATGCGCAGTGTGTGCGTTGAAAATCTAAAATTCATTGCGACCCCGTGCTAAAATTCACAAAGGATACCTACGCCATTTCTGGTGAATAAATAAATAACAATTCAATTTATTAATGTCTACCTTGCATAGTTGTTTCAGGACCAACCTACATAGAGTTAGATTGAGATTCAGAGACGAATCTAATAGTGAACTTATTTACTACAAGAACATTATTGTTTTTAAAATTATTTGTTTCTCTGTGATTAGGATTACGTGTAATCTTTGCGAAATAAAAAAATCTTGAACCTTAATTTTGACGCTTAAGTTTGTATGTATAAATTCGTCTCCGATTTTTAGCCTAAATTGGGATTTGATGCAGTCTTAAGTATGGTAAACGCAGTGTCACCTTCCAAATCGATATTTATTTAGCTATATACCCCTTCCGGACAAAAATTTCCACGTGCACTTTAGTTTATTACATGGATTGTTTTGGTCCTGTAATCCGGCCGGGCAAAATGTATTGTTTCGGGACAAATTTTCGAGCCTAAAGTGGATTGAATTTGTATTCGAAACTTGAGCATTGTTGTCGCCATTTTATACAAAATATTTTTTATACTAGAGTAACATAATGTCACTCAGTATCAATAAAATTTATTTCAGAACAAAAATACGTGTAAATAATAAATCATATTTATATCTGAATTCTGATTCCCTACGACATAATGTGTTGCCAACGCAAAGACGGTTCATGTAAAAAACAACAACTAAGTATATTTTTGTATTTTTTTTTTCATTTACCATGCTAAGATGAAAAGGTCATTTTAGCGAAGGAAAAATTCGACTGCGGGCAGAATTCATATTCGGAGGACCAACTAAGAGGCACTCGCAGTGCTAAAATAACTATACGTGGCACTTGGAATAAATGTTGACTTTATATTTAATATCTATTCAGTTATAGATAATCTAGAAATATCAAGGATTAAAAGATTATCTCAAAAGTTTGAAAGCACTGTTGCGCTAACTGAGAAACTTTGGAAGCTGAAATTTATATCCAAATGCAATTTTGAACTTAGGTGCAACGGCTTAAAGCTTTAAACGACCAATCCCATCTAACTTTGCGTTTCAGTGATGTAGTTCACATACGTAATAGATCTAATAAAAATCCCTCTGAATTCTGTTTAAGTCTAGTCTAGTCTCGTTTAACCTAGCCTCTCACCAATGATGTTACGCTTGGATCCCATTCTAACGAGATTAAAGTGAGTAATAGTATTTTTCATGAAGCAACTACCGTTTGATCTCAATAATCCAATTTTGAGCAATGTCGATCTAAATAAAAGCAAAACATTTGCTGTAAATGCAACTCGTCTCTAAGGACCAAAAAACAGGGATAATTTATAATCACTTAACAATAAAATCGCTTATAATAAAACACAAAAATAAACAGAATAAGTATACAAACAAATAAAACACAAAAATAAACAGAATATAAAACTACTAAATTTGTGTTTCCAGCAATAACACTAAAGACAGGTATGCATTACATTTAAAATGAAGAGAAAAAAAAGCCTAGGGTGCTTTGTAGAATATAGAAGGTATTCATAGTGGAATTTAACTTTTTAAAAATTCTATCACATAAAAATAGTGTTACAATTGAGATCAACCACCCTATCCTTTTTTTCACAAATTATAAAATGACAACTTTCAGACAAGTAATATAATAAATTATATCTTAAGAAAATTATTTTCTGGTTCGGTCATCCACAAAAGCATGATTTTTAATTTTATAATTTTTATGTATTAGGATTTTACCCCCTCTCACGGGGGTTAATTCAACCCCACAACAGACGAGTAATCGGAAACAAAAAAATAATAAGATTAGGCAACGATACCCATCATGTCTTTATAGTTTTTGTAACGTTTTTACGCCTAAGCCGCTGAACCAATTCTGATGAATTTTGGTATACAGATTGGTCTTTAGAGAAGGACACAGGCTATATTTTGTCACAAAAATCATTTGCGATACGAGTGAAACCACAGACAAAAATTAGACACTATATATTTTGAATTCCCTAAAACTCTGAGCCACCATGTCCTCGTATACCTAGGTAACTACTCCATCACATCATTCCCTTCGCTTATTCCCACTGGATTATATACACGAGACGTGCAATCTGTAGACATCCTGAAATTCGCAATTCCAGTGAGCTTTAGCGTGCGAAGCGTGACGCGCTATTCTCTTGGAATGTACAGAATTTCGCACAAAATGTCGACTTGTGCAATGTTAACGCTCCAAGTCATTAGCATTTACTTCTCAGGAGATCAAACCGTGTATGTACGATGACGCCATGCTAGTGTTGGGGTAATCGGTTAGCGCAGTAAAGGAAAAGAAGGCTGAATGAAACTGTTACGGTCGTGGGAATGTCACGGATCTCATGGCCGTGACTTTAAGGCAAAGAAGGCAAATTAGGTTTTTAATCGGTAACAGTCCGAGAATAATATTATATTAACTTATGTGTGTGTATGACAAGATGTAAATGGAACTGGACTGGACATATCTACCGGATGTCTGATGAACTGTGGGCAAAAACAACGACAATTTGGATGCCAATGAATTTCCGAAGACATCGCGGCAGACCCATAATGAGATGGCGGGATGAACTAGACTCATACTGCGAGGGTTGGATGCTGAAAGCTGTCAACCGCGAAGAGTGGAAGAAGGAGAGGGAGGCCTTTGCTCTGCAGTGGGAAGATCACGGCTGATAATAATAATAATGACAAGATGTATGGATGTAGACAAAGCATAAGAAGTTTGCAAGTGGCGTTTTTTAATTTCTGCCTATTCCTATGGGAAAAATGCGTGAGTGTATGTATGTATATATTTAATTTCTTTGATAGATTGGGGAACTTTAACACAATGTTATAACTATCTTTTTGTATATTTTTGCCATTTTCCATGCTAAGATTTTAAAGTTATTTAGAAAAGGAAAGACGTCACCATAAAGACGTAAATTCAGTATGTGAAGGAAAAATTCGACATGACGGGTAGGTATCGCGGTGGCTTAGTGGTCATAGCGTCTGGTGTACCGACCCAGAAGACGCAGGTTCGAATCCTGCCCGCGGTCGTATTTTTCCTTTTCTAAATAACAATGTTATAAGTTAAAATTTGTCAGTTTTGAAAAGCTTGACCTGCTAGCGTGTATACATAACAAAAAATACCAGTTAACATATCAATAATAACATACGAATAATACTTGTAATATATGTATAAGAAACACCCACACAAACATAAATACTTATGTTGATCACATAAACATTTGTGTCCTGTGCGAATCGATCCCACGACCTCGTGATCAGCAGTCCAACAGTCCAACCACTAGATTATAAAGTTTTTTTTTTTCAGATTCAGATTTCAGACTTATTGATAGATAGTTATTTAGCAAAGGAAAAATTAGACCGCGGCAGGATTCGAACCTGCGTCTTCTGGTTAGGTATACCAGACGCTATGACCACTAATCTACCGCGAACCCCACCCGCCATGTTGGATTTTGCTTTCACATTCTGAATTTACGTCTTTATGGTGACGTCAGTAACACCTATTACTAAACCTATTGCTAACTTTAAAATCTTAGCATGGAAAATGGCAAAAAATACAAAAAGATAATTATATAGATATTGCATCGGATTTACGGAACATATATCCGATACTTGTGTTTGGAGAAAAGATAGAGACAGAACTAGTTTTTATCTTTTCCGACCAATTTAACAAAACAAACGACAGTCTCAAGTCTTATGTCAGACCGGATTCGGATTTGTATTATCTGTGTAAAGAAAATAAATTCCTATTCCCCGTTCCCCTAAGGAGTAGAGAGAGGTGTAGGTACTAATGTAGATCCACAATTCGACATTTAATAAGCATTCATCCCATGTAGAAGGGGGTGATTCTGTTGCCATTAACCGGGCAAAAAAACAAACCCCGAGCTGGGAATTTAAAAAAAAAAACAATAACAGTGCTTGACCTGGGAAATGAAACCGGTGGTTCATCGTAAGTCAAATGAGACATCGATACATCGATATAGAAAGGAGAAATTTTAAGAGAGATAGGGCATAGTGGGAGTAATTCCACTCAAATTGGAGCTGCCCGACTGGGGAAGTACCTCCGCCTTGTAGAAAATCGAAGTAAAATAACACTGCTTTGAGCTGTGTTGTGTTTCTTACGGTGAGCAAGGTTGCCAGTGCTCCGCGAGGAAACGTTGTGTTGGCAGTGGGTGGACCTTGACCCTTATACTGCTAACCCAACTATTCCTCTTTCAATACAGGGTCGGCAACGCGCCAGTGATATTCCTGGTGTTTCAAGCGTCTATAGTCTACGGTAACTGCTTACCATGAGGTGAGCCGTATGCTTGTTTGCCACCTTAGTAGAATAAAAAAAAAAACGCCAGCTGTATATAAATACGGTTATTACATCGAGTTAAAAACTAAAATCAACAACAAAATTTCAAAGAAATTGGTACCAGCCGCCATCTTTGCTTCAGTAATTGTACGTATGCAAGTGGTTGACTATGTGAAATTGTGCGTCAAATCGCCCAGGGACTCGCTCGCACATACAGCGAGGCTAAACTGTGCACAAGGGCTGCCACATAGAAAAATGTATTAAATAAAAAATATAATAGGTATTTTTTGTTTGGTCTAGTAAATCGATTGCTAGATTAGATGCTGGGTTCGATTTCCAGATTGAGGAAAGCCTTCTCAGTAGCTCAGAGTTTGAATTTGAGCCCAGTTATGGTGACTAGGTATTGCCCGCCCCATATTACATGGGACCTAAACACAGGTCGCCAGGACCTGTGAAATTGGCTCCCCCCTATAGTATGAGACCTAAAACATACCATCCTAACTGTGGTTATATAGCGCTATAGCTCTGCTTAACCCCTCGCAGAACTTCGGCGTGATAGTAATACTATGTAGTTATGTTATTGTTCCAAGTTTAAATCATTGAACCTGACAGACTTGCGATAACAGTACCTCAATGCTTTTGGGGACTGAATTACTTCAACGGAACCTATTTTTTTAAACAGCAGAACGGCTATAAATTAATTAATCCACAATTTTCTAGCAAAAAAACATAATATTTTATCGTAAACGGGCAAGATAAGGTCAAAAAAGGTCAGGATTCTGAACATAATAATTATATTGTACTAAATTAACAACGTCGGTTTTCCTCAGTGTAGCAACCCTAACAAGACGCCATAATGAACTACAGCGTGGTAGGAAAACGTAATTGTTCGTGAAGAATTTAGCCTTTATTTTTGAAGCAAGGAAAGTCTCCTGTATGATTCATTTTGATATTAAAAACAGTTCTTTTATTGAATTAAACTGTGCTTTAAGAATAACATATAAGCTATAATTTATAACGATTCTGAGTTAATTACCCAAATTATAACTATTATTAAAAGTAGATTTTCCACGCGGACGAAGTCGCGGGTAGAAGATAGTAAGTATAAGTATTAAGTGAAGTTTGTGTGTATCAGCTTATTTTAATAGAGAAAAAATATTAATTATCATATTTTGTTAATATAATATCAACTTCCTAGCCTTTTCCCAACTATGTTGTTGTCGATTTCAAGTCTGCGGCTGAATATCAGTATTTTACACGAGGCGACTGCCATCAGACCTCCGCAACCCAATTTATAGGCAATACCGATATCCTGAGGATAGACTGGTTATCAGGCTTTTTTGGCTTCTAACTACAACCAAGGTTACCAAGACCGACGGTTTTACGTCCTCTACGAGGCACTAATATTTTGTTACAGTGAGTGACAATGTTACGTATCCTTGAAATTTTTTTTTTCAGACTTGAATGAACTTGTTAGTCTAGTGGTCCTAAGCGCGACTGCTATAATAGAGGTCCTGAGTTCGATCCCCACGTCGAGCAAAATGTTAATGGGTTCTTCTATGAATTTCTTAGTAGCAGTTTGGAATTTGGATTTGTGCCCGGTTAATGGCTGGCTCGCACGTACACGGGACCTAAACATACTGGCGAACTGTGGGTGTAAATTATTACACCTCTGCATAACCCTTCTAGGAACAGGCGTGATGGTATGTTATGCTATGAATGAAACTGTTTATCTTTTTAAAAGTTTGAGAAAAAAAAAACTGAACGATGAAGATTAATCTCGTTATGTCACCTTGAACCCATTATCCAACTCACCATAAAAGCAAACAACTTAAAATGACATCACACTTTCAGAGATAAACACACACGCACTCACACACAATATCGCTTAGAAAGTGTGAACGACGTCACAAAGACAGCTTTTTCATGTAACCTCACAGGAAATTGATATTTACGACATTGTCTATGGTAAATATGCCATGGTGACACGAATATGGGGTGTAACATTACCGAAATGAGCGCCCGACTTCGCATACGACTTTAATATGTCATTGTGTGCGCCTATTTGGTTGAAGTGTTATTTTTCATACATTGGATAGAGTATAATATAATAATAGTAACCCCCTCTGGGAAAAGCGTTACCTCATCATGAGACTAACGTAAAACTGGAGGGTAGATTAGAAACGCTTTCTAAAACCTATGACAATAGAACAAAAAATGTGTCATAAGGTGTAAAGAAAAGCGCACAAACCGCAGGGCAGCTTGTGGCGAGCTGATGGTGAGTGGCGACACTGCAGTCCTTATTATTTCCAAAAGTATTCGTATTTGGGGTCGAACTAACCATATTGAAAGAAAGAAAGAAAGATTTTATTGCCATAAAAACAGCGACTAGTACTACATACAAAGAAGAGAAGAAATAACAAACTAACAAAATAAATGAAGGTACTGTACGTCGCCGTTGTTCATCACAATAAGGTCCCCACTCAGCATGATGCGGCAGCGCATTAAATCGCTGCAGCGCTGATTTTCAGTGGGGCCTAGATGACGTGTGACGTCACTCAGCGGTGGTATTAACAATTTTTTTTTTATTGTTTATCAACTATTTAATTATACAATATTTGCTTAAAACAGTTTAATTCAAAATGGTAATTAAATATGATATGAACTGAATTATTTAGGCTTATTATTTAAGTTATTCCTTTTGGCTGTGGAGTATTTAATAAAATATTCTGTATTTCAGCCCTCAACGCCGACCCCCCTGAGTTACAAATTAAGTCTCTTTGTTATGATATTACCTACAATGATCACACGTATGAATATGTACGTATATAATTATATTATTTAGCATTTAATAGAAAAATTTAAAAAATAAAAAGATTACAATATTTAAAAAGGTAAATATAGGTGTGTATCCAGTCCTCTCTTTGTGTGTCATGAAGGTGTGCATGGATGAGTGTGAGAGGTATGTAATTGTGTATGATGATGTATAAAAATAATCTATGTAATTATTTCGTATACCTAACCTTCACAAGTCAGTAACTTCATATTAAAAATCGTATTGAATATTGCTACATGTTCAGCGACTTTCGTTGCTGATTGTACCTCTGTATACCCCTAGGTTCGTATTGTTGTTTAAAAATGCATTACTTATTTTATTTTAGCTTGCTTTTCTCCACTATCTCACCTGATGATATTTTTTTAAGAGATAGGTTAGCGTTTGACCACAATCTCACCTGATGGCAAGTGACGATGTGATCTAAGATGTAGCACGCTTACCTAGAAGATACCTATTCACTCTTGATTTGAAGACCCCCAAATTGTACACGTCACGAAATACAGACTCAGGCTGTGTTATGTAATGATGCGGTTGACGATGAAGCACGCTTACCCAGAAGTAACCATCCACTCATGACTTGAAGACTCCCACATAGTAACTGGGCGGAAACAGACTCTGGCAAAGAATTGAAAGCGTTTTGTTTTTTTAATACAGAAAATATGAAATATTTAATTAAAATGTTGATAAATGTTGTTTTAATACAGACAAAATATGAAATATTTAATTAAAATGTTGATAAAGCACATGAATGTTAAATTCGAATTTCGAACAAAAAGTTACGAGATAAATGTAATTCTGTTTAAATTATGTTAAACATACCTTTATGGTCACCGTGGTGATACCGAAAATTTAAAAACAGAATTTGTGTTTTAATGGGAACCCTTTGAGCGCGCCGTCGCGGGATTTTATTGAATTTGTTTTTTTCGTGACATGCATTTATTATTAGTATTATATATGTATAAGATAATTATTGAATATTGTATTGAATAAATTCTCCATAAATTATAAAAATTATAACTAACTTCACTAAAAAAATCGAAACAAAACAAAACTGTATATTATTTAATAATATAAGTAAAAATATAACTCAAGGTATATATTAACTGAGTCTTAGAGTTTATATTTATATTTATTTTTCTCGTAGGTGAAGTAAAAAATATTTATATAATATGTTTCACTCGGGGGGGAAAATATAGTTTGTCATTTTCACCCCTTGGTGGACAATCTACTATTATCCAGCAAACGCGTAATATAATTCTTCTAGCGTTTTCCCCACTATGTTGGAGTCTTAAAGTCAACCAGATGCGGCTAAATATCAATATTTTACACGAAGCGATCAGACCTCCAACCCTTAACCTTACTTAGGGATACTGATATGGAAAGGATAACTCGGTTGTCAGGCTATTGGCATAACGTGGTAAGCTTTCCTAATGCTGCAAAGTTTGTATGGGGAGGTACAGTCAGCAACGAAATTCGCTAAATATCTTCAATAAAAACTCGCTTGTCCACCATATCACACACAGATTAGTAATTCCATAAATTAACTGGTCACCCATACATTGGTAATTCCATAAATTAACTATTTCATAAACTTTCTTTATTTAAAATTTTTTATTTATTTCTCGTTTCTTAATATACATTAGTAAGATTTTCTACTTATGTTATAAACCAAGACAATTGCACTATTATCTTAATTATCTTAATATGTATCATCAGATAATTGGAATTAACCAGCTGAGGGCCCTGGCGACCTGTAATACAGGCTTCTGTCGAAACCTACTTCAGGCACCAGTCTCTCACAAAGTTAAATCCTTGTTTGTGCACTATTGTTAAGCATTAAGTTATTTATGATGAGAAAATAAACGCATTTATTATTATTATTATATGCCAACAAAGCATTCTTTCATATTTCGGCCACACATTACGCAGAGGCGACGAAAGTTTGGAAAAACTAATTGTAGTTGGGAACACAGAAGGCAAACGATCGCGCGGTCGTTCACCAACAAGATAGAATGATCAAGTGAAAGACTCGTCGGGCTTCAAATTCTATTCGGTTATGCGAGACGCGCTGGACAGAAACGGGTGGAGGTAGATAATTTGCTCCGGATGCAACCCTGATGCTGACCACGATCCTCAGACATTAGGGATCGACCCCAGAGAGAGTTGCAATCTTCAATACAATTTTTAACATGAAGTCACTGACCTGTGAAGGTTCTGCGAAATAATTGCATAGATCACCATTAAATATTTACCTTACCTTCATAATTAAAAAAGCTTCTGACAAGATTTGCATTCTGTATTTTTTTCAAAATGTAGCTTGTTCAGCCACTTTCGTTGCTGACCGTATCACCGTATTGCCATATATAAGTATTGCCGCTACGCAATAATCAACAACCCATATACTGTCCCACTGCTGGGCACGGGTCTCCTCTCATATTGACAGGGATTAGGCTATAGTCCACCACGCTAGCTTACTGCGGGTTGGTAGACTTCACAAACCGTCGAGAAAAATCTCTAAGGTATGCAGGTTTTCCTCACGATGTTTTCCTTCACCGTTTAAGCTAGTGATAATTAATTATTAATACGCACATGAATTCGAAAAGTCAGAGGTGTGTGCCTTGGGTTCGAACTCGACACCTTCGACTTGGCAGTCCAATGGTCATACCACTAGGCTATCACTGATTAATTATTAAACTTTTATTGAAAATATCAGCTACGTACCGTAAGTTAAAAGGTATAACTATAGCTTTTATAACCTATTAACCATTCACACAGTCGTAAGGAGTAATTAAATGGAAAAAAAATGAAAGGAGTTTTTAATTACGTCGTAACTTTGAAATAATAAAAAGCTGTGTGCTTGTGTTTACGTAAATACATAAACTGTTTTGTTACTTTTTTATGGTTTTCAGTTATTATAGAGTTTTTGGCCGACTGAATTGTGTTTTTGTGATTATTAAATTTCTTTATTTATTTATTTCAACCAAATTCACACATATCATTACAGGTGTATACCTAATGCGATAGTGTAATACTTAAATCTATGTTTTATATAGTACCTTTTCTTTTTCTCCTTCCTTAAATAGTAGACCTTTTCTTTACAATAGGCTCAACAAGTTTCTAAACTTATTTTGTTTTTTTTTTTTTTTTTTTGTTGTATATTATATACTATAGCTTAAGAATGTAATCATTAAGAAGTTAATCGTTAATTTTAGTTTTTAAGGAAATTAATTGGCCCAATTTATATAATAATATGTATAGTGATATCCTGAAACACAGGTTTATAAAAACCTAGACCAGGTAGGTCGCTACATACCTCTAGTTTAGAATATTTCTTTTTGCACCTATTATAAATAACTATTTACTTTAGTTTTACTTATTATTAAGACCCTAATCTTATACCCCACTGTTGTAAAATTGTAATGTTGACGAAATGTACACCTTTTTGTAAAAGATTTTTAAATAAAGAAAAGATTTTATAGTACCACCCTTGTGAATTCACTCAGCGTGCAATGGAATATGTCCGTGTCCTTGGTTATGAGGATGAGAGTGCGCAGTGCCCGTCAGCGGTGCCTCCCCCAGTAGGTTAATGCGGCCGCGCGGCACCACCAGCAGCGGTGGCCGATGGCGCTGCCTTACGTACCGATCAGGGACATAAATATTCACCTGCCCCAGTATTTCTGCATTATGTATCTTATCTCTAAATATTTAATATATATAAGAAACGAGTGTGAGTTCTCTCCTGACCCTCAACTCGTTATATCCAACCATACCCAAAACAAATAATGTGGGATACATTAAGGGATAAAATGCATAGTAGGTACACCGTAATACCTCATATACAAGTATCTGACAAATTTCTGCGTTACATTCTAATTGACTTCGAACCCATGCGTTATATAAGGCTATGATAGCTTTAATATTTGTGAAGTCATGTACCATTCTGAGAGTAAAACCCAGGTTCCTGTATGCCTTTTTACAACATTTAATTATATTTGTATTGTTGGAGCTGTGGAAGTAAAAAACACTTTCACAACTCTAAGTCCAGTCGGGTTTCTTTTAATAACATAACACATAACATAGTATGACGCCTGTTACCCGAAGGGTTAGGCTAAATTGGGTCTCGAGCAAGAGGGAAGCCGTGGTTAGACGCTGTGCGCAACAACTCTCTGTTCCACCACACAGAACAAGCAACACTAAGAGGTAGCTTCCGTTATGCAGCCGCTAAAGTATGGAACAACATCCCACCACCTATTAGACATGTAGAATCACTGTCGAATTTTACAAAAAGACTTCGATAGCATCTAATTGATGCACAACGGGAGCTAGGCAACGTGGAAGCGAATTTGTCGATTATATTATAAAAAAAAACATTATAAGTACTCATTTCTAAACTATGCTACACAATTATTACATAATTTATTTATTATTTATTATAATTGACTCATATCTAAAAATTCTGTGCTATGCTACAATAAGCCGCAACTTAATAAGTTATTTCAAACTAAATGAATTTTATGCAATGTTGTGTGTGGTTTTTGTTTTATCTTCGCTGTGTTAATTTTTTGTTTGTTTGTCTTATTTAATTTCTGATTGACACCCGTGAAACACTAGGGCTCCAGATGAAAACCAGCGTCAAGCACTAATTGTGTTTGGCATTATGCTGATCTGGAGACCCATTTGGCCCAGCCGTGAGACATATGCATAACCTTTTTAGTATTTCTTTATTTTTTTTATTTTACACTTTATTTTAAGTGTTGCATGTTTATGGATTTTATTTTCATTTATGTGTACTCGTAAGGTCTCACATGTTTTTGGCCAAATAAATATCTTTTCTTTTTTTGTTTCTTTCTTTCAGGTGTGTAAGTTCGCGGGTATGTTTAGGTCCCATGTACTTTTTTTTTTATTCCATTAAGGTTGCAAACAAGCATACGGCGCATCTAATGGTAAGCGGTTACCGTAGCCTATAGACGCTTGCAAAACCAGGAGTATCACTTGCGCGTTGCCGACCCTGTAAAATGAAAGAGGAATTGTTGGTTTGGCAGTATAAGGGTCACAGTCCCACCTTTTCCTCGCGGAGCACTTGCGTCTTTTATCAAATGTTTTTTGTTTTTATTTTATAGTTTTTTATGGATGTCGGCAAACCGTGATCATATCTATTATCGAGTACCCTTAACACAAGACCTGTTTAGTTGTTTAGAAACTAGATGGTGCTGTATAAAATGGCCCAAAAAAATTTTTAATATTTATTTTATTGATATAATTCATCCCTAAATAACATATTAAAATATAACACCCGTAAAAAGTAGTTTTATTTCAACATCTAACATTCGCGTGTCAGAAATCAATATAAAAAACTTTCCTACCATCTGTGGGTATGCATTAGTAGGTACCTATAAGTACCTACCTATCCCGCTGCCCAACCCTTGGGAAAATACAAGATGTTATGTTATGTTAACAATAAGCTCTTTCTACCAACGAACGAAGTTATGTAAGCCTTTAAGCCCGCTTAAAATGTAAAAACCAAAAAAAGATTTGAAGTACTCATCATTCAATTTACACGGGAGAATTGGAAAGCCGAGATTCTCGTCATATTTGCACGAAATGTGTCAGATTTAAATATTACGTACAATGTTCCTAAGAGGGATTTTTCTCTTAATCGACTCGCGTTTTGTGGGTAAGATATGACTGAGACTTGTAACGACTGGTAGCGACATCTATCGCGCTACATAGAACTACGAAGGCCTGAATCGCGCAAGCAACATTCGCAACGAAAAGTTGCATATACATATACAACCGCCCGACATCAACCGTCGGGCCGTGGCCCGCCAGGCACAACACCCGCCTGGTTGGAGGATCCTCCCTTTGGATGGAGGGGCAACACGCCTCGCCTCTCCACACTTACTTATATTTTTTAATCTTAATGTCAACGTTATCTGTCAATAACTGCTTTATTGTCCTAGTGGTCTTAAGCGCGACTGCTACGCTAGAGATTGTGGGTGCGATTTCCGGGTCGAGCAAAGTGTTGGATTTTTCTGTGAAGTTCCCAGTAGCAACTCGGGGTTTCGAATCAATTTATAAATATAATAAATATTCTTGGCCAATTTTACACAGCACCATCTAGTCCCAAACTAAGCAGAGCTTGAACTGTGGGTACTATACAATGGATATAATACTTATAGACTTTAAAGTTATGAAACAAAGGAAAAATTCGACCGTGGGCAGGATTCGAACCTGCGTCTTCGGGTTAGGTACACCAGACGCTATGACTAAGCCGCCGCGATTCCTACCCACCATGTCAAATTTTGCCTTCACATTTTGAATTCACGTCTTTATGGAGACGTCTTAGCATGGAACATGCCAAAAAATACAAAAAGATACATATAGACTTTTTTTTTATATCTCTGGCGTTGCAAGCGTCTATAGACTATGGCAACCTCTTACCATCAGGTGGCCGTAAGATTGTTTGCCACCTATAGTATAAAAGAAAATGTTATGTCTGAAAATATTATTTTAGTATTAAGTGTCGAGTTTTCTTCGTCTTCAGATATCACCATGGTAAATCAGCCGGCCAGCGAGGCTTGGTCGACTATAGCCTTCCGCTCTCGTTTTGAGAGGAGACCTGTGCCCATTACAGGGATAGTAAATAGGTTGAAAAAGTATTCGGCAATAAAAAAAAAACACTAAAATGTTACTCAGAACTAACAAATACCCCACTAAATTCTCACACTCATTTTCCCTAAACATTATCTACTAACATTGAAGCACTTAGGACCATATGTTTTAAATGGTCCTATATCTCATAAGGTATGGTCCTTTTGTTACGATATTCCTTTTTGATGGGGTTTTTTATGTCACTTAAATCCGAAAATGTTATCAGAGCGCACATAACGACCTTTTCTTTCAATCACTTTTACTTTCTTGCAAAACTTGCTAAAAGTAAAAACAAAAGAATCCCAACTTCCTATTGTATTATGTATCTTAAGTGCACGTGATAAAGTTTGAAGTGTCTTGAATGTTACTGGAGTTTGGTTGTAACAAATAAAGCTTCGTTTACGGAGGAAAATACGACATGTATAAAAAATTAATGACTTGGTGACTTAGGAGTAATTATTTACTGGAAGTGACATATACACATGACAATATACATAATATGATTTTTATAAAAGTACATATATCACAGCCATACGAGTATATAACCACTTACCTGTAGATTTAAAAAAACTAAATGGTAAATTATTCAAGAGAGTTTTAAAAAAGTGGTTAATTAAAAATGTATTTTATAATATGCATTAATATTTTGCCAAAAAATAATTATTGTTATTGTCTTCAAAATTGTTACCACAGACACTTAAGTTTATTGGATTTTAATATTTTTATATTACTACACCCGACTGGGTAGACTGTTGAAACCTATAAATATCTTTGACTTTGACATGGAAAAAGCATAAAGTTACTGCATGGTTTGCGGTTGATAGAACTCTGATCAGCTTACAATACCTTGTTTTTTTCGGTGCGTTATGCATCCCCATGCATATGCACCCCGGGACGGTTATGTCGGGTTTTCCGGCCAGGTGGCCAGCATACCAACTAAAATCACCGCCACTACCACCGTCCATAGTGGCAGGATCACGGGGATTACTCTCGTATGCTCCGCGATCCCACCGCGGACGTTCATTGATGGACCCTCCTGGAAGGCCAAGTGGGCAACTGACGACCCCGAATCCGCCACCCGAAGCACTAGCAAGCTAATATAAATAAATAAATATTTTTGGGACATTTTAAACATCACCATCTAGTCCCAAACTAAGCAGAGCTTGTACAAGCTCTGCTTAGTTTGGGACTTGAGTACTAGACAATGGATATAAAACTTATATATATTTTTTTTGTAAATACATACTTATAATACATAAGAAACACCCAGACAAACACAAATACTCATGTATTACACACACAAATATTTGTGTCTTGTGGGAATCGAACCCACGACCCCATGATCAGCAGTCGGCACACGAACCACTAGACCACAGACGTCGTCAAATAAAAAAAACGTCAAAAAATATAATCAAATCAAATCATTTATTCTTGTTAAAAATGGGTAAAATGCAGTTCTCAAGTGTCTTATTGGTAGGTGTAGCACGCTATACTTTGCCACCAGGGCGTACAAGTTATAATATTACATAAGTTTGTCATCATCATCATCAACCCTTATACTGTCCCACTGCTGGGCACGGGTCTCCTCTCATATTGAGAAGGATTAGGCTATAGTCCACCACGCTGGCCTAGTGCGGGTTGGCAGACTTCACAAACCGTCGAGAAAAATCTCTAAGGTATGCAGGTTTCCTCACGATGTTTTCCTTCACCGTTTAAGCGAGTGTAATTAATTTTTAATACGCACATGAATTCGAAAAGTCAGAGGTGCGTGCCTTGGGTTCGAACTCGAGACCTTCGACTTGGCAGTCCAGTGGTCATACCGCTAGACTATCACTGCGAGTTAGTATTTTATTATAAAGAAAATACACATTAACTAAACAAATATAAATTACAATGTCAGCAATATGTAACCTAAACTTTTATAAAAAGATAACTCAAATAATTAAAAAAAAGAAAAACTCAAAAGATAAAAAATATAAATACCAATGTTTACAATGTCAATGAATATAAACATTTCCGACGTATTTTCTTAATAAAAAAAAACCAGATATTTATTCAAACGTAGAACTAACCGTATTCTATTTTGTTTTTTGTTTATGGTCACTACTAAAAATATGAATCGTGGTTTTATTTATGTTAGACAGAAATAAAATAACAATACGGTCAGGCATTGAATTCTGAAAATGTTGGTTACATTTTTGTTAGTTCTTATGTTATTCAATATTACAAAACTGTATTTAAAAAAACCCTGTAATAGTCGTATGTTTTCTATTATTATTATATTAATTGGGTCCCACTGAATGGTAGATATTGGACTGCCAAGTCGAAGGTCTCGAGTTCGAATTCAAGGCACGCACCTCTGACTTTTCGAATTCATGTAAATTATCACTCGCTTATCGGTGAAGGAAAACATCGTGAGGAAACCTACATACCTTAGAGATTTTTCTCGACGGTTTGTGAAGTCTACCAACCCGCATTAGGCTAGCGTGGTGGACTATAGCCTAATCCCTCTCATTATGAGAGAGCCGTGCTCAGCAGTGGTACAGTATATGGGTTGATGATTAATAGTAGACGCCAACGCGGCAGGCCCAGACGGAGATGGCGGGATGAGCTCGTTCGAGAAAGACTAGTTCTTGGTATCAACGCACAGAGAGAAGTGGAAAAAGAGTGGAGAGGTCTTTGCCCTGCAGTGGGACACACAGGCTTATAATAATAATAATTAATCGTTTAATAGCCAAGGGCCTCGGTAGACATCTAAGGAGGCTCTCGTTAGATGGCTGGATCAAGGCCTTGATACAGAAAGCGGTACTCCTCAACACGGCACGCATTGTGAGGAGGTTCCTCTCTCGGTGGTTAAGGCTCCAAGGCCGCCTTAACCACCAGTAGCTTGGACCCTGCTCCCGATGCCGGTGGGCTTCTATTTTTTATATTTTTAAATGATTTTTTTTTGTATTTTTTTTAATATAACGTAAATAAGAACTTAAATAAATACGAGAATAATAATTATAACAATTAGACTGCCTCACTAGCCTAGTGGTCCTAACAGCGACTGCTGCACCAGAGGTTCTGGGTTCAATTCCCAGGTTGAGCTAAGGGTTATTTATTGGGTTTTCTATGAAATAGAAAGTGGCAGCTCAGAGTTTGGATTTCAAACAATTCTCACAGACATAACTTACTTTACAGTTAGTTCAATGTCAAACGATGCCACCTTACTTACTATCTTTTTGTACTTTTTAGCATTTTCCATGCGAAGATATTTAGCAAAGGAAAAATTCGACCGAAATTCGAATCGAAAAGATGTATAATGTTAAAAATGTTTCCAACCATGAAAATACATAATGTAAACAATGTCACACATTTTTTTCTAAGCAGGAAACGCGTCTTTCACGGAAAATAAAGTTACACAAACTTTGGAATCTTTAAAAAAGTTTTCTGTATAAAGTACGGAATCGCATTCACTTTTTTATTACACTTTTTTTATATTTTGATTGCCTTATTGCTCTAGTGGTTGCAAGCGCGGCTGCCGGGCGTGAAGTCTTAGGTTCGTGTCCAGGTCGAGCAGTGATATTGCGTTTTCAGTAGCAACTGGGAGTTTGGTTTTGTGCTTTATTAATGGCATTAGAATTGCCCCATATTACATGCCACCTAAACATTCTGGTGATAGCCTAGTGATATGACCATTGGACTGCGAAGTCAAAGGTCTCGAGTTCGAATCCAAGGCACGCATCTCTGAATTTTCGAATTCATGTAAGTACGTATTAATAATTAACTATCACTCGCTGAAAAAGGTAAGGAAAACATCGTGAGGAAACCTGCATGCCTTAGAGATTTTTCTCGACGGCGTATGAAGTCTGTCAACCCGCACTAGGCCAGCATGGTGGACTATAGCCTATCCTTTTCATTCTGAGCGGAGACCCGTACACAGCAGTGGGACAGTATATGGGTTGATGATGAAACATACCGGCAAACTGTAGGTGTTTATAAGTACACCTATGTGTAATCCATCGGAGAATATTGGCGTAAATCCCATCCTATCCTATAGTATTAGTAGGAAAGAAGTAGGAAGAATCCTATCCTACTATCCTACTTCCTTCCTACTAATACTAAAAATGTGAGGGCTTTTTGATCATGGATGGATGGATGTTTGTTACTCTTTTACGCTAAAACTACTGAATGGATTTAGATGAAACTTTACAGTATTTATATTTATACATCAGAATAATAACAACGATAATTAAAAGTAACTTTTCCACGCGGACGTAGTCGCGGGCAGAAGCTAATGGTATATATGTATGTAAGATAATACGCAAGCGTCTATAATTCAATAAACTGTAGAGCAAACGGTTGTCTTGTTCAATGTTTTCCTCACAACTCGATTCTAACGTAAATAATTCTAAACAGACACAGTTTTGTGAACATATGACCAATGTTACATCACGTTCAACCAGAATAGATCCCAGTCAACCCAGTTCCACAACAATACATGCAAACATCACTTTTAAATCGTGTTGTTAAAATATAAAACTGCTTGTAGGAATCTGACGCTGTAATTAATTGAGTCAGGAGGTTCCCTTATGTACAAATTTATGTAATGCTTGATTTCTTCTTCTTCTATTTACGCTCTTGTCGGTGCCGGGGGTCTACTCCCTAAACACGAATTCCGTAGTTTCGACCTTAGCTACGGGCGTTTTTCGTTCGGGGCCCGAACTAAGAATGAATGACAACACAATTTGACAGTGGTGTCCCTACTCTCGATGTGTTTTTACCCGTTCGAAAAATTGAATTTGACACTTGTTTTATCGGACTCCGAAGTTTCGGAGAACTTTCGAATGGCTCGTAACTTCGTTGACGGAGAATACCACAACGTGTTAATGCGATAATTTTTAGGTTGTGAGAAAGGGATGGGGCTATTTAATTTATAGAGCGGCATCCCTCTCTTATTCGGAAAACGATCGCAATAATAGGATGTGGTACAGCCTCTGGACCTCCTTATACGTCGCGACTTTCAGTTTCTCTTTCATTTGTGTTATGTAACTCTTTCTTGGCATACCCCTTCCTCTCCTTCCTTCTATCTTTCCTTCTGTGGGCGATACAATAAGATCACACCTCGAAGTTTGAAAAGTTTATTGTTCAAATGTTCAGATTATAAAATTTTTGTGTCGAGACAAAATGGCGGCGCGTACCAGCTCCGTCTCGTGCGTAGTGAAGTTAGTGCAGTTCCTCCACCGTGAAGCACGCAGCGAGCGATGTTGTTACGGTGCGTTCGTAATAATTTGTAAATATGAAGAAAGGCTGCGTTCAGGCGTAGACACCTTCTATGATGTATTTTAAATATTCGTCGTGGCGTATAACGTGGTAATTTTACCCTTTCTTGACTCCATGTATTATAGTAACAACCTTGATGCTTGATCTATACTTTGTGAAATTGACGATGTCTATGGTCATGTGGTTCGCGTCTCGGACTGCTGATCACAGGGTCGTAAGTTCGATTACCACAGGACACAAATATTTCTGTGATGAACGGAAGTATTTGTGTTTGTCTGGGTGTTGCTTTTAACTACGTACCTATTTACAAAAAAAAAGTATATGAATATTATTCATTCATTTTCTAGTACCCATTACTATGGGTAATAGAAAATGAATTATTAATGATACTTATATACTTTACAAGTTCTACTTAGTTTAGGCTGGATCGTGCCGTGAAAATTTGCCAAAAAATAATAAACAATATAGCTTGAGCCCATAACTTAGTAAGAAAAAGACTTGCTCAAGAATTAATATCGCTGTATTCAACCTGATAATCGAACCCAAGACGTCATGACCATGTCGCTATAAGACCAGTTCTAGTGAGACCTTGTATCACCATTTATTACTACTCTACGACCACATAAAAATATATAAAAAGGAAAACATAGTTCCTATTTCTTGGAGCTATAAATCCACGCGAGCAATAAATAGCTTCGAGTGTTGTTTTCTCAACCAAAAGCTTTTTATTTGAAAGCTAGATGAAGTCACGTTACTTAGCCTCGACCATTGTTATATAGACGAGCTCACGTTGGGTTTGTGGAGGGGGCGAAATGGGATATGCTCCTCAAGGTGGGTGATTTGCCTGGCGAGCCAAGGCCCAACGGTTGTTTATTTTATTTTTTAGACATAAACAAACATACTATCACACCTGGATTCTCCGAAGGGTTAGGCAGAGGTGTACTAATGTACACCCACATTTCACCGGTATGTTTAGGTCCCATGTAATAGCGGGCGAGCCTATTGCCATTAACCGGGCACAAATCCAGACTCCGAGCTACTACTGAAAATTTCATAGAAAAACCCAATAACACTGCTCGACCTGGGGATCGAACCGATGACCTCTAGCGTAGATATACAATTTTTACTGCATTCTATTCCATTTTAACTCATTATAGTTTTCTAATATAATTCATTCCATTCAATTTACCAGTATTTACTAAATTTAACAAGGGGTCGACAAAATCGCAAACAAAACGACCCCAAAAGTTTTGGGAGGTCTTTTGTCCGAAGTAGTTAAAAACTTTAGTTTAGCAGAAAGGACCATTTTTTGTTTTGAACTACCAAATAAATGAGTGACATTTTTATGCCATTATTTAATTGTATCCTTTATTGTAGACCAAGTAATAGAACAAAATAATATGATGAATCGCCTGTGCTCAAGTGGTCAGTGTTGACTGTTGAGTGCTGATCACAAGGGGTTGATTCCCACAGGACACAAATAAAATGTGGTGAATATACCTAAGTGTTTCTTATATATTATAATACAGTATATATTTACAAAAAAGTACTTTATAAGTATTATATACAATGTCTATTAACCATAGAATAACCGTTATTAGTTTGCGACTAAATAATGCTGTGTATTTATGATTTTTTAAAAAGAAAAAAATCCTTAACACTATACAGTATGGGCAGTCTGTTTTTTTTTTTTTCATTCAGACAATTATTGCAGGTCATACTAACCTACCACGCCTCTTTAAAAGGCTATTTTTTAAACTTAGCGTAAGTTAAGTTTAACATTTTTGAATAAACTTAATATTAAACTTATGTAAAGTTTTGCACAGATTTTGACTCTAAACTTTACCAACCAATTACTATTTAATTGAATGTTAATAACATAGAGTATAGCTACTCACTAACTAACTATTCTGCGGAGATCAAATTAGTGTAAATATTTGGTTAAACGTACGCTCCTTTATTGAAGTCGCAACGTGGTGTTTGTACATGCGTTGATTGGATTTATTGAATGTGTTGAAGAAGGATATGATTTAATCATCATGAACCCATATTATATATTATTGGGTACGGGTCTCCTCTTAGAAAGAGTACGCTGGCCTAATATGATATTAGAAGACCAAATTATGACGTAAATAATTAAAAAATTGAGCCAAAATATATAATACCGTGGGTATACACTACTACACCTCTGCCTCAGTGGCTCAGTGGGTGCACACAATCAAAAAGAAAAATACATCTAACATCATATACTAATTATAACGTAACATACCATCGCGCCTGTATTCCCCGAAGGCTTAGGCAGAGGTGTACTAATAAACACCCACAGTTCACTTGTATTTTTTGGGTCCCATGTAATTGGGTACTGTTTGTTTAAAATTTACTGTCTGTAAGTATAATCAAAATATTTAGCAGCTTAATTACGAAAATACTTTTACAACTTCACAAGGAAATAAAGCCGGACATGACGTCATGATGCGGCCATCCATCACAAACTGAACTTCCGGAATAATATTTGAAAAGTTGATTTACTTTACCCAATGTAAAGGCTACAATTGTACGCGTTTGAAAATTTCAGGGATGTCATTTGGTTTCAACCAATAGAATTTGAAATTATTTTCTAGCAAAATGTCTGCCTCCGAGCCTTTTGGTGTTGGTTTTCAGTCTCATCAGATGCGGCTGAATGTCAGTATTTTACAAGAAGTGCCGGCCATCAGACCTCTGTAACCCAATTTATAATATATTTTTATAATACCGATATTGTACGGTCTCATTTACGTACATTTTTTATTGCTTACTCGACAGCCTACTTATAGTCGCTATGCGCGTCATATGTTATAATTATCAATAATAAATAATATGAGTAGTACGATTTTAACTGGAAACGACTGAGAGAAAACTCGTCATTTATTTATTACTGTAACTTAAAGAATAAATCTAACTTTAACTTGTCGTGAATCGTTTTTCTTCGTACTCCAACAACGTACAGATATCTTGGGGATACACTGGTTGTCAAGCTTTTATGGCTTCTGATTACCACTCACGATTGTCATTGGTGTTCGTATAGCAACCGGGCTTTACGTGCTCTCCGAGGCACGGAGGGGTCTTGATGTGTTTAGAACGGTCACCCATCCACAGACTGACAGTATCAAGTGCAGCTTAACCTTACAGTGTTATTATTTAGCCACGAGCCCCTTTCTAGCAAAATAAAAATCTAAATTAAAGAAAATCAATTATTTTACACCACCTGTATTCCCGATACGAAATCGTCGACAATATTTTTTACACCCTGTATAAGCGCCCGACAATTTTGTTTGTGAATAAAAACAAAACGAATTCAGTAAACAAACGCAAAGATATAAATAAATCTGCAATCTTTCAAGGTATACGCCATAAATTTTACGATGTTGGTACACATAAACGTAGCTACGAGTAGAAAGAAACATAAAGACGAATCCATGGTTTATGGTATCAATAATATGTGGCCAAAATGTTATGGGCCCCATAAAAGGGGTTTGAAACCTTTTTATAGAAAATGGGCCTTATTACAAAGCGCTTAGGAAACATTCGTAATGTAAAGAACACGTTTTTAAAAAAATCTAAATACGTGCTAGATAAAGTAGTTAACCTACAAACGCTTCGAAATAAAAGTTTAAAATTAAACCTTTGATGACAAGATTGGCGCAGTAATCAACGAAAGGCGAAAGGCTTATAGGTAAAAGGATTGATTTCCGCATGGAATAAGTATGTGTATGGCCTTTAGCTAAGAGCGTTTGTGTATATGAAGACTTGAAACAAAAATTTACTACATTCAATCTGACTACATCCGTCTAATAAGGCCCTAATCCCTAATAAGGCAATCACCTAATAAAGCCCTTCAGTATAATATACTCCTAGACTTATATTGTCACTTTAAAAAGGTAAAAGGTTCGATTTCCGCATGGAATAAGTATTTGTGACCTTTAGTTATACCGAGTATGGTAGATAGAATACATGTGAAGATTTTAAAAAAACCTGAGTTTGTCCATCTAATAAAGCTCTAGAACCTAATAAGGCCATCACCTAATAAAGCCCTTCACTATAATACACTCCGTTTACTGTTTAAGTAAAGACTTATATTGTCACTTTGAGAAGTTCTTAAATAGTTGTTTAGACTCTTAAAAGCATTAGGTCGAACATTAGTGGACGCAGAACGGCCAGACTTTGAGAGATAAGATGTATTAAACACAGCATTACAAAAGGTGCTTTGGGTAAGATAATTCTTGTTAAGCTTGATAGTTTGGGGCTTAGAAGAGATGCGAAGTATTTATATTTAACGGTATAACTACTGAAACTCGTGCTGGGGACGTGGCTTAGTTTATAACTACGCTGATCAACCTGCAAGGTTAAGGTATGCTAGCCACGGTCAGTCTGTAGATGATAAATGATATTTATTTCTGTAAATAGATCTTTCAAAGACACTTTTACAAGTCAATATTTTACATGTTTTAAGCTAGATGGCTCCGGCATTTCCTAGCTGACGACCTATGAGAAGAAACGCCGAAACAAACTCAGAGAATCATAGTCTCTTTTAAAGTCCAGATATAGAATAGTAACAATATATGTCTTACAATGTAGGGCAAAGTCTGAAATGGCCTTTTGAAGAAATCGGTTTTGAGAAGACCAGTCCCAACCGACGGCACGCATGCATCAGTCATTGTGTAGCTCAACCATATGGGTGACCATAGACCCCTCAGCCTCGGAGAGCACGTAAAGCAGTCGGTCCCGGTTGTCATTCGAGCACCTATGACAATCGTTAAAAAAGCTTGACAACCAGTCTATTCTCAAGATATTACTCAAATATTGAGTTGCGGAGGTCCGATGGCAGTCATTTCGTGTAAAATACTGATATTCAGCCGCATCTGGTCACAATAGAAGCAGACTCGAACATAAAACAAGTACGGATAATTTATCTTCAGAAAAAAATATTGAATTTTTTTATTATAATAAGATTGTAATCAAGGATACGGGTCTCATCAGGCGACCCGTATCCTTGATACCTCTCACTTATGATGGTAAGCAGCAGGTCTAGCCGCAGCCTATAAATGCCAATATCATTACTACGTTGTCATTGTTAAATCTCATATTTATAATAATAATAATAATAATAACTCTTTATTATCAGGCTACTTTGGCCCATAGATACATACCTTACAGACTAACATATATATTATAATATTACAAAATGTGTTAGTATATACAGAAACTTAAGCCTATGTTAGTAAAACACTTCACTGAGCACTAGTACCTGTGCGTTCTTGTGGCACTTGTCCGCGGAAGCGACGGAACACCACGTCCTGCGGCCAGAAGTCCTCTTCCATGACGAGGTGCAGAAAACAATTTGGTACTCGCACTACAAACGCCTTGAAGTTGACGTTGCGGTGCGATTCCAATAGCTGCACTCTCGGCGTGTACTTGAGTCTTTGACGCACGTACTCCACAATATCCTCCGCCTTAGTGGTGTAGTTTATGCCTACTAATTTCCCTGGCTACATTGCCTTTCAAACCGTAACACAATAATGATTGGACATTTTCGTTTCACTTACGACCACAACTATTAATGAGAAAATTAACAAAAGTATAAGTTAAAAAAAATTAATTGAGAACCTCCTCCGTTTTCTTTTTTCGTCGGTTGAAAATAGGTAAAAATATTGATTTCTGACATTTACGCGAATGTTATACATTGACATAAAACAACTTTTTATGGATTTTATCGCGTTATATTGATAACGTAAAAAGACAAAAATCTTTAGAAGCAAATAACATATGACGCTTTCCTTCTTGTTTATAAAAGAAATGCTGAAATACTGTCTATCTACTAAACAAGTTTGACAATAAACAGACGGTAAATTACTGGCCTTACCGTTCCTTTCTTCTGAAAAATTCCAGAACACTCAAGGAATGAGGTAGAGGTAGATACATTGTCCACATTTTTTTAACGCTTTTCGACTTTGAACAAAATCTGCCGCTGCGGTATGATACCGGCGGCACTCGTCGAATTTTTATGGAACACATTTTTGAATTTTGAATCGTTCGATTAATTGTTTTTTTAACTGAATAAATTATTTAGGAAACGTTTTTTTAAGATAAGAATTATTGAAAATGCAACACGTGACATTTTGTAGCGATTGTAGGTGCAGACGCCAGGTGGTCAACCTATCCAAAACTCTCAAATTTTCCCAATTGAACATAAACCTTATTGCTTTGGTTTAAAGTTGAAAATTTATCAAAGAAATTTGACAAATTGTGGTAGCTTGATGTGCGGGCCTCTGTACATCAGGGAAACTTGGATTCCCGTATTACATTATGTGATTTAAGCTATGTCTAACCCATTGTAGAATAATAAGCTTACGCCAGGGTAATCACTTCCCACATTGATTTTCTGTGACGTCACGAATGTCCCGATCAGTTTTTTTTTTATATTTTCAATACAATTATGAAGATTTTATATGATTCAAGCTAAATATAAAAAGAATTGCTAAGTAGCCCACCTATTTTTGTATCGTATTTTTCATGTATTTAGTATTTTTTTTTATTATTATTCATTTACGTGAATGTAATGTGATGGTAAGTTACGATGCTGCCGCAAACTCAAATAAGTAATGCTTATTCACTCTCGCCTTGAAAAACACTGTAGGTACTTATACAATTACTAATTGAAAATTGCTTCATTAAGCAAGCAAGGTGCAAGCAGGTGCAACCTTTTAGCTCAAGTAATTTATTTACACATAGTGACATCATATCAAACGGCGGAGTTTCGATGACGTCACTCTGATCCAATCACGTGACTATCTGTTACGAAAAGAGAATCATCATCATCAACCCATATACCATCCCGCTGCTGGACACAGGTTTCTATAAGAAAATACCATTAAACGGGGTGAATAGGGATATATGGGTGAATCGGGACAAACTTTTAAATAATAAGAGGTACCTCAAATGGGGTGAATATGGATGCAGGGGTGAATCGGTACAATATTTTTGAAAGAGATTTTCAGCTTTAATTTTTTTTTATTTATTCCCAACAATATCCTTACAGACTAATTCCAATTCGATATTGAGGTATCTTATTTATTATAGTTTGTTGGAAAACAGCACCCTAATACTATTCCTAAATTATAATAAAACATTAGAAGACTTTGTTGGCATCAAACTATAATAATTTAACCACAATCCCTATTCCCTATTCACCCCATTTGAGGTATCTTTTATTATTCCGCCAAGTTCTAACCCAAACAAAGACTAAAAATATATTCCGCAATTTCAAATGGACTGGGCTCATAAATCCTCTGTACGGAGCGAAAGGGTATGTGGGACTGCTTTTCCTTACCACATCTACTACATTAAAACTCATTAAAAAACACATCATTAACCCATATACTGTCCTACTGCTTGGCATGGGTTTCCTCTCAGATTGAGAGGGAATAGGCTATAGTCCACTACGTTGGCCTAGTGCGGGTTGGCAGACTTCACACACCGTCGAGAAAAGTCTCTAAGGCATGCATTGCATGCAAGGCATTTTCTCCAGATGTTTTCCGTTTTTTTTTTATATAGGTACAACGAAAGTGGCATACAAGCATACGGCCCTGATGGTAAGCAGTTACCGTAGCCTATAGACGCTTGTAACACCAGGGGTATCACTTGCGCGTTGCCGACCCTGTAAAACGAACGAGAAATAGGTTGACAGTACAAGGGTCAAAATCCCTCCACTGCCAACACAACGTTTCCTCGCGAAGCACTGGCAACCTTGCTCAACGCAAGGAACACAACACAGCTCAAAGCTTATTTCACTTTGATTTTCTGCAAAGCGGATGAATTTCCCCAGTCGAGCAGCTCCAATTTGCGTGGCATTACTCCCACTATGCCCTACGTCTCTTTTTCTTTTTGTGATCATTAATAAATTAATACGCACATGAATTCAAAAACTCAGAGTCTAATGGTCATGTAACTAGGCTATCACTGTTTAAAAAACATAATATCACTTATGTATATTATTAGTAAAACATTATACTTCCATAACGTGAATTTCAGGCCTAAAATATCAATGGCCGTATAATATGCTAATGATTTAGCCTGAAGCATTTTCCTGTTTGTGAAATTACCAGTTGAATATAACGTATGTTGAACATAACCACATGTTTTAGGTAATAACATTTTGATAATTAGCTTGTAATTGCTTGTTGATTTTGGATATGGATTTGATAGATATATAATTTTTGTTTGCATTACATAGATCGTACATAGGATTTTTGTCCAGTACATTTTGTCATATATTTTTATGACATATAAATTAGGTTATAATTAGTATAAAATAGGTTATGTAACCATTAGGGGCGCGTGGCTCAGTAGCTGATTAACTTATCTGCAAAGTTAAGCTGTACAAGTCGCGGTCAGTCTGTGAATGGGTGACTATTCTTAATAATTCAAGACCCTACCGTGGGAGAGCCATGCTTCGGCACGAATGGGCCGGCTCGACCGGACTTGATACCACGGCCTCACAGAAAACCGGCGTGAAATAACGTTTTCGTTGCGTTTCGTCGAGTGAGTGAGGATACCGGACGCCCAAACCCCTTAAAAGGGCGGCAACGCACCTGAAACTCCTCTGGTGTTGCGGGTGTCCATGGGCGGCGGTAATCGCTTACCATCAGGTGATCCGTCTGCTCGTTTGCCCACCCTATCACATAAAAAAAAAAAAACCCTACCGTGCTTCGAAGAGCACGTAAATCCGTTGGTCCAGGTTGTCATACTAACACCTATGACACTCGTTAGTTGTAGTCAAAAGTTTAAAACCTGACAACCAGTCTTTTCTCAGGATATCGATATTGTTCAGAAATTGGGTTGCGGAGGTCTGATGACAGTTGCTTCGTGTAAAATACTGATATTCAGCCGCATCTGGTTAGACTGGAAGCCGACCACAACACAGTTGAGGCTCAGAATAGAATGATGTTATGTAACTATTCATATTTAATCTAATCATCATCACGAGCCCGTATATTGGTTCATTGTTGGGCACAAGTTTCTTCTCAGAATGAGAGGAAACTACTCTATCATATCATAAGGATTATATTATATCCTTCTGCGGATTGATTCTGGTTAGGTTAGGTTCTAAAGTGGTGACGCGAAACACCGCGGTTGGTTTTAGTCGGTAGATCGCTCTTTTTAGAGCGGACTCCGACACACCCCACCACTCTCCCCGGAGCGGTGGGTAATGCATAAATCATTTTAAAAAAAAAAACAATTTATTAGTTTCTACTCTTTGTAAATGGGAGAACTGTTTAGAATTTTCTTTTATGCCTAGCTGTATTTTAGTATATTTGTAATCTTCGCAACATTTATAAATTGTTCTCTCGTATATGTATACAATTTATAATTATTATTGTATCGAACATCATTGTACAAAACGATAATTTAAAAGAGTAACCATGGAGTTTCTTGCCGGTTCTTCTCCATAGGAAACGACTAATTTGAAACCGTGCACCTAGACTCGACATTTCATAAGTGCCAAAATAACAGATTGCTTCTGATTACTCTCTTAGAAAAATAAAAAAAAACTATTATGATATTTCCAAGAAGCATATTATGATGTTTATCGTACGTGGGCCTTATTACCCCCACTCAAATACTCGCATCCCGTCATGCGTAAAAGCACTGCGTAACCATTTTTGTGCTTCTTGAGGAAAAAAAGTGGATAAAGGCGTCACGGTAGATGATAGAATGTGTTACCGATAGATTCGAGATGGAGCAAAGAGGCGCAGATGGATTTTTTTACAGAGAAAAAATGAGGAAAATGTGTCTGAGAAATTACGTGTAGCCGTATTATGAACTGTTTGTATCATATACTAGCTAAACTCGATCACGTTTAGCTGTGGCTCTGTCTATCTTCATTACGCGTGTGTTGTTTTTTCTATGTAAAACCGGCGAATTGCGAGTCGCACTCGCGCACGAAGGGTTCATTTCCGCAGCGCCCTTAAATATTTATTTTATTTTATTATGTATTTATTTTTAAAATGAATATACAACTAAATATTCTGTGAAATTTTATTCTACTAAGTTGGCAAACAACCATACGGCCCACCTGATGGTAAGCGGTTACCGTAGCCTATAGACGCTTGCAACACCAGGAGTAACACTTGCGCGTTGCCGACCCTGTATTGAAAGAGGAATAGTTGGGTTGGCAGTATAAGGGTCAAAGTCCCCCCACTGCCAACACAACGTTTCCTCGTAGAGCACTGGCAACCTTGCTCACCGTAAGAAACACAACACAGCTCAAAGCAGTGTTATTTTACTTCGATTTTCTGCAAGGCGGAGGTACTTCCCCAGTAGGGCAGTTCCAATTTGATTGGAATTACTCCCACTATGCCCTAACTGAGACTGTGGTGGATTGATGATGTAACTTATTTTATGTATAGCCTTTATAATAGAAAATTCTTTATTGCAGACCTTAAACAAATGCCAAGTACAGCCTTTATGACTACTTTAGCCAACTAGTGCGTGCCAGTAAGTACAATTACAAGATACAACCTATCGTGCAAAACGCAATTATAGAAATAAATAAAGTAATACAACGAATTTTATGTTAATCTGCCTTCAAAAGTAATATAATAATTCCATATAAAATATTTAAGTATAATTACTACCAATTCGAAATACAATTTTATACAATTTTTATTTTCCTGAGTAAAAATTGGCCTCAGAAAGCTATTAAAAAAATAATTACATTTACGTTTGTAAAATACTTCTTAATTTTTATTTAAATATTTATTCAAGTGTAACATACCATGCCATCTCGCCTGTATTCCTTGAAGGGTGAGGCAGAGGTGTACTTGTATAGCCATTCTGTAAGTTTAAGTCCCATGTAATAGGGGGCGAGACCACTGGCTTTAATCGGGCACAAATTCACGTATACTTGTTTGTCATCGTAAAAAACAACGCAAAAGAATAGCAAAATATAATTTGAGAAACATTTATACTAAGTAAGCTGTTGCCAGTGGTTTCGCAACGCAGAGCTTTGTATGACAAAAAGTATGTCTTTCTCCGAGAAGTAATCTGTCTTTGTACCAAATTTTATCAAAATTGATTCAGCGGTTTAGGCATGAAAGCGTAACAGATAGAGAGAGCGACTTTCAAATTTATAATATAAGTAGTGTTGAGGATAAATCGTCGAAGGTCTCGAGTTCGAACTCAGGGCACGCACCTCTGACTTTGCGAAATCATGTGCGTATTAATAATTAATTATCACTCGCTTAAACGGTGAAGGAAAACATCGTGAGGAAACCTGCATGCCTTAGAGATTTTCTCGACGGCGTGTGAAGTCTGCCAACCCGCACTAGGCCAGCGCGCCGCGTGGTGAACTATAGCCTAAGCCCTCTCATTCTGTGAGAGGAGACCCGTGCCCAGCAGTGGGACAATATATGGGTTGATGAATAATGAATGAATAAGGATAAATAGTAGATAAGTATATGACCGCAGCAACATTTAGCTCATTATTCATTTTGCACTTTAAATCTATAAATTAATTAAAAGATGATCTAGATACTAACTGTTACTGGCAGAGATAAAACTTTAATCACTAAAGTGTCACCAACAAAGCTGGTTTTAAACTTAATTTATTAATTTAACGTTTCTTTACAACATGGTTTTTAACATTAAAAAAAATGTATGTGATGATTGATGAATAAAAGTGTGTGTCTAGGTGTATATTGTAAGTAGGTATGGATTTACAAAAAAAAGTATAATTATAAGTAATTATTATATCCATTGTCTCGTACCCATAGTACAAGCTCTGCTTAGTTTGGGACTGGATGATGTTGTGTAATGTGTCCCAAATATTTGTTTATTTATTTTTGTAAATTACATAATTCAAATCTTTCCTAGCTGTTAATAATTGTATCTAATGAGACTTCTACAGTTTATTTTTTTTGCCAATTAAGTGAAAATTGTTATTACCTGGCAGCAATAGCCGGTGAGACGGCAATTAAAATTTCAGCTTAGTCGTTGCTATATTTGCCGCCCGCCTGAAAAATAATTTAGTTTGTACCAGATGAGGATTGAAAATTGATTTCTATTTTATTAAAAAATATATAAAATCTGGCGCGACCGGTCAACATAGGTCATTGGGTCTCCGCTCAGAAGGACATAGGCCTAATCCGGGACTAGTGTATTCAAGTATTTATTGCATTCATGTGTTACATAGATGTTACATTTATAAATAGGTTCAACATGAAACCTAGTAAGGGTATAGCAATATAATGTAATAAACTATAGTGCGGAGGTACGGTCGACAAAAGAGTTAAGTATACAGGCAGCTAATTAAACATCTGTGTTTTGTTCAAGATTGTGTAATAATGTATCACGCAATATGTGTCAAAACGCAGGTATTGTAAGCTGCTACACAACAAACCCTTTGATGGGTAATTATTTAAATAACAATCTGTGTAAAGATGCAGATTTCGTTCGCTACCTGTATACCAATCTCTTTTGTTGACTGTACTAGGTACTCTCCAATGAACCTATATAACTATTGTCTTTATATGCTAAAAATTTTCACCCATCCACTGATTCACAGTGATAGTACGATTGAGAAGCATAGCTATTATTCAGCCACGTACAACACTCAACAATTTATCCACGTAGCGCTTTTTTACGAGTTTTAAACTTTATTTTTGTATTTTTTTGGCATTTTCCATGCTAAGATTTTAAAATTATTAAGCAAAGGAATTACGTAAATTAATAATAAGTTTCTAACTTATAAACAACAACAACCTCTTTAAAACAAATTTAAAAAGTTATTTAAATTTTAAATAAATAATGTAAACGAGTGTTATAAAGCTCGTCTCTCTGTGAATGATGTGCATGCCTGTAACTGACTTGTTTACACAGAATGTTCTTTTTAAATGTATTGTCTATTCATTAATTGTAAATAAGTTGTTGGTGTGCCTTATGAAATAAATAAATAAACCTCCGCAACTTTTCGGCTAAATATCAGTATTTTAAACGGAGCGATTGCCATCAAACCTCCGCAATCCAATTTCTGGGTAATACCGATCTACTGAGGATAGACTGGTTGTCAAGCTTTTTGGACTCCTGACTATCACTAACGATTGTCATAGGTGTTCGCATGACAGCCGAAGCCGTACGTGCTCTCCGAGACACAGAGGGGTCACGATGTGTTAAGAATGGTAACCCATCCACTGATTAACCGCGGCTAGAGCAGCTTAACCTTCCAGATTAATTGATCAGCGTAATTATTAATTAGCTACGAGCCCCTCGAGCTTTAACTTTATAAAACCTTTCATAATTAATCAAGTTTGGGTAACATTATATAAAGCGACATAAAATCTAAATGGCATCACAAATAAGTTGTTAGTAATTATTACTCGGGTACGTTTTGTAATAAATAAATCACGCGATAAGCTTACAACTACATATAACTTCATGTCAAAACGAATAGAAAAAAATATTCGAAGACCTACTTATATTTAGCTTACGTTACGTGGTGGACAAAAGAGTTAGGTAGCATCGTCATCCGCAGCATTTTTTTTTGTTGACGGGGTTGGAAATGCTTTATGCACCCCACCGCTCTCCTCGGAGCGGTAGGGTGGACTTTAAAAGAGACTATGTAATACTAAATCAATTTCTTTTTTTTAATATTGGTATGTATTTATTTAATTTTTACATTATTTCCATTAGTTTATAGCCCATCACGACAATGTTATAACGTAACCTAAATATACCACCAGAATTACGTCCACCGAAATTCCTAACGCAGATTTAGGTCGCTGATAACAGTGTAGGTAACGTAAAAGCCGTCGATAATGATCGTGACCGTTGTAACCGACAATCACATAAAACATGCTCAATTTTCGCGTGGCGTGACAGAACATAAGTATATTGATAATAAAAGTTGAGTTGGTGTAGGAAAAGTTTTCTTAATATTAACTGGCTGAGGTGGGCCGAAGTAATAAAATGATATACTTATTTCTTTTTTAATTTACGTAATCGGACTTAATCTGTGGGGAGCAAAGATTAAATTACTTTTTCAAAGAAATAATATTATTATGTTATGCGAGACCTATTTACTCTACAAGTTTTCATTCGGTATTAATGAGAATCTGATCTGAATGACTCATTAAACTCGTGGTCGTAACCGCCTCTACTACGCTAGATATACTGGGTTCAACTCTCAGGTCGAGCAAAATATTATTGGGTTTTTCTATGAAATTCTCAGTAGCAGCTCGGAGTTGTGCCCGGTTAATGGTAATAGGCTCGCCCTCTCTATTATATAGTACCTAAACGTACCGGAAAACTGTGAGTGTATATTAGATATGAATACCTTTTTTGTTAAAAGCAATCAGTCGTTTGTTGATCGGTGTTTTTTTCTGGGAATGTGATTTCTGGGAATCTAATTTCTGTTCGTTAGTCTCGTTAAAACTCAAAAAGAGCTAGACCGATTTAGATGTATTTTTTGTGTGTCTTTTTTTTATTCTACTAAGGTGGCAAACAAGTATACGGCCCACCTGATGGTAACTTGCGCGTTGCCGAGGATTCCGGCGACCGGGACCGCAATTAACTCGAACCGCGGTCCCAGTCGCTGCATCGATTTATTTTAATATTTTTCTTCCGGCGACTGGGACCACCAATAAAAATCTATTAATTAAAGTCAAAAAGTACAGTCAAACAAAAAAATGTTCAGTTATAATTAAAGAAAAAAATCCGATAGAAAAATAACATCTACATATAGATAAATATAATATAAAAAAACACCCTTTGATTACCGTTCTTGTCATTTAAAAATGACGTAAGAAAACCATAAAACGGGAAGGGAGATTATTACTACAACCCTATAACAATAAAACAAAAAATGTGTTATAAGGTCAAAAGAAAAGCGCTCAAACCGCAGGGCAGCTTGTGGCGAGCTGATGGTGAGTGGCGACACTGCAGTCCTTATTGCCCCAGAGAGTCGGTCAGGGCCTCGTCTCCACTTTTCCCATAGCGGGTAGCTGGCGTGGAACGCCCGAAAGACTCTTAACTCTGTCTTGCCTTAACTGGCCGGCCAGAGGGGAGCCGCCAGAGCTATATGCTTGGGGGTGGAAGTGTCTTATGGCATAATAGCGGAGTAACCCAATCCGGGTCTCTTAAAGACCCGCGATGGTGAAACCGGGGCCGCACCTCTATACACCCCTAGCCGCTCACACCGCTGTTGCCGCCTTCTGCTTGTACTGGCAGCTTTTCGGGGGGTCTAGCTAGTGAGGTGGCGAGTCACCGTCTGCCATCCCTAAGGATGTATATTCAAGGCTGTAAGGCAGACGCTGTTATCCTCCGGCAATAGAGGTTACGTTCCACCAAACCCCCATAATCCCGCCCGGGTGCATGCCTGTACTTCTATAGTGCAGGTGTGGAGTATGGTCCCCCATCCCATATTTAGATAAAATCTCTCCAAGGGGCCTCTACGCATTGGACTTGTGTCCCCGCGGAAGCCTACCAATGGACCGGATGTTTTCCTCACGGGAGATACGCCATGATATCCAAAAAGGAGATACTAGACACACAATTAGTTAAAAATTACAATCATAGCTTCACAATTTCACATTATCGGAACGAAGTTCCTTATCGCGCGTTGTGAAAGGGGGCTAGACGGAAAAAAATCTTACGAAAAGTTGTCACGACACTTTTTGCTTGTCAACAATATTTGAATTTCGAATTATTGAGTGAATGACAATATTTGAATTTCGCGCGTTGTGAATTGTTGAGTGTATACAGGTTTTTTATTTTTAATTATTAAATTTTAATGAAAGGAACTTCGTTCCATCCGGGTGTCCCTTGACACCTCTCAAGTTTTATCATCATCAATTTGATTGACTTGCCAATAGGACTTGCCAATCCAATGGTTATACCACTAGGCTATCACTGCTTTCACAATTTCACTTAATCAGTCTTAAACGAGTTATCATCCCTGTTATTTAAAATACTATAACCACACTCAACAACCACAATTAGTTGATATTTTCAATCGTTGAACCAATCATTGCCCAATTGTTAGAATCTTATTTCTTAAATTACTACTTTGAACACTTTTTTGTTTGACTGTACTATTTTTGACTTTTGAACAATAGATTTTAGTATTGCTTTATTGGTGGTCCCAGTCGCCGGAAGAAAAATATTAAAATAAATCAATCCGGCGACTGGGACCGCGGTTCGAGTTAATTGCGGTCCCGGTCGTCGGAATCCTCCGTTGCCGACCCTGTATTGAAAGAGGAATAGTTGGGTTGGCAGTATAAGGGTCAAAGTCCCCCCACTGCCAACACAAGATTTCCTCGTGGAGCACTGTCTCTGAGAATTTGAATTGTCCCTTGATGGTTTAGATTTTCAATTGGACCAGTGGTGTTGCAATTGGGTTGCAGGCAACATCTACCGGATAAGCTAGTAAGAAATATAAATACACTTACTTAACAACATAATATTTACGTATAAATAAATAAATATTTTGGGACATTTTACACAGCACTATCTCGTCCCAAACTAAGCAGAGCTTGTACTATGGGTACTAGACAATGGATATAATACCTATATACTTTTTTTTGTAAATAAATATTTATAATATATAAGAAACACTATATGTTCGTTACATAAATATTTGTGTCCTGTGGCAATCGAACCCACGACGCTATGATCAGCAGTAGAACCACTAGACCACAGAGGACGTCAAATATAGAAAATATACTAATCCTACGAAGACCATAAACCACTATTATCTACAAACACATGTAGATTTTATCGGATTTCAATTCAAATATAAACACGATTAATTCTACATTGAGTCCGACCAGCTTTCCCTATATGGATTGATCTAAATTGCTACTAATATTTGCTAGCATTTACTCCATTGCAAACTTTAAATACGAGTGGAAGTAAGCGCGTCTAGCATGCTAGATTTGGTTTTGATTTCTAGGAATGAGCATAGTGTTATTGGAATTTTTAAGAGAGTTAAGACACTGTAGGAGTTGTTCCACTCAAATTGGAGCTGACCTACTGGGGAAGTAGCTTCGTCTTGCAGAAAATCGAAGTGAAATAACACCGCCTTGAGCTGTGTCGTGTTTCTTACGGTGAGCAAGGTTGCCAGTGCTCCGCGAGGAAACGTTGCGTTGGCAGTGGAGAGACTGATTCTTCTACTGTCAACCCAATCATTCCTCTCTCGTATTACAGTGTCGGCAACGCGTAAGTAAGTCTATAGGCTACGATAACCGATTACCATCACGTGGGCTGTATGCTTGTTTGCCACCTTAGTGGTATAAATGCTTCAATGATAGTATGTTAAATGATGAATATGCCAAGATGTTGGAAACTGGAATTTCCTATTTAGGCGACAGATTTTTGTTTCCAGTTTTCAATTCCCGGGTTATTTTAGGTCCCGGGTATCAGCAGTCGTATTCCCAGTTTTCGACGTGACACGGTATCAGATATCGGAATCTGTTGGTGGTATCGAAACCTAATATCGGTATTCTAAGAACGCCTATATCTACCTAGATCCCACAATTCCATGTTATACTAAGCTCTCAGGCACGCTCAGTAAAACAAACAACCCTATAACTTCTCGACCACAACCTCCCGGATCCTTAATCATCCAACCCATCTTTACATTATGCATATCATTTTCGTATTACACTAAAACCCCCAAAACGTATCAGGAGGCCTCAGCCGTCCGATTATAAGCATTAACAATAGCCGATCCCATCTTGACCTCAGCTCCTCACGGAGGTAATAATAACAGGGCTGAAAGGGCTTAGGACGGGCTAAGGCGATTTGTAAGTGGGTAAAGGTGAGGTGCCATTGTGAGATAAGCGGTGTTTTAAATTATGTTATAAGAAAAGGCGTGTCGGCCTGCTGATCACGAGATCGTGGGTTCGATTCCCACAGAGCACAAATATTTATGTGATGAACATAAGTGTTTGTGTTTGTATGGATGTTTGTTATGTATCAAAAAAATTTAAAAGTATTATACCTCTATAGGTATAATACTTTTAAATTTTTACAAACAAAATAAGCAGAGCTTGTACTATTACAAGCTCTGCTTATTTTGGGAATAGATGGTGCTGTGTCCAAACATATATATATTTATACATTTAAACTGCTTCATTAGCCCAGTGGTAGTAAGCGCGACTGCTACGCTAGAGGTCCTGCAATAAATACCTAGGTCGAGCAAAATTGGCGAAGTAAGCAAGCAAAGTTGGCTGGAGTCCGACACCCTTGACAGCCTTTCTATCAACGCAAGGTGGCAAATGTTTTTATAGTTGTAGCTCATGCTGACAAATAATATTAGAAGAAGAATTAGACATAATATAACATAACACTCCCTAAAAGGTTAAACAGAGATGTACCATGTACACCTACAGTTCGCCTGTGTATTGAGATCTCAAATAACAAAGGGCGAGCCTATTGCCATTAAACCGGGCACAACAGCTGCTACTGAGAATTTCAGAAAAATCCAATAGTAATACTTGGCTGACTTGGGAATTGAACCCAAAACCTCTAGCGTAGCAGTCGCGCTTAGAACCACTAGACTAATGACGCAGTTAAAAGAAGAATAAGAACACTAAATGAAACTAGTTACAAAGTATTAGTCATTTCATTCCTCGCTTCGTTTACAACGGGACCACACCCAAACACGTGGCGTAAGTAAGGTCATTCGTATATTTTGTCAATACAGTTTTCAAGTAGTTTAGTGCCTGTTGCATGTTTCAGTAAAGAAAAACACATTTATAAAGACTATGTATGTAGAAGACCAAACCCCGTAAAGTAGGGCGGGTAAACACTGAAATTTTTAGGGTTTCGAGGAAAACAGGTAAAAGGGAACTCTTAAATCATTGACCACTTTATTGTACATTCGTCTCATCATCAAAACATATACTGTCCCACTGCTGGGCACAGTTCTCCTCGCAGATTGAGAGGGAATAGACTATAGTCCACCATACTGGCCTAGTGCGGGCGTTCGGGTTGGCAGTTCAGACCTTAAGAGAGGTAAGGCATAGTGGGAGTAATTCCAATCAAATTGGAGCTGCATCCACCTTGCAGAAAATCGAAATGAAATAACACTGCTTTGAGCTATGTTCCTGTTTCCTTACGATGAGCAAGTATACCAGTGCTCCACGAGGAAACGATGTGTTTGCGGTAGGGGGGAATTTGACCCTTACACTGCCAACCCAACTATTCCTCATTTGTTTTATAAGGACGGCAACGCGCAAGTGATACCCCTGTTGTTGCAAGCGTCTATAGGCTACGGTAACCGCTTACCATCAGGTGGGCCGTATGTTTGTTTGCCAGTGGTATAAAAAAAAAACACGTGAGTTGGGCCACCCCACCCCTTTAACCACGAGTCCTCTCTATCGATCTATCTTTTTCCCGCTCTTATTAACGTGACAAGTCTGTCTATTCTCGTTTCCCGCTCATTGGTGTGAACACGTACGAGTATATATGATGTGTTGTGACATTTTCTGCCAACTGTGGTCACGTAGAAATTTGTGCCCATTGTTAGCCGGGAAAATAACCGTAGAAATAATATCACTAGATAAACCGTATTTTTATGTAATGTTTATACATATAAGTATTAACTGGGTGCGCCAAAGTTCACCAAAATTTTCAACTCCAATAATTGGAAATCCGAAAATGTTCTTCCTAACATTTTTCACCCTAACAATCACAATTCCTAACTACTCTGTCTCTAATGTTCATAATTCCGAAGCATTCAACTTCATAATGTCAGTAGCAATAAACATCTATTATACTTTTATTTGTTTTCCTATATTTTCTCAACATAACCATCTTTTACACTATTATTCAAAGTCCCGCTCCAGTCATTCAGTCAAGTTCCAGAAACGAATCGGTCCTATTCATAATTATTGGTTTAGGTTAGGTTAGAACTGTGGCCACAACGCACGAGCCGAGCGAGCGAAGCGAGCGTGCCGCGGCAGCGGCCGGCGAAGTGCCAGAACCGAAACGCTCCTATAGTTATTAGTTTAGGTACGGTTAAAACTGCGGTATAAACTCCCAGTTATAGTAATTAAGTTTAGGGATAAAAGCGTTATGATAAAAAACAGTAGGACTTTAAATATATTTACATTAATGATATTATTAATTAAAATTTTCGGAAACATGAGTGTTATGAACATCGCCGGTAGCACTACAAATAGTATGAATGAAAACTTTAGGATGAAACATTTTAGGAAGAGTGATCATTCGGATTACAAATCATTAGGAAGAACAATTTCGGGTAAAGAACTTTAGGTGACCCATATATGGACCCGTATTAACTATTAAGTCTTAAAGTTTAAGCTGCGCTACAGATAGGCCGCGGCGCCTATCTGTGGATGGGTGAATATTCTTCACATAACAAGACCCCTCTGTGGAGAACCCGTATAACTGTCGGTCCTGCTTGTCATAGGAAAACCAACAAAAATCGTTAGTGGTAGTAAGAAGCCCAAAAAGCCTGACTTGATTTTGTCGTCATACCCTTTATTATTAAAGCGCTATAATTTAATTTACTTAGGCCTATAAAGACGAAAGCTTAATAATGTCCGGTGCAACCGTGGATTTCTTAAGTCAGCTTTTTACACGATAAAGTCGTTTCTTTTAACAATTATATCAGTTCGCGTTGAGCAATCTAGGAAGCCGTATTGTTCACAAAATTTACGTTAGGCTAACTGGAGCCGCGTGTGTCCGGTAACATTTCCACTCACATCTCACAGTTTGAAAGAAAGAGTTTGGTACCGATATCCTGAGCATATACTGGTTGTGAGGCTTTTTGGGCTTCTGACTAACGATTGTTATTAGGCGTTCGTATGACAACCGGGAACGACGGCTTTACGTGCTCTCCAAGGCACGGAGGGTCTCGATGTGGAATGTTCACATAATCCACAGACTGACAGCGACTAGGGCAGCATAACCTTCCAGATCGGTTATTATTTTTAGACAATATATTATTTCCTTTATGAACTAAGTACCTATCGTATTTCATACCCTCACCTGTATTCCCCGAAGGGTTAGGCAGAGGTGTACTAATGTACCACCAACATTTCGCCGGTATGTTTAGGTCCCATGTAATAGGGGGCGAGCCTATTGCCATTAACCGGGCACAAATCCAGACTCCGAGCTGCTACTGAGAATTTCATAGAAAAACCCAATAACACTGCTCGACCTGAGGATCGAACCCAGGACCTCTAGCGTAGCAGTCGCGTTTAGAACCACTAGACTAATGAGGCAGTATTTTTGGACAATATACCTATTATTTCCTTTAAGTACGTTTAACTATCGTATTTCATTTCTAACAATTATCATAAAGAGCGGTATAGTCTAACAAGAAATAGTACATCTAATTTTCTGAGGGTCGATGGAGTTAAATCCCAAATAAATACCTTTATTATATATTATGTTTTTACTATTGCAATGAAATGGCAAGGTAAGTATATCAATAATGTTACACAGGATATGACGTCAGTAACTCCTTCCACTTTTTGCCACACTTATGTAACTTTAACATGCTTACGAGCGAATCTAATAACTTAACCCAATTTCCGCTACTTCAAACACACCCGATCGACTTGAAAATTGATGTGGTCGCGGTTACTGAGTCAGTTAAAATTGAGGAAGTATTTTAAATTTTATTGAAATACGGTTTGCAGGTGAACTAGGTAGAACACACTTTTGAATGCTACCTGAAGTCGAATATTTCTTACACATTGTTTTTTATTATTACCATGTTGGTAATTATTCTGTAGCCGGTGTTCAGAGCTCTGTATGAAATTAAATTAAACCTAAGTACAGTCAACAAAAGAGATTGGTATACAGGTAGCGAACGAAATCTGCATCTTTACACAGATTGTGATTTAAATAATTAAGTACCCGTCAAAGGGTTTGATGAGTAGCTTATAATACTAGCGTTTTGACACATATTGCGTGATATATTATTACACAATCTTAAACAAAACACAGATGTTAATTAGCTGCCTGTATACTTAACTCTTTTGTCGACCGTACTTATTTTAAATTTGACGATTAATTCCAGAAGAAAATCATTAAAGAAACCGAGGAAGGAGAAGACCTAGACGAAGTTTTATAGAAAAAGAGAGGGAAAAGTCGTCGGCAGAGTATAAAGAAGGTCTTATTAAAAAACAATATATTCGAAAATTACTAACGTCATTGCAGAGTTACCTCGTTAGTCTATTGGTCTTAGGTAATTGTTAAGTTAAGGGTTCGTTTCAAGTCGAGCAAAATTTTATTATGTTTTTCTATGAAATTCTCAATAACAGCTCGGAGTTTGGATTTATGCCCGGTTAAATGGCAATACGGTCTCGGTTAAAATAATATTGGAGCCGGTAGCCTTTTGAAGGTTTCCCCCCGTTTTAAGGAGTACTTAAGTAGTAAATAGGTAGTACATAAGGAGTATATAAGGAGTACATAAGGAGTACATAAGGAGTACATAAGGAGTACATAAGGAGTACATAAGGAGTACATAAGGAGTACATAAGGAGTACATAAGGAGTACATAAGGAGTACATAAGGAGTACATAAGGAGTACATAAGGAGTACATAAGGAGTACATAAGGAGTACATAAGGAGTACATAAGGAGTACATAAGGAGTACATAAGGAGTACATAAGGAGTACATAAGGAGTACATAAGGAGTACATAAGGAGTACATAAGGAGTACATAAGGAGTACATAAGGAGTACATAAGGAGTACATAAGGAGTACATAAGGAGTACATAAGGAGTACATAAGGAGTACATAAGGAGTACATAAGGAGTACATAAGGAGTACATAAGGAGTACATAAGGAGTACATAAGGAGTACATAAGGAGTACATAAGGAGTACATAAGGAGACCTACTTGTGGTCATAGTGGGAGTAATTCCACTCAAATTGGAGCTGCCCGACTGGGGAAGTACCTCCGCCTTGGAGAAAATCGAAGTGAAATAACACTGCTTTGAGCTGTGTTGTGTTCCTTACGGTGAGAAAGGTTGCTAGTGCTCCGCGAGGAAACGTTGTGTTGGCAGCGGGGGGACTTTGACCATTATACTGCCAACCCAACTATTCTTCTTTCGTTTTACAGGTTCGGCAACGCGCAAGTGGTATTACAAGCGTCTATAGGCTATGGTAACCGCTTACCATCAGGTGGGTCGTATGATTGTTTGCCACCTTAGTAATATAAAAAAAAGTTACATCTCTGGCTACCCTTCAGGGAATACAGGTGTGATTCTTCGACAATTTCCTGGGGTCATTGTACAGTTTTTGGTTCAAAATTCGTCCTTGGGATTGTCAAATAGCGCCAAAGCTGGCTTCACAATTACGCGATTGGAGCTCTACGGTCCTGACAAACAATGGTTTTACAACAAAACAAGGTAGCTGATTGTTGTCCAACAAGTTATAAGCAAAAGGTATATTTTTTTTTTGGAAAATACGATATCAACGTGAGTAACGACGCAGGGCACAGCTAGTCATGCTATATGTTTTTTGATGAGGCCTGAAATGAATATTCAATTATTGTATTAAGATTTATTTATTTTTTGATTTACTTTTCTGACTTGCACAAAATCGACAACTAAGGCGGAATAGAAAGGAGGCCATCAGTTCAAAAGTGTTACCAGCTCAATAAATAGTTAAATAGATACAAATATCCTTACAAGCTGGGCCCAAAGTGATAATGTAGAAATACATAATTTATAAACTTATATACAGGTAAAAACAATTATAGCCTGGTGGTATGACCATTGGACTGCCAAGTCGAAGGTCTTGAAGTCGAAGGTGCCTAATAATAATTAATTATCACTCGCTTAAACGGCGAAGGAAAACATCGCTGGCATGCGTTAGAGATTTTCTCGAAAGCGTGTGAAGTCTCCCACTCCGCACTTGGCCAGCGTGGTGGACTATAGCCTAGTCCCTCTCATTCCGTGAGAGAAGACCCGTGGTCCAGCCCAGTTCACTTGTTGTTCACACAAAGTAGACGTCACACAGTAGACGTCATCGAACTGAGCGTTTTGGCAATAAATTCAAACCATTAAAAATAAATTCGACTTTAATAGGTTTAATGGAGAAAAAACACATTAATTAATTTTATTATTTTTATTTATCTGTTAAATCGTTCGTCCCAATTTTTTAATATAAGCGGTTTTCAAAAATTTGGAAAATACCCTATTCCAATAAATTGCACTACGAGCCTTCTGTCCTTACTTACAGTGCAACGCGCGTCCCGACCCAATTAGGGACACATTCAGACTTTTTAGTGGTTTTAAAAAGTATACGCTTACTTTAAACGAGTGGCATCGTTAAAATGTCGAGTCCTACACTGTAAACATATTTCAGACATATCAGAGCTTTGGAACACTTTAATTAACTTAAACATGGTTTGTAATTAACTAGCTCTTTGGTACACGCTTTATACATTTTATTTCTTTAATAACTACTTGCTCTAATTAGAGGGTCTTGTGGTTAAGTAATAAGTACGATGCTCAACAGAATTTGCAAGGTTAAGCGGCGCTAGTCGTGGTCAGTTTGTGGATGGGATATTCTTAACACATTAAGACCCTCTGCCTCGGAGAATACTTCAAGCCGTCGGTCCCGTTTATCATGTGACAATCGTTGGTGGTAGTCAGACGCCCAAAAAGCGTCACACCCAGTTTATCCTCAGGATATCGGTATTGCCCAGAAATTGGGTTGTGAAGGTCTGATGGCTGTCGCTTTGTGTATAATACTGATATTCAGTCGGATCTGATTAGACGGGAAACTGACGTCGTGGTCAGCACGTATAAAAGGCTTATTGTTAATATCTTCCTCCTTGTTTTAGGTGGGAAAATAAACACGGTTCGTGCCTTTATGGAAGCGCGACTTGTACCCACTAAATACCTTACTTGCCTTTGCCCTATATTCACAGGTATGGAATTTGTGACATTTGCCATAACCATGACAGGCTGTGGTCCAGCGTTTATTGGATCCCTTACTGAGGTCCTGCCTCCAACTATGTTGAGGTTAGCTTCCACTGTATTCTTTGTTTTTTTTCTATCTCTAGTCTAGAGTATATTTATTACCTACGTTTAAGTTAATTATAGATACTATATTTTCTGTAAACTTCATGGTGCAATACCTGATGGTAAGCGGTTACAGAAGCCTATCACCGCTTGCAACACCAGGGGTATCACTTGCGCGTTACAGACCCTGTAAAATGAAAGAGGAATAGTTGGGTTGGCAGTATAAGGGTCACAGTCCCCCCACTGCCAACACAACGTTTCCTCGTGGAGCATTGGCAGTTGCTCAACGTTAGGAACACAATACAATTGTGATATTTCGCGTGTCTATAAACTGATTTGAAATAATTAAAAATCTGCTGCAATGCATTAAAGATACAGTCTTTGAATAAACATGAGGTGACAGACATTGTAAGATTTCCAAAAATTTGCACGAATAGCGGAAATATAAAGAACTAGCGGTATGTCTAAAAAGGTATGAACAGCCAACAAATTTTAAGTTTCTAGCCCCAGTGGTTTAGGCTCTGCGTTGATGAATCAGTCAAGACAAATAAATTATAAATGTATACATTCAAAGACACGTGACAAAATATACGATGAAATTAAAAGAAACACATTTTACCGAACAGAGACAATTCTATAAAAAGTGTTAATTAACGCTAAAACATGAGTGTCATGTCAAGGAAATCTATATTAGTGCCTCACGAGATGAACCAATGAATCATTGTTTTACATGTATTTTGGTGAAATCGTGATCAGTTTCATATTGATGAAACCTAACTGTCACGTACGATGATGAAGTAAACGCGTCATGAGTAGGGTTGCCATCCGTCCGGGTTTCCCCGGATTTGTCCTAGTTTAGAGGGCGTCCGGGGAGCGTCCAGGCTTCATTTGTAGTCTTTAAAAGGTTTCAAGTCTCTGGTCGGCGGGAGATAAATGATATTTATTTCTGTAAATAGATCTTTTAAAGACACTTTTACAAGTCAATAATAAACATTTTTTTTTAAAGCTCCGGCATTTCCTAGCTGTTGACCTCTGAGAAGAAACGCCGAAACAAACTCAGAGAATCATAGTCTCTTTTAAAGTCCAGACATAGAGTAGTGGTAACAAATATGTGTCTTACAATGTAGGGCAACGTCTGAAATGGCCTTTTGAAGAAAGAGCCATAACGGCTTTGAGTAGACCAGTCCCAACTGACGGTACGCATGCATCAGTCATTGTGTAGCTCAACCATAATTTAGGGAGCTCAACAATCCGTCGCACGACGATACCAGATCAGAGAAACATTTGCGTAGGCCATATAAAAAAGGCTCAAAGCCACCAGACTGTTCAAAGCTGAGTACGTATATTTAGCCTTCAAAGTACTCACATTTACATTGTATTGAGTTAAACATTATTAAATAATAAGAAAAAATATAATCACAGTAATTATTGCAGTAATGTCTGCTAATATCAAATTAATATAAATAATTGTCAGACTTACATGAGAACAATGCAGTTTGATGTGTACTTTCAAATTAATATAGGCTACTAAACAGAAAAATTAAAATAAATAAATAAAGAGATTGCCAATTGCCATTGACAGTAAGAACTGACCAGCCCCGACAGACGGCACCTGTTCACGAGTATGGACGTGAGAAAGAGGAGGCCGCGAGAAACCGATTCACGTCACGTGTCACGTGTCACGTGACGTGAATCGGTACAGTATGTCTACATAATGTGCACATATTAAAATAAGGGAAACTATGCTTAATTTTATCGACAAAAATCATACTTTAAATTTATTGTTCGCTACTGCGACACTCGTGTAAACAAAAATTAGTAGAATAAAACAGTAGAGTTTTGTTAAAAAAGTCATCGTAATTTTTAATTGAGCACAGTTTATACTTCAATTTAGACGCCTAATTATTACTAATCATTGTTGAGTTTGTTTTGTTATGATAGATGATTTAGTTTAAAAGTTAATAATCTATCATTACAGAACAAACTCAAAAATGATTAATTTGACAAGGTGTTCAATAAATTGAGGATTTTTTAAAATTTACAAATGGTTTTTGTCGATAAAATTAAGCATAAATTCCCTTATTTTATTTAATAATATGTGCACATTATAAAGACCTACACTGTATATTTATCTACTTAAATAGGTAAAAAGCTTTTTCTAGAACTCTCGTTCTTACATCACGTACGATGATGAAATAAACGCGTCATGAGTGATATTAATTGTACAGACGCTAGCAGGTCAAGCTATCCATAAATGTCAAATTTTCCCAATTGAATATGAACCTTATTGTTCTGTATTAAAGTTGAAAATCAATTAAAGAAATTTGACAGATTGTGGTAGCTTAAATTGCAGGCCTCTGTACATTAATTAGTAAAGAGAAAACTCTGTACCCCTTTTTAAGATTATAGCGTGCATGGAGTAGTTTGATTTGGTATAGTTAAAGTTTTTATGGAAGAGGAAGGCAGAACGCTAAAATAAAATTATGTATATTTGTATAATGTGTTACAAATCCATTTAACTAAATTAAATAAAACATTCATTATTTACGTTCATGCTGTCAATGTCAAACACATAAATGTGAATATGTCAATTGTTTTTTTTTAATAGACTGACAAAGACATCTCTATAACATTCCAATGTATAAAGGTTAAGAAAAGTCTCTAATGCATGCAAGATTCCTTACGATGTTTTCCTTCACCTGACAATTAATACGCTCATGAATTTGAAAAGTCAATAGAGGTGCGTGCCTTTGATTCGAACTGGAGACATCTGACTTGGCAGTCCAATGGTCATGTCACTAGGCTATCAATGCTTTATCCTAGATTTAGTCACTATGTTTTCCTTTACCGTTAAAGCAAGTAATTTCATCATCATCAACCCATATACTGTCCCAATGCTGGGCACGGGTCTCCTCTCAGGTTGAGAGGGATTAGGCTATAGTCCACCACGCTGCCTAATTCGGGTTGACAGACTTCACACGCCTTAGAGTAAATCTCTAAAGCTTGCAGATTTCCTCACTACACCCTTTAAGCAAGTGATAATTAATATGCACATGAATTTGAAAATTCAGAGGTGCGTGCCCTTGATTAGAACTCGAGACCTCTGACTTGGCAGTCCAATGGTCGTGTCACTTAGGCTATCAATGCTTTATCCTAGGTTTAGTCACCATATTTTCTTTTACCGTAAAAGCAAGTAAGATCATCAACCCATAAACTGTCCCACTGCTGGGCACGGGTTTCCTCTCAAAATGAGAAGGATTATGCTATAGTCCACCACGCTGGCCTAGTCCGGGTTGCCAGACTTCACACGCTGTTGAGAAAATCTCTAAGGCATGCAGATTTCCTCACGATGTTGAAAGCAAGTAATAATTAAGCTATAATTATAAATTAAACTGTCGTCGCTCTTCTTATTCTTGATAAAAAATAAACTAAAATAAATTAATTATATCATACAGTCCTAATTAATCTTGTGACCCAATTAGCGGACGGTTTTCAGGCGCAACATCAAAGGCTTTTCATTTAGAATCAGCATTGGCTTACTAGGGAGAGAGGGAGACTCACTTCATTCTTTTTAACCTCTTGTTTACCTCCAAATTGTCCTTTGAACTTCAAAAATAAGGTCTGTTTTATAATTTAGTCAGTTTTTTTAAAAGAGGCAGGGCGTGCAAAAAGCTATGATAGCCTAGTTGCATTATCATGGGGCTGCCAAGTCGAAGGTCTCGAGTTCGAATCCAAGGTCTCTGACTTTTCAAATTCATGTGAGTATTATTAATAATTAACTAGCGACCCGCCCCCGCTTCGGACGGGTGCAATATACATGTATTATACATATAAACCTTCCTCTTCAATCACTCTATCTATTAAAAAAAACCGTATCAAAATCCGTTGCGTAGTTTTAAAGATTTAAGCATACATAGGGATATAGGGACAGAGAACGCGACTTTGTTTTATACTATGTAGTGATTATCACTCGCTTAAACGGTGAAGGAAAACATCGTGAGGAATGCATACATTAGAGATTTTTCTCGACGGTTTGTGAAGTCTGCCAACCCGCAGGAGGCCAGCGTGGTGGACTATATAGCCTAATCCCTCTCAATATGAGAGGGACCCGTACCCAGCAGTGGGACAGTATATACTAGTTGTCAAGCCTTTTGGAATTCTGACTATCGATAGATGTGATAGATGTATGTATAACGGGACCATGGCTTTATGTGCTCTCTGAGAAGGTCTCGAATTATTAAGAATAGTCACCCATCCACAGACTGGCCGCAGCTAGGGCAGCTTAACCTTGCAGATCGGTTGTTCGGCGTAGTTATTATTTAACCACGAGCCCCGTAGTAGACAAATATATGATAAGTATTACAATTTTCATTCTTCATTTCCCTCGACATCCAACACCTTAGCGTTAATTAATATTTTGTAAACAAACTAATTATGCTGTGCAAACATCGCATCAACCTCTGCAAAGAAGGTTAATGGCAAGAAAACAACTATTAATGTACTTATGTTTGATTTTCAATCAACTAACTAATGGATATTGTGGAGTAGCTAAACACGTATAAAGTCAAACTATTTCAATTATAGACCATCGTTTCTCAACATTTTTATAAAGTCAAACTATTTCAATTATAGACCATCGTTTCTCAACATTTTTAGTGTCGCGTCCGCCAAGGTCCAAAAAGTTAAGAAAAAAATAATACGACCCCATCACTATAACAATCACCTCTAAGCCTGTTCTTTTTTAATATCAAAAAAGTTTTAATCGATTAAACATTTTTATAATATATTGAAACTTTATTTCTGCTTAACATAATTATTGTATTGTGTTAGTGTTATAAAATACACAGGGGTTTAAATTACTATATTTTTTTAATCATAATAATTGTTGAAATAAAACTACTTTTTACGAATTTTATCGCGTATATTAATATTATTAATCCCGACGTTTCGGACCTTTACAGCGTCCATAGACGTACGGATAACATCCGTAAAAAATAGTTTTATTTCAATGTATAATATTCGCGTAAATGTTAGAAATCAAATTAATTATTTTGTGTAAGGAACTAATAAATGTATTTATTATTTGACAACAGCAATTAGGCAGTTCATACTTAGACAACACGCCATTGGCATCATCAACGACGCGTTGATGCCAATTTATTGTCACTATCACTTTCAATGGGTCTCATTGAAATCTCCCGTGGTAATCACGTTTCATACGTCGAGTTTAGTATATTTTTTATACACCTCCGTTTTGATTTATGTGTAAATTCTGACGTTTGAGGCATTTTAGCTGATGTAACTATAGTCGAAACTAGACGATTATTCTAAAAGTCTAAACTATTACTTTCAATTCATTAATTTGCAGCGAATGCATTCGATCCCACCACTAGGTACGATGGAACGTAAGTGTTTTACCACTCAAATTAATTATCGTTTATTTTTATTAAACTGATATATTATTAAAAAAAAAACGTTTTAATGTTTTTATTGGGTAATAAATACGATAGATCAACACAACAAGGCAGTTTTTATATGTCTTATACCCTGCATTTTAAAGTTTACTTCTACGAATCTTGGAACAGTTACGTTCTTAAGCAACTGTCAAAAGTAAAATAAATGGTTGGACGGCGTATAGTAAACGCCACCCACGATACAGCAAAATACCTAGTATGGTGGAAACGTGCTCTCATGCTTAAACTAATAAAAAATTAAGATTGTGTATAAAAAGTGACAATTACCTTTCCAGAGAATTGATGGAAACCTGAAACAAAAAACAGTGTCTTATTAATATTATTCACCATCATCATCAATTCATATACTGACCCACTGCTGGGCACGGGTCTCATTTTGTGAGAGGGATTAAGCTGTAGTCCACCACTGTGGCCTAGTGCAGGTTGGCAGACTTCACACGCCGCCGAGGAAATCTCCAAGGCGTGCGTTTCCTCACGATATTTTATACGCAAATGATTTCGACAAAGTTAGAAGTACCTTTGACTTGACAGCCCAATGCAATTTTTTATCGTTTGTATACAGCTTAGAGCAGGCCCAACCAATTTCGAAAAATCAAAATTGCCTGCGTTGGATTCGAATTCGAGACCTTCAACTTGGCAGTGCAATGGTCATAAAACTATTTTTTTATTTTATTATATTTGGAACACTTAGAGCTAGCATACATACATATACATGGCAAAATGGATACAGGTATAATTGAATGCCATTTAAAAGTTTTCGCAGTTAAAAAACGGTACACAAGTTCCTGTGTTGGTCGGTACATATCAACTAGATCAATAATTACGATATACAGCAGCAACAAGCATAATTATATATATATTTTTTAATATTATTATACAGGGTGTTACAAACCTATCCATAAAGCCGAGAGGAGGTTAAATGGGGCCTTATAACGAGTCCATTCACAATATTAACAACCGTAGTAACGTAGTATAATATATCCCAAAAAAAGAAAAACAACAACATTTATGAATGAAAAATAGAAAAACTATAAATTAGACAATTATTAGGTAAAATAGGTACAGACGCCAGCAGGTCAACCTATCCAAAACTGTCAAATTTTCCCAATTGAATATGAACCTTATTATTTTGTGTTAAAGTTGAAAATCAATCAAAGAAATTTGACATATTGTGGCAGCTTGATGTGCTGGCTTCTGTACTGTACTTTCTGTTAAATAATCTGGTTCCCTGACATGACAGCTGACAAAATGTTGATAATTAATTATATTTTTACGGGGTATTTTGTAACACATTGCATGTTTTAATTTGTATTCTTTTCACATAGTCTGGTGGTTCTAAGCACGTAAAAACCTAAAACAAACTGACGAACTGTGTGTGTACATTAACACACCTCTGCGTAATCCTTTAGGGAATACAGGCGTGATGTCATGTTATATTTAGCATTAGTTGAAATACACCGTGTTTTTTTGTCATCTTACAGCCGAAAGAATATATCCTTCTACTCATCATGATCATGATGATGGTGATGATGTCGAGATACCTGAACTATGATACTTTTTCTAACAAAGAGCTCTATTTTTTTTTCAAGATTTCAGATTAAGTCCCATATCTAGTAGAAATAATGGTTTCTTTTCGGCTGTAAGACGACAAAAAAACACGGTGTATTCTTGGTCTATTTTTACTTTGTTTTTTGTGTCTATCACTGATGACTGTTAGCAATCATTTACCAATTAAATAGTAGTTTGCCAATCAACTTGTAAATCTACATTATTTCTATAAAATATTGTATTGATTTAATATATAAAACATTGTATTGACTACTTAACTGTGGTACCGACTTCGCGCGGGGACGGCACGACTAACCAATCACAGCGCTTTATTGAAATGTGGCTAAAATGGCGGGAAAACGTTAGTCGGTTGTCGTGCCGGCCTTACGGTCGCAGTCGTATCCCAGACGTCGACATTTGAGGACCATACCTCCAGATTGTGTACGTTATTGGTGTGATTGCAAAGTTTTCACAATAATTTAATACTGTGTTGAGAAATACAAGTAAGTACACAAATAAGTGTATTAATTATTTCCATGCCTTGCTTATCCTTAAAAGTTAGGAACCCATAATTATGTTAGTTAGCCAGGTTCTAAAGATAGATTACATGACTGTCATAAATATTCGTATGATAACCGGGACCGACGGCTTCACGTACTCTCCGAGGCACGAAGTGATCTCGATGTGTTACGATAGGTGGCAAACAACCATACGGCCCTCCTGATGGTAAGTGGTTACCGTAGCCTATAGAAGCTTGTAACACCAAGGGTATCACTTGCGCGTTACCGACCCTGTAAAACGAAAGAGGAATAGTTGCATTGGCAGTATAAGGGTTAAAGTCCCCCCACTGCCAACACAACGTTTCCTCGCGGTGACCACCTCAAGTATTATTAAAAGTAATGTATATTATTAAAATCCTGCACTTACATAAGTCAAGCTCTTAAGTTTAATTATGACATCATGCCAAGTTAAACGAACAGTGGAACTTATTTGAAACTCTCTGCTTGAGTTCAACGAGTAACTTTAATAATATCTTGATTTAACTTGAGCGTAGCTTGGTGCGTTTAATATCAACGTAACTATGATTAAGTTGGGAACTCCCATTCTTTTGTGATTGACATTTCAAACATACTTGTGTAGTGACGGGTGTTCGGGGAACGAGTTAAACACAACTATCTCTTATGACAGTCTATATTATAATAATGAATTACACGCTAATCGCTACAATATATCGGGTGGAGGCGCGTCACACTTGGTTTGGATATCTTCTTGGTTACTTCGTTGGTCTACTTAGCGTGTGGATGGTAAAGGAATAAAATAAAATTATTGAACACCAGTTGCTGCACGCGACTTCACTTGCATCCGAAATGAATTTTTGAAACAAAAGGTAACCTGTTTACTTCTCCAAAGTCTAATCTATATCTGTACAAAATTTCATCAAAATCGGTTCAGCGGTTTAGGCGTGAAAGCGTAACAGACCGACCGATTACTTTCACATTATACTACTTAGTAGGGATAAGAGTATAGCAGGTTCACACTTGTCAGTCCAAAACTCAATCAATACGGTCTGCGTTTGCTGACGTGTAATGACATTTTTTAAACTTTTTTTTGTCTCTCTAAGATTTTGTCCGTTTTCGAATTATTTTAGCTAACCATATTATTTGAAAAAGTCGTTGGAATTTCAAACCAACATTCGAGTTGAAAGTAAACACCATATCCCTTAAGAAATAAGAAAATGAAATCATAATGTAACGGCATAACCGGACCCTCGCTAGGGTTGACCAAAATATAATTTAGAGTACCCTAGCAAAGATTTTTAGTTTAAAAGGTGGAGATTTTTCAATTTTCTTTTATTATACATATACATATACAAAAATCAGCCTGGGTAGTTATTGCTACCAAAACTTGAAAAATTTACTGTCATCATTAATTTTTCCATTACTTGTCTTTGATAAGTTTTCTCAGTGTTGTTATAGATATTATATTATATTACGGTTTGAAATCATTTATTTCCAAAGATTACAAATCACTTATTCGACTTGGAACTCGAATATTTGTATACAATTCAAGTTTATTCCTCGGATACTACGTTACTTAACTTGGGACAAATCGACCTGTAGCATATTGCTAATGTTTATAAGTTATTTCCAACTAAGTAGGTACATTGGCATCCAGTCCAACTCCACATATTCCAAAGTTATTCTACCCAGGGCGATTTAAATCACCATAAAGACGTAACTCAGAATGTGAAGACAAATTTCAAGCTGGCGGGTGGGACTCGTGGTGGCTTAGTGGTCATAGCGTCTGGTGTATCTAACCAGAAAACACAGGTTCAAATCCTGACCGTAGTCGAATTTTTCTTTCACTAAAATAACTTTACTATCTTAGCATGGAATTATGCAAAAAAAAATACAAAAAGATAGTATTTACATACTCAGAATTTTAATCTGAAACACGGTCTGTATCCACAAAAACACTCAGACATTTATACAATTCAAAGCAAAAGTATTTGACAACCCTATACCTAACCCGAACTACGCCGAAAGGATCCGAATGTCCCCGAGGCGGACCTACGCCTAGCTTTTAATAAATAAGCAAATAGCGTCCACTTTAATAATGAATAATTCGGGGTATACACGCCTATTATTCCTTATAAAAGGAAAAAAAATGAGATTAGGCAAACTAAATGGATTCCCGAAAGAATATATTATAATATTAAGCAGATTTTATTAAGAAAAATAACATTTTTTTAAGAATAACTAACGGGTAATAAGATTGGTGAAATAAGTAAAATATTTGCTAAAATATAACCTAGCCTCCTTTCTTATTTTCACCAGCTCATTACTGTTGGTATTATACAGTGCTTTTTGTAATAACGTGAAATGTAACTAGTTACTTTAAACTAGTTGGCAAAAATCTCTTTTAAACATAAGCATAACATACCCTTGTATTCCATGAAGGGTTAAATAGAGGTGTACTAATATACGGTACTAAAATAAAATACATAAGTATTGTATACTTATATCACAGAACAAGCACTCCTTTTTATCGAATTTTCTACTTTTCCGTGAAATTTTTCCAATTTATGTTACCCATAAAACATTTTCATGTCGGTTGAGAAGTAAAAACTTGCTTTTCAATAGGTGTTATTATCATCACCATAAAGACGTAAATTCAGAATGTGAAGGTAAAATTCGACTTGGCGGGTGGGGGCGTGGTGGCTTAGTGGTCGTATCGTCTAGTGTACCTAACCAGAAGACGCAGGTTCGAATCCTGCCCGCGGTCGAATTTTTGCTTTGCTTAAAAACTTGTCCAAGAATAATTATTTATAAGAATATTTAACTTTCAACATTACAACACATCGAAAAAAATTGCACGTGCCAGAGCAAGGAAGATATTTTTAAATAAGGTTTAAGCTAGACTAGTTGTAGTCACCTACGGACTCGGTTATATCACAGTAACAATGAAACAATGAAACAGGTGTCATCCATTTGCTTATCCTGAAAAGGTCTTCATTAACGTGAGTTTTTCAGTTCATCCCTTCCTAGTTTGCTCAACGGAACCATTTACTGGATCATGTAACAGGTACGTGAGTGAGACTTGTGTGCTTTGCGTATAAATAAGATATATAGCGCCTGCATATCAAATGTATACATTATTATGATTCTTGCAGATGTATTAAGTCGATTTGTGCTATTGACTTTATTGTAGTTTTTAGACGACTTCAGGAACTGATCTTTGATTAGTGGAGAAGAGAACTCGACGAGGACGGTGCCAACTGAGTCTTTATTACCCCTTGTGCGAAAAATGTTTTTAATGTCAGTATCTATCACAGGCTGATTTATAATATCTCCTAACTTTTGAACAGAGTTCATCAGCGTTTGTTGGGTTTCAGGGTTTGTGCTGGATACATTTTTCAACTCAAGTGTTGCTGATTTCAAATTTTTCTCCAGGTGGTCAACTTTTAGTTCTAATGTTTTAATAATTTTATCATTATTAGAACACTCAGACTTTAGGTGATTTAGTTCTTTCATAGCATCGTCGTATTTATCGGACAGAAATTGAACCGAAGCTCTGATCTCATCATTTTGTGTTCGAATCTCCGACGGCTGTGAAGTAATCAAAGAGTTTTGAGATCTGATGTTCTCAAGAGCAGAGTGTAAACTATCAATTTTGAGATTTTGTTGCGTTTGTTGCGACACCATCTCAGAAAACATATTTTTCATTTCCAACATCATATTTTCCACACCTGCGTTTTCTTTGCGTGATTTGCGTCTTTTGTCGATCGTACACTGAAATTGTGGTAGTCATAGAGCCGAAAACGCGTCGTCCGGTATACGGGTTCGATTCCCGCACGATCAAAATATATTTGTATGACCAACAGACACTTTAACTATATTTGTGTATGTGAAATTTTGTGTTTGTAATGGAACTGGCATACAGGAGATAATCCTAGTGTGGGGAAAGTTGTGTGTTTTTTTAAATTAGTACGCTAAATGCGCTCTACGACGTTATTCATACTTCGAGCCTGAAATCCAAGTAGGTACTTATTTCTAAGTAAGATGCTATTTAGATAGCAACTATGTACTTATGCCTACATAAAACCTCTTTAGATTGGTACTAGTCTACTTAAGAGGGTTGGTTTTCGCTCTATAGTAAATGAAGGATTATTTAGGTTTCGGGGTACCCACGTTAGAAGGTAATATACGATTAGAGATGTCTATTCCATGGTTCATACATACCAATTTTCTGATAACCTCTTAGAATTCAGCCCCTTATTGCAAAACGTTAAGTATATGTCTTTTATACTAAGCGGTTATTTATTTATTTATGTACAGAATTAAGAAAAACGTTAATTGTGAACATAGGAATATAGAGTACCTACTTAGGTACAAAAGTGCTGCTTATTTCTAAAAAAAACTCTGTTAGCTTAAAGAGAGGTAGGGCATAGTGGGAGTAATTCCACTCAAATTGGAGCTGCCCGACTGGGGAGGTACCTTACAGAAAATCGAAGAAAAATAACACTGCTTTGAGCTGTGTTGTGTTTCTTACGGTGAGCAAGGTTGCCAGTGCTCCACGAGGAAACGTTGTGTTGGCAGTGGGGGGACTATGACCCTTATACTGCCAACCCAACTATTCCTCTTTCAATACAGGGTCGGCAACGCGCAAGTGATACTCCTGGTGTTGCAAGCGTCTATAGGCTACGGTGACCGCTTACCATCAGGTGGGACGTATGCTTGTTTGCCACTTTAGTAGAATAAAAAAACACTACGAGAGGAGAAATTAATATCAGAAATGTAGATATTGGTATGAAAAATAAAATAAAAACACATACTTAGATACATAAAATATGCAATATATTATAAATACATAATGATTATAATAAATACACAAATAAGCGTGAGACGGCCTCCAACGAGATGGACGGACGACCTGGGGCCGTACTACCACCTACTGTTGCGATCATTTTCCGATTGAGAGAGAGGGACGTCGCTCTATAAACTAAATAGCGCCATCCCTTCCTCTCAACCTGAAAATGATCGCATTAACACGTTGTGGTAAGGCCCCTGGTAAAGGTTGCTGGAAGTCGTTGGATGCAGGCGGCTTATAACCGGTCTCTGTGGAAGTTTATGGGGGAGGCCTTTGTTCAGCAGTGGACCTCCTGTGGCTGATATGATTATGATGATGAATAATATATATAATAAGGGGCAAGCCTATTGCCATTAACCCGGCACTTACTCACACTCCGAGCTACTGAGATTTCATGGAAAATCCAATAACACTTTGCACGACCTGGAAATCGAACCCAAGACCCCTAACGTAGCAGTCGGGCTGAAGACCACTGGGCTCATTAGCTTAGGCAGTACACAAAAACAATAAATATAGTATTCCCAGTAGTAGCTCGGAGTTAAGATTTGTACCTTGTTAATGATAATATGTGAGCCTACTGGTATAACCACTGCACTACCAAGTCAAAGATCTCAAGTTCGAATCCAAGGCACCTCTGACTAACTGATGTCGAATGAATAATTAATTATCACTCGCTTAAATGGTGAAGAAAACATCGTGAGCAAACCTGCCTTAGAGATTTTTCTCGACGGTGTGAAGTCTGCCAACCCGCATTAAGCCAGCGTAGTGGACTATAGCCTAGTACCTCTCATTCTGTGAGAGGAGACCCGTGCCCAGCAGTGGGAGTGCCCAGTATTAGTATTAACCGGGCACAGAACTCCGAGCTGCTGCTGAGAATTTTATAAAAAAAGCAAAAAAACCTGGCTTAGAGTTTTTCTCGATGGTGTGTGAAGTCTGCCAACCCGCACTAGGCCAGCGTTGTAGGACAGTACATGGGATAATGATATTGTTGAATGACAATATAAAATATATACTGTCAAATTGTACGTATATATACAGTGGTACAATTCTGCAAAACCCTTCTGGCACAAGCGTAATGGTATGATTGTACAGCTATCACCAAAAGTGCCGGTTACGTTATTAACTAAACGTGCACCACTTCAATATGTAATCTAGATAAGCCTGTTTATCTGGCGGTACACTCGCAAACAAAAGTGTTTTTGTTTCAGATTTAGATAATGCAAGGAAAATGTGGCCAAATTACGTTGTTGCGTGTTTTGGGCTCTTCGATAGCTGATGAAGTCATTTTTTTTTGTGTTGTGGGGCATTCTTTTGATTAATTAATATTACATTGAGAAAGAAAATGGTATATTATATTTTGTAAAAGTTTGCAACAATAATGAAGCAACAATAGAAGGAGTTTATTAATCTTTATTAAAGATATTTTACATTAATACAGGTATGTTCTATAAATAAGTATTTTCTCTGGCTTTCGTGCTGTATAAAATTGCTGATACCATAATGTTGTGATTCTTGGAAATTTTGATGTGCAAATAAATTACCTAATGATTATTAAAATTATTATTTATTGATAGATGCCCTATAATTATTGTAGTCCGAATTGTGTCCACTTTGAAGCAGGTCAAATGACGACTTCATGTTATAATTTCGCCCGACCAAGGAATGGTAGTCAAGGCACCACGATAGAATAAAAAAAAAGACGTGAGCCAAGGAATAACTCACAAAAATATGTAACGCTGTAGTGCAACTAGTTTTGACTTTCCAAATGCTATTATAATGGACTCATTGAAATAAAATATTTGACATATGTATGTTTTACTTAAAACTGCCTGAAAGGAGATTGTGTTTTTGGGGTTTTTTTATGAAGTTCTCAGTAGCAGCTTGGAGTTTAAATTTGTTCCAGCTTATTGGCAATAAACTCACCGTACTACTTTATTACATGGGAATAAACATACGGGCGAACTGTGGGTGTACATTAATACAGCTCTGTCTTATCCTTTGGAGAAAGACATCACAGACGTGATGTTATATTATTTTTATATTTATGTTTATAAAAATAATGATAAATTACTTCTGTAAATAGATCTTTTAAAGACACTTTTACAAGCTAAATAGAATTAAGGTAGATAGCTCCGGCATTTCCTAACTGACGACTTCTCAGAAGAAACACCGAAACAAACTCATTGTCTCTTTGTTTCAAAGTACAAACATAGTAGTAACAAATATACAATGTGTTATTATGCAGGGCAATATCTGAAATGGCCTTTTGAAGAAAGAGCCACAGGAGCTTTGAGTACACCAGTATCAGATAACGCATCACAATATCAGCACACATGCATCAGTTATTGTTTATAATGTTTTTTTTCTTGGTAGTTTTTGTTTTATTGTTTTTTATTTAGTAACTTCTACTATAATTTATTAAAATATTTGTACGCCTTCACGGCAAAACATAGCGACCAGATACCTATGTCTACCTAATACTTATATGTAAATACCTATGTTTCATAAATAAATATTCTGATTCCGATAGCTCGACAAAACAACAACTGATAAGTAGTTTTAAATCCCTTAACAGTTGTGTGCTCGTCAGTACGGAGCGTCATCCATCGCAGATTGTGTGCGTTACATTGTTATCATCTGATATGGGATCGCTAAAATTACCAGCTGTTGCCGAACTGATTTGTTTCACATCACATCCTGACACAACTGTCAACGGAAAAGCAGCACGTCCATTGTTAAGTGGGGGGTTACTGTTTTAACTGCAAAGAGTAGGGGAATTTACCTACGTGGAATTTAGCTTCCGTCCGCGTGCAAAAGTTACTTTGAATTATCGTTGCAATTTTTATATTTTTATTAACGGGAGCATCAACAGTATTTTGATAGTCATTGCGGACAAGCCAGATTGTCCATTCCTGGGACACTGGACCCGTATGCACAGCGGCGGGTCTGGTGCCATGGGTAATGGGCAAAGGTATATTTAATATACTATAATCTATTTGTGAATTGTACTAATCGGTAATATATTATGGAATGAGTTGATTTAGAATTTTAATTTTATTTTATTGAATTAATTTGATCGATGATATTATTATTAATTAGCAATTATGTATTTATTTATTTATTATAATAATGAAAGGAATTTGTTTACTAATATAGTTAATAAGTGACTTTTACTAACACATTATGGATCGATGTAATCTGAGTTAAACAATAAATAGTAATAATAATAATAATTTGGCTACATAACTCAAAATCATTATAAATTATAGCCTATATGATAATCTGATGTATAAATAATAATACTGTAAAGTTTCATCAAAATCTGTTTAGTAGTTTTAGCGAGGCTTTAGACAATTACAAGGATAATTTAAAGTAACTTTTCCACGCGCACGAAGTCGCGGCAAGAAGCTAATAAATAACACCTTTGACAAGAGCTGAAAGGTTTTAAATTTGTAGTGTCTTGAAATAACTTAAGAAAATGATCCCCAGCATCATTTCTAACTACAAAAGGTAACTTACTTTGTCTTTGGAATTTGCCCAACTTCACGAGATGAAAAGTAACCGAATGCGATGTTTGTTTTTCTTTTATTCCCGAGAGCAAAAGGAAACAAGTTCCACAATTTCAGATACTCCTTTTGTGCGTATCTGATTGAAACTTGGTTTTTAACGTCAAGAGTTGTTCCTCTTTCTCTTTGGATGGCAATTAGTTCTTATTCTTATTAGAAACAGCATCATTCTCAACAACAATTTTTAGAACACAAACAATTAAATACTTATATTTAACAAATCAAATCAAATTTTATTTCAAATAGGCTTGTATCGCAGATACCAACAGAGTTTAACAATTACTATTTTAACATTGTTGTATTATGGACTCCGTAGACATCATAGGCATGTTTAATGTTGAGAAAAATTAAAATGAAATTACATTAAAATTAAATTAAATTACATTCCGTTACAATTAGAAATGAACACAAAAAAGAAATCGGTGACTGAAGTAATTAGTAGTTATTAAGTTCAATATGTTTAAAATTTACTGTAACTTCAAGATAAGCTATGTTTTGTCCATGTTTAGTCAGTGTATCATTTATATAGATATACATACCTACATATGAATTTTAGTGCGTTTTTTTGTGTGTTTATGTGTGTGTGCGCGTGTGTGTGCGCGTGTGTGTGTGCGTGTGGGTGTGCGTGTGTGTGTGCGTATGTGTGTGTTCTGAAAGTGAATGTCAGCTAATAGTTGAAATGATATTCTCAGTTATAATATTATTTAATATTTATTATTAAATATAACGCGATAAAATCAGTAAAAAGTAAGTTCATTTCAGTGTCCAATATTCGCGAAAGTGACACCAATCAATACAATTACCAATTATTATTTTTTGGGATAATTTTGCACAATACTATCTCGTCTAAGTAATACCAAACTAATACTTCAGGGAATATAGGTGCGATGGAATGATATGATATGTTTCCGCAAAACTCGAAAAGTAAAAATCGATGAATTTGAAATTTTTACACATCGTTGCAAATAAAAGAGCCCCATTGGTTAACATAATAAAGTTAACCGGGTTTAGCTACTATATTTATAAAATACTAGTTGTTGCTCGCGATTTTACTCGTTTCAAGACAAAGGCAACCTATGTCCTACTCCTAGGTTTAATCTATGTCTGTACAAATTTCATTAAAATCGGTTCAGTGGTTTAAAAAAGTAAAAGACAGACAGACCATTAGAAGAAAAGGTCAGTAGTGTGAGCATGGATCAAATCGGTAAAATGACGATACAATAAAATTCGGTTATTTATCGGTTAAAAAAAACTGCAAAATTTAATGACATAAATAGTTTTTTCGTTGCAATATAATCTTAAATCTAAACTCCACGCAACTAATGTTATAAATTCTCGACGAAAAAAACGACAAAATTGTCTTGACAAGCTGTCAAGTATTTGACAGATAAATCTATAGGTACATAATAAAAAACAAAATTTTTACCGCTGTTTTTTTTAAATGTCTATGGAGTTTCCTGCCGGTTCTTCTCCATAAGACCCCGTTTTTGAACCGTGCAACTAGTTTTGACTTTTCAAAAGTGCCCTAATGGTATATTTGAAATAAAATGTTTGACTTTGATATCGATAGTTCCATGTCACCACTGTTCAGACTGATTTATCTTCGTAGACCCAAGACAAAATAAAAAAAAATACATAAAATTTGGACAGTAACTTCCTTTTGTGTAAGCACCCACTAAGACGGGATTGAGAAAAATTCCGACTGATTGGGAAAAGCAAGATCAACACTGGTAACACCGCCAGACAACAAACAGCCAGTGTGAATAAACGTTCGAATCAGAAATTTGAATACTCTAACAATTATGTAACCCTGGTTGACGAAGAGACTAGGCATGGCAATCTGAGATCGAAGAATCGATTTGTTGGGAAAAAAAGCATATCGATTTTTAATTTATATTTAGCAACACTGATAATTATATCTTTCACCTTTTTTGGCCTCTGAAACCGTGACAAAAATATTACTTTCACCTTTTTTATAGGTAGTACGGAAAATCCTCATGTATCTCCCATCACCTGGGGAGGGGGGGGGGGACAGGATACAGACTATCTTTCACACTAGAAAATTGGGACTCAATTTGATCTGTTTCGATAAAAACCAGAATTGGGAATGGAGTCGTAACAAGAGGTCAAACAGAAGGCAGAGAGAACAGAAGATTTATTCCACCGACAAGAGCTGACCACTTAATTTAAGAAGATAAAAACCATAAAATTATTTATATTTCGTTGAATATACCTAAACACATCTAAAGAAATTACAATTATTTACTCATCTAATCAAAAAATCGATAGGCAGCTGTGTTTGTAAAAACAAATTCAATATCTATTTTGTTTCCTTTTTAATTTTCACAAAATATGGATTTACATTCATATTATAAATTTCAACAATCATTTCAAACAAAACAAATCGTAAGAACGACTTTACAGAAATCAATCTTTTAAACCTCGATAATTTGATTCGATACCTCTAATTTCGAACAAATCGATTTAAAAATCGATCATATTCGTGAAGAATTGCCATCCCTACAAGATACCCCTATCTGTACGGCTGAATGAAACTTAGCTTAACAACTCCTTTAAAGGGTTTTAGAACAAAAGGGTATTTGGTGCGTATAACAATGTTGTCAAGGCGTAGTTTGAAGACAATTGCTATATAATTATGCTCCCCTGGTAGTTTCAATTTGGTTTTGATTTATTGCCTACGCAAATAACACTGTAACATGGGTTTCCTTAGAAATTTAAACTGTCAACATAAAATGATTGTATTACCTAAATAGAAAATACTATCTTTTCAAAACAATGATGGGGTCAGTTTCCAGTCTAAAGAGATGTGGCTGAATATCATTATTTTACACGAAACGACTATCTTCAGCCCGTCACATCCCAAGAAAAACTAATTGTCATGTTGTTAGTCCTACCGTAAACATAGGTAGGTTGGAACTGGCGGTTTAGAATAATAAAGTTATAGAATAGAATCTTTATTTTGTCGGTACAGAGAATTCGAATAAGTACATTACAATACAAAACGGAGAGTACATGAAATTTAGGATGTACTTGGCTTGAAGAATGACACATTTATGTCTCCCGGCACCAAATAGGCATCCACCACAATGACTGCTGATGAATGATGCTGTTTTTCACCTGGATCCTTTGTTGCTATTATTATACAACTAACTTATCAACGTGCTCTCCGAGGCACGGAGTGGAAAATCTGCTAAAAACATAAAGTTGAAATATTGGCAGTTATTCCTTTTATTTTGTAAGGATCCTCTAAGGACGGATTTCTGAATATTTCACCCCAAAAGGGGTTAAATGAGCATACCCATGCGAAACCAGGGTATGTCTCTAGTGCTTCCAATAAAATCAGATACAGGACTAAAATTCCTGATTTCATTTAAATATTTTAAGACATTGAATGGGCAAAGACTTTGTAAATTTTAACGAGTACCTTTCAGATCTTAATAATTAATGTTTCTAATTAACATTCATTAAAGAGTTGAATTAATAAAATAGTTGTTGTCAACTTAACGACTTTGAATTAATTAGCATCCTTTAATGCTAAGCGTGTTAATAAATGAAATTATTTTGTCTTATAGGAGTGGAAATAAGCGGTATCGATTGAATGTTAAATTACATAAAATTTTATTTTTCATTCATTTAAAAATCGGACACTGACATTGCCAACAAATCGTGTCCTATCTATAGACCTAAGGCTTTATTGTGAGAGTTTGACCGTTCATAGACAATGTCATCTATTTTTTATTTCTCAAGGATATTGAGTGAATATCGTTTGGACTCAAAAATATTTGTTAATATTAATAGGATAATTACTAAGTAAACGTTTTTAATTAAATATAGAATATTTAGAATTAAAAAAAAAATGGTTTTCGATACTTTTTCTGCCACCAGGCGGCGCTTCGTATGCGTCAGCTCCAAACACCTGTCAGCTAGCACAGATTCCTACCGAACGTATAATTTTTAGTGAAATTCTACGTATTTGGAAGTGTTATTGATTTTAATATGGATTACGGCCAGAGGAAGGTGCCGAACTTAAGATTGAGCTCAAAAAAAGCGCAAAAGTCACTAGTAGGTAATAAGGAAAAGCTCATTGAAAGGTTACATAATCTAATAGCATTCGTTTCCATAATTTGATTGGTTTTTTAAAGTACCTACTAAATTGAGGTTATTTATGTTTTAGTGAGTTGTAACGTTTTTAATAATAAATTAACCAAAAAAATGATGTATTTTGACAGGTGGTTGGTCCTGATGCTACAGTGCTGCCATCTCTCGTAGAATATTTCAGAAAACCTTCATTGGCTACTGAGAGATGTCCTGAATTTAATTCCCAGATCGAATAGTGTTATCGATTTCTTGTTAAAAAAATGTTTGACTAAAAAAATATACTGGTGAAAGAATCCTAAAGAGGTTAAGGAAGGAGTTAGAATGCATTTTTAAAGTTCCCACACATTATATCGCATCCTTAAAATAAAATCCTACAGTAAAACTGTTTATACAGTTTTGTGGGACACTCTCTTAATTCAAAAGTCTTACTATATACCTTAAAAAATACAAAAAATAGCATTGTCAATTATTCTAGCCCGAAGCGATATAAGCTAACACATTTGTTTTTTGTATAAAACCTAAGGCACACATTATATTAACAAAAATGATATATCGTTGCAGGATTTTGTTTCAAGATCCGAAATGAGTCTTTCTTCTGGGTCAAAAGCGGGTCAACTCAGTGATCCATCACTTTGATTCGCTCATCAGAAAACAAATGAAAAATGCGGTCAAATGTGTGCCGTTCGAGTTCCGTATAATTTGAGACACTTTATCTTATAATATAATATTTTTACGACATTTTACACAAGCACCATCTAGTCATAAACTAGCAGAGCTCGTACTATGTGAACCAGACAAAGGATATAATATTTATTTATATATTTTTTTTGTAAATAGACATGTATCTTGTATTCTAAGTCAAAGTAAAATTGTTGTATTTCAATTAGACTAATGAAATAGAAATTAATCTAGATCTTATGGAGATGGAACAGCAGAAACTTTTTTTTTTTTTTTCTGTCTATGTAGTTTTTCACCTTTTAAAAGATTCATCATCAACCCATATACTGTCCCACTGCTGGGCACGGGTCTCCTCTCATATTGAGAGGGATTAGGCTATAGTCCACCACGCTGGCCTAGTGCGGGTTGGCAGACTTCACAAACCGTCGAGAAAAATCTCTAAGGTATGCAGGTTTCCTCACTATGATATCCTTCACCGAAAGAGTTTAAAAGAGTTACGGCCTAATAGGGGTGATTCCACTGAAATTGCAGCTGTCCTGTCGGGGAAGTAACTCAGCCTTGCAGAAAATCAATCAGTGGGCAAGGTTGCCAGTGCTCCGCGATAGAACGTTGTGTTGGCAATGGGGGGGATTTTAACCCTTATACTATTAATTACTAAGTGAGACGCCTCTGACGCGCGCACTGCGTACGCTCAACCTCATAGCTGACGACGTAGATATATTTTATTGTACTCCGAGTGAATTCACAAAGATAGAACTTTTTAAAATTTCTTACTGTTTAGTTAGTTTATAATTGTAGAAATTAAGATACCTCAATATCGAATTGGAATTAGTCTGCAAGGATATTGTTGGGAATAAATAAATAAAATAAATAAACCTAACTGTTCCCACTACTACTTCGTTTTACAGGGTTGACAATGCGCAAGTGATACCCCTGGTGTTACAAGCGTATATAGGCTACGGTAATCGTTTACCATCAGGTGTGCAGTATGCTTGCTTATAAAAAAAAATATTATTTAATTAAAATATTATCGCTGAATTTTTGTTAAAAAACTTGAGAGGTGTCAAGGGACACCCGGATGGAACGAAGTTCCTTTCATTAAAATTTAATAATTAAAAATAAAAAAACCTGTATACACTCAACAATTCACAACGCGCGAAATTCAAATATTGTCATTCACTCAATAATTCGAAATTCAAATATTGTTGACAAGCAAAAAGTGTCGTGACAACTTTTCGTAAGATTTTTTTCCGTCTAGCCCCCTTTCACAACGCGCGATAAGGAACTTCGTTCCAAAATATTCAATAGCTAACAAAAATCCTAACATGCATCTATTACAAAATATTATTTTTGTTACGGTTTTCGTCTTTGTAACCAAAAGAACCATGACAGAGTCCAGCTAACAGACTGTCTTGACCAAACTATTTACCAAGGGTTCTAGTTTTACCTAAACGGCGACGGAACTCCAAAACTCATCTAATAGGGATTTTGTTGGGAAGTGGGATTAATTGTAATACGTGTGGCATACGGATAAGAATGAGCTTCACTGTCTCCCTGTAAGGGACTTATGAAGAAACTGCAGATAAAAATAACATACGGTATCCCCGAACGGTTAAGCAGAGGTGTACAGAGGCTAGCACATCAAGCTACCACAATCTGTCAAATTTCTTAATTTGTCAAATTTCATAATTTGTCAAATTCAAATTTGTCAAATTTTAATATTCAACTTTAATACAAAGCTATAAGGTTCATATTCAATTGGGGAAATTTTAGTTTTGGATAGCTTGACCTGCTGTCGTATGTACACCGGTATGTTTACGTTCCGAGCAATAACAGGCTCGCCCCCGAAGTCTATTGGATTTTTAGCCTGTTACCATTAACACCTGAGACACAGAACATGTCATAATTCAGGTAATTATGAGATTTTTAACAAAAAACTGTAAATATCTAGCTTAACCCTATTTCTCATGCCTTACCATTTTTAGCATATCGGTTTTCAGTTTTCCCTTGTCTATTGTATTAGGAATTATTATTATTATAATCAAGCACAAATCTAAACTAAGCTACTGATTGATTTGAATTTGATAGATTTTTTTTATTAACATTTTGCACGACCTTTGAATCGAACCCAGGACTTCACCATCGAAGGTCTCGAGTTCGAATACAAGGCACGCACCTCTCCCTTTTCAAATTCATGTGCGTATTAAATAATTAATTTTAACTCGCTTAAACGGTGAAGGAAAACATCGTGAGGAAACCTACATACCTTAGAGATTTTTCTCGATGGCTTGTGAAGTCTGCCAACCCGCAGTAGGCCAGCGTGGTGGACTATAGCCTAATTCCACTCAATATGAGAGGAAACCCGTGCCCAGCAGTGGGACTGTATACGGGTTGATGATGAAGACTATTAAAAAGCATTTTTTTAAAGTCCAAAACTAGTTGCACTTCTGTGTGTCAACCCTAATTGCAAACCAAGCAATGTACTAGTCTTAATTCATTTACAATTCTATTTCTATCCAATCAAGATGGCCTATAAACGTAACAATATTTATCAAGCTTAATTGACGTGATGTGAAGGAGGTCACCGTGAACAAGCCTTCAAGTTCCACGACTATTTGCCCATAAAAAAACTCATAAAGTGCATGCAATATGTTCATGCGTTGGAGCATTGGATGACGTCATAGCTATAAGGATTGGTCAGATAGACGCGGCTGCGAAAAATGGGGAGCGGTGACTTTATAGTGTGTGCGTGTGTGTGTGTGTGCGTGTGTGTTTTGTATTGTATACCACTGAGGTGGCAAACAAGCATAGGCCCACCTAATGGTAAGCGGTTACCGTAGCCTATAGACGCTTGCCATACACACCATGGGTATCAATTGCGCGTTGCCGCCCCTGAAGACAAAAGAAGAATAGTTGGGTTGGCAGTATGAGGGTCAAAGTCCCACTGCCAACACAACGTTTCCTCGCGGAGTACTGACAACCTTGTACACCGTAAGAAACACAACCTCTCTTAAAACTGTGTACTTACTATAAACTATGCTATCTCTCTCGTTTCTACATCCATCCTCTCTCTCTGAGCCTTTTCTCAACTATATTGGAGACGGCTTCCTGTCTAACCAGATGCGGCTGAATATCAGTATTTTACACGAAGCGACTGCCATCAAAGGGCAATATTAAACATTAAAATATACCATATGCGTTACTGTCAAATACAATTACAGAAAATGTATTCGGATTTTAGCGTACCAGCCACAGTTAGCGCTAAATTAGTGATGCCAGGTGCTAAAATGATAATAGTCGTCATTTTCAATATAAACCGCATCGCTGAATTTTGTAGATAGCATTCCACATGGCTGAACTTATTTCCGTGGCATTTTCACTCGCTTTTCCAAGTGCTAAAATTCAATATACGTACGTACGTATGCAATTAATCCGCCTCGTCACTCCTCGAGGATAGAAATGAATTATAGAATGAAATAGAGATTTATATAAATATAAACTTATCTATACTACTAACAAAGTAAGATTAAAGAAAACTACTACGTAAACTAAATTAAAACTATATAATAGAAAAAAAGCATCAAAAAACTCCTCCGCATCGCCATCGCCCGTTAGCATACACAAGATATCATTTATATACTCTCTCTCTCTCTCTCTTTCTATCTCTTCTCTAATAAATTTGCAGTTTGTGTTATCGATGGGCGACTTCGCGAGATTGTAAGTCGCGTCTATGTGATGTCGCCCTTAGACCTAAGCAGCTAAGTTATGACTTCAAGTACTCGGCTTTTATTTCACTTTATATAGCCTTATATAGTTTTAATAAATACTTAGATGGTTTACAAATGCCGTACATAATGCTACCAAGTAGGATTCTACCATAAAGTGTAGAAAAGTGGGTCATAGGTATTCTTTCAACAAAGATCGAACGGTAGACAAAATAGATACGTTACAAATATTACTAGTGTTTCTTTTAATACCTAGGTACAGTCAACTACATATTAAGTTACCACAAACTGTGTAAGTATCCAATTTATAATTATTATTGTATTGAACATCATTGTACTATGGAGTTTCTTGCCGTTTCTTCTTCATAGGACACGAATAATTTGGAACCGTGGACTTAGACTAGACATTTCATAAGTGTCTGATATGGTTTATATGAAAATATAAGTATTTTGACTGTCAAATTTTTTCATTCGATTTTGAACTTAACCGTCAACATTTTAAGGTAAAAAATCATTTGGAAAAATTTGACAAGTTTGTTTAAACTGTGCTTTTTATTCCTCCGAGCTGTTTCTCAATCATGTTGGGGTCGGTTTCCAGTCTACAACTAGATGCGGCTGAACATCAAAATACTTAAAGAAACATAAATAAAATGTCAATCAGTATTTTTGATACGCGGTTTATTATATTCCTTTTATAATTATATCGATAAATTATAAAAGGAATATAATAAACCGCGTATCAAAAATACTGATTGAGCGACAAAATTACTGATTGAGCACCAAAATACAGATATCGGTTAGGTTAGGTTAGAACTGTGACCACACAACGCCAGAACCAAATCTGAATGTTTTGAGTGTATATAACAATATTTTGAGGGGTATAATTTAGACGGTCACCAAAACACCAAAAATTTGGTGACCATTTATCCATTTTGGTGACCGTTTAGAATTTGGTAGTAAAATAGGTACTTTTTTGGGCGGTGTTTAAACACAAGCCATTATAAAAATGTCATCAATTCCACTACAACAATATAAATATGTAGAAGCAACTAATATACTCGTAGCTTGTCACAAATAAATTCGCTTACAAAGTAACATACACAACATATTTTCGCAGTCACATATCTTTTCAACATGATCGATTAAAACATTTTCTTAAGTACCTATCTGTTTTAAGAATACATTAAAAGTATATCAAGCTTTTTAAAACCAAGATTCGAATTTAAAAAAGATTTCAATAAAATTCTTTGGAGTCGAAAAACACTATAATTCTTTTTGATTGTTTAAAAAACATGTTTCTGCTCTTTGAACGGCCAAAGACATTAATGTTGCCTTTATTCTCTTTTTAAACACCGTTTTTATCTGATGTTCAAAATTCGAAGCGCGTTTTTTGTTTCCAACCTTGTTAAGAAAATTCCTTTTTTCTTTATGAAATTTTTTAATTGTCTATGGCAAGGCTAACTTTATTAATTAATAACAAATTCTAAAGTTTATATGTTCCTTGTTTTCATAATAACTCTATGGTTTACTTACTTAATATGTCTATGGTTTATGATTAGTCGCCTAAAAAGTTGTCCCCGTTTGATGAAATTTTTGGATGGGATACGAACTAGAGATATTTAACTTCCTCACAGACCTCAAGTTCGAATACAATTCTGAATTGCAATTCAAAAGTGACTAAGCTATCACTATTAAATCAAGAATAATTATAATTGTCTATTTAATTACTTTTTCTTGCTGGTAAATGCGACAGATAAGAAGTTTACAAACGGTTCGAGCAAAGCTTAGGGTTTTACGTAAAAAAACCTAAATTAGCAGAAACTTCCTAGTGAATATCCAAGTTAGTAATTTCATTTGTTACGCTCCCAAAACCTTATTTACAAAGAAAACCGACTACGCTAGGCAAGTAGTTTGCGAAGAATAGCGGACATAAACTAAATCATTTTTTTATCGTTTTTAATACAAACGCCAACAGTCAAGCTATCCAAAACTGTAAAATTTTCCCAGTTAAATATGAACCCTAATATGTGGTATTAAATTTGAAAATCAATCAAAGAAATTTAACAGATTGTGGTAGCTTGATGAGCTGGCCCCTGTACCTAAGGAAATCTGACTAATTACGTGAAGTTTGTACGCACGTCGATATAGACTTGGTTTGTAATTATTTGAGTTATCTAGACTCGGCATTGGAAGTAGTTCTTCTTAGTGTGGTCAAGTTAGGTCAAACTTACAAGTTATTTATAAAAACGAAAGTTAAAATTCTACAAAAAAAATATGAAACAAGATAATATTTCTACGTTATCTTTGTAATTTATTTATATTTTATAGGAAAGCTTACAAACTTATGAAAATTATATATAAAGAACAAAAATTTCTAATAACAAGTTTAGTATTATTTATTTACTAAAAATTGTCTGGACTGCCTCATTACACTAGTGGTCCTAAGTGCGACTTTTACGTTAGAGGTCCTGGATTCCCCAGGTCGAGCAGTGTTATTGGGTTTTTCTATGAAATTCTCAGTATCTGCTCGGAATCTGGATTTGTGCCCGGTTAATGGCAATAGGCTCGCCCCCTATTACATTTACATTAGTACACCTCTGCTTAACTCTTCTGGGAATACAGGCGTGATGGTATGATGGTATGTAAAAATTGACTGAATAGACCTGAATTCAACTCAACACTCCCAGTTGTCGTTCGTCAGTTTTATTCCTAAAAAGTTCATTGTTGCTCCAAAAGACGTTGTTACATTAATACTTTGCACCCAAAAATTAATAGATTCACCACGTGTCTGCTACAAGTTTTACAGGTATGTAACTCTTCATGTTTTATTACATTTGAAGTCATGAACTTTGGGTACCTACGTGATAATTAAATCCGAACTTCGTCCTCGTGAAGTTTGGAAGTAATGTAAATTTGGACCAAAACGCCGGCCGGAGATTCTGGCGTTGAGGAAAATGACATGCAAATTGGGGTCGGTACGCAAGAAGGGACGAAAGATGGCATTGTAGGTCATTTACGAAGGCACTGAGTGTCTGCCCTCTATTTTAGGAATTCCCTACGCCTTGGATATTCGGGGTTATAAAATAAAATCTGTAGGATACTGGTCCTTCGGTACGAATTTCAAGACGTCACTAAAATATTACTTTGTAATGGAAAATCATTGAGATATTATAGATTACAAGGCGAGTTCGTACTGCGAAAATTGTAGAGTAAGCGCCGCAACTCACTTATGAAATATTGATCGCAATATTGTATTTATTATTCCTATTCAAGTAAATGTATGCGTAAACATGTACTGTACAATACATAAATATCTTATTAATATATTATATGGGCTCATTTTCCCCAACTTATGCGTGAGTTATTCATTATATAACATTATGTAAGCAGTAACTTGTTTATTATTTCTTTAGTTGCTTTCGCTCAAAACGATTTGTAGCACAACTTACATAATTATCTTTAAGTAATATACTTTCCAGCAAGGATATATCCTTAGATAAATTCTAGAAATATAAACTAAAGTCAAACGTGAGTTTCCAGAAATAAATAAAACCATTTTACAGCGTAGTTTTACGGAGCTGCTTTAGTACGACCGTTGGTAAGATCTCAATATAAAAACTCGAAAATTTACGATATTTTTTATCAGATTCAGTACTAACCACGTAACCTCGATCAACTTTAGAAAACAAAGTAGTGTAGCGACATCTACCGCGCTACATAGAACTACGATGGCCTGAATCGCGCAAGCAACATTCGCAACGAAAAGTTGCATATATACAACCGCCCGACATCAACCGTCGGGCCGTGGCCCGCCAGGCACAACACCCGCCTGGTTGGAGGATTCTCCCTTTGGATGGAGGGGCAAAACACCTCGCCTCTCCACCCCGACGTGATCCCAGTGTTTCCACACTGGTGACCCCGAGCAGAACATCAGCGCAGCCTTCCGGACACCAGCACCTTCGTCATCACCTTCCCCTCACAGCAGCCTTCAACAGCATCGAGCAGCGAGTCACACAGCCAGCCAGCACTCTTCCGGCTTCAACGGGCAGCCTGACCACATGCCTGCAGCAGACATGCAGCCTGGTCAGAACCCTCAGCCGACATCAGCGACTTGGCACAGCACACTGCACTTCGGCCGGTCAACAAGCAGAGGCCGTCTCTCCTGGTCGACGCAGCAGCCAGCCACTACGCTTCACTGCACTACCTCGACTCACTGAGGTCTACGCAGCATCGCCCCGACTCACTGGGGACTCATCGCACTCACCGCTCACAGTCCCGACTCACTGCGGACTACGCGGCATCCGTTCCGACTCACTGGAACTCGCACTCCACTGGCACTGGCAAGCTCTTCAGACGCACTGACCGCTGACTCATCAAGATCATCGACCTCCGGTCTCGGGGGGGAGTGATGTAGCGACATCTACCGCGCTACATAGAACTACGATGGCCTGAATCGCGCAAGCAACATTCGCAACGAAAAGTTGCATATATACAACCGCCCGACATCAACCGTCGGGCCGTGGCCCGCCAGGCACAACACCCGCCTGGTTGGAGGATTCTCCCTTTGGTTGGAGGGGCAATACACCTCGCCTCTCCACAGTAGTTAAGGATTGTATAAAGATTGCTAAAAATTTTATCAGCTCTTGCAAACAAAGAAGATTAAGATACCTACCCTTTTATTTACACAATTTTAATAGCACAGTGGGTGAAAGATATTAGCATGTATAACGCGTCAAGCTACCCCAATCTGTCAAATTTCTTTGATAGATTTTCAACTTAAATACAAAGTAATAAGGTTCATTTTCGATTGGGAAAATTTGACAGTTTTGGATAGCTTGACCTGCTGGCGTCTGTACATAATCCTACTAATATTATAAATGTGAAATAAGTAGTAAATGGATGGATGCTTGTTACGCTTTCACGTTAAAACTGCTGAACGGATTTTGATGAAACTTTACAGTATTATTATTTATACATCAGAAAAAGTATGATCGAAGTATGATCACCAGACCGACGGCTATACGTCCTCTCTGAGGCATGAAGGGTCTTGATGTGTTGAGAATGAAATGATATTTATTTTCTGTAAATAGATCTTTTAAAAACACTTTTTTTATGCTGGAAGGCATCGGCATTTCCTAACTGACAGCATCTGCGAAGAAACACCGAAACAAACTCAGAGAATCATGTTCTCTTTTAAAGTCCAGACATAATAATATCAAATATGTGAGTTTCACAATGTAGGGCAATATCTGAAATGGCCTTTTGAAGAAAGAGCCACAGCGGCTTTGAGATGAGAGAATGGTCACCGATCCCCAAACTAGCCGCGGCTACAGCAGCTTAAACTTGGAGATCGGTTGATTAGCGTAGATATTACCTAGCGATGAGCCCCTCAAGCTAGCTCAAAAGCCATTAACATAAAACATTTGACTAATTAATTCTCTGCCATATTCACATATGAAAATACCTGCATTATTTAATGCTACTGATTGTTGCGCGTTTACGGAACAATTGTTAATTAGGCCTGATAATTAGACTGCCTCATTAGTCTAGTGGTCCTGAGCGCGACTGCTACGCTAGAGGTCCTGGGTTCGATCCCCAGGTCGAGCAAAGTGTTATTGGGTTTTTCTATGAAATTCTCAGTAGCAGCTCGGAGTCTGGATTAATTGTGCCCGGTTAATGGCAATAGGCTCGCCCCCTATTACATGGGACCTAAAAACATACCGGCGAAATGTGGGTGTACATTAGTACACCTCAACCCTTCGGGGAATACAGGCGTGACGGTATGTATGTATGTTAATTAGGCCCAGTGGTTGTGTTTGACGTATTTCCTTTTTGTTACGTTACGGTATAATGATTGAGGAGTATTTATGATTTATGCGGTGTGTAATATCTGAAATTATACATTGTTAGTGTTAAGTTATTTAGTATGTTAGTTATTCATTTTGTGAAATTTTCATAATAAAAAATGTTCTGAGGGGTAGAGTATATTGGGATTACTTTATTTTGTATACTTATAATATATAAGAAACCTCCAGCCAAACACTTACGCAAATATAAAACGTTGAAATAAAACTAGGTAATTTTTACGGATTTTATTGAGTTATATTGATTTAATGAATACCGACGTTTCAGACCCTTTACAGCGTCCATTGTCAACCCGTGACTATGGACGCTATCATCATCAACCCTTTATACTGTCCCACTGCTGGGCACGGATTTCCTCTCATATTGAGAGGGATTAGGCTATAGTCCACCACGCTGGCCTAGTGCGGGTTGGCAGACTTCACAAACCGTCGAAAAAAATCTCTAAGGTATGCTCACGATGTTTTCCTTCACCATTTAGGCGAGTGATAATTAATTATTAATACGCACATGAATTCGAAAAGTCAGAGGTGCGTGCCTTGGATTCGAACTCGTGACCTTCGATTTGGTAGTCCAATGGTCATACCACTAGGCTATTACTGCTTACGGACGCTATAAAGGGTTTTATTTCAACAAACAATTATGTTCATCACATAAATATTATCCCACCCATAGAAACCCACAATTCACAATAAATCTCGATTATTAATCTATCGTACCTTTATATATAATAATACTAGCTGACCCCGCAAACGTTGTTTTGCCATAAAAAAAATATTGGGGTTGGTCACCCTTATCATTTAGGGGTATGATAAATAGATGTTGGCCAATTCTCAGACCTCCCCGATATGAACACAAAATTTCATAAAAATCGGTCCAGCCGTTTCGGAGGAGTACGGTAACCAACATTGTGACATGGAAATTTTATATATTAGAAGAATTATAATATAATATTTTTGGGACATTTTTACACAACAACATCTAGTCCCAAACTAAGTAGAGCTTGTATTATGGGTGCTAGACAATGGATATAATACTTATATACTATTTTTATGTAAATACATACTTATAATACGTAAGAAACACCCAGACAAACACAAATACTCATGTTTTATCCACACAAATATTTGTGTCCTGTGGGAATCGAACCCACGACCCCATGATCAGCAGTCCGGCACTCGAACCACTAGACCACAGACGTCGTCATAAATACACGTTATAAATATAAATTAGTAATACCAAAGATTGATTGTCTAAAACAAGTAAGACATTTTTAGGAAATGGTATGCGATTTTATAACAAGCTGCCCAAATCTGTATTAGAACTTACCGATGGAAAGTTTAAGGCACATGTTAAACGCATCCTAATTAAAAAAGCTTACTATAAAGTACCCATGACATGACATCAGCAGTCGAACCGCTAGACCACAGAGGTCGTCATATATTGATACCACAACCCTCAGCCACATTACCGTACGCAACTGCCGAAATTAGAACCTATTTTCCTCAAAGCAGAGTCCGTCTTTATCCCTAGTTGCTAAGTTCCGAAGTCTTTCACACAAAGGAAGTCTTTTGAAGCTTTTAAAAAAAGAATTCCAACAAATCTCTGCTCGCTTTACTATCTTCATCGAAGGAACTAAACCTTCCTCTGTAAGATTAAACTCCGCCCCCTCCGTACAAACGCACTACGAGTGAAAGGGTACGCCGCGTAAACTGCCAATTTCGCCGAAATTCGCGTTGGAGAACGAAGTGTCGTAATAGGGTTGCCAAATATTCATATTTTTTTGACGAATGCGAATATTGATCTAAGTATTTCGCCGAAATTTGTGGACCAACTTTGATCGTAATAGTACTAATAGTGATTGTTGTATCCAACGTAAATTTCATGCTCTGTTGATGAATACATATGAACATTAATCCCACACTCAACGAAATTCTCCTTTGAGAATGAAGCCATCCTCTTACTTAGGTTCTAAGTGATGCGATTAGTGCGAAACTATTTTTTTTGACGAATGCGAATATTGGCGAACATGTTGAAAATGCTGCGCAGTGCATGATTTCGTAGAGAATACAGTAGATTATCTTAAATATTTTAAGTAGAAAATACAATTTTGTGTTTGCTTTTTAGACCCCAATAACTTACTTTACACAGTTCTTGTTACTTGGTGGTATCCCAACTGTTGATCAAGTTTTATGGTATACTTATTTTGTGGAAAAAATAATAATATTTCTTTATGTACAGAGGCCGCACATCAAGCTACCACAATCTGTCAAATTTCTTTGATTGTTTTTCAACTTTATTACAAAATAATATGGTTCATATTCAATTGGGAAAATTTGGTAGTTTAGTTTCGGATAGCTTGACCTGCACAAACATTTCTAGTCAACGAATTTAATTCAGTAATGAAACCATGACTCTAACTGAACAAGGGTTAAAACTATTTTTTTTCTATAGTGTCTATTGATCCTTGATAGGTTAAAAAGTAAAAATTAAAGTTCACTACTTTCTTTTTAAATAATTGCTTTATTTTAGTTCAAAATAAAAATGCAAAGCCGAATACTTTACGAAACAGATGTCAATTCCCATCCCTAGAAGAAATCCTTTATATAAAAGTTATTATTAGTGTGATGGAGTGACACTGAAAAGCTGGAGGCAAGATAATCTTACATCAGATAGTTTTACTAGAATATTCTATACTTATAAAGGAAACTGTTCGGTAGAAACCAAATTTATGGTTTGGGCATGTTGAGAGAATTAATGATACGCTGCTAACAAAAGCGATTTACGAGGTGAATGTCAACAGAAACTCCACGGGAGGACTCCCTGTATAGAAATACACAGACGTTATTGATGAGGTCCTTCAAAATAGGTATTAATACTCCCAACCAGCGCATGTATATGACAAGATACATGAATGTAGACAAAACAAAATAAATAAGTAAAAATAAAGAACAACAAACAAGTAGGTAGTTGTAGTTTCTGTATAGTGGGAGTAATTCCACTCAAATTGGAGCTGCCTGACTGTGCAAGTACCTCCGCCTTGCAGAAAACGGAAGTAAAATAACACTGCTTTGAGTTGAGCATAGTGGACAATGTTGCCAGTGCTCGGCGAGGAAACGTTTCGTTGGCAGTGGGCGGACTTTGACCCTTATACTGCCAACCTACCTATCCCTCTTTAGTTTTACAGGGTCGGCAACACGCAAGTGATACCTTTGATACAGCAATCCCTAACAATCAGATGGGCCGTATGCTTGTTTGCCACGGTATTAATAAAATATAATTGATTTCTGACATTTACGCGAATATTGAAATTAAACTACTGTTTACGGATTTTTATGAATCTCGACGTTTTGGACTCTTTACAGCGTCCATGGTCACGGGTATTTATTGGTAGATATTAATAAAATAGTTGATTTCTCATAATTATTATTATGCAATCATTATTGGCTTCCAAAAGCGCACGACATATTTAAGCCATCTTCATAATCCTTCTCCAATACGTTCTGCAATTGTAATATATAACAGGATACTAATTGCGAACATGAATATTCGGCTTCAACATCTCCATAACACAAATGATATTCAATTCCGTATATAAACATTGGGTTCCACCATGCATTTATTATGTTTGATGGACGATTGAAATGTATGTTGTAATAATATGTAGGTATGTTTTAAACTATGTGAGTATAATTTGAATATTAAACTAGCTTGTAGGTTCTGGAACTTGTTACTATTAAATTTGTGACATTAAAATTAGGTACAGACGCCAACAGGTCAACCTATCCAAAACTGTAAAATTTTCCCAAATGAATATGAACCTTATGGTTTTGTTAAGGTTAAGGACTTCCAACAAGAGATGTACAGAATTCGTATTACATTCATCAATATCATATGTGCAAAGAAATGTACTCCCTCAATTATAGGAGGCCAATTATATGATTAAACTCTGCTATTACTTAAATACATTTTTGTACGCCATGAATGGCAAAACATGTAGCTATTTTAATATAATATAAGACCATGTACAATTGTATACCTACTCATGTTTTTACAAAAATAAAATCTTATCTTATCTTATCTTATCTTACATCATCCAATTAAGGTGTACAATTTATGAATTAGAAATTATAAATATTAAAATCCTGGAATAATAAAAACTAATACAATAAAATATTAAACAATCATTTTAAACACATGTAGGGAAAGTTAATTAAATTAAAATTAAAAGTTAAAACTAAAATTACAAGTAAATACAATAAAATTAATGCAATTGACATACAAAGCAGATACGGGTCAACTCTGAGAGCAGAATCATTTCCTATTCATAAACAGTTAAATAACGGATCCGTTCAAACAATCCGCTCCGAAATATCAAAGAAAACAACTTTGTTTGAAGAAACAGACGAATTTCCAGAGAAATGGCTGTACTTAGACATAACTTAATATAACCTTTGGCGTTCAAAATATTTGGAATCCATGCTATAAAGTTTCGTATTGATGTTTCCTTTTAATTAATTATGACATTATATCTCATTGATAAATTATTTCAATTTGAACTTTATGTTAATGACTTAGGATTTTCGTGAAATAGAATCCCCATCATATAGATGGTTGGTAGTCCACTACTGTGCGTTTCTCTAGAAACTTTTTGCATCGCACAACAAAACTGTGGAATGAACTGTCGCCTGCAGTATTTCCGGACCTTCAAGAAAAGAGCGTACTCCCTTTTAAAGGCCAGCAACGCACTTGTGACTCCTCTGGTGTTGTGGGTGTCCATGGGCGGCGGTAATTGCTTACCATCAGGCGATCCACCTGCTCGTTTGCCCCCTCGCTCGTTTGCATCCCATAAAAAAAAAACACCTGTATCCTTGTAAGTAACTTATCCCCGAGTTTATTTTATTTATATTATAGTAATCCGCCCCTGCTTTGTATGGGTATTTATATAAATTATATATATAGCCTGTTAAGTACTCGCTGATAATGTAGCCATAGATGAAAGAATTTTTAAAATCCTGTGTTCCTTACGGTGCCAGTGCCCCGCGAGGAAACGTTGTTTTGGCAGTGGGGGGACTTTGACCCTTATACTACCAACCCAACTATTCCTCTTTCTTTTTACAGGGTCGGCAACGCGCAAGTGATAGCCCTGGTTTTACAAACATCTATAGGCTACGGTAACCGCTTACCATCAGATGGGCCGTTTACTTGTAATGATAAAGAGGATTATATTTCCATAACTTAACAAGTAAGTTTATAACGCTAAAAGTTTCCCAAGTTTCAGATTTCTAGGTCAAAGAGCGGTCGATCTACAGTCAACAGAAGACTTAGGTATTCAAGTATTAAACGAAATCTTTACACAGATTGCAATATAAATAATTTGGTTATGAATAATGTCTGCCGCATGTCCAACGAGCTGTGGGCCCGAAAAGCTCAGGATTGGTGCCCTGAAACAGCGCCACGGGGTCGCGGCAGACCACGAAGGAGGTGGCGGATTTGAAAAGTCAGAGCTTGGATTCAAACTCAAGACCATGGACTTGGCAGACAATGGTAATTTATCACTAAGTTATCACTGTTTTGAAATATAAATAGTCTTTGAAATAATAAATAGTTGCCCGCAGTATCACCCGCATCCCAAAGGTAGCCTATGTCCTTCTAGAGAATCTAATCTATCTCTGTACCATTTCATCAAAATCGGTTCAATCGTTTAGGCGTGACAGCGGACAGGGTTCAATCGTTTAGGCGTGAAAGCGGACAGACAGACAGTTACTTTCGCATTTAAATTCAAATTCAAAACTTTATTACGTTCATATACCATGAGTTGTTACAAGAGGTTGGTATCAATATGAAAAACCCAATAAGGGCGTAGCAATCTTACAACAATGTAAATAAACATTTGTTTAGTTTATATAATCTAATATATAAAATTCTCGTGTCACAGTTTTCGTTGCCATACTCCTCCGAAACGGCTTGACCGATTTTGATGAAATTTTTTGTGCTTATCGGGGAGGTCTGAGAATAGGCCAACATCTATTTTTCATACCCCTAATTTTTTTTTTTTATGGCAAAACAACGTTTGCGGGGTCAGCTAGTAATATATAATATAATATAATCTAGTATAATCTATAATATATAAAAATGAATCTCTTTTTCTCTTAGTCATCGCATCACGCGTGAACGGAAGGAATATAATTTCGCTAATTCTTTTTTTGTTGTGTTGATTATTGTGCGGAGAAGGTTCTTATGGAAGAAAAAATTAAAAACATTGTGCAGGAAATTAGAAAATTTAAAAAACGTAACTAGATACTTCCAGGTAAAGTCTACGCAGACGAAGTCGCGGGCCGAAGCTAGTATATTGTAATACTATAAAATCTATTTTCTCGTATTTAAATATTTATTTCGGTGTAAGTGTAGGTACATGTCTTTTTAAAGGACTTCAAAAAAGGAGGTTCTATATTCGACTGTATGTATTTTTTTTAAATATAATTATGTACACTGATTGTAATTTATGACTTTAATTTATTATTAACCAATTCACCTTTAATGAAACATATAATTATATAATATTATCTATTAGTAGAGATATTGTGTACATGATTGGATCGCTCAAGGTCGCTGGCTATCGTCCACTAACTAAATTCAATAAAACTACCTATCTTAGTAGTGTTATTGAATTTAGTTAGCCGTTATTCAATTTAGTGGCGGCACTCTTAGTACTAACTGGGTAGGGTAAGGATATCGTACGGCAAATGAACCTTTCAGATCACCCGCCGCTTACTGTTTGTGGTAGAAAGCTCTTTTTCTCTTTTTAGGCCTCGTTTGAAGAAGGTCATTGTCATAGCGCACGGGAAACACCGCAGCAGGTAGTTCATTCCAGAGCTTATACGTGGAGGAATGATCTTTGGAAGCTAACTGTGCTGGAAATATCACATGATTGCAGAAAAGTTGCTCAATCCACCCATCAATTACCTCTTCTCAATTTAAATTAGCAATTTTAAAATTCAAACTGACTTTACGCATTATAGAAAAAAAAGTAAATTATAAAATTAAATTTAAAAAAATCCAACTGAAAAAAATAAGATGTCAGGAACAACACTACAATCGAGATCCAATAAAAATTATAAACCGAATCTAATTTTGGTCCCGACTGTAAAAGACTGTTCCTGACGCGAGGTTTTTATTTTTTAATTTACTTTTTTATTTTACACTTTTTGATGATTATTTTTTAGCGATTATAAGAACGTTCTCGATTTTAATGCAAGTTGTGAAAATTTTAGCGACAATAGTTGCTAACCAACTTTAAATCGTTATAGATCTTAAATGGTCATTCGAAATGGAAAATGATGAGAGAATCTTAAAGATGATTATCTTTTTGTATTTTTTGGCATTCCATGCTAAAATTTTAAAGTTACTTAGCGTAGGAAAAATTCGACCGCGGGCACGATTCGAAACGCGTGGTCTGGTTAGGTATACCAGACACTATGACCACTAAGCCACCTCGAGTCCCACTCACCAGGTCGAAATTTGCCTCCACATCCTGAATATACGGCTAGTATGTTGACGTCAGTAACATCTATTGAAATGCAAGTTTTTTCGCTTCTCAACCGACATGACTTACTTTACAGTTAATTCGATGTCGAACGATGCTACCTTACCTATCACCATCTTTTTGTATTTTTTGGCATTTTCCATCCTAAGATTTTAAAGTAATTTAGCGAAGGATGATTTTCAAATACCTATTCAATGATACCCGTCTTAATTCGTCAACTTTCTTTATTTTCTTTTTTGATTACTGTCATGTCTTAAGTGACACTCGCAAGATTAAGACAAATCAATTGACGCAAGAATCAAAATCGGCCCACGCTTTTGGTCTCTAGAGTTCGACTTTACGGGTTGTCGAAAATAAATTATTTTCGATTACGCGTAGACAATTTTCCATTTTTAAAAGTTTTTTTCTCGTGCTGTACCTATATAGTCGTTGAAAGAACGGATCTAACTACACAACTTTGCAAAGTACTACAATAACACTCATTATGTGATATTTTACGGAGTTTTAAAAGGAAAGTAAACCTCATTAGTGAAGTTTGTTTATGCTTAGCGATGAAAATAGCGGTGTGTTGAGGCATAATAGTTGTTAGAGTACTCGCACAATTTTGCACTTAGGGATCTAAAAGAAGATCAGGAGTTCGTCTGCAGTCGATTCATATTTAGAACACAGTTACATGCACAAAATTCCAAAGACAAGATGTCTTCTCGATTTCTGACACGCGCACATCAAAAATGTTTATTTGCTAGAATACGGTACATGTTCTAATATTGATTCCAGCATATCCTGCCATAGCTTGGACAAATATTTCTATAAAAACACAGCTTATATTAGGTAGGTATACCTACTAATAAAATTATCAATTACCTAGAGATCAAAATATCCTACCCTATTCTACTATAATCATCGTCATCATCAGCCTATATTAGTCCACTACTGGTCGTAGGCCTCCCCTAATGTGCGCCATTTCACCTTGTCCTCGGCTTTTCGCATCCAGCTTCTATCAGCAGCCTTTCGCAAATCATCACTCCATCTTGCCGGAGGGCGTCCTACACTGCGTTTGCGGAGTCGCGGTCTCCACTCGAAAACACGTCTACTGTAATATCCTACTAATATTATAAATGTGAAAGTTTGTGAGGATGGATGTATGGATGTTCGTTACTCTTTCACGCTAAAACTACTGAACGGATTTTGATCACAATAACATAAAGGCCATAACTTCTAACGATTTTTGAGTTAATTAGCCAATTTATAATTAAAAGTAAGTTTTCCACACGGACGAGTCGCAGGCAGAAGCTAATAGATCTATAATTTGAAATGTAAGTTTAAAACTGCTGGGCACTGGTCCGCGTTCAGAATGAGAGTGATTAGGCCATAGTCCACCACGCTGGCTCAGTGCGGGTTGCCAGACTTCACACGCCGTCGAGAAAATCTCTAAAGCATGCAGGTTTCCTCACGATGTTTTCCTTCACCGTTTAAGCGAGTGATAATAATTATTGATATCTGACACATACGCGAATTGAAATAAAACTACTTATTACGGATTTTAACGCGTTATAATGATATTATTTATCCCGACTTTACAGACTCTTTGAAAAGTCAGAGGTGGACCTTGAATTCGGACTCGAGACCTTTCTTTACTAAGAGAAGTAGGGCATAGTGGGAGTAATTCCACTTAAATTGGAGCTGCCTGACTGGGGAAATACCTCCTTGTAGAAAATTGAAGTGAAATAACACTGCTTTGAGCTGTGTTGTGTTTCTTACGGTGAGCAAGGTTGCCAGTGCTCCACGAGGAAACGTTGTGTTGGGAGGACTTTGACCCCACTAGCAACCCAACTATTCCTCTTTTAACACAGGGTCGGCGACGCGCAAGTGATACCCCTAGCGTTACAAGCGTCTATAGGCTACGGTAACCGCTTACCATCAGGTGGGCCGTATGCTTGTTTGCCACCTTAGTAGTATACAAAAAAAACATTAATCCCGATGTTTCGGACCTTTCCAAAAGGCAGGGTGGACTTTGGTTTCATTCGGGCGAGACCTTTGACTTGACAGTCTATAGTTCATATCACTAGGCTATCAGAAAAATAAGCAAAGCAGCAAATGATCAAATATTTATTTCGAATAGAAAAATTCATTCTTGTTGTGTACCGTCGACCCACTTTTCTTGAACGCCTGTTTGTCAACAAGACCCACCCAAGGTTTCGACGAATCGTGTGACATTCGATCTTTTATTCGAATAACAAGATCGCCCGCCATTTCTATTCGATTTCTATTTCGCGAAAAAATATTAAACGAGTTATTCGAATCACTATATTATTTAGAAGTGTAAATTGCAATTGAAATTGTTCTGAGAACTTTATAAATTCCATGGAATTTGTCGAATAGAAGCTACATTTAACCTATTTTATTAATTGCCTCTTAAGTTTAGTGGTCCTAAGCGCGACTGCTACGCTACAACTCCTGGGTTCTATTCCCGGGACGAGCAAAGTGTTATTGGGTTTTTATATGAAATTCTCAGTAACAGCTCGAAGTTTGGATATGTTCCCGTTTAATGGCAAAAGACAGGGGACGAGCCTGTGACGTGGGACCTAAACATACCTAACTGCGGGTGTACATTGGTACACCTCTGCCTAACCCTTCGGGGAACACAAGCGTGATGGAATTGGATGGTATATTATTTAACCCATTAAAGATAATTATAAATTCTAAAATTCTCAGGCAGGGTTTGAACCTGCGACCCTCTGGTTAAGTACAGCGGACGCTTTAGCCAACAAAGCTAACGAAATCCTAGATCCGAAGCCTGAGTTTTTTTTTTCACTAAAACGTAGGTACATCCTTAATAATGTGCAGCAGGCGTTGCTGCCATAATAAAAAAAAAAAAATATATTATTTAACCTATGTTAAATTTGTCTTGGAATTGAAACAACAGATTTTACATTATAAATATAGGTAACTTTTATTCGACATATAAGAAATATAAGAAGTTCACAGAACTAAAAATTCTAATTGTATTAAGTATTTCCTCATTAAAAGTAATTTTTCCTACGCGTTTTCCGTCACTCGGATGTTATTAAAAAACAGCCAAAATGATTGAAAAGGGAGTGAACTGGCAACCTGTTATGATATTTACACAATTTTGATCTTTAAGACAACGTGCGAAGTCACATGTACCTACTATATAATGAGAATTTAGGGAAACTCTTACTTATAACGTTTATTGGCGCTTTATAAAGCTGTTAACGTAATTATCAGAAGTAACATAGTATTAAAAAGGGCTGCCTGTGTTTAATTTTAATGAATTTAAGTTGTTGTTCAGTCATAATTATTAAACACAGCATTCATACTGAGTAATGTATGCCAAAGTAAAAATATTTAAAATGTCGTATTTTTAATTAAAATAAGTGCACTTACCCTCTTTTTTTGAATCCAAGTCAACAGCCGCTCCGAAACCACAAACAATAAAAACAAAACAAACGGTAAATATCAAAAACAGAACGTTAAATAAACAATATACCTAAATGATAACACACACGATTAACCCTCAGCCCGTCCAAGTAAAAAGTTATACCGAAAACATACAATTTTTAATAGGAATGCGTCAAGAAAAAAAACACGACGCTCAAAAAAAATATTATACACAGCCCAATGTTATGATAACACTGAATTCGGAACAGCACATCATTTTACATAATTTCAGGTGACGTATTAATTCGCGGGACCGCGCGCGGGAAGAACGTCCGTCCGCTGTAAGCGACGGGGAGCGACTGGTTTTATGCTGTGTTTCTGAGCCTGCTGAAACTGTTGATTGCGTCCCCCCGCCCATACAATCCCCTCTGACGTCTTGTCGGAAAAATTTCACTGCACATCGAGACAAAATTGATGCTTCTCCTTTCAAGGTTCTTATATTTCTTGATAGTGTTTGTTCAGCAATCTATTGACGTTGGTGTCGCAAGGATGAGAGTATGTACGTTTACCCTTCACATACCATCACGCATGTATTTCTTGACGGGTTATGCGAAGGTATGCTAATGTAGATACATCCACAGTTCGCCAATATGTTTATAAGGCGAACCTAGGCCTGAAGTACACCCGGTATAGAATGAACTACCTGCTGCGGTGTTTCCGTGCGTTATGACATGTCCTTCGTCAAACGAGGCCTACAAAAAGCTCTCTACCACACACGGTAGGCGGCGGCACAGCTCTGTCCCCGACGTTGCTGATGTCCATGAGCGGCGGTGACCACTTACCATCATCAGGTGGGCCGCTTGCTCGTCTACCACTGTAGGCAATAAAAAAAAAGCGTTAATACTCCATGTAAGTAGGGGGCGACGCTATTATATCAAATCAAACTCCAAGCTTCTGCTGAGAATTTTATAAAAAAACCCCAATAAAATTTTGCTCGACCTGGCCATCGAACCGAAGTCGCTTAGTCACGCAATAGTTTTTGCTTTTTCGTGTCAATGTCTTGGTTACGAAGATTCTAAGGGTCAAAATAATGTGTACAGAATAATAAAAGGGGCCGAACCCTAAAATGCGGGCGGAAAATGGACCCGGGAGAGTGTCTTGAGGGACAAACAGTTCATTTAGAACATATCATCACGACTGTATTACTGGTGGGGCAAGCAGAGGCCTATTATTATATAAATAGTTAGCTCAGACATATTGATTTCTGACATTTACGCGAATATTATACACTAGCTGCCCGTCCCGGCTTCGCTTTTTTCCTAATCTTTTCTAGCAATAAATATAACCTATGTTACTCAGGGTGAATGTAGCTTTATAATGGTGAAAGAACTTTTGAAATCGGCACAGTAGTTTTTGAGTTTATTCATTACATACATACACACAAAAATAAAAATCTTTCCTCTTTATAATAGTAGTGTAGATTGAAATAAAACTACTTTTTACGGATTTTATTGCGTTATATTGTTATTATTAATCCCGCCGTTTCGGACCCTTTACAGCGTCCATGGTCACGGGTAGACTGAGGTGGTGGGCGTCTTGATGATATAATTACTGACAGCTACCCTACATTTTCATTGCTACAATACATGATCAATGATATTTTGCAGTAATAAATGTCATTGATTAACGATGAAAATGTACGGTAGCTTTTAGTGATTATAATCATCAACACGCCCACCACCTCAGTCTACCCGTGACCATGGACGCTGTAAAGGGTCCGAAACGTCGGGATTAATATCAGTATAACGCGATAAAATCCGTAAAAAGCAGTTTTATTTCAATAGCTCATGACAATCAATAAAAGAACAGTGTAGCCATCATTACTAACAATATATTAATAATAATGTATTAATATTGATTCCTAACACTTACGAGAATATTATAAACATTCGAATTAAAAGTTGATGAAAGAACCAGCAATATCAATATCATTGCAGTGATAACCTATTAGCGTATATAATTAATTATCACTCGCTTAAACGTGAAGGAAAAACATCGTGAGGAAAACTGCATACCTTAGAGATTTTTCTCGACCGGTTGTGAAGTCTGCCAACCCGCACTAGGCCAGCGTAGTGGACTATAGCCTAATCCCTGTCAATATGAGAGGAGACCCAGCAGTGGGACAGTATATGGGTTGATAATGAATGTAAAAACCAGTAAGAAACTCAATAGATACTCCTTTTTTTTTAAATATGTTAACATTTTTGTCTTAGTTTACAATTTTGTTTTAGCTCAGCCACTAGCTCTGTTCATAATTCGTGGTGAGAAATATACAATTATTGTCATTGAAATTTACGGAGCGTTATCAACGTCACAATATGGATGACAACATAAACAGTATTACGGCCCTAACTCGTGACGTCATTCGGGAAAACAAGCTTTATTGTGACTGATCTGATTTGGGTAAACAGATGCCGTGTCTTTAGGTAGTTGACAGGCGAGAAAATATACCATTTTCACCGTAATGTACTTATCAGCATCAACCCATATACTGTCCCATTACTGGGCACGGGTCTCCGCTCACAGAATGAGAGGGTTTAGGCCACCATGCTAGTCTAGTGCGGGTTGGCAGACTTAACACACCTTCAAGAAAATCTCTAAGGCATGCAGGTTTCCTCACGATGTTTGCCTTCACCGTTTAAGCGAGTGATAATTAAATAATAATACCTACTCACATTATTTCGAAAAGTTCGAGGTGCGTGCCTTGGATTTGAACTCGAGACCTTTGACTTGGCAGTCCAATGGTCATACCTCTAGGCTATCACTGCTTGCTGTGCAATGTACTTATACTACGAGGAAAATAAAAAGAAGTAGGTGTAAACATATCTCAAAATAAATACAAGACATCTGATTCTAAGAGAGGTAGGGCATAATGGGAGTAATTCCACTCAAATTGGAGCTGCCCGTCTGGGGAAGTAGCTTCGCCTTGCAGAAAATCAAAGTGAAATAACACTGCTTTGAGCTGTGTTGAGTTCCTTACGGTGAACAAGGTTTGCTCCGCGAGGAAACGTTGTATTGGCAGTGGGGGGACTTTGACCCTTATGATGCGAACCCAACTATTCCTCTTTCGTTTTACAGGGGTGATACCCCTGGTGTTGCAAGCGTCTATAGGCTACGGTAACCGCTTACCATCAGGCGGTAACATAGATGTCAGCACCTCCGACTTGTCCGACGACCATGGTAGAATAATAAGCTAACTCCAGGTTATTCTTTTACCAAGATGATTCACGATGACGTCACAAATGACACGATCAGAGTAGCCGTTGTTTAATTTATTAAATGAATTGCTTAAAAGCTCACCACATATTTTTATCATGTGTTCTTTTTTTTACTATTTTTATTTTATTTTCAAATTCAGAAAACTAACAGCTAGTGATATCACAATTTAGATTTTAAGTAGACTATGACCAATATATCGTCTATAGGCTACGGTAACCGCCTAACATCAGGTGGGCCGTATGCTTATTTACATGTACATATTTATTTTTGTAAATAGATCTTTTAAAGACACACTAACAAGTGAATATTTTAAATTTTTAATTCTAGATGGCACCGTCATTTCCTTAGTCACGACTTCTAACAAGAAACGCGGAATCAAATCTCAGAGAATCATGGTCTCTTTTAAAGTTCAGACGACATCTTCAACCCATATATATTAAGCTATAGTCCACGACGCTGGACTAGTTCGGGTTGGCAGACTTCGTCGACACACATCGTCGAGAAAAATCTCTAAGGCATGCAGGTTTCCTCACGATGATTTCCTTCACTGTATTAAGCGACTGATAATTCATTATATATACGCACATGAATTCGAAATCAAATCAAATCAAATCAAATTGTTTATTGCATTCCACAATGTAAGAATAGATGATAAATACAGTTTTGTGATCATCGTGGACCCTGTAGGGCACAGCAACATAGGAGAGAGGGAGATGAATTGTAATTAATATTTATATGTAATTATTCGTTATGTAATAAATTAATTAATGTAATTGTAATTATTTATTTTTATAGTGAATTAATTAATACAAAATATATTTTTTTTTTTTTGTATAATTATTGTAATTATTTAGTAAGTAATTAAGTATAATGAAATAAATTTGCAATTGGTACTATTGAATTTTTGCATTATTAATATAATTTATCAATTTATTATAGTTCACTTGTAATATTATTAAATATTTTTACTATTATTATATTAGTTTAAGTAAATATTGGTTAGAGTTTAATGGTAGGTAGTAATTGAAATAATTGGATTTAAATTTTATTATAGATTAAATTTAATTCTTTGTATTCAAGTATTCATTTATAGAGTAATAACATTTGTTTATTAATAATGTTTTTAATTTTTTAACAAATAAATTATGTCTTTCTTCATTTTTTATATTTTCTGGCAATTTATTATACATTTTTATAGAAATAACATATGGACTAGATGAATGCATAGTTAATTTAGAAGTTGGCAAATTTATTCTGTTTCTATGTCTTAGTGTATATTTAGTTTGTGTGTCTTGTCGTTTAATGTATAGGTCTGGATATTTTCGAACCAGTTTACACATTTCTAAAATATATATACATGGTAGCGTAAGGATTTTAAGGTTTTGGAAATGAGATTTGCAGCTTTCGGTTTGCTCTATATTAACTAGAATTCTAATTAATTTCTTTTGAAGGATAAAAAGACTAGGTGCGTCCGTACTGTTTCCCCATAGGATAATGCCATAGTTTAACCAAGAGTGGGCAAATGCGTAATAGGTTGTAAGCGCTGTACGCAAATCGGTTGTTATTTTTACCTCGCGTAGTGCGTATGCGAAGGATGATATTTTGGATCTAATTTTTTGGATGTGTGGTTTCCAAGTAATGTGCGTATCAATCACTAAGCCCAGTAAAGTAAATTGGTTTACAACTTCTATTTTAGAGTTATTATGTATAAAATTTAGATCTATAGGTCTTTTTTGATGGGGATAGAAAGTTATTAATTTTGTTTTATGTAAGTTAATTTCTAGGTTGTGGATGTTTAACCAATTCGTTATTTTAGAGAGAAGTAAATTAAGTTTTTCATTTAAATGGGAATTGTTTTGGCAAGACATGAGTATAGAAACATCATCTGCGAACAGTACACACGGCCCGTCTATGGCTTTGGGCAGATCGTTTATATAGATCAAAAATAGCAGACACCCAATCACACTCCCTTGAGGGATTGATGCTCTAATCGCTTTCCTGTCTGATAAAGTTTTTGTTATTTCTTTTTTCTTTTGGTCATAATATTCTATTTCTACAAGCTGCTCTCTGTCTTTTAAGTATGATGTTAGCCAGCTTTTCCTCTGATGCCAATACCGTATAGTTTATCTAGTAATATTTGAAATTGTACCTTGTCATATGCTTTTGTCATGTCAATTAATATACCTATAGCGTATTCTTTTTTGTTTAATATATTTATAGCTTCTTGTATATATTTATACACCGCGGTGCTTGTTGATCTGTTTCTACGGAAGCCATTTTGAGATTCATCGAATATTTTGTATTTTTCGCAAAAAGCATAAATTCTATTACACATAGCTTTCTCAAATATTTTTGAGGCTGTAGGTAACAATGCGATGGGGCGGTAATTATTTGGATCTGTTTTATCGTTTTTCTTATGAATTGGTTTTATAATCGACGTTTTAAGAAGATCTGGAAAACTACTCTCTTCAAAGGACTGGTTTACTAGCAGGTAGAATGGTAGAGTTAGTTCCTCCGCACAGCTTTTCACGAGTACTGGTGGAACTTCGTCAATGCCGTAACTTCTTTTGATTTTGAGGTTTCTTATTAAGCTATATACTTCGTCAAGATCTACTGGTCTAAGGAACAAAGAATTCTCTATAGGGGAAATCACGGATGTGTTGCCGTTGTCATTTGGATAAGTTTTTGTTTCTCCGATGGTTGCAAAGAAATGATTGAATGAATTGGCTACTCGTTTAGGTTCAGATATTAAATTATCGTTTAATTTTAATGTTATGTTATTCTTTTCTCTTTTTGTTTTTTTGTGAGTTCGTTCATTTATAATGCCCCACATAGTTTTTATTTTATTTTCAGATTTTTTAATTTTATGCATGTATTGTTGTCTTTTTGCAGTTATTACAGTATTTTTTAGAATTTTTTCATAGTTCTTGTAGTATTTAGAAAGTATTGGGTTATTTGCTTTTTGAGTGAGTATTTTAAGTAATCTTTTATTTTTACAAGCAATTTTAACACCAGTGGTTAGCCAGTGCTTTTTATTTTCGGATTTTAATTTTACTTTTCGTATAGGCATACATTGGTTTAGGATGGACATCAAAAGATTGTGAAAGGATTTATAGTTTTCGTTAATATTATTAGTTTTGAGTATAATATCGTGCCAGTTTAGGGTTTTTAATTTTGCTTTAAATGACTCTATGTTTCGTTTATTGTAAAATCTTTTCTTAGTGTGCCAAGTTTGTTGAGTATCTGGGTTAGGAAATTTTAGATGTATTACTGTTCCATTATGATCAGAGAAGCCCAATTCTTCTACTGTTGTGCTAAATAAGTTTTGGTTGAAGTTGGTAAATATTAAGTCAATTAATGTTGAAGTAGTTTTAGTAGTACGAGTGGGACTTTTTATCTGTTGCGTAAATCCGTATTCTAACATTAGTTCCAAAAATTGGTTTGATTTTAAGTTATTGTCTAAGACATTTATGTTAAAATCTCCACCAATTATAATATTTAGTTTAGGATATTTTTTTATAATATGGTTAAGAATTAGTTTAATTTGAAGTTTAAATAAATCTTCCTCTCTCCCATTCCAATACATAAGAATTAATAATACTTTTTCTTTACATAATTCTATTGCACATAATTCTATAGTATATTCGATAGACAATTTCATTATATCAGACCTCTCTACGTATTCAATCTGATCCTGTAATAGGATGCAGACTCCGCCGCCTCTGTGAGAACTACGACAGAAAGATGTGACTATTTTATATCCGCTAAATTGTATGTTATCTTGTTTTTCAGTCGTTAACCAGGTCTCGGATATGCATATAGCGCTGTGTGATGAATTTTCGTTTATAAAAGCTTCTAAAATATGCTGCTTGTTGTATAGGCTTTGGATGTTTTGGAACAAAATTTTAAAATGTGAGTCGGTGTCTCCGAAATGTACTTATTTGCACGTCTTTATTATTATTAATATTTATATGGGGTTGCTTATCGTGTGGCACAGGTTTCGCATTACTTGATTCATAAGATACCTGGTATTGTTGGCCATCAATTATAAGTGTGTTATCCCTTATTATGGCATGTTGTCCATTTTTCCGAGCTTCTATGAGTGCCTGTTTTAATTTTTTCCGTCTCAGCAGTGGTTCTTCATCCAAGTATTCTTCAATTGCAAGTCCCGTGTTTTTAAAATATTTTTTGTTTTCCAGCAGATATTTAGTCATTCTCTTAGATAATAGTTCAATAATTAAAGGTCTTCTTTGGCCTTTTTTTCCTATTCTAGTTAAATCTTCGATATAGCCAGTTAGGTTAATATTTAGGATGTCTTGGAATGCGAATATTATTCTCTCATGTAAGTCACATTCAGTCTCCCAATAATTTTCTGTTAACCCGTAGAGAACAACTTTGTTGGAATTTTTACAGGAGTCTGAGTGTGGTTTTTTATATAAGTTTTCTGGGGTTAAGGATATTTGAGATTGTAACAAGCTTATTTGTTGTTGCAGTTGTGTATTTTCCTCTTGTAGATTTTTTATTGATGAATTTATTACATTTATTTCTTGTTTTGCATTTTTCAGATCAATGGATAGACTGTTAACGTTTTCTATTAAGTCACATTCTAGTTTGGTGATAGCATTTTTAAATTCTGTGAATATTGTCTTTTTTAACTCGCATAATAAGGTTTGGTAGTTTGTTTCTAACTTTTTTTCTAATATATTTTCGAATAGTTCAATAGTGATGTACTGTAGGTTCAGGTCTTTTGGTTCAGGTTGTTGTGTGTCCCCCAATAAGCTCAAGTCCTCCTCAGTGTTGATATTTGAAGTAGCTTCGTCGTATAAGCGGTTGGATTTTCCTCTTTTAAGTGTTACATTGTTGAACTCACTTATTGGCGTAGTTGTCTCTTGGATTAGGATAGTATCCCTTGGGGTTCGAATGGGCGTGTCTGTATTTCCTGTTTTAGGTATTTTACAGATGCATGTTTGGCACATCCACGATTTTTTATGTTCTGGGGTCATTTTATTATAATAATCTTTTGTTAAACCAGCGCACTCCAGGTCATATTTGCATTTGCACATAGTGCAAGATAGATTTTCCCTTATAGGTAGTTTCTGTCGACATCCTTCGCACACGGATGTTGGCGCCATGGTAAACTACTAGTGGCGACCTCTAGTTACAATTTAGTTTTTAAGGATTTTTATGTTAACGGATTATGCTTAATAAATCTACTATGGTTAACTGGAACGCTACCCGTAAATACCGCCACTCGACACAAGATGGCGTTAGTAGAACGGGTTATGCTAAGAATAGTGTCTGTGTACGGTTTAAGTGGTATGGAACGAGCACATTTGTTATTTAAAATGTCAAAATGTAACGTTCGTTATAATTATTTTGCACTGTTTTTTTCCTATTTTATCACTTAAGTCTTTGGTTTTACTACGTAATAAATGCACTTAGATATTGTCACAACGTTTTTTATAGTCTTGAGTCACTCTGAGTATTAATTACTGTTTTATAAACAAAACACTGGGTCACCGGTTTTATGGAATTTTATGTGTCTATTTGTTCGTTTTACACTATGATAACAATGTCACTTAGTAATCAGATAGTCCAATTTAAAATTATAATGTTTTGAACTTAAAACTTTTGAGATTTGAATTTATTCTCAATAAATTATACGAGACGAAATTGTTCGCTCAGTGATCGTAGCGCCCCCTAGCGGTTTATTTTCAAAAAGTCAGAAATGCGTGCCTTGGATTCGAACACGAGACCTCTGGAATTGGCAGTCCAATGGTCATATTTTATTAGCATCAAATATGGGAGAGTCATAATTCAGGGTAATGTCTTTTCTTTTTTTATTCTTTTATTGTTTAGGGGTTTTTATCTAAAGAGATATGTCAACCCCATCGTGCCTTTAACAATGTTAAGTTACCAGACTATAAGTACCTATAACAGGGCTGCTTACTTAAATTACAATAATTATGTTGTTAAATATATGCTAAGCGACATAGTTTTTTAGCAACCTCCGAAGTTGGTTGAGATAAAATTGATTGTATTAAACCTACATCCAACTTATTTAGTTTTAGCTCCTCCAAAAGTGATTCCCTCACTCTTCTGTTCCGGACACAATCCATCAGCAAATGTTGCACGTCCACTACCTGATAGGGTAATGTCTGAAACGACTTTTTTGGACTAGGAGCCACACCACAGCGGCTTTGATTAGACCAGTCCCAGCCGACGGCACGCATGCATCAGTCATTATGTAGCTCGACTGTATTATAGGAAACTCGTGGCACGACGATACCAGATCGGCGGAACATTGAAAAATGCATATAAAAAAAAAATACATGCCCCTGCCGTATCACCCTGTGTAGCTGAACAAAGCCAATAATTATGTTCCCATTTATTACAACGATTGATCCAAAAGTAATAGAGCAAACGCCAATGATTTATACGATATTTTTCCGTCGAAAAGATACAAAGTGGTGTAATAAATTCCCATGAAAAGCGCGTGAACGTCTAGATCCATACTTTCTGCGGATGATTTAGGATAGATTCTTTTATTCTGGTGACAACAGTTCCGATTCGCCAGTAAGGTTGACAGAAAACAAAACATAAAACTTGTGACTTTTCTCGGAAAACATTGTTGCAGAAAACATGTATAGGAATAGACAGCAGGCATTGGAATAGACTTAAATAAAGTTGTTTATCTTTGCAAATAAAACTGTTGTGAGATTTTTAGGTAAGTGTTCTGTCTTACGTAAACCGACATATTTTTTTTAATAAACCTTTTTGGTCAATTTTTCACAGCACCATCTAGTCCCAAATTAAGCAGAGCTTGTATTATGGGTACTAGACAATGGATATATTACTAATATACTTTTTTTTGTAAATATTATATACTTACTTATAATACAGTCATAAGAAACACCCAGACAAACACAAATAGGTACTTGTGATCTGTTAACACATACGAAATTCGTACGTGTTAACAGATCACAAGTACCTACGAATTGTTATGTAGTTGTAGTTGACATTACACCCATTTTTGGAAATCTTTTAAATCAATCTTGAGACCGCAATGAACCAGAATAGAGTTTTTATTACAATTTAACAAAACCGAAAAATGCCTTAAAACCTTTTTTTGCGAACCTTGATTTTGTTTTTTTTGCGGAAACGCCAGCCGCCATGCTGTTTCGGCTCGTGACGTCACTTCGTTTCTAAACAGTACCAGTAGGGTGTCAACCGTACTCTAAAATAGAGTATTTTACTCTATTTTATGTAGGTGTACACTGTTAATCTATAACACAGAGTACGCTAAAATACTCTTTTTACATTTTCAAACTATATATAATATATTGATTTCTGACATTTACGCGAATATTATACATTGAAATAAAACTACTTTTTACGGATTTTATCGCGTATATAGATATTATTAATCCCGACGTTTCGGACCCTTTACAGCGTCCATGGTCACGGGTAGACTGAGGTGGTGGGCGTTTTAATGATATAATTACTGACAGCTACCTTAAATTTTTTATTGTTACATGATCAATGACATTTATTACTAATTATTAATTAAAACTAATTATTAATATCAATAAACGCGATAAAATCCGTAAAAAGTAGTTTTATTTCAATATATACAATATATTTTTTTAAATTTTAATAATTCATATCTTTTTTTTTATAGGGTGGTGTGTTCATCAAACGAGTGTTAGCGTTTTGCAGAAACCCTCTCAATTCCCACCAAAAACATCTCAAAAGTTTATTTCTCGATTGGAATATTGTTTTCAGTATACAATTTATAATTAATCATATTTTTCACTAAGCCTGTTATTTTGAATAAATCAAAGATAATCAAATACCCATTGGTATGCTACTGCTGAGTGACGTCACACTTCATATTGGACCCACTGAAAATCAGCACCGCATTGCTGAGTCCCACTTTATTGCGATAAACTACGGCAACGTGCAGTATCAGTAAAATTACTTATCTACTTTGTTATTTTTACAATATTTTTTTATACTAAGGAGGCAAACAGTCATACGGCCCACCTGTTGGTAAGCGGTTACCGTAGCCTATAGACGCTTGCAACACCAGGGGTATCACTTGTGCGCTGCCGACCCTGATGCGGAAGTAACTGTCTCTCTATCTGTTCGTTTTAACGCCTAAACCGCTAGACAGACTTTGACGAAATTTCGTATAGAGATATATTATACCTTGGACAAGGACATATGCTATCTTTTAAAAAAAAAAGAGGAATAGTTATTGAATAGTATTATTATATTGTCAAAGACCACTCCCAACACAACGTTTTCTCGAAAAGCACTGGCAACCTTGCACACCGAAACACAACACAGCTCAAAGCAGTGTTATTTCACTTCGATTTTTTGAAGAGATCCAATTTTGAAGAGCTCCAATTTGAGTGGAATGACTCCCACTAAGCCCTACCTCTCTCAGACAATATACAAAAATAATTTGAAAGGAGTGTTGTGTTACATTATTATTACAGTATAAAAAAGGAATATTTACAAACGGAACCGAATAAAACAATATGTCAATCAATTACCAAGTGAACGGAAGAATTGAATTTTATTTCGTATAAATATAATTTAGTCATAGCATTGAGGTATAAAATGCTACAATACTAGAGCCGCTATATCAAGAAAATCATGATTTCAATTTACGTTTTGCTATATAGATTTGCTTTGACATCAAACAGTTTATGGCGTATATAAAACTCTTAATTTTAAGTACACACTAAAAGGTTTTATGTTTTTCTCGTCTTTATATAAATGCAAAGTAGGTATGTCAAGCGCTAAAGAGAAACAAGAAGAATTGTATGATTGAGTGATGAGGTTGAAGACGTACCGCACAGATCACAAGTAAATTGGTACAGTAATATAAAGTACAACATAATACTCATAAAATAAACCTATTCCATCGTTTCAATCGAATAGGTTATAATGTACATAAGTTGTGGTGCAATTCCCCTCAATTCCTGCAGCAGCAGCTCGCATTGCAGCATCACCCGTCACTTATTTTTTTTCTTTGAGCTAACATCCAGATTTTCTCCCTTAAACATTCACTGTGTTATAATGTGAACACCTATGACAATTGTTAGTGATACTGTGATAGCCCAAAACGCCTAACAACCAGTCTATATTAACAATATCAGTATTGTCCAGAAGTTGAGATGCAGAGGTGTTTATGGCAGTCGCTTCGTGTTCAATAATGATAATATTCATCCGCATCTGGTTAAACTGCAAAAAGCTCGGAGGGCAATAGGAACCAAAAAGGCTGGTAGTCCTCGTAAATTGTCTTTCGACAATGTGAACTCTTGGCTTTATTACCTCAATGAAAAAATAATTAAATTCATCACACATTGTCGAAAATTTGATGCGGTAGCGTCGATAAATTAAAATGTATTAAAGTGTATTTTACATTCAGAAATAGTGACATTTTATTTCAATGTGTTTCTTTTTTATGATTATTCAATTTAAAATCGAATCATGTCTTATTAACAGCCTCATTTGCTTGTAGTTCGATTACCAGGTCGATCAAAGTGTTATAGGTTTTACTATGAAATTCTCACTAACACCAATGCCAACAGAATTCGGCATCAACTATAATCTCCTTCGGGGTATTTCCTCCGGACGAGGGGTTGACATTTAGAAGCGTCACCGTCCATGTGAGCGGGATTACGTAGACACGCGAACACAGTACAATATTGTATGGGATTTGTCCATGAAATGACAGTTGGACGAATTATTATTAAACTAGTATTTAGTGTTGTTACATAATGTAATATTGTTTTTATTTATTTTTTATAGTTTCTATATACCTTCATACATTATTATTTTTTTACATTATTTACAAACGCTCGGGTCGTGGGGTCGGAGTTACCGTCTCCTTTTCAAGGAAATATTAAGCTCACTGGTCGACTCTTCGCGTGACCAGAGGGCTGGCTTGTTTCTAGGGGAACGTATAAGCATTGTCATTCAACGTGGCAATGCAGCCAGTCTTCTGGGCACGTTGCCGGACGACAGCGATGCCGAGGAATACTTTGACGCCTACTAGCGTTTTTTCTTTTATTTATTTTTTATGTTTTGGTATAGGTAAGTATGTATATATTGATTTATGACATTTACGCGAATATTATTGATTGAAATAAAACTACAATTTACGGATTTTATCGCGTTATATTGATCTTATGTTAATCTCGCGTAAAAGAACACATCGCTGATGCCAAACACCGCCGTTCCAAGAAGTCAGCAGTGAACATACACTTGACAAGGCCCTGCATTATATCAGATTTGATAAACCACAAATCCTTGGGAAAGAAAGTCGATACCGACCTGTTGGGAATCGTACCCAACGACGCGCGGGAGTGCACAGCCGCGCGGAGACGCGCGGGGCGGCGCGGTAACCGCCTGGGTCATCGCGGTGAGCGGCGGGTACGCGGCCGACGCACGGCAGCGGGACGGCACTTGCTCAGCTACGCTCGCGCTGACTGACACCACGACGGACGGTCACACATCTATCATTAATTTAAATCTTCTGTTTGTTCTCGACGAAGTTATTTTTTGTAATTGTGGAGGAGAATAAACCACGCCTATATCTCTAAATACAGACCACTTATTTCCAACACCCAACTCTAAACATACCCAGGAGGATTCGTGAGGCTATTGAAATTACAAAACATCAAAATTTCAATAGAGAAGATGGCTGGGTCTTACCACTTGCTTGGAATCCTGTTATAAAATCCAGGCCTACAACTGCAAGACCAAAGGATACTGTGACTCGTTCTGCGTGAATCGGATTGCCAATAATTAACAACTAAAACATGATCATTGAATATTGTTACTATAAAAGAGACCATGATTCAGTTTGTTTCGGCGTTTCTTCTCAGAGGTCGTCAGCTAGGAAATGCCGGCTCCATCTAGTTTTAATTAATGATTAGTAATAAATGTCATTGATCATGTAACAATAAAAAATGTAGGGTAGCTGTCAGTAATTATATCATCAAGACGCCCACCACCTCAGTCTACCCGTGACCATGGACGCTGTAAAGAGTCCGAAACGTCGGGATTAATAATATCAATATAACGCGATAAAATACGTAAAAAGTAGTTTTATTTCTAAGTGTGTATATTTTGTAAATATACCTTTAAGTATTATTTTGGGATGTACTATTGTTTTTTTTATTATTGTAGGTAAGATAACATGCTTGTCGTGGTCGTGGCGATTCACGGATCATGACTATAGGGAAAGTGAAGCCAAGTGCGGTTTTTAGTCGGTACGAATCCGACATACCCTGCCGCTCCCCAAATGGCGGATGATACATTAGGATCTGGTCTAGTGGTTCGCGTGTCGAACTGCTGATCACGACGTCGTGGGTTTGATTCCTAGTTTCCACATGTGTCTCTGGGTGTTTCTTATGTATCTATTATAAGTACCTAAGTATGTATTGATTTCTGACATTTACGCGAATATTATACATAGAAATAAAACTACTTTTTACGGATTTTATCTACAGTCACCATTCAGTCTACCCGTGACCATGGACGCTGTAAAGGATCCGAAACGTCGGGATTAATAATATCATTATACGCGATAAAATCCGTAAAAAGTAGTTTTATTTTAATATATGTATGTAATTTACAAAGTAAATTTTTGGCTACAACACTTCAAATGAAATATGGAGCGCGATTCTGTTTTTAATATAAATTCTGCAAACTGTGAAGTCAGCGAACGAAACCAATTTAAATTGAGAATAGTGCTTTTCAAAGGCAAATTCTGTGTAGTGTTCCGCTTCCGTATAATTTTGGCGGGAAATATTGGACCACAGATTACTAATGCACAGAATGTTGGATTTCTTTATTATTGAGATACTAGCGACCCGCCTCTGCATTGCATCGGTATCTTCAGCTGTAAAACCATGTTTCTCGGTAAATTCTCTTCAGCGAGAACATTCTCGAGTAAGAAAGTTCTCGGATACATTTTTGGTAATACTTTCGGGAATTTATTCTCGTTACTTCTTTGTAAATACTCGTTTAAATAATCAGTTTTACTAACTACTTACGTACGCACTTACCTATGTACTACCTATGTACTTACCTATGTACTTACCTATGTACTTACCTATGTACTTACCTATGTACTTACCTATGTACTTACCTATGTACTCACCTATGTACTCACCTATGTACTCACCTATGTACTCACCTATGTACTCACCTATGTACTCACCTATGTACTCACCTATGTACTTACCTATGTACTTACCTATGTACTTACCTATGTACTTACCTATGTACTTACCTATGTACTTACCTCTGTACTTACCTATGTACTGCTTATGTACTGCTTATGTACTACCTATTAAACTTTACACGACTAACATGCGTAAACATCCATTAAAATAAAAGTTTCAATAAAATAATAGTATTGTATTTTAAATTTTCAATGTTCTGAGAACATTCTCAATATTGCAGAACATTCTCGGTGACAGAAAAATCTCTTACGGGGAACATTCTCTCGAACCATCACTTATCTTGATTAAGAATGTGGACAACACAAAAGAAGTATGCAGAAATCGTAATAAGTGGCGTTCTTTAGTTTCTGCACTGTACACACCCACGCGTACATCGTTATGACATAATCTTGGACGATATTTTGAGGAGCGCCACACCTACTGTGCGTTTACTTGTCCTGACAGATGTCAAGACAACGTATATATTCACTAAAATAGGAATGGGAAAATAAGATCGACGAGGGCAACACGACGGGAGGCTACAAGTTAAAAAAATAAATATTATATCTATTCATATATTTCGGACATTTTGCACACCATCTTGTCCCAAACTAAGCAGAGCTGTACTATGAGTACTAGACAATTTAATATTTAAACACATTTTTTTAAATACACCTCTTTGTTGTATTCAGTTAAGGCTTTTTTATAGATCTCCCAAACTTGAGTCTTTTTAGGCCTTGTTGAATAATTTCCTGGTTTAAAAAAAAAAAAGACAAACAAACAGTCATGTTCATCATATAAATATTTGTGTCTTGTGAGAATCGAACCCTCGTAATTAGCAATCCGACAGTCGAGCCACTACATCAAATACGTCATCAAAATACAAGAATATTTTCCGTTGAAATAAAACTACTGCAATACGGATTTTATCGCGTTATATTGATATTAATAATCCCGACGTTTCGGACCCTTTACAGCGTCCATGGTCACGGGTAGACTATATTCTAGTATACCTACAATATCAATATAACGCGATAAAATCCGTAAAAAGTAGTTTTCAATGTATAATATTCGCGTAAATGTCAAAAATCAAATTTTTTTCTGTATCAAAAACAACTGAGGATTTTGCTTTTAACTTTTGCGTGGTTGTACCTAATAGCAATAGGTTCACGTTGACTTTTCGAATCTTGTGTGGACTTGTGTCTAGTAACGTAACAAAAATTGAGTCTTGTTGCTTGAATAAATAAAATTATTCGTATAATAACGTAAACGGGTTTCTAAATATCAAATGTGTTTATTCGAAAATTCCTGGAATAAAGTATTTAAGTTAATTAATTTAGCTTAGCGTACCTAGTTATCGTCACTAAAGTGGACAATTGGATTTATTTAATCCATTAACTGAAAAGAAATTAAACCACTGGATTATACTTTTCATGTTCTAATTCCAAGAATAACTAATGGTCATGGAATAACACAATACTACGTAGAGGTTAGGCGGGGGTTAACATTCGTCAGTCTCCCATATTGCCCTTGGCCCTCGAGGAGGGTCCGACACTGGACGTCCGTGGTGGGAGTGCGGATCATGCGAGAGCAATTCCCGTGATCACTATGCGGAAGTTGGAAATGGCGGTGGTTTTGGTCGGTATGACGGTATGTCCGACATACCGTCCCGCGTCCCCGAGCAGCGAGGAGTCCCTGAGGGGCGGAATACAAAAGGCGCATTTCCCCACCCGAAAAAAGTCCGTATTTTCGGGCCATAGTCTAGTCTTGTCCAGTATAAACTTGCATTATTATGCCTTCTCGTACACATTCATTCATCACCATATACTGTCCCACAGCTGGGGACGTGTCTCCTCTTAGAATGAGAGAGATTAGGCCACCGCGGTCACAGGTCCACCACGCTGGCCTGATGGGGATTGGAAGACTTCACACGTTATTGAGATAATCACTAAGGCATGTAGGTTTCCTCACAATGTTCTGCTTCACTATTTATATGATATTATAATTAATTATTAATACACACACGATTTCGAAAAGTCAGAGGTGCGTGCCTTGGTTTCGAAGTTGAGACCTTTGAATTGGCAGTTGAATCTGAAAGTTTGTGAGGATGGATGGATGTTTTTTTCTCTTTCACATTAAATTTGATGAAACTTTACAGTATTATTATTTATCCATCAGAATAACTTTAGAGGCTATAATTAATAACGATTTTAAATAACTTTTCCACGCGGACGAAATCGCAGGCTGAAGCTAGTACTTATATAAATCTGAGCGGTCACAGAACGTTATTAATTCTTCAAGAAATCCATCAGAAATCATAAGACATGATAGCTCAAGGAGTCTCATGCATAACCAAGTATTACTTATTTTACGTCGGTTTTAAGTCTCTGCTACTTTACACAAGATGGCGACAAACACTAGAAAGTGTAATTTTACGTGGCGCAGTGCCAGTGTTCACGTCAGCCATGAAAGTCGGTTCACGTTTAACACTGTCGCTCACTCTGACGACACTTGACGGGAGCCCGTTTACACTATACGACATTTCAAATTTCTAAATTTAAAATTTGCAACATCATTGGTATTGAACTAACTGTAAAGTGTAAGTAAGTAAGTTGTAAGTGGAGAAAACCTTATTACTTACATTATTCTCGACACTGATTTCTCTTTTTCGGATAAAATTATTTATTGTATATATTTATTTGTATATATTGTTATCTGTATTGATATAATGTATATAAATATTTGTGTAATGTTTATGTAACTTTATATTCTTTTAGCAATATTTTATAGTTTCTTGTTGTTTCGCATCTTACCTCTCACCTCTAATCTTTGGTACGTCTACCATGACTGTCTCTGCATTACCCTAAGGTTGTCTGGTAGAAAATGCCTAAGGCATTAAGACCGCCTTTGTACACTTTTCTGTACATTAAGTATAAATAAATAAAGATGTCATGTTGGTTGAAGAACATTGTAATTCGACATCGCAGGCAGTGGTAACTAAGCTACCGAGAAGCTTAGTTTATTTATTTTTTATATATGTAAACATTCTTATAACTATCTTTTCAACACACTTGCTCATAAAATTGCTCTAATTTCACCGCAATTAGGCACATAATGACACCTGTAATCAAACTGTGACTTTTTCATTGCTATTATACAAGTGAGCTAAAGATATTTTTTTAATTTTATTGATTGAGTTGCTTTGTTCTTAAAAAAGTTTCGATACAAAAAAGATCGTGTTCAATAGTACAACTAAATTAAGTACCTATTTGCTTGCTCATTTAATTCAACTTGTACGTTTTTAATAAATAAAACTTTCACTCAAATATAACTTGTGTTTTCTCTGTAGGTAATAAAGAAAACTTGGAATTCCCCATTTTATACGTGGCTAAAACGCTATCCGCGAAAAGGCAAAAAAAAGAAACCTCATTTTTTTAGCGGCGATCTTTAGATCGCCATTGTTAGATGCGCGCGCATATGAAAACTATTTTAACAATTTTTTCCCGCCATTGCGAAGAATTTTTCACAACTCGTTTTCACTGTTGAAATTATAAGTAGTTATTTTCTTCATAGGTGTGTTGAAAAACGTCGTATGATTACCGTCCTCGGCTCTCTTAAAACCCTCACCTGACGGCTCGGGTTTCAATGGCGCCTCAGCGGTAATCACCAACATTACACACTTGTACCATAATGTACTATTACAGGTCTATCAAACGGAATGCGATAGTGTGGCAGTAAAGATAGTTGGCTAAAGCGCCCGGTATACTTAATTTACATAGTTGTTCTTGATCTGAGTGTTTGTGTGTATATAAGCTTTTGTCTTTAAAGTCACCCACGATACAGAAGAAAATCCTAGTGGGACAACATTTTTTTCAAATAATATTTTTTTCAAGAATAGATGATTCATATTTTATTTCATTTATTTAAGTTTAAACTGATGTAGATGTAGTTTACAAACATATATGTTTAATATTTAAAACATTTTTTTAAAACTAGTAAAGCTCTGTAGTCGCTAGTTTTGCTACCCAAAGCTCGGCAAAAACAGTAGTGTCATAACTTAAAATCCACTTTTTTCATAAATAACAAATTGATCGGCGTCAAAACCATACGTTTTCCTTTGACGCGAATCAATTCTTTGTAAGCGAGAGGATGTAAGACCTCCTTTGAACACCGCCCATGTGTAAAAGAAAACTTTGTTCACTAAGCATTCTTAGAAAACTCTTATTTATAGAAATCTATAGCGTTTTTTAAAGTTTCTGTCTATGATATTATATTGTGATTGTATATTTAAGTTGACGACGTCTGTGGTCTAGTGGTTCGAGTGTTGGACTGCTGATCATAGTCATGGGTTCGATTGCTACAGAACACAAATATTTGTATGGTTAAAAACATAAGTGTTTATTTATTTATTTATATAAACTTTATTGTACACCATTATAATAAATACAATTAAAGTACTTGATGCAATAAAAAAACATACAATGGTTGGCCTTATCGCTAATTGCAATTTCTTCCAGGCAACCTTAGGATGGACATAAATGAATGAACTTAAAACTGTGGGTTGACCACGGTGCACATCCCTACATAGATAAATAATGACTATATATGTTTGTGTTTGTCTGGGTGTTTCTTGTGTATTATAATTATGTATTTACAAAAAAACAGTATATGTAGGTATTACATCCATTGCCATAATAGTACCCATAATACAAGCTCTACTTAGTTTGGGACTAGATGGTGCTGTGTAAATATGTCCAAGAATATCAAGTTTTTTTTTAAATCTGGGTGATTTCGAAAATAGAATGAGGGCTTCATGGCGAAGTACAGTCAACAAAAGAATTAAGTATACAGATAGCAAACGAAATATGCATTATTATACAGATTTTACGCACCAAAGGGTTAGTTATGTAGCTACTTACAATACCTACGTTTTGACACATATTGCGTGATACAATATTACACTATCTTTATCAAAACACAGATTATTAATTAGCTGCCTGTATACCTAACTCTTTTGTTGACCGTACTTAATAAGTAAACTGATCAGCTGATTTGCAAGGTAAAGCTGTACCAGCAGCGGTTAGTCGTGATCATGGCCATGGGATTCGTGAATTGCCGGGACCAGTTAAATATACTCCTGGCATCATGAGGATATGCCTATTCATCCTTCTTTTCTTTCGCAACTACTTTGGCAACCCCAAAGTCTTTTGGCTTCCAGTTTAACCAGATGCGGCTGAATATCAGTATTATACACGAAGCGATTGCACTTAGATCCGCAACCCAATTTCCAATATCCTGAATTTATCTTTTTGTATTTTTTGGCATTTTCCATGCTGAGATTTTAAAGTTATTAAGCAAGGGAAAATTCGACCGCGGGCAGGATTCGAACCTACGTCTTCTGGTTAGGTACACTAGACGCTATGACCACTAAGCCACCGCGAATCCTGAATTTATTAACTACACATTTTATCCTTCACATTCTGAATTTACGTCTTTATGGTGACGTCAGAATTGAAAAGCAAGTTTTTTTGCTTCTCAACCGACATGACTTACTTTACAGTTAGTTCGATGTCAAACGATGCCAGGCAAATTTCGACTTGGCGGGTGGGACTCGCGGTGGCTTAGTTTTTTAGGTTATAGCGTCTGGTGTACCTAACCAGAAGACGCAGGTTCGAATCCTGCTCCCGCATTCGAATTTTTCCTTCGCAAAAAATAATTTTAAAATATCTCCCAACAACACTTAATACACTCGCTGAGAACAATATTACGCTGTACATTACAAAGTTTGGTGTCTATTTGCATTTTGTAAGGCATTAACTCATCGTTAAGGGATTCCCTAAGCCTCCTTTAACAATTTTGTACTTCACAACTTAGTTTTTAAAGTCCCCTAATCATTGTAAACAGAATCGTAAACAGTATAAACTCTTTGGAGAGGATTTAAGATGCGTTTGTTTTATTAATTTATTAGAAAACGCATACTCAAAATGATTTACAATAACATAAACTACTTAGTAGTTTTTTATACCACTAAGGTGGCAAACAAGCATACGGCCCACCTGATAGTAAGCGGTTACCGTAGCCTATAGACGCTTGTAACACCAGGGGTATCACTTGCGCGTTGCCAACTCTATAAAACGAAAGAGGAATAGTTGGGTTAAGAGGAATAATTGCTAAAGCATGTGCATGGTTAAAGCATATGGTGTATTTAACGAGAAGGATGCAGGTTCAAATCCTGCCTGCTGGAGGAAGGCCTCCCCTCGCGCCTCCATAGATTTGAATTCTGTGCCAATTTCCAGAGATACAAATTCCATTAAACGTGTGCGACGAATAATTTCAACCCCGGTACATCTAAGACATACATAACCTTTAATATCCACACATCTCGTGTAATCGCAATATGAATGTAAAACCTGTTATTTTAAAATATTTAAATATTGTCCATGGAGATTTCCATGTTTTTGGAACTATGCAACTAGAGTCCTAACCTACCGCTATCAGCTAGGAAATGCCAGCGCCGTCTAGTATTAATTAATTATTAATTTGTAACTAAAAGTGTCCTTATAAGATCAACCTATTTACAGAAAATATAATTTAACTAACATTTAATATCTACTATAACTATCTACGAGTAACTAACCCTTACCCATTTGAAATGATTAAATTGAATAAAAACATTTTATTGAAAGAAAGAAGAAAGAAAAAATATTTATTTCTGCACGAAAAATATAACTACTTACTGCTTTATACACTTGAAAAAAGAAACAAATTCCGTGACAAAAAAGGTTTAGTAACCTGTGCAACCTCACAATCACAACGCTGATTTCAAGCTACCCTTAACCTTAAAATATATTGCGACACGAATTTTGTGGAAATGTCGTATCGTGTAAACGGGTTTCTTTCTAACAGGTTAATTTCCTCCACGAAGGTTTGTTGTCAATCGAACGCATCACAGGCGACATCTTGCGAGAACTAGCATACAACTACTAATTGTGTAGCCTTGATGAAATAAATAAATCAAGACTTGTAACTGAAGAAAGACTATTTATTTAGACTAATTATTCTAGAACATTACCGAGCACGTGTAGTGACTTTTTACAGAGGGGCGGAGGAAATCATAGAGCAAGCGCACATAGAAATGTGTTATTGCTATTGAACCTTCGCTAGGCGCACGTCTGCGTTTATCCCAACATTCTCTCCTGAACGCAGACCCATTATTCTGCTGAAGGCTTCATGTTTTGGTCTATGCAGTCCTTTGGTCAAAGCGTCAGCGGCCATGTCTTGACTCCTTTGATATTTTACTACAACTTGCTTGTCAGCAATTCTCTCTCTGACAAAGTGGTAGCGGACATCAATATGTTTGCTCCGTGTATGGTAACTTTCGTTTCCCGAAATACTAATAGCACTTTGATTATCACAGTTTATGACAATAGGAGTAGCTGACAGTTCAGGCCAGAAATTTTCTTCTAACTGTTTCAGCCAAAGTGCTTCCTGTACGGCAGAGGCCAGAGACATATATTCAGCCTCCGTGCTGGATAGGGCTATAGTTGGTTGTTTTTTTGAGCACCAACTTATGGCAGCACCCTGAAAAATAAAAAGGTATCCTGTGCAAGATCTACGATCTTCAGCATGACTGGCCCAATCAGCGTCGCAATAGCCTTTAATATTACCATCTAAAGTGCCATCAAATGTCAATTTATAGCTGATGGTAGCTTTTAAATATCTTAAGACTCTTTTCAGTGTAGTCCAATGCTCTGCAGTAGGTTGGCCATTATATCTACTTAATGAATTTACAATATATGTTATATCAGGTCTTGTTCCTTGTGACAAGTATAATAAGCACCCAATGGCTTCTTGATAAGGTATGTTTCTCAATATTTCTTTTTCATTTTTGGCCTTCTTTAACTGAATATTTGGATCACATGGAGTCCAGATCGGTTTACAGTTATTCATACCGAAACGAGCAAGTATTTTATTAATATACATTGATTGATCCAATGATATTTTGTTTTTCTCATGTGTTATTCTAAATCCAATACATTGTTTTGCTTTTCCAATGTCTTTCATGTTAAAACTATGATTAAGCCTCTTTTTTATTTCTTCACCAGTTTTAGAATTATTATAAAATAAAAGCAAATCGTCGACATAGACTGAGATGAACAGAATGTCAGTTTTGTTCAATATGCGAAAATAAATGCAAGGATCAAGTTGTGATCGCTTCATGCCTATTTCTAATAAAACAGAGTTAAACTTTTTGTTCCACTGTCTACTGGCTTGTTTGAGGCCATAAATAGCTTTATTCAAATGACATACTTTCTCTCCTTGATCAAAATTGGGTGGTTGTGACATATATATCTCTTCATCAACTTCCCCTTGCAAAAATGCTGTAATGGCATCCATTTGATAAATTTCCAAATTGTATTTTGCAGCCACACCTATCAGATATCTGATTGACGTGTAACGTACAACAGGTGCATATGTCTCGTTATAATCAATTCCCTTTTTTTGTTTGTAACCCTTAATTACGAGTCTAGCCTTATAACGAGCTATTTCTCCATTTTGATCAATCTTTCGTTTGAAAACCCATTTACAAGGAATAACTTTCTTTCCTTCAGGTAAGTCCACTAAAGACCAAGTATTGTTATCAATTAGTGACTTATACTCTTCCTTCATAGCCTGTTTCCATTCATCAGATTCATTACTTTGAAGAGCTTCTTCTAAGCTCTGCGGATCATTATTAAGAAAGCTTGATGTTGACTCACCATTCATGCAAATGTATAAAGACGAACTTTCATTATTTGCTTGCAATTTTGCTTGTCGACGGGTTTTAATAATATTTGTATTTTCAGGTGTATCAATACTCTCATTTGGTAAGTATGTCTCATCTAGTGGATCATCATATTCCGTAGTATCTGAACTACTATGGCTCATATCACTTGAAGGGGACTGATCTTCCCCATCTGTATTTTCCTCATCTTGTGAAATTGAACCAGATGTCTGTTCATTTAATGGTAAGTATATTTTAGGTATTTTTCTTCCATCATTATTATTATTTTTCTCTGTTACTGTTAATATATTCATTTTATGTTTTTCTTCATTAATATCATTAACTTTTGTTTCAGGTGCTGAAAAAGAAGATAATTCTACCATTTTTCTTTTGACACTTTCTTCGAGAAAAATTACATCCCGACTTATCACTGCTTTTTTATTTTTCGGGTCTATAAAACGGTAGCCCTTTGTACACTCACTGTACCCAACAAAGATTAGTGAACGAGATTTCACATCTAATTTTTGTCGCTTTTCTTTGGGTATGTGCACCATAGCAGGACAGCCAAATATTCTCATATTACTGAGGTCGGGTTTTTGTCCAGTCCATACTTCATGAGGTGTAATGTCTGAGAGAGCATGTGTGGGTGACCGATTAATTATATATGCTGCAGTTGTTACAGCTTCAGCCCAAAAATTCTTCTGTAAATCAGCATTAAGTATCATGCATTTTGCCCGTTCAATAAGAGTCCGGTTCATTCTCTCACTAAGACCATTTTGCTGTGGCGTGTATGGACTGGAAGTCTGATGCAATATTCCGTTTCTCTTTAAGTAATTACTGAAGTTTTTATTAACATACTCTGATCCATTATCGCTGCGTAAAATTTTTACCTTTTTATTTAATTCGTTTTCTACTCGGTTTTTGTATTCAATAAATTTTTCTAATACTTCTGACTTACTTTTTATAGTGTAAACATAAACTTTTCTTGAAAAATCATCTGTAAAAGTTGTAAAATACTTGGCACCGCCAATCGAAGCAACTTGCATCGGGCCACATACATCTGTGTGGACTAGCTCTAGCAACTCATTTGCCCTGGAGCCATTGCTTGGAAATGATTGCCTTGTTTGCTTACCTTCTAGGCAGCTTATACATACATACTTTTCTTTCTGAGATGACAATTGTACACCAGTTGTGCAGCTAGGCAACTTGTGGACGTCATTATAATTTAAATGACCCAAACGTTGATGCCATAGATGTGTATTTGACTCTGCTTTTGCTGACAATGCATACATTTTATTATTGTTTATGTTTAGTCTGTAAGTATCATTTATGAGATCTGCTGTAGCTACTTTCTGTTTATTTATATTGTATATTGAGCAGCCAGTTTTCTCAAAATCTACTTTGCAACCGGATTTAACAATTCTACTTACTGACAATAGGTTTGTGGATAGCTGTGGCACAAATAAAACATTCTTTACTAGTATTTCACTATTACTGCCATCTTTGTTACATACTTGCAAAATAACATCACCACAGCTTTCAACTTGTAAAGTTTTATTATCTGCAATTCTGATTGTGGATATCGGTGGTATTGTTGCATTTTCTAATAAATCCTTATGCATAGTCATGTGCATAGAAGCACCTGAATCTACATACCAATTTATACAATCATTCAGTTGCGTGGCTGAGAATGCTGCCACAAAACCTTTGTTATTATTTTCTTTATCTTGTGATTTATTTTTCAAAAACCAACAATTTTTACCAAGGTGCCCATGCTTGTTGCAATTGAAACATCTTGGGCCTTTTGACTTTGACTGATGCTGAGTGTTATTGAACTTAGCTTGAGTATTTTTATGCTTTGTATATAAAGCTGAAGTACTTGATGAAGCCTTTACTTCTTGCAAAAGTTTAGTCTTAATCGAGTCTGCACTTATTATTACCCCTGAGCTTTCAATACCCATGATCATTGGCTTATATTCATCGGGTAAACCTGCCAGCATCAAAGTCCCGAGCCATTCATCATCAACACTGAATCCTATATTTCTCAACTTATGAGCTGAGCTCATGATTTTGTTGATGTAGTCTTCTACGCTGGTGCTTGTTTCTAGATTAGTGTTAATTAAGTCTCGCAATAAACCAACTCTCCTCAATAGACCGGAGTCTTGAAATGCCTGTGATAAATTATCCCAAACCTGTTTCGCTGTCTTGGCATCTTGTATATGTACATAATTTATCGGATCAACTAATAATATTAGTTTTGATTTGGCCTTTTTTTCTTTCTTTGGATCAGTATTTGTACCGTTGACACATTCCCATAAATCATCAAGTTCCAAGTATGCTTGCACAGCGAAATTCCAACTTGTCCAATTATCTCGGCCAGTTAGTTTTTCAATTGGCATCAGAGGACCGTTTGTTGTCATTTTTTATAAAATTATTATAACTGAAATGAAAAAAAACTTCGGCGACCGTTATGTCAATTTTTAGGTTAAACGTATTTCTGATCAAAATCAACTTGATTTACGTTTAATTTTCACTGTTTATCATTATCCAGGCAGGGGAGGCCCATAACCTGATGAAATAAATAAATCAAGACTTGTAACTGAAGAAAGACTATTTATTTAGACTAATTATTCTAGAACATTACCGAGCACGTGTAGTGACTTTTTACAGAGGGGCGGAGGAAATCATAGAGCAAGCGCACATAGAAATGTGTTATTGCTATTGAACCTTCGCTAGGCGCACGTCTGCGTTTATCCCAACAAGCCTCACTTTCGGTACAAACTATGTAACAAAACTAGTTTTTACAAAATTTATTGTGATATTGGTATAAATGATATTAACGCCATATTATTATTTTTCGGATCCTTTACAGCATCACAAAAATATCACATTAAATATAATATAGGTAAATATATTTGTAACATCAAATTTGTAGAGCCTGCCTGGGAGAAGACGAGACAGCGGCCCACATGCTTCTGCACTGTCCTGGGGTCGCTACATACAGGGAAAAGTACCTCGGTAACCCGAACACTCTCCGAGAAACTGTCAGCAACATTAATCGCCTGGCGGCTTTTCTCGAAGAGTTAGTTATGGTTGAATGAACCTCATCTTCTCACCCACACGCAAAATACGCGCTTTGTCGTGGATTTGCGGAAACCAGCCCGCTATACCATAGTAACATCGAATTGCAATTCAGGATGTGCGATAAAAAATACATAGTGCTATCTTGTCATACAAAAACCTTCAACAAGACTATTTGTAACTTTTACTTTGTTCTCCCCTATCCTAGCAGGACTCTCTTGTTTATACCACTAAGATGGCGAACAAGCATACCTACGACTCACCTGATGGTAAACGGTTACCGTAGCCTATACACGCATGTAACACCAGGGGTATCATTTGCGCGGTGCCGACCCTGTAACACGAGAGAAAGAATAGTTTGGTTGGCAGTATAAGGGTCAAAATCCCTCCACTATCAATACAACGTTTCCTCGCGGAGCACAGGTAACCTTACTCACTGATAGGAACACAACCCAGCTCAAAGCGGTGTTAACTAGTTCACTTCGATTTTCTGCAAGACAGTCTGCAAGATGGAGGTACTTCTGAGACGACCACTATGCCCTAACTCATTTCAGTTATTACTTGATAAATAAATAGTATTTTTGTTTGTTAACTAGTGACCCTTGTCTGCAATACGCTAGTGCTCACATGATCAATGAGTTTGACATGCGTATAAGCATAAAAATGATAGCTAATGAAATAAACTCCGCATAAAAAATCAATTTCCGTACCATGAAATAACTAGATAGCGAAATCCTTTCAGTATTCTGAACATCCCATCATAGTATCCACGATTTGAAATGTCTGAAAGAATTAAATTCGTTTTAGTTTTATTTTTAATGACGTGTCAATTTAATTATGTGTTTAGCTCGTCGTTTCCTATGCCACCCAGACAGCCTAAACCAAAGGCAGAGATCCGAACGAGGCTAGAAAAGGGACATACTATGCTTAAGGCGAATTTTATGGAGAATCGGACAAGCATAAAAGATAAAGCCAAAAAAGAAGGTCAACTAAAGAAAGAGGATGTATCGTTAAAAAAAAAATCTCTAGGAAAAGTTTCTCAAGGACACAATTCTACAAGGCAAGTTTTACCAAGATTGGATATGAAGTCTATAGGAGTTACCCATTCAAAAGTAAGTAAAAATGTGACGAATACTCCTTTTAACTCATAAGACTATTAGTATCTACAATTTGGGACAAAGCCCGAGCTGTCATCGGAGCTCTCACAGGGCATTATCCAACCGATGACATGCTCTATAAAATGAAGCTGGCTTTAAATAAGATTGTGGTGAATTCAAGGAAACAATGCAGCACATGTTGTGTGATTGTGACGTCCTGGCGATGAAACGGATGAACCTTCTCGGCAACGGATACCCGAAGCCAGAAGACTACAGGTTCCTTCCTCTTAGTGGGCTAGCCGTCTTCATGAACCACGTTTTTGAAGAGTAAGGAATGTACAAAGCTGGGGACAACACAAAAGATCACATCTGTTCGAATTGTTGCTAGCTAAACCAGCCCCCCAAGTAAGATAAGATACGATCTACAATTGCCAAATAACAAGTCAACACTCGCCGCCTCTTAAGTATTTCTTTCTCCGAGCCTTTTCCCAACTATATTGGGGTCGGCTTCCAGTCTAACCCGATGAGGCTGAATATCAGTATTTTACACGAAGCGACTGCCATCAAACCTCCGCAACACAATTTCTAGGTAATACCGATACCCTGAGGATAGACTGGTTGTCAGGCTTTTTGGGCTTCTGACTACCACTAACGATTGTCATAGGTGTTCGTATGACAACCGGGACCCACGGCTTTACGTGCTCTCCGAGGCACGAAGGGATCTCGATGTGTTAATAATGGTCACCCATCCACAGACTGACCGTGACTATCGCAGCTTAACCTTGCACATTGGTTCATTAGCGTATTTATTAGACACTCTCACCCGCTATTACATGGAACCTAAACATACGGCGAACTGTGGGTTTACCAATGTAAAGAACACAGTTCGCCTGTATGTTTAGGTACACCTCTACTTAACCCTTCGAGGAATACGGGCGAGATGGTAAGTGATATGTATTTTTTTTTCTAAAATATAAGAGATATTCTTTTTTTTTTTAAGGGTCATCAGACAAGTACAAGCTTGTCCATCCCGATTGGTCATCGCAGTGTGCCCCTGAGCGGCACCCCTATGGATCCGGTTGCTCTAGCTAGGAGCCACCACTCCGGGAAGTCAGTCGCGTCGTACATAGTCTCAAATAAACACAGCTCGAACAGCGAATGTGTGGAAAAGGTAATAAAAAAGAAATAATAAATATTTTGGGAAACTTTACACAGCACCATCTAGTCCCAAACTAAGCAGAACTTGTATCTATTATGGTACCAGACAATGGACTTTACATACTTTTATTTTGTAAATACAAACATACTATACAACGTGTTACAAAATACCCCGTAAAAATATAATTAATTATCAAAGCCAAAAAATTTTGTCAGCTGTCATGTCAGGGAACCAGATTATTTAAAACGTACCTATTTTACCTAATAATTGTCTACTTTAATAGTTTTTCTATGTTTCTTTCATAAATGTTGTTGTTTTCCTTTTTTGGGGTTTGTTATACAGCGTTACTACGGTTCTTAAATATTGTGAATGGACTCGTTATAAGGCCCCATTTAACCTCCTCTCGGTTTTACGGGTAGTTTTGTAACATCCTGTATAATTACGTTTTTTGTAAATGCATATTTATATTAAGACAGCCCCCATAATTATTAGATAAGAAACGCTACTTCAAACATGCAGTCAAATATCTAATTAAAGTTACAATACAATTTCATCATCAACCACTGTCCCACAGCTGGGCACAAATCTCGTCTCAGAATGAAAGGAAAACTATATTTTATTAATAATTAATTATTACTCGCTTCAACACTGAAGGAAAACATCGTGAGGAAACCTGCATGCCTGCATTATCTTCACTGTTTAAGGCTTAGAAATTAGTGACAATTAAATTATTAATAGGCATATGATTACGAAAAGTCAGAGGCGCGAGCCTTAGATTTAAACTCGAGACCTTTGACTTGGCAGTCTAATGGCTATATCACTAGGCTATTACTGCTTTTTAACCTACTTATAATTACCTATTTATTTTTTCCAGTGTTTTACCCCAAAGTGCGAAGTAGAAGTAAGTATTAAAATTTTGTTATTTTTTTATACAACTTTAAAACACTAGGGCCGTAAAGTATTGTTGTCTTGTGAGGAGATTAATAACGGGTTTTGATTTTTCCTCGCTCGCAAACTGGGGCCTCAAATACACTCGTCAATATTATAATTTGTCACTTTCTCTCCTTGGTGAACAAACTACTATTGCATTTTCGTATAATAATATTAATTTATAAACAAATATTTCTCTTATTATCTCAGTGTGTCGGACGCCAAGGCTCAGCCGCAGTAAGTTAAACTTATTATTATTAATAATTTTTATTTATTTATTCATAAACAATTTTTACATTGTGTTTGAATTTTATGCAATTTATAAATGTTATGATATATGTATAAAAACAATGCCGATAATAAAGATATAGGAAAAAATAACAACAAGTAAGTAATAATTACTAATACAATACAGAATATTTATTTTAAAAACAAAATACCTAATACCTAAGCTAACCATCACGCCATATTCCCCAAAGGGTAAGGCAGAGATGTACGCAAATTTCGTCCCCTATTCCATGTACAGCCTATTGTTTATCAACCGAGCAAAATCCAAACTGCAAGCTACTAGTGAGATTTGAATCTTTTAAAGAGACATTTAATTCAATGTGTTAATTCAATGATAACAATGCAATCGATAGGAATAGATAGTTAATTCAATAATAGAAAGCAGTGATAGCCTAGTGATATCACCATTAGACTGCCAAGTCAAAGGTCTCGTGTTCGAATCCAAGGCCTACCTCTGACTTTTCGAATTCATGTGCTTATTAATAATTAATTATCACTCGATTAAACGGTGAAGGAAAACATCGTGAGGAAACCTGCATGCCTTATAGATTTTTCTCAGCGGTGTGTGGAGTCTGCCAACCCGCACTAGACCAGCGTGGTGGACTATAGCCTAATCCCTCTCAATCTGGAGGAGACCCGTGCCCAGCAATGGGACAGTATATGGGTTGACGATGATAGCCTAGTAATATGACCATTAGGCTGCCAAGTCAAGGTCTCGAGTTCGAATAATAATTTGAATTCGCTTTAATAATTAATTATTTCAAGGGTAGATCCTTATCACTCGCTTAAACGCTGAAGGAAAACATCGTGAGGAAACCTGCATGCCTTAGAGATTTTTCTCGACAGTGTGTGATGTCTGCCAACTCACACTAGGCCAGCGTGGTGGACTTAGCGGTGGACTAGCCTAATCCCTCTCAATGTGAGAGGAGACCCGTGTCCAACAATGGGACAGTATATGGGTTGGTCACGACGTCGTTATTTCAATGTCTTTTATTTCTATTTTCTTTGCAGTGCAGCGCCGATTCTTGCAGTGCTTTGGTATGTAGTTTCAAAAAAGCTTTAAATACCTTTAAGGCGTAGTGATGTGACCATAGATTTTCAAATCATACATTTGGGATACAAAAGCTGGGCACGTGCCTTAAGCTGTTCAAAAATAATTATTTATTATAAGAAGGCAAACACGCCCCGTGCGTTTGCCTTTCGAATTCACTTTCAAAACTTTTTCTTTCGAATTCAATCGACTTTACGAATTCATGTGCGTATCCTTAATTTATTATCACTCGCTTAAAAGGAAAATATCGTGAGGAAACCTGCATGCCTTAGAGATTTTTCTCGACGGTGTGTGAAGTGTGCCAACTCGCACTAGATGAGCGTGGTGGACTATACAACATTATTATTAGTATATGCGAAACCTGAAACACGTGTCTAGTATTTTTATGTAAATAATCTATGTACAAAATTTCAAAACTTGTATCATGAAAAATCACAAAGTTATAAGCTTGTTAAGTTACCTGGTTGTCCGTACAAAAACATGCTCATCACGCGCGGGCGCCGCCCCGCGCCCGCGTTGTCGCGGCGCTCATTGATAATAATGTGGCAGTAGGTACCTAACCGTACGGCGATTTCCGATTACATTGTATTTAACTGATGTTTCACATTTCACACACGTTCCACATTTTCCGTCAAGTGTAGGTAGACATTAATAAGTACTTTATTTGTAAATGCAGCCGTAAGTGATTAAATGTAGTCAATGCGATATGTTGCACCTTATACCAAACACTGTAAGTTCAAAATGGATGAAAAGTGTTAAACATCGCACTACTTAACCACAACAGGCTGTAGGTACAAATAAAAACGTGTGTTCATGTGTGTGACGATACCTTAATGTCAGATAGCTCCTCGTGCCGCACTGCCAGGAATACGTTATCACTTATCACCACAAACCGCTAGTATCCGTACCATTTCTTACACGAACACTATGCTTTTTACATACGATAGGTACACGTCAACCGAAACACAACTGCCGCGCGCTCGCGTTATCACCACAAACCGCTACTGTACGTACCATTTCTTAAACGAACACTACCTATGCTTTTTACATACGATAGGTACAGATCAACCGAAATGCTTGCGCTCGCGGTCGCGCTCTCGTTTTGTACCTACTTATCTGAACGGGAGCGACATACGTGCACACTTCCCTATAGCTGCCGGGTGACTGAAGTGGTTGCCTGGTTGGTTCACCCCCGGGCCCCGCCCGCCCCACTGCGCCCGCGCTGATCGCTCAGTGTCAGTGACCTGTGTTGCGCGTGTTAGAATATTGTTATTTAACTAACCTATTTTGATCCTAAACATACTCAATTATTACTTATTTTAAGTTAATTCGATATTTTGTATGTATTATTACAGTACACCGTTGTTTTGTATAAATTTAATTCTATATTTAAAATATGTTCGAATACCGTCATTTTATGAATCTACTTATGTTGTAAACATTCTTAATTATTATAAATTTGAAATGAATTAGTTATTATAAACAAGGTTATGTATTTTTAAACTAAATTGTGATTTTAATAATCGTTACTGGTAAATCTTCATTTAAATAGTTTATCTGTTTGTAACTGTTGAGTAGTGGGGATTTTGTATAAAAAGGCGATGTCTCGCCTGAACACGATTCATTCGTTGTGTATTAATCGTCGAGGACAGATATCCGTCTACCACTAAGGTCTATATAAATTAAAGATAAGTATATATAACTGATTTGTTTAAATGTAATTTTATTATTATAATATCTATCCATAAATATAACTATTAGGTAATTTAATTTCATTCAAATATCTATTGTGTTCTGATCGTATTTGCAATATAATTAAAATAATATACAATTAACTATTAATTTTACTTTACTCCTTTTTCTAACATCAGAAGTGGGATCGATAAAAATAAAACCCTCTGCCCAAGATATTTATTTATTTTTATTTTTTTGACTATGGAGCCTTCTCAGTTATTGGAGAGTATGGTGAAAGCCATCCGCGATGCAGTGACAGCAAATCAACGCCATGACGACATCGCACTGCCACTGTTCGATCCCGAGAAAAACGATAACGGAGCGGAGACGTGGTGCAGAAGTATCGAGAAACTTGGTGCTGAATTCAAGTGGAGCAGTATTCAACAAGCAGCCAAAGCCGGTAAGGCCCTTCGGGGTTCCGCATTAGCATGGTTTGAAACCTGGGAACCAGAGTTTGAACGTTCTTGGGAAACTTTCCGCAAAGATCTGGTAGATTTATATCCAGAAAAAAAGAACCTTTCCGAAAAGTTATCAAAAGCCGTGCTATATACTTCTGACTCTGCTGACACCTATTGTGAGTTTGCTAGGGAAAAAGTTAGATTGTTACGCAGTACAAAAGTAGCATTTACACAAACACAATTGATTGAGCTTGTATGCGGAGGGATAAGCGAAGTGAACGTTAGAATGGCTAGCTTGAATAGTTCAATCGATACCATACCCGAATTGATTGCCTTGTTTGCCACTTATGAAAAGACTTCTAAGAAAAGATCCTCGGAGGTGGTTTCAAACTCTAGTCAGGCCACCACCAATAATACCAAACGATTTAAGCCGAATAACGAGCTAAAACCTAGAGATGATAAAACTTGTTACACGTGTGGTAAAAGCGGACACCTAATGGCTCGTTGTTTAAAAAATACGGTTCAATCTATTGGTAAGGAAGCAGGTAGTCAATATAAAAAAATGCAAACTATTCAGGTTACTTGTACTTTCTGTAAGAAAGATGGTCACTCATTTGAGAAATGTTTTCATCGTTTACCCTGTACAGTTTGTAACAAAATAGGTCATTCGCCCGATAGATGTTTTCACCGTTTTCAAAATCGCGAACAAGATAAAAATGTAAACATTTCAGAAACCAAATGACTAGCAAGCAAATTTACTAAAATATATATTAATAGCGTCGGAATTGATTCTCTGTTAGATACCGGTGCAGACTGTAGTATAATAAAAGAATCCGTAGCCAGACGCCTTGAATGTAATTTATTTCCATGTTCATTATATTTAGATGGTATTGGTAACGGAAAGCTCCATGTCTTTGCTAAAATTTTAGTTCCAGTCCATTTTAGAGACTTGTGCAAAGAAATAGAATTATATGTGGCAAAAGACGCAGATTTCCGTTACGATTGTATTATTGGACGGCACGTAGTCAAATATAATGATGTAGCTATTGTGTTAGATTCTATAGGCACTAAATTAGTAAAAATAGACAATGATAAGCTTCAATTAACAATTGGGTCAATTCAGTCACGAGATGAATCATTTATTGAATTAAAGCATATTGTGGAGTCTCTTAGTCACGTAGATAAAAGTTTGCAAAAGGAAATAATCAACATTTTCCAAAATTATCCTACCATCATACCAACAGACACTTATATAAGCACTATAAAAACAGGACAACTTAATATTCGCTTGAAAACAAATAAAATCGTTAATTATCGCCCTTACCGCTTGGCACCTATTGAAAGGGAGAGAGTGAAACATATAGTTAACGATTTGATACAAAAGAAAATCATACAAGAAAGTGAATCTGAATTCGCCAGTCCAGTTCTCTTAGTAAAAAAGAAAGACGGTAGTGACAGACTTTGTATAGATTATAGAGCACTAAATCGAAACATTGAAAAGGATCGATATCCTCTCCCTCTCATCGATGACCAGATAGACAGATTAGGGAAAGCAAAATATTACATTTCAATTGATATGAAACACGGATTTTACCAAATTTCTGTAGCACCTGAATCTATAAAGTATACTGCTTTCGTTACACCTGACGGCCATTTTGAATTTTTAAAAATGCCATTTGGCATATGCAACGGACCTTCAGTTTTTCAAAGGGCTATAACGAAAGCAGTACAACATCTTAAATTTATTTTAGTATATATAGATGACCTTCTGATACCATTTGGCACTATCTCAGAAGGCCTTCATTATTTAGAACAGACTCTTAAAGCTTTAAGTGCCGCAGGGTTTTCCATTAATTTAACTAAATGTAAGTTTTTTGAAACTAGCATTGAATACCTAGGCCGTACCATTTCACACGAAGGTGTAAAACCTAGCCAGAAAAAGGTATCTGCTTTAGTCAATTCCCCAATTCCGGCGAATGTCAAGCAAGTTAGGCAATTTATGGGACTTGCAAGCTATTTTAGACGATTTATACCCGAATTTTCTACTAGGACATCTTGTATAACCAAACTCGTTAAAAACAATCAAAAGTGGGAATGGGGATCGGAACAAGAGCAAGCTCGTCATTATGTTTTGAATTGTTTAACAAAAGAACCTTTATTATCAATTTTTAATCCAAACTTGGAAACCGAATTACACACTGACGCTAGTGCAATAGGATACGGTGCCATACTGTTACAAAAAGATAAAGGTTTAAATAAGGTAGTGGCATATTTTAGTAAAAAAACGAGCCCTTGCGAGTCCCGATACCATTCCTATGAATTGGAGACCCTTGCTATATTCAATGCGTTAAAACATTTTCGCGTCTACTTATTGGGAATACATTTTAAGGTTATAACTGATTGTAATGCCATAAAATCTACGGTCAATAAAAAGGATCTTTCACCTCGAGTCGCACGATGGTGGACCTATATGCAAGATTTTTCTTTTGAGGTTGTATATCGAAAGGGGCAGTTCGTTAGTCATGTCGATTATCTTAGTCGAAACCCAGAAATAAACGTAAATCACGGTTTAAATAATACATCTCGTTCCCTGTCCAATAAGATAATTCCTGTCAAAGCAGACAATGTATGTATCAATTTAATAAATTCACCGCGATCTTGGTTAGAAACAGCTCAGGATAGTGATCCGGAAACTCAAGTCCTTATAGAAAAAGTTAGAGCTGGTGATTTAGATTTTAACCAGTACATGGTCCGGAATAATTTACTGTATTTTAAAACTGATCCAACAGCCACACCTAAGTTATATATTCCGAAAGGTAGTAGGCTTAGTATTCTTCGTTTGTTTCATGATGAGAATTGCCATGCGGGTTTTGATAAAACTTATCAAAAAATACTTGAATATTTTTGGTTCCCTGGAATATATAGATTCATAAAAAAATATATTGCTCACTGCCTAATTTGTGTAGAAAAGAAAACTCATCATGGACCAAAGCAAGGAATGCTGCATCCCATAGAAAAGATACCCATACCCTTCCATACAGTCCATTTAGACTGTACAGGACCATTTCCACAATCTCGTGACGGTTATAAACATTTGCTCATTATAATCGACGGTTTTACAAAATTCTGTATTTTAAAGCCACTAAAAACAATGGGTGCCCAAGAACTAGTAGATATTTTACGTAATTCTCTCACGGAGTTTGGTACACCGTCCCTAATTGTAACTGATCGTGGAACAAATTTCTGTTCAAGACAGATACAAGAACTATTTGATGGGTGGCAGGTTAGACATCACATGATAGCTACCGGTACTCCACGTGGAAATGGCCAAGTAGAACGGTATGTGTCCACAATTACAAACATGATTAGCACTTCTTGTACTGACGTGTCAGACTGGCCGAGCGTTTTGTGGAAAGTCCAATTGTCCCTTAATACTACAATTCAAAAATCAACCGGATTTGCACCTATGCGGCTGCTTGTAGGCAGAAGTTCTAATATTCCTTGCGTACAAGCTCGATTAGACGAAGTGATAGATAGTAGTGAAAATGAAATTGTAGATGTAACTTCTGATAGACAAGTAGCACGACAACGCCTTAAAAATGTAGCTGACACATTTAAAGAGCGTTTTGATCAAATTCGTAGAGATAGTATAGAATATAACATAGGCGATACCGTTTATGTAAATCAGGACCATAGGCGACACGACAAATTAAAGGCAAAATTCAAGGGACCCTATGAGATAATCAGTATATTAGAAAATGACAGGTTCTCATTAAGAGGTGTTGGAAATTTAAGAAATATAATAGTTGCCAAAGAAAAACTTCGTCTATGGCCTGGTGAATGGGTTGAACAAAACGCTAGTGCAGAAAATAATCTTGTATAATGTGTATAATTTTAATTTTTATTCCTTAATACGATGATTATAAAAGAACTTTCCTATTAAGACCATAACGATTAACTTATGAACTATCCCTTGACTTATCCGACATCCACTGTCTGCGGGTGAGTGAGATTCACCGACGGCAGATATGATTACAAAATTAAGGTGTAATGAATATTTCTGGATTATTACAAATTATGAGTTGTCTTATTGTTGTCCGACATTCACTGTCTGCGGGTGATTAAGCTTCACTGACGGCGGGTGTTTGGTCGCACACGGTGACATGTGATTATGCTAAGATGATTATAAACGAAATTATATAATTATGTATATGGATACATTGTAACATTACTAATATTGTTTAATTTATAATGTATATTTTGTACTTCGAGAACGAAGTACATATCAGGATAGCCGTGTTAGAATATTGTTATTTAACTAACCTATTTTGATCCTAAACATACTCAATTATTACTTATTTTAAGTTAATTCGATATTTTGTATGTATTATTACAGTACACCGTTGTTTTGTATAAATTTAATTCTATATTTAAAATATGTTCGAATACCGTCATTTTATGAATCTACTTATGTTGTAAACATTCTTAATTATTATAAATTTGAAATGAATTAGTTATTATAAACAAGGTTATGTATTTTTAAACTAAATTGTGATTTTAATAATCGTTACTGGTAAATCTTCATTTTAATAGTTTATCTGTTTGTAACTGTTGAGTAGTGGGGATTTTGTATAAAAAGGCGATGTCTCGCCTGAACACGATTCATTCGTTGTGTATTAATCGTCGAGGACAGATATCCGTCTACCACTAAGGTCTATATAAATTAAAGATAAGTATATATAACTGATTTGTTTAAATGTAATTTTATTATTATAATATCTATCCATAAATATAACTATTAGGTAATTTAATTTCATTCAAATGTCTATTGTGTTCTGATCGTATTTGCAATATAATTAAAATAATATACAATTAACTATTAATTTTACTTTACTCCTTTTTCTAACACGCGCATATGATTGCGGATAGGTACTTAGTGTCGGTCGGTGTCCTACTCGTAACATTTTTTAAATGTTTTTGGGACAAAATGATGTAAAAATTATTGGAATCGATTCAGTTACTGATTCTGAACAAACTATATTCAGGTTTCGCATATACTAATAATAATGTTGTATAATAGCTTAATCCCTCTCATTGTGAGAGGAGACAGTATATGGATTGATAATGGCATAGTAAAATAAATTGGAGACTACCCTTTACCTCTTAATAAAAATAATTATTTTCATGTTTCAGTCACGAGGCGAAGATTCATCTTCGTTGGTAATTACTTTTAAAAAAATTAAAACATTGACTTGTAAAAGTGTCCTAAAGATCTATTTACAGAAATAAATATCATTTATCATTTATTGCGCCTCTAACGGTAAATTTTCTATATCAAAATATTTGACAGACTTTTTTACTTTTCTGAATAGGGTAATAATTATCCTTATTGTCGTTTCCAATTGTTACCCCTTGTATATTATATTGTTCACAATTACCCTGGTTCACTATTTTTTAATTACTGCATTCATTACAGTGCACGGGAGAATTATGTCACGCATTGGTAAGTAAGAGATTATAACTGTGTAGTTGTAACAGGTGAGAAAAGGCTTCTCAACCTACTGCAACACTGCTTTACTTGAAATCCACGAGGAAACGTTGTGTTAGCAGTGGGGGGGACTTTGACTCATATACTGCTAACCCAACTATTCTTGCTCTCGTTTTACAGGTTCGGCAACGCGCAAGTGATACCTCTGGTGTTACAAGCGTCTATAAGCTATGGTAACCGCTTACTATCAGGTGGGCCGTATGCTTGTTTGCCACCACATAAATCTCTAAGGTATGCAGGTTTCCTCACGATGTGTTCCTTCACCGATTAAGCGAGTGACAATTATTAATATGCACATGAATTCGAAGTCAGAGGTGTGCCTTGGATTCGATATCGAGACCTGTAACTTGGCAGTTCAATGGTCATACCACTAGGCTATCACTTGTTCTTTAATACAATAACTGCGTATTACGTGAAACAAAACCAGTTTGTTGAGCATGTTCACCTAATTGGTGCAAACCGCATCAGCCTGTAAATTGTTAGCAACACCATGCATTTTGTGAAAAATATCGGACATCCCATTGACATTCACATACATACATACACTCACGCCTTTTTCCCATAGGGGTAGGCAGAAACTAAAGAACGCCACTTGCTACGATTCTTGCATACTTCTTTCGCTTCGACCACATTCATACATCTTGTCATACATACACGCCGGTTGCGAGTACTACGCACCTGACCTTTTTGAAGAACCTCACCAATAAGGTCGGTATAAGTTTTTCTAGGGCGTCCCCTCTCGGCGGTTCCACTGACATTCGCCATATAAATCCTTTTTGTTAGTCGCCTTTCATCCATTCTCTCGACATGCCCAAACCATCTCAGTATATTCTTCTCAATTCTCGTCACTACATCGTCTTTTAAGCCGCAACGTTCTCTTATCACACTATTTCTCAATCTGTCATTCCGAGTTACACCGCACATACTTCGCAGGGAACGCATTTCTACAGCATTTATTCTACTTTCATGTCTCTTCTGCCATACCCAACTTTCACTTCCATACATAAGTGTAGGTACCAACACACCGTTGTGGATAGCCATCCGTGCCTTTTTTGACACCGACTGGTTAGCCACAACCGCATGTATAGCACCATTCACTTTATTTCCCGCATTTACTCTTCTTTCCACATCCGCATCAATCTTACCATCCCTTGTAAACATACTTCCCAAATACACAAATTCATTCACTTGCTCTATACTCTTACCTTCAATCTTTATATCACACACACATACATCTTCATCTCTTTCGAAAACCATAACTTTCGTCTTACTTACATTTATTTTCATTCCCTTCAACTTACATGCTCCATTCATTACTGTTACCATGTCTTGCAACTCTTCTGCCGACGATGCAAGTAAAACTTGATCATCAGCATAGAGAAGGCATTTCACAGGTAGCTCATTCATTCTTAGTCCACACTCATTTTCTTTCAAATCTGTCAGACAACTATCCATGTATAGGTTGAACAGCCAAGGCGACGCTACACATCCCTGTCTGACACCTCTAGAAATGCCAAACCATTCCGTGTAGGCCCCATTTAACCTGACACAAGCACTGGAATCCTTATACAGGGATCTCAGAGCCTGCACCAAGTGTCCGTCCACTCCATACATAGATAGTGTCGACCACAATTCTTCCCTCCACACACTATCATAGGCCTTCTCCAAGTCAATGAAAGCACAATAAACTTTTTTATGCTTTGCCAGATATTTTTCGGCTATGCATCTTAAGGAGAAGGTCTGGTCCGTACATCCCATTCCCTCTCTAAATCCTGCCTGAGCATCCCATATTTTCTCATCAGTTATTCTAATCACTCTCTTAATCAAAACCTTTGCATACAGTTTGCCGACAACACTCAAAAGGCTAATGCCGCGGTAATTTTTGCACTCCTGCTGTGATCCTTTTCCCTTATATAGTGGTACAATAACAGCCTTGCACCAGTCTTCCGGTACTCGGCCATATCTCCAACACATATTAAAGATCCGGTACAACAGGCTTGCTACCACCCCGTCACCACCCCTAAGCATTTCGACAGACACCCTGTCGTACCCTGCCGCTTTCCCAACTTTCATACTATTCAGTGCTACTACAATTTCATCCATACCAATTTCATTCTCCTCATCTACATTCGAGTCCGTTTCCGGACAATTCACTTCTGCCCAATCACCCACTCTTTGCACACTATCTTGCCATCTAAATAAACTTTCAAAATATCCCTTCCAGCGTTCCAAAACCTTACACTCATCACTGATCAAACATCCGTCTTCTGCTCTGATCACATTCATACTTGATTTTCCTGAAACCCCACGAACCAATCTCACCTGTTTCCAAAACAGTTTAACATTGGCCCGGAAGTTATTTGAAAATCTCCTACTATCCTTTTCCTCTATTTCACTCTTCTTAATTTTTACTATCTCTTTCACTTTTTCTTTCATTTCGGTGTACCTTTCCTTCACTCTTTCCAAATCATCATTCAAAAGCGTTGCCTGGTTCATTCGGGCTTTGGCTTTGCAGGCTAATACATTAAGCCAAGCCTCTTTCTTCTTTCGCACCATTTCTTTCACTTCATCATTCACCCAAAAATCATTTTTCCTTATGCTTTTCTTCCTCTGTGCTACACCACATACTTTTGTGGCTACTTGCACCATACTATTTTTCACTACCTCCCATACTTCTTCCATGCTGTAGTCATTCATACCTTCCATTATCTGGTTTGTTTTCTCTTTTACCTCTCTCTTATATTCCTCTTTCACTTTTACCTCTTGTAGCTTCTCTACTTTTATTCTCTCTAGAGCAGTTACAGGAACTCGAACCCGATGGCGCCAATGCTTGAACAAACCATTAATCCGGCACACAACTAGGTAATGATCCGTTCCCACATTGACGCCCCGGTACGCTCTTGTATCTGTAACCTTACTCTTCAACCTTTCATCGACAATCACAAAGTCTATCATACTTCTACTTTCTTGTCTTTCCCATGTATACATGTGAATCTTCCTGTGATTAAACATAGTGTTCATTACAGAAAGATTCTTCTCCAAACATACTTCTAATAGGTTTATTCCATTCTCATTTACCCTTTCATCACCAAATTCACCTAATACCTTCTCATAACCACTCCTTTTCACTCCAACCCACCCATTAAAATCTCCGAGCATAACAATCCTTTCGTTTTCCTTGCATGCATTTACGATATCTCTCACACAGCCCCAAAATTCTTCTCTCTCCGTTGGTGAGCTGCCCATATCTGGTGCATAAACACAAAGAATAAAGATAGGGTTTAAACCCACCTTTGCTCTAACCCATAGAATTCTGGGACTTATACACGCAAAATCTTTTACACATTTCATCATTCTTTCTGAGAGGACAACCCCCACACCCTGGCAGGCCCTTTGTGTGTCAGGGACACCGGACCAAATGGCGGTCATTGAGCCATGTTTGGATATATCCTCTCCCTTTTTTTTCGTCTCACTCACACACATCACATCTATTCTTTTGTCAGTCATTATCTCACATACTTCATCTATCTTCTCTTTTATTCCTCCCTGAACATTCAGCGTAGCCAGACGACATTCTGAAGCTCGCTTTTCGCCCCGTGAGAACCGCTGGCGTGGTGTGTGGCGAACATCACCGCCGCCTCCGGGTAAATTTATTTTATAGGACCTCATTCTGTTCCCACGATAAGCTAGGGAACAATATGTCCACCCCTACAGAGCCCCGCATGTAGAGGTAAGGCTTCTTAGTGCCTGGGGGCGCCCAATCCCAGACAACAAGCACGCTCGCGACTAGGCTTCCCCCTAGCCATGCAGCTCTCGGCGCGGCAACCTTAGCTTGGGGATACGTTGCTGTATCAAGAGATGGTGTCCCTTAGTCGCCTCTTACGACACCCACGGGAAGAGATGGGGTGATTCAATTCTAAAACCCGGAATCACACGGGAACATTGCCACATGGGCACATTGACATTCAATTCTGTTTTATATTATTAAACTGTTGTTTTCAAATTTCCTCTAGCGGTCATGCTGTGGAACTGTTTCCATAGAACATTTTGAATTTCTGACTGATTCTATAATGGCTATCGCTCACTTGTTTAGGTTGAGCACAGTCTCTTGTTCCTCGCATACTGTCTGCACTCAAACGCTCTCCTGGAGGCCATGCCGGAGTGTGATGTGTTCGTGGACGAATGGAAAACACTTTTGTCAGTATGTCTTGAGTTTTGTGATAGCTGTGTGTGAATACGATGTATTTAATTAATGTAATTGTTTTAATGATAGTAAAATAAATAAATGTATGGATGGATCTGTGTCGTGAATGTTTAAGATTATGTGAGAAAATGGATTAGAGGTAAAAAAAGATTTTTTTATTTCATCTGTTTCTTTTTGGTTTTGTCATGTGCCTACTTGTATTTTTTATTGATTCAGGTACTCTAAAATTATGTTGTGTTTATACACAAAAACTCCGAATAAGGTCATTTTAAAAAACTTTGTAAAAATTGAAATGAAATTACTTTTTACGGATTTTATCGCGTTATATTGTTATTATTAATCCCGCCGTTTCGGATTAATAATATCAATATAACGTGATAAAAAGTAGTTTTATTTCAATGTATAATATTCGCGTAAATGTCTGAAATCAATTTGTAAAAACTGTCCTGTACAATCGTTTCGTGTGTATCACCTACTCAAAACTGGTTTACACCGGCGGCGTCTAGTTAGAGGTAGTTAGAGGCAGTTAGAACATGTCACACGAACCTAATTCAATAGTGTTTCGTTATAGTTATTGAAGTTCTCGCGTTCACTGAATCATTGCAGGTCAATGTAGTTTGAAAGCGAATATCAGGTACCCATCTACTTACAGAAAGTGAAATATCGAAAGCGAATCAATTATAATAGGGTATATTACTTATCTGCCTCGTTGGGTAAAGGGTCCTTAGCGCGAATGCTACGCTAGAGGGTTCAATTCCTAGGACGAGCAAAGTATTTATTATGTGTTTTTTCTGTGAAATTCAGTGTTCTGAGAATTTCACAGATCAGAGTTTTTTAGAAAAGGAAAAATACGACCGCGGACAGGATTCGAACCTGCGTCTTCTGGTTCGAATCCTGCCCGCGGTCGTATTTTTCCTTTTCTAAATAACTTTAAAATCTTAGCATGGAAAATGCCAAAAATATACAAAAAGATAGATCAGAGTTTGTTATTGTGCCCGGTTCCATGTAATAAGGGACGATCATATTGCTTATGGTCGCCCCTATTACATGGAATCTAAACAACCGGTGAACTGATTGTACAGAGGCCAGTATTTCAAGCTACCCCAATCTGTCAAATTTCTTTGATGGATTTTCAACTTTAATACAAAACGGTAAGGTTCATATTCAATTGGAAATTCGACAGTTTTGGATAGCTTGACCTGCTGTTGTCTGTACATTAGTACCTAACTCTTCGGGGAAGACAGGCGTCATGGCTATTCTATTATCTACATATATATAAATATAGATGATAATATGTAGATGGTTTGGGCATGTCGAGAGAATGGATGAAAGGCAACTAACAAAAAGGATTTATATGGCGAATGTCAGTGGAACCGCCGAGAGGGGACGCCCTAGAAAAACTTATACCGACGTTATTGGTGAGGTTCTTCAAAAAGGTCAGGTGCGTAGTACTCGTAACCGGCGTGTGTGTATGACAAGATGTATGAATGTGGTCGAAGCGAAAGAAGTATGCAAGAATCGTAGCAAGTGGCGTTCTTTAGTTTCTGCCTACCCCTATGGGAAAAAGACGTGAGTGTATGTATGTATGTATGTATGTATGTAATATGTAGGTAGTGGCGAAAATTGAGAAGAATATGCTGAGATGGTTTGGGTATGTCGAGAGAATGGATGAAAGGCGACTAACAAAAAGGATTTATTATTATTATTTAGATTTATTTATTATTACCGCCGAGACCCGACGCCTTAGAAAAACTTACACCGACCTCATTGATGAGGTTCTTCAAAAAGGTCAGGTGCGTAGTACTCGCAACCGGCGTGTGAGTATGACAAGATGTATGGATGTGTGAAAAAGAAGTATGCAAGTATCGTAGCAAGTGACGTTCTTTAGTTTCTGCCTATGGGAAAAGGGCGTGAGTATTTACGCATGTATGTATAAATATAATAAAACAATCAATCGCTTTCCGTTAGTCTCGCTAAGACTCAAAACTAACTCTTTTTGTGTGTTTGAGCGTATCTCTTGATTGTTTAGATTCACAATTATTAGTGCCTCTATTCCCAGAAGAAGAACATTACTAACCTAGGCACTCAAACACACACGTACGCAGACGCACACACACAAACACACACACACACAAACAAGTCATTATTATATTATTCCTTAGGACACATTTTAAGTTATAATCCTAGAATTTACCGATTTCAGTTTATTTTTGTTACACCAATTATTTCCATGTAGGTATGATGGATTTTACAGACTGTCTAAATTTTATTGACTCTAGATGTCAACTTTTAGGTGCCCAAGATACAGGCCTAGCTTAGTTTGGGACCACTGGAAAACCTTATATATTGTAAAGTTTTATTTGGGAAATAAATTATTACTATTATGTCCTTTATTAATCTATTTTCTTAAATTTTACATTTTTAAATATTTTTATAAAATAAATTATAAAACAAAAACATTTAAAAATATAAAAATAGAGGCCCACCGGTATCGGGAACAGGGTCCAAGCTACCGGCGGTCAGGGCTCCAGGGAGAGGAACCTCCTAACAATACGGGCCGTGTCCAGCAATACTGCTTTCTGGATCAGGCCCTTGACCCAGCCGCCTAACGAGAGCCTCCTGAGGTGTTGGTCGAGGCTCGTGGCTATTAAGCCATTGGCTGACACGACTATCGGTACAATGATCGCTGTGTCCACATCCCACATGTCGACAACCTCGCGAGCCAAGTCAAGATACTTGATTTGCTTATCTTTCTCGGCTTTCACGAGGTTCCCGTCATGCGGGACGGTGATGTCAACAATCATTGCACGCCTCTCGATTCGGTCCACCACCACAATATCAGGCTTATTGGCTACAATAGTCCTGTCAGTGATGATGGACCGATCCCAGTACAGTGTGATATTGCCATTTTCGAGAACTGGGTCGGGCAGATACCTGTAGTACGGTACCTCCGATGCCACAAGTGTATTTATTACTATTATTATTATTACAATTTAGTCCAGTAGGTGGCGTTGCAATCAGGTCCTTGGTTTTTTTTTTATTTTTAGGGCATGACAATGTCTGCTCCTCTAGCTAGTATAACATAATTATTTTTTGTTTTCAGTGCTTCAAGGATCAGTGTATAGCAGCGGTAATGTATTAAATACTTCTTTATTCGGAATTCTAATTGACAATATTTAGGAATTGATAGTATTTAAACATTTTGAGTCCTAGTCTAGCTGTCCTAAGCGCGACTGTTATGCTAGAGGTCCTGGGTTCGATACCCAGGTCGAATTAAATTCAATTTTATTCATAATTTAGGCTCGCCCCCTATAACATAGGACCTAAACATACTGGCAAACTGTGGGTGTACTTTGGTACACCTCTGCCTATCCCTTCGGGGAATATAGGCGTGATGGTATGTTATGGTATGTTAAACATATAGATAATAAAATATAGAGCTATTTTTACAGTGTGAAGGAGCCGCCTGTTTTGGAAAGGTAAGTTATGATGCGTTCATCTACCTATTTATTTCTCAAAGTGATTTCGTTGCAGATATCTCTTACCTTTCTCTTATATAAGATTTTTTTTTATACCTCTAAGTTGACAGACAAGCATACGTCCCACCTGGTGGTAAGCGGTTACCGTAGCCTATAAGCTTGCAACACCAGGAGTATCACTTGCGCGTTGCCGACCCTGTAAAATGAAAGAGGAATAGTTTGGTAAGCAGTATAAGGGTCAAAGTCCTCCCTCTGCCAACACAACGTTTCCTCGCCGAGCACTAGCAACCTTGCTCACCGTTGCACACAATGCAGCTCAAAGCAGTGTTATTTCAGTTCGTTTTTCTGCAAGGCGGAGGTACAGTCAGCAACGAAAATCGCTGAACACAGCAAAATTTTGAAAACATGACAGCTCCAAAACTTGTCAAGAGGTTTTTTCTATTAAGGCAATCTAAATATTTAATGGTCATCTATGCAATTATTTCGCATAACCTTCACAGGTCAGTAACTTCATACTTATTAAAAATCATATTGAAGATTGCTACATGTTCAGGGACTTTCGTTGCTGACTGTACTTCCCCAGTCGGAGAGCTTCAATTTGAGTGAAATTATTAGTACTAATTAGACCTCTCCTATTATTATGCTGAATAAATGATTTTTCTGTCATTACTAGTGACCTGCCCATATAGCCTAATCCCTCTCAGCGATGTTTTCCTTCACCGTCATCAATCATGTGCGTATTTATAATGATCACTTGCTTTTTATAGTGATCATTATAAATACGCACATGATTTCTAAATGCCTTGGACTGGAACTTGAGACCTTTGACTTAGCAGTTCAATGGTCATATCACTAGGCTATGACTGCTTAAGCTTTTGTTAGTTATACATAAAGATAATAATAATTATTAATAGTTATATAATTTCAGTGTCACGGCAAACGCTGCAACGCTGTAGTAAGTCACAAAAAATAGTAATTACTTAACTTTTGATTCCTGAGAATCACGAATATAAGACATTGCCATTAAACCCTTTACAGCATCATGGATTACCAATAATTAACTAAAAATCTAAGGTAGCTGTCAGCTTATTGATTTCTGACATTTACGCGAATATTATACATTGAAATAAAACTATAGCTAAGCGTATATTGATATTATAAATCCCGACGTTTCGTCAGTTCCGACAGTCTACCCGTGACCATGGACGCTGTAAAGGGTCCAAAACGTCCGGATTAATAATATCAATATACGCGATAAAATCCGTAAAAAGTAGTTTTATTTCAATGTAGCTGTCAGCTGTTTTATGTGACCTACGCAAATGTTCCTCTGATCTGGTATCGTCGTGCGACGGGTTATTGAGCTCCCTAAATTATGGTTAAGCTACACAATGACTGATGCATGCGTGCCGTCAGTTGGGACTGGTCTACTCAAAGCCGCTATGGCTCTTTCTTCAAAAGGCCATTTCAGACTTTGCCCTACATTGTAAGACACTTATTTTGTTACTATACATTGTCTGGACTTTAAAAGAGACTATGATTCTCTGAGTTTGTTTCGGCGTTTCTTCTCAGAGGTTGTCAGCTAGGAAATGCCAGAGCCATCTAGCTTAAAAAATATGTAAAATATTGACTTGTAAAAGTGTCTTTAAAAGATCTATTTACAGAAATAAATATCATTTAATCATTTAGTAATTATATCATTTCAATCAATTATATTATATCAAGACCACCTCAGTCTACCCGTGACCATGGACGCCGTAAAAAGTCCGAAACGTCGGGATTAATAATATCTACATAACCCGATAAAATCCGTAAAAAGTAGTTTTATTTTAATTACCTATACCTACAATAAGTATCTTGTCCATACGCATTGTGTCGAAAAACGCTGATAATATTTAATTAAAATATTAATATTTTTTACAGGCTCACGGCCGGTCGGCCCAAACCGTAGTAAGTATTATAACATAACATACAGTTCGACAATATCTATGGTCTAGTAGTTCGCGTGTTACACTACTGAGGGCCTACTCCCTATCTCCGTCAACGAAGTTACGAGCTGTTCGAAAGTTCTCCGAAACTTCGGAGTTCGATAAAACAAGTGTCAAATTTAATTTTTCGAACGGGTAAAAACACATCTAGAGTAGGGACAGCTGTCAAATTGTGTTGGCATTCATTCTTGGCCCCGAACAAATCATATATCCGTAGGTGATACGGAGTAGGAAACGCCCGTAACTAAGTTCGAAACGACGGATTCGTGCTTAGGGAGTAGACCCCCTGATTCGGTCGTGATTTCGATTCCCACATCACACAGAATATGTTTATGTGATAAGTATTTGTGTTTGTCTGGGTTTTACAAAAAAAGTACATAAGTACCAATTACCATACCCATTGTCTAGTTCGCATAGTATTTACAAGCTCTGCTAGTTTGGAACTAGATGGTGCTATGTTAAAATGTCGTAAATCTTTATTTACTTTGTTGATATTTTTGTTTAAAATTACTAAAGTTAACAGTTTTGTTTAGTGTCAACGGGATGAGTGCATGGCTTATGTAAGTACATCATAATTCTTTACGCATTTTTGTTAAGGTGGTAAGTCTCTCATACTGCTGTTAAGGTGGTAGCTCTCTCATAGTGCTGTTAAGGGTGGTAGCTCTCTCATACTGCTGTTAAGGGTGGTAGCTCTCTCATACTGCTGTTAAGGTGGTAGCTCTCCCATACTGCTGTTAAGGTGGTAGGTCTCCCTTACTGCTGTTAAGGGTAGTAGCTCTCTCATACTGCTGTTAAGGTGGTAGCTCTCCCATACTGCTGTTAAGGTGGTAGCTCTCCCTTACTGCTGTTAAGGGTGGTAGCTCTCCCATACTGCTGTTAAGGTGGTAGCTCTCCCTTACTGCTGTTAAGGGTGGTAGCTCTCTCATACTGCTGTTAAGGTGGTAGCTCTATCATACTGCTGTTAAGGGTGGTAGCTCTCTCATACTGCTGTTAAGGGTGGTAGCTCTCTCATACTCCTGTTAAGGTGATAGCTCTCCCATACTGCTGTTAAGGTGGTAGCTCTCTCATACTGCTGTTAGGGGTGGTAGCTCTCTCTTACTGCTGTTAAGGGTGGTAGCTCTCTCATACTGCTGTTAAGGTGGTAGCTCTCTCATACTGCTGTTAAGGTGGTAGCTCTCTCATACTGCTGTTAAGGTGGTAGCTCTTTCATACTGCTGTTAAGGTAGTAGCTCTCTCATACTGCTGTTAAGGTGGTAGCTCTTTCATACTGCTGTTAAGGTGGTAGCTCTCTCATACTGCTGTTAAGGTGGTAGCTCTCTCATACTGCTGTTAAGGTGGTAGCTCTCTCATACTGCTGTTAAGGTGGTAGCTCTCGCATACTGCTGAGTACGACTGGTACCACCGGATGACCCAGTATTCTTTACCGCATTACCCATAGCAGCTTTGAGTTGACCAGTCCATGCTGACGGCACGCGTACAGCAGTCATCGTATAGCTCAACCATTGTTTAGTAGACCAGTCCCAGTCGACGGAACGCCATCAGTCATTGTATAGCTCAAATATAATTAGGTATAATTGTTAGGTTTTTCTTAGATTCAACTTTTGCATACTGTTATCTTTGGAACTATTTTGCAGGCTAACGGTTTTGACGTAGATGTAAAGGTAAGGTATATTTTTTTTTACTACTATTAAATAAAACATTGAAATATGATACCTATACTGGACAAAACCAGTACCTACGGTTATTTTAACTTACAGGGTTTGTGGTAATATGACTGCAATCCGTTAAAGGGGTGTAGGAGAGATCATTTGCAACCAATTCACCCCCTATGACGCCTGTGCAAACGTCAAACATTTTCAAGTAAATTGAAATTATATAATATGTTGTTGACGATATATGTTGTTGTAGTGTCAAACAAGCATACGGCCCACCTGATGGTAAGCGTTTACCGTAGCCTATAGACGCTTGTAACACCAGGGGTATCACATGTGCGTTGCCAACCCTGTAAAACGAAAGAGGAATAGTTGGGTTGGCAGTATAAGGGTCAAAGTTCCCCCACTGCCAATAGTTATTTGTAATACATTGAAACATTGTTTGCCGTTCTCAATATAATACGCTATGCTATGTTTATAATTATAGTTTTAAGCGATAAATTACGTTTTTTTTTATTTACAGTGCACGGGATACTTATGTCAAGCCCAAGTAAGTTTCAACTGTAAATAAATCAATATTTCCCTTCATTATTGGTTTAGTAGACATGAAATCGTTATTACTCTACCTTGTTAGTGAGTGGTCCTAAGCGAGTCTGCTACGTCAGGTCCTGGGTTCGATTCCCAGGTCAAGCAGTGCTGTTTGACTTTTCTATGAAATTCACAGTAGCAGTTCGGAGTTTGGATTTGTGCTCGGCAATAGGCTCGGCCCCTATCAAGTGGGCCCTAATATACATTAGTACACCTCTGCCTAACCCTTCGGGGAATAAAGGCCTGATAGTATGTTTTTTTTTAGTGTGTAGGAGCGAGTTGTTCGGCAAAAGTGAGTATATGGTCCTTTTTTTTTAAAGTATAGAGACCAGCAACAGTCAAATGTAAAGATATTTGAAACTATGATAACTGCAGACGTTAAGTTCTAAAAATAATTCTTATATGTTCCAGACAATATCTACATAGCGAAAAGACATTAATAAATCACATTGAGAATGAGAATTTTACGTAACAAAAAGAAAATTTACAGACTGGCGTCTGTAAATTGAAGTGCAAGTTAAACTACCCAAAACTGACAAATTTTCCCAATTGAATAAGAATCATAATATATAATAATATTTGGGACATTTTTTACACAACACTAACTAGTCCCAAACTAAGCAGAGCTTTTACTATGGGTACTAGACAATGGATATAATACTTATATACTTTTTTTTTGTAAATATATATATACTTACTAGCTGACCCCGCAAACGTTGTTTTGCCATAAAAAAAATAATTTAGGGGTATGAAAAATAGATGTTGGCCTATTCTCAGACCTCCCCGATAAGCACAAAAAATTTCATCAAAATCGGTCAAGCCGTTTCGGAGGAGTATGGCAACGAAAACTGTGACACGAGAATTTTATATATTAGATAATACATACTTACCTACTTTATATTAAAGATGAAAATCAATCAAAGAAATTTGACAGATTATGATAACTTCTATAAATTTGAGAGAAATGATAATTCGATCTTAGTCACGGTTTGAAGTTGCGTCCCTCCGGTTAAGTACAAAGGCCAGCACATCAAGCTACCACAATCTGTCAAATTTATTTGATTGATTTTCGACTTTAAAGCAAAACAATAAGGTTCATAATCATTTGGGAAAATTTGACAGTTATGGATAGGTTGACCGCATGCTGGCTGTACACCGGACGCTTTAAGTTACCGAGACCACTGCTTAGTGCACTATGTAATTTTTATGTACATAAAAAGTAGTAGTTGGGTTCCAAATAAACGTTTACTGATGATTTTTGATTTCTGAACCCAAGAAGATAGATAATTAAGTATATTATAATTATATTGTGGACTGCCTCATTAGTCTAGTGGTCCTAGGCGCGACTGCTACGCTAGAGGTCCTGGGTTCGATCCCCAGGTCGAGCAAAGTGTTATTGGGTTTTTCTATGAAATTCTCAGTAGCAGCTCGGAGTCTGGATTTGTGCCCGGTTAATGGCAATAGGTTCGCCCCCTATTACATGGGACCTAAACATACCGGCGAAATGTGGGTGTACATTAGTACACCTCTGCCTAACCCTTCGGGGAATACAGGCGTGATGGTATGTATGTGATTGAACGTGACCTTCAATTGATAATAATAATTGAATTTGGTCTTAATAGTTTTTCAGTACAGTTATAATATAATCTATATATTCTATATTATATGCTTATATATAACAATTAATCCGTTTCGTTTCTTGGCCACGCCATAACTTGAGAACGAATTTACCGATATCATTCATTTTTTTTAAGTTTAATACTTTAAAGAAGTTATTTAGCGAAGGAAAAATTCGACCGCGGGCAGGCTTCGAACCTGCGTCTTCTGGTTAGGTACACCAGACGCTATGACTGCTAAGCCACCGCGAGTCCCACCCACCATGACTAATTTTGCCTTCACATTCAGAATTTACGTCTTTATGGTGACGTCAATAACACCTATTGAAAAGCTTGCTTAGCTTTCAACCGACACAACTTACTTTACAGTTAGTTCAATGTCGAACGATGCTACCTTTAAAGAAGGTTCTTACGTAGTAAATTGGAAATTTTCAGGAAACTTTTCTTACGTTTACGCAGACGAAGCCGCTGGCAGAAGCTAGTTATACGATATTTTTACCTTAATTTCTTTATTTTTTAGTGCAATGGTGTCAGATGTACCGCTCGGGTAATAATTAATGTTATTTTATCACTTATATCGCTGAACTAAACCTATTTGGTGCCGTCTCGGGACACCGCACCAACAAGAGGCCCATCTTAGTTTTAAATGTAGTATTAATAATAATATATTTTTAAGTATGTCACGCTCAAAGATCGAAAACACTCATTGATCGAAAACGCTCATTGGTCAAAAACGCTCATTGAGTGAATAAACAGCTCACAATGCGTTGTGGTCAATTATAAGAGCAGCTTGATAATTAGTTGTTAGCTTTGTTTTAATTTGAAGTGGCATCGAGATTTTGTATTTAATAAAAAAAAATTAACAACCTAACCTAAGTAGGAAATTTTTATTAAGTATTTAGTTTTTATAATTGTTTACATTTGGAGTTCAACTAATATAATTGACCACAACGCATTGTGAGCTGTTTTCGGTCTTTGAGCATAACATATATAAGTTGAGTTATACAAATAAATGAATCTGAATCTAGTGTCTGTGTTGAGTGGCTCGGAATGTGTGTCCAAATAAAGGTCTTTTTCTTTCTTCGTACTGCTGAGTAAAAGCAGAAATCATTATTAGACTCCGGTACTTCTCAACCATATTACTTAAGGCCAGCTTCTATTCTCATACAATGATCAAAATACTTATATTTATTTTTGTAAATAAATCTTTTAAAGACACTTTTATAAGTCAACGTTTTGAATTTTTAATGCTAGGTGGCGCTGGCATTTCCTAACCCCTTCTGAGAAGAAACGTCGAAACAAACTCAGAGAATCACAGTCTCTTTTAAGTCGAGGCATCATAGTATCAAATATGTGAGTGTCACAATGCAGAGCAATGTTCGAAATGGCCTTTTGAAGAAAGAGCCACAACGGCTTTGAGTAGACCAGTCCCAACCGATGGCACGCATACATCATTCATTGTGTAGCTCTCTGATGCGGATGAATATCAATATTTCGACCTCCCCAATCCAATTCATGCCCAATAGGTATCAGATTACAGGACAGATTTGCGTGCTCTCCGAGGCACGGACTAGAATGTATGAATATCTGTCTCTCTTTAGTGACACTCGTAGTCTGTTTTTCATTAAACTTAATGATTTCAGTTAAAAATCTTTGTTTTTCAGTGCAACGGACATGGTTGTCATGCAATGGTAATTAAGTAATTAAAATACTTTATAGTATTTTTGAAATATTTTTATACAGTAGTTCCAAATTAAGTAGATACATATAGTTATTATTTAATATATTTGACATGAACGCATGAATTGACATGACATTCTCGAAAGTGCGACATTAGTCTAGTGGCTCTAAGTCCGCCTGCTACGCTAGAGGTCATGGGTTCGATTCCCAGGTCGTTATTGTTAAGCGTTATTGGGTTTTTCTATGAAATTCTCGGAGTTTGAATTTGTACCGACCCGGTTAATGGCAATAACCATGGGACCAACTGTGAAAAACATGCCAACGAACTCCACGTGTAGGTACAGAGGCCAGTCCATCAAGCTACCCCAATCTGTCAAATTTCTTTGATAGATTTTCAACTTTAACACAAAGTAATAAAGTTTATTTTCAACTGGGAAAATTTGACAGTTTTGGATAGCTTGACCTGCTGGCGTCTGTACAGTCAACAAAAGAGTTAAGTATACAGATAGCAAACGAAATATGCATTTTTATACAGATTTCGACATAAATAATTACGCGCCAAAGGGTTAGGTATTTCATCATCAACCCATATACAGTCCCACTGCTGGGCACGGGTCTCCTCTCACATTGAGAGGCATTAGGCTATAGTCCACCACGCTGGCCTAGTGCGGGTTGGCAGACTTCACAAACCGTCGAGAAAAATCTCTAAGGTATGCAAGTTTCCTCACGATGTTTTCCTTCACCGTTTAAGCGAGTGATAATTAATTATTAATACGCACATGAATTCGAAAAGTCAGAGGTGCGTGCCTTGGGTTCGAACTCGAGACCTTCGACTTGGCAGTCCAATGGTCATACCACTAGGCTATCACTGCTAGGTATTTAGCTGCTTACAATACCTACGTTTTGACACGTATTGCGTGATACAATATTACACTATCTTTATCAAAACACAGATTATTAATTAGCTGCCTGTATACCTAACTCTATTGTTGACCGCGTACACCTCTGTCTAGCCCTTCGGGGAATACAGCCTGCAGTGATGGTATGTGAAAAATTCTTGGAGATATAAATATTATAGCCTTTCCGTTAGGGGTAGGCACCAAAAAAAAAGTTACCGAGCCTTTGTTGGAGTCGGCTTCCAGTCTAACCAGATGCGGCTGAATATCAGTATTTTACACGAAGCGACTACAATCAGATCTCTGCAACTCAATTTCTGTTTATACCGATATCCTGAGGCTAAACTGCTTGTCGCGGTTAGGCTTCTAACTACACCTAAAGATTGTCATAGGGGATCGTATAATAAACGGGACCGAAAGCTTTACATGCTCTCAGAGGCACGAAGGGTGTTGATGTACAGACGCCCGCAGGTCAAGCTATACAAAACTGTCAAATTTTCCCAATTGAAAATGAACCTTATAGTGTTGTGTTAAAGTTGAAAATCTATCAAAGAAATTTGACAGATTGTGGTAGCTTGATGTGCTGGCCTCTGTACAGACGCCAGCAGGTCAAGCTACCCAAAACTGTCAAATTTTCCCAATTGAATATGAACACTATCGATTAGCATTAAAGTTGAAAATCTATCAAAGAAATTTGACAGATTGTGGTAGCTTGATATGCTGGCCTCTGTACTGAGAATGGTCACCTATCCTCAGACCAGCCGCGTCTAGCGCAGCTTTACTTTGCAGATTGGTTGATCAGCTTAGTTATAACAGCTACCATCCACTCTCGTTCTCGTTAACGGAGTCCCTTAACGTGACATATAATTAGGTTTAAGACCTGTAAAGATAGGTATTATGGTAAATCACTTCTTAGTATAAAACAAAGTCGCTTTCTCTGTCCCTATATCCCTATGTATGCTTAAATCTTTAAAACTACGCAACGGATTTTGATGCGGTTTTTTTAATAGATAGAATGATTCAAGAGGAAGATTTATATGTATAATACAGGTATGTTATTAGTACATTGCACCCGTGCGAAGCGGGGGCGGGTCGCTATAAATAAATAATAAATAAATGATCATTGTAAGACAGTCAAATATTTTATCCCTACCCTGACCCGTGCTCGAGCCGGCCCGCGCCGATCCAGTAGCTTTAAATTCGCCCCTAAATAATTTAAACCTTGATCCAGCTGTCAGCTGTCCCTAGTTGTCTCCAAAGCAAGGCCGTAAGCCGAGATCCGAGTCCCGTTAAGGGACAACCTTAGCTGCTGTTGCTGTTAGTTGATAAGTACTCCTGACTGGAGGCATAAGGTTCCGGCTCCACCAAGTCCGGTTAAGTTATCAAAGTTCATTGAACTATTAACCTTTTGACCGCCACGTTACGTCAATAACGAAAATCCGTGTTCTCTACGCCAAGCGACAAATTCACTAGAATTTGTCGCTTGGCGTTCACGGAACGCTTGGAGTTCGCGAACACGGATTCGCTACTAATCTAATACGTAACGCACGGTTTAGATACTAATCTAATAGGTAAAAAAACAACAAATTTTTGTATAGGTATGTGTTTTGAACTAAAAAAAAGTGGTCTCCATGATCTTATACCCCCTTGCCCTTTCTACTATCGGACGACCAGAAGCACGAAAAAGCGTCATCGATTCATGGTGGACATCCCAAAAGCCCGAACGAAACGCTTTAAATCAAGTTTCATCATGCGTACCGCTGAAATGTGGAATGAGCTTCCTGAGTGGGTCTTCCCCAATAACTATAATCTGTGTGTCTTTAAATCTCGAGTGAATCGGTTTCTTCTAGGCAAGCGCGCTCCACCGTGGATCGCAGTGTCGCTTAACATCAGGCGAACTAGTGGTCAAGCGTAGGCCTATCGTGAATAAAAAAAAAAAAAAAAAAGGTATTTTTGACGTGCCATGCCGTCGTTGGCGTCATGAGCAAGTTTTGATTTGACGTCTATACACGTCCGTGGCGGTAAAAAGGTTAACTGTGCCCGTCCTAAAAAAATTCAAGTATTTTGAATTGACATGAGAAAGGAGAATAAGTGACAAAAATCGCGAATTGATACATTAAATAATATTCCATTTTCTTCCAGTGTACAGGGCGACATTGTCTTAAACAAATAAATTTGGGAAAAAGTAAAGAAAATAATTTCGATAATGGACACGACTCTGATGAAAATGGTTTCAATGGATATAGCGATTATGATATAAATGGATCTCATGATTATGACAGCGACGATACTGATAGTTATAATGAAAATCATGGTGTTGGTGAGAGATATAATAAAGGACTTCAACTTCAAAATGGTAATAATGGTCATAGCCGTTATAATGGTCAGAATGGACAAAATTATGATGTCAACGATGGATACTATGGAAATTATAAATACATACAAAATAAAAAGAAAGAAATTACCAAAGATACTGATGAAGATGTAGGTGCAAAAGTTAAAAATGAAAATGTTCATTCAAAACGTGGAAATGGAACTGTAATTATTGATTATGCTATAGCAATAAATATGAACGAAGCTTTTGCAAAGTACTTACAACTGTATCTAGCTGGGTTAAAGAAAAATGGTTTATTCAAAGAACTGCCCCAGCTTAGATCATTGTTCAAAATTTTAAAAAATTAAGTCAATTTATTTGTTTTGTTTTAATTAAAACCCTAACTGCAAATCGTATTTTTATAATCAAACTTGCCCTCGGTTCCACCAAAGACCTTTTGAAACAAAAGATAACCTATCTCCTTCTCCAAGGTATAATTTATCTCTGCATGAAATTTCATCAAAATCGGTTCAGTGGTTTAGGTGTGAAAGCGTAACAGACAGACCTTTACTCTCGCATTTATAATCAACATCATCAACCCATATATTGTCCAACTGCTGGGCACGGGTCTCCACTCATATTGAGAGGGATTAGGCTATAGTCCACCACGCTAGCCTACTGCGGGTTTGCAGACTTCACAATAAAAAAAGAAGAATTGAGAAAAATCTCTAAAGTATGCAGGTTTCCTCACGATTTTTTCCTTCACCGTTTAAGCGAGTGATAATTAAGTAACTCGAGACCTTCGACTTGGCATTTATAATACTAAGTAATATTATATTTCAAAATTTTGTAAAATTAATTTTATTAATGAAAAAGCACTTCAGAATGCTTCACAAAATCCTGCGAGCCAGATGCAACGGAATATAAGTATTTTACACAAAGTGACTGCTATCAAACCTCAGCAACTCAATTTCCTAAGCAATACCATTATCCTGAAGATTACCTGGTTAATTTGTATACCATTAGGTAAGTTGGCATACAAACGTACGGCCCACCTGATGGTAAGCGGTTACCGTAGCCTATAGACGCTTGCAACACCAGGAGTATCGCTTGCGCGTTGCCGACCCTGTATTGAAAGAGGAATAGTTGGGTGGACAGTATAAGGGTCAAAGTCCCCCCACTGCCAACACAACCTCTCCTCGTGGAGCACTGGCAACCTTGCTCACCGTAAGAAACATAACACAGCTCAAAGCATTTTACTTCGATTTTCTGCAAGGCGGAGGTAGGTACTTCCCCAGTCGGACAGCTCTAATTTGAGTGTAATTACTCCCACTATGCCCTACTCTCTTGTTGCTTGGAAGTATACCGTGCTTTAAGTTAAATCCAATAATACTTCAAAGCAATATTTAACGTAGCATGAAATCGCAACTGGTTCCCATGTCTTACCCATTTCTCGAAATATCAAACGCTGAAAATTGTATACAAGTAGGCTTATTTACGTTTCTCCGACTTGAAAGAAGAGGTCAGGAGTAGATATCAACTGTTTTTACAATGAATATCCTCATCAAGGGTTGTTTAAACATTCAAAGGATTCTGTTACACTGTGCTAAAGCTGTAACTGTCGTGGGGTTTTTAAATACGTTTCTAAGTATATATTTTGTCTTTTTTTAACTGACGAAAAAACGGAGGAAGTCTATGCGTATATTTCTTTCCTATTCTTTTAAGTATTATTTTGGTAAATATATTGTAAAAAATTAAGCATGTAGTAATTAGTAGATCATAGTCACAATAATATATAAAATAAAAACTTTTTAACAAAAAAATTAAACCGGCGAAAAAACTGAAAAGTAAAAAATAATAAACCTTGTTTATTTAACCTTAATAACTAATTTCTTATTTCTATATAGGCTACGGTAACCGCTTACCATCAGGTGAGCTGTAAACCTGTTTGCCACCTTAATAGTATAAAAAAAGAACAAAGTCCATCTTAATTCTTTATTAGTATCAAATATAATATATCCGCAACCTCTCCCGACAAGTAGGCCAACGTTCTAGTCCGCGTAATAATCGTCGCCTAAAAGTGAAGGAGGTCCATTTGCAGGTCCGTGGCCAGGTCCAGGACCCATCCTCTGGTCCTGTTTAGCGTATACGTCTGGATTCCCTTTCATATCGTACTGTGGGTACATTTGATCCCAGGTCGTGTTGCTTCTATTCTCAATTCCATTGAAGGTAAATAGGCAAGAGAATGAGCGGCACTGAAATATAAATCATCATTAAAATTACCCGTGACCATGGACGCTGTAAAGGGTCCGAAACGTCGAGATTAATAATATCAATATAACGCGATAAAATCCGTAAAAAGTAGTTTTATTTAATAAAAAAACAATTTTTTCAAAAATCAAGATCATTTTTCTGCCTCATTAACCTAGAGGTCCTAAACGCGACTGCTACATTGGAAGTCCTGGGTTCGATTCCCATTCGGTCGAGCAGTGTTATTGGGTTTTTCTGTGTAATCTCAGTAGCAGCTTGGAGTTTGGGTATGTGCCCGGTTAACGACAAGGCTCACCCTATTACATGGGACCCAAATAAACCGGTAAACTGTGAGTGTACAATTTGTGCGTGCCTTGGATTCGATCTCAAGACTAGGCTATCACTGCAACAGCTATAACAATACAAAAAGATCTATAACTCAATTAATTAATGATGATATGAACATACGTCCGCCTCGCAGCTTTTTCCCCAGCACTGTGAAAAATATACAACATTATTTTTATTATCAATGAGCGCAAGACGACGAGGGCGCGGGGTGGCGCGGTGGCACGCGGACGCCGCGTGATGAGCATGTTTTTGGACGGACAACCAGAGGCCTCACCACAACGTGACAACGCGATCATCTATGGGTTGTGTGAAAGGGAAGGCGCTATTTAATGTGTTGAGCGCCATCCCTCTCTCTCAATCGCAAAACGATCGCAATATCACGTTGTGGTACGGCTACAGGTAACATAACAAACTTATAACTTTGTGATTTTCCATGATACAGTTTTGAAATTTTGTACATAGATTCATTACATAAAAATACTAGACCCTTGTTTCAGGTATCGCATATACTAAAAATGACGATGTATAAGCAAAATTAAATTATTTTGACGTCTCTGGTCTACAAATATTTATGTGATAAACATAAAATTCTGGATGTTTTATAAATTATAAGTAGTATTTATTTTAAAAACAAGTATATACGTATTAAATTTATTGTATAGTACCCATAGTACCTATAAGCACTGCTTAGTTTGGGACTAGATGATATTGTGTTAAAGTGTCCCAAGATATTTATTTATTTGACACCTTATCGACGGGATGAGAAATCAGCATTGTTGACTAGGATACACTAGAAGGATATAGTTATAATGGTTTTAAGAGGAAGGTACTGTAGAGATCGCTACAAAGAGTCAGCATTATTGTAAGGCTGGCTGGTTTTATTAAAGACAGACATCATCCAAATATTTAAATTTTATATTTCGAATGTTTACAAAAAAGTAAATTATGCCAGAAGTTGAGATAGTCTTGACAATACATGTAGTATAAACCGCGTGTTTCCTTTACCTCCACGTATAAAAGTGTTCCAATCGCAACAGATAATAAATTTATATTGTATGTATTCTTTCTTTGCTTCTTTCTTTCAACAATACTTAACTAACATTAAGAAACTTTACTGACCCTAATTTTTTTTTAGCTTCGTTCCACGGAATTCCTCCAAACCCGGAACAACTGTAGTGGGGTTATCGACCGGGGGCGTAGACCGTTTGTTAACCCGTATGCCAACCCAACAATTATTCATTTAATTTAAACGTTTAATTCGGGGAATAAGGGCGTGATGGTATTTTATGTTTTTATTCAAATCTATGCCAAACAAACTCCAGAAGAATTCTATAGCTGTTTCATTTTAGCAAATACTTCAAAATTCAAACAACAAAATTCGTTGCTACCAAATAAAAATCTTGACAAAATAAACAAAAGAATTGAATTCCGTACGTACCCTGGACTCACAGTTGAGGCCCTCGCACTGCAATCCAATAAAACATGAACCACAATACACCAACACAACAATGCAATACACGCCGTGGATTGTAAAGCATGCATGTATTTTTATTTGCAGTACTTGTAATAAGAACACCGTAGGTAAATCAACGTTAGGCCAGTTATATACATGGCGAATCAATTAATATTGTATCACTACTTAAAACAGTGTGTAAATGCCTTATACATATCGGGGACAAAAGTAATTTCGAGTACAATAGTGTATATACCTACGTAAATATAAAGGACGTTATGAGGCAAATCTATATTGCCCTAGGGAATCTTACACTACGTTTGCCGAGTCGCGGTCTCCACTCGAGAACACTATGGGCATATACTATATGTATAATAATAGTACTAAGTATGTACGCTAGATATACAAACATACACAGATTTTAACTGTCAGATGGCTTTGAGAATTTTTATGAGGCCTCCGCAAGTGTTTCGCCGATCTGACATCGTCGTGCAACGGTTTGTTGAGCTTCCCATAATATAGTCGAGCTACACAATGACTGATGTATCGGCTGGTACCTACTAGTCTAGTCAAAGCCGATGAGGTTTTTTCTTCAAAAAGTTATTCTAGGTTAGGTCTAGACTTTAAAAGAGACAATGATTATCTGAGTTTGTATCGGCGTTTCTTCTCAGAGGACGTCAAAATTCCGACGCCATCTAGCATTAAAAATTCAAAACATTGACTTGTAAAAGTGGACTTTAAAATATAGAGAAATAAGTGTAATTTAATATTATGTCAAGCAACTCAATAACATTAAAAAATAATAATGTCATTTAAGAATATAACAAAAGAGGTTACACAAAAGTAAACAAACTCTTTTGTTTTTCATTTTATGAGCAACCAATAGGGATTTAATAAATTGAATTTGGAATTACCTTTGCTGTACATTGGTCTCCGATGCACTAGAAATGAAAAGTAAACTCAAAAGTTTGCTTAACCCTTTAACCGCCAAGCGACGTATCAGTTTTCGTGCCCTTAGCGCCAGGCACAGTAAACTATTAATAAATACCTACATAAAATAGGGATGTGCTTTATGCACTTTTTGAACATCGATAGTTCGTAACTATGTTATGTGATCATGGTTAGTAACACCTGCATATACACCAACGTATCACATCTGCTACAAAAAATGCACAGCTAGACATAGACATCCCCCAGATGCTTCCACCTCGCCTGGTCTCGGGCCATCCGCATTCATCACTTTCACGGGGAGAGTACACATAGGTATCTATCCGGTTTACCATGCGCGAGGACCCTACAATAATAGCATGGCATTTTGCTGGATTTACTTTCAAGCCAAATTTGCCTGACAAGTCTTTAACCTTTTAACCGCCCGACTTTTTATGAGTTAGCGTGCCCCCAGCGCCCTGCACATAGAATCGAACAATAAATACCTACAACATATGGGGATGTTATAGGTAAATTTTTCGATGTCGATATTTGGCTATAATAGGTACTGATATTTGTATTTACGAGCTTGGTTAACTAACAAATATATACGTACATACATACCTACTACTACTTAATGAAAATATCCGTCATTTTTTGTAAGCAAATAAAACATCGGTCGATTTATTAGTAGGTATTTAATTAAGTATTCTTATACTGAACTATAACTATACTGAATAAATCTCGCCTTTTCATTTCTCAGTAGTACCTAATCAGTCTAACAATTACAAGTATTTAACATTTTACAATAATAGGTACTTATAGTAAATATATAATCAATCGAAAAAATGTTATTAATTCTTCAGCAGTCGTCATGGTAAATTTCAATTTTTAAAACACGAACGTAAAACTTACTAACTTATATCACAAAAACACGCGCAACACTAATGGAAAATTCTATACGGCTCAACTCGGTTATGACGTCATGAACGGTCGTGTTTATCCGACGCAGGCGCTGGCTAACTGGCGAAAAGGACACTGTCTAGGGATGGGAATTTGCATTTATAGTTGTCCGTACAAAAATATCGATATCGCTAATTTCTTACAAAAATATGGATTTACACAAAGCAAAAACAACACGTTATTAAATAACAATTACTAAATGTAGTTTTTTTTATATAATAACTCGGTATTTAATATAATATTTTTGTTTAAGCATATTCCATATTTTATAAATTCTAACATTATGTCTCATCACTACTGTTGGATAAATACGACATAGGCGTTGGAAGTCAATACACTTTCTCCGGGATAATATTAGTAAATTTACCTTAATTGAATTAGTATTTTATTTTGTTTCTTGATATGGTAAATCTGAATTATAACACTAAATAAGAGATTGAATAGATAAACTTTAAAAAAAAAATGTATTTTAAGCTAAAACATCGTAATACGTTTAGAAATTGAATATATAATACACAGGGTTTTGTGTCGGATAAATCCGACTCAGGCGGAATGAGCCCGAAATTTTTTGTCGGATAAATGCGACTCAGGCGGTTAAAAGGTTAAGAGTCATATCAATGTTGAATAGTAGAATGTAATATTATGTATTATGTTTGTCAAAGTTCAAGCTTAATACGTGATATAAGGTGAATGACAGCAACAGTTTCGGGAGATATTCCTCGAAGGAGATACGCAAATCTTAATAGAGAGATCCTTCAAAAAGGTCAGGTGCGTAGTAGTGTAGTGCGCATTTTTCCTTCGCTAAAATAACTAAAATCTTAGCAAGGAAAATGCCAAAAAAATACAAAAAGATAGTACACAAAATAAGGTTTTAAATGTCAACTTTTTTCTACTCGGGTTGTATACAATAGAATAAGTTTGGTATTAAAAGTAATATTAAAGATGTCAAAATTAATCATATTTACGTATTTATAAATTTCATTTCTCATCTGTTATCACAAATACTCTCTGTCAATTAACATGCTTTCCGCAAAGGACAAGGGCCTCACAAAGATTTGCCGCCGGCGCCCGGAGCTTCGCAATGGCCGCCACTGCAAATACCCAAGTACAAAGTCTACTTGTAGGTTATACAAATATTTGTTCCGTGCGGGAATTCAACTTGCGGCCGCATCACAAGCCGATCTCTCAGCCATAGCGCCCATTGTACGGACAAAACTAAATTAATTTCAAGTTAAATGTTTGAAAAAACAAAATATTATACAGGATATAACAATACTATATAGTATTTTTTTTTTTAATATTTTTAATAGTATATTAGTATTTCATCTATCTATAATCTATTACTCTGTATTATGGTTACTTTTGTAGTTATAGTTGATTTTAAAAAATGAACCTTATTACTTCCGCAATTAAGTGTGTATAATAAGGATCAAAAAATGCAAGGTAATGCCATTTTATGGCAAATGTATAAAATAGATGAAATAGAGTAAATTAAAAGATTTTTAAATGACTATGCAATGTTTTATTAAAATCGACATTATATACTTAGCTACGGCGTAGCAATTTCAGGTAGCTACGGCGTAGCAAAGGATATAATACTACGTCGTAGGCAGCACGATGACGTCATCTCTTGATGACAAATTTTCTCAATTCCTCTGTAAAGTTTTTTTTTGTTTCTATGCCTTGGGAGAACTGTTTAGACCTTTCTTTTATGCCTAGCTGTATTTTATATGTTTGTAATGTACGCAAGCATTTCTAAATTGTTGCCTCATGTAAGTATGCAATTATTATCAATATTGTATTGAACCTCATTGTACAGAAGGATAATTTAAAAGAGTAACCATGGAGTTTCTTGCCGGTTCTTCTTCATAGGCAACTACTAATTTGGAACCGTGCACCTAGACGACGTTTATATGAAAATATTGAGATTTTGTTTTTTTTTATTTCGATAAACTACTTGAATTTAACAGTTTTTAGTAAAATAATGGGTGGGTGTCCACAGAGGCCCGCACAACAAGCTACACCAATCTGTCAATTTTTTTTTATATATATCAACTTTAACGCATTAAAATAAGATATTGATTTCTGACGTTTACGCGAATATTATACATTGAAATAAAACTACTTTTTACGGATTTTATCGCGTATATTGATATTATTAATCCCGTCTAGAGTCTACCCGTGACCATGGACGCTGTAAAGGGTCCGAAACGTCGGGATTAATAATATCAATATACGCGATAAAATCCGTAAAAAGTAGTTTTATTTCAACATTAAAATAAGGTTCATATTCAATTGGAAAAAAATTGCAGTTGTGGATAGCTTGGCCTACGTCTGTACATCAGTTTTCTGCCTTACCTTGTAGTGTACAGACGCCAGCAGGTCAAGCTATCCGAAACTGTCAAATTTTCCCAATTGAATATGAACCTTATTCATTGGTATTAAAGTTGAAAATCAATCAAATAAATTTGACAGATTATGGTAGCTTGATGTGCTGACCTCTGTACAATGCGTGATGTTCAAACAAAAAATGATTGTCAAAAACAGTTTATAAACAACCAAGTTATTCGCAAACATAGCTATAATCAAATTCATAAATAATAATGTGAACAAAATTATACAGATGATATATAATATGAACCTCCTTTGAAGTCGGTTTAAACATACCATACTAAAACACCCGGGTCCTTTGCACTGAAAATCAAAATGTAGGTATCAATAATTTGTAGAAAGATAAAATACTTTTTATTACTAACCAAAACGAATCATCAACATTATATACTGTCCCACTGCTGGGCACGGGTCTCCTCTCAGAATTAGAGGGATTAGGCTATAGTCCACCAGGCTGGCCTAGTACCCTCACTAGACAGACTTCACACACCGTTGAGAAAACTCTCTAAGGCATGCAGGTTTCCTCACAACGTTTTCCTTCACTGTTTTAATCGACTGATAATTAATTTTAATACGAACATAAATTTGAAAACTCAGAGGTACGTGCCTTGGATGCTATGAAATTCTCAGTAGAAGCTTGGTGTTATGCATATTGTGCCCGGTTAATGGCAATAGGCTCAACCCTCATTACATGGGACCTAAACATACCGGGGAACTGTGGGTGCACATTAGTACTTTCCTGCCTAACCCTTCGGGGAATACACGCGTGATGGTATGTTATAAATAAAAAATACTTACAACAGCATTGCAGCTTACTCCCACACACTGCAAGAAATTCGTACTAATTATGATTCTAAACAAAAAAAAACGCTAACTAAATTCCTCGGCATGGCCGTCGTCAGACAACGTGCTCAGAAGACTGACTGCCACGTTGAATGGCAATGCTTATACGTTCCGCTAGAAAGAAGCTAGCCCTCTGGTCACACGAAGAGTCTACCAGTCTCCTTGATATTTCCTTGAAAAGGAGACGAGCACTGGGACTCCACGACCCGAGTGTTTCGCCAAACGGCTCAAAAATATAGTTACCAGATACTATTTGTAAGGTTTTCATACGAACAACTATTGACAATCGTTATTGGTAATCAGAAGCCAAAATCCCTGACAACCAGTTTATCGAAGTGTATGATATCGGTAGATATATATAGTAACAGACATTGATTGCGGAGGTTTTATGGTAGTCGCTTCGTGTAAATACTAAGAATTACTGGACGCTATCTGACTATATCATGGCTAATATACTCGTAGTTGGGAAGAGGGTAAGAGATTGATGAAACTGTGAACGTGAGTTTGTGTGATTTTTTATCTTTCAGAATTCGGTTTCGGTTTAAAGAACTTTATTTCCCATTAATCCCAGAATTTAACTTCTAATTCTAATATTGCTTCTACACTCACGTGAGCGAAGCCTACTAGTGTACTATATAAACTTGCGCCGTTTGAGAGTCTCTGTTGCAGCAGCGCCAGCGCAGCCAGCTGGGTTTGCAAGATGGGATAGAGCAAGGGTATCAATACAAGTTACATCCCACACCAGAGGCCTACCAGGGGTCACGGACTATAGGATAAGAGAAGGCAAGTACGGTTCTTAGTAGGTAAGAATCCGAAATACCCAGCCGCTTCTTTAGGTTGCAAATGTTACGATTGTCCGCAGTCAAAAGATTGATGATATGTGTTAGATAATTTTTGTCAGGCTGGCTGGTTTCCTCCAGAGTGATGAATAAATGGAGATGATAAGGCAAAATGATTAACAATGATTTTACGGGTGACACTAGATCGTCGTAGAAAATATGGTTAGCAGAATGAAACGGCGCAAAGCTCGCCCTTCCACCGTTGCACCTCTGAGTCCGTTACTTCGCCGTGTCGGTCACTAGATGGCGTGAATCGTTAACAATATGTTAAATCTAAGCCAAGAAAATCAGAGAGCAACTTCAAAAACTTTTACCGAGTATCTCGTACAGTCAGCAACGAAAGTCGCTGAACAGGTTGTAATCTTCAATACGATTTTTAATATGAAGACTGACCTGTGAAGGTTGTGGATAAATATTTACCTTACCTTCATAATAAAAAAATCTCTTGGCAAGTTTTGAAGCGGTCATGTTTTCAAAATTTAGCTCTGTTCAGTGACTTTCGTTGCTGACCGTACCAACAGAATAGAAAAAGATAGTAAGAATAAATATTTAAAATTAGGGTCATACCCCGGTAGCACATGTGTCTCCTTTACACTGTAATTAATTTAATAAGGTTGTCTTAAATAGTTATAGGTATTAAGGAGAACTGCAAAATTTGAATCACTTATCTTTTTGTATTTTTTTTTGCCATTTTCCATGCTAAGATTTTAAAGTTATTTAGCGAAGGAAAAATTCGACCGCAGGCAGGATTCGAACCTGCGTCTTCTGGTTAGGTACACCCCAGACGCTATGACCGCTAAGCCACCGCGAGTCCCACCCGCCATGACTAATTTTGCCTTCACATTCAGAATTTACGTCTTTATGGTGACGTCAGTAACACCTATTGAAAAGCTTGCTTTTAAACCGACACAACTTACTTTACAGTTAGTTGTATGTCGAACGATGCTACCTTACCTACTAACTATCTTTTTGTATTTTTTTTTTGGCATTTTCCATGCTAAGATTTTAAAGTTATTTAGCGAAGGAAAAATTCGACCGCGGGCAGGATTCGAACCTGCGTCTTCTGGTTAGATACACCAGTCGCTACGACCACTTGTTACCACTTATTAGGGAAAATAAGCCATGTATTTACATGTAATTGTATTATTTTTAGAACTTGGGATTAATTAATAATATCAATAAAAGAGATTTTGTTAGATAAACGTAATGAAACTAAACGACTGCCTCATTAGTCTAGTGGCCCTAAGCGCGACTGCTATGCTAGAGGTCCTGGGTTCGATCCCCAGGTCGAGCAGTGTGATTGGATTTTTCTATGAAATTCTCAGAAGCAGCTCGGAGTCTGGATTTGTGCCCGGTTAATGGCAATAAGCTCGCCCCCTATTACATGGGACCTAAAACACCGCCTACCCTTCGGGGAATACAGGCGTGATGGTATGTTTATGTTGCGTAATAAAATCGTAAAACAAATGCAGTTATGTTTTATTTTATTTTATTTATTTGGCTTACTAACAATTGTTTACACTGAATAGTATTTACAGTAAATTAAACATATGATGAAACAATTATAATGTAACAATCTCTTACAAGTAAGCACCGCGCTGAATTAGCAGTTTAAGGTGACTTTATTTTTAAATAATACATGCCATATACCAAGGCAATAGTGACCAATAATATATTAATAATGTTAAAGCAAAACAACAAAAAAAAACTGACATCAATGATTATAATTTACATAGTAGGTAGGTTATAACTGAGTTTATAGAAAGTTGGATGTTATTCTAATGAACTTGCATGTTTTTAGAAGTTACTATATGTAAAATAACACAAATAATGAAATGATAATTGGGGCCTACCTAATTGGTGGCAGTTGTTTCAAGTAGGTAAAATAACGATCATTATTCAGCCACATCTGGTTACACAGGACTCAACAGTGAGTTGAGAAAACACCAGGAACTATTCCTGTAACCTTTAATAAATAAAACCTTATATCTATAAATCTCGAAATAAATCAATATAGTTACTTACCACAGCATCGCAACCGGTTTTGTGGCACTGAAATGAAGGAAATAAATCATTTTAATCAATTAACTTAGTAGATTTAATTAGTTCGCCAAGAACTGTTCAAAGTACCTACAAACAAATAGGTATTGATTTCTGACATTTACGAAAACATTAAACACTAGCGGCCCGGCCCGGCTTCGCACGGGTGGACATAAGATTTTTTTTCTAGCAATAAATATAGCCTATATTACTCAGAGTGAATGTAGCTTTCCAATGGTGAATCGTGATGAAAAGAATTTTTGAAATCGGCACAGTAGTTTTTGAGTTTAGCTAATAATTACATAAGCGCCTAGAAATAAAAAACCTTTTCTGTGAAGAGCGAATAATGATGATATATTGGTAATTATAATACCTAACCACTATAAAAAAAGGAGTGAACTTACTCTTGCTTGGCACGATTGACCATCACACTGAAAAACACAGTTATCTTTAATTTACTAGTTAATACTAAACTACCACATAATATAGGTAACGTTTGAATCGGCAAACTCTGAAAACACTGACTTTATATTCACACGAAAAGACACGTCTCCCGGTACAGTCATTCTATATTCAAGACTTTTACATAATTGACATAAAGTCCAAATTTCAATAAAATAATAACATCGGCGCGAATGCGGGTAGTCATACAATCTTGCGACTCACGCAGCGGCGGCGCGCGCGCACAGATTATTAAACAAACGCGCGCGCGTCTCGGTGCACGCTCTGATGGACACTAACAGTTGACAGCTAGATAACAACTAAAGTCCGTCTCACGAAAGAAGTCCCACGGAAATGAGTGGAACAAATTTTGACAACTCGGACAACTTTACACTAAATCAATTTCAATAAATTACTGAAACAATAAAATCTGATTCATGGTACAGGGATTAAATATTGAATTTTTGGAGAGTTTAAAACAATAGAGTTTAGCAATATTCCGTTGTATGACAGTGGCGGCGCGTCTGCGGGACTTCTTTCGTGAGACGGACTTTACTAGCCCATTTTTTTTGTTCAGTTCTGTCAGTCCATCCTAAGGTTACCTGAAAGAAATCGCTGATCGCGATAATTGTTGTGTTATTCTGTATAGATTATGTTTTGTAATTTGATACATTGGTGTACAATAAAGAGTATAATTTATTATTATTAGTACCTACTAGGGTTGCCAACTCCCAATGGCCATTTTTCCACAAAAAACACAAGATCGTCAGTATATACTGACTAGGATTCTCATTCACTTAGAAGTCAAGCTATTTTAGCCCCTTTGAATTCATAAAATTAAAAAAAACACCTATAAGATATAAAATGAGGAAGAGAAATTGAACATCACAGGCACTGGTCTCGGTAGCTTAGTTGGCGACCGGTGTACTTTACTGGAGGGTCACAGGTTCAAACTAGTGGTGTTCAAAGTTGCTATAAATCAATAACAAGCTTTAAGCTTAATTTTTAAACAAGCGATTTTATGTGCATGCTCTATTTATATGCCTCCTTGTTCACGCTATACGCGACGCCCGACGGACAGTTGGTTGATAGAGAGAGAGAGAGTGCTATGCGATATAAAGCAAAATAGCATTATAGCATAAAGTGCGAACCGCGATATCATTCGCTTTATGCTATAAATAATAAGCACGCTGCTTTATAATGCTTTATGCTATAAGTATTAACCATTGCTAGTTCAAACCCTGCCAGAGATAGTAAGATTTCTTTCTCTAAAAATTATATTATTAAAAAAAAACCTCTTTATCATGAAGTTTCTTCGATCCTAGGATGGTTTCATAAGCCAGCCATTCTCGTTCATCAGTTTTGTTGAGGTCCATCGACCTAACCACCACCTTGATCGCTGAATCGTTTGGAGGGATTATTATTGGGGGGTCCGTTGTCACAGCAAAGGGGTCTTCTGTCTGCAGGATTAATGAAAAAAAACACGTTACTTAATTAGAATTAAGAGTCAATTTTAGATATTAGAGGGGCTCGTTGTTCAGTAATAACTAAGCTGATCAATCAATCTTAAAGGTTAAGTTGCGCCAGCCACGGTCAGTCTATGGATAAGTGACCATTTTTAACACATCGAGACCCCTCTGCATCTCAGAGAGCACGTAAAGCCGTCGGGGTACCGGTTTTCATACCTGCCACCAGCGTATCATTAGCATACCGGTATTACCCAGAAATTGCGTTACGGAAGTCGAATTTGTTTTTTTTTTATTCCTCTAAGGTGGCAAACAAGCATACGACCCACTTGATGGTGAGTGGTTAACGTAGCCTATAGTCAGCAACGCGTAAGTGATTACCCTGGTGTGTAGAAACACAACATCGATTTTCTGCATTTGCGTGGAATTACTCCCATTATGCACTACCTATCTTAAAATTAATAATAAATTAGTCTATTTCATATCCGTAATACCGCGATAAAATATATGTAAATTATAAATAATTATGGAAAAAGTCATAATAAAAAGTAACTCACCGTCCAGCCCAATCTAGACATACTTTCATCTATAATTGGCAGATATAGTTCTCCCTGTAAAGTAATAATTACATCATACATGCCAGAAAACTTGTATTGTAGGTGCTTTAGATATTCGCAATTGGCCCTTAATGTATACAGTGTGACTCTTTATAATGTACACATATTAAAATAAGGGAATTTATACTTAATTTTATCGACAAAAACCATAATTGAAAAATAAAAAGAAATATTCCTAAATTTATTGAACCCTTATAACTTTTAAACTAAATTATCTATCATAACAAAACGAACACAACAATGATTAGAAATAATTATTATTATTAGGCGTCTAAATTGGGGAATAAACTGTGCTCAATTGACAATTACGATAGCTTTTTTAACAAAAATCTGCTTTTTTTGTTTACTAGTGTTTGTTTACACGACGTTCGCAGTAAATGAAACTATACTTAATTGTATCGACAATTAAGCATAGTTTCCTTTAATATGTGCACATTATGAAGACACACTGTATTTTCCATACCTCAATGACGTACTGTTGATTCTGGTGAGTTTTTCTATCCTAAAACGAAATAAGGCTTAACCTTAAATGTATTACAGAACATTAAATGTATTTTTTATGTCGTCCACTTGGAGAGGTAGGGTACATCAGAGTCCTACCGACTATAAAATGCACTTGCCATTCCTTGCTCTATGTATATGTCACGGCCTTTGATTATATACTTGTCGTCACGGCCATAGGCTTTGTGCACGCACAGAAAATGGACAGCATTGAAAGTATATACAATTATTGTTGTCTCCACCGGACCCTTATATAAATACATACATACACACACTCATGCCTTCTTCCCATAGGGGTAGGCAGAAACTAAAGTACTTTTTTAGGGAAATAAATTATTATTATTAAAGAACGCCACTTGCTACGATTCTTGCATACTTCTTTCGCATATAATAAATTAAAAAATACAAAAAAGTAAAAAAATAAATATAGAAAATATTTTTTTTAAGAAAATCTAATATATAAAATTCTCGTGTCACAGTTTTCGTTGCCATACTCCTCCGAAACGGCTTGACCGATTTTGATGAAATTTTTTGTGTTTATCGGGGAGGTCTGAGAATAGGCCAACATCTATTTTTCATACCCCTAAATATTTTTTTTTATGGCAAAACAACTTTTATGGCAAGGCAGCTAGTATATATCGGGTGTCCCAAAACTCAACGATAACCTGGTACCGGGCGAGAGGCCAAGGTATACCAGTTATGATAAAAATTAAAAAAAAAATCTATGTCACTTAGTCAAGCGATGATAGACATTTTTCGAAAAAGTTAAGAATTTGACACCCTTGGTCGCATTTTTAGGTGCTGTGATCGCAATTTTCACAATTTTACAGTGATTTTTTTAATAATGTTATCTCAAATAACAGTGCTATTAATCGTAACCACAAATGAAAGTAATAATCATTGTTAACTAAGTAAAATTAATTAAATTTTGACGAGATATGGTTTATAAAATTTATGTCAGTCAACTTTGACACTCTACGTTGGAAAAAAAATGTACTATACTACCTAAGGCAAGTTTTTTTAAAAGATGGCCCATTTAGTCTAGATTTCAAAATAGTACAACACTTGCCACTTTTCTTGCCAATAAAACTGCTATTTTGTATTTTTTGCGAAAGAAACTCATGGAAAATTTAATCAAAATAAAACGGTAAATTATCGTAACACTTTATTATCCTCCTAAAACTAAAGCAGATGCTCAAATTGTTTCCCTCCAGCACGAATACAAGCTCTGCATCGCCTCAGAAATGACCTGTTCACCAGTCTTGCAAATCTCCTCGCATTGATTTGTTCTGATGCTGCATCAATTTTTTGGCGCAATTCGGTTACATTTTGAATTGGTTTTGAGTAGACCTTTTCTTTTATGCATCCCCAGTAAAAAAAATCTACTGGATTCAGGTCTGGGGAACGAGGGGGCCATGAAATTGGTCCAAGGCGTCCGATCCATTTACCGGGATATAATTCGTTTAAATATTCTCTTACAAGCCGGGCATAATGTGCTGGGCAACCATCTTGTTGATACCACATTTCTCTGTAGATGTTGAGTGGTACATCTTCTAGCAATGTCGGCAAATCATTTTGAAGAAAATGCAAGTAGGTGGCGCCATCTAAATTTTCAGTCAACTCAAATGGTCCAATTATTTGACCATTTAATATTCCTGTCCACATGTTGACTTTAAATTGGTACTGGGATCGATCCTCACGCATCAAATGCGGGTTTTCCGTATGCCAACCATGAAGGTTATGTAAGTTTAAATAACCAATATCAGGTATTTTTTTTAAATGAGGGATCCCTACGCATAGCATACGAAATAGCAGTTTTATTGGCAAGAAAAGTGGCAAGTGTTGTACTATTTTGAAATCTAGACTAAATGGGCCATCTTTTAAAAAAACTTGCCATAGGTAGTGCAGTACATTTTTTTTCCAACGTAGAGTGTCAAAGTTGACCGACATAAATTTTATAAACCATAACTCGTCAAAATTTAATTAATTTTACTTAGTTAACAATGATTATTACTTTCATTTGTGGTTACGATTAATAGCACTGTTATTTGAGATAACATTATTAAAAAAATCACTGTAAAATTGTGAAAATTGCGATCACAGTACCTAAAAATGCGACCAAGGGTGTCAAATTCTTAACTTTTTCGAAAAATGTCTATCATCGCTTGACTAAGTGACATAGATTTTTTTTCTTAATTTTTTCATAACTGGTATACCTTGGCCTCTCGCCCGGTACCAGGTTATCGTTGAGTTTTGGGACATCCTGTATATATATAAAATATAACAAATTATGGCCGATATAAATAATTTGTAATGTAGTTATTTTTAATGTACCTCTGTGTTTAGGGTATGATGGAACAGGCATACGCTACGCGTAAAAGTTCCTTAAAAATGTAGAAATAAAAAATAAAAAAAATATATATATATATATTATACATTGAAATAAAACTACTTTTTACGGATTTTATCGCGTATATTGATAATATTAATCAATTAATGTCAGAAATCAATAAATATATATTATATAAAATTTCCATTAATTAGGTATTTTAATTATTTTTTTGGCGTCCAAAAGAAGCAAACTACATCTCCAACATCTCTTACCGTTACTCTGGCTAGACCATCTCTTGTTTCCGGCTATAAAACATAATATATAATTTACTTATCATCAACCCATATACTGTCCCGCTGCTGGGCACGGGTCACCTCTCAGAATAAGAGGGATTAGGCTACAGTCCACCTCGCTGGCCTAATGCGGGTTGGCTGACATCACACGCCAACGAGAAAATTTCTAAGGCATGCAGGTTTCCACACAATGTTTTCCTTCACTGTTTAAGCGAGTGATAATTATTAATACGTACATCATTTCGAAAAGTCAGATGTGGTTTGGATTCGATCTCGATACCTTTGACTTGGCATTTTAGATTTTTTTAACGAAATGCCTTTATGATTACATAAAGGCATTTCATTATAACAATTTATAATTGAGATTGATTTGTTTTGTTTTGTTAGAAGTAGGTAATAGGATGTACTTTTTAGTTTACACAACACAGCTCAAAGCAGTGTTAATTCACTTCAATTTTCTGCAAGGCAGAGGTACTTCTCCAGTTGGGCAGCTCTAATATGAGTGGAATTACTCCCTCTACAACATCTAGCAATTATGCAGCTGCAGCATCAGCTGAGATTGGCACCGTATTTTGGCCTCAAACTCTATCGTATATTATTTGTCTGTGCTAAAATCAAAAAGCACAAAAAAAACATAAGATAGCGTGTTATGAGGGACCAAATAAAATTTCTTTCTTTCTTTTAGGTACTGTGCCCTACATCTCTTAAAATAATGATGCAATACAATTGAGTCAACATATAATATTATTAATTTATTAATAATTATACCTTTAAACTTACCGAATTGAATTTCACCCAGCGTATCGGGGCGTGAAAATCATCCTTTAGAATAAGATAATTTTATAATAATTATTTGACGACTTCTGTGGTCTAGTTGCACGCGTATCGCACTGCTGATCACTAGGTTGTGGATTCGTTTCCCAAAGAACATAAGTTTTTGTGTTTCTTATTTATTAAAAGCATGTATTTACAAAAAAAAGTATATAAGTACTATAAACATTCTCTAGTACCCATAGTACAAGCTCTGCTTAGTTTGGGACTAGATGGTGCTGTGAAAAATTTTGCTACTCCTGTTGTCCTGTCTATCGCTTCTAAAGTCTTTGTTTCTGTCACTATCTTACCCAAATACCAATATTCTGCGTTTCTACCTGTCGTTGCTCCAAAGTCGTTATCTGGCACGAAGTTTGCCTCAAAGCCGTCAGCTTAAAGTTACGGCCGATCTCTTGGTAAGCCATAACTTTGAAACATTCGGGATAGTACTTACCACACTGAAAGCTGGCAGTGTTTTATGACGTCAGTATTTTTTTTAATATTTTATAGACTTCACTATATTCTAGTAGTCGCGGGTTAAAGATTTCGATTCGAGGTGGAAGAGAAAATATTGCGTGATTTTACAGCTCAGAAAAGTATTTCTAAGAAGTTGATCAAATTGACATGAGATCTAATTAAGCAGTGATTCTTGTCGACAGATTGCCATCGAGCTTCAGTCGTAATTCTGGAGGAAAATGGCAGTCATTGAGTGCAAAAACAAGTCAAAGTTAATTTTAAACAACATTCAATAACAACACCCATTTTAATAAATAAATATTTGGGTTTTTTTTTACACAGTATTATCTAAAAGCAGTGATAGCCTAGCGGTATGACCATTGGACTGCCAAGTCGAAGGTCTCGAGTTCGAACCCAAGGCACGCACCTCTGACTTTTCGAATTCATGTGCGTATTAATAATTAATTATCACTCGCTTAAACGGTGAAGGAAAACATCGTGAGGAAACCTGCATACCTTAGAGATTTTTCTCGACGGTTTGTGAAGTCTGCCAACCCGCACTAGGCCAGCGTTGTGGACTATAGCCTAATCCCTCTCAATATGAGAGGAGACCCGTGCCCAGCAGTGGGACAGTATATGGGTTGATGATGATGATGATGATCTAAAGTTTAGATAATACTGTGTAAAAAAAACCATTAAATAATAGTTTAGATTCTAAACTAAGCAGAGATTGTACTATGCGTATAATAGACTCGACAATGTATATTAATAATACCTTTTTTGTAAAGACATACCTACTTATAATACATAAAAAACATCCAAACACAAACACTTTATGTTAATCACATGAATATTTGACGAAGTTTCAGTCGGTTTGACGCAGTTCGTCCCATTCGCAAATGGTCACACTGAGATCTAAATTTATATCATTGTGACCATTTGCGAAATGAACCAAATGCGAATGGGACCAAATGCGAATAGGACCAAATACGAATAGGACCAAATGCTGACGGGACCAAATGCTAATGGGACCAAATGCAAATGTATCAAACCCGAGTATTTGTATGCTGTGGATATCAAACCGATATGTTGTTTTAAAAATCTAGGCAATCGGTTGGAATTTTTAACTTATATAATATTAACAGTATAAGAATATGTACTTACGAATTGTGGTAAACTATTTATTATTTCTTCTTTTGTGAGTGGCTGTAATTACATATATAATATTAAATATTAGTGTTTATGAATGATTATTTTAATTTACTTGAAACTTACCCGCGGCGTTGTAGGTCCCTGTAAAATTGATATAATATTAAAATTAACGCTCAAAATAAGACAAATTAGTCATTCTCAGGTTTTTCAATTAAATAGTATCGTGACTGCCTCATTAGTCTAGTGGTCCTAAGCGTGACTGCTACGCTAGAGGTCCTGGGTTCAATCCCCAGATCGAGCAAAGTGTTATTGGGTTTTTCTATGAAATTCTCAGTAGCAACTCGGAGTCTGGATTTGTGCCCGGTTAATGGCAATAGGCTCTCGCCCCCTATTTTTTTACATGGGGACCTAAAACATACCGGCGAAATGTGGGTGTACATTACTACACCTCTGCCTAACCCTTCGGGGAATACAAGCGTGATGGTATGTTAGTATCGTGATGTAACCACACATAAACACATACCATCACGCCTGTATTCCCTAAAGAGTTAGCCAATGATGTACCTAACCTACCAATGTAACACACAGTTCATCGTATTTCACAAATCCAAACTCCGAGCTGCTACTGAGAATCTCATATAAACACCTTATAACATTTTGTTCGAACCCAAGACCTTTCGCGTAGCAGTCGCGTTTATGTTCACTAATCTAACTAGGTAGTTACCACAGAAACTGAAACGGTGTGCTCCACACTTGTGTGAATCAATATTAAACAAATATGGCAAACTGAAAAAAGGCTGCTCGGTTCAGTCGCACAAATTAACCAATCGGCACGAGCCGAATTAAAGTCGTATTATCACCAATTATCACCATCAACCCATATACTTGCCACTGCTGGGCACGGGTCTCCTCTCAGAATGAGAGGGATTAAGCTATAGTCCACTACGCTAGCCTAGTGTGGGTTGGGAGACTTCATACGCCGCCGCTTTCCAGAGATGTGGGTTTCCTCACGATATTTTCCTTCACCGTTTTAAGCGAGTGAAAATTACGCACATGATTGAAAGTGCGTGCCTTGCATACGAACACTAGACCTACATAACAAGTACATAACAAGTACATAACAAGTACATAACAAGTACATAACAAGTACATAACAAGTACATAACAAGTACATAACAAGTACATAACAAGTACATAACAAGTACATAACAAGTACATAACAAGTACATAACAAGTACATAACAAGTACATAACAAGTACATAACAAGTACATAACAAGTACATAACAAGTACATAACAAGTACATAACAAGCACATAACAAGTACATAACAAGTACATAACAAGTACATAACAAGTACATAACAAGTACATAGTATGTAATTGCTTCCGGTCGGTGCCAACCCAAACAAGTGTGTACACGCCTTAAACAGAATAATTTTCATTTCTGTTGTGGTAACATTATCGTAACGAATAAATTAATTAAATTGATAATCTGTTGGTTATTTAAAGGCGGTGTTGTTTCAGGTGTGGTAGTAAGTACTATGAGCTCATTAGTCATTACAAACTCGAAGTCATTACATAACGGAGTTTAATTGTATAGTCAACAATATAGAGGATTTTCGGACACACGCGAATATTAAACATTGAAATACGGATTTTATCACGTTATATTAATAAATAATATGATTAATATAGATATATTATGGAATAATAATATCAATATAACGCGTTAAAATCCATAAAAAGTTGTTTTTATTTTTCAATGTGGATTATTTATATTGCTCCCCGTTTCCCCACATTTCTCCGCTGAGCACTGATAACCTTGCTCATTGTTAGGAACACAACACAGCTCAAACTAATGTTATTTCGAGTTTCAAGAGTATTATATAAAATTCTCACCGTTGCTTTATCGTCAGTGAGTTCATCCATCCGATTTGATGCCTGCGAATTGTAGCCGAACAATTAATTTACGACAATATCGTTATTAATTAAGCAATCACAATTAAACAAAGTACTTATTGAGTTATATCTGTTGCCTGTTTGAAGAGATAAGAATGAAATATGTTTATTATTTTGTATATTAAACCAGCTTTTACAATCGTTGATTAAGTATACTACGGTTTGATAGACATGCCGTTAATTTTAACCAAAATACGGACCTTACAAACGAATAGCAACAATCTTTAAGAAAAGACAATGTAGTGGGAAGAATATGCTGAGATGGTTTGGGCATTTCGAGAAAATGGATGAAAGGCGACTAACAAAAGGGATTTATATGGGAAATGTCAGTGGAACAGCTGGGAGGGCCCGACGCCCTAGAAAGACTTACACCGACCTTATTGGTGAGGTTCTTCAAAAAGGTCAGGTGCGTAGTACTCGCAACCGGCGTGTGTGTATGACAATATTGTAAATTGTAAGACACATTTTTGTTACTATACATTGTGTGGACTATAAAAGAGACTATGATTCTTTGAGTTTGTTTCGGCGTTTCTGCTCAGAGGTCGTCAGCTAGAAAATGCCGGAGCCATCTAGCTTAAAAAAATGTCAATGGGGAAAAGTGGAATAACCCAAAAAAATATGTAAAATATTGACTTGTAAAAGTAGTGTCTTTAAAAGATTTATTTACAGAAATAAATATCATTTAAACATTTAATATGTATGAATGAGCACGAAGTGAAAGAGGTATGCAGAAATCGTTGCTAGTGTAGTTCTTTAATTTCCGCCTACTCCCATGGAAAAAGGCGTGAGTTTAAGTCGAGCGTTCATAAATGTCATTTCCATACGTTTTGTTAAGATTCGTTTGATAAAAATATATTATTACTATTCGTGCTATAAATTTAAGAGAAATAAATATTCGGTCTCAGGCAGGCTTCTCACCGGCGTTCCCTTAAAACCCTCCTAAATGGCTGAATCTAGCCCTGACTACAAGTACATACCGCTATCTTCTTTTTCGCAATCGTCATCAACTCGTAACCCGTTGGCTGTCAATAAAAATAAAGTTTAAGAAAAAATAATAAAAAAAATCCAGCAAAACGTTTCTAACTAGTATGTGGAAGTCTGATAGCATAGTGATAAGACCATTGGACAGCCAATTCAAAGGTCTTGAATTCGAAACCAAAGCACGAACTTCTGACTTATCGAATTCATGTGTGTATTAATAATAATTAATTATCACTGTTTTAAACGGTGGACCCCTTCAAACCCCAGTGTTGCCTGATGAAAACACAAACAAGGGTTTTTCGTGTTACAACTTATTAAAACTGTTTAGCACCGGCGTTCATTAAATCCTCTCAATTCATTAAATACGCTAAGAATCGTAATAATTATAATTCATCAAAACCCCGAATATTTCTCAGATATGCTGGTTTCCTTACGATGTTTTCCGTCAGCGTACAGTGAATCATCATCAACCCATATACTGTCCCACTGCTGGGCACGGGTCTCCTCTCAGAATGAGAGGGATTAGGCTATAGTCCACCACGCTGGCCTAGTGCCGATTGGCAGACTTCACAAACCATCAAGAAAAATCTCTAAGGTATGCAGTTTTTCTCACGATGTTTTCCTTTCACCGTTTAAGCGAGTGATAATTAATTCTTAATACGCACATGAATTTGAAAAGTCAGAGGTGTGTACCTTGGAATCGACTTGGCAGTCTAATGGTCATACTACTAGGCTATCACGTACAGTGAATATTAATTATACACACATGATTTTAAAAAGTCAATTATAAGTGAATGATGTGGTCTCTTGTAATTGGAGGAGCACACTTGTTACTGTCCCTTGATTGTACAAAACTAATTGTGCATCTTCTATTGGAGATCCTATTAAATAACCAATCATGTAACAATAAACGAGGTCAGAATGGCAATCCAATAGTCATATTATTATTACTAGATCACCACTACTACCTTCCTACTTGATCCACTTCAGATAATTGCCAATAAGCTGTTTTTGATTCCAAATATGAATTGATGGCATAAAAATTGCTAGTTTAGCCTTTTTAGTATCCCAGTCTATCTTAAAAAATACTAGAAATGTTTTATTTTTATTTTTATAGAAACTTATAAAAAGAAAGATACTCACTATTCTCGGATTCCGTGGTGGACCTCCTCTCAATTGGTTAGGGTTACCTCGTCCATAACCGGGTGGAGATTGTGGAGCATCTGGCCCGATATAGTCCTCCAGTGATTCACCAGGCTCTTGGCGTACACCTGGGAATCTTATAGCCTGAGGTCTTCTCGGAGTACCAATCGGACCTTGCATTCCTTGTGGTGAAAATCCCGTCGCAGAAGGTCCATCTGGCATTCCTCCCGCTGCTCCTCCCGTCAGGGCAGACTCCTCCATATCTTCTAGAGGAGGACCTTTTTGCTTCACCCGAGGAGGACGTCCATGTACTCGTCCTGGTAGCGGCCCCAATTCCTTTGGCATCGGCGGCAAACCCATATTTTCTCCAGCTATATTTGGGTGAAAACCTTCTGGGAAATCTCCTTCAGACCCTGGTCCCGGAAAAGGCTTGGTATCACCAGGCATTGCACCCATACGGAGAGGCGACTTGTTACTCCCCGGGTAAATATCTGTTCTCATACCTAGCCCCGGATAATCCATTGATGGATATCCCCCACCCTCTCTTAAGGCAGCTGGTTTGGCTTCTGGCATTTCATGAGGTCCACGTTGACCTGATGGTAAGCCCATGTTTGCTCCAGCCATACTTGGGTGAAAACCATCACGGTAATCTCCTTCGGACCCCGGTCTTGAACCTCCTTGGGATTCGCTAGGCATCCGACCCGTTCGGAGAAGCGAATTGTAAGTATCCATGTAATCCTCTGGTCCTGGATAATCCATAGGTCCCTCTTTAAGAGGAGTAGGCTTGGCTTCAGGGTATTGTCCTGTATGAGGTCTAGGAACATGTTCAAAATTTTGAGGGTAACCTCCTCTGGGTCCCTCCAGACCCATCCCAGAACTCATTTGAGGGTGCGAACCGTATGGACGGTAACCGTTTGGGTAGTCACGTTCGGAGCCCGGTCCGGGAATTTTGCCAGGTGTTTTTCCTAGATCGATTAGCAAATTAGGGCTGTACTCACCAGCGGGTACCATTTCGGGCCCTGAACGAAATTTATTTTCTGGATACGGCGGTAGGTAACGAGACATATCACCATTTCTCAGACTGTCAGGGTAATCCATTTGCGCCAAACGTTCAAGAACTTGCCGGTTAGGTTCGCTGTCCTTGGTGGGAGTTTTAGGGTTCTTATAATAAATGGGGGGCATTACTGGATTACTTTCCATTGGTCCTTGTAAGTTGTCGTTGTAATCGTTAGGATTTTGATGCTGAAATGGAAAAAAAATGATTATGTTTGATTTCAAGTTTAACAAACCTGGCATTAAGTCAAAGTCAAAAAATTTATTTCAATTAGACCCATACGGCCTTTTTGAAAATTCAAAACTAGTTGCACGGTTCCAAAAAGTGGGTCTAATGGAGAAGAACCGGCAAAAAACTCCATAGACACTTTTTAAAAAAAAAAACATTTTTACAGTGTTCATCTTGGTTTACAATCTAAATCTGAATAGTTCATGAGAACAATGCAGTTTGATGTGTACCTACCTACCTACTATAAAATTAACCCAGTAGGTACAGACGCCAGCATGTCAAGCTATCCAAAAGCGTCAAATTTTCCCAATTGAATATGAGCCTTATCGTTTGGTATTAAAGTTGAAAATCTATCAAAGAAATTTGACAGATTGGGGTAGCTTGATGTGCTGGCCTCTGTACAATAAACTGAGAAAAAAGGTCTAGAGAAATCTTTGGCTTTAGTTATTAAAATAGCCAAAATCCGTCAAGAAAAGAGAGTTGGAATGGAAGTAATCGAAATTGACTGGTATACCTTGATTTTTTAAGTAGAACCTACCTATAGCTATATCTATTCCTTTGTTCACGGTGTTCTCAGTATTGTACACGAAACGACTGTTTCCATACTTGGTGTTCAGCGCCATCTGTTTGCAGGGGCGCGCGGTTGTTTAGCGGTGTTGCGCGCGTTCTGCAGACAGATGGCGCCACGAACTTTAAATTGTTATTGATTTGTATAATCATGCATTAGCTATCTATAATATCTGCGACGAGAAAATTGTGCTCGGTCTCTTCCTCTTTGCCTTACAACCACGACACGAACAACATTTTTTTCGAACAAACACTGAATTTGTAACTTTTATTATTTTACGATACTAAAAAGTACAGAATTTACGATATTTAATTTACGAAAACGACGAAACGAAAACACTTGGGCATTATCGATGTCCTAAGGATAAACTTTTTGATAGACTTTGCGGACTTCTAACTACTACTAATTGTCATAGTATTTGTATGACAACCAGGACCTACTGCTTAACGTGCTCTTCGTAGCAGGAAGAGATCTAGAAGTGTTGAGACTGATCACCTACCGGTAGAAAGACCACTGCAAACGTAGTTTAACCTTGCAGGTCGATTGACTAGCTTAGCTTATTATTAACAAAGAGAACTTTACAGAGAGGTAGGGCATAGTGGAAGTGATTCCACTCAAATTGGAGATGCCCGACTCGGGAAGTACCTTCGTTTTGCAGAAAATCAAAGTGAAATAAAACTGCATTCACCTCTGTTGTGTTCCTTACGGTGAGCAAGGTTGCTCCGCGAGGAAACATTTTATCGGCAGAGATTTGGACCCTTATACTGCCCACCCAACTATTCTCCATTATTCTCTTTCGTGCTACAGGGTCGGCAACGCGCAAGTGAGCACCTGATGTTGCGCGTACCGTAGCCTATAGACGCTTGGTCTATAGGCTACGGTAGCCGCTTACCATCAGGTGGGCTGTATGCTTGTTTGCCATCTTAGTGGTATAAAAAATATATTATAATAAAAGTGTATTTTTTATAGAAATTATGTAAAAACATACAACCATACCATGTAAGGATCGTTCATTTGGCGGCGTTTCCACGATATAAGTTGTCCCTGGTCGTTCCATGGACTCTGCACAACATAGAACCAGAATTTTAGAGAAGAAGAAGAAGAAAATATTTTTTTTTATTTACATAATTCCATAACAAATCAGAATATTCTCTAAAATAAAAATTTCATCACTTTCCCTAAAAAATCCAGCTTAACGGAAGAGCGCTGGAGCTGTTTTCAAAACTAAATACTACAAATAATAAATGCGAAATTAACTCCGTCTGTCTGTCTGCATGTCACGCCAAAACCGCTGAACCGATTTTAATGAAATTTAATTCAGATATAGATTCGACCTTGGAGAAGGACATAGGCTACCTTTTGTCTCAAAAAGCCTTTCGGGTACCTAAGGGTGATACCGTGGCAACAGCTAGTTTTTTAATAAGGGGGGCTTCCCCGTCATTACCCAAGTATTTGGATATGTGTATACACTCTGGCGTTGAACAGGTGCAGCCTGGAATAAAAAAGTAAAATATTTTAATATTATTCACATTTATTTATTTATTATTAAGGCACGTCAACAATATAAGCAGAAAAATTAAAAATAATAATACTAACAGTGTTCTAATCTAGTGGTTACATCAGTTATAAATGAGCACAACATTCATAACAATAACTTTGAACTAACTACATGGTATTCAGCTTTTCTGGCCAGACAGTTTTTATTATAAAGCAATTTTTATATAATATTTACCGTTGGTCTCGGGAATTCATCTTCTCCCCAATAAGCTTCATGCTGAAAAAAAAATTACAAAACAAGGAAAATTATGGCTTGAAACAAAAAGAGAATAGTCAGACACCGGCACAACTATTATTACCATGCAACCACAATGTGATCAAGATAAAGTGCGAAAAACTCATTAAATTTCACCTTAAGAGGATACCATAATGATCAATTCAATTCATTAATTAATTAATTGAATTGATCATTATCATATCATTATTGAATTATAATTTAGGTGTGGCGATGGTTTACTGTGACTTTAGTGCAGACCGACCTCCGGATAAATTGTTGAGGTTGTGTAAAATACTTTTCACTGTCCTGGGGTCGCTACATACAGAGCAAAGTACCTCGGCAACCCGAACACTCTCCGAGAAACCGTCAGCAACATTAAACGCCTGGCGGCTTTTCTCGAAGAGTTAGGGTGGTTCGAATGAACCTCATCTTCCCACCCGCACGCAAAATACGCGCTTTGTCGTAGATTTGCGGAAACCAGCCTTCTATACCGTACCAAATACTTTTAAAATTTAAATTATTAACCTAAGTTGTAAAAAAAAACCCCAAATCAGTGTTTTTCAAACAGTGGGTCGAGACCCATGGGGGGTCGTCAGATCTTTCTCGGGTTTCTCACTCATTAGTCCGATAAATGTAAAAAGCAAGGGTTAAAGGCACAAGTTATAGTAAAAATTAATTTTTAGGACATAGGTAGACCTGGGAGGACGCCAATTTTTTTTACTTGCAAACAACTTGTTTTCAAAAACTTTGAAAAACACTGCTCTAAACTTATTTGAGGATAACGAGATAGACTTACACCAAGGCTTGGACTGTAAGCCATAGGGGTCCGTGGCTTTGGTCTCATACGCTGAAATATACAAAAATAAACTTTATCTATATCGAGATAAGGATTAGTAATAAAACATATAGCTGACGATTATTATTATAAAAAGGACACTATGGAACAAACCCTTTCTTTGCGAGAGGGAAACCTTCAAAGGGCTGCCGGCCCGCTGGGCGGTAGGCAGAAATTGTAGAAAAATGTAATTAATGGATACAAATTCATATAGGTATAGGCTTCACAAATATTTGTATCTGTTAGGAATCGAACCAACGACAATGGTAGTGGCGTGGTGACGAAAACGTGCAACCGTTATGTATTATTATTGTATATGTCACAAACGTATCGTTTCCGGAACGCCAGCGCCATCTAGCCGACGTTGGTTACAACTCGCGGTTACGTCACACATCGCGTGATGTAGAGTGCGAGCGTTATCGGTCGGTAGAGTGAGGCACACATTCTTTGCCCTACTCTGAGGGTCTACTCCCTATATCCGTCAACGAAGTTACGAGCCGTTCGAATGTTCTTCGAAACTTCGGAGCTGATAAAAAAAGTGTCAAATTCAATTTTTCGATTTTTTAAAAACACATCGAGAGTAGGGACAACTGTCAAATTGTGTTGTCATTCATTCTTAGTTCGGGCCCCGAACGAATCATCCGTCCGTGGGTGATACGGAATAGGAAACGTCCGTAACGAAGGTCGAAACTACGGACTTCGTGCTCAGGGAGTAGACCCCCAGGTCCGATACAGACGCACGGAACTGTCTCACGTTTCGTTGTGTTAAAGTGAAAAGCAAGTTGATCTATCTACGTCTTTCAACTCTGTCATAAGGAATGTCTACGCCCATAATGTCCGACGATGATGATTCTACCCACGCTTTTACCTTCTGTTACGATATTATATACTAAATATTTACTGAATAATATACAGGCTGGAAGGGACATCAACGCGCAACGGCTTACCATGACATTCAGTACATGATTCTGGACCCCCCTGCGTTGGAATTTCTCGTCGGCTATTTCTTAAATTTTACGTTTTTTTTGCAGTTTTTTCAACTTTAAACTGTATAAAATCATTATTTCTATCTAACCCAATAAGAATTTTAATTAAAAAGTCATTAATTCACTTTTTTCACTAAAAACAGCATTGTAAATTAAACTCGAAAGATCTTCTGGTCAGCTGTTTCCTTGAGTTCACTTGCGAGAGAGACGAAAAATTCCAACGCAGGGGGGTCCAGAATCATGTACTGAAGTCATGGTAAGCCGTTGCGCGTCGATGTCCCTTCCATCCTGTATATTACATACTACTTACGACAGCTTGCTTTTCTTTCTGTAATAAAAGAAATATTCATTGTTAAAGGACACTCGGCCAAAATGTATGAAAGCTGGTCTACGGTACAATAAAGTTCACATATAGGTACTATGTGGTGTGCGTGGTGGAGTATAGCCTAATCACTCTCAATTTGAGAGATGGGTTGATGATTGATTTTATATCTTTGGTAAGTAGTGCGGGTTGGCAGACTTCATACGCCGTCGAGAAAATCTCTAAGGCACGCCTTAGAGATGTTTCCTCACGATGTTTGCGGTCACCGTTTCAAGCGAATGATAGTTAATTATTAGTACGCACATAAATTCGAAAAGTCAGAGGTACGTGTCTTGGATTCGAACTCGAGACCATTGACTTGGCAGTCCAATGGTCATATCACTAGGCTATCACTGCTTATTGAAATAAAGATATAAGAGGCTAGCTTCTTCCCGCAACTTCGCCCGCGTGGAAAAGTTACTTTTAATTATCATTGTAATTTGGCTAATTAACTCAAAGCCGTTATAAATTATACCCTATAATGTTATTCTGTTGTATAAATAATAATACTGTAAAGCTTCCTCATCCGTTCAGTAGTTTTAGCGTAAAAGAGTAATAAATATCCATCCATCCACACACACTTTCACATTTATAATTTTTATTTAGGTCTACCAACAATTGTTTACACTAATCTACAATTAAAAATAAAACATGCGCTTAAATACTACACAGTGCAATAATTACTTATAGATAAACACCACATGAAAAAAAAAAAACTTTAGAGGTGTCAAGGGACACCCGGATGGAACGAAGTTCCTTTCATTAAAATTTAATAATAAAAAATAAAAAAACCTGTATACACTCAACAATTCACAACGCGCGAAATTCAAATATTGTCATTCACTCAATAATATTTGAATGCTTGTCAACAATATTTGAATTTCGAAAAAAGTGTCGTGACAACTTTTTCGTAAGAATTTTTTCCGTCTAGCCCCCTTTCACAACGCGCGATAAGGAACTTCGTTCCAAAAAACAATAATTAGTAACTATGGAAGTTGTAAGCTACATATTGTGCAAGTAAACATAGTAGAATTGACGCTTTTAACATTCAGCACAATATGTATGATCAGTAACATACTACGCTATCATAAGTAGGACAGATAAATAATTATGACTTAGCTAAAACTGTCACGAAAATGTTTGACGTTGACAATTCAACATTTTGTAAGTACTCACTTCCTTCGCCCCTCTTTCCAGTAAATGCCTAGAATATTGCTGAAAAAGAAAGCTTTTTATCATCATTATACCATCACGCCTGTATTCCCCAAAGAATTAGGCAGAGGTGTACTAAATGTACACTTACAGTTCGCCGGTACGTTTAGGTCCCATGTTATAGGAAGCCAGCTTATTGCTATTCCTGCTCCTCCTTAAGTGGTATTCCTCAATGCTGATCGTGACCTTCTTAAGGTTAATTACTTTATCGCGGATGATTTTTCGCCACCTGTCTTAAATTATTGCTATTAACCGAGCACAAATCCAAACCCCGAGCTGCTACAGAGAATTTTATAGAAAAACCCAATAGCTTTTATTACGTGAGACAATTTTTGTGATTTTTGGTCCCCCTTTGGTGTGATGCCGTGATATTGGCTTGACCCTCACCCAGCCCCCTCTAATCACGTGAGATTTTTTAAATGACTATTTTTTGGCCTGGGCTTCATTGCGTTGGATTTATTTCAAAAATCATTATTTGCTTACTTTGATATTATTTAAGACTAAGTAACTCAGTTTTCCCACATTTTTTTCCCGGAACCCAGGATCTCTAGCGTAGCAATCGCGGTTACCACTAAGCTAAATTAAATCAAACTTTATGACATATTGTGCCCTGAAAGCTTTTTTTCTACTCCTTTTTTTATACCACTAAGGTGGCAAACAAGCATACGGTCCACCTGACGGTAAGCGGTTACCGTAGCCTATAGACGCTTGCAACACCAAGAGTATCACTTGCGCGTTGCCGACCCTGTAAACTAGCTAGATCAAACTGATCAATCTGAAAGCTTTCTTTTTCTTCTCTTTGACATAGTATTTTTTTATACGTACCGCCCATCGGTGTGCGTCATCCTCCCACTGTGGAACAAGCACTAAAACGTTAGACACTCTTGTCTAGGTAACCAGGAGTTTAGTGAAGTTCTTTTAAGATTGCAGACTCCGCTCATGCTGCATAGTTCGTCTGGAGTGTCTATATCACTAAGGTGGCAAGCACACGGCCCACCTTATGGTAAGCGGTTACCGTCGTCTAAAGACGCTTGCAACACCAGAGGTATCACTTGCGCGTTGCCGAACCTGTAAAACGAAAGAGGAATAGTTGGGTTGGCAGTATAAGGGTCAAAGTCCCTCTACTGCCAACACAATGTTTCCTCTCGGATCACTGGCAACCTTGCTCACCGTAACGAATACAACACAACTCAAAGCCGTGTTAGTTCACTTCGATATTCTGCAAGGCGGAGGTACTTCTCCAGTCGGGTAGCTCCAATTTGAGTGGAATTACTCCCACAAGCCCATAATACTTTTCTCGAAACCACCACAATGCGATGGTGCTTTGTGTGGTTGTGGTGGTGGTTTCCGAGGTGATAACATTATTGTGTTTCGCTTTGAAGGCTGTAGCCAGTGAATTTACTGGGCATAAGGGGTTTTCTTAGAAATCAGTAAGAAATTGGATCATGTTTTTTGTTCAACTTACATTATCCATTACTTTTCCATTTTGTCTTTCCTATAAAAAATTAAATACATAAATATGTATATGTATTACCTACTAGGTAAGGTGGCATCGTTCGACATTGAACTAACCGTAAAAGTAAGTCGTGTCGGTTGAGGAGCAAAATACTTGCTTACTGACGTCACCATAAAGACGTAAATTCAGAAAGCGAAGGCAAAATTCAACATGGCGGGTAGGTATCACGGTGGCTTAGCGGTCATAGCGTCTGGTATACCTAACACGAAGACGCAGGTTCGAATCCTGCTCGCGGTCGAATTTTTCCTTTGCTTAATAACTTTAAAATCTTAGCATGGAAAATGCCAAAAAATATAAAAAGATATGTATACATATAATGTACGTTAGTTAATGGAGATAGCTTTTTGTTTTTATTGATTTAATTTATCTGAGGTACAAAATAGAAGTTTTTTCTTTCTTTCCGCAATTAACATGCCAGCCTACTGGGCTCAAGTAATATGAATAATGTATTTATGTAACATTGGAACGAAAAGAAGAATAAAAGAAGAAAATTTGACGGCCTCTGTGGTCTAACGGTTCGAGTGCCGTACTACTGATCATGGGGTCGTGGGTTCGATTCCCCCAGGACACAAATATTGATGTGGATAAAACATGAGTATTTGTGTTTGTCTGGGTGTTTCCTATGTATTATAAGTATGTATTTACAAAAAACAAAGTACCTATATAAGTATTATATCCATTGTCTAGTACCCATAGTACAAGCTCTGCTTAGTTTGGGACTAGATGGTGTTGTGTAAAATGTCCCAAAATATTATTATTATTATTAAAATTAAAATAGGTACTTACTCCTTCTTCGGCTATTAATGCTCTAAACTCGTCCCACTGAAATAATTATAAAATAAGATTTAGCCACTTGGCAATAATACATACCTTTATGTTATAATTAATATTTTTAAATTACCAAGTTTTACTATCTACTTAAATAACTACTTTTAAATCAAAATCAGAAAGTTTCTGTTTCTAGCTTATAAAAAACATGTTTCTTAATTATTTTTATTTGTAACAGCTGATTAACAAATTTAATAAAAAATATTTATATTATAAATTTTATTAAAAGAAATTTTGGGCTAACCTTGTTGGTCTCAGTTAACCTTTTAGGCTGAAAAATAAAATGTGTTTATTACTTTATAATTATGTTGGAACTATCTTCAAACTTACTAAAATAAATACATAACTTAACATTTTGGCTACTAATAGTTAAAGTCCTGCTTAGTTTGCGACTAATGGTAGACTTAGGTAGAGAGAGATTTTGTTCTCTCTCTAACTAATAACGCTTTTGATACTTTCGCTGAAAAGTCCAATAGTTTAGAACTATAATAACGATTAAAGAAGCTCACCATTTGATTTAATTGATAAGTGTCATCTCCACCGTAAGGTTTCCCATCAGGAGGAGGAAAAGGCCTGTCACTATCCTCATCTGCCTGAAAAATAAAACAAATATTAAGAGAGGCCTGGCACAGTAATTCCACTCAAATTAGAGCTGCCCGACTGATGAAGTACCTCCGCCTTGCAGAAAATCGAAGCAAAATAACACTGCTTTGAGCTGTGGTGTGTTTCTTACGGTGAGCAAGGTTTCCATTGCTCCATGAGGAATCATTGTGTTGGGAGTGGTGGGACTTTGACTCTTATACTACCAACCCTCTTTCGTTTTACAAGGTCGGCAACGCGCAAGTGATACTCCTGGTGTAGCAAGCGTCTATAGGCTACGGTAACTTCTTACCATCAGGTGGGTCGTATGCTTGTTTGCCACCTTAGTGGTATGAAAAAAGGCTGCTCTTTACATTTTGTCGAGTTGAGTGAACCTAAATGAACAGCTAGAACAGCTGGTTGCACTAATCCAAAACTTATATTTCAAATATAAGTTTCAAGTTAAGTGACATCACACGTAATTTAAGGCCTACTGAAATCAGCGCTGAACCGATTTAATGCGCTGCCGCATCATGCTGAGTGGGGACCTTATTGCGATGTACAACGGCGTTGTAAAGTATCTTCCTTTTTTACAATCTGTTTACTATCCTATATACTTGGCTCTTGTATGTACAGTCGCCAGCAGGAAAACTTATCCAAAACTGTCAAATTTTCCCAATTGAATATGAACCTTATCGTTTTGTATTAAAGTTGAAAATCAATCAAAGAATTTTGACAGATTGTGGTAGCTTTATGTGCTGGCCTTTGTACTAGTCGCGGTTGGCAATAAGATGATTGTCCCTTTCCTTTCCAACACAGGGCTAAAGAGATGTACGAGAATTTTAGTCCCATACCATATTACACCAGAAGGCTTACAAAAGTAATTAGTTATGAGTACAAAAGTAAGTACCTACCTACATTTTCCATTTTAAAGTTATTTTAACGAAGGAAAAATTCTACTACGGGAAGGATTTGAAGACAAAACAAATCATACTTTATTACTCACTAATTGCTGTACTATGTCTTGGTCCCTGGGATCCCCGCGACCCTGTAAATAAAAAATATATCATCATCATCAACCCATACACTGCCCCACTGCTGGGCACGGGTCTCCTCTCACAGAATGAAAGGGATTAGGCTATAGTCCACCACGCTGGCCTAGTGCGGATTGCTAGACGTCACACGCCGTCGAGAAAATCTCTAAAGGCATGCAGGTATCCTCACGATGTTTTCCTTCACCGTGATAATTAGTAATACGCACATGATTTCGAAAAGTCAGAGGTGCGTGACAACTAGGCTATTAGAAAACATAAATATTATTTCTATTAATGACTGAGCTGAACCGTAAGAACAGTCAAAATAGTTATCAATAAAGCACTATTAAAATTAAATATTCTGCCGATGATAGGTCACAGCGCGTGATACCAATGTTGTTGTCGGCGACCCGTACAAAAAAAAATATGTTACAGGTTTGAAGGGCCAGTTAAATTACAACATAAACGAGACTTAATAACTGAGGTATCAAGACGACTAGACACGAGTTATATGAGTGGTGTTGCTGGTATTGTAATATACCATCGAACAGTGGTATTTTTACTTTTAAATAATCGAAGTTATCAAAATAATTACAAGTGGCCAGTGTCTTATACATAAAAACTTTTTGTCGCAAAACTTTCTGTGTGGCCTGGTATGTTAGAGATTTTCTCTACGGCGTTTGAAGTTGTCAAACCTTCACTAGGCCGGCTTGGTTTATTCTGATACGTACCCGTCTGATACCTGTGTCCAGCAGTGGGACTGTAAAAACTGACGACGATGACAAGTTTCGAATGGGTATGTACTTACAATCGGCATGATTGGTGGGCGATTCTGGAAGATTAGAAACAATAATTATACCTACATATTTATTATATCTATTCATTATTTCTAAAAAAAAACATAATGATTATTCAAATCAAATCAAATCATTTATTTGCTTGAAATATGGTGGGTATACAAGATGTTAAATAAAGATATAGTACAGGACATATTTCACCCTCATTGTGGGCATGCAGAATTAAAGCAATTTAAGTAAATTTAATAAATCATTTAAGTAAAGTTCTTCAGTTTTAATAGATACTTACTTGTAGAGTCTTGGGTAACTGATGCTGAAATTAAATCACTTCATTATTAATAATTAATTATCATGAAACCTGCATGCCTTAGAGATTTTTCTCTACGGTGTGTGAAGTCTGCCAACCCGCATATGGCCAACGTGGTCGACTATAGATTAATCCCTCTCATATTGAGAGGAGACACGTGGCCAGCAGTGTGGGTTGATGATTGATTATATTAACCATCATCAGCAGAAATCGTAATAGGTAGAGTATTTTTACCTAAACAAGTGCCTAAGTAAGTCGAAAAGCTGTCATTATAGTGAAACTGGGCTGGTCACATCTGCCGCATGTCAACCGATCCATGAGCCAAACTAATGATGGAATGGGATCCGTTTAATGCCAAACGTCAACGCGGTAGGCCCATACGGAGGTGGCGGGATGAGGTGGACCCGTTCCAAATATCGGCAACGGACAGACAGAAGTGGAAAAGAGTGGGGTGGCCCTCTCCATGCAGTGGGATATTACAGGCTTTTATTATATAATTGTAAACCAAGATATAATTGTGAACTGTAATCATGTTTTTTAAAGAGTGTCTATAGAGTTTCTTTTCACCCACTTTTTGGAACCGTGCAACTAGTTTAGACTTTTATGGTCTAATGATGAAATGAAATATTTGCCTTTGATGTTACAAAACTACCCGTACAGCCGAAAGGAGGTTAAATGGGGCCTTATAACGAGTCCATTCACAATATTTAAGAACCGTAGTAACGCTGTATAACATACCCCAAAAAAAGGAAATCAACTACATTTATGAATGAAAAATAGAAAAACGGTTAAAGTAGACAATTAATAGGTAAAATAGGTACGTAGGCTTTTCTGTTACATAATCTGGTTCCCTGACATGACAGCTGACAAAATTTTTGGCTTTGATAATTAATTATATTTTTTACGGGGTATTTTGTAACACGTTGTATAGATCAGTTTTAGTACTTACAATGGGAAGACCGTTTGGTGGTATTTTCTGCATATACATTTCACTCAGGGGGGCCGCCACGTAACCAGGAGGGTGATCCACATACTGAAAAAAATAATAAAAAAATCAAAGCGGGAATGTAGGCGAAAAAAAAAAAATTATAAGAGAAACCTAAAGAAGCTTTTCAAATACTTAATCAATGATAGAATATAATATTTCGTCAACTTTATTTATTTTCTTTTTCACAATAAGACACCTGATTGTCGTCATATAGAATTTTAATAACTTTAAAATCTTAGCATGGAAAATGCCAAAAAATACAAAAAGATACGAAAATGGTTTTATTGATACTCGCAAAATTAATACAAACTTAAACTCAACTAAACTATTTGCATACTAAGGTTAAAGTTTAATTTGGGACTAGATCGATTAGATTTATATATTGTTATATAACGCGATAAAATCCGTAAAAAGTAGTTTTATTTCAATGTATAATATTCGCGTAAATGTCAGAAATCAATTTGTTCTGTAAGTTTGAGAATTTCTATTTCTTCCAAAAGCTGCGGGAATTGGAAAAAACAGTTAGTCAATCAGTTATTATGTCAGTCATTATTCAGTTATTAATAGTTATTTAGTGGTTCAGCAATAAAACCTTACCCGACCAGTAGTGGCCACCGGAACATAAGTCGATTTGTGACCTTTTACCCCCATTGCCTGAAAATTTACAAAATACAGTTAAAGATAACTATCAACAGCAGAGTAGTGGCGATATTCGATATCTTATACTATCTATCTATCAGCCACGGACGTCCACTGCTGAACATAGGCCTCCCCTAATGATCGCCTCAAAAATCGATCTTGCGCAGACCGCATCCACCGACTCCCTGCGACCCTCACAAGGTCGTCCGTCCACCTAGTTGGGGGCCGTCCTACGCTGCGCTTTCCTATGCGTGGTCGCCACTCCAGGACTTTATTTCCCCAGCGGCCATCCGTTCTTCTGGCCACACGTCTTATTAATAATAAACCTGAAAGTTCTTTCAGTCTTACCAGATTGGCTGGATAGATATCATTTTACAAGAAGCGACTACCATCAGACCTCCACAACCCAATTTCTGGGTAATACCGATATCCTGAGACTGGTTATCCGGCTTTTTGGGTCCCTTGCGCATTGATATCATGAGACCGCAGTTAATAAATACCCAGCTTCATCAACGGCCCTATCAGAATATCAGCGCTGCAGTTTGATTTCCAATTTTTTCAAACTGGAAATCAAACCCTCTTCCTCTCTCCTATTTTTACTGTGCCCGACAGGGTCGTTAATACACAAATTTAAATTATAATCTACCTGTACAAAACATTATGGAATGCAATAAAATATTGAGTATTGCTTTTTGGTGCAGCATAGTGCTGAGATAGGGACCTATTCTGACATCGCACTGGATAACGTACTTCCTTAGGGTTAGGTCTTGAATATATTGTTTTGTATTCTGTCCCGTGTTGTGGCTATCAGAATAATTTTTCTTTCTTTCTTTCTGTCTTCTTTCAGTAATTACTCTGGCAAAACTGACATTAATGATTGTCGATCGTACGACGCTTAACATACCCTCCGAAAAAAAAAAATGGTCGTCTATCCAAAGAATGACCTGGAGTGCGCAGGATGACCTCGATCATAGTGGGAGACAAAGGCGTAGCTAGTATTTTGTTAAGGGGGGGGGGGGGGGTCGTAGACAAACCAAGAATATATCTAAGGTAAATGCTGCATGAGAAATGGGACAGGTTACGTTAAAAATGAAAAACGAATCTAGATTCAACCAGGTCTGATGGCAGTCGCTTCGTATAAAACACTGATATTCAACCGTATCTGGTTAGATTGGAACCTGATCCCAACGTAGTTGAGAAATAGGCTCTCAGGAATAATTACTTGCAGTGCACCGCATCCAGTCACTGCCAGCTACATTCCAAGCAAGTCGTCACTCCACCTGGCCGGCGGGCGTCTTACACTAAGCTCGCCTAGACGCGATGTCCACTCAAGAACTATAGAGAATATAAACGTTATTTTCAGACTTACCTTGAGGTCATCATTGTCAAAAAAAGATGGGAACTCTGATGAAAGCACTGGATAGAAGAGAGTTATAAATATATTGACTATTAGAATCCATGGTACCCTCAACATGTCTCGAATGAACACTGAATTAAAAACCCATAAACATAGACTGGAACTGATTGGAGGGAAATTGAAAAACATAGCAAAATAGATAACACGATAATTGGATTATACAGTTCTAGCTGAAGCCCGCTGTATCACCCGCATCCCAAAGGATTTTTAAGACAAAAGGTAGCCTATGTCCTTCTGCAAGGCCTAGTCTATCTTTGTACCAAATTTCATCAAAATCGGTTCAGCGGTTTAGGCGTGTAACAGACAGATAAAGAGACAGCGTTACTTTCGTGTAAAACACTGATATTCAGCCGCATCTGGTTAAACTGGAAGCTATGTAGTTGTGAAAAGGCTCGGAGAAAGAAAAAAGATTTATATTATAATTGCTGTCAAGGATGACACATTCAAATTTTTGATCATAGACATGTCAATTAAACATACACAAACATACCATCACGCCTGTATTCCCCGAAGGGTTAAGCAGAGGTGTACTAATGTACACCCACATTTCGCCGGTATGTTTAGGTCCCATGTAATAGGGGGCGAGCATATTGCCATTAACCGGGCACAAATCCAGACTCCGAGCTGCTACTCATCATAGAAAAACCCAATAACACTTTGCTCGACCTGGGGATCGAACCCAGGACCTCTAGCGTAGCAGTCGCACCCAGGTCCACTAGACTAATGAGGCAGTCAATTATTATGATGCAAATTCTTTTAAAACATTTTTTTTTTTCATGTGATCAAATGACAAACAAGCACAAAGGCAGCCTGATGGTAAGCGGCAACCGCAGCTTAAAGACGCTAGCAACACCAGTTGTATCTCTCGCGTGTTGTCATCTCGAGACGTCAGTTGATAAGTCACTTATGCGCAATAATTTAACTGGCTACATTGCCCTTCACACCGGAACTCATTAATGTTTCATAAGTATTTACAAAAAAAAGTATAGGTATAAGTATTTATATCCATTGTCCAGAACCCATAATACAAGCTTTGCTTAGTTTGGGTGCCGTGTAAGATTGTCCAAGATTATTAATTTATTTATAAAGTTAGCACATTATTGCTGAGCAGAATAATATTTGTCAATACGGTTCTATCGTCATCATCATCATGGTAGACATCCCAAAAACCACAACGAAACGTTTTAAGTCTACTCTTATCATGCGTATCTACCGCTGAAATGTGGAATGAGCTTCCTGAGCGAGTCTTCCCCAATAGCTATAATATGGGCGTCTTTAAATGTCGAGTAAATCAGTTTTTTTTTCTAGGCATGTGCGCTCCACCGTAGATCGCAATGTTGCTTAACATCAAGCGAACTAGCGGTCAAGCGTATGCCTAAAATGGATAAAAAAATAACAACCCAAACGAACTCCACTGAGCAGAAGCACCGAGATAAAGAATAAAATATTCACATTCAATTTTTACCTGACTTTACTCTGCGCAGTGGTGCAAACTAAACACTTTTTTAAACTCTTTTCCTCACTTTCACAGTCGATCAGAGAGGAAATGAGGCTAAATGCTTTAAACCTCCGCCCGATCGGAATAGAGAGACCAAAAAATACAAAATGGCCGAACGGTAACAGGAAAGTAAGGAGGGAAAAAATGTCCTTTAGATTGAACATGAAGTAGTTAATTCAGAAGTTCTACCTGTAATTTAAACATTGATATAATATCATATCTGTATACCCAGCAGAATAAGACAGAGCTGTAGATACTAATGCACAGATGCCAGCTATCCAAAACTGTCAAATTTACAATTGATATGAACCATACCATACATTTTATTTTAAAGTAGAAAATCTATCAAAGAAATTTGTCTCTTATCTCTGTTCAAATGTATGTTTTCATATTATGTTATAAATGCCAAGCCTATTACCATTATAGGGGTACAAAACCAATCTCCAAGAGCATAAGAAACAAAAGCTAAACAAACTTCTATTGTTTTTTTATAAGAAGAAAGATAATGAGCGTATGTTTTCTAAAAAGGTTGACACTGTTGACAGACTTCATACACCACAAGAACTTTTTGGCATGTCTTTTTTAAATTATTTTTATTTACATAAAATAATGTTCTTCGCTTAAATTCCCAGTCATTACATTTTGGCTCGATATTTTTAATAACCTTTTCAAATATTCAAGAATAAGGCATACTTACTTACATATTTTTTATACATTTACTTGAAATTAATAAATTGTGTTTATATATGTAGAACAAGCCTCTGCCCGCGATTTCGTCCGCGAGGAAAAGTTACTTTTAATTATCGTTGTAATTTGGCTAATTAACTCAAAACCGTTATAAATTATGTTATTCTCAAACTTTCTCATTTATAATATTAGTAGGTTAAGAAAGGATATAAAAAAATGTCTTCGCATAAATTCTGTCATTACATTTCGGCGCCATAAAATTTATAACCTTTTTGGAATGAGACATGCTGACTTATTTTCTTTGCATTAATTTGATAAAAAACATAATGTACTACTAACAACATAAAAAAATATTTTACTTGATAAAATATACAATTTTGCCAACATAAAAAATGTCGTGTAAATTCCCAGTCGATACATTCAGGCTCCATCGACATTTTTATCAGAACATGAATGACATCTCAGCTGGCGTGTCGTGGATTCTCTCTGTTTTCACTTTGATCGCACCAAAAGTACGTTATCTTTATCGATACTGCCTCTATTTCGGGCCTAACGCCTTTTCCGGGCCTTATTTATGAAAAAAACACACACGTACACAATGAGGTTTAAAGTGAGAAGATGCGATATTTAGTAAAAGATTTGAAGAGTATGCACCTCAATTCAATTTGACAGCATGTTTGGCGTAGTGGCAGCGTCGGTATCCGTTCCAAAGGTTGTGAATTCAATAGCAAATCGGTTCAAATGCCGACTTCCCTACATATAATATTATAAATGCAAAAGTATCCCTGTCTGTCTGTCTGTCTGTTACGCTTTCACGCCTAAACCGCTGAACCGATTTTGATAAAATGTGATGATGAGATAGATTAGACCTAGGGGAAGGATATAAGCCTTTTGACTCCAAAAGCTCTTTAGGATGCGAGCGAAGCCGCGGGCAGCAGCTAGTATTATACTATAGTATGGATGGGTGTTTGTGTACCTATGTGTCTGTAAATGCTCCAATAATACGGATGAAAACCTTCATGTGGGACAACTTTTTTTTCAATTACCAATGCAGTTTTCATTATTATTTTTAATTAATACATTACGGAGTCTCTTGTTGACACTTACCAATAAGTAATTGTTGTACTTGTAAAGATAAATTGCTCAAGTATTTGGAAATTCATGTAAGTGGGGTTAATACTGTAAATTACATTCAATATGGTCTGTATAAGATCTAACAATTTATCTGTCCGTCTAGTCTATTAAGTACCTTATTAACAGATAGATACTAACACACAACATTTATTACGTTAATACATAATATCCCAATACACACACAAGAAACTAAATATCCCGCAACGTAAGCATATCCAATCGCCTCCCTATCAGCTATACGGACGCATTAAGCGATATTTATCTAGCCATAAAGACGCCATTTTGTGCTTTGTTACACGACCTCACGCTGGGCCTTGGCTATTCAATTTAGTTCGTGTAACAGGGTGTTTATGTTGGGACGTTCTATATTTGAAAAGGCTCTATATTTAACTTAAAATGGGCTAATAGTGCCAGTCTTCAAGTTAAAAAAAACTGTGCTTGGAACGGTCATTCTTTTAATTATTATTCATTGATTCGTATTGTATTTGAGTGTAATATTATAAAATTAATTAATATTAAAATGAAACATAATAAAATTAAAAACAGAATTTGACATTAAAAATCTGTAAATGAAAATAAAAAGTTGAATAAGTAACTCAAAATCAATAAATTATATTGATAAAGAAAATTTCAGGTCAAAAATTATTAAAGAAAAATGTCATAACAAGGGCAAGCCAGAATAATTTATGAATTAGTTAAATTGTAATAATGTCGTTATTAAAAAAGTATATATATCAAAACTTGAAACTAAACTAAAACTAGACTAGAAAAGAGCATTTTGGAAAATTGATATCTCGGAATCATAATAATTATACATAGAGTACGATATATCTAGAAAAAGAAAACGTTGAAGTAGGTAATTATTTTCCAATCGTCTACCGAATCGTCACCCTTACAGCAAAAGCTTTTTTAATGAATCACTATTCTCAACACATCTAGAACTTACTACTTCCATGCCTGGAGAGCCCAATATATCGTTATCGGTCGCTTCGTGTATGTCTCCTGTTTTGCTGGTGTTTCATCATTATCATCTTCCATCGGGTACGTTTACAAACAGAAATAGAGGGGGCCTAGTCTTGGTATCGGTTCTATGCTGGACCTGATTTACAGACAGAAGGCAAATTGGAATGCTCCATCCACCTTTTGGAAATGTAGATCCGGGGCAAATAGACTAAATAATTTGGATCTCTGAAAAAAAAGCCCATATCAGTAGAAACATATAATCGATATAACGAGATTTATGTTTTACAGTCAGAATTCTTTAATAAACTTCTAGAAATTTCTTATTTTCTCTCCATCGAGTTTGAATATTATACTAAAAATGTAATATATTTTTTATATGTTGGTAATAAATCACAGTTTTGAAACTTTGGTATACTTGATACACACTTAACGTACGAGTAAATGTACTTAAAACTTCTTACTTTTAAAGTACTTCTACACCGGCTTCGTACGAGTGCAATGTATCATACCATCACGCTTGTATTTCCCGAAGTGTTAGGCAGAGGTGTACCAATGTACACCCACAGTTCGCCGATATATTTAGCTCCCATTTAATAGAGTGCGAGCTTATTGCCATTGCAGCACCACACGCATCTCCAAATTCATACTCAACAATAGAAGGGACAAAGCCCGAGCGGTCATCGGAGCCCTTACAGGGCATTTTACAACAAATGACATGCTCCATAAAATGAAGCTGACCTTGAACAATTATTGTAGAGCTTGTGGTGAATTCAGGGAAACCATGCAGCACATCTTGTGTGATTGTGACGTCCTAGGAACGAAACGGATGAGTCATCTCGGCAACGGATACCCGAAGCCACAGGACTACAGGTTCCTTCCTCTTAGTGGGCTAGCCGCCTTCATGAACCACGTCTTTGAAGAGTAAGGAATGTACCATGCTGGGGACAACACAACAGATCACATTTGGTCGAAGTGTTGCTGGCCACTGCTAAGATTAAGATTAATTATTGCCATTACCCGGGCACAAATAATTTCACTACTAATTACTAACTAATACATAGGTTGGATTTTTTGCCACCTTAGTGGTATAAAAACAAAAGATTCACGCTAAACCACCAACCAATTTTGACGAAATTTGTTACAGAGATAAATATTTAAACCTGAAAATCCCTTTCAAAGTTTTGTCCCGATTCATCGCTTTCGCCTACCAAACGCCGAAGAGCTTTCACCCTCAAGTGGCCGAATTGTCATCAATACGCATGAAAAGGAGGAATGCTCTCTCTTCGTCTGTATTCCCGGACTCATACAACCTCGGTGTCTAAGCTGGAGTGAACAGGTATTTTCTGGGTAAGCGTGTTCCATCTTCGACCTCATCGTCGCTCACCATAAGGTGAGACTGAGGTCAAACGCAAACCCATCTTCTTTAAAAAAAAACCCCAAAACATTTAACATGCAACGCACACTGCAAAATTGGTTTTGGCTAGTGATACCTTGATACTTCAAAGTTGCCAGTGCTCCGCGAGGAAACGTTGTGTTGGCAGTGGAGGGACTTTGACCCTTATACTGCCAACCCAACTATTCCTCTTTCGTTTGACAGGGTCGGCAACGCGCAAGTGATACCTCTGGTGTTACAAGCGTCTATAGGCTACGGTAACCGCTTACTATCAGGTGGGCCGTATGCTTGTTTGCCAACTTAGTCGTACAAATATATATGTATATGTAAAACTTGAATTACACATTAGCCTCAGTTGTTCCTTAAACCGCAAAACACGCACAAGTCCTTATTAATTAAGAAAACGGCGTTCCCTAACGGAGCTAGGACCTCGATTGTTGACAAAAACACCTATTATCAACAGTATCATTTTATGAGTTGGCGAATAATTAAAACTTAAATAATTAACTCGCAGTCCGTTTTACATGCATTTACATTTTATTAGCTCGCAGCAGACTACCAAGGTTTTAATGTGAATAAATTAAAAAATAAAACAAACAGCACTCCCCTTTGCGGGAAAACCAGACGCCATTTTTAATTAAACTTTTCTAGAAGTCTCATTGCTGAGTTAATAAATTACGTACTGACATGAATAAAAGAATAATTATAAATATTTGGGACATTTTACACAGCACCATCTAGTCCAAACTAAGCAGAGCTTGTACTATGGGTACTAGACAATGGATATAATACTTATATACCCTTTTTTTGTAAATACATTCTTATAATACATATGAAATACCCAGACAAACTCAAACACCTATGTTCATCACATTAATATTTATGTCCTGTAGGAATCGAACCCACCCAATCGACCACGTGATCAGCAGTCCGACCCTCGGGCCACTAGACCAAACGTCGTCAATATGGTCGAGAATGTGGTGGGTATAAATATTTAATGTTATCCTTTTTTTCATAGTACGGAAATTTCTCATGGATGGGCCGCCACAAGGGGAGGGTATGTCGGACACGTACCGACTAAAAACCGCACTTTCCTTTAGCACGGGCTTCCGGGGTTTCATTCCTCCGCGACCACAGTGGTAGACCACTTCTGTGGTCACCGGCTCATCCAGGGAGTCACTTTACATGCCCCTACCCGCCAATCCACGTGAGTTGGGTGCCGTAACACCAACCGCACCTTCATCTCAGGCCAGTGTTGTAGGGCAAATATACAAGCGAACATATTATAAAATACTAAGTATACATACACTTACGTAATAATAATAAATACATATAATGTATGCACAGAAGACACGGAGCGGCTCGTAGTTAAGTAATATCTACGCTGATCACCCGATCTTCAAGATTAAGCTAGAAGGAGAAGAAAGAAAAACACATTTATTCAGACAAGGTCCGTACAACACACAGATAAGGAACATAAAAAAAAAAACAACACAGATCACCTGTGGATGTGCCTGAATGGGTTGCCAGCTCAGCATTATGCTGGGCGTATTTAATACCCAGTGCTAGTTTTCAGTTGGCACCCTAGCAGTGACACATGAACAGAAAACATGATTAAATATAATATAAAATAAAATAATGTACCTATTAAATTATATAAACAGTATTGTATTAAACTACATAAATATTAAAAATGCTATTTAGGTACGCTAGCCGCGGTCAGTCTGTGGATGGGGGACCATTCTTAAATGACAATTGTTAGTGGTAGTCAGAAGCCCAAAAAGCCTGACAACCAGTCTATCCTCAGGATATTGATGTGATGGCAGTCGCTTCGAGTAAAATACTGATATTCAGCCGCATTTGGTTAGACTTGAAACAGACCCCCACATAACATAGGAAAAGGCCCGGAAGATGATGACAGTTCGATCGTAAAAGTTTGTAGGTTTTAAACTCAAGCTTGAACATTTATTATCAAAAATGAAGTGTATAAAATGGGGTTAATTTATATCTTAATTCCTTTTCCTTTCCCTTTCCTTTTACGGGCGATACATAAATAATTATTCATCACAGGCACTGTATAACCTCCTTTCGGATTAGTGTTATCTAATTTACTCACAATGCTATATATATAAAACACCTACCCTTTTCCAATGGCAGCAACTAAAGATGGCCAAACTACAGCTACATGAAAATATATCTTTTTTGGCTTCGTCCACGTTCACAATGTTTTCAATCTTCGTCAAATTTCCGCCAACACTAAACACAATTCTTTTTTTGAATCCCTCTTTAATATTAATTTAAAAAGAAAACGGACAAATAGCGGCAAATCGTGAAATAAACAATGAAACAAAGTCCAGTATTATTAAAACAAAGAAGTGATCATTGTACAGTTTTTCAATGCATTTAAATTAACTTATTTATTCTAGTCCGCCTTGTTTTTTTAACTTTTCTACTTAGCACCATCCACCGTAATGAAAAATATCTGCTTTGTTTTTTTTTAAAGAGTGACAATTGTCATTCCATTACACTGTTGTGTTTAGTTTTTTTCAGTATTCCGAATAGTCACATTTTGATTAAAAAAAACTGCCATAACGGCCCACCTCCTTCCATTCCTCTCAGTTAAAAACCTTCTGCGGCCAATCCTTCCAATTTTCTTACTTTAAATAGTTTTTTTTTTTTCATTTGGAAATCGTGGAGATTCGCCTTCAGCATTTGGCGTTGTTGTTAAATATTCGATTTGACAATCTTCTGAGAGAGACCCCAGCGGTATCCCGCGCAATTCTAACTCAGCTAACTGCTTATTGCATGCTTCTTGCATAAATCTCGCTTGGCACTGGTCTTTTACACGAGTCCGGCTCACATTTCCGCACTAAGCACTAAGCCTCGTAAGTGCCTAAGATACTTGCTAAGACAACCATTGACTGAGCATCTGTTCTATCCTGGTAATCCGTCGCTGAACGCAAGGAGCACGCGTGCTAACTTGTCCTGCATGCTACTGAAAACATACGGCTAAATAGTTCTGATGAGAAACGCGTAATTTTTTATTGTGTTATATTTTTATGAGGCACATAGGTAGTAGTTCTTATAATCTAACACAGTGGCTCGTATAAACATTTTTAAAGTTTGACTGTGCGATTTATAATATTATAATAAACAATCATAAATTTACATTTTGGTTTAGGGAGTGCACAGTTATGATATGGCCAGATATTTTAAGATATATTTTTGAACAATTCCTCTGAAATTAATTCATATTCAGAATTTATAGCAGCTCCTTAGAATTTTGAATCATTCTAATCATCAAAATAAGCCTGTAACAATAGCGTTGACGTTTGGTTAGCCCGCGATTTTTTTTTACACAGGTCTTGTATATCGTGGCGTTCGAAATCATGATTTGTGGCAATAGCGTATATTCGTTACAATTTTGAGCTTATAAGTACTTACAGTGTCAGTTTTCAAAAATCAGCCATGAGTTTCTAATGATTTTCGTCGCTGTATTAATCAAAATAATTTGTTATTCTTATTAGTTTATTCCTTTCATAAGTTAGTCAAAAGCAGGCCCGCTCTTTCAGTCTCGACCGTATGTCCACCCGCAAAACTCTCCCTGTATCAAGTAGTACTTGTTCACTTCAGCATAAAAGACTTAGCGACTTGCAATCTTTATCCTTTAAATAGCTGACAGTATTATCTCTTTTAAACTACAATATTGAACAATCAGGGTTGGAAAAAGTTGGCTTTTCTTTTAAGCTGTACAACGTGCGGGTTGTGAGTCCAATCCCCACAGGGATCAAATATTTGTTTAAACAAGTTATTCTGGGTGTTACCTAGTGTTTTTAAATGCACACGGAGAAAACCCTAATGTGTGGGACAATAAAAACAAAGCAATATTGAGCAATCAGGGTTGGCAATTACGTCTTACCAAGTTAGATTTTTAGCCACAGTAAACAATATTTTTAAGGGGTCCAGGGTTGTGTTATGCTTTGCTTTGGTTAGTTTCTGATAATCTTACCAGGTTAAAAATAATTAAATAAATATTTTGGGACATTTGACTAGACGTTAGTTAGATTGTACTATATAGGTAGGTACTTGACTACGAATATACTACTTATATACTTTTTTGTAAATACATGGATAATTATAATACCCAATAAACACCCAGACAAAATATAACCACTAATTTTTCTAACATAAATATTTGGTCCTATGAGAATCGAACCCACGACGTCATGAGTCCGACACTGGAACTACTAGACCAAAGACGTCAAATATATGCGAATAAAATATATATCTCTCTCTCTCTATTTCAATACAAAAGAGCGGGTTTTCGCTTTTATAAAAACGTTTTGGTGGGTAATAAATAAAAACTACCTACTTTTTAAATTCCTTTCTTTGTCCTATGAATTTCATTTATTATTATGAGCCGGATGTCTTGTCTCTGGGTGAACAAATTATCAGTATTATATATTTAGTTTATGTAGGTAGTCGTGTAGTAATTTTAGTTATTCACTATAATTATTACTATTGTGTACCATTGTTAAGAGTGCAGTGATATTCACTGCAATCTGGACAAACCTTCGTGGTTTTTAGATTGTAAGATAATTAATGTTTTGTAAGATATTTTTGTTTAAAAAAAAAAAAATAATAAACAAATCTTTGTGTGATCCATAAAATAATATTTGTTTCGACAGGACTTCTTCAGAGCGGGAACTGACCCTTTAAAAAAAGAATGATATAAGTAAATATGTGTCAATGTGTATGATGTCTATGTATTATAGTAGTGTTGACATAATTCTACGGGAATACACATACCTATCCATAATAGACGAATTTGCTCTATATACAAAGTGATCTCGTTAACTTGTGAATCTTGTGACCAGTGACTACCACCGGAGCAATTAACTCGAAGTGTCATACAAGGTAAATGCACAATTATATTTTTATTTAATTTTCGTCGCTTTATAAATTTTATCTGTAAAGGGGTCTGGGGTGCACTCTATCACTCGTTATCCTAACATACAGACATCATGATTGTCACTCCTCGGAATCTGGAAAAATGTAATAAAACGAACTGCAGAACTTTAGTCGTTTCTAACTGACCTACATAATCATATTTTAATAATGATAGTAACGCGCCACCTATACTGTTCCAGAGGAAACCTAAGTCCAATTTAGTTTTACCGTGCTCCGCCAGTTACACTAACAAAACATAGATGGCGTTACATTAAACTATTATTAGAATAAAGTACAATGGAGTGAGTAGTAAAGAGTAAGATTTTCAGGAAAATCCGGTGAAAAAATAATAAAAGTTACAAATACATACTAATAAATTTTATTATAAGTTTATATTATTTACAGCTAATTAATATATACAAATTGGGAATAAAATACAAAATCACAGTGTTGTACTGAACATTTAGAAACAACTACAAAACTTAATCAGTTTGTTTATAACAAATAAATATCCAGTATATTAAAATAACAACAAAAATAACAATGGGATTGCAATAGTTCGTGTGTGAGACAAACACTTAGAATATTTCTCTAACTAGAGAGTATAGACAATAAAGTTTAGACATAACCATCCATATTTAGGAGAGCAAAAACATATAATGTAAACAATCAATTATGTACAGGTTACTTAGTATTTTTTTTAGCTACCTACCCATACTTTTAGTTCAATTCTTGAACAAAATAGTGCAATATGAGTTCCAAACTTCTTCAGTTCCTTGTGGCAATTGAATCAATGGTGACTAGTGTCCCCATTGTCACAGTAGTAGATTTGTAAAATACTTATAAAAATATTAAAAAATGATTGATGTTTGATAACTACCAAGTTCAAAACTACCCACAATGATTTAACTACAAATTGTGTTTACAGAATTAATATTTTGCTACATTATATTGTATGGGATTGTTATAAAACCATAGAACAGAGAGCATTTAGTTCTTCATTGGTTTTCCAGTTTGTCCTCGCTAAACTGTGATGAAATCCATGTCAAAGCCCATTTTAAGTTCGTCAGCATGTACTTCAGTGCTTTCGTCCAATGCTCCTCAGAATTGAATTGAATCTTTATCGAATAAGCATGTGGAGGGGATGCAGTGTCTTCAATTTTTCCTTTATCTATTCGGTATGGGAGACAGAAGCCTGTATTTCCTTTTTCCACTTGCTCCTTGAATTGTTGAAGACAATCCAAGAACGCTACCATTGCAGCATCAAATTTAGTGTCCCAGAGGAACCGGAATCCTCCAGAACCATACAGTGGAAGGACCTTCTGGTCCTCCAAGACTTCAATGTATGAATGATTACCATATGGGACTAGCCGATAACGTTGAAAACTGAAATTTATCTTCTTTGCTAATGAAGATAAAAGGAGTACTGTTTGCCCCCAAGCAGCATTGATTTCTGACCAGTCCACTGGTGCTGAAGGTAAGCGACCGAGTCTGAAGTTATTAATGATCCCAAATTGGCCAGAATCAGAAATATGAAAAGTGGCTTTGAACACATTTGTTTTCTTTAATTTTTCAAGCTGTGACTGGGTGTATGTAAGCTGACATTCATAGAACTTCATCTGGTCTTCAATAGTCATCAAATCTTTTCGGTACCGAGTATACTCCCTCCAATAAACATCTTGCTCTTTCTCTAATCTTTCTTTCTCTCTTTCCTGTACTTCAATCTCCTCTTTCATAGCTCTTTCTTCTTTTTGTAATGCCGATAATTCTTGTAATAATCTACTTTGTTCTTGTTTCCAATCTTCTAACTCTTTTTCAAGACCTTCCAAATTCAAATCCTCTTTATCATCTTCTAACTTTTTTAAATAGTCGTTGTAGTCCTTCCATTCAGCCTCTGTTTGGCGCAGCTGGTTGTCCATTAATTCTAGCAGTGTATCAGTACATTCATCACAAAGAGGATGGTCTACATCAGAGTTATTTGACAATAAATCAAAAAGAGTAGCTTTCACATGTAGCTGATGGCCTAAAGAGGTTGTCTCCCAGCCGTCTGAGATAACCATGAAGCCATTTGCGCCGTTCCCCGATTCTGACATGCGGAAAGGAGGTACGTAGTGCTCCAAACTTGTAGACTGCATATCCAAGTCGACCTCATTGTTGCGGCGTATTTGGAGGGTTAGATCAGCAATAGTATGCTCACCGAGGTTGTTTAGAGACTCGTCCAGCTTCAAAGGCTGTAAGCATCGCTGACAGGAGAAATTTACGAAAGATTTCGTATCGCTCATTGTAACACCCTTTCTCTATTACGTCATGGACTAAACATAGACTTAATTCACTACAGATCAGGATCTAATTCGTGATAGCAACGTTTTTTTATAGGTTTTCAATTTATTTTCCAATTCGTTTTTCTTAATTTTGTACAAATTCTAATGAAAACAAAGAACTTCGATCTGTCGATCCGATTTATTTTGCAATTTGACGTTTGTAGATATTAGAGATGTACTGATAATTTTGCTCTACAGACAATAAGTTCGTCTTAAAAAAATACTCTTGTATTTAGTCGAATGACAGCGTCACTAAATAACAATGACATTATTTAATATAGCTCAGCAAAAAAAGATGTGAATTAAATTGAGAACACCTAAACAGCACGTGTAGCAACCCGAAATATTAGAACTAATCCCCCACTTCGACTATTACGATTAATCTTATTCATTAAAATCCACGAATATAAAATTTTGCAGAGGAATCCTAAGAAGTTCGAGAAAAACAACCCGTTTTATTTAGAGATGACAATGACGTAGCATCTGCCAAAGAAGTACCTAGTGCTGAAAAAGTAGTATGTTTTAGTTTCTACTGTCACCGCGTCAGACTCTTTTTTGCCACACTCTAGGTATTATTTCAATTTTAAATCCGTATTTATGTAAATATAATGACTAATGAGATACCTTTTTCATTACGTATTATGTAGCAGTAATTAAGTTGCAGATCCCTCAGCAAGCTCTTATACTAGATTCTTTATATTTTATTTTTGTAGCTTTCCGCTTTGTAATTGATTAGTGTCACTTATTTAGAAAAATCTGGCCAAACTCCATGAATCTTAAAACTATTTACTTAGTCCATTTTGCTAGTCTAGTGTGAGCTGCCAGATTCAAACACTTTCAAAAACTTTACGGATTTTCATTATGACTTCTGTTGTTGAGGAAGTTAATTCAGTGAGTGGAAAGGGACCGAGGCAAATAGCATAGCTTGAGGTAAACCTTGCAGTGGGATATTGAGAGACAGATGTTAATAAATAATGACATAAAATAAAAACTCGAAGATTGTGTGCTTTTGATTATAGGTATAGTATGTTAACAATTAAGCTACCACTGCAATATGCAATTCTAAAACAAATTAAACAATATTATTAATTCTTATAGAACTTTAATTCGCTTCCAGACTAGAATACAATGGTTTGAAACTTAATCAGCACCTTAAAATATGTTTATCTAACCAATAATAGTAGGTACATATTATTTTGAGCACATAAATCACAAAATAAAAATTATAAAATTGAGGCAACCTTACAATGTCTTTTATCGCTGCAATATCTTTACACTAGTAAGTTTTTTAACCATTTTTACTAATTATTTAAATGAATAATTAAACTAAAATTAAGAGTGCATTGCTTTAGGAACTATTAGGTTGAAATTAATCACATTAATTTATGGGATTCCGTCAGTATACTGTGTAGGTATAATCTATGAGGACGCATGTGGCATTTTTTTTTTTTAATTTGCTGTATTGCATCACTCATTGTCTTGTAGAATGAACTATTTACGTAATTTCTCAAATAATATTCTTTGTCTTAATACCATAAAGATATAAACCGAAAATGACTATAAACAATGAGTTAATAAGTGCTTTTAACATAAAAAACAAAACTAATTTAAATACTTAACGCTTTCACAGTCTTTTATCTGTTATTTAACTATCTTAATACTTTTTCACTGTTTTTTATTTATTTAATTATTTAAGTTGGCAACACTTTAAGGCGCTCCGCCGTGTAAATAGTGTGTTGGGTCTTGCAGCTGATGGTAATAGGCATTCGGGAGTAATGCCTGTGCGAGTCCACCCTGTGGCCCTGCATATTGCGCTGGCACCAACATTTCACTGGAACAAAAAATAATATAATTACATTTAAAAACAGCAGCAGTACAGCTTCGCTTACAACATTTTCAGTTGTAACGACTTAGCAGTTTAACAAGTGGTTGGTGGTCTCAAGCGCTCCCGCTTTTTTCCAGGTCTAAGTTGATTGTTGTTGTTGGTCTAAAATGGGACCAAAAATATGGAAAACTGTGGGTGTACAACATCAGTTCTACGCCTAGCCCTTTAGGAATAAAGGCCTGCAGTGTAAGAACTCCAAGCATGACTATTTAAATCAAAGATTATTTAAACAGGGTTGGTAAATTACAGAAACGATCGCAGGGATCAAACGTTTGCCAACATCATAAAAGTTACATTAAAACACAGACACTGTCCGCAACATTGACCGCCGACACATGTGCATATTTTTTTTACATTCTGACCTTTGTTTCAATTGATTTATGACCCCTAATGAGGGTTTATGACAATACACTGAAGGGACAGATGAAAAAAGAGGTTTTATGCAGTAAATGAGCATTTGTTAAAGCTTTTTTGTCAGTACCTAATTATTGAAACACGTGGTAGCTACTGTGATCATTTGCGACAGAACGCTAATGCAAATGATTGAATAACATCCTGGGGGCCAAAAGAAGTTGCAATCTATCGTTCTAATCTACAAACGAATTAAACCAAATTCTTTGAAAGCCGAAAGTTATGTTTTTTATTCTATTATGATAAACAATAATGATACATGGCGCTGGGAGTCGTTAAATGCAGGCGGCTTATAACCGGTCCTTGTAGAAGTCAATGGGGGAGGCTTTATTCAGCAGTGAACCTCCAGCTAGTGGCTGATAATATGATGATGAAGATGACAAACAAGCATAAGGGCCGCTTGCCGCACTACTATGCTATAGACCAGAAACACCAGTAACAGAAGTGTCAAATACTTCAGGATTTCTAACAAATTCTAGTTAAGTAGGTAGGTAGGGCAAAGTAGTAGTAATTCCACTCAAATTGCAGCTGCCCGACTGGAGAAGTACAGTGAAATAACACTGCTTTGAGCTTTTTTGCCAATGCTCCACATTGAAACGTTGTGTTGAAAGTGGCCCAAAGTGCCAACCCAGCTGTTCCTCTTTCGTTTTACAGGTCGGCAACGCGCAAGTGATACCCCTGGTGTCGCAAGTTCTATGGGCTATGGTAACCGCATACCATCAGGTGGGCCGTATGCTTGTTTGTCACCGAACTGGTATAAAAATAAAACTCCGACTGCTCCAAGTAGCGCGCATTCGATGCAAAATTGTATGCATTTTTTATATTGACGCTTCGGTGCACTTCAATTCCGCGTCAGTGTGCCTTAACCCTTACAGTCGTCCAAAACTCATACGTGATTATATATAGCGTGTAAAACTATAGTCCGCTTACTTAAACCACAAAAGTAAATAAACTTATACAATTTATTGTTTCAACTAAAGGCTCCCATTGTTCGTGTTGTCGTCCTTTTTTCGTCTGAAGGTTACGGGGACCTATGGTTATGGCTATATGGTTATTATTACTGATTCGGGTTCCACTGATTGGTTGGGACTCGATAAACAGTCGGCGTATTTGATTTTTGAGCTTTAGACACTTGAATTATGGGCCTGTATCGATATCCTGTTCGAGGTTCATACAATATGGTTTTGTATTTACTATCATCTTCATAAATACATATACTGTCCCACTGCTGAGTACGGGTCTCCTCTCAGAATAAGAGGGATTAGGTTATAGGCCACCACGCTAGCCTAATCCAGGTTAGCAAGTTTCACACGCCGTTGAGAAAATCTCTAAAGCACTGGTTACCTCACTGTTTTCCTTCACCGTTTAAGCGCGTGATAATTAAAATACAATACATATTTTGAAAACTAAGTGTGTTCTTGGATCCAACCAAAGGTAAATAAGTCGACTTATGTGGTCTAGTGGTTCTAGTGATCACGAGATCGTGGATTCGATTCCCATAGGACACAAATATTTATGTGATGAACATTAAATAAATAAAAAAGCCCTGGACGCACTAGTTACAGTAAGTAATAAACGCTGTGTTGCAAGCATTCGCTGAAACAGATCCATTCATTTCATGCTGAATATGCTGAAACTTTCAGCATAATCAGCATTTTGCTGAAACAATGAAGCCCCCCATTTTCCTTGCGGGGATGAGACGCATTACTTATTTATGTCAAATTATTATGTATTCTGTATAAAAATATTATGTATTCTGTCTGTTAATAGTTTTTACTTAGTTTATGCGTCTATATTTCTGCTTCTGCAAAGCCCTGATGGTTTTATTACGGTATTTATTTAAAAATTATTTTATTTTATTTATTTTTGTTAAATTATACATACTGTCCGTGGCTTCATAAACAGGCCCTATCAGAATATCAGCGCTGCAGCTTGATTTGCTTTTTGCTGCAGCACAGTGCTGAGATAGGTACCTATTCTGACATCGCACAGGATAAAGTACCTACTTCCTTAGTTTTAAGATTTATTAAATTGTTATGTTAAATTGTATTTTGTCCTGTTTTGTACCTGTCAGAATAAATTTTCTTTCTTTCTTCTTTCTTCTTTCACTATGTAATTTGATTTTGTTAATTTATGTTAGTAGTCTCATTATTTCGGGATTTTCTTTGAAATTCTCAATAGCAGCTCGGAGTTGGATTTGTGGCCGGTTAATGGCAATAGGCTAACCTTAGAGTTTTTGGATAATTTGGTAATCGGTTGAGCTAGGAATACTACTGAATAAAGATTTGAAAATGAAATAATTACTGTCGGTTGAGTAAGGAACGTAAATAGGTTGTTAGGAAAAGAAACAGTGTAGGATGAAACGTGATCTGATGATTCCGGAACAACGCAGTACTACGACTGGTAATTTCAGAGGTTAGCGCCTTCAAACAAACAAAACAACTCCTCAGATTTATTATATTAGTACGTAAAGAGGCACATCAAGCGGCCAAAATCTGTCAAATTGCTTTCATAGATTTTCAACTTAAATACAAAACTAAGGTTCATGTTCAATTAGGAAAATTTGACAGTTTTGGATAGCTTGACCTGCTGACGTCTGTACTAGCGACCCGTCCCAGCTTCACATGGGTGCAATGTACTAATAACATGCATGTATAGGTACAGCCACAAACTGTCAAATTTCTTTGATAGATTTTCAACTTTAAAACTACACAATAAGATTAATTTTTTATCAAGAAAATTTGAAAAAAAAACTGTTTTGGATAGCTTGACCTGTTGGCATCTGTACACATATCATTCTTCCGGAAGAAATTATCTAAATGGTAGTGAAAATCGCATTAAAATCCGTTGCGTAGTTTAAAAGATCCCAGCGAACCTTCAGCGTGTCAACTACTTAATACTGTTTATTAGTACTTATTTATAGATTTACAACATAAACTATTCTTCATTAATTTTACAGGGTTGGCAATGCGCAAGTGATACCCCTGGTGTGGCAAGCGTCTATATAGGCTACTGTAACCACTTACCATCAAGTGGGTCGTAGGATTGTTTGCCACCTTAGGCGTATCCAACATTTTTTTTTTAAAATCTCGTGTTACAGTGTTTGTTAGAGAGCTCCCCCGAAACGGCTTGAGCGATTTTTATGATTTGTTTTGTGTATATTTATTTGGTAAGTCTGACAATAGGTCGTAGGCTATACCCGTAAGTGTCAAGGATGGCCCTCTCCAGATTTTTTTTATGTTAAACAGCGTTTGTCAAGTCAGCTAATAGAATAATACTCGTACATAAAATAAGAATATAATGAACTTACGATCTATTTGGTTGCTGAGGTGTGCGATCTCTCTGCCTCCTATTCTTGAACCAGTTGGAGACTTGTGTGAGGGTTAGCCCCGTCTTCTGCGCGAGTGCTCGCTTCTCATCAGGCGTGGGGTACCTAGTATAGCAATTGTTAAGTTGATTTCGGAAATGGACCTTGAGATAGTACTGTGAAAAATGTTTTGAACATTGAATCGATTAAATGGACTAGTTTGTTTATTTTTAAAGTTTTTTTTTTAATTTAACTAGTGACCCGCCCCCGCTTCGCACGGGTGCAATGTACAGATGCCAGCAAGTCAACCTATACAAAACTGTAAATTTTTCCCATTTGAACATGAACCTTATTGGTTTGTGTTAAAGTTGAAAATCTATCAAAGAAATTTGACGGGATTGGGGTAGCTTGATGTGCTGGCCTCTGTACTTATAAAATACATGTATTATACATATAAACATTCCTCTTGAATCACTCTATCTATTAAAAAAAACCGCATCATAATCCGTTGCGTAGTTTTAAAGATTTAAGCATACATAGGGATATAGGGACAGATAAAGCGACTTTGTTTTATACTATGTACTTAGTGATGTTTTAAAAAAAATCTAATCCAAAAAGGTTTTTATTAGAACGAATTATAATACAAAGTTAGGGGAGGCCGGGGTTCGAGGTTGCCATATTTGAATAGGACGTAATAATAGGAATGTAATAGAAACTTTTAAAATCCATCTTAGGTGATGGTTCTGTACCCTCAGTCGACTACCACTCTCACGCGCCGACCTGGCGTCATAATTATGGTTGCCGCAATAGCGCGATATTATGACGTTTCGCGACGCACTTCAAACCTATCGCTATCAGTTTTCTTTGCGAAGTTATTTGGATCGGAACAACCTACCCCCGGCACTTTGAACCCCGGTCTCCCCTACTTTGGGGCTCAGCCGCTTAAAACACACTGGACTGCAAAACTAAGTAAGTACTACACTTAAAATTTTATTTTTTTCTAAACTATAGTTTAAGTTAGAGATTTAAAATAAAAAAACATTTTATAGCAAATTATATCAGCTTTCTTTGAAACTATAGTAGGTATATTAGATTATATTCCTATTTAGTATACCTATACACTCTTTGACTTTTTACGGATTTAATCGCGTTATTAGATATTGATATTAGTAATCCCGACGTTTTGGACCCTTTACAGCGCCCATGGTCACGGGTAGACTGTAAAGGGTCTGAAACGTCAGGATTAATAAGGCTTGTGTTTAAACACCGCCCAAAAAAGTTTAAACACCGCCCAAAAAAGTACCTATTTTACTACCAAAAAAAATCACCAAAATAATATCTTCTATATAAAAGTCACCTCAAAATATTGTTATATACACTCAAAACATTAAGATTTGGTTCGTTGTGTGGTCACAGTTCTAACCTAACCTAACCGATATCTGTATTTGGTGCTCAATCAGTAATTTTGTCGCTCAATCAGTATTTTTGATACGCGGTTTATTATATTCAGATTAATAATATCAATATAACGCGATAAAATCTGTAAAAAGCAGTTTTATTTCATATTATTCGAATAATATTCCCGTAAATGTCAGATATAAATATATACACTCTTTTTCAAATCCTTTAAATTTCGAAAGTTTATCTTATGTACCTACTTAAAAAGTTATTGCAACTTTAAAAGTGTGATACTTAATTTTGCAGGCCAGTGGAGAATGGTTTTTTAACCGCCCTATCGAGTGTCAAGTCCCTAGATCTAAAGACGGTCTTGGCAAATTTCACGAATCCTATAACCGTCACTTAAAGAGCAGAGGCAAGTCCAAGGTTTTAGTCAGTAGGAGTCCGACCTTACTAACAGACTTAAGAGAGGTAGGGTATAGTGGGAATAATTCCACTCAAAATGGGGCTGCCCGACTGGGGAAGTAAGTACCTCCGCCTTGCAGAAAAGCAAAGTGAAATAACACTGCTTTGAGCTGTGTTGTGTTCCGGTGGGCAAGGTTGCCAGTGTTCCGCAAGTAAACGTCGTGTCGGCAGTGGGGCGACTTTCACACATAGACTGCCAACCAAACTATTCCTCTTTCGTTTTACAGTATTGGCAACGCGCAAGTGATACCTCTGGTGTTGCAAGCGTCTATAAGCTACGATAACGGCTTACCATCAGGTGGACCGTATGCTCATTTTCCACCTTAGTGGTATAAAAAAAAACCTACCCTCCCACCTCCCCAGATGGTGGATGACCCTTGAGCATTTTACTAAGACTAAAAACTACACTTGCCTTCCATATTGTCTTAGTCATGACATTCTTCATTCATTCATTCACGTTCATTCATTCACATTGACAATTCGTGACATTCTTCACAACCAGGATGTATCATATTTTTTTTGTTGACGGGGTTGGAAATGCTAGCACTATCCCCGCTCCGGGGAGAGCGATGGAGTGTATCGGACTCCGCTCTGAAAAGAGTGAGCTACTGACTAAAACCAACCTCGGCGTTTCGCGTCATCACTTTAGCGCCGGGGCTACGGGTGCTCTGTAGCCTGTAGCATTCGTCCGCAAACTCGGCCAGGTTGTACCATAACCCTAAGTAAGGTCTCCGGTGAACAACTCACCTATTTCTATAGTAGCAGTCTTTCAGGGCGTTCCTGCTCTTCTCTTTGAAACAGTACACCGTCTCTTCGCCGTCCCATATTGTCTTAGGTAGCGGGTACTTTTTTCTTAATCTATATTTATCTACAGCTCCTAAAAATGGACAATAATTTTAAAAAAATATGTTGGAATCAGAAATTATGAGGTAATGTGGGCTTGGAACTAATGCCTTTAAATACGATTTTTTACTAAACTTAGCAAGGGCGCTTGTTGCAACACACATAAACATTAAACTTTGGTCTAAAATTTAAGTGGTTTAACAGTTTGTTTACAAAAGTGTATATCGTGTTTCTATGCAAGTAAAACATTATTATTATTGTTTTAATTTGCACTGCCTATAGTGTAGTGGTCAAAATAAATGCAAGGCGTATTTATTTATATAGGGTGTTACAAAACTACCCGTAAAGCCGAGAGGAGGTTAAATGGTGCTTATAACGAGTCCATTCACAATATTTATGAACCGTAGTAACGCTGTATAACATACCCCAAAAAAAGGAAAACAACAACATTTATGAATGAAAAATAGAAAACCTATTAAAGTAGATATTTTTTAGGTAAAGTAGGTACGTAGGCCTTTCTGTTAAATAAACTGGTTCCCTGACATGACAGCTGACACAATTTTTGGCTTTGATAATTAATTATATTTTTACGGGGTATTTTGTAACACGTTGTATAATAATATGACCAACAAGCACACGGGACGCCCAAAGTCTTTTATAGGAAAATTTTACACAGCACCATCTAGTCCCAAACAAAACAGAGCTTGTACTAGATAATGGATATAATGCTTACCAAGAGCTCTTCCCCGCACCTTCTCAGCCTCCTTGTAATGTGCCTTGAACCATAAGTTCTGTAACGCGGTATGGTGTCTTGGCGGGAAAGAATGAGCCTCTAGTATCGCGTACAGTTCCTGGTACACACCTCTATGGTACGCCACTAAAGCTCGCGCCCTAAAAAAGTAAGCATCAAGGACGTTTAAATAAAATCGTTTTAAATAAACTTAATAGTTTCAAATGTCTTTAAATCCTACTAAATATTATAAATGTAAAAGTTTGTGCGGATGGATGGATGGATGTAACTCTTTCACGCTAAAACTACTGAACAGATTTTGATGAAACTTTACAGTATTATTATTTATACGTATCAGAATAACATTATACAGGAATAGAATTAGCCAAATTACAACGATAATTAAATTAACTTTTCCACGCGGACGAACTCGCGGGCAGAAGCTAGTGTTATATAAAGTGGCTAAATAATATGTTCACTAAACAACCGATCTGCAAGGTCAAGCTGCACTTGCCGCGGTCTGTCTATAGATGGATGATCTTTTTTTAACACATCGACACCGTCTGTACCTCAAAAAACACGTAGGCAAAGCCGTCGGTCTCTTTTGTTAACAAACACAAGTCCACAGTTCTGACGACCAGTCTATCCTGAGGATATCGGTATTGACTAGAACATGGATTACGGCAAAGATTTAAATAGTTAGATACCGTACTTATACCGCTTGAAAACATGTCCATATAGAGATGAGTGCATGCACACATTCCGTATTAGCGACAGAGAACGCCAGTGTGCAATATTCAGTATGAGTGAACGAGACAATAACAGATTCGATACTTCCGATGTCAACCAGTTTACTTACGGAAACTTGACCATTATTTGACGCGGTAGGCCGAATCTAACGATTCAAATCTTTGGGTTACGGTATTCGCTTAGTGTAAAATACTGATATTCAGCCACATCTAGTAAGACTAGAAGCCGACCCCAACATAATTGAGGAACGGTTAAGAATTTTAGCATTTTTTCCTACCCATCCTAATAATAATACTAAACATTTATTTTAGAATAGGTACATATTTTGTTAGTAACAATAGACTTAAAAAACAAATGTACTAGTATTTATGTATATGTTACCGACCAAACCCGATTTTAGGACAAACTAGTTTCGCCTAGGCTCAACTAGTTCGTATCGTATGTATGTGAAACGAATTTACTTAGGCTAGGTTAAGTTGATACATACCTAAGAACTAGTTGAGCCTAGGCGAAACTAGTTTATCCTAAAATCGGGTTTGGCCGGTAACATATAGGTATAACTAATAGGTATCACTAGAATTTAACTCCTGAAAATGATTGTCTTGTATTTAGAAACATGGAAATACCCAGTATTTGAAGCCACCCATACCCACTAGTACTTGAAGGCCAAAGTGATATTTGCTCCGTGTGGAAATCGAACCTGCGACTGCGGCTTTTGCGCAGAGTAGGTAGGTACCTACATTGACAAATCGAAAGTCATATTTGTAATTTCCGTATAATTTTGTGGCAATTCGAACGCTAGATTGATTGGCTATTGATATGTTTCAAAATTCGTACCTCAATATCGTCTCATGTCCCCTAAGTAGCTCGCTAGGTGGTAAGCTCCATAGAAAAGCCGCTAACTTTTCAATATCGCCCTTCTGTTGTAACGCTTCACAAACACATTGCACTTGTTCCGAATTAAAATTCAAGCACCTTCGCAAATTGCTGTTCTCATTCTCAGCAAAATACGTTTGAGGAACTCTCTCTCTTTCACTATTCACATTAACGTTATCAAAAATCTGTTGATTCAGTTTAATTTCCGATAAATTCGGATTATTTTCATTTTGAACGCAACTTTTTAGATCTTGCACCTCGTTGAAGTAACCTGAACGCATCCTGTCTTCGCCTTCGATTTGAGAAAAAAGATTGTCGTTTGTTGGCGGCAATTTCAGTTCGAAATTCAAATACTTTTTGTTTCTTGGTGGCGAGAGGTAATTTTCGAATGCCATTTTGTTGCTTTCTTGTAAATAAACATCTTTTGGACTTTTTTCTTCGTTTCTAGTTTTTTGTTTACAAGAGAAGTATTGTTTATCATTTAATTCCGCTTGGTAAAAGTTTCCATTTTGATTGTCGTATGGGAAAGGCGGCAGAGATGTCTCAGATTCGCTTGTCAAGTCGCTAGATGGACTGAGGCGATCGGAACACGATTCCATGTTTGTGGATTTCATCACAAAACCTTATAGATAAGCTCTTTATGTTCAGAAATCTGAAATTAAGATTGTTGTTAAGAATATTATAACACTTAAATATGCTTGTTGTTTCCTATTTACAAAGAAGAATTCCTATTTACATAAAATATTCTTGAAATTAGGAAATAAACTATAAAACAAAACAAAAATGAATATGTTTTAGTCCTTTGATCTCCTGATTTTGTGGTCCTTTTACCAATGTAGGCAAAATATTGATCAAGCTTTTACATAGGTACGTAAATCCCGCGATGCATTCTAAAAATACGAGAAGTTTAGGCCGTCTCCCGATTCCTATCTTACGTCCAGGCCTAACCTCAGGGTTGGTCGATAAACGCGTTCGTTTTTCCAATCCCAGGACTCCCATGAGTACAAAAAGCAATTCCAGCACCGTGTTGGTTTAATATGTAAGGTTATGATCGACTACGATGTTATACCGGTCCCGACAGAGAGGGATTAGGCTATAGTAGTCTTCACATACCGAAAATCTCTGAGGCATGTAGGTTTCCTCACGATGGTTTCCTCCACCGTTTAAGCGAGTGATAATTTATTATTATTACGCACATGAAGTTGAAATTGACTAGGCAGTCCAATGTTCATATCACTAATCACTCAGTATTAATATCAGTATAAATAAATAATTGTTTGTTTACCTGCCAAAAATTTCACGTCAAATATATATTTTTATTTGAATTTTTAAAAACAATAAAATTTCAACGCTCTGCAATCCAAACTATGCGACGGATATTGTATATCCGCGACAATTAATAATTATTTATAAGAATTTTCGTTGGTGTCGGGTAAAAATACGAAGTTATGTTTTCATAACACATGACATCGAACGGACATAAACTGATAACAAAATGGTTTCGATGAACTCCACGCGTTTCCTAGAAATCGTTAAAAAAAAATACTTTTCTCACTGACATTGGAACCTATGTTTTCGAAAACATCTATTAAAATATACAGAATCTATTTAAAAAAAAGCAGTGATAGCCTAGTGATTCAAACCCAAGGCACTACTGACTTTTCGAATTTATGTGCGTATCGCTTAAACGGTGAAGGAAAACATCGTGAGACCTATGTAGGTCTCCGCTTGAGAGATTTTTCTCGACGGTGAGTGAAGTCCGCTAACCCGCACTAGGCCAGTGTGGTAAACCTAACCTTCTCATTCTGAGTGGAGACCCGTACTCAGCAATGGGACAGAATATGTTGATGATGATTAAGACAAGGTAAACATCATTATCAACTGATAGCTTCATGATAAACCCATAAACTCCGGTATAGAAGAGTTTTGGCCTCACGCGCCAGCTAACACGAGTTGACAGATTTCTCACGCCCCGTCGGGAAAATCTTTCAGACATGTAAGGTTTCCTCATGATGTTTTCTTCTATGATTGCGAGTGATACACTAATACATGAAACTATATATTAATAGCACATGATTTAAAAATCAGCGGTGCTTTCTTAACACCCGATTCAGTAGTCTTCTTCGATACTTTGATTCCCACTTAGTCTGAGAGATTTACGTACCAATTCCTAAATTGGTTTTAACACTAAGAACGCTAAGAACGCCGCTAAGTATTTGTAATATTGTCTTGTAACGATTCTATTTCATATTTTTCAATCATGGACTATTATAACCGCTCCTAGTGTATTATTTCAAAATTAAATGATATTGAGATCGACGAATGTCAGCAATGTTGTCAATACTATGTTTAAATTCTCCGATAGGTGATTGTTATTTGCGTTAACATCTGAGTAGTTGAGATCCAATTTGTTTTTACCCCAAAAATGTAAACGCATGCCTTTTTCCCGTAAAATGTGTTAGATGCTGACCAAATAATCTACACAAAAATTCATCTATAAAATTTAAGGGAAAGTCGACAGCGTGAGGTTTTTTTGCATTATTGGCGCGATACACAAAGCTTACCTATATTGTTTAAGTATCTAAGGATTTATTTATCTTTACAACAATCTAAGACTAGCTAAGTCATTGGAATAACTATTATTATTATATTTTATTATTTCATTTTAATATTATATAATAATAAAATACTTTATATTAATATATAATGTATATAAATATAATAATATACTTTCACACCTACTTCCCTAAACGGATAGGCAGTGGTGTTCTAATGTACACCCTCCGGTGACACTCACCGGTATGTTTAGGTCCCATGTAATATATTAACCGGGCTCAGTTCCAAACTCCGAGCTACTACTGAGAATAACACTGTGCTCGACCTGGGAATCGAACTCAGGACCGCTAGAGTAACAATCATTTTAAAAGTAAATAATTACAATATTCATACAATGAAAAATGCGTATTTTGGCGCTATTAACATAGTTAACACTTAGAAAGTCATTTCAAATAAAGTATACTTATTTTTAAGTTTTCTTTTATTCTTGTAAAAAAAATCAGTTATAACTTAATGATGTCACCATTGGACTGTCAAGTCAATGATCTCGAGTTCGAATCCAAGGCAAGCACCTCTGACTTTTCAAAATCATAATGTGCGTAGGTATACTTAATTACTGATCACTCGAATGTGAAGGAAAACGTCGCAAGCCCGATATATTTTCTCGGCGGCGGCGGCGTGTGAAGTCTGTCAACCCGTACTAAACCAAAAGAAGACCCGTGCCCAGCAGAGGGACCATAATAAATGTATAAAATGTAATCCAACCATCTGAATTTCCCCCGTCAGTTCACTAAATGTTAAATATAATATTGCTTCTAGCTAATCGCGTCGTAATCGCGATATTGTGCCGTCGGCTTAGATCAGCCGGCTTCTAACAGATTCATAACTATTTTGTATAAACAAGTTAATATTTAATTTATCTATAAACTGAAAAGTTAAAGAATTTTTGTATCTCTGAAAGAAATTTACAGATCCATAAGAAACCTTTGACTTGGCATATCACTAGGCTATCACTGTTTCCTTTGCCGTAGTGACAGAATATTTCGCAATGACCACCCTGGATGAACTCTGTGATATAAACCGAGCTTATCACCTTAAAATACCTACATCATCATCTGCCACCTGGGGAGGGTATGTCGGACACGTGCCGTCTAAAAACTGCACGAGCCTTTATTTTGCCATAAAGTCGAAGCCGCCGCGACCATGACAAGTTCGTAATGACAGGAAATCATGATGGATAGCACCCACTCGTGATTTAGTTTGCTACTCTTGTTTATTACATTAGAAACTCGCCTTAGAGGAATTGGGAACTACTCGTAGCAGTAGTTTTTTTAAAGATTTTAATATCTATTCACCGACTTGAATCTTCTTGACACAAGTGCGATTGTGTTATGGAGCGTGCCTCGTAAGGTCCTTTGATTAATAAATAAAAATTACGAAAAACATCGATCAATTCAAAATTTAGGAATATGTCTTCCTTATTTCCGATTAGATTAAGTAGCCAGTTAAGAATATACCGAAAAGTGGGTTATAAAATTCATAATTTTAACGAACGGTCATTTTTAAAATGGTCCATGAAGACGCACGTTCTTTTGGGTAACGTGCGTCTATAAGGACCATTTTTAAAATACCATTTTAAAGCCAATGTATACCTATTAAAATAAAAATAAACTCTTAATAAACTCCACAAATTTCCACAGTAACATCGCAAATAGGAATCCTTCTTTAAAAGTTACGGTACCTAATAATATTATAACTTGAAAATTCTAATATTTTCGTCCAGTATTTTTAAAAGCACTCATGAAAAATATTTCGCAAATTGAGTGACAAAAGTTTCAGAGTTGGAACTAGTAATTTTTTTCCTAACTACATTACAAAATCCATAAAAGTGGGTAACTATAATAAACAAGTAATTAATTAAAAAAATACGTCACCTCACCTCGACACAGTCCGATCACATGAAAAAAAATATCACTCACACTTTTTCACTAAAAATATAATCGTATCTTAAAATAATAATGTCTTTTTCATAAAGATAGTTAATACACCCTCACTGAACGAAGACGTAGGGTCGAATAACAAAAGCTATCTCGCATTTCAAAGCCCAAGACAAAGATAGCGAGTGTGCGATAGGGACGGGACATGGGGCGGAGCATCGCCGGGTGTTCCAAGTTTGAATTTTTCTTTTATTTTTTAACGTTTGACCTCTAAAAAGGTGGGATTTTACCACTGGGTCCGTCTGATTTGCAAAATGGCGTTCAGTAGTTGTAAGTTCCAACAAGAGTAAATAAAAAAATCAGAAGTTTTGAATATTAATATCCCATAAAATTCATTTATGTTATTCGTTCATGTATGTTAGTAGCCTCGTAGTACGTGGTGGACGAGATTGATTATTTCACATACCTAATAATTATATTAATTTGATACGAAGTTTTTCATGATCCTCCTTTACCCAACTATGTTGGGGTCGGCTTCCAGTCTAACCAGATGAGGCTGAACTAAATTTCTGGGTAATAACCTACCGATATCCTGATAGACTGGTTCTCACAGGCTTTTTTTTAACATTAACGATTGTCATACTGATGTTCCCATGACAACCGGGACCGTCGGCTTTCATGTTCTCTGAGGCACGGAGGGGTTAAGAATCGTCACCCATCATCAGACCGACTGCCGCTAGCGCAGCTTAACCTTGCAGATAGGCTGTTCAGCTTAGTTATTAGGTACTAAGCCTATTACTCTCTCATTGAAACGAAGTGTTTAAACTAATATTGTTTAAAATACTATGTCTTTAATAAGAATATTGTCAGGATTTTGTTTTTGGGTCGGCTTCCAGCCTAACCAGATGTGGGTGAATATCAGTATTTTACACGAAGCGACTGCCATCAGACCTCGGCAATCCAATTTCTGGCCGATACCGATATCCTGAGGCTTTTCAGGCTTTTTAGGCGTCTAATACCTCAGTAGGATAATATTGGACATTTTGATTTCTGACATTATTTGACGCTAATATTATATATTGAAATAAAACTACTTTTTACGGATTTTATTGCGTTATATTGATATTATTAATCCCCGTCTACCCCCGTCTATTGATAATATCAATATAACGCGATTAAATCCGTAAAAAGTAGTTTTATTTCAATTATTGGACATTCTCAATCTATTGCTCCTCTCAATCTCAGAGGATGCCTTTTTTTATAAGAGATAGGTTAGCGTTTCACCACAATCTCACCTGATGGTAAGTGACGATGTGGTCTAAGATGTAGCACGCTTACCTAGAAGATACCTATTCACTCGTGACTTGACGACCCCTAAATTGTACACGTCAGGAAATACAGACTCAGGCGGCTGATCCATTCCTGCCTGCAACGGTACAAGTTGATATTTCAATCGAAACAAAGGTATTTAGGTTATTGTGATAAAGTGTAAACTAAAAATTAAGCTTAGTTTTTATAAATATACTACTTAGTATAAAACAAAGTCGCGTCCCGCTGTCTATGCCTCTGTACGCTGACATCTTTTAAATTACGCAACGGATTTTAATGCGGTTTTCACTTTTACGCGGTTTTAAATAATTTCTTCGGAAGATGTTTATATATAATACTTGCGATATAATACATGCATAGCATTTTAAGAGAGGTAAGGCATAGTGGGAGTAATTCCACTCAAATTGGAGCTGCCTGACCGGGGAAGTACCTCCGCCTTGCAGAAAATCGAAGCGAAATAACACTGCTTTGAGCTGTGTTGTGTTCCTTCCGGTGAGCAAGGTTGCCAGTGGGGGATTTTGGCCCTTATACTGCTAACTAACTATTCCTGTTTTGTTTTACAGGGTTGGCAACGCGAAAGTGATGATCCTGGTGTTACAAGCGCATATAGTCTACGGTAACCGCTTACTATCAGGTGGGCCGTATGCTTGTTTGCCACCTTACTAGTAATAAAAAAATAATGGTAATGGGCACGAGCCCATGAGAGAGATAGAGTTCGCCGGTAGAGAGGACGACCTCTCTACCGGCGAACTCTACCTAACACTTTAGGGAATACGGGCGTGATGGTATGTTAATTAGGATATAATGTAATTTTGTTTCAAACAATCTTGTGAGAATTTTCATGGACATCAAATTTTAAGGAACAGTGGGAACATTTTCATGCAAACATTTTCCCCCCATACCGATTAGTTTTTTTTCCATCTTAGTTTGGTTGAAATATGACAGAGATAGAGCGTCTTGTTGATGAGAGATAGAGAGATTTGTTTCCAAATAGAAAAATGGGTTACGGTTTTATTCATTATGACGACGTGTGCCATACTTTCTTGACGGGTTCAATTCCAAGAGGACACTTTCCATTATGTGATGAACATCAGTGTTTGTGTTTGTCTGGGTGTTTCTTATGTATGTATAAGTATCTATTTAATTACAAAAAAAAAAAAATTAAAAATATCCATTGTCTAGTACCCATAGTACACGCTCTGCTTAGTTTGGGACTAGATGGTGCTGTGTAAAATTGTCCAGGAATGTTTATTTATTTTATTTATATTTATTCTAGCATAGTAGAGTTTATAGCGCCCGCGCCCGCTTGAAAGAACACTTCCTGGCGGTTACACGTTAATTATTGTTTTCTGCGAAGTCTTTATAGTATTATTTTTTTAAATTAGCGTAGGTACTACTTTCTTACATATTTTAAACATAAGACTGAAGTTTGTATAAAGTCATATCTCCGCCAGAAAGTATGATACGACGACGTCTACCCCTTCAAATCTCTTGTACCTAATAAATTTAAATGTCTTGTCATACATCTTACTTATTTCAAGTTCCTAGACTGAAATGGCTTGAACTTTTCCTACATCAGTCAGCTTCTAGTGTGTAGTATCAATTTTTACTACCGCAAAACAGGACAACAAGTTCAATTGAAAAGACTATTGAAAAAAAAACGTAACATGAAATTGTATGTGCGATGTTGTCAGTTTCCCGGTGTCGTGTGTCTGAACGGCGTCTTTACCTGGAACCGGATCGTGGGAACACTACACCTTACTTACCGCGAATGGACTGCGGTATGTTTACGACTCACTTTGATGGAGGTAGGCAGAGGGGAAACTCTCCAACCGACGACGTGAAGACCGATTTTTTATTCACGATAGGCATACGCTTGACCATTAGTTAAGCCTAGCGGTATGACCATTGGACTGCCAAGTCGAAGGTCTCGAGTTCGAACCCAAGGCAAACACCTCTGACTTTTCGAATTCATGTGCGTATTAATAATTAATTATCACTCGCTTAAACGGTGAAGGAAAACATCGTGAGGAAACCTGCATACCTTAGAGATTTTTCTCGACGGTGTGTGAAGTCTGCCAACCCGCACTAGGCCAGCGTGGTGGACTATAGCCTAACCCCTCTCAATATGGGAGGAGACCCGTGCCCAGCAGTGGGACAGTGTATGGATTGATGATGATGACCATTAATTCGCCTGATGTTAAGCGACACTGCGATGTACAATGGAGCACGCTTGCCTAGAAGAAACCGATTCACTCGAGATTTAAAGACACACAGATTATAGATATTGGGGAAGACCCACTCAGGAAGCTCAGTCCACATTTCAGCGGTACCTACGCATGATAAAAGTTGATTTAACCGATGGAACGGTTCCATTTATTTCATCATCATTTCCTGGCCCACGGCTGGAAAGGTCTCAACATGGGTACGACGGATTTTTTCTTAATGTAATGTAAATCTTGAATGACCCCATCTCTCATAAAGTGAAAAACGGAAGATTATGTTGGTGTCCTACTGACTAAAACAACACCGCCATCTCTAGCATAGTAAGAAGAGGGTTCCAAGAACTCCAACGAACACACCGTACCATCGTACAAGGCTACAGGGTGCGGATTTGCTGCTGTGTTGTAGACCTTTTAAGAGAGGTAGGGCATAGTGGGAGTAATTCCACTCAAATTGGAGCTGCCTGACTGGAGAAGTACCTCCGCCTTGCAGAAAATCTAAGTAAAATAACAGCTTTGAGCTGTGTTGTGTTTCTTACGGTGAGCAAGGTTGCCAGTGCTCCACGAGGAAACGTTGTGTGTTGTGTGGGGGACTTTGACCCTTATACTGCCAACCCAACTATTCCTCTTTCAATACAGGGTCGGCAACGCGCAAATTATACTCCTGGTGTTGCAAGCTTCTGTCAGCGGCTACGGTAACCGCTTACCATCAGGTGGGCCGTATACTTGTTTGCCACCTTAGTAGAATAAAAAAAAATGACCATATCACATCCTATTCTGTCCTTTGTGCCCCAAATCTTGCAATCAAAGCGCCCTCTGTGCAGCTACTGACGACGTTGTGGAAGCGGAAAAGTTCTGGACGAACAGCACTTAATATTCGTACCATCGACACGAAGAAGAAGAATGAACCCACCGCTGGTTCTCCAGTGGTTTGCCTTTGGTACGTCACAAAAATTTACAGGTTTGCTCTCATGCATCTACAACATGTTACAAGACACCCTGTAAAAAATATAATTAATTATCAAAGCCAAAAATTTTTTCAGGTCAGGTCAGTTTGCTGTCATGTCAGGGAACCAGATTATTTAACAGAAAAGCCTACGTACATATTTAACCTAATAATTGTCTACTTTAATAGTTTTTCTATTTTTCATTCATAAATGTTGTTGTTTTCCTTTGGGGTATGTTATACAGCGTTACTACGGTTCTTAAATATTGTGAATGGACTCGTTATAAGGCCCCATTTAACCTCCTCTGGGTTTTATGGGTAGTTTTGTACAGCCTGTATGCTCGCTGACCTAGTGCAGGTTGGCAGACTTCGAGAAAATGTCTCGGGCATGAATCTTCACGATATTTTGCTTAATTTAAACTTATATAACATACGATCACGCCTGTTTTTCCCAAAGGGTTATTCAGAGGTGTGAGGTCCCATATAATAGGGGGCGAGCCAATTGCCAAATCCAAACTCCGAGCTGCTGCTGACAATTTTATTGAAAATCCCAATAACACTTTGCTCGAACAGCGAATCGAACCCGAGATCTCTAGCGTAGCAAGCGTGCTTAGGACCTCTAGACTAACAGGGCAATCAATGACAATTAATTATTGCATGCATGTCTTTGATTCGATCCTGAGCTTTATGAGAGCAGTTCATGGTCGTATCGATATCTCTCTTCTTTCAGCGGCCGGAATGCAGTCCAGAATATTGTTTGTAAGTCTGTTGTATTCATAAACACCTACTTAGTAAACTACTCTATCGAATTAAAGATTTCCTGTAAAGATAGGTATGGTGTTAAACAGCGGCTATTAGTTTTACAAGCAATCTCAATCACAATATTATACCTACCAGTCAAGAATACAACTTACTGTTTGGGCGTTTTATTTCAAATAAGCGTTCATGAAACGTTAAATGGCAAATTGCAAGGTTCCAAAAAGATGGTCCTGTGGAGAAGAATCCTGCAAGAAACTCTATGGACATTCTTTATCATCATCATTATCATCAACCCATATACTGTCCCACTGCTGAGACACATTCCTCTCACAGAATGAGAGGGATTAAGCTATAGTCCACCACGCTCGCAGGCCTAATGCGGGTTGGCAGACTTCACACGCCATCGAGAAAATCTGTTAAGGCATGCAGGTTTCCTCACAATATTTTCCTTCACCGTTTAAGCAAGTGATAATTAATTATTAATAGATATGCACGATTTCGAAAAGTCAGAGGTGCGTGCCTTGGATTCGAACTTCAGTCCAATGGTCATACCACTAGGCTATCATGCCAATGTATGCACTCGAATAAAATACATGATTAAATCATAATGCGAGGAAACTTTATATCAAGACTTTTAGCAACTAAACGGGTCAACCAAGTACTTGTAAGATCACAAAATCAAAACAAACTCGTTTGAATAACATAAAATAATGCATTTATAGCACTTTAATGAAGTATTAACTAAACAGCGTTCATTCACACGATGTTTCCTGTATTTTTGCCAACTAATACATACGCCATTGATACGTAAAGCAAGTAAAATAAGCACTATGTTGAACTTGAATGTTGTGAAATGCATTAAACGCTGAATCAGTTCAATTCCCACGATGTAGTGTGAAGTAATGATTATAAAGTAATAATAAGTACTTTTGTGACTTACGTTTAACTGGTTTTAGAAAATGGAGATTCACAATATAATATATATTCACATACCATCACGCCTGTATTCCCCGAAGGGTTAAGCAGAGGTGTACTAATGTACACCCACATTTCGCCGGTACGTTTAGGTCCCATGTAATACCGAGCGAGCCTATTGACATTAACCGGGCACAAATCCAGACTCCGAGCTGCTACTGAGAATTTCATAGAAACACCCAATAACACTTGGTCGACCTGGGAATCGAACCCTGGACCTCTAGCGTAGCAGTCGCGCTTAGGACCACTAGACTAATGAGGCAGTCTATATTCAGATTCACAATATATATTCAGACTAGCGACCCGCCTCCGCTTCGCACGGGTGCAATTTACTAATAACATACATGTATTTTACATATAAACCTTCCTCTTGAATCACTCTATCTATTAAAAACCGCATCAAAATCCGTTGCGTAGTTTTAAAGATTTAAGCATACATAGGGATATAGGGACAGAGAAAGCGACTTTGGCACCCTCCAGAGGACATAAAGTCATGAACGAAACAAATATATTTTAGTGTTGGGTATCAAATGATGTATATTAAATGGTTAATTGGGTACCAATACAGCTGTAGATTTCTACTACCTACCTGATACTTATAGTTCACACAAAAATATGGTCGTTTTTTTTAGTTCAGAATAACATGGGACGTCATGATTCTTTCTATAAGGACTTTCGATAGGAACAACATATCCATCGTTCTACGTATTTACATAATGGAATACGTAAGTAATCATATTTCACGTACGCATTAAGTTCACACTGTCACACATACAGTTTACTTACCTGAATCTTCGGTTTTCTGTTTCAAAATAAACAATATCTTTTACCTAGAAATTCATACAACACGCCACAGTAGCTAAAATTGAAACCAGTTTAGGTATTTGGAAAATATACATACATACCATCACGCCTGTATTCCCCGAAGGGTTAGGCAGAGGTGTACTAATGTACACCCACATTTCGCCGGTATGTTTAGGTCCCACGTAATAGGGGGCGAGCCTATTGCCATTAACCGGGCACAAATCCAGACTCCGAGCTGCTACTGAGAATTTCATAGAAAAACCCAATAACACTTTGCTCGACCTGGGGATCGAACCCAGGACCTCTAGCGTAGCAGTCGCGCCTAGGACCACTAGACTAATGAGGCAGTCAATATTTGGAAAATATGTTTGCCTTATTTTTTATTTACGTGGTAACCTTTTAACCCCTGACGTACTATTTATAGCACATAGTTACCAGCTTGAACCTGCATGGTTGAGCTACACGATGACTGATGTATGCGTGCCGTCAGTTAGGACTGGGCAACTCAAAGCTGCTATGGCTCTTTCTACAAGAGGCCAGTTCAGATTTTGCCCTACATTGTAAGACACTCAGATGTTTTCATCTAGGAAATGCCGGTGCCATCTAGAACCTATTAAATATTGACTTGTAAAAGTGTCTTTAAAAGATCTATTGATAAAAATAAATATCATTTATCATTTAACCGAAGCGTAAAGTGAGCAAGGTTGCCAGTGCTCCCCGAAGAAACGTTGTATTAGCAGTAGGGGGGACTTTGACCCTTATACTGCCGACCCAACTATTCCTCTTTTATTTTACAGAGTCGGCAACGCGCAAGTGATATTCCTCTAAAGAGCCAATAGGCTATGGTAACCGTTTACCATCAGATGGGCCATATGATTGTTTGCCACCTTATTGGTGATTTAATTCCCCCTAGACCATTCCATCATCGGACAACTAACAATCAGCACCACGCCAAGGTTATGGTGTTATTATGGTGGTTTCCACCTTCGCACGGACCATTATGCTTCCTCATTTCTCAAACGTAGGTCAGAACCGCTAGAGAACTGGAGCTCTGCCGGTATCTATGTTTTAGATTACGTACAACCAAAGAAACTTCTTATCTTGTCTCCATTATTACTGTTATTGATTATATAACTAAAAGTTTTCTGTGGCATTGCATGGTTCAACTGTACGCTACTTTTAGAAAAAAAAATTAGCTGTCATTCTCTTGTATATATATTTTGATTTTCTTTTCTGGATAAAAAAGAAAATATTGATAATCGATAGCTTGTGATTTTAAAGAGACTTACCACAAAGTTCTTCCATCTTTGTACAGTTTTTCAAACTTTCTTGACTTGTAAAATTGTCTTTAAAAAATCTGCTGACAGAAATAATTTAAACAATAAAATCAACTCGTGTTTATTTATTAAAATAACTAAAACAAAAATGGTCAAATGACTGCCCGTAACCTATTTAATGCTTATCTTAAATTACGATTGTCTAAACATTAGGTTTAGGGTATCAAGTGTTTTGTTTACAATAACTCGATATGGAGCACAGTGCGGTGCCCTTTGCCGCCAAAATTGCTGTCACAGTCACAATGGGCGGTCCATATAAGTAATGTTTGGCGCCAATACTTAATTCTTTGTTATGTCGATTGATTTGTTATTGTTAGTATTTAAAGTATATAATTGCCACATAGTCTAGTGCTCCAAAGCGCGTTTGCAGCGAGTCCTGGCTCCGATTCCATCATTTCTTGTGCGCACAGCGACGCTGTGGAATTCTTTTCCGGTGACTTTTTTTTATACCACTAAGGTGGCAAACAAGCATACGGCCCACCTGATGGTAAGCGGTTACCGTAACCTATAGACGCGTGTAACACCAGGGGTATCACTTGCGCTTTCCCGACCCTGTAAAACGAAAGAGGAATAGTTGGGCTGGCAGCGTGTATAAGGATCAAAGTCACTGCCAACACAAAGTTTCCTCGCGCAGACTGTGTTCCCTGTCACCTACAACATGGGTTTTTTCAAGGCTAAAGTGAAGGCATCTTTTGGGTAAGCGCGGTCCATCTTAGACCACATCTACAGTTACCATCAGGTGCGATTGAAGTCCATCTATGATAAAAAAAAACCGGGTCGAGCAGTGTTATTGAGTTTTTCAAGTAGCAGCTCGGAGTTTGGATTGGGCTCATGAAAGAAAGAAAAATATTTATTGATACAGTCTTGGACAATGCACACAATAATATTAAAAACATGATGGTAAAACAATAATTTAAAGGATAAAAAATTGCGTACCGCACGACTGCGTCAAATAGGCAGTTCAGCTAAATGCCAGACCGTTGGTGAGCTGCCTGGCGCTGGTTTTCAAATGGACCTTTAAAATTTGGCAAAATGATGGCTCACCCCGTATTACATGGGACCTAAACATACCGGTGAACTGTGGGTGTAGGTACGGTCGACAAAAGAGTTAAGTATACAGGCAGCTAATTAACATCTGTGTTTTGTTAAAGATTGTATAATAATGTATCACGCAATATGTGTCAAAACGCAGTTATTGTAAGCTGCTACACATCAAACCCTGTGACGGGTAATTATTTAAATCACAATCTGTGTAAAGATGCAGATTTCGTTCGCTACCTGTATACCAATCTCTTTTGTTGCCTTACATTGGCACACCTCTGCCTAGCCCTTCGGGGAATACAGGCGTGATGGAATATTATGTTATGTGGTATAATCGAGGGATCGCTCGCCGCATGCCGCTCAATGTGGCCCGAATCCAACAGTAGGTACATTTACCCCGAAAATGAAACCTCAATTTGAGGTCAATTCCAAATCGTGCCATCTCAGCGCGAGGTTCTATATTCGATTCCATAATCGAACAATGTTGTTGGGGTTTTCTATGAAATTTATTTACTTAATCACTACATCATCATCACTACATAGTAGGTATAAAACAAAGTCGCTTTCTCTGTCCCTATATCCCTATATATGCTTAAATCTTTAAAACTACGCAACGGATTTTGATGCGGTTTTTTTAATAGATAGAGTGATTTAAGAGGAAGGTTTATATGTATAATACATGTATATTGCACCCGTGCGAAGCGGGGGCGGGTCGCTAGTTATTTATAAATAAATAAATCAACTTATACTTACAGTTTACACTACACATACAAGTCATCGATCATATTTTATTACTGGTCTTATTAAATTAAATTCTCAGTAATAATTAAATAATAATTAAACTCGAATTTGGGTTACATTTGGTTTATCTATTTTTTTTAATGATGCATAGGTATATCTTGCGTAGGTCCCTATATCCATTTAAAGTCGGAGAAAAATAATTCTATAATTAAAATTAATTAGCCAAACATTGTTGAACAACCACCCTTCTACATGAAAATCCTTAAATCACTCGCATAACACTTAATAAGGGTTGTTATTTGACACCAAAAGCCAGTTCCACCCCCGCTTGTGGCCAACCAATCGGAGCGCAGTAAACTCACCCTCTAAAATTATTCGACCAATCACAATTTACTATTACTTCAGGTGCGTTTAGGTGTCGTGTTACTTAAACGGATGCTTAAAAAAGTAATTTCGGGAATAATACTGGCTTATAACGCGTGCATTTTTTTAAAGATTTTACATCAGTAACACTGCTTTATGGTTTAGTGATTAAAAGCGTGACTACTTAACATGGGGCTCCTGGGGTGGATTCCCAGGTGGAGCAAAATGTAATTGGATTTTTTAATATAATTTTCAATAGGACCTCAGATTCTAGATTTGTGCTCTTGTGCATTACGTGGAATCTAAACATACTGGATGCAGCAATTCCTCTGCCTATTCCTTCTGGAAATACAGGTGTGTTTATCTCTGCTAATATTGTGATGAAATGAGATTATTTGATGAAACTTACAAGTCAATGTTTTAGGTTTTTAATGCTTGATGGCGCCGGCATTTCCTAACTGACGACCCCTGAGAAAAACACCGAAACAATTTACATCGAAATACACAGTATCAAGGAATTCACACCTCTAAGATTTAATCCCAAAAAACGGTAATTCCTTCAATCACACGGGCCATCACGTGGGAACATTTGAGTAAGGACAATCCTTTATCAGATCACGATATTTCTGGAAACGTAGATCGGATTTAAATTGCGGACAGTAAGTTGTTTGATAATTCTTGTAAACCCTCTTTTTATTTATAATATCATTGTTGTAAACACTCTTCGGGAGGATGTGTGGAAATAGTGTTTGTATCGGTTTGTTTACATAGATATAATTACTTACACTTATCAGATACATAAAACCTAATAATAATCAATGCACGGGTCTTCTCTCATATTGAGATGTATTAGGCTATAGTCCACCACGCTGGCCTAAGATACTTAAAATTATTAATACGCACATAAATATTTGATTATTTGCTGCTTTGCTTATTTTTATGATAGCCTAGTCATATGGCCCTAGGACTGCCAAGTCAAAGGTCTCTAGTTCGAATCCAAGCGTATTATTAATAATATTATATTACCGCTTCAACGTTGAAGGAAAACATCGTAAGGAAACCTGCATGCCTTAGAGATTTTCTAGACGGTTTGTGAAGTCTGCCAATCCGCACTTGGCCAGCGTGGTGGACTATAGCCTAATCCCTCTCATTCTGTGAGATGAGACCCGTGCCCAGCAGTGGGACAGTATGCAATAGTCATACCACTAAGCTATCACTGTATCGCGGAGACAGTGACCCGCGCTCACACTCCTCATATAATATAAATTCTAAATGAGCAGAGCCAAAGATATGAACTCAAATCCTAATTCATTTTTTCCGCCACTTTATTATGTCAAGTACCGTGTAACATGTCAGTTGACACTTTTGTGTGTAGCGTCCGCAGGGGACAAATGCGCAAGAGGTTATTGTTAACGTTAGATTTAGCGATGTAATGCACATTGTTGCGTATCGTCGTAGGGTTGCTACACTCAGAGGAAACTATTAAAGAATTAGGTGTCGTGTCATTTATTTTAATAAGTTAATAAGTAGATTTCTTTTTAATTATTTATTTGCGACTATAATATCACACCGCAGTCGTTCTATTGTGATATAAATAAATAGAATCTAGTTAGTAAGTTTTATTTTTTATTTTATTTTATTTGGGAAACAAACAGATACATTAAAGAAAAAAAAACATACTTACAAATAAAACCAAACACAATCCAAAACAGTTTCCAAGTTAATTTTATTGTCGTAACATTAAAAATATATCATCATTGTAACAGATACTAAGAGCATAAAAATGTATTGGTACTAATAATATTTATAAATGCGAATGTAACTCTATCTATTTACCTATCTGTTACCTTTCACGCCTAACAGATTTTCATAAAATTTAGCAAAGAGATAAGTAGATAGCTTTCTAAGGAAAGACATGAGCAACTTTGTCTCAAAAAGTAGGTACTTTGGAATACGAGTGAAATCAAGTGCAAAGCTAATACAAAATTATATTTCGTTAACCTAACTAAACTGCCAACCCTATTCGTCACTCACAAGTGTTCACAATAGGGCTGTTCATTTGCACCCGCTGTTGTCGCTTTGTGTCGCACCCGTAACACTCGCAACACGGGATTAACTGGCACGCCTTTGCCCAGCAGGATAAAGATGTTAAAAAAAATTACGAAAAAACGAAGGTGACGAATTTTGAAAAAATAATTACGAGTTTTTTTTTTTTTTGTAGTGTGGCACTAGTTTGATCTTGGTGCATTAAGAGAGTTGTACTTATTTCTAGATAGAGATTTATTTTGTTTATGATTTAAATTCGTAATTTAAAATCAATGAAAGAAACTAATTCAGTTTTGGTCTACAGTTCTTAGTAAAATCTAATAAATAATAATTACATTCTTAGGAAAAGAAAACCAACTCGCAGCGTTTTGTGGTGTATTTTCAGAACCGACCGTTAGACAATCTTAGAAGTATCTAAAGTTCTATCAGATAAAAAAAAGTCGAAATCAATTTACAACCGGCGGCGGCGGCGATTCAAAAATATTGACTTACACTTGAACTGAGAACTTTCAAGTAGGTATTCACCACACTCAACAGATTTTTTATATCTAACAAAATATCCTGGCAATATAGACATAAACCATGTCTGTATTGCCAGGATATTTTGTTAGATATAAAAAAAATGTGATAAATAAAGCAAATAACTAACTTTTTGAATTTTCCATGCTAAGATTATAAAGTTATTGGAATAAAACTACATTTTACGGATTTTTGCGCAATATATTATTAATTTCGGAGCCTTTACAGCTTATTTCAATGTCTAATATAGTTATTTTAGCCAAGGAAAAATAACTTTATAGAGTAAATAAGTTAATTATTACAACTAAGCAGCACAGCCTTACTTGCTTGATTTTGCTTTTGCTTTATTGCTACACCCGACTAGGTAGACTGTTGAAACCTACCAAAAAAAAACTTGAGAGGTGTCAAGGGACACCCGGATGGAACGAAGTTCCTTTCATTAAAATTTAATAATTAAAAATAAAAAAACCTGTATACACTCAACAATTCACAACGCGCGAAATTCAAATATTGTCATTCACTCAATAATTCGAAATTCAAATATTGTTGACAAGCAAAAAGTGTCGTGACAACTTTTCGTAAGAATTTTTTCCGTCTAGCCCCCTTTCATAACGCGCGATAAGGAACTTCGTTCCAAAAAATTAAACACCTTATTACACAGTTTTAAGCAATAAATATCTTTAACTTTGAGTTTAAGGAGAAATAGGTAAAACAACATTTTTATGTAGATAGTAAAATGCTGGGATTATGTTAAAAGTTAAATGAACAATCAAGTAAACAATTTTATTATTCATTCTAAGTTATTTCAACATTTTCAATATTCCAGTAAATGCCGATAAAATCACTATAAAATCTATTGCGTATTAACAATGGGGGTGTTCATTTGTCAACCGCGCCATTGTGTAACGTTCCTAACTGAGGATTAACGATGTCACGCCTTTGCCCAACAGAATAGCTTTGGAAAAAAAAACATGACAACTAAAGCTGGCGCGAAACATATTTCAACATGAATTTAGTTATCTCAATGTAAATATGTGATTTGAATTATAGTTTTAACGGGAATCGTACGTAATTATTAATCATGATTTTTGTAATATTCTGTAACAGGACTGTCTTCTTTTCTCTTTTCTATAATGTGGAACAGTTACGTTCTAAGGCAACTTACTGTCAAAAAGTGAATAAACGAGTGGAAGTATAGACCGTTGTATTTAAAGTAAAAATAAATACAAAACCTGTCTCCAAAGTCCAATCTATCGTACCAAATTTCATCTAAATCGTTTCAGCGGTTCATTTATAAGTAGAGATTGTACCTACTAATATTCAAAAACATTATTACATAACAGTAAGAAAATTAATGCTATTGACTTTAATTTTGATGAGTGTGTCTGATAATCGATTGCGCAAATATTGAAGTAAGCATAAAACACTACCTGCTTGTCATTTCTCCAAAGATAAAATACCATCACGCCTGTATTCCTATTTAAATATTAGCCTAATTTAAATAATCTGATTTCCTTACCATCCAGCTATTATTGTAATATTTTTTTTGGCACATTTTTATACAGCACCATCTAATCCCAAACTAAGCAGAGCTTGTACTATGGGTACTAGACAATGGATATAATACCTACTTATATACTTTTTTTTTTGTAAATACATACTTATAATACATAAGAAACACCCAGACAAACACAAATACTCATGTTTTACCCACACAAATATTTGTGTCCTGTGGGAATCGAACCCACGACCCCATGATCAGCAGTCCGGTACTCAACCACTAGACCACAGACGTCGTTCGTTCGACGTCGTCGTCGATCATTTTGTGTTTTCTGTGTATTTTAGCTTGTTATTAGCAACTTTTTTTGATGTATAGGTAGTATTACTTATTAATGTCATAAGTCTGTAAGCGTTCTTAAAGGTACCTAAATAAAAAAATAACACATTGCTCGACCTATAAATCGAATCCAGAACCTCTTACTTACTCAGCAGTCGCACTTAAGATGAGTAGACTAATAAGATGATCGCAAAATTTCTTGTGCAAATGGCCTTAATAGGAATTGGGTGTTTGAGACAGGAATTTTCAATAATGTTTCTCTAATCCTCACTGTTAACATTCATGATAAGATTATCCCACATTCGCGACATCGGCTGAATGCATTGAATGAGATAAAGGGAGCCAAGAGAGCGATATTGATCGAACGAAAAAAATTTGAATGTAGAACGTCCAAAGAATTCTTGACGTTTTGAAGTGACGTAATGCGGCAGCCATTTTGTTTTATTTTAAATTTTGTTTGGTTGCGTTCTTCAAACTTAATTCTTGGACATAGCAAATTATGTTGTGGTTTGCTTCCAGTCTAACAAAATGGCGGTTGGATATACTTAAGAATTTTACAAGAAGTGACTACCATCAGACCTCCGCAACCTAATTTCTGGGCAATACAGATATCCTAAGGATAGACTGGTTGTCATGCTTAATCTTTTTGTGCTTTTGACTACCACTAACGATTGTCACAGCTGTTCGCATGACAACCGGGACCTACCGGACGTCTCCGAGGGATGGAGGAGTCTCGAAGTGTTTTTTTTTTATTTATTATTGTTATTTTTTGACATTATTTGTTTCTCCCAAAAGGGGTATATACTACACTTACATTAAAAGCCTGTAGTGTCCCACTGCAGGACAAAGGCCTCCCCGCTCTTCTTCCACCTCTCTCTGTGCGTTGCTACCAGGGACCAATCCTTCTTATATGAGTCCAGCTCGTCCCGCCATCTCCGTCTGGGCCTGCCGCGTTAGCGTCTACCGTTCAGTGGGACCCATTGAGTTGTCAATTTGGCCCATTGATCGTCTGCCATGCGACAGATATGTCCAGCCTAGTTCCATTTCAGCGTGGCAGCTTTCCGAGCTTTTAAGCTTTTTTTTTATTTATTGAGTTGTTTTAGGCGTACTTGCCTTTGTTTACAATGTTTTTTTTTTTGGTATTTCTATACAACTAGCTTATTAATACTACTTACTTTTTTTCTATGTGATTTACGAGTTTCTGCCTGGCAGTGCGAATCAACCAACCCCGATCGACAAGCATCTGTTCACGGACATGACTTGCTCATCTCAGTCTCGGAGCGTTAAGAATGGTCACCCATCCATGGACTGAGCGCGGCTAGCACCGCTTAACCTTGCTGATCGGTTGATCAGCTTAGTTAATATTTAGCCACGAGCCCCTCCGGGTATATCGAACTCATACTGACTAACAACAGCACTTGGTTTCCTTAGTCCTATAATCACACAGGGGTTCGTAACATTAGATACGATCATGATCAGATTCTGATATCAACGCACCTACTTTATTTGAAGTTGATGTAAATTGTGACTTCCCACCTACATGTGTGCCTACCCTAGTCCCCATAACGACAATGGATCACCATCAGCTGTAACATAACACCGACGATAAACACGGTTCACATGTCACCTTAATTCCACCATTCATTTGAAGTATTGTAACCCGAACTTTAAGATGGCCGCTTTATCATAAAAATGGCTGGCTTAACCAACTTTGCAAAATAAGTTGTTCTGTTTCGTAAGATCGTCAATATTGTTCACGATTTTCTTGTTACTCATCTTTCTTCCAGGCTTTTCCCAACTTTGTTCGGGTTGGGAGTCATACCAGATGCGGCTGAATATCATATTTTTACATGAAACGTCTCCAAAACTTCGCAACACAATTTTTAGGCATTATTCTATATCTTACGGATAGACTGTTTGTCAGGCTTTTTTTATACTACTAAGGTGGCGAACAAGCATACGGCCCACCTGCCATCGGGTGGGCCGTTACCGCGGTTACCGTAGCCTATAGACGCTTGCAACACCACGGGTATCGCTCGCGTTGCCGACCCTGTAAAACGAAAGAGGTTTAGTTGGGTTGGCAGTATAAGAGTCAAAGTCCCCCCACTGCCAACACAACATTTCCTTGTGGAGCACAGGCTTTTTAGCCTTTACTTTACCCTTTTTTTAATCCGTAAAAAGTAGTTTTATTTCAATGTATAATATTCGCGTAAATGTCAGAAATCAATATATTTTACTTGTTGTTTGAAACACAAAGTTGACGTCACACAGTTGACATCACACAGTTCACGTCACACAGTAGACGTCAGCGAACCGAGCGTTTTGGCGGTAAATTCAAAACCATTAAATTGGTTTAATGGAGAAAAAAAGACATTAACTAATTTATTTTTATGTTAAATCGTTCTTCCCAATCTTTAAACATAAGCAGTTTTCAAAAATTTGGAAAATATCCTATTGCCGACCTAGGAATTACAATTCTGAAGTCATTTGACACAATAAAATAGTGCTGCCACGCCGCGCGCCGGACCGTGCGTCTTATCTTACAGAAGACGATTCACAAGAACATTATATAAATAGCTTGTTTTCGTACAAGTATATTTTATTCTGCTAATATTATGACAGTTACATTTCACGCGACGTCGCCTGCCAGTCAAGCGTGATACCTGTTCTATTGTTACAAGATAATTTTGTTACAATATAATTATGTATTTTAGTTAGGTGAAATGTAATGTGTGTAAGTAACAGAGTTATAGCCTATTGATATGACCATTGTACAGCTAAGTCAAAGGTCTCGAGTTCGAATACAAAGCACGCACCCCTGAATTTTCAAATTCATGTGCGTGTTAATAATTAATTATCACTCGCTTAAACGGTGAAGGAAAACATCGTGAGGAAACCTGTATTTCTTAGAGATATTTCTCGACGGTGTGTTAAGTCTTCCAACCTGCACTCGACCAGCGATGTGGACTATAGCCTTTAAATCTGTAAGAAGACCCACTCCCAGCAGTGGGACAGTATATGGGTTGATGATGAAGTATGGCGTGGAAGAACTCTACTGAGTTCGAATGTGGTGCCACACCGCATTGCCTAATTTTGCCGGTAAGCAAAGTATTTATATTATTATCCAATTGTAAGAATCCCCTCCAAGAACTTTGTAGAGCTTGTTTTTTATTCTAATAAGGTGGCAAACAAGAATACAGCTTACGGCCCACCTAAAGGTAAGCGGTTACCGTGGCCCATAGACGCTTGCAACACCAGGAGTATCACTTGTGCGTTGCCGACCCTGTATTTAAAGAGGAATAGTTGAGTTGGCAGTATAAGGGTCAAAGTCCCCCCACTGCCAACACAACGTTTCCTCGTAGAGCACTGGCAACCTTGTTCATCGTAAGAAACATACAACACAGCTCAAAGTAGTGTTATTTTACTTCGATTTGCATCTGCATGCATTTGCATGACGGAGCTACTTCCCCAGTGGGGCAGCTCCAATTTGAGTGGAATGAATCCCACTATGCCCTACCTCTCTTATCATTATAGCTTGTGGTGAATTCAGGGAAACAATGCAGCACATCTTTTGTAATTGTGACGTCCTGGCAATGAAAGGGATAAGTCATCTCGGCAACGGATACCCGAAGCCGGAAGACTACTGCAGGTTCCTTCCTCTTAGTGGGCTAGCCGCCTTCATGAACCACGTCTTTGAAGAGTAAGGAATGTACCATGCTGGTAAGTTGTTCCCAGCATGATACATTCCTTACTCTAGACTAAATATAATCTGTTGTGTTAACAACAGATTTCATTTGGTCGAAGTGTTGTTGTGAAGCCCCCATAGTAAGATAAGAAGAAACTCCATTATTAGCCTTATGGACATTAACGTAATTGCTATGCTTGGGTTCGTTTCTCAGGTCAAGCAGTGGAATTGGGATTTTCTATTAAATTCTCAGAAGCAGCTCGGAATTTGTATTTGTATCCAGTCAGTGGCAATTTACTGTCAGCATATTATGCATCTATTTCCTACGAATCTAAAGCTTTATTGCTTTACTTTAAAATTAAGAAAACATCCATATTTTGTCGGTTGCGCTGATTACTGACAAAAAAAAAATCAGGTGTGACGGGTTTTCGGGATATTCCTTAAAAATTTACGAAAAAAACTGACACTTGACACAAATATGACAAATTAGTTGCAAAAAATGGATGAACATACTCCTACAGATTCCTGAAACATTTTTAAGGACACATTTTAAAAATGGAACTATTTTGAGAATTTATTTTTGATTTTTTTGTCACACGACACCTCATTATAGCTACTGGCTTGTTTTTTAAATCGATAGCGAAGGGTGGGGACGTTGGAATGGATGGATAAGACATACATTTTGGTATGTAATGACAATAATATTGTATATTATTTAACATGACAAACATTTGAACTACCCAATATCTGTTTTTTTTTTGTACTCTCCTGTAGTTTTCTATGTTATAGGTAGGTATTTGCATACGTCATTAAAGTTGTAATATATTGTGGACCTAATCTTCTGTAAACCTGTATTGTGGATCGGCCTAGTAGCAGTTAACTTAGTAATAGTAAACTTCACTAAAAAAATACGTTGTAAAAATCAATATTTATTAAAAAATAATACTATAAATTGCAAATCCTTTTTTTGTAGCATGGGAACTTCCCATAGATCATCGACTACATAGAGGACAGCTGGGTACGTTTGACTCCAACGGTCTACTAAAAAACGTAATTGCCTTCATTGTTCTTATAGCTGTGGCTATTAAATTAAGAAATGAAATAGGTACCTGACTTAAGTAGCATAAATAAAACCTGGATTTGCAACGATAATAGTCACAATCGTTGTTTTGTTTTTATTTATTATTATTACAATCGGTAAATAAATATGAAATTGGAAAAATTCGAAAGAGCGATAAGGCCGCCCATTATCCTACAGAGGCCAGTACATCAAGCTACCTCAACCTGCAAATTTCTTTGATAGATTTTCAACTTTAAGACAAAGTTAGCATAGTTATAGCTTGACTTATGGTGTCAGATATAAGTATGTAGGTATATAAATATATTTTTTTTTCATTAATATTTCAGCTGTAGGTCCAATAAAGAATAAAATAAATACCAAGAGCTACAATAGAATAAAAAATTGAATGAAAACGCTCATCGTAATATCCATAGAGTGCTGTCTCAAAAGAAAGTCCTTTCATTTTGTGGGTAGATGTTATTTTTTGTGACAATAAATCTGTCAGTGGCGTGAAGTCGCGGGGTGTCGCTAGTCGACACCGCACATTAAACAGGTTAGGTTAAATTGGTTAATTAAAGGTTAAAACTGTTAAAGCTTAGATTTTTTCGCTAAAAACTGATTAAAAATAATAACTTTAAAAGATAAAAAGTTTGTGTATTTGCGTAGATATGTGTATGTCAAGATATACGATAAAAACGTGTACGAAACAAAGGACATTCTGTTCTTTCTGCCTACCCATATTGGAAAAAGATGTAAGTATAATCAAATATGTCTATCTATGAAAACCTTTTTCAAAGCAAATATATGTACGCAGACATTTTACTTAGATGAATTATGTCCAGATTATTTCAGACTTTGAAATTTGAAATTTCGTTACAGATCATTAAACAAACTAGTTATCTAGAGGTTGAAAGAATCAATATGAAAGGGGTAGACAGCAAGACAGCATCCCAATTTGCTGGCGGCAAGCGACGCTCAATTACTTGCAGACAATTATTTAGTATGGCAACACTGTTACCCGACCCTTGCAATATAATCTGTGCGCGCTAATGAATTTAATTGACTCTCAGGGGACGGTGGTGTTGCTATAAATTATTGTTAGTCCATTCGGATTAGTTCATTGTTAGAGTAAATTATTAATGTCGTGTTGTGTAACATGATGTGTTTATTGGAGCGTGAAAAGTTTAACCCAAAGATAGATTATTTTGATCTTGCAGCTGCGTTTCAGTTAACCTATGATTTTCTTTCATAAATAAAGGTCATGCCATTCGTATGTTGCCTCTTTTCTTGATCCGTAAAGGTATCAATTACCAGACATTACAATAAATTAACATTGGTCTGGGTACTGAATACATACCCTTCATGCCTGACTTTAACCAACTAAAAACTTAAAATTAATAACAATAAATATAATTATGGGATATTTTTCCCAGAACCATATAGTCTATATCCTTCATTCAACCGTAGCCTTTTCCTAACTATATTCAGGTTGGTTGGTCATTCTAACCAGAAACCTAGGTACAACTAAATAATTATCATTATTTCACATGAAGCGACTGTAATCTGACCTCTGCAATCAAATTGACAATTGGGCAATAACGATATCCTAATGCTTAACTGGTTATCAGACTTGTCAATCTCCTCTGACTGCAACATTTATCCAGGCACATTTTATGACGGACAATTATTAGTTCTAGAACTTTATTAACTTAACCGGACTTTGTGGCGAGAGATGCCTCCAGCCACACCAAACTCCGAACTGCTAAGAACTGAAATTTTCATAGAAAAAGCTAATAGAACACCAATTCACAAGTCGAGCAGTGGCTGGTCCTGTGAATTGTGAACCACTGAAGCAGTCTATTTTTATTTCTTTAATAATATTTCCTATTTATTTTCAAATTTAAATGATCAATTCGGACCTCTAAACAAACACACCCAATAAAAAAACCCAAACAAATGCAATTACACGCATAATTTACGATTAGGCACATCCCTACGCTTATTACTGCGTATGTCGGACAAACCGGCCGTGTAATTACGAATAATCAACTGGGGATCATCCCTATTCCCTAGTGACTTGCCCCCTCGATAACTTCACAGGTGGGTTTTGTGACAAATTGGCAAAAAGATACGGCAAGCGGGTAACTAGCCATGATGTTCGTAATAAACTTAAAAATAAAATTAAATATTTGTATGAAAAATTCTTGCAGCGCCACTTGTGATCACACAGATTTTATGGTTACATTATTTTTAATTCCCTAGCAGCGATTATTTATTTATTTATTTGGATCTACCACTTAAGATACCTATACAGACGATATTACTGAATAACTACTGAAAGACGATATTACTGAATAGCAACAAGGCAATTTACAAGTTTACTCCTGCAATTATGAATTTTCATAACTTTTGTAATTTTAATTACAATAACTTGTCACGTGGCGCCATCTAATAGAGGTAGGTTTTACTGAACCATGAAATGGTACATTATAGCATAAATAGATGGCGTTGTTATAACATATCCCTAGTGGTGATGTCAAGACATTGATAAATATTATATCGATATTTTATAGATAAGGTAAAACAAAGTCGTTATTATATTTTCCGTGAGACGTGCCCAAACACAGGCATCTTTTAAAAAAATGGTAAAGGAACATTACTTGGCTACGTGTACGTGATTTGTTATAGTATTCTCTTTATGCAAAATAATATATTGTATGTATAGTATTTATATACATTATTAATATTTATTTTATTAGATGTTTATTTTATTTTCTATATCTATTATATATCTATCTATCTATTATTCTTTAATTAGACTTCTAAGCACACAACCGCCCGTTACCCGTTTCTTACATGACTTGTCCATCCCATGGTTGTCTGTAAGAAATTGCTTTAAGCGATAAGACCGCCAATTGTATATACATTATGTGACGTTTGTTTTCTTTTTATCATTTTCTCTGTATTGTGTTATACAATAAAGAATATTCTATCTATCTATATTTTTAAGGGATTTTAAACAAGAAATTGCCATATTATATTTTGTCGTCATTTATTCATAAAGACAATTCAATAAATGAACGCACTAAATTACAATAATTTTGAGATATGTCACTTAAATATTAATCGGTGGTGACTTATTACGTTTTTATTCAGCATTACAATAATTTTGGTGTTTCTCATTTATTAGGTCTTAGAATGTGGGAGTTATTTTATGAAATACCTTTTTAAAAGGTTTTAAACATTGAAAGAGGAGGACAAGACAACAATAAATGCGTAATACCACCACCTTTGCGTTATAATTATGTATATAATAAGCTACAATACTCGCTATTGATATAGATCAGTTACTGGAAGACAAATCGTATGGCTTTTAATATTTTAGTACAATATCATTAATACAAATGCACCGATATGTACGTAATGCTACCAAACTATTGAGGAAAACAATCTACAGGAGTACAATACAAAATATTAGGAAAATAGAATTATATTTTTTTTATAATTTCTCATCTAGTAGAAAAAGTTTTCAGAATAATCAGAAATCTTAAAATGAATGTAATTTATTAATATTAGAGAGAGCCCGACCTACAAATGGCTTCTTCCGACATTTCTTTCATAATATTATCTGTGGTTCTTTTAAAGTTTTTGGTTAGTTTTTATATTTGGCATTAACGCATGCTAAACATGGAATTGGCATTGAACTAATTTAAAGTAGGTCGTGACGACATAGTAGTATGTCATTAATAGATGTTGCTGACGTCACCATATGACGCATAATGTGGAAATGCTACATCACAGACAGTGGTTTCGGTAGCTAAGTTGGCTAAACCGTCCGGTGTATTTAACAGGCAAAACGCAGTTGCAAATCCTGCCGGAGACCGAATTTCTCTTTCGCTTGAAAATGTATATCTTGAAATATATCTAAGTTGTGACTGTGTCAAAGACTGCTTTGCTTTTGTAAGCATAAAATAAAGTTGAAGATTTTATGATCTAGTAAACCACTGCACTTATCTACCAAGTCTGTGTCAACTTTGACAAAAAACGTGTCAATCAATAAGCCTCTTCGAGCCAAATAATGACCACAAGTCGAGCTCATATTAAGAGTAAAATCTTTGAAGATGAAAGTGCTATCCAAATCGTAAAATTCGAAAAGTGGCTTACATAGTCAAGAAATATGTACAGTACAATAGAATGAGAAAAGCTATTGTAATGTAATAAATATATCGAAAAATTTAATTATACGAAAACAAAGCAAGGAGCTGTTGTCAAACAAAAGCTATGTACAGCTAAGCGAATACAAGGGACTATAATTCTAACTTAGACTAGCCTTAACTTCATACAAATTATAACTTATGATACAACAATGATCACATTTAACTTAGACGTTATTAAAACGATATGTGTAGTAATTGATGAGTATTAGTAGTAAATAATACAAAGTCTTTCGACTCTTAACATGAAACACAGCAAATCTTAACAAGCAAAACTTGGTACTAGTGTCAAAGGTTACAATATCATTAAAAATATCATCATTACTCTAAAATATGTATTCCCTATACAAACAACCTAAATACTAAAAGAGGTTTAGTATTAATTAATTGTACATATATATTATAATATGCTTATCTGCTAACCTAACCAGGCTGTAGAAAATCAAAGTTTAAAGAGAAAAATATAGTATGGAAGATTAAAGAGGTAGATTGACAATGGGAAATCTGCTAAAACTTACCAAACACATATTCTTATTATTTTTAATATTATAAATGTGTAAATATCCATAAAAACTACAGCGGTAAAATATACACAAATGATATATACATAATACCAGCTAAAATTAATATAATTTGTATTTATTATAAATTTTTACTTAAATTTAATCACTTAAAACTATAAAAACACTAGTGATGACCAAGTTTTGCACACAAATACAACATCTACTCAGCCAATGTCGTATCGACGGCATTCGATAAAAACGTAATTATTGCTTGTACACGTAATGACGACTGTAGTACACACTACACCGCAAATAATCTCAACTAAATACATATTTTTATTATAATTACAATGATATTTTAATTAAAAAGATATATTTATTATCCTTTGATATGTATTTATGAGTAATGATCGATTAAATAATGATTACATGTTTAAATAATTTGACTTAATTTATGTTATTTTATTAATGTAGTCAGGGTATAGCGCTTTTCCTAGTCTATTTTACACACCAATATGGTCATCGCAGTTCCTCACTATCATTTTATTCTTCTTCCAAAAATGGTAGTAGTTACAGTCTGTACAGCTGTAGTTACAGGTAGTTGAGGCCAAAATCTCAGCTGATGCTACAGCAAAAGAGTTACTGCAGCACTGATTTTCAGAATGGCCGAATATATACAGATAACAAAACAAAACATACAATATTTAAAATTAATTTAAAAGTGATCGTGACTGTCACGCATTGATGACACTGACATTAATGTGACAGTTTACACCAGGTAATGTGCGAACCCCACCAGCAAAAATTCAAATCATACCCTTCTACTTTTCTAGGTTGTACTTTCAGATATCCCAACCCACGTGTCATGTGTCCCTTTAAAAATAACTTTTTACATACACGTGCGCCCATAGCATGTAAGTTACGTTATTATGTTACTTAAAACGTTAGTTAGGAAACTATTGTAGCTTCTTAATATATCCTTACCATATGTATTTCCAGTGATACGAGTATATCCTGACTACATATAAAATAAAATTATTCTAAGTATAATTCTAATGATGTTTAAAATTATTTGTAAGCCATTTTCCTTTCAAAACCACATGTTACATTTCGTAAAACTATCCTATAAGTTACGTTATTTTGGGGTTACACGGGGATTAAATACATTTTTACATCGTATCAACTTTTAACAACATTTTTAAACAATCACTTAGTAGTTTCTGATTATTTGAGAGATTCTTTGAATAATTAATTATACATAATATTAATATAAAACAGTTATTTACTGTAACTATTCTAAAGTCGACGTATCGATTTTATCAATTATCTTATCGATAACGCACATCACTTTGTCGGTCAAAGTGAATTCTCGTTCTTTTTACGTTTTTATAACAATTCTAAATTAAAAAAAATACTAATAAATGTGGAAACTCCGGAGTCGCTTTCTTTATGACCATCAGCAACATTATGATCTTATGACAAATTCTCGAAAAATTTTTGTAGATACTGTGTATTTAAGAATTATTACAAAAACGTATTGTACAATAATCTCAAAACGCTCACATATTGACATATCTAAGGGAAGATAATTAGGTGTTACTTAAAAAAAAATCTGACACTTACGCGAATATAATTAATAATAATCAATATACGCAATAAAATCCGTAAACAGTTATTTTCTTAAAAAATAATTGATTACTTCTTTAAAAATAATGTGCTACATGTTGTATGTATATATGTTAGTTGTTATTTACGATGTATGTTACACTATGTTGTATGTAGTGTTTCCGTGTTTTAATTTTCCTGAACTATGTATTTCCAATTCTCATTGCTATCACGTTCACTTAAATAAAATATATATATTTAAAGCGAAATTATATAAGCTACATTATAGGTATCATGTTGTAGCAGTTTGAAAGAAGAATTATGTCAAACTCGTCGAGATAGTAGTCGATAAAATATCAAAACGGTTTTAAGCGATATGCATTGAGCCGTTCTGTGTTTAGACGCACAATATTAATAAAAACGATCAAAAAAATAAATCAGTACAAATTATTATATAGTAAATTGTATAATAAATATTAATCCAAGAAACACTTTTTTTCGTAACCTTACTGAGAGCTTAAACTTTCGAGCGAAACACTGAACAAAAAATAATTGTCTTGCCTACTTGGAACGTGTGTTCAAAATGCTGAACGACCTGCGCCATTTTTACCCGAAATATCTTTATTAGTATTGACTTGCTCTGCTGACATTTAAGTTTACGTAATACTGATATACTTAGGACTATTTTATTTTCGTTTTATTTTTAGGATTTTTACCAATTTATCCCATAAATATGTCCAATAGAAAGCGTAGTGTTCTCATAATATTCTCACTTGAATCTTACACAACAACAGTTTGGTCTAACGCACTAAGAAAAACCACTTGGCATACAAGACATTCTTAATTGATCTCACTATATCAACGATCTACTTCAAAACTCACTTCTAGCCTAAAGTTTAAAAAATAACTTCTTTTTTTTTTCAAAGACATTGATAAAGTTTTAATTTAGGGTTTTCGTGAACTACGTAGGCCAAAAATATGAGTTCATTCTCTAATATTTAATTTTCTCATAGAATGAATATTTTATAAAAGAAGAGAAGTTTCACATAAAATTTGTAGTCCTTTTTTATATAAAAATATTAATTCCGAATCATCAGATCTATGGCTGAACCTAACGGTTTTAAAATAAGACCTAATTTGTAACAGAATGTCTTAGTGTTGGCCTACCTAGTGTACGACTGCCCTTAAAGACAAAAAAGTATTTCAGATTTGAAATAAAAAAAAACTATCTTGAAAGGGAAAAGATAAATTTTATAATTATAATGAAAAACCCCTTTCAATTATAGTGTAAAGAAGTTTACCTTAAAGAGAGAAAAAAATACAATTAATTTATTTAATTGGATTTTAGGGAATTTACATGAACTATCTAGTCAATTTATCTAATGATGTAATTTAGTAAGTTTTCTTTTATTTATTATCTTCAAATCACGTACATTCAAATGTCCTATGATAATTATAACTCTGTTTTTTTTTTATATAATTATAAATCGTTCTATTCCCGAATATTAATGTGGCAACATTTCTACTAAATAAAACGACTTTGTTAAAAACAACTAACCTATCCGCAAAACCTTCGTCACTAAAAATAATTCCCACATCCTTACACAATTATCTCAAAATAATTTAATATTCTTTACAAAATCTATTTAAATTCCAAATAAAAGCGTTTGATAAAAATAAATGCATTATTCTTTTTTTGAATTCTAAACATTCCAAAATCAAAACCTAATTTTTGTTTGACATATCAGACTGCCCTTCCTACTCCATAGTATCATACTGTACCTTCTTGACTTTCAAGTAGCGCCAGGCAGCGTAGGCGCAGAGGGTGGCGGCCGTGGCCAGTGCGAGCGCGGCGCCCACGGCCACGGGCGCCGCCTCTGAGCGAGCGCGAGCTGCGCGTGCGCACGCCCAAGGCGACCCGAACTCGCCGCCGCGCTTGTACATGAACGCTTGGAGGCGCATCTCACGAAGGTATAGTTTTGCACGGTGAATCGTGGCAGGGCTGTAAAGGATTACATTTTAAAGTTATTTAGCAAAGGAAAAATTCGATTAGGTACACCAGACGCTATGACCACTAAGCCACCGCGAGTCCTACCCGCCATGTCGAATTTTGCCTTCGCATTTGAGTTTACGTCTTTATGGTGACGTCAGGACAATCAATCGTCAATAACTTTAAAATCTTAGCATGGAAAATGCCAAAAAATACAAAAACAAGGATTTTTTTATTATTTAACTAGCAGTTTCTAGAAAAACTGATTGTCACTGGCGAAGTAGAAGGAAGAAGAAAACGAGGCCGCAGTCCCTCAAGATGGACAGCCTAGATTCGTAGCTCACTCTCCATCACCGTACACGACCGCGTCGAGGCAGCGGGTGAACGAAACAGATGGCGAAAAATCATCCGCGATAAAGTAATTCCTAAGGAAGATCACGACCCTCAGCATTGACGAATATGACTTAAGGAGGGGGAGCTGTTTCTAATTACTGTTTTTAATGTGAATATTTGACTTTTTTATTGGCTCAAAAATCAGAGTACCCATGTCCAAATACTTGGGTAACGACCGGGAAGTCCCTCTTATTACAAAACTAGCAACAGGCAACTACCGTTGCCCGCGGTTTCACCCGCAATCCAAAAAGCTTTTTAAGACAAAAGGTAGCCTATGTCCTTGTCCAAAGTCTAATCTATCTCTATACCAAATTTCATCAAAATCGGTTCAGCGGCTTAGGTGTGAAAGCATAACAGATAGGCAGACAAACAGACAGTTACTTTCCCGTTTATAATATTAGTAAGTATAAAAGTTAGGATAGGGATTTCATTTTTTTATTTGTGCGCGATCAAGTGCGACAACAGCAAATGCGTATGTATCCCCGTCGAGGGTAATATAGAGTAGAGTAGAGAATAGTGAATAGAGAGTAGAGAGTATTTATAGTAGAGAATAGCGAATAGCCATTGTTCTCTATTCTCTGCTTGCTGCACCGACAAGAATTGAGAAACCTTCTTAAATTAAAACAGATTCACATTCACCATACCATCGTTTAAGTTTTAACTTACTTAGCGTCTTCCTCGGCCAACTCGATGACGGTTTCCTCAGGGCACGAGTATGACTTTCCGACAGGTGTTGGGAACAAGAGCTCCCTGGAGTCCGTGCTGAGGGTCACCTTCCGGCCCTGGTTGGCGGCGTGCTCCAGAATACGGGCGCTCGAGTTGTACGTGAGGCGCAGACTATCCGCGTACCAACGCTCTCCTCCTGGCGTCTGCAAGAAGAAAGGGATTGATATTACAATTGCAACTATCAGCCTTGTAACCGATAAATGTTTATCAATGACGTGGAACTTTTATCAATGACGTGGAAATCTGTAATTGGCTAAAAGACAATTGTCATCATCTCCAGTTATGCTCTTTCAAAGATGTGAGTAACATTACCCACTACAACGATATTGGGCTGTTCATTGATAGTGAAGTGAACATTTTAGAACTCATGTAAATGTTACAATAGCTGTTGAGTTTCCTTAATAAATAAATGTTGAGTAATAAAAGGTCCTTCAAAATCTGTACACATACAATGAAATGAAATGAGAAGTTACCTTTTTTTTAGTACAGTCAACAAAAGAGATTGGTATACAGGTAGTGAACGAAATCTGCATCTTTACACAGATTGTGATTTAAATAAATACCCGTCAAAGGGTTTTGCTGTGTAGTAGCTTACAATAACTGCGTTTTGACACATATTGCGTGATACATTATTACACAATCTTTAACAAAACACGTATGTTTTATTAGCTGCCTGTATACTTAACTCTTTTGTCGACCGTACCTTTTTTTATTGTAAGCAGGTCAGGCTATCCAAAGCTGTCAAATTTTCTCAATTGAAAATGAACCTTAAGATTTTGTAGTTGATATCAAAGCAATTTGACAGATTAGGGTAGCTTGATGCGCTGTGCCTCTGTACATATAATCCTCATGGTTCATCCACCTGGGGTGGCGGTAGAGTATGTCTGATTCCTACTCAATATATTTTGGAATGTTTGAACTAGCAACCAATCATCCAAAATTTATTTTTTTATTAGTAACTACAAAATTATGTTCATCATCAACATCGATCCATATACTGTCCCACTGCTTGGCACGGATCTGTTCTCAGAATGAGAGGGATTGGGTTATAGTCCACCAAGCTGGCTTAATGCAGGTTGGCAGACTTCACACACCATAAAGAAAATCTCTAAGACATACGGTTTCCTCACGATATTTTCCTTCACCGTTGGAGCGGGTGATATAATTAATTGTTAAATACGCACATAATTTTGAAAATTCAGAAGTGCGTGCCTTGGATTCGAAGTCCAGACCGTAGACTTGCGTGTCTAATGGCCATATCAATACTGCGTTAACACTTTAATAATCCAATTTTTAATTATTTTATTCAATCATAAAACTATCTAAGTATGTGATTGTATGTCCTTTAAGCGCTACACGCTTTGATCTTCATTTCTCATCCTCAATCTTGAAGGCACTTGTTGAAATCCCGTTAGCACCCTACCGTTTACCGGCACGCTATGATGGCCGTTTTGACGTTTGTCCACTCATGAAGTTTCGTATTAATTAGTAATTACATTTGAAGGAGCAAATTGCTGTTCTTTATTGTCAATAGTGATCTAACGATACTACTACAAAAAATATTAGGTATATGTATTGTTTTTTTTATTTTCGTCCATTAACGTAACGGCCATCATAGCGTGTCGCAAGTATAGTTACTAAACCTAATGCTTGGGGCATTTACTTCTTTATTTTATTTAACACTTACTTTAGAAAACGAGAACTCTAGAGAGAAATCTTTAAATGTGAGCACAAGGGTTTCAGCATCACCATCCTTACACGTGCCGCCAACGTTGGCGTTGTTGGGGACGAATGTGTTGGCGTCCTGAAAACAACCATGAACATTTGAGACACAATATTGAAGGAGAACAGAAAAGACACTACTCGTATTTCCTAAATCGATCTCAGAAACACCGTCTGTTACGCTTTCAAGCCTAAACGGCTGAACCGATTTTAATGACATTTTGTACAGAGATACATTAGACCTCGGAGAAGGACATAGACTACGGTCTTTGTCTTCAAAAAGTCCTTTCGAATGTGAGTAACAGCGTGGGCAAGTAGCTAGTACATACATACATATACATACCATCACGCCTGTATTCCCCGAAGGGTTAGGCAGAGGTGTACTAATGTACACCTAAAGTTCGCCGGTATGTTTAGGTCCCATGTAATAGGGGGCGAGCCTATTGCCATTCACCGGGCACAAATCCAGACTCCGAGCTGCTACTGAGAATTTCATAGAAAAAACCAAATAACACTACTCAACCTGGGGATCGAACCCAGGATCCTCTAGCGTAGCCGTCGCGCTTAGGACCACTAGACTAATGAGGCAGTCCATCATACATACATACATGTATACTCACGGCTTTTTTCTATTACAGAACGCCACTACTAACAAACTAAAATTAAAAAACTACATAGTAAACTAACCTAGAAGACTAAATTAATAAGAGACTCAAAGTCCTTCAGAGGCTCTTTAACTCTGTTTTACTCGAGGGCACAATGCCGGAAGTATGGAAAGAAGCGTGGTGGTGCTTTTCTTTAAAAAGGGTGACAAAACCCTTTTGAATAATTATAGGCCCATCTCGCTTCTGAGCCATGTTTATAAGTTGTTTTCGTGGGTCATCACGAATCGTCGTTTTTAAAGCTAGTTGGCTGAATTTCCTAATTGCCGACCTTTGAGAAAAAAAACCGAAACAAACTCAAAGAATCATAGTCTCTTTTAATGTCCAGACATAATATGTATTTACAAAAAAAAAAGTATATAAGTATTATATCCATTGTCTAGGACCCATAGTACTAGCTCTGCTTAGTTTGGGACTAGATGGTGTTGTGTAAAATGTCCCAAAAATATTATATTATTATACTATATTATTATTATTAACAAATATGTGAGTGTTTCTTTTGAAGAAAGAGCCACAGCGACTTTTAGAGTACACCAGTCCCAGTCGACGCCACGCATGGCATCAGTCATTGTGAACAACCTTATTTTACTTTTGGTTAATTTTGCTTGACCATAATTTACTTTTGGTTTTAATTTGGTTGTCTCGTACAAGTGCAATAAATAAATATAATTGACGAAGCACAAAACGAAATAATACTGAAAAAAGTAAACATTGAAATTGGTTTAAAGTTTAGTTTTAAATTAAACTGCGTACGCCATTTTCTCAGCATTATCGTACACCCCTGATATTTCCAACAAAACTTTAAGATAACATTTTAATTAACTAGAAGCAATGTTGAACTTTATGTAAAAGGTTAATTACTTAAAACCACTTATGTATACTTACAACATCTTCTAATTATCTGGAAGTTCACACATTAAATTTATGCTCTGAAAGTTTTTTTTTACTTAGTAGCTTCTGCCTTCGACTTCGTACGCGTGGAAAAGTTACTTTTAATTATCGTTGTAATTTGGCTAATTGACTCAAAATCGTTCTAAATTATAGCCTATATGTTATTCTGATGCATAAATAATAATACTGTAAAGTTTCATCAAAATCCGTTCAGTAGTTTTAGCGTGAAAGAGTAACGAACATCCATCCATCCATCCTCATAAACTTTTACATTTATAATATTAGTAGGATAACAAAATAAACGGAGAAAATTGTTCAGGGACAAAGAAACAATGGTGGATTTTATATAAATACTAACTGTTGCCCACCGTTTCACCTACATCTCAAATAATTTTTTGCGACAATCCGCCTATATCCTTCTCCAAGGTATAATCTATATCTGTAGAAAATTTCAACAAAATCGGTCCAACTGTTTAGGCGATATAGCATTACAAACAGCCAGAGTTACGCTCGGAAAAAAAATTAAAGGCACGTTTTTCAATAAGTGTGTGTTTCAATGAGTTGTATGTTTTAAGATTATGTACTTACGGCTCTCTCGTTAAGCTTGGTGACATAGGATATGTCTAGTAGGGCGTCCACCATCAGTAGGATGCAGGTCTCACCGCCGCTGCCCAATAAGCGATACGTGGCAGTGTTCAGGCTTCTCTCTGTTACTGCTTCCTGCAAACGATTGTACAAAAAAAAAACTTGAGAGGTGTCAAGGGACACCCGGATGGAACGAAGTTCCTTTCATTAAAATTTAATAATAAAAAATAAAAAAACCTGTATACACTCAACAATTCACAACGCGCGAAATTCAAATATTCACTCAATAATATTTGAATGCTTGTCAACAATATTTGAATTTCGAAAAAAGTGTCGTGACAACTTTTCGTAAGATTTTTTTCCGTCTAGCCCCCTTTCACAACGCGCGATAAACATAAAACATACAAACACGCCTCTATTTCCCCGAAAGGATACGCAAATGTGTGCTAATGTACAGAGGCCAGCACATCAAGCTACCACAATCTGTCAAATGTCTTTGGTTGTTTTTCAACTTTAATACAAAATGATAAGGTTCATATTCAATTGGGAAAATTTGACAATTTTGGATAGCTTGACCTACTGACGTCTGTACACATACAGTTAGCCGGTATGTTTAGCTTCCATGTAATAGGGGGCGAGCCTATTACAGGACACAAATCCAAACTCCGAATTGCTCCTAAGAATTTCATAGAAAAACCCAATAACACTTTGCCCGAATCGAACCCAGGACTACTAACGCAGCAGTCGTGTTTACGACTAATAGACTAATGAGTAGTTATAAAAGTATCTGGACGTACAGTGTTCAAAATGATCGAAACATCTAAGAAATTTAAATTAGATCTCAAAGTTTGAGAATGAACACAGTACACGACAACTGTCATTCTAACATGAGTTTTATCCGATTAAGATAAAGTTTATAATAACTAGGTGACTTGTACTTCGCACTAATTTAAAATGTATTTTTTTATCATCATCACCATCAACCCATACTCGCCAGTGCTCCGCGAGGAATAGTTGTGTTGGCAGTGGGGGGAATTCGACCCTTATACTGTCAACCCAACTATTCCTCTTTCGTTTTACAGAGTCGGCAACGCGCAAGTGATACTTCTGGTGGTGCAAGAGTCTATAGGCTACGGTAACTGCTTACCATCAGGTGGGCCCGTAGGCTTGTTTGCCACCTTAGTAGTATAAAGAAATATTATCCAGCGACTGGGCACGGGTCACGTCTCACAATGAGAGGGATTAGGCTATATTCCACCACGATGGCCTAGTGCGGGTTGGCAGACTTCACACACCTTTGAGAAAATCTCTAAGGCATGCACGTTTCATCACGATGTTTTACTCCACCGTTTAAGCGCGTGATAATTTACTAATACGCACATTATTTCGAAAAGTTAGCGCGTGCCTTGGATTCGAACTCGAGACCTTTGACTTGGCAATCCAATGGTCATAACACTAGGTAGAGGCGAGGTGTGTTGCCCTTCCATCCGAAGGGAGGATCCTCCAACCAGGCGGGTGATATGCAACTTGTGTTGCAAATGTTGCTTGCGCGATTCAGGATTATGTACGTAGTACCATGTAGCGTGGTAGATGTCACTACAACTGCTTAACTTACTGACTCATAATCTAATAACACCCATTAATTATTACATCAAGGGTTGAACCAATGGAGCATTAAAATGGTCTTACCGTAGATCCACCAGGCGCGACGGTCGTCTTGCTGTACTTGGTGACCCTCGGCCTCCTCGTGGACGCCTGACTGTCCAGCTGTAGGCTCTGTACTGAGCACACCACCAACACTGCCAACACACACCGCATAGATATACACACGTTTCACTTTATACTTAAATTTAGGCTTCACTTTATACTAGAATTTAAACTTCACTTTATACTAGAAATTAGGTTTCACTTTATACTCGAAGTTAGGCTTCACTTTATACTCGAAATTGTGCTTCACTTTATACTCGAAATTAGACTTCACTTTATACTAACATTGACATTAGATTCTAACTAGATTCCCCTATTTATATCTACACTGATTTAACTGAAAACCCCCAAAACAGTACACGATAATACTAATCATTATTTAACTGAACTTCTATTCTTACTATTATTCTGTAATTGAACGCGCTAACACTTCTTTATTACTTGATCATTAAATATGATTTTCCTACACTTGGTGACAATTTGTCACAAAACATTCAGGCTAAACGTCTCTATTATCGTACACCTCTCAGTCGCTCACAATATACTTTATTAAATAGGTAACAATACTCTTTACTGATAATATTACACTGGCTTAACAAAACACCACAAAAAAAAAAAATTGCTAAATAATAGATACTAGATTCCCTAATTGTCTTCACTTTAATTAGTAACCAATTCGACAGAGTTAACAAGTTACCGAAATTATACACTGTTTTTTGTTAATACCCCACACAATTTTACTATTGTCACTAAATACCCCTTTGTGATGAACTCTACTCATCAAGTAGCGTACACAGTAGACCGATTACGGTTTTTATAATTTTACTAGATTTCCCTTATACCCACTTGTACACTGTAAATAATATCTACGCTACAGTTCGTGTATTCCCTTTTATACACTGCCAAACTGTGAGTTAAATTACGTTTTGTATTTTTTTTTTAATGTAATTCTGTTTTTTTTAATGATATGTAAATCCACTAACAATTAAGTAGGTAATCCATCTAGATTATTACAATAAATTCTTTACGAAAACACTATTTAAAGACTTTAAAGATTATTAAACTAGATGTCCCAATATTGTTAATGGTAGTTCTAAAATATTTTAATCACGCAGTTAATTCCGAATTATCGGTCGAGTTTTATTCACATTTCATTTAATAAATACCCCAGTTCACTCAATTTACACGCACTGTTTGATTCAGTATAACATATTTGTGTATAAGAGACTGTGTGTACAAGGAAAGATTGTCGAGTGCATATAATAGCGTTGATTGGTTAAGTGATGGGCGTAACTTTTATCGATAGAATTTGGAAGTGTTGTGATATCGATACAATTGGTATGTTAGGGCGCTGGCAGTGTTAAAGTACGACTGTCTTTTGTGTTATTATTTAATTTTTACTAGCTTTTGCAACACAACAGTGGTCACTCCCATCTTAAAGGTATTTTTGAGACAAATGGTAAGCCTGTGTCCTTCTCCAAGGTCTAATCTATTTTAATACCAAATTGCATCAAAACGGTTCAGTGGTTTATGGGTAAAAGCGTAACACACAGACAGAGAGTTACTTTTGCATTTATAATAATATTATAGTAAAGATTCATTAGTGGTCGGTGACTGGCCCCGCCGGCCAGTCACTAATAAGGATGGAATTTTTATTTTACTATTGCGTCTTTTAATTAGTAATTTAAATTATATTATATCATATAATACTTATTGTATATAAAAAAAAACTAATAAAGAAATTTGGACATGGTACGTCCATAATATTTTAATTTATCAAATAAAATAGCGTATTGTAGTGCTGATATTTTCAACAAAAACTATAAACAAAGTTTAATTTAATAAATACACGAACAATACAGCAATTCTTAGTAGTAATACTTCTCGTTACAACTAAACCACAATAGAACGATGTCAACGGTAATATAAAAGAATGTTTGCTTTCATTTAAATAGCTTATTTACATTTCTCCTACACAACCCAGATATGCCTCAAGACAAATAAATCCTCTTTTCATTACATCTGCAAGAGCGAAAGATCATAATCTGTCTTATACATACGCCTGACCTAAATCTGAGGTTCAACAAGATACTTAGCGTATGATTAATATTTTCATTTAAATCCCTCCCGTTCCATAGCTGAACCGAATTCAAAGCAATGATTAACGATGCTAGCCGGGTTTCGATACAAAACATTTTCGTATGTACGTGAATTAATTAAATTAACAAAATACGGCGTCATCGCTGTAATAATAGGAGATTTGAGCTTATTTTTGTAGCAAAGGTACCTAAATATCTTCTTAAAAAAATAGACGATCTATCAGCATATACACGAAATGGTATTCTTGTAATTTTAAAGAAAAACAAATATCTAAAAAGAATTTTAAACATAGACATCAACTTTAACTTAGTAACTTTAGCTGCAAAACAAATAATTATAAAAAAATCTAATTATCCTGTGTTTTTTATTACATTTCTTTCCTGATATCAAAAACCTATATGTTGTCCCTCGCAGATTTAGAGTTGCGCTGGCCTAGTGAGGGTTGACAGATTTCACATATCATCGAGAAAAATCTCTGAGGCATGCAGGTTTTCTCACAATGTTTTCCTTCACCGTTTAAGCGAGTGATAATTATCTTTTTGTATATTTTTGGCATTTTCCATGCTAAGATTTTAAAGTTATTTAGAAAAGGAAAAATTCGACCGCGGGCAGGATTCGAACCTGCGTCTTCTGGTTAGGTACACCAGACGCTATGACCACTAAGCCACCGCGATACCTACCCGTCATGTCGAATTTTTCCTTCACATACTGAATTTACGTCTTTATGGTGAAGTCAGTAACACCTATTGAAATGCAAGTTTTTGCTTTTCAACCGACACAACTTACTTTACAGTTAGTTCAATGTCGAACGATGCCACCTTACCTTCTATCTTTTTGTATATTTTTGGCATTTTCCATGCTTTTTTTGCCAAGATTTTAAAGATAATTAATTAGAGAGAGTGATAATTAATTAGAAGTGCGTGCCTTGCAGTCCAATGGTGATATCACTAGGCTATAACTGCTTAACTAACTGATAATCTTCTAATATAATAATGTATATTAATACACACATGAATCTAACTAAATAAACTCGAGACCATTAACTTGGCTATCACTGTTCAATGTTTCCTAATATCATCATCATCATCAACACATACATATTATATTAACAGAAAAATATACAGGATCAACTACTTACATATATGTATAGGTTTTTTTTACCGTTATAATGTTAGTGTGACCTGTACCTGCTTTTGTTTTACTATAATTTATTTCAATCATATCGATACTTCACACAGAGTGCGCCCATCACTACGCCAGTTACTTCATTGTGGAAAAGTTTATTGTAACAACGAGCAGCGCGAATATATAACTGCTGTAAGCTATTTATTCATTAATTTTATTAGTCCAGTTTAAATCGGTTCAATTTTAACATTACAAAGGCATTTTTTCCTGCATTAGGCTTGTTGTTTAAGCTTCGTCTTGGTCTTCACCTTCCTGGCTTTTCTTCAATATTTACTTAAAGAAACTACATACAGACGCCATCAGGTCAAGCTATCCAAAACTGGCAAACTTTCCCAATTGAAAATGAACCTTACTAATAAAGTACTGACTAGCAAAAATCGGGACAATCGGCATTCCGTTCAAGGGTGAATCGGGACACCCCGCATAAATCGGGTCACCTGGGAACACTAGACACAGGGCAGGCACACATGGGTATTCATCTAATCTCAGTCCCCTAACCTTGTTTCAATAAAAAAAAAACAATACTAGCCTATCACAGCGAGCCTACACTACAAATTAACGAGAACCTTTTATTGGTCCAAACTCAATTTCCAATAGAACAACGTAATAGGAAAAAACATTGAGGTATAAGCGCTTCGTACTAGAGCACAGACGTCCATTAAATATTAAGTATAGATGTTTTTAACGATAAATAACACGGCAGTATAGAATGATAATTCTTGCTGTTAATACTCGTATGTACAAAGTTACTGTGGACGAAATAGGTTTCAGAGTCTTGAAAATTGGAGCACAGAACTTGGTCTATCGACCGGAAAGAAATGTATACTATCTAGGGAATAGTGGTACTTAAAGCACAAATCTCAGACCTCGACCTCAGATTCGTGCTATGGATGATAACAATAATATATCATTAGTATATTTTTCTCGTACAACCTATAGCACAAGACAAAACAGTCATGGGATAGAGAAGAAGTTTTCCCCAATTACTACAGCTGCTTTTATGGTTATAAATAACAGATATTCTGTAGTGTTAATATGTACTAGTGTCTTCAATTATATAATGGAAGACACAAGTACATATTAACACTAACAATCTAGTACATATTAACTCAATGGCAAAAACGTATTTGTTTTCCCGATAGTTTTCAGTCACGTGCAGGTTTCGATTCGGTTTACCGACAAATATCATTAGTACTGACTTGATCTAACTTTATCTAACTTTTTTTATACGTGTAAGTACTGTATAAATAGTTGACTGCCTCGTTGGTCTTGTGGTTATAAGGGCAGCTGTTGAGCGTGAAGTCCTAAATTCCATATCCAGTATGATGTTAGTGGGTTTTCCAGTTTGATAGCAAATTCTTATAAGCAGCAGCAAATGAGAAACGTCGATATTTATTCATAAAAAAAAAACAATGTAAATTTTAGAATTCCAATGTTAAAAATCTTCTTTTTTAAACTGTTTTTAAAATGTCTATAACGCCATATTGGGTTCCGACGTGACGTCACTCCGATTGTACACAAAATAGATATTTGTCGTGCACTGTGTTAATGTTTAGTAACGGAGTGATGTCACACCATCCATGGCGGCTAGCGTTTGCGCGCGAAAATTCAAAATCATAAAAATATAGATTGTGATAATCTAATATATAAAATTCTCGTGTCACAGTTTTCGTTGCCATACTCCTCCGAAACGGCTTGACCGATTTTGATGAAATTTTTTGTGCTTATCGGGTCTGAGAATAGGCCAACATCTATTTTTCATACCCCTAAATTTTTTTTTTATGGCAAAACAACGTTTGCGGGGGCAGCTAGTGGTTTTATAAAATTGAAATAATAATTCTACTTGTCTACTGATTCATTACAACCTTAAGATTGATTCAAAACTGTTTTCAAAATAGGATGAATGTAATACCATATTTGTAATCTTGTCAACTAAATCGCACCAAAAACATGTCGAATTGAACGTGAACCTTATTACTTTGTATTAAAGTTGAAAATCTATCAAAGAAATTTGACAGACTGGGTTAGCTTGATGTGTTGGCCTCTGTACAATGGCCTTTTGATGACAGAGCCTATGACCTGTCCCGACAGACTGCGTCAAACATGAATAATTTATCGTGAACGCCATTTTGAAAGTTCAACAACCCTAACACGACGCACGACGCTTGTCTTACAATTAATTTGCGGAGGCCACATGATATAATTATGTAGTCAAAACCGCTAAACATTAATGAAAATGTAATACGCAAAGGTAGGTCAAGCCGTCAGCCTTAAATAGCACTGAACATATATTTTTTGTATCGTGATAAGATGGCAAGCCGATGGCACGCTGTGATGATCTTGAGTTATATATAACGCGAGGATGCAGAAGGCTCTCAAACGGGAAAAATGGAAGGAGGAATGAGGTTACCCTTGCACAGTGGGACAATCATGGCTGAAAATAATAAACATAAAACGCGAAGCTGCAGTACAAACAGTCGAAAGTATATTCCATTTTTAAACACATTAAATGTAAAATTAACTAATGAAAAATTCAAAAAGAGAATATCTTTTACCGAAATTCTCACTGACGTTTCATTAACGACTCCCGAACGTTAATTGAAGTGAATGGATATTGGTACCTACCGCAATAGGGTTGGCAACACGGCTCTCGCTGTTTATTTCATGTTTATTACATTAGCGGTAGCAGGGCTGCCTCCGTTATAATGCCCGAATTATATTACAAAAGTGGAGAGGTTTCGACCATTATTTTTTATATTTTTCGTCATTATTATTGTCTGTCGTGCGTGTCACCCTTATTTTCGAGATTTTGTGACCACATTGGTGGAATGGCACTGTTAGCGAATCATTTTAAAAAGGCTGGTAAACCTTTTTCGAATAATATATAAAATCTTGGCCCAATATCTAGTGGAATCCAAAATGGCTTTATAATACCACTTGGAAAATCCTTCTCCTTTTTCTTTTTTTTATGAAAATGTGCCATTTGCTCATATTATATTTTTTTTTTCCTGATCCCTCAAGTCCGCGAAGGCTATGCCTGAAGGGTCTAAACTCATACTCTTTTAACAAAATTACCGGTGTCGATAATAAAACGTATTATTATGTTTTCTTTATATTCCTTCTGAATTAGGTATATATTATGAGCTTTTTATTATTTTGTAATTGTGATTTCGTAGTATGCACATGTATTGTTGTTACAATCTATATCAAAATGTTTACTTTTAAAGCGTTTCTGTTGCGATTGTAATGTGTTTTATGCATCAAATAAATAAAATAAAGAAAAGAGTAAAAAAAACGTTTTCAAAATTACTTAACTGAAAGATAATTTGTTTAGTCTTGGGTTTGAAAGACGAATTAAAAGAGTTTCAATCCTAAGTAACCCTAAGTAAATCCCTTCCTATAACGAATTTTGATTATATAATATTGCTTAAGATTTATAGATACAGAAAATAATTTTAAACCGAAAACGAGGCAAAGCATGTAAAATTATATTACTTCAGATTCAACCATGAAGATTCAATAAGATCCTAATAATATTTTTAATAAAAGAATGCCATTATAGCATAAATAATAAAAAAGAACTTTTCAACCTTTCGAATAGACTCGAGGGCTTCCTCGATTTACGATGAAAATTAAATTTCGAACAAATGTTTTTTTTTACGACTCGATTGAAAAATCACGATGGCGGATGTCGAAGTACCTAATAAGTTTTTAATACCACTTACGTTATTATAAAGTTATACTCGTACTTTTAGTTTCCTTCAGACTAATGGTTTTAGTCTGGCGACCTTTTATTGATATCTAAGAATAGATTTATAGAACCGTTAAGTGGCGGTACGTAAATAATTTATCAGCTGTTCGGGGTCAATAAAAGGTTTATTACGTTTGCTCGTCAGGTGGGGATTGTTTCTAAATTATGAAGAACATATTAATGTACGGTATTAAATTTTTCTGTCAACTTTTACAGTAAACTTGGGGTTTCTAGATCACTCTTCCCGCATAGCGAGAACCTCATGCAAGCATAACTTTTTAGGAAAAGTAAACGGACTTCAAGCATTGTGTGTAATATTAAGACTATATGGTTTTCTCATGGATTCCACTATCCGAACTGGACCAAATTGAAATGTTCCACACGGGAGGCACCATCAGCGTTCAAATTAAAAAAGTATCATCAAAATCAGTTCACCCAGCCGAAAGTTTTGAGGTAACAAAAAAAATACAGTCGAATTAAGAACCTCCTCCTTTTTTGAAATCGTTTAAAAAAGTTAAGGTTGCCAGCATGAGCAATATGGACTTAATCATTAGTATACTAATTATTAATTATTAATACGCACATGAATTCGAAAAGTCAGAGGTGCACGCCTTGGATTCAAACTCGAGACCTTTGACTTGGCAGTGTAATTCACAAACTGCTTCTTAGAAATATGATTAAAATAAGGAAATACAGAAATTTGTATGACACATTATTAGCACGACACATCCGCCAGTGATCAATCATCGCTTAACGCCAGGCAAATGCGTGTTGCCATTCAGCCTTTGCGTACGTCATACAGCCTGTACGTCACACGGGAGCGTTTTGCATGCATGATGATGTCATACATTATGTATCACCTAAATTCCCGCCACGGCCCACAGATTACAAAAATATAGGAAACGTAATAATAGCCTTACGTGGGCCTTTCAAACCTTCCTTATATAAACGTGTCGATCGATGGCCACTTTAAAAATAGGTTTCAATTAAATTGGACACTGCTATTTTTATTTCTAGATGGTCTAATATTATTTCCGTTGATTTATTTCCAGAAAATTGAGGTTGGAACAAATTTGTATAATTAGATGTTGAAAATACTTAACTGACTTATTGCGTAAATTGTTATTAAGACTGGCAAGACTAATTTGGGTGAATTTAGATTTTAGACCCACGCGTAGGACGTAATTATGTATTGTTCCGTTTTGAGGACAAGGAAAATTAGCATCCACTCAAGGGCGGATCATTGAGCAGAATTTTCCCAAGGCAAGTGTAAAAACCTAGCCAATTTGTCTAAGAAGTAATTTCGTTTATATTCCCCGGCCATATATATTCGTACGATATAAAATATATTTTTTACAGACGTACTTACGTAGGAGTTTTTCGCGGCAATTTCTCCATAATTTTTCGACCTTACTAAGACACAATTTTGGTAAGGGTTCAGTCGTGTATTCGTGATGTGATAAAATGGGGTTAATGCTGTGTTATTAAAAAAAAAGTATTTTGTTTTTTTTTTTTAATATGGAATTAATTTACTCAGCAACAGTGATAGCTTAGTTATATGCCTACGGACTACCAATTCAAATGTGTCTTCTATACATACTATAAAATTAATTTGCTTCCCGCTGTCTGCTCCTACGCTGAGATCTTGTAAACTACGCAACGGATTTCAATGCGGTTTTCACTACCATTTAGATATATTTTCTGGAAGATATATAATATATAATACATGCACGTTATTAGTACGATGCAGCCGTGCGAAGCCGGAGCGCGTCACTAGTATATTCTAAGTCAAGACCTATTTGTCTAACTTTTTGAAATAAAATATGATAAATATAGACTATCAGAATCAGAATCAATTTTCTAGCTTTATGTATTAATTAATTATTTTCACTCGTTTGTGTAATGGTTTTGTAAAACAGCGTGAGGAAACCTGTATACCTGAGAGATTATCTCTACAGCGTGTGAAGTCTGCCAACCCACACTATGCCACTATAGATAGCCACTCCCCCCTCATTTTGAACGGATACCCATTCTCAGCAGTGGTATAATTGATATACAGACTTCATATTCACTTCACTCAATACGAATACTTCTAAATTACATTGGTTTTTCAATTAGTGTTATTTTTTTTTTCAATCATACACACATATCAGAGCCCCAAAATAAAATTACGCCGTGCCTAATCGAAATTGAGCTCATCAAAATATCATTTGCGCCGGACATGAAATGCCCATCAAATAGATTGTTTCTCCAACATTATAGTAAGTGCTAGAGTATATATACCCCTTAAATAATTATGTGCACGTGTATTTTAAATGTCAGCTATTAAACAAAACTCTTTACGCTTCTTCTTCGCCTAATCGAAGCCTAATCCCTCTCATTCTGAAGGGATCCCCGTACCCAGCAGTAGCATATAAGCTGATGATGATGATAATAATTATAACCTGTCCATTTATTAAATGTAGTATTGAGAATCATGTGTTATTTTATGTCTATTTTACCTCCCCTCATTCTGAAATCAAGAAAATAAAGATTTCAACCGCTTGGGCATAATTTTATAACCTCGAATATATTACTTTCACCCACAGTTTTTTTATTTTTTTATTTGTTGACGTCGACAAACGAGCAGACGAGCCACCTGATGGTAAGTGTTCCGGTGTTGTCACCGGAGGAGTTGCTGATGCGTTGCCGGCCCTTAAGCCTTAAGCCTGTATATACACGCCGTTTGAAGAACCCCATGTCATAGCATACATTGAAAACCTCAGCAGGGAGACCGTTCCACATCTTGCAGGTGCGCGGAAGAAAACTGCGCGACGCGGAGACCCAAGTCTCCAGAGTGTGAGGATGGGTCTGCTTCTGAGGCGGGTGATGCGATGATAAAAAGGTGACGGAGGCACCAGTTCATATAGCTCTTGGGAACACTCCCCATAAAACAGACGATAAAACGCGCACAGAGAGCCAACGTCTCTCCGATGACTGAGGTAACATTTTTAAAAACGAAACTAAAGAAACTTAGCTATCGAATATATTTTTTTTTAATATTAGATATCAGAAAGCACATAGGTATAGTCCTCCTTTTTTCCCAACCATTGGAGGTTCCAGTCAAACCAGATGTCGCTGAATATCAGTATTTTACACGAAGCGACTGCCAACTGACTACCACTAACGATTGTCATAGGTGTTCGTATGGCAACCGGGACCTACGGCTATAAGATGTCTCCGAAACTCCTCCGTGCCTCGGAGACATCATAAAGCCGTCGGTGAAGAATGGTCACCCATCCACAAACTGACGGAGAGTATCGCAGTTTAACCTTGCAGATCGGTCGATTAGCTTAGTTATTACGGCTCCCAGTGTAACTAGATGCGGTTAAATCAGTATTTCAGACAAAGTGACTGCCGACTCCGCAACCCAATTTCTGAGCAATACCGATATCGTATAGATCCTATAGATAGACAGGTTATTAGGCTTTTTGTGCTTCTAGCTCCCACTATGAACTATTGTCATCTAATATCTATTATCCCTGTGTCCTTGGTCACGCCATTACCAGAGTACCACATTACATACATACATTAATCTTTTTTTTTTAAGTTTTCTAATATTTTGAGGAAAGAATAATTAAGAAAATTACGCTGGATATTAGAAAATTTCAGAAAACTTAACGGCTTTTGCTTAAGGTACTTTTATACAGGTTACATTCACGCAGACGAAGTGGCGTAGTAAGTAATAATAATAATAAATTTCTTAGGACATTTTTAACACAGCGCCATCTATACTTGCGGCACGCACAATACTTATACATATGGTATATATTTTTTGTAGTAGTATCGTTAGATCACTATTGACAACAAAGAACAGCAATTTTCTCCTTCAAATGTAATTACTAATTAATACGAAACTTCATGAGTAGACAAACGTCAAAACGGCCATCATAGCGTGCCGGTAGTGTAGTCCCAAAATAGCAAAGCTTGACTATGGGTACTAGACAATGGATATAATAGTCAGCTTGTGTTTAAACACCGCCCAAAAAAGTTTAAACACCGCCCAAAAAAGTACCTATTTTACTACCAAAAAAATTCTAAACGGTTACCAAAATGGATAAATGGTCACCAAAATAATATCTTCTATATAAAAGTCACCTCAAAATATTGTTATATACACTCAAAACATTTAGATTTGGTTCTGGCACTCACCGGCCGCTGCCTTGGCACCGCTCGCTTCGCTCGCTCGGCTTGTGTGGTCACAGTTCTAACCTAACCTAACCGATATCTGTATTTGGTGCTCAATCAGTAATTTTATCGCTCAATCAGTATTTTTGATACGCGGTTTATTATATTCCATTTCTTTTATAGACCACAGATGTTGTCAAGTGTTCGTAATATATTTGCAACAGCCATATATTTTTTTTTTCATAAATATTTGGCTAACTAAACTATATTAAAATATGGCTGACCCGTCTCTTTCCAATATTGGTTACATCAGCATTCAAGAATCAATAAAGGCTGGACGTTCTTTTGTATTAGTTCCCGATATGATTCAGCGTTCTCTCAGGAAGGGTTGAAGACAAACATTACGTAAATTTTGATCTAGTTATCTTTCTACATTTTTTTTATCTTTTTGCACGCCTTAGAGATTTTTCTCGACGGCGTGTGAAGTCTGCCAATCTGCACTAGGCCAGCGTGATGGACTATGCTCTAATCCCTGTCAATCTGAGAGGAGACCGAGCCCAGCCATAGGACGGTATATAGGTTGATAATGGTATCGTATCGTCAGCTAGGAAAAACAGTACCATCTAGCATTATTTATTAAATATTGACGTGTCTTTAAAAGATTTATTTACAAAATAAATATCATTTATCATTTATCTTTTTACACTAGCCCGGAGGGGTGTTTAAGCTAGCCTTATATACTTATGTGACATTAGTCAAAGTAGCTAGGAATTCATTTCGGGGGGGGTTTGAACTGACCAGAGCGCATTTAAGTATATTTTCCTGGCTACTTACGGGCATCACACGTATATAGTTTGTTTTTGAAAATATATTTTTTCTGGTATCGGAACGCTTCCGTTTCTCGCTCAGTGTTCTATTATAAGTAAGTATGTCATCATCATTATCATATCAGCCACAGGAAGTCCACTATTGATCAAAGGCCTCCCCCATAGACTTCCACAAGGACCGGTTATAAGCCGCCTGCATCCAACGACTTCCAGCGACCTTTACCAGGTCGTCCGTCCATCTCGCTGGAGGCCGTCTCACGCTGCGCTTTCCGGTGCGTGGTCTCCACTCGAGAACCTTTTTGCCCCAGCGGCCATCAGTTCTACGAGCTATGTGCCCCGCCCATTGCCACTTAAGCTTGCTAAGTCTTTCAGCTATGTCGGTAACTTTCGTTCTTCTACGGATCTCCTCATTTCTGATTTGATCACGTAGAGAAATACCAAGCATAGCTCTCTCCATAGCTCGCTGAGTGACCTTGAGCTTCTTTACGAGACCCATAGTGAGCGACAAGTATGTATTTACCAAAGAACGAAAAAGTATGTAGCGACATCTACCACGCTACATCACTCCCCCCCGAGACCGGAGGTCGATGATCCAGATGAGTCAGCTGTCAGTGCGTCTGAAGAGCTTGCCAGTGCCAGGAGTGCGAGTTCCAGTGAGTCGGAACGGATGCCGCGTAGTCCGCAGTGAGTCGGGACTGTGAGCGGTGAGTGCGATGAGTCCCCAGTGAGTCGGGGCGATGCTGCGTAGACCTCAGTGAGTCGAGGTAGTGCAGTGAAGCATAGCGAAGCGTAGTGGCTGGCTGCTGCGTCGACCAGGAGAGACGGCCTCTGCTTGTTGACCGGCCGAAGTGCAGTGTGCTGTGCCAAGTCGCTGATGTCGGCTGAGGGTTCTGACCAGGCTGCATGTCTGCTGCAGGCATGTGGTCAGGCTGCCCGTTGAAGCCGGAAGAGTGCTGGCTGGCTGTGTGACTCGCTGCTCGATGCTGTTGAAGGATGCTGTGTGGGGAAGGTGATGACGAAGGTGCTGATCTCCGGAAGGCTGCGCTGATGTTCTGCTCGGGGTCACCAGTGTGGAAACACTGGCATCACGTCGGGGTCACCAGTGTGGAGAGGCGAGGTGTGTTGCCCCTCCAACCAAAGGGAGGATCCTCCAACCAGGCGGGTGTTATGCCTGGCGGGCCGCCAGGCATAACACCCGCCTGGTTGGAGGATCCTCCCTTTGGTTGGAGGGGCAACACACCTCGCCTCTCCACAAGTATTTACTCGTAAGTATCCAGTATCCATTGTCTAGAATCTGCCAAGCTCTTTTTAGTTTGGGACTAGATGGTGCTGTGTAAATGGCCCAAAATAATTATTTATTAATTATTTAATACATTACAATACCTCTGCCTAACCCTTGGGTACTACAGCCGTGGTGATTTATGTCACTCCTTCTTGAAAGTTATCATGATAACTCTCAAGTCTTCTACAATAACGTTATATAACAAACTTTTGCAAACCGTGACGGTATCCAGGGCGCGATTCAATTTAAAAGTAGTCCAACAAATGTTAGCCAAACTCATTTCATTTTGTTCTTTCTACACAGTTTTGTAACAAAATCGGTAGAAAAAGACTTTGGATTTTCCACTCTTTAAATGACTTTTAAAAGCTTTGTACTTAGGATGGTAATTATGTCGTGTGTAGAGGTGAAGCTTTTGAAAATATTGAACGATTTTAAATAGTACCTAATTTCGGGTTTATTGTTTTGTTGACTGGTTTATCAGTAGTCGTAAGCGCGACTACTAGGTATACTAGAGTTGGGTTCGATTCCCAGGTCGAGCAAAGTGTTATTGGGTATTTTCTATGAAATCCTCATTAGCAGCTCGGAGTTTGGATTTATGCATCGTATCGTCGTGCGACGGGTTGTTGAGCTCCCTAAATTATGGTTGAGCTACACAATGACTGATGCATGCGTACCGTAGGTTAGGACTGGTCTACTCAAAGCCGCTATGGCTCTTTCTTCAAAAGGCCATTTCAGACTTTGCCCTACATTGTAAGACACATATTTGTTACTATTCTATATCTGGATTTTAAAAGAGACTATGATTCTCTGAGTTTGTTTCGGCGTTTCTTCTCAGAGGTCGTCAGCTAGGAAATGCCGGAGCCATCAAGCTTAAAAAAATATGTAAAATATTGACTTTTAAAAGTGTCTTTAAAAGATCAATTTACAGAAAAAAACATCATTTATTATTTATGCGACCGCTATTTACCGCTGAACCGATTTTGATGAAATTTAGTACAGAGATAGATAAGACCTTGCAGAAAAAAAAATCCTTTTGGATGCGAGTGAACCCACAGGCAACAGCAAGTACATAATAAGTCACTCATATTAAAATTCTTATTCAAATTCATCTCTCTAAAAAACGCTTTATTAGCTAAAGCGTTTTTTAATCATCGATCAATCATTGTGATCACATTTTTTTATAATAAATTAGCAGTCTACTTTAGTTAAAGTAGAAGTTACTATTGCTGTCTCATTTTATTAACATTATAGTGACAACGAGATTACACTATCAAATATCTGAGGAATATTATGCGATTTAAGCATAACACATCCACCACGGACGCTTACAAAAGGTACGGTAAAAATCATGGGTCGATGTCTCATCATGAACCCATATACTGTCCCACTGCTGGGCACGGGTCTCCTCTCATATTGAGAGGGATTAGGCTATATTCCACCACGCTGGCCTAATGCGGGTTGGCAGACTTCACAAACCGTCGAGAAAAATCTCTAAGGTATGCAGGTTCCCTCACGATGTTTTCCTTCACCGTTTAAGCGAGTGATAACTTATTATTAATACGCACATGAATTCGAAAAGTCAGAGGTGCGTGCCTTGGATTTGAACTCGAGACCTCCATCGGTCGATGTCTATTAAGGTTATATCTTGTCCTTCCCTCAATAGAGTAAAGATTACTGTGTATTTTTATTCTAATCATCTACCCACCACAATATACGTAAAATTACACGGGTATCCACCCACGCAAAGCCTACATTACGCGTAAGAGAAACAATATAACTTCCTACGCCCATCTGTGTGTAAGTTTGCAAAACATCTAAAATAATAATAATAAAATGTTTTTGTCTTTTTTTATTTTATAAAAATATTTATAAAAGACTAAGTAATAAAGGAAATAATAATAAGTTTATTGATCCATCATTATCATTACAGTTTTAACCTTATATGATTAATTATAGTACATGCATTCGTGACGGTAACTCGCAGAAATTTACATTATGTTTACTACAGTGGTCGAAACGAAACGTGGAAGGTCACAAAGGACATCTCACGCCAAATGCAAGTCTTCGTCAACCGCTGTCTTCGTCGCATTCTCGGAATTTACTGGCCCGAGACCATCTCCAATGTAGAGCTGTTGGAGAAATGCCACGAGAGCCCGATCGACCGCCAGATCAAGCGTCGTAAGTGGAGGTGGATTGGCCACACGCTCCGAAGGGGTCCCGATCACATACCCAAGCAAGCTTTGGACTGGAATCCCCAAGGGAAAAGAAAGCGTTGCCGTCCCCGTCAAACCTGGCGTCGCACCGTGTTGGCAGAAGCGACGAGCATCGGAATGACATGGAGCGAGGTGAAGCGTGAAGCTCAAGACCGATCTCGATGGAGGACATCTGTGGACGCCCTCTGCCCCATCTAGGGGTTATAGGACACTAAGTCAAGTACTACAGTGGTCCCTAAACTAGGCAGCGCCTGTATCTCGGAGACCTGAGTTGTGGTGACATTTTTACCATACCATGTTAATAAGGAGTGCAGTTAGGTAATTTTAGAACGGTACTGAATTAGCTTAGATATAAAATTAAAAGGAAAACATTAATTAATAAACAAAAATAATATATAACGCTAAACAAACAAAAATAATCTTCTAAGTGTCGTGCGTGTGCGTTGGTGTGTGTGTGTGTGTGTGTGTGTGTGTGGGTGGGTGTGTGTGTGTGTATTTGTGTTTGTGTGTGCATGTATGCTTGTGTGTACGTGTGTGAGTTATGATGTTAGAATTTCTGTGTTCGGATTTTAAAGATTGCCAAATTTGTAGAACGGAATGCACAATGAATGAGTGAAGATGACAGGTGTGAAAGAGAGAAAGAAATCGATTTTAAGTTAAGCTTAAAAAAATTTAAAACATTGTCTTGTAACAATGTCTATAAAAGATCAATTTCAAGAAATAATTAAAATTAATCATTTATTACCAGATTGCTAAAAAATTGAGTTGTGGAGGTATATGGTAAATTACAGTTTCATACTGATATTAAGTGGTTACCGTGGAAGCCAACACCAACTCCGGAAAAAGCTGCGATTCTAAAGGCTTGCTACGCAGTTTTCCTCGTAGTAAACCGTAGCGCTACGAACAAGCTTACGCTTCGCTTACTACGCACATGGGAAAAGCCGTAGCCGCCTACGCTGTTTTCCCATGTGCGTAGTAGTAAATCGTAGCGCTACGTGCGACGATGACAATTCTTAACATGTTGACTTTATGCCAAAGATTAAAATATTACGAATGATAGAAGAGACAACCCAAATAAAATTAGAACCTCTTATACTTAGTGTAGTGTTATACTGACGTATAACACTACACATTTGTATTTTTAATATGCTTGTTAGGTTGACACCTAATAAGCAAAAATCAAATCAAGTCGGTATTGTCCCATCCAAATTATAATAAATGTCAACCGTCCTGACTTTTCCTTTTTGCTCGGCTCCTAAGAGCCGTAGTGTGATGTTAAATTTTCCTCAAGAATTAAGCTATCAAATACAAAAAGAATTTTTCAAATCAAATTTCAACCAAACAAATTAATCTTCAGTTATGTTATAAGTATAAAAGTTTTTGCGGATACAAGTATGTATGCGTGTTTTTGTGCTCTCATCTGCCAGCTTCACTCTTTGTAGATGACACGTGTCACGACCATACGAATCTACATAATGATAAGACAACATGTCATGTTCATTTTATGTTAGAACAAAGGCAGATGAAAGTTTTTGAATTGTAGGAATGTCCTATCTGGAGCGTGATTCTATTGCCGAATTGCACTGAGCGTGTTAAGCACGTTACACACGATAGAGATGCTATATTATATATATTTTTAAATAATAATGTACAGAGGCCAGCACATCAAGCTACCACAATCTGTTAAATTGATTTTCAACTTTAATAACAAAATGTAAGGTTCATATTCAATTGGAAAAATTTGACAGTTTTGGATAGGTTGACCTGCTCGCGTCTGTACATTTTACACAGCACCGTCTAGTCCTAAACTAAGCAGAGCTTGTACTATGGGTTATTAGTTAATATTTACCCATTTTTTAAATACATACCAAAAGTATTTTAGGTATTTATATAAAGTGTGTGAAGCACGTATGTTCATCACAAAAATATTTTTGTTCTGTGGATTTTTCTATAAAATTCTCAGTAGCAGCTCGGAGTTTGAATTTGTGTCCGGTGGCAATAGGCTTACCCCCACGCTACCAAGTAACGTTAGTAAGTACTTTCAATACAGAGGATGATTAAAAAGGCATTCTATACAGCGTATTATCTGGGGCGTGATTTTATTTCAAACTAGTAATAACAGTGTACAATACTGGACTCCGCCTTTCTTTGTTCCTTAAGAAACATAACTATGATACTATAGCGCAGTTTATAAGCAAAAGTTTTCATGGATAGATCCATTCTCCGAGCCTTTTCCCAACCATGTTTGGGTCGGCTTCCAGTATAACCAGATGCGGCTGAATATCAGTATTTTACACGAAGCGACTACCATCAGACCTCCGCAACCCAATTCTAGGTAATACCGACATACTGAGGATAAACTGGTTGTCAGACTTTTTGGGTTTCTGAATGCCATCATAGGTGTTTGTATGGCAACCGGAACCGACGGCTTTACGTGCTCTCCGAGGCACGGAGGCACCCATCCATAGAGATGCCAAACTAAGAGATACTGCCTAAGAGAGGTAGGGCTTATTGGGAGTAATTCCTCTCAAATTGGAGCATCAGGACTGGGGAAATTCGTCCGCCTTATAAAAAATTGAAGTGAAATAACACTGTTTTGAGCTGTGTTGAGTTCCCTACGATGAGAAAGATTGCCAGTGCTCCATGAGGAAACGTGGTGATGGCAGTGGGGGGGACTTTGACCCTTATACTGTCAACTCACTCAACTATTCCTCTTTCGTTTTACAGGGTCGACAACGCGGAGGTGATATCTTTTTACAAGCGTGTAAGGCTACGGTAACCGCTTTACATCAGGTGGGCCATATGCTTTTTTGCTACCTTAATGGTATAAAAAAATAAACTAGATATTTCAGTGACTTAGGAGATTATATTGACGACCTCTGTGGTCTAGCGGTTCGAGTGCCGTGACTGCTGATCATGGGGTCGTGGGTTCGATTCCCACAGGACACAAATATTTGTGTGGATAAAACATGAGTATTTGTGTTTGTCGGGGCGTTTCTTATCTATTATAAGTATGTATTTACAAAAAAAAAAAAGTATATAAGTATTATATCCATTGTCTAGTACTCATAGTACAAGCTCTGCTTAGTTTGGGACTAGGTGGTGTTGTGTAAAAATGTCCCAAAAATATTATTATATTAAAAAAAATATATATATTATTAAAATATTATATTATATTATTTTATTCCATTCTATTCTAAATATCGTACATCATAAAGAAGATAAAATTTAACAATGAGGTAGCTTCTTATAATTACCTATTTCTTTAGGTATTCCGAACTCCAAGGTAATATTAAAAATAGAGGCAAAAATTCTATGTAATCTTGGCAGGAACGAGGGCCCACCCTCTCAGGGGAATCGTGAGAGTCGGTACTAAAAGATTATGTCAGTTGAATGGGCCGCACACCTGGGATCTATTTAATAACATCAACCTGCTTTACTCAACCTCCTAAAAAGCTTCCTACTTAAATATTTAAAAACCATCACCGCTTCAAGTAGGTACAGAAGCCAGCATATCAAGCTACCCCAATCTGTTGATATATTTTCAACTTTAAGACAAAAGTTTAAGGTTCATATTCAATTGGGATAATTTGACAGATTTGTATAGCTGACCTGCTGGTCTGTACATAGCATCCCCATATTGTTACTTAAGCTAACGTTCTTCAATTCATAGATTTGTCATGATCGTTCGATGCATGATTCGATCATTCGAGCATGATTCGATCATTCCAGCATGATTCGATCATTTGAGCATGATTCGATCGTTCTATAGGTTACGGCTGCCGCTTACCATCAGGCGGTCCATATGTTTGTTTGACATCTCTTATAATCAGCCCATATACTGTCCCACAGCTGGGCACGGGTCTTTAAGTATGAGAGGGATTAGGCTATAGTCCACCACGCTGGCCTAATGCGGATTGGCTTCTTCACACGCCGTGTGACGTCGAGAAAATCACACAGTCGTGCAGGTTACCTCACGATGTTTCCTTCACCGTTTAAGCGAGTGCAAATATTCTGCAATAATTCAGCCAGTGAAAATAATGCAAATGAGACTTAACAACTGAGGTGTCTAGATACCACGCTTGTGTTGCTAGGCTGTGGTTACCGCTTCAGGTGACAATTTCGCCAACTCTAAAACTTCTTACTAGTATATATACGTACATATACCTATATCAGTTAAAATCAGCGAAGCCAATATCGACGAATATTTATAAGAATAGAGATTAATATAATCTAAAATCTAGTCTGCACAGGCCGTTTTAACTTTCCGTCTCCCAGGCAAGCAAGTTTCTCCCGTCTAAACAATCTTAAATCATGAAGAAAATAGCACTTTTTTACAACCCTCGAAAGTTACGTAAAACTTCTTAAACGCTCTTGTTATCTTTGATCACTAAAGATGTTATTGATAAAAGTATCCGTAAAAGAAAGCTAAGCGCACGAAAAACCTTGAAAAAAAAGCTTACGATAGATATTGAGAAAAAAAAATTTCATCCTAATCTGTGGAAGACGCGCTCTTCGGATTATTTAATTAACCTTTTCGTACCTAATCAGTTGTAAATTGTAACCAAGAAGGTCGTATTTTTTTTGTTAACCTACATTGTCCCACAGCTGGGCAAAAGTCTCCTCCATAACCTTCCACATCAGCTTATTTAAGGTTTAGAAGAAGGTCGTGTAATTCGAAATAAAACGCTAATGTTTTTAATCTACTTCGATACACTAATTAATAACACGAAGGAACAAGCTATAATTTACACAGTACCTAATTTGATTTTAATTAATTTTATAAAAACACGAAATCTGTGTAATAAAGGAAAACGTGTAATGTATGTAAATGTTAATTGAGCTAGTTAATTTATTCAGTGTTGGAAATGAAAACTACTTTAATCAAAAAATATTTTTGGCAGCTAAAATTTATTTATATTTTAAATGTTTTGACTACAATTACATACTATTTTATATGTTAAGTTGGTTAATTAAGAAAAAAAAAGCGAATCATATCTTTTGTATTTAGAACATCCTATTATCCCGTTCCCGACTCATCGTATTTTCCGATAGACACCAGACATAAAGAAAAATAACAATGAAATGTATACTTGCAATACTCGTTCGTAGTTAGAATGTTATTTTGAATTAAGAAGTATATAGTTTGAATATTTTACTCACATAAACATATAAACTTGACCACCATCGTAGTTGTAACGTCGAACGCCGTCAGGAAATTCTTCTGAACTATGCGATAAACCATCCTGCTGTCTCCTTAGCTACGGTAACACTGCCTAACTAAACACCCGCGTTACTGTATCATTTATCTATGAACAAGTGCAAGCCAAGTCGTTTTTCTCATCAGTTACAACAGAATTCGGCATAAACTTGATATGTACATTTGATGTGCGCTCTGTTGCTTCTGTTTCCTATTTTAATTTTTTATACTGAGCTCAACTTGATCAAATGGCAGACATTTTGTATTTGTGACGTCATGGAGAGGGAAATCAATTCTTTCACGCATGCGCAAATTTTCTCCTTGGCCTATTTCACGACGCATCACGACCATGACAGAATTAGATACATTTAGTTTTTATATGACTGTAGCCTTTCACAAAATGGTGGACATTTTTATGAATGGAATCGCTTTTATTCATTCATTTCATATTTTGGCGTTCACTTAACGTAATTAAATGGAGCTCTGGAGTTTTCTTATCGTTTTATTAATTTGTTAGCATAGGGTTTTGTTAGGACTAGTAGATGAAGGTTAATTAAACGTTATTTTTATACGAAGGACCAACTTGAGTCTGCCAAAGGACCACTTGGAATAATGCTGAGTCCAACGTTTATCGCCACATCGCGAAACCCCGAATTTAAACGCGAAATAAGAAATGTATTGGATTTTTTATTTATACTACTAAGGTGGAAACAAGCATACGGCCCACCTAATGGTAAGCGGTTACCGTAGCCAATAGACGCTTATAACACCAGATCACTTGCGCGTTGCCGACACTGTAAAACGAAAGGGGAATAGTTGGGTATAGTATAAGGATCAAAATTCCCCCACTGCCAATACAACGTTTCCTCGCGGAACACTATGATAAATGATATTTTTTAAAGACACTTTTACAAATCAATATTTAATAGGTTCGCGGTCGGCTTAGTGGTCATAGCGTCTGGTGTACCTAACCAGAAGACGCAGGTTCGAATCCTGCCCGCGGTCGAATTTTTCCTTTTCTAAATAACTTTAAAATCTTAGCATGGAAAATACCAAAAATATACAAAAAGATCATTAAAATAGTACTTTTAAAAAGTCAAATCTTGTTGCACGGTTTAAAAGTGGGTCTTATGGAAAAGAACCAGCAGGAAACACTCTTTTTAAAATTGAAGTTTTTTAGTAAACTTCTACCTAACCCTTCAGGGAATACAAGCGTGATGGTATGTTGTTATTAATTATGATCTAACTATAATCTTATTATAAAAAAAACTGTATAGTTTTTTTTATAAGAAATAAATTCTTTAAGCCGATGATGTACGCATCATAAAACGCTAATTAAAAAACGCTTATTAACCTACGTAAGTAGTTATACCTGTAATAATAGGTAGATAGGTACTAACTACTAAAGCGCTAAAGCTACGTACCTACTATACGTATGGACCTTTTTTTTTCTGTTGTAGGGCAGGTCGGGGTGTGTGCTGTGGGATTATAAACCGCATTAAATTTAAAACCCCCCGGTGCCCATCTCCAGCACAATATTGGGGGGCTACTAACGTGTTTTTCCGGAACCCTTCCTGTGTCAGGCCCATCTCAGGGAAGGCTGCTTCCCTATCCCATCTCTGTGCGATAAGTACTAGTCGGTACTCCGTAAGTACCTAGTAAACAAACATCTATATTGTAGTGAACAACAGGTCCCACTTTTTGAACAGTAGTCGGCACGGTTTGTGTGCCGGCTCAACGATTGGGATCTGTACCACTGGTCGCAGGTTCGATTCCCACACTGAACAAATAACTGTATGACCTACAGGTTGTTCCGGGTCTGAGTATTTGTTTATGTAAAAACTTTGTATTTTTAAACGTAGCTATGATACAGAAGACAATAGCGGAGTAACTAGATTTTAGAATATTTATAAGCAACCAATAAGAAGGTACTTAGGAGCAAGTTATAGATAAAGTTCGTCTCACGAAAGAAGTCCCACGGAAATGAGTGGAACTAATTTTGACAACTCGGACAACTTTACATTATAATTATTATCAATTTCAATAAATTACTGTAACAATAAAATCAGATTCATCGTACAGGGATTAAATATTGAATTTTTGGAGAGTCTAAAACAATAGAGTTTAGCAAATAGCAATATTCCGTCGTATGACAGTGGCGCCGCGTCTGTCTGCGAGACTTCTTTCGTTGAGACGGACTTTATCTGTGCAAGCATCCACTGCATTGCGTTTAGTTAGGTGCCTTAGTCAGGATATTTATTAACATTTGAAGCTGTTAATTTCAAAATTAAAAGGAAAATTAAAGAATAAGATGAGAGTCTGCCCTATAAGTAATTAATAAAAAAACTAAGATGAAAATAAAATTATTTTTTCAATTAATTTAAATATTATTGATCCTAAAATGACAAGTGACAGATAACGTTTCAGGAAGCAGAAATAAAACGTTCCATCCATAACAACAACATAGAGCATGTGAAAAACGCATTTTGAGTTATTCATTTTCACGATAAAACTGTGAATTTATCACTCATCGTATTGTGTGTTATTAACCATGTCGCTAAATCCGCTAAACGGTAAGACTTTACTTATAGCACGGTACTGTTATTCTATATATTTTTGTAGAACATAACCTCACCGTTTACTAAATGTATACTGTTCTCTCACAAATAGACACATTTGTATGTCTAATGTGGCTTACAAGCAAGAATTAATAAATTGTAACAGTTAAGGCTCCTGTTTTTTCAAGTTTTAATTCATTAATTATACGCTAAAGTAGGCCTTTAGAAACTATCAAAACTTTTTCGTTAATTTGGCAGAAAGTTTGCTCTTTTTTTTTATTTAAAAAAACACCAAGAAATTGATCAGAGTTGCCGAAAGAACGTTTGTAGACAATGAAATTACATGTGATATATAGAGAGATGTTTCTGATGACTAGTAATGGACCCAACCTAATGCATCTTCCTCATCATCAACCAGGAGGTACGGGCCTCCTCTCAGAGTGAGAGTAAATAGTCTATAGTCCACCACACTGGCCTAATATGGGGTGCAGGGTTGCATGCCCGTTTCCTCAAATATTCATGTTCCTCATTTAATTACCTTCACCAAATTAAGAGAGTGATCTTTAATCTTTAATTATTAATATGCAAAAGATCTCAAATAAGCGATTTATTTATTATCATGACTATGTATAGTGTTAGCATCCAGTTTTAAGGTTTTAGTCTCCTAATAGATCACAAAAGTGTATGTTTACTTTATTCCAGAATTGAAGAGAAGGTTGGATGATGACAAAACTCCTTTGCCCAAAAGGCTCTGTCTTGCGAAAAATGTGGTGCAGTCCCACCACTTCCCCACTGCTTCTAAAGAGAGGATTGTGGCTGAATGGCTTCATTCCCTTACAGAGAAAAATAAGTTGAATAGTGAAGAGTTAAAGAACGTGCTTGACTGGTTGTCAGCTGTTGATGACTTAACCAGTGAATTAAAAAATAAATTGATCCAGGTATACTATTTAATTCACTTATTTTTGAGGTGGTACATAGGCCAGCACATCAAATTACCCCAATCTGTCATTTTTTTATAGATTTTCAACTTTAATCCAAACGTAATAGGGTTCATGTTTAAATGGGAAATTTTGACAGTTTTGGATAGGTTGACCTGCTGGTGTCTGTACCACCGAATTGCTAAATATTTTGGTTTCAATCCATAATTTATTAATATTTTTATGTTTTGAAAGGTTAAACGGTGAAATTACTAAGCATATGATAATTAACAACTGAGGTCTTAAGACAATAATGCACTGGTAAACAAAGTCGCAACAAAAAGCCATTTATTCAATAAAAACATTAACTTTTACTCTATTTACTTTCAGATTGTATCACAATACATACAAAGAAACCCCTTACACATCAGTGACATACAGTATATCTCTGCCTTCCTCGAGAACCCCAAAGTTTCTTCACAGCTAAGTCTACAAATTGACAACTACCTCACAATTACAATCACACTATTACAATTTCTTAGAAATGATGAGTCTAATATACAAATGAGTGATAAAATTCTGAATAACTTTATAAAATACTATAGAGAATCTAAGAAGAAACTGGAATTTATTATTAAGTTTTTAAATGGGGACAATCTAGAAACTGTCTTCAGTTTCCTTGATACAAAATGTCGTAAAACGTCCGTAGATGTATGTCAGAATATTCTGTTTCCTATCAATAAGAAATCTTTCTTCATTAGTTTCCTACAAACTCTAATTCGGAAAGACAATATCGAAGAATTGATAGCAGAAAAAGGTGACAACATACAATCTGTAATTAAAATCATGAACACATTCTTTGAATTTCCCAAAAATCGGTCTGAGAATGACCCAAAATTCCTTCACAATTTTATTGACATGTTTGTCAGTTCTTTCCAAAAAGAAAATCAGATTATTTTCGCTTTTTACATAATGGTGGCAAATGTTTTGAATATGGAGCAGAGTTTCATTGTTCCTGCCATGAATTTACCTAAAGTATTGGGAGAAAATGATGCTAAAGTCAAAAGAAATCTATTTCTAAACATGCTTGAAGTTTTGCTGACGAACGAAGTTGATATTAATGTTAGACTGACTGACACTTTCGGCGAAAAGATATCCAAAGTTGAGATAAAAAAGAATTTCACGTCATTCCTTGAAGCTCTTATGATGGGACAGCTCAAGCTTGAAGGAAAGCTTGATAAAACTACATTGCAAATCATAAAAATTGCTTTAAAATTAGATCCTGTGTTGATTGAGAAAAAACTTGACCTAATTCTACCTCCAATAATGTCTGCTAAGAAAAACGGTACAAACATAACTGAATCTTACACAGAAACTATGAATTGTTTACTTGAAATACTGTTTAAACTTAGCAAAGGTACCTTATTTGTAAATCAAATTCTACCATCAGTGAAAAACATTTTAGAAGCTAGCAACACTGAGCAATTTGAACTGAAACTAAAGGTACATGAAGCCAAAATGAATGGTATAGATTGTGAAAAGATGGAGAATAAAATAATAACTGGCAGTGATCTGTTGCCTCAAGAATGTGTTAATTTGTATGGAAAGTTGACTTCAGAGCTGATGTTCAGACAAAATAAAGAACTTTTGGAATCATTACAGAAGGATTTTGAAGTGCATTGCTTGATGATGTTGGAAGAAGGATTTGTCAGTAAGTTATGCACCTATATACATTTTTTTCTTTCCTTGATGGTAATTGAGTATATACTTTTTTGTTATGGTGACAGGGTGGGCACCCTGTCACCATATATTAAACAACCTTGTTGCAACAACGGTTGTTTAATATTTGGTCGAATACGAATATTTTGTAAAACTGCTGAATACTGAATATAAGACGAGCAATTCAACTTAACGGTCGCGAAATTAACTATGCTGAGGTTGGCTTTCAATAAAGTAGTATCGGCATTTAACACGAAGCGACTGCCATTAGACCTCCGCAAACCAATTTCTAGGCAATACCTATCAAACATACACAGTTTTGTATTACAACCACTGTTTTGTTTGTTTTTGTCGTGAATAAAATGTAAGTACTTTTATTTTTCAAAGGTCCGTCAATCATAGTTCTGACGGAAGTAATATCGTCCATCTTATCGTCATTTCTACAACACAACAAAATGGCGGACCACACAGTACCAATAAATGTGGCGGAAGATTTTTGGAACATGTACACCAAATTTGAGAGTGAATGTTTAGGGAAATTTGGAATGTGTATTTTGAAACTTAATTATGTAAGTATACTGTTCAATTTACTAAAAATAACTTATACGCAAAAAGAGGGTCTTATGGAGAAGGGCCGGCAAGAAACTCCATGGACAGTGTTTTCACTGTTTAATAAATTGCCAAAGTCCTTAAGGGAACTCCCATTCAAATATTTTAAAAAAGATTTACGTAAATGGTTGATAGATAAATGTTTCTATACTGTACAAGAGTTTTTACAGCATGTTTGTCACTAAAAATCTAATGTAAAAGCATCTGTCTCTGATTTGTATAAATGTGGTTTTATATTTTATTGTGTCTAGTGTTTTATAAATAATAATAATACATATTAATAATAATTAACTCAATAATTATAATGAATATAAATGTTAAATTAATTTGCATGTTTTATGTAGGCAGAATATGGTATTGTTCCAAAACCACCAATTTTATATCTGGTACCACCTGTATTCTACGCAAATAAATTATTTTTCTTTTCTTTTAAAAATAACATAATTACAGTATTATTTATAGTTTATTTATGTTTTTGTTCTGAATGGTTTTTGAGAATTTGACTCCTCTGTGTAACCTTTAGAGGAATACAAATGTATGTATATTTTCTAGTAGTCCCTCAACACAGGACCAGTTCAATAGTGCGGGAGCTGCCTTTAAATTTTTTTTAATATGTAATGCTTAAAAATAATAGAGTTGGAAACAACTGATTTATGCTTGTCGTGTGCTATTGATATTGTGAGAGACAAAACGAGCCAGATATCCAACTAAATGTTAATTTTAAATCATAACATTTCAGAATCCACCTCTTGTAATATCCTTCCTCAAGTTATGCCTAAGTTTTTCTCAACTGAAACTCCTCAACATAAAATACAGCAATGTAAAATTGGATGTTTCTCATTGTACTGATACATTGGAGGTTTTCGACCTGAGTCTTCTATTACCGTGTTTGAGCAGCGAGCAATGGACTGCGCTCGCTACAAAAATTGAGGATGATGAAGCTGTTGTGTTATTGGTAAGTTGACATTAATATCCTGCTAGGTATAATGGGATTCCTGGGACGGGATACGCCGTAATAGACGTGACTCAGTAAGGATTCTGAAGGAAGTGAGTTAGAAGGATTTTAGTGCGGTAAAAATCTCACACACCATGGCCTGCTCCCCAGCAGGCAGCCTTTGGAGTTTCCTTTTCAAAAAAAAAAAGTAAGATGAGATATTCCACCTCAAGTCCAATGCTTATTATATACTCCACTAACAAAATCAAATACGCCTTTTATATCTCACTAGCTGACCCGACAGATGTTGTGCCGTCCAAATTTTGTTATGATTATGAATAACTTGAAAGGCATTATGGCACAAATATACATATAACAATTTTCTAATATTTTAGAACAATGTCTTAGTGTATTTTCTACATTGTCTTCTATCTGAATTTGAAAATTATTTAATCTACCTACTAATAAAATTATAATATATTGCTTTCCAGGATAATCTTCTCCTGGCAAAAACAATGGCACTACAGCTGTTAGCAGTAAAAAACAAACAAGAATACACAAACACGACAGTAACAAAAACACATTTAATCAAACAAATAAGCACAAACCCGTCCCTTTTAGAAAACGCATACTTCTGCAAGATATTGTTCACAGATTTAGACAAATCAAATGTAAAATCGTTGGCCAAATGTTTGATCAAACTTTGTTTGGCAGATCCCGAGTGTGATGTATTAAAAATTGACGCCATATCTAAAAACAGTGATTTGTTAAACATTCTAGTATTAGAAACAGCTAAAAATATAGCAAAATGTTTTACCACTGGGGATTCCTTGAGCAAAATGCTAGGCAAAGCTGATTTCAATATGGCTGCCTTTGCAAAAGAAGGGAATATAAAAGATTATTTCAATGAAATAACTATTAAATCAGAATCACAAGAGATACTCAAAATTTGCGTTAATATTCTCAAACAGTTACCAATACACTATTTAGAAGAAAACTATCAATTGGTGGCAATTTTCATGATACTGGCAATCAAGAAATGTAGCTGTGCGAAAAAAATTAAACGTAATATCGATTACGTGTTACAAAGCATTTATGAATTGAGTCAACAACGACCAGATTTATACCAGATCTTCCCTGCCGATTCGATTTTCAATTTTAAAGACAATTCATTATTAGATCTGTTAACATTAAAAATAAAAACACCAAATAGTTTGCTAATAATCAAAAGCTTGCTAGAATTGGCTGTGAAAAGAGTTCGATTCGACAGTGATCAAGTCAAAAATATAGTAGAGAAATTATTGAAGAAAAATAAAAAGAATAGTGTATCGGACATAGAATCTTTTAATGATCCCGTATTTCAAATCACATGTTTAATTCTGCCTTCAATAGTAAAACAGAAGAAAGCCATAACAGCAAGTGCATTCAGATCGATATTAGCAGATCTGCAAGAAAAACTACACAAATCATTATTAGAATCGTTCAAAAATATAGATTTTAGTAATAGTAGTTTTTCACTAAATGACACTGGCAACATTGAAGATAGTGTGGTAGAAAGTGAGAGTAACGTGGCAACACTGAACGCTATGGTAGCGTATTCTTTGACTCTTACAAGGTACTGTGAAGGTACAGACGCTCAGGATATGAAAGATTTAGGTTGCTTGATGATTGCGTTAGAATATTTCGTGCAAAATTCTGTAAGTATACAATATTATTTTATTTTTTTATAAATTACAACACATAATAAATATGTATTATTTTTGTAAAGAAAAAGATTTTGGGAAGTTCGAAGCACGAGGGGAGCTAAATATTGATTATAACCATTTGGAATTTTCGACTTTTCACATTATATATTTTATTGCAGATAAAAACAATAGAAAATACAGACTCAAAGCCGCAACATATTGATTCTGCAATACAGCTACTAAACGTCGTTCTAAGAAGAATTAAAAAGCTAGAAAACCACCCTATATTCCTTGAGAAGGACAAATTGTTTTTACAAATATGGCGAAGTGTCAAGGCCCGGTTGGTATTGGAGCAGGATAAAAAACGAATTAGTGCTGCTTGCTTAGAAGAAATGGGGACTACATTGAAATTCGTGTGTGAATTGTCTTCTGTAGACTGTTATGTGACCAACTTTGTCAGCGATCTTAATCATTTGATTGTGCTGAAGGTAATTTTGAGTTGGTTTTTTCTATATCTTTACTAATATATTACAAAAAGGCCTCCTTGAAAGTAAAGGCTTAGAAGGATCAGGGAATATTGTGATCAAACGTTTACACACCATGATAAAGGAAAGCCTCCTGAGCAGACGTTTTTTTATAGTACGGGAAATCCTCATGGACCCTCCGCCACCCCGGGAGGTGACAGGGTATGTCATAACCATAACGGCTCCTGAAGAGATCTTTTCTAAATTAGCCATAGCGTAATAATGCACCCTAATAATTTTGTTATTTTTTTATAAAACTGGTCAATGCTCGTCTGTTGTTAGTATAAGCAAGGGCCTATAATATGCAATAAGCAATACAATTATTGTTATATTATATTATTTGCCTTGATAAAAAAAATAATTACTAAAACAGATTGACAAACTACTACAGCTTAATCCAAGAAGCATGAAATATTACACAAAAGTCCCTGTAACAATTATATGGACACTAGACGCGAAAGTTCTCAGTGGAATAAGAAAAAATAGATCTTCATCAGGTTTACAGCTACACAACAAGTAATACATATTTCTTTAATTTACAGAAACCGTCACTCACAAACGATACAAATTCAGAGATAAAATCGCGAAAAGTATTCAAGTATCTATGGTCTCAATGCCTCAAAGCCAACATAGTAGGTCCCAAGTGTGTTGCCATGTCAAAATTAATGTACCGCGCTTGTAAGAATTTGAGGAATTGGATGCGGCAACACTACGAGTTTGAAGATAGTGTTGCCAGGATAAATGAGGAAATTTCTACTGAAGATGTTATTGTGAAAATAATAAAGGTTGACGATGCCATTTGTGAAATTGTTAGGTTGGATATGGATTCCCTGTCTGAAATACTTTTAGCCGCGAAAAAGGTATGTTATGTTTATATTTGATAAGTTCTGTATGTTTGGTTATCTATGGATAATATTACAGGTTTAGTTTGGATGACAACGCATGCGTGTTGTTTAATTTTTTTTTTAAACTGCAGTATTTTTTTAAGTTCGCACTTTAATGTTCCAGATATCTCTAGACTACAGCTTCGTTGATGTAACTTTTGAGGTGCAGCATCTCATCCACTACGTCCTGGGAACTAAGTCTCAGGTCAGGTGCGAGGTATCCTGGCAGGCGTTCTTCATGCTGTATGAAGGATGTGTTGCGGTACTGAACAGTCTACTATTGGCAAGAGAAGAGGTTTTGGAAGACAGGTATGGTGTTTCCAAGCTTTTATTTAACTTGCAATACGTGTGTTAGTATGTTTGCTTAGGTCAACTCTTGCCAGTCAAATTTGAACCACTTCCGCTAATAAACTTACGTCTTTGAAATTTAGCATACTTGTTCAGTTCTGGAGACAATACACTAAAATGATAAATTTAAAATATAAAATTGAAATTGAAATGCTCTGAAAAGAACAAAATGAACTTTGAAATAAATCCAACCAAAGCAAACCCATAATTATTACATTATACGTTCTTGAGATTAGAAAATGTATTGTTTTCCCCACTGCCAACACAATCTTTCTTCGCACTGGCAACCTTACTCGCCTAAGGAACACAACACAGCTCAAAGCTGTGTTATTTCACTTCGACTTCGGGCAGCTCCAATTTGAGTGGAATTACTCCCACTATGCCCTAACTTTTAAATATATACAATGGACTGATCTTAATCCTTCTTAAGGTACAGAAAGCTACCACAATCTATAAAATTTACTTGATTGATTTTCAACTTTAACACAAAGTCATAAGGTTCATATTAATTGGAAAAATTTGACAGTTTTGGATAGCTTGACCTGCCTGTCTGTACTTATATTAGGGAATGTTTTTTTTTTCTTTCTTTTAATTCTGAATGTGGTTTCGCGTTTGATCGCTCCTGTAAGGTAACAACAGTACAGTCTACAATCACGAGGCGAGACAGAAATGTGTTGCTGGGGAGTTTGTTGCAAACCTAAAACACTAGGAGACAGTGAAGGGCGGGCGATTTGGGGGCTGTCTTAATGTAAAAATGACGTTCAAAAAGTACTACCTAGAGTATGAATGAATGAATCTTTATTTGCGATAAGTATTGGTACAGTTCGGTCTTAATTAAATACTTAGATCCAAAACACTTGGTCATAGTGGTGACATGCAATTTATAAAATATGATTACATTACATTATATAATTAAGCAATAACAAATTTAATATTAAAGAGCATTCAATAAAATCAATTATATTTAATACATTTTAAAATATGTGGAAGCTTGTTATTAGCAATTTTTGTAATATAATTGTTCCTTACCAATAGTTGTTATTAGTCTGTAAGCTTTCCTAAAAAAATAAATAATTAAATACATAACATGTCATTTACCGAATAAAAGTTTTTTTCACTCAATCAAGCTTTCAGTTTTTTAACAAATCTCTGGAAGGGTAGGTCTTTAATATCGCTAGGTAGAGAATTAAATACACGTCCACAGATTACAAAGATACTTTTTTTAAATAACGTTGTCTTTGCTATTTTCGGCAACACAATTCTGTTACGACTCCTGACACTCCTCGGGAATGTCTCAATAGCTTTTGTGAAAAATTCTGGATGTTCCTTGACAAATTTAGCACAATCCAAAATGTACATACAGGGCAAAGGCAAGATCTTATATTTTTTAAATAATGACTTACATGTCTCCCAAGGTGGTATCCCAGCACTAGCACGGATACACTTTTTCTGTGCGATAAATGCTCTGTCCATGTCAGTTGAGTTGCCTCAAAGAATGACAGACAATACCAGATCAGAGGAACATTTGCGTAGGCCACATAAAATACATATAGATAGACTATGGTTACGTAGCTTCTGTTCTGGGCTATGTAAGACCATAGCCCAGACCATAGACCAGTCCCAACCGACGGCACGCATACATCAGTCAATATGTAGCTCAACCATAATTTAGGGAGCTTCACAACCCGTCGCACGACAATACCAGATCAGAGGAACATTTGCGTAGGCCACATAAAATACATATAGATAGTCTATGGTTACGTAGCTTCTGTTCTGGGCTATGTAAGACCATATTACCTAACGTGCGACGGGTTGTGAAGCTCCCTAAATTATGGTTGAGCTACATAATGACTGATGTATGCGTGCCGTCGGTTGGGACTGGTCTACTCAAAGCCGCTATGGCTCTTTCTTCAAAAGGCCGTTTCAGACTTTGTCCTGTAAGACACATATTTGTTACTATTATATGTCTGGAATTTAAGACTATGATTCTCTAAGTTTGTTTCGGCGTTTCTTCTCAGAGGTCGTCAGCTAGAAAATGCCGGAGCCATCTAGCTTAAAAAAACATGTAAAATATTGACTTGTAAAAGTGTCTTTAAAAGATCTATTTACAGAAATGAATATCATTTATCATTATTTTGAATAAATTATTTTGACTTTGATGTTTCGCAATGTTTTAGATGGCCGTGTTACATGCAATGCTACCGGGCGCTCGTGTCGGCGCTTTGTGAACGAGCCACGACGCATGCACAACTAGACAGGAGCGTAGAAGAGAAACTCGCCGAAATAGCGCATTCTATTGAAAAGTAAGTCTTTTACTACTTCATCCTCATAGTGGGTATGAAAATACTTATCATCATCATCATCAACCCATATACTGTCCCACTGCTGGGCACGGGTCTCCTCTCATATTGAGAGGGATTAGGCTATAGTCCACCACGCAGGCCTAGTGCGGGTTGGCAGACTTCACAAACCGTCGAGAAAAATCTCTAAGGTATGCATTTTTCCTCACGATGTTTTCCTTCACCGTTTAAGCGAGTGATAATTAATTATTAATACGCACATGAATTCGAAAAGTCAGAGGTGCGTGCCTTGGGTTCGAACTCGAGACCTTCGACTTGGCAGTCCAATGGTCATACCGCTAGGCTATCACTGCTTTTTCTATGCTTTACTGCTTTTTTTATGAAAATACTTATAATATAAATGTATAGTATATTCACGGCTTTATTTTCGGAAGGGTTAGGCATCCAACGGTACGTTTTTAACCTTATGACCGCCACGTCAATAACGAAAATCCGTGTTCTCTACGCCAAGCGACAAATTCTAGTATCTAATAATAGCTAAAAAAACAACAAATTTTTTATATAGGTATTTATTTTGAACTAAAAAAAGTGGTATTGTTGACGTTGACAGTTCAGTTCAATTTGAGAGTTTGTGTGTGTGCTGTTGTTTGTACCTATTTCATTTTGACCGCGTTCTTACTAGAGGGCGCTAGGGTAATAATTAATTGCACACGGGCGATACATGGGCTAGAGACGCCTCTGCTGGGATCAGGTTTCTTCTTAGAGTGAGACGGAGTAGGCTATAGTCCGCTAGCCTAGTGTGGGTAGCCGTCGAAAAAATCTCTCAAACGTGCGTGTGAAGGCAGGTGTCGTCATAATGTTTTCCTTCACCGTTTTAAACTTTTGACCGCCAAGTCAATAACAAAAATCCGTGTTCTCTACGCCAAGCGACAAATTCTAGTATCTAATAATAGTAAAAAAAACAACAAATGTATGTATAGGTATTTGTTTTGAACTAAAAAAAAGTGTTATTTTTGAAACTTGCAAAAAATTCAAACTTGCTCACGACGCCAACGACGGCATGGCACGTCGAAAATACAACTTTTTTTTGTTCAAAATAGATATAAAAAAATATGTTTAGTGTTTTTTTTTAACCTATTATTAGATATTAGAATTTGTCGCTTGGCGTAGAGAACACAGCTTTTCGTTATTGACATGGCGGTCGAAAGGTTAAGCGAATGATAATTAATTATTGATTTCTGACATTTACGCGAATATTATACATTGAAATAAAACTACTTTTTACGGATTTTATCGCGTATATTGATATTATTAATCCCTAATTAAAAGGATTAATAATATCAATATACGCGATAAAATCCGTAAAAAGTAGTTTTATTTCAATGATAATTAATTAGTCAGAAGTGCCTTTGACTCGAACTCAAGACCTTAGGACTTGGCAGTCCAATAGTCATATCACTAGGCTGTCACTTATTATTATACGATTTCCATTTTCCAGATTAACTCAATCAATAAGTAAGCGAAAGAAGCACGTGTCTCGCATCGCTGCCTACACTGTAGCTGATCTTTGCACGTCTTTAGAACGCAACGCCCCAACCAAGATGGTGCGGCAACATCTAGAAAATTCCGTGGCCTTGCTCATACAGGCATGCGACAGCACTCACGCTATGTCTTTCCTGAAGAGAGGCCTCGTGGGATACGTGGGGCAAATGACCATGAGCAATCTATATACTATGTACAAAAGATACCACAAGTATATGGGAAACGCTTAGGGCAAATCCCTAAACAAAACAGTCTCCTAGCAAAAACCGCATTGCAAACTTACATGCCACAGACCTTAATTTTTTCTGACATAACACGATACGTTCATTTACACTGTGTACCGTAATGGGTCATCTAAGGTACTAACTGCAAACAAAACAGTTTTCTAAAAAAAAACCGCATGTAAAAATTGATCTGATCTGGAGTTAGATGCCACAGACAAACAGGGAACCTTTTGCGTACCTACCTCTTTGTTTTATTTGAAAAGCTATGGTGTAAGTGTTGCCATCTTTCTAGTGTGTCTATGACAACTTATAAAATTAATCAATGTACACTCAGTTGACTAGCCCAAAATTGAGCAACGCAGTGCGTTTACTGCTTTTACTGATCGTCATGTGTATAAGTAAGATAGCCGTAGCAAGATGGAAGGTAGCCTTAGATGAAATAGCCTTTACGACTTTTGAGCCTCGAAAACGTGGGCCCTTCAGCCTAGCCCTCTCAATGGAGTAATATAGCAATAGTCCTGAAAATGTCTGGAGACGCAATGTCAGCCGGATGTACAGCAGTTTTACTGGAGTTGGTTTGACGTGCGCCATATTGTAGCCATCATTCAAGGCCGTATATATAAGTATCATAATTATAATTGTTACTTGTTAAAATATAAATAAAACAGATTTTTTAAATAAGAATATATTTATTTGTGTTTTATTGTCACATTAAATATAAGTAGGTATATCCATAAGTCGGCAAACACAGAAAACCAAGGCTCTGGTCGCCACCGCACAAACTATGTGCCGTTGGAGTTGGCCGCGTAGTATAAACTGCTTTTACTCGATACATTTCATCTGAATCGATTCAGTTGATTAAAACCGATTATCTAAACTTGCAAAAGTGGAGTGAAAATACTAGCACGTCGAAATCTATAGTCTCTGCCTACCCCAATGACATGAATGACATGATAATTTGAATGTACCTAACTATGTGTATTATACGTACATACAAATTCATATTCATATTATCGTTGAATGGTTTCTCTTCAAAATGTAAAAATAGATAAATTGATAGCATTATCAATTTTATTGTGCCTAAGTACTTCAGATAAAAATGTTCTCACAATAACATCATGCAATGCCAAGCATTACCATAAAAGGTAACTGGATAAAAAGTTGAACAAAAACTGAAAATACTTGACGCTGAAGTTGAATTTTCCAGTAATAAAGAGACTGTGTCAGTTCAAGGCTAAATTAACATACACATTGATTCTGTTCTGTAAATGAGTACATAAGTGCTTCTAAAAAACGCGCGCAAATTTAAACGTCATTTGCGATTTTGTGACTGTTTCCGTCAGTCCGTATAAGGGCATTTGTTGAATACTTATTTCTGATTGGTTGACGCACTGTCGTCATCAGTGACTCACTTTTCCAGTCGATTGTGTATAAGTATTTTTATCTTTTACTTTGCAATGTCATGTATTCTGGTATCTAATCTTACTAAGATTGGTGTGACTTTTATTTATCAATAACACATTTTATTTGAGGACTCAGTATAAATTATCGCGTAGCTCAACAGAGTTGCTAGTACATTTTCCTGAAAGTTGTCACCCTGCTACTGTCACTTATAATTACTTTTTTTGCAATATTACACCTAAATTAAATAAAAAATAATAAATATTTTTTATGTTTTTATTGGAATTGTGTAGTGGTACCAGTCTGTGATAATTTGTTGTTATTATAAAAGGACAGTGTATTGATTTTATCAGTCAGTTTGACGCATGCGCTCATTGGCTGTAGTAAAAACGGGTTTGCCAACATTCCGAACAGTTTCGTTCCGGTCGCCGTTGTCGTGGTGTCGGTGAAGTTAGTGGTGGAATTTTTACGTGTTTAACATCAAAAAATGGTAAGTGAAGAAAATAAATTACAGTGTTTAACAACCGCTTTGTGTTTTTTCGTTTTGCAAGTGGTGAATTACGAATCGAAATGCCGCAATTTCACGGAAATTCGCTCTTCAGTGACCGGTGCCGCCATATTTCGCACAACCCACCGCCGAGATTGCACGCCTTTTCGTAAAAATCGTTGTCACCGTTCACCGATTTGATGCCACGTGTTGTGTTTTTAAGTTTATGACCACGGACATCTCTGGCTGCGGCGATGTGACGAGTGAGCGTTGCGGCCCGTTAGGCCGGTATTGGATTTCACGTACGTCTGAAAGGTTATTCTTGCAACGCCTTTTTTGACGATTTAGGAGTGCCGTATGCGGGGATGTGTAATATTAATTGTGAGCCGCAGAACAAGATGTGGTTGTCAGATTAGTTATCAGTGATGTGTTGCGTGCCGGGGGCAACGAACTTCACAGGGAATGCACCGTCGCGCAATCGCACTTGCGTTTGACCATATAAGGCGTAGTGATCGCCGCACTGCTTGTCACATACATTTCGTGTCTATTTTGGGGCGAATAGGCGCGTCCGAATACCGCAAACGGCAATACGTCATTTTAAAAATGAGCCGGGGGTATTGGCCTAGCAATGTCAAGGTCGCTACTTGTTCTATTCTATTGACGAAAATTTAGTTGTAACAGAAATATTTGACAAGTACCTGAAACACGCAAAATTGATCTCTACCATCTAATCAATAAAGTCTAATAATATGGCACAGTACCAAAGCCACTGTAGGTAATCACTCGTATTATAGGATTATTTTCTTATCATGAGTGGTAGTTTTCCTCGTAATAAAACGACTCATTTGTTGAAACTGTTCTGAACAATGATAAAACACTGGCATGGTGGATTTGTCATCACAGAAAAGGAAAATGTCCAACACAAAATATGGTCACTTATCCTATAATTAGTATAAAACTGGAGGATATAGTCCAAGAGTCCACAACTTCCTACTAAATATGACCATTTACAGCCTTGATTCACACATAAATAATTAGAAATATAAGTACCTACAATAGTTCCACTACACTGATGATAATAATATGATTCATAATTATGATATTTTAGGCACAAACTTTTTGTAATCATTTAGTATTTACTGACTAAAATATAATTATCATATTATTATACATTCAATTTCAAGATACAAAGAAAATACACAATACAGCATATTAGTACCTATATTAACAAATATCCCACCCATTTGTTTGTCTGAACCTGATTGCTAAGTTATCAATATATAGGTATATACTACACATCCTCCCTAATACATACAGTAGGTATTTCACATTATGACTGCTTATGATAGAAGTTACCTTAAATGAGATGAACAAGACATTATGATCTGTTTAATTTTATAAAAAAATAACCTAACAATCTGTACAAATCCAACCAGTTCAGAAGCTTTCTCAAGGCTTCCCTAAATGACATAAGACTGATAGTAAGCGGCAATCACAATCTATAGATGCCAATAAAACACTAGCATATTGATAACACAAATTATCATTTCTGCATTGTCCTCTTGAAAAGTTGTTAAGATTTGCCCTGTAATTTCACTGGTTACTCAGCCAATCAAACCAGAATATTATTGCTTAGCATTAGAGTATTTGGTAGTGTGGTGACTCCAGACAAACAACAGCAAATTTATTTTAAAGAAATGGGAATATAAATTAATGTTACTTCTCATAAAATAGAATAGCGATTTTATAATTTCACTAGGTAAATCTAAAAAATAAAATTATCTGCTGAGCACAATAAAAAAGCTTAGATTAATCTTACTGCAGTAGACCTATCTTAGAATATTTTGTGTATGATATTTTTAGCCAATACAAATAGTTTTAGTATCTATTGTGGTCTGATATAACATACATATTTCAGATACTTAATTTTTCTGCCTGCTCCTGTGGGAAAAGGTGGGACTTAATTCTTCTGACCGATTATTGTATTTCACAAATGTAATAGGGAGTGAGCCTATCGCCATTAACCAGGCTCAAATTCAAACTCCGCGCTGGTCCTGAGAATTTCATAGAAAAACCCATCATCATCAGCCTATATTAGTCCACTGCTGGACGTAGGCCTCCCCTAATGTGCGCCATTTCACACTGTCCTCGGCTATTCGCATCCAGCTTCTACCAGCAGCCTTTCGCAAATCATCACTCCATCTTGCCGGAGGGCGTCCTACACTACGTTTGCCGAGTCGCGATCTCCACTCGAGAACACGTTCACCCCAGCGGTTGTCGGTTCTTCTGCAGAAATGGCCAGCCCACTGCCACTTCAGCTTGCTAATCCGGTGTGCTATGTCAGTTACCATAGCACTGCTCAACCTGGGAATAGGCTAAGAAGGCAATAAAGTTAAAAATGTGGAGATTTAAGCCCAGCAGTGGACTTCTACAGGCTGATGATGAAATGACTATATTTATATATAATACATCTTTGTAATCAGTAAAACATTGTTTTAACATTTCATTCATTGATTACACTTAAACCTTCACAAACTCAGGGGATAGTGACTGAGTGAGTGAAAGTGTATATATCCATCTCTCTCTCCCTTACTTATAAGCTGACTTTCTTGTGCCTTTTGTTGGTACCTTTACCTATGTTGCAGAGAATATAAGTTAAGCTCAGAACTGTTTGTATGGAAAGCACAAGTTTAGCACAAGCTAAAATTTGAGTTAGTCAACCATAAGGATGTTAGTCATTGGGCACTTACTATGTCATTATGACTAACAGTATACATCATCATTGACTTCTAATTCTAACCAGATGCGGCTCAATATCGGGCTTTTACACGAAGCGACTGCCATCAGACCTCCCCCATCCAATTTCCGGCCAATGCCATTATCCTTAGGATATACTTTTCTAGGAGTTTTGACTACCAATAACGATTGTCATAAGTTTTTGTACGACATCGGGACCGCCGGCTTTACGTGCTCTCCGTGGCATGGAGGGGTCTCGATGTGTTAAAAACGGTCACCCATCCACAGACTGACCGCAGTTTAGCGCAGCATAACCTTGCAAATGGTTGATCAGTGTAATTACTTATTCACATATACTATGATCAGTACATATTAACGATATTACTTTTTACGGATTTTATCGGGTATATTGATACATATTATTAATCCCGACGTTTCGGACCCTTTACAGCGTCCATGGTCACGGGTAGACTGAGGTGGTGGGTGTCTGTAAAAAATAGTTTTATTTCAATGTATAATATTCGCGTAAATGTCAGAAATCGATATGTATATCTACTTTAAATCAGATGTTTCCAAATCCAAAGTCGCAATCCATCTTATGAGCGTGAGGGAGGAGTCATAGGTTCAATACTCAGGTCAAGGAAAAGTGTTATTGGGGTTTTCTAGTTTATGTTACTAGAGCTTTGATCATTTTCTCTTCAGTAGATAGGTACCTGCGTCGTTCTAAAAGATGTCTGGAAGAGATCGCCCGGTATAGAATTCTATATTTTTTTATTATCTTTTTGCATTCGATTTTGGTGTGCAATAAATGATTTCCATCTGTTCCCAGTTGGTGGAAATGGCTGTGATGATTTTATACAAAAGTCCTTATTTTACAATGAAATATTGCAATTTAAAAAAAAAGAAAACAATCATGAACTGTGTAAAATGCCTCTAACAATCCAGTTCTGTAATAATTTTACCACCTTTTACAGGAAAGTTTGTTAGCAATCTTAGCTTCACAGGCAGTCGATTCAATAAAGTCACTTACCTACCTACCATATAAGGTTGCTTTACGAATAAAAACTCAACATGTGAGTCACATTTCATCTCGTGAGTCATTCTGTAATGTTTAGACCATATTTTATGTCTAGACTTTCTCTTGGGCACAGTATTTATGCGTAATGGTTGGTGTAATGAAATGACAGATTATAATATTTAAATTAGTTCATCCGACAGAACTGCCGTCCAAATTAAAATAATTTTCACCAGCCCTAACTTTTTCCTTTTTACTCGGGTCCTAAGGGTCTTACCGTAAAATTAAATACCCTATAAATAACCATCCTCAAAAATTGGGCTAGGTATCAAATAAATATTGTGTTCAAATCCGACTGGTTGTTTCAGAGATTAACGCATTCAAACAAAAATCTCTGCACTTTTATTATATTATATTACTCTTAACAGTTTCTATAGACTTCTCCATGCTGAAAATTTATTTATACCTTACCCGGCGTCTTACAATGTGCATGTAATAGACGTGTAAACCTTTGTATTATAAAACTTCTTCGTTTGTCTGTCGTATTAGTCCACGGGTCGTACACACTAGGCGTCCTGGGAAACTACCTAGGTCGAGCAAAGTTAGCTTTGTTTGGGTTTTCTATGAAATTCTCAGTAGCAACTTGGAGTTTGGATTTTTTTCGGTTAAATGGCAATAGACTCGCTCCTAATTACACGACCTAAACAAACCAGCAGAGGTGTAATAATGTACATGAACATTATTACACATCTGCCTAACCCTCTGGGGAATATAGGCTTGATGGTATATTATGTTTGTTGGTCCTGAGGCGTTCATATAACTACCATTCATCCGATTGATTACGATGAAACTTTAGTAATTGCCGAGGGCGCGTCCGTGAATTATTTCTATCAAATAGGTAAATACTGCCGACAAACTGCCTTGCAGTTGGCAGTTGGCAGATGTAATTTTATGAGCTCTGTAATGTCTTTTTTCAATAAATTAAAAAAAAAAGTAAGAGGCATCGCATGGCATGTGGTCCCTCAGTAAGTTATAAAAATCGGAGGGTACTCGTGAAATGTTTAACGATTGTCATCAATTTCCATAACTTTTTAATCTCAAAGAACGCAGTAACAGTTTGGTCTCAGGAATTAAAAAACTTCAGGTCGATTTATTCGTCTACCGTACTTTTACGAGCGATGTCGTTTCACCGTGAAATTCGCTTCAGATGAGATGCGATATTGGTAATCAGACATGACAGCTGTGAATGATTGTGCATATTATCTACTATAGTCGGCAGAAATATAATTTCAATACTCATGGCGGCCGCTTTGACTTCTCCCATAATATTATCTGACGTCATACCTTATATTAGATTTATATGCTTACCGTCACACGTGTATCCCTGAAAGGTAAACTTACACGTGAGGTGGGCAGAGGCATGTACACCCACTCTCACTAGTCTTTTTTTATACCAATAAGGTGGCAAACAAGTATACGGCCCACCTTATGGTAAGCGGTTACCGTAGCCTATTAACACCAGGGGTACCTATAACTTGCGCGTTGCCGACCCTGTAATAAGAAAAGGCAATAGTTGCGTTGGCAGTATAAGGGTCAGTCTTCCCACTGCCCACTCGTTTCCTCGCGGAGCACTGGCAATCATGCTCACCGTAAGGAACAGAAAACAGCTAAAGAAGTGTTATTACCAATACAATTTTCTGCAAGACGGGAGGTACAACCCCAATTTGAGTAGAATTACTCCCACTATGCACTACCTCTCTATTAGTCTGTGTTAGATATTTTGTAGTTGGAGACCAGTATATCCAAACTCCTTAGTTCTAGTGAGAATAACCCGATAATATTCTACCCGGCTCAACAGCCCCGTTTACATTGCTGCATTTCTTGTTCCATCCATTTCATACTGCGCATAATTTTATTAGGCGAAGAGAGCCTGCTCGTAATTTTATTAGCAAAAGTCTCTAACGCTAAGTTGAACAAACGTACATTCTCATTTCAGAAAGATTCTAACAAATTGAAGTGATGTAGTAAAATTGTTTGTAGAGAATCAAGATTAGATTATTGGTGGTCCATATCGAAACGAGTATTGATTTTCCTTTCCCTTATCGTTATTTAATTATTTTATCATTATATCGAATGAAAGTGTGCTTGTAATGCCGTATCGTCGTCTTTAGATCCGCTTTTGTTAAGATATTGCATATGAACATGGTATAACAACTATTGCAAGGATGTGGAAGCTTGGAATATCTGAATTTATACTGTTTTTTTTTTTCCTTTTTCTGCCCGTCACATAAGTTAAAAACAAAATTCTACGTGGATATTTCTAACTCCTAGTTATATGTAGTTAATAAGTTGTTTAAGAATTATTGTATGACCAACCACTGCTGATGATAATCATTAGTATTCCCGTGACAATTTTCATCAAGATCAATCCAAAACAATGTTCCCGATTTCCGTCCCGAAGTCTCTACTCTGCTCTCTATAAGAGAGAGAACTACCACTAATGGATCTAAAAGACTTGCATGACTCAGCTCTAACGATACATAGCCAAGAAAACCGACAACTTAAAAATTCAATGCGCAAAACTAGTTGTTTCGAACAGGTTTTTAAATCATAGTTGTCATACGGATTATTTGAATATCAATAAGACGTGAATTTGCTAAGAAGCTTCTAGAAATAGACCCTCGGATACAGTGCTCAGTTTTGCAAGGTGTCTCTGTGTACTTACAATATTCCCGAAAGAGCGACTTTCTTCGGCAGACTGACTATGAAGTCTAAAATTCTACAAAAGCTCTAAACGTATTGCCTGATTTTTTCTTTGACCTAGCTCACTGTAATCATCCGCATGGTGACCTATTTACTAACCAGTCCATTTATCGGGTGGGTTGGTGAGTAAATCGGTCAATAAAAAAATATTATTATACAAAATAGATGTCGCCAAATCTAAAATAAATTAATAAAACGTTTTCTAATATATAAAAACAGTGCTCAACGACGAATTCTCAGGATGAATAAAATGATAACGTTTCAAAAATGCTAAAAATTCCTTTGAAAGTATTCATACAAAAAGTTCGGTTATGAGATACCGCCCGGAAAAGTATTTTGAGATCAGCCATTGACTGGAAGCAAGCGGAATGCAATCTAAATAGTTCGCATGTCTGTCTCGCTCGCTACCTATTTGGTCCCCTGCTAAAACTCCCCTGTTACAAGTAATGAATATGGAGGGGTGACAAGCGGAGGGCGTTCACCGAAGCTAAGTTACTTTTCATCTTGGGCGCGTCATAAAATATATTAATCTTATTTAACGAAAATTAGTGTGCTTTAAGATGGGACCTCGTACGGGTTTTCATTTAAATACATCGTTATATAATAATCTAACAAGACAACATATGGGCCAATAGAAACATTGGCTGATGAAATTTTTCATGATTTTGGACAACGAATCATCGAGTTAAATAATTATGAATAAGCCCAAAACTAGGCGTGGGTGTAATAGAACAAACACTATTCTAGTCACACATTCTCACTAAATAAATTGGCTAACGTTATTGTCCTGAACTTGCACTTGAAATATTTCAAGCTCTGCAAAGAGTGACGTCACTTTTACCGCCAAAATAATCTAGAAAAAAAATGGCGACGATCCTAGTCAGTCGTACTCATCAGTATAACATTAGCGAGTCACCTGAGTCAGGCCGTGACGCATACTTAACCGACTGACATTAAGGTCGACGACCTTCACGGCAGTTTCTTTTTTCTATAGGACAATGCTGTTCGCCTTGCTGCCTTTGCGTGAATAAAATGAGCTAGACTGAAAGGAGACTGGTGCAAAGTTTGAAATACGAATTCTATGTACCTAGATGAATACTGGCTGATTTTTAATCTATGGATGGAATCTATTGCTTTGAATTGAATCATGAATACGAAACATTGTGCTGTAGACCGTTTTGTATTTTTAGGTTTTAAAGGTTACGGACATAGTCTTCAGCGCATATTCGAAATTTTTTAATAAGTTGAATCTCTATTGAAAAGTTTCTGACCTTCAGGTTCTCCTTGATCCTTATACATATTTATGATGTAGCATCCAGAGTCCAGGATTTCCATCCTGAGAACTTCTGAGATATTCTGTATTGTAACTAAACTATTAGTCACAATAAATAATGTTTTCCTCGTATTAATGACGACATTTTGAATCATTTTCTTGATTTATTAACAAAACGTTTTGACTATATTTGGAATATGAAGTAATTTATGATATCCGGTTATTGACTCCTGTTTTGAATTGAGAAATAAATTGTTTGTAGTATGAGTGTGTCGTTTTAAAAACTGGATATTAATTACTATAATAGGGTGTTGTTTTGTAGCATTTAAGAATTTGGAAAATACAATTATAGAAAATCTTTTGATACTATCAACATTTTGGTGCAGTGTGAAATTAAGCGCCATACTGACCACAATAGAAAATTTCTGTTTTTAGTTTTAAACTAATAAAAATTGTAAACAAAATATACGTAACTGTTCTTGCTGTCTCGCTTTGCTTAGTTCTTCCCAATCCCATGGAAATTGTTCCTAAATCCTTAGTTTGGTGTCTAAATTGCATCTTATAATGCTTACAGTTTCTTTTCTTCATTTAATTCAAAAGATTAACTATTTTGCTGACTATCTTATCGAAATCTTCTTTTATGATTCTTCTTCTTCGTCGTTCCCTCATTGCTGAGGATCGCGACCACATACTACACGTCTCCAAGCTACGCGGTCTTCTGATGTATGGACCGCTCGGTACATACTGCCACCGACAACCCTCTTAATAGCGTCAGACCATCTTGCCGGCGCTCTACCTTGAGCCCGCTTCCCTTCAATGCGACCCAACATAAAAAAATTTTCTAAACAATGCCGAGGTGAACGCATAATATGTCCAAAAAAACTGATAGCACGCTCCTGACAAATTGTTGATAGTCTCTTGGTGATGTGAAGTTCCTTCAGCACAGACTCATTGGTTCTCATGGCGGTCCAAGGTATGCGAAGTAATCTCCGCCAGCACCACATTACGAAGGCATCAATCCTGCTTGCATCGCGACTTTTTATACACCACGTTTCCGCGCCGTACAAAAAGATTGAGAATACCAGTGCTCGAACCAAACGCATTTTGGTTTTCCGTCGAATGCCACGGTTCTTCCAAATTTTCTCCAGCTTGGACATAGTACTCTTAGCCATTCCTGTACGTCGGCGGATTTCCTCCGAGCAGCTGCCCTCATTAGTAATCTTTTATGATACATCGTTTAATAAAATCAACATTGTTATTGATTTGTACCAGGCCTTTCGTTTGAAGCTTATCGTAGAAAAATATACGTTTGACTTCGAAAAAAGTCCCTCTTGAAACTTCTATAACAGCGACTGTGGCTGAATTTAATTATCCACAATTATGTAGGTTATCTTATAACCAAGCGTTGCTAGGTGAATTTGTTGAGTTAAATCTAATTAAATCTCTATAATTTATTCTCGTGGCAACACATCAAAACCCGTCCAGCTTTTCTACTGTAATACAGTAACAGACATTCTAAAACATTTTCTGATTAATGTTTGCAAAATTATATGTGTTGCTTCAAGAACCGAGCATTTCCAAGCAAACGCTAGATCCAAATAAAATAAATCAAATTCTCTAAAATAGCAGATGTAGTCGGACGACAATAAATTAATGTGTAGAGTATATTTTTTCCTGCCAGCGGCGTCATATTCATGTCACACGTACACAAAATAAACGTCGAAACTCCTGGGACGGAGCGATTGGATACTCGATGAAGTCATTTTGTCGAGGCATCTCGTGCCGAAACAATAACTCGAGACGAGATATTGCAAAGTCAAAATTTAATTGCAGCACGCACGTTATGTTAGTCCCACCTGAAATTTACACGAGATCAGAAAAATCCTGTCGTGTAGCCCCGTTTTCATTCAATTAAACAGTAACACTTGTCAGTTTTTGCCAACCTTCTCATTTTTCAACTAAAACAACGTTTCGTGTTAGCAAAATTGATTAATTCTATCTGCGTCTTCAGTAATAATAGAAAAAAATACGGAATTCTCAGTTTCCTAGCAACGTATACTGCTTTTATCGAACAATAAAGCTAATTCATGTGTGAAACATGACATGAACAGATAAACGTGCATTTGTAGCGTATCTTTTATTATAGAGTATTTCTGTATCTAGGACAAACTACGTTTGTTAGATTTTAAATGAAAGTTAGAAAGTTAGTGTTAATTTGCTGTATGTAAAAAAGTAAGAAGCACATCTAAAATATACGTTTCAATCGTCAAAACAACGATGTAGCTAAAATAGCAAAAGCTAGTTAAACCATACATCTTCAAATAACGGATGCATTCAAGTTGTATACTTGGAAAGTTTCTTGAAGAAATGTGGAAAGCTTTCAACATTTCTACTTTAAAATCCAGAAACGGGGACTTCCCGAAGGTTCCGGCCTTTCCAATTCAAGGTTCTTGAAAGGCTATTGAAGAAGCTAATAAATAATTCAAACTGGTCCGGGGAATGCTATTTGTACTGAACCACGGCCAAAGCATCGATCGACTACCGTAGAATTGCATGACTATAGCACAATGCGGTATAAAAATGGTGCAGTCTGAGTGATGCACTCGCTGAAGCATAAATATTACAGGATATTTATTGGTGATTAACTAAAACGTGCTCGGAATATGTTAAAGAAAATGTATGTATGTAATCCAATTGGCTCTTTAGTTCAGCCGAATGAAATAATGACTATAGAAATTGGAGTGAGCGCAAAATTGGTGTCGAGCGCTGATTTAAAAACTTAACAATTACTATTTGGCAAGGTCAAAACCCACAGAAGGATAGATAGGAGTTCTATTTTTAACAGGAAAATTATTTGACCTTAGAATTTAACGGTACAAGATCGCCTCGAAGATCAAACAGCCTATTTGCAAAGGCCAAACTGAAAGTTCACGTTTTGGACCTTTTGACATTAAAGTTGCCAAATTAGTAACACTTCGACCATTTTGTCGTCCTTAACTCGTCCGAAGTAAATGTCAAATTAGCGATAATTGTCCGAAAATGTCGGCTGAAATGGGTGTCCATTTCAGCCGACACATACCCGTGAAGTGGCATATAAAGGGGCTCCAGAATAAACAGGCAGATTAATGAGGATTGCCTGCACTTACAGATTTTTGCAGTTCAGCAGATAACCCATCCAGCATTTTAGCCAAAAGACCTATTCTTCTTTGGAAAGCACTTTTTTTTATCTAATAAGGTGGCAAACAAGCCTACGACCCACCTGATGGTAAGCGGTTACCGTAGTCTATAGACGCTTGCAACACCAGGAGTATCACTTGCGCGTTGCCGACCCTGTATTGAAAGAGGAATAATTGGGTTGGCAGTATAAGGGTCAAAGTCCTCCCACTGCCAACACAACGTTTCCTCGTGGAGCACTGGCAACTGGCTTGCTCACCTTAAGAAACACAACACAGCTCAAAGCAGTGTTATTTTGCTTCGATGTTCTGCAAGGCGGAGGTACTTCTCCAGTCGGGCAGCTCCAATTTGAGTAGACTAACTACCACTGCCCTACCTCTCTTATTACATTAACCATGGCTGGTCCCTTTATAAATTCGTTACGTAATATGACCGCATTCCTCATGATTAAACTACTAAGTAACAACTGCAACTAAAGAACAGATGTGTAGTTGTTGGGTGGACTTGAAGGAGAAAGACTAGAGGAAAACGTCGGATCTCTAATCTGCTTGCTAGAAGAATCTCCGTGAGACACAACTTTTTTTGGAAATTCCTTACTCGATAAACATTATATTTAGGTACTATGCAATTAATGATTTTGTCGACTGCCGCCTTGGCGTTTCACGGAGGAGGACGCAACGTTAATTATCATGGCAATGAAAATGTACATGAAAGTACCTAAATATAGTGTTGCACGATACACATTAAGATATGCGATAACAATGAGATCATTCATTATAATACAGAAATAGATTCGCTTTTATACTGCTATATAAATAGCTTCATTGTTGCTGTCTGTTGTGGTGATTGGAGAATTCAAATTCAAATATTTATTGCGATCATGAGTGATACATAGGTGTTACAGAATGTAGAGGTACATACATGATACCCTGTTAGGGCGCAGCAATACAATTTTAATATAAAATGACTTACAAACTATTTAATTAATCTTAGGTTATATATTTATTTATATATATTATTATATTTATATATACCTTTATTATTATGTTATCATTATATTTATACTATTTACTTTAACATATTATAATTTAATTATTTTTTATATTGCACACTGTCTTACTGTTTAGTTCTGTCCTCGAAAAACTCTTTTATACTGTAATAACATTTTTGGGTTAAGTATTTTTTTAATTTATTCTTGAATATATTGAAGCTGGATGTTTCTTGAATGGTCGGTCTTCAATTGCATATCGTACTTTCTTCCTGGTCTAGTGCCAGAAAAAATTAAACATGCATTATTTTCTCACCACAAATGGTGTTGGTGGGAACATCAAACATTTGTGAGAGACTGGTGCCGGAAATAGGTATTGCAATACCTATGATACGGGTAAAGAAAGAAAAAAAAGTTGCAGAAAGAAAGAAGAATTCTCTGTTCTGTTATTTGATTTTTATTCAGTTATTTAATGTATTCTTTTTCGCCTCTCATCCCACCATAATTTCAGCTCTTACATAGAAATTGTTGCGTCGTTCTTCGTGGCTCTAAAATCGTTGAGGGTATGCAAAATGCTGTTGTCACGTTTTGTATCTATTATTTTGTTGTCTAATTGAACTATTCGTCTTTCAATGATTTTGATTTACCTTACAGTAGTAGGTAATCCTTTTGATCATCATCATCAACCTATTTCACTGTCCCACTGCAAGTACGGATCTCCTCGCAGAATGAGAGAAGTAGGCTGCAGTTCAACGCGTTCATACGGCCTAGTACGAGTTAAACGTCGTAGGAAATATGACCTCCAGGTTCAATGTTTCCTAAAAACTTGGTTTCCAAGTGACTTTGTGTCAAATAGCCGCAGCCGTAATTGGTTAGTCTAGAAGTCTATCTCTTCTTCTCAATTATTCTAAAGCCCATAATACACTTATACGTGTTTTAAACATGCACATCCCAAAAGGATTAGAACGCACGTGTGTCGGTTCATGCACCGTGTATTATTAGATTGTGCTACGGCCAATGTCTTCCACGGGTGTAGACTAGGGCTATTTTTACTAAACCACGCGGGGGACTGACGTTTTTAGATGCCTCTAGCGATGTTACTCTTTTGTGAAAAGTAAATTGTTCTCTTCACGTGTTTTTAATTATGGAACACCACAAATTGTTGGTTCAAATCCTATTTTTTAACTAGCCATTTCTGATTAAAAAATACAGTGACAAATATTTTGGTTTTAAAAAAAAAAACATAAATTACTAGTATTTTAATTTTCTTTTTGCACACCGTAACTAAAATTATTATTTCTATTTCATTTATACGATTAAGGTAATCCATTCCCGCTATACTAGGTATTGATTACAAACGATTACTAGCGAGCGCTTTTGTGCTCGTGTGGTCGATCACCACACGATCTAGCTCCGACTAGGTCAAGGCAATAAAATAGACAAGTTTAACATTACACACTGTATCGTTGACTAAACAATTCTAGACCGAGCCCACTTGATCCCTTAATAAAACGTTACTCATTCAACCGAGAACCACCTGTACAAACATCCATACAAAACAAATGTGTAGAACAATTATATAAATGTATGGAAACATTACGTTTGTATGAACCTCGCAGGTCCGACCTCAGATAAACGGAGATAACATTCCCGGTGAGTCATGAGATGACATTTACCATAATATAATAAACCTTAAATACATAGGGATAGGGTATAGTTTTGATGAGGGTAGATGTGTGAAAGGTGTCTGCGATTGTTGGGTACGGTGAAGGTTTGATATTTCCTTTCTAGTGTTATAGATATGTCTGAGCTAAATCGGTTCGTTCACTTCCGTTTGATTTATTGAATCAGAGATGATTCACCTTTAGAAATATTTTTAGAATGTTTCACGATTATACGGAGGACAAAAAATGATTTGATTTATATTGAAATAAAACTACTTTTTACGGATTTTATCGCGTATATTGATATTATTAATCCCGACGTTTCGGACCCTTTACAGCGTCCATGGTCACGGGTAGACTGAGGTGGTGGGCGTCTTGATGATATAATTACTGACAGCTACCCTACATTTTTTTATTTTTATTGTTACATGATCAATGACATTTGTTACTAATTATTAATTAAAACTAAATGGAGCCGGCATTTCCTAGCTGACGACCTCTGAGAAGAAACGCCGAAACAAACTCAGAGAATCATGGTCTCTTTTAAAGTAAAAATATTCAATGATCATGCTTTAGTTGTTAATTATTGGCAATCCGATTCACGCAGAACGAGCTCACAGTATCCTTTGGTCTTGCAGTTGTAGGCCTGGATTTTGGTTTAATAGAATCTATAACAGGATTCCAAGCAGGTGGTAAGACCCAGCTATCTTCTCTATTGAAATTTGGATGTTTTTTAATTTCAATAGCCTCACGAATCATCCTGGGTAGGTATCGACTTTCCTTCGCAAGTATTTGTGGTTTATCAAATCTGATATAATGCTGGGCCTTGTCAAGAGTATGTTCACAAACTGCTGACTTCTTGGAACGGCGGTGTTTGACGTCGGCGATGTGTTCTTTTACGCGGGTCCCTATCAATATACGCGATAAAATCCGTAAAAAGTAGTTTTATTTCAATGTATAATATTCGCGTAAATGTCAGAAATCAATAGATTTGATTTATAGTAAATAATAGCAATGTAAAGAGAGAAATACATATAGGGCAATTTTTTCTCTATGTAACTCTACAGAAAGTTTTAAAAATGCATTTACTTAAATATAAATTTTTAAGCTATTAAATTAAACGTCTTTGTTCTAATTAATCTTGGCAAAGTTAATCTCATTATTAAACCAAACATACACATTGTATGTTAGGTTTATTATGTAATATAAAACTAACTGCATCAACCTTGGGTTTAATTGAAATAGAACTGAATGAAATGCGACAACAGCTGCCTCTGTATATAACACGGATTATTTTAGAACTACCCACATACTACATTAGTAATGAACCAAGTATATTTCAGAAATGAGAGAATTCTCTACTCTACGTTTTTACGATTATTTTAATGCCTCATTAGGCTTGTGGTCGAAAGCTTGACTGTTACGCTTGAGGTTCGATTCCCAGGTCGAGCAGTGTTATTGTGGTTTTTTTATGGAATTTTCAGTAGCAGATCGGATTTTTTATTTGTGCCTGGTTAATGGCAATAGGCTCGGCCCCTATTACATGGGAGCTAAACATACCGGCGAACTCTGGGTGTATATTAGTACACCTCTGCCTAACTCTTAAATAAATTATTCTTGGACAATTTTACACAGCACCATCTAATATCAGCGTAAGGAGGGATAGACAGCGGGCAGCGACTCTGTTTTACACTATGTTTAGAAGCAGCATAGGACATAAATACCCATACACTCAAGCTTTCATCTCATAGAGGTAGGCAGAAAGCATAAAAAGAGACCATGATTCTATGAGCTTTATCGTTGTTTCTTCAGAGATCGTCAACTAGGAAATGCCGGCGTCATCTAGTCATCTTATTGACTGGTAAAAGTGTCATTAAAATATCTATTTAAAGAAATAAGTAGGTATCATTTATCATAGAACGCTACTTGTTACGACATAATCAAATTTCATTTTATAAAAAAAACTCCGTCAATCCATAACGCACAAGAAATAAAAAGTATTCGCATTTTACACAATATCGAAATGAACTCTAGTGACGTATTTAAGCGTGTCTATTTAAAATCACTTGGCTGCGTGCCTGAGACAATAGGCGTCCATTCCCAGCCTATTGAAGAGTTCCGTCCGGGGACATAGAGGAAACGTCGCTTTTGGAATTTTAACGGAATTGAAATGTGTGCAATGCTTTTTGTAGACAACGTTGACGAATTTTAAATTGGGCTTTATCTTTCAAAATCAGCTTATCGCAGTCCACTGCTGGACATAGGTCTCTCCCAAATCGCGCCACAACACCGGGTTCTCCGCTTTTCGCATCCACTCTGACCCAGACGCCCTCTTGAGATCGTCGGTTCATCTAGCTTTATCTATGATATCTTGTAACTAATGATTGGTTTTAAAGTTATTTAGCGAAGGAAAAATTCGACCGCGGGCAGGATTCGAATCGATAGGTCAAATTTTTCCTTCGCTAAATAACTTTAAAATCTTAGCATGGAAAATGCCAAAAAATACAAAAAGATAATGATTGGTTGTCAATGAGCGGAGGTAACTTACCATCAGGTGACCCGCTTGCTCGCTTGCCTCCCTCTTCTATAAAAAAAATAAAAAGATTATTTGAGGAAGCTACTGTATATGCATACCATCACGCCTGTATTCCCCAAAGGTTAAGCGGAAGTGTACGAAAATACACCCACTATTCGCTGGTATATTTAGGTCCCATGTAATAAGGGGGCGAGCCTTTTACAGAGCCTAGCCCCGGATCTTGCACTAATCTGAACCCCGAGATACTTCATAAAAAAAAGCATTAACACTTTCGATTGGGAATCGAACCCAGGTCACGCTAACGAAGTCTAGGCTAATTAGGCAGCTGTACTGTATTTAGAAAATAAACTTCAGAGTCAAATCTGTTATTTCAATTAGAGCAAAATAGATACTTTTAAAAAGTCAAAAACTTTCACCTTCAAACAATTTTTGCCAGTATTGTCTGGCACAAACTTACAGTTGCTATATCTTTGATCTATAATCCGAATGTAAATAAACAAACTGAAGCCACATAAATTAAAAACAATCAATTAAAAAATTAAGGTCGCATTCTGATAACCTCATGTGTAAGACTAAACAATATTTATAATTACTTAACGAAATATTATTTCTCATTATCAAACCATAATATAATGTGTGAACGACTTTGGGACATCTTGATCTTATCGTTCCTTTGGCTTCCTGCCAGGATACGCCCTACTTGTAACTGATCGAGCATTCATTTGCATATCACATTCATGCTTGATAGTTTTACGCTGAGGTACTACCATTTTGAACTCATTAATCTCTATAAACCTCCGTATACTTGACCGTATTTATCTATTACTAATATAATAAACCTGAAGAGCCTGATAGCCCAATTCTTGAGGAAGGTTACAGGGTATTGTATATCACGCTACGACCTTTCAATTGTTGGTCTAAGACAATTTGAAAGACTCCTCGTTTTTCAAGTCTAACTTATATCATAAAGAATAGTGCGAATTATGTATGTGGATATAATCTCCAGAGCCACTGCACCTATTAAAAAAATATTTCAATATTTATTTTATATTTTAGCTGCGAGTACCAGCTTGGTGATAAAATCAATAACGTTGATGAAGACCGCCATTGAATAGAAGGACAAATAGTGCCTACAGCATAAAATTCACCATAGTTTTTCTTGTTCTTTAGAACGAGCTTGGCAAAGCTCTAAAAGATTAGCAACGTTTCTGCATCACGTTCTTGGTCCAATAAAAAAAAATACTACATTTTCTCACGGCTTATTCGTAATTCACCACTCGGACTTTCCAGTTTAATGTATAGCCAGTGAAATTACTGGGTAAATGAAACTTAACAACCGAGTTCACAAATGACAACGCTTGGGTCATACCATTGTTGTTGTTGCTTACCATTTAACACACACACGCCTGTGTTCCCCGAAGGGTAGCAGCTTTATTATGTTCAGGTTCCATGTAATAGGGGCCAGCCTATTGCCATTCATCATCGTAATATCAGCCATAAGACTTCCACAGCTGAACAAAGGCCTACCCCATAAACTTCCACAAGGGCCGGTTATATTATGATGCCTGCATCCAACGAATTCCTATTGCCATTAACAAACTTCCAGCTGGTGGATAGAATTCATAGAAAAACCCAATAATACTGCTCGACCCAAGACTAACTAAGAGAGGTAGGGCATAGTGGGAGTAAATCCACTCAAATTGGAGCTGCCCGACTTGGGATGAAACTCCGCCTTGCAGAAAATCGAAGTGAAATAGCACTGAGCTGTGTTGTGTTCCTTACGGTGAGCAAGGTTGCCAGTGCTCCACGAAAAAACGTTCGGTTGGCATTGGGGGGACTTTCACCCTTATACTGCCAACCCAACTATTCCTTTTTCGTTATTTCTCAGTGACGGCAACGCGTAAGTGATACCCCTGGTGTTACAAGCGTCTATAGGCTACGGTAACCGCTTACCATCAGGTGGGCCGTATGCTTGTTTGCCACCTTACTGGAAAAACAAAGATAATCTTGTGTGGTGGTCGTGCTTGCGACCATTAATGCCGACCATTGTGCTTATTACTATACAAAAAAACTTACTAATCCCATTTATCTTTCCAGGCGTCTGGTGTAACAGTGTCTGACGCTTGTAAAACGACGTACGAGGAGATCAAGAAGGATAAGAAACACCGCTATGTAGTGTTCTACATCCGTGACGAGAAACAGATTGACGTGGAGACCGTCGGCGAACGCAACGCGGAGTACGATCAGTTCCTCGAGGACCTGCAGAAGGGCGGCACTGGCGAGTGCAGGTATGATCATTAAACTTGTTGCTTTACGATATGAGTTCTAAAACTATTTTACCCATTTTGAGGTTTTATTCTAGAGCTGGCCCCTCATTTTTAAGGTTCCTTACCCGTAGGCTAAAAATGGGACTCTATTATTGAGACTCCGCTGTCCGCGTGTATGTCTGTCACCAGGCTGTATCTCATGAACCGTAATAGCTAGACAGTTGAAAATTTTACAAATCATATATTTCTGTTACACCTATAATAACAAAATACTAAAAACAGAATAAAATTAATATTTAACGGGGCTCCCATACAACAAACGCGATGTTTTTGCCGTTTTTTGCTCGATATTAATAACGACAATAAATCACAACCAAAAGTGGGTGGTACCTCAAAAAAAAGTTGTTTTGCCAAATATTGGTACAGAACCCTTCGTGTTCGAGTCCGACTCGCACTTGGCCGGATTTTTTCGTCTTAAAAATGTATACCTACGTCTAAAATACTCGCACTAGGCCAGCGTGGTGGCCTATAACCTGATCTCTCTCAATCTAAGAGGAGACCCGTGCCAAGCATTGGGACAGTATATGGGTTGATGATGTATGATACTAACATACTGACGTATCATTTTCAGATATGGCCTGTTCGACTTCGAGTACACGCATCAGTGCCAGGGCACGTCGGAGGCTAGCAAGAAACAGAAGCTCTTCCTCATGTCATGGTGCCCCGACACCGCCAAGGTCAAGAAGAAGATGTTGTACTCCAGGTAACTAACTTCTTGCTGTTCTTTTGACAGGGCTGAGCTTATTTCTAATTTTTATGACAATCGTTAGTGGTAGTCAGATGCCCAAAAAGCCTGACAACCAGTACAACTGAGGAGAGCCTCAGGATATCGGTTTTGCCCAGAAATTGTGTTGGGGAGGTCTGATGGCAGTCACTTCGTGTAAAATACTGATATTCAGCCGCATTTGGCTAGACTGAAAGCCAGCAAGCAGTATTAACAATTAATTATCACTCGCTTAAACAGTGAAGGAAAACATCGTGAGGAAACCTGCATGTCTTAGAGATTTCGACGGCGTGTAAAGTCTGCCAACCCGCACTAGGCCAGCGTGGTGGACTATAGACTAATCCCTCTCATTCTGGGAGAGGAGACCCGAGCCTAACAGTGTGACTGTATATAGGTTGACGATGAAAGCCAGCCAGCCAACTTTCGTTGATTGATGTTTTTTTAGAGGTATATTAACAGATTGTAGTGAAGGCAACAGCCACGAATCTACTTTTGAGGGTACAGAGAACCACTTTTCCGCCCATCTAGAAATCGAGTGTATAGTACAGATTATGGCAACACTGACTGCCCGTCCCCCGATCTTCTCCATCCGGGGCAAGTACCCCTCCCCCCCTAGATCCGGGCCTGGCATGCAATAGTAGGCTACAGATCGCGTCGTTCCAGTTACAATCTCTTGATAATAAACCGGAGTCCTTGCGCGCAGCTGCCAAAAAACGCGAAATTATAAATAGAGATAGTTTCCAACGCGTTTTGCATTGAGATGTTGTTTATATTCTGTCTAATGACGGTTGTTGTCAATAGTTTTATGTTGAATGTTAATGTGTATAATAGGTCTACTCCCTAAGCACGAAGTCCGTAGTTTCGACCTTAGTTACGGGCGTTTCCTACTCCGTATCACCTACGGATGGATGATTCGTTCGGAGCCCGAACTAAGAATGAATGACAACACAATTTCACAGTTCTCCCTACTCTCGATGTGTTTTTACCCGTTCGAAAAATTTAATTTAACACTTGTTTTATCGGACTCCGAAATTTCGGAGAACTTTCGAACGGCACGTAACTTCGTTGACGGAGATAGGGAGTAGACCCTCTGAGCCGGAGTTCACTCAGATTGTTTAATAAAATTTTGTCAAGGCACCTTATACATAAACATAACATAATGCCTTATATACCCCAAAGAGTGGTAGGCGGACACTATTATTATTAACCTATACCCACAGTTCGCCGATATGTTCAGGTCCAATGTATACACCTATAAATCAAAAGGTATTACAGCTTTCACTGGTAAAAATATACCAATAAACGAGTAAGAACAATGTAGGAAAATAGGAGAATTATACTTCGGAGGAACTTACTACCCTCAAATAAAACTCAACTTTATCTCGCCCCACCTCAGGCCGCGCCCTACTCGAATCATTCAGATGACGCACAAAACTGAAACATGTTACCAAGAAATAGGTTACAATATCCTTATCAGCATGATAAATAATCGCGTATAATGCTATGCATTAAGTATTGCAAAAAAATAATTATCGCAACTTCTTTTTGTTCCAGAAATTTGAATTCAAATGCAGTTATTTTACAGATTTTTTGTGTTTGTTAAACAACTGAATTAGGAAAACTTTACGCAGTCATTAGCGATCACCTCCAAGTCGGGAGAGGTCAGATAATTTTAGTAGTCTAGCAAAATGTCAACTAAAAGAAGATTAATACATACATACTGACTCAGTCTTTGAAATATTTATATGGATATGACCGTCAAACCAATGTAAACTGCCAACATTGTTTGTCATCTTGCAAAATAAAACAAAATAATGTATATTTACGTCAACTCTACCTCTAAGGGTTAACCATGGCAAAAATATTTATTACTTAGGTCATGCCAACAAGATTTGTTACTAAACGGTATGTTTCTCTCCAGCTCGTTCGACGCCTTGAAGAAGTCGCTGGTGGGCGTACAAAAGTACATCCAAGCGACCGACCTCTCGGAGGCCTCGCAAGAGGCTGTTGAAGAGAAGCTGCGCGCCACCGACCGCCAATAAGTCAGCATTTATCGCCACGACCGACGTGGGCGCATCGCGACCACCCCGCGGAACATCATTGCAACACAGTCTTGCCTCACAGTCGGACATCGCCGAACAAAATCAACAGTGTACCACTGTATGAGCACACTGTGCTCCCAGTCAGTATTGTAGTGACTCGCGGTGCGACCCACAAAGTTTCGCATGGGTTTTTTTTTATATATTGTTGTTGTTGTTTATATTTTCCGAATAAATGTGATTTTCTTTCTTTCTTTCTTCTTTCTATATAAATTATAATAAAAACTGAAAGCATTTGTTTCTCTTATGGGGTAAACCGGACGTCGGTCGATGTTGAACACAGGACATACGGTACTTACTATAATAATGATTCAATTTTGACTTAATTATGTATGATTTTATTTATTTTGCATTTTCATGAATATTTTTGTAGATTACTGGTGGCGCTGAGGTCACTAGTTCAACATTTTGTGTAATATGATTACTGCAAGGTCGTCGTGCACCCATATGGAGATTCCCAACAACAAAATTAGTTCGTGGTTTTGCTCATAGAATTTTTGATAGGTAAGGTCTACAAGATATCAAGTCGATACCAGTCAATGACAGAATCTTAGGTAAATTGTAAAGTAATCGGGACCGGCCGCTAGATGTCACTGCCTGCGGTAGCATCATTGGCCTTGTCACCTCCCCTGTAAAATGGCGAGGATGGTGGATTGATGGCGGCTGATCCGTATTATTCCATGTTATGCTATTCTCGAGAACGGGTTCTTTTCTTGTGGAGATTGGTGACGTGGTGATTTGCCGGTATGGTTTCTTAAATTTTATAATCACTCCCAAATTGATTATTTGCATTGCCTGTGTGCGCTTGTTCAATTGGAAACAAATCAAATCGGGTTCAATAATTTTGATGAAATGGATTATGAAAATATTCCATATGCCTATGTTGAAAGCATCTAGGTATGTGTCGAGTCGGTAATCGACTTATTTCATTTGGACCTCTACTTAGTCTGAGAAATATTCGTTGAGAGGTAGTTCAAACACGAAATTACTAATTATTAAAATGAAAATAAAGTTCAGTTGATATTTTAAAACATTTATTAAAACTCGTCGTGGCAACAATATTGCTATCACACTAGATTCTATCACAAATGAAATCTTATCTACAATGAGAGTAGTAAGTTTCAAATATTTTTAGAGAATAGGTATTGCCGTAGAAATTTATCAACGTCAGAGGTATGTAATCGTTTTAGTTAAAACTTAGACATATACGTATTACTTATACGTTTAAGCATTTTATTCACCGAATCGGGCATAATTTCACTGACCAATAATCTTAGCAAAATATTCTACCATTTAAGAAACTAATTATTTATTGGCAAACTTTAAAACGGGCAATGATAATGTTGTAAAATCCTTGGTCATAACTGACACCATAAAATCTCGGAACATTAGACTTTATCCGACAGAGTACCTAAGACTTCTGACCGGTAATCATGCATTGCACCGTTGTTGATTTGCAAATTATTACATATTCATTGATAGCTAGATAAAAGCTTTCTGGGCAGTATCTGTTTTAAAATTTATTGTCAAACGGAGATTTCATACTTAGCTTACTCAGGTCTGGAGGCTAAAGTTCTAACTTCATGATTATGCCTATGATGCGAATAATTTCTGAGAATCCATAATAGCAATGGGCTGTTATTGTCAGTACACTGACCATTACAGAATATATTATCTGGCCATGTCAGAGTCAGGTTCAAATCACACTAGTATCATATTTTATGTAGAACAATCGGTCATACATATTCATAGAACATTTATTTATTTCCCAGAAACTGATTTTAGGTGATGTTGGTTTCGACTACTTACCTACTTTAGAATACACCATAATTAGTTTTGTTTGGTATGCAAGCCCTCACACTATTATCTAAACATTTCACGTAGATAGATGCGTCATATTGCATGAGGCCACAAGCGTAACTTGAACCCAAATCAGACAAATAGTGTTACAAACTTAATATAAAGATCTGTGGCGTATCGGCACGCCTCTAATAGTTCAACTATTTATTGTCTTTGGTTGAACGACTAAAAAAATACCACAGATGATTGTCTGTGGATGGGGGCGGAGCGTGCTTGCATCAGATCGCGCGCTCGCTCTCTCCGCTTCCTGCCGTCAATCGACTCGCACGCATGTCGCGTTGCCCGAGCCGACAGTAATGGCCGCTTGGCAATAATGTAAAATACTTTCGTGGGATTAAACCAATTTCGTACACATTGGCGAGTATCATTTCTCGGCTAGGAGTAGGCCGATCCCGAAATACACCAAAGTGGTGACCCGACGGGAACAATCCTCGTCTTGCCGGCTGCCATTCAGCCCTACGCAGCTGTAAAACGACACCTTACGGCCGCGGCCGTTATTGTTCGTCCAACTCCAGCCCGGCCGTCTCCAAGGTCAAGTCAGGTGATCCAACGCCGGATATGAAGGTACTGTACACCGGCTGATACCTTATACTGCCACGGGATTCGTCGTCGTCAGCTAGAAATCTTATTTTTGCAACGCAAAGCACAGCGCTTTCAATTTCTTCAAATTGTTTCGCTAACAAAATGGCGTCCCGGCAATATAATATTACGTTGTGATGGAGAAATGGTGACTTTAACAGTGTTACTAAACTAACTTGTACGGCATTAGTAATCGTCAAAAGATATTATAGTTTTTTTTCTGCAACGAAGTTTACCTACGCCAGTGACTATGGTGGAATTATTATTTTATGTTTGCATTCTAAATTCCAATCAATTCATATTGGATCTGTGTATTTAGGTACTATAAATAAGTGCTACAAATTATCTCAATAATTAATTATTCTTGCGTTACACTTGTAACATCAATGTAATTAATTTACGTGTTGTACTTTGAACATTTTGTCATAATTTTCGTGCTAACCAATCTGACGTATGCTTGATTTAGGTGTACATTAATTATTTAATATGTCATTACCTATTAACAAGGCACTGATATTTTTGGTGAACGGAGAGCATGCTAGATAAATTATGTAATCGTATGACAATATTATGCATCTTGTGTTTTAATGTTTTAGTTACAATCTTGACATTTTTCTTTTATCGATTGTTTTTATTACCCGACGTTGTCTAATTATGTAACGGTAATGCTTTTCTGAATGAATGGTGACTAACATTTTTTACTATAAAATTAAGTGCATGTTTAAATGCCTACGTGTTCTATTTTGTTTGTTTACACGTTTTTAAATTTTTAATGATTCTTTTATTGCTTCTTTTGCATTTCGTTTGTATTTTTGTGTTATAAATATTATTTTTTGTACTAACCGTTTACCTACTTGTGTTTTTGATGTTCATTGCTTTTACATTGCGTTCTGCTGGGTCGTGTGATATCGGGTTTTTAGTTTTACGACTTTCTTTGCCTTACTTTTTATTCTCCTACCGCTTTCTCTGCAAGCATGGCCGCTGAAAAGTTGCAAGCTCAATTACAGGACCTCATGGCCACAAATACTGCTTTACAGGAACAGCTCACCCAGGGGAAATCTGGCATTTACAAAGTATCTGTTAAACTGCCACCATTCTGGGCAGATAAACCTGCAATATGGTTTGCTCAAGTCGAGGCCCAATTTCAAATAGCTGGCATCACCGCTGACACAACCAAATACAACTATGTCATAGGGCATCTAGACCAGCGATTTGCAGGCGAAATAGAAGACATCATAACGAATCCTCCCGCTGAAGGCCGCTATGATAAATTGAAATCAGAATTAGTTCGGCGCCTGTCCATATCTGAAGAACAGCGGGTTAGACAACTAGTTAGTGACGAGGAACTCGGGGATAGGAAACCATCCCAGTTTCTTCGCCACCTCCGTTCTCTTGCTGGAGAAACTTTGTTTGATCAAAACATTCTACGACAGCTATGGTTGCGTCGCTTACCCCAACATGTTCAAGCTATTCTGGCAGCTCAAGGTGACCTAGGTTTGGACAATGTTGCAGAACTTGCAGACAAAATCATAGAGCTCTCGCCCGCCTCGGCAAATGTTTGCTCTGCGGCTAGTGGGCCCGCCCCTGCATTGGTCACTACATTAATTGACCGTGTCGATCAACTAACCCGGCAAGTAGCGGCACTGTCATCAGCACAGCAACGCAGTCGCTCTCGTAGCCGTTCTCGCAGCGGCTCTCCACAAAATACTAGCAAAATGTGCTGGTATCATAAAAAATTCGGACCCAAGGCCAGTAAATGCTATGCCCCATGTAACTGGACTGCGGAAAACCAGTCGGGCAGTCAGTAGCGGCGACGACTGATTGCCTACCTTACGGTCGTCGTCTTTTTGTAACAGATAAATGTTCTAAACGTCTTTTCCTCATTGACACTGGGTCGGATCTATGTTGCTACCCCCACTGCTGGCTCCCAGGTCGTAGACAATCCACAGACTACGAGCTCAGCGCTGCTAACGGTAGCCATATTAAGACATTTGGGACTATAAACCTGAGGCTGAATCTTGGACTTCGTCGTGAATTTGTGTGGAGGTTTGTGGTAGCCGATGTGAGCGCCGCTATCATCGGTTCAGACTTTTTGGCTTACTATCACCTTTTACCAGACTGTCGTAACATGAAACTTGTCGATGGTACTACTGGGCTGTCGTCTTTCATCTCTGCTGCTAGCGTTGACCAGCCTAGTATTAAAGCCGTAGCCACTAGTAACACTTCGTGTGCCCATATATTAGCGGAATTCCCGGAAGTTTCCAAACCACCTGGACTACCGAGGATTATCAAGCACAGCACAGTGCACTATATAAAAACCACGGACGGACCTCCTGTCTCTTCTCGTCCTCGGCGACTAGCCCCTCACAAACTTATTTCTGCAAAAAAGGAGTTTGAGGAAATGGTCAAGTGTGGCACGGCTAGACCTTCAAAGAGCGCATGGTCATCACCGCTGCACATGACTATGAAAAAAGATAATACCTGGCGCCCTTGTGGTGATTATCGTGCTTTGAACGCTAGGACCATCCCAGACCGATATCCGGTCCGGCACATTAATGACTTTGGCCACAACCTTTCCGCTGCCACCGTGTTCAGTACCATTGACCTGGTTAAGGCCTATCATCAGATCCCGGTGTTTGAAGAGGATGTACCGAAGACGGCAATCACAACCCCGTTTGGCCTCTTCGAATTTCCCTTCATGACCTTCGGGTTGCGCAACGCAGGACAAACTTTCCAGCGCTTTATCGATGAGGTCACACGGGGTCTTGATTTCTGCTTCCCATACGTCGATGACATACTCGTATTTTCAAAAACCGAGACTCAACATATGGAGCATTTACGAATCCTTTTTAGACGCCTACAAGACTATGGAGTGGTAGTCAACCCTACCAAGTGCTGTCTTGGCGTTAGAGAGGTGGTGTTTTTAGGTTTTCACATAAGTGCTGAAGGTACTCGTCCTCCCCAGGATCGCATTCAAACCCTGCTGGATTTTCCTCCTCCCAAAACGCTTCAAGGCATGCGCCGCTTTCTTGGTATGTTAAATTATTACCGTCGCTTTGTGCCACAAGCAGCTCAATTTCAGGCACCCCTCATTGACGTCCTGGTCGCGGCTAACGGCAAAGGTGCTAAACCATATCCATGGACACCGGAGCTTTTGCAGCAATTTGAAAGTTGTAAGAAAAGCCTGTCAAACGCCACTCTGCTTCAGCACCCAGTCGCCGAAGCTCCACTTGGCCTTTTTACTGATGCCTCTAGTGTGCATATCGGCTCCTGTTTACAGCAACAGGTCAATGGAGAATGGCTTCCGATTGCTTTCTTTAGCAAAAAGTTAACACCGAAGCAGTCAGAGTGGCCAGCATATTACAGGGAACTTTTGGCGGTGTATGAAAGCGTACAACATTTCCGCTATATTTTAGAAACCCAGACCGCAACAATCTTCACCGATCACAAACCATTGCTGTACGCCTTTGTGCAGCGCAGAGAGAAACTCCCGCCTTCTCAACTAAATCAGCTGGCTTTTATCAGTCAATTTACCACGGACATCAGGTATATCAAGGGGGAGGACAATGTAGTGGCTGACGCTATGTCACGGGTCGACGCTATCGTTCTAGAGCAGGATTATGAGGACCTTGCTAAATCCCAAGCGTCGGATAAAGAACTCGCAAAATTAATGAAGAGTGATTCCGGCCTGAACCTTATTCAAGTCACTGTCCCTAATACAGATATCTCTCTAACTTGCGACATTTCTTCTGGCAAACCACGTCCTTATGTAACCCCTCCTTTCCGTCGTGCCATTTTCGACAAATTGCATAATTTAAGCCACCCCGGTGCTCGAGCTACTACCCGTCTTGTAACCGATCGTTTTGTCTGGCCGTCCATCAACAAGGACTGCCGCGACTGGTGTCGTACTTGTGAAACATGTCAGCGCAGCAAGGTGTCGAGACATAATTACGCTCCTTTAGGTAAATTCGATACACCAACGGGTCGATTTATGCACGTGCATATGGACATCATTGGTCCTCTGCCTGTCTGTAACGAATACCGTTACTGTCTCACGGCAATTGACAGAGTGACCAGATGGCCTGAAGTGTGGCCCATGCGTACTATCACTGCAGAAGAGGTGGCCGAGACTTTTACAAGAGAATGGATTTCTCGCTTTGGCGTTCCTACAGTTATAACAACAGACCAGGGTACTCAATTTGAATCAGATCTGTTCCGCCGACTCCTGCTGCAATTCGCCACTAAGCGCATTAGAACTACTTCTTATCACCCTGCAGCTAACGGCATGATCGAACGTGTCCACCGACAACTCAAAGCCGCTCTAATGTGCCACCAAGAGTCTTGGGTTAGGTCTTTGCCATTAGTCTTACTTGGAATGCGTTCCGCATTCAAGGATGACCTTAAAACGACTGCTGCTGAGATGCTCTACGGCGAGACGCTGCGCCTTCCCGGTGAACTGCTTGTACATAGTCCTGGTGCAGAAAAGGCTGAGGATCTAGGTGACTTCGTCGTACAGCTGCGTCATAAGATGTCGACAATTCGACCTGTTCCAGCCTCTCGACATGCTAATCCGGCTTCTTTTGTCTTCAAAGACTTGGCTACGGCGACACACGTCTTTTTACGAGATGACGCCGTTAGGCGCGCGCTACAGCCTCCTTACACTGGCCCATTTGAAATCCTGGAGCGCACCGGTGATGGGAAGACCCTGACCTTGGGTATCAAAGGTAAGAGAGTGACTGTGAGCATCGATAGAGTCAAACCGGCTTATATTGAGCAACAGACTCCTCAGTGCCAACCCAGTCCGGTCATACAAACTCCGCCGCCAATTAATGTCCCGCCTAATGCAGCGACTACAAAACAATCTACTAAAAATACCGCGTCTCCCAAACAACCGTATACCACACGATCTGGCAGACGCGTTAGGTTTAAGGATTATTCTTAATTTTTCTTTCTTTGTATATTATCCTAAATTCACATGCTATCTAACATAGTATCTAATAATAAGTTGTTTATGTGATTTATCCCTCTCCGTGGGGGGGTGGTGTGGCGTATCGGCACGCCTCTAATAGTTCAACTATTTATTGTCTTTGGTTGAACGACTAAAAAAATACCACAGATGATTGTCTGTGGATGGGGGCGGAGCGTGCTTGCATCAGATCGCGCGCTCGCTCTCTCCGCTTCCTGCCGTCAATCGACTCGCACGCATGTCGCGTTGCCCGAGCCGACAGTAATGGCCGCTTGGCAATAATGTAAAATACTTTCGTGGGATTAAACCAATTTCGTACACATTGGCGAGTATCATTTCTCGGCTAGGAGTAGGCCGATCCCGAAATACTCCAAAGATCGTATACAGGGTGGAACGGACATCGACGCGCAACGGCCTACCATAACTTCAGTACATGATTCTGGACCCCCCTGTGTTGGAATTTTTCGTCGACTTTTTCTTAAATTTTACAACTCGCAAGTGAACTCTAAGGAAACAGGTGACTAAAAGATCTTTCGAGTTGAATTTAGAATGCCGTTTTTAGTGAAAAAAGTGAATTAATGACTTTTTAATTAAAATTCTTATTGGGTTACATAGAAATAATGATTTTATACAGTTTAAAGTTGAAAAAACTGCAAAAATATGTAAAATTTAAGGTCCAGAATCATTTACTGAAGTCATGGTAAGCCGTTGCGCGTCGATGTCCCTACCACCCTGTATACCTAATTCTAAAATTATAGTAAACATTGCGGTAGAAAAGTTCTTTTAGATTAATTAAAAAATCTAGTGCCAGTTACCGAAGTGTAGATTAATAAAAGCAGTGATCTTTGAATTGCCGTTTTATGATTTTAATTTGAAAAACGTAGACGCTTACTATGTTTAGTCACTTCAAATAATTGTTGAAGCTCTATTTATAACTCGAATCCCGACGGCAAATCGAATTTGTGCGATTGAGATAGGATGCATAGTATTGGCACTGCTTTTATTAGCATTTTTTCAGTAAAATACATAAAATCAGAAGCATAATATGTTCCAAAACTACGTTATTTTTATCTAATATTATTGAAATTTAATTGAATTAACTTTTTTTACATAATTAGTTAGTATTTTTATTAACTAAATCACTTATTTCATATTAAAATTCCTTTTTATGAATCACATTTAATTAGAATAATTTTAAGGATAAATTGTAAATGTTTTTTGGGGAATATGTTACTGCTCTGAATTTAATCAGGGTTACAGTAACTATACAATTACATACTATGTAGATATGAATATACGGAAATATTTCAATTTACAACAAATTTATGAAGACACAATTCCTTCAGTTGGCCCTAACTTTAACATTTTTGAAGATTCCAATTTCTCTAAAATAAATGATCTTATAATTAGTTTCAACTAGAGTTAATATTGACTGGAAAACCTGTCATTTTTTATCGGTAACTCAAATTAGGATTTCTCTTATAAACAAAATTTTTACTAACACCTCTCCCAACACTACATGAAATATAGCAACTCTATTAAAGAAGTCGACTCTGGGAGGGAAACCCCACCGAGAAAGAAGTCGACTCTCGGAAACCCCACCACTGGGCTCTGACTCTAATGTTGCTAAAGTCGTATATTTTCAACTTCCTGATATTTTCTTTATTTTTGCTTGTCTTTATTTTTAAATGTTTAATCCACCGCAGGATTTCTCCTGCATCTCCACAAAAACAAAACTCAGATGCACACTGTATGCCTATAAATCATTGCTCCTTGCGTACCTAAATCGAACCCGCGAGCAATTGCACCACTTCTCACCAATCGACCCGTCAGTTTAGTTTAATAATATTTAAGTAATATTTCTTATCGAAACAACACGAATAACACTTTTCGAATCCTTCGGGACAATGAGATTCAAAATACGACGTTATTTTTTTAGCGCTATGCGGTCGCAACACGTTATCTTAATAAATCAACACATCGCCTCATGTTTTATTGACGGCTTAATGTTTATCCGTTTTATTTCAGTATTATTAGTACATTCAGCGATTGGTATTCGCCGACAAAATTATGTTATTGTACCCACTTATTTACCAGATCAAACAGCCAGTCAATAATTTAATAACAAACCCCTTTTATTCTGTGGCCGTAGTATTATCCTCCTAAGGAACTCGTCCAACAAACGATTTCAACAAAGTCGTTTTTACGACTGAATTAACTTGACCAATACAAGGTACGTGTAATAGATTAAATACTGATGGTACTTATGGTGTCTGCAGGCGCCGGAGTCACAATAGGCTGCTGGATTGTGGGGTCCAGGAGAGGAATGCTGTCTGTTGTCCTGCAAAATATTTTGTTGTGAAAGGTTCTGCCGTCTTGCGATGAGCTTTGATTACCATACACAATGACGTCATTGAATCCTACATAGAAAAGTTAGCGCCAATACAAGAAAAGAAAGGCCTGTGTCTAACAATACAAATATGCTTTAGTGGTTATTCTGAGGGGAATATTTGAATTTGCTGAGTTTCTGCTACTTCCATAGACATCATTTTTAACATGCATCATGCAAATTCCTCAAGTTACACAAAAGAGGTGTCTACCTGTTCCGGGTGAGAGTTGGTTCGGTGATGACCGCTTCGCAACACGGGGCTGTAGTCTTTGGCCGGACAATTGGCAGTGTTGTACATATTGTCGTCGTTAAGTAAATGTACTGAAAATAAAAGGACCCCTATATTTCTTATTGACTGGGAAAGACAGTTTCATATGCTCTCCCAATCACTAAAACTTACCATTACAACCACTAATATCAAGTAAATGGTCGGGGTAGACCAATGGGCCGCGTTTTCTATCGCCACGACTCCCATCACCCAGTTAATCGCGAAGAAAGGCTCCAAGACTAGACAGAGGTTCAAGTATGTCTTCAACTCATTGCCCTCTGTGTTCCAACTCCATTTCCAAGATACATTGTCCATGTATAACATATTAAGTAGGCTTTTGTCTTGCAAAGCCTTTGTTGCTTGTGCGAGATTTGGCTGAAATATAAAATATCAATAAAGCCTAATATTAACCCAAAAAACCTACCAAAGCTACTTGTTGGTTTGACTTGGCAACTAACCTCACTGCCAGTTTCACCGTTCTCCCCTGGTATTGCCAGATTCACGTAATGACAATCATCCTCACTCCCATTGTAATCTTTGTCTAGTGTTTCTGAACTGTCCGTATTTTTTCTACTACTGCCTGGAGTATAAATGTTATCTAAGGTATCTATACTGCCATTCTTTTCGTCCATTTGATCCGTTTTCGGCCAATTTGCGATGTGATGGTCAACTAACTCCTGGATTTTCGCCGTTAAAGTTTCTGCTTGTTTTTTATTTACACTTTGCAAACCCAAAATTATGATAGCTGTGTTGATGAGGATTAAAATCATGGCTGGCACCATGAATCCCATCACCATGCCTTTTTCTATGGACATCCAACAGTAGTGCTTTATTTCATAGTGTTCCATTGAGAGAGCGTAATTGAACTGAAATCGCGTAGATTAAGTAAGTAATCAATATTAAAAATTACTGTGAGTCAAGTCTACAACGTTGAACTCTAAACAATGATCGTAACTTGCTACTAAAGTTAATCTT